>OX438581.1:15250677-18198373 GCA_949316365.1 Hoplodrina blanda
TACATAAAATATCTCAAACTGTCATATTTATACTTTGGATAAAAGTTATCTGACTACTAATAATAGTCATCATCATTTATTTTAGAGCTGATTTTCTAAAAATTCAGCCCTAAAAAAATGAATTTAATTTAATTTGTCCATGGACAAGTTTACCCAAAAACCTTTCTAACAAAACATTTCATAATATTTTCAGTAATCCTATCTTCGTGCCTGATGACGAAGGTCTGAAGTTTGACAAAGACGCGTTGTACTATGACATGAGCGGCGACAAGTACCTCATTATACTGAACCAACACATGTTCAAAAAGACCATATACTTCAGGTTTGATTTTTATTTTCTATACAAAATCTCGTCTTTTTTCAAAATTACATGTGACAGGTCAACAACCTCCTTGGGGTGTCATTTTTTGTGGTGCTGTACTAAATGAAAGTCTCCAGCCAAGGAATAAAACTTTGGATTCAGTGACAGAAGGAGTGGATCAGTGGAGGGAGACCTTTCTCCAGGAGGGGGGACAGAACAAGCTAAAAGCAAGAAGCAGGCTAAATCGGATCTAACACTCTGTCCAAGAAATGAGAGATGAGAGTACCAAGGGAAAGGGGAAGAGGCCAGGGCAGGGAGTTTTGGGAATATTTTAGCGTGTGATAACCGGACCCGCCCTTCAGATGGCACTAAAGATCTTTTTAAAAAAAGGTCAGTAGCAGAGCGAGGCGTGAGCAACGAAGCAGACTTCACACTGAGCAGCACCGGCGACAGTTAAAAACCCTTTGGCAGCCCACTTTAAACGTGTTCAATAAATATAAATAAAACAGGAGATGGCAAAAAAACTTGGTATTAAAAAAAAATACTTTACTTTAGCCCCGAAAACCCGATTATTTTTCAATTAACAGTAAAATTAGATTTTTATTCAATAAATGGTTAATCAATTGAGTTATCAGGTCATAAAAAGTTCGTCAATAATAAAATTGATTGGTAGTGCTTAAGCCTACTGTTTGAGAAAAGCATAAAACATTCTACTGTTCATTGTAATAGACTTCGTGTATTATAATGATTACAGGAACCAACAGCCATCCACGAGAAATGGCACCGACAATGATGTAAAGAGCCTAAAGAAGGTGTTTGGAAACCTCGGCTTTAAAGACGAAAACATATTCGTGTTTAGAAACATGGAATACGAGGGGATAATCAAAAATCTTACTGCAAGTATGTTTCTTTTATTAGCCAACTACAAAGAAATGTTGTATACAAACTTTTGGCCCCCGTTTCATCCCCTTAGGGGGTAACTATGACGTATAAAAACTCAAGCAATTTACGATATTTCGTGATGAATGAGTCAAAGTCAAAGTCAAAACATTTATTTCAATTAGACCATTTACAGGCTCTTTTGAATTGTCAAGGAGTCGGTCAGTTAGTCCGAAAGTTGAAGCTAGTTGCTCGTTCCAAAACGGAGGTAGGCCTCTATGGAGAAGAACGAGCAAGAAACTCCACGGCACTTTTAAATCGGGTCCTAAAAGTGCAATTTTTTCACCTATGGAAAGCTACATTATCAGCTAGTAACATAGGCTACAAACATCACGCTATGATCCACGTACACGGAGCATCAAAGACGTTGAATATTGAGTTCACTTAAAATATAAATCTTTATTTTTTCGAATTCCAGTTGCCACTAAAGATCATACAAAGACCTCCTGCATCTGTGTCACGATCCTCACGCATGGAGACAAGGGAGGAGAAGTCCACGCAGCAGACAGACCGTACTTACTGACTGATGTAATCGCCATCTTTGAGAAGCAAAAAAGCCTCGTAAACAAGCCGAAACTATTCTTCGTTCAGGTAAATTGGACATGTCAAAGTCAATTTATTTCGAAAGGAACGTAATTTACAAGATAAAAAAAATATTGCATTTAGTTGCAGAGAAGAATGAGAAATGATGAAGAATGGGACTTCTTCTAAAAAGAAATAGTTTTACAATCATTTCTGTGTAATTTTTGTATCATGTCACTACATATTATAAAACAAAGTCGCTTCTTCTGTCTGTTCCTAAGTATATAGGTATGCTTAGATCTTTAAAACTACGCAACGGATTTTGATGCGGTTTTTTTTTAATAGATAGAGTGATTCAAGAGGAAGGTTTATATGTATAATACATACTTACACCCGTGCGTAGCCGGGGCGGGTCGCTAGTTATTTATAAAGAAGGAATTTTCGCCGCTTTTTTTCTTAATAACTCCTATCTGATACATTACTTTCACGCGGATCTAATTGTGGGCAGTACCCGCAATTTCGTCCGCTAAAACTAAACTAAACTAAAACTAGGCCGTAGCTTCAGGCTACGCAGTGACAGTAAATTAATCTTAACGTCACCACAGGCTTGTCGAGGTGCCAATACGGACGCTGGCAACACTGTGTACTTGGACAGTCACAGTGACAGTGTACTAACTGTGCCTACACATGCTGACTTCCTCATGCTGTGTTCTACGGTTGAAGGTAAGAACCAAATTTAAAATACGTTAGAACCGATATATCAGATCGTAAATCAGGGTGGGTAGGGATGTAGTAGTGAATCTGGACAAAACATTGAGATATTTTAGTTAAATAACCCTGCACGGTCAAAATGTATGGAACAGCTGTTTTTGCTTGTGATGCACACAAGGTAGACAGACGATCTGGTGAGTAGTGGAGAGGATCGCGCTGGATGCAAGCCGCTTCCAACCGGTTCTATTAGAAATCTATAGGGGAGGCTTATGATCAGCAGTGGACGTCCTACGGACAATGAATGTTGACGCTGGGAGGCATAGAATCATGTTTTAAATCCATTCCATCACGTAACTGCAGACATTGCAGAACTCCAAAACCATACATTTTGACGTGACACTGACAACGTCTTATAATTCGATGGAGCCGGCTGCACGCACGAAAAAACATGACTCATGCGGCGTTACCTCGCTATGCGGCGTTACCTCGCTCTTAAGGCTTGAAGTGCAAGCGAGAGCGCGGAACGAGCGACAAAGAGGCACAATCGGCCTCCGCGTTCGGCAGCGTTCGACATCTGTCTCTCTCCCACTTGAGTGAGCGATGCGGTAGTAGTCAGTATTTTCTTATGACGTTGTCACGTTCAACTATCGTCAGTAAACCGAAATTACAGACAACCGTTTTTTTATCTTAGTTTAATTTCCTTTAGACCATTTATCCTACCGAGACATGCACGGATCCTGGATGATTCAAGCGCTCTGCCACATCATCCAAAAACATCACGAGGACCTAGACCTCTTGCATATGATCACCCTTATGAACCGGCTAGTGGCGTACGAAAAGAGTACTTATACCCCTTCGAATAAGGCGATGGACAATAAGAAGCAAATGCCGGAGACACGGTTCACATTGACGAAGCTGCTGAAATTTTGAGGCGGCTCCGAAGCTTACATGCTTCGGATGTCGATTTTGTTAATAAATATAGTTAATTAAAGTTATATGGTCGGTTTTACTGTTTCATTGTTTGTACCGTGTATTTTATTGAATTACTAAATAAAAAAATAGTTTATTTTCTTTTTTTTTCTGTTTGTTTTTTACAATAAGCCTGTAAATTTTATTTATTGTAACAAATTAATAAGTTAGTTGACGTCTGTAAAACAAAAAAATTAATGACTAAGTTTTTAATTTTATTAATTCAGATTGATAATATGTGCAGTCAGCAAAACAGATAGGTATGCAGGGTCGTCAGATATAGTTGAAGTTTTATAAGAAACCGATGGATGTCTTTGACTGAAACTTAACCTAAATAAAGAACTATTTATTATGTACGTCTTAAATTAAATTACATTCGAAAACATCCATCGGTTTCTAAGAAAACTTCAACTATATCCGACGACCCTGCATACCTATCTGTTTTGCTGTGTGTACATATATCTAAACTACCCCTTTGGTTTCGTAGCTGCAAGCGCGACTGCTGAACATGGGATCCTGGGTTCGATTTCCAAGTCTGGTAAAAAGTATTATTGGATTTTTCCATTAAGAATTTCACAGTAGCAGTACAGAGTTAGGAAGTTGGTGGTGTGTCAACCCCGTATCTCGGAAACTATGTACTGCCATCTGTACTGTAGTGATTCAAGAGGAAGGTATACAGGGTCATTGAAAAATACCCGAAACCTGAAAAGGGGTCATTGTACTCTTACTTGTGTTGTGTAGCATTTTTGTAGGGAACGGCTGATTTTTTTCATGATTTCAGGGTTGGTCCCATAGTAAAAGTTGTTCATAATGATGAGTACAATGACCCCTTTTCAGGTTTCGGGTATTTTTTCGATTACCCTGTATACATTTCACACGTGCGAAGCCGGGGCAGGTCGCTAGTTATCTTATAAAATAGAATTTCTCTTTATTCGAGTATTCTTCAGTCAAAAAGTGATAAAACTTTATCTATATATAACGGATGCTCCTGACATGCATAATGAGCTGATTCGACTCCACACACCGGATAATTATCTTCGTAGCAGAAAGCATCAGCTGCTAAGCTTACCGTCGCGTCGCGCCGGACTGCAGCCCGTGCTGCGTCTCCCGTACCGCGCGTATTGACCGCGTTAAATAAGCTTGTTGAAGCCAAACTGGACTGCGATTTATTCGCAGACAAGTTTGTTGACTTAATGGTAATAAAAATAAATAAAATCCGTTTATTTCGAGTAACAAGACTCATATACACACATAATAAAATGACATAAAATATAATATAACAGACAGGATAATAAGCACAGACAAATACGCACACACAAAAGGCCACAATATGTCTGCTACAGCATTGCTGGATGTAAGGGCAATCCAGTCTGTTAGCAATCATCGCCAGGACGGTGTTGGTGCTGCCCCGCACCCTGCGCACCAGAGACGCGCACCGCTTGCGCATCGTCGCGTGAAAGCAGTCGATGCGCGCCTCTGCGAACATGCCCGAGGCGCTGCAGTGACGGGGCAGCCCCAACAACGCCCTGAACGCGTTATTGAACTGCTAATGTGCCTGCATTTTTGTGAAAATAATAGTATTTAATTTATTGTTAGTAATTTATGTTATACGTCTGTTCTTTATTATATTATATTAATATTGTACATTTTTCTTTAACAAATGTAATTGGCCAAGGGCCGTTTTTATGTTAAAGTAAAAATAAAAAATAAATAAATTTACATTAGTAAGCACTGATACTAAATAAAACAAAAATAAACAATACACCCATTCTTTCACACTTATACACATTCTTTGAATACATAGTTTAAATCAAAATTGCTTTTGAATTTTGCCGAGGATCCAACCTGAGAAAATTATAACAAACTTAAAGTCAAAGGATTTTTTCAATTTGTTAAATCATTTATTTACTTACGAATAATTGTAACAAAAAAATTACATGATTAATATAAACTTACAGCGCAACTTAGTAATACAAATTTTAATGGATAATATTGTATAAAACTTAAAATTTACAGAATAAATTTCAACACACAGGACACAAGGACATAGGACTTAAACATAACTGGCGAAATGTGGGTATACTAACGAATACACTTCTGCCTAACCCTTCGGGGTTTACAGGCGTGATGTTATGTTAAGTTTGGAGACATGAAATTTGATAAAAGTGTCGAAAATTTATAAAAAACTTTAAAATTGATAAAAGCTGTGCTTTTATAATGTTTATTTTTTTAAGTCTGTATGCCTTATAAAAGCAAGAAATCGGTCACTCAGAAAATTGCAGTAAGTAGTTGCCCATTCCAAAACATAGGTAGATTTCTAGGTATGGAGAAGAACCATGAAACTCCACGGACATTCAATAACGTTTTCACTGAATTCTGAATTCTTTCATGTGATAACAATATAGGTTATGAGTAATAATATAAACAAAAAATAAATGGCAGTAAAGAGCAGCCTCAACTGACAGCGCCCGTTCACGAACATGACGCGTGGATCAGCATCATTTACATTCATAACACACTTCTATCGAGCTCCAAAGTACAGTGATGGCCTAGCGGTTAAGGCGCCCGCCTCCCATGCATGAGGTTGTGGGTTCAAATCCGGGCAAGTACCAATGTGAGTTTTTCAATTCGTATGTACTTTCTAAAGTTTATCTTAGACATTACTGACATCATTCCGTGCCTCGGATCGGACGGATCTTTGACAGTCGTTACGAGTCGTCAGAAGCTTGAAAGTCTGACTACCAGTCTTACTTAGGGGTATAGTATTACCCAGTTACTGGTTTGTAGAGGTCAGATAGGTAGTCGCTCCATGTAAAATACTGGTACTCAGCTGCATCCGGTTAGACTAGAAGCCGACCCCAACATAGTCGGGAAAAGGCTACACAGATGACGAATCGTGGCTGTTCTAAGGAACTACTGGACCAGCCTCGAATTTCACCTGCTTCGTGATAGTAAACTTTGTCTCTGGCATCTGTTTCTTGTTCTCCATCGGCTTCCAATTGCAGCGGGTAATCTTATCGTAGGCCACTGTCCGGTTCATCCGGACAATCATATCTAAGAGGTGATGATCCATGTGGTAATCTTGGATAGTGTCACAGAGAGCTTGAATCATCCAGGAACCGTCCTTGTCGCGATAGGATAAGTGATCTGAAAAATGATGCAAAAATTAGTTAGATAATGTTAGTACAAGTCGTGATGGCCCAGTGGATAAACCACCCGCCTCTTATACATGATAACACATAACATCACGACTGTAATCCCCGAAGGGTTAGGCAGAAGTGTTGCCATAAGTCACCCACATTTTCCCAGTTATGTTTAAGTCCCATGTAATAGGGGTCGAGCCTATTGCCATCAACCGACAGAATCTATCAATGATTAAGTAATGCTCGTGGCTTATCTGTATGAGAAGAGGCCTGCAGAAGGACAATAATAGGTTGGAATTGTTATTATTATTATTATTATTATTTATACTTATATCTGATTGGACTGCCTCGTTGGTCTAGTGGTTAGTGACCCTGACTGCAAAGCTGGAGGTAGTGGGTTCGATTCCCACCCAGGACAAACTTTGTGTGATGAGCATAATTGTTGGTTCTGTGTCTGGGTGTAATTTATCTATAATATGTATATATTTATAAATTATATAAGTATGTATATCAGTTGTCTGGTTACCATAACACAAGTTCTGCTTAGCTTGGGATCAGATGGCCGTGTGTGAGTTGTCCCAAGATATATTTATATATATTTATTGCATTATTGTTACCTTCAACCGTGGAACGCAGCACTAGGATGTCAGCATGTGTGGGTACAGTAAGAAAATTGACAGTTTGGCTGTTTACGGCGTCAGTGTTGCCAGCACTCATCCAGAAACTTCCGCATACCTGTGGTTGGAAGTCATTTAGTTTAGAATTTTTGTTTATTTGTAGACTGAAAATTTACCTCAATAAATCGGTATTGATATAGTAAGCACGCAAACCTTTATTTTTAAATCTATTCTACCAAAATCTATCTACTCAAAATCACAACGATTTTAAAATGACATAAGTCTGACGTCTGTCAGATCTCGGTCCACAAATTCCGAGCTGCTAGTGTTGCTACTGAGAAATTCTCTGATGCAAAAATCAAATCAAATAAATAACTTACCTCTGATAAATAGCAACAGAAACCAAGATATTGAGCATCATCAGTATGACGTGTTTGCAGCAGAGGCATCTCCATCTTCTCCTCAGAAGAAGGATCATGGTTACTTCTTCTTGGAGACGCAGTGGGAACATTGTCACTTGGACTGTTTAAGGGCACTCTGTGACCAGCATCCATATTTTCGCCTCTGCAAGCCTGTTGTGATGTTTAATTACATAGGAATAATATTATGTTGTGTTACGGCAAGCCCTTTCTTACGAGTACTTTAACCATTTGGCTGCCGATATAATGAACACTTTTTAGTAGAGTAGACATGGAAAATCGACCTTCACTAATCAGATAACTTGATGAGACATATTTTTTTATCAAATATAATTTATTAACAAACATGCCTATGATAATTTGCCTATCGAAAAGTATTCATAGCTATTTTTAATTAAAAAGGTAGGATTGGTTTTGTAATTAGGTATAGGTAGTCGATTGTCCACGGCTCTTAAGCTATTTGATAAATATAATATTTTTTTTAATAGTTTAAAAAACTTAAAAACACGGTTTTAGCACGCACTAATTTTTTTCGTATCCCATTCAGCAAACCCTTTCATTTGATACCCATATCATGGGGGTGCATTTCAAATAGCCTGTCCGCCATCTTGGACGTCCGCCATATTGGATTTAAGTCACGTGATTATTTTTTTCGTATTCCTGACAGCAAACCCTTTCATTTGATACCCATATAATCGGGGTGGATTTCAAACAGTCAGTCCGCCATCTTGGGGAGGCCGCCATATTGGATTTGTAATGACGTTTCTTAGCTAGTCATGTATTGTCATCAGAACTCAGAGCGTGTGCAAAATTTCATCCTAATCGAAGACCGGAAAGTAGGTCACATTAAGATTCCAAGATTTTCTTACATACATACTTACAAGTGAAGCTAAGTTAATAATAAAAAAACCTCAATCACAACATTTTTTTTTGTGGGTTTTGTTAGTCAAGTATCAGAAGGGTTACGTGTGGTAAGGAGTAGGTACGATGCTAAAAATCGACCACAAATTAGAAATTGTTTTCGTGGTTCTGAAATGATCCCAACCATTTTCTTTAAAAATGAAGAAGATATTGTCCTCCCAAAGGAAGAAATAAAAGCAGAAGAGTTTATTTGTTAGAACGCACTCATCTCCGGAACTGCTAGTCCAATTCTGAAAATTCTTTCGCTTATAAGAAGCTACATTATCCCTGAATGCTATAGGCTATATTTTATTATGAAGAAATTAGGGATCCGTGAGAAAATTCACGTGAACCAGGTCGCGGACAATAGCCTCAAACAATAATAAGAATCTACCTGTACGAAGAACAGCTTCGGCTTGTTGATGAGACTGGTTTCTTTCCCGAAAATAGCCATGATTTCACTCAGTAGGTACGGTCTGTCGGCTGCATAGACCTCGCCTCCCTTGTCACCATGAGTGAGGACTGCGACGCAAACGCATGATGTCTTTGTGTGGCCTAAATTAGCGACTGGAATATGGAATTTAATTAATTTTATTTATTTTTAAATTTAAAATTCAATTTTTTTTTTTTTACTTATACTTAGACCATAAAAACATGAAATAAAACTTACTTTCAGTAAGATAATCGATGATATTCTGGTATTTGAAGTTTCTGAACACGAAAATCAGAAAGCCGAGGTTATAGAACACCTCTTTCAAGCGCCTTACATCATTTTCGGTCCCGTGTCTCGTAGATGGCGTTTTTCTGTAATAAAATTAATCTAAAATAAAACGCAGGAAACCATTATTTAAATAAATAAGTAATCTATATAGTCCTTCCGCCCTGGGTGAGGAGGAAGGGACTGTCAGATTTTTACTGACTCAAAAACCACCCTGTTTCTTCTTTTGCCCTTTACGTTCCGGGGCCACGACGTCCCGCAACCCCGGAACGGATTGCACTGAAGTTTGGCACGCAGATAGTTAGGACGTAGGTATGCTAAGAAAGGATTTATTCTACTAATATACCTAAGGGGGTAAAACGGGGGTCAAAATTTTGTATAGAGAAACAAGATTAGATCGCCAATAACCTTTATTTATGGCAAACGAGGCATGAGAGTAGGATTAATGCTGTGGAAATGCGTTCCTTGCGGAGTATGTGTGGTGTAACTTTGAACGATAGAGTGAGGAATGAGGTTATACGGGACCGTTGCGGATTAAAAGAGGATGTAGTGACAAAGATAGAAAAGGGTATGCTTAGATGGTTCGGTCATGTTGAGAGGATGAGTGAAAGACGATTAACAAAAGGTATTTATATGGCAGAGGTGAGTGGCAACGCAGGGAGGGGTCGCCCTAGGAAGACCTACACTGACCTTATTGGTGAGGTTCTTCAGAAAGGTCAGGTGCGGAGTACTCGTAACCGGCGTGCTTGTATGACGAGATGTCTGAACGTAGATGAGGCGAAAGGAGTATGTAAGGATCGTAGCAGGTGGCGTTCTGTGGTTTCTGCCTACCCCCATGGGAAAAAGGCGTGAGTTTATGTATGTATGTATGTATGTAACCTTTATTTACGCGGACGAAGTCGCGGGCAGAAGCTAGTTTATCTTTATGCTAATATTGTAAAGCTATACAATTTGTTTATTTGTTTGTTGATTGCTAATCTCCGGAACTACTAGTCGTATTCTGATAATTCTTAATCGAAAACTATGTTATCACTGGTAAATATTTTATCATAAGGTTGTTAATATAAAAGAAGATAAAAAGAAAGTAGGTACATAATAGATAAAGTTTGAAATATTACATTATAATAGTTGTTATTCCCTGTTGGTTTCGTGGTCAGTAGCATGTCTACTGAGTGTAGGTTCTGGGTTCGATTCAGTAGCAGTAGCAGATTCTTAATTGCTGAGTATTAGCCCAGAGTTTAAAAGTGTATGGTGTATATCTACGTGACTGGAAAAACAAGACAGCCAAGTGCGAGTTAAACTATCACACGAAGGTTTCTACCACCATACAGTACTCGGCGATAAATATTGCACATCGACCTTTATCGTATTTCGTATTTAAAAAAATAAAAATAATTATCAAATAATATAATTATCAAAGAATAAAAATAATTATCAAAAGAAGCAAATCATAATTGTTTTAACAGCTCCTAATTGATACTGGACTGTTTGTATTTCGTGCGATAGAGATTTGTGAATAATCGCAAAGAAGTTATTATTTTGTGACGTAGCTACAAAACGATTTTCGGATTTCTTCCTTAAATTTTTCGAAAATGTTCTCTGATAAATTTATAGGTTTATGTATCCTGCTTATGCGTGGGAAGTTTCATAAAAAACAGTTCATTTATTTCGAAAAATAAAGACATGAAAGTTTGCATGAAATGAAATACGGTGTAAACGTGATCTAAAGTGATGGTTGCTACCGGCTGGAATTTGTAGATCTTTGATTGTAGTCAGAAGCCCGAAAGTCTGACCACCAGTCATACCAAGGGGTATCGTGTTGCCCAGTAACTGGGTTGTGAAGATCAGATAGGCAGTCGCTCCATGTAAAATCCTGGTATTGACGGCACGGTTAGCGCAGTGGCTAAAGCGGGCTCCTAACACACCTGCCGCAGGGGGGTGTAAAAGTGGAGATGACCTTGTGGTGTGTATACTGCGGCAGGTGAGTGGGTAAACGCTTAAGCGATTGGCTGCTGCACCTATTTTTATGACCTACAAACACTGGCTGTTTGTGTAAGTTTATACGTTTGTAAATGCACCTACAATACAGTAATGCCTAGTAAGAGAAATGCCTATAAAAACTGCTGCATCCAGTAAGATTGGAAGCTGACCCCCTACATAGCTGGAAGAAGGCTAAGTTGATAAGATTATAGCATCGACTTTAGTGTCATTGTGAGGATCAGATACAATCTAATACTCATTTGAATACTGACTCACTTTAAGGAAAATTTGTTTGAAAACACCAAACATCACTCAGGATAATAAAACTGTTTTGAATACTTTTGATACAGGTCCGAGGTTTGTGCAATATTGACTTTTGTAGCCAATACAGTAGATTATTAATTAGATTAAAAAGTAAATTTTTGATAAAGCGAGGATTATGTTTCGAATTTAGAATTAGATAATGTTCGTCCCAAGTTAATTGCAATTTTTTTTAAACATACACGGTGTAAGGGACATCCCTCCGAAAACTTACAGGGTGCATTCAGCTCCTTATTTTGAATCGTATTCCACGGGAATTTTCCTCAGGAAAATTTCCATATCTTTTCCCGTTTTTTCAGTTAGTATTCCTTTATTTTAATGTAAAATTACATTATCTGTACGCAGCACTCCATTTATGTAAATATACACATCAAAAGTGTCTAGGGATCAACATCCCTAACAAATGTTAGGGATGTTGATCCCTAGACACTTTTGATGTGTGTAATACAGCTAAAATCAAAAAACCAGCAATGGATGTTGAAATACTCGAAACATATAACGTATCAAATAACGTGTCGCGAGAGCGCTTGGGAGCCCGGCCGAAGGCTCGCTGCGCTTGCCGTTCGCTACGTGCGTTTTGCCACGAAAACGATACATTGCTAATAAGGTATTTAAACAAATCAAGTTTAGTGGATTCCCGTAACGTTCCTGAAATAATTTCATGTACCGGTCATCTTAATATGGTTTACTGAATTCACCCTGTAAGTTTTCGGAGGGATATCCCTTACACCCGATATATTAACTCTTTTTAGAGTTCGTCAATCAAATTATGTGTAAGATTAATCCTTACTAATATAATTAAGGTGAAGAGTTTTTTTATTTGATCAACGCGCTTATCGCTGTGATAGCCAGATTCATGAGAAATAGTACGTATAGGCTCTAAAGGTAACATCACGCTGTGAGCCAGGGGAGCGAAGAAGACTTAACCAAAGACGTAACCTGACAAAAACCAAGTAGACGAAGCCGCGGGCAGAAGCTAGTGATAAATAAAATCAAACGTCGAATGCGGATATAGCATTCAGATGATAATTATCATCATAATCAT
The DNA here is from genome assembly GCA_949316365.1 of Hoplodrina blanda. NCBI lineage: Eukaryota > Metazoa > Arthropoda > Insecta > Lepidoptera > Noctuidae > Hoplodrina > Hoplodrina blanda. Next base: position 15,263,263 of record OX438581.1, read on the forward strand.
CATTATCATATTATCAGCCATGGACGTCCACTGCTGAACATAGGCCTACAGATTTCCAATATTTTTTTTTTGAGGTGGTAAAAATCATCAAATGAGTCCTTCCACCCTGGGTGGAGCGGAAAGGACTGTCAGACTTTTACTGAGTAAAAAACCACCCTGTTCCTTCTGTTGCCCTTTACGTTCCGGGGCCACGGTATCCTGTAAAGACGTCCCGCAACCCCGGCAAGCGAGGGTGGTCGCCCTACACTGCGCTTGCCGGTGAGTGGTCTCCATTCGAGAAAATGAGACGTTTTTTTTTAGAAATAAAAATAAAATGTGATACAAACTTAAAATGTTCAGTCTTCTCAAAAGTGTGCTGGTTTAGAATGATTAGGTACTTTCTGCCGCTCATATCATAGCACGGTGCGTCCTTATCGAATCTTAACCCTTCTTCTACAGGCTCGATTGGACGTGAACTAAATAAAGTAAAACTTAATTAGTGTTAATAATGTCTTTGAATAAAAAACAAAAGAAAGTAATAAGTGTTTCTAATCATAATTGAGCTTATTTCTGCCAGAACAAGCCAACCTGCAATCTCTCAATAATTCAAAGGATTACGTCAACTATTTCAATTTGCCAATTACTTAGTATGTCCCAAATTTATGCTGAGATTAATTTTTAATTAATCACAGTTACAATTACTTCGAAAAATTACAGACATTTTAACGTGGGTTGATTCTTTTTAGCAGAACTAACTCCAATTGGTAATAATAACTATATATGAGTGAATCAGCCAATATGCCGATTGTGATGAGTAAGCGCACGCAACGTTTTGCGATCGGTAACATACTATCATGCAATAACTATATTGCATCACTTTTATTATGAAAAAGACATAGTTCTTACCTCGAATTAGAAGGTTTGATGTCATAGGGTACAGCAGTATCCGCAAACGTGCCTTCATTATACTTGTAAGCCATTGTTGATACACGAATAAATCTTATAAGTAATAAAAAAAGAAACGATAAAACAAAAGACAAGCTTAAAAGTTAATAAGTTTCGATGAAACTCTTTCAAAGTAAAACAGTAAGTACGTGCTACCGCGTGTGAAGAATATCATAGAAAGATAGATAAAAATGCATGGAAAAACCAGAGTTGAACATTTTCAGTGTTACAACATTAAAAAATAGGTATGTACTTAGAAGTAAATAATTTAGTCGATTTTTATAATTAAACACATCATCCGATTCAACAATCGAACCCTTTGATCCCACGCCCAGCAATCTTTTTATTTTATACACGATAAGAAATAATAATTTTGCTGAAATCGACTAATTGTGTAACTGATGACATAGTTTTTAGTCGATTCGATTAAAAGTTCATAAACAAGTTTTTTTTTCGATTATTGATAGGTTACATAGTGAGCATAATGGATGTGAATAAATTAAATACTAAGTAAAATGGACAGTGTAACGAAAACTTTTACACTGGATTCAGAATTTAAGTCTAACGATAAAATTGTTCATCGAATATTAAAACAAAATGAGCTGTTCATACAAAGAGCAATACCTACGCGGTCGAAATGATTTTATTTTTAATAACTGTTTACGCCATTGCGTATGGGTAAGGGCTGCTAAATAAAATACTTTTAGACAAGCACTTACTAATTAATAAATTAAGCTATTAAGTTCCAAGATTCTCTAAACCCGTTACAATCGTATTCGTCGTCCGGTCCTTACTGGCGCGCGAAGGCAAATGAGTGAGAGTGGCGCTTGTCTGCCGGAGTTCACGATCCCGGCGCCCGCGCCCGCGCCCCACTCTCACCGACGCTCGGAGCCTCGCTGCCATTGGCTAGCGCAGGGTGGCGTGATGTACCTACCGCCCGCTTCCCCGCCGCTCGATCGTGTTGCTAGGTGGCGCAAACCATCAACCGAGGAATGCTAGCACTGGGGCTTTTAGAATCATGCATGTATGTACTAAATAACATATTGCAAAAAAACTAAATAAACAGTAATTAAGAGTATTACGGCAATATTGCTATTCGATATCAAAACTTTTACTAAATTAATAGACACTCGTTTACTAAAAATGTTGTCAACAAAAAAAAAACTCTTTATCATTTATATCGTATGATCAATCGTATGTTCAGTCTTTATTGAACTATCTACAAGCTCGATACCTTATCAGTAAAATATGATTCATTATGAAAGGAAATGTCATATCAAACTGTCCATTGTTTGTCTCAATTATTTCAAAGTCAAAGTCAAAGCATTTATTCCAATTAAACTATTCACAGGCTGTTTTGAATAGTCAAGAAGTTGGTCAGTTATCCAGAAAGATTAAGCTAGTTGCCTGTTCCAAAACGTATGTAAGTATTTGTGTACTCGCCTGCCGGGGTTGTGGGACGTCTTAACAAGATACCGTGGCCCCGGAACGTAAATGGCAACAGAAGGAACAGGGTGGTTTTTTAGTCAGTAAAAGTCTGACAGTCCCTTCTGCCCCACCCAGGGCGGAAGGACTCATTTTTGATGATTTTTACCACTTAAAAAAAAGTACTTGTGTACTTATGGAGTGTAAAGAGAGCAATCACATTTCCGAAAATCACATATTCCTCCCATTATTACAATCATTTTTTGTTTCTACTACGTCATACCTCGGAATCCACTGGTTCTGGAGATATTAAAGGCCCAAGTTAAAACTTTTCACTACGTTTTTTACGAAAACTAATTTTGAATTTTCAACTACTAATAAAGGTATTTTATGAATAAAAATATACAGGGTAATTGAAAATATACCCGACACCTTAAAAGGGGTCATTGTACTCATCATTATGAACAACTTTTACTATGGGACCAACCCTGAAATCATGAACAAAAATTCAGCTGTTCCCTACTAAAATGCTACACAACACGATCGTAATGTATGAAACAGCTGATTTTTTTTCACGATTTCAGGTAGGTCCCATAGTAAAAGTTGTTCATAATGATGAGTAAAATGACCCCTTTTAAGGTTTCGGGTATATTTTCAATCACCCTGTATAATAATTTCACAAAAGTTTATTGAATAATTTATAATGTAAATAGTCGTATACCTACTACGCAAAAAAATGAACAAACCGTTCACTATTCCGCACTGTTTCTGCAGCACTCGTAATCGTAACAGGGGTGATGATTCAGTAAAACAACAACACTCCGTTATAACCGTATAACTGTATAGGTATAACTAGAAAAAATTACAATAATCGCAAACCTAGTCAAATTGCGGGAAGAGTTCATCCGCATCACACAAAGAGATTAAATATACCTACTAAATTAATGTCTTTGGCATCACACAAACAGATTCATCTGTAAGTACATACGATTACCTTATAAAAATTACGTTTCAAATTACTGCGACAGAGCGTCGCCAGTGACGATGTAGTGTCCTTTCCATATATAGAATAACTGGTAACGTAATTAATTAATGACAGATACCTATACACAGAATTAAAAAAAGACACATTGGTGCTTGCCCGTGCTCAGTTGCGAACCCACAACCTCGTGCATGAGAGGGGGGTGCCTTAACCACTGCGCCACACCCAATAACTCTACTTATCTAAAATAAAATATTTTTTTGACGTATGTGCAGATACTTACTTGCTTAGTTACTGTCATCGCAATCCGCCACGATTCCCTGATCGTGAGATATCGGGTGCAGGACCAACTGCTTGATGTAGTTTCCAAGAAACAAGTGAGTCACACTGCCAACCACACTGCGAGCGAACCATTTTCCTTGTCCGATTCGTAGTTTCGTACAAAGCTAATAAAAATAATAAATCAATTATTAACCAGTTAGGTACATTATTTGAAAACGAATACAAACAAATTCTATAATATTTAATGTTTCAAAGGAAACATTTATAATTACAAACTATACAAATGACTTAATTTAAGTGTCTTTTTTTAAGTGTCAAAATAACAGTATTTTTATTAAATGCATGTGTGTACTTTATATAAAAAAAATTGTCTGTTTGTTCCAGCTTATCTACATAACGGCTGGGCCGATTCTGACGGGACTTTCACGGGCAGAGATCTGATGTTATAAGGAGTAAATAATGCTTTTATTTTAGAATATGAACTATGGACCCGCACAAAAAATCAAAGCCAATGAAATTGTAAAGAAAATCCGATTTTATAATCAATTTTATTAGAAAGAGACGTCTGCGTTTGCAATATCCAACATTCACACGGACAAAGACGCGAGCAAAAGCGAGTATATACGAATAATTACATTACCTATCCATCCATTCCATTTTGAAAGGCCTTTCAAAATGGCAGGAAATGAGTTGCCAGTCAAACCGCCACTTTTAATACTAATCAGAAAAAAAGCGCCATTAGAAAAGAAACTGATGTTAATCAAATTGTCATCAATCAAAAAATGGTCCTTTGATCCGGGGAAAAGTTATATCCGGGAGGGAAATCAACTTAGATATCGGCTGTCGATTACCGGGATTTCAGGATTAAGGAATAAGATTCTAGCGTAATTATATCCTTTTAACCGAAATTAGGTCATGGCGGTGAATCGAAACGAAGACAAGACAACAAACTAGGTACGCTAGGAGATGTCTGTTTATTCATATTTTGTTTAATATACCCAGCCAATTACATATACCAACACACACACACAAGCTCACGCCTTTCTCCCATGGGGGTAGGCAGAAACCACAGAACGCCACCTGCTACGATCCTTACATACTCCTTTCGCCTCATCTATGTTCATACATCTCGTCATACAAGCACGCCGGTTACGAGTAGGTACTGCGCACCTGACCTTTCTGAAGAACCTCACCAATAAGGTCAGTGTGTAGGTCTTCCTAGGGCGACCCCATATACCAAATCAAACAGAATAAAAAAAAAACTAATAACATATTAATTATATTAATTAATTATATTCAAGATCACTGCAAGTAAATGCAACATGTTAGATAGAACGCGTAAAGTACTTCAAGGGAGTACCTATAGTAGGTACACTTATGAAAATGAACAACTTTTAATAAAGAATCAATGTTGAATTCGCAAAAATGATAATTAGCTGTACAGTACAATTTATGTTTCCATTTATGTTTATGATTCCCAGGTCGGGCAGTGTTTGTGTGTTGAATTTCTCAGTAGCAGCCTCGGAGTCTGGATTTGTGCCCGGTTGATGGCAATAGGCTCGCCTCCTATTACATGGGACTTGAACATAACTGGCGAAATGTAGGTGTGCTAATAGGTACACCTCTGCCTAACCCTTCGGGGATTACAGGCGTGAACTCAACCTAAAGACACGATGAAGATATTGATTTGTTTCAAACATCTGTTCCTATGCTGAAAAGAGTCCTTAATTGTAAACTGTAATTAACTGTAACTGTAAACTGTAATTAACTTTATAATTCTAACTTAATAATAATATGTATATTCTTAGTTTTAGTTTAATTTTGTATTCCTTCCTTTTCTTTATTTTTCTTTTAGATCGCAATAAATGCGCAAAACATTGTGCATGCAGTGCTCTCCTTTAAGTGATGGGGCACTTAACCTTAAGTTTGGAATGTAACACAACATATAACATGTAATAGTGTAGGTACTCATTGTTGGAGAGCCATATAAAATAAATAAATAAATAATTAAAAGTTAAAAAGATAATTAAAGTAGACCATTATTGTAACCTCTAAAAGCTTATACTTTAGAGACTATCTCAGGGGCCTAAAAGAAGGAAATGGAAAGTACGACGCTCTACGATGACAATCGAGCCACAAATGATCATGTCATCGCCGTGGATCTATTAAAATACACTTGTGTTGGTATATAAATAAACTAGTTTAGATTAGATGGCCTAGCGGTTAAGGCCTCTCATGCATGAGATTGTGGGTACAAATCCAATGTAACTTTTTCAATTCATATGTACTTTCTAAAGTTTATCTTAGACATTACTGAAATCATTCCGTACCTCGGAAAGCACGTTAAGCTGTTGGTCCCGTCTGTCATACGTGGATCTTTGACAGTCGTTACGAGTCGTCAGAAGCTTGAAAGTCTGACAACCGGTCTTACCTAGGGGTACCGTATTACCCAGTTACTGGGGTGTGGAGGTCAGATAGGCAGTCGCACAATGTAAAATACTGGTATTCAGCTGCATCCGGTTAGACTGGAAGCCGACCCCAACATAGTTGGGAAAAGGCTAGGCAGATGATGATGCCCGCGATTTCGTCCGCGTGGTTTTTTCTTTTTTAAATAAAATATGGTCTATGTTACTCGCTGATAATGTATCTATCAATGGGTGAAAGAATTTTTAAAATTGCTTAAGTAGTTTTTTAGTTTATCCATTACAAACAAATCTTTTCTTAATATTTATCTTTTCTTTTCATTAGTTTGGCATAAAATGACAAAGTTCGTCTACTTTCGACTTCACAAGCATAGCCGCGAGCAGATCTAGTCAGCTAATAAACGTCAGTACCCACATGAGTAATCACTGTGCTGTGATTGCCAATTAACTATCTAGGGAGCACACAGTAATTTGCTAATTGGCTACTAAAATTGTAGTCACTTACTATGAATAGCTACGATGCCATAAATAATAATAGATTTATTCGGTTCGGCATTGTCACTGCAACGTTATCAAAGGTCTTAGAGAATGCCGAACCGAATAGGCCGACCCGAACCTGAACTTATAATTAACTAGCGAAGCCGGGCGGTTCGTTAGTCCGTAAAAATATTATAAATGCGAAAGTCTGTCTGTCTGTCTGTCTGTTACCGCTTCACGGCTGAATCGATTTTGATGAAATTTGGCATGGAGATAGTTTAAGATTCGAGGAAGGACATAGGATAGTTTTAATCCCGAAAAGCACCCCCTAAGGCGGTGAAAAGGGGGGTGGAAGTTTGTATGCAAGTACGATATAAGCAAGTTCCACGCGGACGTAGTCGCGGGCAAAAGCTAGTTGATTATAAGTTCAGGTTTTGCTCATGATACCATAAGGGTTGGACCTCATCTGGCAGCACGGAATCGCCTTTTTCCGTCGCCCTTTCTCTTTCTGTGGCTTAGAACTGCCATTTGCTAGACCGAGACAAAAAGCATAATGCGATCGCCTCGAGGATTCCGCCGCGTGCTATCGCATTATGCTTTCTGTCTCCGCCTAGCAAATGGCAGTTCTAAGCGACAGAAAGAGAAAGGGCGACGGAAAAAGGCGATTCCGTGCTGCCAGATGAGGTCGAACCCTAATACGCTACACATGTAACTCCTAAGCACGTAAGGCAGTGCGCAAGGCAAGCAAAAATGTATGTTAGCTTAGCGAGACGTATGTGCGGCTGACCAGTTACTGCGCACGTGCGCACTGATCAGAGCGAACAGTTCTTTCAGCTAGAAGCTAAAAAAAGCCGTCCGTCCGTCTGTCAGTGTGCTAAATCTCATGAACCGTAATAGCTAGAGAGATGAAATTTTTACAGAATGTGTATTTCCATTGGCGTTATACCAACAAAATAAAAATTAATAAAATATTAATAATGAAGGGGGTCCCCATACAAGAGACCTGTATTCTTTGGTACCTTAAGATGTTTTATTTATTTATTTATTAATCAAACAGTAGTATAAATTACAATAAACTCAAGACTTATTCAATAGGTATAGCATTTAGGTACACTACTAACAACGTTATCCACAAATTATTATACAAAATAAGCTAGCTGTTGAAAGACAATATCGAATCGGCTTAATCTAGTGTGATTTACGGTAATATAATATGGTTGTTATTGTCTGACTCTTCTAAGTGCTATGCAACTCACACAGGCCACATGCAAATCCTCATTGACTACAGTTGTTGCAGTTTTATTTTAAAAGTACATTATATAGTGTTATATCTTCTACGATGGTACGGAATTCTTCGTGTGCCAGTTCAACTCGCACTTGACACCTATGTATATGTATACATACTTATTTTTCTAGAAATAAAAAGATAATAAAATGTTTTAGGTATTACTGTCCAAGATGAGATGATGGCCTCCACTGTTGATTCTGGCTTTCAGGAGTTGCAGTGGGTGGAAACGGTGTGGCGGGCATGTCCAGGATGAGATGATGGTTTAACAAGCCCAACAACCCTTAAATAACCATAAATAACAAACAAAATTCAACATGATCAAAAATGTCCCCCATTTTGAGTTCGTCGACGCTTTCAGTGAATAAATAACAATGTCATTTAACTTGCGATATGACTTTAGAAGCGGATTCCTTGGAGACCAGATGTTGAGTGTTTAGTAATCTAAAATTATATTAATGTGCATTTGAAGGGGTTGTAGAACCCTCGGTAGAAAGGGATAGAAAGCTCGGTAGAAAGAGATAGATACAGTACGTGAACTTTTTGTTTTGCTGTTAAATTAAAACACTTTTTGTACCGCTATTAATTATTAATTTTTAGTCTCATGTGAAATTTTTGACGTAATTTGTTTCCAGCGGGGAACAGCTAGAGGTGTCCTTCATACCGGGCTATAATTGCCCCACAGCAGGATATAACTCTCTTTTCATTAAGAAAGCGTTTCTTTTTTGTTTTTTCATATATGTTTAAGTATTTTAAGAATAAGTTTGTATGATTAATGAGTAATGTTGTACTCGTGCTCTTCCAAATTTCCATTCGAATTTGTAACATGCGGATAACGTAGGTAGTTACGCACTGATATATCGTATTGATGTAACTGTTGGTTTTCCTTATTAAATAAAATAAAAATAATTGCGAGTATTGATCACCACACTAAGTTTCGAAATAAACTAGACAATCAATGCAAAGCCTACAATTTTGGTACATTAAAATCTATGGCTGTCGCAGTTACGGTTTGGCTCAAATGCAACACCTAAATTAGTAAAAATATGCGAACAACGCGTAAATTGGAACGGATTAAAAATGTCGGCAATCACATCAATCTGTAACAAAAACAGTCAAATTTTTTTATCGCAAAAAGTCTTTCTTACTGTCTTAATCATGATTTTTTTTCTTTATTTCTACTTGACATAACATCAAGTAACATCACGCCTGTAATCCCCGAAGGGTTAGGCAGAGGTGTAACCATTGTTACACCCACATGTCGCCAGTTTTGTATTTCTAATTGATTATTTAATTATTCTGATTTTGATACCAGTAGGTACACGTCTATCTCTATGAAATCACCCAGGTATTTTATTTTATGTGTTAAATGGCAAACCAATCAGCGGCTCTCAATGGCCGATTTTTCGCAAAAATTTAACTCAGAGTTATCTAGTTTCTAATATAAAGTTAATTTTAAATTGCATACTTGGGACATTATAGATCCATGGTAGTAATTAACTTGGAGGAGAGTAATCTTTTATTACTCTGGCGGTGCAAGCGGGCCCTTGTATGTGGTCACCGCCACCTACGCTCATTCATTTTTCTGAGGCTGCAACTTAAACAAAAATTAAGACCGTAAATAGAAAATTATCGGAAAACTGCTATTTCAAATTGCACTGAAATTACCACCGTCATGAAATACAGTGTCAGAATTATTTCTCACTCGTTATACCGTATACGGAACCCAGAGGAAGGAGTGAAGGGCTTAACACAGTATTTCAAGTTGAAATACGAGATTAGTTCTTAGAGAGCTCAGTGCATATTACGTCAGAAGACGTATTTGCACATGTAAGCTCGAAGAACAGATTTAATAACTGAACATTGTCAAGTAACTGAAATATTAATATAAATATTTTGTAGTCAAGGTTTTGAATAGCATTATATTTTATAATGTTTAGGTTTAATTCTGCCAAGACGAACCATTCCACGTCAGACTTCCATTTTTTCGTTGCGAGGTCCAAGTCGGTCCAACTGTAATGTCCAACCAGTTGGACTGCGGGCCTTCGGTAGGGGCAGTTTTCTAATCATTATTTTTAGTTGGGCAATCACCCCATAACTATATCCGTGGTGCAGCTGATTTATTTTTATTAATAATAATAATTAATTTTTATTTAGGTCATCAACTCAACTTTCTCATCAAATCAACATTGTACCTAATTATGTAATTTATAAAAAATTGAGATGTGCAATATTTTTTTATTCCACTTTAGAAAGTAATAAATAATCGAATTGCTTTTAAGGTAACAACTTTAGGTACCGTCAGTAGGACCGTCAGTTTAACTAGATGGCGCCACCTCAGCTTGAAATGCCAATAATGCCTGCATTATTACAGACCTGACATTAATTTAGAAAAAACAAAAAAACAAATGCTGAAATCTAGCCCTTAACATGCAAGGATCTTGCTATCTATCAATAACTAGCTGACCCGCCACGACTTCGTTCGCGTGGTATCCTACCCCTACCCAACCGATACCTCTACCCCTATGCTACCGATACCCCCACCACCCTACCCTACCCTACCAATACCTACCCGTACCCTACACTACCCCTACCCTACCTCTACCCTACCTCTACCCTACCTCTACCCTACCCCATATTTTCTCACCGTTTAAACCTTCCCTGGACTACGACAAACATTTCAAAACCAAAATCAGCTAAATCGGCCCAGCCGTTCTCGAGTTTTAGCGAGACTAACGAACAGCAATTGATTTTTATATACTTATAAAAAGAAGAAGAAGTTATTATGTCGCTAACTTTCCTCACACAGCATTAACAAGCTAAGTACACATTTAACTAACTAATCTACTTGGGATTAGTTAGTTTGTAGCGAGCTCACTGACCCGTCAGGAAGAGATTAGACATCCCTTAACGGAGTAGGCGATGTTGGGACACCTAGACGTAGAGATAAGTACCGCGTTCGATCACTTCTCCCTTAAGACGAGATAGTTATCTTCGATCGTAGATTATATTTGAGATGATATTGAAATGTCATTCTCCCAACCTAATTTCGGTCACGGCAATCAATCTCAATGTAGACAAAGTACGCAAGAGAAATGATAATGCACCAGTATGTGCGCAAACACAGCTGTATTCCCTCTTCTCTCACTCTCATAGTCCGAATAAGGCTGGGCAAACGTCCGATTTCCGGATCAGGTTTCCGAATCAGGAGGCGTGCACACGCATGTGTGTGTGACATATACGTATATCACACACACATGTAGAAAAATGTATGTATGCGTAATTTATGTAGGTATGTGTGTGTATGTACAGTCAGCAAAACAGATAGGTATGCAGGGTCGTCAGATATAGTTGAAGTTTTCTAAGAAACCGATGGATGTCTTTGACTGAAACTTAACCTAAATAAAGAACTATTTATTATCTACGTTTTAAATTAAATTACATACGAAAACATCCATCGTTGTCTAAGGATAACCCAGGATCCTACGCTCAGCAGTCGCTTTTGTGACTGCACTAAAATACACTATATTAATAAGCTCATCTATCACGTGATGAATTAGTGTTTTCTTAAATTATAATTGTGCTCTTTTTATCATAAATATCATGAATCGAATCAGAATATAAGCTAAATATTTTTATTTTGTTACATAACAGTGTGATACAAGGCCAAATATGAGAGCAATGCGCAAGACAAAAAATCTGCAGCGCGATGCGCGCCGCATAGCGTGAAATATAGATGCGACTCAAATAAGCTTCCTAATTAACTCGAAATTTCTAGTTTCTGCCCGTTCAGACCGGTTAAAAGCGGTTTAATCCGGCCCCCGCACCTTTGTCTGTGGTTTAATACGTTCTAATATTTATGTGCGCGAAAAACTGTGGTTTTGTTAGTTATGGAAGCGCGTACATGCAATCCCTATTTCATTTTTGTTTTAAAATAAAACTTTTGGATTTTATTTATTTGTTAGCGGTGAAATGTAATCCTGGTTTCATATATTGACTGGCCACAGAATTACGTGTGGCTTAGGTTGCATGTAAGTACTAGATTGTTTAATAGTTATGTTTTGTAGAAATGCAAAAACGGACACAAAAAACTAAAAGAACAAAATTGCATAATAAATATAATTTCTTACGAACCCACAGCCTCGTAACCGGGAACGGGCATGTACCAATATGACTTTTTCTATTTCATATGTATTTTCTAGGTTTATCTTAGACATCACTGATATTGGCAAAGGAAAACATCGTGAGGAAACCTGAACTTAAAGTTATTATAAGTCTGTCGAAATCTCCAATCCGCCTTGATCAAGCGTGGTAATCAATACTCCTTCTCTGTGTGAAAAGAGGCCTGTGGTGGAACAATACTTGGCTTGTATTATTATTATTATTTTATTTTTTCACACTACTCAAGGCGAATGATAAGCCATTGCAGGTCAAAATCCCTAACAGTGGACCATGGCAGGTCCCCTGAACGTGACGCTTTACAAATTATTCGGTCCTGTCCTGTGAATTAATTGCTTTCTTCAGAATACCAATTTGTCTAGAAACACGGACAGACAAGGGACAAAAACGTATAATTAATTTATGTGTCAATTAGCAATACAAGGAAACCTCCAGTACTAGAAGATGTGTTTATGCTATCTGAAGGCCACGGACGGCCAAGGACGGTGCGAGGAATATCGTACAAGTTCAGTAGGTACTCAATACTCAATTTGTTTATATTATACAAAGTAAAAGCGATCAATTTGGACCCAATCAGGCACAGCAAAAATTAGGAGAGAGGAAGAGGCTTATGTAGTCATTCAAGCAATTCAATATTATTATAAAATGAGTTTAATTGGGTGTATAATTATGTATATTATACGTATATAAGTTGTGGTTGTTGTATTTATAAGTTGTGGTACATTTCCACCGATGATCGGTCTTTTTTAACACGACAGCCATGCGGTCCTTCAATGTATAGTCAACAAAAGAGATAGGTATGCAAGGTCGTCAGATATACACACATCAAAAGTGTCTAGGGATCAACATCCCTAATCAATGTTAGGGATGTTGATCCCTAGACACTTTTGATGTGTATAGTTGAAGTTTTCTTAGAATGCGATGGATGTTTTCAAAGGTAATTTAATTTAAAAAGTAGATAATAAACAGTTCAATAATTAAGTTTTAATTGAAGACATCCATAAGTTTCTAAAAAAACTTCATCTATATCTGACGACCCTGGATACCTATCTGTTTTGCTGACTGTGCATACGTCAAATCGCACGATATTTCTCTTCTCGCATCGTCTAAATGAGGCTTTACTATCATTGTGAGTAACTGGATAATTATGTTTTGTACTGATATCGCACATACCTATGAAAAGCATCGTGTTTCACTTCTGGTACCAAGTACTAAAAATTAAGAAATGAGTGCTAAATTACAATTAGTTATGTTTTTTTTTATTTATAGAAAAGAAAGAAAAACTGTTTATTCACGCGAAAATGACGCACATAACCTAACAGACATATTTTTTTTTACATAAAAGCAAAGTAGAAACAAGTTGATATTAAATCTAAAAAATAAAAATCAAATAAGTAGATACAAATACTTGAAGGAAAGAAATATGCGCCACTACCCCGCGAAAAGGCTTACGCTGAGCATAATGCCGTGGCCCGTGCAAGTAGGCACTAAAACCACGGCGCTGGTTTTCAGCGTAAGCCGGTGGCGTGTCGCTGTCTCCGACCATAGGTAAAACGTCATTTATGTTGAAGGTGTCACGTCACGTCCCTCAACATTGAAGAACCTACTTAGGAGAAGGAGGGACGTACAGTTAGTCTCTTATTGTTCACTCCACACATAATGTCAGTCACATAAAGTTAACAGTTGTGCACATTTCTACGGGAAAAGTGACGTCACAAGTTGTATTACTTGTGCACATTACTTTATGATGTTTGCAGTACTACGAGTTTTAAACTGAAAATAAATTAACGTAACATCACGCCTATAATCCCTGAAGGGTTAGGCAGAGGTGTACCCATTAGTACACCCACATTTCGCCAGTTATGTTTAAGTCCCATGTAATAGGGGGCGAGCATATTGCCATCAACCGGGCTCAAATCCAGACTCCGAGAAATAAATGACAAAATAAATTAACTAACTAAAATACTCCTAATTAATTGGGCTTGACTTTTAATATCTGCCTACCCTTTTCCCATTATGCTGGGGTCGGCTTCCAGTGTAACCGGATGCAGCGGAATACCAATATTTTACATGGAGCGACTGCCTAGATAGGCAGTCGCTCCATGTAAAATACTGGTAACACTCTACTGTACTGGGTACTGTGGAGGTCATCTGACCTCCACAACCCAGTAACTGGGTAATACGATACACCTTGGTAAGACTGGTTGTCGAATTTTCGGGCTTCTGACGACCCGTAACGACTGTCAAAGATCCATGTATGACAGCCAGGACCGTGCTTTTCGGCACGGAACGGCACGGAATCAATATTAATCATGCTTATTAAAAGTCAAGCCCAGAGGCCCAGTGGTTAAGTATTTGTAATACGCTATGCGTAGATCCGTCTTTTTTTTTTTGATGTAGCTAAATTTTTTTTTACACATTGTGAAATAATCCTACACTTGTCAAAATACAACTGCTATTCGATTCAGTAGCTACTCAATATGGATTGCCTTACAAAGTACTCTCGACGAAAGTCGAGTAAAAACCGTGGTACCGCCAGCAAACACAGCTGAAGTAGAAATCTAGGCACGAGCCACGGGAAACAAGATAAGCACAAAGTTTATGTCCATAGAGTTTGTACCTGGAGGGTTTTAAAGTTTTAAACTTTTTTGCTGACGCACGCTTGCGGTGAAAACTTTTGAACGCGTAATATTTTGGCATTTTTTTTTTTTGTTTGTCCGTGTACCGTTCGCATGTTTGCTACGGTTTTGAGCGCTAGGCGGATTTTTGAAGACAAATAGTAACTTTTCTTGTTATATGTAGGTACCAACTTTTATAATTATGGAGCTTTCATTAATGTATGGATGGACACGTAAGGTTAAATGATGGTAGCTTATACAAAGTAAAATGGAATGAACTGAAAAATTTTACTAAATGGCTAACATTTTATTTTTCTTCGTGGAGCAATCCTCTTGGTTACCCTTCCATTTAAGGTAAAACCCCACGGTTTTTTCTACCACCATGAGTCGGGAGCCCTGTATAAACTTGACACATGAACCACGCCCCCGAATGGTGCTGACCCACCGTCAGCTGGCCCATTCATTTGGACCAAACTAACCCCAAAATCATTAAAAAAACAAATTATACCCTCGTTGGTCTAGTGGCAGCAAAGCGCGACTGCTGAGCATGGTCTTGGGTTCAATTCTCAGGTCGGGCAAAGTGTTATTGAGTTTTTCCATCAGGAATTTCACAGTAGCAGCCTCGGAGTCTGGATTTGTGCCCATTTGTTGGCAATAGGCTCGCCCCCCTTTTACATGGGACTTAAACATAACTGGCGAAAATAAGGTACACCTCTGCCTAACCCTTCAGGGAATACAGGCATGATGCATGTTGGCAGGCATGTTAAAATTTAGCTCATCCATACATTTATATCCACGTAGCTGAACAAAATATGGATCAGCTGAATCGTGACCAAGTACCATAAAACAACATAGCTCGTAACCATCGAAATAAAAACTTCTAAGTGAAAATCCCTGTAGCCATGAATCACTACAATATTGTAATACTAAACACAATAAAATTACATTTTACAAGCGTTCAATATGTTTTATAAATTAATTTTATGCGTGCTCCGTGCGGGTGCCGTTTCGTTTCATTACAACCCTGATTACAATCGGGATTCTAATCTTTCTAATTTCACGTGTACCATACCTAATTACAGTCACATTAAACATCTATTAATCATGTTGTTATTTCCGTTATTATAGTTTTTATTTTTTAAAATTAATATAAAAGTTAATTGTTTTATTCGTGCGAGATTTTTTATTGTTTTAATGGGAAACGGCCCTTTTAATTTTGAGTTTTAAAACAGAATATTAATTCTACTACTTATTTAAAAACGCTTAAGCTTGATTCACACATGTCAGTGAAGTCACAGTTTCAGCACCGTCCCGTATCAGTGATAAATTATTCTTTCATACATTCTCTATAAACGCGTTCACACATGTCAGTGTCACTGACGACACAGTGCTCTTAGTAGGTATCAGTGCAAGAGAAAAAATTAAGAAAAGAATAAATATCACTGATATGGGACGGTGTCGGTACTTTGGCTTCACTGATATCATGATATGTGCGACTGTGAAACAACCTTTAATGTCATCATCTCACCTCAGTGAAAAATGTAGGTAAATTTTAGGCATTTTTGACAGATTAAGACTGAGATTAGATGCGATTGTTCCTAAAAGTTAGTAGAATTGTCCCCCTAAACAGAAGTTAAAGCAGAGAACTTACTAAAATCTCAAGACGAGAACAATAATGACACGGAGAGTTAATAACAATACAGGGTTATTTTGCAACCACCATCCAAATTTTCAGAAATGATTTAGAATCGATAACCTTATCAATTGATGAAAAAAAAAACTTTAAAAAATTACATGATTTTCACCATTGTCCGCTACTAAAATCACAACGTGTGGAATAAATACAGTTCAACAATAGGTTGTTGAACTTGACTGCACACGCGCTTACCTCAACATTCGGGAACGCACACAAACAGCACGCACTACGCCCCCCTTGCTGCGTGTCTCTACATTCTGATTTTTTACGGATATTTTCTTTTGAATGTTTTTTTTTGTTTTTGTTATTACTTTCATTTTTTTTCATCAATTGATAAGGTTATCGATTCTAAATCATTTCTGAAAATTTGGATGGTGGTTGCAAAATAACCCTGTATATTCTTGCCACTATCCCGTTCTCAAACGATGCAACACACCTTAATTATTAACATTGTACATAAAATTGCGTGTTACGCTTCAAAATGAGGTGTTACAACTTAACTTTAAATGCACATCCTCGCAACACTGAAATTATGGAAAAGCAATAAAGATATTGAGTATTGAGTATTGAGTATTGAGTAAATGATAATCCATCTGCGATCTGGCAACACAGACATCGCATCCGTTCTGACCGGAAGTGGCGCCATCTGCAGGCAGCTGTTGACATCGAGCCAAATGCATTGTAAGCGTTGTTACGTGCTCGATATTATACTCTCCGTTTATTTAATATTCATCCGTGTTCTGTGGTTAGTAGCAACTAGATTGTGTATTAGGTTTGGAGATGAAGATCCGATAAGTTTTGCTACAGTTTGAGTTAGATTAACGTGTTTAGTTGTTTTAATACAAATACATGCTCATACTTCTGTGGCAATTTTTCTTTCTAAAAGACACACCTAAAAGATTATCACTACTGTCGTATTTAAGCAGTTATTAATCATAATAAAATATCTGCCTATATTATTCCAAGGCAAATAAAGCCTCTTGTAATACAGAAAAGGCACAAGCATTGATCACCACACTTGCTTAAAGCGGATTGGCGATTTCTAACATATATTAATTTTAAGGTCAGGTTTCGTCAAGATGTTTTCCTTCACCTATGTCAGTGATGTCCAAGATAAACTTAGATAGTACATAATTATCAATAAAAAAAAGTACATTGGTACTGGTCTGGTATCCCACACCCTCATGCTTGAGAAGCCAGGAGTCTTAACCATTACGACTCTTGCTGATCCGTTACGTGAAAAAATATACAAATGATTGAAAACATTTCAATTCATCTCTAATTTAAACAAACAAAGCGAGCGTTAAAAATGGCCGGCATTCTAAAAATAAAAAAAGGAATGTTAATATAAATTCTAAAAACAAATGACCTCTGTTAAGTGAAGAGACACTTACCATGACCAAACTGAAATCCATTGTTATCCAACGTTGTAGGTATACCCGAAACATTCTAAGGAAATCTTGTAAGGAGTCACAACTTTGTGGTTCCGTAGTAAAATAAATAGGAAGTTTATTCGATGGAAGGGACATCATCATCTGCCTAGCCTTTTCCCAACTATGTTGGGGTCGGCTTCCAGTCTAACCGCATGCAGCTGAATACCAGTATTTTACATAGAGCGACTGCCTATCTGACCTCCACAACCCAGTAACTAGGTAATACGATACCCCTAGGTAAGACTGGTTGTCAGAAAATACGATGGAAGGGACATAGACGCCTAAACTTTTACCATGGACTCATATAATATAATGATTCTTGAGGTCCCCAGCGTTTCCTAACATCCCCGGTAAAACTTTTTCCCTTACACCATGTATAATATCTTCCTCTCCTTTCAGTTTAAACTTGGCCCTATACAACCTTAGTTTTTAATTACCCTATAAACTTTGAATTGAACCAGTTAAAAAAAGAGAAACATTTTCTTAAGTTATAAACACAATATTTTTTTCCTAGAAGATATTACAGTGCACATGAATGTTTGCACTTCCTCTTTCAACATAGTTTGATGCCATTAAGGTTTGATAAGACGGCAATCCGACACGACTAGCAAGAAATCAGGCGCAGAAGCAACAACTTTTCGTGATTTTGGAAGCAAGGGCCTGCACACCATGTATGTACTTCCAAAGTCCAGACCGCTACAGTACTGATAAATTCCTAATAGGAAGAAAATTGCAAAGTCAGTTTTGACACTTTATAAGGCACTTGTGGCACCACCACGGACCCCTAAAAAATATTCACATTTCTAAAAAAGCTTAATACATTGTAACTTACACTTCCTTAGGGAATTTTTGCTTTACTTTAGTATATTTTTTGCTTTTATTTTAAGAAATAAGCGAAATGCCTGGAGAAATTAATGACCCTTGACTTACAAGCTTCTTGTAGGCTTACAGAAGAAGAAAAAAGCATTGTGTCGTTTTTTAAATATAGAGGAACATTGTTCTGTTTTTTTAAATTAATACCTTCCTAATTATCTTCTACTTTTATTGCTGGATATTTTTGTTTGTTTTGTTTTTTTAGGTGAACATTGTCCCGCGCTAGGATTGTTTTTTTTTCCTTTTTTTTTCAGTTACGTAAATAAGATGGCGACTTATCTAAGCCAAACAAAAACCATTAAAATTATATTACCGGAATAATGATCTACCTACCCATCTGTGTGCCTTACAGTCGGCGTAGATTTAATTGATTACTCGATAATTAACTAAAACGAACGAACTATGTTTGAACGTAGATGAAGCGAAAGGAGTATGTAAGGATCGTAGCAGGTGGCATTCTGTGGTTTCTGCCTACCCCCAAGGGAGAAAGGCGTGAGTTTGTGTGTGTTAAAACAGAAGTAGAGTTGAGAATTGCCTAAATGTTTGCAAGATGTCGCGATAAATACTAAATATCTTGCACACAGTATTTGTGATGTATTATTTTAGTTCACTATCATTTTGTTTGTAACAGATAATCTCTGCAAGTATAGACAACAAAAGTCGTTTCGCTTATGATAAGTACTATACACTATTGCCGAGTGTATACTTGACTTCTAAGCAGACGAAGTCGCGGGCAGAAGTTAGTTTTCTAATATTTTAAGTACAAGCTTAATAACAAAAATATTTAAAAAAAAAACAACCTGAATAAGAAAATAAAAAGAGAAACTAAAACTAAATGGCATCAAAAAATTCATCCGCATCGCCGTCCACTGAAAATGTACCCAAAAGACTGGCCGCATTGCCACGTTGAATGGCAATGCTTAACCTCTGGCCAAGTATAGGTATATTATAAGTAGGATAAATAGTAAGTAAGTATTTATGATTTAATTGACGCTACAAGCATGTTATTACAAAAGTTTGATCCGATCGGATTGTGAGGTTATTGGGGTGAATCTGTGGGGTCCCACGGGAAATGTTTGTACCCCCCTGCCCCTCCGCGCGTCACGGTTTATGTCGGTTGTTTATGGTTGGGGCAGATGAAAGACTATTGTTACTGGCAAAGCTTTTAGGAAAAGTCGCGGATGAAAAATTATACGGTAGAATTATCAGGGCACGTTTTTCCTTTTTTTTTTTACTTAAAAACATTGTATTTTTTCATGCTATTTCATCGTATTCTCGAAGAACAAGTTTCAATATTTTTCGAAAAAGCTTAGGAGTGAAAAGCCTAGTGAACAATCTAAATGTATAAAAGGCAACCGTTACTAACTGACTGATTTAACAACACACAGCTCAAAATACTAAACGAATTGCGCTGAAATTTGGCACGCAGGTAGTTATTATGACGTAAACATGCGCTAAGAAAGGATTTTCCAAAATTCACCCCCTAAGGGGATGAAACGGGGGTCCAAAGTTTGTGTTAAAAAACAAGAATAGATCGCCAATAACCGACATTTACAAAGACGAAGTCGTGGGCAGAAGCTAGTAGAGTTTGAACTCAACATTATTTACGCGGTTTGATGATTTATATTTTTTACATTCGTCAACTTTATTCCCAGTAAAATTGTCAATTTTACACATACATATATACATAAACTCACGCCTTTTTCCCATGGGGGTAGGCAGAAACCACAGAACGCCACCCGCCACGATCCTTACATACTCCTTTCGCCTCGTCCACGCTCATACATCTCGTCATACAAGCATGCCGGTTACGAGTACTCCGCACCTGACCTTTCTGAAGAACCTCGTCAATAAGGTCAGTGTAGGTCTTTTGACAATTTTTAGTTTCAATAACACACCAAATTATTGTTTCTTCTTTTTTAACCGACTTCTAAAAAAGGAGGAGGTTCTCAATTCGGATGTTCCAAGTATGTTTTTTTTTTTTTAGGTTTGTTCGCGCTTAACTCCGTCGTTTGCCAACCGATTTGAAAAATACTAAAATTTAACAATTTTTTGGAGTCGGTGCCATACGGTTGGATATATAATATCCTCGGTCTTGGCACCGACTCCAAAAATTTGTTAAATTTTAAATAGGTTAATCGTAGGTTAGGTTAGGTTTATTAATATAGGTAGGTTATAGTATTATTTTTAAACTTTTAGTGCTTTTTTTTGAAGTCGGTTTTTCTTTTGTAAAAAAAATTTTTTTTGCAGCAATGTTGCATATTGCAAAAAGAACAGTGGGGTATTAACTGAATGTTGTCTATTTTGACGACGATATAACCTCACACACACATCACATCTCCCTTTAAAATAATACTAGCATATTATTATCCTACTGGAGGACAGAAATCTCTTCTCATGCAGAGAAGGCACGATGTCAGCGATGTCCAATATAAACTTAAAAAGTACCCATCTAAACCACCCCAAAAACGCTATTACGCATAAAATCAAAGCCTGATTGAGTCTGAACTTCCCCCTGAAAGTCGCTAGACCAATTTAGCATCGTTTAAAACATGAAAAATCGAAAATGCGGGCGTCGAAGCCTATAATCGGAAACCATGCTTCGGGTGACAGCGGAGCTTCCGGGTCAACGAGAAATTATGTTCAGAAGTTTCAATTACAATACGGCCAACGTATCTTGGCGGCTCTGCTATGCTATTCTCTAAAAGACTCGACGACGAACTCGTCGACGAAACTAGTATGGTCCCCAGTGGATATTGAACTTTATGCTCTAGAACATTTAGTTGAAAATCCATTAACGACAAACTGTCTCTACGACGAGTTCCGAAACAGTTTGTCTTTAATAGATTTACAACGTTGTGATCTACAGCATAAAGTTGAAAATCCACTGGGGACCATACTAGTTTCGTCGACGAGTTCGTCGTCGAGTCTTTTAGAGAATAGCACCCCTGAAGTTAGCCGATTGCTGCGCAGTAAACAATTTCGTTTCTATAAGATCCATTGCGCAGCCAAACAGCTAACTTCATACCGCCAATATACGTCGGCCGTACTATACTACCTAAATGATTTCGATGGCCGCATCGAATAAACGTGCAAGTGAAAAAAGTCAACTTTATAGGAGAAAATATAAACGTTTAATCCTTAATAACGCGGGGTTCCTTGTAAGCAAATCTATACAATGTATTACTTAATTATTTTTAGACTAAAATATATTTTAAAAAATTAGGGGGTAGGAGGATGGGCAAAGGAACCGAAAAAACCAAAAAAGAATCATGCAATGGCTCTTGCACGTTTATTCGATGCGGTCATCAATTTGTTTTGAAGCTATAAGTAGATAGCTAAATTACCATTAAAACATAGGAATCACTGCACTTATTTACAAGAGGATTCAATTCAATTTCCTGTACCTAAACAGTAAATATAATCGTCGAAATTTTTTGTTTCTTTGAATGTGAATGTTCGGGGATTACAGGCGTTATGGATGTAAAAGTATTTAACACAATTCAATGGGTTCATTTCCTAGGTCTGGGAAAATGTTATTGGGTGTTTCTATTAGGAATTCCTTGGCCGGAGTTTGGGACTTGGTGGTGTGAAAGCACGTAAAGTTTGCGCATGGTCTCTCTACGGTCGAATATGAGATTGAGGGAAGAGAGAGCTATTTCTTGCTTACTTGGCTAGACTCTATTGAGATTGAATGCCGTAACCAAAATTCAGTCAATTATCATTAAGATCGACTTTAGTCATCTAGACAAACGAGAATAACATTTTTATTGGAAGCTGATTACTGACTATAGAGTCGTTATTCGTTTGTTGACTAACATTTATTTATTTATTTATTTATTTTTACAACAACACCACTACCATTACAGGTTACCCTAAATCGGCAGCGTGGCCTTAACAATATTTTACAATATTAAAAACATATTATATATATGCAAGGTAATTTTTGTGAACTGGAAACAGGAAAACAAATCTAACCTATCCGCAATTTCGTTCAGAGTATACAAGGCGCGCGTCATTGGTGCTTTACCCAGCAGGTTGGTCCGGCCGCGAGGCACCGCCAGTAACCGCGGTCTCCGTCGCCGCGACACTTAATTATCCGGCACATTCAGACACACATCTTTTAGCACACCAGGGTTGGTTTTTTTACCACGCAATAACATAAAAAAATATGTGACTAGAGCCAAATCCCTTCTTGTTTCCATCTTGTTGTGTGTGCAAAACATCAAAGTGGAACTTCTGCAAAGTGCCTGCAACACGTCTCGCTCGGGGTCTCAACAAATTCACGAGATTTTCACACGCATTTACACAAGCAAATACGGGAGGAAATTGTGCTTTTTTGCTTAAGCGCTACTATTACTTTACATAGAAGACATTTTCTTCCAGCATCACTGAATATATATTTTATTTTAGAGTGGTTATATTTTTACTACTCGTTGGTCTAATCGTAAATATGCTTAGCGTTTGATACTGAATTATTTCTTCAGATGTGCTATTCGGTAATAATATTCCTTGATGAGTTTAGGTGAAGTGACCACCTATACAACATATAACAAAAACCCTGTCCGATCCTTAAGGGTATTATTCGGCATCGTACTGCGTACACATATACGTAACCATTTAATGGATTTGAGATTATTATTTTTCCCCAGTGAAAAAAAAAGAAGAAAGAAGAAGTAATTAAATTAAAATAAAATATAAAAACTGATCAACGGCAACACTGATCTGACAGGGTTTTTGTTACATAGTGTATAGGTATATCTGTAAAAGGGAGCTGGTATTCTCATCAATGGTATTCTAGAAATATCACTCTCGGCACCCTAGGCTCGCCCCCTATTACATGGGACATAAACATAACTGGGAAAATGTAGGCGTACTACCAATGGGTACACCTCTGCCTAACTCTTCGGGGATTACAGGCGCGATGATGTTATGTTGTGATGTTATATTGTCACCCTCGGTGAATTTGGGTGAAATGAGTTTGAGGTGAGCTGTCACCCCAGCTAGATGCAACTTACTTCAAGCTCATCTTAAGGCGCTTCCCTGACCAAATGACCTTGAGCATTCGGTCCCTCTTTGCCGCACGCCACTTTCTTATCTCATGTCTTTCTCATCTTTCTCGTTTTCACGCAATTTTTCGGAATTATTGAAATATAAAAAAAACAGCGAGCTTCTTAAATAAAATAAATCTTGTATTATTTAGATATTTTAATTATCTAATGATTAGTACAATTCTCAAATTAATAGCACGTTGCATTAAGCAAAAGATGCAAATAATCAATAATTTTAGTCATTATTTCGCAAGGAGGTTTTAAATGTATTTTAAACACATTTAACAAAATTAGATCTTGCAATGTGATGATAAGATATCAAACTTTAATAAAGTGCTTTTAGATGTCGTTTATTTCCCTTAAACAATGAGAAGATAGCCTCTGAAAAACGACTAAAAACAAGGTTTTGGTCGGGGTACGGCCTTAATTGAATTTCCGATAGAGGACCTTTAAGGCCTCACAAATATTTATTTGGTGCAGGAATTTTTAAGACTAAGGACCTATCACTCAGCCACTGTACTAACCGTAAAACTATCTTGTAAAAATGCTGAAAAATAAGACTTTAATCAAGTGCGAAAAGCGTTTATTACAAACTAACCTACCATACCAAATCTTCTCACATATCCAATTAGACTAAACCTAACATTAACCATCCATTTCTCGCGCCATTTAAATATAGCGAATTACAAAAGACACATTTCATCCCGATTGATCCGGGAGTCAGGACAAATCCTGGGGTTGTGGCTAGTACGATCAACCGCACGCTACGCATAAAGAACGAAAAACGCCCTTACCTATGGTAGCTACTAAAAGCCATTGCCTTATATGGGACTTAAACATAACTGGCGAATTGTGGATGTAGGTACAATGAGCACACCCCTGCCAAACTGTAAAACTTTTTTAACTTGTCTGAGACCGTTCACAATCCAGAATCGGGCGTCTTCAGACGAAAGTGTTAAATGTATACAAATTAACACAGTAACTTATGGTTTAAAGAGTTCATCCTATTTGGCAACTCGATGTTTAAATAATTATGTTGGCAACACCACGTTTAGTTACTTGTATTTATTATTTTATTTTGTCTTTGTCTAAACTTATCTGTCAATGTCAATGTAAATGTTAGTACTGTACAAGTCAACGATTAAACGGAACCACACGCAATCTGAGTTTTATTAACTTTTATTATAAAAAGTCTACAAGTGCAGTTCAAAACCCCAACACAAACTCTTAGAGGATTTTTTTTACTTTTTGGCAGGAGGGGATCCTCATGGACGCCCACATTGTCCAATTGCTGGGTCATTCTGGGCAGTGCCGGACTTTTACCGACTAAAACCACACTCCTGCCATGACGTTCCTCATCCCCTGACGTTGTCAAGGACCATTTATTATTTATTTATTTATTTATCACAAAGGATGTCAACAGTATCTGCCCAATTTTGTACAGAAGACCAGGTACACTTAGTGGCATAAAATACACTAGTTTACACTGAATAATATTGCACTCTTAAATTATTTATATAATTGCCCGGGGAAGAGAATAAAATAACTTTTAATCGTAATAAAAAGCACGCCATTTTGGCACTCTACATAGTAAATACGCACCTTACTTAAAAAGAAAAAACTGTCAAGTTGACAGACGAGTACCCCGAAACGCAGAAACGAACGAATGACATGTGTAAAGTGTCAACAAAAGCAAAACAAAATGACATTATAACAGTACATATTTGGGCAAAATTGTACGGGATTTTGTTGACCTCCTTTCAGGATTTAGTCTTTTAGGATTTTTACGTTTCTACATGCCCCCTTCTAGGATTACAGTCGTGATGTTATGTTATGCCATTGTCAAAATCAGAGTGTTACCATATTCGTGCGGTTGACTGTACCTACAACAATAGGTCAGGTTAACGCGAGACAGCATAAGTCTCAAATCAACCAATAATCCCAGGATTGAGGTACAACCGGTGTCAAAGGAGGGTGACGAGTACGGAGGGGCTATGAAGAAAGCGGATAACAGAATATTAGTATTATTGTCCCACTACAAGGCAAAGGCCTCTTATCATACAGAGAAGGTTTGAGCATTGATCACTAGGCTTGCTCAAAACAGTTTGGCGGTATCACACAATTGCAATTAATATCTACTTTCTAGAGTTATCTTGGACATCACTGACATCGGTAAAGGACTAAGTATATTGTAAGGAAACTTGGACTTATAAGTAATGTAAGTCTAAGCGGTTACCCTGCAGTCTTCTTTCTTTATGGTGTGGGCTGTAAGGTGTCACGACCCCACACACCCTAGTGTCAGAATTTCTAAACCGCCTCAAGGGCCTCTGACATGGTTTGAGTGGGACAGTAATAGGCTGGTATAAGTCTAAGTAGTCCAGGTTTCCTCACGGTGTTTTTCCTTTACCGATGTCAGTGATGTCCAAGATAAACTTTAGAAAGTACATATGAATTGAAAAAGTCACATTGGTATTTGCCCGGATTTTAACCCACAACCACATGCATGAGAGGCGGGCGCTTTAACCACTTGGCTATTACGTACCTTGCAGTAGGACAATATTATGCTGATAAAATTATTTTAGTTTATTGGAACACGTGTAGACCTGCCTGGCAATGAGCTGGATTAGGACCTAGGATATTTACTATCCTGGTAGTACTTGTTAATCCCGTGGGAATTATCCGACCTCACGCAGGTGAAGGTACTGGCCCGATCAAGTACCTCCTGTAATCAAATTCACGACTCAAAGTTGGTTTTAATAAAGAAAGCTTAGGAAAGCCATTTTCCTCTTTCGAAATATTAGTAAATAGAAAACATGGTATGCAGTTGATGCAAAAATGTACTTTACTATCTAGCCTGGAGCCCCTCACAAAAAACCCTGGAAATTGCAGTATGTAATCCGTTGTTTTTATAGCCAAGCATTGATTGAACCTACATCGAACCATATTTGACACTTCTAGTTCGGCTCCATCTTTCATACCATTGTTAATTTATTGGTTCTCTATTGTATTTCTATGGCAACAAAAGCTTCAGTAGGTACTACGATGCTATGTTTACTATGCCATGTTATTTAACGTAGAAATTTTTCTAAATTAACAATTTAACGACCATAGAACATATTTTACAAATTGCTTCGTCAATAAATAATAAAAACAAAAGAACAAGTTCGACTTTTAAAAAATCCGATGTCACCCACAGAACGGCACTCAATTGGCCCCATATCCATTAGCTAATTGCGATTGGTCGCGACTCTGGCCACAACTCACTGTTCACCAATTGAATGAGGTTCGAATTTTAAATCATAAAGTAATTGAAACTTTGTTGAATGTGGGTGTTACGAAACGAATTCCGATAGTGATTTATGTCGGTGAATTGAAAGGATTGGATTCAAATGAAAAATTTAAATGAATAACGGCAGTTTGTGTTTTTAATTATGTTTATACTGAGTTTTTAATATAGAAAAAGAGAAAACTGGTCGAAAAAGAAATTCCTGATGGAAAAACTCAATAACAAGAAAAGAAGAAGATAAGAAGAAAAGTTTGTTTGTATTTTTTGTTTGTAAGAGGTAATCTCTGGAAGCTCTAGTCCACTAAAGAAAATTTATTTTACTCATAAAAAGCTACATTTTTGCCGAGTATCATAGGATATGTTTTATGGTACCTTTGATTTCCACACGGACGAAGTCGCGGGCAAAAGCTAGCGGCCGTATCAAACGGCAGTAAATAATAAACAACCAAAATAAAACGCAAGTTCCGTCTCAAAACTAAACCATTGCATGTTGTAGGTACCTACTGTAGAGGCTGGCTGGTTGAGCCAAATGCAACCTATTTCTTCTTAGAGATACATATTACTTTTAAAATTAGAATAAAAGAAGCAGACCGTGTGTCGACGAATAATAAGTTATTCAATATATAAGTTATTCAATATCTACACAAAGTATAACATATATAAATACGCGTTTTAATCATAAGTAGGTAGATTGATATATCCCGGTACAAGTAGCGACCCACGTCCGGGTGCTACATCAGTACCTATATAGGTATATCTCTAGAAAATCTAATTTACCAAGTTTAGAATACGAATAGGTACCATTTAAACAAAGGCGTCCGTGAATTCCCATTGAAGTAGCAAACTATTCGGTTTGTGCAAACTGCGGTTCATTTAAGTTGGCCTGGCCGAGCCCGAGACAGTTTCCGATCATTTCCTTTGCACGGCCTAAGCGCACTCCCACGTGGTGTTAGGAGCGTTTACGCCGTACGGCATTTCATACAACTTTTCAAGTCCGTATTTTTTAAATGATTGAACTGATTTGAATGAAAAGACCTACATAAGCATCCTGCTTATGTAGGTCTAAAAAGTTATCAGAGAACATTTTCTGAAAATTCTGTTACAGCTAATTTCGACCGATTTTAAGTTTTCCATAGAAAGACAGATTTCCAATTATTTATTTATTTATTTAAACTTTATGCATCAAAAGTACAAAGGCGGACTTAATGCCTTAGGCATTCTCTAACAGTCGACCAAAGGTGGTGAAGAGATAACATGGTAGGTGCAAATTAATGTACGAGCGCTAATCAGCAAAATTAATTTGAAAACACACAAAAGTATTTATCCAAATAAAATCAAGTGTACATAAGTACAAAATATTTAAAATACTACATACTTACTACTTATAAAAAATACCATAAAATAAACATACATACATATTTATATATACCTATATATTATAATACATATTAAATACATACCTAATAAAGAATAGAATGGAGAATTATAATACAACTCTTTCCAATTGCTCCGAAAAGTAAATCCGTAACTTCCGCTTGAATGCATACAAACTGGTGGCTGTTCTGATATCAAGAGGGAGTGCATTCCAAAGAAGAATAGCCTGGACATAAAAGGAAGAGTGAATAAAATCTGAAGTGTGAGAAGGGCAGCTGAGTAAAAGATTATTAGAGGAACGTAGACTCCTAGTATGAGTAGAACATAGATATTGAAAATGAGAAATAAGGTACGAAGGAGGAGTATGTGAAGTGAGAAGAGAGAAAAGAGTAGTTAACGCACACAAACTTCGTCTCTGACGAATGGGCAACCACTTAAGTTCCGCCCTAAAACTAGAAACGTGGTCATATTTTCTCAAATTGAAAATGAACCTAATGCAATTATCTTTTTTTAAGCTCTATGTAGCGGTACACGGTAGCGGATGTCGCAGACATATTTACATGTGCACTGAGTGAGTTCACAAGGACCACGTACTGTGTAGTATGTAAGTTATAGTTATGTATATTTTTTAAGTTACTTTGTCGCATTAGATTAAATCTGTAATGACAGATAACGTTGTGAATAAATAAAAAAATAAAAATGTATCCTGCTTACGCGTAGGAAGTTTCATTCAAATCAGTTTATTCATTTCAAAAAATAAATAAGGAATTAAAAATTTAGTATGAAATGCCTTACGACGTCAACGAATTTAACCTAACTTTTATACTTATGAACATAAGTATAAAAGTTAGGTTAAATTCGCCACCATGCGCGAGCGAATCCCGTCCTCCCGCCCAAAGGTCTGTCAAGGAACACCGTCATACTTTTAGATGGTAAGAGTCCGGCCCCCGTCTTCCCTTAGAAGAGGGATAGTCATTTCCCCACTATAAAAATAAAATAAAAAAAGAAGGTAAAATTCACCATAAAGGAGAAGCCAACATTCACCAATGACAGATATCCAACAGGCTAGTTTCAACCAAAAAGGTTTTGTGTCAAACAAAACCGGAACGTGCCGCAGTTGCGAAAATATAAATTGAAAACTGAAGAAAAGTTACAACAAGTGCAACTAGTTTGAGGACAACAGCTGTTCTGTGTCTTTTTGTATGTCACCGAGAGGAAACTTGTGTTGAATTAATTACACAAAGCGAGACGTTTTTTTTGTTTTAATGTTGGCACTACTTTGCTTGAACTTTGGGTTGCTGCTGTGTTTTCAATGATAAATTATACAGGGTAATTAAAAATATACCCGGAATCTTAAAAGGGTTGTACTCATCATTATGAACAACTTTTACTATGGGACCAACCCTGAAACAAGAAAAAATAATCTGCTGTTCCTTACTAAAATGCTACACACAACACGATCGCAATGTATGAAACAGCTGATTTTTTATCCCTATAATTACCCCTATTACCCCGTTATCCCTATATTATATTACCCCGTTATCCCTATAAATTACCTATAATGAATAAAATCGATAATCGTCATGCCATACTAGGAGCTACGTAAAAGAACCAAAAAAAGCTCAGAGAGTGTGTGTGTGTGATAGTTTTCCTAACATTGGGAGTAGATGAGGCCCACTTGAACCGAAAACTGAACTCTGAGTTTTATTTATTTATTTATTCTGGCAATCCAACAACAAAGTCACAAAAACATTCATACATACAAGATTTCTTAAATTAATACTATCGTGACCTTGTCACTTAAAGGTGTGCACAGCTCGCGCGAAATAACGTCGCTGCGCGAGGCGTGCGTTGATGCGCGACGCCTGTACGCCAGGCACCGCCGGTGCCGTATCCGACCTCCGGATGCGGATGCCATAGAGGCGGAGCTGTACGAGGGGTACAGGGCGGCGAAGACCGTCCTCCGAGATGGGATGCTGCGGGCTAGGGATCTATCCCGCAGGGAGATGCTGGAGTCTCTGGACGGGGACCCGTGGGGGCGACCGTACAAATGGGTACGGGATAAACTCCGCCCCTGGGGCCCCCCGCTGACACAGAGTCTCCGGCCCCAGCTCGTTGAGGACGTCGTGAGCGCCCTGTTCCCTTCTCGAGGGGAACATGTGCCCCCGTCCATGGCTCCGCCCATGGCGGTGCCAGACGAAGACGCGGACCACAGCGGCGACGGCGACTACATTGTTCCGGAGGTGGCCGAGGTAGATTTGAGAGTGGCGGTACAACGGCTTAAGGCCAAGAATACCGCCCCGGGACCCGACGGCTTGCCTGCCAAAGCCTGGGTCCTGGCCTCGGGGGCTCTCGGTCCTCGACTGGGGGGGCTCCTAAGCGCATGTTTGGAGAGGGGCCAGTTCCCGCTTCGTTGGAAGACGGGGAAACTGGTCCTCATCAGGAAGCCGGGGCGCCCTGCGGACTCTCCGTCCGCATACCGGCCCATCGTGCTGCTCGACGAGGTGGGCAAGCTCTTTGAAAGAGTTATTGCCAACCGCCTCGTCGGGCACCTGGGGAGATCGGGGCCGGACCTAGCGGAGAGCCAGTTCGGCTTCCGCAGGGGGCGCTCCACGGTGGACGCCATCATGCGCGTGAGAGCCCTCACGACGGGGGAAGTAGTGACCCGGGGCAGGGTCGTCTTGGCGGTGTCGCTCGACATCGCCAATGCCTTCAACACCCTGCCCTGGAGCTGCATCAGGGAGGCACTCCGGTATCACCGGATGCCGACCTACCTCCGCCGTGTAGTCGAGGACTATTTGACGGATAGGGCCGTCATCTACCCCGGCCAACAGGCGGAGTGGAACCGGCGAGAAATGTCGTGCGGTGTCCCACAGGGATCGGTCTTGGGGCCGCTTCTGTGGGACATCGGATACGACTGGGTGCTGCGCGCCGACCTCCCTGATGGCGTCAGCGTGGTCTGCTACGCTGACGACACGCTTGTCCTGGCACAGGGAGAGTCGCACCAGGCGGCGGCCGACTTGGCGACGAGAGGGGTTGCGACAGTCGTCGAAAGGATCCGGCAATTGGGACTCGAGGTGGCATTGCACAAGTCCGAGGCCATGTGCTTTCATGGTCTTCGGAACGCGCCACCGTCGGGCTCCCAAATAACGGTGGGAGGGGTCCACATCGGCGTCGGGACGACGATGAGGTATTTGGGTCTCGTCCTCGACAGCCGGTGGGGCTTCCAGGAACACTTCCGACGCCTGGCTCCGCGATTGGAAAGGGCTGGGGCTGCTTTTTGGCGGCTCCTGCCCAACCTCGGGGGACCAGGCGCCTCCTGCCGGAGGTTGTACGCGGGGGTCGTGCGGTCCATGGCCCTCTACGGGGCCCCTGTGTGGGCCCCCATCATCAGGCGGCGGCCACCAGCCAAGTTGGTCGCCTGCCAGAGGGTCATGGCCATCCGGATGATCCGGGGATACCGCACGGTCTCCGGCGAGGCGGCAAACCTCCTTGCCGGATTACCGCCGTGGGATCTGGAGGCTACAGTCCTCCAGCGCGTCTACGAGTGGCGCGTGGACGCGCAGCGCCGGGGCGAAAACCCGCTGCCGCAGCAAATCGCGGCACTGCGGCTCGAGCTCCGGGGCGATCTCATGGCGGAATGGGAGATGCGACTGTCGCAACCTAGGTTCGGGCACGCTGCAATCGCGGCGGTAAGACCCCTCTTTGAGGAGTGGCTAGAGAGGCGCCACGGCGTCCTCACCTTCCGGCTGACGCAGGTCCTCACCGGACACGGTTGTTTCGGGAGGTTCCTGTGTCGGATTGCACGGGAGGAAACGCCCGGGTGTCACCACTGTGTGGACCGCCCGGAGGACACGGTGGAGCATACGGTGCAGGTCTGCCCCGCTTGGGCAGAGCACCGCCGTGTCCTCACGGAGGCGATAGGCGGCGGCGACCTCTCGCGTCCGGACCTGGTTCAGGCCATGCTCCGGGGCGAGAGGGAATGGGATGCAGTCACCTCCTTCTGCGAAGCAGTAATGCTAGCGAAGGAGGAGGCGGGCCGCGTGAGGGAGAGAACAACACCCTCCACCTCACGCCCCAGCCGCCGCGGGAGACGCCCAGGGCGTCGGACGTCGCGAGGCGACATCCGGCCACCGTAGGCGCGGGCTTGCGGACGGCGAGTAATGGGTAGCTCGCCGTCCGATCAAGGACCATGCCCGGGTCGACGGCGCGTTCTGTTCGCGCGCGCCTCAAAGAGCTGTCAGCACAGGGACGGGGCCCCAATAGGGGCCAAACGCCTGCCGGGGTTGCGGGACGTCTTAACAGGATACCGTGGCCCCGGAACGTAAAGGGCAACAGAAGGAACAGGGTGGTTTTTTAGTCAGTAAAAGTCTGACAGTCCCTTCCGCCCCACCCAGGACGGAAGGACTCATTTGATGATTTTTACCACCTCAAAAAAAAAAAAAAAAAAAAAAAAAAAAGGTGTGCACAGCTTTTATATTGCGATGATACAATTTTATTAGGATAGTACACAAGTTGCTACACAAGGGTAAGAATAAATTACATAATCTCATACCTACTTAATTTGTAATTTATCTTCGATTTATTGGCGCAGTAGGCCAATAAATGGAGCAAAATAACAAACCAACACACAGACAACCGTACATACAATCCCGACTAATAATCGCACAAAACATAAAGACAAAGTCTATTACGCTGAATTACGCAATTACCCAACGCTAAATTTCATACTTGCCCGGTTATTGCACGGAATTACCGTCTGCCCATTAAAAAGCCTATATCTGTCTGCCGTTTAGACAATTTGTTTATTGCCTGTTTAACAGTTTTGTAAATGACTACGATTTGTTTGCCGGCTTTGCTTTGGGGAGGTTGGCCATTTTTTAACAAGTTTCTCCGGACATTTTTGGGAAAAAATGGAGGGTTTTTTGTTGTAATTATGCAAGAAAGCTAACGGTGTTGCGGTTTTTCTTAGATTACAGAAGAGTGTTTGTGCTAATTTCACTGTAATGCGTAAACTTAGTCTTTTTTTACAGTTGCGGTTTATGAAAAAATTATGTAACTTTATGGAAGAATAAAAAGTTGATAATGAAATAGGTATAAAGTTGACATGTATCAAGTACACTATTAGAAGTGAATTCACATGACATTTCCACATCACATCACGCCTGTAATCCCCGAAGGGTTAGGCAGAGGTGTACCCATTCATTAGTACACGGCACCAGCACCACCACCAGTCTTGTTTAAGTCCCATGTAATAGGGGGCGAGCCTATTGCCAGCAACGGGGGTACAAATCCAGACTCCGAGGCTGCTATAGAGAGATTCCTGATGCAAATATCCAATAACACTGCCCGATCTGGGAATCGAACCCAAGATCTCATGCTCAGCAGTAGCGCTTCGCGACCACTAGAACTAGACAACGAAGAAAGTATTTCCATAATACTTCCTTTATATAAATCCAAGAAACAAAACTAGCTTTACCTCGAATAAGCGATTTAAACACAGCAAACCACCAATCTTTTCTTTTTTCACGAACTAACATAAATAAGTAAATCAAACATAAGCGAAAATCCAGGCTATCCTTCCGACAGTTTTTCCTGTTTATACTAAGTTAACTTAAAATGTATAACGAACAACCTCTTTAGTTTTTACTGTCCCAAAATACTGTCTATAAATCAATTAGGGTGGCAATATTTTACCAAAATACAAGTACCGAATGCTATCGCAAGATGGCAGCACTTCCGTAAGCAGTTTCGTTGTAGACCGGATACAGTAACACCGCTCCAACCTGTTGAATAATTCATGGACACCCTATATATCTTACTCGGAGTTCCGTCATAGATTATAATTTTAAATAATATAGATGCGCTATGTTTTGTATGGTAATCTGGAAATAGAAAAATGTTGTATGCTTTCTGCCTAATGGGTTATTGTCAACTGTTTAAAAATGTTTTCTATGTTGTTAAGATTAAGGGTGTGTTTAGCTTAAACATTTTCTTTTGTCATTGTGTTCTTAGTCTGTTTGCAAAGTTAGATGCAAAGTCGAGTTAATACATCAAAAAATATATTAAAGTAGCTAAGTTGATGTCGTGATGGTCCAGTAAAAGCACTTGCCTTTCATGCTTTGGGTTGCGGGTTCAATATCGGGGCAAATACCAATGTTACTTTTTCAGTTGCACTGACATCAGTGAAGGGAATTCTTGAGAGGAAACTTGGACTCAATATTAGTTTGAAATCGCCAATTCGCTTTAAACAAGAGTGGTGATCAATGATGCAGAGGGGTAATAATAAAAAAATAAATAAAATAAATAAATATCTTGGTACAACTCACACACGGCCATCTGATCCCAAGCTAAGCAGAGTTTGTGTTATGGTAACCAGACAACTGATATACATACTTATATAATTTATAAATACATACATATTATAGATAAATTACACCCAGACACAGAACCAACAATTATGCTCATCACACAAAGTTTGTCCTGGGTGGGAATCGAAC
The DNA here is from genome assembly GCA_949316365.1 of Hoplodrina blanda. Lineage (NCBI taxonomy): Eukaryota > Metazoa > Arthropoda > Insecta > Lepidoptera > Noctuidae > Hoplodrina > Hoplodrina blanda. The sequence goes on from OX438581.1 coordinate 15,298,071, forward strand.
CCACTACCTCTGGCTTATAGGCTGGTATTATTATTTTAATATATTTTTATATTATACTTTGAAAAATTGATAACTTTGTATTAAAAGTTTAGAACAAACCAACCATTATGTGCAATCTACGTATACGGTATGGAACTCACTTCTAGGCAATAAATGAAACCTCAAGTAATACTAGTCCACAGAAGTATAGCTTAATTAAATTTTAAATCGAAAACCTAAAATTAAAAAAGTAAAATTTTCAAACAAAATAAATATCAAAATAAATTCAGTTAAAGTAAACACTCTGTTGACAGTTCTCTGTTGACTGTTCTGTTGGCGCGGCTTTTTGATTCGTTTGAAAATTTGAGATTTACGAAAAAAAATTGATCCAATTCTACAGAGTGTTTGTTCAAAATTAAAACTCTACTTTTTGACCTAATTACTGGACCGATTTCGTCAATTTTTTGTATATCGTCAGAAAAGGCGATAACAAGTATGTCGTATAATTTATTGCATATATGTGATCCCCATACTGTATACTATACAAATATAACAAAGCTGAAGAGATTTTTTGTTTGTTTAAACACACAAATCTCTGGAACTACCAGTCGGATTATGGAAATTCTCTTTGTATATAATAGCCAGATTCATAAGGAACAGTAAAGGCTATACAACATCACGCCACGACCCACAGGAGCGGAGCAGTAACCAAAGATGTAACAAACCTCGCGGACAAAGTCGTGTGCAAAACCTAGTATCTTCTTATACTCCCAAAATCCTCAAACTAATTTTCTGGAAATATTCTTAAGGTACAGTCAGCAACAAAAGTCGATTAACATTTTCAGTTTTATTAATCCTTATTATTGGGCACAAAATCAAAGGTAATACAAAATGGATGAAAATTAAAGATAAAATAATCTCTTGAAATGACACCTATATGCTTAGAAGTGCGCTGTGTTAATTTGTATCTATTTAAATGATATGTTAATTTAACAGTGTTAATCGACTTTTGTTGCTGACCGTACATAGGTCCACTGAAACAAAAGCACTATCGTTAAATCCCCAATATTAGATTTCTCAAGCACTAGTCTAGGATCGTTTAAAGAATATCACAAGAGAAATTGACACAACAGGTGTTAAATTGAAAAAAAGTGCCAGTTGCACTTTGAACTTTAATTTAGAAGGGGTAAGGTTTAATTTTGAAAGGCTACCTGTTATAATATGAGGTGTAACTTTTGTCATTTGCTTTGTTTCAGCTTGTAGCTTTGTTGTTGTACTTTATACTATTTGTATGTCAAGTGTGACAGGTCTGTGGTTTAAGGCAAAGAGGTTATATAAAAGGGTGCTTTAAGGGATGTAAACCATAGGGATATTTTTATTATTTTTACTTGTCTTGTATTCTGAAAATAAAACTTCTATAGTAATACAAAACCAGTATATATCATTAATATGATATTGCCTATCTGACCTAGGCCATCGCTCAATTTAAAATACTGGTATTCAGCTGCATCCGCATAGACTCGTCGAAGCCGCCCCAACATAGTCGGGAAAAGGCTTGGCAGATTGAGTGATACAAAATCAGCCTTTATGTCATATACGCCCAGTTTCTAAATTTGAAATTCAACAAAAAAAAATGATAACCAATTTTTGGCAAACGCACGTAAGCTGCTGTGATTGGTCGATTGAATTAGCAACAGCCAATCGGATCCATTTGACTTTGTTTTATTTTGACAAGTCGATAATTTATACGTCGTTTCTGAAATTGGATGTCTGTATTAACGGACGATGATTTTATTACGACTACCACAAGGGGGGTTAAGTTTCCTGGTATATCAAAATAAGCGCATGAAGGGTCTACCGCCATCACTTAAAACAGTATCATAATATTATTATGTTTTTATTTTCTGTTGTCGGATTTTTAACTCTCAGCACTAAGCCGAGCGATGGAAATCCAACAGTGCGCAAGCAAAGTAATATTAAAATAATACTATTTGAAGAGATGGTGGTAAGCCCCTTGGATATCACGGATAGTTTAAAAAATGATGCTAGTACGTTTAGTTTTTCTTGCGTACGCGCTTGCACGTTTGTATTATTAACTTTTGGTAAGGCGCTTGCTCATTTACGTTGTGTGTAGTTTTTTTTTTAATTTTCCATTTTTTATTTTTCCCACACTAGGAATTTTTCCGTTGATGCGTTTACAAATAAACTCACATATACAAGCCACCAGACGAACGACTACTATACGATCATACAACTATTATTTTCGTGTAAATATTGAACCTACGACACGCAGTACAGCAGCCAATCGCCAATCAATTTTACTATTTATTTATTTATTTATTTATAATAACCTTAACAACTATCATTACAGGATTAACCTAATGCGATAGTGTGGTATTTATATATACTAACAATACTAAATTAACCTAGGAAGGAACTTTTAAAACTTATCTACTACTTAACCAGAACTATACCATTTCTCATGCATAACAATAACATTCATCAAATAACAACCAACGATAACATAACAACAACATTAACATTGAATACTTAACACTACACAAATATCTATACTAATATTATAAAGCTGCAGTGTTTGTTTGTTTGTTTGTTTGAACGCGCTAATCTCTGGAACTACTGGTCCGATTTGAAAAATTCTTTCAGTGTTAGATAGATTAGTTATCGAGGAAGGCTATAGGCTATATACCATCACGCTACGACCTACGGGAGCGGAGCAGTAACCAAAGACGCGGGTGTAACCGCGGCGGACAGCTAGTATAATATACAATCCAAAACCTTTACAACTTTCGATGGTCGCATAATATAAAGAAATAAAAAAATTATAAAGAAATTATAGGTTGTATCGTTTTAGGAGAATTAGGGTCAATTTAGGGTTTGCCCTTTATACCATTCAGCGGGTATACACTAAGCTTAATAACGATAAAGACCAATAACGGTCTATTAGACCATGAACAGTAAATTTCATGTATGAAGGTACCTACAGAAGATCAGTGACGCATGAAGATAAGGCTATAAGCTTCCAACGAGGGTCTGACTCCGAATACTATCTCCTGGACCTTTCATCTGTTATGATTATGGTGTTTAGGGATTATTTATTGTGGATTATAGAGAAACATTTTAGGTGTGGAGGGAAGTTTTTCTAAGTTTTCATGTAGATTAGATTACTTGACATAGGTAGTAGGGACATTGACTACTAGAAACTATTAGTTAATCAGAGTCTACTAGTCAATCAGAGGCAGTAATTAAAACTGAAATGAGTGTTGTTTTTGGGTTCCTCAGTCGGCAAAAATGAAATCCTTACAGGACCACTTTGTTGTCAGTCTGTCCGTCTGTTAAGACCCTTTTCTCAGTAACGCGTGGAGGTATCAAGCTGGAATTAGTATCAAACAGAACTAGCCAGTAGTTATTAAATTAGAAAAATATATATGGCAAACACTTCACCAGGAATTTCTCCTGTATCTTTGGGTACATTTACAAACACATAGACTAACTACTAACTAATCAGTGGCGTAGCTACCAAGGGGCTAGGCGGGGCAGTGCCCCGGGGCCCCCAAGCACAGGGGGCCCTCGAATCCTTACCAGAAAATCTCGATCGAACGGAACTTTTAAAAATTTCTCCCATTTTTAAAATAAATATGACAGATTGCAACCCGACTTCAACTCAGTTGAGAGAATTTCGACACACACAGTTAAAAAATTGCAGTAGGGCCCAATTTTTTTATTTGCCCCAGGGCCCTTGGTTGCCTAGCTACGCCACTGTAACTAATTTACTGTACTACTTACTGCCAGTTGCGGAATAGGGTAGATGACACCACAGTCAATTGACGTACTTTTTATGACCTGTCAAAACGCGATTGTCCCATAGATATTGTACGGCAAAAAATTACTGTGACGTCACTTTTGAGTAGACTCAATTGACTAACTATTTATTAATTTGAAAGCAATTCAAAATCAAATTTAACAGTTAATTGAAAATTAATCAAGTTTTCAGGGCTAAAATAAAGTGTTTCTTTAGAGAAGTTATGTCTTGGAATTATTGGTAAATGCTGTCATCTTCCCAATTTGTGCTAAAGAGTCACAGCGGCCCTGCAACTCAAAGGGCATTAAGGAACACGGATAGGTTTTAGTCAGTACGAGTCTGACACTCGCTTCCGCACCGCCCAGAGAAGAAGAAGTCATTTGATGATTTCCCATGAAAAAAAAAAAAAAAAGGCTTGCAGAATTTGTTCGAAATAGTCACTCAGGCCCTGGAGTACAAAGGGTATTAGGAAAAACACGGAATGGTTTTAGTCAGTACGAGTCTGACTCTCCCTTCCGCTCCGCCCAGAGTGGTCATTCAGATGATATGCAATCCTTAAAAAAAAAATTTGGTTTTTACGTCAACACAGACAATGGTGCCGATTCCCTTGTTCACAAACTAGACTTTTAGAGAATTGACATCTCTTACTAAGATACAGCGAAAGAAAAGGACGATGACATTTAAGAACTAAGTTAGAGATGTCAAATTAGTTTTGCCTTGAACTTTTCTGTATTTTTAATCTAAATACACGATTTTACGATGTCAACTATAATTGTATGGATGTGTCAGATTGACTAAATTTGACAGCTCTTATTTACATTCGTCTCTTTCTTGTTTTATTGGACAGAAAAAGATAGAAATAGTCTAATTTTAGTTTAGTTATGAACAAGGGAATCGGCACCAATGAACAATATAATACAATTCCGTACGTCCCATAAAGAAAGACCGTGTTTAATCGGAAACCCAACTACCATTATTCAGTGTGTCCACACTAGCTGTTTCAATACGATGTAAATAAATCGTCTAGTGAGAATGCAGTGTCGCGCTGCGTCAAATATTGGTGTTGCCATCAATTCTGATGCGGGGCCCGTACGATATACGTACGACATTAATTCTGTATTTACGTACTGTGGAAGATGCTTTGTTGAAGTGAGAATAAAATAATTATAATAGCATTAATTTAGCTTCTGCGAATAGTTATATTTATCATTGGGAAAAGGCTAGGCAGATGATGATGAATAACTACATCTATACAAATAAATAAAGTTGAAGTGTCTGTGTAATGTTAATCAAAATAACAGCTTTTTACTAAATAAATAATTATGAATGTTTACACGATACTCGGATACACAAAAAAAAAATATTTTTATTTGTAATGTCTGTCTGCCTGTTCTATCTCCGAAACGGCAGGACGATTTTAACGGGGTTTTCACTGCCAGATGCCAGATGTTATAAGGAATTACTTAGGCTTACTTTTATTTTTATTTTTAAATTAGGGTATCACGAAAAAACCACCCTGTGGTAACCAACACTCACGCGAACGAAGTCACAAGCATAAACTAGCATCTAGGTACTACATATAGTTGAACATCCTAACGCGCTCAAAAGACTGGCACCATTGCCACGTTTTAATACAATGCTTTTAATAAATTGAATAATTTTAAATTCTTTTTGTAACAGCTAAAGCGAAAACGAGAAAAAAATAATTAAATCCGGCCGTGTTGCCACAACGAAAAAAATAATTAAAAAGATGAACACTGAAACTTTTATTTCTGGCTTAGATGCAACAACGTTCAGAACAGAGCCCCGAGGCAACGTTTCCGAAGCATGTTTATACAGAAAAATTTTAAAAAAAGAATGGAAGTAACTGAGATACTTTTAGGGTTCCGTACCGAAATAATGCTAAATGGGACCTGTCTGTACGTTTATCCATCAGTCTGTTACAGGGCTGTATTTTCTTAACCGTAATAACATTGCTATAGCCGCTATATAACAACAAACAAAATAAAAATATTACAATTTAAAGGGGATTCAAAAACGTATATTTTTTTTCTATTTTTGTACGGAACCCTTCGTGTGTCAAATTCTTATTAAGTACGTAATAATGTGCTGAGGAAAACCAAAACACAATTCACTTTCTTCCATGGTAAAAGACAGACATCTACAAAAAACTTCCATGGTAAAAGACAGTACTTATAACATCTACAAAAAACTGTCCCTTCTTTTTTCGTGGGAAAATACTCATGGACTGCGTCAGCCTCGCGAAGGCGGAAGGATGTGTCGGACTCTTACCGACTAAAACCCGACGGTGTTCCTCCAACTACTTTTTCCCGTGGCACAGAGGTCGCTTGAAGCATTATCCCAGGTACCCGCCACCACCACAAGGTGGGTCCCGTCACCCGGTGCGAGCGTCACCCACCGCGGCTGCATTGACTCCAGAAGGGCGCTGGTAACACCTTGCTCTTGACTGACCCTCCCTCTCCCGTTACTAATAATATAAAGTCTGCCCTGTTGATCTCGTGTTCGGCAAACTATCATTGGGTATTTTCATTAAAATTCAACTCGGGAAACCAGTAAAGCCCGCGACTGTTCACTCCTCGGCCATGTCGGATTGCTGTCCCATCTAACTATAATGGTCCGTTCACACAGACTGGCTCGGAGAGGAGAGCAGATTGTTATCACGTTGAAAACAGAGTTTTTAGTATTTGTAGTAAGATTTATTTTTGCATGTGCAATGCTTTTGTCATTAAGAATGCTTGAACGCGCTTGGTGTGAAATAATAAGAGGAGCCGACCGGCTCCGATCGCGTACTTTTTCTCGTTCGCGCAGCCGATACGCTCCGATTACGTCCGATCTGTGTGAAAAGAAAAATGCGCGCCGATGCTCTCCGAGCCGGTCTGTGTGAACGGACCCTAAGGGTGAGGGAAGATGGAGTGCACCGGTCTTTACGCACACACTTGCGCACTATAATATCTCCTGCACACTTTTCTATATAGTCACTATTGAGACTTGCCAACGTGACTGTAATTCAGTCGGGAATAATAGTTAGGTCTTACTTTTAGTTTAAGACTTGATGTGATGATTACAAGAAAGTGAGCCTTCTCCACTCCTTTTAAGCGGTTAAATCTTCCATTGTTCAACAAAACATCTGTTATACGAAGAGATAAGCTGAGCAGGGCCGCACTCGGTGCAAACAAAAGGGTACCTAATAAATAAACTCTTTAACAATTAAAGTAAAAGTGGGAAAACAAAGTGCTATTAATTTTTACGACTGTTTTGAACTGAAGAATTATAAAAATGACTTTCAACTTTGTTGAAAATGGTGTGTTTGAAATATAGCAGGTCATTTAAAAGTTCATGTCATGCAATATAATTTTAATCTTTTTGACGATATGAATTCATTTATAATAATAAAAACTTTTTGTAATGTAATTCGAATAATTATACATATTGATGACATGTTCTCATTAGTAAGCCTGATTTTTTTGTTGGTAATTATAATCTTAATGTATTCCTTTTGCATGCTGAAGTAAGTAACTAAAATATTCGATATTATCAATTTGATCTATACTAATAAATAGGTAGAGGAATTACCGGTGAAATTACCGGTTCTACACCAAAAAATATTTTACTGAATGAAAGCTACTTTATGTTCAAGTGCAATATTCTATGTTTTATAATATACTTGACTAACACGCGAACTATGTCGCAGGCAGAGGCTAGTGCAAAATAAATATCTTCCATTCTTTTATCTTATGAGAAAATAACAGTCCTGACAAAATGAAAAAACCCATGTTGTCCATACCTACCAACCTTATCCAAACATCATTTACATTTTCCCAAAACTTTCGAATAACCGCACCCACTTTACCGAGTCCATCCCTGAATACATTGATAATAAAAACGTTCGGTTTTAATAAAAACTGCTCTTATGTCGAAGTTGCAGAACAGCGTTTCCCTTTTACAGCGAGTTTTGTTTGATATATTTAAATAACAATAAAAATTCTACGAAGAAAAGTTTGTTCGGGGCAGCTGAATAGGCGAGATAGGACGTTAAGAACACACGATACGATGACGACACGACTTTGAAAAAAGTATTTAGATTAGTTATCAAATGTTCACTTTCTAAAACTTATTTTCTAAAATTATTGTATACGCTACGGATCGTCGATAAGCCCAAAAAAAAGAATAAATAAATTACTTCTCGAAAAAAAAATACTTATTAGATTTTCAGTGCTTTTTGTGCATAATTATGTAGGATTCTTTTTTGTTTAAAAAATCTTATCAACAGGGATGATGTTAAAACAACATTAGGAAGATTAGTACTTACCTACTTTTGGTCCTCTGTTTAAACAGTAGGAATATTTTTTTCTTTTTAGACCAAACATTAACAAAACTATTGTTGTATTTACATAGGTCTATAAATGAACAAGTTACTGGTTGTTTTATAGTTGAAAATAAACCATCACAAAGCACACTAAACTTCAGAGAACTGACCACCAAATATCAATTTAATAGTGCTTTGCCATAAATACAAACCAAATAAACCCATCATCAAAAAAATTAAAAAACACGACTGCAAAAATTGCACATATTTGTACTTTGTTTACTCGTCAGTTTTTTTACGACGTTTTTTATTTACAGTGTTATATATTTTTTAAATCTACTTGTCAAATTCTAGACGATAAACATAAACACGACCAGATTCATTAAAAAAATAAATTGAGGCTGGTATTAATTTACGTTTTAAAGTGACCACACCGGTTTCTTTTTATTTTTAACTAGCCTATGTTACTCGGAACGATGCAAGGATTGTAACGATACCCCATACATCTAAATCGGTTCAGGCGTTTACAAGTTATGGTGGAATAAAGAAACTCACATACATACATACATACATACATACATACATACATTAACCCTGAACACATAACACTCCTTTTTTTGGGGCAGTCGTGTAATAATGGACGTAAACCAAAACCTTTCAATTTCATCATTACTATGTAAATACAATTAATTTCTCTGAAAACGCAACATAAATCTAAATCCATATTATTCACAAAGTCAATAATAATTAAGCTTGCTTAACTTTTAATTGACGTTTATTATTAATTCATGAAATTGTATTATGAAATATGCGAACACCTTTTGTTTGTAAAGCCCTTTGTCCAATAAACTGGACTGTTCACTGGCTGGGTATCAGTTAGTATGAATTGGTCAAATTGTAAAACTGCCCCGTTAGTCTAGTCGGTCGCAAAGCGCTTCTGCTGAGCATGAGGTCTTGGGTTCGATTCCCAGGTCGGGCAAAGTATTATTGGATTTTTCCATCACGAATTTCTCCTTAGCAGCCTCGGAGTCTGGATTTGTGCCCGGTTAATGGAAATTGACTCGCCCCCATTACATGAGACATAAACATAACTGGTGAAATGGTGTACTAATATGTACACCTCGGGTGCCTGACCCTTCGAGGATTAAGTATAAGTGTGTTGTTACGTCATGTTATTGTAAAACTTTTATTTTAAAAGAAAACTATAGAGTTTGTAGCCCATACTTCTCCATACGAAACTACCTTTTGGAAGGGGTAACTAGATTTAATTCTTTTATTTATCTTGCATATGACGTTCAAAAGTGCCTTTTTAAATAGGCAATATTCTATTGTTTTAAATATTTGGAATCTAAGAAAATCAACGCAAACGAAGCTCGGAGTCTCGAGCAAAACGTAGTAAATAATAAAGTATTCTCAGGCCCACACTTTTCTCAACAAAATAAAGACAAATAAATCATTTTTATTGTAATTTATTAAGGAAAAGAAATAAAACACTCATTACATTTTGCACCTTAATTTGTAAGATAATTTCTTCCGTCCACGTTTTAATTTACGATCGTGAAGTGTAAACGTGTAATTATGAAAAGTTTTAATAATAATTTAAATGTTTCATTTCCCTTTTAAATGTAGCTGAAATTATAAATAAGTTGTCCTGGTTTTACAAATCTTTGAGAAATCTATGAATTATCTTTTGCTTGTAAAACATAACTTAAAATTTTATTATGCCTGTATTGCCCAGAGAGGCATATTATAAACTCAAACCAAAAACATTTGTTTTAAGTAAACTATGTAGCACTTACAGGCACTTTTTATTGTCAGTGTGTCAGTCAGAAAGTTAAAGAGTCGCTCGTTCCAATTGTAGGTTCATAATTATCGAGAAAAACGAATAAGTAACTACATGGATACTATTTTAAAATAAAAAATTAATACAAATGTAGATAGATAACGGCAGCCAATTTCAGAAGAGACAAGTCATCGACGTAGGAGATAATAATTATAGTGCAAACATAGTACACTTTCTCCTTCCACACTCTCATAATCCGATGGGACGGCAATCCGACACGACCGGGTACAGATCAAGCGAAAAACCAACGAGCTTTACGTGCTTTCCAAGGCACAAGTGTATGACACCACCAACTTCTAAATTCCGACCATATACTGAAAATTTTCTTATAGAAAAACCTTATAACACTTTATCCGACCTGGGAATCAAACACAGACCACCGGGGCAATCCATTTTTTATGCTAAATGTTGGCAAAGTTGTCACACACCTCTGCTGAAACCCTTCTGTAAATGGAGGTGTGATGCTATCATTATATTTTTTTTAGTTTGATTTTTTTTTGTTCTATCTCGTCTGCTCGACGTCCGCATGTCACTGCAGGGATTCAGCGTCAGGTATACCTATTTGCCTGGCACATGCTGAGCTGGACTCCCATTTGGTGCAACTTGAGACACACACCCGACTTTGTCCTAGTCCATAGCTGATTGATTGTTCTTTAGTGTTGTGATGTGTCTTTTGTGTGCACCGAATAAATGTTTTATCTATCTATCTATCTACTTACTACTAAACAGCAAGTTGTATGAATACAAACACATGCATGATGCAGGAGTACACGTGTCGCCACGATTATGTCTGTGCCACGGCTTGTCGATATTCAAAGGCAATAGAAAGGCAAGCTCTGAATACCTCGTTACTGGGACCTTCTTCATGCACAGAGTAGTTTACGACAGAAGCTTCAATAATAATTTTCTATGAAAAATAGAAGAAAAATAGAAAAGTGTCTATTAATTTGGTCGCGTTGTATATTCAACCTTATTAGATGTGTGTACTGTACATAGAGTAATGCAAATAGCTATGGTTTTTTTTTCTTATTTTCATATGCAATCATTAACAACTGTCAGTTTGAAGAATTTTTAATGTTAAGTTACCTATGTATCACCTTTGATAGAATGCATCAAGTATTAAGTCCGCCTTTATGCATTTTGTTGCACAAAGTTCAAATAAATAAACACATAAGAATAAGAAACAAAATATTTCGCATAAAACCTACTTCAAGTAACAACGAACTCTCTGATTTTCATACTACTCTATATTTAGTGGAGGCGCAATGCAAACTACATACATAGGTAAAGACTCCGACTATGGAGGACCCTATATGTATGGACAGCTCTTACATGCTCTATATTTTGCACTACAGGGTGGGAAATATCCCCAACTTGAGGGAGAACTTACTCTGCATACGGTAAAGATGCAGAACTTAGTCGCTATAGGTATTCTAACTAATATTATTTTTGCAAAAGTGTGTTTGTTTGTTACACTTTCACGGCTAAACCACTGCACAAATTTTGATTAAATTAGGCACATGATACTAAGTTTAAACCCTTACAAAGGACATAGGCTACTTTTTAATCAGTGGCTCCATCTGTGTCCACATAATCCCGTCGATAAAGTCGCAGGCAAAGCGGGTGACGTGAATGTCAGTCTATTCATAAACTTAGGGACGATATTAAATGATTCGATAGGGATGGCGATGACGGGGACTGTTTCTCGTGGATTTCATTTAAATAAAGCCTTAACTCCTGACAATAAGTATCATATGATTGCTCGACAAAGCCAAGAAAACGTAAGGTTATTGGCTTCACGTCAAAAATCTTACGTTTTCTTTGCTATATTTTATATACAGAAAGAATTTCAGTCTGAGGAATTTTTCACGAACGAAAAACGATTTTCATGTTTAGATAAAAATACCTAACATCTCATAATAAAAGTTGTTGGATAATAATTGTGTATCTATAATTAATGTGTATTACCTATTTTCGTCATGTGCCAAGTTTCATAGGCGGGGGAATTATTCGAGTTACAAAAGCTTCGTTGATCGGACTAGTTGGCGCAGTGGCTAAGCGCTAGCTGGTGCACTGCATGTCACGCATTAGATTCATCCTGCGCGGAACAAACAATTTTACGGCCTACAGATAGCTGTTCCAGGTCTGGCTGTTTGTGAGTTTATAATTTGTTTGAAACGCACCCACGATATAGACAAGTATTAAAAAGATGTCCTTTTTAGTAATGCACATTTCTGTTTCTTGGTTGAAACTTTCCTCAAAAACTATTTAAGTCACCACTCAGTGTTCTCTCTTATTTTCCTGTTCAGAACAGGTTATACATAATAAATCAGCATCACTGCTCTCCCTGGGGGGTTGGCAGATGTCCTGCTACAAATGCTTTCCGTCCAAGACGACAGAAAGGGGAAAGTGTGGTTTTTGAACTATGCATTTATTCTTATCCGCCTTGAGCAAGCGTAGTTATCAATGCCATGAGCATTGATAACTACGCTTGCTTAAGGCGGATTTTTCTCTGTATAAGAAGAAGACTTTGTCTTGTAGTAGAACAATATTAAGCCGGTATTATTACTTGGCCAGTAAATATAATTCTGCTAAGCATGATTGATTGATATTGGTATATTTGTATTCTATTCCATTAATATGATATTTTAGATGTTCATATACATCTATCTATACCTACCTACTAACATAATAATAGGTAAAGTTTGTCTGTTTTTTTATTTATGTGTTTGTTAGAGGTAATCTTAGAAAGTACTACTAGGTCCAATTACAAAAATTCTTTCACTGATAGAAACCTACATAATTACTAAGTATCATAGGATATATTTTATGGTAGGTATATTTGACTTCCAGGTGGACGAAGTCGTGTGCATAAGCTAGTAGATAATAAATCACGTTCCTAACCCAAGAAGACAAGCGGGTAAGTAGATAACCATAACTTTCATAGCCACGATAAGTAGTACCATCCTATGGATCTAGCAACAATACAAATTGCTCTCAAATTGGACAAGCCCTAAAGTTTATATTAATTAGGGGTGCGCCCAAATTGTCGGCATTCCGCTAGATTAGTTACACCCGACCGCAGCCCAAGTTTGGGGCTCATACCCTAGTAATCGTTTGCACAATAGCCTGCCTTTCGTTGACTTGACAGAAGACGTATGGTCGGTTCCCGAAGGTTTTTATTTTCGATCCTTTTTCCACGCATGGCAACTCCATTTTTTTGTACAAAAAATTATTGATAAGGGATCATTTATTACCACTCTTTTTCATTGCATGTTGGTCAGACAATCGACTGACACTAGTGACACTCGCGACACTCGAGACACTCACAACACTCGAACCTGACACTCCTACAAGAAACTCAAGAGCTTCATCGGAAGTAAAAGGGCTCTTAAGCAAATCTGTCGCCAAAATCCAATAAAAAAACAAAATCCCCAGATAATTAAGCATCAAATTATTAGTACAAACTGAAATTAATGCCTTTTTAATCATTACTTTAACGCAGTATCAGGAGATAAAACGGTACTCATTAAGGTTTCATTTACAGATTATTTAATTACTGTTAACGAAGTGAGATGAAGAATCTTGTTACGTGTGTTCTTAGAATTAGCACACAATTGTAAGGTTTAGAGGGTGACTTTCCACTGAAGCGGGGATGGCGGAGCGGAGTTGATTAGTGAAGACGAGCGAAGCTGTATTGCGGGAACGAGTGGAAGTATCGTAGCGAAGTCGAGCGGAGCTGTGTGTAGCGGAAATGAGCAGAAGTGTTTAGCAAAGAGAAGCGGAATATGGTGGAAATAGGAATATTTAGACGTTATTCGAAACCAAAATTGGCTAAATTGAAAACTGATATACCTACCTATGTAACTACTAGGGTATGTCTATAAATACACTGCAGAGGTCATGGTGCTTTTTTTTTTTTTTTCTCTTACAGTATAAGTACAGTACAAGTTTTTGACTAAGGGCTGGTTTTGCCGGGGTTGCGGGACGTGCCGGGGTTGCGGGACGTCTTAACAGGATACCGTGGCCCCGGAACGTAAAGGGCAACAGAAGGAACAGGGTGGTTTTTTAGTCAGTAAAAGTCTGACAGTCCCTTCCGCCCCGCCCAGGACGGAAGGACTCATTTGATGATTTATACCACCTCAAAAAAAAAAAAAAAAAGGGCTGGTTTTCCAATCATGAGATTTGACATAAATTGTGCATATTATAGCTGTCAAACTGTCATAATTATTCCTCTATTAAAAAAATAATTTTGGACTTACCAAGAAACATAGCCCAGATCTTTATAATAGGTAGGTAGGTAGATAACAAAAGCGGTTCGAATTCCAATTTCATTTCAGAGCCTAATTCCGGAAGGGAGTTATTAAATATATTAATTTTCTCACAATACACAGGGGTTCGTCGTCAGCAAATTGATTCCACGGTAAATTGGAAAATCCCCTGACTCCTGAGGGTCACTTGCCTTAAAAAATACCACCAAAAGCCTGGCTAACACCGCTGTAAATAAAATTAAGCACGTTCCGAAATATATTCGCAGTTTGGGGTTCTGTATAGACGCATTAACATTTTTGTGAAGAAATCACACACAAATTATTCTTATGACGACACAGCGCATTGGTTGGGTTATGGACTGATGTACTACGAGTCTCAGATACGATGTTCGCACGATACAAATATTTTTGTGGCCTAGAGGTAGTTTTTCTGAGACTAGTTGTTTGTTTATATGAGTTTATTTATGTTACAGTAGTACAGTCACTATTCAGTCAGTCACACACACTGCCATGCACTCGCAAATCCTAGTGTACGAAGAGCAAAGAAAACTCGAAAATTACTACACTGCGTCCGGGTACCTATTCTATATCTCAGTAACATTTAGGTGATGTGTTCAGGATCAAAAACAAAATAGAAAGAGACAAAAAAACTATACCTACTCTTCGAAATTGCCTTGCCATAGCTAATACAAGTTCAACGCTAGCCTTTCAACAGTAGTCATCATCTGCCTAGCCTTTTCCCAATTATGTTGGGGTCGGCTTCCAGTCTAACCGGATGCAGCTGAATACCAGTATTTTACATGGAGCGACTACCTATCTGACCAAACCTAACTAGCCTTTCAACAGTAGTATCTGCTTAAAATAATGCCTAATTACATATTATTATGAACATTTACAAGCCAAGCTACCAAAAAAACTGCAAAAAAAAGTGGCTAAGATCATAACTCCAGGAGTGAATAACCGCTAATGAAACGACCTTACGGACCCCTAAAAGCCTCGTTATTAATGTTCAAAAAGGGAGCGATGCAAATTCGCCCACAAATAGAAATTCTTCTCATTAACCCAGGCTTAATGACGTCTTTTTTAGCAAAAACCACCTAAAGAAATGCGTGGGCTTTAGTTAGGAGACGAATGCTTAGAAATAAACAGCAGGGCCACCATGTTTTAATGGCCACACGAAATTTTATATGCACCATGTTTTGTATTGTAAGAAAAACTATATTTAATTGGAAAGAAAATCTATTTTTATGTATATGTATTATACGTAAATGAGAAAGTACCTCTGTCCGTTTGTGTATCTGTTACGCTTTCACAACTGAACCACTGAACCGATTATGATGAAATTTGTTACAGGGCAAGTTTGAACCCCAACAAAGAACTACTAGCTACTCTTTCTATCTAAAAAAGATTAATAACAAATATTTTTCTTTAATCTTTTTTATATTATTTTTATTATTTTGTACCTTATAGGGGAACAGTGTATAAGACGGGGACGCGGGGTATGATGGGACACACACACTTACGGCAAACTAAACACAACACTAACGTAGTGCATGCGCCAACAGCTGTGCCAACAGGATGCCATTTGCAAGCGGCCATTAGTGCGGTATCGTAAATGAGTGAGAGTGCACGCGTATCGGAGCTGCAGGTCGAAACGTGTTTTCGTGTTGTCGTCTTATAATATTTCAAGTTTGAAGTGACTGCCATAAAATTGTAAGTAATAGTGTCTGTTTATTGGTATTTTGTGTACACATTTAAGGTTCTACTGAGCATCGTGTGATTTATAGCATGGTCCTTGAATGTTGACGCATTTTTTTTATTTTTTATTTTTTTGCAAATTTGGTTCACGGGGCAAGATGGGGCAAAATGTTTGAGGCATGACGGGGTACTGCCCCGTCTTGCCTCATGAAACTTTGTAAAGGCTTATGCTTTTTAATGCTTGGTGTGTAATAACATTTTTGTTTCTGTATCTTTTCAGGTAACTGTAATGGCAATAATTACCTACTTCTACAGCATATAAATCTGAATTGGAAGACAGTAAAAGACACTGACAAGACCTGCCAAACCACAAACCAATAAAAACACGGGAAAAAAATTGAATGAAAAGGGCAAGGGCAAAGGGAAGAAGACGCAAGAGGACACTATTTGTATTGTATTGTCACGATCTGAACAACACTTATTTAAAGTCATCCGAAAATTGGGTGGGCTGTCAGCGGTGTGGCCAGTGGGCACACACTGCATGTGCTGGTGTGAATGATGATGACCCAGAAGATGTATTGATTTGCTATGTCTGTGAGGAGGAGTAAATAGAAAAAGCAAATTAATACTCCCTCTGAGTCTAGGAAACAAGACGACGTTGATTCTTCTTCAACCCGTCTTGCCCCTATTTGACGTCCTTGTCTTGCCTCATATATGGGGTAAGACGGTGTATTTCCTATTTTTTCTTATTATATTTTTTTTTAATTTATATGATTCTCAAACATTCCAAAACTTGTGCCAAATAAAACTTACAACGATAATGTATGTTATACTAAATAATAATTAAATATGTTACTTTAAATAATCCGTATTTTTACTGTTTGACCTTAGCGTCCCCATCTTATACCCCCTTCCCATACGTTATTCTCACTATAATATTTAGTTGGTTTAAAGCACAAAATATGTTTCGTAAGAATTCCTATTCTTTCCGAAACGCATAGTAACCCTAGCGAGGGGTGAATATTTATTTAAAGTTGATACCAACAAATGATGTACTTGCCACCCGAGCCGTAGCCAGGTAAAGTTATTCCGTCGCAGGACGCCGACTAATAAATTGTCGCTTTATAGTACGATTTTATGCGACAAAGTTTACAGCGAATCTTTTAGAGATTTTGGCCGTATTTCTATTTACATTCGGTCTTAATGTAATTGTACTGATCATAGTACTTAACTACTAATGAAAAGCATAGTACAGTAAGCGGTCATAAGTGCAGTAGCAGATGTAGGTACAGGCCGTACCTACATCTGTGTGTATACCTAAGTGATGAACACCTCAGAATTCGATGATGGCGTCGATAGGTCGTGACTTAAAAAATGTCAATCTATTTACTTTGTGAGATTGCTACTCCACTTACGACCGCTACCATACTACAATATTGTATGCAACATTTTATTTTTCATTTTGGTGAAAAAACCCACGCAGACGACGTCGCGGACAGAAACTAGTAATTAATATAGGGTAAAACCAGGATAGTTGCCCCACTTTTTGAAATTACTTCATATCTCTTAGTATAAAAAGCGAGATTCTTTATTTGTTAAACGGGTTCTACTTTGGTTTATTATCTTCAAATTTATGAAAGGAATAAATATTATCTTTGATATTTCCAGAGTATTGGCGATTTTTGCGGACCTCTAAATTTTGGGACAACTATCCCATATAGGGGATAGTTGCCATCTCTATATAAATTACATTTAGGATAGATGCCTCGTCGCGACAGAGGACATTTATCCCGCAAAAACTTTGATCGCACCTAGCCGTCCCATGCAATCGCACAGAGACATGCAACACGGTCAACTTAGTTGTAGTTGCAGAGTCTCTCGATAGATAAATAAAATAACATGTGTTTTATTCGCGAAACTAGAGTAATTGCAATCAGGCAACTATACCCCCGGGGCGACTATCCGGCTTTTACCCTAAGCCAATCGATACTCGCGTCATCTCTGTAATAGGAATTTGCCTTACAGTGAGAAAATAGTACCTACTTAGGTATATTTTTAAGGCATCAATAAAAGCTTAGTAAAAACGAATCGCTCTTTCAGTTTTAAAATCAAAGTTAAACCCTAATTTTAATGGCAGACAGGGACCTAATTTGGACCACAAAAAGTGTCACATTCTCGTACAAAATCTGCGCAAAGTGGGGATTCAGTAAAAAGTGGCAGCGAGCCGGCTCTTACGCGGCTAAATAAAAAGTGGCGACTGCTTCATTATCAAACACAGCGACAAGAAAATGTGGACAAGGTATAGGTACTAAGAGGTACTATTATTTTACGGCCTAGATAAATAACGGGTGTAAAAAGACATTTATTTACGTAGCAAAAGTTATAGAGCTATTTCATGTTTGAAAATGTCATTGGAATGTTACCAACATAATGAGTTTACAACGGTTTCCAAATTCAAACTTAACTTTTTTTTTCTGCACGCAGCACAATGCTGGCTAATGTAATATTGATGGAGGTAGGCAGCTGCAGCTGCATATGATGCATGGAAGTAATAATTACTGCCTCGTAACACACTTAAAGGTCAATAATGCTTTTTTAACTAAATTTAGCTTCGGGTACTACTCAGTGGTCACCTATTGCTTCTAAAAACCGTTTTAATTAAATACACTTGCCTCGCCACATATCAAATCTCCTTCACATTTCTCACCTCCATGTTGCTGCTGGCTGTTGGAAGCTCTTTAATCTCCAGCGATGCACCGCTATAAAATTTAATATTAATAATTATCTGTAGACCGCGGTGAGACTTCGCTTTTATGTAAGACTGGTGTTAAATATGTGATTTTAATTGTTAAGCACTGGATAGAAAATTTATGGAAATTCATACTTGAATTTTGCTGTTGGTACTTAAGTAGTTTCTATTTTGGATAGAAAAGTCGAGAAATAGTACCAAAAATAATAGTAACTTTAGCTAGGGCATTCAATGTAGTTTTATTATACGTTTAAAATCAAGGACTTTATGGTCAGTTCCTGAATTTAATACGACTGTACTGCAAACAATAAGTTTTATCATGAAAACACTGAGGTACCTATCTAATGTCATTTTCCGCTCGCTACGCTTGCCCGTTATGCCACTGTTGCGTTCTCATTTTAAAATTCAAATAGACAGAGGTTTTAAAACCATAGTGCTTTGCAATTTATAAAAACACTCAAGTTCCTTTTTTATATTGACGTTAGGCCATCTATCTTAAGAACACCTATTCTGCTCACAACTTAAAAAATTACTTACTTACATTCTTCTCACAATTACTCCATAGTTTTATCATAATAATTTCTTTTATTTTTCATTTTACCCCACAAATACCATTATTATAACCTCAAAATAATTCTCATGATAACAAATACGTTACTTCGACATAATAAGTTCAGGGGTCATAAAAAATGCTATAAGTATTCGGAATGTAAGGTTTTCTCGCCCAAGGGAAATCTGTGGGCTTTTACTTATTTGCGCAAATCATATTAAATAACTGGTTCTAGCTATAAATATGAATCTGTGGTGGACTTGTGTGACGGATGACGGATGATGAGATAGGATGGTGCGATAATTATATTATTAATCTTCTTTATTTCTTTTTTTCTTTTTCTTTTATTTTTGTCTCGATGGTTAGAGGGCGCAACGCGTGACTGCTGAATCTTGGGTTCTATTCACAGGTCGACAAAAGGTTTTTCCATAAGGAATTTCTCAGTAGCAGCCTCGGAGTCTGGATTTGTGCCTGGTTGATGGCAATAAGCTCACCCCCTATTACATGTGACTTTAACATAACTGGCGAAATGTGGGTGTTCATTGGGTACACCTCTGCCTTACCCTTCGAGGATTACAGGCGTGATGTTATGTATGAAGTTATTATTTGTGCCCAAAGAATACCATATAATAAAACCAATAGGTCAATTTACACAAGCAAAGACAAACATCATTATTTATCATATAAAACCATCTTCAAATAGGCCTAAACTATAACCCTATAATAGAAACTGACAAAATATAAGGAGCAAAGGTATTTTACAACGATGCCAAATCCCGGATCGACATTATTGCCAATAGTATCCAGCGGGCGAGGGGTTAATAGAAAACTTAATACCTTTATTTTCTTAGCTTCAGTTTAGCAGACTGTAGGGTGACCATGAAATAATACGATCGCCAATTGTCCCTAAATGATTTGTTTGGTAAATAGGTATAGTTAAAATGCTAGATAAGTACTCTAACTAACATTTAGATATCATTACATACTCATAAAACATAGGTACTACTGCCTACCTACGTAAACTAGCAGCGTAGCAGCCAAAAATCTTTCGTAAAACAAATGTGTGATCATGTTTTTACAGTAACTAGCGACCCGCCCCGGCTTCGCACGGGTGCAATGCTGACACTAAATCTATACTAATATTATAAAGCTGCAGTGTTTGTTTGTTTGAACGCGCTAATCTCTGGAACTACTGGTCCGATTTGAAAAATTCTTTCAGTGTTAGATAGATTAGTTATCGAGGAAGGCTATAGGCCATATACCATCACGCTACGACCTACGGGAGCGGAGCAGTAACCAAAGACGCGGGTGTAACCGCGGCGGACAGCTAGTATTCTATAAAAATTCTTTATATACACAACGTTCACAGCTTTTAGGCAAGCGCCACCGGCCGGGCGGCCGGCTTCCCGGCCGGGACCTCCCGCCGGCGTCGCCGCAGACGCTATGTACCTGCATTTTAAATCTGTAATATCTTCAAAAATATTCATTTAAATTGCATGCTGTAAAGGGCCATAATGATCTATATGAAATGCACAATGTTTTTAAGGTACTTAATTGGATAAGGATTAATGCTGTATTGCCTAAAATTGCTTCTTAAATAAACCATTATTTTTCGTAAAAAGTTAAGGATAAAAAATGGTTATTGTGGGTTATCCCTAAGAGATAGACATATACCGTCGCGGACTTTTTTGTAGACCTTTTTAAGGGTTACAATACTGTAGTACATTATTTTGATCTATCTCGAAGGGTTCAGCCAGCGTTTACAAAGTAAGCGCAAAAAAATGTGTTTATTTACGACATCACATTAGAAACCTCTAAAATTATCAGTGTTTCTCTACTATATTATGCATGTATTATACATATAAACCTTCCTCTTGAATCACTCTATCTATTAAAAAAAACCGCATTAAAATCCGCTGCGTAGTTTTAAAGATCTAAGCATATATAGGGACAGACAGACAGGGAAGCGACTTTGTTTTATACTATGTAGTGATGGTGCAGGCGCACCCGCCCGTATTACAGAAAACTCAAAAATATCACAAGATTAAAATTAAAACAGAAAACGTTTTTATTGCCGTCTACTTTACTATACTTACTTTTTTTACGAGACCCGATGTACGAGTTACATCGGGTCTCGTAAAAAAAGTACAATACAAAAAGAAATATTATAGTTAATTCCGGATTTTATGCCAAACACATCGTCACCCTACCTCGTCGTGCTGAGCCGTGATGCACCCAGCTTATGGTACCGTCTGGGCCCAAGATAAACCTATTGTTGACCACATCGGAAAACAACCGTCACCGGCTTATTTTCCTTAATATTAGGTATCAGATTCACGTGGAAATGGGTGAAAAGTAAATAAATTCCTTTTGCAAACAGTCTATTTTGTTATTTGCCGGCGCGATGTGGGTGAGATTGAGAATCGGTTTACTGATAAATATGTATACACAGGTTTATTTGCAATCGGAAATAAAAGATAAGGTTTTTCAATGGTAACATAATTTGCAGCACTAGAAATAAAGGCAGTGTTTACAGAATAAAATAATATATTTAAGTTTGTTAGTTGGTCTGTCCGTTGTGAATGTCGTGATAGCCCAGTGGTTACGGGGCCTGCCTCTCGTGCATGGGTTTGTGGGTCCGATTCCGGGTAAGTACCAATATGACCTTTTTCAATTCAGAACAGAAGGGGTGTAAAAAGATACTTAATGAAGCCGAACGTTAAATGTTCTTCTCATGATTGCGATCACTGTATGTTCTGGACCATCAGAAAAAAAACGAAATGCAGATTCAAAACGAATCTTATGCATTTTGATTTCTTTCTGAATCGAATGTTAGTAGTAGTAAATGTAACGTTATATTGAATAAGCTAGGATATACTAGAATTCGTCGAAAAGACAGTTTTCCTTGGGTTTACGCTCAATTCAAAGCTGCAGTGGGGTTCTCACTTTAACATCTCTTGCAGGTCGGCTAAGTTCAGCCGCTTACGCTGTCAAAAAAATCCGACAATTAATAGACATGGATACCGCGAGACTAGTCTATTTCGATTACTTTCATAGCATTATGCCTTACGGTATTTTGCTTTGGGGACGGGCTGCAGATATAAATCCTGCAAAAGACCCCTTTTTGTGTGGTATAAACACACTGAATAATTTTATTTAAGTGTTTATTTAAAATAACAAATTCAAACTTAAATATCTTTTCGCGAATTTAAGTTGTGGACATGCTTATTAACAATGGTGGATCCGCGCTTGAATCGACCTTTGATTGGCTTCGGCCACTGAGTGTACCTAACAACCGCAATTGCTGAGTCTACATCGCGCATGTCGACAACCTTGCAAGCCTCGTGTCAAAATATTTATATTTCATATTATCATGTCTTGTAGTGTAGGTAACATTCAGTGCAAACATAATATGACCGAGATTGTTCACTATCTTTTAGTCTGTCCAAAGGTTGCTTTTTGCGATATAAACTGGACTTTTGGACTCGCTTGATCCTTGCAAATTATTATCGGACGTTCATTAACACTAGATAGATTATAGCAAAGAGTCATAGAGTACAAAGGTTGTCTTATCGAACTAGTATTATAATAAATAAATCACAATTATGAGATTAATACGATAGGTAAATATTTATTTGGTTCATGGAAAATTTTGAGCTAAATAAAGCAACAAATTAAAGCGAGTAATTAGTCTACGAAAATTAATGACAAATAAGTCTGAATTTCAGTATTCTTAGATAATAATATTTAATGAGCATTCAATAGTTTATCTTCATTTAATAAATGTCAAAAATTATGGCTTTATGGCTGAAGAAAACTGTGCCCAGTTATTCAATTACTCATCCATACAACGTGGCTTGTGCTTTCCAGTCTTTTGGGCACTTGTCCCATTACAGCGATGCGGACGATGTTT
This sequence comes from Hoplodrina blanda, assembly GCA_949316365.1. Taxonomy (NCBI): domain Eukaryota; kingdom Metazoa; phylum Arthropoda; class Insecta; order Lepidoptera; family Noctuidae; genus Hoplodrina; species Hoplodrina blanda. The sequence goes on from OX438581.1 coordinate 15,321,221, forward strand.
TTGATGCCCTATGGACTTACCCCTGGACCACTGTTCTATTTTTTTTTTAAGTATTGTGTTTATTTTGTGTTTGTGTTTGTTTGTGTTTTGTGTTTTTGTTTATTATTTGTGGTTTTTTTTAGTATGTAAGGATCGTAGCAGGTGGCGTTCTGTGGTTTCTGCCTACCCCCATGGGAAAAAGGCGTGAGTTTTTGTTATGTATGTGTGTATATTCAATTATAAATTTATATACAGTATAACAGACTATAACATCACACCTTTAATCCCTTACCTTGTAAGGCAGAGAAATTCCTTTGAATTTCTTCTCCATAGAGACCTATACGTTTTGGAACGAGCAACTAGCTTCAACTTTCTGATTAACTGACCGACTCCTTGACAATTGAAAAGTACCTACTTAAATGGATTTATTTTACTGTGATTGTTTTAATATTTTTATTGAAATAAATGCTTTAACTTTAAATACTTAGGACTCATAATAGGCTAGTTGACACCACCATCAGTTGACGTACTTTTTATGATCTTTAAAAACGCGATTCTTTCATAGATTTTTTATGGAAATAGCACGTTGTGACGTCACTTATTTGGCAACTCAATTGTCTAACTATTTATTGATTTAAAAGCCACAAAAAATCTAATTTTGCAGTAAATTGAAAATTAATCGGGTTTTCAGGGCTAAAATAAAGCGTTTTTTTTTAAAGAAGTTATGTCTTGGAATTATTTATTAATAGTGTCAACTACCCAATTAGCCTCACCATTCCTATACAACCAACCGCGTGACATTTATTATGTTATGTAAAGATAATAAATATGTTACAAAATTAAGTTCTTTTAACATAATATCACTCCGAGACGGTCATGAAACAACAGACACATCCGGCTCTCCTTATCTTATTGTTTTATTTTATTTAAAACATCACTTTTTACTAACTATCAATATCTATGACTTATTGAACCTTTTTTATCCACAAACCGGAGGTGCAATCGTTATCAGTAAATTATCTGTGGTAATAATGTGACATTTAAAACATTGGGAGAAAAGGGTTACACAGATAAAATATTGTAGTTTTAATAGTAACCGCTTCGTGATAAAGTCGAATGTTATAGATAATTTTAGATACATAGCAACACGCTTGTATTACTCGTGAGGCAAGGGGGTAGACAGAGATGTATGTATAGGCCAAGTCAGGCCGGCCCAGCCCTCAAAAAATTATGTGGTCATGACTACTTGCGAGTTGGACTCAAAATTATAGCATCTAGACTCTAAACTACTGAAGCGATTTTTATGAAACTTTTACAGCTTGAAAGCATTAAAGCCTGGTAGACATTTCACACGAAATAATTTTATTTTGATGCTTACTTGATAAACAAACTGCAGGGACCTAATAAAGATCGCTTTGTGACTACTACCAAGGTACCTAAGTACATACTTACCTTCCTATTCAATGTTAAAACCATTGAATTCTGTGAAAAATTATAGAGATAAGTAGGTAAATACCTACATCGTAAATCTAGCTTAATTTTTGTCCTAAATCGTACGACATTTTTTTTATTGAAGATACCTAGCTTTTGATTCCTAACGTATCGCTAAACCTCAATACGTTAGCTCTAGGAGCTATAATGGCCAACATTGGTGCGCCTGCAACATACATTGGTGGTTCGGCGACCACTATAAAAACGAATGTCCCTACAAATGAAGCAATGGATCATTACATGCATAATTTAGATATCATGACCAACGTTGGTCGTAGTATCGATAAGAGACTGAACAAATCTAAATAAATAAACAGCGTTCAATGTTCAAATTATGCCAGTGTTGCGAGAGACGTCGATCAATACAGACGTTTAAAAAAGTGTTGCAAAAGCCAAAAAGAACAGAATTTAAATAATTAATTAAAATGCAGTTAATTCTATTTCATTTATCAGTAATTAGTTTATATTCGTTCGCTTTTTGGTACGATCAAAAATATGTGGAGGTGCCGTATCCGGCGAAAGAATTTGAGCACATTCCCTTGAAAGCTCGGGCGATATTCTTCACTTTTTGGACTCTTGTAAGTATTTTTTATTAAGGACGCGTTTACAAAATAGACAACACAAAATCGCAAAACTACATTGACACAGTGTATACACACATACACATACGCAAGAATACTGCGGAAATAATGAGTAACTAAACTGATTTAGATACTTAAGAATTTTGAGTATTTTTACTGAAATATTCAAAATTCTTAAGTATCTCTCAGATTTTTTATGAAATAAATCTAGACAGTGACCGAATAAAATAACCCTTAATACCACCCATTAAGGTTCATGTGTTACAGCAAAATTTGTAAAAAAGCCCCAAAAACGACGGGGTGTTATAAGTTTGACGTGTCTATCTGTGGCATAGTAGCTCCCGAACGGATGAATCGATTTTGATTTAATTTTTTTTTGTTTGAAATGTGAATTAGTCGGGATTGTTTTTAACTGTGTTTGATGAAAATCGATCCAAAATGGCCGCCGTCGGGGGTTTTTTTAATTGGCAAAGGCACCTCGATTAGAAAGGCCAACTTTACGTGAGGGCAAGGCAAGCAAGAACATGTTGCTAAGAAATAGAGCTATGTAATTATTTAGGATGCATAACGTGAATTCGTAATTAGTGTAACACCGATTAAGTACCTGTCATGTCCCCGTTAGTTTAATATTACGAATCACTTGACAACTGGGCGCGTCCACTAAATCTCAAAAATGCCTCTATAATTTACATAAATTTTTTTGACATAAATAGGTATATTGTCGCAGAGATGAGATAGCGATTAGATTTTGAACGTTTTTAATTACTAGAATTGGCCTTCAGGTTGTTCGTCGTCATCTCTTCCACCGTGTATCTCGAATCGGTACAGCCGTTTCGGAGGTTAGCCGAAACAAACAAACAGATATAGGTACAGACAAAAAAGACAGACATGTAGACATGAGTCACCACAGAATATTATCTATTCTGTGGTGACACATGTCTATAATCAATAAAATCAATACAAATAAATAAAATTGAAGTGTTTGTTTGTAACATCAAAGTAGTAGCTGTTTACTAAATACATATGAAACTATTACCTACAATACTTAGGTACCTATAACAAGAAAAAACTTTTTTTTTGTCTGTAGGTATATCTGTTTGTTTCTTCCGGCTAATCTCCGGAAAGGCTGTACCGATTCTGATATTTTTATTTTGTACAAAGAAATAGGGTTCCGCGCAAAAAATTAAGACCCCGCAGATAACCGAAAAACATGCGAATGAAACCGCGGTATAAGCTAGTAAAAACTAAATTGAAAGAATGTCAAGATGACTACCCAATGACAATCATCTACTTACTTACATCAATTGAAAATTGAAGACAATCCACTTACTGTCGATTGCATCAACTATTATTGTCGATTGTTAATTGGTATGATCAACAATGCATGTTGCACATTCAATGTAGGGAGACAGATCGATACACAGATAAATTTTTAGTACGATGTCAATGAAAACATGGGACATTGATGAATAATAACATCGTGAGGAAACCTTGAGTTATCTACAACCTTAATTTTAATTTGATACAAATCTTTCAGGGGGTGAATGTACTCATGAATATGAACAACTTTTATTAAGGGACATAGTACGAAATGTGAAAAAAAAAACAGCTGATCCATACATTTTGATCGTAATGTAGTACATTATTGTATGGATCAGCTGTTTTTTTTTTTTCACATTTCGTACTATGTCCCTTAATAAAAGTTGTTCATATTCATGAGTACATTCACCCCCTGAAAGATTTGTATCAAATTAAAATTAAGGTTGTATAAGTACTATCTAATATTTTTGAGCGAAAATATTTTTGTTTGTTTGGACTGGAACTACCAGTCGGGAAAGAAAAAACCTATTTGTCTGTGATAGCTAGAATCATGATACTTGACATTACGCTAGGACCTGTGGGAGCGGAGTAGTAACCAAAGTCGTAACTAATGATAAGAAGATACTAATTAATAAGTCTAAAATCGCCAATCCACCTTGAGCAAACGCACAACGGAATCAATCCACACGGTGAAAGTTTTGAGAAAAAGCCATTTTTCTCTAAATTATGCAATAAAATTATTTGTCAAACAATTTTATTGCACACTCTAGACAAAAATGTGTGCAATAAAATGATTTTAACAAAAAAATTGTGCAATTATTGGGCTGATATTATTCTGTAATAATATCAGCCCAACAATTGCACAAATTTTTTGTTAAAATCATTTTATTGCCAATTCAGTAGCTGGTTCTAATATTGTTTGTGTATGTGAGTTTTTATGTTTGTAAACACAAACACGAGGCTGGCGAAATTCCTAGTGTGGGGCAACGTCTTCATTAAAAGATAGAATATAAGTGGTAACAGATATAAGTAACAGATATAAGTGGGTGGGTGTGTGCCCACCCACCCACCCACTTATAGCGCAAATAATAAAGCAGGACTTCCTCTCTCCTACCCCTTTGCTGTGCCCTACAGGGTCCATAATTTCCACCTAAGAAAACATATTGTATGAAAAGCAATAAAGATATTGAGTATTGAGTAATTTGGACTTGTACAAGTATGCATTAACGTGTCTGGTATAGGGCTGCCATCCGTCCGGGTTTCCCCGGATTTGTCCTAGTGTAGAGGGCGTCCGGGGTACGTCCGGAAGGGGTTGTCAAAAAGAGTCCGGGTAAAACCCGGACACTTTTAGTGTCAGGGGAATCCCGATTAGAAAAAAAGATCCCGAAAGTTAAGCGATATATCAAAACAAATCTTAGCTAAGAATGATCTTAAACTATTATTTTATTTTATTCATTTTTTTGTAAATTAATTACATTTACATTAAAATATAATATATATATATGCATTATTGTAAAAATATTTTTTTTCTGGCATGTCCGGGAAAATAACTCGATTTCACTCAAATGTCCGGGGTTTTTGAAGTTTAAGTCCGTTGTCGGTAATTTAGAGGTGATGGCAGCCCTAGTCTGGTATGAATTAGACTATTAGAGCCTAGAGCAAGTAAACGGCTTATGGTAATGGTAATCTGCCTTTCAAGGATAACGGCCTCACGCTAACTTGTGCAGGTCTAAACATGCGCAAGTATGATAGGGTATATCAATTGACATAATCTTTATGACCTGTCAAAACACGATTTTCTCAGATTTTGTATGGCAATATCGAACTGTGACGTCACTTATTTGCAAACTCAATTGACTAACTATTTATTGATTTCAAAGCCACAAAAAATCTAATTTTACAGTAAATTGATTTATCAGGTATCTGCTGAAATAAAGAGGGTTTTTTTTTTAGAAGGTGTGTCTTGAAATTATGGTCGACAAAATATAGTAAGAACTGTATAGCAATGTGTGTAGGTACGTATTTATAATAATATACCAAATAATTTAAAAACTTTGACTTCTAGAGCGATTAAGCACAAATTGTATAAATAGCTAAATACTAAAAAAAATATTCATTAAAGAATTTATAGAGACTAAACATGCTGCAACAATAGCTTCATATTATGACATGTGATGTAGGTACCTAACGCATATCCTATAACTTTGCATGCTATGTAGTTTTAGCAAAACATGTAGCACTAATTTTATTGTAACACCTATAATACCATGTTTTAACGCAAATAAATGAAATTTGATTTTATTTGATTTGATTTGTTAATGGTGTCAACTACTCAATTGTTACACGTGTAGTCATAAATAAATTTTAAATAGCAATTCTGAATACCTACGTACTCAGAGATTAGGCAAATGTGAGTAGGTAGATACTGAGTGTACATTGTACAATCTCAATGCCTATTCTTTTGGAAGAAAGATAAGTTATATTTAGGTATCACTGAAAAACTTATCGGCAGACTGATATTTTTTTAAATAACTAAATTCTGTCATTTTGATAATACAATAGATACCACTCCGTTCGCACAGAGAATTAAAATGATAACTTTACAATCAATTAAATATTTATTAGAGATAGCTATTAAAAATACTATGATAATTATAATAATACATAAGTACCTATTTATTATATTATTTATTTAATAATCATAGTAATATCATGAGGTTGGTTACCTGGCCGAAAAGTTTTACATCCAAACACGCAGGTACATTCAAGGACAGAAAATATAATGAGTAGAAACTTAAAATTGCACGATGTGCATGCCCGTAAATTGATTTATTTAGACAGGACCATACTGTGAAAGTCAAGCCTATAATTTATTTGTAAATGAGTTTTATTTAAATCCATGTATTAGAAATGTCAGACTCCCAGGCCTATACATACCTATAAATAAACAGGGGCGGATCTTGAATTTGTGGGGCCCTGGGCTAATACTGCTTAGGGGCCTTACCTAATTAGTCAATCAATTGCCATTTTGTCAAAAATCTGTTTTCTGTAGTGATGTAGGTATATATAATTTGATTGCAGTGTTGCCAACCTTATAATCGGATTTTTTTAATTTATGATAATTTTTATTATTGACAATATCGTCTATTGTTTTCAGTCCGGTTGGGGGCCCTCTGTATTCACAGGGCCTTTAAGTAGATCCGCCCCTGTATATAAATACTATAAGGATATCTAAGTATAGAAATATCAATAATGAACCTCTGTATAAAAACACCATCAGCGAAGGCTTTTTTTACAAGCTTTTTTTATACATAGGCTACTTTTTATTCCGCGACTTCATTTGCGTCCGGGATGATCGAAATTTACGCAGACGAAGTCGCGGTCAAATTCTAGTTTCTAATAAAACCACGTCGTTAATTAGGTACTCAAGTCCCACGTAATAAGACACAATTGATTTTCTATTGTTCTGTCATACCATAATAATAAAAGCAAATCTTTCCAGGTCTTACAAACAGTCTACTTCATCGTATCCCTCCTGAATGACCTGATCGGGACCAACGCAGTCACAAAGAAGCCGCCGCTCATCCGCCAGGTCCGAGACGTCCTGTTCAGCATTACACTCTGCACAGCATTATACGTCGTACTCGTATTCTGGATTTTCTACACGTTCGCCAAAAGCGCAATATTTCCAGAATTCGCCGAAAAAGCGTTCCCAGTATGGTTAAACCATATCATGCATACGTTGATCTTACCGATAATTCTTATCGAATTACTTGTGACTAACAGAAATTATCCATCGAAAGGTACTGGATTTTCTGTAGCAATTTGTTTGACCGCTATCTACGCTGGATACATCCATATTGTATACTTCAAGTACGGTATCTGGCCATACCCATTCCTATATGTGGTCAGTTGGACTACCAAGGCGTTCTATTTCATTGGGAGCGCTTTGCTTGGTATGGGATTCTATTTATTTGGTGAAAAATTAGACACGGTGGTGTCACAAAAATCTAGGGTGACTCATTCGAATGGAGTTAATAAGAAGGTACTCTAATTAAGTTAATATTTATGAAAACACTGATTAAAATTATTATAGTTATAAGTAGATACATTATTTTTTTGTTTTATTTTTTTAATTTCCTTTTTCCCGAACTCATCGTCTACCTAGCCTTTTTCCAACTATGCCGGGGTGATGTACGCAGCTGAGTACCAGTATTTTACATGGAGAGTACCATGCCGTACCCCAGTAATATTTTACAATGACATTTTTTATAGACTCTACACATAGTAATCTTTTTCCAAAATCTTTTCCTTTTTTAAGGTGCTCTCATCCATAAGGTTGCGGGTTCGATACCGGACAAGTATCAATGTGACTTTTTGAATTCATATGCACTTTCTAATTTTATTTCGGCCATCATTAAAATAGGTGAAAAAAATCGTCAAGAGCAAACCTGACCTTAATAATTAATTAAAGTGTGAAATCAACAATAGATACGCGTTGAACAAGCGTGTTGATCAATCTCTTGCTTGTGCCTCTGGAACTGGATGACAAGAGACCTTAGCCCAGCAGTGGGACAGTAATAATCTGGTACTATATTTACACACATAACATCACGCCTGTAATCCCCGAAGGGTTAGGCAGAGGTGTGTTCCCATTCGTACACCCACATTTTGCCAGTTATGTAATAAGGGGCGAGCCTATTGCCATCAACCGGGCACAAATCTAGACTACTAGGCTGCTACTGAGAAATTCCTGATGTGAAAAACACAATAACACTTTCCCGACCTAGGAATCGAACGCAAGACCACATGCTCCTCAGTCGCGCTTTCCGACCACTAGACCAACGCGAGGCAGTCTTATTTGTTCTGCTTGTGGAAAGCCTACGGCCTGACCTGTTGGATGTACCAACTGACCGACAGGGGCGCCGAGTTTTTAAAATTCCCGTGGGTGCTCCAGCTTTTTTAATGACATACCTAGCTACTTATAGGTATATATTTTTGTTATTTAATAGACACAAGAAAATACAAGATATTTAGAAAAGATAATTTATTGTAAGTATTACACAGCAGTTTACATGCATGTGCACCTGTTAATAAATAATTATCTTATTATTTATCTTAAAAGATAAGAAAGAGAATTATTTTAGATATTCATAATCGTGGGTGCTCGGCACCCACTAATTTACCTCTCGTGGGTGCCGGAGCATCCGAGCACCACGGAGTCGGCGCCCCTGCTGACCGACATCCGTTGACGTTTATTAGGGTCGTTATAAGCGTGTCGACACATTCAGCTTTTTCAAATACAACGTTATCAAATTAATGTTCTATTGAGACCTTTGGTAACTGGCAGGGTCCGATCCCTTGGTAATTATCTGATAAGCAATGAAGAAAAAACGAATTAAAAAATTATTTTTAAAAACAAGCTTTAATTTAAAATTATTATCATATTGAGTATTCGACATAATTGTATTGTCATCAGAACTAAAGGTGTATACAAAATTTCAGCTCAATCGGAAACCCACAAATGGTCGAAAAATGGTTTGCAAATTTTGAAAGGACAACTTACTACATCTATATATACATACGAACAGTGCAAGCTAAATAAAAGCATGTAAAAAAGTAGGTAATACGAGTTGGTCGAAAACAAAGTAGACCCAGCGACTAGAAAAAAAAAAATTTTTAGGTACAAAAATAGACAATTTAATAATCAATATTTTAAATATAAACCTCTGATTCGAAACCTTTAACAATAAAATTGATTTCTTCATCTTCTGTTTTTTTCTTCCTCCGTCTTCTTTTCTTACCTTGCCATTGCGCTGTTGTCAATCCCATTTGTCCAGCACATTTGTCATAAATGCTACATAAACTCTTATAAAACATTAGTATTGTATTGGCACCTTTTAGGTACTGTTCCAAATAATTCTTTGGATCAACCTGGTTCTCCACTTTCACTGCTATATTATAAACAAAAGTTCCATTAAAGCTTTTCGAATACTTTGTTCTTTCAAAGGGAGTTCTACACAAAATATTCAGGCTATTAATATGATGTAAGCAACATTGGAATTGAGCAAAAGAGTGCATCTTTCTGACGTCATAACTTTTTGGCTTCTTCTTGATCTTGTCATCTAATTCAAAATGTTTTAGTAAAACATGAGCAGCTATCAAACTGTCTTCATATTGTACTTTGTTTTTATTTAGGAACAATTCGTTTTCATCGAAATTGAGGGTAGTAGAAGATTTTTTTAATTCTTCAACTTTTTTGGAATATTTGTTATTGAATTGAAAGTGTCCTCTAAAGGTTCCGGTTTTTTCGTCTACAGCTTCTAACATTATAAAGCAGATAAGAAGACTATGAATATGCCCCGGAGGCACTTCACATTTAGCCACCCACCACAGTAAGGCTATAAAAAACAATTGGAAATTAGATGGCAAAATTTCTATTAATTTCAGATCTATATCTTTCATTTGTTCTTTTAAAAAATGTTCAAAACATGATTTTAGTTGGTCTTCTGTTAGCTCGCAAAATGGTGTATCAAATAGTCTTGGTACACCAATTTCATTGCCAACAAAAATCCTTTTATAACTTGAGTTCTTCTCCCGACTAACATAAATACAATTTTCTTCTGAAAAATCTGTTAACATATCAAAAGCGTATCTTAGTATAGGTAAACAACATAGAAAGGAGTCTTCATCATCATAATCTTCAGCTTGGGGTGAGCAGAAATATAGATGGTGGGTATAGAGGTTTATGTAGGCTTTCGGAATCTGATTCTGGCGAATTCCATCAGCAAACCAATCTGGTACACCAAGACCTAACTGATCATCGTCTATATCAGTTACTTCATGTTCATCTTCACCATTGTCTTCTTCATTTTCTGAAGAAACTTCTTCACCATCTGATGATTTATCATCGTTTTCATTATCAACACACTCATTCTCATTTTGATCTTGTTCAGCTAAAAGGTTCTTTTCAAAGTCTTTAGGCAGTTTCCAGTCGGAGTCAGGAGTATCGTCTTCAGTAATATTAAAATATTTCAATGATCTACAATGTTTGCTATGATAACCATCAATGCTTTTTTTTATTACATAAAGAACTCTTTTTTTCTGCCTCTTCTTCAATCTTCCCAATATTTTAGCTATGGCCGTTTCTAAAGTTTCATTCTGTAGCCATTGAAATAAGCCATGAATACATTTTTGTTGATCATTACTCTTCTTCTTCGTCTTTGGCAATTTGAGCTGTGAGAAGAACTTCTTGAAAACCTTTTTCTCAACAAAATCATTGCCTAGTAATGTTGCCAATAACGGCAGCAACTCTTCTTTTAAACCTCCAAAATTTTTGATCATGTATTCCACTCTATAGATTTTACATTCCAAAACAAAAGTTTTTGTGTTATCTATTTCAACAGGTTTTGGTTTGAAGTCTAAAGTATTGAAAGGGATGTAAAGGACATTGTAGATGAAGAAATCTGAATCGTAGCTTAGTACAGGGCAGTTGAGGTGCCTGGCCATTGCTGCAATCTCATCATCAGCCTCAAACTCACAGACTGTGTATGGCACATTCATGTCTACCAAGGCCTCTATAAATACATCGCGAAATAAGAGCGGGAAAATCTGTATACTTCCTTGAGTAACTGGATCCAGTCTTGAAGCGCCATATATTTTAGACCTTAACCTGTTGTACGCAGTTCTCAATTTTCTATGCTCAAAACTGCCGTCGAACAAAACGTAAGCAGTAATATTGCATTTTCTTAGGCTCTTGAAGAAATTTCGAACATAAGAGAAAAACTTATCGTAATCTCCGCCAAAGGCAGAAAAACAGTTTAGTAATCTGTATAGTTGAGCACATAAGCTGTGTCCATCGACGACGAGACAACAGTCGTGTAGCAAAAAATCTTGCAGAAATGCATGCTCTTTGTGATTTATATAAGTAGTCAAACCTCGAACTCCCATGTTTATGAACTTATTCCATGTTAACCATATTATTTAGATACAAACTAAAATAAATCTCACTATAATTATTGAGGTTATATTTTTTGGTTCGAAATGTGTAAAATTATTTTGATTTGATTGTTGTCTTTTCTTGACATTGAGTATTGACAATTATTTACATCATTGACATTTGACATGACATTAGATATTAATCAAAGATCGTTTAGAAATATAAGTTTTTCTAAAGTTAGAAAAGGAGGCTACTCAGGCCAAGAAGGAGGATACATAATTATTATGTAACTACTAATGCTGTAGCTGGCTGTTAGTCCATCAGCTCATCTCATCGTCTTCTCTAATACAATGAATCACGACTCAAAATATCTATTCAATAAAATGTTGATGCGGTTTTGCTACAAATCTTGTGAGCAAGAAAAAATAATTGTAATATTTAAAATTAGATTGCATTTTCGTTATTGATAGTCTTTGTTAACGCATTAGTTTGGAATTTGTTAAAATTAGTCGTAGACATGCGCAAAGGAATTAAAATATTTTAAAATTGAAAATCAATACCAGTCCCGAACATTCGACTTTCAGAACGAAACATCAAACATCATCCCTCTGATCCCTCTCCTCTGCCCCGCTTCCCCCTTTAATTTCGTGCCGGCCGCGTGTGGTAAAAAGCGAAACACGTGTTTTTCCTAAAGAAATTGCTTGAAAGTTTCAATTGTATAACCCCTACTAACATTTTTGTGTGTTTATCTTCAGGTAAAGAATAGGTAAGTGTTCTAGTGTTGGGTAGGACACGACTTGAAAAAGAGTTTGTAAGAGTAGCCTCTTTTTCAAACTGAGCCGGTACAATGTCCTACTTCAAATGAGGTGAGGCGTTCGGGCTCGGACGTAGATTTTAGGATGTGAGGCGTTCTGAGCTCGGTGGTACATTTGAGGAGGTGAGGCGTTCTGAGCTCGGTAATACAATTGAGGAGAATATTACAAATATGTTATTTTGTCATTTTGATGCATAATTTGTCATTTTAATACATAAACAAAGAAGTTTCTGTAGGTATAAAAAAAATAACATTTCTTTTTTCAAAAATGTAATAAAATTTAAAAATAAAGAAAAGTATGTACAGAAAAAAATAATTTTGTTGAATTGAATAGTAATAAAAAACCACAAACGATATTGTTTCAACTGTATCAAAACTTTTGAACTGGCCTGTTCACGTTCCAGCATAAACTTAGTACAATATAAATAGCTTCGCGTCATATTGCTATCTCATTCCGGTACATACAAATGAGATGAAAGAGTAGACCTAGATAGACAAGTGGGTGGAGGCTCGACGCGTTCTCTCTCACTCATTTGTATGTACTGATACTGTGCTCCGTCTCGTTTGCGACTAACGCGTCAACCGCCGCGTACTGCGACAGAAAATGTGAAGTAGTACATTTTGAAACGCTGTACCGCTCTTACATTTTAACGTCATGTCCAGGACAAATGTACTGCCTCTTGTATGTCCTACCCAACACTAAAGTGTTCTAATCGATAGCGCCATTTTAGAGATGCGTCGCGACGCATGGACTTGGGGTTTAAATTTTTGGTCTGTTTTGCAGTTTGATAAACATGACTGAAGTGAAAGAAGTAGTCACTGAGACCAATGGAGAGGAGAATAATAAGAAAGATGAGAGTTTGGAGGAAGAAACTTCGGAGTTGGAGAGTTCTATCATACGTCAGGTTGAGTACTATTTTGGTGAGTATATACTATTGCATACGACTGACGTAGTTTATAAGTAGAAGATGTGTTCGGCCAAGGTCTTATGCATGCTTACAAACATTGTTTATAATGCATCTACTAAATAACAGACGCGTTTTGCATTTTCTCGAATGTTTTAAACCGAAAAACATTTTTATACATCCACAAAGTCGATTAACCTTTTCACCGCCAGCGAACACAGAACGCGATACCTCGCCCAGCGCCAAGCTTTATGATAATAGTTAAAATGAAGAGCAAGTAATGAAGTCGTGGCGCTGGTGGCACGAAAATCCGGAACTTCTATTGAAGTCCGTGGCGGTGAAAAGGTTAATGTAGAGATTACAATGTTACATACACAGAATATTGCATGTATTCAGGAAGGAATTCCCCTTAATAGAACAACACACCAGTTTCTTGATAACATCAATAATCATGTTCATTATAGTTACAATGTATGTTTTGTATTGTATGTACGGGGTACATAATGGTCTAATTATTATATGTTAACCACTTCAACAAATCATGTAGTGTATTCTTAAATATGTACTAAAATTGCATATTGTGTGGTTCTTATAAAAAATACTAGTAAAGTTAACAAGTAGCAAATAAAATGTAAAATTAACAAAATATTCTAACAATTTACAGGTGACTTGAACCTACCTCGTGACAAGTTCCTCCGTGAACAAGTGCAGCTTGATGATGGCTGGGTGCCCCTGGACATCCTTACCCGATTCAACCGACTCGCCAAGCTGACGAAGGATACCGTAATTATTGGCAAAGCTCTGAATAAATCTACTAATGGATTATTAGAGGTAAGACATATTTAATACTATAAACCTACTTACATTAACATAATAAAAGAACAGTACCACATTTAACCTGTTGACTGCGGGTAAACATTAGCTACGCCAAGTCCATAGTGCGACTGGCTACACAGTTCGTGTGATCGCCGTAAAAAAACACATATGGTAGCTTGCGCGGCGCCGCACTTGCGTTTTTTAATAGAAACACAACGGGTGTGTTTTCCCGCAGTCAAAGGGTTAAAAGTTGACAATGCTCAGGGTAGCCATATTTCTACACTTAACACATTAACCGCCGCGTAGGTCACCGGTGACCTACGCTAGTGGAGGTTTGACCTTCAACAGTTTTGGCCCGGCGGTGAAAGTGTTAAAATCAGTAAGGGAGAAGCCATCATTTTCAACCCAGCATTTTAATCATTGTTCATTCTCTTTTCTTCTACTAAATCTATTTAGTTTTCCAAATAATTAAAATACCTGTTTTTCACAACCTACAGATGTCCGAAGACAACAAAAAAGTCAGACGAAGCCCTGACGTACCCATTCCAGAGATGAACGAGGAGCGCAGGAAGGAACTCAGTAACAGGACCGTTTACGCTAAAGGATTCCCCAAAGAGGCTACACTCGATGACCTTCTGAGACATTTCAAGCAGTATGAGCATGTCGAGAACATTATCATGAGGAAGTTCCAGGAGCGGTCTTCAAAGAAAAGGATGTTCAAAGGATCCGTGTTTATTACGTTCAAGACTAGGGAACAGGTAATTTGCAGATTAATATTTTTTATTTTTCTTGAAATATTATTAAAAGAGGTCTAAGTTGCGCTACGCTGTTGGATTTCTGGAGGTCTGTAGCAAAGACTTTCGCCCAACAATGGGATAAAAAAAAGTTAAAAAATGGGTTTTTGTAATGTAAAAAATCTTACAAAAACCCATTTTTGTAAGATTTTTTATATTACAAAAACCCATTTTCCGTCTACTAGTATCTTACCGTCTTAATTAACTATAAATAAATAATAAATTTTTATCTTAGGTCACCTGCTTGAATTTTTATTGGAAAGGGTTTAAATGTCGCTCTATAACTGCATCACGATACTTTGCCATTAAAAAAAAAAAATAACTGTATTCAAGAAACTTGTTGACCTTAGCCTTAGTTTAAGTTAACTGGAAAGTACATAACTTTAAATCTAGTCCTAGCCTCTAACTTAGCAACTTATCAACGTCCTTCTCAAAAATTTCAGGCTGAAAAGTTTATAGAAGGCAAACCACATGAGTACCAAGACACAGAACTGATGATCCTATGGCAGGACGACTACATAGCGCAGAAACAAGAAGAGTATGCCACCAAGAAGGAACAGAAGGATAAGAGAAATAAAGATAAGGACCCTAATGTATGTTTAATTTTATTTTTACAGTAGCTTAAGGCTAGATGCCCAGATTATAATAATTTAATAATAATGAACAATTCCCACTCTGACACGGTAACTACCCGTAGCTGCCAGCCAGCGCGTCGCCCGCAAGCCGTGACCTTTTTGTATCTTGTCAAAATTATGTTGAAGAAGTTTGCAATTATAGCCCAAACTTATGAGCATTAGATACATAGTAGCTTTTGCCCGCGACTTCGTCCGCGTATATGTCGGTTATCGCGGACGCAGACGAAGTCGAAGTCGAATAAAAAGTAGCCTATGTCCTTTGTTGGGGTTCACACTTACCCTGTACCAAATTTCACACAAATCGGTTCAGTAGTGTAGGCGTGAAGAAAAGACAGACAGACATACAGACAGACAGAGTTACTTTCGCATTTATAATATTAGTTAGGATTCGCCATGTAAATACTTTATTTTGCCATTGTCCCCTACATGCAATATGTCTAATACAAGTTGAAAGCGCAAGTCAACAATTCCATATGAACCTAACAAGACTTTCATCAAAATCTGTAATAATAACTTAAGCATAACAATTGTTTTCTGATGCAGGTTGAAAAGGAGGAGTTGAAACTGCCCACAGGAACTGTTCTATACTTCACTGGTGGTACCGACCAAATGAAGAGGGAGGATATCAAAGAAGCCCTCACAACTCTAGGTAAGAAGAGATTTAGTTTGCACCATATTAGGCTGTCCTCTGCGTTAAAGTTTGTTCTTATAGTATCCATTCGAGGATTGAAGCAAATTTTTGTTTTAATAAAAATAGTGTGTTGGATCATTGAATTATTATTAATTTGCATTTTAATATAAATCTTTTGTTATAAGAGAAAAACTAAAGAAAAATATAATTGTATCGGCATCCATTTTCGAAAATCTTGGTAAAGTCAGCAAAAAAAATCTAAAATTGCTAATATTATTTACAGGTGCAGATATAGCATACATAGACTTCAAAGTGGGTGACAAAGAAGGATGGGTGCGTCTCACAAAGGAGAATACCGCAAAAGGCGTCGCGGAAAAAATGACAGACAACAAAATGAAGATCGCCTCAGCTGACGTTGAGTTCAAAGTACTCGAGGGAGACGAAGAAACGGCATACCTACAGAAAACAGTTGAAGAAATGACTAAAAGACGAAAAAATATGAAGAACTTCAAAAGCAATAAGGGCAGGAAAGGTGGCAACAAGTACCATGGTAAGAAACGACGACACGACCACGAGGAAAGCGGACCCCCCAAAAAAATTAGAGCGTCCGACAGTTAGTTATAGATGGCGCTGCCGTATCGAGACGGCTCTATGCTTAACCATAGACTTTCATGTTTGCTTTTAAGTTTAAAGATAATCTTTAATACAAGTATAAATTGTTTGTTTAAGAACCGGAACTGTGTTAACTTAGAGTTTCATTTGTTACGTCAAATATTTACTATTAAATTTTATCTCATAAGGATATTTGTGTTTTTCTTTTCATCCTTTCAAATAAAATATTTAGAATATAAGCACGTAAGTGATCTAATTACTGAAAATAACATTAACTCTTACAGTTGTTGGATATTTTATCCATCAGGAATTTCTCAGTAGCAGCCTCGGTATCTGGATTTGTACCCGGTTAAAGCTCGCCCCCTATTAAATGGGACTTTAACATAACTGGGAAAATGTGGGTGTACTAATGGGCACACCTCTGCCTAACCCTTCGGGGATTACAGGCGTGATAAGGAATTATTCAACCAATTCGTGAACTATAATGGAAACGCACTTCGTGAACGCCTGTCAGATTTCATTCGTTCTTTTTGACAAATGTCATACACCCAAATTGACAAAAGCTGTTCAGTTTTATTGATTATTTACAGTGTGTTCTTTTGTTTATTATAGTAATTAATTTCGCCGTGTTTTTATATACTCTGGTGTGAATATTATTATTTCGGGAATGTCAAATGAAAATGATATTGGTATATAATACAACTTATACAAGTAAACTAAAGTAGATAATCTTAAACTTGAAAATATTTAACTTAAGCATATCAAAAGTATAATAATATACTAGATGTATAATGTATCTTCGTTTCTGTTCCGAAGAGTAAAAAATAAATGTAGACAAAAAGTGCCTAAAAATTTACAGATGCTGATCCTCGAAGTATTGAAACAATAAAGCTTGAAGAATGTATGATATCTGAACATCCTTTGACTCCAAATCCATGTAGAAAGATGCCGCCAGAAGCAGGGACTCAATCTGAAGCTACATGCCTTGAAGAAGTTGATAAATTGTCTCCAGCTACGAGTGAAGAAATATCTGACTTAGACTATGATGAAAATTCTGCAGTTTCTATCGCTGGCGACTGCAACAATCAAGACGATGACAGTGAATTTCCATTTCCACCAGTTTTATATAGAGATAAAAATAGTGGAAATTTATCTTTACCATTATTTAAGAAAAATAAAATAAAGGTAGCTGATTACGACTCGGAAGACACCTGCGATGATTATGTAATTGGATATTTTCTATATTTGACTACTATTTTGAGTTTCGAGCATAACATGGGTAGGATTCGAGGATTATAATGCTGAAAATTAAAGCTGCGCAAAAAAAATAAGGATTTACTATTTACAAATTGAGAATGAAATACAGTGCAGCGCAGTTAGTGTACTTTTATTTTTTAATTTCCCAGTTTTTATAAACTAGGCTAAGCTAATAATTTATAAAGCAATGATTAAGTGTTATATTTATCAATATTCTAGGTGGAATGTGGTGAAAAAGGTTTATGCAAATGCCAAAGGATGCAAGGCAGGCAATACTATGATTATTATGCACGGCTAAATGAAGACAACCCCTACACATTATACCGACAGGGAAAGTGTGTATTGCCAAGGGGAACTATATTACATTTTACTGGAGCCCCTGACAATATGAAAAGGGAAGATCTAATTGCAGCGTTGGTAGCTTTGGGTAAGTTTATTTTAATTAATTAAGTAGTAAACCATCTTCCATAATATATTTTTTGTTTTCTATTTTTTTTAAGTAGATTTTTTTTAGTTTTTTTTTTCACTTCATTGTGCTTTGTTATAACTATATTCAACAGACTAGTTACTGTTTCTGATAGATTTAATTTTTGTAAGAGAACACACTTTATTAATAAAACAATCATGGTTTTTGTAAATTCTAATAGAATACTTGTATTACCATCTTCAGGTGCAAAAGTAGAATTTATAGACTATCAAAGTGGTAATAAAGAGGGATGGGCGCGTCTTAGTTTTCCATATGAAGCAAGAATTATAATCAAGAAAATGGTAGACAAAAAGCTTAATGTTCTTGGAGCAGATTTGAGTTTCAAAGTTTTGTCAGGAAAAGATGAAAAGAGATACCTTAAAAAAGCAATAGAAGGTATTTTTAGATTACAAGAAAAGGCAAAAGGCTTAAACAGAAAGTTAAAAAAGGCTGGGTTCAGATATTATGTCCCTAAACATTAAGATCCATGTAAATATAATTAAAAAAAAACTCAACAGCTTGTTAATTTTGCCGCCAAATATAATTTGAGCCAACGTGAATAGCTATAAACCCGGCAGGTGCCAAATGTGACTTTTTCAGACATTATGTAGAGCTACTATTTAGGATTGGCTTAAAAAAAATGGGGAGAAACCCTATTATATCTTAGATTTGATAAGGATCGTCGAAACTGAAAATAATTAAACCTCCCGATTTTGAACTAACCCATAAAATAAAGAGTCGGCAGAAAGTAACTTACCACTAAGAAGGAACCTCGGTACTTCCCGTTACTCCCGTACTGGTTATGGATCTTAACATATTGTTATTTAATAATTCTTTGTGGATTTCAGTTCAAGATAAAATATATAAAGTGTTTTTTTTTTGGAGATAACTGACTTCGTAGACATTAATAAGTTCAAAATGTTCACTCACACGGTTTCTTTCGTTCATTGACAATCAATGAGTCAATGACCTCGTGTCTGTCAAAGGCTTTGTTCTTTGAAGTTTGACGTTAACTTTAGATAATTTAGTTCATTGCATTTCTATGGTTAAGCTTTTGTTGTTGTAAAAGCGTATTAATGAAGATAAAGTAAAATTATTAGTTGTATGTCTAGTGAGTTGTAAACAAAATGAAGCCAGAACAAGCGGAAGAAACTGAGAATTCGAGTCAAGTAGCAGGCGACGTGATAGGTGATACAGCATACAGCGAACGCTTCGTTCTCAAAATTTTATTGAAACTCGCTAATTTAGACACATTAAAGGAAGAAATAAAAGAAAAAGCTTTTGAAGACGATGTCTGCATACTGTGGGACATGACCGCCGAGAGGGATGTTGTGCTATTTCTCCAGAAACACGATGTTTTAAAGCTGTTCAATTTCGCATTACCGGTCATTGAAGTTCCAAGAATTATTGAAATAATCGTCGGTATCATTGGGAACATGTGCTGCCAAAAAGAAGTAGTGAATGTATTGATGAAGATGGACAATTTACTAACTATCCTGATCGATTATATAAACACTGACGATAGTCTAGTTTTAGTTCAGTTATTGAGACTAGTAAGCGCGTGTTTGTTCGTGGCGACCGAGGAAGAAGTCAATATCTGGATGGAACTGTTTGCTAACATCGAATATTCTTCAGCGTTATACTTTATATTAAAAAATTCATCACACAAATTACTGTTGGTAACCGCTTTAGAGAATTTAAATACACTGTGTTCATACTGTAATACTGATAAATTTCGAACTAAGTTTTTTACACATTTCGTAATAAAAGAGGCCTTAGATTCACTTATCTCAGCTTTTACTGAGATAACAGTCAACCAGAAAGAGGTGTGTGTTAAAGATGAGTTGGAAAGAATTTTAGTTGTAAGTCTTCAGATAGCTTTAAACTTGGTTGGGTTTGATAGGTCACAAGAGATCTACAGCCACAGTAAAGAAAACATCATAACTATGATAAATGTAATATTAAAATACTATGAAGATAAATTGGTAATTAATAAGGAAATTGATTCTGACTTGGTAGATATTGTTGAGTCAACAAATACTATAGTGAAAGCACTACAAATAACTAGTGCACCAGATAAATATTTTGAACTGAGTTACAGTATATGGAAAGCATCATCTTCTATTATAAAATCTGATAAAAATGGGTCATCTTTCGAAGAAAATGACAAAGAGGAATTGAAAGACTTTGTAGCGAAAGTCAAACCATCTTTGGCTACTTTAATTTGTAATTATGTATCAAAGTGTACAGAAGACAATTTGCTAAAAGTATTAGATCATATCGGAGCAGATTATGAAGTTATTATAAGTTGGGTTAAGGACAAAGAGTTGCAATCTAATGTTTGTAAAAGAGCAACTAAC
This sequence comes from Hoplodrina blanda, assembly GCA_949316365.1. NCBI lineage: Eukaryota > Metazoa > Arthropoda > Insecta > Lepidoptera > Noctuidae > Hoplodrina > Hoplodrina blanda. Next base: position 15,341,821 of record OX438581.1, read on the forward strand.
TATAGAACTAGGTTGAAAGATAATGTGGATTCATAATTAAAAATATTTCTTCTTAATATTTTGCATTTTACTTCTATATTGATATTTTATAGCCTTTTCCTGGGACTCCATTCTTGTGAGCAAGCTGTGTCTTTATCTAGACCCCATATTATTTCTTTGTGTTGTATAATAAAGCCTCGTCCCCACTAGGAACATTTGTCGAGCGACATGTGTCCCCGGTGACATATAATTTACAAATTGGTCTCCTTGTTGGCGACAAACTTTATTTGTTTAGCGTTTAAATCTCTTTTAAAGTTCCGTCTCGATTCACCCCTGCCTTTCTATTCACCCCGTTTTACCCGGTAGTATATACAAGTTAGGGCCTAATGCACGCTGCGTTTTTACACGCGCCGACGCGCGTTTATTACAATAGAAACGCGATCTGAACGCGAATCAGACGCCGTTTGCATCAATACACGCACAAACAAACTGCTATGTGAAATGAAAAACGAGGCATGCATAGGTCCTTAGTTAGGTCTCAGTATAATCTCCTAATTTCTGAGCTATGCTGGATAAGATTTCTTTAGAAATAAGTATTACCTTTGCACATGTTGTTCTGTTCCTTGTCTGTTTCCAATTGGGTGCATAAAAGGTTAAATAAATACGAACAAAAACAACAGTATGTATATAGGATTATATATTTTTTTACACATTATGAAGCAACATTTACATTACCATAAACGAGTTTTACACCGTCGCGTATGCGGCGGACTAAAACTATTCGAATGTAACAGTACATAGTAACAAAACAAAGCTCACTACATCCATGCCTCACATACTTGTCACACAATGATATGCTCCTCACATAAAAAAAAACGACACAATACTGAAAAGGAAAAAGGAGATTAATAAATTTACATATATTAAATGTACTTATATACTAACTAACCACGAGCCTACGTGCCCCGTGTAAGGGCAAAAAACGCACGAACTTTTTTTTAAATATCAATTTGTATATAGATTACATAATAATTATATCGTTAGAGATAATAAAAACAGGATAAAGACTAGACTTTACACTGATCAACGACAAATTGGCTAACAGCAACATATCGCGAGGGCGGCCCTGCGCGGGCGACGACGCAGCTTATAACATAAAATATATCGACACGTCATCTGTACAGTCGCGGTCGATGACTGGCATGTAACAACCCGCGACATTAAAGAAGCAAATAAAACAATGGCGGCCAAGCAAAGGAGTTTATCATGCCGTTTCACTCGCACAATATGGCGAGCGAGTGAGAAGACATGAATAACGCAACCATTTTTTATTTGTTTGTGAAACAACACGGGTTAAAACACAAAATAAATGTTTGATAATAATTATTGTTACATTGTGCCATTGAACGCTAGCCTCGACTCCGACTGCACAGATCGAAAACACTGATCGTACATAAAATAAAACAAAAACACATGTGACCGTTAATCTGTCGCCCGCATAGAGTCGCTTCATAACATACATATAAACGTTACATGTTACCTACTCAATAAGTTACATAAATAATTTGAATTTAAAACGAGTCTTAGGCTTCTGAATAACATAATTATAGCATGTAGTACCATGACAAAACCCAGTTTCGCTACGCACAGCCGCCTAAGTAGCGACCATGTCGGGTTAGGGGTAGTCGTCCTTTACAATTTAATTTGAACCTTATATTTTTGATGTAAAGTTGAGTTTTCCTTCATTCTTAAACACTATAGAGCAGTATTATGCTCAAGAGGCAACTCCGCGCATTTTAGATTGAACAGACCACGTAACATTGTATGATCGTTCAAATCGCTATCTTAAACTAACCATCTCTAAAATCAAATACCTTATAAATATTCAAAAAGTTAGAATGTCTATATTAACCGAACGATATAATATTTGTGTATGGGCTACAATACTTATCCGACATTCACAACTTTACATAATATATATAAACACATTACTCAGGTACATGTGAACATTTTTACATAACAATCCGTCCGGGCCTCGTGACTTTTAATTGGTGATTAAATTGTAAAGGGTAACTATTCGGACATGGTCAGATAGTTAAGTGGCTGCATGAAAATAATATTTACAAATAAACCGTAGCGGAAAAAGCCGCGGGGGATACGAACGCAGGTTGTACCATTTTGGGATATGTTTCATGTACACTTTGGTACATGTTGACGTAGCCGACTGTGCCTACACGGTGCCTGCATTGCATAACGAGCATTTTGTGTTCGTTTGTCGGGACAAGCGGACGTGTTGTCAAATTCATAAGCATGCATTTTTTTGTTGAGCTACTTTATCAACTTACGCACCGCGTCATTCGAGTTTTTATCATTCTAATTATTACAAAACCCTGCTATACTTAACTTTAGATTACACGAGGATCCATTCCCGACAAACGAACATAAACGCCACACGATAAACTAAATTAATTTCGACACAATTCAACTTCGATAAAAACTAATTCACTTACGCTTCGTCGATAAAAAAATACAATAAGTGTAAAAATACTTTTACATAAATTTTATGTAGAAAACAAATACGTCCAGATCATCACCTGGAGTTCAGAATCAAGCCAATACGTGGTCCGATTTGGCACATTACCTTCGAAATACATAATAAATAATACTATTTTGACTGCGAACGATGGCAGTGTGAGTTGAACCTTTTCTCTTCGTGATAGGAGCGAATATTGAATGGCAATCGTTCTCTAGCTACTGATATAAACGTCGATATTACTATATATTTGTTCGCCAGCACGATGTTTATCATAGAATCAAGGAGAGCGGTTGTTATTATTTTTGATGTATTTCTCGTATGAAGTGCGAAACATATCGCCATGTTTCTATGACGTAAGCATCGCGCTACAAGAAATTAATCATTCTACGATATAAATTCTTTGGTACATTTTTGTGAGCAACGACAAAATTGCTGTGAGTATCCTTACAAGCAATTTATGAACATTTTACTTTACGATACCAAAATACTGTTGCTTGGACCGAATTTAATGTAACGTGTCGTACAAGACTTGCTAAACTGTCCTCACAATGAGATATCGATGTTCTATGACGTAGCCGATCGCGTGTCTCAAGTCACTGGAATGTTCGGACCACGAGACACCGAACGTTCCACCACACGGCTGAGCCCCACAAATACATATATTGCTTTCATATAAGCGTATTATTTTAATCCATCAAGAGTAGGTACGATACATTCAAAATTTTTGTACTTACACAATCTAAACACGAGTAAATATTTTAAACAACCTACATTCCCCGTCTTCGTTGTCTTGAACGGACAGCTTGAATCGAATAGGACTGCTACGGGGTGCACACCGAGATTAACTTGTAGAATAAATATTAGGAATACATCTACACAGTCTGTTATATCGGCAAAGGGTGATCAATACATCTCATTGGGGGGGATTTTCACTGTTTTCGTGAGTTTAATGAGCGATAGCTTGTGGAGAAAATCCGTCGCGTGGGATCTATTGATTACCTAGACCGTCTGCACACACGTACATACGCAAGCGCTTGGCGGAAGCCTAAAGCGTCTCACACGGGGGGGGATATGAGAGGTGATATCGAGATTATTCGCCTGGTGGGGGGCCCTACGCCCCCGAGAAGCCGTACACCTCGAGCACTCGGATCTCGAAGTCGCCGCTGGGACACAGCGGTGGGTTGTTGAAGGTCGAACAGCGGTCAGTCTTGCCGAACCTTATGTTCTCGTCCATCCAGATCGCCTGGCCGTCACTGTGAACGTTACAAAATATATTAAAGCAACACTTAATATTCGTTGAAGTTGATGTGTTAATTGAAGTTGGTGGAAGGGAAATCGTGACACAAACTTTTACCATGAATTTATGTTTTCTGATTTATACAAGCTTTTATTTAACTTGCAATGTATGTATGTTTGTTCAGGTCAAATGTTGCAACTGTATTTTAAAGCAGCAGTCGATGACAATGTATAGTGAGCTAAGTGACGTCATTCTAAATCCAATATGGCGGACTAGTTCACCCTTTCATTTGATACTCATATCATGGGAGTGCAGCACTCCCATGATATGGGTATCAAATGAAAGGGTTTGCTGAGAAGAAATTATAAAAGCTTGCATTTAAATATTTTTGTAAACTTAAAGTTAAAATAACTGACCAAAAAATTCTACACTGCGTTCAACCGTGAACTGAATCTATGGGGCAAGTTTCTGTCACAATCTCCCTTCCACCCGTTATGTATGTATATGATCGGATGCATATATTATAAGAGCTGGAGGCCCAAGTTCCGTTTTAGGATTTCAAGGGTTGTGATGGTGAACAAAAGAGGAGTTATTCGTGGTTTAAAAAATAACACTTCACATTCAAACAGTTATGTCAAAAAATCAATTACAACACTGAAACAGGAGACAGCGTGAGAGTGGAGCCAGATGTGACAAAAGATTAAAATTTGAACCAAATTGTGAAGTACACACATGCTTGAAACAACGTTCAAAAGTTTGGTCATTTAGAACAACACACACATTCCATGTATCAATTGGTAAATCGTACGAAGATCTACGAAAACCGCCCTTATTGCTATAGCATAAAGGTGCTGTGAAAGTTAAACTGATAGCCGTGCGATTAATATTGTTTTAATCATTGCTCCGCACTAAGAATTTGTCCTGTGTCGTGGGGGTGCGTTTACGAACATTAAAACTCATATATACAAGCAACCAGACCCGGCACAACTATCAGAAGGCCACTAATTATGAAAATTCAAGTCGCAATTTAGTCTAAGTGTTAAAAAGGTTAATTTTAGTAACTAAAAACGTTTAACAATCTAACAAAAACCAGTGTTACTTTAGAGATATTTTTGACAAATTTAAACTGAATCTGATCTTTGTTAAAGTTACGGGAATTTCCCCTCTATAGGCCATACAAATATTTGTTCCGTGCGGGAAAGTAACACAAACACTCATCACTCGACATACCCTCCACCGATTGTAACCATAGTATTATCAGCCGCCATGAAAAGAGAGTTCGCGTGAGGGGTTCTGACGTCACTCTGCCCCTCCTTAATGTCCTCGAGGCATCCGACCCACGGGTACTTCGCACGTTGAGGATGCAAACTGTAATTTATATAGACTGTAGTTTAACTGACCCTCCTCCAATTGTGATCATCTTCGAGTCCGCAGCCATGAAGAGTTCTGAGCCGTGGGCGACTCGCTCTTCGCCCTTGCCGTCAGCTCCTGAGTTGCACCCCACCCAGGGGTACTTTGCGCGCTCTGGGTAAAGGCTGGAAGCGAATCACGGGTTGATGCAACATGCTATGGTATTTATACAGGTTTGAGGTTATAATGTAGGGGGTTCAAATGGGTACCTACTCATTGTTTATAAATGTATTAAAGGGCTGAGATAACTAATCGTGCTTTGTCTAACTACGTTCCTGTCTCTGTCTTGCACGCATAGTTTGACAGTTGTATGACAGTGACACAAATAATGCTTAGCCAAATTACGTATTATGTAAACTTTATTCATTCATTTTCCGTTCATGTTCACGTTTTAGAACATATTTTTGCTATAATGCAGATGGACTCCATTTATTGAAAAATTGCATTGTGTAATATTGCTGAAATTACTGCATTTCTTATGTGAATGTAGATTTTATCGAAATGAATGTGTTTTTTTTACACTATATACGAATTGAACATGGAGTCTTTTCAAATGATTATTGGGGGGTCTAAAGAAGGGGAGTTACAGTGATAGGATGAATAGGCTTTTGTATTACGACACTTATTTGTATCATACAGTATTTGATTTGCAAAAATTACATTTTAATGATGTTAGTGTCAAAACAACACACACATAAATGTATTAATTAAATTATCGTTAGGATGATACACTAAATATACACAAATATAAACAAGCTTTTAAGAGTCAATTTCACTAATGAAACTAAACAAAATCAGAACATCTAAACCGCGTTAATTTAAGAGTGTACTAGTTTATTGACAACATTTGGACGCGGATAATATGTACTAATCGTATTCAGTTTCATTGGTGAAATTCACCCTTAATGTTACGTTATCACAATCAACTGTAAGGATAACAACAAAAACGTATAAATTAAACAAATACCAGCTTTTACCCGAAGAGCGCCAACATATTACAACAAATAAATGTTTAAAAATTAAGTAAAATAATAAAGCATAATATAATAATATATACAAATAAATAAAGTCATAAACTTGAAATGAGTAAATATGTACATAAAAAAATAGTTGTTTTTTTAAATAATCGATCAGAATTTACCTATGAACCAAAGAATATTGATGACTTAATATTTATCTCTACATAATTATTATTTTTTCCTTAGAAAAATATAAAAAGAAACTGGAAAAACTGCGATCTAGTCTGAATTTAAAAATATTGTTCAGATTTCATTAGTTACTGAAGAAATTGAAACAAAAATATAGTTTTTTAACAGACAAGAATGAGATATAAAAATATTACATTATTAAAAGTACCCGTAGTCCAAGGTTGATGTGAAAAAAATGTAGCAAATGGTTACCTAAAGAGGAATGTCTCTCCGGTGCCGAAGTAGGCCTGTCGGTTACCGCGTTCATCCTTCTGGTTGCGCTCGAACCACCTCGTTGAACAATATGCACCGAATACCTGGAAATTGTTATTGGATCCTTTAATAAATGTATCAGAAAACCTTGATCTAGCGTAGTTTTTAATAATACTATATGCTTGCCTAATACCATTATTTTTTAATTTATGTCTTGCATGAAAATGTCCCACTTCAAATGCATATCGGTAATTATTAAAGTTAATCGTGATATTCAACAACTTCAGTAATTAAAATTATAGCTATGATACATATTCTTCGTTGCTTAGAGTATTTATTAGAATCAAAGTTATATTGATTTATTCTTTTTCTTAGCATATTGATGGAAAATATAGAAATACTTATAGAGAATTTTGTATTTTTTTTTTAATATTCTCAGTATTCAGCTAGTAAAACAGGTGACATGCGGCGCAAGATAATAGGTGGGCCATGGTCTGCGGAGAGACGCCGCATAGTCCTGGTTACTGAGCAACCATACTCGTTTACTGAAAAAATAAGAAACTCACCTCGTTGTTACACGTCTTGATCATGAGCAACGTCGGTTCATGGTGCTCGACACGAACGTAGAAAGTGGTTAACGAGCAACCATGCTCTTCAGTAGTGTACAGTAACACGGGCTGGTACATCGTGATGCGCACCGGCAACCACGACCATAACGTGAACAGCTGGAACGATCAGGTAAGTATTAGAATATAGTTTTGATTAAATGGCAGATGTGGTTGCTAAACTGTCAAAAATGATAGTTACGGTTGCTAATCTAACGATTGTCTACTGTTTTTTATCATACTGCTATTTGAATTTTGCTAAATGAACATTGAATGCTAAAATTGAAAATTATTTATTTCTAAATCTATTTGAATTGAATGCAAACTGTAATTTCAATATAATTTATTTATTCGTGTTGTTTGTGCGTAATAAATAATGGCGTCTTTTGTCAAGTACGCACTTTTTAATCTGTCGGAAAGAACAATAATTATAAAAAAATCTTTTGAAAATTTTTTGTGAAAAATAATCGTGTATTTTCTTGACGTTAAATAAAAATGGATTTTATTTTATATGTGTTTTGAATTATTTTCAGCTGGCAACATCGTAATGACGTCACAGTTAGTGGGTGTTGTATTAGTAAACGTGTACAAGTGACTATGTGCTTGTAGTGCGACTATAGAACAATGTAAACACATACAGTTCTACTTTATTATTAGTGATAGTGCAATATACTGCAGGTAGCAGGTCTTTTTTGTAAATTCTTTGAATCGATTTCTACCAAAAAAGAAAAACCGTTTTTCTCTTACAGTTGCAAAAATATACAGCTAAAAAGATTCAAAACTTTTTTTTACACTAAAAAAAATTAATAAGATGATATTAGACCTTATTTCGTTAATTTAAAGGCATTATTGCACTATCACCGATGATTTACGTGTAAAATTACTAATGAAATATGACATGTCATGCAACATTAAGAATGTAACATATAAATAAAAAACAAAATTAAATAGCTCAAGTTAGAGCCAATTTCACAACATCGATTAAAATTAAAAAGCAATGTTTTTTTTTTGTTAGAGGTAACTTCTAAAGACTAAATATCGCATTCAGAAATTAATAATTTAAAGAAAAATGGTTTCTATTACTATATTATTAAAGAAGACACATCTATTTTGAGAAAAGCTAATTACTCTTCAAACTTACACTCACTACCGCTTTTTCTCGCAAGTCGGTTTGTACCTTTAAAAATGTCAATGATTTTTGGAGAAACATATAAGTGATGCTTTTTAAACTATATTTCTACGTTTATTGCTAATTTATTTAAACTTAAGCTTCTATGTCACCTATTTATTTTATGGATTTTTTGAACACCCTATGTTTAGTAAATACATTATTCTACTATTTATGCTACACTCTGTATAATAAATCTAATGACTTTAAAAAGGCCATGCAGCTGTAGATCAGTGTCGGTAGTAAAGTGATTAAGTATTGAAATAGTTCATTAATTACCAGGCCAAAAGAAGAAAAGAAATTATTTTTTAAACATCAAACTTTAAAATATTGGTGAAGTTGTGAAAATGGCACTGGATTCATAATTACTACTAATATATGGATATTTTTAGACTGCTGGGCATCTAGCAATAATATATATAATATGATAATAATGTTTTTATGAGTATATAATATGTAACGCTAAAGAACTGAGTGAATTCGTGAGTTTTCGAGAATCGCCTACAATTGACACAATATACCTTTCTTAAATATACTAATTAAAAAAACAAGTAGAATACGGGATGAAATTTCTATTAAATCAATATTTTGAGAAGCACAGGTATCAATTCATTTAGTAAGATACAGCATGATTACAAATTGACATCAATGTTTTTGGGCGTCAAGTTTAGAGCCAATATTGGTGATTTAAAATGTCTTCTGTTGTTCTATTCTGTAAAGATATCTTAATAAATTAATCTCCATAATTAATTCAGGTAAAGAGAGCTTTTTGACAGCTCACTTCACCAACGAAGATTTTTACAGAATAGCTCAGCTTATATCGTGTGCCAAAAATTGTCTAAGTTATATAAAAATATTCTTACGCGATACAGCTCTATAATTACTTTAAAAGTTTACCTACGTACATAATATATTATGTGATCAGGCACAATTAAGGTGCAACTAGATACAGTGACAATGTGGAGTTTATAGACACATGCATACAAATTGGGGTTCCGTAGATGTGACAAAATTGTTAAGCGTTTAAGTTCTGATAAAATCGAAAACATTTCGAAAGATTTTGAATAAAATGTGATGATTGAATCTAATTATAAAATAAGTATGGGACGTATTATTTAACAAAAAATATTTTATTAAATTGAATACAAATGTCTAAATATTCTAATATTGAAGAATAAAAACTGTATAGAGGAGCTATAAATTTTCAATATTTTCAAAAGAAATAAAACAGAACAACTTGATTTAAAACTAGATCGAGTCATGCACGACATAAAAACATGTCATTTTGCCAAAATTTTGTCGCACTGCGAATGTGAGCCGAGCATGGTCGTTTTAAAACGTAGTTACAAAATTGACTACAATCTAACGAACCAACAATCATACACCACGTACCTACGGAACCAGCCAATTTAAAAACGATCTACATAAAGTGCTCAAATGAAAGATAAATCTACGTTTACAAGTGCCACCACGACAACAATCTCCCTTGTTACAAGATAGGTGTGAACAGATGTCCTGTCAAACCTTCTGCCTCAGGTCTGATGCGTGATGTAGTTGATCCTTGAATACCGCGTTAGGGAATGGGAACCACAGGGCCAGATGGGAGGAGCGTGGGCTCTGCGAACACCGATTATGACGGTGGGGTAATAATACTATTGATGTTTTGTTCGGAGGCAAGTTAGACCTATGAGGTCTCAAAATGCCTGATGTGTTTTATGACCTAGATTACAATTTTCAAATTCAGTGATAAAATTGACGAGAAAGATGCATGTTTTCTGGGTTTTTGAGTCCTTTAGAAAGTTATTGTATTGGCACTGTATATAAAATAAAAATGTAGTACAGTACAACAAAAAAAAAAAACAAACGGACGCACATTAGCCGTCATGCATACTAGCTTACACTTACTTACCATACAAACGCAAAATAAAATGTTCAAATTAAAAACAAGCTTTAATTTGTAAAAGTCGATCCTTCTAAAGCTAAATCGCTTCAAAAGAATAAAATAAATAAAACACCTAGTGACAAGCGGTGCATCTAAACATCGATATAATGTCGCAAGCTCTCAATAGGGGCGACACTTATATTTGGTGACTTAATACTTGTATCTTACTTCGCTCTGGTCTAGAATCTGCGACCTTATGGCTTGGATTGGGAATACGCCCATCGATAGGGCGCGCGGGCCCGGCGAATGTGAGCCCTAACGGGAAAATCGACACACAGTTAGCACTCACACAAAACAATCGATTACATGCGACCTTCACATCACTATTATCGATATTCTCTCAACAATTTGTTAATTTTCTCAAGCTTTGTCCACTTGTTATGGCATTTTATCACTTTTTACACCTGTATAAACTCCAGAGAGTTCTCAACAAATCACACACATGCCAACTGTCAAACACATTGACATATAATTATTATGTTCAATAAATTATTCTAAAAAGAAAATATATTGTACATAGAAGAGAGACACACTTAAAACAATGAGAGAAACATGAAATAAATCAGACATTCAAAGCGAATGATAATATGAATGTTCGGTATCGTTCATTCGTTTCAAATATTTAACTCATGACAATTAAAATCGAATCGTATGATAACATCGACGGACACAACAATATAGTCATTCACAGATCTTTGCTACACAGACCGAACATAATATAACGGTGGTTCGACAAACGAAACAGTATGTATCTTAAATAAATATATTAAACTGGACTATCGAATTTGTAAAACAATTCGATTTAATGTTAGTCGTGTTAGGGTTGCAATCGAATGAATTTAATGATAAATAAAAGCCAAAGCCACGCCTAAGTCGTAGTACAATACCATTTGTTTGCACGTTTCCTCAGACATTCTCTGCGAAACAAGTAAAATAAACCGATATACAAATATATTCTTGTATATATTTGTGAATGTGCAGTGTGTAGTTAGGATATATCATCGTGACTGTTAGCATCAAAGCTCCCCGTAAGCGGAACACAAAACCTATACGTGGCCAATATATTCAATGGGAATCTATACCTTGTATACTTGACAATGATTAATATAGCCTCGTCCAAATATATACTTTTATACATACTATATAAAAGGCTGCTGTTAAAAAAATACATAAATTATAATATCATATGATATTAGTACATTAAAATATCAATAATTATATTAAAATCCTGAAAAAATACTATGGATTCGCATAAAACTTCAGTCTTGAAATAAATTAAGCTTCCAACCACATAAATAATATCCCTAGCAACATTACACCTGTCAAAGAAATGTCAAATAGGGTAAAGGTAAAAGTGACAGTTTGTTTGTAAGGGTAAGTACCCACCTCGCGGATAGTGAGAGTGTGTGACATCATCTGGATGTTGACTTGTGATTGGCTGGTGGGTAGGTTGTCGGAAGACCTGGAGCGAACGAGCCGGGACCCTGTGATGACTTGCTTCGACTTGAGCGTCATCTCCGTCTTGATGAATACCCGGGATATGTACTGTGAACTGTGGAAGATGGTGATTAGTTAAATGAACATTAAATTGGTTTTAATTCTGACAAAACGAAATGAACCACGTCAAAAATGTCTCTAATTATTAGATTTAATTTTGGATATTCGCTAATTAATATTAAATCTACTGTTATTATAAGTTTTGATATGGTTTTTTACTGGATGATAATGTAACACTTATGGTATAATAGTTTTTGTCGTCACATTGTACGCGTGAAAGTCAAAGTCAAACCCGTTCTTAGATAACGTCTTTTACCTATAAACAACCTAACTACTAAATTCAAGCTTCATAGATCAAGAAGTTTCGAGATTTCGTGATTAATTACTGAATGGTATTTCGCTTCTATATTTATATGTTACCGGCAATCTGTGTATACAATACCTAGGCAATGTATAGAATACCTAAAACGGACAGGTAATGTATAAAATATTATTTATTTTATACTTTGCCTAGGTATTCTATACAATACCGAAAGCGCAGCCGGCAATGTGTTTATAAGAGCAGGAAAGGAGCAGGAAAGTCCCGGTCCCGGAGCCCCGCTGGGCGGGGCTCCTATTTCTGGGTGGTTTTAAAAAAAATAACCACGAAGGAGATGGCGGGGTCTGAAAGACCCCGCCATCCCCTTCTAACCTAACCTGTCCGAGTCGGGGTGCCCCAAGTCTTGAGTTCGCTCCGCTCGCTTAAGATGAACCACATTAATGCAACTTAATCAATCGCTTAATGTAACTTAATCAATTTTTGTATCCATCTTATATATATAGCTGTTGGTTTTCCATCTGATAAATATATAAATAAATATTGATGACATATTTTCTATACAAAAGCTGTTAAACCGCCATATTTATCCCTCCGTTAGGAGTTATCTGACGATTGAAAAATTAGCCCTAAGACATATGTAAGAATTTTAGACCCGAACCAAAAAATACGGGGTAGAATTGTGACTAACCATTCCACAGCCAAGTTGGTTACAGTTCCTTGGCTAATACCAATTCTAAGATTTACTTGTAAAACCTATAATTTACAGTAACATATAGACCAAAATCTATTTATTTACACATTGCCGATGGACCAACAGGTACTCTATACAATCCCTAGGAATTGTATACATTACCTAGGTAAAGTATGTAATAGCGAATAATATTCATAATGTTTCATACATTGCCTATACGCTCCAGGTATTTTATAAATTGCCTAGGTATTGTATAGAATACCTGAATTATACAGATTGCCGGTAACATATAGACTAAATTAGTGTTACGTAATTAATTTAATTATTGAGAGATGTGGTGGGTCGTTTTAAGAGAACTAAGCTCAATTATACAAAATAGTTTTAATTAAAGCATAATTTTAGAATGATTTCTTTTATAGATAATTTTGCAGATTACATAAAAAAAGAGTTAACATTTTGTGACTAAAAATACACCTTATAAAACGTCCCGAATAAAACTCTTTATTCCTTCACGACTCTTTCGCATTTTTCACACTCATTACTTAATAAAACGCGCTCCCATATTTCATTTCCTAAACCCTAACTCAGATTTATGGCTAAGCTTCATTTAACCAGGAATAAAGCTGAGTATATCTTCATTTATCTGACTTAAAGTCTCAAATACCCGTGCAAAAACTTGTGCAAGTATGTCATAATACCATGCAAGCTTGCATACTTTTGTGCAAGTTATGTATTTGGGAGTTTAACGGTTAGCGCAGAGAGAGAATTACATATTTGAGCAGTATTTCATTTATTAATCCATAATGAACTAAAATAGACATGAATATTATTGAAAATTGCGTAATGGCGTGCGAGATTATAAATTCCACGCGAAATTATGTGATACACTTTTGTTAACTGTATTCGTGATGTAATTGAATTTTATTATCAAGTAATAAAAGGAGGGTCCTAATTATTTCCACGGAACCCTAAATACCAACTTTTTCTAAAAAAATGTCTTTGTTACTCGTTTTAACATTAACTATCTGCCAATGAATATCGTCAAAATCGGTCCAGCTGTTTCAGAAATTAGCCGGCCCGGAACAGACAGACAAAAATGGTTTTTGGTTTAAGTAAAAAGCTGACATTTCGACATTACAAACAGATGTTTTAATTTTATTTTTTTGTATAGATTAATAAATAAAACGGCTCGGTTTGCGCTGACCCTAAGCGTAAACTCAGCTTAAATTATATTAACAAACGGCATTCACACAATTTTCTGTATTATCATATAAAATCTAATAACACCCGACGTTCAGGATTCATCTCATTTGCATACCCTGATTGAGACGAATTAATTATGCATTCGACTCGCACACCCCCTAATGAACGAAATTTTGTAAAGAAAATAACTTTTTCTTAAATAATTTGGGAGAAGCGTAAACGTGATGAGGAATAAAAATGGCTTGTTTTTAATTTTCGTTTCAAAAGACTTATGATTTATTTATGAATTTATGAAATTTCATTAATTTCGGGACGTTAGAAAATATTATTTAAAATATTTAAGCCAAAGATTTTTATAAAATATATTTTGAAGTGAAAAGTTTTTTAGCCGCGCTAAGCGATTTTTACTAGGGGCAAAAAAATCTTACAGTTTTGCGTCACCGACATTGCTAATGTGACGTGATGCGCCAGACTGGCGACAGTTATGCCAAAGTTTTGAGTCTTTTCTTCTGTCGGGTCGGCAGTCTTCATAACTGTCTTTCTTCTATTTTATTTTTGTGTAATTATTCTATTAACTTTTCCGAACATGATACAAGTATATGCGTTACTTTACATATAAGAATAAATATTTGCCCCTCGGTACAAACATAAAGAACACGTCACCTACCAAATGTATGTTTAACCATTTCCAGAAAAGTGTTACGTTTCAAATTCAAGTGGCTTTTTGTTACAATATCTAAACAGAAACCGGCCAAGTGCGAGTCAGACTCGCACACCTAGAGTTCCGTAGCACCGTACAATATTTAACACTCCATACGAAAAAAAAACTACTTGAATGGGGACCCACCACCCACTTTAATTTTGAACTTTATTTTGTTTGTTGTTATAGCGGCCATAGTTATACAAACTCTGTGAAAATTTCAACTGCCTACCTATTACGTTTGGTGAGATACAGCCCGTTGACAGACAGACGAATGGACAGCGGAAGCTTAGTAAGGGTTCCGCTGGCATCTTTCATCTACGGAATCCTAAAAAGTATTAATGGCGTCAGTGACACTGATTCCCTCTTACCTTAAAGCTCTAATGCTGAAAGCAGTCCTAAGCAGCTTGGTAGGCGAAGCAGGCATGTTCCTACAGAACTTGTCTATGGCGTGGTCGACGCCGTTCTTCGTCGCTTCGGCGTACCAGTCAGAGCTCTGGTTTGACGCGTGCTTATTGAATAGGATGAGGATAGCAAGTGCCACCCTGTAGAATACCTGGGAACAGAATAAATAGATTAAAAGAATAGTCTTAGTTAGGTATTTGACACCAGCAATCAATTGACATACTTTTTATGACCTGTCAAAATGGCATTCTACCATAAAGTCAAAGTCAAAACATTTATTTCAATTAGACCATTTACAGGCACTTTTGAATTGTCAAGGAGTCGGTCAGTTAGTCTGAAAGCTGAAGCTAGTTGCTCGTTCCAAAACGGAGTTTGGCCTCTATGGAGAAGAACGAGCAAGAAACTCCACGGCAACTCCTTTCAACTCTTTCTCCATAGTCAATCATTGTCATGTTTCAAGCAGTTCCACGCATCTTACCTTGATACCCTCATGGAAGAAGCAGTCGAGAACTCGCACGAGGTGCGGGAAGGGCAGTGCAGCAAGGATCCACCACTGCCAGTCGGCGTAGATCCGCTCGGGACCGATCGCGCCCGACAGCCGCGACAGATGCTGCGCCGCCGACTTCTGCAAACAATTTATACCACTGTACGGAAACTGTATGTTGAGGGGACAATAAATCTATACTCATATAATAAAGCTGTAGAGTTTTTTGTTTGAATAAACGTGATAATCTCTGGAACTACCAGTCGGATTCATGAGGAATAGTACAGGCTATACATATTATAACAAAACAGTGCGATCCACGGGAGTGTATCAGTATTACCAAAGACGTAACATAATGCGGGTGGAAAAAACCACGCGGACAGAAGCTAGTCAGACTAAAAAGAACATATTGTGTAAACAAAACCGGTTTATTCTGTTACAATCACCCTCAATGAACTTAGGTGAAGTGAGCTTCAGGTGACTGTCATCCCACACTGCTATTGGAAAGCTCACCTTAAAGTTCATTTCAACTAAATTTTCTGAGAGACATTTTTACAGAATACCACTGCAGGACGGAGTTGCATGAGCACGAGTGAAAATATTTATTTGCGTCTTTAAACATTAACTCTGTGCGACGGAAAAATGGTAGTTTAAATATTACCCGTTCAATTTAGACAAAGGAAAAAGTTGTATTCTTAGTTTTACAATATCGGCAGAATTTACAAATCCATCTGAGCTTTAAAATTAATACACTTTTGTCATTAGACTTACACTCTTTTGTATGTTTTACAAATCTCATATATTGGAAATCAAAAACAAAGTAGACACTACCCAAATTGGTAAACCGAAGCAAGACACTCCCTTTATGTTGATTACACTCTCTGTGACAACATACAAACAACCAATTACGGACAATGAGTCAAGAGTCTGATGCAACCCTTGGCACAAATCTCAACCAACAATAATTACCATTTACTTACATCGAATAATAAATCGATTAAAGTTCAAGTGAACTGATCGATTTTTACCTCAATGGTCGTTGCCCTCCATGTTTATTATTCATAGTCGATATATAGTGATGTGCCCATCGTGATATCGTTATCGATAGTTTATTGTTAGATCACGTCGGTGTTGGCACACGTGATGTGTAAATTAGACGCGATAATTATTCCATTATATAATGTATTCGTTGTTTATAGTGATTCATTTTAATTTTGCGGTCACAGCTGATTTTTATTGATAGTGTTATGATACTGTCACTTTTATCAAGTTATAATAGGCGCAAGTGTCGATCCATCAGGTTACGCTACGCTTGCCGGGGTTGGCCGGTGGATGGGTAGCCATCTTTACACGCCGAGACTCCTTCGTGCCTCAAGTTAAGCGTTGGTCCCGGCTGTCATACGTGGATCTTTGACAGTGGTTACGGGTCGTCAGAAACCCGAAAGTCTGACAAGCAGTCTTACCAAGGGGTAACGTATTACCCAGTTACTGGGTTACCGAGGTCAGATAGGCTATCGCTCTATGTAAAATACTGGTATTGAAATCCATCCGGTTAGACTGAAAGCCGACCCCAACACAGTCGGGAAAAAGCTAGGCAGATTCATTGATTTTCAGTTTTATCAGGTTATCAACCTGATTGGAGTCGATTTTGTGCGATTGTCGGCAGTATAGTGACCTAGTTTTAGAGAGATTACTCTTAAAGTGAGAAGGTTCTATCTCCAAGGAACATTATTCTCTATCAACGAGCCCCTTGAGCCTTTGTTTCAAGAACTACCGGAGTTTTAAGATTGATGAAAAGCGTTACCATTTGATTATGCAAATGATAACGAATTAGGGAAACTTTTAGAATTTAGAACAACGCTTTGTACAATTTGCATGCTGAAGAGTTTTGTTTGAAGGCGCCTCTCATCTTAGGAACCTCTAATCCGAATAAAAAAAATCTTATGTGTTATACAGGGTTATTTTTAAAACAACACCTGAAAAGGGGTCACTGTACTCATCATTATGAACAACTTTTTCTATGGGGCCAACCCTGAAACATGAAAAAAAAAAACGGGTTGCACTCCGGGAGTGCCGGCAGAAGTGAAAACTTGATTATTAACGTTTACGTTTAACATACACGAACATTCGCGCAAGCGCCCTGCGCTGTCTAAACGAAACAGTAGGCCCAGGCATACATTTTCGCCGCGCCGTAGAGAGGGGATAGCTGTCTACTCTCCATCCGTCTTACGCTTTTTCGATCAGGTCACGTGTCCTGACGCGAGTTTAAGATTTTATACCCATTACAGAAAAAGTGCTCAACGCCGCTAAAGAAGTTTTCACTTCAAAAATCAACTGTTCCCTACAAAAATGCTATACAACAATCATAATGTATGAAACAAAATCATAATCCTAACGAATTTTCGTCTCATTATACCTTTTTTATAAGTTGACAAGTCATTGGAGTACATTCAAATAAATAAATTGTTAAAAGTGGAATGTTTTTACAAGTAAGTACATACATAATATTATAATAATATATTTTTGGATCTGTACTAACATATTCTCAGATTTACATTTATAATATAATACAGGACCCTGAATAGATAATAGCTGAAGGTTTAACATTTTCAAATATTTGAGTCACTATTTATAGCGTGCTAATTTTGAAAGCCAATATTTTCAAGTTTTGGTAAGGTTTTTATGAATGTGGATTCTTAGTTTGTGGTTCTTCCGATTTGTGACTTATAGTAGTTATTATTAGGCATATAATTCGCTAATTCATCCTTTCTTGTGACTTAACCTGATACGGCGTATAATAAGACACATGACATAGATACCATAGCCGGTGACTACGCATACTGCCCATTAAACTAAGTCACAACAAAAATGATTGATGTAAGATGATTTTTATTTTAGATGTGACTAATTACTGTTTATGGTAACACACGTCAAACATTGTGCTTGCGAGTGCATTCAACAGTACAGGGGACGTGGGGGGTATTTAAAGTTCTGTTCTCATTTAATAAATGTAACATAACGTTGAAACTTTGACTTTCAATATCTTGGCAACCTGGGAAAGGAAGAAACTGTAGCTTTAGGCTTTTTACACCCGTTAAACTGTTTTATTTTGTCCAACAAAATTATCGATGACGGTATCCACACGAAAACACTACACCGGCATTACGAAGGACTTATGTCATAGCCCCACGGCGCCATAATTTATTTACCTACACGATAAAAACAAAGGGAATAGCTCAAGGAACCCTGGTTGCGTGACCTACAGTTACGGTGGAGTAATGGGCTTGATAGCGCCACTTCTGGGGGTTGTCACGCCATGTATTAAGCGGTATAAGGGCTAAAGCCCAACACACACAGAGAGCGGGAGCGGGACTTGAGCGTGTCGTCGGGTTGTATTCCTTGTATTTATATGGATGTCCACACACTGAACGCTCACGTTCGCCTTCCGCTCTCTGTGTGTGTTAAGCTTTATACATAGGACAAACCACCCCATTTGTATCGAACGGTAATTT
This sequence comes from Hoplodrina blanda, assembly GCA_949316365.1. NCBI lineage: Eukaryota > Metazoa > Arthropoda > Insecta > Lepidoptera > Noctuidae > Hoplodrina > Hoplodrina blanda. The sequence goes on from OX438581.1 coordinate 15,360,909, forward strand.
TAATAGTAAACTTCAAACGGCATGTTGAATTGGTAAACCAATTAGATGTCAATCAAAGTTTAATGTCAAGTGAACAACAAAGGGTTACTATTAAGAAGAGGGGAGTTTCAGAGTTTAAAAGGAAAAACATGAAAATTATTCCATACAAGTGATGTTAGTGTTTGTAGTAATTGACATATTCAACTTGAATGATGTAACCTAAATGTAAAAAAATGAGGTGTCTGATATCTCTTTGAGGGTAAGTAATAAGAAAATTAGGCTCCTTGAATTTCAGAAAAAAAAAAATTGGGTTCTTCAATTTAAAATCTAATTAGGGTCTTTTAGTTTAAGCGACTGCTACCTGTCCTACTGCCGTCGTGCGTGCGCGGTACCGGTGTCTCAATAGATCAACAGCCCGAGCCTTACAATTTTCTGATGTAAATTAGCTTTTCTGTTGATCCAGTTTTACAAGATTATTATGTCTCAAGAATAACTAAACCTGCGTGATGCTACGTTATTCTTAAAACATGAAAATCTTGACCTTTAATAATGTAATTTCTTTGATAAATTCTATACTATAAATTCTGTATTTTTTTAACATGTATATACTCTGTAAAGTACGCAGTGACGCACGCACGGTATGCAAGGGAAGGGCCTTAAGCAACAATTTAAAAGTCAGATTTATTAGTTTGATTGTAAACAGACGCGCACGCAACCGTTTAGTCTGATACGAAAATCAAATGTTTTCACTTGTAAACTGTTTAGTTTAAATAAACAAGACCCCGATTACTATGAAATGGGTTAATGTGCGTTAATTGTTTTAAATAGTCTATAACGTTGCAGATAGGTAGACACATTTCCCAGATATTCCCAGATACTTGGAATTTTCTTTTGTTTTTATTTTATTGGCTTAAAACTGGGAAGCAGACAAACAAACAAACAAGGAGGCAGGCCAATTTCAGTCTGCAAAAATGCCAAGTATTTTATCAACATTTTTGACAAGATTTTAAAACATTGATAAATCGCTGAGATGAGATCGCAAGTAAATTTTTGAACGTATATAATATATTACGAGACTTGGCTTTCAGATGATGAGTGGTCACCATCGCAATGATATTTACAATACCAGAAGAGCAATCTCTTTGTTTTTAAGAACATTTGTATTATAAGTCTCAATCTGTCAAAAACAACTACAGTTTACTTTTTTACCCGACTACGGCAAAGCCAAAAGGAGGGTTATGATTTTGACCGGTATGTATGTATGTATGTATGTTTGTATGTATGTTTGTTTGTTCCCTCGTAACTTCTAAACTACTTATCATTACATGACAAATGAGGTGTCGTTAGAAGCGTCTCAGTTGTCCGCTGGTTATAGGGTAGGTGACGTGTCACCAAATCCAATATGGCGCCCTCCAGGGGATGTGAAGTCGTTATCAAAAAAAAATTTTTTTTCGCACAATATCGACATGGGTATCAAATTAAAGGGCTTGATGAGCACATTTGAAATATATATACATTATATAGCTTTTACTAGCTACTTTGCCTGTTTTTTTAACAGTGTCAACATGGGTATCAAATGAAAAGGCTTAATGAGTACATTTGAAATACACTCGCTACTTTGCTTTTATTATTATATCAAATAATTAAATAGAGTTATTCCTTCAAATAATATAACCCCCAAATAATATAAGTAACCCCCAAAATAGTGTAAATAAAAAACAAGTTAAAAATAACTAAAACCCGACTACGACAAAGTCGCGCACTGAAAAGTATAAAACAAGAACAATATTCATTTGACCGATATTTTCGAAATTTTTAAGTAATAGCCGTGGTCGTGTGCCACCTAGCCAATAAAGATTGTGTGAAACAACTGCAGGTGGCACACGATCACGGCTATTACTTAAAAATTTCGAAAATATCGGTCAAATGAATATTGTTCTTGTTTTATACTTTTCAGTGCGCGACTTTGTCGTAGTCGGGTTTTAGTTATTTTTAACTTATTTTTTTTGACATTGATTATCGCCGAGATGAAATTGCGACTACATTTTCAACGTTTTTAATTATGAGAATTAAGCTTTCAGAGGTATTACAAAGAGAGAAAGCTAAAATGGCTTATAAGCTTGTAAATACAACGGTACCGATCGCCACTGACCGATACATTTTAACTTTAGGTCAAGACACTTCGATCACAACGTGTCAACATAACCAGTTCGTAATAACAATCCATAGTTTATTGCCCTCAGATTAACTTCATTATGCATAATTGCAGGGAAAATTTTAATTGAATAAGCAAGCCATTATCGATCTTATTTACCTTTGTAGATAAGTAATTTATGCGTAAAGTTGTACAACAAAGATTGTATCGTAGAGTAAGTTTCTTCAAGCAAAAGTTATTGAAGTTTGATAATATTAGCGATGCAAAATACGAGTTGAGGAGAGTCGACGATCAATACAGATTGTAATTTATTCACTGTTATCAAAAATAGGAAAAGGACATTTCCATTTCATTTAATTTTCTTGTCTATGGGATAGCCCTTTGACAGTCAATGGGAAATTAAGGGTCAGTTCACACCGAGACGCGACGCTACGCGACGCTGCGTGCACACTTTAAAAGAGCGACTCAAAATATAACTTTATTTTCTACACGAAAAGATACACATTTCATTGTAAGAATTTAGAATACGTTACACCACGCAGCACTACGTCGCGATACGTCACTCTACGCCGCGCGGCGCCGCGAGACGCATCGCGACGCAGCGGTGAATCGCCGGTACGCGCGCACAGAATGACGTGCAAGAGCGGCGACGTTGCGATGCGTCTCGCGGCGGCGAGCGGCGCAGCGCGGCGCAGCGCGAAGTCACTGGCCTCTTCAAGTATCTTCACGTTGCGTCGCGTCGCGTCGCGTCTCGGTGTGAACTGACCCTAAAGCTAGCTCTATTACTTTACGGCATTTTCGAAATGAATGAACCGATTTTGATCAAACTTCCTACGCATACATAGGTCTACAAACTTAATTGAGAACAATTTTAAAAAACTGTGTTACAGCTAAATTCGAGCGATTTTAATTTTTCCCTAGAAACAGAGATTATTTTCCCGTTACCTTTTTAAAAATACGACATTTCGGAAATGTTCTCAACTAAGTTATGAAACCTATGTATCTATTAAATACCTGTTGAGTGACCCTATCAGGAAAGTCATTAATCGCGTCAACAAACCAACAGCGGACGCAGTCATGAGTGTAAATATTGCCGCATCATGGATTAAATCAGCGGGGATCAGACTAAAAAATGTTGATTGTTAATGCAAGGGGTATATTCAGCACCCTGATTGTGTATTACACTTAAAACGATAATCCTTATGTTATCGCTCGTGAATCGCTGAATGAAGTAGTAATGGATTGAAGGTCTTGGTTGCCTCAGAAGAAAAAATAATAATGCCAGCCTATTATTGTCCCATTGCAGGCCCTGTCCTCACACAGAGAAGGCACGAGCATTGATCACCACCCTTGCTCGAGGCGGATTGGCGATTACAGACTTATTACGCAAGGGTGCAAATATTCAGCGAAATTTCCAAAAAAATCTTTCCAGACCTTGTAAATAAAAACCTTGTCCAGGAAATTACAAATACAACAAAAAAAAAAGAAACAACCAATTTGATCCAGCCGTTCTCGAGTATTGCGCTTGGTAACACATTTAGCGATTCATTTTTATTTACATAGATAGATAGAAGATAAGTCCAGGCTTCCTCACGATGATTTCCTTTACCATGTCAGTGATGTCCAATATAAATTGGAAAGTACATAAGTAATATTAATTGAAAAATGTCACATTTGCACTTGTCCGGAATGTCCCTTATCCCATTTCATCATCATCAGCATCATTTCAGCCAATATCCGTCCACTGCTGAACGTAGGCCTCAATTTAACCCCACTTAGGTACAACCTCGGTATGTTTGAAGTAAACTTACGGCATGTTTTTTAGCGATCTGCATAACAGTCTTCCATGTAACTTCGTTGAGTAGTTTCGTTTGTGTGATGAACATCTTTTCCTTGGACGCCACCAAGCTCGCCATGCAGTGGTAGCATTCTTCTTCTGCGAACAAAGGGAGAAGTTACATTAGTATTATAAAAGTGTGGATGATTTCAGGTGAAAGGCGTAATTGCCTAAGTGCTCTTTCATGGTTTATTCTGGCTTTCAGGAGTTGCAGAGGGGGCCAAACGTCTGCCGGGGTTGCGGGACGTCTTAACAGGATACATAAAGATACGTAAAGGGCAACAGAAGGAACAGGGTGGTTTTTTAGTCAGTAAAAGTCTGACAGTCCCTTCCACCCCACCCAGGGCGGAAGAACTCATTTGACGATTTTTACCACCTCAAAGAAAAAAAAAGGAGTTGCAGAGGATGGGGTTAGTGAGGAGGCTAGTTCAAAAAAAAAACTGGTGATGTGAAAAATTTGTTGTACGGAATCTTAATCAAATGAAGTAATGGGAGCAATAACGTTACAATCACCACCGAAAGGCACATCAATACAAACTTTCGTATAGTCTACAACTAATTATAATGTTATTTTGATTTATTTGTAAGGTTTATATGTCCAATAACGCGTTAATAACGGTATTAAAGCTGGCCCCAATATCCCTGTTAATCTCAATTAATTGCTCTTTTCTCAGTTCTCACTTCAGCTATACTAATATTATAAGAGATAACGTTTTTTGTTAAGGGATAATATAGTATAGAAGTTGTTACTGGACCGATTACAAAAAATAATCACTGACAAGAAGGTACTTTGCTGCTGAGTACCATATGCTATGTTATAAAGTACAAAAAACGTCCATGCGGATATAGAAGCTAGTCGCGTATAATTAAATCATACTACACGATGAAAGCCCTAGAACACATCACTACAAGACCCAAATAATTTCAGCTCTAAAATCCATTTCAAGGTACATTTGAAGCGCCTGCGCCATAAAGTAAATAAGCTCTTTGTTCAGTTAAATCTATTGAAGTAATATACATATCTATAATGTATAACGTTGAATATACGTGCTAATATTTTGGCGGTACTGCCAAATGGTTGGTTATAACGAATCTGAAAGCAGTTATGGCTTTGTTTAGTTATAGCTTAGTGCTGGTTAATTGTGTCATGATTATTTTGGTAACCGTTTTGATAGCCGACAGTGGTCGACGGTTTATTGAAGGGTTATTTTAGAACCGTTTTAAATAACGGGAATTTCCGACTGTAAAAATAATTGTGAAAAAGTGAGAAAAAGGGATTCTTTTGTCCTGTCACTTGCACACGTGAGGGCCTAATGACTGCGTCAACGGATGGAAGTGTGGCTGAATACTAGGCCAAACAAAAAATACAAAAAATATTTATATACTAGTTATACCACGCGGATATACTTTACTGATTACTACTCCGCTCCTGTAAGTCGTAGCGTAATGTTATATAGTCTATAATCTCTCTCAATAAACGGGCTATTTAACGCAAAATGATTTTTTCAAATCGGACCAGTAGTTCCTGATATAAACGCGTTCAAACCAACAAACAACAAACGCTCCAGTTTTGTAATACTAGTACAGATTTCTATATTTGACATCGATACCCAAAAAAAAGAAGAAAACCTCCGAATATAACTTTTTTAAATAAGTGTCCATTTTATTTATAACGTTAATAAAATAAAACACTTTTAATAACAAGTATGATTGAACAAAACAGCGTTTCTTTCCATTTAAATCGAAATGTATAAAACAAAGAAGAAAAATATATACATTGGCAACATTATGCAGTCAGAGTGGGTACATAAGGTTAGTTTGTTTGTCGGTCATTGACCTGCATATGTCGCCTTGTTACTGACATACTTTCAGCTCAGGTGATGTACATGCTACTCATAAAGATAAAAAAAAATTACAACACAGAATATAACTGTCATATCTGAACAGTACCTATGTAAAAAAATGTTTCATAGTTTATGACTAAAATCAAAATCGGGATTAGAAAAAATGTTAAAGTCGAATTATTTATTTCAATTAGACCATTTACAGGCACTTTTGAAGTGTCAAGGAGTCGGTCAGTTACGTCGGAAAGTAGAAGCTAGTTGCTCATTCCAAAACGTATAGGTCTCTATGGAGAAGACCGAGCAAGAAACTTCACGTACACTCTTTTTTTCAAAGCCTAGTTTTATTAAAACAATTTAAAAAATAAAAATGGCAGAATCCCTCCCAGACTACAAAACAATAAAACAACAAAGTAACTTTTGCCGTTCCCGAAGCTTAAAAACTTCAAAAAGATCCTACAGCTAAAATAACACCAACCTTTATAAAAAATCTACATTTAAAAAAAAAGTAATTTAACTCAATTTAAAAACGCCCCAGTATAATTGCTACGTCACAAACCGCAAGCACTGAAACTCGATTAATACCCGCCGCTGTTACAACTAAATGAAAATAAAACAAGCCGATGGAAACTCCGGACCGATCCCATTGGGATGTGAAAACGTTTACTCTAGTGCTGTGTGTAAATCCGAAGAATTGAAAATAAATCTCGCGAAATTAATTTTATGAACTAGACAAATATTTAGTTGGAAAAGGTCAGTGGGAATACCGAAAAGGGAAATTCCGATGTTGGTTTTCAAAAATGGAATGTTTGAAGCGAGAGTGATTAGATTAAGGAAAATCCACATGAAAGGAAATTAATTGAAGCGTATGCACATGGAAAAGAGGCCTTTGGCATTAAATGGGTTAATATAGGCAGGTTTATCAGAGAACGATACAGATCGGTAGGTACTATGATCATTACTCAAGCGATCGAGGTACCGGTTGGATCGATCAATGTGATTGAAACACCTTTTAAATGATTACTTCGTATTTTCAAATATTTATTTAATGATAATATATTATATTTTCGTAAGCTAAATACGTCATGTCAGCCCTTGTATCGGAATGTCAAGTCTTTCTTATTTAGAATAGAGTTTATTTAGTAATATTAACATAAAATAAAGTTGTATATGGCTAAAGCAGAACTTCTATAGCATTTAATAAAAAGTAGACATAAATGAGTCTTTAAAAAAATACAGCACAAACCAATACCTAACACTGTGCACATAAAGACAATTACTGTTACTAATCCTAATTCACGGTCAACTCAAATGCATTTCAAACTCAATTTGTCCAATTTCATCCACGTCTGACCTATATAGCCTTAACTTTATAAACAAGCCAGAATTGACGGGATACGCGGGACGTCCTGCGATTTTCCCGTCACTAGCACACCACTTGAACATGACAAATTGAAGTGAGACGTCCAATTTGCAATCGACGCTCCCGGTATACGAGAGAACCCTAGAGACAGGAATAGGTTTCCAATAACCGATATTTATGATGAATATATTGGTGTTCATATGTCTAGCTCAAATGTTTTGTATTGGAAACTAGGTTACTTATGTAACTGTTGATAAGTTTGTTTATAAACAAGAATTGTTTTGACGACTGATAAGCAAATGCATTTGCAATTTTCCATGACTAATTTGGAATAATTTTAATCTTTTTTTAGATTTACAGTACCGTTGAAAAGAGACCAATGGAAACTATCAGGCTCTACAAAAAATATTCATCACCCCGGTTTTGCACGGATGCAAGTCTCCGTCTTTTTGATGACTTTTCCAAAAATTATATTAATCTTGTTCGAGTAATTACAAACACAACAAAAAATAATCAACCGAATCCATCTAGCCGTCCGCGAGTTTTGCGCTTAGCAACACATTTACCTATCCATTTTTTTTAAACTAGATACATAGTTAGCTTTTCATTTTAATATCTTTTAAATTTCATCTAGTAATGTACAAAGAGTAATCAAAGAACACTGAAAAGTACCTACAAGAAATTCGTGAAATTCACGTTCAGCTCTAAAACACATTTCAGTTATAATTGTTCTTTACAAATTCACATTAGCCAGATTAAGTTGTAAAACCCAAATATAAATGGCTGGAGCCACGGAGCAAACGCAAATCGTTTCACTAACGACCAAGCGATTGTAATTAATAGCTTCCAAGCCAGACATTTTGAATTATTTATCAAGATGAAAACGTTCAGTTTTATAGTTGGGGTTTAGTTCAAGTTTAATGTGGGAACGATGGATATTGCTTTTGTGTGTAAGATGATTTCTCATTCTATCTATCTATATGAACGAGACGCCATTTTGAATTAGGGTAATTCAAAATGGCGTCTGGACTTTCAAATGCCTGTTGCTTTATTTTTTTTCCCCAATTTATTATATTTCTGGCGATAAACTTTCTCTCGCCAATTAAGAATGAATTCGAAACAATAAACGGTCATAAAGACGAATCGGCAGATGTATATCTAGACATCTAAATAAATTAGAACACCGCTTCCTTTCCGTCGTGTCTTAACCACTTAGCTGCTTTTGACGTCATCAACAGATCATACATTGGTTATTCGAGAAAAATAAATCTAGTCCCGACCGAATTTCAGTCTCGGCGGTCAATCTCAATAGAGATTAGGCAAGCAAGTAGAAGATATCATAGTGCACGAGTGTGTCCGCAAACACAGCACTACCTCTTCTCTCACTCTCATAGTCCGACCGCAATCTGACACGATGGGGGAGAGATCAGACGCAAGACCAACGGCTTTATGTGCTTTTCGAGGCACGCGGGGTGTTACACCATCAACGTCCAAAACTCCGGGTTGCTATTGAGAAATTCCTAATGGAAAAACCCAAGGGAGTCAAATCTAGGCTCCTACGCTCACCAGTCGCGCTTACGATCAACGGGGCAGTCAAAGATGTTATTGTTTGAGTACAAGTCAAGTATACCAACTCTGCCTGCTTCAAGCTGGCTACAATTAATCCAAGTCCTTTGTCTTCAGACATCTATTCTGCTCCAGGCCTACAATGTTCTATAGTTAATCAAAATTTAATTAAATAATAACAAGAAATGGTCCTTCTGCCTGTCCCTGCACAATTTCTATTATCTATGTGTATATGTGCGCCGTGTTAACACAGGTGTTCAGTAATACGTGGCGTGGCTCGGTCGACTAATTAATATAATTAATTAACAGCTTACAGTGAAAGACCTTAGCGTATGTGATAATGTGGATTGTTAATCGTCTTAACGTCATGGTTTGGTAATGGTGCTGCTTGATTTATGATTGTAATTAGTTTGTTAAGATGTGTATATGTGTGTATGAAATGCAGAAAGAAATCTTTGGAGCTCTTTGGCTGTTTCTTTAACAAGGTAAATTATAATTTTGACGTTATTATTATCTTTATGGGAATTTCTTGCTCGTTCTTCCCCATAGAAACCTACTATTTGGAACGAGCAAGTAGCTTCCTGACTGACACTTTTGACAATTCAAAAGTGCCTGTATATGATTTTGATTTCATTAGATTTCTCTCTGTAATCTTACATTCAGTTGGGCAAAACCGTAACTAAGCATACCTCCTTCAAAAAAGCTTAACCTTTATGCTAGAAAGAAAAAACTAGTTTTGACATCCACCGTCTCCTAGCCCCAAATCCTAATCCCAACCACATGCTCTCAAGTCAAGTCCGAATATGAGGCAATTACTTAGCCTACATAAGAAAGCTTTTAATACCCGACCAAGTAACACAATTACAGATCCGAGCGACGTCAGAAACGTAAGTGGTTCCGTACTCAAGGATAAGTGCATTAGTCGAGGTGATGGAAAAAGGAATGTAATTGGGTTATGATGAAAAGGAAGCTGCCAGTGTAACAATGTCTTGTGAAATTGGAAGAAAGTTGATTTATCACTGAAATCGTGACTGGGTATGACATTTTTGGCGTTGGAGTGCAACTGAGCAGAAGATTGAAAAGAGTTAGCAGCAGTGGCGGCTGTACCTTAAGTGCGCTCGTGCGCTGAACCACCAATTCAAAAATCAAAAATTACAAAATATTAAGTACTTCATCTTTATTTTTAAATTACCATTTTAATAGTTATTTTTAAACATACAAAAACGTATAAAAAATTAAATCTCCAATTATAGTGAAACAGTTTGAGCGCTTTACTAAACTATTAAGACTTATTTTCTTGTAAAGACAAATTCTCGTGCGCTTCGGCGAGTGCACGAGGACTGCTAATATAACTTGTAGGAGATACGAGTTAATACGCCTGACGCGTGAAACAGAAGATAGTTCATAGAAATGTACCGAGTAATGAGTGGGTTCTCGAGCGCCGCACGAGCGATCATCTCCGAGGATTGCCGAGAGCACCCGATGTTTGACGAATTGACGAACGACGACGCGACGGCAGCCATGATTGACATCTCGTTATCGTTGTTCTGTGCTACTAGTATAGTTTCACTGTATGTGTGACGCGTTAATTATTGTTTATTTACATAATTATATTACCGTAATTGTTTTTAGTTTTTGTTTCGATTTTTTCGAAAACTTTTATTCTATACTATGTAAGTATGGTGTTAATACCCGATTTTAATAAAAAGGTGATTGAACATTTCGCATCAGAAAAATGTCGTCGCATTGATTTAATGTATAAAAAATAAACATAATTATATTATGTCATTTTTTGTTTTGTTGCATTTTCTAATTTTAATATTTTAGTAAAGTGCACCACCGGTTCGATAACCCACCAGCCGCCACTGGTTAGCAGTAGACTACAATATGTAGATGTATTTATCTCATCTAATGACACTTTTTTCACCGGCGCTAAGTGACGTTTTTGGTTACTTTTGGTTGGTTCTCATATACTGGTTATCATATACAAAATCTGATCCAATTCGATTTTAGTAATTCCAGAGATTAGCGCGTTTAAACAAACAAACAAAAGATCTCTTACATACATACATAAACTCACGTCTTTTTCCCATGGGGGTAGGCAGAAACCACAGAACGCCACCTGCTACGATCCTTACATACTCCTTTCGCCTCATCTACGTTCATACATCTCGTCATACAAGCACGCCGGTTACGAGTACTCCGCACCTGACCTTTCAGAAGAACCTCACCAATAAGGTCAGTGTAGGTCTTCCTAGAGCGACCCCTCCCTGCGTTACCACTCACCTCTGCCAAAAATCTCTTCAGCTTCCTTATATTAAGTATAGATATTAACTTAGTATATTGTTTTGCAGTTATTTATTAGCAAACTTTCAATGGAAATAAATCAAGAACAAGGATAAATTATAACTTCGTTGTTAGACTTTGTTCTTACATTTAACTTGGAACATCTGTTAAAAGAAACTAATATTGTCCGAGAAGACACTAACGACTGTCTGACGGCGCTAGATTATGCAACAAACGTACGACGTGTCTTCTCGCCTGGAAAACTACGAGACGTAGTTTTAACCGAAAACGATCAGTAAGTTACAGGAATAGCTCATGAATAATTTTCTTTCTACGGCGTTTTCTGGGTATAATCCCACAAGCAGTGGGCTAAGAGAGATTAATTAACTGTCATATACAGGATTAATAAGTCCCTTTGAGAAAAACATTAGCGAAAGGTCGAGTACACGTCAGAGTTGATGAAAATGTGCTTAGAAATTATACATCAAGTATAATCTTAGTATGAAACGTTATAATTATGTCTACAGAAGCATGAAATGGTACCTTCACAAGTTCATAACTACTGAATAAACATGTTTTAATTAAAAGCTTCAAAGTTTCGAGTTCAGTCGAGATTTTCATACAATGTTTCACTTTGAATAAAGACGCGGTTGAAGGATTTTAAGTGCTGTCTGTTGTTCTAGTAAGAATTTGAGGTAAAGTTAATAGGCTAGAATATTTTTGAATAATTTAGATATTCACTACTATCTTATTAACAAATCTCACCTGCTAACTTCAAAGATAACTTAAACAGAATCTAAAGATAAGTTGAAAAGCCCTCTACTACGTTATTTGAACCCGAACTTTAAAATAAAATGAATAACACCAGTCTATAGGTATTACTGTCCCACTGCAGGGAAAAGTCCTCTTCTCATACAGAGAAGGCACGAGCATTGATCACCATGTTTGCTCAAAGCGGATTGAGTTCAGACTTAAAATTATATGCAACGTGTATTCCGCTACACGTTGTATAGTCCAGATTTCCTCACGATGTTTTCCTTCACCGATGACCGATGATGTCCATATCCAAAAGTTACTAGAACTTACAACCACAAGCATAAAAGGCGGGCACCTTAACCACGGGCCATCAAGATATTTAGCCCACCAAAACGGCAACAAGATTCAATAATATTTTTTTTTCCTTCTTCAAAAGTGGCTGTTAATGGAGTAATTGAAATAAACGATTTGACTATGACTTTGATAAAAAGTACCAGTTCATCGATAATATAACCAGCATGCCATCAATACTTAGTACAATCAAATCTTCGATCTGGGCCAGAATCTATAACAGTACTGAATATCGATCCTCTTCAGTACTTAGTACCTAAGCAAAGCGAGCTGTAAGTTCATGAATACGTGAACACTGAACAATTACCTTGTTTCAGCGCATTCACCCCAAGAATGTACTTATGTAATTTATGAGTAAGTATATCAAGTTCTATGTTAGTCTGAGAGTATCCATATGGTAGTGTTTGTTGAACTTTGTGAAGATGGTTTATTGTGTATGGCTGGTTATGTTTCTTCAGGATTCAGGAGGGGTCTCTTTTTGTATGTGTAAGGTATCATCTTAGTAACTGTATTATGACATGTACATGATAAGGATGATTTTTGTCAAGCTTTCATATCTATAAGCCTTAAACTGCAAGTAAATCCATACTAATATTATAATTCGCAAGCTGAAAACCTTAAAAGATAAGAACAGTAATAATTTTAAAAGGTTAAAGTTGATTCCGAAAATACCCAAAGCGATACAGATGGCAAATAATGAACACGCCACAGACAGATTCGATCCAATCTTCATATACTAATGTTGTAATGTTTATTCATGGAACAATAACATACCTACTCCTTTGAGTGACTCGTACGATACAACAAAACTAAAAGTTTATTAGTTTAGTAGACAGAAATAGTAAATTTCGGAGTGGATGCCAATAAACCATCACTTTTAAAAGATTTTAAGGTTACATGTTTTTTTTTCTCTTAGTTTAAATGCTTTAATATCATAAATCTTTCGAGTTATCTTTTTATGTAGTAGGGAAAAAATAAGAGCTCGTGTCTAAGTAATAACAGCCGCATAGGTCGATCCATATGGTTAGGCTACGCTTGCCGGGGTTGTTCCTTGGATGGGTGACCATCATTATACACCGAGACTCATTCGTGCCTCGGAAAGCACGTTAAGCTGTGGGTCCCGGCTGTCATATGTGGATCTTTGACTAGTTGTCACGGGTCGTCAGAAGCCTGAAAGTCTGACAACAATTCTTACCAAGAAGTATTGTACTACCCAGTTACTGGGTTGTGGAGGTCAGATAGGCAGTCGCTTCCAACATAGTCAATAAATGGTAAGGTAGATTGATTAAGGGAAAAAATAACCTATATACAGTTTGGCTTAGTATCTTATAGCCAAACAACATCAAAGTCTGAATAATAATAGCTACATACTCTATCCTTCAGTTGAAAGTGAGAAAACGTTACGACACACCACACATCGCCAAGACCATGACGACGTCCTGGCAAAGACACACCCACAACCAGCCTTCCGGATACTCGCCAATACTTCAGCAGAACGACAAACAATTTAAAACGCATCTAACACGTTGCCCAATCAGCCAACGAACCATGCAAAACGACCATGAGAAATACCGTACAAATAAACGAAGAATTTGGCAGTCTTTCGGGATCGACGACAACACAGAATCACCAATTACAAACTAGGGCTATAACCCAACCAATCGAGTCCATCTCCGTAAGTGCAATAATATCCGTAAGTTCATTTAAAATAGAGTCTTGACTTGCTATTTCTTTAATAATTCAATAATTAATCAATTTTTCACTTCCATTTTTAAGACTACCTGCACCTCCTTTGACCTCCGCTACCGCGGCAAAGCAAAGCCAAAGCCAAGGCAAAGCCTTTCACCTCCGCTAAGATGGCCTCCGTTACAACCCTATGAAACTCCCAAGTCCCAAAGACCATTACCGCGGTAAAGTACGCACGTTTACCGCCGTAACTTATTTACCGTTCCAATCGAGGTAAATGTTGGTGGCAGACGATACATCAATGCCACTATCAGAATGTTTTCGTACTTTTTTTCAGCAAGTCTTTCGTTATTTTGTAGTGAGGCGTCTCGCCTGCGGGCGTGCGTAAGCTCCGTGCCAAAACACATTGGGATTCGACGAAGCAAACACTGTCAAAACAAATTGACTGAAGATAATGTCGCCAACTTTTTAGTGAAGAATCGCATTTTTTGTTTAAATTCAAAGTTTCTTATTGATATATTAATGAGTTTTTGGCAGGTTTGGAATGTATATTTCGTAAGCTGGAGACTTTAAAAAGTTGTCTGTTTTTCGCTTTTTATTAACGCTGATCTTTAATCTCAACAAAAAAGTCCATGTCCTTAGAGATATGACTTGCAAACGTCCACACTACCGAATTGAATCATATTGTCTGTGACAAGATTGACATAGACAAAGTCTGGCATCCAAACTTCCCAACAGCTGCCAACCTATATCTTCCTTCAGTATCTCATCAACACATTGTTACTACAATACTAAGATAGGTTACCACAAATTACATTTTTTATGACTTCACGATACAAAGTGTGCCATCCATTGGTGCAAGAAACAATAAACGTTATATTGGACAGATAAAACTTCTTATTGTATTCATTGCGGCATATAACGCAGCTGGACTTTTACGACTGGCTCACCCACATTTTACTTGTTGCCCTGGACATGTATATTCATAAAATAATTATTGTTAAACGTTTGAGGGTAAATAAATGACACCTTGGAGTGACATTTAGAAGTGCTCTTCAGTCTGTAAGGCTTTGCAAAGTGGAGTTAAGAAATTAACAAGATTAAAGGGGTAGAAAGTTTGAATAAACGATCTTTGTAGCTAGCTGTCAGATTAATTAATAAAGAAGATGAAAAAATCTAAACGAAAGTAATAGATAATAGAGATGGTAAAGACTTGTAAACCGTTCTTAGTTAATAGAGAATAAGATCTAATTTAAGAAGACAAAAAGGTGACTTATGAAAAGATTACACATAATCATCATTAAAGAGTAACAACACTATTTTAGACGCACACAAATTGAAACTAAAGTCACACATTGAAAGGAGCCTCATCAACTTTTTAATTTCGCCAGTAATTAGTCGCTCACGTATTACGAAACTTAGCCGTATCTGACGTCATTGTACCCGTAAACAAAACACATGTTCGTATAATGAGCTGTCGCATTTCGTACTAATTAAAATTTTTCATAAAGCATATAGGCGCGGTGATTTCGCTCATTTTGCTGTCAGCTATGCCACCTTTTGTAGTGGTTTGATGTTTATAACATGCAATTTTAGCTTTATTAGTAGCTTGGCTGGTTTTATTAGGTCCATATGATTGTAGCTCGGTAATAGGCATCCTGTCATGTTTGTGTTAATGAATAGCTGCATTAAAAAAATCAATTACATCTTCTCGCATACCGCGAAGTGGAACCTTAAGCGAGCATATTATCCCTTCAAAGATTGAAATTCAATATTATGAACAGAGTAAACAGTAATATAGCAAGTGTATAATAAAATGTGTTAGCTACAGTCATTGCAGACCCTATGTATACGACTTTTCTGCAAATTGCTTCCCCTTTCGCAAGTAGAACCACCTTCTTAAGGAGAAGCTCATAAGCTCGGGGTGAATATATTGCATGCCGTTTTCGTACAATTGTACCATGCCGATGTACCATTCGAGACGGTACATGTGGTACACGTACGGACGATTTACATGGAAATAGCGTTATATATTTTTTGTCAGAAAATATTGCAGGTTCTCGAAAAATTCTTGCCTTGGCTGAAACCATTTTGTGAATGGCAACAAGGCTGATAGAACTTTGCGACTGAGATTTTGCTGATAGATTTTGTAAATCGATAAAGATAAAGTGATCAAAACTACCAATGAAAATTCATGAGAATAACATGCAACCAATAGAAATGTTACAAAACCCTACGTAACACGTACACGCAGTTTATATTTAGATTTATCACCAGTTCCGAGCGAAGGAAAACATCGTAAGGAAACTGGCACTTTTAGCAATAAACAAACACGCGTTTAATGGTCTAGTACCGATAGATGGCACCACCTGTTGCATTGTGGAAGTAACGACTGCTGAATATTTGATATGAATGGACGATCAAAGTCCATTGCCCTAATCTATCCATTTAACAATTTATACCTTTATGGTGGTCGCTTTGTGGCCGTCATTGACGATGCAATCTATGACGTCACTTTGGAACGGGTAAATACTGCTGTAAACATATTTACTTAGAGACAAGACTATCTCGTATTATTTTGGGAGGCAATCGGTTGAGCAGAGCAAGAGTTTTTCTAACTTCACGATAAACCTACGAAATTCTGTGTCATGGATTAAGTATCAACCATTTGGTACTCTTCAAACTCCTATGATATACTTGGGAGTCTCTAAATATTTAAACCACCTGTTCCATCTCGTGTTCTGCTTTAAAATACAAAGTAAAAGAGCATCTAGGACATTCTAGAAGATTCCCAAGTCATTGACCTGAAAGCTTCAGCAGAAAACCGTAACGGTCTAGGTATTACTCAACTTGATGACAATCGTAAAATGTTTACGCCGCACTAAACTCTCGGTTCGCGATATATTTTCTTTCACCATCGTGAGAAACGGAAGATATCTCGCTCATAAGTAATATTGGACGAGCTGTGAACTTGTGGTTATATTAAATTTATTGTGGTCGTTGTTTGAATAATATACTATTTCATGTGAAGCCGCCTTCAATGGTGTCCTTTATATTCCTTTTATGGAAGATATAATATGATTTAAACGTCTCGTTGCACAAATAGTACGAACAGCCGGTCTATGCTGTAAAAATCTTCCTCAGTGAATTTAAGTCAAGTAAGCTTCTACATAGCATGTCTCTAGCAGTATATTGCGTTGGCCCAAAACTTAGCCACGAGTTTGGCGACATCAGTAGCTTCCATCAATTCAGCTTGAGGTTAAAAAAAGTCAGCTTGAAGTTAGCTGTCATCCTACTTGTTGCTAGGGACTTACAGTTCACTGTACCTAAATTCACAAAGAGAGATTTCTACAAAAAAGTACTGCAGCTTTTGTTTCTTTTTCTCATTCTATCTTCTAATTTTAATGGTAAGAATCGACTGAAGTCCACACACAACCAACAAGACGCACATAAAAAAGTTTGTGATGCACTTGTGTTTACGCTATTTATGTAAAGAGGAATGAACGCAAACAAAGGTTAAGCTTACTTACTACACAGTGCATATTGACCTTTTAAGTCCACGAGCTTTTCAAAACGTAAAAAGAAACTTTCCACTGCTGGAAAAAACCTCATCAACTTACGATTTTCTTCAATTTGAAAAGCACCTGAAGCTTTGTTTTCCTTTTCTTAATACGGTTTACTATTGCTGGAGCTGACGGTGGTGAAAGGTCAATTTTATCTTATAAGAAATGCAAAACATACTTAATTTTTATGGCGTTTCCATAATGTTTTAGATGACGGTGTATTTAGAATATCTGCTATGTTTTATTTTTTGGAAATACTCGTAGCACTGCTGATAGTGTCATTCAATGACGATAAAGTAGCTGTAGGCACGAACTTTCAAAGGAATCCTAGCTACAAAGCTGTATTATGATCGTGTTAGATGGTATTATCACTCCAGCACGAAAAAGAGATGCAGCTACACAGGACGTAGTACTATCCTTTTTTGGTAACGCAACCTTGAAGGCTTATCACGGTTTATTCAAATGGCCAAAAGAAAAAACTATGTTCTACATACATTTGAAAATGTAATTTTGGTGTTCATTGTAATTCTTGATAGATATGTTTGTTGTTCAAAACCATGACAATAGTTCAGCCAAAAACGTTTCAAATTAGTTTTAATGTTCTCAAATAGCTCTGTTTATTACCTGAAACACGAAATTGGTGAATTATTCGTGTCATTATTTGTCACGCCTACATACAACACAGTGTTTTGAACAAACGTCATATTCAAAGAAAAGAAATATCTGTTGGAATTGTTTTATACGTTTTTTATTACAGCAATTTTATTGACGCGATTGTAATTATCTAATTATAAAGCGTAATAAAATTGAGAAAACAATCGCGTTATTTATTCAAGAGTACTGAAAGTACTCGCGATAGCAAATTAAATTAATTACTTTTAGAAATACAACATTTACATCAAGAATGAAGTAATTAAAAATATTATTTTGAATACATTAATGTAATATTAAAATTATGATCTGTAATTATTGTACGGAGATGAATACGAAGTACTTTGTTATTACAAATTAAATATAAATAATGAAACGATAATTATAGAAAATCCCGATTAGCAAGCACCGCTTAAAGTAAAAATTCTCCCGAAAAATAAAAAGAAGCTTAGAAATAAAAGGCCAGATACAACAGACAATGAGGATCATAATAATCTACGAAAGCGTTGTTCTACGGCATCAACGTAATCCCGAAAAATATGATAAAAAGCTTTCTCATACGCTCCCTAAGGCAACGTCTTGGTAATACTGAAATAATAATATACCTAACTAAGGGAAAATGTGTAATATTTATGAAATATGCCAGCGGAGACGACTAGAACGGCAACAACGCGACAAGCGAAGGAAATTTTTAAGAAAATTTAAATTTGATGAAGCGCATACTTTTTTCATTACGCTAATGTGACGCTGTGGACCTTAATTAAAAAGTTAATAATGGTAATATTTCAAAGCCCGTGAAAGAAAAGAGTTTTAGCAGCAGATTTTATTTTAATTTTTGTTTATACATGGTCTGTGTCAATAAAAACTTTTTCTTTCTTTTTTTTTGTTTTTAGCTTTATCTATTTATGCGTTTAGTACCAGACTGCTAAGGTGCTGGAGACGTGAGGATCTCGGACTGTACATGGACGGTTGTCTTTCTTCATACAGTCGACACGTCACGTTTGTCGTCCTTCCAACGTGCGTATTACCAGTGCCTCACGGCGCAAAAATCCCCGTAAGAGCCCTAAAAGTTGATATAATAAACGACAAATTAATTGAAATGTAACCATATTGAAAACGCAACAATTTTCACACACGAACAAAAAGACGACAAATAGAATAACAAAATACTTTTATTGACAACGACACATGCTCTAATCCGCCTCTATCATGAATATTGACGACCTTTGAACCCAAGCGATGTTCATTCATGGACGAGAGCGGCCTTTGACCGCTAACCTTTACATGAAACCCAAATGTCACACTAAATACTATACACATTTTCCCAACGAATAGTAAACTAGTTTATGAATCACGTAAGTTTTATGGGAAAATTAACGGTTGACGAAATTCTTAAGCTTGTGGAGTAAAAATAACCGATGAGCATAATATTATGATGGGAAACTACGTCAGTGAGACGATTGTTGATTGTATTGTCATCAGGTAATACGGAGTGATAATCATTATCTTTATGAAGCATGCTTAGATAACATTAAATCAAGTATTCTTTAGAGTATTTGGATTTGACAAATCAATCGTCTCGGTGTTAAAAATCAAGTCCATAGAACACGCGATGTCATTGACAACTGAATCAGATGGAGATAAAGCAAAAGCAAAATAATTTCTTTGAACAGTTCAGCAGTGACTAAATTGCTATAGACAGACAGTCGAGATTACTGGAATACCGAATAAAAAGTATTAGAACCGTTACCAATTCCGTGCAAGATAACACTGGGTTTCTGACAAGCAAAGCAGACATGTCTCTAAACACGTAAATATTATAGGATTTACTGCTGGTATTAAAAAAAAACATCAGTTGATAACGAAGATGCACCTGATGTGATTAGAGTTTCAATATCGAAATGTCACATTGTAGGTTACACAATGATTTCAGTATCGATATTTAAATCATCCATTTGTCAACGATTTCGAGGAGTCATAATTATCGTCTGGCCTGTAAGACAATTAATTGGATATTTTCATTTTTTTCTCTATTAGCCGTTATATCGAAAGTTTACCCGCTTCCTACCCATTTTTTTCTTTTACATAATCCATTCATACATCCATGTCAAAGATGGAATTCGGACACAAAACTGAGAGGAAATCTGGTATCAAGACAGGTTAAAAAGAATGTCAGTTTCATCAGCAAGATAGATTGGTATTAGTCATCCACAGAGGTAAATGAAACTGAAAAACCTGAGTAGGCCCAAACGATGAGATAGCATTAAGTTGAGATAACATTTTATGGTGATTTTATGTCACCGTGACTAGGCAGAATTTCAATGTTATTTTCTCCCTAAGGTGACTAAGAGAGAGTGAATCATAGATAGGACTAAACAAAACATTGTCTACAGACAATTTTGTTAGCAAGGACGAATGGAATCGATGACAGCAATATGTTCTAATATGCAATGTTAGCTTTAGCTAAAGAAGGTCCGTATAAAATAAACGTTAAAAGGAATAGAAGGGTACATCAAGCACTTCTCAAGCGAGACTTCGAGCCTCATGACGTTGCAAAAATATAGAAAACGGCCCTTATCTCTTTCATCGAATATGTTTAAAGCTAAGAGGACTTGGCTAGAGTGCCTTTTGACGCAACCCTCAACATAGAATTGGCTACTATGTATTTGGGACCGAATAACATTGGCGTTTTGGACAATCATGGATTATCTCATATGTACCGTAAACATTTAGTACAGGTGTTCTGGGTACCGTATTTGTACAATCAGAGTTAGTCACCGATAATTACGTAGCTTAATGAGCGTGCAAATTGTCAGTCACGCCAACACTACACAGAGCCAATTTAATGCATTATTGCAACATTTACTGCCATATATGTTTCATTAAATTAACAGTTGCATACTAAAGGTCAAAGCTTTAATGGAGATAGAAATATTCTAGATATTTTCGAACAAGTTATTAGAAAATAATATAAAAAAACTGACATAATATAAAGTTAAAAATGAAAACTTATACATAATAAATAAGCACAAAACATAGGACAATAAAAATGATAAAAAGTCTGAACGTCCCCACGAAGCTAGATAATTTACAAAATGCAATACCTAACGTTATAAAATATTTATTGCATATATGTAAATCGGTTGGGATTACTAACATGATAAATATAAAATTTTATTGCAACATTGACAGCCAATAGATAAATAAATACCAACATTTGGTTTCATTAGGTAAATTCTAGAACTCAGTCATCAGACTAAGTATTGGTGACAGCAACAAAATTCGATTAACATGTCAGATTTTTAAATCGTAAAGGAAATACGAAATGGATGAATAAGGATAAAAATAAATAAACTCTTAACTATTGCCAGAAATGCTGCTTCTTGCATTGCCTTATTTCGATTCCATTTAAATAATAGGGAAAATTAACAGTGTTAGTCGACTTTTATTGCAGACCGTACCAGTTACAATCGATAAAAAGTAGAAAGAGAATATTAATATTCATATAAAGTTTGAGCCGTCAAAGGCAGACCCCTGACTAAATGAGCCGACAAAAACGATCCCTGGAGCTGAAATATGTATAAAGTTATCTGAATTTAAAAGCAGAGAAAGATGGAATAATAAATGAAGAGTCTACAAACTAGGCTGAAACTGGGATTAAGCGTTGAAAAGTAAACGAAGTGGAGAGAGTATATTCATAATATAATATACTACCTAGTCTATTACCTAGTTACTGGGTTGTGGAGGTCAGATAGGCAGTCGCTCCATGTAAAATACTGGTATTCAGCTGCATCCGGTTAGACTGGAAGCCGACCCCAACATAGTTGGGAAAAGGCTAAGCAGATGATGAACAGAGCAAGCAATTTTACAATAATAACCAAAAGGTACAAAGAAGAGCTTGCCGTAGGCATTCTCTACCAGTCAACCAAAGTGGGTGAAGAGATAACTTGGCAGGTACAAAGTAATCGTAAGAACGTAAAATCTGATTTAAAAGCTAACCTAAGCTAAAACATATGTATAACTGGTGATAGAAAATAACAAGAAGACCAGAAGGTTCCAAAGTTAAAAGATAAGGTCATGTATCAAGTGAAACAACAAATATTTGCATATCTCGCTTTGAAGGTCATACGTTCGGCACATTATCAATTCTTATCTATTCAATCTAATGTCGATAAATCGATTAGGATCTCTTGTTATTCGTCACTCATGTCATAAGTTATCTTCCGTAACTTAAAAATTCATGGATTTCTACATCGTAATTTTTTTTTTTCTAAATATTTTGTCTTAAGAGTTCGTCATTGTTTGTCTACGAAATCTTCGTCATTATTTCGTCATTGGTCTTCTTGTTTATTTTAACTTAATTTGCATTAAGTTCTTTGTAAAAATAACAATTTTCTTTCATTCTAGTGCTAAAAATATTTCATAAACAATTACTGCTATTTCAGTCGCAAATATTTTAAATGTTTTTGTATGTAATGTGTCATGTTTATGATAATTTGGTGCAGAACGTTGGATTACGTCATAGAGTTGAACAGTTATTTAGATTTATTTTACATAAAAGTGACAAAGTATCGCTCATTTGAACTGATCAGTACCCATCCATACAAACTAAATCGATCCACTAGTTATACATTAGGGTATATGACGTGCGAAACCCGTATAATAGTGACATTTAACGCCGCACACAACGTTATGCTTGATTTTCAAGGATTTATCACGATGTTTCCACTCGATTAAGCATTTATTTACCTTGTAAGGGATATAGTTACAGTTAGGAACAATTGGCTCATTAATAGCTGTAACGAACACGCCTTTGAACCGTTAACAAAGTTGGCTTCAGCTGGGATTTCTGTTACGAGATTGAATTTGGTGTAGCGTCGGCAAGATGTAATGGATTTAGTATGAATTTCTTTCTACAAATAGCTGATGTCAGTCTGACATCTTTGAATGCTGGAATGTAGAAAGGCCCAGAGGCCTTTCATTCAAAAACCGCTCATAGCGAACTGTGGGCGTCTGATACAAAATAAATACCTGCTTATCCATTAGACATACCGGTTATGATGATAGCTATAACAGAACAATTTTTCAAGTGTTGCCCACACACGTTCCGACCACTCGAAGCTAAGTATAGTGATAGCATATCTGTTTAAAAGATTGCAACACTGATAGATTAGTGAGCAAATACCATAGTTACGCAAACTTCTGAATTTAATTAAGTATCATCGTTGAGGGATAGCGTCTTTCTTCGTGAAATATAAACATAACTTTGATTTAAATTGTATTTATGTTGATTGAGGAGCAAGAGAAAGACGAGACGTACGTAGATATTTCAGTGACTGGCCATTATACGCATGTTGGAAGGAGTACAGATGTAAATATTGAAAACGAGAATTTAAGCGGTGCATTAACATATACAAATAAAACGTTCTTCTTCTTAGCGTATCGATGGCAAATATAGATACTACATAATATAAGTTAAATTTTTTGTTTGGCGATAACACCTTCCACTGACGCAGTCATTAGGTCCTCACGTGTGTAAGTGACAGGGCCTGCGGTGGAGGATAAAAGATGGACCATGGTCTGCGGAGAGACGCCGCACTGAAGGTCGGTGGCATCTGCGAAACCGAACTTTTGGAGATTCTCTTTGCTGCGGCCTACTTAGGTGTGGAGTCTGTATATTTTTTTTTTAAGTCAGCCACACCAACGCGTACCTAGGTGGAATTCTCGATGGCTCGAATAAAACGTTAATGCATGAAGATTTGCACGACTTTGTGAATTTAAGTAAGGTTATATTACAATCAATATTTAACTTTGTTTAGCATTGTGTCAATAGCGCACTAACTTGTTCCATGAATATTAATGCGCCAGTCGTAGAGAGATGAGACGAGACTAATTAAAGTACTTAAATGAAAACTTCCAACTACAGAGTAGTTTAACAAACTGAATTTCGCGAACCATTTTACCCCGACACGATAACGAAGTAGAGAAGCTACGAGTGCTACGACTTCATAAAAAGAAACTGTCAACGTTCCAATAATTGGGCTTCGAAAGCTTTCCGTTTTCAGTTAACACCGGATGAAAAAGCCGGCTACCTGCCACTCGGACTCTCACACGAAGGGTTCCATAGCACCATACAATTTAATATTACCTACATGCAAAAGAAACGTTTTATGTAAGGGTATCTTTGGGTACCTTTATTTTTTTACTTTTGTTTGTTACTATTTGATGTTATACCGGCCATTGAGATACACACTCTGTAAAAATATAAACTCTCTGCATATTACGGTTCTTGAGATAAAGCTCGCTGATGAGACACAGGCAAACGGACAGACAGTCGGGGGCCCCAACGGGGCCGAACGTCTGCCGGAGTTGCGGGACGTCTTAACAGGAAACCGTGGCCCCGGAACGTAAAGGGCAACAGAAGGAACAGGGTGGTTTTTTAGTCAGTAAAAATCTGACATTTGATGATTTTTACCTCAAATAAAAAAGAGTTAGGTACGGAACCCTAGCAAGAATCTAGTCTACGTACAGGAAAAGTGCTCTGAAAAGCTAGGCAAATGGACGCAACTGTCATTAAATAATTTTTTTAAAGCAATGTAGACAATGTTTTTTCACTGTCCATCATATCCATTCCACATGTAAATTCTCACACAGTTATGCAAAAATATTTAAAGAGGATTAAGTAGTGGAGCGCAAACATTTGCATTTCGCATCTACTTTTTATTGTGTGTACTGCGATTTGTTTTTAAATCCTGTTTTAATGCTTCTATGGAAAATTTTGTCAAGAGGCGGAACTGATTTTTAACTACTTATACTAAAACTTGTCTATTATTGAGTTGCAAAGGTCTCTTCTCGTATAGAGAAAGGCACGAGCATTAATCACCACCCTAAGACCAGGTTTCCCACAATGTTTATCTCCACCATCGTCAGTGATGTCTAAGATAAACTTGCCTGACCTTTAATCAATGTTTGACTGTGATAGAAAAAGTTGATAGCGGCATATTCTTATCCGAAGATATGAATCATAAATGATTACTATTTTTGACCCATTTCAATGATTGAGAGAACCTGCCAACAAATAGCTGAAAGACATTTGAAAACAATCCAATTCTCTGTTTACCCAAGAAAAAACGTGAGCAATAAAAACAGAAATATAAATATAATGATATTGATATCAACAGACGCGACATAATCCTTTGTTTTTACGTAAATTTTATCGACATAGATACAACTTGATATGACGGAGTCAACACGTAGCGTGGAGCACATGGTGTTACTACTCCGTGCGTGTGTATAGACGTAGGCAGTTCAATATCAGCCGTTTATGCGGTTTGATCCTCTTTAATGCAGCCCTCTTTGACGCAGGCAACGTGTGTTGATAAATGTTCAAAAGTAAATGAACGAAAGTATTACGGATTCTCTTTGTGTTTACCGTTTTTATGATTTTGGCGTTGTTTCGCATTAAGCGCACATGTTGTTGATGTTTAATTTTAGATATCTTTGTTTCCATTTTTGTTTTATAAAAGTCAGTTACTACGCTCAGCCGAATCCATTTTACGGCAAGCTTTTATGAAATATAAAACCGGCTGCAAACGTAATTCGATGTCAAAATATCTGTATTTTATAAGGAAATTGCAAAAGGTTGCAGCTCAAGTCGTAAGAAATCCGTTTAGAAAGAAACATCTGTCGGATAAACCCACATCAGACCTTATTCTCTCTACCTTTTTCTGGGATAGACTTAAATCGACGGGAAGTGACAGACGGACGCCCCAACGGATGCGTTTATACGGTTTATCTACCAACCTGCTCTGACAAGAGGGATCGCTAGTTCTCCGTCGCACAGTTAATTGAATCCGCCACAAGATAACTGAATTAAATTGAAAATTGTTAACGCTTTGAAGATCAATGAAAAGAGAATTGGCATTTCAATAATTGAACTTGTAAAGGGTTAAATGGAGCTTTCATAGTTAATTAAGCATGGTCTGTTATTAGTCTGTGGTTTGCAAACATTATACATAGCAAATTTATTTCAAGAATACCCGTATTTTGTCTGGTAACGCAATCCCGTAATCTCTGGTAACGCCAAAACAGGACAATCAATCATAAACCCAACAAATATTGCTTCCTCAATTTCCCTACATAAAGAAATACAATCTTCCTGGGTCTTGACGCAAACCAAATTCCAAAACATATTAAAATGACATGGGTCTTATATTTAGAAGCCCTGTCACCAAGGTTCGCAAATTATCTCCACTCAGGACCTTAGGGAAATTCAGGGACCTTTTCGAGTAGAGGGTCGGTTGATATTAAGTGACCCGCACTTGACTTGTGAACTATACATTGGGTAGGATGAATTTCAAGAGAATTTATATTTAGTCTCAGGCAGAATTTTCGCTTCAAAAATCTGGGGCGTAAAGGTGTCATCAAAATGTTGTGTAGGCGCCGATTTATATAACGTTTTAATATTGTTACGGGTTATTGACTTCTATTGTGTAGGAAAATGACATTTTAGAGATGCAAACACTTCTGGAGAAGTGACTTATAGATAGAGATGATGGTGTAAGTAGACTATTTAGAAAGAGATCTCAATGCAAAAATGTTTTTGAATGTGTTGTTTTGGCACGCATTCTGAACGAAGCGAATTTAAATCGTTTTGACGTAGAACACAAGTACATCTGGTAAGAAATTATGTTACATCTAAACTTATCAATATTTGTATGACATAGAGAAGAAATTTGATTGACAGGATTTTTACAACAAACATGCGATTCCTGACATTGTACATCAGACAGCTACGATGAATGTATCAAATTTATTTGCTTTTTAAATGTATGTATTTGAATTTTTCATATCACTCGTCATGTTGTCTGTCAGCCATATTTGAAACAAGCATACCTAGTTCCACTTTGAACGGTTGATTAAAATATTTGAGATGTCTATCCTATTTCAGTGGACTGTGAGTTAAGGGTGGCTATTTTCATTTCAATCTAAGGTCTTCTAGTGATTTCATGGATACAATGTAATCTGTCAAGACTTGAAGAAATCATAAGAAAATCAGGAGACAGAAACGATAATTGAGCAGATTGTGATATAAGGTATGTAGGCACTAATATAATAATTATTTAAAACGCAGACTCAATTACCATTCGAGTTAGAAATTACTTCTAATAGGATAAAAGACGAAAAAAAAGCCAACGACACTGAAATCAATCATGAACCAGCTAAGCGAACTGTCACACACACCAATAAAGACAGGCCAACTTAATTAAAACTTATAACGCCACTTATTCAGTCAAGCAACACATCTTCAAAGCCTTCCTGTACGGGAACTTGAGCATAACTTCGAAGTTAGCACTTCATCAGTAAAGGCAGTTTATACCGACGTCACCTAGGAGCGAAATTAAACTTCTTGATTGAATTTGAAATCTCATTAAGTAGACGTACCTACATGTTGGCTCGAGTTTATGTACTAAGAAATTGGAGACGTGATGGAGAATCCCGTTAAATAGGTTGGATGGAGGTTGTTATTCGGATTTCCATTCGATATAGACTCAATAAGGTGTCTATTGGGGAAAATGCTGTTATTGTGTTTATTTCAGAATTTCTATTCAATGTCAGGCACAGCATGCCTGACATTTAATCTGGTTTCGCTAATATATTTAATTTTATACAGTGTATCGAATTGGTCTTACTTTGTAACATTAGAGCATATTATTATGTGTTTTACAAATGAAGACCTGTAATTGACTGCTAGTCTAATTTACTTTCCTTAAATCTTTATTTTTAGCTGTGTTTTCTATATTATAAATAAATAAAAAGCATTACCAGCATTTTATTTCCTAAACTAGCGAACCGGGTTCGCACTGGTGCAAACCGACTTTTCTGGAGAATTTTCCAAAAATATTATTTTATACCTTATCCGGAGAAGCAAACCTTTCCCAGAAAATTATGATCACAACAAAAAAAAAATCAGACAAATGGGTTATATATGGTATGGTAACACATTTAGTGACATTTTTATTTTTATAGACAATATTGCAGAGCGTCTACAAAATCTTGTCGAAATTCTGCAAATACATTTCATTGTTGTTTTTTCCTTTAATAATTTTCAGTGTTAATAAATAAAACATTAGTGGCATTTAATAAAGCACCAGCATGGTATAAAACCTGTCACAAAAACCTGTCACATATCATGATTACATATATGAATTTATAATGTGCACAAGTGACAAATTAGCTATTGTCACAGAATACCATACAAGCCCCAGTAAAATTAAATATAATGATTAAATTGTAGAAGGTAAAAAGAGAAAAAGTAGACTTTAGTACAGGCAGCACCATTTAATTTTAAGCTTCTAAACATAATTTGGTTTTAGTTTAGCAGATAATATTAAGCTCTTGTGCCAAAATATGTTTACAGAATTTAAATACTGCAGACAATAAACTTGCCGCAGCAAGAAGCTAAATGGCGGCCTCGTAATGGACCTAGGCCAAGTTTTCTTTAATCAATAAATACAAAATAAAATTGAAAGAAGTTTTGAACCACACAGGATATTGAATACAGTCTGAAAACAATAAAAAATAACCTCGTGTATAATTAGAAAAGAATAAGAAAACTTACGACAATTCAGTTCAAAGGCACATAAAATTCTATACGTCATACAAACGCAAAAATAAAAATAACAAGTCATAGCAGACATTTCCCGTTCAATGTCCCATTTTCATGAACAAATCTTGGAAATTCTTAGAAACATTGTTTAAACTACGATAGGTATGCAAGTTGATTATAAAATCAATGACAAAAACGATTGAATTGTTAAGAATTAATGACTATTATATGCCTTTAGTCATGTCATTTGGCAATTCAAAGAACAATCTGACCTAGCAGATCTGACACACGAGGATTTTATTAATCCAATTAAATAATGAACGCGCGTTGCAGCGAGCAAACAATATAACGTCCGCTTCCGCGCTGAATGATTCGTTGAAAACAAAAATGGTTCAATGTTATTTTAAATTCATCGCTACCAATACAAGTTCCTTCAGTTATATTTTCCTCACCCCTCCAAATACACGTAGATATAAAAGCATATATTTGTTCATTTCACAAGGGATTACGTAGGTTATTAATTTACCGAAATACAGGATACATCTTTTCCGGCCCAAGTATTGGTCCCTAAGGGACACCTATCATTGTCTATATCTATGTATTGTATCGGATAAGGATGTCGATACCAATATCCCGCATCTACACGTCCAATTCAATCTGACTATAACACAATATTCTTAGAAGGGGAAAAGTAGAATACCAACCTGATATTTAGTCACGAACGTGCTCAAAAGCCTATCATTGGCATCTGCCAAAAGTAATGACAAATGTATTGTGTTACATGGCAACGACCTGTCAGTTAGGGGCACAAACAGTAGTGTATGCTCTCGCTATTATCACGTGGCTGGTGCTGTTAAGCAAACAGCAAGTTTTATTCAAAGATTTGCTTTGGTTATGACTAAACTAGCGGAGAATAACAGAGTCATTTTTGGAACGATTATAATAATTTAAATGATGTTATGTAATGTTTCACCATATAGTTAAAATAATAGTAAATAACCATTCTCAACTAACAAGATTAGAGACATGTGCAAGTTATTAAAATGATCTAACTGAACAACAAAAGAAACATTAACATTGACACAATTATAGATTGTAAACATTTCAATAATAAACGGATAGTATAAGTAAAAGTCCTTGCACCACACTGACTTGTAATAGAGGCCAACCACCCATGCGATTGCAAAGTGTAACGATATCACATGAGTTTCTATGATTCATTGTATAAATATACCAGTTTTAACGATATTAGAAACAGTGTAGGTAATCTTGTAACATACATTATAGAGATTACAGATATATCTTTAAAGGCGAACTACATTTAAAACGATAACAATCCTAGCTTGGTCGCTTGGAATGAAATAGCATTTGATATTTATATTGATCTAACAGTTCTAAAAATTTTATCGTTTTGTAAAGTTCTTTGAATGGAACCACATGGCGTAATCTGCATAAAGATATTTAGTTTTACTAAGTTTATTATCTTTAGTGTAATAAATGTTCAATTATATTATTAATCCGGTTCACATTTGTGGCTTTACTGCAGTTTTATCTTTATGATACCACAAATGATATTTTTATAGCCAAATCAATTTGCAATTGAAGACCGGCTTTTATGATTTTCATTCAATTTTTTTAAATTTGTTACATGTTAGATTTGGAAAGGCAGAGGTTCAAAAGGAACTGAACATTTTATCAGATAAAGCTGAAACATTAACTAGGTAAAAAACAGATCAGTATTAACAACGTAACGCATTCTTGGTGTGAACATCATGATCGACAATCGTTGGAGAAATATAATTTGAAAACAATGTAGATATAATATTAATCTTCAATAGAATATATGAACTAGCTGTTACAGTAGCAGACACTATCGCAGCAATCTGCGGTTCGAAAGATAGTCGTAAAACTAGCAGCTTTAATATACGACCACCGGGTGTTGTGAACGAGAATTTTGTTTATAACAATTTACTGTACGAATGTGTCTGAGTATTTTTCCTTTTGTAATTTGGGGCGGTGGCAACCAATTGAGGATGCTTCAAACGAGACTGAACTTGAAGAAGTTTTTTAATTAGTATCTCACGCTATGAAGGTATGGTGGTTTATGTGTAGTACCTACGTAAAAAATTGATTGATAGATTTAAAATTCCAGAAACACCAGTGTAATGTAATTCACACGACAGCGACATAAACATTGCATAGAACAGCACGCCAAAAGTTCTTACATCAATAAATAAAATTCTAAATCCACATAACCAAAACACATACATCTCAAGCAGAACCCTACATCCCGTCATCAATCAAATCTTTATATGTATGAAAGACATAAATTAGATTACTATACACTAAATTCTAATTTCCTGGGCCCCACAAATTCGCCAACCCGGAAAGGTATTGACAAATGATTTGAGGTCCTTCATTACAAGATTTATTTACTCACAAAAGCCTGACTTTGTAAATAGTGAGAGAGAATACAAAGCACAGAATACGAGGGAGCTTAACAAGGATCGTGACCTATATTCCTTATACAAGGGTCGACGTGAATTCGGGTCAGGCACTCATGAGCTCAAATGCAGCGCTACGTTTTAGAAAATCCTTTGAGGTGTAAATGCATGCAGACGAATATTGAGTTCCACTAGAAGAGCTTTTAGCTGCAAATAAAGTGGATTCTAAAATAAATCCGCGAGTAATAAAACAATATGAAATGTAGTTTAACTGGACGTATGAGAAATATTTATGATATTTAGTGCTCGTTAATAATACGTTCAAACCCAATTCACTTTAAATATTTATTTAAAGGGAACAGTTCAGAAACAGTTTGAATAACAGTTTAGAAAGCAAATTTAGCAAGATAGAATATGCCAAGAAAGCTTGAGTTACATTGTACATAAGAAGTGACAGCTTGCAAGTTTATTTCGCAAGCAGTGTATTGGTTCCAAAGTCCGCAAAAAGAGTCCAGACGGGTGACACAGTTTCATTTAAGCTTTTCAATCCATTCAAACAACATTAAAATAACACAGTGATAGTGATACTAATGCGAAATGAAGATAAAACAATAGCTGGAGTCATAAGTACGGATTTCTGAATGATGCAGCAATGAAACGTTGACTCTGTTGAGAATAGCTGACTGTGAAAATCTGTAAAGGCTGTATACGTCTCTCTGCACAATAGCTTGACCTACATTCACGCTAAGTGAACGAACGCTTGAGTATTCAGAAGTTTAAAACGCTCCTGAGACAAATATAAACTGAAAGGCTTTCAGTCCAAAAGAAACAAAAAGTAATTTAGGTTTACTGGACTGCAGTAAAGGAATAATAAAAAGAATATAATAGTTAGGTACAATTTGGACCGCGTAGAAAATAAAACGAAATGAAAATCAACGACAAAGATCGGAGGAAAGTGGAAATTGGAAATCTTTATATGTTTGTGAATACGATGAACATGTGAGTGTTGAACCTACACCAAGTAAGAATTGATCAGAATTCAGTGAGAATCGATCGTAGGAGAAATTCAGAAAAGAGTGGTGTTTGTTACACTCACACTTTAAAAGATGGATAATATGAATACTGTGGATGTTTTATGTGTAAGAAGAGAGCCAAACTTCACAACAAAGTTGGACAAAAACTTGGGACCACAGCTGATTCTCGTTACAGAAAGTAATTTAAACATTAGGAAGAATTTAAGAACACTTTTTTTAATTGCTTAAATGTGTTTTAGTTAATCTCGCCCATTTAGGAGAAATGCTGCTGTTGTATTGCTTTATTAACACTCATTTAAAATTCTCGAAATAAACATGGTTATAGCTGAATGAGTTGGTGACAGCGGTTGAATAGGGTCGCATTAGAATCCACAAATATAAAGATTTGGTCAGGTACTGTCACATACAGGCTTTGTTTTGACCCAATTCATAACAAGATTGGAGATAGCAATAGCGATAGCATAGAAACATGAACACAAACTCCAATAACACTGAAAATTTGGGAACCATGCCCGATTTAATCTCGACAACATATTTGATGTACTTTATAATGAGAAAATGTATAGCAAAATAGCAAACAGTACATTCAATGTAGCAAATACTTCTTGTAGACAGAAATATAAAGATATTGATGCCAAATGTACGAATATTATTTCAAAGAGGCTGATACCGACGCGTTGTTACCTAAAGCAAAACCCCCGCATTAT
The DNA here is from genome assembly GCA_949316365.1 of Hoplodrina blanda. Lineage (NCBI taxonomy): Eukaryota > Metazoa > Arthropoda > Insecta > Lepidoptera > Noctuidae > Hoplodrina > Hoplodrina blanda. The sequence goes on from OX438581.1 coordinate 15,393,737, forward strand.
ATGGCCGTACCATGTCTGTAACTTTATGACAGACGTTTCTAATAAGACCTTTATTATTACAGTAATGAAAATATACGACAGCTCAACAGAGAAAGTTGGTATTATTAGCGTCTGCGGAAAAATTGGGACATATTCTCGTTATCTTCTATTCAATATACTTCGCAGAATGCATATAATTTGGCACCAGTCTTTTATTGCATGATACATAATTTTCTTTCGGCTTCGCAACACTAGTTTTTCGTTCTAGATGTAAAAATAGTTTCAATTTTCTGTAGTTCATCTACTCGGCGGCATTGCTATGATATCATTTGTCTGACTAACACGTGACATTGTGTGGACCTCAGCTCGTATGGAAATCGTACCGGCCTTGATGGACTGTAACGTTGTGATTAGATCTCACGCAATAAATCTCGTTATAAAACAAAAATACTAGCACCGTTAATTCAGCAGTAAAATGGTCACAAAAAGTTTCTGAAATAAAATGTTTGTTGATGGGCACAGAGTAGGCAATTTTATCGTTGATATCAAATGTCCTCACGTATTTCGGCGGGTATCAATAAACAACCCTGTTCGCCAGTGTTAGGGTATAATAGGTATAAACGGGGGTTCCGTTTTGTATAAATGGAGTTGAGACGTGCCTTTGAGCCAGGGTCATAAAAAACATAGGTACAATCCTTCATGCTTCTCGCAGACGCGACACATCGCACATCAAGTTACATAGCGTTTCAGTCAGACTTAAGTACTTACATATTATACAAACATTGAAAGAACTCCGTTAATTGAAAATTATTTTATACATGCTTCCAATCTTTTAGTTTGACAAAGGATGGCTTATTACCGACGTACGCGTCGCAATCAAAGCGAAAAACAGTAACAAGTACAAAGTTATACTAACTTGTAAGTCTATCTGAAAGTTATCAAAACGAGATATTGTTAGCAGAGAAGACGATTCACTTACTTTGTGTGTCTGTAACTGAAGCAGGAAAACTTTGTTAAGTCTTATCTACGTGTCGCGGGTAACATAAACCGTTTATACAGTGCGAGAACGGAACAGGAAGCCCCTTCTCGCTCGAATGCACACAGAAAACGAACAAACAGCATGTAATGAGAGTTTTATTCAAGCTTTTTGTGCGGCCCTTTCGACCTTTGTGTTGGCTTTGTGGAGAATTTAATTGGGTTACAATACGTGTTTAATTGAATAACCGGAGAACATTGCACACTTTTGATCTTAATGAAATTGGAGGTAAATCTTTTGACTAACACTATGCTTATCTCGTTGTAACAGTTGACAAAGTAAACGTGTAAAGATAAGGAGAGCGTTGGAACAGATTCTTTAACGGTCACATTGTTCAGACGGCTGGTGGTAAACGTTGCCAGTTTTCGGATCGATACGAGGGGACCAGGCACTGGCGGGGAGCCAACCACTAAAACACGGCAAGCCAGAGTTTACGTCGACGCTTTAGAGCAAATTACAACAGCTAACTTTATTTATTAGTGCAAAAACAACATGGATAATGTTGATGACGTGGAGCACTCGAACGATATCTGGTTAAAACCAGAGCGGGCAGTGATAACGGTGAGAGCTACCAGTGTCACGGACGTATGTCTGTTCAAATTAATAAAGTGAACGACATTGACACACGAGTAGCTAGGGACGACAATAAAAACATCGTTGGATACGATCAAACCGATCGTTTGAGAGGCCCATGTGACCGCGAGCGTCATCAACTATTTCAGTTTAATAACATGCCGCGCCGCAAACGTGACCGACAGGTTAACTTGACAACTAATAGCTATGTAACCAAATTCCCACAAGACTGAAGGAAGCAACACAAATAACTCCCATAGAAACTTCATTGTTTCAACTACCGTTTAGGGATTTCTTCTGAGTATTGTCTGTTGCTTCATCAAATGCTTATTTCCAATCGAGAATAGAACCTATGTCGTATAAATACAAGAGTATATTACATGATAAAGCGCGAGATGACAATAGAGGAAATTGTCACTTTTGAAGTCATCCGGCGACTAAATTGACACCGCCTCTCCGCCTCCTCACGACACGGTTCAAATTATCCCAGGCGTATGATAAATGGCTAGTATAACCACTATTTATATAGTTGCCCGTGTTTACATTAGTTACATCAGCATCGTCAAGCGTCGACGTATTAACATTTAATTTGACATAAAACCACGCACATCCCATATCGATCATAACGCATGTTCGCATTCCAGCCAATTATATGAAAACGTGCTACGAAGGAAGTGAATCGTATGGGCCTGACAGCACGACGACGGACGCAATGCAAATCTGTGGCGTGCCGGCGACGTCCATTTATCGTTTTGATCACGTCAACCCGGTCAGATCCATATCGAACACAATTCCAGACTCTGCTACCCAGTACGAGAGTTCAATTTAGATGTTGATAAGCAATATCTGGGATACGAAATAGAAGCAAAGAATAGTCGGTCTTAATACAGAGATGTAGAGTTGGTATTCATATCTGAAGACTGGAAGGGTAATCGCGATGTAGACGGGAGACTGGTCCGGCAATTTGCCTATTGCCGAGTTCAATTATCGCCCCCCGCACTCATTACTGAATTAAGGCGAGAGCGACTGTAAATTTTGTGACGCCTCTGCTGTAGAATTGAGAGTACTTTATATTACCGGTTGTTACCTGACTGTATGGAACCATAACATACATAATATAACATCACGCCTGTGATCCCAAAGGGTTAGGCAGAAGCGTAACCCCATTAGTAGGTACACCCACATTGCGCCAGTTAAGTTCAAGTCCTATGTAATAGGGGGGAGCCTATTGCCAATAACCGGGCACATATCCAGACTCCGAGGCTGCTACTGAGAAATTCCTGATGGAAAAACCCAATAACACTTTGCTCGACCTGGGAATCGCACCCAAGACCTCAGGCGAAGATACTCAGGCGAAGTCGTGGACAAAAGCTAGTGTTAGATCTTTACAATGAAATTGCAGAACTCAATGACATACTTTGTCTAACATCACACGTTAGTTTACCAACCCTGGCAATGATGAAGGAACCAATTAATCGGCCGTATATTGGAATTCTAATAAATTTCGTCATAATACCAGTAATGACAATCAATAAAGTTACGCCAGTGTTCATAAACCGAGCGGAGCCACAGTAATAAATTTAACAGCTACCATTCAAGCTCCGAGAGATATAGCTTTAAATGCTAATTAATAAAACCGCCTTCGCATCTCCAGAGGAAATTGTCGTTCATATTATGATTTGGTATTCTAATAGCGATGAGAACTTTTGATTTGACGATGTTTTAATTTCAATTTATTGAATAATTTATCCGCTATGAAACTGTATCAGCTGTTTTGAATTAATTGTGTTACGAATAAAACTGTTGGAATAACGAAGACAGATTTGTGTCATCATTGAAAAATACATATATCTAGGTATATTTAATATTATAAAACTAAAAAGGAACTGTTTGTTTGAACGCGCGAATCTCACGACCTGCTGGTCCGATTTGAACATTTGTTTTTGCATTATATAGCCTGTTTATCCCATATAACATTACGCTACGACCCAAAGGAACGAAGCAGTAGTTAAAGACGTAACTTAACGCGGGTGAAACCGCGGGGTATTACTAGTGTTTAATAAAAATTGAATTTATTCGTTTCGAGATGTATCTTGAGAATCAAATATTTGTTTCTTTGTTACTTGGGAATTGAAAACAGTACGTCAGAGTATTATTTGCAGATACAATTCACAATAAAGTTCAACGTAGAAAAAGGCTTCAGGCTAAATGAAAAGTGGACCGGTTTTTCCTGCAACTAGTATTGATGCTAACTCTTTGGTTATTGTTTTTTTTTTTGAGTTTTTTTTTGACGTTTAAAGTTTGTTGTCATACTATCAGCTCTAAGGGGCGGCAAGAGAGTCCATAGAAGAGATGATAAATATAGCAGTACTCACCAGGCATGAAGTGCAGTAATGCAGCGGTGATGGGGTACAGGCTGGGGCTGTATGTGATGTCCGGGCAGGCGTACCCGAGGACGGACACCACCCTGTCTGCGACCGCCCGACCCTTGCGAGTCAGATGGTAGCCCAGGCAGTGGGTGGCCTCCACGAAAGGCGGCAACATGATCGGCTTGTCCGGCAACTCAACTGTGCCGAACACCTGGAAACAGAGGCAACATTTAGAAAATTGTCTTAACATCCAACAACCGTATGCATAAACACAAAGGAGGTAGGCAAGCGTAAATAATATTAATTAAGAGTCTATTAATATCCCACTGCAGGGCAAAGGCCTTTTCTCATACAGTTAAGGCACGAGCATTGACGACAAAGCCGGGCAGGCGAGCTTATATTTCCAAGGCACTACCTGTAAGCTCAAATCAAACCTAAGGTTTAAGAGCTTAAAGTATATCGATCGTAGGTAACGTAACGTCATGAACAAATTCACATATTGGCAACAACATGCACTTGCATGAAAAGCTTAAATAACTCAACACTGCCAATGGCATCGATACGATTATTATGTAACATGTCCATAATATTTTCCAGATTCAACATACGAATTCTTACGCCAATCGAGTGCAGAGTTTAGATTTTATACAGGATCAAAAGAACAATGTTAATTCTGACTTCTAAGAAGGATGCCAGACTCTCGTTTATTTTTATAAGTCTACTTATTATTTTATTAAAGAGAATTTCTATTACGAAGTTTTAAATTTTTAATAAACTACATATCTTTTCTTGGACTCAAAGGAGATCAGAATGAATTAGTTGTTACCGTTTTGTACCAGCAGACGGATGGCAACATTACCGGAGTAGCTATCAAATATAGACGTCCCAATTCCACGTCCGATATATGGGATTGGTCTGGTACGTCAGTGTCGGTAAGCAAGCCTAGCCGTCTGTCAGATCGGATACTGACGTCAATCTAGTATTAGAATAGGTCTTAAAAAAAAACCACAAGTTAACAACCTTTTCTAATCAATGATTGGCTTATCATTACTATGGAAAGTTACATCCATGCGCAGAACGAACTAGCAATCTAATTGAACGCAAACACGGATTGATATACGATAAATAATTTATCAGTACTTACATACATTCAATTAATGATTCAGAAACGTGTTTGAGTTTAAAACTTCAAATTGTAACACCAAACAGTGTTGGAGGATATTTTTAAATGGTAGGAGACGTAAGAGATTCGCAAATTAGTGTGCACGTATGAATTTGTTATCCAATCTGTGGCTGACATGTTCTTTGGATGCGTGATTATCCACTTTGTGGCAAGGACAAGATAAAACGACGCGCACAAATTATATATTTGAGCCTGCATGTCGGCTTAGGTACTCACTACCTGCTGGTACAGCGGAGATAGATGAATATGACATTGTGACCGAACTATAAATTACAATATCAAAACGTACAACATACCGTGATGAATGGGGATGCAGAGGTGAAAACGGACAAAACTATCAAAGGGGATTTTAACGTTGACATAATATATGCCAGGTCGGGCTAAATGTTATTGGGTATTTCCATCAGGTATTTCTCAGTAGCTGCCTCGGAGTCTGGATTTATGCCCATTTGATGGCAATAGGCTCGCCCCCTATTACATGGGACTTAAACATAACTGGCGAAATGTGGGGGTACTAATGGGTACACCCTTGCCTAGCCCTTCGGGGAAAACAGGCGTGATGTTATGTATAATATAGTTGTTTATTTTTTTAGTCCCTAATGAATTCGGCGAGTGTTTGGATAAAGTTAGTTTTCAGCTAAGATGTCGATTGCTTGGCATACAACCTTCACAGTACCTACCAGTCAATAAAGGTGTAATCTCTACTTATACAATAGCAACTAAATCACCTTTACGATCAAAATCCGACGTAATATATGGCCAACGTTAAAAGAGGCTAATGTTAATAATTTCTTTGCATATATACCGTTTTAATCATCGCTGTAAAGTAAGTAAGTAGTAATCCTCATGTCACGTTTCCTGACTACTTAATTATAAACAAAACAGCGTATTCTTATTATCATGACTTGTACAAACAAGCTTAGATCAATATTTTTGTACAGAAGAAGATAAGGGCAAACATTCATTAACTTGTTTGGTAATGACTTTCGTTGGGACTTGTTATACAATGTTTATTACAAAGACACGGTGAATTATTGAAGAAATTTTTAAATCTATAGTTACTACTAATTTATTTACATTATTAGGCTGTGCTGTCCCACGACTGGGCAAACGCCTCTCTCCACTCCTTTCATCTTTCGCGATTCCGTGCTGCATCCCTCCAATTTTGGAAGAATCAATCCAGTTTGTTCTCATCTCTCGTGCTATCTTCTTTGTGGCCTGCCGCGACCCCGTCTCACTGTCTCAGGGCAGTAGCTTTGAGCTACTTGGGCCCACAGTTTGTCCGGGATGCGGCAAACATGTCCTGGCCAGTCCTATTTAAGTTGCACAGCTTTTTGAGTCATGTCAGCTATCCCTATTTTGGGTGTTTCGGACTCGATCTGTTAATTTAACACCTAGTATACTGCGCTTCAGTTACTACTACTTGATTAATTTGGCCATTCTCAGCCATAGAATTAAAATAAAAAATCTATTATCGTCCTTCAACGTTTCTGCTTAGTTGTTTGTATAGATTTCAGGTATAGAGGCTAAGAAAGCCGGTCAGCCTGCTAATGAAAGGAGCATGACCAAGCATGACGCTAAACGCACACATGTTTTATGATCAGCCAACGTTGAAATTGGTTCACTGAACGATACCATTCTCAGGTACGATAAGGACAGAAGAAAGAACTAGGCCCATCGGTTGCGCAACTTTGGGGAGCCAACGAACCCAGTGTTTGTAAATCGAACGTTACGATAAATAAAATAAATACATGTAATAAACATTTGTCACAGAGACAACAGCCGGTCCCGGCGGTGTGACGCTAACTAACTAAAATTAGACCATCAACAAAGCTCGCGTAAAAGAAGCTTGAGATAATATTGGCATCAAAAATAATATAGCTTCTCCGGACAGTGATAATTTTAGTGCAATAATATTCCGTGTCATACTTTCTCAATCTTTTGACGGTTTATTACAAGATTTTTTGTAGAGAGACGGAATTTTTAGGACTCCGTACTCGAGGAATGCAAATTACTAAGCCTCCGCTATTCATCGGTCTGTCTAGCAGCGGGCTGTATCTCATGAAAGGTAATAGGTAGATACCTACTTACAATTTTCACACAGAGTGTGTATTACTATGGCCGCTATAACGACAAATATTTTTAGACTAAAAATTAAGAGGGTCAGGCCATAGACAGGTGTTTTTTGTATGCAGTATTATATTCTGAACCATGGTACGGAATCCTTCATGTCCGCACTTGGCCGGTTTTTTTTAGATTCAGCGGTCTAGTTCTAGATAAACATAATAATAGACTACAGGCCCATGTCCAAAAATGGTGGGTCATATGAACCACCAGGTGACGTATATAGGACGATATAAGAGCATAAAATAATAAGATTCAGCACTATGCCGTCACTTGTAAGCTGTCCAACTGAGTGCTGATGAGAATTGAAAAGTGCAGGTAGAGTGAGTACATTTTGGTCATATATTTTTGTACGGCATTTTTACCATCGATAGATCCATGAAAAATAATAAGAAAGCGCGCAGTGCCGTACAAAAATGTTGGGCCACAAAGTCGGTATTTTTTTTTGATTTTCTGACAATTTCCAGGGAAAATTTGGTCATTTGATTCTGTACGGCATCAGTTTCATACTGTTTCAATACAGCTTCTAATCCATTATTCCACAACGCCGTACAAAAATCATGTGACAAGGGGAAAAAATGGAGGGTTGCAACCCCCTCTCTTTCCGTGGTCCGGGGTCCATATGACCCACCATTTTTGGACATGGGCCTGTAGTCTATAATACGCCCACTGGACATAGATCTCTACAGTTCTGACATGAATTCTATGGATAGTACATCTTTGTTATTGCTGTTTTCATTAAACCGAAACTACGCCAAACTATTCAAAGCGAAGCATTGAATGCTGGCTTTATGTACGTTCAAAGCTGTTGGTACAAACTCTGAGCCGGCACTCTAGAATTTAATGCTTACAAAGGATTTACTCAATAGCAGCTTTACTTTGGATCATAATAGATCAAGAAGTCTCGAAAGGTGAGGCCAAGAGTCTTGTGAAGTACTCATGTTTAAGATATAACGATCAAAGAGGAAAATAAATGAAGACTTGGAGTTAGAATAGTTAATGATGATAAAGGAGAAGCGTCAAGTAGATGATCGCATCATTGAAATACACGTTACAAATGATGTAGGTAATACTAGTTTTTGTCTGCGACTTCATCTGCGTGTTCTTCAATTTTTTGATGATAAAATAAAACCTGTAACAGTAACACTTAGGAGTAATGTAGCTTTCTATAAGCGATAGAATTTCGTTCTAACTCTCAGATCTATGTATAGCATTAGTTATGATATAGCTTCGGTCCGCGACTTTGCATGCGTAGACTTCAGAATTAAGCAAAAGTGTTATTCCAGACTATATATAATCTATCTCTATGCCAAAATTCACCCATACCTATCCGTTCAGTCGTTCTGGCATAATCGAGTAACAAACATTCATCTAAACTTTTGCATATAAAATAATAAAGTAAGATGATATCTGATCTATCATACATGTTTGTCTCATATAGACAAACAAGTATAATGGACACAGAGTACTACAAGCATTCACACAGTAAATCAATCCAACCAAAGCTATTAACTATATTGTAGAAGTGATATTCATAAATACGAGGTACCCTTGTTCAACAACATAGTAATGAGCATAAAACGAATGAATAATGTACTTCATTGTTTTGTTTTTCAATTACATGAATAATAATTGATGGACTACTGAATCCCTGAATAGAAGATGCTTTTCAAAGAAATGTTAAAAACAATACTTAATGAATTATGTAAAAAGTGAGATGCTCGTGGCTAAGTAATAACAGCCGCACGGGTCGATCCATCAGGTTAAGCTACGCTTGCCGGGGTTGGTCCTAGGACGAGTGATCATCTTTACACGCGAGACTCCTCCGTGCCTCGGGAAGTTAAGTTAAGTTACGTTAAGCTGTTGGTCCCAGCTAGGGTTGCCAACCCTACTATATAATATAGTATCCTACTATATTAGAGCCCCCGCCTACTATATTTTTGGAAAAAAGATGTAGTAGGCAAAACTACTAATATTTTGAATTCGCTTCAAAATGTCTAAGCGTAAAACGAAACGTAATTATTTATTTCTTAACGATTCTGGAATGTCAAGTTGACAGTTACGTTCAAAAGATTGTCAATTTCGATTTTCGATTTTTTTTGAAATAAAGTACTTATTTTGAAACCTACTATATTTTTTTAAATATTTTCCTTACCTACTATATTTTTATGGGTAAAAATTTTAGAACTACTATATTTGACCGACAAAGAGTTGGCAACCCTAGTCCCAGCTGTCATGCCATCTTTGACAGTTGTTACGGGTCATCAGAAGCCCGATGCCTGACAACCAGTCTTACCAAGGGGTAACCCAGTTACTAGGTTGTGGAGGTTAGATAGAAAGTAGCTCGATTAAAAATTCTGACATACATAATCTAGAAAAAGCTAGGCAGACAATGTAAAAAGTGGTTGTCTAAAAAAATCCTAAAAATGGAATCCATGTTATTTGATCGCATACACAGCAATTTATTTATGGTTCCTAAACCCTCGTTAGTACCGACTAATGACTTCTAATAATACGATGATACAATACGCTTTACCTCAATTTTTTTTAAATTCTAAATATTAACAGACTTTACAACAAAATATAAATATGAAAGAGCTACATTACAGCCCAAAACGCAAAGACTAAACGGAACGAACATGGAACAGATCTATACAAATAAATGAAATTGAAGTTACAATTTTGTTTGTGTCAAAATAACAGTTTTTTTTAGTAAATGCTTAAGAATGTTTACACGGTACCTATACCAATTCCCAAACACCAATTTTTTTTAGTTTCATATTGTATGTCTGTTCCGGCCTTCCGGATATCATCAAAACGATTGGATCGTTTTTGACGGGATATACACTGGCAGATAGCTGATGTTATAAGGAGTAACTTACATTACTTTTATTTTGATAACCGATATTCACGCCAACAAAATCGCGGGCTAGTAGAAAATAATAAAAAAAATCTTCACTACACTATAAACTAGTACAATGGGGGTTTCTGAAAAACCCGTAGACAAGTCCGCTTACGTATGAATGGTCTATTTATTATTTCTGTCGCGTACCCCACGTCCGGGGGGGGTCTTGAATAATGAATGCCGTTGTTTGTCCATCACTTTTTGTCCACGGAACCAGTCGGTTAAGCTGTTAGTCACGTTGCAAATTTTCTGCACCATAATGAAATTAAAGTTAACGTAGGTACGAAAACAAAATGCGGTTGCATTTAGAGAAAAACAGACGCGTCTCAATCGTTGTTGTGTCTACACTAAAGTATTTATTTAAAACTATTTTTGTATTTGTAGCAGTGTTACGTCAATCTTCATTTAATTCTCCGAATATCACATTATTTTATTCGCAATGTTTGATTCAATCGTATAAAGCTAGTCGATGTTCATTTTCACACTTAGTAACATAAACATTTGTTGCGCCTCACATCGCAATCAATAGATGTAAAATGTAAAATTAATTGCATAAATGTTCATGTTTCCTCTTAGAGAGGGAAAAAGTATAAGAAAAAAACGGCATTCAACCATACGCGGTTCGCGTGTGAGCCACGCCCCCAGCGCGCGCGCACGCTCCGAGCCGCGCGGCCGTCCTTCGTTCAGTCAAGGCCGCCCACGCGCTTAGAACGAATGCGCCAAAACCTGATCCCAGCCTGTTTTGTTTATAAACGAAACCTCAAAACAGGTTCCACAGCTTTTTGCACGTGATCTCCCGGGTTAAGCATATTAAGTGTGACTGTCGCTACAAGCATTCATTTTCATATTTACAGCGGAAAATGAATACGTAAGTACTTTATTATGCAGTGTATGAAGTTACAATGGCGAGTAAAAAATCTGATTGATGTAAATGCAAACATCATACCTGGTGTCAGCCACACTGTACGGATAACGGTAATCTTAGTCATTAATTGTTTGAACGAAACGAAATTAGACAATGACGGAACGCAGAAAATAAATTGGTTGCGGTTGCTGATATCGAACTTCAAATTAATCTAGTGTTTCTTGGCATTTACTCGCTGGCACGTAATAATAACACGAAGGTAAATATAAACAGAATGTTTGTATTGCCAATGCGTTGATAGTATTGAGGTCGAAGCGCACGTGGGCCGCGGGGCCCATCACTTGGGTCTTACACTGGATTGTACTGAATCCAACTGAATCCATTCCATCTGTTGTTATGTTCGGTTTCAACATGCACATTTGCATTCAACCTTGATGTTTGACATGAATAATGTTATGAATTATTGAGTGCTTTCAACGAGTCTACTGATATAGGACTATTTTAAGTGTTGTTTTCAAAACTGATATCTATTATGTCTGGATTTGTGTCATCTTCATAATAGATAATTGCACATACTTAAGTATGTTTTTCATTAGCAGCTTATGACACTACAAAACAACGTAGGTACTGAGTATAATGGAATTAAGTATTCCAAGAACTATTGCTCAAGAGTCAAGATGAATGAGGAGACAATTGGTCAATTGTTAGCTTGACACGAATCATAAGGTGTATTGTATCTGGACATGGATTATAGGTACATGTGTGACAATGGGCACGTGCGTGGGCGAAGCGTTAAGGCCCTAATTAGTACAGCCACAACCCGACGCGACCTCTGGCCACCGACAATCAACGCGTAATTGAATAAAGTGGACCGACATGAGCCAAATTGCGAATTTGATGCGCTTTGTGTAAGACGTTTGATTACAGCTTCTAGGATTTCATGATCCCATCAAAAGTCTATTCACTATTCAGTATTCTTCACAACTGACAATATGGTGGTAAATTCATATATAAATTCAAAGGCCAGCAAAAGGGCCCTCGACGACATACCACAGTGGCATAAATATGTAAATGAACTCAGAGAATAAGGCAGAACTTTTCCTATATGCCGCTGTATAAATAAATACGCGGCGGCTGTTATTCTCTTGCGAATAAGATCGATGTTACTATTTTCGGCGGAGCAAATCCACAAGGCGGATTCCGTCGGAAATAACTCCGTGTTTTACCATCGTACTGTGAGCGACTGTAAATCTTTCTTGGCTGTAAGTCGATTGTGAAAAACACTCATGTTATCTACGAGGCTAGATATTAGCATCGAGTAGATACGACACTAAAGCACTCAGGAGTAGCCGGTGGTATGATTTAAGATATAGTTGAACCAGTATAATAGCAAATTACATGAAAACGCAAAAGTATAGATATAAGTCAGACGCGCCAGTTAAATAAATAATGTCAGACAATTATTTTGTCACTGCAGAGAAGACACGAGCATTGATCACCATGCTTGCTCAAGGCGAATTAGCAATTTCAGACTTATATTCAAGACAAGTTCAGGTTTCCTCAAGTTTATCTTCACCGATGTCAGTGATGTCTAAGATAAACTTAGAAAGTACATATGATATTAAAAAAGTCACATTGTCACACGGTTGCGAACCGACAACCTAATGCATGAGAAGCAGGCGCCTAAACTATTAGGCCATCCCAGTGGAGAACGCATAAACTATTGCGAAGTAAAGATAGGTACAAGACCAGCCCGACTATAAGCATTCAAGCAACGCGCCGGCATGTAAATGACACATGAATGGACTAGGGTTGAAGAGATTGATTTGCATAAATACAAAAAGTAACATCTGGAACGAGAAGACGCTATGAATACGCTGACGTTTTAATATCACGACCGGTCTTTGTATCTACTTATTTAGCTGAGAGGAGCGCAAATATCGTTAAAAATGAAAACTTAGCTGCCAGAATGACAAACAAAATCTGCCTAGCCTTTTCTCGACTATGTTAGGGTCGGCTAACTGGGTAATACCCCTTGGTAAGACTGGTTGTCAGACTTTCGGGCTTCTGACGACAAGTAACGACTGTCAAAGACTCAACGACTTAACCTGCTTTCCGAGTCACAGAAGAGTCTCGGTGTGTAAAGATGGTCACCCATTCACGGAACAACCCGGCAAGCGTAGCTTAACCTGATCGACCCGTGCCGCTGTTATTACTTAACCAAAAGCACCTCCAGACCAACAGAATAACAGACAAGGTATCTAATGTAGTAGATAAGAAGAATAATTCACTTTCGTACACAATTATACTTACAAAACATTTTAAATCAGACGAGTGGCACTCTAAAGATAATGGTTAACTAAACAAATGAGTCTAGCGTGGGCAAATTCCATTGGCCCATTTTGATAGATCACATAACGACAATTAGACTCGAATGTGTCATAACTATAAATTAAGAGAAGACAATTTCCGTATCTAGTTTGCAATGCCTGTAAACAGTGTTGATATGATAACCTCAGGTCAAGCATGTTTACAGTCCCTAGTTTGATTGATAATGTGATATGCACAAATGACCCAGGGGCTATCAGCGAGAGTAGTATAATGCTCGAATATAGTGTGGAACAAAATAATTTTTACATCTTTATCAATTTGTGTAGGTCATCAGTGTTTACTTTCATTGTATTTTAGTTTGATGATACATGGCAAAGATTTTTTAGGTGAATTATGATAACCTTTCAATTCATATTGAGACTGGTTCCCACGACACAGGGAATCCTAGTGGACCAGGGGACCTGTAATCTAGTGCTTAATGCTTTTTGGTACAAATAATTTTTTTTTATTTATTTTTTTACAATCGTTATCGTCGGCGAAAGCACTGTTGATGATTATAGAACTACTAGCAGTCCGCGACTTTGTCCGTGTGGTTTTTTTTCACCAGTTATATCTTTGGTTACTACTCCGCTCTCGTAGGTCGTAGTGTGATTATATAGCCTATATTATTCCTCATGAATTTGTGTATCAAAAACAAAAATAGTTTTTCAAACCCGGCTGTGAGAGATTAGTGCGTTAAAAACAAAAAAAAACAAACTCATCAGCTTTATGATATTAGTATATTGATTAAAGAACTCAGTGCCGACTATCGATGACTAGAAAGAAACTATTGAAGAACTTAGCAGTAAAGCTAAACCAAAGACGCCTGAAACAGAAACTTCTAATATAACAGCGTGGTTGGAGGAAAGTGTAGTATAAGATCACACTGGGCGCTTAACCTTTCATCGAGACATCGAGTTTGCAACAGATTAAACGTAAACCATAATAGCTGACGCAGACTGCGGTGTATGGGCAAAGAAAACAAAATAAACTGTACAGAAGGGGAACTTGTACCAATAGAAAATATTATTAAATACCCAGTTTATATTATCCATTTTAAGAGAAAAAATATCTGAAGATGGATAAACATGACATCTTTAAAGGATTATAATAAGACCAAAGGTTGACGAAAAAAACATTGACGAAAACAAATCATGTAATAATTTAACATCTACAGAACCCGTTCGTGGTTCCCGTGCCACACAGAACATTGTTATTCCAACTCTCTTTGCGTATGATATAAATATTGGCAGTGTTCATACGATAACGCACTGAAATAGATCGACCTAATAAATAGGAAACAAAGTGTGTGGCTCTATTGCGCAATATTAGCTCTGACACGGATGTGAGTGTGCTGCGAATGTTGCACAACGCATGGCATTAGAATAAGTTGTTAGTGCACCTGTCAGTGCCTTGTTTACTAAACGTTTCCGCTTGCTCAAAATATTTGTTCCAATATAAAAACATTCGTTTTAAAATTGATGCTGTACATGAGTCGTTAATTTATCCAAATTGTAATTTTTATTGGGGAAGAAATTTTGCAAGAGAAAAACAAAATATTTTTTGAGTAAATTAAACTGAACGATCTTGAGAAGGCAATGGTGGAATAAATATTATGAGCACGTGGATGTTACTTTAGATTTGTGTAACAAACACGATAAAACCAACCACTAGTTTGTTTCTAAAAAGCTTAAGCATGCACAAAACAAAACATACAATTGCTTGTGCTTGTGTTTTATACATTTGAAGGCAAAAGTAATTACTTATATTAAACTTTATATGTAACGTTGCGTATTCTAAACAACTTTTAGCAAGTATAAGAAACTGATTACAATTCAAGAGATAGATTAAGTAAATTAATCGTAAAAGGAAGTTGAATATCCGAAACCAAATAATGCAATCCAAGGAAATAAGATGCAAATGAAAAGCAGCAAGAACGTAAACAATCAAAACGAACAGGAAAATTACGCAAAAGCTAGCTAATATCAACACGTAATTAACGTTATCAATAAGGACCACAATAAAGGACTGCAACGCATAACTCTTGATAAAATTCAAAACATTGTGACCCAACTGGGTTCGGGGACCCGATACGCAGCCATTAATTTATTAATTAAAATAGCAGTAAACATCTTGGCGACGCTGCAGCCGATAATGATACAATGATACGAACAAAGTTCGATTTGAACCGTTCCATAATTATCGCATCATATAATTTTGTATATTTACGTGCTATTGTTCACGTTGCTTGTTAAGATATTCTATGATTTACGAGTCCAGTGTCTTTTGTGATTAATTACTGTGGGTTCAAAGATAGCCTAGGGTTTTTACTCGGTCTGTAATTCTTGAGTCATTAGCTATGTTCTGTATTGTCTAATGATTACTAGCTGGGCCACCAATAATTACCAGAATAAAAGCAACATCAAATTATACATCTAGTAATTGAACCGAGACTTGGCCTTCAATGCTTTGTTTCTGTGAGTATGATGTATTTGATTATGATGATATTTGTATTGTCTTTTGCGGTATTATCGCTTCGATTTGTGTGATTAATTAAATCCTAGCCATCTATAGAAACTGTAATAAGTCTGATAATTGACCTATCATTGTTCATACATAAATATTTATTACGAATTTTATTATTGTACTGATATAAATGTATTTTCTTCCTGTAGAGATTTTGTTGATTCATTCTCTTTCGCAAAATTCGTCTTGCTTGGTTCGATGTTACAGCCTTTTCAGTGACGCTTTTGCCAGTGTCAGATTCTTCATCGTTTACGTTTATTTTATCATTTTCCAACTATTACTCATATCGAAAACCAATATCGAACATACATATAATAAAACATATTGATTATTCATCAGCTTACTCAGCACTTGACCAAACTCTTAACCGCATAAAAAAACTACACAAAGAAAATTCCATGCTCATTATTTGCGCAGTAGGTAATTAATCTAGCATTTTACAAAAACAACTTACACATAAATACTTTACTTACAGTAAACATTATTATTTAAGTGTGCAGTTTAATAGTCATGCGTTGCATACATTACCCGATAACACTGTTACCGATAACGTCTTGATCGTGCTTTAGAAAAATGCAATTGGGTTAGGTCGGTTATAACTAAGTAATAATAATACCAGCCTATTATTGTCGCGCTGCAATCCATAAAGAAGCTACGAGCATTGATCACTACGCTTGCTCAAGGCGGTTCACAATGATTTCCTTCACCAATGTCAGTGATTTCCAAGACAAACTTAGAAAGTACATATGAAGTAGACCAGTCACATTGGCACTCGTGCCCGGTTGCATGAAAGGCGCCTGCCTTATCCATTGGGCTATCAAGACGATAACTTGATATAACTTGGGTATTATGCATGATGGCATAATGCATTCGTAGTCGTGTATCAGATACATAGTATCATTTAACTTGCTGACAGGTTGAGCCGTTTCAAGTTTGTGCAACACCGCTTACGAAATATAGAATGAAGGTGGTTTCACACCGGCTAGGCGAGGAGTGGACTGGATGGAGAATTATAATTTGTATAAGTAATCAATACTCTATTCCTGCAGAAATATAGTTTAATATTGTACGAACAAATATTTCAATTCACGTCTCGCGAATCATGGGGGTGAAAGGTCGAGATGCACGTGGATGTGCAAGGTGAAATTATAATATTTGATGCTACAACAATAAACTATATTGCCGCTTCAATAGAGTATTTTTTGCTTTGCAAAATGGAGACAAAAGTTGCGCGCGAGCTGGCACGAGCCAGAACTGGTCAGCACAACACATCTTTTGGTCAGTGTGATTGCAATTCTCGCTCATCTGACGACCTTGACAGTTGATAAAATGGCGTCTTGTTTCTATGTTCGTCAAACTTTTCAGAATGTTCTGTTTCTGTATTTTTACAAGCGTGGGTTGGCATTACACATGCAGCTGCTACAATCTGTTTTTCTAGTCCTAGATCATCTTAATTTTATAAATATCTTGTAGTAATGGTCTTTAGTTTTCAGGGTTCCGTTCCCGAAGGATGTTAACAAGATCCTATTACTAAACCGCTCTGCTGTTCGTCAGTCGGTTTGTCAACGGTCTGTATCTTACGAACCGTAATAGGTAGAGAGTTGAATTTTTTACAGAGTGTGTATTTCTACATATAGTCACTATAACAGCTGCTGATGGTAGCATAAAGTAAAGTACAAGTGATTTTTTGACGTGACAACGTCTTATAATTCGATGGAGCCGGCTGCACGCACGAAAAAACATGACTCATGCGGTGTTACCTCGCTATGCGGCGTTACCTCTTTTGAAAAATGAAACCATTCCATCAGTATTTTCTTATGACGTTGTCACGTTCAACTATCGTCAGTAATCCGACTTTACAGACAACCGATTTTTTTTTACTAAACTATTAAAAAAAATGTAGTGTTCAATATTGTACGGTAGCACGGAACTCTTCGTGTGCAAGTCCGAATCACACTTGGCCAGTATTTTTTGTTGACTTCATATTCTCTAATGCGGGATTCCCTAATGATGTTGTCTTATTCATAGTGGATTTTCAACTGCTTAACTGCTGAAATGTTCGGCTATCCGCATGATTAATAGCACTACCTACCTACACTTAATAATTCTAATGCCTTGATGTGGACACAATTACAAAATTGATTTGTAGTTTTGATTATCTTTCTTACAAACAATTCCATTCTGATTAGATTTCCTTATCAGTAGTTTTCTATTATGTAATTTCAATACTCATTGTTTGCTTTATGACACAAATTTTATTGACGCTTTTACTTAAGTACCTATTCATAGTTTTTATCTAAATTACTTTATTATTCTTTTTAGGTAGTTATAGTCTAGTACAGTCATCCACAAGCCTGACGGACCGCGTGGACCTTCATGCTTATGGATGACTCGTTTAGTATTAACTTTTGTATTAGTACTGACACTCACATTATTGAATCTGAAATCGCTATCTGCCTTTGTCCTGCAGTGGGACTGTGACAGGCTAGTATTATTATTTATTGGTACTACTAGATCACTCGGTTACTATCCAATTTCTTTATGATCGCTAATTATCTGTGTTTATTCGTTTTCATCGTTTCTTAGGATTGCTAAGGCTGTTTCGTTTCCATCAGCCATCCAAATTCATAACTATCTTCGTAACAAGTACCTAATTCCTCGGTATAACCATCATCCTTTACGAGAGAGACATATTTTATTCCCAGTTTCTTACTTTCCCTTACTGGGTATATTTCGTTGTCAATACAGAAAAGAGTTGTGTTTGAGAAAAAATTAACTAATTTAGATTAACTTCGTACTCTACTACAGCTGCGGACAATATTTAAAAGTTAATTTAATTAACACCCGGCGTTTAAGAATAATGTTTTTTAAATTGCTTGAACAATTATAATGAGCCTCCATACTAGCTGCTGAGCGTGCCACTCGAGTCAAATGACTTAATTTCGGTACTGATGTTGGTAGTGATTTAATTTGTAATGATATTTCCCGTATCTTAATAGAAATGTTTTTCAAAGTCAGCGATGTTGCTGTGGCTCTAAGTATGAATCTTGCAAACTTGATTTATATTTGGCATCTAGAATTCTAGAATCAGCACCAGCACTATACGGAAAAATATTGTTGTTGAATACGATGCTATTATTTCTATCAATACTCCTACTAACATAGCCAAACCTTGCGTATCTTACCGACTACCATCTTGGAGCAAAACATTACCTCTAACATCTCAAGTTTCGCGTTCAGTAAGCCAATTTATCAGATAGAGCAAAGGAAAAACATTGTTATCCATTACGCAAACAGATCTATTTACTTAATGAGACCAAATAACAAGGAGAGATTACAAGGCCGAATTACCATCTTTCGGCAAACGGAGCAACAGTTTAATTTCCGTTTTAATTCAGAAATTCAAGGTTGGAAAGAGAAAAAAATAACCACCGAAATTAAGAGACTACAAAAGATAGATTGAAAAGTAATTAGAGCAAAAGAAGATCTAAAGACAGGCAACTGCTTTGACAAAATAGATATTAAGAATTGAGACAAAAAATACGGTGATAGCGGTTGAGTAAGAGGTGATAACAATAGAGAAGATGTAAAAGCAATTATCGCTCGGTTATCAAGTAATTATTCAATGCCCATGTAAGCTGCAGCGTTAATTGGTAGCAATTGCGCAAACTCGATTAGACGCACAGAACCGCAAGTGCTGTGGTTTGGCGCACTCGAATAATTCTGCTATCAATGTGGCACTCCGGGTATGCACTGGCGACTAGAGGCACTTGTTAGGCGTGCCGATTAAATATCTCAGACATTTCCTTTCCAACCCAGAAACGGAGATTAGATATGCGCGAATTACAAAACCGAAGCCGGTTTTGGCAACTGTGAGACTTTTACGGTGCATTGCGAATTTTTCAAGCAAAATATAGGAATGAAAGAAGACAAAGAGATTGACCACCAAATTCGCGAAAGACACTTTAAGACGTCGCTACAATACACCTTAAATTGACAGAGATAGCATAAGACTTAAAGGCCACTAAAAATTGAATTGCATTTGAGAATTTTGCCGTAGATGTATTTAATTTGCTAATAAGGCGAAAGACTAATTAGTTACTAAAATACATGTTGCTTAAGAGCCTCGGGATAAGTTATTCGTTCACTGTACACAATATTAATCTTTAATAACGTTATCTTATCGCAGTATATTGCTTCAATCCGTATCCACAAATACCGCCGAGCATAAACTATTCATATTTTCATTCATTCATTCATATGACTGTTCCACTCAACTATTTTCCTCCACATCAATATTATCGCAACCCATATTTTGTTTTCCACTGTATTTTCGTTTTCGTCTCCACACGTTTTGGACGCAGTTATTAAATTAGTACTTTACATAGTTACCCAACAGTTTCTGCTCTGACTCCTGCAATTTCTATTTTAAGCGCAGACATAAATTCCATATGCAAATAAACCTGTTCTTCTGCGTTTACATCGAAACAATGGGCGTTGTGTAAATCAATATTTCTATAGGCGTTTTAAATACTGTTTGCGGTAACGAGATGAGTGAATTAACTAGATAAATGCTCAAGGTCGAGGAGTGCGTGCGAACTCTTGTAAGTGCAGGAAATAGGTTCTGTCTGTCCGTATCTTTGTATACTTCCTGTGGTTGCACTTGTCGCAATTCGGCTTAGTCATAACCAGTAATATTCACTGGTCGGCCGGTCAGATCAGCTGACTCGATCACAAGGACGTGCCTCCTCGAGCGTGTAATGCAAGTTGTTTTCACATGTTTTTAGTGCCGTTTTTTTGCTAGTGTGTTTATCTTTCTTTTAAGAGTCTTTGTTATTCTGGGTCCGAAATTCGCTACTTTTTCACAAAGTTTTCCTCTGCGTAACAACATCCGTAGGTCTACTTATGTATTCATGTCTCGGATTATTTCCTAAGTCATTGTTCTTTTAAACATGAACCGAGATTGAAAATACATCAGTTATATAAAGTTAAATAAAACATTGATGTTCACGTGACCACAATGCAAGTAGCAGAAGGTGAGAAAAACAAAATGGTTCTTGTCTATTTTAAGACTTGGCTGCCCGCCATCGCGCGCGCGGCTTTACCTATGTAAGTATATCAATTATCGGTACGAAATGATTTTATGTGACATTAAAATCAAAATGGGGCAATTGAATGATAAACTTTGCTGAAACAATAAAGCTGACCGACATTTAATTTTTTTTATTATTATAACTTAGCTTGTATTATATCATTCTTGTCGAAAGCAAAAGTCAAGTTGCCCAATATAGTAATCTGTTTCGGCGAAGAATTAGGATAAGAGACTTTACAACTACACTATAAAGATGAAAACAGGTACAATAAAACTCCATAAACACAGCGATGAAAACAGAAACGCGTCGTAGTATTCTTATAGTTTTGACACGCCTCTCTTGCGTTATCAGCGGTTATTAATCAGGTGTTTTGCTGCTCACGCGCACGAATAAAACCGCAGTACTCACGAAGCCGCGTCATATCTTCTTTACTCACTGACATGCATCGAAACTCCCGCCAACTTGATTAAAGACGCCTAATTACCTTTAATTGGGGCATTTCCAAATGTTCCAAGATAAAAAAAATTGGTACTTCCAATTAATATTGCACCGATACTGATTGATATTAATCACAATTTTGATTTCAATCCGACATTGAGCCATAACAAAATGTAATTAAGATTTGAACAACGGAAATTAGTTTACAAAAGCCGTCTATAGGGGTAAACAATATATTCTCATTGCAGCAAACTGTTTTTGGAGCCTTTAAGATGCGAGAGTAAGGAGAGATGATCCTCCTAACTTACTTCAGAGTTTTCCCAAATCATCATTTCTATTTACCAAAATATGTAAAGCTTCTGCCCTCTGAGGTTTAATTAGACTTGTATTTTAATATGAAATAGCGCACAGTCGGGCTTTCGTCCGCCGTAATCGGATTTGATGTAATGAGATTATGGCATGACGCGGCCGTCTGAGTAGCGCTTGTATTTAAAGGGCTCTGTTGCTAGACAACTCAACAAGTCTTTATTTACCCAATAGGCACTTGGTAAACCCCTGGGTTTGAAACAAAGGCACAAAGCGAAGTCGGCTAAGCGAGAAATTCTGACAAAGAGGTCTTTTAACAAATTAGACTCGGATTCTCGACACAATGACTGTAGTTATCAAATTGTGAATATTATAGAGAATGAAAATATTGTGGTCAAACGTCGCGACGATAGAAATTCTTCCCATCTATTCATCAATTCCATAAATATCTCGTATTTACAATCAGATAGTCACATCAAGTAGTAATGTCTAGGTCATGAAGACCACAACGCAAAACATTCGGACACTTTCGTCGGCTTTCTCCGTCCCTCTCGCACGTATAGTATGACGGATAGCGATATCGTTGTAAATCCACCGTTATCGGTGAGTGACAGCGTGTGACGGATTGCGAGGTCAAGGCGCGTATGTCGTTGGCACTGCACCAGAGTTCACATGACGAGTTCCTACGAACGACCCTCGAGCGAATTTCACGGATACCTTACCTACGTTGAACTGTACAATAATGTTGTAATTCCTAATTTCGTTTTGTCCATTTCCAAGTTTGTCCATCAGAGAAATGTTAAGTTCCATAACCATAATGTACCTAACTCTCAACCACATCATCTCTCGTCTTTCAAGGAGTGCGAATATAATCTTTAACTCACACCACATAAATGGTAGCCTACGTTGCTTTACGTTATACTTTTATGATAATGCAAATTGCAATATGCATATTACGACATTACACAAGGCATATTTGGCAACGTTGTGCGTCAACCTTTGAGACGTATTTGAAACTAGCTTCTGTTCTGCCTACGACTTCACCCGCGTAAGTTACGTCTTTGGTAATTTATTATTCTGCACCTTTGAGACGTAGCATGATGTTACATTGCCTATACTATTCCTCACGAATCTGGCTAGTTCAGACATTAGTTTTAGAGATTAGCGCGTTTAAAGAAACAAACAAACAAACAAACTCGTCAGCTTTATTATATTTATATTAGTATAGATGAAAAGAATTGGATACTTCGAATGCCTATACCTGTTGATGGGTGCGAACAGCATCCAATCTGCGGTCAAGGGGATAAAGTAGTAACAGTACTGCAACCGCAGACAGTTGAACAGTAGGTACAATGCTTATATTGCAATCGATTTCCTTTTGTGAATTGTATGGTTCATTTTATTAGATGAGTCATCATTGCGATCCTGTCTAGGTAAATAAAACATATACCTCAAATGACAAAGATAATAGATAACCTCACTCCAAAAGTAGATTCATGTTATGGGTATACATCTCTTACAAACCCTAAAATTAAGAAATTATTGATAGCCTGTACGGACCCAAATCCGATAGAAGAATACGAAATATTGCATTTAACAGACTTGAAATCATCTACTCTAAAACCTATGTCTATGGCACTACAAAATTTCGAAGACCGAATGAAAATGTTGTAATTTGTAACTTATAATTGGACGTCTCTTATTAAGAAAACTAAGTACAGTCCAAAATTAGGATAACAGGTGGAACATCCAGTGACTCATTGTACTTACACACAAGATTATAGACATAGAAAAACAAAAGACAATCTATAAAGCTATGAAGGCTAGAACTGGTAACTAAAGATCCTAAAATTATATATTATGTGCTAATGAAACGAATATTAGATTAGCTGAAAAAACATAATTCCTAAAAAAATCTACCACGCACAAACACTGGTGTTATTGCCAAATATCATTCGGACGCAACAACAAAACATACACTAATATTATCGACATGGAATGCCTCCCCTGTTTCTGAGAAAACCGGAACGCTTGGCTTGTTACCTTGGTTGGCACGTGGACGTCCGCGTCCCAGTGACTCATTCCACGTACAACGTCATGAACCTAAACAACAGTGACGGAAACTCCAGAATAAACTATTTCGTTACGAGATTTTAGGATTAGAGGACCATGTTCATAACATACGAGCAAAGAAGACCTAGCTTCCACCAAAATGGCCAGAAATTTTCCGATCGTTGTATACACTGGAAGTTTAGAACTCTTGCCAAGTATTCCGGATTCAGAGATAACAATAAAACATACAGTAAGTCGTTAGGCATGGAATTTCTCCCCTGTTTCTGAGAAAACCGGAACACTTAGCTTCTCACCTTGGATGGCACGTGGACATCCCAGTGAGTCATCCTTACATTGAAACACGTTCCAATGCGAGTACACATTTGTCACTGGAATAAATTGGGTCAATGTGTTGGACAACAATAGAGATTTCGAGGAAATTGTGAAGATGTTAATGTAATTACGTACACGCATTTAGCTTGTACTTTCTTGGAAGTACCTAGGTATAGCAGTAGGGTGCCAAATTAAAAGCAATACTTTAAATACATAAGTAATTACATAAATATGTGGCTCTTCTCCAAGTTGGGCACACGTCATTTTTGGAATTTCATTGATGAGTTTCTAATGACTTGTAAATCTATCAAATGTGAATGAAGCAGTGGATATTAATAGAACTAACAGCATACTGTGCACAGAAGATGCAACTACCATCTAAGGATGGTATTACTGTGCCAAAATCTTGACTCAAGCATTACTTAAATTCAGTTGGGATTTATCAACCCTGAGTAAATTAAATCAGTAACATGTGAAGACAAATATATACGTATGTATGATTGTTGTTCATAATATCATTGATGACTTGATCAATAAATATGTAATTAGATAAAAGTATAATTTATGGCTGTTTGACTTTAGATATTATGTGGAACAAATACACCATTTTTGGAATTATTAATAGATCAACGGAGGTCTTGGTGTTCACAAAATTAATGAAGGAAGGACCTGAACAATGTATCCTGATGATGACTGTTTTCAGGTGTAATCAGACCAAATAAGAAGTAGAGCTACCCAATCATAAAATGGAAAGCACTCTACACAATCTGGAAAGCTCTTACAATGCAATCGTTAAACACACCCACATACGAGTCTTGTGCATGTGGCGAGAGACGCGTGCGCGCGGCGGCGAAGGTGAGCGAGCTAACTTGATGCCGAGCCAATCTCTCGCGTGCATATTAATGAAGCCGTTATTGTGCATTTCGTACACAAAAACATACCCATTTTTTAATTCAAATCTGTTTTTTTTCCACTTTACATTACAACATATTATAATAAATGTCTTTACAATAAACTCATAAATTCACGGTACTTGTATTTAGCTAGAGCCACCTGTTGTATAATTAGTCTGCCATTGTTTGGCCGCCGGCGGTTAATTAAGATGCGCGAGAGCTCCTATTGTGACGCGAGGATGCGCGAGCGCGTTGATGTCGTACACAAGGACCCGCTCGCTACACACAAGCCTACGACTTCAACTAAACAGACGTATACGTGCTATTCCACATGACACTAATACACGGCCTCGTTACTAGTTGGTCAGATTGACTTTTTATTGACAACTTCACGCACATTTCAGTTACAAGGACAACCTGCGCCTGTGTGAGTTCGTTTTGTGGTCAACAAACAGCCACATGACTTGAATATTCAAGTGCTAGCTAGTACACGTAACATGTTGCTAAATCAAAAGAGAGCACTTGAATAAAAACACGTCGAAAACTCCGAGACCTTGACGGGGACGTCGCCTTCTTATCTGGGGGCGTGATATCTACCTAAAATTTGGGAGGTATTGTGCAAAGTAAATACACATGACCTTGGAAATATTAAGCGCTTGCCGGCTTCGCGAGATAACGCTCTCAACCGCGCACGCTACCTTGCGAGTTCAAAACGAATTTCTTTATGTGCGAAACAAGTTAGTGAAGTTGGTCGCACACCTTGGAAAAAAACCTATCGCTGTCGCGTTGCGTAATTTGAAAGAGCACTGACCTGTGTAACCATGTCCCAGTAGAATCCATCGAGCATAGACTTTCCATGTTGATGTTGTCTGCAGAGCGCGGGCCAGAGGGACGCGCGGACGGGGCTGTTGATTGCCCAGGAGTTTTCTCTGATAAGTAGTTTGAGCTCGCGCTTGCGGGTCTGTTGGATGAGGGGCTGGATCTCCTCGAATGTTTTGAGGGGTGCTTTCTTGCCTGCGAATAAGGGAGAGGGTAAGCACTGCGTCCAGATAGTCGAGGGGTCGGAGACGGCGAGGGACTCCGCGCTGGGTGCGCGAAACGCGGCCGGTTCTATGTACATCGCACAGTAGGCGCGGGGCACATGCTTTCGGTGCGCGCGCGCCGCCGGCACTGCCGCCCGCAGCCGCAAGCTCGCCAGCCTCCGGAAAATGCGATAGCGCGCCCCAACACTGTCACACTTCTATTGTTTATTTGACCGTGTGACGTGCGCGCCGGTACAATAGACCAAACCTATTCAATTATGTTTTTTAATTTAACTAATTTAATTATTACATTAACAATTCTAATTGATTCAGTCTGGCGATTGACTTTATTACTTTACTTTTAATTTCGTTTAGAAATAAAGCACAACACCGCACTAATTGTAGGTATATTGTGGCCCAAAATCAAGCATAATCATAAAAAAAGAAAAATTTCATAAAAACGTACATTACGTCAAGTAAACAACACGTAGATATCACACGATAACAGCATGAACAGTCGTATAAATAGAAACAGAATCAAAGCAAAACGCAACGTTTTGGACGTGCGCCAATAAAACGAAATTTTCGTATTGCATACGTAATCGTAGGCCGACACTGGAAACTAAACGAAATAAAATATTTGAACAAGATACGCCCTTTGCTTCACCCAACATACGTTCTAAATACCGCACATTTGTTGTGTCAAGTTGCAAGTTCAAATAAATAAATCTAAGTTGTCAAGTGTACTAAAGTTGTTAAGCTTAGCATGGAATTAAAAATGTACGACTAGCTGCTATTGATTATCCATCAGCCACTGAAATAGCTCTGTCTGATTTAACGTAATCAACTGTGTACCACGGAGTTAACCGCTCACTTTGATGTAAATAGATTGTCGTAGCTTTGAAACATTTTGTCTAATGACCGAAACTGAGTTTTAACTTTTAATAGGGAATAACACTCAACCTTAAATTAAGTTATAATAAACCGCCAATTTTCCAATTTTTCAAGATCAAGAGAGCAAAAAAGGACTACTAGATAATAAAGAATGAAAGATTTTGATCCCGCTTTTATAAAATTTTGAACGTTCGCGTAAGCGTTCAGGCAATTGAAAAGCTTTCAGGGGCTCAATTTTCAGACGATCGTGACCCGCAAAGCCAATTTCCCGCCGTAATCTTTACTGGCATTTACGAAAAGCTTTTACTTTTTTAAAAACTATTTCCGTCGTAGGTACAACGCTTAATGGTAAAGCAATGTCTAGAAACGATTTAAAAGCAAAAAGTATAAATAAGTATCAATATTTAAATTTTTATTACTTAGTTCGATTTTCAAAAATTGAGTTCATATTGCACCATTTTTTTCTTTTTACTCGGTGACGTCATTTGTCTAGAAAAAGCAACATGGCCGTTTGTACCAACGGTTAACATTGAAGTGTTAAGTAAACAAGTATGATAAGACGAGGTTATCTTCAATGCAGTCGCCGACCAACCGCTGCGATTGACAGACAGACGATTTATTTCTTAGTTATTGTTACGTCTAAGCACAATAATAACTATTTTACACAGATTTTTTGCACAGATTTTTTGATGGTGTGCATTGAAATACAGTCCACATCCAGGTAGGTATTTAAGCATGGAATAATGTCTAAGGTAGAATAGAAAAGTTCGGTCTGTGGAGTAGTGTGGAGACCTGTAATTAGCAATCTAGTTGTGTAGGTATAGTGTCAAAATGTTTTTATTCAGAAAGCCTTCTTAAAATGTATAGAAAAAAATGTATGTAAGCTACCTTCAGAGAATGAATAACCCGTGGTAAAATGCCAAATCGTCGTATTTTCCTAAAATATTATTCTCAAATTTAAAAAACCTAATATAACACAATATTAGGCAATACATATTGCTTAACAGTAAAAAAAAGAAAATTCTTGTATTATCATTGCGGAAATTAAAAATGTCATAAAATTAAACTTGCATTTATCAATTTTCTTAAAACATGTTTTCTGAGACATCAATTACAGATTAATAATAAAAAGCCTGCCTTTTTATAGGGAATTAGGGAGGTGTATTTGTCTGGGCGGTTAGTTAATTTCCGCTACATCGCTTGCATGTGAGTGGCTCAACTTCCGATTTTGTTATAAATAAATGTTTCTTCTCATGAATTTAGTAAGTAATTAGCAATTTATAAGATAAGTCGACTTTCGAGAAATTTAGTGATTGATTGTTTTTTTGGCTGATAAAATTGATTTTGTGGTTATCAAGCCACAATTAACTCATTATGCTTCATCAATTAGCCCTTTTTTTACCTTTGTCTCTATTTGAGATAAATATATCTTCATTTTACTTACTCAATTCTCTATTCATTGATAACTTTGCTGTCTAGGGACTTTCTAAACTTCGAGGTCACCACATTTTAAGCTTTTTCTTAAGCCAGTCTTGAGGGATATAAAGCCTAAGTAATATACTTTAGGTAACCCTTTGAGCTATGCAAATGTCCGTAGAGACATCGCGACATTGCGCAGTATTATGAAATATTCTAAACGTGCTTTCCCAAAGACGAATTGGCTAAGCAGGTAAGTATGATAATAAAAAAATATTGACAAAGAAACTGAAAGACAGACCACAGACAAATCTTTGGAGGAGGCCTTTACCCAATCTGGGGTTCTTGCAATAATTAGATTTATAGATCAACTAACAATTCAGTAATGTACCTATGTAACTAAACAATATACCTACCAGAAATAAGATATTTCTGTAAAATGCAAAAAATAAATGCCTTGTGTATGATTAACAATGAAAATAACAACACAGAAAAATTGCTCTGTAATCACATCTACTTAACCGAAAAATACTTTCACATAGATTTTCGTATTGATTATAATTTTCTAAGAACTGATATGGAGATGACGTGACGCCGGGAGCGTACGCATACCATGAGTTTATTATTGGGTTTAAGATACCGTTTGTTTTATCAGATGGAGTAATCTTCCAGCTATTTTAGGTTTGTTTTTATCTAGATTATCTGTTATTTTCATCCCATTGAGATGTTACTAACTCTGTTACAATTCCAATGTCACATTAACATTCTTACTTTGAAGAGATCAAAAGGAAATTTGCGTGAAATCAGAAATTCGACATAGATGAAGATGTAAGCTCTTCACCGGCATAAAGAAAACGTTGACTTTGTGGATAGTGGCGCTGTTTATGAAGGAAGACGTCAAAAACTCGTCAAAATTTGTACATTTTACGCTTTTACGCTACGTTTATTTAAATTCATGTCGGTCTGTACGCAAAAGATACTCCCTCCAACTATGGAAAGTTGAAGCATTATGGGATTCAAGGAGTGACAAAAATTCTTTTTGTATGTGATAGCCAATCCGCCTTGAGCAAGCCATTAATGCTCACGCCTTCTCTGTATGAGAAGAGGCCTTTGTCCTGTCAGTAATACATTTGACAGTAATAGGCTGGTATTATTTTATATAATAGCCAGATACATGAGGAATCTACAAAACGCTATGACCCACGGGAACGGAGTAGTAGCCAAAGACGTAACTAAAAGTGGATGAGAAAAACACGCGGATTTAGTCGTGGACAGAAGCTAGTCAGCAGTAGCTAGCTGAACGTTTCAATGCAAAACTTATTGTAGAATACAATATAATTGTAATTGCGGGTATACTAACAAAACTTAGTCCGCGCATAAAACTTTGCCACAACACCAATATATCTATTCTGCTCGACGTACGTATGTCACTGCAGGGATTCAGCAGAATATCAGCGTCTGGTATATTTGCCTGGCACATGCTGAGCTGGACTTCCATTTGGTGCAACTTGAGACACACACCCTACTTTGTCCTAGTCCATAGCTGATTGATTGTACTTTAGTATTGTGATGTGTCTTTTGTGTGCACCGAATAAATGTTTTATCTATCTATACAGGGGGAGAACAGACGTGACGGCTAACGTTTTCAGAGATTTTCAATAAACTGTTTTCTGCGCTCAACCAGATGAGAATGTAACAAGCCATTGGTACACAAACAATGTTTTTAATAGAAAATTTTGCATGCCAATTTGGAAATACGATGTGTATTCCAGTACTGTTGTATTGTGTTCACAAGGGCTACTTTCTACTTATCTTCATGCGCAAATAACCAATATTTTAGTCATTAGAGTTAAACAAAGGAACGTAAGAGTTATACTTAGTGACCAATAGTCGAGTGCTTAGTTAAACTTTATGCAGTAAAAACCATTATCTATCAAACTCAGTAGCAGCCTGGAGTTTGCAAGTTGGTTGTGTGACATCCTCATGCATTAGGAAAGAAAGGAGAAGGTCTTCTCGAGGCGACCTTCCCTCTCTATCTCTGTGTGTACATGGAGAATCGAGATTCAAGCAGCAAGCATTGTGCGCGGCCAGATGTATGACCTCAATCCTCATACGGGACTTCGTTCCTGACATGCCTCCCCCCTCCACCGTACAGTTTTTTTAACTATCTTTGTCAATATTCATTTGCATATGACATGGCGTGTTCCGAACGCATGCTATGTTATTTAATTATTTTAAAATGAATTGCTTGATAGAGGCACGTAATTTTATGCCGCCATAAAATACTATAAACCTGTCTGTCTTCTATCTTATCACTTTAATCCACTTTTTTGTTGTTTAATTTATTTGAAGACCACTTTTTTTATAAATAAATCAAGCTATGTCAAATCAAAAATCTGTCTTGATGTGACTTAAATGTCAAACGACCTTTTCTAAGGATATTGTTTATTTTTTTTCTACTGGCCAATTTAGGCATGCACCTTTAAAGTTACAAGTGGACACGAACAAACTTAGATAATCTCGAGAAAAATGATAATTAAGAATTCGAGAACGTTGAGAGCTTTGAAGACTTTTGTGACTCAGATTTCATGAAGCTAATTATCAATTGTTATGTGCAGTCTTTATATTTATCTAACTAATGTTCATATTCCGCTAAGAAAGTATGGATACAACTTGTAGAAAAAAAATATCCTAAGAAAATAGTCCATGACAATTTTGAAATACAGGGATTTTTTCCATTCGTTCGTCCATTCCATACTAATCCAACACTGGAAGTTTAGATAAATAATTATGCTTCCTTTATGCAATCCCTGCTTATCACTCCTGGTTCCATCCTTTTCACACATTATTTATTTCCGTTTCATTTCCTCGCAGCAGCTGCAATCTAACTCATCTTGTTTCGTTCATAGTTAGACAGAATTCACACAAAAGGGACCTTCAGACAGAATTAAAAAACAATCTAACGTCTGTTTTAAATTCCGAATATCAATGCGCATGATTCACTCTCCATGTGTAGTCTAATACACTCTGCGATACAGCGTGTATTTTTATCTTTTAAGATTGTGCAAACCCACAGTGCGTGTTTACAAACGAATAATATCTAGTGTTCCAGGGCTGCTATCAATTAGTTTAAATTAATTTGCTAGAGTTCTCCAAATAATTGATGTTTTCTCATCTTCCCAGCTTTGGTTTGTCAGTGTTTTACACATATTAACTGTTGTCTACTCTCACAGCGTCATCATCATCCAAACTCAATATTATAACTCAGGTGTCTGGAATTCCAGGTTCAATTACAAAAAATCACTGATCGAAAGCTACATTATAGAGTGTCACGGGATATCCTTCATGATAAACTTGTATTTCACGCGAAGTCACGGGCAGAAAAGCTAGTATCCAATAAATCCATTCTAAGCATTCCAGAAGCTTTTTTGTGAAATAAAATAGTGTAAATTCTTCCGAGCTTTGAATTTTTCTATCCAAGGAAAGATCGAGGTTACTGTGAAAGTGTTACTGGAAACTATCGAATATCTGGTTGTTTATAATGATAGTTATTGATTGATTTGACGACACGGTTGGCGCAATGGTCGAGCGTTTGACTGCCGCTCGATTCCTGTACGGAACAAATATTTATATGGCCTACAAGTAGTTCTTCCAGGTCTGTTTGTTTGTGTATATGAGTGTATATATGTCTGTAAACGCACCCACGACACAGAAGAAATAACTAGTGAGGCAATTTCTAAAAAAAACCAGTAATCGCCAGAATAACCATAATTCAGAAATAGGTATACCGCACGTTGAATAACTACTCCAAGCAGTTATTTTTATTTACCTTCATAAGTCGTGGGTCGGTTTACACTCATAAATAAAGTAAAAAATTCCTCAGACAAGTTCATTAATACATTTTTTAATTTCATAACCAGCATCTAGTGTATGACGTCGGAACTACGTCAACCGCGCACCGTCGCTTGCGCATCCAATAGGTAAACTTATTAACAAACTTGGCAAGTTCCATAGTATATGTTGCTATATTTACTAATTCAGTAATTTATACGCTTGCATGAAGATATTTATGAAGTTCCGTACATTTACATGTTGGAATGTGAGTTCATTATGCTCGCTTCCATCATCTCGTTTATTCATATCCATTGTTGCCTAGAGACATTTATTTGAGTAGAATTGTTAATACGTAGAAGAACTGGCCAAGTACGAGTCGGACTAGCATACGAAGGGTTCAGTACCATCCTGCAATATTTAACACTACTTGCACATATCTTGTATGGTATACCTTTAATTTATTATTTTATTTTATCAGGTACATATTTGTTGTTATAGCCATATTACGGTTCAACACATACAGCTTTGTGAGAGACAGGCGGTCAGTATGTGTAAGGAACCCTAAAAACGCAAAGTTCAATACCATTAAATTATTTTAGCTGCGTGCTGACGTGTGCTAGACTGTTAGACAGCATGTCGCCACTTTATAATTAATTAACATAGAATTGACAATAAATTATTAAATTCAAAGGAATTATTCATTTTGCGGCAGTATATCAGGCCTATAGAAAATAATTAACAAAACTGAAAGTTACATGTTCTTTCCTTCATTTCGATATTTGTTATATTTATGACCATACCTGGGAATCTTACAGACATATTGAAGTTCAAAGTTCGTACTTTTTAAAGATTTTTAAATATTATGAATTAAACTTAAAATACACGTCCCTTTCATTAGTGAACCTGCAAGCAAATTGTTTTGCAAGCAACAAAAAAAGTCGTTTCCCAGTAATATTTTTTGCTCAAACTTACTACCTAGGCCTTATTATAAAACAAAGTCTTTGCTTTAAACCATTGCATATTTTTTTTTAGGTGGTAAAAATCATCAAATGACTCCTTCCGCCCTGGGTGGGGCAGAAGGGATGGTCAGACTTTTACTGACTAAAAAACCACCCTGTTCCTTCTGTAGCCCTTTGCGTCCCGGGGCCACGGTATCCTGTTAAGACGTCCCGCAACCCCGGCAAAAAATTGCATTGAGCCAATTTTTGTATTACAAACTTTATCTTTATCGAAATAAAGTTCGAAATAAAAAAAACTGGCTCGAAGGTAAACCTAGTTCTATAATAAGATGGATTTAGTTTGATGGGCAGCGGTATGCGTAGTCAACGGCTATATGGTGTGTCTTTTTACACCCTGTATAGTCAGTCAACCCTACATTAAAATAACACACACTAACTATCTAAAGACTGACATCTACAGAGGTCGGCTGAGATTGAATGCAATTAAACCTATCTACTATTCACCGAGACTTGGCATGACCATTGACAGATGGCACTACTTACTTTACTCATGTTTATTGTTTTGTTTTCATTTGCTCACGCGCATCTAACATTGTTTTGATAATTTAATCTTAATTATGAACATTTTTTCACGTTCATGTGCCAATTTTATTATGTGGCAAAAATTCTGATGCCCAACAGTGGGTGAAATTGGGTTGTGGATTATGACATATTTTTTATATTTTTTTTTTAACCAGTAGGTTTGAATAAATCAAGCAAAGCGATCTGGGTGCTATAACTTTATAATGTTAAATTCTTTTAACGCTTCTCATAAACTGCTACCTAAAAGACACGAATCAAGCAGCTCTACTTTACAAAACATTATTTTCTTACGTTTAAAAAAACCGTTACTCTTCTCTAGAAATAACGCGTGTATCGTGTTTCGAAACATACAAACTCCCATACATACCCTACCAGACCCGGAACAAAGAAATATTTGTATCGTGCGGGAATCGAATCTGAGACACGCAGTGCAGCAGCCACTCGCTCAACCACCCATCATTATCTATAAATGTCAATGTATTCGAAGCCTAGTGCATCATCAGAGGGTATACCTGACATAACACAGGTAGGTATGACAATAATTTTGCAATGTGTATCACTTGCCAATATTCAACGTGATACCAATCACGGTGGCATTATCATGATAATAATTACTGCAAATACATCATATCATGATCCATGCGTACGTGTCAAAAAACTCTGTCACATTCCAAAAACAACAACGTTTTTCAAACGTAACGTAAAGATTAGATTACTGTTGATTACAAATACGCAATCGAGACAAAAGTAAGATTAAAAATTACTTAATAATATAATCTTCTGTATCGTCAAGAATGGAGAAAAGATAAGAAATGCCTTGACACCTTTCAAGAACAAATATACATGTACGATGAGTCAAAGACTTGCACCAATCATTGTATTATTATTTGTACGGGGAAATCTTAAGATAATGTGTCATTACTCATTTTCCTGCTCAAGGCGTCACCTAAACCGGATTTGAGGATTATCCATTCATCCTTAACATTTGAATGTTTCAGGATGAAAGCTGTCTTTGGCACCAGATGACATCATTCATTAAGTAATCAGCAGTGCTATTCTGAACTCTATCTCGGTGAATTAAGGGGATGTCAGGTTGAGGTGAGCCGTCATCCCACAGAAGCTAGGGATTAACAGCTTACCATCGTCTAAATTCATCGAGGAAGGTTTTTACAAAATAAACCTGCTCAATATGACAATTTGAGTGTAAAAAGGCCGGTAGATGAGAAATAGAACAGGATCTGCAGCCCGGAATATTTTCAAGTAATTATTGTCTTTAGGGCACTACCGAACCTCAACAAAGACCACTGAAATGAAATACGTATTTACTTGACATGGTGAGGTTTGGATTACTGAATTTGTATCTGTTTAACCAAGAAAAACCATGCTAAGTGTGATGAAATCAGCTAAAGACTACTTTCTGCATGAGTTCCAACTCTTCATCATAATATCATGAGGATAAAATACGATCCTCTTACTCATTTTCTTTAAGTAACCAGCGTGTCATATGTGCATCAATTAACGGTGACTATAATCAATTGCCTTTCCCCAACCATTTTCCTTTTCCAAACGCATAGAAACAACGATTATTCAGAGGTATGGACAGCGTCATCAACTGGTTACCCCCTTTTTGAAAAGAAATTAAAGCGAGAGGAGTAATCAGTTGATGATGCTGTCTGTGCCTACGAAAAGGATTTCCTCATACGTAATGCACTTATTTGCTGCAGAATGGGAAAGATGACGTAATTCACGTAGCATAAAATGGCGTGATCCCCGTAAATTAGTCACAGCACCATATTTTTCAATGGGTGTCGTCGGTAACAGGTGACTGATCGACGTCATTATTATTTGGTATTTGTGCAGAATTAAACGACATCCCTTGGACTGCTGTCAATCAGCATCACAATTTCTCTTACAGGCTCCACTGTTCTTTTCTGATTAATTTCGTTGCGGGATCTAAATCTTCGGATATTGTCGAGCTTCATTGCCTCGGTGGCATTCTGGTGCTCATAACTGTAGTTTCTGGCTTTCAGGAGTTGCAGTAGTCGAGAACAGTGTACCGACGTTGTCCCAAGAAAAACCGGTATCATCAACGTTTATCTCCCAGATATGAGTAAGCGGGTATAGCTAGTGTAGACTAGATCATCATCTTCTCACACGAAAGATATAATCAATGTTGCTTAAAGTCTCCCCCAAGCATCATCACAACAGCCGGTCCTCAAGTAAACAAGGATATATACAGATAAACTGGTTATGAGCTCTGCACGACAATTTCTAGAAGAAACAAAAGCAGCAATGTACCAGGAAAATGCAATGCAGAACAAAGACGAACCAAATTAAAATATATTCAAAGAATATAAATAAACAACTCAATAGTTCAAGGTGAACATCTTCCGATTCTCTGAAAACAGGAAGGAAGTGCTAAGATTTTGAAAAGCGTCCAAAATTCACAGCATCACCCGACTCATGCGCATACGCGGAATACCAATCCCGATGCATCACTGAGAAACATAATTAAGATTTATTGTACAGCTCCTATGAGGGAACGTTACGGGCGCTTTCATATTTCAGATTACTAATTGTTTACGTTGGGTTTGTTTGAAATTCTGAGAACTCGGAACAACGTTGGATCATAAAACGTAAAACCTCAAAGGTAGAGTATTCAAGTAATGATTTCCAGAGACTAACAATATAAAATGGCATCCGAATGCATGTTGTTATTGGTTGAAACGACTTACTCTTAGGCCACTCCAAAACCCCCTCCATCATAGGTGACTTGCACAATTTCTGAACTACCGTCATTATAAAAACACAGTCCAATATAAAAATGTTGCATTGTTTTCAGTTACACCATGAATTAACCACGTTAGCTTGCGAAATATGACTCAGACACATAATAGACACTATCATAAATCACATTTATCTTGTCACTAAGATCACTGTTCAAACTTTAAGTCTTCTTGGAGAATGATGACAGTATAGAGACCGTTATAATTTTCACTAAGATTTTTTGACATAGATTTGGTAATTTTACAATAATTAATCAAACAAATAATGAAGTAAAAATAACAAGTTGAGCTCGACTGATAGGTTCTTATGCTGAATAGTGACTAAGCCGATTGCGACTGTTTACCGTATTTTATATTATACCTAATTTGCTGGTGTAACTCCAATCTCTGTTGTGTATCGATAAAACCTCATTTAAAGCCAATAAACAACTATTATCATCAAAAAGGATCGATATGCACTCATTGGAAAGGTCTACCCGTGAAATGGAGGGCCTTGCAACTAGTTATGCAACAAACTGTCCCATCTGTTCTCTCTCACGCATTACATTGCAAAATATATGGTTAGTTACGTCATCATTTTTATGAGAACATTTCAGGGCAGTTTCTATTCAATGGGACAGCTTGTTTATCTGTATTAGTTTTTGTGCAATGAAGCAAAACCTTTTAATTTAGACTAGTACGCGACAAAGTCCGCTTGGTTTTTTTCATCCGCGTTATGTTATGCCTTTGGTTACTGCTCCGCTGCCATAGGTCGTAGCGTGATGTTATATAGCTAATACGATTCCTCATAAATCTGGCTTTCTTATACATGCACATTTTTTCCAATCCGATTGGTAGTTCCAGAGATTAATGCGTTTAAACAAAGTCTTCAGCTTTATATTATTAGCACAGATGATTGCATCAGTATGACCTTAAAACCGACTTGATTGTTAAATCACTGTAGCTTGAACTTGAATCACCCGTAAAAAAAAAAAGAGAGTTGACTGTAGATGTTATTAATTACTTAGATCTGTAATGATTGAAGGCCATTCAGGGGTAGGCGACACCTCAGTGATCAGAGTCACGTAGACCACAGCAGATAGATCTATTAACGGAAATCCCAAGATTTTGTTCAATATAAGAGTTTCATCTTTGTAACAGGAATTATATTGATTGTGCGGATATTTTTAGTTTGTTATTCAGCTCTTTTAACCGTATCTCTTTAACTCCCCCTTAAAATCAATACCAGGTTAAGTTTATGAAAAAATCTTGGACAAAGACTATTCTGTGGTCAGAAGATCAATTCTCGTAATTAAAAACTTTCAAAATATAGTCGCAATCTCATCTCAGCAAGTTAATATCCAAATCTTGTCAAAAATATAGGTAAAATAAAGGCATTTTTGACAGATTGAGATCAGAATTCAAACGTACGTGAAAGGTGAAAGATACTGGAATGGCCCTTGGTTTATGTATTAAGTACCTTAGTTTCAGTTGAATAGGTACAACACATACATAAACTCACGCCTTTTTCCCATGGGGGTAGGCAGAAACCACAGAACGCCACCTGCTACGATCCTTACGTTCATACATCTAGTCATACAAGCACGCCGGTACAAAGAGGAGCCCTATCAATTGACAATGTATTACGTTGGGTTCAAAGATCATATTAAAAGGCCATGGCAGGTGGTTAACCTAATGTAACAGAGACCGTGTTGCATTTTCCTCAATTGTTTTTTCTTTGTTTCTTATCACAGTAATATTTCCATGATTATATCGGAATTACCAAGAATTTTCTTGTATTTTCTTAATACAAACAAACTTAATAATCGTAATCTAAGTTTATTCTAAATCTAATTGAGATTACGCTTTATAAGCTATGGCTCAATAATATTGATTAGATTCTGGCAAATACCTCATTCAGCTATCGGTAATTCGGTAATCAAATTCTGAGTAGGTATTCCCGAAATTTTCGGCAGATTTTTTAAGAGACAGAAAACATTTGTTTTTTTGATACCTCTCTCTAATGTCTTATTGCAAAATCTATTCAGACGCAATTAATAATATTATCAAGAACACAAAAACATCTCAATTAATACTTTCGCCAGGTGGCGTGTTCCCCCACTGCGCAAACGCATGGCATGTGCCTTCTTCGCTGGCCTTGAGGTTGCGCGCGCAACTGCGGAACATAGAAACTTGGTCAAACGATTCAACAACAATAAAAAAATATGCAATTAACCTTCGGAGTTTTGGGACCAACAACAGATGGTAAAGCAACCCCCATTTTATATTTGCAAACGCCATCGCTGCCTACCCTTTCAAAACACGCAGGTGTGCTGATTTCATTCTTTAAAACACGTCAATTAGGGTCCGTACTTTCGCCCGGTGGCGTGTTACCCCCACCTTGCGCAGGCGCATGGCATCGAACCATCGGCACACGTTTTGCTGCTCTTGCGCTAATCGCGTGATTATGATGGTTCACCCAGTTTATTTTGTAACATTTAAATAGTGTTTACAAGATGTTCTACAGTAATAATGTTGTCTTGTGAGCATTATGTCAGGCAATAACAGAACAAGGTAAATAAGGATGCATAGGTACTTAATACTTCAGTGTAACGTTAGTTAATAAATAAAATATGTATGTTTATAGCTCACAACTTACAGAAAACAAAGAGCTATAATAAAATAATGTTTTATTTTATTACTTAGGCACTTAAAGTAGTTATTTAATAATTTATTTTGTTTGACCATGAAAAAAACCTATGATCAAGTTCTTCTCTTCACTGAATGGAAGCGGAAGTAAGAGTACCAATTTAATAAGAAAAAAAATCGTTGTTCATGAAAATATCTGAGCAATGAAACACGTTTCAACCAAATTGATTCACTGTGATTGGAGGGCGCAGAAATGAGAGTATGACATACACGATTCAACTGGGTTGCTTCATCAAAATTGAGCGGCAAAAATGAACCGTGTAACAAAATCTTTCATCCATAGGTACCTACTAATATTATAAATGCGAAACTGTGTCTGTCTGTCTGTTACCTCTTCACGCTTAAACCGCTGAATCGATTTTGATGAAATTATGGAGATAGTTTAAGACCCGAGGAAGGACATAGGCTACTTTTTATTAGACTTCGACTTCGTCCGCGATAACCGTCATTTGCGCGGACGAAGTCGCGGGCAAAAGCTAGTTATCTATAAGTTAAAAATAACTAAAACCCCACTACGACAAAATCGCGCACTGAAAAGTATAAAACAAGAACAATATTCATTTGACCGATAAGTAATATTATCTTCGAAATTTTCAAGTAAGAGCCGTGGTCGTATGCCACCTGCGGTTGTTTCACACAATCTTTATTGACTAGGTGGCATACGACCACGGCTATTACTTGAAAATTTCGAAGATATCGGTCAAATGAATATTGTTCTTGTTTTATACTTTTCAGTGCGCGATTTTGTCGTAGTGGGGTTTTAGTTATTTTTAACTTATTTTTTATTTACACTATTTTGGGGGTTATATTATTTGAAGGAATAACTCTATTTAATTATTTGATATAATAATAAAAGCAAAGTAGCGAGTGAATTTCAAATGTGAGTACCTACATTTGAAATTCACTCGCTACTTTGCTTTTAAGCCTATTCATTTGATACCCATGTTGACACTGTTAAAAACAGGCAAAGTAGCTAGTAAAAGCTATATATTTCAAATGTGCTCATCAAGCCCTTTAATATGATACCCATGTCGATACTGTGCAAAAAAATTTTTTTTTTTCGATTACGACTTCACATCCCCTGGAGGGCGCCATATTGGATTTGGTGACACGTCACCTACCCTATAACCAGCGGACAACTGAGACGCTTCTAACGACACCTCATTTGTCATGTAATGATAAGTAGTTTAGAAGTTACGAGGGAACAAACAAACATACAATACAAACATACCTACATACCTTTTGGCTTTGCCGTAGTCGGGTAATAATAAAAATATAATAAAACTGAAGAGATTTTTGTTTGTTTGTTTGTTTAAACTAATCTCTGAAACTACCAGTCGGATTAGAAAAAAAATATTTTTAATTATGATTACCAGATTCATGAGAAATATCATGCTACGACCCACGCTAGGGAGTAATAAGCAAATACATAACTTAACGCGAGTGAAACCGTAGGGTTTTGCTAGTTAAGAATAAAACTGTAAAAAAAACAATCGATTTACCTTTGTTTAATACTGTGTAACACTACTTTATAAGGGAACACAAAACCTAGGGACTTTTATCAATGATTCATTCCCGACTACTACACGTCATCAATGCATTTTATTCCAAAGAGGTGTTTTCCCTGCCCAAAATAATCAAATGATTCAAGCTAAGAAAACTAAATTCACATCTCTTATCAGCAGTAGGTATTTAAGATACTAATGTTATCGCCACCTCAGATTTCTTCAGTGATAACGCTCATTACTAAGATGAGAATTGTTTGCCTTCTCCATTGATAGCAAACATTGTGTTGTGACCTAGATAGGACAAGAATATTAATAGACATTATTGTTTTGTGTGGAATGTTCTAGTAACAACTGCATGAAATAATGTGTGTAAACAAAGGTCTATATGACAATTTATGCTGATTCTAGTCTAGCGATAACTAGGTGCGTGTAAATTTATCGTTTATTAGAAGATTACAATAATCTTACTTCTTACTATCCATACTAATATTATAAATGCGAAAGTAACTCTGTCTGTCTGTTACGCTTTCAGTACTAAACCACTGAACCAATTTTGGTGAAATCTGGTACGGGGTAAGTTTAAGACCCTCAAAATACTACTACTTTTATTTTAGAACTAAATTAGGGATCCGAAAAAAATATACCGCCAAAAAACCGACATTCACGCGGATAAGTCGCGGTTATAAGCTAGCGAGTTACTTAGAACAGAAATTATACGTAAGTAATAATTATCCCAACAAATGACCTTGTAACAGACACTATTAATTGTCATGTTTGTAAAGGGAATCTGGTATGATCCGTGTTAACAGGACCTTTTCTGACGGTTTATGGCCTACGCAGACCGGAGCGGTATGGCAAGGGATATAATTTTTTACTAATGGACATTCAAACGAATTGCTACAGAAATACGACATAAATTGCTATGCTTTAAAATGATGCCGTGGCATTGAAAGGGATGCCTCCATGCCGGTCTGCGTAGGTCTTTACTCACGTACCCAACTAAGTCTTCCACGATTTTAATTAACCAATATGGAGACGCGATTCTCTTTAGTCACAATAAAAAATAAATGATTTTAATTTTTTTGTGCCATGCTACTTGTTTCTATAGTTGGTAATTCTAGTATTTTGATAATGCACCGTTTTAATTAACAATAAATTAATAAATAAAATACAATTTGTACTATAATAAAATAATATCTATTAATTAAAATTATCTATACTATCTACGAGTAGACTAATATAATAAAGCTGAAGAGAATTTTGATTGTTTGTTTATTTAAACGTGCTTATGTCTGGAACTACCTACCTGTAAAATTGGACAGATTAATTTTGAATACAGATTATGCTATAAAGCACGCTACGACCCACAGGACCCACAGTGTGATATAATCCCTGATTTTGTGTCATCGTGTTTTTATTTAACTAATCGATAGAGTCTACAATTCTGAGGATTAGAGTAAAACTCCGGGTTCGCTAAGACTTGTACTTTTTTAAAAAAAAAATGTCAAAGTTTCGGAATATCCGACTTTTGAAAAACGAAAAAAAAATCATTATAATTTAACGGAAGTACTTATTCCAGAATTTATTTATTCTATCAAAAAAAGGTATAATAGCCGACCTTTCCACCAATTTCTGTTGCTTTAGTATGTAAGGGGCGAAAGATATGATTTTTTTTCTCATTTTTCTTTTTCATTTTTTTATTCATCTAAACCGCCGTAGTAGGCCGTCATTCCTACATCAAAAAATTGCTGATACTTTCTATTATGTGCAGTATTTTTTCCAAAACCTAACTCATTGGTTTCCAGGAGTTATTGAAAATTCAAAATTTTCCTTAGGGTTGTCACTTTCAAGTATCCGAAAAAAACAACACAAAGAATATATTTAATTTGAAAAAAAAAAAGGTTCTATGTATGGTTCTATTATTATCTATTATTATATTATGGTTCTTTTATTATATGTATGGTTCTATATTACCTAAAAGGTTCTATGTATGGTAAGGTTCTATAAAAATAAAGGCTTCTATGTATTTTTTCTCGAAAACAGTGAGTCTTAGGCGAAAAATAACCGAAATTTCACTCCCCCCTAGAACCCCCCATGAGAGCAACACCACTATTAAAATTTTGGGTTTTGGGGGGGAGAGGGGGGGGGATTGTTTTTATTTTAATTTTTCTCGAAAACGGTGCGTGTTAGGCGAAAAATAACCGAAATTTCACTCCCCCCTAGAACCCCCCGTGACAGCAGCACCACTATTAAAATTTTGGGTTTGGGGGGAGAGGGGGGATTGTTTTTATTTTAATGTTTTTTTTTTTGTTTAATGTTTCGATTTCCTTACATCACCTCGGTTCCCCATGGGAGCAGCACCACTTTTTAATTTTTGGGTTTTGCGGGGGGTGGGAGAGGGGGGGTTGTTTTTAGTATGATGTAGGGATGTATTATTTGTGATGTAAGGAAATCGAAACTACCAAAAAAAACATTAAAATAAAAACAATCCCCCCTCTCCCCCCCAAACCCAAAATTTTAATAGTGGTGCTGCTGTCACGGGAGGTTCTAGGGGGGAGTGAAATTTCGGTTATTTTTCGCCTAACACGCACCGTTTTCGAGAAAAATTAAAATAAAAACAATCCCCCTCCCTCTCCCCCCCAAAACTCAAAATTTTAATAGTGGTGTTGCTCTCATGGGGGGTTCTAGGGGGGAGTGAAATTTCGGTTATTTTTCGCCTAAGACGCACCGTTTTCGAGAAAAAATACATAGAAGCCTCCGCTGTCCTAGACAGTTCAAACTTTCACTGATTATGTATTCCTGCTGCCGCTATAACGAACGAGCTCAAACTCGACGGGGTAGTGTCGTTCTATTACGCAGTTCCTATGGCCACCTTCCAGCTCCATCATCAGATCAGCTCCATGTAATAATAGTATTGAATTGGTCTCCGGTATACATATACATGCAAAATTTTAGCCCAATCGCAAGATTCCACCAGAACAAACATACAAATATTTAAAAAAAAACACGAATTTTTTCCCGTTTTTTTCATTTTTTTTCGGTTTTATTGGAAAAAAACATGACATTTATTTTGGCAAAATTTCTTGAAACTTTCGAATGAAACATTGAAAAAAAAACGTACTTGGAAAAATACGGGATATTTTTTCTGCTTTTTTCAACGCTGCTTATGAGATATCGGAAAGGATTTTCTTTTATTTATTATTACATAGTTGAGTCTTTTGGGTTAGAATTTATAGACGGTTTCCAAAAAAGGTGTATCAATAAACATGATACCAATTTCTCCATTTGTTTTTAATTTCCTTTATAAAATTACTCCATGTGTGCCACTTTAAGCCACAAAACAATGATATCTTGTTATGGTCATGATAAGAAAGCTAAAACTTAATTAAAAAAAAAAATGTTTTGATTGAAGTGGCAGCCCTAAGTGCGGATATTTCGGATATTACTAAAATTTTCAATAACTCCTGGAAACCAATGAGTTAGGTTTTGGAAAAAATACTACACATAATAGAAAGTATCAGCAATTTTTTGATGTAGGA
The DNA here is from genome assembly GCA_949316365.1 of Hoplodrina blanda. NCBI lineage: Eukaryota > Metazoa > Arthropoda > Insecta > Lepidoptera > Noctuidae > Hoplodrina > Hoplodrina blanda. Next base: position 15,438,010 of record OX438581.1, read on the forward strand.
ATGACGGCCTACTACGGCGGTTTAGATGAATAAAAAAATGAAAACGAAAAATGAGAAAAAAAATCATATCTCTCGACCCATTCATACTAAAGCAACAGAAATTGGTGGAAGGGTCGGCTATTATACCTTTTTTTGATAGAATAAATAAATTCTGGAATATGTACTTCCGTTAAATTATAATGATTTTTTTTTCGTTTTTCAAAAGTCGGATATTCCGAAACTTTGACATTTTTTTAAAAAAAAAGTACAAGTCTTAGCGAACCCGGAGTTTTACTCTAATCCTCAGAATTGTAGACTCTATCGATTAGTTAAATAAAAACACGATGACACAAAATCAGGGATTATATCACACTGTGGGACCCGAGCAGCAGCTAGTAATAAATAAAAATCTTTATTTGCTTTTAAAAGTAAGTAATAAAACAAAATTAGAATAAAAAAGTAACAAACATTACTGCGTATTCCGAGCACTTTATTACCTTTGTTCTAAAGACCTCACGCCTAATTAACTTTAATAGACTACTCTCTCGTCTAGAATTATTTTTAGTATTGGCAACACTCTTATAAACAGTTGCATTCATTCTCAATCTCAGTTGGGAATAAATTACAGTCATTAAATGCTTATTATTCATTAGAAAGAAACCACTTTCTCCTCTCATTTTTTCACTAGAGAATTTTAGCGAAAACAATGTGTAGGTACGAAATTGCTTGTGGACTGAACAAAATGGAACTGCTTTTAAGACGTGTCTCAAGTAAAGTAACTGAAATGCATCGTCCATTTTTTTTGCAGTTTTTGTATTTCTTGAAAACGTCAGGAGTTTTTCCTTTTCTAGAACTTCGGCTGTGAAACGTAGACATTATGCTACCGATTCTGAAGTTCAAATTAACCTATTTGTTTACATACTATAAAAATTATATTAACCAACAATAATTTTAATAAAGTTGTATAAATGGACCAACTAGCGACTGCTTTTCTAATCGAATTGATGTCATACACGGACATACCATGTTATACGATAAAACATGACCATTTTATTATAATTCGATTCGATAATTCGTCATCAATTCGATTGGCGAGTTCCTAATCGGGGGCTGCCCTGGGCATATCACGGTTTTTGCTCAAAATATTGACATAGCATTCGATATTTAAATTGGTTTTATGACCAGTATGTTAGTTGATAGTGCACGAAAATATGTTTAGCCAATCGTTCTTAATTAAAGATCAACAGATCTATCCATGATGGCGATCAAACTGGACGATACTGGGTACGACATCATTCTGTTCTTTTACTGTACAAATATTTATTCTTTCTCCAAATAACCGTGACATTTAAACAAATTAAAAGGACTGCAATAAAAACACGCCACAAATAAGCACAAAAGGAAATGCTTTCAGACATTTATTGTTACACATTACACTTTGCAATAAAAAGTGATAACAAACAAATAAAAAGGTGCGATTTTTCTTGTTCAAAGTTGCCATAATATAGCGCTGTTCTTTATGGAGCAGTTATCGGACTTTATAATAAAGATTTTATCTACTTTGGGAGCGCGGTCAATATTTTGAAAGATGGTCCCAGCCCGCAAGAAAGTATTAACTTTTAAGAAACTCCGAGACGCTTAAAATAGCGAAAATGTTCAAACTTAACGTCCCCATTTTATTCTGTTTTAAACGTAAAAGAGACGATAAGCACCTGGTTTGAAAATACAAGTTTTGTAGAATAGATTATTTTGAGCATTGCATATGAGTGGGCCGCCATTCTTATCAACCATATGTAACGGATGTTTCAAGTTCACTACTGAACACGGCCATCGTTATATAGACGCAGTGTGTTGTTATTGTATTATTTAAAGCACATAATATAAGGATACCAGTGACGTTCCATAAATATTGCACCGTATTACATTTGAACCCGTATTAAGGCGCCTTTACAAAGAACACCGAGCGCGATGCATCCGGAAAAGTGATGATAAACATGACTTTACCAAAATAGATTCGCAATGGAGTCAAAGTTCATTATCTAAGACAAAAAAGAAAGAATATCTAATAGCGAAAATGAAATTATAATACTTTAGCTTAACCGACAGAAAGACAAATAATATAGGATGTTTGCTACTAACCCATATGTAAATTCTTCCTTAAAGATTTCCCCGTTGATAAGCAAATCCACCTTCCAGCTGTCCACAAAAATAGCTGTCTCAAAAACGGGACAATTCCGCAACAAAATCTTCAGACTCGAATACGCCTACAAAATACAATCCAGCCACGCCGCTAACATGAACTCCATTTGCTAAAGTTAAGTCACTATTGTCACGGTTAAGAGTGTTTAGACAGTGCAATGCACAACAAGCCAGTGTTTCACAAACAATGATCCAAGCATTACACTCGTTCAGGGAAACTCGTTGGCTGTGAAGAAACATGAAGTCAATGAACATGCTGAATGAATAGTTTGGAAGCGGATCGAACTAGTTATTTCTCAGTTTTCGAGTGGTCGGCGTGGGACCTTTGTGTTTCTTTTGCAGAAGCTGAAAGAAGTTTTCTATAATTTTTGAGACTACGTTATTGGGGTAATCCTTTTCAGAACGTCAGATAAAAATCTTCGTCTCTTTCCGGGGTCATTTCGGTCTTAGACCCTGGACAATCATCATATATTTATAGCATTCTTCTGGCAGTCTCAATCCGTCAATAATGCCTCAATCTAAATGTTTTACAATAACTGACGCTAAGATGAAATGGCGACTAGATTTAAAACGAGAATTGACCTTCTGAAATGATGGTGGATAGGGTTGCCAACTTTTTTTACAAGAAATAAAGTATATTCGGGTCTATGAAGAATATTAAACAGTATTTTAGAAAAATGAACAGTATTTTATTTATTTAGTGATACATACATATTTTTTAGAGTTTCTTGCACAACTTACTAATTTACAAAATTTTTTAAAAACTTCATACGCCTCATCACAATTATAACTGAAATTAAAATAAATGACGAGCTCATTTTTTATTAAATTAATAGATGCTCTATTTCTATACTCCCGCCACTTAGCATTACTGAAAAAACTCTTTTAGTAAATGCTGAGGTGGCGGGAAGTGAGTGACACTCTTAGATACAGATTCGTTCAGAAACTCAGTGTGATTTGTTTGGGGCTGCGCTGCACTGAGCAGTGAGCGCCCTCTGACTAAATAAAAACAATACTTAATAATGTGTTTGCATTTTTATGCTGAAAACAGTATTTTGTAAGTATACTTTATTTTTGTTCAACAGTAAAAAGTATAATTTAGTGAAAAACAGTATAATACTGTTGAAAACAGTATAGTTGGCAACCCTAGGTGGAGCTCACATTGCTATAAATTCCATAGCAAAATCAAGTAAATTCTGGTCGAATATACCTAATTTCCATTTCACTTTCCCAGTGCATTAAACTTAAAATATCTGCTGATTGCTAAAGTAATTGCAGTTCAGATAATCGACTTCGATGTAATCGTTTAAATGAGTTTTATCAACCGCTTTCATCCTGCAAGTTGCACTGCAATCATTTTATCAGTGGCTGCAAGTTGAAATGCAATCATTTCATATACTTAGCGCCTGCATTTCTGACCCCCAAGATACAGGCGCTGCCTTATTTGGAAACCACCATACAATTGACAACACATTATAAACATGGGCGTACCCAGCTTCTGGCATAGGAGGGGGCAAGTCAGATTTTTTAGGTCAGATCGTCCGCGGCTGTTTTGTCATACACACTACACAAACACACCTACATGAATCATTAGGTGTATGTAGTGTAGTGTGTAGGGCAAATAGCCGCAAATGATCCTGCTTTATAGGTAGTTAAATAAATAAAAGTAAATTTGACTATGCATGCATTTTTATTTTATTTAAATCGCTTCTACTTTAAAAATAATTTTCGAGGATCTTCAAGCGATATTTCCAAGGGGGGGGCAGCTGCCCTCCCCTGCCCCCCCCTGGGTACGCCTATGATTATAAATATATAGTTACTTATCTAAAGTAGTTACAGTAAGTACCTATACCACAGTATAACTATACTATAATAATAAGTACTTTTTAATCCATACTAATATTATAAATGCGAAAGTAAATGTCTGTCCGTCTGTTACGCTCTCATGACTTAAACCACCGATTTGATGAAATTTGGTATGGGGTATGTTTGTACCCTAAGAAAGGAGATAGGCTACTTTTTATTCCACGACTTCTGCGATAACCGATATTTACGCGGACGAAGTCGTGTGGTTCTTCAGAAAGGTCAGGTGCGCAGTACTCGCAACCGGCGTGCTTGTATGACGAGATTTATAACCGTGGATGAGGCGAAAGGAGTATGTAAGGATCGAAGCATGTCCCGTTCTGTGGTTTCTGCCTACCTCCATGGGAAAAAGGTGTGAAATTCAGTAAGATATATTTTGTTTTTGTAACAATGGACCAATAAAATGATTCTTATTCTTATAACACATTAAGATATCCACCTAGTACCTATATTGTCATGACCTGTACATTGCGTTCTAAAGTCACTCTAGATCACGGAAGTTTTGTAATACGATCATACTAAGCATAACAAAGTCAGATTTACCCGAATCTACCATTACCAAGACCCAAGAGTTCAGTTAAGAGACAACAACTATCTTTTACAACCCCGTAACGTTATCTTGAACACTTTCGTAAGCAGTTAGGAACCCGAAACGTTTCCAACGCCATTAATTTTTGATGCGGAACCCAAGATCAGTTTAAGGAACCTGCTAAAAGACGTTACTGAAGGCGATAAGGAGGTCTAGACTTTTTTATAGGCTGAGCAAAATGTCGATCCCCTATTTCTTTCAACCCACAAAGTATGGATTCTCCCGATATCCTCTTAAAGGTAATATTTTTTACGACGACGCACCCCACTACCCCTTTCCATACTATAACCGTACTATGAACGTATCAGGCACGGAAAGAAACATGACACGGACTACCACGCCCATTAGAACGTATCAACCGTAAATTGATGACGCCCCGAGCATGGCACGCGACGGTGTTGGTCGGTGACGGAACTTCCTATTGGACATAGTCTCATACAGTCTGACACGTTCCCAGCAAGGTCGGTTGTAGTGGGCAAACTCCTTAATGGTTTCCCTTCAAGAGATCATTACGTACTTAAAGTACCCGAGTTATTCTTATCTGATTTATCTGCTCATCCTGGATGTACGAGTGTGGTAATGTACCTTGAAGTCTAGATCACGGGATGACGCAACAACTTTATGCAAATCGTTCTTATTTCAAAACTTTTGCCTCAGTTACCTATTTCGAATTTTATTACCTGTAATATCGATGAGTAATAAATTCAAAAAAGTCCCGGATTTTTACTTTGCCTGAATATTAAAGTCCGTTCAATGAAGCTTGCATGTTTTTTCTATAACTACCAGGTACCTAATTGAATAGTTTACAGAAACAGTAAAAACTACATTTCTTTTACTTCAATCGGTTAATTTGCTTTTAACGCACCAGTTTCTATTCCTTGAAAATTTCTTTAAGCACATAATTAATTGCAAATGGTATTATAATTGTTTATCACGCAACAATATGAGGTGATTACAAAAACACGGACGTGAGGAGTTGAGCTGATCTATCGCCTAATTTCAGAGTTGGCTGCAGTGGATTTTCTAGGTAATTCTTCATGTTTGAAAGACTTTTTCTTTAATCATATTTCACCGGTTTTTTTTGCTGACAAAACGGCATTCGACGTGCGATCGCCGTTTTTGTTGCTAGCCAGCGTTTTGTTGCTTCGATTTGCTTACCGGAAGATGAGCAATTCCACTTTAACATTGTGTTATGATTTTATGAAGTTAATATTCTCGCTTATTCAGTATTTTCGGTTTGCGCGATAGGTTGGCTTCATGGTCGCTGCGTATAAGTCAAAACCGACATCTAATTAAGATGTTGAAAGTTAAAATCTTCCGTTGACGTAAACCTAAAATTCACTCAGGTTTTTTTTTAAACCAAGCGCTTTCTCCTATATTTCAAAGCAGACCGTCTTTACTCAGATCATTAGCAGCAGAACCTTGCGAAATGAGCTTTCCGGTGTTCTGAACGTTCCCAGGAAAAACTCCGAAAGGCCCTATGGAAATCCAGAACGTTCGCGGAAAACCGTCGAAAGCCGATTACAAGTAACCAGAATGTTCTCGGAAAACCCCTGAAAGCCGATTCAATTGCCAGAACGGAAATCAATTGTTTCAAAACGTAAGATCCAAAAGTCAAAGAGCGAGACTATTTTGGTAAAAAGGCGTGAGTCATTTTGTAAAAACGATATTCTGTGACTCAGAGAAAACAATAAAATTACTTGTTGAATACGAAACTAGAACAAAATTACACAATACCAGAACTATTCATAATTAAAAATGAGTTTGTCTGTCTATGAACAACCATGCAAAGCAAAATATAACCATAAAGGAAATAATATTACAGGACACCAAAAATGAATAGCCAATATTGTCATGATAGAGGTATTAATAAAATTAACATTGTTGTGCAAAAACGACAAATTCATAGAGTTGTTAAAAATTATTTGGTATTGGTAGAATACAGGCTCTAATTATTGTGATTCTGAATTTAAAAAATATCCATTTTTGTTTTATTTTTGGAACTTACAACTTGAACTGGTATTTTTCCTTTTCCTATTACTACCATCAGTGTTACAAGATTAAAATGTCTGTTTTACTATTAATTCAGGAGTCTCATATTATTTGCACATTTTTTTACAATTATACAAAAAGTAAAATTCTACACTACAATCAATAATAAAATAATATCTACCTACAGATAAACAAATTAATTAACAACAGCAAATTTGTGAAATCTGAAAAAGAATTCTACCATACCTACATAGTGAAGATAATAAAAAAAAAATAGTATAAGACCTGTTTTATCAAATTAAACAAACAACATTGAAATGAATTATGAAGTAATCATTTTCAATTAAAAAGTATGATAATATGAGACTGAATGTTATGACCTTCTTACAAATTATGTAAGATGAATAATAATAATATATAATTTCAGTAACTGATAGCTAAAGTAATTGATTGTGTTACAGCTACAGAATTGTAATATTTTATTAAAAGTAAAATATTAATGTTAACAAATATAATTATTATCTTACCTGGTGGGCTATCAGTGAGGATAGTGATACCGGTGGGGTCAACGTGAGGTGGGAATGCCTCATACAGATCGGGCTCCTCTTCAAGCACGGCCGACAACATCACGGAGGGCATCCCGGCTCCACCGTCACACACACTCACACTATGACTAGACACTACACAACACTACACTTGACTTGCTGATTGTCTTTAGCTCTCTCGGAGCTCACACCCGTGAGCCACCCCGAGCCATTCCAGACTACCACTTGAACTTAAGAGTCCGACTTGCCTAAGTCAAATCTTGCTGCACCATTTTTAAATCTGCAAAAAGGACAAAGTTCAAATCACTGGACAAAGTGTCAAGACCGCCAATACATGTAACACTCTATCTCTGAGATAACACAATCAACATTATAATAATCAAATGATTATTCTCCCGGCGATAACGAAATCTTACGAGACTCTCAACAAACAATTACTTACCTAATTCGTTATAATTAAAACGCTACAGATCAGCTGATTGCTACGGTGCCAGGCCAGACTCTACATTTTATAGCTATTTTAAGACTTACGGGCACCTGATCGGACTGACTTCAATGTCAGATGCCAAGTACGAAAATTTAAAACTCGCCTCGATATAACTACTCGTAAAAATTGTATGAAAATGTGACCGTACCGTGTCGGCACCGTACTCACCGCAATCCTGACGATAAATGATGCGAAGCAGGATCTGCGCCTCCGTATTTACCGCTTTGGAGTCCCCGCGGCGACTAAACCAAGTGGCCAGTTCCCGGCCTAACGTAATCACGAATAGGATAATAGTCTCGAATGGGAGCCAACGCTTTTGCTTTGTCACTTAAACGAACAACACAGTACATCGCACAGATATATCGGTAACTGACCAAACGCACGGACACATTGTGAATTTGTGATATATATTCAATGATATGTGGGATAATTTGAGAGCCCCCCTTGCTTTCGTTAATCAAATTATCGATGTATCCGGTGAAAGTCGTTTTCGTTTTTATGCGGTAATGCACGAATGTGTAGAAAATGGTGTGTTACGAGTTTTTCGTTTTGTGGGAATAAATCCCGTTCGTAGAATGAGATCGCACGACCGCGATATCCACAATTTGCGAAGTTGAGAACGCGATTCTCTCGTCGTCGCACGCCCGTCGAACCGTCGAACAGGAAGAGCATAGACTAAATAATTTTGAAACAGATGTGCCGCATTCGATATGGTTATCTACCTATTCTTTAACACCATAAAATACATCGCTTTTTTTGAAATATTTTAATTTTGTTTGTCATTTTTAAATACATCTTTTTTTCTCAGGTAAATTTTAGTTGCAATATCACCCTTATTACATCATGTCAAATAACCGTGCGGCGCGCCGTGCCATGGCTTACAAACACTCAGTAATCATTTGTATTGTTGTGAAAAATATCAATAATTAAAATGTGACGTAAATAATTGCAGACTGCAGAGGATGAAGCCTGGTCGTAAAAACATAAACTAAATTAAAAATAACTGACATACTTTATTTACAAATTAGTAATGTATTAGAATGCGGCCAACGTTTATGCCTACTATCTTGTCTGAAACCATTTTTAATGTATTTGGCAATAATTCGTAATGTCTTTGTTTTCCTATTTATATTTATTTCAATTGGCAACATTTAAATTTAATGTCAGCCAATTAAGAAGAGTTTTCATTAACCGAAAGCAAAACTTCAACTACTAAAAAAACTAAAAACTGTGAGCAAAACAATCAACCCATAATGCCATGGTCTAGTACGGAAACAATAGATTTTCAAGATAATGTGCAAAAGATTAATTCAACAATACCTTAACCTAAAAAATATAATTGAATATTTCAAAAGTCTGTAAATATTTATAAATCATTGTTTTGATTGATTTTGTATGGCAAGTAAATATTATGTTTCATATAATAATCATTCTAAAATCCTGTTATTACCATTTGAAAATTGATTTTTGGGTCGATTTCACGAGACGAATTAATTTGACACTTTTTTTTCGTTATCTGCAAATACCCGTTTTATTGCTAACTGTCGGTTTATAACGTTTACTTTAATGAAGTTATGTACGTAAATGAAAAAATCACGGTGCGTATCTACTTAGAAGTGACAAAAAATCAAAATCAAGGTAACACAAATGAGTTACCTGGGAACACGAATGAAATTCTCATTACACAAATGAAGTCTGCATGACACGAATGATATTGGCTAACCGAACCACCATAATTAATGATTATGATAATTATTAGGTTTTCACCAGCACCCTAGAAGAAGTCTTTAAGACGCTGGCAGCCAAATGGGTGGAAAATGGTATTGTTATCGGTGAAACGAGACTAACCAACCTACGTTTCGCCGATGATATTGTCCTCTTTTCCCCCTCAGCCACAGGACTTGAACAAATGCTAATAGATCTCATCTCAGCACTACGAGCCTCGAGGTTGGACTTAAGATGAACATGTCAAAGACTAAGCTCATGACCAACAGTTCCACAAGAAACATACACGTAGGCGGGGAGAATATACAATATGTCCAGGAATATCTTTACGTGGGCCAAGTAGTCTCTTTCCAGGAAAGGCAAGATAAAGAAATTGAGCGCCGAATAGAAAATGCCTGGAAGAGCCACTGATCCATGAAAGAACAATTCAAGGGTTCCCTACCAATGTCACTGAAGCACAAGCTAATGGACATGTGTATTCCCCCCATCTTGACCTACGGTGCACAAACTTGGTCTTTGACTAACATCCAAAAGTCCAAACTCAAGGTTTGAAAACGTGCTATGGAGCACAGCATACTTGGTGTTAAACTAACAGATCGCGTTCGAAACACAACCTTGCGCTCCAAAACACAGATCATTGACGTGGCTCAAAAGGCTACCCAGCTAAAATGGGACTGCCGGACTGGGCTGGACATGTTTGTCGCATGTCGAACGATCAATGGGCCCGTAGAGCCCAAGATTGGTGCCTTGAAATGGCGAGACGGAGACGCGGTAGACCACGAAGAAGATGGCGGGATGACCTGGTCAACATTCTTGAGGATTGGCAAGACGTGGCGCAAGATCGCGATAGATGGAAGGAATGGAGAGAGGCATTTGCCCAGCAGTGGGACAGTACGGGCTAGTTATTTAAATATATTAGGTTCTTAACACGCTTTTATTAGGTCGACTTGTTTGTATCTAACTATGTAATGGACTCTTAGGTAACTAATTTAACCATCTTCCAAGGATCGTAGCGTCATGAAAATTAGCAGCTGTATGTAATTCTGATGACAATACAATAATAATTGGTACTGACGAACTGATCTGATGATGGAGCCGAGAGATATGAACTGGAACTTTATGATGGAACATCATATTATCATAGCCGTGTTTGGACTTGTTAGAAAGGTCTTGTAATGAACTTTGACCACGACTAGGTTTCATAGTCCGATGAAGCCGGAAGACAGGAACTGGCATTCCATGATGGAATATCGTATCATAGCCGTGTTTGGGCTTGTTAGAAAGGTCTTGAACTGGTTGTGAACTTTGACCACGAACTTCCTGGCGGCAGCTGCATAAGGTCGCACAAGAGTATAACGTTTATGCCGCGAAAGGTTACCAAAGGGAACCAAAGTGCAACATTCATTTTACGTTTAACCAGTCTGTACGCCGCACTTAATATAGTTTCACATATTGCTCTACCTAAACTAAAACAAGATAATTTGTTTTCACCATCATACAAAAATGCCCCGTTATGTGCCCGTCGTGGGCGTCTATCACACTACACGGAGACAGAAACCGCAGCGCGGGCGCGGACCTGCCTCCCCGCGACGGGTGTCCGCGACGTGGCCCGCAACTTAGCACTTCTGTATGGACTGCGCGGGCGCTCGTTTAACGCAGCATTGACCCTTAGTGTCGTCAAATTTGGTTTTAAACTTTACTTTTAAAGTTAAAAACAAGCAAAGAATCGTAACCCTCCTTTTTCGTAGTAAAGTAATAAACTGCTTCATTCGTGTCGAATGGAATTTCATTAATGTTACTCAAAAAACTTACACGAATGAAGTGACACGAATGACATTTTTGACAAAAACATCTGATAAATTGCGTCGTTTAACATTCAGACGCTATTAGAAGGCCACAAAATGTCCCGGTTATTTGTTATTAATCAACGTGTATGATAAAGAATTCATTGTTCAAACACTTACTATCACACTATTATAAACACGAATGATTACATTTTTGTACTAAGCACAGATATCGAGTAAAATTGTGGTATCTTACCAGAATGATGAAGCGCGTGCCTGCTCTCGCCTAACGTATACGTGCCACTAGGGTCCCTTTACGCGGCGTAGAAGTGTGGATGGCGGTAACGCACAGGTGTTGATAATAACGCAATTTTAATTAAGTCGACACAAATGATTGAAAAAATTGATCGCAAAATAAAACACAGGGAAATCGTGTTATATTTTAAATTGATTTTAAACTATTAGCGTAATTTGAGGCTATGGTTATTAATGTGTAACCAAAATAAAAAAATATACAATATCACAGATTAACATTTTTTATAATTAAAATTTTGTTGAAAAAGCAGGAAAATGACCGGTGACACTAATGAAAAAATAGATAGTTTTTTATAATTATCTCGAATATTAAATATGATAGTTCAATATTTCCAACTGGACAATATTATAATGTAATGTAAGCATCGCAATAAATAGACATTACGTGTATTTCAACAATATTTTAGGAGTAATTTCATAAACCAACTTTTTACGGTCGGTTTGAAATCGACCCTTTTGCGGTTTCGCATTTGTTTTGCTGTTGCCAAAGATAATTTTGTGTAAAACCTGCTTTAAATTATATCAATAATCAAAGACAAGTACTCCATAAAAAAACTACTATATCAGTAGTTAGTTTTAGATTTAAAAACTTTCAACTTTTTAGATATTTTGCAGGTCTATTTCTCATTTGCAAAGGTAAGTATCAAGCAGTTAATTTAAGGAATTTATTACAACAGTTTTGAGTTTCTATTTTTATAAACTCATACTTTTACAACTACTTCGTATGTATTACCTGTGTTTTATGTAAACTGAAAAGCGGTCAATTAAATGTTAATGCAATGTAATAAGATTTATGTGTTATGATGTCAGTGAGTGGCAATTCCCGTATTATTAGGTTGTATTCTAATTTTGTCAAAAATACCTCTAATATGTTTTTTGACAAGTTTTTGACATTCACTGAATTTCACTGTCGCTGAGTAGAGATGAAACGTTTTCAAACACGACGATACATAACTAGACCTTTTAGTAGTTTGTTATAACCAATAGCAATACATTTATTTTGTGGTAGAGTAGTTAAGTTTTTATTAAATACTGGCAACACCAATTGTCTTATGTCATTGTGACGCATTGGTGCACAGCTGTGTCATGTTTTCGTTAATAATTTCGCTGATTGTCGTTGACTAAAATAAGAAAAACATATTGAATTTGCGATTTACTAGTTTAAAAAGTTCAAGGATATGTGATTGAGTGAAGATGTCTTCGTCAAAATCCGAATCTCTCAAAGGTAAAAATAAAAACTTTACATTGTTTACTTGTACGGCTTCAAGGTGCAAAAACTTATTTATTTTCGTTTTTACAGATACAGTGACAGTGTTAATTAACGCTGTCGGCGATAACGAGAACTCCGTGAATAATGTTGTAATAAAATCACTGACTAAAATAGCGAATACTTATCCAAATGAGGTGATAGAAATATTTTGTGAATTTTACACAAATACTGTGAAAGTTAATCCTGCGCAGCTTGGAAACATTGTAAAGTGAGTTATACATTGTAGAAATTATGCTATTAGATGATATTGCGGTTGATTTATGTGTTAATATATTCGTCATTGCAATAAGGGTAATAACCTGACATTACGTAGGTACCTTTGTTGTGCAATTTGCAACATATTTTATCTTGACAACTTAATAATATTATCGTATGTGACTAAGGTTGCCAGGCGTCTGGATAAAGCCAACATAATCAGGCTATTTGAATGTGTCATCATCATATCAGCCTTACAGCCATCCACTGCTGAATGGCAGCAGACAAAGAGGTCCACAACTATCCAGGTCCTGGTCAGCCCCCATCCATTCGCTGTCCGCCACTTTCTTTAAATCTTCAGTCCATCGTGCAGCTGAGTGTCCCACACTATGTTTGCCTGAACATGGTCTCCACTCTAATACATGTCTGCTCCATCAACCATCGGACAAATAAGTCTGAGTCCAGCTTTTCTTAGGCTTTTTACATTAAATTCATTAGAAGTTGAGATGATTTTATGATACAAAATCAAATAAATTAAATGCAATAACACACAGTTTTCATTTTAAAATTTGGATGTAAAATCCTGCTTTTTGCACAAAAGGACAGCTTAACTGGTTCGGCTTTCCGGATTTAGGATCTGGCAACCCTATATGTGACAAAGCAATCTCTTTACCATACTTATACAATAGGAGATAGATAGTTGAATGACTAATTCTCCCAATCTGGCAAGCTGGTAACTTGAATAATAATAAGTAATCAATTGATACACTGGAAGCAGACACAATAATGTATTGGTAAAACTGGATAATAAAGAGACAGGGGTGAATCACAACAAAACCAAAAGCTAACATAGTTTGTCGCAACACAAGGACACTAATTTATAAATTATTATTCAGTAAAAACAGTAGAGTTGGTTTTGCCAACAAACTATATAATTTTGCAACATTAAATTCCCTTTTAAGTTTTGTTAATATACCTACTACATATTTTGCTATTTAGGTATTTATTCAATGCCATGAATAAATTAAAATATTGAATCAAAAAAATTCATATAATTTCTACATAGTATAAAACAAAGTCGCTTGCCTCCATGTGTACGCTTAGATCTTTTAAACTTCACAACAGATTTTAATGCTGTTTTCATTAATAGATAGAGTGATTCAAGAAGAGGGTTTGTATGTGTAGTTAGTATCTACATTGCACCCATGCGTAGCCAAGGTGGGCGCTAGTTATTACCAGGGGCGGATCTTGAATTTGTGGGGCCCTGGGCTAATACTGCTTAGGGGCCCTACCTAATTACTCAATCAATTGCCATTTTATCAAAAAACTGTTTTCTGTAGTGATGTAGGTATATATAATTGGATCGCAGTGCTGCCAACCTTATAATCGGATTATTTTAATTTAAGATATTTTTTTATTATTGACAATATCGTCTATTGTTTTCAGTCCGGTTGGGGGCCCTCTGTATTCACGGGGCTTTGGGCTGCAGCCCAGAAAGCCTTTAAGTAGATCCACCCCTGGTTATTACATAAGAAAATGATTATACATAATTACATAAGTACTGTAATATTGTTACTTTCTCAATAAATATACTAATAGGTAAAATAATAAATAGCTCTCAAATTAACTTTTGTAGGTAATTGCTCAATAAATATGTACTTACGTATATGTATGTATATAAATCAAAAAGCGGTATTTGTATTGAACATAGCGTAATAGGGAAAAACAATGATTTAGGTCTCATAATTAATGTAATCATTACACCATGTAACATTATCTCAATAACAATATTATATCGTAGAATATAAAAAGTCATGAAATGTTTTTATTTAAAAAAAAAATATTGACATAAGTAATGATTTTAGTAGTACACAGGTAAAATCAATCAATATCCATATTATCATAGACTAGCTGGAGCCAGCGAACTTCGTACGGTCATATGTTTTTCATAGGAACCTTCTCCTTATAACGAAGACAACAAAAAAAGAATTAGTGAAATTGGTCCCCGTTCACGCTTGATTCCGTGACCAAGGGAAATAGGGATTCATTTTTATATGTATAGATATAAGAACTAGTTTTCACCTGGGTTTTCGTTCACATTTTGTTACGGATAATTGGTTTCATGCATTGCTTGCATTCAGGTATAACGCAGCATCTTATTAGTGAAAGAATTTTCAAAATTGGACCAGTAGATCTAGAGCTTACAACATTCAAACAAACAATCAAACTATTTAGCTTTATAATTTTAGTATAGATAAAATAATTATACTGACTCATGTATTTGTCATTGATTTCAACATTTGTATGCTAAACTGATGTACGTACCTATTATGATGTCATTGGGCAATTAAATCTGCAAGCCCATTAATATTTTTTGTTCACTATATCTTCATTACTCTTACAGGGTTCTAGAACAAACATGCGTCAATCAAGTAAAGCGATTAGAGCCCTCGGCGGCTACCAACCTGGTGACGGCTATGTTGCGTGCCATGATGGAGAATGTCACATACGAGCCTGTGGTACAGATGGGTGCGTCTGCTGTGCTGGTCGCCGTGGGACATGAGCACTTAGATCTGGTGAATAATTAGTTGTTTTTTTCTTCATATAACATAACATCACGCCTGTAATCTCTTAAGGGTTAGGCAGGGGTGTATGTACCTATTCGTACACCCACATCTCACCAGTTATGTTTTTTTAAGTCCCATGTCATAGGGGGCGAGCCTATTGCCATCAATGTGGGTGTACTAATGGGTACACCTTTGCCTAATCCTTCGGGGATTAGGTACAGGCGTGATGTTGTTTCTTGAACCAAGTTTAAAAAAAAATACAATTGGAATTATCCTTTTTCAAATAGCATCATTTCCTGAAAAAACAACTTTTTTTGAGTCAAATCTTGAGTGCTTTTGTCGTGTCGAGCTATTGTCGTCCATGAATAAATCGTGACAGCCTCATTAGATCTAAAGAAGAAATAAAATATTTGATAGCCAATAACATGTACATGGTAATTTTAAATGCCCCGTTGGTCTTATGGTCGCAGGTGTAAGGTCTTGGGTTCTATTCCCAAGTCAGAAAAGGTTTTAACTGTTATTGGGTTTTTCCCAATTATCAGATTACTAATTTCTCAGGGTTTGGAGAGTACATAAAGCAGTTCTGCGCCTGATATCGCCCCGCTCATGTCGGATTGCCGTCCCATCGGACTATGAGAGTGCGGAAAGAGGGAGTACAACTAGGGAATGCAAATCTCGCGAGATTGGGGCTCAACCGAGATCTCGCGAGTTTATGAATAACAATACTGCGAGATCTCGCCAATTTCGAGATCTCGCGAGATTATTAGTTTTATGTTTTTTTTGCAAATAATCATAATATTAAAATAAATTAGGAAAAAAATTATAAGTATTATAAGATAAACATTTATTTTCACGAATTTTTTCAATAGACTTTTATGCATCAAACATTGTTTGACGTATCTGTCAGTCTGTCTATAATTTTTTAATAAACTTCTAAGTAGTAAACTTCGACGTATTTTATTTCCATACTTCCGAAACACTCTCATAGTCTTTATAAACTATATTCGCCGATATCGTTCATTATTCCACTCGTAAATTACATATGAAATTATTTTTAACGAGATTGCATTCCCTAAGTACAACTGTATTTGCGCACACACTTGTGCACTATAATATCTCCCACATACTCGGTTCGTCTCCGTTGTTTGGTTACCGTGACCGTTTGGTCGGGAAAATATCATTATCAATTTTATATGCAACTACCCTACCCTATCGTACCCTACCCCTAGTCCCTACTACCTCTACCCTACCCTACCCATGAGACCGACTTTTAATACCCGAATAGATACCCTTGATTTTATGACACCCTAGTACTTTTTTCCTTAGGTAATCGTAACTTTGTTGTAATTGTAATAACCCCAAATTGTCGATAATCAATTTTATGACACCCTAAAAAATTAAAGATAAAAAGTATCCTATTTTCAGCCAAATCGGTTCAGCCGTTCGTGAGTTATAATGTAACTAACACGACTTTCTTTTATATGAAGAAAGATATGTATTATGAAATATGTAATAATTTACATGACTTCATCTTACTTACCAACGTTCTCTCTAAGTGGTGTCAATGTTGAATGCGTCACTCGCCTAGTTGCAGCCGTAATCTGTCTGGTTTAAGAGCTCTCGCATCCCACTCAACTGCCTAAATTGGTGCTAACAGTGGCCATTTCCTGTACTTGCCTGTTGACGGCCATAGATGAGTGGAGATGCAGACTGTACGCTCATATTTGTGAGATGATTTGTCTTTTATTCAAGGGTTACACGCTCAGTCTGGTCAATCAGTCTGGTCCGGCTAAGACTGATGCCAGAATGATGGATGAAAAACACGGTTAAAACGTACGTGAACTGGACCATCAGTCCGTCAGTCAACCGGTTAGACGATAATTCTCCCGTCATTCTGAGCAGACTGATTGACCAGACTGACGCCAGACTGAGCTTGTAACCCTTGAATTACATATAGCAAAACTTTCAAGACATCAGGCGGCAATTCTACCGGCTTCTAGGAACGATCGCAATCTAATCTCAGTCTCGATCTGTCAAAAATGTCTCAAATTTATATTTTTGCCATTGATTGTCGCTGATATGAGATTCCGACTAGATTTAAACTATTTCAATTAGTTGAGTTGGCGAATTATATCATCAGGTTACTAATAAAATTATTAAATGTTTTTTTAATAAATACATTTTTGTTAGCTTTGATTTTTTTGATAGTAGTTTTGACATAGCCTATAGCACTCAGCTTTATAAAAATGATATTAGTATTAAAAAAAAACATATTATAGTTAAATAAAGTCTATTCTTGCGATAAAATACTTGATTTACCGGACTTTTAAACAGGACATTTTTAAAAAAAGAAAAAGATATATCCAAGTTCGTGTTGAATTCGCACACGAAGGGTTCCGTACCACACGTTCTTGTATGAGAACCACCTCATTTTTTGTTGTCCTTTTTTTTTGTTGCTATAGTATTATTACATACTCTGAAAATTTTAAATGTCCACCTATTACGGTTCAGAAGTGCCCTATAACCTTCAGTCAGACCCGTTTGGCGCCTTTTGAATACGGAACTCTAAAAAGTGTAATCTAAACACCTATTCAAATCTTATTTATTTGCTTTTTTCACCGAGGTAGATAATTAGATAACTGTGCGGAATGTGGCCTCCCCACTTTCATCTTAGAACGTTATCTGTACAGCTTGTCTTAATTACATACTTATGCCTGTTTTCATAAACACGTTTTGAACTGTCGGCCCTGGACCGAACGTTAAAAATCCAACAGTGGAATAATATTTAGGTATTTATTACTTTCAGGACTGGTGTCAACCTAACGTCAAATATAATAATATCTTTAAAAAAACTAATATTATAAATAAGAAAGTGACATATCCGTCTGTCTGTTACGTTTTCACGGCTAAACCAATGTTGATGAAATTTGGTACGGAGTAAACCTGAACCCCAATAAAGGACGTAAAAACTACTTTTTTATCCGCGACACGTGTACCTACTTCTGTATGATCTGTATAAATATTGTAAAACATTTATTTAAAAAAAATAAGTATGCAGGATTCTTGCCCATTCTCCTCCACACGAAACTACATTTTGGAAGTGGCAACTAGATTCAATTCTTTTTTCTTGTATATGACTTAACTCATGCTCAAATGTGCATTTTAATGGACTAATTGAAATAAATGATTTGACTTTGACTTTGACTTATAGGTACATAAGTACTAATATACGAATCTCTCTCCAGGTCCTGCGATCACTGATCAACCAGCTTTCTCCAGCGTCAGTGCCCCACTACACAATAGCCCATACATTGGGCACGTTGGCCGCAGTGAACACTCACGGCGTGGTGCCACATATTAAGGAGATTCTCAGCAAAATGCTGCCTCTACTCTCCCTGGTCAAGGCTGATGGATTGAAGCAGGCTTTTGCTTATGGTAAGATATTTTCTGATTATAATTCCAGCCTATTATTGTCCCACTACTGGGCAAAGGCCTCTTATCGTACAGAGAAGGCACGAGCATTGATCACCCCACGGTGCAACTTATTAAAATTTTTTAAATAAAATAAAAAATAAAAAAAATAATTTAAATTTAAACTTATTTTTTTTTAGATTGTTATGTGTCTATCTGTTTGATCCGGCTAATCTCCGAAACTGCTAAACTAATTTTAACGGAATTCACATTCACGGAAGCTGATAGATGATGTTATAAAGAGTAACTAGTACGCTTTAATTGTAGAAAAGTAATTTAGGGTATACACAAAAAATAATACCCCGTGATCACCAAAATTCATGCAACCAAAGTCACGGGCGTAAGTTAGTAATATTATAATAACAATTAAACAAACGATAAAATTAGCAGATGTTCCACAATTTTATTATCTAAATTCATTGTTGTATCTGTCATAAAACTGCAAGGTTGTACCTGCTTGTTTGGTATCCATATCTGGTTTTAGTCACAAATTGTTATTGTATAATTTTTGTTTCTGGTTATAAAGTTTCTGGCTATAATAAGGCTGCGGTTTCACTTGAGCTTAGAAGCTAAGCTACGTTGCTAAGGATGTGTCTGATTTACACCAATAGGATTGCTTTATTATTTTTAGCTTTTATCGTCATGTATAGATGTCTAAGAAAGGGCCCAGCATTTAAACTATGTAACAAGTACACCTACTTAACGATATTCGTCTATGTATTCTCAAAATTTTAGCTATGCTAAAGTGATATAGGCATAGATATAGTAAAAAAGGAGATATGGCGTGGAGTTCAAAATGTATAGAAAACCGGTGAAGCCACAATTGCCCCTCCATAACGCTAATATTGCACACACAGTTCTGTCAAAACAATACTACGAACAAGTGCACACACGCGACATCGATAACTCAGTCATTTAAATATAAACCTTATTCCTTAAACCACAGCGTACTTTTTCCGTATAATTTACTCACACTAAAACAATTATCATTGTGTGTTGTCGGGACTAGGGGGCGGATACGACATAGTGCTTGACTAAATCGAAGAGTTATCGATAAATATATCGATAAATTTATTATAAAGGTTTTGGAAATAAAGTAAATAACAACGATATGAAACCAACAAAGCATTATTTAATTAATAAAAATATTTTTAAAACAATTTACAAATTAATATATAAAATGTTCAAAAAAAAAAACTATGAATTTAGTTATTGACCGGTGAAGTGAAGGTATTTGTGGAGCACTTGACGTTTAGATAAGATGGGGGTTGCATTCTTGGTTAAATAATGGAGTCTTAATTTAATATATTTTTCCATGACTGCTTTTATTAATAGTATTATGTGGTTATTCATTGGGGACTGCTCAAACTGGTGATATTTTATATTTTCAAATAGGTTTAACCCTACAAAATGTGGCAAAGCTTTTGCCGTGAGTTCTTGTTTAAAATTTTTTGATTTTATTTTTAATTTATTATCGGAGAGACAAGCTGTTTTTATTATAATTTCGATTCTCTTACAAATAATGACGACATCATGAGATGGATACATGAGTCCACCTTTATCCTTACGTTTTATAAAAAGATGTTCTTCTTCATGTTTATCGGCAAGCAGCGCACCAGTGCATGTGTCACAATTAATCGTTTTTATTAAGCTGTGTACTACAAAACCCGCAATGTACGCTATCGCCTGTGAGCCAAAGTCTGATAAATCTTGAACAAGAATGCTAACTTCTTCATCAAAAACCGCTTGCTCGTAGAGTTTATCTGTATCATCATCAGCTTCATCGGAATATCGTGGCTCAATAGTTAAATTTATATGTTGCACGGCGGATGAACACGTTAAAAAAGATATTTCCTCAAGGGACGTACAATTGCCCTTGTCTACATCTCTCAATTCGGATTTCACTAACAATTTTTTATAAATAGCTTGAAATTGTCGGGCTGTGGGATTAGTATTACATCCACCATGAGCGCGAATGTGACCAAACATTAGTTCAATATGATCCTGGCTTATTTTATAGGCAGGTAAGTAGCGCAGTCTCTGTTCATGTTCAATCAGTCTGACATACATATCTTTTAAACTTTTTATGCATACCAAAAAACCTACAAACCCAGTTTTTCTATTAGATTCCACTAATTTTGTCCCATCTGGTAACTGTAAGGAATTTATATAAATTTCAGTACTATTGAGAAATTCGAAAGTTCGGGATTTATTGCCTGGAAAAAGTGGTTTTTTGAATTTAATTTGCTGCATATTTCTGGAATTTAAAATATCAAATAGATTATTTATAATTTTTAAAAAGTTAACTGTTCCATCAACGCAGTGAAATTTAGGCATTTTACGTTCAGCACAAAACATAAGGGCATCGGCAACACTCTCACTAAATAATTGGGATGCTAATCGCACTTTCATTTTTTGATTTTTAAAAAATATATGTCCTCTTCTTAATTTATTTGCTAAGTGCAATTTTTCTTTTTCTTGAATTTCGTTAAGCTGTTTTAAATGACACCATTTGATATGTCTGCCTAGATCATCGACAAAAATGCCATATGCTTCAAACGCATTTCTTAATAATTTTAGCATATGACACGGATCAGGAAATATAAATATTGGTCTATTTGTTACTGGGTGATGAAAATAAGATTTGATATTATCTGTGTTAAATGAGCATCCGAGTTCCCTTGCCATAGAAATGTTTGCTGGACAACCGTCAAAGGTCAGCGAAGTTACTTCAATACCTGTTTCTTCTAGCAACTCCAAACACTGTTTTACTAAGCTAGATCGCTGTTCTCCGGTAACGCCAGCGACAAGAAAATACCCTACTGGTATTTTAAATGCTCCGTTAATAGCTGTCACTAAAAATACAAGCACCTCTTTAGCTTCAGCCAAGTAATCGCCTGATGATCCCTTATTATTACATACATCAACATATCCATGCATTTTTTGACCGTCCCACTCAATACGTTGCCTGATAGCCATTTCATCTACGACTAAGTTACATAACAATTTATAGTCAGTATTATGAGCTTTGTACTTTAATGCTTTAAAAGATTCCTGTGTGAAACCTGGCTGAGCATCAACTGATTCGTACCATTTTTTTATAGTGCGTGAATGAGGTAAGCAAGTCTGGAATTTTTTTCGTACATATTCATATGCCTTGGGCGAGTAAAAATGAAGAGTACACGCAAACGTTCTAAGAGCTGGTGAATACTTAGTTTTGATGATGTCATTACTTTGTGTAGTGCGTTGGTAACGATTTATTAAATCATTTACGCCGAGGTTCTCTAAATGTGTGGACTGTTCTGAATTCACAAATTTTTGTTTAAGAATGTCTGATAAAATGTCTTTCAAATTTGCAATTTTTTTGCGATCTCGACGTGCTTTCTGTTGTAGTCGTTTAATTTGGAATCTTTGTTTCCTTATCATGTTTTTTTTCTGAGCAATTTCGATGCGCATTTTTCGTTTTCGTGGCGTTTCTGTTATTTGTGAATAATCAGACACATTTGCAAGTTTCTGAAAAAATAAAGGAAAATAAATTATAATATCCACATAGTTTACTATAAAGTATAACTTAAATTAAACAAACTGCTTACCAAGTCTTGGTTCTGGGTATTTTTATTTTCTTCTTCCTCTTGAGGAACATTACGGCATAAGCGTTTCAGAGATGGCTCATCAGATTGCTCGTCAGGCGATTTTAAGCAGTCAGGCAACTTCGAGACATTCAATTCTCGCGGTATCTAAAAAAGCAAAATGCACAGTGTAATTGGTTCTAACTTTTTATTTAAATAAAGGATAAGGTTAATAATTATTTAACTTATAAACATCCTGAATAGTGGAATGACTAACTATATGAATGCTTTAAATATAAGAATAACAAAGTTATGATAATAAACTGAACCCACTTCTGCAAAAACCAAACGCAGTTTAAATGTTGGGATTGCCCATTCAAAAAGCCTGCGATTTTTCGTTAGAGGCTGGAACATTTCTTCTGCAAAATGAACTGAGCATATGGTGCTCGTTTTTGTAGGGAACCAGTTAGGTGGCCTTCCTGTGGCATCAATCCATTGTTTTTTTAAACTTGTATCTTTTGGGAAACTGAAACGGTACAATTACAATTTGTTAGTGACTTACTGAATTATATACGAAACTAATCATAAACTTGTAAGTTAAGCAGGCTCTTAAAAAACCCCTAAGCAGAATTTTAAAGAAATTAAATTCTTCTTTCTTTAGTAACTAGGGGTTTATGTGACAAAAACACACACGCATGCATAAGAAATAAATAGCATAAATGTTGACCCATTGCCAAATTTTTAATAATAACCTTATTAAAATAATTTTCATATTATAATTGTTTATTTTAGAGCGTGCAAGTGTTAAAAAAGCGTGCATGACGTCACAATATGGCGTCTTTAAACCCTCTTTAGAAACTCAGATGATGATAGATGCTGATTATTATAATGCATACGAAGCTAATGGTGCATTTAAGAAGACTTCAGTAAATTACCATAACCATAACAAGTGACGAAGTAGCTTGAGGCTAAGGCATTACATCTCATAATTCAAACCCAACATTCAACAACATTCCATAGATTACTAAACTAAACATTAATGAACTTACTTCACGATCTTTGGTTACGCATTTGTGTACTACGCTGTAAAATAATAAAAATGGGTAAAAATGCATAGAACCACATCGGCCTTCCAACCGGATTACAAGTTATCAAATTGAAGAAAAATCTGAAATAGTAATATAACAATTCGCAGTCAACTTTCTTGTCGATAGACTTTGTCAGACCACACGAGCACATCACTAGCTCGCGCTCGAATACGGCGGACAGGAGCAGCGGACGCACCATGCGACATTACGGCTTATCGTGGTTTCGTTATGTCAGTTTTACATTGCTTGTTTAGTCACTCAGTGACAGACTGAGGTGGTTGTAAAAGAGCAATGTATTGCTTGCAAAAATAATACAGTCGGAGTAATATAAGAAAACAAAAATAAAGTGGTACAAGTGAAATATATTTTACGGATTGTTTGTTTTTCGTGATTTTTAAGACAAAAATTGTAAAATACTTGTACTTACCTGTGGTAACTGATGCCATGACTTCTGAAATTTTTGTTTTGGCTTCTATTTTTGCAAGAAACCACTGAACAAGACGGCATAATCGTTTTTTTTAAGCGGTTTTATCACGATCGCGGTTGACAACACACTAAATCGCGGTGACGGTTATTTTTTCAATAGCTGAGCGAAACGCTCAGCACCGCGTGGTCACCGACACGCCCCCTTGCCACTTCTCCTGCTTTTAATATTTCTGTGGATATAGGGCTTGCAACTGTGGGATCTTAGACTATTAGTCGTAAAAAGGTGTGTTGAAATCTGGTGAAATGTGGGTGTACTTACATACTGGGCGTTAGTGACAGGTTGGCAAAAACTGAAACTGTAGTTTCAGACCACGATTTGTGATTGAAAATCGTTGGAATTTTTCTCCGAAAAATTCTCAAAATTTTCCTCCGAAAAATTCTCAAAATTTTCGACCGATTTTTCACTTGATTCGTGATATATTGATATGTAAGTACCAAGTCCAGGCCTCTAAACATAAATTTAATGAAAAAAAACAATAAAAACATAACTCGGCAATGACAACAACAAAAATAATTCTAGGTACCTACATTTAAGCTATGTAGGTTTAGGCACAAATAACACGCGCCGCCCGGCGTCGCCGCATCGGTGCGATGTCCTCTGCTAGAGCTGTACCGAACGGTTCGGATCGGTTTTCTTTTAATTTTGAGAATTTTCCGGAGAAAAATTCCAACGATTTTCAATCACAAATCGTGGTCTGAAACTACAGTTTCAGTTTTTGCCAACCTGTCACTAACGCCCAGTATAGGCCTACCCCTTCGAAATTCAATCGTGATATTATGTAGCACTAGCTGACCCGCCACGACTTCGTTCGCGTGGTATCCTACCTCTATCCTACCGATACCCCTACCTCTACCCTACCCCTACCCTACCCTACCCTTGAGACCAAGACTTCTCCTGACAATAACAAACACAACAAACAAAAAAAAAAGTGAAATCGGTCCAGCCGTTTACGCGTGATGCCGTGACCAAGGGAAACAGGGATTCATTTTTATATATAGATAACGAAATATTTTTCTTTTCAGCTTTCGGCCACTTCGCTGTCGCCGTATCCGAACAAATAGGTGACAACGTAGAAAACGACAACATAACATCGATCAAAGACAATTTTGTCACAGAATTTACCATAATATTTGACGTACTATACAACCAATGGCTTGCTTCACACGAACCTAAAGTAGCTGAATCTGTGCTAGAAGCTTTAGGACCTATCACCAGACTTATATCGGAACGACAATTTAACGAGACTGTAAACAAATTTGTGCTTTCATTGCTGTCTTTATACAGAAAACCAGCAATCAATTTCTACTACATAAGTCAATGTATATCGTATTTGTTGTCTCCGTCGCCGCTGAACCCGAAATTGAGCTTGAATGATAGCGTTATTAATTCTATAAACCATGTTCTATTCAATCTGGTTGTATTAGAGCCTGATTATGACCAGCCTCATACTGTGAAGAATCATTTTGAGGTGCTTCGCTGTTTTGATCATATGGCAGGACAGTTTCCTGAACAAACCATAGAAAGTCTTCTCCATCAATGTAAGAACAATCAGGAAAAGGACAGAATGAAAGCTGTCATAATCCTAACTCATTTGACAACCTCTTCCCAAGTTTTCGTCGAAAATTACGCGGTAAAATTTATAGCACTCCTTAAAGTGATGACTACAATGGAACAGGGAGTTAAAATGAAAAAGTTATTAGTAAAAGCGATAGTAGGATTGGTATATCGAAACTGTATCACGACTCCGGAAGATTTCACTATGGTGGAGTTTATAATAAAACATTGCGGTTACGAAGCACCTGCTAACGTTTCTAGACACGATGTTTTAGATCTGCATGACACGTGCAAAAGCTCCTTGATCCTTATGTGCAATACTGTTACAAGTATCCGATCTCAGTTACGTAATTTGTTGCTGATAGCCCTAACCGGTGAAGAGTTCACAGCGTCCATGGCGACAGTCTGCCATTGTCTCACGTCTCTCCTCCAAAATAACTCTGACGTCATCGCAGACGAACAATCGGAGAAAGAGATTGAAATGAAGTGCTCCCCTGACTTGGTCTTCGTTCGATGCTTAACACATGTCGTAGAACCAGATCAGGTACAAAAGAATAAGAATATTCTAGTTTTTCTTGAAGAATATTCCGGAGATATCCATAAGAATTTGAAAAATTCATGGACGATTGAGATTCAGAGGCTTTTGAAGTTTGTTGAAACAAGTGAATCTAAGGAACAGTGGCATAGTATGCTGCTAGACCTTCTAGTGTCTGCTGTGGAACAGGTTAATAGCAACAAATGGGTAGAGTTTATCGCTACTTTGATATCACAGCAGATTCTATCGAAAAAACAGTCGCCAATGATCAAAGGTGTCTCCTTACAGTACTTAGCAGTATTGTCATGTCACATGTCAAACGCTGCGGTTGTTGAAAAGATCCTCAAAATAATACTACTTGCACTGAAATCGATACCAATGGAAAGCAGTGATTATGTAAGTAAAGCCGTAGGAATCGCATCGAGACAGCACGGAGAGTTTATCCTTAATGATTTAGATGCGATTTACAAAGAAAATGAATCCAAAAGAGGCAGTAAAATACTTAATTTCTTATCTTCGAGACATTCCAAGAATGAGGTGGAGTTGGGTATTGTTAGATATGCAGTTATTACGTGTTATGGCAAAGTAGCGGTTGATTGTCTTGACGTTCACGTCTTGGCGAGATTAGGGGATAACGTGACGTCAATATTGTATGATATCCTGAAGTCTAACCCTTCTTTTGACCTCTGTAAAGCCAGTGTCACGACCTTATACGAGATAAGCAAGGCTTTACATCCAGCTGCACACCATAACGTGGCATTAAGAAATCGCTGGCAGTTGCTGAATGCAGTTCTAGAGCAAATATATAACTCTAATCTGGAAAAACGAAATGTAGAACTGTACCCAATTATTGTAAAGGCTTCTAAAGCGTTGACGAAGTTGCAGAAAGGAATTCTGCCTGAAGAAAGAAACACAATACTAAGGGTTCTATTCAATAGCATCTTTGGCGAACTATCTTCCTTTAAAAAGAAATACGAGATCGAAGGCAACGGTACCAAGAACGACAACCTAGCCAAAACTTTGAACGATAGTCTCTCACTCTTGCACCAGTTAATCAAAGAATTGATCATCCAGTCGACTTGCTTGAGCACCATCGATGACCTAATCACTTTACTAATGGAATGGATCCGACACGAGAACGACGAGATCCGAACAGCATCCACCATGATCCTTCAAGTAATATTTGACACTTACATCAAAAATGTCAAACTAAACTACGAAACTCCGAGCAAATTCGGTCAAATGGGATATTTACTTGGACTTATAATCCCTGGAATCGCTGACACTAACTTCCCAGTGCGACTAACAACTATAGATTGCGTAAAAGTTCTAATTCAGATACAAGATTTGTACGAAGGCCATACAATTGGGCCTGATGATGAATGTATGTCGAATTTAGGACATTTACAGAACAATATACTGACGAATGATTTGAACATGATCAGTGATTATTGCACGGCGTTATGCGAGACTATATCTCCGAAGATACCTCATCATCACAATATGCAATTCATTGAGAGTTTACTTGAGATGTATGATGACCAGGAGTTAAGAAGCGTGGGGATCAGCTCGATCTTGGATGCGTTCTTCTCAAATAAGGGCCAGGACTTGTACCAGAGCATTGAAAGGATCGTGGAGGTGATGTTGGCGACGATGGCAGAAGTGGGAGTGGATGCGAGGCAGAAGTTGATGAAGCCGATGACGTCATTGACGCGTCATCACTCGAACGCGGTGATCGCTGTGCTGTTGGCGCAGAAGTTGCCGTTGAAACCGTAAGTTTTTATGCACTTTTATAAGACGAATACTTTCCAAAACTGAATTAGGCCAAATTACTTGATTTTTCTGTAACTTTGTATAGACAAATTCCTATACTATGAGAGAAATCAATCAAAGCTGTGCTTTCTATTGAGTAGCCTGTATCCTGTTATCTGGCAGCCTAACTGAGTAATAAACACCACCAATTAATTAACATACTTTTTATGAACTGTCAAAAAACGCTATTTAAAAGAATTTGTATAGTAAACTGTGACGTCAAATATTTGACAGCTCAATTGACTAACTTTAATTAATATTGATTCCATAGTAACTGAAAATCTAATTTTACAGTTAATTGAAAATGTATCGGGTTAACAGGAATAACATAAAGTGTTTTAGTAAAGTTGTGTATTGGAATTTCTAGTTAATGATATCTACAAACCTGACTAACCCATTTTTATCTTGACAATTCAACAATATACATTGCGTCTTTTTCGTTATCGAGCAGACGAAAATTTCAAACATATGAAGCAATGGATTATGAACCTCTTATAAAACAACCATGAAACAGAAAACTCACGGTACTTTTATCTTACAGGAGCGTATTAGCTTGTTGGCGCAGCCTCGCCCGTGACGAAGGCCTATGTGCCGCTATTACCGACAATTTCCTTCGGCTGATGACGTCAGTGGAACTGTACGAAGATCCCTACCATATTACTGAACATCATATAGCTGCTCTTCAACCCTTAACTGTAAGTGAAAATCAATTTAGAAGGGAAGCTTTGTAAACTTAAAAAGATAAATAAACTCGGAATAAGCTATACCAGAATTTGCTTCAGTACCATACAATTTTCGTGGGAATTGCAAAGTTTTATTCCTTAGTTATTTTTATTTATTTATTTAAATTGATATACTTTTTATGAGCTATCAAAACGAGATTCTCCGTAGATTTTGTGTGGTAATAGCAAACTGTGACGTAACTTATTTTATGAACTTAATTGATTAACTATTTATTAATTTGAAAGCAACAAAAAATCTATTTGTACAGATAATTAAAAATAAATGGGGCTTTCAAGGCCATGTTAGTTAATTATGTCATTGCCTAAATACTTTTATCTAGAACAAACTCCCAAATATGTGTAAAGTTGTAAACTTTCTATAGAAAAAATTCCAATAGGCTTACGGTAGTAAACTAAAGATACCTATTATCTCTTTCAGCTCATAAGTGCCTTTGGAGAAATGCTCCAAGAGAACACGATGAAGCCAACCTGCATAGCCAAGTTCTCAGACTTATTCGCAGTACTATACACGACTCTTGCTTGTTACATCGACGCGGAATCGCCCGCGTATTCGCCGCCGACCAATAAGAATCAAGAACGCTTCGGCTTTATACCCAATAGGGACGCGATAAAATTGTCGCCCGCTAAGATAACGGTGCAGACTTTTAACGCGTTTTTGGAACAAGCTGACTGTCTTAAGGTACTTATTTGGTGATTTGAAAATGGAATCTTTTATTTTTTTTTGTGTTATTTGTTTATGGCATACCTTGCCCGACCATGCAAATTCTTTCTTCTTTCCTTCCATTTTTTGAATACGTTTTTTAGTGGCTATTAATAGAAACAATGAAAAATCCTTTTGGTTGCAGAGTGGTAAAAAAAGGTTTGCAATAAATTGTTGTTTGTTAAGCTTTGATTTCAATACTAGCTCTAAAAGATTTTGAACTCTATTTCATATCGCACACAGTCAACTTTTTATTGTAACCATCGTATTGGGTGGAAGCCATCGTAACGAAAGCTTTAAACATGGTTTCAGTACATAATTCTAGACACCCTAGTGATTAAATATTTCGCCAGTTTTTTTTTTTAACCTTTACTGTGCCGCTCTTCGGCAAAGGTCTCCCCCCTTCCTTCCACTTCCTTTTGTCTTGTTCCTACTATTGCCAGTTCTCGAGGAAGCCATTTATTTTGTAATAATAACCATTGAAAAATGTTAAGTTTTTTTTCACTAGGGTCTGTTCCCTTAATATTATAGTTCTCATTTACTTCATAGGTCCGCGAAGCCTGTTCGCTATGCCTAAGCATAGAACACAGCGACTCTTCCACCACACTGCTGGACCTAGCTCCGATACTGAGCGGTGCACTGTCTCGCGAGTGTCCGCAACATCTGTCGCGCATAGTGTCGCGAGTGTCCGCGTACGGCCGGTGTCCACTGCCGCCGCAGCGATGTGCTGCACTGGCGTTACTGGCTGACTTACTCAACTACAGGTATGTATGACTATAGTTCTGATTCTATTGTGCACGACCTGAAGTTATGTAGTTTTATTTCTGTCCTTTTCTATCTAATACAAGAGGAAAGGGACGGATATATACGAGTAGTAATGGACACATCACATATCCGTTAACTATGCATATTGCCTATCAATTTAAGTATCTTTTTTTGGTGTGAAAAATGACTGCTTGTGAAACTTCTCCTTTTTATCTTGTCATTTAAAAAAATTCTTTAACGCACACGATTTAAAGCCCTAAATTGAATGACAAATAATTTGCTATGCCGAAGCTGTGCTCTTAAACAAAAACTAATCTTTTATAAGAACTTATCTCTCTTCGCTCCAGATGTAACGACAACCCAGTCCTCATCGAGACAGTACTGGCCACCCTCAACACGGGCTGGAAGGACGAGCACCCGCGCGTGCGCGCCACCTGCCTGCGCGGGGCTGCGAACATCGCGCAGCTGAAGCCCGAACATAGAAACCAAGCGCTACCGGCCGCGCTGGCTGCCCTTAGCCAGGGGGTGGACGCTCAGAAAACACCGTAAGTTAGATTAATTGTCGCGAGACGTCTTCACAGGATACCGTGGCCCCGGAACGCACAGAAGGAACAAGGTGGTTTTTTAGTCAGTAAAAGTCTGACAGTTCCTTCCGCCCCACCCTGGCGGAAAGACTCATTTGATGATTTTTACCACCCCAAAAAAATAGTTACATTAATTTTTAGGGGACTGAGAATGAGGCTGTAAAGTTTCTCATCATCCGTTTGAAAGGGAGGATTCTCCGACCAGACGATATTGTGTCTGTGTACTGCCCGACGGGTGTTGTCGGGATTTTGTATACAATCCTGTATACAAAATCCCGACAACACCCGTCGGGAAAAAAATGATTTCAGGGTTGGTCCCATAGTAAAAGTTGTTCATAATGATGAGTACAATGACCCCTTTTCAGGTTTCGGGTAAATTTTCAATGACCCTGTATATGCTAACGTCGCGAATGTTGATTGCGCGATGTAGGAATTGTCAGCTGTAGTTCACATGCTGTGCGATAGATGTCACTACAAATTCTTCCTGCAGGGTACACCTGTAGGCTTCACAGATAACGTTGAAACTAACTCGTAGTAAATATTTTCCTTTCAGAACACCAACAGACAACGTCCCCCTAGCCGCGATCCAGGGTTTAAGCCGTCTTCTAACAGAGCTAGATAAATTAGACAAGGAGTACGACAGAGAGTTGCTCTCGATATCCCAAAAAATACGTCCGTTCATGAACACGGAGTGCGCGCAACTGAGGGAGCACTCCATCAAGTTGTTCGGTATTATTGCGGGGAGAGTGAAGTCGGATGCGTTGGTAGACCAGGGAGTGAGCTCTCTGCCTTGCTTCTTATTGCATCTGTGTGATAATAATCCGAATGTTGTGAGGGTAAGTGGATTTTTTGGTATTAGGTATTGTTTTTAGCTCTCAAATATCGATTCTCTAATTAATTTTCTAATATCAGAAGGTGTTGGTGAAATGTGGATGTACTATAAACTATAGGTACATCTCTACCTTTTCCTTTGGGAAAAATAGGCGTGAAGTTATAATGTGTTCTTGCATCTTGATACATTTCAATTTCAACCTTATACTGATGACGTAAAGTTGGAATTTGCAATTGAGTACGCTCGTGATTTACACAAAATAATATTTAAATATTAAATCCGCTGCGCAGTAGGTGCCATATATTCGATATGTTTCCTAGTTCTTACATCAACTGTATTCAAAATCTCCATTTCCTCTCCACAGGCCAGCAAATTTACTCTCAAACAAGTATTCAAAACGTTCAACGTGAAGAAATCCAACGATTTCGTACAAACTCACTTACTGGACGAAGGTCGGTTGTATCTGGACGAGTTCCTGTCAGCGCTGCTGAGGCAGCTGGCTGACGAGCTGCCGGCCAGCGTGGTCAAGTGTCTGCAGACTGCAGTCAACTATCTGCATTGTGCGAGGGAGGAGATCAAGCCACACCCGCCGTTGTTGCTTGGTGAGTAGCATGATTCATTTATTAGATAGGCCTAAATGTTATTAACTTTAAACTCAAATCATTTAGTTGAAACTAGCTTTTGCTCACGACTTTGTCCGCATAAATGTCGGTATGCAAAATGGATTTTGAAAGGATCTTGGGGTTCGAACTTACCCCCCCTACCAAATTCCATCAAAATTAGTTCAGCGTAACAGACAGACAGACACAGTTACTTTCGCATTTATAATATTAGTGTGGACTACTATCTGCCCGCGACTTTGCGTTAAAGTTGATTTATTAAGTTGATATAATATTAAATAAATAACATAAAAAAAATAATATCTTGGGACAACTCACACACGGCCATCTGATCCCAAGCTAAGCAGAGCTTGTGTTATAGTAACCAGACAACTGATATACATACTTATATAATTTATAAATACATACATATTATAGATAAATTACACCCAGACACAGAACCAACAATTATGCTCATCACACAAAGTTTGTCCTGGGTGGGAATCGAACCCACTACCTCCGGCTTTACAGTCAGGGTCACTAACCACTAGACCAACGAGGCAGTATTATTATTACTTTAAAGTTTAGTTATAACATTTAAAACTAGTTCTCGTTAAAAATCCTTAAAAAACTTTAACCTTCAATTATCTCCATAGCCAGGAGGTAACCATGGAAAGATTATGTAACATTCGGCTTCATTAAAAGTCTTTTTAGGGTTTCCAAGTCGAGGATATCTTACGAGTGGCGAAGTATTATTAAAATCGAGATTATTTATCCCGGTCTTAAGACTTCTTCGTCTTTCCAGGTCTCCTCTACGCGGAACTATACCGCATTCGCGAGAAGAACCCAGAAGAAACCGAGCTAGATCCCGACATCACCCGAACAGCCCGAACTCGGCTGCTACAGCTGATCAAAGACCCGAACCCGTTAGTTCGGCAGAACTCCGCCATGGCGCTCGCTAACATCTGTCTTGTGACCGCTATGGATGCATGACCGGCGAGGAAGAGGATTGACGGAGGGAGGTATTTGATGAGTAGGTTCCTGTTTGAATTCCAACGTTAAGATAAGGATAGTACGGTATAAAGTTGCTTGAAGATCCATCCACACAGTTTCGTTTTAGACATTCGAGCTCAATGTTGAGTATACTGCGAAATGCGATTGAACAAGTTTATGAAAAGCGATTCGTCTGTTTAGGAGTTATGATGACACAGACAGACTTGTAATTGCGAACCCTAATCCGGAACTGTGTGGTATAGAATTTTAAGATTGGTATAGAAAAAATAAGGCAGAGAACATACTAGGCAACCATCAACGACAATCTGACGTCACTCGGTTGCTTAGTGTGTAATTGGTCTAATTTGTAAGTCTCTGGGTGTGTCATATAGTCTTATCAAGTCGAAATATTGATATTTTTGTCCGTTGGAATAAGAAGGTGAAGATGTGTGTGTGTTTTGAAGACTGAACGTCAAATTAAAACACAAAGAATAATGATAAAAGTCTGATTTTTGAATCAGATAACTATTATACGAAGAATAAATATGATAATATGATATATTTTATATAGGGTGACTGGTAATTAGTGTCCGGTATTTAATCATGATTGTACTCATGATAATAAACAACTTTCCCAAGAAACTATTTTTTATTTATTTACTAAGCCTATGAGCCCCAATAGAATATTGAGTAACAAAAATAACACAACATCAGCTGTAATTTAATTAAGTTATATCCTTTTATATAAACAAACTATTCCACTTATACCATGCATTATTATTTTTTCGTTCAACTGTCAACTGTACGGAACGCACGCGTGCGCACGCCTTAGCGATATCAGCTGTTTGATAAAAATGTTGTGTGTTAAGAAAAATCATTTCTTTGGGATAGGTGTTGGTTATCATGAATACAATCTTGTGTATGTATATGTATCTTTCACAAATTACCACTTACTTTTATACAAATGCTGTCAAACCGCCATATTTATCCTTCAGATAAAAGTTATTTGATTGAAAAATCGGCTCTAAAGTGAATGTTTTGTCTTGTTTACCGATAATAAAAATGTTTTTCTGTCATTTTCGCGTTAAATAATATAAGTGGATTTATATAAAAAAAAAATTATAACCTGTTTGTTAAATTGTGTAATCTTTTAATTTGAACTTAAATTTAAGAGACTGAATAAAAGATGTAAACAGTCTAAAAAGAATAATTAAATATTTATAAGAATTATTGTTTGTCTATTTTGTTGTAATTTTAATTGAATTTTTGTTGCTAAAGTAATCTTGCTCAAGCATAGTTTTGAGATATTGGTGTCGATTCTATTGTACGAGCTAAACTTAATTTAGACTATTTCTATCTTTTTTTCTCCATTAAAGTAAGAAAGGGGCGGACATAAATCAAATCTGTCAATTTTAGTTGATCTGAAATTTCCGTACAGTTGACATGTCAGAACGCATTGATTAAAAACACGAAAAAAATCAAGGCAAAACTAATTTGACATCTCTAACTTAGTTCTAAGGTGTCACCGTCCTTTTCTTTCGCTGTATGTTAGTAAGAGATGCCAATTATCTAATTTTAGTTTAGTTTGTGAATTAGGGAATCCACACTAATTATGTTTAATTCATCTAAAGTTTGTTTAACATTAAACAATAGATAAGCTATAGCAGCGCTACTGCCGAATGAGAATTTCTCGGTACTCAAGTAAAAAAGTACGTTAAAGATTTGAACTCCTGCCGATAGATGATGTATGCTCGATACGACCAACAATCAATCTTGATAGTTGAGAACAGGAGCATTATCACGTTTTCTCGTTTGATAGAATGAATTTTATGATGTAAACTTATAGATATCTATCTATAAGTTCACATCAAAAAATATTAAAGTCAAATCATTTATTCCAATTAGGCCATTATAAGGCACTTTTGAACGTCATTTCGTTAAGCCGTTGCACATATATTTTCAGCTTAAAAGTATGTAAATTAGAACTTCGGAAATGGCTTAATTTCACATTTATCCTATAGTCGTTAAAAAAATCGCCCGGCTTAGCAATTATTTACTCCATTCATTCCGTAGTCATTTGTGTAGACTTTGAGGTAAGACAGAGCAGCCGAATGGTATATATTTATACATTTATATATGGGATTATACTACTACAACCTTTATCTCAATTCTAATAGAGCTCAAAATAGCGTGCAAGAGATGATTCCTTGTGGCGCGTATTTGAGTATGCTGCATCCTTTTTACCCAAATTTTTGACAGCAAAGAACACGGATGGAGAATATGCTGTTTTGTCTTCGCTGCGAATGCGACGATGTGTATAAGTTAGCTTGATCAAGATTCCGTCAATAACATAGTCAGTGTTAAATGGTACATGTGATATTGATTTATTTAGTTTTACTTTTAAATGTTAGCTCAAAAAGAGCAGCAATACCATCCAATAGTTTTCTTTTATCAATCGATAAAGAACCTAAGAACATTGCGAATAGAGTTGAAAATTGCAAGATACAATTGGCACGGAATTTATTATTTTGCACGCTATTACGCAATTTTAAACTCTATTTCTGTTGCGTTGTAAGTTCATTATCAATTAATGTATTGCTGCTCTGTGTGGGCTGATCGTATGGCGTAGTGGGGCTAACATTTTAGTTTTATGAAAGAATCTTATGACTTCTGTACATTACCTACAACAGCGTGATAATTACTATCATAATCTGCATAAATTACTGAGACATAAACAATTATATTTCGACTTTTAATTCTGTTCAGAAACTTGACAGGTAAAGGGTTACCAAGTTTTGACAAAAAAATGAACTTAAATAATGTACCTAACTTGGTACTAAACCATTCTTATCATTCGTTCCTTACGCAAAATCGTTCACTACTCCAAGCTCCAACACTTAGTTGTAGTATGGTGACATTATTTTTCTTTGTACTGTCCAGTTACTGAATAGAATTAAAAGTCCAAATATTGATATGTACACGCTACATTTTAGTGCTAAGATTGGTCAATTAGGCGCACCGAGTTAGACTTGCGCTAATGACGGTAAAACGGTAAAACTTGGACTACGAAAACCACTCTTATTGCTACGACATAAAGGTGAAGTCGAATGTCAAACAGAACACTGTTCCTAATTGGCTCCTACTGCTCTTAGTATGTATGCTACGTGCAGTTATATACTCGGACAGTTTTAATTGATAATAAACTAAAATACAACGGAAATACAGTTGATTTTCAACTCTAATGGTCATCGCTCAGTACAATAGCACCGCTCCGACACAGCTACTGTTCGGCTGACATTGCTTCAAGAAATCCAACCGTTAGCTACCAGCGTGCTGCCTGCGAGCCTTCACCTTTTTTTGGCTTGAACTTGAATTCCAAGTTAATTGCTGTGTCGGCACTGCTGTTATGAGTTTACTTTTAATGTATTTTAGTTAAGTATCAATTATTAAAAAAAATTGTCCAGTATATTTTTGTTCTGTTAAATTCAACCTAATTTGCGGTTATTCTTTAAGCACATATTCTTAATTCATACATTTAATTCCGTCGTTTTATGATATTACAAATGTACAGAAGATTTATTGTTAAGGCTTTTATCGTTCTATAATAGTTTTATTATATGGTAGTTTTTTGGTCGCCTTTCATTGTTTAAAATAGATACTTAAAAATTATTTATACATTAAAAAAACATCTTTTTTCAAATCTGTTTATTATAATGAATAAAAAAAATATTCAATGTTAAACA
The DNA here is from genome assembly GCA_949316365.1 of Hoplodrina blanda. Taxonomy (NCBI): domain Eukaryota; kingdom Metazoa; phylum Arthropoda; class Insecta; order Lepidoptera; family Noctuidae; genus Hoplodrina; species Hoplodrina blanda. Next base: position 15,474,995 of record OX438581.1, read on the forward strand.
CGCCTTATATAGAAAAATAAATTGTCTTCTAAAATAAATGTATTCAAAAAAATAAATGTATTAAAAAAATATATGTTTAATCAAATGATATTTCCATGTTTGTAAACATTTAACTTTGGGCCAATATGACTTTATAATGATGCGCAATGATTTAGCTCGGAATGTCCAAGAAAAAACAATCCAACCCAGATTAAAACTAGAGCCATTTTTTTTCAAGGAACTGTTATGATTTTGGATATTGTAACTATATTCACTTGTTTTTGCTTGATAATAAAGTAAAACATTTGTTATACTGAATCACATTGGCGTAATTAATTGAATTATTAAAAGATTGTGTGGATTGGCTCCTTTTAGCAGAATTGAGCTCAAATGTCATGATGAATATACATACTTCAAGAAGTGAGGACTTTCAGAGCTAAATCTTAAAACTCATAGTAATTGACAGAGTGACCATGTTTTTGTCTAATTACTAAAAACATGATCACTTTATAATAGTGACTAACCGCTGCCTTATATACCATACTTTAAAAGGTGCAGAAGTATAGAAAAAAATATATGTAAGTCGATAAAAAGAAAATATAATCGTACTTACATAATATTATACTAAGACTTTATTCATGTGCAATTTTTATCGAGGTGTCTCGAATATTTTTGGGCTCAACTGAAACCCTTAGGAACAATAAAATAGTCAACAATATTATTTGAATTAATCGACTAACGGTTTTTCGAACGAAAATAATCTCAAAAGTTACTGTGATTCGCTCTTCGCTGTTGATAATTCAGTGAACGAATCACAGCATCTTATGCGCGCTTGTCAATTAATTGTGTTGTCAAACTTTTTTCGTTTGAGAAACCGGGGACTCGTTTCAGTAATAGACCACTATCTTTTATAAATAAATGGGATACTAAAATATAATTAAATAATTTTATAAAATTTACTTTTGCACAACATAGTTAGGTAAACCTCAACACACACAGAGAGCAGGAGCGGGACGGGAGCGGGGCGTGAGCGGGAAGCGAGCGTGTCGTCGGGTTGTATTCCTTATATTTATATGGATGTCCACACACTCAATGCTCACGTCACGCTAGCTCTCTGTGTGTGTTGGGCTTAAAAGTAAAACGCAGATGACCAGTTCCAAGTTTTTCAAGTACATTATGTCATCGTATTCAGTACTATATTGTATTTTATTAACGTTGGTAACTAACAAAAAGATAAACTTGCAAGCCGATCCATACTAATATTATAAATGCGAAAGTGTGTCTGTTTGTTACCTCTTCACGCTTAAACCGCTGAACCGATTTAGGTGAAATTTTGTGTAGAGATAGTTAAAGACCCGGGGAAGGACATAGAATAGTTTTTATCCCGGAAATCACCCCCTACGGCGGTGAAAAGGGGGTGGAAGTTTGTATGCAAGTACGATATAAACAAGTTCCACGCGAACGTAGTCGCGGTCAAAAGCTAGTTATCTATAATTATTGAATGAACTCTCTGGTCATTTGCGGTCTAGCCTTATTACTTCTGCACCTCTTTTGTAATTTGAATACAATATAATGTACGATTAATATTTATACGTTTAAGTTTTGAAAATAAAGCTATGTTGAAGTCAGATGGGTCTTTTATTCATCGCTGTTCTTTTGGCTGGGTCCTTTACCGCACCGAATAACTACGAATTACTAGAATGAAGAAAAAGAAATACATGATTAGGTAGTCCCGATAGTTCTGACGACATGACGTGTGCGTATTTGGTGGCGCTGATTGCAGAGAATATTAAAAAAAAAGGGCCAAGCGTGTAAGTGGGTTCCGTACTGCCGAGTACATTGTTTAACCATGTGAAAAAAAGCATGTTTCTTCTTTGAGGACCCCTTTTAATTTTTAACTTTACTTAATTTTATTATCTATACTTTTATACTAATATTAAAAAGCTGCAGTGTTTGTTTGTTTGTTTGAACGCGCTAATCTCTGGAACTACTTGTCCGATTTGAAAAATTCTTTCAGTGTTAGATAGATTAGTTACCGAGGAAGGCTATAGGCTATATACCATCACGCTACGACCTACGGGAGCGGAGCAGTAACCAAAGACGCGGGTGTAACCGCGGCGGACAGCTAGTTTTTTATAATGGCAATAAAAAATTCACACTGCGTTAACAACTCTACTTATTACAGGTCATGAGATACAGCCCGCCGGACATGACAGACAGATGGATGGACAGCGGTGGCTTAGCAACAGGGTTCTATTTACACCCTTTTGGTAAAGACTGTACATACAGTACTGTACTGTATGTAGATACCTATTCTAGTTCACAAGTGTGTGCACAAACCCTGGTACACTCGCTTTCATTGTCCGATGCGGCGACAATCTGACACGACCAGAAAGAGTTGTAGTGAAGTGCGAGTATTTATCACTCACATTCGATTGCAGCGCGTTAGAATTTTATATGGGAAAATGTTAAAGCACTAACTAGTGTCACTAGGAGAAACCTTCTAATACAATGAGAGCAAAGACTACTATAGTATACTGGGTAGTTAAGAGCCATTAGGCATTGTCGACTGGTCGTCGGCGACTCAGTCAACAGTATGTAATGACATACTTTCATTAGTTCAAACAGGTGTTTACGCACTTGATTGTTGGTCGCTAGAGCGACTCGACGACTCCCCGCGCAGTGGCGAGTACCAATCGCCGGCTCTAGCGTAATGGCTCGCAATCTCACTCTTGCCACCCAGGACCAGGGCCCGATCTAGCTATTTAGCCGCTCCGGGCAAAAATAATGTTCGCCGCCCTTTACACTAATACCATACAGGGTGTCCCAGACAAGGACGTCCAAACAAAAATTTTGGAAGTCTCTTTACTTGGGCTTCCTAAATTTTTTGTGGTTTAGGAGCTAGACGAGTTTTAGTATTTTTTTGGGATATTCTTTCTTGCTTCAGATTTTGTTGATTTTCTAATTTTATATCGCGTTTTTTGGAAATATTTTTATTGATATAATTAATCCTGAAAGTATGGTCTTCGATCGATAAAAACAAATGTCTGTCTTATCGTCACCCGAAATTACCAAAACTTAGTTCAAAGAGAAAAATGTTGTTTTGCAAAATTCGTTGCAGATTTTCGACCTTTAAAGAAAAAAAATCACAATAAGTGCCCAAATTACCTTAAAATAATTTCAAAAATTTTCACGGACCCTCAGCTCTTTAAACAATACAAAAAGCTAGTATTTTACAGGACATTATTCGGTGCAATTGAAGCTCAAACATGGTAACGCAATTAACACCCTACCCTGGAGCTGTATTCGGAAGGCATTGCGCTATCATCGGCTACCTCCCTACCTCCGCCACATCGTTGGGGCTAATCCGTCATAGAGGTCACCTAAGTGGGACGGAATGGTAGGTACCAGCACCAAATGTCGTGCGGTGTTCCGCAGGGCTCGGTTCTGGGCCTGCTCCTGTGAAACATTGGATACGACATACGACTGGGTGCTGAGGGGTGAGCTCTGACCGGGGATAGACCTGACGTGTTATGTCGACGACACGCTGGTCACTGCACGGGGGAGCTCGCACAGGGAGGCAGTGTTGCTGGCAACGGCTGCGGTCTCACAGGTGGTGGGCCGTGTTTCATGGCCCCCGGCGGGCGCCGCCACCCGGCTCACACATCGTGGTCGGGGGGGGGGGGTCGGATCGTTGTCAAATCTACCATGAGTACCTGGAATTGGTACTTAACAGCCGGTGGGACTTCGAGCCCCACTTTCCGCGGCTAGCGCCCATGTTTCTGAGCGCGGCTGGCGCGCTCGCAACGCTGCTTCCCAATTAGGGGGGTCCGAGCACCGCCTGCAGGCGTCTGTATGTGAGGGTTGTGCGATCTATGGCCTTGTATGGGTTTCCGATATGGGCGGCTGACCTAACGGCCGGCAGTATCGCCGTTCTACGTAAACCGCAGAGGGCGGTGGCCATCAGAGTCGTAATGGGTTATCGTACGATCTCCTACGAGGCGGCCTGCGTACTGGCTGGAGCCCTGGGACCTGGAGGCGAAGGTACTCGCGTCACTGTACCGGTGGCGTGAGGCTAGCGGCTGATGCAGCGCGAGTTTGAGTTGCGTCAGTCGCAGCTTCGCGAGGTCCTGGTGGCGGAATGGCGGAAAGGCTCGAGAGAAGGCATGGCTCCCTGACGTTTCGGTCAACGCAGGTACTCTCGGGGCATGGCTGCTTCGGAAAGTACCTGTGTCGCATAAACAGGGAGCTGGACGCCCGGTGTCACCAATGCATGGACAGCCTGGAGGACACGCCGCGGCATACGCTGTCAAAATGTACAGCTTGGGAGGAGACGCGCCGTGCCCTCATCTCTGAAGTAGGCAGTGACCTGTCGCTGTCGGCCGTCGTCGCTTCGATGGTCGGCAGCGAGGGGTCCTGGGACGCGGTGGTCTCCTTCTGCGAAACGGTTATCTCGCAGAAGGAGGCTGCGGAAAGAGAGAGAGAAATTACGACCTCTCTCCCGGCCCGCAGCAAGCGCACTGGACGTCGGCGGAGGGCGGACAAAGTCTTCTTCGGGCCCCCTAAATGGGCCCAGGGACCCGAGGTGGCGGCGCGTAGTGTTCCACGCGGGCCCCTCTTTGACGTCGTTTTGGGAGTTAAACACCTCAAAATTTTCGTTTGGACGTCCTTGTCTGAGACACCCTGTATAAAATATAAGTCATGAGCTTGCTATTCCAAAGATGGGATGATTAATATGTGATATTATTTTAATTGTATATAATTTAAATACGTTAGTCTACTACGACTTCTGAACAAGTATACAAAAATTCATGAGAGTATGTTGAACTTTGTGCCACCGTCCGGCACCCTCAATTTTGCCGCCCCTCAGTTTTGCCGCTCCGGGCAATTGCCCGGCTCGCCCCCCCCCCTAGATCGGGCCCTGCCCAGGACTTGTGGCACACCACCAATTATCTTCAGCAATACCTACCACTATTATAGCGAAAATATCATTATGGAACTCACTCGGGCTTCTTCCTAGAGAGCCAGAATTTCTTGGTGGGGTCGATATATGCCCTTAGCTGCTTGGTGTCCCACGTCACAGTGTCCATGTGCCATTCCGGAGACACGTAGGGCTCTATTACATGTTTTAGGGAGATCTGTAACATTCCATGATATCTAGAGCAATAATGATTGTCAATAGTCTTTAGCATCCGTTACGGAGGCAGTTGAGAGTTTCTTTACGTTAGCCATCATCTATAAGAATATGAATGAGCATAACAACATTACGCCTGGAATTCCCGAAGGGTTAGGCAGAGGTGTAGGTACTTACCCATTAGTACACACACATTTCGCCAGTTATGTTTAAGTCCCATGTAAGTAATAGGGGGCGAGCCTATTGCAATCAACCGGGCACAAATCCAGACTCCGAGGCTGCTACCATTCCTGATGGAAAAACCCAATAACACTTTGCCCGACCTAGGAATCGAACCCAAGACCTCATGCTCAGCCGTCGCCGTTCCATAATATATTTTAGGCACAAGACTTACCGGATTAGCTTTTGAGTAGGCATTTGGAAGCGGAGCCTTGACGGTTTTTGACTTATCTATCGCCACCCCTTCCATAAATGCTTTGGCAGTCTGTGACAAATAGGCGTCGTCCACGATGATTTTACGAAACCTAAAAAAGGGTTAAGAGAATATGGGTTACATGTTTAAAACGCTGCGCAAGAGTAAACACCTTCTGTTGCCGACTTGCCGACACAGGACACCACATTTGCTCAATGATAAGTTTACACGGTACTAATACCAATTTATTATTATTATTATTATTTATCTCTATGTAAGTATGTCTGTTTGTCCCGGAACATAAACGGTTCGACCGATTTTTCCGGCGCCTTCACTGATTCACTGAAGTCATAAAAATAACTTAAGCTACGTTTATTTTAGAAAAATAATTATAGCTCTGCGCAAAAAAAAGACAAAGTCGTGGACATAATGTAGTATGAAAATAAAATATTTGTTAGGTACTGGTTGCCGGTTGCTTGTGTCAGACACTAAAGTATCTACGTTTGTGCAGCGCCTTAACGAGACGTCAACTCAGGCTCCAGGGCACCTTTAGGGCAGTCTAATAAAAGCTCTGCCTTCTCTGCATAAGAAGGGTCCTTTGCCCTACACAGGAGAAGTAGGTTTGTATTAAAATATTGTGCTTATGTAACATACGGTTCTTTGACACTGTCCAAATCTGTCGCTGGAGACATTATGACCTTGGGACGTGACTTCTGCACTTTTTCACGATCCATATCCACTGGTGGGTCCTGCAGAAGGTCTTGATTTGTGAGTTTGATTACAATCAATATAAAAGAGCACGGACATTTGCAAAAAAACGTTAAGAAATTTCGATTTTCGCGGTCTTTATTAAAGCCATAAATAAACCAACCTAATATAGTGTTATTTAATAGATAAACATAATTTGTGAGATATTTTTTGTGAATATAGGTACACCTTACCCTAAGTTTTGGGAAATACCAAATTTTTAACTTATCATGAGCACAGATAATATAAGGCCGCGGTGACTCTTTCAAAAAAAATCCGTAACCCTGGCAGAATATTACAGCTGGGATCATTATTTCTTACAATATAACCAATAATACTTACAAATCGTTCCTGCATCTTTCTCGGGTCTCCTCGAGTAATAGGGTCAAGTTTATGATACAAGTTAAACGGAATGTTTGGATCTCTATACGGTGTTAACGTGTATAAGTTCTTTAGAGGAGCAAAATCAGGTCTAGGCTTTTGTTCTTTAGCCTGATAAGTAGTTTTTACAGGACGCTTGCATTCTGCAATCTGGTAGGAGTCCAAGTATGTAGTTTTTAACGTATCACTAAACTGGAGGTTTTGATATTTCCGTGAAAGATCACTAATTTTAACGAACATTCCACCATCATCATTCTGCTCCATGTTAATTGTAAACAAACAATTATATAAAAAAATTAAAAACCCATCAAAAAATAAATGTTTATAAAAAATTAAAAATGCATCGAAAAATAAATGTTTGTAAAAAACTAAAAATGCATCAAAAAATAAATATTTATCAAAAACTTTAAGTGACAGAACAGAAATGTCAATAATTATGTCACTTGTCAATTATTATTTTTATTAAAAAAAATGAATTCGGGGAGAAATATTGCATCCTCATCCTAGGACATGACAGAAAACGTTTTTAATTAACCTATTTTTTCCCCATTTAGAATTTTTAGGATAGGTAGAACTACTGGGTGGAACATAGTTTGTCTTGGCACTTAAAAAATTTTAGAATACTAATTATTGAGCGCAATATTAAAAGATACAGCCTAGTTATTAATTTCTCATCACAATCGGAAGTACAATTAGGAATGTACCAAGAACAATAAGTAACAAACAATGATAATATACTCGTAATAATTGTAAAGTTGATGAACAGCTAATTTTAATACTTTCACGTTGAAATCATTATGTTAAATTATTAGTTCATCGTCTTTTATCGCTGACCGTACAGGACCTATTACCCTGCGAAGCGGGGCCGAAATCTGTCTCATTTTCTTATAAGGTTTTTCAGGGGCTATGAAAATTTTAAATTATCCCAAATAAAACACATATCTTTTTAAACTAATGTATGTTAATAGTAGCTACGAAACTAAAACAGAAAACAACATTTAAAATCTAACAACTTTAAAAAGATAATAAATCAATAGACATAAGTATGTTGTGATTCACTCTAAAAGTAATATTTAACATTTTGTTACCTAAATAAAATTAAAATATCAAATTAAAACTATTTATGACAAGTTTTCATTCAAATCATAATCTGTAGGTACCTCTGTAGGTACATTATTTATTTTTTTCCAGCTTGCATTTGGAAACGCATTTTTCTATCGGCCTCTACTTTTTCTGAAGTTCTACACGCATTGCAACTACAAAAAGAGAAAGAAAATTAGGTAGGTAAATCGTTTTTTTCTACTCTAATCTTAAAAAAATAGTTTTTTTTATTAACACGCTTTTATTAGGTTCACTTGTAACAACTATGTATGTAAGAAAATCTTGGAATCTTAATTTGACCCACTTCCCGGTCTTCGATTAGGATAAAATTTTGCACACGCTCTGAGTTCTGATGACAATACATGACTAGCTAAGAAACGTCATTACAAATCCAATATGGCGGCATCCCCAAGATGGCGACCTGGCTGTTTGAAATCCACCCCCATGGTAGGGGTATCAAATGAAAGGGTTTGCTGTCAGGAATACGAAAAAAATAGTCCATTTGTAATTTTTAGTGCGTGCTAAAAGCGTGTTTTTTAGTTTTTTAAACTATTACAATTATTTTATGATAGGAAGTCAAATAATTTATTTCGCTCTAGACGGAGCGGAAAGAAGTATCAAGATGACTGAAACCCATCCGTGTTCCTCCTAATGCCCTTTGCGATCTAGGGCCGCGATGACTCTTTAAACAAAATCGGCGAACCTGGCAGAAAACTATGAAACCTTAGAACGTTCACCATGTCTAATAGTTTCACTTCATCCCATACTTGCCAATCTTCAGATCACCTGGACCTGGACTTATACCAGCCTATTGCTGTCCCAATCAAACCATGTCAGAGGCCCTTGAGGCGGTTTAGAAACTCTGACACTAGGGTGTGTGGGGTCGTAAGACCTTACTACCCACACGATAAAGGAAATGAACGGATCACCTTACTTATTCAGTTTGTTCACCTTCGGTGGTGGTTTTGGTGCTGTCCGTCATAATATGTCAGTTGATTAGATAGCCTTTTCGACATTTAATTATTGTTGTGTAGTTGTTACGTACGGTGGCAACTCCTGTCCCAGCCAGAACTCCTTGGTGGAGTCGCAGTAAGCCCTCAGCTGTTTGTTATCCCAAGAGACAGTGTCCATGCGCCACTCCGGGGACACGTACGGCATGTTTAGTCGCGGTAATTTTATCTGAAAAATGATAGTGTTATGTTTAAAAACGGTATCCTAGTTTCTTACCCGTTCTTCTCCATAGAAATATATCTACGGACCTACTGACAGACTCTGATTCGTGTAACCATGGCAGTTGAACAAATCGTCGAGCTTCATTGTCTCGGCACTTTTCTGGTTTGGCAGCTGTCGTAGGTTTTAGGAAAAATGAATAGAAATTTTAGTATTTAAAATACTTGCAGTGTGACTATATTTTTTAGTAGACACTGCAGAATCTTATATGGAGATAGAGTAGAAGAAAAGAGAAGATGTGAGGAATGGAGTTGTATGAAGTCCTCGCCACTCTACGGAGTAGTAAATGACTATGAGACATGATACAGAATTTAGCACTTGACCTGATGCTAAAATCCTCCTCTAGCTAGCTTGATAGATAGCTATCAGAATTACAAACCGGGTTGGCTGGCGCCGGCAGTCCTGGCAGCGGGGCTCTTACAGAGAAGTAGTCGGAAACTGCTTCCCTCGTGGCTCTCGTCATGTCACTGGTATACATGGAGTCGCACAGGATCTGCCGCGCTCGAGGGTCTTTGACGTCATCCATGCTGACTGCAGGCGTCATCACTAAGCGGGGACGGGTCTTAATTGAGTGCTCCTTCTCTGCGTCTGGAGGTCTCACCTAGGTAAAGAACCAATAGATTTAAAATTACAGCCCGGAGTTTGGCAAATCGTGGCGTGACACCCTTGTGCCTTAAAAGCTAAACCGTTGGTCTTGCGCCTGACCTCTGACCAATCATGTTGGATTGTCATTCTTTCGGCCTATGAGAGTGAAGTAAGGGATCCCACACAAAACCGCGAATTCGCATCGTATCGCAAATATCTGCGAATTCCTGTGAAGTCAAAGTTCCCGAAGTTCCTACGCGCGATGCGGCATCGTAACGTGGTTTTGTGTGGGAGCCCTAAGAGGGAGTGCACCTGTGTCCACGCACACACTCATGCACTATTGTATCTCCTGCGTAGGTACTTGGCTAGTCTCCATTGAAATTAGCCGCCGTAACTAGAACTCTGTTGGGAAAATATTATTATTATAATACTTACAAAAGGTTGCTGGACTTTAGTCGGGTCTGTCCTAACAATGGCTTTACGCATGTGCGTCAAACTGAAAGGTACACACACTGTCTTCCATGCGCTCAGTGTGTGCACGTCCTTAAGTGGCGGAGGCCTAATGCGTACACACCCCGGCTTCGCCTTGTACGTAGTTAAAGTAGGAACAGTGATTTCACCATCTCGATAATCTGTTCTGTATGTAGTTCCGTAATCAAAAAGCATTGGCTCCATTCTTTTTTCTGGGTCCGGCATTTTGTTTTATTATTATTGTATTTTAAATAGATTTACTAGTGCTCAAGAGCTTCGATAAGATTGTAGAGGTTTTTAATTGCAACGTCAATGTGACAGACTTGACAAGTGTTTCGATTTTCATATTTTATGAAAGAAGAATCAAAGAATACGAATTGAAACTCCTTGGACGTACAAGGTTAGGTGTTTTGTTGTTTTTTTTCTATAAACTGTGTCAATAAGATATATCGCTATTCACAAAAGGTGTCATAAAAAATATAATAATAGGATAAATATTGTTAATTGAGCTAAGTTCTGTCAAGACGAGCCGATCCGCAATCTCTTAGTAAAAACTCGGTCAAACTAGTTTCATACCCAGTAGTACCTACACTCACTTTTCGCCAGTTGTGTTTAAGTCCCATGTAATAGGGGGCGAGCCTATTGCCATCAACCGGGCACAAATCCAGACTCCGAGGCTGCTACTGAGAAATTCCTGATGGAAAAACCCAATAACACTGCTCGACCTGGGAATCGAACCCAAGACATCATTAGACTACAGGCCCATGTCCAAAAATGGTGGGTCATATGAACCACCAGGTGACGTATATAGGACGATATAAGAGCATAAAATAATAAGATTCAGCACTATGCCGTCACTTGTAAGCTGTCCGACTGAGTGCTGGTGAGAATTCAAAAGTGCAGGTAGAGTGAGTACATTTTGGTCATATGTTTTTGTACGGCATTTTTACCATCGATAGATCCATGAAAAATAATGAGAAAGCGCGCAGTGCCGTACAAAAATGGTGCGCCACTAAGTCGGTATTTATTTTTGATTTTCTGACAATTTCCAGGGTAAAGGTCATTTGATTCTGTACGGCATCAGTTTCATACTGTTTCAATACAACTTCTAATCCATTATTCCGCAACGCCGTACAAAAATCATGCGACAAGGGGAAAAAATTGAGGGTTGCAACCCCCTCTCTTTCCGTGGTCCGGGGGGTGATTTGAAACAACATAAAATTAATTTATTTTGAAAGTATTTTATGCATAAATAATATTTTTTTACATGCCGTACATTTTCGTTGGTCCAAAGGTTTGTAGGGGAAAAACAACTCAAGGAAAAATCCATAGAACGAAATGATATGAAAAAATATGGTCTGCATTAAAATGTACGGCATCATTTTTTCCTAATTTATTTATCTTAATACTATTTAAAACAAGGGAAAAATGTATAAAATTGCTATAGTTTATTAATCTATGAATATTTAAACTTTTGCAATAATTCAGTTTTTGTATTTCTCTATAATTTTTTTTAGAACAGTTTCTTTTGAACGGCAATACTATATAACAATTGTATTTTACAATATCATGTTAAAAAAAAAGTTGCCGTACAGAGTCAAATGATCTTACAGCTTTATAAATCAAGTATACCATGAAATTAAGATAATTAATTAATTTACATTCAAATGAACAATAATTTTTTGACGGCATTATTTTTAATAGTACTTTTGAGTGCTAGATAATGTTTTGGAACCGAAGCCGTACTTTTTCAAATCATCCCCCGGACCACGGAAAGAGAGGGGGTTGCAACCCTCGATTTTTTCCCCTTGTCGCATGATTTTTGTACGGCGTTGCGGAATAATGGATTAGAAGCTGTATTGAAACAGTATGAAACTGATGCCGTACAGAATCAAATGACCAAATTTACCCTGGAAATTGTCAGAAAATCAAAAATAAATACCGACTTAGTGGCGCACCATTTTTGTACGGCACTGTGCGCTTTCTCATTATTTTTCATGGATCTATCGATGGTAAAAATGCCGTACAAAAACATATGACCAAAATGTACTCACTCTACCTGCACTTTTGAATTCTCACCAGCGCTCAGTTGGACAGCTTACAAGTGACGGCATAGTGCTGAATCTTATTATTTTATGCTCTTATATCGTCCTATATACGTCACCTGGTGGTTCATATGACCCACCATTTTTGGACATGGGCCTGTAGTCTACATGCTCAGCAGTCGCGCTTTGCGACCACTAGACCAACGAGGGAGTCGAATATTTAAAATGATATCAATTAAAACAAAACTTTTAATTAAAAATAATATAATACGTAACTAAAACCCAAAACAAAATTTTTGAAATCTAAAAACTATAAAACGTTTAAAAATAATCAACAAAAGTAATTCCCTTTATAAAATTATGTTAAACAGTTATCTAAATAAAATTAAAATATCAAATTAAATCTATTTATAAAAGCAAGTTTTTATTGTATTTTCAAATAATTATTGTAATTTATTTTATCAGTCTATAGTAGAGACATCTGTAGGTAAGGTAGGTACATTATTTATGTTTTTCAACTTCCATCTGAAAACGCATTTTTCTATCAGCCTCTGCTATTTTAGTCTCTCTACAAGCATTGCATCTACAAAAAGAAAAAGAAAATTAAGTACCATCAAATGGGGTGAATAGGAATACAGGGACGAATCAGGACGAAACTTTAAAAGAATTTTAACGTTGAAAAAACATGGTTTGTTTCCAACAAATATTTAAGCGTTAGTAAATTATAATTAAGTAAAATCATTAGAGTTGTTTTTGGCAATTATATGTATTATTTGAACGTTAAAATCCCTTTTAAAGTTTCGTCCCGATTCATCCCTGCATGTAAATCGTTCCGTTCCGCACCAAAAAACAATTTTCGCGCTGGATTTGATCTTAGCTGCATAAATTAATAAAAAAGCACACGTTAAGAGCTTTTATGTGAGATGAGTCTCATCACTGTTGGGCAGTGGCGGATCCAGGATTGTCGTTTGGGGGGCTTTTTGACTTGACCCCTTGAATATTTCAATTGATGACAATGGTAGCTTTGCAACAAAGTTTATTAAGAATAAAACCAAGTTCATTTTAAGATTTGTCACGGAAGAGCTGAGATGCTTTTAGGGAGACTTGAGCCCCTTAGCCACCCCCCCCTTTTTTGAGGTGGTAAAAGTCATCAAATGAGTCCTTCCACCCTGGGTGGGGCGGAGGGAAGGGATTGTCAGACTTTTACTGACTAAAAAACCACCCTGTTCCTTCTGTTGCCCTTTACGTTCCGGGGCCACGGTATCCTGTTAAGACGTCCCGCAACCCCCGCAGGCGTTTGGCCCCGTTGGGGCCCCATCCCTGTGCCCCCCCCCTAGATCCGCCACTGCTGTTGGATATATACAATATTGAAAACAGGGCCCAATATGTCGCATGGTTCTTTAAAACTATTCAACTTTCACCATATCTAATAGTTTAGTTTATTCTATACTGGCCCATTTCAAAGGATTACTCTGTAGGTATAGTTTGTTCAGCCTCGTTCGTTTTATGTGTTGTACAGTCAACAACAAAAGTCGATTAACAATGTTACTTTTTATATATCATTTAAACAGACACTAAACACATAATGTACTGGCTTTCAGAATTTCAGGCAATAGCTTAGTGTTTATTTATCTTAATTTTATATTCATTGCGTTTTACTTTTAGTATTGTACTTAATAATTAGGATTTAAAAATCATAAATGTTAATCGACTTTTGTTGCTGACTGTACATCGTCAGTTGAAGAACCTTTTCATAAAATAATTGTTGTGAAGTTGTTACGTACGGTGACAGCTCCTTTCCCAGCCAGAACTCCTTGGTGGAGTCGCAGTAAGTCCTCAGCTGCTTGTTGTCCCAAGAGACTGTGTCCATCCGCCACTCCGGGGACACGTACGGGAAGTTCAAGCGCGGTAATTTTATCTGAAATGTGATGATGTTATGTTTTAATAAGGTAGGTATCTAGTTTCTTGCCCGTTATTCTCTAAAAAGATAGATCTTCGTTTTGGGTAAGCTTTAGTTTCTGACGGACCCCGACAGACTCGCGTACCCCAGCCCCGCATCTACGATTTTTTCGAACCGGGGCAAACCCTTGATAGTGGCGCCCCCTCCTTTGAGTGTTTGAGAAAAACTGTAACTGCCAATGAGTAGCATTTTTGTGACCATTTGTTAAAATAATAATCCTTTAATTTTCAATGTAATAGTGTTATGTTCAGAGGTCGGAATATGTAAACTAATAAAAAAGCACCCATTTTCGAATTCTTGTCTCAACGATTTGGCGCCCCCATAAAACTACCGCGCGGGGCATGTGCCCCAGTTTGCCCCCCCTTAGATCCGGGGCTGGCGTACCCACGGCAAATGTTCATTCTGAAAATCGTCGAGCATCACTGTCTGGGCACTTTTCTAGTTTGTCACTACTGTAGAATTTAACTTCCAACAATTGCAGTGATTCGGAAAAGTCTGACAGCGATGACTGGTCTATCCTGACAAAAAATGTGCATTATGTATTAGAAATACATTTTTTTTTGTGATATTGCCATTTTTCTTGTTTCGGACTTCCGCAGGAAAGATGGGACGATTCGTCCGAATCGTCGCACTTAGACTATCAAGCTATCAGTACTACAAACCGGGTTGGCTGGCGCTGGCAGTCCTGGCAGCGGGGCTTTCACAGTGAAGTAGTCGGAATATGCTTCCCTCGTAGCCCTCGTCACGCTACTGGTATACATGGAGTCGCACAGGATCTGCCGCGCTCGAGGGTCGGCGATGTCATCCATGCTGACTGCAGGCGTCATCACTAAGCGGGGCCGAGTCTTAATAGAGAGCTCCTTCTCTGTGTCTGGAGGTTTAACCTAGGTGAACAAATTATGGTTTAACCTTTTCACCGCCACGGACTTCAATAGAAGTTCCGGATTTTCGTGCCACCAGCGCCACGACTTCATTACTTGCTCTTCATTTTAACTATTATCATATAGCTTGGCGCTGGGCGAGGCATCGCGTTCTGTGTTCGCTGGCGGTGAAAAGGTAAATTGTCCCACCGCACGATAAAGGCCACTTCTCATAAAGAGAGGCGGATTTGTGATTCCAGAATTATATTGTTGACCAGTTTCTAACCACGACTTCGTCTAAATGGAAGTCAGCTCATCTCTATTGAGATTGGCTTCCGTGACCAAACTTGGTTGAGAGAATAATATTATTAGTAATCAAAGATTAAATTATTATACAGGGTGATTGAAAATTTACCCGAAACCTGAAAAGGGGTCATTGTACTCATCATTATGAACAATTTTTACTATTGGACCAACCCTTAAATCATGAAAAAAAAAACCAGCTGATCCATACATTACGATCTTGTTATGTAGCATTTTTGTAGGGAACAGCTGTTTTTTTTTTCATGATTTCAGGGTTGGTCCCATAGTAAAAGTTGTTCATGATGACGAGTACAATGACCCCTTTTCAGGTTTCGGGTAAATTTTCAATGACCCTGTATACTTACGTAAGGTTCCTGCACTTTATTTGGGTCTGTCCTGGTTATAGGTTTAGGCCCGTGCATCAAACTGAACGGTACACACGTAGTCTTCCAAGTGCTCAGTGTGTGCAGGTCCTTAAGTGGCGGAGGCCTAACACGCAGACATCCCGACTTCGCTTTATACTTAGTAAAAACAGGAACAGTGATATCACCATGTCGGAAATCAGTTCTGTTTGTAGTTTCGTAATTAAAAAGCATTGCCTCCATTCTACTTTGTGTGTCCGGCATTTTGGTTTATTATTATTGTGTTCTAAATATAGGGTTTCTAGCGCTCAAGAGCTTAGACAAGATTTTAGAGGTTTTGAACTGCAACCTTTAAATATAGTGTACTCTGTGACTGCAACGTAAATTGTGACATAATTGACAAGATTTTCAATTTTCATATTTTACGAAAGGAGAATCAAAGAAAACGAGTTGGAACTCCTTGGACGTACAAGGTTAGGATAGGAGTCAAAAGAAGCTGCGGACACAATGTCAAAAATATAAAATAAAACCAATTAATCATAATTTAAATAATTTATTTTATAATTCATCAATAATTTACACCATGTAATAAACATTTCAAACTATTCAGATAATACCACAAAATTAAATAATATTAATATTTATTATCACAAAATTGATAAACCATAGACAATATGGAATCTCTGGTTACAGTAACATTTGCTTAGTGGACCCCTTAAATACCCGAAAAAAAGTAAAATTAATTATTATAGTTCAAGGTAATTGCAATTTCATGACTTCAAAAGTATTATCCATTATTTATTATTTTTAGAATAGATAAATAAAAGGTACATGATATTTTATTTGAAAACGTGTCTCAATAATTGGTTCAGCGGTTTAGGAGATAGCAGCAGAAAATTAGCATTAAACTTTTTTTTTTTTTTCAATTTTAAGAATCTAATTACCAATTTTATTTTCGTTTACTTTACGAGATCAAAATCACAAAATACAAAAATATTAAGTAGATTTTTTTTATTTATGTATCTATTAAATTCTTAGTAGTATTCAATGACAAAATATACATTTTTATACATAGAAAGCGTTAATTTATAGTCCGGTCAAGTTAGTTCGAAAAATGGTGGTAGGCTTACAATGATTTGGAACAAGCTTATTTGTACGAATGTTGAGAACACCATCATAAACAATGTGTGAAAAATAACCTGCACGTGTGCAAAAAAAAATTTCCATGTTCACAAATATGTTTTTTTTTTTTTAGTCAAACGGTTAGTTTTATCTTAAAATAGGCAACACAAAAATAGATCATGCAACATTGCTTTTGTACTTTTTTTTCCTAAGAATTGCCATTTTTGAGATATAGCGTATCATAAAGTTGAAAAAAAAAATATTCTCCATAATATGTAAGTACACGTTTCCACGCCACCTGCGAGGTAGTATACTTTGATGTAATTTTTCACATATTTTTTTATGATCATGCTTTTACCATTTTGTACTGTCAAACAAACTATTTGGTTTACAGATAACAACAATTACCTTTCTGCTACATTGCCATTCATTGTTAATGTGTGTCCACTTTTTAAGCTTATGGTGTCAATTAATTTTGAAATCTATGTAGAGTGATTTAGAATTGACATACTCGGAACGTAGAACGTAAAAGTAGTTGCAAGTTTGCTGATGGTTTGTTCGAATGTATAAACTAGCCCATTCCAAATTTTTGTACCCTTGAATGACTATTTCGACCGGATTATTAATAGTTAAATTCAATCACTAATTCATAGTGAGAGAAATACAGCAGTCAAAAGTACATTATTTTATTTCCTACTACCCAGTTATCTATAAAAACACACTCAAGAGAAGGAATGCAACGGTTATGTGACATAATGAGGAAAAAATATTGTTATAGTTCTGTCAAAACAAGTCAACCCACAATCTATAAATAATTAGAGATGATTATGTGTTGCACTATCTAGCAATAACAATTTAATGTACAGTCAGCAAAACGGATAGGTATGCAGGGTCGTCAGATATAGTTGAAGTTTTCTAAGAAACCGATGGATGTCTTTGACTGAAACTTAACCTAAATAAAGAACTATTTATTATCTACGTTTTAAATTAAATTACATTCGAAAACATCCATCGGTTTTTAAGAAAACTTCAACTAAATCTGAAGACCCTGCATACCTATTTGTTTTGTTGAGTGTACATCTCAAACTTATGCCTAAGCAACTCTGTTTAATTTTAAATCTATTTTAAAATAGACTTTAAACTACCTAGTCAGAGTTTAATATCCAAAATCAATTACGATTGCTTCGAAAAAATGCAAGTCATTATGATGTGGGTTATTTCGTTTTGGCCGAACTAAGCCCAATTAATCTACATTTCCATTATCTTCGTTTGTTTGAAATAAAAGTCCTTAGATGAATAATGGCGAAAAATAATTATTCTATTACTGTATCGGTTTCAAAGTGCGTAAAAGAAATATTTGCAAAAAAAATCCACTACAATTATATTATATTTTGCTTGAAATTCTGAATAATAATTTAAGAAAACCTATTAACTCTACCTACTTAACATTAAAAAGCACACTTTCAGTCTATGCCCCGCAAAGACTACGTTTTATTTACATAAATATATTACAAATTTATTTATTTCACATACTTAGCTGAACTGGTAATTCATTAAAATATTATTATATACGAGTAATTCGTTTGCTGACAGATGTTCAAATTGCCCGGAAAATGCTTTGGTTGGGCAATATTTATTAATTGGACTATATTACTTTGGTCCTACACTACTAATGCACACACATTAAGGTAGCTTTTATTGCAATAGGTATACTTTAAACACAGCAAGTCTTGATTAAAAATTCGTTTACTGAAATAAATAAAAATCCATTCTGTCAAACCGCCATCTTTAGTTCTTCCTCGATCAATTAAATGAAATCCACACTAACAACTTAAAACATTCCTGAGGCCCAAATAATCGGGATCACGTATTATTAAAAATCTAACACTTAAAACCATAAATAGGATACATACAAATACATTTTGACACCTTAAAATTGACAGTGAAATTGGCGCCAACTTTGACGTTCGAAAATGGCCGTCTAACCTCAATTGAAATATAATTGCAATAACACCTAAAGAAGGCATTGTAGAAGGAATAGAACAGCCGAGGATACAAAATTAGCTAGATTTTTGTTATTGCCATACTTATTTGTATGTTTGTGTCAATCTGGGACTTTAATTTCGGCCCAGATTGGACAGAAAGGGGACGCGGGGCCTCCCCAGGACCAGCCTCGAGGTATGGCTAAATGGCTTAAACCTGTTTTGATAGCACCTGAATGTCCGTTGAAGTTGGTACTGTCCAGCATGCCAGGACATAGAATGCTGCTTTGACCTGTGGCTTTGACGTCGACTGTAGTTATTATGTCTTCGCTCAATACTGATTGGCAGGTCTTGAATGCTGTAAAAAATTAAATGTGTAATTAATAAGTAGGAACTTCTGCTATCATTTTACGTTAATAATACCCACATGTAGGTACAATCTGTGCGGTTTTCCTCAAGACTTTAATGATTTGGAGATATGGGAGTACCAGTTTGGTGATAGTACTCGGGTATCAGAAGGTTGAAGAAAACTCTTAGTAGTGATAACGAATTAATAATAATTTATTTGAAAATTGGCGCGTCTTATATACTATTTACAATAGTTTAACCTAACCAATAAAAACATGTACATTAATTTTTACAAGAATCTTACAAGAATAAAACCAATAGAAACAAAGTAATTTCGGCCAATCACAGCAAAGTGCACTGTTGTCACACAAGTTCCGCGAGGGGGCGCGCGTGTGTTTCCCGCGCAAACCGAAGTTATAAATACAGGGCGTCTAGCCGTCCGTTCTTCCATTTCGAGGCGGCCGCCGCAGTGTGCAGACTGGAGTAGCAACGTGTTTGGGCGCGGCGCTGGAAGATGTTGCGAGTGGAAGCTGGACGACCTGGGTGCTCCTATTTCTTTACAGAACGTCAAAACGCAACTGTTCTTTTCAGAACTATTTGTTTCTTTATCGAGATACGTCAAAACTAAATAGTTCTTCTCAGAGCTGGTTCCTTCCGTGTTTCTTTACTCAGTGATGTCAAAGTGTGGTAATGTGCAGTGCTGTGATTGCAAGGTGGCTACAGTACTCCCCTTCAAGCGAAGCGTACCGGAAGCTTGACAACGCGGCCTGAACGTGTTGTGTTTCTGACAGCTGGCTGTGTTGACACGTTGACCGTAGGTACTCGTTGCTGGTTTGTTGTGGTACTTTCTTGAGTTTGCTTGGTACTGGTTATGGTAATCTGGCTTGGAGGTAAGGTACTGGTAATCTGGCTTGATGGTAAGGTGTTGGTAATCTGGCTTGACGGTACGGTATTGGTTATGGTAATCTTGGTTGGAGTTAAGGTACTGGTGTGCTCAGCTATGACGAATGCAGGCTTCAGTCGATCGATTGAAATGTTGACTTGTCGATTCGGTAGCTGTACGGTATATACCTTTTCTGTTCGGTTTATAACACGATATGGGCCTTCATACGGAGCTTGGAGTGGCTTCTTGACTGCATCAGTTCTGATAAACACGTGACTGCATCTGAGTAACTCTTCATGCACGAATACGCGTTTATTGTTGCTATGGTGCTCGGTGACAACTTGCGGTTTGTTTGCTTGAATGATTTCACGTAGTTTTTCGACGTAGGTATAATCCATTGTTGCAGGTGTGTGGGTACTTGTGAAGAAATCACCTGGTAGACGTAGGTTGTAGCCGTAGGTAAGTTCGGCGGCGCTCACACCTGTGTCGGTGCGCAGTGCGGCGCGTAAGCCAAGTAACACCGTAGGGAGTTCGTTGACCCATGAACTTGTGTCGGATAGTTTCGCGCGTAGCGATGTTTTAAGCGAACGATGCCATCGTTCGACCATTCCGTTGCTTTGTGGATGATACGGTGTAGTGCGATTTTTCTTGATTCCCATTAGTTTCATTAGGTTTTGAAACAGCTGACTTTCAAACTGGCGTCCTTGGTCGCTTGTTAGTGTAGTCGGGCAACCAAATCTTGATATCCAATGTTGGTAGACGATATCGGCTATTCGATCAGCTGTTATTTCGCCTGTAGGTATTGCTTCGGGCCATTTCGTTAGTCGGTCGATCATTGTAACTAGGTATCGTTGACCTTGAGCTGTTGTAGGTAGTGGTCCAACGATGTCGACGTGTACGTGTTGGAAACGGTCGCATTCTGGGAACGATGAGGTGTTTGAGACTGTATGTCGTTGTATCTTGCTTTTCTGACACTGTATACAGGTTCGAGTCCAACGGCTGATGTCTGCGTTCATTGACGGCCAGAAGTATTTCTGCGTTGCGAGTTTACGAGTCGTGCGCGTACCAGGGTGACTGACCTTGTGCACGGTGTTGAAAACTTCTTGTCTATATACTTCTGGTATATAAGGGCGTATATACGGTGTTGATGTTTCGCAGTATAACTCGACGTCGGTGTTGGGTATTATTATTTTCTTGAGATTTATGTTGTTTTCTTGCAATAATTTTTCAATACTGCTATCTTTTTCTTGCGCGCTTGCTATGTCCTTGAAGTTTATCGAAGATGGGCATGATATTGTTTCTATGCGGCTGAGTGTGTCCGCGACGATGTTTTGTTTACCACTGACGTGACGTATGTCTGTGGTAAATTCACTGATAAACAAAAGTTGCCTCGTTCTTCTTGGAATTTCTGAGTTTGATTGCACTTTTGACATTACGAATGTTAATGGTTTGTGATCCGTGAAGATAATAAGATGGCGTCCTTCAAATATCTTGCGGAAGTGTTTCACTGCCATGTAGATAGCGAGTAACTCTCGATCGTAGGTAGAATACTTCTTCTGCGCGTCGGTAAATTTCTTGGAATAATATCCGAGCGGTTGCCATGTTTCGTTTATGTATTGTTGTAGGACGGCGCCGGCGGAGTTGTCGGATGCGTCGCAGAACATGGCGAGTGTTGCGTGATGTGATGGGTGAGCGAGTGAAGCTGCTTTTATGATGCTGGCTTTACATTGCTGGAACGCTTGCGTTGCTTCGTCGGTCCACGTGATCGGAGTTTTATCTCGCTTCTTTACTTTGTGTAGGTAGGAATTTAATGGTGCTTGTAGTACTGCGGCGTTAGGTATATGATCGCGATAGAAATTGATCATTCCGAGAAATCTTCTTAATTCTTCGACTGTAGTCGGCTGAGGGTAATCGGTGATTGCTTGAATTTTATGTTGCGGTGGTTGAATTCCTTTTTCAGATACGGTGTAACCAAGGAACTGGACTTCTGGTTTGCCTAGGTTGCATTTGGTGGGGTTGATGGTGATACCGTTTTCTTCTAATCGCTTCAGTACAGTATGGAGATGTTTTCTGTGTTGATCTTCGTTTTCTGATGCCAGTAGCAAATCGTCGATGAAAGGGAAAACAAAATCCAATCCTCGTAGTACTTCATGGATGTAACGTTGAAACGTTTGTCCCGCGTTTTTCAAACCGGGGCACATACGTGGGAATTCAAACAATCCCATTGGAGTTATGATGGCTGTCTTCTGGATGTCTTCTTCTCTTACGCTCAGTTGTTGGTAGGCGCGGTTGAGATCAATTGTTGAGAAGATAGTTTTTCCTGATAGGTGATGAGTGAAGTCTTTGATGCGTGGAACAGGATAGCGATCAGGTATGGTGATGGAGTTGAGTCGGCGATAATCACCACAAACTCTAATATCGCCATTCTTCTTGGGAACGATGTGTAGAGGTGATGACCATGGACTTTTGCTAGGTCTGCATAATCCTTGTTCGATCATATTTTCAAATTCTTTCTTCACTATTTCGAAACGATGTGGTGGTATCGGTCGAGCTCTGTTGTGTATCGGCGGTCCTGTTGTTTCGATGTAATGTTGCACGCTGATGTCGGATTTTAGTTGCATCGATGTTAATCTTGTTATACCAGGATACTGTGCTAGTATGTCGTGATATGACTGCGACATGTCAATGCTGCGAACAGTAGGCACGTTCGATAATCGTACCGGGGCGTTGACCTTTAAGCTCGTAACATCGTCGATTAATCTTCGGTTTTTCAGATCCACGATGAGTTGGTGATGATTGAGGAAATCGGCTCCAAGTATGGGTTTCGTGACGTCTGCTACGATGAATTTCCACAAGTACGGGCGACGTAGATTTAAATCGAGTGTTAACGTTTTCTCGCCATACGTAGCTATAGTTGTGTTGTTCGCTGCGTATAGCTGGAATGGTAGTGGTTTAGGCATTTGTCCCTTTGTTCTTGGTAACACAGATATGTTGGCTCCAGTGTCGACTAGGAAAGATAGCTTCGAGTTCTTGTCAGTGACGTATAGGCGGTGGGACTTTTCTTGAACGCCGGTGTCCGCCATTGCCAACGTTCCGTCTAGTTTTCCGTGTTTTGTTTCTTGAATGAGCAAGGCGATGTAGGTACAGCGCCTGGCTTGTTCCTTGAAACGGCGGTGATAGTAGCAGAACGGAGATGGTGATGATTCTCGACTGCGTGGTCTTGACGTGCTGCGGTGACGAGATGAGTGACGTCTGTGGCGATAGTTGTTGTTGTTGTATCGGCTTGCTTTTAACTCGGCTATTTCCAGCGATAATTTCCTTATTTCACTGATGATAAGGTACTGAGTGTCTGCGTGCGTTGCGGATGGTGCTGGTGCTGGTGGTGCTGGTGCTTGCACGGCTGCGATTTGTGTTGCGGTCTGCTCCATGATCTTGTCGGCGAGTAGCGCGAGCTCGTCGAGTGCTGTCTTCGTGCTGAATGTTTCGCTGACGGCGAGGACTGATCGGACGTGAGATGGGAGATGATTCGTCCACATAAGTCGCAGAGTAGATTCTGGTATCTTGTCTGTAGCGAGGTTTCTCATGCGGCGAAGTAGCTGCGTCGGCCTCTGGTCTCCTAGTTCCATCTCTGACAGCAATTTCTGGAACTGGCGGCTGTCAGATTCTTCGTAGACAGATATTAGTCTATCTTTGATAGCCTGGTATTGGTCCGTCTCTGGTGGGTTGTACAGCAGGTCCATGATTTGTTCGATATCCTGTCGCTCGAGCTGTGCAATAACCATCTGTGCGAGTTGGCCTTGTCCTTTCTTGAGGTCGTTAGTTGCTGCTTCGAAGCTGATGAACCACAGCCGAGGTCGATCGCGCCAGAAAGGTGGAATGCGCATAGTGAGTGATATGCCGGCCGCTTCCGCCTTGGGGCTTGAGCTTGACGTTGAGCTTGATTGTTCCTCCGTTGAGCAGGGATTCGACATCTTGAATTTATTGTTTTTCTTCACTGTGTTCTAGGCAGGGTCACCACTTTGGAGATATGGGAGTACCAGTTTGGTGATAGTACTCGGGTATCAGAAGGTTGAAGAAAACTCTTAGTAGTGATAACGAATTAATAATAATTTATTTGAAAATTGGCGCGTCTTATATACTATTTACAATAGTTTAACCTAACCAATAAAAACATGTACATTAATTTTTACAAGAATCTTACAAGAATAAAACCAATAGAAACAAAGTAATTTCGGCCAATCACAGCAAAGTGCACTGTTGTCACACAAGTTCCGCGAGGGGGCGCGCGTGTGTTTCCCGCGCAAACCGAAGTTATAAATACAGGGCGTCTAGCCGTCCGTTCTTCCATTTCGAGGCGGCCGCCGCAGTGTGCAGACTGGAGTAGCAACGTGTTTGGGCGCGGCGCTGGAAGATGTTGCGAGTGGAAGCTGGACGACCTGGGTGCTCCTATTTCTTTACAGAACGTCAAAACGCAACTGTTCTTTTCAGAACTATTTGTTTCTTTATCGAGATACGTCAAAACTAAATAGTTCTTCTCAGAGCTGGTTCCTTCCGTGTTTCTTTACTCAGTGATGTCAAAGTGTGGTAATGTGCAGTGCTGTGATTGCAAGGTGGCTACAATGACAAGGTTAAATTCATCAACTCAACTCGAGGGTCGAGGCTAATTAATATACAAAATTCTGATTTTATTTTGAGGCTCATGAGATCAGCGTTGCCAAATCCCGATTTTTTATTTGAAATTGAATATTTAGATTTTTGTAGAGATTTTGCGTGATGTTTTCCAGCGTTATGTTACGTATTTCGTTACAGCTTTGCTCCCGTGGCTCGTAGCGATATGTTATATAGCTTACTAGGGGTATATACATAAGGATATATACATACAAAGAAGCCTTGCTCTTTGTATGTATATACCCTTTCCGTTACACCCTTTAAAAAGTAATAAATAAATAGTGAAGTAAATCTTGTTATTTTGATGAGTTTCGATTTTTTTTTAATTTAATTAAATCAAATCAACATAACAACATGAGATGACTTTTATTTCTTTCAAAACATTTGGCAACATTCATTTGCGTGATTATACTACCTAAAAATAGTGTAAAAACAAAAAAAATATATATATACGCGTCGCCTTGAGAACCTCCTCCGTTTTTTCGGCGCTTGAAAAATAGCAGAAGTGACAACATGGTTTCTATGTGTCATTACTTCTTGACTTTTTAATACAAACGAGAAATCGTGACGTAACAAAGCTTAAAAATAAGTACCTAGCTAGTTCGTGTGCACTAATTTAGATTTTCCTATTCAAGGTTATTGATACGATTGCTTTTGCCCGCGGCTCTGTCCGCATTAAAATTGATGTATTATTCCACGGGAACTAAGTTTTTTTTTCGGGACACCAAGTAACCTATGTGCTCTTCCAGACTAACCTCTCTGTACCTCTCTGTGTCAAATTTCATCCAGATCTATTCAGCCGTTGTACCGTGATTGAGTAATAATACTAATTACTCAAAATAGACATAGCTCCGACCAATTAATTACATAGGTACTTCTTTTCGCAAGAAATGGTATGAATTTCAACGCGTGCGCACGTAAAATCCGAACACAGACACATGACGTAAGATAGTTCACAGCTGTGTCCTAATACAGTAGATAATTATTGATAAAACAAATCTATGTATACAAATCATACTAATATGATGAATCTGAAGTTGTTTGTTTGTTTAAACGCGTTTATCTCTATAACTACCAGTCGGATTGGAAAAAATCTTTTTGTATATTATAGCTAGATTCTATAGTATAGGCTATATAACATCACGCTACGACACACAAGAGCGGAGCAGTAACCAAAGACGTACTTAACTTAGGCGCTTTGCACATGGAGCAACTTAAGTTGAGGCAACTATCAACTCTTAAAAAGATTCCTGTAAAAGTTGATAGTTGCTATAACGTTTACGGTTGCCGCAACTTTCACAGCCGAGTTGCCGTATGCCGTTGCCGTAGCGACACTGCCATTGCCGGGCACAGGGAGAGGGAGGAAGGGTGTGAAATCGCCCGACGCGTTGCGATTGACGGCTGAGGAAACCGGCAACTTTAAAAACCGGTATAATATTTAACAGTTGCTAGTTGCGGCAATTAGCAGCTAACTTAGTCATCGATTGCAGCAACTGAAAACTGTTGACAATCGCCGGAACTCGAAACTCGAGTTGCTATGTGTGCGCAGTCCAATTAAAATATTATGTAAACAGCTAGTTGCCAGCTAGTTGCCAGCTAGTTGCCAGTTGCTGCAATAGTTGCTCTATGTGCAAAGCGCTATACAGCGGGTGAAAAACAAAACAAGCGGATACGTGTGTAGATACTAGTTAATTGGAATAATGAACTGTGTGAACGATAATACAAAGTTGCTTATCAGTGTACCTAATCCTATTGTTTTTGTCATTAGCATTTTTGTTTAAGATTCTTGTTGTTATGGCGGATATAGATAACACAGAAATGTATTTTAAAAGGTCATTTCTTTGTTATAATGCTCGAATTAAATCTAAATTAGTATTATTAGGAGGTCAAATTGTATGTTTGTTTGTAAGAGGCCATCTCTGAAAGTACTGGTCTGATTACAAACATTCTTTCACTAATAGAAATATTCTACACTATTGTAGAGTGTAATAGGATATGTTTTATGATATACTGGACAGCCACGTGGACGAAGTCGGGGCCAGAAAATAGTCTATTAAGTACTATCTTTATAGACGTAAAGTTTGTTTGTAAGATGTCATCTCAGAAAGTACTGGTTCTTAAATAAAAAGGTAGTTTTACCTTCTGTTGGTTTGTGAACGTTTTAATCGTAAAAGTTTTTGTAAACAGTTTCATTATTCAAAAAATATTTTTAAAAACAATCTTTAATTTAAAATTATTACAATAATGTGTATCGGACATTGTATTGTCATCAGAACTAAAGGCGTATGCAAAATTTGAGCTCAATGGGATACTAAAAAATGGTCGAAAAATGGTTTACAATTTTTGAAAGGACAACTTACATACATATGTACACACAGCAAAACAGATAGGTATGCAGGATGGATGTTTTCGAATGTAATTTAATTTAAAACGTAGATAATAAATAGTTCTTTATTTAGGTTAAGTTTCAGTCAAAGACATCCATCGGTTTCTTAGAAAACTTCAACTATATCTGACGACCCTGCATACCTATCTGTTTTGCTGACTGTACATACATAGATACGAACAGTGCAAGCTAAATAAAAGCTTGTAAAGATAGAAATTACGTAGTAAATAAATAATAACAATATGGTTGTCAGTATGTACTGTGAAAGTACAAATTATCACCACGGTAACGCCCTTGACGTCATAAATATTTGAGTGACACAATTGTCGCTGTGGAAGCTTTCGACTTGTTGTCGTAATGTATGGTTACTTTTGTAAGGGAAAGTTCTGGATTTATGTTTCTTATGTTCCGTTTTGTTTTAATTATAACATAACATCACGCCTGTAATGAAGGGTTAAGCAGCGGAGTACCCAGTGGTGTTCCCACATTTTGCCAGTTGTGTAAATACTCTTAAATATCGTGTTACAAAATTTTATTGGTGGAGCCGACAATAAGTACTTTTTTTCTTTGTCCCAAACTAGGCCTCTTATTCACATTCAAAGTGATTATGGTTTTGATGAGACATGATCAGCACCTAAACACAGGTTTTATGAAATCCATCGGTTTCTATGAAAACTTCAACTTTATCTGACGACCATGCATACTTATTTCTTTTGTTGAGTGTACTTTTCAATAAGTTACTATCTACTCACTTTGCACATTACTCCTGGTCCGGAACTCTCCGATGAAGACCAGCTCCATGCTGCTGGCTACCGCGAGGTCCGCTATACTCCTCAGACTGGTGACGTCACTGGCATCAAGCTTCTCCTTGAAGTGCACGTTCACGACGATCAACGGTCGACTGCATAGCAGGAACGCTGGAAAGAGATAGAAATATTTTTAGGAAAGAAAAATAATGAGTTGGGTTATTGGTGAAGGGTCAATTTTCATAAGAGGAAAGGCGGTACAAAAAATTTTTTCGTATTTTTTTTTTTAATTACAATACAAATCCCGTATGAAAGAAGTTTAAATAAAATTCACACATCTTTAGAATTGAAGTTAAACTTAAAATTTTTCAATTTATATGTACTTTCTTAGATTATCTTTGACATCAGTGAAGGAAAACGTCGTGAAGAAACCTGGACTTATAGTGTAAGTCTGAAATCACCAATCCGCCTTAAGCAAGCGTGGTGATTGATACACGTGCCTTCTGAGTATGAGAAGAGGCATTTGCTTTGCAGAGGGACTATATAAGGCTGGTATTATTTACTTGAGTGATGTGCTTCTTTACATCTTGAGCGAAAAATATTGGCCTTTGTTTTACACGCTGGAAAACTATTCTACCGTCGACAAACTTGGATTTTTCCAGTCAAAAATAACATGAATTTATTATTTAATACTTTTAGGAAGATACCAAGATGTCGGTCGGTATGTACAAACAAAGATAATATTTAAAGTAACATTTAAACAATGAGCGAATCACTATCGTCAGAAAACCAGAAAATACCGAATTTTTCGTCTGCAACGATGAAATCATTCGAGATAACGTTATGTCACGTTAGTTTAATAATGTCTGGGAAGAATCGTTGACCTGTGAAAATGTTCCATTGTTTTAAAAACTAAGGTTAAGTTTACACACATAAGCCGGACGATTAACGTCATGAGTTGGTAAATTTTAACGGATTTTGTTGTTATTATCGCAAAAAGTCTTTGTTGAAGATAGAATTTATGACTGTAGGAAAACCGTGATGCCGTGATGGCACATTGGTTAAGATCACATACATACTACAGACAGAGAAAAGAGAAGGATAACGCTTTTTCCTGAATTTCTGTCAGCTACATCTACCGCAAGCCGCGTTAAGGAACTACTTCCGCCTCTTGCGAGATCGATACCGAGCATGTGACTATCAATTCATATTTTATCTTGGACATCACCGACATAGGTGAAGGAAAACATCGTGAGGAAACCTTATAATTAATAGGTATAAGTCTAAATTCGCCAATCCACCTTGAGTAAATGTGGTGATCAATGTTCGTGCCGTTTTCTGTATAAGTGGAGGCCATCTTACAGTAGGCCAATAATAGCTAGTATTATAAGTAAACCCGGCTTCACACGTTAGGATCTAGACGAAACTTTGCACAGAGATAGGTACATTATTATCTGAAATAGCACAATAGGCTACTATTACGTAAAATGTTGAATGTTGAAAATGTTTGACCCGGACAAAGTCGCGGACAGAAACTAGTGTTTTATTATTTTCAAAGCGGTTTTAATGAAACAAAGTCAGTTAGTTTAATATAAATCAATATTCTGAACTCAAGTGCAAGTGTAGATAAGTTCACATGACACACTGATGACTAAACCACAGTAGCTGTAAAGTACTTATCTACCATTTCCTTTGTTTCATAAATAACAATTGCTAAATTATAATATAAACCGGCGTGCTTGTATGACTATGGTGTATGAACGTGGACTAGGCGAATGGAGTATGTAAGGATCGTAGCAGGTTCTGTGGTTTCTGCCTACCCCCATGGGAAAAAGGCGTGAGTTTATGTATGTAATGTAGAAGTATCTTAGTCCGCAAAAACAAGCCAAGTGCGAGTCCTAATCGCAGACAAAGGATTCCGTAACGCCGTACAAGAAAGTTTAGATATGGATATAATTTGGCACATTGTAGATAGATTATTAGAGTCTGGAGTAAAACACAGGTTATTTTCTATCCCGGAAAAATGTACAACAATGTTCCCGTGGGATAATATTGTTGTAAATAAATAAAATATATCAACTTTGACGCGAATGAAGTCGCGGGCAGAATAACTGGCGAAATATGGGTACCCTCTGCCTAACCTTTCGGGGATTACAGTCGTGATGTTATGTTAAGCAAAAGGTACATACGAAAAATACACGTTTCTTGTATGGAGACCACCTTTAACTGCTTTTATTATTATTATTTGGCCCTTCCACCTGTTCTGTCAAGGCCAGGGCTTCCCGGCTTTCGAGCTCTGCGCCCTAGGTTCTGAATACATTTTGTTGAACGTTTTAATGAATCTCCGGGCTCTGCCGTCCGGAACCCGGAACTGTGTGGAGGGCTAAGTCTAGAGAATATTTGGTGAATATTTCGATGTTCCATTGAGTTTCTTGCCCACCCTTCTCCATACGAACGAAACTACCTTTTGGAAGGAGCAAATAGATTCAATTCTTTTTCTTGTATATAAATAAATAAATAAATATAATAAATATCTTGGGACAACTCACACACGGCCATCTGATCCCAAGCTAAGCAGAGCTTGTGTTATGGTAACCAGACAACTGATATACATACTTATATAATTTATAAATATATACATATTATAGATAAATTACACCCAGACACAGAACCAACAATTATGCTCATCACACAAAGTTTGTCCTGGGTGGGAAACGAACCCACTACCTCCGGCTTTGCAGTCAGGGTCACTAACCACTAGACCAACGAGGCAGTCAAATGATGTTTAAAAGTGCTTTTTAATGGTGTAATAGAAATAAATGATTTGACTTTAACCGAAAACAGGTAATTGCACTCATCATTATGTATGTACTTTTCCTATGGTATCAACCCTAAAATGGTCAAAAACAAAACGTATTGGTCAGCTGATTTCTTTTTGTGATTTTAGGGTTGGTCCCATACTAAAAGCGGTTCATATTGATGAGTTCAAAGACCCTTTTTCAAGTTTTAAGCTAATTCAATTACACCTCGTATATAATTTGTAATTAAGTGCTATATTTTGCCCGCAATTTCATCCGTGTGAATAAACACAGATGAAATCGCAGATTAAGAAGTACCCGATATCCTTTCTTGGGCTTCCAGCTAACTCCATACCAAATTGCATCATAATTGGTTCAGTGGTTTAGCCGTGAAAGCGTAAGAAACAAACAGAGTTACTTTCCGTTTATAATATTAAGTATAGATTATTACCTACAGTATTGTTATTCTTCATGTATACGCCAATTTTATTGTCAAACACACTATCTAACGCATAACAAATAACTGCATAATTTGTAGCTGTGCGAATGTCAAAGAAACATGAATTGCAAAACGTTCACAATAGATATTTATCGTTTGACATTCGTAATTGCGTATTTCCGATACTTTTCAGCATATTAGCCTTCAGTTTACACGATAATGGACTGTTTATTAGTAGAAAAATCTAACTGTATTTATAAGTTCTGGTATTTATTCCGGTTTTTTTTTTTTAAGTAGCAACCTCGGAATCTGGGTATACCAATAAGCACAAAGTTTTACGTGCGTTACATAACAAAAAGTTATTTTTCACACAGAAAATGTCGTTTTCCTGAAATATTTTTTACTTAAAGTTGACACACCACACAAATTTTATATTTTTTATAAATATTAAGAATTTTAATCTAAATGTCATCGAAAAATCTCTGAATAGATACACAAATTATGGATAACTATTTCGTACATCCATACCTGCGCAAGCTCCCCATTGCTGACGCTTGTCAAGTCTTATCTTTCGTGGCGCGTATTGCAACAGCTCTTGATGTTCCTTGCTACACATTGTATACAGAAAGCGAAGTTTATAAGCAAAAGGCCGCGGCTATGAAATAATAATAATACATCATCTATTAAGATGTAACTCATACTTTCAATACAGGGAATTCCCATAATAATAGTGTTTAATAATGCTTAGCTATGCATTAAAATCAATGAAGTCTGCCGTACCCTGCGAACTTGTTGCTTCAATTACATTATATACACATCAAAAGTGTCTAGGGATCAAAGATGTATTGGTAATAATAATATATTGATCCCTAGACACTTTTGATGTGTGTATGTCAGGGATGGTGAACCTTTTTTGCTAAAAGTGGCATTATGCCCTAAGATAACTTTTTAAAAACCTATTCAATGATTTACCAATGTCACTCTGACAATTAAGACGAATCTAACGACACGTCTCAAGCTAAAATTCATCAAGCCGTTTAGGCTATACAGCGTGCTAGATAAATATACAAACATGATTTTTTTTTATTTTTCTTTTAGATTTAACACAAACTTGCTTTTATGTACAATTTTTCTCTTTTTTCTTTTTATGGTATGTGCGTCATTTTCACGGGAATAAACCGTTTTTACTTCTTTCTTTCTTTCTTTCTAAACACTCGAAAAACATACCCTCCTTCCGGCCCAGTCAGGTAATAAAAGAAAAGGCTTGTTACTGCTGTTGCAAATTAGATTCCTTCGAACAAATACATGGATATTTTCCCGAATTATTTTGTCGCGTGCCACCACTGGCACTCGTGTCATCCGTTCGCCATCCCTGTTATATGGTACCTATAATTAGCGTAGTACCTACTCTAATTAATTGCTTGTATAATAGTTTTATGTGACTAGTAACGTTTGCAAATTACTTAAGTACCAGTCACTGGAATATCATACCACTTTTAATAATTATTGTTTATTCGGAAGTCCGTAATAGTGTAGTGTACACTACCAATCAAATAACATACTTTTATGAACTGTTAAAACGATTTCCTCATATTATATATTTTGTGGCTATAGCAACTTGTGACCTCACTTATTTGACAACTGAATTGATTAACTATTTTTCGATTCCAAAGTAGCTAAAAGTCTAATTTTAAAATTAATTGAAAATTAATCAGGGTTTCAGGGCAAACAATTGTCTTATTAAAAATTAAGCAAACATGCAGGTAAAATCACAGACTGATGAAGCGGCAATATGGAATTTCACGACAGTGAAATAGCACTAAAATAGAATAATAGTAGAAAAAGGGTCCTCAAAGATTCAAATCTAGGCGACCATTCCTAACCCTAACAAAACAGTAAACAAAACAACCAATAAGAATGCACGCCTACCGTTTCGTCGACACCGTTTACCGAATCGCCGACAAATATGGCCGACGACCGTCAACTTCGCCGACTTTGACGAACGGAACTGGTCTTTGTGATGTTAGCAATAAGGCTGTCAGCATGTGTCTGTGTCTCTATAGTTAAATGTGAATGTCGACACTATGAATATGGCTCAGTAATTAGCATTGGCGTTTATATGCGACGATTTTGTATGGATACGCTGTTTAACTTTGCGATAATTGGTAACTTCCTCTTCCGTTTTATGTTGCGATAGCAGATGGATGCTGCTTTGTCAATTTAATAGTTCTTTTAACGTATTCCACATTGGGCACGGCACCTGAGGTATTCCACATTCGGCACCTATCGATATTAATCTGGTGCTGCT
The DNA here is from genome assembly GCA_949316365.1 of Hoplodrina blanda. Classification (NCBI taxonomy): domain Eukaryota; kingdom Metazoa; phylum Arthropoda; class Insecta; order Lepidoptera; family Noctuidae; genus Hoplodrina; species Hoplodrina blanda. The sequence goes on from OX438581.1 coordinate 15,508,245, forward strand.
CGTGCAGATGATTTGGCTGGTGCCACCACAAATATCGATAGGTATCTAATATGGAATACCTCAGGTGCCAAAAAATCCTTACTTTCAAGTATTCTATTCCCGTGCTACTTCGAACGAGCCTTTCCTAGGCCACCTCTTTTGGGATGATTTTAGTAGTTTAGATATAATAAAAAATGGTTTGTTTTTATTTAAGTCTGAAATCTCCAATCAGCTTTACGTAAGCGTGTTGAATGCTCGTGTCTTCTCTGTATAAGAAGAGGCCTTTGCCCTGCACTAGGCCGATAATAGGCTGTTTTCTTTTTTAAAGATATCTTAGTGATTCATACATTAGTACAACCCGGTCACATTATCTCGAGACCTCGCTGGAATGCGAATTTTTATCATTTTAATCATATCATTATAATAATACTAGCTGTCCGCCGCGGTTACACCCGCGTCTTTGGTTACTGCTCCGCTCCCGTAGGTCGTAGCGTGATGGTATATAGCCTATAGCCTTCCTCGATAACTAATCTATCTAACACTGAAAGAATTTTTCAAATCGGACCAGTAGTTCCAGAGATTAGCGCGTTCAAACAAACAAACAAACAAACAAACTCTGCAGCTTTATAATATTATTAGTAATTAGTAATTAGTATTAGTATAGATTACCTACATTAAATTAATTAACACAATATTTGTTTTGTTGGAAATCTTATTGTTTATAATAATATCCTACTAGAGGATGCTTATTTTGCGCACCATAACAGAGCGCCGACGCGACGTGACTTCATCGACGCCAGGTCTCGATATAATGTGACCGGGTTGTAGGTAGTTTATTTACTTAAAAATACCTAAATTATTAAGCATCTTAAAATAAATGATAATCCTACTCTTAATTATTTGATAAAAGGATAAGTACCTAAACGCGAAAGACACATGTTATCAATACCTACTTAGAACACTATCAAACGATAAAGTATGTCAGTAACCGAGGGTGACGATATTTTGATGACGATATTGTCTATCAAGTATCAAGATTATCATACTTAAAATATTAATAAAATCTAAACGATAAGCGTTACTATACAACTGTACTGTTATATTGTAAATCATGTGATTGATAACAATAAACATTTACCCCATAACACATCATCATCACCTGCCTAGCCTTTTCCCAACTATAATGGGGTCGGCTTTCAGTCTAACCGGATGCAGCTGAATACCAGTATTTTACATGAAGCGACTGCCTATCTGACCTCCACAACCCAGTAACTGGGTAACACGATACCCCTTGGTAAGACTGGTTGTCAATACTCTCAGGCTTGTGACGACCCGTAACGATTGTCAAAAGATCCATGTAAGACAGGCGAGACCAACGGCTTAACGTGCTTTTCAAGACACGTAGGAGTCTCGGTGTGTAGAGACGGTCACCCATCCACGGATCAACCCCAGCAAGCGTTCGCATTTATACAAATTAACGTAAAATAGAACACAGTTGTCCATTTTCCAACTAACGCATTATAATCTAGTTGTCTTTTATCGTTTTAGCCTGAATACTCAACAGAGTCTTGGCAAAATGCCAACAATTGAAGTCCAGAATCCAGAAACAAATGAATATACAATAACTGTCGGATATACTGCCAAAGTAAGCCAATGAAACTACATTCTTTAATGTATGATAATAACAATGTACACTAGAACCAGCTATGTGGTACACAGGTCAAAATATATTTCTACTACACTGCCAAACTGTATTTTTATTGGTGCGTGCGTAATGGCTTTAAACCTGTGGAATTTTTGAGAGAGTGATATACCTACACGCTTACTTTTAGGTCGTTCTTAAGCCGAAAGCCATAAACTCGATCATCAAACTCGAAACGATTGGGACCATTTTTTTTTCAAAAATAACAATTAAAAAAAACAGCTGTTCAGTACATTTATGTTCGTCTAACTCGTCAAAGTGTACTGAACAGCTGTTTTTTTTATTGTTATTTTTGAAAAAAAATGGTCCCATTCGTTTCGAGTTTGATGATCGAGTTTATGGCTTTCGGCTTAAGAACGACCTAAAAGTAACCGTGTATAATAATTGACTATTACCAACAATCAAAACATCGTCCAAAACTTACGAGATAGGCAATGAAAACATGTCATGAATTGGTTCTATTGCCTATCTCTGAAGATCTACATTAGATCTTCATGAAATTAATATGGGACCACCTCAGAAATAAAGCCTTTCAAACAAAAAATATTTAAAAAAATGTTTAAACAAAAATATCAACGAACATATACACTATGTAACAAAAACCCTGTCAGATCAGTGTCGCCGTTGATCAGTTTTTACCCGACTACGGCAAAGCCAAAAGGAGGGTTATGATTTTGACGGTATGTATGTATGTATGTAAGTATGTTTTTATGTTTTATTTTAATTTAATTACTTCTACTTTCTTCTTTTTTTTTTTCACTGGGGAAAAATAATAATCTCAAATCCATTAAATGGTTACGTATATGAGTACGCAGTACGATGCCGAATAATACCCTTAAGGATCGGACAGGGTTTTTGTTACAGGCTGTATACATGAAAAAAATACCTACAGCAGACGAAAATAGAATCTTCTCCTTTCTTGAAGTCGTTTAAAAAGTAGATTGCATCATACGTCCTGCCCGTATACCTAATAGCTTGTTCGAGGGTACAGCATCGGAAATATTTCCGGCTGCATAGTGCATGTGTGCCAACAAAAGGTCAAGGGGACAACAAAATAAAAAAGTTAATATCTCCATTACTTCTTGCTCATGTAAGATGGAGGTCTGACTTGCTAATTATATACTCTGTAATCGTGACGCAATGACGTCAAGAGACTGTTTGAACTTGAAATTAAACAGAATGACTTTTGAAGGATGACTGATATCTATGGCTTGAATGCAAACGATCGCTGCTGTTCAAAGAGAGTGCATAGGAAATTAGTACCTATGGTAGTAGATATAAGTACCTAAGCACTTTACAAAAAGCTGCTCGGAAAGGGTAGTAGGGGTTATAGCCGCAGTTCTGAAAGGGATTATAGAACTCTTGAACTTTAGCTACTATTCAAAAATTCAATCAAGAACCGTTGAAATAAGAGCTGTGTGTGAAAAAATATGTTTATTTGGCACAGAAGCACAATAAATACAAATTAAAAAAAACATGTTGTTTGCTTCACGGTTGTGCCAAATAGGCCCAGAGTCAAAGTCAAAGCATTTATTTTAATTAAACCATTATTATACGGCGCTATTTCTATTCTATACAAATTTACAAATTGTAGGTGGAATAACTCGCACCAGGCACTCAGTTCAGCAAAATTACAGACCACTAGTGGCTGATCAAGAGCAACTGGGCTTTGATGAAGATTTTTGGTCATATACCAGGACCATGGAAAATAACTAAACCAAAATCAAGTTTATACCACTAAAAATAATACCAGATCAACACAAATCGTTACATGTAAATGGCACTACAACACACAATGACGTGACGTGCTCACGTCGCAAATGACCGGTTCGCAGGTAACTCGGACAGGTTAAAATTAGACCACACAAACTAACAGGTTGTGTTATTGATTTACTTACTAATTATTGTTTACGTTACATAACTTGACATCTCACAGTGTGATATAATCCCTGATTTTGTGTCATCGTGTTTTTATTTAACTAATCGATAGAGTCTACAATTCTGAGGATTAGAGTAAAACTCCGGGTTCGCTAAGACTTGTACTTTTTTTTTTAAAAAATGTCAAAGTTTCGGAATATCCGACTTTTGAAAAACGAAAAAAAAATCATTATAATTTAACGGAAGTACTTATTCCAGAATTTATTTATTCTATCGAAAAAAGGTATAATAGCCGACCTTTCCACCAATTTCTGTTGCTTTAGTATGTAAGGGGCGAGAGATATGATTTTTTTTCTCATTTTTCGTTTTCATTTTTTTATTCATCTAAACCGCCGTAGTAGGCCGTCATTCCTACATCAAAAAATTGCTGATACTTTCTATTATGTGCAGTATTTTTTCCAAAACCTAACTCATTGGTTTCCAGGAGTTATTGAAAATTCAAAATTTTCCTTAGGGTTGTCACTTTCAAGTATCCGAAAAAAACAACACAAAGAATATATTTAATTTGAAAAAAAAAAGGTTCTATGTATGGTTCTATTATTATCTATTATTATATTATGGTTCTTTTATTATATGTATGGTTCTATATTACCTAAAAGGTTCTATGTATGGTAAGTTTCTATAAAAATAAAGGCTTCTATGTATTTTTTCTCGAAAACGTTGAGTCTTAGGCGAAAAATAACCGAAATTTCACTCCCCCCTAGAACCCCCCATGAGAGCAACACCACTATTAAAATTTTGGGTTTTGGGGGGGAGAGGGGGGGGGATTGTTTTTATTTTAATTTTTCTCGAAAACGGTGCGTGTTAGGCGAAAAATAACCGAAATTTCACTCCCCCCTAGAACGCCCCGTGACAGCAGCACCACTATTAAAATTTTGGGTTTGGGGGGAGAGGGGGGATTGTTTATATTTTAATGTTTTTTTTTTGTTTAATGTTTCGATTTCCTTACATCATCTCGGTTCCCCATGGGAGCAGCACCACTTTTTAATTTTTGGGTTTTGCGGGGGGTGGGAGAGGGGGGGTTGTTTTTAGTATGATGTAGGGATGTATTATTTGTGATGTAAGGAAATCGAAACTACCAAAAAAAACATTAAAATAAAAACAATCCCCCCTCTCCCCCCCAAACCCAAAATTTTAATAGTGGTGCTGCTGTCACGGGGCGTTCTAGGGGGGAGTGAAATTTCGGTTATTTTTCGCCTAACACGCACCGTTTTCGAGAAAAATTAAAATAAAAACAATCCCCCTCCCTCTCCCCCCCAAAACCCAAAATTTTAATAGTGGTGTTGCTCTCATGGGGGGTTCTAGGGGGGAGTGAAATTTCGGTTATTTTTCGCCTAAGACGCACCGTTTTCGAGAAAAAATACATAGAAGCCTCCGCTGTCCTAGACAGTTCAAACTTTCACTGATTATGTATTCCTGCTGCCGCTATAACGAACGAGCTCAAACTCGACGGGGTAGTGTCGTTCTATTACGCAGTTCCTATGGCCACCTTCCAGCTCCATCATCAGATCAGCTCCATGTAATAATAGTATTGAATTGGTCTCCGGTATACATATACATGCAAAATTTTAGCCCAATCGCAAGATTCCACCAGAACAAACATACAAATATTTAAAGAAAAACACGAATTTTTTCCCGTTTTTTTCATTTTTTTTCGGTTTGATTGGAAAAAAACATGACATTTATTTTGGCAAAATTTCTTGAAACTTTCGAACGAAACATTGAAAAAAAAAACGTACTTGGAAAAATACGGGATATTTTTTCTGCTTTTTTCAACGCTGCTTATGAGATATCGGAAAGGATTTTCTTTTATTTATTATTACACTAGCTGTTACCCGCGGCTTCGCCCGCGTTAGTTTAGAATTTGACAACCAATTCGGGTTGTACTGGGCTTGTTGTTCGGCCAGATCCAGAATTATTAAATACGGACCAACTGTGACTGATAAAAGTCCGTCGACGTTTTGTTTTTTGCGACTGTTCTGGAGTTTCTGTCGCTGTAATGGCTCATCTTGTTCTCTGAGACGAAGTTGTGTTTGAACAGGCGTCTCAGTTGCTCTTACAGCTCTCTGGCTTTTGGCTTGTTCCTCCAAAAGCAATTGCGTTTGGAAGGGCGTCTCAGTCGCTCTCTGAGAAGCTTGGCGTGCGGACGGCTTGGCTCTCCAGTCTTTCCTGGCTTAAGAAATAATCTCATCAGCTCTCAAAGCTGCTTGTCGTTTCGCTTGTGCTTGCCTTCTTAATGCGGCATGAACGGGAGATTCCTGGGATTGAACAGTAATTTTTGCTCGAGCTCGCAATGAGCTTTTGCCTGAGTTGGAACTGCGAGATAATTATTTTAAAATAGAAAAAAGTAACCTACCCTAATAAAAACACACCGAACATACCTCGAACGAAAATATAAACAGTACTGAGGGACAGACTTAATGCCGTTGAAAAACTGTTGTCTACATGCAGCGACATAGGTCACGGTTAGTGATAATAATTATTATTACTTTCTCAAAAAAGTAATTATTTGGTGATGAATTTACGGTTTTCGGATTTTTCCTTTACTTGTGCTACTTCTACTTGGCCTTGCTCCTTGCCAAATTCTAGGTGAACGGTTTTGATTCCCTTGCGAGCGTCAAAATATGCACCATAAACAGAGCACAAACGGCCTTGAATTTAGATTGTGTTAACTTAGAATTTTGATTTTTTCAAAACATGGTCTTGACAGACGAACAACAAAGTGGATCCTATAAGAATCCATTTTTCCCGATCTATGTGCGGAATCCTAAAAACAGTCAAACTATCGAACTACCAAAAAATTAAAGATTTTTATTTTTCACCTTTTTGGCGCTTGTCGTTAATGTTTGAAATCCTTATAAAAAAACCCTTTCAAACGATATATTTAATTTTGGAAAGTGGTAGGAGAGGGGTTACGTTGACGTACCTCCTCCCCCTCTTCCTTCAGTCAGTCATCGACTACACGTATAAACAAAGCAATTTCACTTGTTAAGACAGTTATGCTGTGATCCTATGAGGAGTTCCGTTCCATATCTCCGAAGTTTATCATCATGTCATGACAATATTTCTATGGGACCAAACACTCTTAAAGCTTGATTCATACATATCAGTAAAATCACAGTCCCGGCACAGCACCGTCACCGTGTAAAGCTTGATTCATACATATCAGTAAATTACAGTCCCGGCACAACACCGTCACCGTATAAAGGCTGATTCATACACATCAGTGAAGCCACAGTTCCGGCACAGGACCATCACCGTGATAACCAATCAGTGACAGCGACGACACAGTGCTTTCAGTGTCAGTTCCTGCGCCGGCAATCACGGACGTGATCAGCAACAACAATATTTTTTACCGGATCACGGACGAAAATATTCAAAATATTTACTTTTATCTTTAATTAAATGTAAATTGTCAAGCATTGTCCTTCAGTCTCTCCTAATTGCCTTGCCCGGCCATGATTCATGCACCCATTTTAATTTTTTTCGTCTTAATAAATGGATACCATAACGAAACTTGGCAGACATGTGGCCGGAAGTGTGACTTCACTGACATGTGTGAATTGAGTCACTGCCGCATCACTGTATCACTGTTATGGGACGGTGTCGGAACTGTGCTGGAACTATGACTTCACTGATATGTGTGAATTAACCTTAAGGCTGCTGCACACTTTTTACACCCGACGCCATTCTAGATGAAATTGTTATAAGTTCGCCTTCATTCTTCCATACATCCTCTACGAATGCGTTTACACCTTAAAAAATAAAAATAAAATAAAATACTCCTGTCAGTGTCACTGACGACACAGTGATGTCAGTGTCAGTCACGCAGTTTTTCTGTATCCCTGACAACGTATATAAAGTGGGTCACAGACAAACGCGGATGGTGTGGCGGCCGCGTTATTTGCAAATTTTAACAACGGGCCGCGTGTACTGCTTTGTAAAATGACGCCAAATATGGAAGATGTAATAGAAATAAGTTTAATAATTTAATTACTCAAGTCCCACATAGTGAGACACAATTGATTTTCTATTGTTCTGGCTTACCGGTAAGTCAGCCGGGGCTTGACCGGTATTTAATCCCACTTCTCTATTCCTAACAGTAATATGCGATGCTAATGATAATTTAGGTACCTCACACCTCAAGTGTTTAATTAAATGGCTAATGAGAGTAATAGGACAACGTTACGGTTAGCCATATTGACTGACGTCCGATTGTAACACAAACACCACAGCTAATGGCACTTCAGGCCGCCACTGTGACCGCGGTGGTGTGTTTTTGCAGCGGTTGGAGCCGCGGTCTGCGGTTTGCCGCAACCGCACCGTCCGTCTGGAGGCCACTTTATGCAAAATGTCAGGATGCGCTTCAGCGGTTTTGGGCGTGAAAAATTATTAAGCAAACAACATTCGTACTCCTAGGTTGTTTATTTGACTTGACTTACTGGTCTATCAACAGTCTAGACTCACAAAATACAATTAGATGCTTAAACTTAAAATTCGATCATGATTCGATAGACACGTGGCGCCATCTACTGTCATAAGGACGTTATTGTGATTTCCCTCGGGAACAGTACTTTTTTTCGGGATTAAAGGTACCCTATGCTTGTTCCTGTACACCTGGCAACGTATATGCAAAATTTCAGGATGATCGGTTCAGTGGCTTAGGCGAAAAGTGGTAACAAACAAACAAACAAACTTACTTTCGCATTTATAATATTAGTTAGGATAGTTGAGTCTTTTGGGTTAGAATTTATAGGCGGTTTCCAAAAAAGGTGTATCAATTAACATGATACCAATTTCTCCATTTGTTTTTAATTTCCTTTATAAAATTACTCCATGTGTGCCACTTTAAGCCACAAAACAATGATATCTTGTTATGGTCATGATAAGAAAGCTAAAACTTAATTTAAAAAAAAAAAAAATGTTTTGGTTGAAGTGGCAGCCCTAAGTGCGGATATTTCGGATATTACTAAAATTTTCAATAACTCCTGGAAACCAATGAGTTAGGTTTTGGAAAAAATACTACACATAATAGAAAGTATCAGCAATTTTTTGATGTAGGAATGACGGCCTACTACGGCGGTTTAGATGAATAAAAAAATGAAAACGAAAAATGAGAAAAAAAATCATATCTCTCGACCCATTCATACTAAAGCAACAGAAATTGGTGGAAGGGTCGGCTATTATACCTTTTTTTGATAGAATAAATAAATTCTGGAATACGTACTTCCGTTAAATTATAATGATTTTTTTTTCGTTTTTCAAAAGTCGGATATTCCGAAACTTTGTCATTTTTTTTAAAAAAAAGTACAAGTCTTAGCGAACCCGGAGTTTTACTCTAATCCTCAGAATTGTAGACTCTATCGATTAGTTAAATAAAAACACGATGACACAAAATCAGGGATTATATCACACTGTGCATCTGTATTTCAAAGGGTAGGCAGGTGCGTAGTAGACTTACATTTAGGCAGAGGTTTTTGAGGTGTTTTAATGTGACAAGGTCATGCGATGCCCACTTTTAGGGAAGCTTTTGAAGGTCGAACGACGAAGTTGTTGTATGTATAGATGCAGGGGCGGACTATAAATTTTTGGGGCCCTGGGTTACTCCTTGGCTTTCTTAATTGATCAATTGTCATTTGGACAAAAATCTCTTTTCTATAATTTGCTAAAGTATACGGTAGCTATAGGAAACACATTAGGACAATAATAGTCCGTTATGATACAAGTTAGCTAAGTTTGTAATTACAGTCGAGGTTAAATTGCGTGATAAATCCGAAAGTGTAGTGATATATTTAACTTGCTTGATTTGATTAGCCACCACAGACAACGGGACTAGTGAAAGTAAATATAAGCTGTTAAAATACAAATATTACATTTAAAATTTTAGTTTTTATTTTCTTTCATCCTTTTCATTTATAGGGCCCTAGGCAGCACCCAAAAAAGCCTATACTATAGATACCGACCCTGTACAGCTGGCTTATTTAAACAGGTGTGTGACCTTACTGGGCCTTGTCAGGGTGAAAGCGTCGTCGAGATGGTCAATGTCACTAGGTTTTTAACAATACCATACACAGTGTGTTTTTTTTTTCTTTGAGATATTCGCTAAGAGTTTCATAAGGTCAATTGGCAGTGGCATTGGACGATGTCAATGCCAACGGTTTTTTAGCTTGCTCTAGTTTTATATACTAAAACTCGACGAAATATGTATAACTTTCTTTACAAGATGTTTAGGATCATCGACATAGCAAACTATTATATACTAGCGACCCGTCCCAGCTTCGCACGGGTTCAATGTAGATACATAAACCTTCCTGTTGAATCACTCTATCTATTAAAAAAAAACCGCATCAAAATCCGTTGCGTAGTTTTAAAGATCTAAGCATACATAGGGACAGACAGCGGGAAGCGACTTTGTTTTATAATATGTAGTGATGTAGTGATAGTGATATTAGTATTCTGAACCCCTAGCGTTAAAATTAATCGTAGCTTAAAAAACAAACAGCTGTTCCATATATTTTTACTTTTCGGTCCTTATAACATCAGTTATCTTCAAGTGATAGTCCCATCAAAGTTTGTCCAGTCGTTTAGATTAGTTGGAACAAACAGACTGACAGACACTTCAATTTTAAAGAGACGATATAAACGCCGCGGAGTCTAAAATCAATGATGTACCAAATTAATGGTCAAAGTTTGAGCATCAATGTCTCTTCACCATGTATATCAGGTAATATTAAAACAATATTTGATCGTGATAGATGACCTGTAAGGTACGACCTTGTACCCTTTCACGATTCAATTCTATTGAGTAGAAACTTTCGAGTCTATTGTCTGTGTAGGCGTCTAATACACTTATAAATGTTATAGCAATATTGCTCGTAATAACAGTTTCAGTTGAGTCGTAGAATGGGGGTTTAAAATATATAATGGTGCTAGACTAAATTTAGAGAATTGACATCTCTTACTGACTTAAAGCGAAAGAAAGGGACGGTGACATTTAAGAACTAAGTTAGTGATGTCAAATTAGTTTTGCCTTGAACTTTTCCGTATTTTTAATCTACACGTTATAGGATGTCAACTATAAATGTATGGATGTGTCAGATGGACTAAATTTGACAGCTCTTATTTACATTAGTCTCTTTCTTGTTCTATTGGATAGAAAAAGATAGAAATAGTCTAATTTTAGTCTAGTTTGTGAACAAGGGAATCGGCACCAATGTCAATGTATACTAATAAAATAAAGCTGAAGAGGTTTTTTGTTTGTTTAAACGCGCTAATCTCTGGAACTAGAAGTCGGATTGGAAAAAATGTTATTGTATATAATAGCCAGATTCATGACGAACAGTAAAGGCTAAATAACATCACGCTACGACCCACGAGAGCGGAGCAGTAGCCAAAGACGTAACTTAATTCGGATGAAAAAAAAACCACACGCGCGATATAATTATGTTATAGCAATATTGTGCCTAATAACAGTTCCAGTTGACTCGTAGATTAGGGGTTTAAAGTAGATAATGCCAATAAACTGATAATCCGGATTACTGATTGCGCAGTCAGTTATTTCGTATCGGTAAGACTATTAGTAAATAGTAGGTCGAAGCGCGCTAACGTTAGAAATGTTATTCTTTTAGTATTTTGGGTTAATATTAATACGACAAGCATTAGTATCTCACCTATTGATTTGAATAAGTCTTCAAACTTAATATATGGTATGTGCGAAACGGGTATTTCGAATTTATAAATGTATAAGTATCTAAATTATGATCGCTCAGTAATCCGTTTAGGATAATAAGGCAAGTTAGGTGTTTAGTGTTTTATGTACAGTTATAGCAAAGAGTATGCCAAGCCTGTCTTGTCTTGTAGAATAGATATCCTAAGAGATGATTATAGACTATGGCTTGAAGATAGTAGATTCTTTTTAGTTTAACCTACTGCCATCAAAAGTCCAATTGACGGCCATGTGACGTTGAATTGGTCGGTGACAGAACGGTCTCGGTATACTCTCTTACTTTTCAATAAAAGTAATATTTTCTTGCCTGACACATTCCTAGTACGATCATGGTATGATACGGTGTAGTAAGCAGACTTCTAAGACCTTATTATAAAACAAAGTTAAACCATTGAGCCAATTTTTTGTATTACAAACTTTATCATTATCGAAATAAAGTTCAAAATTCAAAAAACTGGCTTGGAAATTTAAACCTGCAAAGCAAAAACTTTGTTTTATAATAAGGCGGCTTGAGTTGTTCTAGAACCACGACTTGAGCCTAAAAAAAAGACGATCGATTTATATAAAGCTAGGATTTAAATGACCAAATTATGTCATCAAGGAAATAATAATATTGTAGTTAGCCTTCAAATGAAACCTATTAAAGATCAAATGGAAGCATACAATGATCTGAAGGATAATAAACTTGAAGTCAGTTTTCCTGTATTATACCTTAAAGATCGTGATAAATATACTAAGGCCGCTATCACACGGACTGCACCACAACAACCGCACGCAGTCTCTATATTCAACTGCATGCAGTTGTACGTTCGACTTCGTGCAGTCATGATACCAACTGCACGCGGTCGGCTGCAGTCGAGAGAAGTCAATATCAACTGTATGCAGTCGTGCCTTCAACTTCACGCGGTCAACTTGCAGTCGAGAGAAGTCAATATTAACTGCATGCAGTCGTGCCTTCAACTTGAAGAAGAAGAAGTTGAAGGCACAACTGCAGCCGACCGCGTGCAGTTGGTATCATGACTGCACGAAGTCGAACGTACAACTGCATGCAGTTGAATATAGAGACTGCGTGCGGTTGTTGTGGTGCAGTCCGTGTGATAGCGGCCTAAGGTAAACTGTTCTAATCGATAGTAGAAGGATATAACGACATGGAAATCGTTCGTAATCTTTCCATAAGTTCACCAGCTACATCAAGGGTACCTATATACGTTGTTGGACTGACAGCATAATAACGTCAAAAGATTCTTATCGATTGTCGTTTCTTTTTGGTATTGGATAATTTATTAGATTTCTGGTTACCTAAGTGTCACAGTCGGGTGTCACCCCAGGGCTGGTGGCACCCAGGGCGGACCCCCCCCCCAGCTACGCTACTGATAATGCTTACATATTTAATCGATTAATCCAACTATTGACGATTACTATCGATTAGGAAAATTTTCTTTTTTTTGAGTTTTATATCGAAAGAGAAGATATGGACATATTTTGGAACTGAGGGATCATTGGGGCATGACATGACGTTTAAGAGAGTAATGCCCGTTTTCACCATCAATACCTAATTTTTAAGTATCCCCTAAGACATTTTAGAACAAGCAGAAACGCACTCTAAAATCTGCAGACTTAGAGTGCGTTTCTGCTTGATCTAAAATGTCTTAGGGGACACTTAAAAATTAGGGATTGATGGTGAAAACGGGCATAAGAGCTTAATCGCTAGGATATGGTATCACAGCGGTTTCTACAATTTTAAGGCAACGGAACACAAAAATTTATTTATTTATGTTCTGTGTAAGACTTACAGCTAAATAAAACATATTAAAAAAAAATAGTAAATATAACTGACAGCCAATTAAAAGTCTTCAGTTATATAAAAAAAAAGATTTCGACGAATTGAGAACCTCCACCTTTTTTTAAAACCTTAATTAGAAACATTTTCTAAGTGATAGGTACAGTACCATTATTTACATTCATTAGTCATTGTTTGATTAGTAATTTGATATCTTTGATTTATCCAATGCCGGAAATTTTTGGACCTCGTATGTTACTTAGACCAAGAATCTTGTATGACTTTTATTTTCCTTATAACCATAGCATTAAAGAATATTTTCGTATAAAAAATAGCAATAAAAAATAACAATAAAACTGCTACTTAGCCTTGTATTTAAAATAGATGATTGTTTTTGCAATTTCGCCGCGTGTATCGCAACGTGCTTTCTCGCTAATTAGAATTTGTCAACGATGCTGTGATGCTAGTATATAAGTTATAGGTAATGAATAATGTTATTTGTTGATGCTAAAGTAAATCTGTCTGTCTGTTGCATCATCACGGCAAAACCACTGAAGCGATCATAGCGTAATTTGACAAAGTAATAGCTTGGAATCTGATTGATAAGTAAGTAAGTATTACACATTGACGTGGAGAAAATCGTGGGCAAAAACTAGTAAACTTAAATAATATCAGCCGATTATTGCTCTACTAAAGAACAAAGGGCTTCTCAAACAGAGAAGGCACGAGCATTGATCACCACGCTTGCTCAAGGCGGATTGGCGATTTCAGACTTACATTAATTACAAGTCTAGGTTCCCTCACGATATTTTCCTTCACCGATGTCAGCGATAAACTTATCAAGTAATAATAATAGAATGAGTAAACACACAGCTGTTTGAGAGATAAGATGGTAATTGAAAAGTCACATTTTCATAGAGTTTCATATTATTTTATTCATTGTTGCAGATATGCACTGTTTTTTTAACAGACTTCAAAAAAAGGAGGAGGTTATCAATTCGACTGTATTTTTTTTTATGTTTGTTACCTCATATCTTGCGGACTGGGTGAACCGATTTTCATAATACTTTTTTATTTGAAAGCTGGTGCTTCCCGTAACTAAATAACTTTAGTTTGGAAGTCGGTGGCAATACCTACATAACAAAACCAAAGCCGCCGACTTCCAAACTTATTTTTTATTTTGTAGTTTTTGAAGGCGGTTGTCTTTTTTTGTAAAAAAGCTTTTTATTTTATTTCATGATGTCGTGCAGTGACAAAAAACATTGTAATATTAATGACAAGCTTTGTTACGGATACCTAATAAATTTTTAGTCTGGAATAGCATATCTATAGGCTTCTTTTTATCCTGCGTTCGTGTTCCTCAAGGATAACTTCGCAGACGAAGTCGCAGGCAGAAGCTGGTGCCAAATAAAAACAAAAGGTTAAAGACTTGATTGGATTGGAAATGTTTATAAACAACACAAACGTGAGTATTTATACTTATAAGTAGAGGTGCGCCGAGTACTAATTTTACCGAGTAACCGAGTACCAAGTACAACTCGGTTTAATTAAAGTTTGTCGAACCGAGTACTCGGTTGAGTTACTCGCACGAGTATTTTCGTGTGCACCTGCAAGCACTGTGACACAGAGTTCGTTTATTTTCTAAAGCAGGCAATGTCTATGACCTAAAACAGAATAGACTGTTACAAGAACGCGCAGAGCCTTATATTACTGCATCACAACTTGCTCTTGCTAAATTTCAAATCTCTAGAGTTGATTTTTCAATAGTCAGATAACATTTGTCTTAAGAATAAATATGACAGTTTGACACATTTCCTATACAAAAGCTGTCAAACCGCCATATTTATTCCTCCGTTATGAGATATCTGATGATTGAAAAATTAGCCCATAAGTAGGTATACAGAGTACCCATCACTTGAACCGAGTTATTAGGCAGAGTACGGGTATAGAGATATGAGAGTATGCCGAGTACCGAGAAGTAAATGATTGCTCGGCTCGTCTCTACTTATAACTATGTTAGTTAGTCAAAACTTGATAATAATACATAATACTTGGTTCACAATGGTTCCCATAACAAGTATTCAATGCTTCAGTAACTTTAAATTATAATGACATCATTCCTTTGCAAAACCTAAACTGTTTGATATTTTGAAACTTACATCATTTACACATTATACCTATAAGAACAGGTGCTAAACAAAGCCTGACTTCTCCTTAGCTAAGTCCCATTTTTTAAGTAAAAGTAGTTGTAAAAAAGTTCCGTCAATATCGGTCCAGTCGTTTCAGAGATTAGCCGGACTAACTTTTACTATTTAAGGGGGGGGGAACTACTAAAGAATTCGAACAACTTTTACGAAACACGCGACTTCGTCCGAGTAAATATCGGTTATTGGCGACAAACTTTGGACCTCCGTTTCATCCCCTTAGGGGGTGACTTTTGGAAAATCCTTAGCGCATGCCTACGTCATAATAAGTACATATGTATCTGCAGCGCAATCCGTTCAGTGGTTTGAGCTTAGTGTTGATGAATCAGTCAGTCAGTAACGGTTGCCTTTATATGTATAGGTAGATTTGATTTGCAACAGATGATTTTGTTTCTATCCGCTTTGGACTTATAACAAATGGTGATCATATACATGAGTACTTCCCCTCCCTCCTTCCCACTTAAATAGCCAGTTAATAAAAAAGTCAGCCTATTTTGAGATGGCCCTGAGTTTAGCCACGAGTTTGGCGCCATTAGCAGCGTCTATCAATTGTGTTGTCTATTACTATGTAACCAGACAACGCAGACATTTGCATTCATTTTGGCGGCCACGGCTAGGCTTCAATAGCCAATCAGACATGCCTAATATTCTTCATAATAGTAATGTGTTAAGTGTATCTTTGCTTGCAAATGTTACTTGGCGAACAAACAGTATGAAAAGCACGACTTTCGTGCTTATCACCTACTTATCATCGTCTTGATTTTAGTTAATAATACAAATTGTATGAGATACAAGCAGAAACTGCTTAGGTGAATATTGAAATAGGTACTAATTATCTTAAAGTCAAAATCAGTCAGTGAATAATAAATAACATTTGCTAAAACTCAGATTTAACATTGCATAAATGATGAATACATATATCAGCCTATATTATTGTCCCATTGCAGGCCAAAAGCCTCTTCTCATACTGAGAACACGAGCCTTGATCACCACACGCTTTGTGGCAATCAAGGCGAATTGGTAATTTTAGACTCACCTCGTCACTATAATTCGTCACTAAGTTTTTTTTACCGATGTCAGTGATGATAAAATTAGAAATAAAATACGTAATGAATTGAAATATTTACATTGGAACTTGACTGGTAACCTCACTGGTAAGTACTGGTAACCCGCAACCTCATGCTAGACAGAGAAAAAGTGTTTTTACAGATGTTTAGTATTTTCCTTTTCAAATTACGGAACCATAAAAATGTAGGTACCTACTTTAGATTACAGTTACAAAAACATCGAACATTTTCGCAAGAAAATTATAGACTACATAGTAGATGCATTACTTATGTTTAGGCATGAGTCAGCCGACAACAAAACAAAGAACCAGCTAATACTGTTTTAGGATCAAGTTATATCATCGTTTTGCATAATTAGTGGATAAATTAACATTAAAGGTTTTCGCTGAAGTTTCCATTGTGGATCTGGTTAAGTTTTTAGGCTTTATGGAGATATAGGATATTGGGAAAGAGCCGTATGGATGTATTATTAGTGGTAAAAGGATTGGTCAGCTAGACTCTGCGTTACCCATTGCTAGCTGTCCATGTTAGCGTTGAAATGTTTTTTTCGGAAAAAAAAACAAGATTGTGGTTTTTTATTCGTTTTTTTCTCATGTTACATAGAAAAATTAACAAAATGAATCTTTTGGAAAGAAACAGTATTCTTTTGAATTTTTCGCTTGATGTTTTTGGAATTTGTAAAGAGTTAAGCATAGATATCCTAAGTTAAATATACTAAGTACTACGTATTTAAAAAAAAAACTATTTCTTTCATATTCTTTGTTTTTTTTCGGTTTTATTGAAAAAAAAACGTGAAATATATACCTAGGTACTGGCTATTTTTCTTGAAACTTTCAAAACAACGAAATTGGAATTTTTAACGCTATAGAGGACAGTATGTGACAGTGTTACCCAGATAAAAAAACCTCAAATCTTTTTCTAGAATCTTACTAAGGTGTTTTACCTTTATGTTATCTGTGCTACTGAAGAGGTCGGTTATCGTATCAGATATGAATGACAATCAATGATAATGATAAGGTATTTGATATAGATTTTGCATCTCACGAACATACAAACATATACCTACTAAATATGCGAGTAAAAATAAAATAGGTACTTAATCGTGTATGATCCTGTTTCCAAAAAATTGTAAAACATGGAGTTTGTTGACCATTCTTCTCCATACAAAACTACCTTTTGGTATAGGCAACTAGATTCAATACTTTTTTCTTGTAAGTATAGCTAGTATAGCTACCCATACAAGACAAAAAACAACCGCCTTCAAAAACTACAAAATAAAAAATAACTTTAGTTTGGAAGTCGGTGGCAATACCTACATAACAAAAAACAAAATCAAAGCCGCCGACTTCCAAACTAAAGTTATTTGGTTGTTTTTTTTTTTTGTAAAAAAGCTTTTTATTTTTCACTTTTTAGTGCTTGTGTGTTAATGTTTGAAATCCTTAATAAAAGCCCTTTCAAACTATACCTCACACGATATATTTAATTTAGAAAAATGCTCACAAAATAAAAAGCACTAAACCAAATTGGATGAAATTTTTGTGGGACCAAATGGCAAGTATACTGCATCGAACAAAAAAGAATCACACTAATCGGACTAAAAACCTCGGAGTAATCGGTGTACATACATAAAAAAAAAAAAATACCGGCCGAATTGAGAACCTCCTCCTTTTTTTGAAATCGGTTAAAAAAAGTAGTACGACGTTCAAAAGTGTCTTTTAATCTAATTGAACGGTCATTAAAAGGCAATTTTCAACGTCATAATTATATGTTTTTTTTATGTCAATGTAGATAAGAAATAAATGATTTGACTTTCGAGTTTTGAATGAAAAATAAGAAGTCAAGAATATGTTTGTTTTACCCTCTACATATAAAATCACGTAAAAATATCTAAGTAGGTAAGCTTACTGACAAACACAAAATTTCTTCGTTAACGTTCATCAAGAAGTTACAATTACCAAATTAAAAACCTCGTCACACACACAGACCATTAAACGATTTTTATTCCACAGTCATTTAAAAACGTCTGTGGTTAGCAATAAAGCAGTGTCACATTATAGGTAAGTACAAAAGGTCGGTTCTATACAATGAGCTGAATCGCACGCACACGGATACGCTTCACAAGTGCAAGTGCACTCAAGACAAGCATTTATTAACCAAGGCGGATTTAGTGCCTTAAAACGGGTGTTTACAATTAGCTTTTGCCCGCGACTTCGTCCGCGCAAATGTCGGTTATCGCGGACGCAGACGAAGTCGAAGTCGAAGTCTAATAAAAAGTAGCCTATGTCTTTCCCCGGGTCTTAAACTATCTCCATGCCAAATTTCATCAAAATCGGTTCAGTGGTTTAGGCGTGAAAGCGAGACAGACAGACAGAGTTACTTTCGCATTTATAATATTAGTAAGGATTAGTAAGGATTTAAAATTCAATGGAGTTCACGTTACGTGTCATCCGCGCGCTCGTATGGCGAAGATTTCTTTATAATTTTTAATTCTGTGTTTTAACTTGAACAATCATTTGCAGCATCTCTTCACCACTTTGCTTGACTGGTAAAGAATGCCTAAAGCCTGATTTAGACGATGTCAGACTTTCGGGCTTCTGGCGACTCGTAAAGACTGTCAAAGATCCACGTATGACAGCCGGGACCAACGACTTAACTTGCTTTCCGAGGCACGGAGAAGTCTCGGTGTGTAAAGATGGTCACCCAGCTACGGACCAACCCCGGCAAGCGTAGCTTAACCTGATGGAGCGAGCCGTGCAGCTGTTATGAGCCACGAGCTCCTACGTAACACGTTAGCCTACTGAACGTATTTATTAAGTGGCACAGTGCACATGGGTCGTATAAATTGAGCCAATTATGCAGATTCGGAAGGCGACGACCACTCATTGTTAGGTCAGATCGATGCTCAATTACTAAATTTGCTTGGAATTCCATTCCACTAGTGGTTCATATGTTTGGATAACAATGCTTTGGTATGCTAAGCCACACGATTTGAAACTGGCAGATTTAGTGAGATATGAAGTCTATATTTGGATAATAGGTACGTCGCTATGAAACATGGGAGTGAAAATTAGGAAATAAAGAATTAAATTGGAATATGTTTTATTCAATAATAGTATCTGGTCTTATTATTGTATGAATTTAACATTGTTTTTTGACAAATTGGGAAGCTTGATGTCTGATTCTTTATTTCCATAACCAGATTTTTGACTATTCGACAAGATTTTTGAAGTAAATCCAGTGAGTAAAGCCATCTATACCGCCCTTTTTAATTTTCGCAACATCAACCTTTAATTAATGAATTTTTTCGTGGGGAAGTTCTCATGATACGCTCTATCTAGAGAAAACGGTGGATTAATTCGGATTCATACTGACTAATTAATGCAACATGTAAGGATCGTAGCAGGTGGCGTTCTGTGGTTTCTGCCTACCCCCATGGGAAAAAGGCGTGAGTTTATGTATGTATGTATGTAATACTGATTAAAACCCCACGGTTGGGTTCTACCACCATGAGACGAGAGCCCGATATACCTCTGACGCATGACCCCACTTAAAAAAACTTAAAACTTTCAAGATTTTCCTTTCGAAATTTTCCACAACCAGATAAACGAAAGATTACATAACTCAAACGTATCCACTGTTTCAGTGCACTTCTGTCGGTTATTTACCAAACACGCTGTAAACATTCACGCATGCGCGGTTCGGGGAAACTCTAGCGCAGCCGGTTATGCACATCGCGTGCGCTAACGCAAACTAAACTCATTGTTTACTTTTAGAATATTAACTTACGAATTTGGAAGCCTTGGATTTGATGGAACGGGAACGTTCTTTTGTTTTTATTTTGAAATGTCGCAAAAAATTGCAAATTGAAAGAATATAATATGTTCTTTATTCCTATAGCCAAACGGTTGTATTTCTATTGTTTCTTTTTTATAGTTAATTTGCAAAAGGTCCAACCCACATGTAATTTTTTAATTCTAGGTATTACCTTTCTGTTAATTCAATAAACTGTTATGATAATACATGTAAACTAATATTTCAAGAAAAATTGATTGTTTGTAAGAGGTCCTTGGAAGTACCTACTGGTCTGATTATTTATTTCACTAATAGAAAGCTTCTTTATTGCTGAGAGCCGGAAGGCTAATACAGTAAAAAAAAAAAAATCATAATATTATTCTAACAGTTTACGCGCGCTGAAAAACATCACATGAATTTTTCGTTCGACAATCCGGTGGTGAGTTCAGTTCAGTCGTTAGTGACAGATTGTCCTATCCTTATCACGCGTCCAAACTGAGTGATAACATTGTCAAGGTGAACTGGTAGAGAAGAGGATATAAACATAGAATATGACATTCATCTTGAAATGACAATATGGATGAAGATTTATTAGTACAGGTGTTGTTCTGCAGTTTTCTTATCTTGTTTTGAGTTGGCATAGTTACCACGCATATAACGGACTAGGATTTGTCAAGACTCAAATTCGCGTGTAATTCGGAAATAAAAAAACAGAGATGTTTATAGAAAACTGCTAAACTGCTTTTAAGGGCTAAATCGTTTAGTCAGCGTACGGCGATATACCTAGCAGCTAATTAGGAAAGTAATTTTGAAACTTGATTGACAAATGGACCTACCATTTGTAAATTCGACCAATCACAGCAGCTTACTCGCGCTTTTGACAATTTGTCACATTCCTTTTTCGAAAAACCGGGGATTAGATTTGCTTAGGAAAAACAACTGATTCATTGCAGCTATGCGCAGGCGCAACGTGAAGGGTGATTATGCATAGAAATATGTAGATAAGTAAACTATTTACTATGTTATCACCTCACCCAGTGTTGCTAGTTCAAGGATGTTTGTCATTGTCTATTTATGATGAGAGCAACATTTTACGATGGGTGATGAATAAAATTATTTTTATCGGCAGTAATTTGTACATGTTTTTCTGCATCTTTGCAAGTATAAAGAAGTATATTATTACTTTTCGCACAAACTTCTATGTGCAACAAAGTGTAAACTAAAAACCTAGTTTTATTTCAATAACATCGTATTTTTTTAATGTTAGTAACATCTTTACAATGTAATCTTTTACATCAAATACTTTTTTTCAGTTTTAAAGCCGTTTAAAAGTTTTAAGTTCTTATTTATTTATTTAAACTATATGCAACAAAAAAGTACAAAGGCGGACTAAATGCCTTAGGCATTCTTTACCAGTCAACCAAAGGTGGTGAAAAAATAACATGGCAGGTCTGTGCAAATTATTGTACGAGAATAAAACAACAGAATTAGAAAATATAAAAAATAAAACAAAAGAAAAATGATAATAAAAATAATGATGAAGACCTTTTTACAAGTAATAGCTTGTTGCATTGGCGAGGGCTCCATACAACTTTATTCCTACCGGTTTCCCTTCGGAGATTCTTCGAAAATCTTATACTTACTCACGACAATTATTGACATAGATTTCAATTCACTGCTACTAACATAATAAGGACATACATAGTCTAAATTAAATGATAAATAAATAAAATAATTGACCCATTCGCTACTGCGTATGGTAACTCAATTTATGTGTCCGGGAGTGTAGCAATTATATTCCAATCGTCCTAGGATGGTGCGGGTGACACATGTCAGCAATTCAACTATGGATGTCAGAATCGCATAATTATGTCAGTGACATTATTTAATTTACTAGTTATTAATTACTTATTACTGATTCCGTATTTTACGACTATGATATTAGTGTGCAGTTAAAATATTCAATCACGATTCGTAAATCCCCGTAACGTTGAAGAGTGAAAATGTTGCCATGTTCCTATGTTCTTAAAAATTAATAATTTAAACTGAAGTACTTCATTTCTTGCAATTAATAAAGGGTTAGTATGACATATTTGCACACCATATGTTATGGTAGAATGTAATTGGGCCACGATAGTCTTAAGTTCTTAATTTGTACCTACATTCTAGCAAATAAATTAATTTGAATTTGAATTTAAAAGCAACAGTTTGACAAATGTCACCGGCACCATCCTAGAGCGTGAGGAATGTAATGTGTCTGAACATCTACTAACACACGTTCCATTACACGTTTACAAAAGCTCAACAGAATCAACTAACCTTGCGGAGCAGCGATGTATCGTTCGCTTCGCAACGCCGTCAGCTCGCTGACGAGGCGCCGAGCGTCAGGCGCCTCCGTCAGAAGGCACACCTGGTCCAGGTCGATGTCTTCCACTGTGATGCCCCTGGTTACCGCGTCGTAGATGAAGCCTAGTTGTCGGCTGTGAGGAAAAAGGTACTGGTTAATTTTGAGGGAGGACTGTAGATTAATGCTGGGTTTTGACTGGGAATCAAAGTCAAAGTTAAATTATGTAGGTATTTCAATAAGATCATTTAAAGGCATTTTTGGACGTTAATCACAAGAAAAAAAAAATGAATTTTGTTGTCTTTCTAAAACGAAGAAGCTTTTCAACAACAATTTTACTATTGCCGAGTGTCAGAGGCTGTTTTATAGTATACCTACTTAAATTGCGCTCGGACGAAATTGCGAAGCTAGTTGAAAATTTTAGTTAAGTTATTATTTTGTTAGTCTTTATTTAATGTTTTTATTTTTGAAGATTTAATACTTGTTAATAGTTTATCTTTCTTTCTTCATTTGCCGGTTAATATTAAAACAAAATAATAAACATGTTCGGCTGATACCAATAAATATTTATTGTCTAGCGACCTTTGCCACTTCAAAACTATCAAAGTTACAAAGTTCTTATAACATTAAGTAGGTACACACGGCTACACATCAAGCTATACTTAACCAGTATAAGCTGACTTCTGATTGTACGAAAAGCATATACAATGCGAGGTCAGCTAAAACTGGTTTTGTATAGCTTGATGTGTAGCCGTGTGTACAACTAATAAATTAATCATCACCAATACCTAACACATGTAATTAGCTCCCGACTGACACAATAAAATTAAATGATAACATAAATTATTGTTATCATAGTCGGCCTTAGTTTATATTCACAACAGCAGACATTATTGTTATATTGGTGTCAAAGTGCAAAATATTATTGTTCTTATCTATTGGGGATGCTCACGCGCAGCTTGGGTAGCCAAACTGTCTGTTAGACTTTTGGTGAGAGTTGATTGTGGAATTATTAAAAATAATAGGTTATCATAATGTAGTAAAGAAAAAGAGTAAAATATCGGTGTGATTTATGAAGCCACAAATCAAATCATTCATTTAAAATAAACCTACCTACCTACCTAATCTACAGGCATTTTTCAACTATCAGTCAGTCAGTCAGTCAGTCAGAAAGTTGGACTTTGTCCTCGTCAAAGTTTATACTCCGTGAATTTTAATTCGTTGTAAATCTTTCAGGGGGTGAATGTACTCATGAATATGAACAACTTTTACTATGGGACCAACCCTGAAATCATGAAAAAAAAATCAGCTGTTCCCTACTAAAATGCTACACAACACGATCGTAATGTATGAAACAGCTGATTTTTTTTTTCACGATTTCAAGTTTGGTCCCATAGTAAAAGTTGTTCATATTCATGAGTACATTCACCCCCTCAAAGATTTACAACGAATTAAAATTCACGGTGTATACATATTATTCCACGGGAACCATATATTTTTCCGGGAAAATAGCCGATGTGCTATTCCAGATCCGCTAATCGATTGACTATCAAACATCCATCCATTCAAACTTTTGCAGTTAAAATAGTAGTAAGATAGAATCGTGCAGAAAGAAACCCAATCTGCACACACTGCAACATAAAAACAATGCTGATGTGCTACTTTTCAGTCTTTTCAGATATAAACATTAAAATGAGGCCAAATGCCACGCACGTGGTTTTATGATAATTAAAATGCCGTATTTTCTATGATAAAACCCTCGCAGTCCTAACTGCCGCTCCCTGCATAATATGCACCACAGAATCTTAAAGCTATAGTGATTAAATAATCAGCTGTTCTTTAGAATCTCTCTCTCTCTCTCTAATCTAGAATCCATGCTAAAAGTTTGTTTCACGATGACACTTCTACCGTGTTTTGTTTTACTTATTACATCATGGATTGTCAGTTTGTCACTACGTCACTTTAGTATAATTCTATCACGTGAACCTACAATGTCCAAGCACAACAACCCGTGCAATATTAATTCGAAAGTTAATTGAATCAAATGGTCACTGCGGCATTCGAAAACGATCGATAAACGAGTTCAATTCTTTATTTATGAGAGCATGACCAGTACGGTTGAACCGGACGGAATTTTTAAGGAGAATTCTGAATAATCATGAACTATTTGATTTTTCAAGATACGTTGGTTGCCCTACACTATGAATTTGTAGGTGTGTTTACAAACATATACTCATATATACAAACAACCAGACCAGCACTATCTGTAGGTTATACAATTATTTGTTTCGTGCGGGAAGCAAACCTCAGACACGCAGCTCAGCTATTGCGCCGACCGTGTTTTGTTTTTTCGGAATTTCATCTCGCATTTCAACCTAGGAGGTTTTTGGTTGCTAAACCGGCCTCTCCTTTGGTGCCTTAATTGTTAAGGCATCCAGCCTTTAACTAGGGCTTAAAAACGTATAAACTAATCGACTATACGTACCCCTGTGTGGTAGGGACATCGGCTTAGGGCGTCGCTGGGGGAGGTCAGCAAGGGGACAGACTGGATCGGATCTTGCCAACCGTGTATTAAACTATTTATAGCTCAATGGAAGCGGTCTACATGGAAAATTATTTCCGATAAGATTAAAGCCTTGAGTAGTTAGATAATACCTACTGTTTATCGGAAAACATTGGCCAGATATTTTTATGTTCTTACGTAATGAATTTTTTTTTCATGGCTTTTTCGTGTTCGGTGTATGTAAATAGTGAAATCGTGCACTCAGTAATAAAGTAAGTAAGTACTGGTTTTAATGATAACGACTGTTATGTACGGATAATCGTTAGTAATCCAAGGTGATAATGACAATATGGTTTCACCATAATACACGTTCGTAGGTACATACTACCATCGTAAATTGTGCCATGAGGATAAAATTAAAATGCGGAACTCTTCAAATTATAAGCATCCTTTTCAACCGACTTCAAATAAGGTCTGAAATTCTGTATACAGACAATTGTGTCGTCGATTTTGGACTGATTTTAAACATTTTTCAATACGACTAGCAGATAGAACCAAAAACTTCCGAAAGTAGTTACATTTTTCACTTTGTAGTTTTTGAAAGCGGTTTTTTACGAAAAGATTTTTATTATGCTCTACAGACATATTAAGAGTTTATTGAAGATAAACAAAAATATGAACTCACTATCAAACCTGTTACGGACGGGGTAAGGCACAAAAGAAGGCATACAATCTAAGGAATTCCTTCCCAATAAACGATAAATTGATAATTAACTTACTCGACAATAAATCCTTAATTATTTCAACTACGAACAGAATTGTAATCTAATCGAACACGTGCAATGCATCAATCAATTACTGGTTCCAAACAATGTACTATTGTGTCCGCGATCACAGACTATGTTATGAATGGAGTGTTCACACTATTTGGACTTTTGGACTCGCTGAACTTACTTGGCGGGAGGACAATGATATTCAACGTTAATGTATTGCTAAAGTAGCATAGATAAACGTATCTTTTACAAGTACTTCTGAACTGTCAATCGTATGTCGCGTCATTTTTCGAAGAATTTTATAAGTGGCTCGTGTTCAATCTATACTTGAGAGCAATAAAATCGCACACCTTGACTTTTTTTTGCTAAGGCAGTTTTTTTTCATGAATAAAAATAAAGATAAACTAAACTAATAAACTAAAATAATAAAGAAGAAAATATTTTTTTGTTTCGTCTATTTGATGTTTGCTATCTCTGAGACTGTCAGTCGGATTGGAAAAAATATTTTTGTGTATGATAGCCAAATTGATGAGGAATAAAGGCTATATAAAATCACGCTATGACCCATGGAAGCGGAGCAGTAACCAAAGAAGCAACTTAACGCGAGTGAAAAAATCACGCGGGCGAAGTGGCGGGCAGAAGCTAGTTGCTAATAACTCCGTGATACCAATTACAACTGTGTACACGATTGTAAATAATTTCAATAGCCTTCCATTGTAGTCGTTTTATTCTAGAAAGTAAACAATAGTTAATTAAGGTGATAACCCTGTACAAAGGGTCACAACACAAGTGTTTTCAATAAAGAAATTTTTAAACACGCCTCTTCGACCACCAAAATCAAAGGTCTTAACAACATATTACTCCAGTTTGCCACGTCAGGTGGCCAAAATTCCAGACAGTTTAAAAGGATATCAGACAAATTTTTCTTTGTTTAATTATACAAAGAATGAAAATTTTTTCTGACAAAGGTAATGGCCCGCCAATGTATGAAAACCATACCCACGGCGTACAGACATGAAAAAGTGCGGGATATACAGAGAAATAAGTATAGTTTGCAATGATATGTGTCGCATTACTGTGGGGATTGTACAAGACGGTAAAAAAAATAAAAAAAGATTGTTTTTTATGTGAGTGCATAATGTGTTGTATCATATTTTATGGGTGATTAGCTAAGAGTTAAGTATAAAAACTTTAGAGGAATGAGAAACAGGGAGTAAAGTTTCTCATCCTCCGTTGAAAAGGGAGGATCCTCCGACCAGATGAGTGTTGTGTCTGGCGGGCTACTGCCCGACGGTTGTTGTCGGGATTTTGTATATATGCTAATGTCGCGGCAAACTCTGATAGCGCGATGCAGACATTGAGTTGTAGTTCGCATGCTGTGCGATAGATGTCGCTACATCACTCCCCTCCGAGACCGGAGGTCGATACTCGGAGCTCGATGATTTCTCAGTGATGCGTGTCAAGCCAGTGGTAGGTTCCCGTGAGTCGGAACCGGATGCCGTGCTGCGTAGTGGCGGATGCTGCGTCGACCAGGAGAGGAAGTGCGTCTCTGCTTGCTGACCGGCCGAAGTGCATGTGCTGCGCCGAAGTCGTTGATGTGGCTGGAGGGCGATGACCAGGTATGCGCGTTTCGTTGCATGTCGGTGGTCAGGATACCCGTAGAAGCCGTGGGTGCTGGCTGGCTGTGACTCAGTGCTCGAGAGCTTGAGGAAGTGATGGCGATGACGTTTTCAGGAAGTAGCTGCACGAAGGCTGCGCTGACGTCCATGTTCGGGGTCACCAATTTAGAGGAATGAGAAACAGGGAGTAAAGTTTCTCATCCTCCGTTGAAAAGGGAGGATCCTCCGACCAGACGAGTGTTGTGTCTGGCGGGCTACTGCCCGACGGTTGTTGTCGGGATTTTGTATATATGCTAATGTCGCGGCAAACTCTGATAGCGCGATGCAGACATTGAGTTGTAGTTCGCATGCTGTGCGATAGATGTCGCTACAAAACCATATCCAACCCTTACAGAAAACATATAAGGCTAGATTTTCTAAGAATTAAACCATACTCACGGCGTACAGTAACGACATAGAGCTCTATTTACAGAATTTATAGTTCACCTAGAGAACGTTTTTGCGCATTTATTACTAAGGAATTATGTGATAAGGAAATAAAATTCATTATTATTCCATTCAATTATTTTCTATTCATATTAAATGCATTTTTAAATATTTATAAAAATAGTAGCCCACCGGCATCGGGGACAGGGCAATTATTTTATTATTGTATTTGTTTTATTCGACCTGATCTAAGGGTATGGTCACATAATCCAAAAAGGCCGCAGGTGCGTGTATGTTGTCTTGATGTCTAGTCCAAGATAAAAAGTAGACTATCTGCTACGTGCGCGCAGCTCCCAATGGCGCGGCGGCCGTGAATACACGAGCAGTAGTACCCCGCGATACCCTCTCTCTACCATGCCCCGTTGGGTTTACTATTAAGTAACAATAATATTGTTTGCTCCTGACATGTCGTGATTGTATTCTCCCACTTATCAAAACTTTGTTGCCAACCAACTCCCGGTGTCGAAATATTTCGAAAAAACTACAAACTCAACTAGATTAAATTCAAAGTATTCAACTAGAATTCAATTAATCAATTAACCCGGGGAGCGCATTGTTGGGTCAAATTGACCCACGCCATTTTGAATCGTGTGTTATTTTTAGAATTTTAGTGCGATGTCGCCGTACTTCTCAGTAGCTGGAGCGAACATTCTACCCTATTCGTTTGTTACCGCTATTCAGTCGGGTCGCAACTACACCGGGAGATACACGAGGCCAAACGACTAAAAAGGTAAATATGACCCAACCATACACTCGATGTCGTTATTTTGCGCCAATTATTCAGCTTTTTTTATTGTTTATCATTTTATTTTTAGGTTTATTTTCAAAATGAACCGGGAAGAACTCGAGCGACAGCGGATTTTAGCCATATTACAATTTAGAAGATTTATGTTTTGTTAACTTTTGATTGCTATAAGACAGAAGATGTCATTTTTGTTGATTTTTCGTACTACTTTATTTGAATTTACATTAAACACGTATTTCATGATGAATTCGTTTATTTTTATCTGAAACCTTTTCAGTGTTAGTGACATAATGAAATTACAGTAACAGTTTTATAAAATATCTCGTATATTGGAAAAACATTCATGTTTTCAATCGGGTCATCTCGACCCAACCCTACACTCGGTGTAACACTTTTTCACCATGCGCACCCCGGGTTAATTCAACTCAACTAGATGAAATTCAACTAGATTAAAGTAAAAATTGCAGTTTTAGTACATTTAAAAAAGTTTTTTACCAAATCTTTTTTATTTTTTTTACGTGGTCTCCCATTGAATTTCCAAAAAATGTTTACATAAAATGAAAGGTGGGTTATATGGCCGTAATTTAAAATTTATTTGGTCTTTGTACGGTAACTTTTGTCAACCGGGTCATAAAAGAGCCGTAACCTTTTTCTTTCAGAATGAAAGACTTTCCCTCATATTTTGTTCTTGATAGTTTCGTCTGGTGATAAGTGATGACGTTTTTTAGATAAGGCACGATCTCTTGAGCTCAGCTAAGCTTATCCACTTTGCTGTGAAGACTGTAGGTCCACACAAGTATAGTACTTACCTATATTAAACATTTTATAGCTCTCCTTGACTTTCAATGACCTTGTATAAAGCATTTGCCCCTTAAATTGCAGAAAGAGATGATGATTCCATAATAATATGCCAATTTGTACGTTTGCTTACTGATATGCTAATATGTACAGACTATATAATACTCTACTCTGCAAAGCAGTATCTATCATGATAAACAACAGATTGCAATTAGTTCCTTATCTAGATTTAATATCTCGTTTATGACTGGGAATTTCCCTAACAACAGTTACGATGCATACTTCGCTTCAGGCATGTGTAGACCAATTTTACCATTGAATCAGAGAGGCCATCGTTAGACCAGCAAATGGACACATCAAAGTTTACATTTCTAGTATAATCTGACCTCGCCTTGAAAGCTCTAGCGTACAATGAGAGGGCAGCATAAACTGGTAATGTTTGGCTTGCTATGTCGTCGTATGTACAACAAGCACTAGAATGCAAATTGACACTCAGTTTATCTTCCAAACCAGCTCAGAACGGAAAGATTCAAGTACCGACACTCAATTACGATTCTATTTATGCGAGGAGCAATAAAAACGTGGCGATCTGCATATTGCAGACGGAGTGCCCAGCGAGGAAATCACAAGGGCGTCTTTATTAAGAAACAAAAGGACATTTACTGTTTATAAAATAGTGACTCATTACATGTTTTGTTTCTATGCAGATGTGAGAAAAGATTCGTACGCCTGCTCCGGCTATGAATAGACGGCTGTTTTTGTTGATATCGTAAATCGTTCCCAGGAATTCCATTCAAGAATGGACTTTGAACTGGATATTGAAGATTAAGACCTGGTTTGTAAATTATTGTAATACACTCTACTTGAAGCGAATTTTTTCAGAATTCGCCAGATACGGTAAAAATATTTCGATTATGAGTTGTCCCGATTTGAATGCCATTACGATAGAACACATCCAATTCCTTCAGAGGTAAAAGACACTATGAAGACACTTGGAAACAAATGAAGTACCAATCTCAGGCTATTCCACATAGATTCAGATCCGCACAGCCCAGCAATAGCAACCCCTTTGCCCTCTAGCGACACGCAATAAAAACAAATTGCCCGACAGTCAACCGAATGATCAAATCATACAGTTTGCAAGGCAGACAAATACAAGTCGTACCAACGTGCCCCTACACGTGACAACGATTTGAGCCGCTCGGCACGTTACCTTATTGCCATGAACAATCATTGTATTGTGAAGTTTTATGATTTCGAGTTTTTAATGTGCACTGGCTTCGTTTCAGCCTGAAAGTTGGTTGGTTTAATTTAGATAGCTGTCGACTTGTTTAAGTGTCGATAACAACTGCGAGTCTACTTCAGCTTGAAGACTGTACTTCGCGTACAAAGTACGGTTAATTGGCTTAAAATAACTTGAGCCTTGGAGAGGTTTGGTTATTTAAGGGTTTCCTAATTGGTAGTCTGAATCAAGGATTCGTCTACGAAAGAGCACATAATTATAGTCAACTAGCTTTTGCTCGCGACTGGGTGAGCGTAATTATCGGTTATCGCAGACAACGTCGCAGAAAAAAAAGTTGCCTGTCCATTCTTGGGGTTCAAACTTACCCCGTACCAAATTTAATCAAAATCGGTTCAGTGGTTTAGTCGTAAAAGTGCCGAAGACAGACAGAGTTACTATCGCATTTATAATATTAGTAAGGATGGATACCACACAAAAATAAAAAGTAGACAGAAATGCTTATGCAAACACCCTTTAGCGAAGCCATCGAAGGCTTTTTATAGAACCCGTGTCGCGTAGACCTCCCCAACCCATGACACGCCCTACGAAGAATAGGGACGCGGAAATTATTATATAAACATGTAAAACTATAATGTAGCACATTCATTCAGGTATTAGGCTTTTTAACGCAACTTCCATATTCGGACTTCCTATTATGTAAATGTTTCTGTGACATGGGTCACTAATGCACCCAACATCCTGTCTAACACATATAACGGTGGTTAAATTTCTCGTGACTGTCTCGTTGGTCTAGTGGTCGCCAAGCGCGACTGCTGAGCATAAGGTTTTGGGTTCGATTCCCAGGTCAGGCATTGTTATTGGGATTTTCCATCTGGAATTTCTCACTAGCAGCCGAGTCTGGATTTGTGCCCTGTTGATGGCAATAGTCTCGCCCCCTATTACATGGGACTTAAACATAACTGGCGAAATGTGGGTGTACTAATAGGTACACCTCTGCCTAACCCTTCGGGGATTACAGGCGTATTGCTATGTTATGTAAATTTCTCGTTTAACCAGTGCGAGAATAATTTTCTTTATAAGAGTTTGTTAATAAAAAACAAATTACCTTCATTTAGTATTATGGCCTACTTTGGCAAGCAACAAGTGTGTTTTCTATTAAGGTGACATTGAACAACCTCATTAGGGTAAGGGGGTTTTATATGCCGACGGAATATTGAAGCCTCTGCTGTTGGAAACCAGACAGACTGGTATCACAAATATGTGTGTGAAAATGTGTTGTCAAGAACTGCGAGGTGGTGGGAGAAACGACAGATTCGTTTCTCACTGTCTGCTACCACATTGTCTTATCAGACAATGGGGTAGCACAGATGACGAGGGTCTCTAGTATCCTGAAGCCCTCATTTAACCCGATAACTGCCACGTCAGGCACATAAGTCTGTCGCCACTGTGGAGGTTTGACATTCAACATTTTTGACCCGGCAGTGAATGGCTGTAGGAGACCGACATGAATAGTCTACGAAGGGTATCTATGAGGACGTTTTCGAAAAGTCTCTTTGATATCACGTATGAGTGGGATCACCGAACTGCAGTCAAAGCTCTATATTACGAAGGTCTACTTAGTCTACATTTAGCATTATTCAGTCGCATGTTGTCAGGCCATTAAATAAAAGCCTTCGTGCTCGGCCCACGCTGGCGTGACATCGCGTAACAGAACCAGTAGCTAGAACTTCTAAAACCTGTAGCCTATAGCCTCTTCACGATTTCGAGGAATTGAATGGCTACTAAGAGAAAGGTCAAAGAATTGAAGAATTTAAATCAAAGGCAGAACGTACCCACGTTTTATAGAAAAACCCCGAAATGTATTATTCACTCCTGATTTATTTGCAACTATCTTCTGCATGCGTTTTCGTCCATGTTGAGATATACCGTAAAACATAGCCTATGGCACTCAGCTTCTATCAGTGACATATCTTTTGTAATCGGACAATTACTTCCAGAGATTACTCCTTACAATATTTATACTATTGTCCTTCCTCAGAAAAAGATGTTATATCTTCCCAGGCTTTGACCTTGAACCTATAGTGCTATTCTGTTAAAATCATCCTAGGAGTATTTAGGTGAAGCAAGCGTAAAGAGAACTTTTATCCCACCGTAATGAGTGGGATAAAAGTTCAATCCCTAGCAATCTAGGGATTGACACGTCACCTCGCCTTCACTTTACCTATTTTTTACACGACTGCCCCAAAAAAAGGAGTGTTATGTGTTCAGGGTTAATGTATGTATGTATGTATGTATGTGAGTTTCTTTATTCCACCATAACTTTTGAACGCCTGAACCGATTTAGATGTATGGGGTATCGTTACAATCCTTGCATTGTTCCGAGTAACATAGGCTAGTTAAAAATAAAAAGAAAGCGGTGTGGTCACTTTAAAAAGTAAATTACTACCAGCCTCAATTTATTTTTTTAATGAATCTGGTCGTGTCTATGTTTATCGTCTAGAATTTGACAAGTAGATTTAAAAAATATATAACACTGTAAATAAAAAACGTCGTAAAAAAAACTGACGAGTAAACAAAGTACAAATATGTGCAATTTTTGCAGTCGTGTTTTTTAATTTTTTAATTATGGTAGCGTGTTTACAAAATAAACCGACTGTCCAAAAACCGAATGTTCGACCTTCGCGCAAACGACATAAGGCTCTATTGGACTTTGATTACAAGTCTCATTAAGAATCACATCTGTTTCGATTTCAATTAAACATGCAATCTAATCGCCACCAACACTTGTTACACATATCTCGATTGTTACTGAATTATCTCTAAATACTTGGAAACACGTGTTTTTTCCACGTCACGTTGTATTCATAGCAATTCTTGGCACGCAGACCATTTTACAGTGCTCAGGTACGAGCCGTAATGTGTATCAATGGAAGTGAATCAATTTAGTATTGAATTAGTTATGTCTTATTTGTGAGTGAATCGATTCTTAAATAGGTTACATTATTTCTTGAGGTTCAAAGGATGTGAAATTGGTCCTTTAAAACTAGTTTCGTTTAATGAGATTATCCTTTCAGGAAATTAGTTTTTGAGATTAGGGCTAGGGTGTAACCCTTGCGAAAATGCGAAAGCTTTTGCCCTAAAGCGAGGGTAGTAGGGACCTTTGTATTTACAACATGACCAACTCTACTAAATGGTTAATGTTTTTCTTTACTTTTGTGTTAAAATATTCAGTAAAATAAGGTCTTAAAACCTTTCTTTTGAAAACCTTTCTTTCTTTTTTTAATCAATAACATTCTTTCAAGTGAAAGTACTCATAAATATGAACAACTTTTATTATGGGAGCAACTCCAAATAATGACCAAATGAATGTGCCTATTCAAAACAGAAATTAACTACAAGATGACTAAAATGTATGGAACAGTCGATTTCTTTTTCATATTTTATCATGAGTCACATATTCATATTTTAACCCCCTAAAAGATTTCTCGTAAATTAAAAGCCACTAACTAAACAATACGTGCACGATCATTGTGTTTAAAATATCACTACATAGTATAAAACAAAGTCGCTTTCCCTGTCTGTCTGTCTGTCCCTATATATGCTTAGATCTTTGAAACTACGCAACGGATTTTGATGCGGTTTTTTTTAATAGATAGAGTGATTCAAGAGGAAGGTTTATATGTATGTATAATACATGCACCCGTGCGAAGCCGGGGCGGGTCGCTAGTAATTAATAATTACTTAAATCATTATTATCAGTACCACGTACCTCTCTATTCGATCAGACAAGCAGTACTCCCAATGTTGACTGTTGCACTTCCACTCCCTGACCCGCCTCAACACTGGCGAGTTAAGTTCATCACAAATGATCTTCAGCGCCGCTTCCTCCAACACGTCTTGAACGGCTATTAACGATAACCTGGTGGAAAATAGTGGATTAGAATCCAGTACCTACTGTTCAGTGTACAAAAATGTAATTTAATTTAATTTAATTAATTCTACAATAAATAATTATGTTCTTTTGTCCTCATATTTTGTATATTTTTTTGGGTATTACTGGTTTTAAATATTTCTATTGTATTATTTATAGATCTGCACATGAGACGCTTTTTTTTTGTTTTTTTTTTCATCAAATGACTCCTTCCGCCCGGAAGGGACTGTCAGACTTTTACTGACTAAAAAACCACCCTGTTCCTTCTGTTGCCCTTTACGTTCCGGGGCCACGGTATCCTGTTAAGACGTCCCGCAACCCTCATGAGACGCTTAGACTTAAGTTTGCAATGTACAAATTATAGACAGTGTGACTCATCGTTGAAAAGTCTAATAATAAATAAATAAATAAATAAAAGGGATTTTAGTGAAGATTGCAAAGCTGCCTATAGTGAATATATTGTTACACTACACCGACTTTGATGAAATTTTGTACGGTGTAAGTTTAAACCCCAAGAAAGGACATAGGCTACTTTTTATTTCGCGACTTCGTCTACGTCCGCGATAACCGACATTTACGTAGACGAAGTCGTGGGCAAAAGCTAGTATGATTATAAAAAATCATAAACAACTCTAATGCTTGTAATTACGTAATTGAATAGGCGCGTCGTTAAACTGCTAAGCATTGTGAACCATGACTGTCAGTTTTTGCTACAGAGCGACAGGAAACGTAAAAATAACACACTATACTAAAATAATGACATGAAAATCACAGCCTGATTAAATGTACAGCAGAATGTGGAAAAAAGCACAGAGGAGGTAATAAAATGGAGTGCTCAAATGCGTTTTTTTTTCGACATCGCAGTTCAGCGAATAGTAGAGTTTGTTATTCAAATAGGAAGTTAACTTTTTTGCACTATGAAGATAAAATCCAAGATTTTTGCGTACCTCTACCTATACTAAAAGATTTCAAGAGAATATTATTTTATTTCATTTTATACGGAAAACTTACAGATAAATTACAAGTTTTTACTTTAAAAAAATATTGAGTAACAAAATAGGAAAATAAGTGGGTGAAGTACAGTAATTGCAGTGAATTGCTATAGTTTTAATCGATCGAAGGCGTTTTTTATTACTTTCAGACTAATAAGCAAGAGCAGTAGAGCTTTCTTCGGGCGCGGTACCCTAAAAAATACTGTCTTTTTACTCTAAAAGTACAAAAAAAAATCTTTTTAAACTTTATGTCCTGAGAAAATCTCATTACGCGACACACTGAGATTGGATGCGGAAGGTTGATCAAGGTTGTTTGATCGACTGGGCTCTTAATGGCGCATTTTCATTAGTCGATAGGGCCTGCATGCGGGGTGCGAGAGATTTCTGGAACGCATGCCACAGGGCCCGCATTTGGGGAACCGTGTTCATTATGGCGTATTTTCATTAGTCGATAGGGCCCGCATGTCGATATCACGGTCGGTATAAAGCATGCGGGGGATCCCCGCATGCGGTGTAACGACTTGTAACTTTTATTGGTTGTTATCTCGCATGCGGGGAGTCCCCGCATGCGGGCCCTATCGACTAATGAAAATGCGCCATAATGGGGTTGCTCACTAACATCTACGCCGCGAGAGCGCGAGTGCTCTGAATGTTTGACACCTGTCAAAATAATTTTGAACATAATACCGACCAATCAGCGATTACTCAGAACATTTAACACCATCTCGAGACTAAGTTTTCAGTGAAGAACTATATTAACAGCTAATATTAAAGCAACACGCATCACCCGTTCAGGTTCAGAACGTCTCTTTCCCAAAATGTCCTTTGGTTTCAAATAGTCCCTTTCCCGAAATGTCCATTTCCCAGAATGTCCCTTTCTCGAATCGAAACATCCATTTCCCAAAATGATCAGCGGTCGCGCTTTGCGACCACTTGGCCAACGAGGCAGTTCACTAATTATATCATTAATAGGTAATCATAAGAACACATAATAGTGAAAACTAAGACAATCACTATTATTATAAATCATATAACTGACACAACAATGTTATGTACATACAGAGATACTAGTATTATGTATTTATTAATAGATGCGAGACAATTATTTTATAGCATTCATATTAACAAGATATAATATGTATAAATGGCTGCACTGATTTGTTTTAATTAATCATATAAAGTTATTGTTTGTTTTAACTGCCTGGGTTTGTCCACATCAATATTGGGGAATAGGTTTTATTGGGTGTACGTCAAACGTCTAAAAATTAGAGTACCTACAATCTGAAAAAGTGTGCTCATTTCATTTATTTTAAGGCATTTAAAAAAGGATTATTTGCACAGGGCATAAGGTCGAATTTGTTTTAAACTGGTTGTGTTTAATTTGAACCATCCATGTCGGTTTACTGTGATATTTATACGGTGCATCTAGGTTTTCTGTGTGTAAATTCTGTTTTTTAATAACAATAGAAAGATTGAAATACTCACTTATTTTCCAAAATAGTCCTGCAGACAACCTCCCTGACTCCGGGGTTCGTAATCTTCTCCACACTAAGCTGATGAAGGTTCCACGAAGCAAGTCGACAGCATCTCACTCCATCTCTTTCATACATGAACAATTCTTCTACTATTGGTCTATGAGAGTACGCTGATAGCAAATCCAGAATATCATTCACTGGTACGGTAGCAAAACCATTTGGCAACGTCATGGGAAACTTGGCATTAGTAGGCATTGATAAACTCTTTCTATGTGGTGTCTTTGGGGTACTCGAGACCCCGTTTGGCATACACTCCACTTCGTTCCATCCGTTAACGTGTCCATTCGTTAAATGTTGTACACTCTCACACTTTCTTGGTTCCAAACTTAAGTGATGCTTAACTGTACTTAACCTAACAATGTCCATACCACGAACTTTGATTAAATCGTCTAATGATTTGAAGGGGCCTCTTTTGTTACGGTAATCTACTATGTTTGCGGCTATTTCTTGGTTAAGGCCTGGTACACATTGTAACTGGAACACACTTGATGAGTTTACGGAGCACAATCTGCTTTCAGCCTGAATTCTTACACTGTCTAAAGATTGTGTCCGTGAACTAGCTCTAGATAATTGTTTCCTTATATTTGTGCATATTTCTGGCCTTAGTAATTCTAATTTTTCAGCACCTATACCTAGAAGGAAATGTCATTGTTATTTATTTATAGAATAAATCATTGTAATGATTACCTATTCTAAGTAACACCTACTTAATGACTATTTCAGAGATGAGGTATGCAGGAAATCAAAGTATAGGTTAATAAAATAAGGTATTTGTATATCTATACTTAATATTATAAAGCTGTAGAGTTTGTTTGTTTGTTTGTTTGTTTGTTTGAACGCGCTAATCTCTGGAACTACTGGTCCGATTTGAAAAATTCTTTCAGTGTTAGATAGATTAGTTATCGTGGAAGGCTATAGGCTATATACCATCGCGCTACGACCTACGGGAGCGGAGCAGTAACCAAAGACGCGGGTGTAACCGCGGCGGACAGCTAGTGTTAAGTATGGATGACAGTGCTTTAAGGTAAACACTGCGGCATCTTATATGGTTGTAACAGAAGTGATTTTACAATAAAAAAAAAGTAAGACATAGAGCTTTAAAAAAACAGCTAGCCTATTAAAACTTGTCTTTAACAACATAGACTTAATGTTCCTATTTATTTGCAATGTAACAAATAAATATACCTATTTACAAACATACACTACTACGAGCTAAACATAAAAATCTAGGCTAACGTAAATTATTGCTGTCTTTACAAATCATCATTAAGTAAGTACCTAACTTGTATGAGTCAATTTACATAATAAATGTATTGTTTTAGTATTGTGCATACAGAAATAAAGAAAATAATATTTTAGGTACCTATGTCCAGATTGTTTATAAAAATACCTACTAACTTTTGACCGCGGCTTTGTCTGCACAGACTTCGGAACTAAGAATTAACAAAAATGGGATAAAAGTTATTGTATGTCTAAGTTAGATCAATATCCATACTTATGTGTGTAAAATTTCAATAAATTCGATTTTGCCGTTTAAATGTGAAAGAGTAACTAATATATTATGTACAGTCAGCAAAACAGATAGGTATGCAGGGTCGTCAGATATAGTTGAAGTTTTCATAGAAACTGATGGACCCTGCATACCTATCTGTTTTGCTGTGTGTACATGCATATATCATATTATCTGTCTATTCTCACAAACTTTCATGTTTATAAAAGTACCTATTAAGATGACATCCAGTTTTTTAATGCAATATGTAGATAAAATTTAATGATTTACTAAAGCGAAGTACGCTATGTACTGTTTGATCATGTCTACATAAAATATTTAGAAAAAATGAGGACACTCAATTTTTTTTATCCATCTAGCAATGTTTGTTTGGAAAGTGATTTTATACTGTATTTGAAATAGAAAGTATCGATTTTATTTTACTTAATATATTCAGCAATATTATAATAAATTGTATGTAAGCATGATTTACATAAATTTATCACTTTCCTTTACTGAATATGTTTAATTTTAGTCACCGTTGCAATCTTTGCTAGTTTAATCCCTATTAATATCTTGTAGCAAAAGAAAAGTATCAGATTGATAATAAACGTAGATAACGTACCTAATTCTAAGTACACTACCTATTCTCTCCAATCTATATTATAAAAATTTCATGTCAGTCTTTGAGGTTGCATATCTCCGAAACGGCCAGATTGATTTTTAAGAATTTGCTTTTGTATATTTGGTAGATATGAGAATATGTTGTAAAGTATATTTCATACCACTAAGTGATAGGGATTAACTTTGATGCAGATAAAGTCATGGGCAGAAGCCAGTATTATTATAAAAGTCTTGTGTATATTTATGTACAATCATTGACAAAAGTTTAAACAAACAATAATAAGAACTTTTACACAAATATTTTGAAGTAATTACCTAATAAAGTTTTTCTATTGTAAAGACCTAGTAATCTAAAAGCAGACAATTAGTCAAAAATTACTTGTAAGAAACTAATTAGTCTTTTTAATTAAAGTGTTTGCCAGGTGCTATTTATTTATGACTTCTACAGTAGGTTTTTCCATCAAATTAGTATTCCAATTCGTAAGCAATTACTGAAGTACATGTGTGTAAAAAGTATCCATTATTAATGCATTAATTAAGGCCTTGACATGGTTTTGAGGAAGCCCTACTCATCTCTGAATTAGTAAACATTAAGTGGATAAAAAATTTAGGTACTAATTTTACTTTTTGGTTGGTTTTGGTAATATTTGTACTAAGTTGTCAAGATAACTGTCATAATGTTACATTATTGTTGAAGGCATCTATCGCTGCTGCCTAATTACCTGAGACAAGCGCGAGATCGTCTACTCGCTTGAATCGGCCTATCATTTGCCGATGCCTCACTATTTCCCGCGCCAGCTGCCTGTTCACCCCCGGCAGAGTCATCAGCTGCTCCTCGGTCGCCGTGTTCACGTTCATCAGCTCCGGATAGTCCTCGGAAGGCGGCAAACTGAACGTGTGACTCAAATTCGACTTGTTCAGTTTACTCCGCCTCACGAACTTCCGGAACGAACTCCGGCGGCCGCTCTTGCTCAACACGGAGCTCGGACTTTGCCCCATCTCGTTGGACGCCACTTCGAAATTATATATCGATCATAACAACACTAATTTCAAATTTCACTGAACTGATGAAAAAAAACTATTAATAGATTCTTACTTTATTCACTAACACATTGTTCACGGCCACAATAACGTATAAGAATAAACCCGCCTATTGTTGCACTTATGGCGGTAATTATCTCCTTCTAACTATGAAAATAATTACGGACCTAAGGTAAAAACACGACAACAACCACACAGCTCCCCGTCATCAATTTTATCGCAACAATGAAATGAAATGACAAAACAAATTGACAGAAGGAAGGAATGACAAAAGATAACGGATAGTGACGTGCTGTGGTAATCGATTAAACTCTTTTGTTTCAAACTAATTGAATAATTTTAATCAAATTCGCTTAAGATCTAAAATGCTAATCGTTTAAGCAACTAAAAATTGTTATCAATTCATTAGTTATGATAAAAATAGGGGTTTCCCTAAGATGACTGTACCAGCTTCAGTCGATACACTCATTTGATCA
Organism: Hoplodrina blanda; assembly: GCA_949316365.1. NCBI lineage: Eukaryota > Metazoa > Arthropoda > Insecta > Lepidoptera > Noctuidae > Hoplodrina > Hoplodrina blanda. Next base: position 15,549,032 of record OX438581.1, read on the forward strand.
CAATACTCGTAAAAAGAAATAGAACGTTACACTAATAAAAAGCAATTATGATGAAACGTTTTCTATTGCCTATTAGAAAATAAATAGATTTTTAGTTCAATTAACAAAATGAAATATTAATTGGATATCGGTTATTCAATGTATGTACATCACTAACGTTACTGTGGCTGACGTTGACGTATAATAATTTGAAATTTGACGCGAGCATTTATAAAGCTTGCTTTGACTTCTGTCTCAGCTGATAATATTTTTATTTTACCTATGCACTATGCATTCAGAAAATTAGAAGTAGGTACTTCTATTAGCGACTTTTAACATCCAGATAAAAAACGGACTTACTCACTGTTGAATAATGCACCGAGTTCTAAATAACGAGCAGGTTTACGTGGCTATGGAGCTTATATAAATAATAATACCAGCCTATTGTTGCCCCACTGCAGGGCAAAGGCCTCTTCTCGTACAGAGAAGGCACGAGCATTGATCACATTTGCTCAAGACGGATTGGCGATCATGAGAGGCGGGCGCCAACGATTGGGCCATCATAATTATATCAGCCGAACGACGTCCGCCCACGGACAAAGGTCTCCCCTAAACATAGTCACAATGACCGATCCTGCGCTGCCCGCTTTCATCGGCTTCCCGCTATGGGCACAAGGATCGTAGAGCAGACGGCCGTTGGGGTCCTAAGACTCCCAAGTGGCGACCACGTGTCGCAAGGCTCAGTGTAGGAAGGTGGCCCACAAGATGAACCGACTACCTGGTAACCTGGCCATCACAAGGGTCCAATAAATACCTAGTTAGGCAAGTAAAATAAAACACAAAACTGATCAGAACAGTTCCCGTGCTAGTTTATTCAAATTATGTACAGTATCGTCTATAAGCTTATAATTAGACATAACCGCTGCTACTACAATAAGTGTTGATATTTCACTGCATTAGCCCTGTAAAGAAAGTATATTTACAGAGATGAGTGTGCGATGAGATTTAGAAGCTTTGCGGGTCGAAGAAGTGCAACTGGTGCGATATTGGGGAAGTGTCAAAGTCAGAGTTCTAGTTCGAAAAAAGGAAGGCATAAAGGTCTTGTATAGCTGCATCCCTTTTTCGCATAGGCCAGGCGCTCGACACTTATCACTGTGACCCAAGTATTAATACTACCCCCAAAATCTGTCTATCTCATGTCAACCTCTCTGATTGATTGCTGTAATTTTAGTTAACCAATGAAGTGCTATAAAGACTTTATAGCAGATCAGAATTTTAGAAACTTCATGAGAAATATATTTTTTAGAAAGTGGGTAGTTGTTGTCTTATGCTGCACTGTTATGGTGTATTTATAACAACTGTTAAGGAACAAAATTTAAAGATAAGCTCACACATTAGTTCCAGAATCGACCGGTAGAGGCGCTAGATCCAATCAATTTTTTGAGTTACTTTTTAAAGTGGATAAATGAATTTGACCCACAAAGCTTCCGTGTACAATAAAGTTACACCCAAATAGTGAGATGGAAAACATAAACGAACATGTCACCAGTACATTATGGATGCCCACTGTCTGCCTTTTATTACATTTTTAAAATTCCATATTACCATAAATACTTTTATACACTCAAATACAAATTAATCGTTCGATCTTGGCCATTAGACCATCGCGCATCGCTTATAGATTAGTAATATTCTTTTCTTTAAATAACATAGTTAAACTAAAATGTTTTTTGCTATTAAATATTGGAATCTAACCTATTGCAAAGCGTAACAAAAATTATCTTTTGAGAATCTAACTAATCACTAAGCCTTATAGCTTCAACTGTATTAATTACAACCGAAATGGCATTGTTTTTTGAAACAGCCAACTATTTATCATAATGTTCTATGTTTAAATAAATACTTTTTAATTTAATCGAAAAACTAATGCATACAATATTAATTTATGTTCCTATTTCAAACGAAACAAAATTCAAAAAAAGAATAAATGGAATTTGTCTTTCTCGTAACAGTTGAGCGGGAAACAAAAAATCTATGCCTATAGGAGGATGTTATGTGGCTAATACATCATACAGAACAGATTATAAGGAAATTATTTTGTTCTTAATAAAAAACAATATATCACAGAAAGAGATGTAGGTAGTCGTTAATCAATATAAAACCAACTGATAATTGACTAGTACATAAAATAATGTTAAAAATAGAAAATAAATGAGCAAAATGTTATCTGCATTCTGAGAATTTCCATCAAATAATCATTAAATTTTCACAGGTGTCAAGATTCAGTTACATAAGGTTACAATGCAATTATATAAAAATACTTGATTACTATTCATCATAAATATTATACGTATAAATAGACGACCACGTTAACTCGGAACCATTTCAATGTAACAATATTTTAGAGTAACATTTCTGGGAATTGTCCGGTTAAGGTGGTCGAAGAAACTCCTCACAGCTCACAAATATTTCTATATTTTATTAAAATTATGCATTTTAGCCACCTAACATTGAATCCCCGTTATAAAAATAGACAATAATCCAGCCTTTTAGCTTCAAACCACATCATTTACTTGTACAAATATTTCATATCAAAACTTGCCAATACTTCTCCGTTATCATACAAATGAGTTTATTATTATAACATATTTTGTGTTTTTTTGACAAATTTATTTATACCTCGCATAGCTGTGCTGTGCGAAAATGCACTTTCTAGCAGTATACTTATAATTTATTTTTGTATAAATTGATATTATACACCATACATCAATTAGAAGAATTTTATGAGACTACGTCATTATTTTGTTTTTTATATTTATAAAGGAATGAACATTAATCGTTGGAAATTATGTATATATTTGGAGATTTAAGTAGGTTTGAAATGATGCATAATAAACAAATAAATAAAAGTAATCATCAACAACCTCTAGCTGCCAAAACCCTATAGGGAATCCGCCCACGTCCGATAATCGGTGACCGATTTTTTGTCGGACAGAAATGGAACATATTATGAATTCGATTATACCAACGCATATGTCTTACAAAAAGTCGGTCCCACAATACTATGCAATAATCGTGCGATCCGATAATCGGTCCTACATAAAGTCTGTCGTGGGAGGAGACCCTTAACCAAATCCAAGATCGGAGATCAACAAAAGTGCATTTCATATAAATTTGTCAAAAAAACACGTCGCGTCGCTAAAATTAATTAATACCTAAGCTATTCACGTTAATAAGTTATAAGTTGAAAGATATTTTATTAATCGATATAAATACTTATTAAGTTAAGGAAAAGCCATGCTTCTTACTTCTGTTATTTTTTATTATCATTTGGATTTGCTAAATCGTTTAAGTACTCTAAGATATGATTTCGTACTTTATCTAGTGTTACAGAATGTATTTTTTTGGTTTAAAATAAGAATGTTATGTTGGAATAATGTGTGACCTTTAATGCAAAAGTGTTTTAATCCGAAGAGAGCGCAGGCAAGAAACGTTAAATGAAACTCCATTATAATTAATAATAATTTTACTATTACAATAAGCACCAAACCAGGTTTGGAATGTTCAGTATTGCACCACATGTGAACAAAATCCAATCTAATACAGTCACAATGTAAAAATTAAAAAAAAAAAAACACAGTACATAGGGTTGGGAGAGTAAAAAAAAATATTTCCAAATAATTAATTAATATATTTCCATAATAAATAAATTCGGTTACCACAACACAATAAAGGTCACCATTGAGTCCAATTGGGAAAGCGAATCTAAAACACAGAATGATGAGCAAATAATTAGAAAAAAAAAACAAATGTTTTACAACATACATAATTATTAGCCATACACTGTTGAATGGTTTGTACAAATAGTGACTTCATTGTGCATAAAACCATGTATCATTGCACCGCCAGTCTTCATGGAAGATTCGCGCTATCGGAACCTCCTTAATCTCAGATGATAACAAAACCTTTCACTAGGATAATGTTTTCGTGTCGTATTACAAGTAAGTGCTGGGTTACACGGTTCATGCAGAGTCGATGTTAGCTAAATCAATTGAAATCGTTGCATAATAATGTATGTATGCTGCAGACACTCAATAAGTGGACTACAGTTAAAAATACTGTAGATGAATTTCCATAATCAAAAGATCTTCTGTAGCAAGTATTGCGGACACTCTGTCAAACAGTAGACATCTTTGTGTTGGCAACAAAAATTGTTCTGTTTGCATTGCTATTTGACAGTATTATCGTCACTCTACGGAAGACTTCTTTCATAATTGAAATGCATAAAGTATTTTGGTTTTCTACACTGAGGCAAGCTGTTCCATGTATAAAAATGTGCTTTATAAAAGGCAACCAAAAATCATGTCTATTGAGTTGAGTTTCTTATATTGCTTAATAGACTCGTGTATCCCAGCACTTATTTCTAGACTAACTAAATAAATACTTATTTTAATATCATAAACAATGTTACAAATAAACGTTTTAATTAGGAAATTAAATTAAAACTCGCTTTTAGTTTCGATAGTAATGGAAATGTATGAATAACGTTGTTCCTATACCTAGGGTTGGGACATATTTGGGTTGTAGATTTGTAAACATAATTATTTACAACAATACAGATCTGATAGAAACGGTAATGTGAGTTCTATGCAATCATACTATGCGTAAAAGTGTCATATTGCATAAATTAATATGTTTTTGTGTTAAAAGCTAAGGCCAGAACACAACAACTTGGAACATTATGCAATCTGACGTACTATTAATAATATCGAATAGTTTCCTTAATAAATTATTATTTTGATGCCATAATTACCATTAATATTTTAGCAATCTAAGGATATTTGATCACTAACAGAGTTACGCAACAAGTTTAAGAAATCACATTTGGAAATACATATTATGTAAACAAATTAAAAAACACATTGAAAAATTAATTAATATTTGTATAAATACTGATCAAAGAGGGTAACCTTTATTCAATTTATATTTAAACTCATTTAAAATTTTCTAAGGCATTAGTAAAATCTTAAGCCCAAAATGTCCCATACCCTTTCGAGTTAATTTTACAATTATTAATATAAAATCTAAGTTGTCGTTACTTAATACAATCACTAATCGCCAGTGTTGGTGATAATGGCGATTTAATGCCGTGGCCTATCGACGGGAAGTTTCATACTGTGTGTGTAATACTTAGAAGTTGAAATATTCGAAGAAAATACTTTTTAGCCTGGCATATCTGCCAGACATGACTATGCAAAATGCAAAGATAATCATGTCTCTGCTTAATGCGAAATGATGTCATGACAGAATTTTGTCGCGATACCCATATAAGCTTGCTTGGACAGATAAAATTGTGTGCACAATATTTACTTTACATTTAAGCTGGCAACTGATTCTATAGCTTAGCAGTGTTATAATAAAGTTCATATTTTAAAATTATTTTTGATGGAAGATTGCGCCACTTGCATCATGTAGTTTATTAATGCACAAAGCAGTAGACTCTATTTCATAGGCTATAAGAGCGAAATTATGCAATAGTTTCAAAATTCCAAAATAATCATAATACTTACTATTTACACAGTACGCACTTCCCGCCGATAATTAAAAACGGTTTTTTGAAAGACTGACAATTCAAAGCTGCCTTAGAATATTAAACAGCCAGTTTCAATTATCAAAAATTGTCTGTATGTGTGTTTGTAACACTAAAATGCTGAACCAGTTTCGATGTATCTACGATTAACTAGAGATTCTTGACGGATGTGTAACGGTAACGGACAAACGTAACTAAGTAAGTACGACGTAAATTGTAAGTTATTGGAATATAGAAAGCGTATGAAAATGTTACGGATGTTAGTAAAAATAATTGAAAACTGACATTATCGATCGGAAAACCTTACTACTATTTATTATGCATTTTGGAAAACTCCAATGACGTACAAATAAAAAACAAATGGGATAGTTCTAATATAAAATTCTCTAAAAAAAATTAGCCAATCTTTCAAAAATCCGCGTGGACTCAATTTTCGTCCAGTCTTTAAGTATAAACCGAATACGTATGTCGCCAAAGTAAGCCACGTATAGAATCTCTTGTCGTACGATGGTATTGTGTTGTGAGCTTACCATTGCCGTGCGTGGCCTGTGGCCGGTCAACGTTACAGTACAAGCCAGCAATGTATGGAGCAGTAAGTGAACGTTCGTGTGGCGCTGTGCGCAAGCGTCGCTTCCGTTGCGGGGCGAGAGTATGTGTGCCCGCCGCACTACATGTACCTGGGAATGGAGTTGATGATACTTAGTTTTGTGAATGGAATAGAAGTAGAGGATTATCTACTTTAAGGGGCAGTATTGTCGTTTGATGTTTGAATTTTGTTCCTTAACCTTTTGAACGCCAGAGTAAACGTATTGCCGTACCCTTGACGCTAGGCCACTTTTTCTGTCAAATGACCTTCATAAAAAATAGGGATTCCAAAACTTGATTAAATTGTTTATTTCATAATTTATGGCGTGACGTGTATTTAGTCATATATTTGTGACGTTGGCGTTCAGGGTAAGATTTCGTTTGTCACGTATATGTGACAATGGCGTTCAAAAGGTTAATTACATAGCGAATTGGATATGGATTTCATAGAAAAAGTTGTTCGGTATGACGGGTATAACTTTAGCAGATGGTTAAACCGTCAGCCTGGGGCACTACAATGATTTGCATTGCATTGTTAGTCAAGGGGACCATTAATAAACTCCCAGACTCCTAAATTGACCCACCATGCATTTCCATCTTAGATATAAAAGGCCTAACACATAAAAATAATCACATATCAAAAAAGTTTTTAAAGCTGACATACTGGCCATCATGATGTCATCATTGTTCCATATTTTAATTCACGACCTTCAAAAAGTTAAAACAGTTATAGAGTTCCGGACTCCTAAATAAAGGCCTATAATTCTTTTGAAAGTAACGCACATAGTACAGTACCCGGCGATAAATATTGCACATCGATCTTTGGAAAGAGACAATCGGCTAATTTCGCCTTCGTAGAGCGTTATCTCTGTCGCACGAAATACAAACAGTCTGGTATCTATTAGGAGCTGTTAAAACAATTATGATTTGCTTCTTTTGATAATTCTTTTTATTGGAACGCGTTGCGAAAGGGGGCTAGATGGAAAAAATTAAAACCAAAAGTTGTAACGACACTTTTTGCTATAGTTGTAAGCCGTGGGGCGTGCGCGTGTTTCTCTCTCTCTCTCTCTCATATAACTTCGTTCCATCCGGGTGTCCCTTGACACCTCTCAAGTTTTTTTTTGTATAAAATACGAAATGCGATAAAGGTCGATGTGCAATATTTATCGCCGGGTACTGTACATGGTACATATAAAATCGCTGTACACTTCGCTTACTTTTCATTACTTTTGGTCTGATGTATCCAAGTTTATACTCAAGTGGTCATGTTTATCATGTAGTAGTATTTACTCACCTACAGACAGCGGTGGGACAGCTCGGCGGCTAGCACTCGGACGAGGAGTTCAGGTCGATGGGCGGCGGCGGGCCCGCAGGCCGCGCCTTCGCCCGCTGAAGCCGGTCCAGCTCCGCCGCCGCGTCCGACCGCGCCGCCGCCGGGGACGGCTCGGTCCGGCCGGCCGGCGTACCGGACTTCTTGTATAAGAGAGAGTTGAAGAAGTTTGCTAGGACGCCCTCGTTGCCCGGCGTGCCGGGACCCATGCTGATTTTTGTGCCGTCCAACTGTGGAAGAAAAATTGTGGAGTATAAAAATAAAGGCGTTCTAGCCAGTGTATGTAAATTGCTGAGTCATTTTGAGTGAACTTAAATAAGATAAAAAGCAATATCACAAACAAAGTAGCTGTTTCATACAAAAGTGCAATATGACCAAATGTATAAAACAACTAATTTATTTTTATAAGCATAACAACAACAACATAACATCACGCCTGTTATCCCCTAAGGGTTATGCAGAGGTGAACCCATCACCCACATTTCGCCAGTTATGTTTAAGTCCCATGTAAAATGGGGCGAGCCTATTGCCATCAACCGGGCACAAATCCAGACTTCGAGGCTGCCACTGAGAGATTCCTGATGGAAAACCCAATAACACTTTGTGCGACCTGGCAATCGAACCCAAGACCTCATGCTCAGCAGTCGCGCTTTACGACCAATAGACTAACGAGTCACGCGTGCTGTCGCGACCAAAACAATCTTCCTGATGTGAATGTGCCCTAAGGCCCCTAGCACACGGCGTATTTTAAACGCGCAGACGACGCGCAGATGACGCGCGTATACGCGCTTCAAACGAGATTTGAACGTAACCTTGTAACTTAAGCACACGGGGTGATCGTGAAATTCGTCTATACTGCGCGTATGAGCGCAGTACAGCCATCATCAATACAAACGCAATAATCAGCATTTACGGCGCCGAAAACGCGCGTACCTGAAACGCGCGTCGTCTGCGCGTTTAAAATACGTCGAGTGCTAGGGGCCTAAGGCTTCGTTCACACGGCATTGTCCTGCACGTTTTTTTGTAATCGTTTTTTTAACGTATAGTCAACCAGGTGTTCATATGGTAAATTTTCATTCGTGTAAAAACGAATAGCCGCAGTTTCCACAAGGAGACAAAGCTATACTATATGCCAAAGTTAAATAAGTCAAAGTTCATTCGATTTGCTTGACAAGTCCGTTGAGTATGCGTTTAAACGTATAAGCAGTACACGTTTTTTTGCAGTACAATCGTCGTGTGAATGGATCTATGTACGTTGTATGGTCACTATTTATACGTTAAGACGTATACTGCAAAAAAAACGTGCAGGACAATGCCGTGTGAACGAAGCCTAAGATGTAAAGAGTATGTTACCGGCGGGTTGTTCCTGGGCGGTGTCCGCGGCGAGTCGGAGCGCGGCGCGGCGGTGCCTGCCTGCAGCGCGGCCAGCTGGCGCTGCAGGAAGGCCTGCTCGTCCTCCGCCTGCACCTCGGCTTCACGGTTCGCGCCGCTCTGGAACAAAGAGTATTATATTATTTAGGGCGCAAACGTCCGGTTTCCGGATCAGGTTTCCGAATCAGGAGGCGTATATGTACATACACACACATACATAAATTACACACACATTTAAAAAACAAATGAATGTATGTGTAATTTACGCATGTGTGTACAATACACGCCTCCTGATTCGGAAACCGGACGTTTGCGCCCAGCCTAAAATCGTACTTCTACTACTATTATAAAAGCGACAGTTTCTGAAAATAGTTACATAGAGCGTAACAGACAGACAAGAGTTAATTTCGCATTTATAATATGACTAGATTCTGCCCGAGACTTTGTCTACTTAGACTTCAGAATTAGGCTAAAGTTTTAAATTATCCTAATAAAACACAAAAGCGTAAATAAATGAATCCCACGTGAAGCAAAGTAGTCCTAGCTTAACACGCAGAATATTTTTACACAACAGAGATATTGATCTTAATATCCATCTATGCATTCATCCTCACCAATTTATAATAATAGTAGGATTGTCAAGATTTAAGTCAGACAAATATATTATTTATTTTTATAGAGTCAGTATGGAGTTTCTTGCCAATTCTTCTCCATACAAAACAACCTTTTAGAAGGGGCTACTAGATTTAATATTTCCTTTTTTTCGTAAATGAAGTTTAAAAGATTCCTTTGATGGTGTAATTTAAAAAATAACTATTTAACTTTGACAAAATATTTAATCTAGATAGAAAACTCAACTTTAACTGCTAGGAAAAAAGTTTCAAAATTGAGTAAAAGAAACACTTACTTTCCGTATAACAGGCTGCACAATAACATCTCTATAGTAGTCGTCGGGCTTACACGACTGCATATTCTCGTATAATATACTAATTTTCTTCATGCTGTCCCAACCAGCGGGTCTGTAACAAAATAATAAATAAATAAATAAAAAACAGCTGATCCATACAATAATGTACTACATTACGATCAAATTGTATGGATCAGCTGTTTTTTTTTTCACATTTCGTACTATGTCCCTTAATAAAAGTTGTTCATATTCATGAATACATTCACCCCCTGAAGGATTTGCAACGGATTAAAATTCACGGTGTATTATCAATCAATCAACCAAACGAACTTTTCATATTCGTCTGTGTGGAAGTCAAGTATATCATACAATGTGGCCTATGGAATTTAGCAAAAATTAAACTTTCTATCAGTGAAAGAATTTTTGTGATAGGACCAGTACCTTTCAAAATTTACCTTTATGGGACCTATTCGGAAGTTTACTCTTTCAAACAAAAAAAATAATCATACAAATCAATTCATAATTGGCGGAGTAATCGCGGAACATATATACAAAAAAAAAACACACACACCGCCCGAATTGAGAACCTCATCCTTTGTGAAGTCGGTTGAAAAAAAAAAACACCCGCCGAAATGTGCGGGTCGTACTTGCACACGAAGGGTCCCGTACCACCATACAATATTTTACATTACGTTTTATTAAAACAATGCAGTAAAATTAGTTTCTTCTAACCCTCCCCCTTTTATTTGTAAATTAATTTTAGTAATATTATTATTTTTTGTTATGGCAATCAAAGCAACTCACAGTGTCTTTCAAAGTATTTACCTATTAACAGCCCTATGACTGACAGAAGTGACAGACTATTATTATATTATTATTAGACTGACGGATAAGGGCGCGTTCCCATAGAACGTCCGTTTTACTGGTCCGTTTAAACGTATATGTTATTAGCGTATGTAGTTGTATGAGCGAGTTCACACAGAATACAGTATTACGGATCCAGTAAAAAATACCGATCCGACAAAATGAGCAGCATACCGTTTTACTGGTCCGTTTAAACGTATATGTTATTAGCGTATGTAGTTGTATGAGCGAGTTCACACAGAATACAGTATTCTGGATCCAGTAAAACGGATCCGTTTTATCGGATCGAAATTGCGCGAGGCTTGGCACGGGGGTGCGCGGTGGCGGTGCACAACACGACAACGTCCATCCTCGTAGAAAGTAGGCGATACACTGAAGAAAGAAAGTCCAGTAGCGTCGGATCTGTTAAAATCGCTCCTGTAAACGCTGTGTGAATATTACCTCCAGTAGCGACGGATCCGTTAAATATTACCTCCAGTAGCGACGGATCCGTTAAAACGGATCCTGTAAATGCTGTGTGAATATTACCTCCAGTAGCGACGGATCCAGTAAAACGGACGTTCTATGTGAACGCGCCGTAAGTCTTAGCAATATGGTCTAGTTTGGAATCCCTTGAGTACGGAATGATAAAAAAACGACTCACATCAAAACAGCATCCTTCTCCACAATAAGCGCCGGCGTCCTGAACGGCAGGCCATATATCCTGTGCGTCAGATACTTGTAGAGCAGATCGCAGTTCTTGTCTTCCTTGGCGCTGCTGTAGAAGAGCGCGGCGCCGTACTGCAGGCAGAACCGTCGGATCCACTGCTGCATGAAGTCAAAGTGCTCGTCGCGATAATCGTGCTCCTTCTCCAGGGTACTCATGTAGTCAGTCTGTGGAGAATGTTAGGTTGCCTGGTGGTTACATTGCAAATATTTATAATTTCTTTTATCGCACGTACGGTTATTTATTTAGTTTACATTTATGCAAGACTGTTGATTTTACATCTTTTAATAATTTTAAACAAAACATCATACCTATAATCCCCTAAGGGTTAGGCAGAGGTGTACCCATTAGTACACCCACATTTCGCCAGTTATGTTTCAAGTCCCGTGTAATAGGGGGCGAGCCTATTGCCATTATTGATTTTCTGAGTAAAATATTGACTGCCTTGTTGGTTTAGTGTTTCGCAAAAGCGCGACTGCTGGTTCTGGGTTCGATTCCCAGGTCAGACAAAGTGTTACATATTGGGTTTTTCCATCATTCATCATTCCATCAGGAATTTCAATCATAAAATACGTCCACGACCCATGTCAAATGTTTTGTGTGCGTTACATTGCGCCCTACCACAAACAGTGACTTTGCTGCTAAAACCCTACAATTCAACAGAATTTGCGTTATACTAATAAAACTTAAGCGGTTGGCTGCTGCGCTCCGTGTCGCGTGTTCAATTCCCGCATGGAACAAATATTTGTATGATGACCTACATACAGCTGTTCCGGGCGGGTCTGGCTTATAGTTGCAAAACTTCTGAAAACTTCCGGAATACTTCTGGGAAAGTTTCATTAAATCAGAATTATTCAAATTGAATTTAATTAAGATTTTTATTTTTTTTTGCTGAAAAATCGTATTTTGCATCAATCGTCGATCGCCGCCGCCGCTGCCCCTCTGTGCGCCGCGCGCCGGCCGCTGCCGCCCCGCCGCGTCGCGAGCGCCCTACTGCCACGCGAAATATAAGAAATATTCGGCGGAAACATTCGATTGCGGGGTATGAATCTTTCCGCGCGGGCGAAAACTTCTCCGGGGAGCAGCCGGGAGCAACCGCACCCCGCACACGCACAACTCGTGGCCCACGAGTCGCGGCGCGGCGGGGCGGCAGCGGCCGGCGCACAGAGGGGCAGCGGCGGCGGCGATCGACGATCGATGCAAAATACGATTTTTCAGCAAAAAAAAATAAAAATCTTAATTAAATTCAATTTGAATAATTCTGATTTAATGAAACTTTCCCAGAAGTATTCCGGAAGTTTTCAGAAGTTTTGCAACTATAGTCTGGCTGTTTGTATAATGTGAGTTTGTATGTTTGTGAACGGAACCACGATACAGGAGAAATTTCTAGTGTGGGGGAACGTTTAAAAAAAGCTCACCTTAGTCGCCACAACTACAATATCAAGTCCTAGATTGGTAGTAAGTACTGCCTCGGGCAGGGGGCTGTCGTCATCCTCCCCGTTCTCGAAGTCATCCGACAGGTTCCGAGAGGATCGCTTCATGGGGGATGACGCCGTGGGCTCCAGTTCATCCCCCGGCTCCGTATACCTCTGCCATTTCTGTACTTGTTGCTTTTTACTTTGTAACCTTTGTTCTGTAAACAACAAAAAAGATAATGTATGTAGGAATATTTTAGTGCTATTAACATGTGTTGGAAAACTGAAGAAAGACAATCGATTTACATTAAAAAGCGTTTACATAGTAAATGCTTTTTGATTACTTATAATGGTTGCTTAAAGTTAAGACAACTTAATAAAGTTACAAGATGTTGTTTTGCATCCTCGTCAAATTTCAGGTGGTTGTCCTAAAAGACATAAATAATCAATTGAAAATACAGTACCGGGCAATAACTAATAAGCGCGCGCGGGAGCGCGAGCGTGGCTAGGCACGTGCGCGAGTAGTACCTACGAAATTATTGAATGATCGTTGCGTATGCGTTGTGTATGTATTGTTTGCGTTTGTTTGTGTGTGAAAGCGCGGTTATAGGGCTAGTAACAGACGGGCCGCTTTTAAATACGGCTGGTTTACAAATGGATTTCAGTAAACAGGAAAAAAAATTAAAAAAATACCTACTCATTTTATTGTTGATTTGGGTCGAGAATCATAGCATAATTACGTCCTTGAATTTGACTAGGATGCAAATCAACAGCTTGTATATTCTCCAAATCAAATTTCGGCCACGGCGGTCAATTTTAATGGAGACAAACCAAGATCGCAAGAGATATTATTGTGGTGATATTGTAGTGTACTAGTGCAAACACAGGTACATTCGCTCTTTCCATACTCTCATAGTCCAATGGGATGGTAAACTGACACGACTGGGAAGAGATCAGGCGCAATTCTTTACGTACTTTCTGAAGCACGGGGTCACACCACGAACTTTCCAACTCGCGCGATGAGAAATTACTAATGGAAAAATCCAATACACTTTTTCCCTTATATCAGAATCGAACCCTGGACCCCACGATCAGCAGTCACGCTCGCGACCACGAAACCAACGAGGCAGTTAATTACATTTAACAAGACTAACAACTTAATTACTTAAATGGTGCTAAATAATTACTATAAATGACGTATATACCTAAGTAACTTAAAAAGAGGTATACTAATTATTATTTGCACTTCTTTAATATAAGAGAGCTGTATAAACTTAGCTCAATGTCCCATATTGTAATTTTGTTATCTTACTACGAGTACTATTATAAATGCAAAAGTCCGGATGGATGTATGTTTGTTACTCAATCTCGCCAGAACGGCTGAACGGATCTGGATGAAATTTGGCATAGAGATAAGATTATAGTCTGGAATAGCACAGGGAGCATTCAAGTAATACGTAACGCAATTTGGGGGGAGGGGGGGTCTTGCAAAACGTTACGGTGCGTTACAAGGGCGGGAGGGGGAGTATTTAAACAACGCGTTACGTAACATTTTTTTTATTTTAATAAAAAAGCTAGAGAATTAGAATCTTTCAAATTCCAAATATTATACTTTGTTCCACGTAATTGTGACTTTAATGGTCACTTAAATGTTACGTAACATTTAGGGAGGGGAAGGGGGGGTGCAGAAAAACGTTACGGTGCGTTACATGGGGGAGGGAGGGCCTAAAATCTTCAAAAATTGCGTTACGTAATACTTGAACGCTCCCAAATAGACTACTTTTTATTCCTGAAAAATGGGTCCTGTGGGATAATACATCAACTTTGATACAGCCGATGGATGCGGGCAGTGCAGGACCGGTCATTGTGGCTATCTTCTATCTTTATCTTCTATCTATCTTTAGGGGAGGTTTGTCCAGCAGTGGACGTCGTTCCGCTGATATGATGATGACTAGCTTCTGCCCGCGACTTCGTCCACGCCAAAGTTGTTTTCTCCATACAAACTTTGGACCCTTGTTTTATCCCCTTAGGGTCCGTTCACACAGACCGGCTCGGAGAGCATCGGCGCGCATTTTTCTTTTCACACAGACCGGAAGCAATCGGAGCCGATCGGCTGCGCGAACGAGAAAATATACGCGATCGGAGCCTGTCGGCTTCTCTTATTATTTCACACCAAGCGCGTTCAAGCATTCTTAATGACAAAAGCAGTGCACATGCAAAAATAAACCTTACTACAAATACTAAAAACTCTGTTTTCAACGTGATAAGAATCTGCTCTCCTCTCCGAGCCGGTCTGTGTGAACGGACCCTTAACAGGATACCGTGGCCCCGGAACGTAAAGGGCAACAGAAGGAACAGGGTGGTTTTTTAGTCAATAAAAGTCTGACAGTCCCTTCCGCCTCACCCAGGGCGGAAGGACTAATTTGATGATTTTTACCACCTTAAAAAAAGGGGGTGAATTTTGGAAAATTCTTTTTTATCGGATGGCTATATCATACAAAGAACACACCCTCCAAGTTTCAGGTCTCAACGATCAGCGCTTTAGGCTGTGCGTGATCCGTCAGTCAGTCATTCAGGACAAAGCATTTTATATGTATAGAAGATAGATAGATGACGCGGCCGAAGTCGCGGGAAGAAGCTAATATCTCATAAAAAAACAGCTGACTAATCACCAATCAAACGATACATATTGCACTTGCAGTTAATGATACAGCAATTTCGATGAGAATACAATTAAAATTCCGCTCAGCATAAAAAAAAAACTAAGAAATTAATTCAATACAAACACATTCGCAGTTATTAACTAAACTCTTTGCGAACGGTATTTCGTGCAATTAACATTACAAAGTGCGGACGCGCAGTGCTGGCCGTTAATCTTAGAGAAACGGAACATTAATATTGTTATATTTGGCAGTTTCGTTCACATTTCTCTTATTCTTGATAAAATATTTGGATGAGATATTTTATTTTTCTTGACAAAAAGTCTGCCTCGTTGGTCTAGTGGTCGCAAAGCGTGATTGCTGAGCATGAGGTCTGGGGTTCGATTCCCAGGTTGGGCAAAGTGTTATTGGGGATTTCCATCAGGAATTTCTCAGTAGCAGCCTCGAAGTCTGGATTTGTGCCCGGTTGATGGCAATAGGCTCGGTCCTTATTACATGGGACTTAAACATAACTGGCGAAATGTGGGTGTACTAATGGGTACACCTTTGCCTAACCCTTCGGGGATTACAGGCGTGATGTTATGAGATATTTTGATTAAATCAATATTATCTCAAAATAACAGCTTTATAGTATGAATGTTTACATGGTATTTACACGATCAAAACAATGTTTAAAACTTTTTGTCTGTCTGTTTGATCTGACTAATATTCCAAACCGCTGGATCGATTTTGACGGGACTTTCACTGGCAGATAGTTTTTATTTTTGTTCAAAAATTCCACAGCTTTATAAAACTAATGATTATTTAAACGAATTGATGAGAGAAACGATAGTTTGGCAGTAAAAGCGAATAATTATAGCCATCTTTGTTTACGAAGTCAGCTTTCGAGTGCAATTCCATAATCAAATCGTATGACGTTTTGGATAGCCAATCAGACGTCAACAAAATTACGTCATCTGTATACATTAATATTGCATGTAATTCGCGGACCAAAGCAATCAGAGACAGCGGGGCGCGACAGAATATTGTATAGGCACTAATAATAGTAAAAGACAATAGGATTCAATCTATTTCTTGTGGATTGTTTTTCTGCTGCTCATTTATCGAAATGATGATCATTTCAATGGTTATTTTATCTATTAGAAAGGTCTACTGTAGTACCGTTTGAAAACAAACACTTGAACGATTAGTTGTTTGTGTTGTTTTTTATTACGACCTTTTTATTTCATATATTCTAGGTTCTGAATGAAATATCATTAGATATCCTTTCGGATACCTGGAGTTTCTTGCTCATTCTCTAACATAGAGACCTACCTACGTTTTGGACCGAGCAACTAGCTTTCAACTGTGTGACTAACTGATCGACTCCTCGACAATTCAAAATTGCTCATCATCATCTGCCTAGCCTTTTCCCAGCTATGTTAGGGTCGGCTCCCAGTCTAACCGGATGCAGCTGAATACCAGTATTTTACATGGAGCGACTGCCTATCTGACCTCCACAACCCAGTAACTGGGTAATACGATAACCCCTTGGTCAGACTGGTTGTCAAACTTTCGGGCTTCCGACGACCCGTAACGACTGTCAAAGATCCATGATTGACAGCCGGGACCGACAGCTTAACGTGCTTTCAGAGGCATGGAACGATGTCTGTGATGGATGTGATGTGTTGGTTTGGCATTCAAATTGCTCTGTTGGTTTCATTGAAATAAACGCTTTGACTTTGCCCCTCGTCTGAAGAGAACGTACGTTATTACCTCCTGAAACCCCACCGACCCTCCAGTTACCATGAATCAGGATCCCGGTATTAACTTAACGCATGATCCGTGCCCCCAACTGAGTAACTTCCAGCTAGACATTCGGTATCGATCGCGCGCTGTCCCAACTTATTTTAAGCTTTTGACAACGGATATGTTTTGGCAAGTTGTAGTATTATAAAATCTGTATTTTAAAGCTGTTTGCTTCCGGTTTGAGCTGCGTTTTGCGCTTCTGGTTATGTATTCATTTATTTGGACTAACTGTCAAAAGAAGGGACGTTGGTATCGTTTTCGTTGCGTTAAAATTTTAAGGTGACGTACCCAAAGGCCCTCTTACTGAAAGGACTTCAACCAAAATGGGCTAACCGGTGAACAGCTGTATTGGGAAAAACGAAATTCATAAATAATTTAGTAATAATATTTAGTAAATATTGGTTTCTTTTGGGAGTGTCAAACTAAATAATATTAAAAACGAATAAAAAAGATTTTTAATTGATTATTAGTTGTGTATGGTGACAGTTGCTGTGCAACGTGCCGGGATGCATTGAGTTAGGGTTGCCAAAATAAAAATCCAGAAAAAATAGTATCGATATTCGATGTTCGATTCGAGAGCTTCAAAACATTAAAATGTATAATAGAAGACCGAGCTTTATCTAGCCGTTGGAATATTCATCATTAGCATCGTCATCATCTTAACCTCACACAAATAAAAAAATATAGTTTATGTAGAACAACATTTTTTTTTTTAAGTGTTAAAATCATCAGGTTGCCTACGCAACGTAGAACGAACGAAGAAAGCTTCTATCGGGGAAAAAAAATGTAATAGGTAAACGTAACAATTGTAATAATCGTTCGTAATTGGTATTTCGTCTTCGTTCATTTGGGTTTTCTCCGTCATGGTAGCGGGTATTATTAACGCGTGATTTTCTTGAAGATTCTAATTAGAATGCAGCATGGGCCATAACCAAAATAATTACGCAAATCATAAGAGCTCAGCATAATAAACAAAAATAAAACGTAAAGCAAAACAGCTCATAATATAATATGAAATCGATTCCGTAGGAATCGATTCCGTAGGAATCGATTTCAAATCGTGTAGTTCGACTGATACCTATTATAGAGAATTAGAGAACTGGCAACCCCGATCCAGAACCAGAATTGGTGATCGATTGTCAATGTCAATGTCATTCGCTCTGTGTTTCGAATATTATTGTGAATATTATTTCGACTTTGGATATTTTTGACGACTTGCGCTATTCAAAATGAATTCTGATGATTTTTTTACCTAACGACCCCGGCTCACTCTTGGACTCAGTAACCGCTTTAAAAGTTTACCCTGGCATTTCTTCGGATAATGAACCCGACATGAACACACACGACGACCCGCGCATGATCATGGACTTCCCGATTTTGCCTAGTAAATCTATAAATTGTGCCTTGTGGTGTTGAAATCACTCACAGGAGAAGACACATTATTAATCTTGTGGAAATGCAGCTTAGTGCACGTTTTATTAACTTACGAAAATGAATAATTTTACAAATAAATCATTTATTTTAAAGTGTTAAAGTTTTTATTTTATTAAATATTATATTAAACAATTTGATACAAAACTTCCTATATATATGTTTTCTATGTACTGTAAGCCACTCAATAAAATTAAAAATAGTACAATATTTTTATGTTCATGTTCAAGCCCAAACGCCATACAAAACGGTTGATGTCCTTTCGCTATTCCATCCGCCTGTCATGTGGATTTTTCACAGAGTGTGTATTACTATGCCCGTTATGACAACAAATAATAAAACTAAAAAAAAGATAAAAATCGCAAGGGTCCCCATGGAAGAAACGTGTTTATGTAGTGTTAAACATTGTACGATGGTACAGAAACGTTTTTAAAAAAAAGTTAAGGGTTTTATAAAGGTATGCTGATTACATAGCCTTATGCTGAAAATATAGGCCAGAGCCGTCATGGGTGCCGGAAGATGGGAGTCGTTCCCGATGGAGGCTCTGAAACGCTGGCGTGATGATTGAAACGTGGAGACGTTTATGGGAAATTGACCAAAGAAGGCAGAACACAGGGAAGTCTGGAAGGCTATGGGAAGACCTTTGTCCAGCAGTGGGACAATACACGTTAACCAAAAAAGCTAAATCAATCCCTGGCAAAATCCGAAACGAGGTCAAATTTCTCATCATACTAAATAGGCGAACTAGTAATTAATTATCAGTTACTGTTGTCTTTAAAACGTATTAAGAGTCAGAAGATCAATGACTTTAGACAAAGCAATCGCTAGCTATTAATAAAATATTTATAATGATCACGGATAAATATAATGACAAACACGACCTTTGCTCGTGGCGATACGAGAACGTCTGGCCGTAGTCTGTGTGGGGAGCGAAAATAACTTAAGACTACAAAGGGACTTAATAAACTTTAAAAAAATTTAAAACACCCCCCGATGGCGGCTATCTTGGATCGATTTTCATCAAACATAGCTAAGAACACTCCCGACTAATTCACCTTTCAAACAAAAAAGACAAAATTAAAATCGGTTCATCCCTTCGGGAGCTACGATGCCACAGACACACATAGACACATCAAACTTATAACACCCCGTCGTATTTGCGTCGGGGGTTAAATAAAAATCTTTTCTCTTTATAATATTAGTTCAGAAAAATCTGAATCGTATATCCAGTCCCTTATTTGCGAACGTCAACCAACTTTAACGAATGGGCTTTATCAAAACACGCCAGGTTATTTAAATACCTTCCAGGTAAACGGAGAACAAAAGTAGAGCAAATCTGACGCCCCCACCTTTAGTATTTGGAAGAACACCGCCCGTTTTTAGGTGGTTAGTAAAATTCGTATTTTTTTGTATATTTATCTCCAGACGACCGATATCAACGAAGACTAATTTTACCACCAGTTTCATGAACGAAAAACGAACGTTGTAAATTGTTAAAAATGTAGTTTACTAACATAACATGAGGCCTGTGTAATCCCCAAAGGATTGAAGAGGTGTAACCATTAGTACACCCACCCTTCGCCAGATATGACTAAGTCCCATGTTATAGGGGGCGAGTCTATTGCCATCAACCGGGCACTAATCTAGACTCCGAGGCTGAGAAATTCCTGATGGAAAAATCCAATAACACTTTGCCCGATCTGGGAATTCAACCCGACCAACGAGGCAGTGACAAATAATCCATCTTATCTTTGTAACATTGGATGGACATTGTTGACAGCACGCAACGTACAAAAGTACCTAATCTAGTCCTATTTTGGTTAAACAAGTAACTATTTAAAAAAACTTTATAAACTGGATATCCAGACTTATCGTAGTTGAAGTTCCCGTCAAAAAACTTAATTTCAACAAAAAGACACGTTAATTTCTAATTTCCATTACGAATTTTTGAATTATGTCTCATTATGAAAATTAACCAATAACAACGACTTTCGCAATGAGTCACATTAATTTGGATTTAATTCCGTTAGAGAAGACCAGACTGAGAACTCTTATTTACATCGTAAAATTGCCACAATGGTGCCAACTTTAAACACTATTTATTTATTTAAACTTTATGCAACAAAAGTACAAAGGCGGACTATTACCTTAGGCATTCTCTAACAGTCGACCAAAGGTGGTGAAGAGATAACATGGTAGGTGCAAGAGCAAGTTATTGTACGAGAGTAAAACAACAAAATTAGAGACTAAAAAAATAAAATAAAAAAGTACTCAAAAATATAATGGACTATAATGGTATAGTCAAGTTTACACCCCTTTTTCACCCCTCTTGTCTAATAAAATGTAGCGTAAAACGACGAGGCGGAATCGCCCACACACTAAAGTGTTTACGATTGCATCTCGGATACGCCTGTGATGAATTTTTTACTCAAGAGGCTCAAGGTCAAAGATTCGGGTAAAGGTCAGAATATAACATCATACTGTATGTATAATGTAGTCTGACTTAATAATTAATGTTGTCATCATTTCATAATGTTGTTGAAGAAGAAAGTTCGTGTGTTTTTGTTGTTGTTTGTTGGATGGATGGATGGATGGGTGGGTGGATGTTTGCTACTCTTTTACGCTTAAACGGCTGAACGGAATAAGCTAAAATTTGGTACACATCATGATGATATGATATTCCTCTACTTTAACACATAGGATAATTTTTATCCCGATAACTAGAGAGTCTACGTCTAGACGAAGTCGCAGGGAGAGGCTAGTTGATTTAGAAAACAGGTGGTAAGATCGATAACTAGTCTATTTTATTAGTACTTCATAATCTATTAAGCTGACCCGAAAACTTTCCACTGTGGATCGTCCCTAGTATATTGTTTATGGCTACTGATCCGCCCCAGCATCCCACGGGTGCGATGTAGATACAGTTCTTATAGAGGATAATTTAGCATAGTAATGGTGAAAGGATTTTTGAAATTGGTCCAGTAGTTTTGGGCTAATTCGTTACAAACATACAAATCCTACCTCTTTATAATATTAGTGTAGATTTCTCTGACCTACAAAGCTCATGCATAAAACAATGTACGTACCTAGGTACACCTACATTAATTATAAACTTCTAACGTAACCCGAGACCCATTTCAACTTTTAAAAAACCTCAACTGACAAGCATCAGCATTGCAAAATAAAAATGACATCATAAACATTTCTATATCCACACAAATAAAAAAAAATTGAAGTCTCTATTTGTAATGTCAAAATAACAGCTTTTTACAAAATAAATATGAATATTCCGGCTAATTTCCAGAACGGCTGGACCGATTTTAATGGAAATTTCTTTGGCAGAAAGCTGATTATATGTAGTAACTTAAGCTATTTTATTTTAGAAAATTAATTCTAGAACGGGTATGAACGAATTCACGTTGCTAAATAATAATGACATCATAATAGATTTCTACATAATATTAATAAAATGTACGCTGTAACTGGACTGTCCAAGCGTTGCCTTGGCATAGATAAAAAGCATCGCTACTATCGTAAACAAACAAATCGATGGTGAATTATTTAATTGGATATTAGCTAGCTAGCCGTTTATAGCACTCTCCCCGCGACTTCGTTCGCGTGATCTTACGGATCCCTAATTTTTTTTAATAATTAAATATAGCCTATGTCATTTGGGGAATGTGTAGCTTCCCAACAGTGACAGAATTTTTCAAATCGGTTCAGTAGTTTCGGAGCCTATTCAATGCAAACAAACCATCAAATCTTTTTTCTTTATACTTTTTTTTTTTAATAATAAAACTTTATTGCATAAAAGGTGCTGTAGTAGGATACAATAACAGTTATACATAAACAAATAATCACTAGAATAACTACACTAAATGGTTGATATTAAGTATAGACTAGCGACCCGCCCCGGCTTTGCACGGGTGCAAATGGTGCAATGTAGCTATACAGATTTTTCTAGTAATAAATATAGCCCATGTTACTCAGGGATAATGTAGCATTGTAATGATGAAATAATTTTTTAAATTGGGCAACTACTAATGTGCCATTTTCAATTCACATTTGTACGTTCTAAGATTATTCAATATAATACATAACATAACATCACGCCTGAAATCCCCGAAGCCAGTTTGCCAGTTATGTTTAAATCCCATGTAATAGGGGGCGAGCCTATTGCCTAATATAATATAAGTTTAAAATAGTCAATCCGCCTTGAGCAAGCGTGGTGAACAATGCTCGTGCCTTCTCTGTATGAGAAGAAGTCTTGCAGTGGGAACATTATTGGCTGGTACTTTTTTTTTAGTCTGTTATCAAACATAACAGGAAACAGAAACCGTTTAGAAAAACGCTTAAAAGCAAAAGCTCAAAGCTCTTTCATCCTACAACCATTAATGTTTGCATTTCCTTTCCGAGCAAACGATTGAATCAGGTGGACGCACAGGCCGTGTCCAAACTCACAGAGTAAACATTACTTATATTGCGGCCAAGCTTAAGATCGATCCACCCTGCTGACGGGACGTTAAGCTTACAGTAACGATTTTTTGGAAAAAAGTTTATACAAGGTGTAATTGAATGATACTGAAAAACCGAAAACAGGTTATTGTACTTTTCTTTATGAACGATTTTGGGTTGGTTGAATTCAATTAAAAATAGCTATGAACACTTTTCGATAGGCAAGTTATTATATTTGATAAAAAATATGTCTCGTTAAGTAATCTGATTGGTGAAGGTCGATCTTCCACGGCTCTTAGGCTATATCCATGTGTTAAGCTAGATTAATATCTATAAAACTAACACCGTTCAGCCATTTCACCGTAAAAGAGTAACATCCATTCATTCATACACACTTTCGCGTTTATAATAGTAGGCTTGTAAGATTGCAGTACAAAATGGAACCTAAATAATCCAAGTAACGCCTGTAATCCCCGAAGGGTTGGGCAGAGGTGTACCCATTTATACACCATCATTTCGCCAGTTATGTTTAAGTCCCATGTAATAGGGGGCGAGCTTATTGCTTATCAGGCATAAATCCAGACTCCGAGGCTGCTACTGAGAAATTCCTGATACAAAAACCTAACAACACTTTGCCCGGCCTGGGAATCGAACCCAAGACCTCATGCTCAGCAGTCGCGCTTTGCGACCACTAGACCAACGAGGCAGTAAGAGCTTTTAATTCTCACAGTAGGTACCTACAGCTTTCTGACATCCGCAAACAAAATTCATCCATAATTTATTTCCATCCAATGAAACCAGTTCCCACACCACAGGTGGGGCGACATATTTAAATAAAAACGTAAGTAAAGTAATAAACAAACGTTATGCGCAGTGGCGTGCCTAGGGGTCATAGCTAGGGGAAGCCCGACAGATTTTCAGGAAAAAAAACCAATACAATTTTTCACGATCACACCGAACTTACACATAATTAATATAAGAGCCATCTATTAACATTATCGGCGCCACTGAGCTCGTCCAGTTCGACCGCAGATAGTA
This sequence comes from Hoplodrina blanda, assembly GCA_949316365.1. NCBI lineage: Eukaryota > Metazoa > Arthropoda > Insecta > Lepidoptera > Noctuidae > Hoplodrina > Hoplodrina blanda. The sequence continues at coordinate 15,573,151 of OX438581.1, forward strand.
AAATCACAGACCAATAGATGGCGCAGAAATATGTATGATGTTGATAGAAAATAATATTTCTTTTAATTAAAATTTTAACTTCGAGTTTAATGCGAGATATAAAAACATCAGCTATAGAATGAATAATATAATTTTGATGTTTATACAAATACTTGGATGGTTTACCGCCTTATTGTTGTTGTGTATGTTCGTCTAAGATAAAATCGTATTAGAATCGTATCGTATTTAGATAGCAAAGATACAGTTTTAAGAAATTGCCAGTAGGTACAAGCTTTTTGATGTTCATGATACGCTAAATGACTCGCACACAATATCAACTAACCTCTGAAAAACGGCTTGAATGTTGTCAATACGTTAATTGTGATTAGAAATAACAACACATATCTAAACAATAACAATCAGGAGTAGGTATAAGTGAAGTAACGAGACGATAATTATCTCTAAAACTCAAAAGTATTTACCTTCCTGAGTAATGATTGCACACACTTTAATCCTTCACAAGGAACAATAACAATTGCATGCGTTTCTGAATGCATGATATAAGAAACGTTAATCACAAGATAATCTAATCACAAACGTTAAAACAAATCTGAAAATGTATAAATAAACATCACAACAAAAATGCTCCGTGTCCATAGACAACTCAAAACTTTGAACCAAAACAAACCAACCATTCAATTCAATTCAAATCAGTCAGCATCTCACTCTCAGCAACTTCATGCTAGATAAAGCCAAAAGCCAGGCTTGCTTCTTCATACAAATCGGCGAAGGAATGAATGAATGATTTTAATATATTTTTCGCAATTTGTACTGGATGAGCAGTAATTCCGACAAGCCACATAAGAAGCCAACGCGTGCGGGCGGGATAGCAATATACACAGCGAGATTATCGATTTGCGAGCGTTATCAGCGTGAGTTCGGCAACGATGCGCGCGCCGTATTACGCGCGAAATTGAAAATGTTTATTCATAATAGACAATAATTTTCCTACTTTAATACTTCAAAGGTGTTTTTATTAATTATATTAATCTCGAGTTATTGATAGCAAGCCGGGCTTTTCGGCTTCTATGGAAGGCACGCCACTGGTTATGCGAAAGAACCGGACCGCTTTGTATTCATCGTGCGATATAAGACGAAGGTAGTGACGTAATACGTAATGGCTGACTCACCAACAAGAAATAGACATTACTGGGGATACCGTAGTTTGTTATACGATTTTAATCGGCACGACTCCGTTATCGGTTAATAAGGATCTAATTTTTTAACTGTTGTTTCGTTGTTGGGGTTTTTTTTTGTCAAAATGAACTAACTAACAACTAATTTGCTGTTTAGAAGTCATTGTGATTATTTTAGATCTTTTAAGCTTGAGTTTTGGATGTATGACAATTTGGGTTATGTAATTAGTGTGGGTTGGTTCGTTTTGATGAACTAAGGACTAAATTGATCCAACAGATTCTTACTCTGACTCTTCTATGCATTTAAAACTCGCCAAAGCTTTATTATTTTAACGACACTCACAAAACACATTTGATACAATTTTCTCCACTTCAAGTGTAGCTTTTGCGAGCCAATATCTTTAGAAAGCTTCTACATTGTCTTGCCAATGTTTTATTGCTAGACAATGCACGTCCTAGATCACTCGCTGCAAATCTACGATTGCCCATCTCCACATTTTTTTGTGTTCGCATTTGAATCTCGCAGGTCAACCAAAGACGTTGTCGGCTGCATAATCGGACTTTTCTGTGGTGCCTTAAAAATTAAGGACCTCCAGGCAGGTCGCTTAGCTTTACTTATAAACTAAGCGACTTCACGCACCCCTTGTGGGGTACAGACGTCGGCTTAGGGCGTCGCTGGGGGAGCACAGCAAGGGGACAGGCTGGATCGAATCTTACATGATGTCACGTACATTTTTGTAATAAATAAGCAGTTGAAACTTGCACAATGATCATTCCACGATGTCTTTGTGAAAAGATAGGCCTGCGATAATTTAGCCAGATTTAGAGAAAATCTTTAATTTTACGGAATGGAAAGTAGCACTTTATAGATGAGTGTTAAGCTGTGCGTAAGCCGCTTTGATTGGTTGATTCAATTACCCAATCACAGCAAATTACACGCGTTTGACAATTTGTAGCATTAATTTTTGTCCGAGAACCAGAGTTAGTGAGCATAGGAAGCTGAAATTACCATTTCCTTGACTAAAGAATCGAGAATGAACGGATCATGAAGGTCTCCTCAACAACCAAATGATTAAAAGCTTTCCTATTGAGGAGTTACAAGTATAAGTGGAAAGTAAAGTAAGGCAAGTAATTCCAAAGCACAGTAACATGTGAAAGGGAACAATTACTTTTTTGTGAACACGCGAGCAAAACCGGAAACAAGAATGTGTCTCACGAAAAGTCGTAAAAAATAAGTAGGTATGTAGATAGAGTTTCTCATTCATTCAAGTGCAAAAATTACGGGTCTTACTTAGACCTGCAATTCGATCGGGTTAACCCGGATAAAAGGACGTCTAGGGGTCGCCCGGAAGGGGTTTACAAAAACTGAACCCTGACATTTTTGTTTGACCACGATTAATTAACGGATAAACAATAAATTAAAATAATAAAAATAAAATAAAATGTGAGTGACGTTATTATTTATTTTGTAAAACTATTTCTCAGGGTTGTCCTGAAAAAAAAAACAATTTCACCCAAATGATTTTTAGTTTTTGAAGTTTTTATCAGAGGTTGGCAGCCCTACCATTACTTAGTATAACAAAGGTAACTTAATTCGCCTTGTTAAGTCTCGTTTCGGACTTCAAAGGGACAAGGAACAAGGGTCGAAACCCAGTTTTGTCTGAAAGTTACACGAGGACAAAAGGATTTGCGGTCAATCAACAAACGGTTTGTCAACGGGGAGGTAAAACATATTGTAATGGTTTGTTTTACTATTAATAGAAAAGGATAATTAAAACCGGACAAGTACAAGTCCGATTCGGACATGAAGGGCTCCGTATAATACGAGTAATAAATACATGCGAAAAAACAAGTGTAGGTTTACAAGATACGTGTACCCTTTTTCATTTTTAACTTTGTTTTTTTGTTGGAACGACATACTTTAACTGGCAGAAATCGTCACGTAAGGAAAAAGTGTTATGTCCCCTCCAGGCGATCTTCCCTCTCTTTCTATTATACCCATGTATAGGGGGGTGTGATCCCCGTTGCACACCCGGACCACACATTTTTTTTATTATTTTGTTGTTTTGAGTAACACACGCTGTATTAAAATTTCAAGTTACGGCTCTGTGACAGACAGACAAACAGACAGCGGAGTATTAGTAATACGATCCCTATTGGCAAACTTTGGGTATGGAACTCTAATAAATGAACTTCAGTACGAAAACATTTGATTAAACATAATAATGTTTTCTAATTTAAACTTTTTGATACGCCTCGTTTGTAACCGGATATTATCTACTATTCAAAGTTACGCTCGACTTTTTAAGCTATGTAATTTATATGCATAATGTAATCCAACATAATATGGAAGTATAATATGAATGAGGTAGTTCGGCACGGTGGAGGTGCTTGTGGCTAAGTAATAACAGGTTGATCCATCAGGTTAAGCTACGCTTGCCGGGGTTGGTTCGTGGATGAGTGACCATCTTGACACACCGAGACTCCTCCGTGCCTCGGAAAGCGCGTTAAGCCGTTGGTCCCGCCTGTCATACGTAGATCTTTGACAGTCGTTACGGGTCGTCAGAAGCCCGAAAGTCTGACAAGTCTTATCAAGGGGTATCGGATTAAGTTCCCAGTTACTGGGTTGTGGAGGTCATATAGGCAGTCGCTCCATGTAAAATACTGGTATTCAGCTGAATTCGGTTAGACAGGAAGCCGACCTCAACATAGTCGGGAAAAGAATAGTAGGTAGATTGAGAAGAATGGAAATACGAAAGTTTATGTCCTAGTGTTTGCAAAAATTGTGCTTTCGGATGTCAACCTAACTTTGCTGTGGCACAAACTCTGAGAAATTGTTTGCAGCTGATAGATACATTTTTTTTGGGAGGTTTCATGACTGGCTGCCGCGTTAGTCTAGTGGTCGCAAAGCGCGACTGCTGAGCACGAGGTCTTAGGTTCGATTCCCAGGTCGGGCAGTGTTATTGGGTTTTTCCATCAGGAATTTCTCAGTAGCAACCTCGGAGTCTGGATTTATGCCCGGTTGATGGCAATATGGCGGGACGTTATGTATTTCATGATGAGTACAATGACCCCTTTTCGACTTTTTAATAAACAAAAATACAATCCCAAAGATTCTAGTATTTATTGTACCTTCCATATCAACAGACCTTGTAATAGGCACAGATAAGAATAGTAATTGGAACCAACTGCATCCTACCTTGAATGTTTAATAAGGATGCAACTGCGCGTGAGTCATTCTTAGAGATAATGAGAGAGTGCGCGCTCATTGTCGCTGCTACGCAATTTTTATGACAGACACTAATGAATGCATATTTACATTGCGCCCTTCTTGTGATGTAGATTCCGTACCTTAAGCGCTCTTACGCACTAGCGGTTAACCGCGGGGGCGGCTAACCGCGTTGCTAGCCGCTTTTCCAGTTTAATATGCAACCGCTTAAGGTCCTACGCAGTAGCGGTCATAAGCGGTTGCATATTAAACTGGAAAAGCGGCTAGCCGCCCCCGCGGTTAACCGCTAGTGCGTAAGAGCGCTTAGCGTGCCAAACAGAACCCTAGAAAGCGCATAAGCTTAGCGTTCCTACGTTTGATTCCAAGGTCGGGCAGTGTTATAGGTTTCTCCATTAAGAATTTCTCAATAGCAGACCGGAGTTAAGAAGCTGGTGATTTTATAGTCCTGTGTTTCGGAAAGCATGTAAAGCCGTTAGTTCAGTGCTTGATCTCTCCCTTGTCGTGTTTGATTGCCTTTCCATCGGATAATGTGAGTGAGAGAAGAGGCGGTGCATCTGTATTTGCAGACACACTTAGGGTTATTTGTCTTAATGACAAAAGCAGTGCACATGCAAAAATAAACCTTACTACAAATACTAAAATCTCTGTTTTTAACGTGATAAGAATCTCATCTCCTCTCCGAGCCGGTCTGTGTGAACGGACCCTTATGCGTACTTGACTAGTCTCCGGTGAGATTGTGCCCGAAATCCGCGAAATTCGGTGAAGAGAATATTATAAAAATTACTAACCAACAGAAGACTAATCCAAACTATAAAATCAAGGCACTACTTACCAGGTGTGAGATCTAATTTATCTATGTGGTCGCCAAGCACTGATGCCCAGCTCTGCAACTGGTCTAGTATACCCCATGGCGTTGTCATGGCAACCGTGAGGAGGACCAGAGTGTGGGGGAATGTCTCCTCGCTGAGGGCGAACTTGAGGAGGTTTGTGTGTCCTGGATCACCGTCCAGCACCCATACACTGAGACGTGTTTGATCTGTGTAGGATGAAAACATTCTTTTAGAAAATAATGTTTAATACACAGCAAAGGAAATAGAGAGGTATTTAAAGAAAGATTTAGAGTCTACTTTTGATCGACAGTGTTGCATTACTAGTCAATTAAATATTATTGATTAATTTAAGTTATCGACTCTTGAGTACCGAGGTTATACTTGCTGCTTCTAAGTAAATTGCAAAGCACAGAGCTTTTTTCTTGTATTATAATATTAACTATAATGAAAAACATTCTGTTTATAACATTTGATAAAACATTCATGCAACTGTAAAACAGACTTATTGGGCTTTTGCTCACTACTTTGTCCAAGTGAATGTCAGTTATCTCAGATGCAGATGAGGCCACAGATTAAAAAGTAGTCTATGTCCATATGCAGATCCCAAGCTCGCTCTTTGTAAAATTCCATTACAATCTGTTCAGTGGTCTTGCTTGAACAAACGGACAGATAAACAGGGTTCATTTCACATGAGTGTGAATGTCTGGAGCATACAATACCAGCCTGATTGTTTTGAAAATTAAAGCAAGGTTTTAAAGAAATTTTTAAGCATGCTACATCAAGATTTTATTCTCTTCAATAAAAAGAAAGTAAGTCAATGCAATATTACAAATAAATACTCAGTATCTAAGACATTTTATTTAGTGTAGGAATCATACGAGGAGGGCTACAGTTCAAATACAATATTGAACAACCCCAGTTAATTTTTGGTTCATGCTTGTGGACTCCTCTTTGTGATTGACCGTCTCAAAGATTACAGAATGACAAACTTGGCCATTGATAAGTTACAGATAAAGATTGGAATTAAGAGAGTGATTGAGGAATGCCCAAAATTAATTCATACTTAATATTTTTAATGCTAACGTAACTCTATCTATTACACTTTTACGAGTAAACCACTGAAACGATTTTTATAAAATTATATATGGGGTAAAAGGACATGGGGTCCTTTTTATTCCGTGACCTTCTCTGTGTCCGCGATAACCGAGTATAATTGAGGTTAATTCAACCAGAACAAACCAGCACATGCCAAAATTTCTTTTATTTTTTTAGGTGTTAGGTACATCTATTTTAGATATTTAACTCAGATTCCAAACAAAACTACTATCACCCTAAATGCATACACCTTCTTCGATCCGTTGTGCATAAAAATGTATTCTCAACATATCTTTGGGAAATACATTGAACTGTTTATAATAAACTTGATTACTGGGAGATCTTGGGTTGACTTTTTTGGCAAAACAAAGCTCAAGTTTGTCAGAAAACTGATTAGTTTTTATTAAAAAACAATGACTTATATACCTACTTACAAAGTAACATCAATGCACTATAGATAATAGTATATTTATTTCACAGATGAATCACCAAACAAAATCAATATTCCTGACAATTATTAGTCACAACAGATTCTTATAAGAATTGATTGATATTAAGACGCTTGTGTTCTATAAACAATTCAGTGATCTTCTGCATTCTTTTATGAGCTTGTATGAATAATAACAATGTTTCAATTGTCTTCATAAAACTTCAAATTTTGTAAATGTAGGTTATACTGATTTCTTTTGTAAAAGTAGTAGATTTTCGGTAAGGAATGGAACGTGAAGTAATAGAAACACACACTCACCATCTCGATATTCATCTCTAACGTCTATATACGCGTATTCGAGTGCCGATCCTTTTTTAGGGTCTTCAACTCCTTGTAATTTCGCTATCAAAGTAGTTTTACCGGTCTCATTGTCACCCAAAACTAAAACATTTTTGTTTGAAGGTAGTTTTGTGTTCCCTTGGTTTTGGACCTCTTCTAATATCGAAGACCTGCAAGAATTTCAAGAATACAGTATTTGCTGTCATCAGTATCGCGAGGTTGGTACTGTTACGGGAAAGTGTATACAAATGTGCGGATTTGTCACCGTGTGAGAATGTTTCGCTGTTATTTTACATACAAAGGTAGACAACGCAGCTAGGTCACATATTTCTCAGCTTCGTAGCTTGACATCACGTAGGTGTGACACATTGGATCCCTATATGGGGAGTGCATGTTACCCGTAAAATTATCAGTGAACCGTTACCATAGGTTGTCCTTGACGTCTCCGTTTTCTTTCTTTTTTGATTTAAGCCCATTAGCCTGGCCGTTTGTCTCCATTCTTCAGGTACGATAGAAGATAACAACGGCACAGAAAGGCTTTTTCGTTTTCGTTTCTTCTCTTCGCCGTTCATACGTCACTCTCGCGATGATGCACTTGTTGCCAGAAGTAAGAATTACTTTTATACTGTTAGACGTGTTGAAAGTAAAATTTGAAAAATTGCGAGAATTTTTAGGTTTCTATCGTGGATCTAAAGTAAATATAATACTTTGATTTTACATATAATCAAATATTTTTTTTCTAACATAGAACATTTATTAAATAAGTCGAAATAGGCAATTCATTTTATTTTTTATTCAACTGGCAACATAGCAGTTTCTTTTTTAATTTGTGGTTTTTAGTGGTGCTCCTATAAACATCGACTAACAGAAAATATAATAGTAATTATAAACACGCTGAATTAGAAAAACAACATGCGTGAAATATATGGAATTTGACAGTTTTTGATGTTATCCTCCTCCAAAGGGTAACCCCCAGGCGGTGCGAGGCCGAGGCCACCATCTACGTTTGGGCTGTAACTGCTTTAGGGATTTTCTTTAACGTAGACAGAATAAATAAACCTTTTTGTTTTTTATGATTCAAACTCAACGAATTACAAAATATTTACTAAATATGCAAAATAAAAGTCACCGTTAAATAAAGATACATTATTGCTTCAATAATTTCAAATTAGAATTGAGATGACAATTTTATTTCATTCAATCATGCATGATAATCGACTAACTTCAGCATTGACTACAATGACCATTCTGAAGTGTGGAAGTCACTAAACGAACAGCAGACAGGCACAGTCGCTGAATCGCGATTTCACTTCTCTAGTGGCCACTGTTTTTCCATTTCCATGTCACTGTCAAATAAAATACATAATAATTAGAGATTTATTTTTTATGGTGAATAAAACTTATTAGATTATTAATAACTCTGTGATATCACGCAGTTAGGTTCTAATTATAGTAAACAATAACAGTGAAAAGTTTAAGATGTCGAGAAGGCCGAGAACTGGTCAAAAAACAAATTTGTCTCAGGTGAGTCATGCACACTATTTGCTCGTTCTTAGGGTCTCATCCGGTTCTATTAGCTCGGTTAATGCAGGTTTATTTATAGGAACAAGTCATTGTCGTTATTGAGTAATAAATCTTAATTTGAGGTTAATCTGAGAGGAATTCTGTCAGCTGATTTGGGTTTTGTAAACAAAGGGTCGTTATTATTATTATTAATATGATCGTTATTTATAAAACAATTAAATTGTTGTGTGGTGAAGCCCGTCTTTGTATTCCTTAAAGTAAACATTGTTTTGTACTTTGATTTGTACCCATTGTTTATTGCACATGGTAACTGTATTTGGTTTACTTACACAATACTTTTGTACTCATACAAATAATTTAACATGGCTGCTTCGAATATTGTCTGTATTAATTGCCCTGGTTAAGATACCATCCAACTAACACTAGATGTGTAGGATGAATAATGAGGAAAGGCACAAGCCATTTATTACTTCAATTGATAAATTAGTCTTTTAACATTTTGCAAGTTATTCCTTTGTTAACTTGCATTTAAGAATTGCAAACACTTGGAGTTATGTTGTCTTATTCTTATTGGAAGTATATTCAACAAAAGTTTCATTAACCCCTGATACAAAAGAGGGGTTTTAATTTGAAGTGTTGTTAACCCTTATTCAAAAAGAGGGGTTTTATTTAAAAAAATAATTAACTCTATGTAGAAAAGGGTCTTAATTTAAAATGTCATTAGCCCCTATGTTAATAGGGGTTTAAAATTTAAGTGTCATCAACCCTCCTCAATACAAAAAGAGTGTTGTTTTAAGTATGCCTTTGTTATAAGCTATCTGTTTGTCTGTCTGTGTGTGTGTTTTTTTTATAATGTAACAAACAATGACAATAAAGCTACTGTGTTTGAAAATCAAGGATCTATTGTTGTGGCAATTAAGCATTGTTACTCCAAGTGTTAAGTTCCAATTTACTAGTTGAACTAAATTACAAATTGAGATTAATGGGGTAATTTATTAAAATTTTCTGGTTAATGTCAAATGTCTGGTGCAGAATATATGAAAGTGGCCACTAGGAAGTGACCGAGGTATCGAAATCCACCTTTGGGACCTTAGGGGTGATTTGCAGGGCGAAATATGTTACAATTAAACCAGCGGTGAGCTTTATCCTTATATTGGAATCATATCTTGTGACTCTACTGCACCCAGCCGGGCGAATGCCCAAACAATTGTCATCGTATAAAAGATTTTTTCCTAATTCTAAAATATGAATAGTAGTTTGTCATAGAGTTTAGAATAAGAGTCTTCCTGCCTGTTTGCTTTAGCAAGCAATCTTCACATGAAACAATGCCTGAATTCTATGAATTCTTACATATTCCTAATTTGTCATAGTAAAATATACCTTACCAGCACTCTCCCCGTGACTTCTATTGCATGATTTTTCTTACGGATCCCTTTTGATAATAAAATATAGCCTATAGCACTCAGTGATAAAATAGCCTCCACTTTGCGAAAGAAGTTTCAAAATCGGTTCAGTACATCCAGAGGTTACCCCCTACAACCTCACAAACTTTGCCTCTTCATAATATTAGTATAGATAGCACTCAGGAATAGCTTCCTATTAACAAAAGAATTTTTAGAATAGGCTAGTTGACACCACCATCAATTGACATACCTTTTATGACTTGTCAAAACGCGATTCTTTCATAGATTTTGTATGGAAATAGCACGCTGTGACGTCACTTATTTGGCAACTCAATTGTCTAACTATTTATTGATTTCAAAGCCACGAAAAATCTAATTTTACAGTAAATTGAAAATTAATCGGGTTTTCAGGGCTAAAATAAAGCGTTTCTTTAGAGAAGTTATGTCTTGGAATTATTGGTTAATGGTGTCAACTACCCAATTGGATCAGGAGTTTGGAGATAAGCATGTTCAAATTAACAAACTTCTGCTTTGTAACATTGGTATAGATTATGCGTTTCTCACTTTCTGTTAGTCCGCAAGTTTGTTTAATTTTTAAGAAACATTTATTGATTGTATTTAATCAATTCCATTTTGATAGCGGTAAACAATGGCCACATACCATCAATTTCGCATTAATTCTGACCTTGGGCTGCTACTGAACTATATCCGACTCTGTCTGACCTGAGAATCAAACTGAAAATAGTTGCTTGAGACCACTGAATCTATGAGCCGAAATTGTTTGTAGTAACCTGATTTTACTTTTGTTACAGTTTGGTCTCCTAGACATACCAGACGTAAACGATGATGATGAGCCACTGGACTTATCCGATGATGACTTTGACCTGGAAGCAGAACTGGCTGCCATCAGCGGTGGTGGTGGCCACAAACCCAAGCCTAGGAAACCTCCTCCGCTTCCTGCAGCTAACTTGGACGCTATGATAGCTGACAGTTTGAAGGATATACCTTCAGATGATGAGGGGTCTGGTGAGTACATGTATTTGCAGGCTGACTTTCTATTTGCTGTGCATCTTTCAGGGGGTGAAAGCACTCATAAATACAAAATAAAAAAAAACTAACTATCAAATATGAAAAAACCAGCCAAATGTGAGTCGGGACTTCCACAGGAAGAATTTTCTATAAAACAGACACAAAAAAACATGTTTCTTGTATGGAAATATGTAATATACAATCTGTGAAAATTTTAAGTCTCTACCTGTTAGAGTTTAGAAGATACAGCCCGACTAACAGAGAGACCGACAAACAGACAGTGTAGTCTTCAAAGTCAAAGTCAAAATCAAAAGTCAAAGTCAGTCTTATTAATAGGGTCCTGCTAGGCACTCTTTGGGTTTCATAAATCCTAAAAAAGCACTTGTTGCTAACAATAATGCACTGCAATATGATCAAAATGTATGGAACAGCTGATTTATTTTCATGCCTCGGGGTTGGTCCCATAATATTTTTTTGAGTACCTTTACCCCCTGAAAAATGAGCAGTATAATCACTATAGTATAAGACTGTATTTTGAACTTACTGATTAGGTAGCATTTGTTTGATAGGCTGTAGTTTCATCCTGGCCCAGCATCATATTTTAAAATACAATGACTTTCCATCTGTATAACTTTCAGTGAGTTCCTAACTTAAAATACCTTATTCTATTTGCGTGGCTCTCTTCTAATTCTTAGATAAAGTCTGGCTATGGTCAACTTCATTGACAGACCATGTCTTGTTCTTCATATTTTAAGTCTGTCTGGACATTATGACTGACAATCTTTATCATTATTTGTCTTAGGCGACGATGACGACCCAGATCTCCTCAACGAGCTCCAAGCTCTAGGAATAGATGATGACGAAGCGCCTCCCCCACCTCCCCGCACATCTAGGCCTGCGCCCCCTCCCCCCGGAGCCCCGCTCAGCACAGACAGCAGTACTATCAGCTTGATACAGGACAGAATCACTAATTATACAGTTGCGGAGAAAAATGCTAAGTTGAATGGGGAAAGCAGTAGGGCTCGAAGGTAAGTTTAGATTTAAGTCTGTATTTTTAGTAAAAATCCTGGACAAAACGTCGGAATTATGTGAAAAATTCGGGAAATTTTCCATTTAAATCTTTCTTTTAGCCGTACTTAGGTAAGTACACATTTATTTTATTTTGTTTTCTAAAAAAAACATTTTAGTCTAAAATTCCAGACTAATTACAGGCCGAATAAAGTCTATACGTGGCTCAAAAGTCCGACCAAATCAGAACGGATGGTAACCCCAGTTGCGTAATAAAATTTCAATGAAGACTATGTACAATCAACAAAAGAGATAGGTTTCCAGGGTCGCCAGATATCCTAACTAATATTATAAATGCGAAAGTAACTCTGTCTGTCTGTCTGTCTGTCTGTCTTTCTGTCTGTCTGTCTGTCTGTCTTTTCTTCACGCCTAAACTACTGAACCGATTTGTGTGAAATTTGGTACAGGGTAAGTGTGAACCCCAACAAAGGACATAGGCTACTTTTTATTCGACTTCGACTTCGTCTGCGTCCGCGATAACCGACATATACGCGGACGAAGTCGCGGGCAAAAGCTAGTAGTTGTATATTTCTTTAGAAACCGATGGATGTCTTCGATTGAAACTTAACTTAATTAAAGAACTGTTTATTATCTACTTTTTAAATTAAATTACATTTGAAAACATCTATCGGTTTGTACGAAAACTTGAACTACATCTGACGACCCTGCCTGCCCTCTTTTGTTGACTGTACATCAACAAGTCTTGTTAATTGAATAAAAAATCGCTTCATTCATTTTTAAAATATTGGACTTAGAAAGTTTGTATTAATTTCATACTAATGTGTGAGGCATAAACAGTAATAAACACTCATAACACGGGACATTTAAATTGCCTGTTGAATGAAACGTTTTTTCAATGCTGCACTTGTTACGGAACAAGTGACAACGATTCTTTTCAATGAGTTGAATGAGCCTCTTTATGAGCAACAAACAATGAACTTAGCTGTTTATGTTCTCTCCGTAATAAATTGTTTTTTGCTGTGGTAGGTAACATATCCTTAAAGGCCGACTTACTTCCTAATTCCTAAGCTTAAATAATAATTATTATAAAACATTTCGTGTTTCTCGTCTCGTGCTTGTCAGTTTTTTTGTGAGTCATAATTATGTGTTGTTGTATGGCTAGGTTTTTATCTATAGATCTAAACTAACATTATAAAGATAAAAGATTTCTATTTTTGTTTGTGATTGATAAACTCAAAAATTACTTAATCGATTGTAAAAATTCTTTTACCTATGGAAAGCTACATTATCAGCGAGTAACATATACGCTATTTAATTAAAATAAAGTAGGGATCTGTAAAGAAAACGCACGCGGACGAAAACGCGGGAGAAAGCTAGTTCGTATATAAAAGCGAAAGGCTTACTGAGTAGGTAAACTAACTAAAATCTCAAACATTGAAGCTGTTTGGCAGGTATGTCGTTGATAAGTAGGAGACGTCAGCTGAGTTCGAGGTATGGCCGAAAGAGGGGACGCTGACTTCCATGCATTTAATGGAATCTAATTTGCAACAGCAGAAATCACACTAACCTTCTTTTTATTTATATACAAACACTAGCGACCCTCCCGGATTCGCACGGCCCCGCACGGGTGCAATGTAGAGCATAAACCTTCCCCCTTAAATCACTCTATCTATTGACGATAACCGCATTAAAATCCGTCGCGTTTAAACGATCTAAGCGTGCAGGAAGCGACTTTGTTTTATATTATGTAGATATATTACGATTGTTGTATTTAAAGTTGCAAATAAAGAGTTTATTTAAAGTAAATCTGCATCTTTTCATTAGCATTTTATTTCTCTCTTATTTCACTAAGTCAAGATTCGTTGATAGCCATAGCTGCATTAAATTTTCTTAAAAAAATGGCTCGTTCACCATTAAAGGCCATCCCTGCCCTACAACAACAAATGTCGCACCGTCTTAGTAAAAGTAACCCCGCAGACGCCCCTCTCTGAGCGTTGACCCCAACAGCCCCGCGGGTACGTAAGGTCGGAGGGTTAAACAGCTGCGTACTTTATCTTCTTTACTGATGTACTCAGTAACATCTAGTGTCTAGAAAGCTTGTAAACACGTGTGTTAAAGGTTTTTATACATCTTGTTTGAATCGTTTATTTATCTTGTTTGACTGGTCTTGTTGGTCTTGTGGTTGCAAAGCGAGACTGCTGAGCGACTCTTGGGTTCGATTCCCAGGTCGGGCAAAGTGTTATTGGGTATTTCCATCAGGAATTTTACACTATCAACCTCTGAGTCTGGATTTGTGCCCGGTTGATGGTAAAGCCTCGCCCCCCTATTACATGGGACTAAAACATAACTGGTGAAATGTGAGTGATTGCATACGTGATGTTATGTTTATTATTTGAATAGTTGTCTACTAGTTAAACGCTTCCAGTGTTTAGAAAAATCAAGAAAATAAATCCTTTCTGATATGTAACTTCTTAAATTGAAGTTAGTTTGTTTTCTCTAAATTAATTTGATGCTATTAATGTTATTAGATGGTGGGTTGACTTGTTTTAGCAGTATTAACCTCAATTATACATACCCGCTTATATTAAAAGAAAAATAATTTAAATTATCATAGTCGCATCGCGTGAAAATGGCAGTGATAATTTGTATTCAGTGCTTCACAGCAATAATGAATATTCTAGTAGTATCTCAGTATTACAAACTCAACGACTATACATATTTGATGAGAATACAAAAATAATATAAAACAGTACAAAGATTATTATTTTATTAAGTCACAGTCACACAGCATTAATTAATATTATATCGAATCAAAAATATAAAATGTAAAAAAATTAGAAGTTCCGCAACGCAGTTCTTTCACAACAAAATGTGTGGGACCTCATGTAAATCCAAGACAGTTATTTTGGTTGGTGTCTATGGAATCACCTCAATTACCTATCTATACTATAATCTAAATATATATAACTCAAAGGTGACTTATTGGTGAGGTTCTTCAGAAAGGTCAGGTGCGGAGTACTCGTAACCGCCGTGCTTGTATGACGAGATGTATGAACGTAGATGAGGCGAAAGGAGTATGTAAGGATCGTAGCAGGTGGCGTTCTGTGGTTTCTGCCTACCCCCATGGGAAAAAGGCGTGAGTTTATGTATGTGTGTATGTGTCAAAGGTGACTGACTGACTGACATAATAATAATAATAATAATAATTCCTTTAATTCAGGCAACTTGGCCCATAAATTACAATACATAAATAATTATGATAACTAATAAACTAATACATATTAATAATAAACAAACTAAAAAACTATAAAAACTATTAAAAAACATAGTGATCTACCAACGCACAGCCCAAACCACTGGACGGATCGGGCTGAAATTTGGCATGCAGGTAGATGTTATGACGTAGGCATCGCTAAGAGAGGATTTTTTAAAATTTACACTCTAAGGGGATGAAGGGGGTCAACCATTTACGCAGACGAAGTCGCGGGCAAAAGCTAGTAATATTATAAAGAGGAAATATTTGATATTTGATATTATTTCTATTTAGAGAAAACAAACTGACTAAAAAAAACAGTTAATGTGTAGTGTGTACATGCTAATTAGTTCTCACAATTGATAACTGTAGCACATAAAGCGCTTTACATACGGAGCAACTTAAGTTGAGGCAACTATCAACAATTTAAAAGTTTGCTGTTAAAGTTGATAGTTGCTGTAACGTTTACGGTTGCCGCAACTTAATGGCAATCTGTGAGCAACTTTCATAGCAGAGTTGCTTAATCTACGAAGCGTTAACGGTATAATATTAAACAGTTGCTAGTTGCGGCAATTAGGAACTTACTTAGTCATCGATTGCAGCAACTGAAAACTGTTGACGATCGCCGGAACTCGAAACTCGAGTTGCTATGTGTGCGCAGTCCAATTGAAATATATGTAAACAGCTAGTTACCAGTTGCTGCAACAGTTGCTCTATGTGCAAAGCGCCTAAAGTTGGTTTCACATCGGCGAGGCGAGGAGCGGATTAGAACCAACTTTACTCGCTACTACATTATGCGTCAGTGCTGCCTCTGAGTCATTATTTACAGTAACAACCATTTGTAATTATTTATATGACGCTATTCAATTCACACTTGGAGTTTAATCTTAACTCTCATGTTATTCTTAAGTTCAAGTGCCGTACTTAGTCATAAAAGCTTGAATCGTATTATGATTGAGTGATGAAAGAGTTACGCCCGGTTTTTTTGAACGATATTTTTTTTGTGTGACTATCAAGCGCCCTTTAGATGCTGTGGTACTTAGGTGGTTGAAAATTAGGTACTAGCTGTGCCCGTGGTTTCGCTCACATGGATCTAAGTGTAAGCTAAGGGAGTTCCTTTGGGTTTTTCCTAACATAAACCTACTTATCTAGTACTGAGGCGAAAAACACAAAATAAAATCTAATCGGGCGAGCCTTCGCGGTCAAGTTTATGCTCGGCAAGAGGAGGTTCTCAATTCGTCGAAATCTTTTTTTATGTATGTTAACGGCACTTAAAATCTATAAGTAAAACCTTTTCAACAAAAAAGACAACCGCCTTTAAAAACTAAAAAATAAAAAATAACTTTAGTTTTGGAAGTCGGTGGCAGTACACGACAACAAAAAAACACATACGAGATTCGTGCATAATCCCACGACATTACAATTTTAATAATAAATTAATAAGCCATATAAAACTTTACTCAAAACGTATCGATTTGCATCAAAATCGCTTAAAAAAATCATGAACTCTCATAACCCCAAGGGATATCGATCAGCGGCGGGGAACAGCCAGCCAGTCCTGAAATCAAACATATCTATAAACCCTAGATATCTCGTATTCAACCCGGTTCTGACCTATATTACAGCATGCATTTAAATGCCATGCGCAACAAGTAACGAACTCTTGGGGTTTCAGCTGACTTGTTGCGTTCATAATAAAAGCTTTTGTTTTGGACGCGTTTTTACTATGTGACTTATTTGTATACACGGAATGGTTATTGTGACGTTAACTTTCACCATCCGGGGTCGCGGGACGTCTTAACAGGATACCGTGGCCCCGGAACGCAAAGGGCTGCAGAAGGACCAGGGTGATTTTTTAGTCAGTAAAAGTCTGACAGTCCAAGGACTCATTTGATGATTTTTACCACAGGTATAATAAACATTTGTGCGTTGAGATAGAATAATATAAGTTAACCTTCTACCTAGATTTAAGATTATTTTTATCCATTTTTTCACATTGACAATACAAAGGCAATTCATTGTTTCCCATTGGGAGGAAAACTAGCAAAAACATCGCGTTTGTTGCGTAATTTTTCCATTACTCATCCTGTTTAGATAATGGTCTTATTTCATGTTATTAATGTGTTTCGGGAAATAGGGAAAGATGTCCAAAATATTGTGTTCGCTGGTGTACAAAATTAAAGCAGAATTTACGGATTATGAAATATTCTAGCAGTAGGTACTTTTAGATACGACTAATAATATGGTGATTAATGAAATAAATCCTTTATAAGAACATCAAAACACCAAAGTTGATTCTTAATCAGAACGCGAAAGTTAATGGTTTCGGCAAAAACATTATTCTTTGAAATCTTCGCTCTATAATCGTTTCGAACACCTTTCCTATTTTTCCAATAAACTTAGCCTGAATGAACGTCAAATATTTACTAAACTTCCAATTCTCATTATTCCGGAATCGCTAAAACTAGTAGAAACTTTAATTTGCCTACAAATATTTCTCCTGGCTTCAAGTCCTCTTTGAATTGAGGTGTTAAAGTTTCGTGTGAATGCACAAACACAATGACATGCACGAAGTAGTTACTAAAGCCTGTAAGCATTTACCAAAAGTTTCCTTACCATGACCAAATTGACTGACATCAAAATTACAGTAAACTTCCAGAATAATAGACACTTAAAAGCCTCGGTTCCCGATTCAGGTTGCAACGTTATTATTTACGTGACCGATTTTCTGTTCAAGCTATCAATCTAGGTCATAGTTAGGCTATCTAGGGTCCGAATTAACAGTTCGCCGCGGAGGCTTGAGAGGGTAACATCTCTAGCGTCCGGAAATATTGGAGCTCTTGCAACGATCGAAGCCCTATTTCGTTGCTTTTGCAAGATGAGTATTCTCTTTTATAATGTTTTAATCCTGAATTTCTTGTTGATATTTGAGATAGAATAGAATTTACAACCCTTTGTCTACCCCTGTGCGTCTCCTAATCGTGCAATAGTTTTTATATCTCAAGGCACTATGCTGGCGTTTTTATCTCTAATTTTGGGCCTCAGATTTTCTTGACCGTTCAAATCGAAAATCCAATAAGATTTGTAAATCAAAGAAAAAATTCAATAAAGCTAGGCGTTAAATTCATAGGTTAATTATTACTAAAACCAATTTTAAACCATAATGTGTTGTCTTATTTGTCAAAATATACGTGATTCCTTTGTTCCCACCCCGGTTTGCGATTCAGCTAAATTAAGATCCAATTAGGAACATCGTTTCAGGTCAGTAACCAGATGAAATCAATGCAATAGCTAATTTGGTACAGCATCTACCTATACTTAGAATCTAACTATAGTTTGGGCGCCAATAGAGCTTATAATCTATATACATATATTTTTATACTATAATGCGAGCCCCCAAAAATATCTAGATGAAGTATTACAGTTTTCGTCTGGAGCCAGTGTCTAAACAAAGAACCCTAAATAATAATAATATTTAGAAAGGTCTTTGAGCTTAACTCTGTCTAGACGTCTGCTGTTGCATTACCAGACTCTTTGTTTTCATCTCAACCACTCTAAAAGTTTGAGGACACACACTCTAATTCAGTTTTCTTTGCATTCATTCAATTTGGCGAAAATAGTCAGGTGAAAATTGACAGAGTAAAATTTTGTCACTCAAAAATATATATAGGACGGATCAAATAATTGTGGTAATAGTTACTGATTCGCTATTAATACTTCACCAGTTTCAACATATTAGAGAGAAGAGTGGGTTGTTCTTAATTCAGTAGCATTCATACTTCTATTAGCGTACATAAAGCCTTCTTAGAGCCTATTAACAAAAAGTCAAAGTCAAAACATTCACAAATAATTCGGGTCGTAAATCTTCGTTGCATCCATCAAACTTGGTCGGTAAAATGGCGCCCCGTGAGAATACGGCCTGACGTCTGCACCGGACGGAGGCTGCACAGCGCATGCGTGGTGACCTGGCGATGAAAATAAAAGTTTCACACGGCGTCAAAGCTCATGATTGCACAGCCAGGGCTTCGGACGCGACTAATTGTGGCGATTCATTCGTTTACGACTCACGGTAGTCTTGCTATTGTCAATTGTTTTTGTTAGGATTCTGTTTTGCATATTTTAGTCGCGTTAGCGTAAACGTTTTGTCACTTCTTTTGTTTTTTACAATTTACTGATATTTGATTGCAACTTGCCTCCTTTTTTACAATTTACATTTTTGCCATTTAGCAGCAGCCAGTTCTAGCCAATATAGAATTATTATCAGCATCATACTCAATATTCTTCTAATCCTAAGGCATATTTAATTCCACGTCCAGGTTTACTCGTGGTCTCAAAACGCTTCAAGATCTTCTAAAGCAAGCGAAAGCCGGCAAACCAGTGAAAAACGAGGACATCCCCCCACCAGTCATGGTGGGAAAAGCGGGCGATGGGACTCACTCGACTCCATCCATTCCTGAAGAGCCTCAGCCGCAACCTGCGGCAGTGGCGCCTCCAGAACCAGAGCAGCCCCTGATAGACCTGGGGCCTCCAGAGCCAAGTCAGCCGGAGCCTACTCCACCTGACAACGTGGCTGAGTCTACCCAGGGTACAGCATCGGGGGGAGATGACCAACGGAGGAAAGAGATGCAGTTAATTTTGGGTTAGTTTCTTTTTCTTTTATTCACACCATCGTAAATGCCAAACTTTTGAAATAAGTTGTAGAGTGGTATGAAAATGTTTGGCGAGTTATACGACAGTTTTCTCCAATTTAATGGTTTTGGTGTTGCCATCACAACCACGATTGGTGGTCGTAGTGTTTTTAAGCAGGAAGCTAATTTAATTCTCATAATACTCTTGATTCTCTTCAAAGGCATCCTCCAAAAGTTATATTCTGTCTAGAGAAAGACGGAAAACCACAGTAAAGAGTTAATTTATTTGTTTCCAGCCCGCAGAGCCGAATTCAAAGCAGAAGCGCTCGCCGCGAAGAAGCGTCAAGACAAGTTCATGGCTCTTGGCTTCATGAAGGTGGCCAAGCAGTTTGACGCCGTGGTGGAAGCCCACAACGCCGGGCAAGTCATGAACATGGACGAGTTGCCCACAGTTGAAACGATCGCTGCTGCTTTAGAGTTCGATAGGGAGCAACAGCAACAAGCTGTTATTCAGCGCTCTGTCGGTTCGTGAACGATTACTTTTATTTTTATCTGGCCATTTTTTTTAACAGGATTTTATTTTGAATAGAAATGTAGAACAATGGCCCGTTATTCAATAAATTTGATTGAGAATTGAGAGGAAGTTTCATTATATTTATGTTTGTTAAAGACTATATTCTGTTTCTGATGAAAAAGGCAGGAAAACCTGGCGTAAATAGTAGTACCCTTTAAAAAAATAAAAAATCAAGTAGTTTTTTGTCCAGTAGCGGGATGATGTTGTCTGACAGTAACATAAGTTTAAAAACAGCTGCTAAACATTGTTTTCCGCTACAACAAATGTTGCTGGAAACTATACCGCGCAACTTTTGTTCACCTTTCAAAAAACTTGACCGTGTTGCTAGTTACACCGCAACATCGCATGTTGCTGTCAACATGTTTTTGGCAACATAAAACATGTTGTTAAAACAATGGAATTTTGGTTTTAATGAATAGTCGCTTTATAGTAACAGTACAGTAGTAGTACAGTTGACTGCCTCGTTGGTCTAGTGGTTGCAAAGCGAGACTGCTGAGCATTAGGTCTTGGGTTCGACTCCCAGGTCGGGTAAAGTGTTATTGGGTTTTTTCATTAGAAATTTCTCAGTAGCAGCTTCGGAGCCTGGATTTGAGCCCGGTTGATGGCAATAGGCTCGCCCCCTATTACATGAGACATATACTGGAGAAATGTGGGTGTACTAATGGGTACGCCACTGTCTAACGTTGTTATGTATAGTAACAGTAATGTAATTTTTCCATCTAGAACCAGCTCCCGAAGAAGATACCAGTGGTGGTGGGGGTCTCATAACAGCGAAGACTTTGGGAGAAGGACTGCATCAGAGGCTTGAAGCTTTTAAAGTAAGTATACATAATATTCTTTCACCATTTCAAAGATGGTTTTTCACCGGCGAGGCTAGGAGTGGATTAGATGGGTGAGAGTGTGTGAAAGGTCTGGAAATGCGCGTGGTTGGGGAGGAGAGAATTGAAAGAGTCCATCCACGCGGATGTCGGAAAACAATATTGATTCGTAAGTTATAAAGCACCAATAGGTAACAGAAGAGGGCAGAAGAGTGAGCGAGAGAGAGAATTGTCAAAGCGTAAGGGAAAAGTAAGCCTAAATCCTACTAATAAAGTTGATATCACGTATCGATTTGTAGTTCCTAACACAAAACCTTTTGCGTACCAATCTACTGAACACTTAATTGGGCATTTGACTCCATAAACCAACACATAGTAGTTCCAAGACACAACTTAAAAACAAGTTATTTTATCTCAGAAACCCCAATAAATGTTCAATGAATAGTAAAATTAGATTTTTAGTTGCTCTGAAATTAAAAAATAGTTAATCAATTGAGTTAGCTAGTAAATGACGTCACAGTTGTCTTTTGCCACACAAAATTTATGGGAGAATCACGTTTTGACAGGTCATAAAAAGTACGCCAATTGATTAGTGGTATCTTCTTTCCAAAATTTGGAAAGAAGATACCACTAATCAGTTGGCGCTAATGTAAATTTATTTTATTTACATTATTTAATAATGTAAATTATTATTATTATTTATTTTGTAATGTATATTATTATTTTTTATTTTTTTATTAACAAACTTTCAAGTCTTTATTCTTTGAAAAGAATGTACCGATTTTAATGAAATTTCATACACATTAAGCATTCTTTTTTTATTACGACTTTTCATAACATACATTTAATATAACATGTATAGTTACATTACATACAAACATTACAGAAACAGGAAGCCAAAGCCCAAGAAGAAGGGAACTCATCAAAAGCTCGGCGCATGAACCGCATTATAAAGCAGTACGCTGACGCCATTAAGCGTCATGAAGCAGGACAGCCGATAGCTGTGGATGACCTGCCCACACCAGCTGGATTTGGACCTCTGCCTGCCGGGGCTACGGGAGTGAGTATTGTTACGCGCTACCTTTCATTTTCATCATATCAGCCGAACGATGTCCATTGCTGGAAATAGGCCTTCTCTAAATATAGCCACAATAACCAGCGGTTTTTCAAACCTTTACCAGGTTGTCGATTCACCTCATGAGAGGCCTTTTCACACTCTTCTATTATTATCAATCTATGTATCGTAGTGCTAGCCCAGTGGTTAACGTGCCCACTTCTCATGCATAAGGTTGGTTCGCAACCGGGCACAGGCAAGCACTAATGCGACTTTTTCTATTATAAATGTACTTTCTAGTTTTATGTTAGACTAGCTGTCCGCCGCGGTTACACCCGCGTCTTTGGTTACTGCTCCGCTCCCGTAGGTCGTAGCGTGATGGTATATAGCCTATAGCCTTCCTCGATAACTAATCTATCTAACACTGAAAGAATTTTTCAAATCGGACCAGTAGTTCCAGAGATTAGCGCGTTCAAACAAACAAACAAACAAACAAACAAACAAACAAACAAACACTGTAGCTTTATAATATTAGTATAGATTTTATCTTTTATCTTAGATTTTAGTGACATCGATGAAGGAAAACATCGTGAGAAAATCTGGATTTCTATAAATATAAGTCTGAAATCACCAATCCGCCTTACGCAAGCGTGGTGATCAACGCTCGTGCTTTCTCTGTATGGGAAGAGGCCTTTGCCCTGCAGAGGGACGATTATTATTGTCACACTGCAGGGCAAAGGCGTCTTCCTAGGCTGGGCTTCATAGGCTTGTATTATTTAACCGATGGTCAGGGCTCCTGAGAAGGGAATCTCTTAACAATAAGCACCGCGTCTAGGAGTACTGCTTTCTGTATCAAACCCTTGATCCAACCGCCCCGAGAGCCATCTTAGGTGTTAGTCGAGGCTAGAGGCCTACCTTTAGGGTCAGTTCACACCGAGACGCGACGCAACGTGACGATACTTGAAGAGGCCAGTGACTTCGCGCTGCGCCGCGCTGCGCCGCGCGCCGCCGCGAGACGCATCGCAACGTCGCCGCTCTTGCACGTCGCGCGTACCGGCGATTCACCGCTGCGTCGCGATGCGTCTCGCGGCGCCGCGCGGCGCAGCGCGGCGTAGAGCGACGCATCGCGACGTAGTGCTGCGTGGTGTAACGTATTCTAAATTCTTACAATGAAATGTGTATCTTTTCGTGTAGAAAATAAAGTTATACTTTGAGTCGCTCTTTTAAAGTGTGTACGCAGCGTCGCGTCGCGTCGCGTCTCGGTGTGAACTGACCCTCATTATTAATTGTATTACGTTCATACTCATTTATTTATTTTAACTTTATGCAACAAAAGGTAAAAAAGCGGACTGAATGCCTTACGCAGTCTCTACCAGTCGACCAAAGGTGGTGAAGATCTAACATGCCAAGTGCAAATTATTGTGCGAGCGTAAAACAACAAAAACATTTTTTAGTTCATTTTTCGCAATTTTCCTTTCAGTCAGCCACCCCTTCCCCCGCGCCCGCTCGCTCGACCCCCTCTGGCCCCTCGCCCTCTCCCAGCACGGGGCAGGCGGCGCGCCGAGACCAAATAGTAGCGTTACTGCAGAAGAGGCAACTTCAGTTCAAAGAGGCTGCCATCTATCATAAGAAAAAAGGTACGTGTGGAATATTTGAAATATAACTTCTAAGCGAAGATAGTAATTCTGATAGATATAGTGAAGTGATATAATGTACCATTTACTCGATAAATCAATATCAAATCAATTTTATCATCTTGGTTAGTTTAATTAATATAATAAAAAACAACTGTTCGAGTTCACAGTTATAGTGATGCTGTAAAAATGAAATGCTGGAATAATGTTTCATCTCAAAATGTGTGATTTTTTTTAAGGTTTACCCTTAAAAAGTAGGCCGGTTTCCCGTGGACATAGGATTTTGGCTTAATTCTAAAGTCTACCCAGATGAAGTCGCGAGCAAAAGCTGGCAAAAAATATATCAAACTGTCATATTTATTCTTGTAATAAAAGTTATATGACTATAGAAAGAGTTTAACACGAAAATGTATGATGGTGGATTATTAAGTTTTTCTATCAGGAGTTTCTCAGTAGCAGCCTCGGAGTCTGGATTTGTGCCCGGTTGATGGCAACAGGCTCGCCCCCTATCACATGGGACTTAAACATAACTGGCGAAATGTGTGGTGGCGAAATGTACACCTCTGCCAAACCCTTAGGGGATTACAGGCGTGATGTTATGTTATGTATGATGGTATACAGTTTTATTCTCAATTTCAGGTGAAACAGATCAAGCTATGCAAATGCTTCGGAACGCGAAACGCCTCGATGGTCTTATAGAGGCGGCGCGGTTGGGACAGACTATCGATATCAGTAAAGTACCGAGCGCTCCCCGCACTATCAAAACGAAACCGTAAGTAGCTTAGTAGGCAGTTTATACGATACGAACCTGTAATGGCCTTTTTTTTTTTTGCCCTTTACGTTCCGGGGCCACGGTATCCTGTTAAGACGTCCCGCAACCCCGGCAGGCGTTTGGCCCCTATTGGGGCCCCGTCCCTGTGCTGACAGCTCTTTGAGGCGCGCGCGAACAGAACGCGCCGTCGACCCGGGCATGGTCCTTGATCGGACGGCGAGCTACCCATTACTCGCCGTCCGCAAGCCCGCGCCTTTCGGTGGTCGGATGTCGTCTCTCGACGTCCGACGCCCTGGGCGTCTCCCGCGGCGGCTGGGGCGTGAGGTGGAGGATGTTCTCTCCCTCACGCGGCCCGCCTCCTCCTTCGCTAGCATTACTGCTTCGCAGAAGGAGGTGACTGCATCCCATTCCCTCTCGCCCCGGAGCATGGCCTGAACCAGGCCCGGGCGTGAGAGGTCGCCGCCGCCTATCGCCTCCGTGAGAACACGGCGGTGCTCTGCCCAAGCGGGGCAAACCTGCACCGTATGCTCCACCGTGTCCTCCGGGCGGTCCACACAGTGGTGACACCCGGGCGTTTCCTCCCGTGCAAACCTGTAATGGCCTAAGAGCCCATATGAGTGTCAGACCTACGGAATATCATAAAAACTGAAAGTTTCTCTGCGCAATACCCCCTTTAGGGGTGACAGTGATTGGCTGCTATGAAGTTTCGATCATCGTGGCTTTAGAAGGGAACAGGTAGTAAAGGTGCGAAAAATGCTACCCAAAAATGTCATAGAGCAAAGCGTATTTTTTTTACATTAAAAAAAAATCATGTTGAATAAATACCATACTCAATATAAATACCATATACACATTCTTTACACTAAAAGGTATGAAAAATCACTGTTTAGTAGGTAGCAATAAATGGCCAGGCTGGTGGGAGTCGAAACATAAACCTGACATAAGTGCAAAAAAAAAAACGAACATTTGCGCAAACGACATCTGCACTTACTCAAATCACACATACTTTCACCACCAGATCCGACCCCTCACCAACAGAGCCTGGGGACAGTTCCTCAATCGACGAACCCTCAGGCTCCTCCAACGAGGGCTGGGTGGAAGTCGGTCACGTCGCAAGCGCATCAGGCAACGAGGATGCCTTCACCAGCTTGCTGAACCAGCTCGAATCTCAAGCCAAGATAGCGAAGGACTACATGAACCACTGCAAGAGTATGGGGCATGTGGCTGAAGCGAAGATGTATGAAAAGCTGAAGGATCGGGTTAAGGAGGATCTTGACATCCTACGGGTTGCTACGCTGTGAGTTAATTTAATTAATAATACCCATAGAGATATAAGTACTAACGTACTATAGAAGCTACGTCAAATAACTGAATTGTCCTATTATTCGTAATTTGTATCTCTAGTTCGCTGCAGCGCTAAAATAATAACAATTCGTTTAAACCGTAACTAATTTACCACAGCGCTAGATTTGCTGCGGAAGTGTATTTATTCTCGGCAAAAAGGTCTTAAGCGCCATGTAAATCACGGCACTTACGTTTTCTTGGCGACGGTGCGGCGCGATCGCCGCAGTTGAACGAGACAAAGTAGGAATTTACGGTGTCTTCTCTAGTACGTTAGTACTTATATGTCGATGATAATACCTTTATTTGTTACAATACGGGACGAGCCTCAGGTGTTATACAATTGGGTAGTTGACACCATTAACTGATAATTCCGAAACAGAAGTTGAATAAAAAGCACTTTATTTTCATCTCCATATTACACCTCTTCATTCTTTTATTGATAACTGGTCAATAAAGAATAAATACTTGTTTTTTTTTAGGTGTTTATGTTTGGCAGTATTACAGAGTATAACCCGGTTCATTAAAGAAAGGAATCTAAAATATCTCCTTTTTAAAATTTAACGTTCCTTTTATGATGTTGTTACATAACGTTTAAGTTCGATAAAGATAGTTTTTAAAGAAATGTTACGCGTTCAAACAATATAATTATGTCGTTTAATTTCATTACGACAGGAACTAGAAAATGTGATTTTTTTGTTTGTTGAGACATCTTAACAATTTTGGTGTCAAATGAAAGGTATAGGTCTACAATCATTTTATTCGTTTAATTATGTAAATCGGTCCAAGTGAAAAAAAAACTTTAACTTGAAATTTTATTAAGCTGACTGTACTATCTGTCAACGCAAGTACATGCCGCCATTTTAGATTCCTTTCTTTAATGAACCGGGTTATACACCTTTTTCAAAGAACAGAATGGCCCTGTAGCGTATGCGATATACAGTGTCGCGTGACTATATCACTGTGTGCGTGCAGGTTCATCACTCAGCCTGCATAAACACAGCGGCAAGATGATTATTTCAAATTTGAAAATCCCTACTAACAAAAAAGGAAAAAGCCTATTTAATTTATTATTGATTCGTGTTGAGAATTACCAGCATAGTCTTGCAACGTTATTCTAGTGTTTTACAAATAATTCTGTTTAATAAATCTATACATATAATAAAATTGTAGAAAAGTGGTGTCTGTACAATGGAAATATATAAAAAAAAAGTAGCAGGGGTTGTTATTACATCGATGCCGAACCTGAAATTGTAATTAATTTTTTTTTTGTCTGTTTGTCTGTTTGTCTGTTTGTCTGTGTGTTTGTGCACGCTAATCTTCGGAACTACTTGACGGATTTGAATGATTTTTTTTTTGTTGTATTGGTATTAAGTCCGGGCAACATATAGGCTATAATTTATCTTGGAAACTTGAACACCTGATGCAGAACCGCAACAGACCACCTAAACTATAAGAGATACAAAAATGGTACCATAGCAAAAATTGTTTCACGTGATGAGCATTTTCTGCTAAGAGAATAAATTTGAAGATCTGGAACACCTGATGTGGAACTCCAAGAGCCCAGCTACACTATAACATATTTAGGAATGACGTCTTAGCAAGAGTTGTTCAGCCTGATGAGCACTCTCTGATGTCGTATAAAATTTGAAGATCTGGAACAGCTGATGTGGAACTCCAAGAGCCCAGCTATACTATAACATATATAGGAATGACGTCTTAGCAAGAGTTGTTCAGCCTGATGAGCACTCTCTGTTGTCGTATAAAATTTGAAGATCTGGAACAGCTGATGTGGAACTCCAAGAGCCCAGCTACACTATAACATATATATATAGGAATGACGTCTTAGTATTAGTTGTTCAGCCTGATGAGCACTCTCTGTTGACGTATGAAGATTGTAGATCTGGAACACCTGTTGTGGATTTCAAGAGCCCAGTTACACTATAATATATACAGGAATGACGTCTTAGCAAAAGTTGTTCACCCTGATGAGCACTCTCTGTTGACTTATAAAAATTGAAGATCTGGCACACGCGTTGAGAAATTCCAAGCGCCCAGCTACACTATAACATATATAGGAATGACGTCTTAGCAACAGTTGTTCAGCCTGATGAGCACTCTCTGTTGACGTTAAAAAATTGAAGATCTGGAACACCTGATGTGGAAATCAAAGCTCAATTTCACTGTATAATTATAAAATAACATAAGCTGGGAGTACCTCCACGCGGTGAAGGCGGTAACAGTTTAGGATTGATTTTCGATGAAATCTCGCTCATCCCGTTGTTTTCCCGTCCCCAGGCCTTAGAATTCTACATCAGACGTTTCAGATCTTCGATTTTGACGACCCCGTTGTCGCTGGCATAAGCAACAGGATCCGCGTACGAAGTCGCGGGCAGAAGCTAGTAAGTAAATAAATAAATTAAACAACTTTCTTTACATTCCAGGCACAACCGCGGCCTACCAAGCTTTCATTACGTGATGCGTGAATTTTCTATCACACAATGCAACACAGACCTTGGCGTCAACGACTTAGAGTTGACAATCGTGCGCGGCATCGCTTACAATGTCGCTAAGGATATTGATACGTACGTGAGATTCGAGTTCCCATTCCCTCAGGTTGGTTCTATTTAAGGGTTTTTTTTTAATCACATAATTATTTATTCGTTAATTATTCATTAATTTGTCAAGAACAAGTACCAATGTAACTATTTTAATTCATAAGTACTTTTTCCGCCTTATTATAAAACAATATCATTCTTTAAATCAGGTTTAAACATTCGAGCCAGTTTTTGAATTTGGAACTTTATTTCGGTTTAAAGACATTTATTTCTCAAAAAACAAATTACAGTTCACTTAAAGAGAAACTTAACTAAATTAACAATAAGTTGTAGTTTCGATAACTTTATTTCTTTTATTTCGTGAAGGAAAACATCGTGAGGAAATCTGGACTTAATATAAGTCTGTAATCGCCAATCCGCCTTGTGCAAGCGTGGTGATCAATGCTCATGCCTTCTCTGTATGAGAAGAGGTATTTGCCCAGTAGTGGGACAGCAATAAGCTGGTAGCATTATTATTATTCTTTAATATCGAGTAGAACCACACCATTCTGACGTCATACTGTCAAAGTAGGGACGCGGCAATCAGACACCAAGTTCAGACAAAGACTATCTTAATTACTGGCGAAACGTAATATATCAACATCATGATCGATCTACCCACATCTGCATTTAACATAGTTTTAAGTTGTACTATTAACAGTATTATGGGCCAAATATGCCTGAATTAAAAAGATTTTATTTTTATTTTATTTTATTTATTTTTTATTTATATTTATAATGATATCTACAATACAGGCTGCTTAGTAAATTTTCATTAATATTGCTCCGGAACCAAACTCAGAGCTCTAAATAATCAAAACACTTTTGACACACATCCACAAACTTACCCCATTACAGGAGGCCCCAGTGTCAGACCGAACTGAAGTAGTGAAAACGACGAACAATCCCGAATACAACGCGGTGTTCCCACTTGCCATCAACCGGAACCGAGCCTGTCTGCGGGTCTTCAAACGGCACGGCATCAAGTTTGAAGTGTGGAACAAAGGGTAAGTTGGGGAAAAAGGGGGGTAAGGCCTTATTTTTAGAAATGAAAGCTTTCTTTAGCCGCGTTGAGCGATTTTTGATGAGGGTATGGCGATTAACACACGGCACCGCGCAACGCTGCGGTTGGCGGTGAAGCGGATCTCATGTCGCATTGGCCTCTAAGAAATCCGTTGATGCCTAAAGGGCCCCATATACGGTACGATTCGTCTATACGATCGATCTGATGAAAATCGTGACGATTGATCGCATTAAAAATGTCGCTCATACACGAAACGACTGGTCGTAACGATCGATCATTTACTTGTTTGAAGCTGAAGGATAAAGACGTGTTCAAATAATTAAATACGTGCCCCTTATAATGGAAAATGAACTTCTTTTCCTTACCTATGTGGCGGTAGCGTTGATTCGGATTCATTGCATTAGAAGAATGTACACACGTACACCGCCCGACCGCGCGGTCGAGCGGTGCAATCCGTTTTACCGCCACCGCCCTCCGCGGCGGTGCGCTGTGCCGTGTGTTAATCGCCTAAAACCTTTGGGTTTGCGTCACCGATATTCTAATGTGCTCATTTCACCGATATGCTAATTTTGAAGAGTTGTCAGTTTAAGTTACTTGCAAAAAAAAATACAGAAAAGTTGAAGTACCTGTACAGATCTGGGGCAACCTGTTACCATGGATACAGTACTTACATGATTTTAAACCCCGCAGCGGTGAAAAATCAGCTGACCCATACATTTAGACTTTGTAGATATTGCATTTTTGAACTTACATTAAAAAAAATCACAGCTTATAAAAAAATGCTGCCATTCCACAGCATTTTTTTGTAAGCTGTGATTTTTTTTAATGTACACAAGTGTAAATTATTCAAATTTTAGCGTTAGTTATGTAAAGTAGTTAGTATTATTGTAATAGTTAGTTTTTTTCGAGTCGATATTTAAAATATTTGAATGCATTTAAATGTTTTTGATTCTACTGAGATTTCCCGACTATGAAGTCAATATGCATCTTGTTCCATTTTTTATAAATTTTCAGTTTGAATTTACCTATCCATTTTTTAGGCCGAGATAAAAACAATTTACCTTGCACTTACTTTGGCTTAGCTATATCCCCGTCTCTGTCTTGCACTCGTAGTTCGACCGTTAGGTAGTAGACACAGCTAATCAATCTACATGCTTTTATGACCTTGTAGATTTTGTATGGCAATAACAAACTGTGACGTCACTTGCCAACTCAATTGACTAAGTAACACAATTGACTCGATTTTAAAGCAAGTTAATATCTAATCAAATCGGATTATAATAAAGTGTTTTTTTTTTATTTTTTGTCTTGGTTATCCGTATTAATGGGGTCTACTACCCAATTGTGTGACAGTGACGGAATATATCGATACTGGAAATACGAAATAACGTAAGGGACATTTGGTCGAAAATCTCATTTTCGATCAAATGCAAAGGACATTTTAGGTCGAAAATGCCGATGCCGATTCCAGTATCGATATCTAAGCTAAAGTACGGGCTCAGTACCGTTTATTTTTACCATAGCATGTTTTACTTAACATTTTGTATAAATACAATTTGTTGATTATACCAGCGCGGGATTTTATTGGTAAGGGGCGTAATATACATGCGCCTAAGGCGCTTATGTGTATAGCGACCCTAAAAGCTTTATAATTGATTACATGGGCAGACAATATTTTTATGTGACTTTGTTGTAATTAATCATTTTGTAACATTTAAAGTATCAAAATTGTAAATTGTATTGTAATACAAATTGGGTTAGGCAAATGGCCCAAATCTTGGACATTGGCCAAAGCCTAACTCAGTCATTTGCTTTTGGTTCTAATATTGGTTTTTGGTTAACAAACTTTTCATTAATACTTGACGCTGGGATATGATTAATATATTGGGAATTTATAGCACATTAACAATTTCTTGTTTATCGTTTTACACTTGTACATAAAGGCGATATTTGGACACTTTATAAATTTATGAGTTATTTATTCTTTTTCAATGCCCCACGCATTTTTGTCACGAAATCAGCGAAGACAGTGTAGCAATATGCTTGTTGGATATACTTAATTGCGTGGAACATATAAATACCGCATGTAATTATATTTTGCACGCAATTTTCAACTCTATTACTGTTGTATTTCAGTTCGTTATCCATTAAACAATGAAATATGCTCGAGTATATGGCTAGTCTATCTGCGTTGACCCAAAGCCTTCATGTACAGGAGAAGCCTTGTATTAATTGCAAACAGAGTTGAGTTACACTGCAACATTACACGTTACAGCAACATGTTTCATGAAACGTGTTGCGCAACTTTGTTTTGCAACGACTACGAGGCTTTAACATCGCAGGTTATCATTTTGAAAGCCACGCCTTAAAATACTAAAGATAAACGTTGTCTACAACTGATTTATTAATGAGAGTCTTATTTAAAACAAAATAAGTTCGATATTTGATTGTTTTACATTACGCACGCGTTGATATTGCGCTGCAAGTGTACTTACTCAAGATTGTTTTGTAATATAATGCTAGGAACACACAGCCCTTTGTGTGAACGGTGTTATGCCTTGTGACCCCAGCATTTTTTCCTAGCCTATGTTGTCCCACTGCTGGGCTGCTGGGCAAAGGCAAAGGCAAAGCCAAATTCTGCCTGCATTACATTACAAAAAATCGACTATCGAAATCGATCGAAATATTTACAATAAATTATTTCTTGACCAGTCATGCACTCTTTTAGTACGGTAGACTTGTACAGTCTGTTGGCAGCATTATCTGACCCACTTTGATCTTTAACGCGTAACGTTAAGGGTCAGCTAATGCTGCCAACAGACTGTACAAGTCTACCGTACTAAAAGAGTGCATGACTGGTCAAGAAATAATTTATTGTAAATATTTTACTCTACATTATAATTGGCATCTGGCTCTCAGAAAGGTACCTCTTATTCATCTATTGATGTAAGAAAAACCCCTAGATACACATTCAGCGACACAAAACCAACTGTAACTACAAAAATGAGCGCTACAATAAAAATTGAGAGCTCAAAAATACTTAGATTTTGTTCAAAAATAAGCTTTATGCCATTTGGTTTAAAGTTAAATTTCGTTTGATCACTATTGACTACACTTCTTTACATGGTATAAAACAAAGCTTAGATCCGCAACGGATTTAAGTGCGGTTTTCATCAATAGATCGCTAGTATTAAATAGTTTGAAAGAATGCTGTATCCAGGGTTATTCTTATAGCAATGTGCACGCTGTGCACGCGGGTGTGTAGTGTAGCGTGTAGTGGTGGCGCAGGTGCTGCGGCTGCGCTGAAGGCCTCCTCTGTTGCAGCGGCTGGTTCCGGAGCGACACGCTGATCGGCACTGTCAACGTTAAGCTGGCGCCCTTGCAGGACGAGGTGACGTTACATGATTCGTTTCCGGTGAGTTGGTTGTTTTTTTAAATTAAAAAACCATTCCCCCCCCTCAAGATACAGGTATCCACGTTATTTGGGGATGTCCGTCTTTTGAATCTATAGATGATGTATTATAATTTAATAAGCTACATCTAAAATATAGTATCTTTTTTGTAACTATGAAAATAAATTTATTCTTATTCTTCTTATTCTTAACCAAAAAAATCAATGTTCTATACAATTCGTCGATTTCAGGGTTCCTTTTTTGTTGTAAAAGTTGTAGTGTAGGTAATTAATTAGTTTTTTTTAATAGATCTTAAATTAATGTCTTCTACTACTGTCTGTTAGCTAACTCAAAAACCACACACGGTTTTTGAAACACTAATGATAAATGTCATCTGTTTTAGTAAAATAATTTACACAAGTTTTAATCATGTTCGCAGCTGTATGATGGCCGCCGCACCGTCGGAGGCACTCTGGAAATCAAGATACGCGTGCGCACACCGTTGTTGCAACAGCAGGTGAAGACCACGAAGCATCGCTGGCTTGTCCTAGACGATGTTACAGCCATTTAGATGCAGCGAAGAAGAGCAGTTTTAAAAAACTAAATGAAACTCCAGAAAGTTTGTTTGTAAAGGCTACTCCAAGCCGTCATTTCAAAATAAGAATGTCATGTGAGTTTGACAGCGACTTTTTTAAAATTTGAATTCGGAATTAGAAACAGATTTTCTGGATTCAAATGAGCAAACTAACCAAATCAGCGGTATGTAACCTATTTTGTCAATTTATTTTATATTTTTTATATGTAACGAACATGATAGCATCACAATTACGCAATCAGCTTAATATAGCAAAGAAATGTACACAAATTGCAATATTTACATTTTTATTGTTGCTGAATTAGAGCTAAGGATTTTGAGTTACAGCGCTTATTACACGACTCAATCGGTAGGGCCCTATCTAGGTAGGGTAGTGTTATAGGCGGCGCCAGTATTACTTTTTACTACATAACATAACGCCTATAATCCCCGAAGGGTTAGGCAGAGGTGTACCCATTAAGGACGCGTTTACAAAATAGACAACACAAAATCTCGCAAAACTACATTGACACAGTGTATACACACATACGCATACGCAAGAATACTGCGGAAATAATGAGTAACTAAACTGATTTTGATACTTAAGAATTTTGAGTATTTTTTCTGAAATATTCAAAATTCTTAAGTATCTCTCAGATTTTTTATGAAATAAATCTAGACAGTGACCGAATAAAATAACCCTTAATGCCACCCATTAAGATTCATGTGTTACAGCAAAATTTGTAAAAAAATTGACGGAACGTTTTCTTTCTTTCTAAAACTATTTATAATATTTTCATAAATATTTTATCCACCATTTTGAGATGACTATATCTGCTCCCCTTGGGAATTTTTGGGAAACAAAATGATGTACATAATACTATAAAAAATGTACCTAAACTAAGCCTCGAATCGTCAATTTTGTGTCAAGAGGCTTTCGAAAATCGCTTTTACATTATTAAAAAACAAACATTTCAATGTTAAATATCCACGGTATGGGGATAAAGAAGTAATCTATGTGTTGCAAGCATTAGTTGCGTTTGATTTGGTTTAATTTATCCAAAATATCTCCCGAAAAAACAGCTTATTTTGACAGATTTGCAAACGCGTCCTTAATACAGCCACATTTCACACAAGTCCTATGTAATAGTGGGCGAGCCTATGTGTGCCTAAGTGTAGGTGTCACACCAACAACATCCAAAAAAAAAACAATGTCTGTCTGACTGCCCCGTTAGCCTCGTGTCCGCAAGCGCGACTGGTGAGCGTGAGTTCCTGGGTTCGATTCCCATGTCGAGCAAAAAGTGTTACCCTATCAATAGGGGCCTCCCGGTTGAGTAGTGTAATAAGAGCTTACAGATTTCCCATGTAAGGGCGATTTTTTGGGCCTACCATATTGATGTTATTTGTTAACCCTGGTTCTGTCATATGAGTAGCGTGTGTTAACCCTCTGAATGTCACGCTTCGTCCATCTATTTGTCACCCAGACCCCAAGCAGAGCTTAAATTAGATTTTATAAAGACCGACTGCATTGCAACTGTCTTTAAAGCCAGTATACAGGCTGTTCATTTATTCAATTACCTACTTTGGTACCTAACTTGGTAGTAATTCTTTGAAAATCAATAGAAACTTATGAATTATGCGTTCGTAAAGAAAATGTAAAATTTCTATGCAAAACCATGAAAAGTTGATTTTGTTTTTCTGTTCAAATATTTGTAGGTGTAATACGAAGTGACTGATTTTTTAATTCAGATACATTTATTAACATTTAAATAGAGTAAATAATTCATGGTTTCACATGTTACAATTTTTGGTTTTATAAACAGCCTGTATATTACAGTTGTAATGCCATCTATTTCTATTTAACTGTAAGGGTTTTTACACATTTGTAACATCTGATACTCAAAAGAACTTACCTGTTCATTGACTCAAAGGATAAGATGACTTGTAGCGATTCCGTCGTGTGGTATAATATGTTACAAGTCTGTTCCTGGCTTAATATTGCCAGTTTTTGAACCATGCTGTGAAACACACTGTCCTGTAAAAAAATCTGATGTCTATGTAAATAAATATAATAAGAAATATATTTGTATTGTAATATCGAATAATATAAAATATAATGATATTTATCGTAAGCAAGCGTTGGGTAAAGGTCAGGAAAACAGAGCATTTTATATTGGCTAATAATAAAATAGAGTTGAAAATCGCATAACTGTATGCAAGACATGAGTGCCGCGAGGAAATATGTCTTGCACGCAATTTTCAACTTTAATTCTGTTGTATTTTAATTCATTGTCATTTAATAAATAAAAGTAAAGTTTATTTCTACTCTGCTGGTGCTGATCAAAGGGATTCTAAGTTGATAATATTATTATATTGTCTTAGAGATTGAGCAAGTTATTTTTTTATGTCAAACTCCCCAGAAAAAATGTCTTCTTCAACAGTTTTTTTGTTTAAAACACGGTTTTTCGGTTTAAGGATAACGTTTAAGTCATCTAATGTAATGTACTCTTATGAAAATCTCATTTGAAATTCGCGTCCATTCATTATTGTTTGTTCTTATTTCAAAATTAATTTAAATGCAAGTAAATTTGAACTCTATGTATTCGAAGTATCGTCACAAATATTTAAATTGATTTTGAACCCTACTTTCTAGTTCGTAAGGGTCATAAAACAATAAGACATTAAAGTTTACCGTCAAACTGATAAAAATGTTTTTGAAACACTTGACTCTTTCTGTGTCTACCTAAGGCGCTTTGCACATGGATCAACTTAAGTTGAGGTAACTATCAACTCTTTAAAAGTTTCCTGTAAAAGTTGATAGTTGCTATAACGTTTACGGTTGCCGCAACTTTATGGCAATCTGTGACCAACTTTCATAGCCGAGTTGCTGTATGCCGTTGCCGTAGCAACACTGGCAATGCCGGGCACAGAGAGAGGGAGGGAGGGTGTGAAATCACCCGACGCGTTGCGATTGACGGTCGAGGAAACCGGCAACTTTAAAAACCGGTATAATATTTAACAGTTGCTAGTTGCGGCAATTAGGAACTAACTTAGTCATCGATTGCAGCAACTGAAAACTGTTGACGATCACCGCAACTTGAAACTCGAGTTGCTATGTGTGCGCAGTCCAATTGAAATATATGTAAACAGCTAGTTGCCAGCTAGTTGCCAGTTGCCAGTTGCTGCAATAGTTGCTCTATGTGCAAAGCGCCTAAAAGGGATTTTTAAATATAAATAAATAAGTTAATATATCAGCATTTATTTGTATCTTTTTAACTATTTAATTCACTGTCTATAAGACATAATATTAGTTGTACAAGCATAGCTGTGGGTGCAGCTAAGCGAATCTGTGACTATTTGATAAAGATAGTCCACTATTATAGTAATTGTAAATTATGAATATACTGGGCGTTAGTGACAGGTTGGCAAAAACTGAAACTGTAGTTTCAGACCACGATTTGTGATTGAAAATCGTTGGAATTTTTCTCCGGAAAATTCTCAAAATTTTCGACCGATTTTTCACTTGATTCGTGATATATTGATATGTAAGTACCAAGTCCAGGCCTCTAAACATAAATTTAATTAAAAAAACAATAAAAACTTAACTCGGCAATGTAAACACAACAAAAATTATTCTAGGTACCTACATTTAAGCTATGTAGGTTTAGGCACAAATAACACGCGCCGCCCGGCGTCGCCGCATCGGTGCGATGTCCTCTGCTAGAGCTGTACCGAACGAAACTTTAAATAGTTTTTAAAATTTCGTTCGGTTTTCTTTTAATTTTGAGAATTTTCCGGAGAAAAATTCCAACGATTTTCAATCACAAATCGTGGTCTGAAACTACAGTTTCAGTTTTTGCCAACCTGTCACTAACGCCCAGTATGTTGTATGTTAATAATTGTAATTATTAAAGATCTGGTTGATCGTTTTTGGTTGTTTTTATTTTTATTTTTAATGATTTATTTATTTAAATTTTATGCAATAAAAAGGTACAAAGCGGACCGAGACATTGGCGCCAATTCCCTTGTTCACAAGTTAGACTAAGTTTAGAGAATAGGGTAGATGACACCACAGTCAATTGACGTACTTTTTATGACCTGTCAAAACGCGATTGTCCCATAGATATTGTACGGCAAAAAATAACTGTGACGTCACTTTTGAGTAGACTCAATTGACTAACTATTTATTAATTTGAAAGCAATTAAAAATCAAATTTTACAGTTAATTGAAAATTAATCAAGTTTCCAGGGCTAAAATAAAGTGTTTCTATAAAGAAGTTATGTCTTGGAATTATTGGTAAATGCTGTCATCTTCCCAATTGGTATCTCTTACTACCATACAGCGAAAGAAAAAGACGGTGACATTTCAGAACTAAGTTAGAGATGTTAAATTAGTTTTGCCTAGAACTTTTCCGAATTTTGAATCTATACGTTTTAAGATGTCAACTATAATTGTATGGATGTGTCAGATTGACTAAATTTGACAGCTCTTATTTACATTCGTCTCTTTCTTGTTTTATTGGACAGAAAAAGACAGAAATAGTCTAATTATAGTTTAGTTTGTGAACAAGGCAATCGGGAGTCAACCAAAAGTGGTGAAGAGGTAATATGCCAGGTACAAATTATAAGCATAATAAAATAATAATTATTATTTTAATACTACATGGTTTGGAAAAAAGTTATATACAGTTCTTAAGTTCAAAGATTAGGACTTCCAAGTTATACATAAACTCACGCCTTTTTCCCATGGGGGTAGGCAGAAACCACAGAATGCCACCTGCTACGATCCTTACATACTCCTTTCGCCTCATCTACGTTCATACATCTCGTCATACAGGCACGCCGGTTACAAGTACTCCGCACCTGACCTTTCTGAAGAACCTCACCAATAAGGTCAGTGTGTACCTAAGTTATGTCAAGGCGTACAAATATTGTATGCGAGTTAGCTCAGAACTACTGATCAAACAAATAATACTATTTCTAAAATAATTAAGAATTAATATTTATCAATTGATTACACGGTTTTTTGAAAGCTCCCACATATCAATGAAGTCGATTCAATTTATATTACGATAAGCACTCTCTTACGGATCCCTATTTTTTTAAATAATGAAATAGCCTATGTCACCCGAGGATAATGTAGCTTTCCAACAGTGAAAGAATTTTTCAAATCGTTTTAGTAGTTTCGGAGCCTATTAAATGCAAACAAACATACAATCAAATCTTCCCTCTTTATAATATCACATCATCAGTGTAGATTACTTCACACGCTTGTGCAGTGTTACAAACTTGTTATAAACTCAACTTCTTACCATAAAATATAGTATCAAAGTCAAGGCAATCGAGTAGCTATGATATGACGCACACCTGCAAATCTATCCGGTTATAATCGGATATTGTATCTTACTTGCAAATCAAAGTAGAAGCATCTCCAGTGTACTATGACCTCTTCCTCTAGCATTAAATTATGCTGCCATAGGTCAATTTACGCTGGTATTCGTGCCTAGTGAATGACCACTATATAAAAACCTCTTGATACTTTAAGATATCATACTAGTTCTTGATGCTGGTTAGTGAATTAGTATAATAACATGCAAATATGTTTAGTTTGTTGACATGTTACTGTGCAGACAATTTTATACTTTAATTACATTGTTTAAGAGTTGTTTTTTAAACGTCTAAAAATAATATTGAACTTTATCGTTATTTCAATGTTTTTTTTTTGTTAGCCTATTCTGTCCCACTCCTGGCCAAAGGCCTCCCTCCACTTCTTCCATCCTTCCCGTTTCCTCATCCCTCTATTTCAATGTTAGTATGTAATCAAGAACAAAATCAAAAAAGAAAACCCAATCTACCCCCACCTACTTGTGTACCCCTACTTATCGGGGTGAATGTTACAAATTAATAAAGTTTATATCCTTTTAAGGAATTTAGCCGAATTACCAATTTAGGTGTAGGTACAGTCAGCAACAAAAGTCGATTAACAATGTTACTTTTTTATATCATTTAAACAGACACTAAACAGATAATGTACTGGCTTTCTGAATTTCAGGGAATAGCTATGGGTTTATTATATCTTAATTTTATATTCATTGCGTTTTACCTTGGATTTAAAAATCATAAATGTTAATCGACTTTTGTTGCTGACTGTACCTATATGAGCAAAGTACAAAGCTTCTGTTTCATTGGTCTTCGATAGATCAGCCCTACCCAAAGCAACAGTAGGTGTGAAGGTCTAATAACCAATAAAAATCAGCCATCATTGTGTAGTTACATGACTAACTCATTATGGAGTTAAATCATCTATCTTCAGCGTCAATATTTCTGTAACTAACCATTATATCTTGGTCCCTCACGACGGCGCTGCCCGTCAAGGCACAGCGTCGCATTCTGTACATTTTTATTAGTACCATTTTTTATCGCGGGTCAAGTTAAATTGGGCTAGTAAAATCGTGGTCGCAACTCTGTGTTAATGTTCTGTCCAAATAAAATCTTGAAATTATTCTAGTAGGAACCGATTTTGTATGATTACTGTGTGATTATGTTAATTAGTGGATATCACGATTTTTTTTACTAGGTTGAAGATGTAGGAAATAAGAATTATTGTAAGTTTCAAGTAAATAAAATGTGCTGTATGCCAGGAGGTTGCCATAGAAGACATAAGGCTTAGCACGCACTGCGATTATAAACGCGCGCGGTTTAGGAATAGCTGAAAACGCAAAAGCGCGCATCAACATGCACTGCGGCTAGAGATGGGTTTATGCCCTGACATATTGGGCGCATTGAATAAACGCCGGATAAATGCCCGTAAACGCCGAATAAATGCCTTTTGCCTGGGCAAAAACTTTAACAGAACTTTTGTTAAAATTTTCATTTAAATAGCTATATTTGAGTGTGCAGGAAAGGTTAATTCACAAAAACATTTTCGACTATAGCTAATATATTGCAATAAACCTTAACAAATTGATATAATAGGGTACTAGCTATAATAGTAAGTATTTCGGTTCTCCGGTCGAGTAGACGCGGGCGCGGGACTGAGCAACGAAAGGTGAAGTTTACGAGGGGTTGGGGGAGGGGAATAACCGCCACCGCGCGCCCCGCTGCGCGGCTCTTTTAGTGATGACGATGATGACTGAATCTATCTACATTATATTGAGCGATTTCATTACGCAATAGACATTAAATCAATCCAAAATTATAATTAGGACGATAATGATTGTAAAAATTGTGATATACTATTTATTTTATTTTCTACTAGCGACCCGCCCCGGCTTCGCACGGGTGCATGTATTATACATATAAACCTTCCTCTTGAATCACTCTATCTATTAAAAAAAACCGCATCAAAATCCGTTGCGTAGTTTTAAAGATCTAAGCATATATAGGGACAGACAGACAGAAAAAGCGACTTTGTTTTATACTATGTAGTGATAATTACGTATTCGAATTTTCA
The DNA here is from genome assembly GCA_949316365.1 of Hoplodrina blanda. Lineage (NCBI taxonomy): Eukaryota > Metazoa > Arthropoda > Insecta > Lepidoptera > Noctuidae > Hoplodrina > Hoplodrina blanda. The sequence goes on from OX438581.1 coordinate 15,614,348, forward strand.
ACTGTGATTTTATTAACAAGACTGATTATTTTATGACTGATTACTTGATTAAAATTTTAATTTACAAAATACTGACATTAAGTTTCTTTTTGACAAAACAAAGTTATTAGTTTTTGTGCTCAGTGATTGGGCATTTATTTGGGCGTAAACTCATTTATGCCCAATATGCCAAGTTTATGCCCATTTTGTCCATATTTGTTTTTGCCCTCGACCCATCTCTAACTGCGGCTAGCGCTTTGCATTAATTTCATTTCATCATGGATGTCTGGCGAGATTTTTTCAAACCGCGGTAATAACGTAACAAGTTGCGTTTTTAAAATCAATCACTGAAAAAAGTCACTAATGCGTGCGCTTGTATAGAAAGCTATGTGTTATATTTTTTTGCGGTTTCAGACCTGCGGTTAAACGCGGGCGTTTAATCGCAGCGCGTGCTAAGCCTAAATAATTAAATAAAATTACGGCAACTGGTCAATACAATGCACAGTCAACAAAATAGATAGGTATGCAGGGTCTTCAGATATAGTTGAAATTTTCTTAGAAATCGATGGATGATTCAAATGTAATTTAATTTATAAAGTAGATAATAAACAGTTCATTAATTCAGTAAAGTTTCAATTGAAGATATCCATCGCTTTCTAAGAAAACTTCAACTATATCTGACGACCCTGCATACCTATCTTTTTTGTTGACTGTACACTTTTACAGTATTTCAGAATACGCCTAGAACAAAATCGCGTTGTAGGCAGTGTTGCGCGACTATATCACCTGTGTGCGTGCGGGTTTATCGCCCCGCCTCGCGCCTGCCTAAACTTAGCGGCAAAATGGCTCGTCCGAATTCAAAAATCACGAACAAAAAAAAAATATTTAAAAAAAATTTTGTTATTCATTTTAAAAACAAAAAAAAAAAAAAAAAACATTTATTTCAGACAATTTGCATGTCCATAATATGAGATAACCTGATGATGATATTTTATGAACCAATTGTCATAGTTAGTGAATTTGATGATAATGAAAAATTTCTTAAATAATAAGTTTTAATATTTATTTGTTCCAAATTCACGACAAAATGAGTAAATTATAATAATAAATAACAAAATCATGCAAAGTTACAACAAACAAAAAGCAAAAAGAGTCGTGGCCCATGAGGGGATCGAACCCGCGACCTTCGCGTTATTAGCACGACGCTCTAACCAACTGAGCTAATGGGCCAGTTGAGGAATGAGTTGAAAATATTGAATACTTCTTTTTTTGCTTACGTAAAATGGGTGTGACTTGCGCATGACAGATTCTACGTATTCTACGTAAAACGCGCGCAAAATACAGGTTTATTGATAAGTTTATAATCAAACGACAATAAAATTTATGATGCATGATTATAAACAAATAATTTATAAGTACTATTTGCAAAAAATACTTCCAAAAACTATGTCGATGGACATAATATTTTAATAATGGTTTAAATTTTGATACCTGTTTAGCCATAATTATCCATGGACTACCTAACATATTTATGAAGTAGACCAGGTGGCAGGTAGGCCACAATTTGTAGTACAATGGGAAAGCTTTTCTGCTAAAACTACTATTATATTATAATACTATTATTTATTGTTAAAATCTTCAATATACTTTTAGAATTATTGCAAAATTATAACAACAATAAATCAAGAATGTACTGTACGACGACGTGTTGTTTTGTTTAGTTCTTAATATTAATAAAAGATGTCGCTAGTAGTAGTAGAAAGTTGAAAACGCTTACAGTAAAGTTTATTTTATATTTATTTATTGATGACAATGAGATAAAATTTAATGGAAACGAATACGATATTACTTTTTATGTGTTTGTTAGTTGAAGTAGGTAGGACAAAGGTATTTCGTATCTCCCTAAGCAGGTCCGGCGGATTTGGGGACCACTGCTGTCACCCTGTATTCAACTGGATGGCAACGTGGACGTGTTCCACGAATCCACGCATTCACCCTGACTTCTGCTTTTCGCCTGGAGGAGGACAGCAGAAGTGGGCCAGTAGCACCAGTCGGGGATCGCGGAAGGCGCGTACGCAGTACGCTCCCGGGTTCCCCGGTTTAAGCGTGGAAAGGGAACACTAGGGTGGTTTTTAGTTAAAGTCTTAGGTACAGATTCTTTCGCCTTGAAGTTCCGAAGGTATGTAGTAACCTGTTGAATTTTTGAATGTTGTGGTTTGGTATGTCGGGTTATCGTGAAACTTTGATAGTGACTTTGTTACTCAAAACCTGCATTGGTGTCGATTCTGATAAGCACGAACTAAACTTAATTTAGACTATTTCTATCTTTTTTTCTCTAAAAAAACAAGAAAGGGACGAATCTGATAAGAGCTGTCAAATTTAGTCAACCTGACTGTGCTCTTGTGCTCTTGTACAATTTTTTTGCACCTGCTTTGTTATCTCTTCACCACCTTTGGTTGACTGGTAGAGAATGCCTAAGTCCGCCTTTGTAATTTTTTGTTGCGTAAAGTTTAAATCTTTCCTTTTTAAATAAAAATCAATTGCTGTTCGTTTGTCTCGCTAAACTTCCAGAACGGCTGAGCCGATTTAGCTGATTTTGGTTTCGAAATGTTTGTCGTAGTCCAGGGAAGGTTTAAACGGTAAGAAAATATGGGGTACGGGTAGGGTTGGGGTAGGGTTGGGGTAGGGTTGGGTAGGGTAGGGATAAGGGTAGGATACCATGCGAACGAACTCGCGGCGGGTCAGCTAGTAAATAAATTAATATCTTAATTAAGATATTTATTTATTTTACTAGCTAAACAAAAAATATTAAGACCAATAATTATTGGTCTTAATATTTTTTGATTGCAAACCTGAGCCACAGCAACGCGTGGGTCGGTCAGCTAGTTTATTATAAGAAACATTTTACAAAAAATTCAAAAAACAAAAGGTTGTTTTGTTGGTTTTTGTTTTTGTTTGAAACTCATTTTTAACGCTGTGTTCTTCAGCGGTTGCCTCCCCTGGGGGTCTTCGTCTGCCAAGCGCGGTGTCGCACGTGGTGAGGGGTTCACTCGTGGTGAAGCTAGCCCCCCCCCCCATGCGTCACTGCGGGCTTGTTAGCCCCCGCTAGCCGCTCTACAGCCCCCGCCAAAGCAGGTGACCGAGAAGCGCCTCGGATGTTTAACTTCTACCCAGGTAGAGGACGGTGTTGTAGCTGTTATGAACATCTTTTCTATATTATCTAAATACAGTGTTGGTAGATATATAGAAAGACGTCCGAGGCCTAATGGTCAACCCAAATGAGGTGAGCCACGGCTAGTGAGTCGGTCGATGAAGCGACCCCAGGGGAAGACCGAAGGTTAGTCATCGCCAGTCGTATATATGCTACATCGCAAGAAAACTTCGCTTGCGCGATTCAGAACTGTAACTTTGAAACGAAGTTTTCTCTCGAACTACCAACTTTCCAAAACGCTATTTTATGTCAAAATATAGATATTTTCCCTCTCTTTCTTTTAGTAGTATCATTTAATGAGACTTATCTTAGTAAATCAAAGATATTTACGTTAAATACTTTTCGACGTTCGTATTTACGCTGACCAATAGCGACGCTTTAATGTAAGGGAAGTACCGCTTTGATACTGCTGAACTTTTATGAATAATTTTTCAATTCCCGCGCTTACACTAAATGTTTTAGGGTTCAATTTGTTCTGTACGTTGTTTAATATCAGTTAAAATGTTGCTTACTGTTCTATTGTTTGTTTTAGTCGACCACTGACTGCACAGTTTATATCCGGACTGAGTCCTATAATGACTCATTAAGTGACGTGTGAGCTGATTATGAATATAATGTGGCTTGTCTTGGTTTCAATGATACTTTGTGACAGTATTTTAATTAAATATTTGCTTGCCCACGACTCCGTTTGCATTAGGTAATGTGGGTTATTACGGGATTTTTTTCCTACGCGTATGTACCAAATCTATTTCTTTTTCGCAAATAAAAGTATTGGGTTACTCCTTATTGATTCTAGCTATCTGTGCGTTTTTATATTTTAACTGCTGCCCGCGACTTCGTCTGCGTGAACCCAGGTGACTGTCCAGTTGTTCCAGATCTTCAAATTTATTCTCTCCGCAGAAAATGCTCATCACGTGGAACAATTTTTGCTATGGTGCCATTTTTGTATCTCTTATAGTTTAGCTGGTCTGTTGCGGTTCTGCATCAGGTGTTCAAGTTTCCAAGATAAATTATAGCCTATATGTTGCCCAGACTTAATACCTATACAACAAAAAAAAACATTCAAATCCTTCCAGTACTTTTTGAGTTTATCCCGGACATACTTACATACTTTCCTACCATTTTATTATATGTTATACTAGCGACCCGTCCCGGATTCGCACTGGTGCATGTATTATACTTATAAACCTTCCTTTTGAATCACTCTATCTATTAAAAAAAACCGCATCAAAATCCGTTGCGTAGTTTTAAAGATCTAAGCATAGGGACAGACAGACAGGGAAAGCGACTTTGTTTTATACTATGTAGTGATATGTTACCGGCAATCTGTATAATCTGGTATTCTATAAAATACCTAGGCAATGTATAGAATACCTAAAACGGACAGGTAATGTATGAAATATTATTTATTTTATACTTTGCCTAGGTATTCTATACAATACCGAAAGCGCAGCCGGCAATGTGTGTAAAAGAGCAGGATAGACCCGGTCAACGGAACCCCGCTACGCGGGGCTCCTATTTCTGGGTGGTTTTAAAAAAAATAACCACGAAGGGGATGGCGGGGTCTGAAAGACCTTCTAACCTAACCTGTCCGAGTCGGGGTGCCCCATGTCTTGAGCTCGCTCCGCTCGCTAAGATAAACCACATATTGAAGAAATATTTTCTGTACAAAAGCTGTCAAACCGCCATATTTATCCCTCCGTTAGGAGTTATCTGACGATTGAAAAATAAGCCCTAAGACATTTGTAAGAATTTTAGACCCGAACCAAAAAAAGGGGTAGGTTTGTGACTAACCATTCCACAGCCAAGTTGGTTACAGTTCCTTGGCTAATACCAATTCTAAGATTTACTTGTAAAACGTATGATTTATAGTAAAATATAGACCAAAATCTATTTATTTACACATTGCCGGTGGACCAGCAGGTACTCTATACAATCCCTAGGAATTGTATAGATTACCTAGGTAAAGTATGTAATGGAGAATAATATTCATAATGTTTCATACATTGCCAGTACGCCCCAGGTATTTTATACATTGCCTAGGTATTGTATAAAATACCTGAATTATATAGATTGCCGGTAACATATATAAAAAAATAGATAAAGCCGAGTGCCTTTAAACAATCATACAAAAATTCCCTTTAGCTTTATTATAGTACCCAGTATAGATCAAAATCATCATCTGCTGGTTTGCCTGCGACCCTGGTACTGACGTCGTCCATCCCCCAGACTCCATTGACGTCATCATTGTCACGTGACGGACTCGGCACGACTAGCGAGCGCTGCAGGCGACAGCCTCCACGTGTCGGCTAAACATTGTTTCACATCAATATGATAATTATTGTTTAAACCTTTTATTCTTTGTATACTTTACTAGCGACACGCCCCGGCTTGGCATGGGTGCATGTAGATAATAATAATATAATCCCATTTTCTTTTGGGGTGGTAAAAATCATCAAATGAGTCCTTCTGGTCCTGGGTGGGGCGGAAGGGACTGTCAGAGTTTCTGACTAAAAAACCACCCTGTTCCTTCTGTTGCCCTTTGCGTTCTGGGGCCATGGTATCCTGTTAAGACGAAGTAGACAAATTACAAATCGCTCCCCAAGCCTCTACACAACGCCACGATTTTTTCTGGGTCTCTTACCGCCCCCTTTAGGCCTGCAGCGCCCACAAGGGGGCGTTATCATCCACTTTGGGAATGGCTGGTCTATAGTATACATACAGTATTTATTCATACAATTTGAACCTACCTACGTATTCCTGAGTAACTAATAATGTGTTAAGATACCCGGCATGATTGCATGCATACTTGTCATGAAAATCCGGTTATAACTGGTCATGTTGGCAGATCGCCACGACAGACACGCCTTTTTAACACGCTTTTATTATTATTATATTAGCTTCACTTGTAAGTATGTATGTAAGAGAATCTTGGAATCTTAATTTGACCCACTTCCCGGTCTTCGATTAGGATGAAGTTTTGCACACGATCTGAGTTCTGATGACAATATATGACTAGCTAAGAAACGTCATTACAAATCCAACATGGCGGACATCCAAGATGGCGGATTGGCTATTTGAAATGCACCCCTATTATATGGGTATTAAATGAAAGGGTTTGCTGAATGGGATACGAAAAAAATTTGTGCGTGCTAAAAGCGTGTGTTTTAGTTTTTTAAACTATTAATTAGATATTATCTTGATCATCTCGTGTTGTATTTAAATAAGAAATTAATGGAAATTTTGTTTGTATAAAGTCTTATTCTTGACAGATCGTGGTCGGAAAAATATATGTAGATATAGACGGATTTTTCCGATCATTAATTTTGACTACTATTTGCCCGCGACTGTGTCCGTGTAAATATCGGTTATCGCAGACGAAGTCGAAGTCAAATAAAATGGAGGCCCTTTGTTGGGGTACAAACTTACCCTGTACCAAATTTCATCAACATCGGTTCAGTGGTTTAGTCGTGAAAGCGTAACAGACAGACAGAGTTACTTTCGCATCTATTATACTAATATTATAAAGCTGCAGTGTTTGTTTGTTTGTTTGAACGCGCTAATCTCTGGAACTACTGGTCCGATTTGAATAATTCTTTCAGTGTTAGATAGATTAGTTATCGAGGAAGGCTATAGGCTATATACCATCACGCTACGACCTACGGGAGCGGAGCAGTAACCAAATACGCGGGTGTAACCGCGGTGGACAGCTAGTTTATAATATTTCTCAAACGCAACTTAGTTTTAAGTCGCCTTTAAATCTTATGCTTTCTCTGTCATTTTAAGGTGTATTGCAGCGACAGAGATACATTTAAGAACGTCTTAAAGTTAAGTGTCATTTAAGAATTCTAGGGCAAGACTCTTTATGTGGTTTTAAAACCGCCGAGGCAAGGTAGATCGCCCATCCAGGGCGTTATGTCAAACTCATATTTATTCTTTGAATAAAAGTTATAGATCTGACTATTGAAAAAAATAATTTTAAGAAAAACAAAAAAACCCGACTGCGTAAAAACTGATTAACTTAAATAAAAACTAAAAAGAAAGAAACAAGCCCAGTAGTTTAGAATTCTGTTAAGTAATACTAAATAACTACACAATTGAAATAGTTTTATAATCGATACACATAAAACAAATCATGAATTCTAATGCAGAACAGAACGACTCACAGTCGGGCCCCTTGGGAAGATTTGATTGGTAAAATTTTAATGGGCCCCGACTGTGAGTCGTTCTGATCAAAATCGGCCTACGCATTTGGTCTCTAGAACGCCACATAGAAACAAACATACATACATACATAGACTGATAAACACATTACCCTCCTTTGCGTCGCGCAGTCGGGTAAAAATGAGCCCTAAGAAGATTAAGGAGAACACAGTAGTTTAATGGTACCTATGTAATATAATGTTCTACTTTTGAATTCCCCAGATTTTATAAGGGGCACTCCCCAATTATATTCTTTTTTTGTGTAAAATCCACAGAGATCTCAAAATTCCATAAGCGTTGGACAACAAAGAAACCTATTTGTGTAAGAACACGATGGTACCTACCCTTCCTACGCGATTCATGGTGACGTCACAAGCTTGTGGTCACGTTTATCCTCGTGGAGGCGGGTATGACGACAGCTATCCCTCAGGGGACCGGCAGAGTAGTCCTATATAGGTTAAATTCACTCTTGTATAGAAAAAAATCAATTACTCAGATATGAAGGATTTTCTAATCGGTATTATTTATTTACTAGGTTTTGCTCGCGACTTTTGTTGCGTGAATTTTTTTTACGGACCCCAATTATTTAATTAAAAAATCCAAACAAACAAAGTCTTCAGATTTTTAATATTAGTAGGTATTGATGTTATCTAGATAATTTGACTGTAAGTACTAGGAAATCACTGTATCCTGCTGAAACACTACTTACCCCTATAACTTTTCATAGCTCAATACTTACATAAATAATTAATTACACATAAAAAAGTCGGTTTATAAAAAAAACATTGACACAGTTCGGTGTGGATACGAATACGCAGCGCATACTTCTTTTTGCAATCCAATTTACCTAATAAAATAAACGTAAAAAACATTTTAACTACAATCCATTAAAAAAAAAACGTTACAAAGCAATCGTTAGCACATAATAAGCTTTGTTATTTCACGATTAATATAAATCAATGAAGACTGTTCTTACCCAATTACAAAAAAAACCAGCCTAGATATTAATGCCTCACTGCAGGGCAAAGGCCTCTTGTCATACAGAGAAGGCACGAGCATCGATCACAACGCTTGTTCAGGGTGAAATTGCGATTGAAAACTAAGTGAAACTCCAGGTTTCCTCACGATGTTATTCTTCAGTGGTAGCAGTGATGTCCAAGTTATACATAGAAAAAAGTTTTATCTCCAAAATGCAGTCATTTCAACAAAATACTTATCTACCTAATACAATAACTGCCGCAATTTTTCTAAGGGCTAATTTTTCAATCGTCAGATAACTCTTAATGGACGAATAAATATGGCGGTTTGACAGCTTTTACTTAGAAAATATGTCAAACTGTCATAATTTTGGATAAAAGTTATCTGACTATTGAAAAATCAGCCCTAGTTTTAGGGCTGAAAAATCAGCCCTACTTTTAGGGCTGATTTTTCAATAGTCAATAATGGAATATGGGTCGAATAAGTTTGTTATTACATTCTCTTTGTATATCACCTAAGCATAATGTCTGTATGTAGGTATTTAACCTTTTGACGCCATATTTATGTGACAAACGAAATCTTACCCTGAACGCCAACGTCACAAATATATGACAAAATACACGTCGCACCAAAAACTCAGTTGTAAATCGTATAAGTTTTGGAATCCCTATTTTTTATGAAGGTCATTTGACAGAAAACGTGGCCTGGCGTCAGGGGTACGGCACTACGGCGATACGTTTATACTCTGGCGTTCCAAAGGTTAAGCTATTCGCCTTGTACTCACAAGCGCTACTGCTAAGCATCAGGTTTTTAAATAAGGAATCTCTCTGTAGCAGCCCGGAGTTAAGATGTCGGTGGTGTGACATTCCCCTTTCTTCGGAAAACCGTTGCCCTTGATACAGGGCTGTAGCTAGAGTCAAATTTGAGGTAGGGCAGCATTGGTTACAGGTAGGGCGAAAGTAAAAAAAATATCATAATTGATCTGCCCTTGAAGCATGGGCTCCTAAATCAATCACCATGTGTATCACTGAACTCTAGATCAGAGATGTACATTCAATAGCTAGACAAATAATTTCTGTGACAGCGCATGACCATGGATCTAAGAACTATTAAATCCTCAGTGATGAAGTAAAAGCGAACAAGATGGTTGAACTTCCAGATTTGGATATAGAGATCTAAGGTTGGGCATTGTGATTTCAAGGTAGGGCATTGCCCCACAATGCCCCCCCCCCCCTAGCTACGGCCCTGTCCTGATATTTCCCCGGTCGGATCGGATTGCCGTCCCATCGGACTATGACAGTGAGGAAAGTGGGAGTGCAGCTGTGTTTGCGCACTCTTTGGGTACTTATAATAATAATATGTCCTGCGTCCTGGGCTAGTCTTCAATAAGCTTGCTGCCGAGATTATTAGTATGAAATGAAGTTAGAGACTAAACATGAAAAAGTTCTTGTCATTTCCCGGGTCCCCGTATCCTTCAAACTAGAATAGCGCATAATAGCGATACCTAACTTTTTACCTAAGAACTTTGCAATTTCTTACTTGCAAAAGCCTTTCCTTCATTAATAATTGTTATCAAATAATACAAGATCTTATCCCCATACTATAACCGACCATTAACTTCCAGCTTTCATTCACCAACTGCGTAGAAATGTAAACAGTCTCGGCCTCGGCATTGCGGACTCTTGCGAATCGATACAGCCGGCGAATGTCAAGTTGACGGGGATGAGGGGTGTGGGACGAGGGGGGAACGGTGGAGGGGGGCGAATGACGTCAGACGCCCACACCGCTCCCGGTGAAGCAGGGCGTGGAGGTAGGGCGGTGGTGGAGTACGAGCGAAGCGGGAGATATAGTCGCTTTGGATGTAAATAATCAGTTGATTTTTGTGTATCATTTGATTCTTTTATTTTCTAGATGGGTCTTAGGTGACGCTGGACATTTCTAGCAGTATTTATGGCTGTAATGGAATGAGGTTCAAGCACCTGCCTAGTAAAGAATTCAGGAGTTCTTTGGTGAAAAATTACCACTATTTTGTTTATGTTACTGCACAAATGTTTGTATGGCTTTGATGAAATTTAAAACTATATATTTTATGATACAGAGGGAGACAGAGAACCTCTTGGCAAACCAGCCTTCAGATGGTTTACTATCTATATTATACTATATTATATTATATAAGCGATCGTAAAAAAGTCAAGAATGTGTCCGGCACAGATCAGACACGGTTTAGGAAAGTGGTTATCTAGAGGAATCAAGCGATAGAATGTCCGCAACAAAGAACAGTACGGACACACCCCCGAAATTACTCTTAAAAGCTAGCAAACACCATCCTTAGATTGCCATTAAAATCTGAGTTTTACTTACATCTACTTAAGGTTCCAAGTCTAATGTAGCTTCCATCGCGTGTTCCTGCAGTACCAGATGGCTTTCACTGTCCTACAAGCCTGAAACATTTTTAACTGTCGACTTACCCGACAATGCATTATACCAGTGATATTTGAACTATGTCAGCCTTGAGTTTAATTATAGACTCTTTTATATTTACTTTTCTAGTAGAATAGAGTAAGAAAAACACTGGTAATGTACAGGAGAATGATAAGTTTCTTCCCAACGGTAATTTAAAGGTGAATAAGGACGTCATGATCTTTACGCCCACTTTATATTGGACCTTGGTCCTCGACTTAATGTCTTACGCTTTGTAGACGTTACGGAAAAAAGGGAGGTAGACTTTTGAAGTCTGAAGAGCTGAATAATTGTGGGATTAAAGAGGTGAGAGCTGAGCTAAGCCTAGTTTCGTGCGTATTATACTCATCAATTTAAAGTAAATTGTACTCAAACCTGACAGGAAAAGGTTCAGACAAATGGGAACATCACAGCGAAGCCCAAAGAACTTCAACTTTATTACTGCAACTTTAAGGATCAAAATGATATTTCTGTTTTCAAACCAACTGATGTTAGAACTTCCTGGTCAAAAAAATCAATAACAAATTGCACCTGCTATGTTACCTCTTCACCACCTTTAGTAGATAATGCCTAATGCATTAAGTCTACCTTTTTCTTTTTGTTGCTCAAAGCTTAAATAAATAAATTAATTATGTCTTTCGAAAACAAGTAATAAGTAGATTGCCTGTAGTTGCCAAGTGATTGTCTATGTAGGTACTTATGCTGACGAAAATCCCAATTCAATATAAGCTTCATTAGGATAAGTAAACAAACGTCTCTGGTTTCGATGGCAACAAGATATTGGGTGACTTTTCGTTAAAAGTAAAGCTTGTCTTTGAGACTAAGCTATAAAAAAATATGAAATACTGTCTACTGTCTCTGTCTGTCTGTCTCTGCCTCTGTCTGTCTGTCTGGCTGAGTATTATTTGTTTCTTTTTTGTCTGTTTACAATTCTGTCTGTTTCTTGCAAAACTTTTCCAGTCAGATTAGGCGAAATATGCAAGACAACTCAGCCAGAAGTTTGGCTGGCAATACAAGAAAAATAATAAATACTATCTGCCTTCCATAAAACTTTTCAGTTGGACCATTAAAGGTCAATAGTTACACGTGCAAGAGAAGCTCAGTTCGCCCCTGAACTAGACTTTGACGCAAGCGGAGGAGAGCCTCAACCCCCAGGGGGGTCGGTGAAGTATCTGGCGAGCCGGCAACAGGCACTCTTTGCCCTTTCCCAGACAAGCTTCCGCTGGAACAACGTCATTGAATGCTAAGGCGAACTTGAACGCAGTGTGGCGGGTTTTAGATGCATTTTCTCTGCATTATGACTTGCGAGTGATGTATCTAAATACATGAAATCGAAAGGACTCACTCATCACGAAATATCCAAAACCACTCGACGTATAAAGACGAAATTTGGCAGGGAGGTAGTTTGTAGTTAGTAGTCGGATTTTCCAAAAGTCACCCCCCAAGGGGATGAAACTAGGGAACAAAATTGATTAAAGAAATCAAGTTTGACGCGAACGAAGTCGCTGGCAGAAGCTAGTATAGTTATATACCTATCTCCCTCTTCTCAATATAGAGAAGAGGGAGATAACAGAATAGATAAATAAATTGGATTTAAGTACTTATTTTGGAAGTAATTTTCAAAATTTAAGATATTTATCACTGATTAATTTTAAATCTATTCCAAGTACAACTATTGGAAGTAAATTGACCTGTTTTTGCTGTGTAGTAATGTAACATAATGTGCATATTGAATTTGTTTGAAGTAATAAATATTGAATCAGAATGGGAGTTGGTGTGAGGAGATTGAATGATATGAATGAAATGGGAGTGAATGTAAGATTGAAGAGAATGATAGCCGAGAAGAGAATATATGTATTATGCTGAAGAACTTACAGATATAAACTTGGACTCTTTATAAAGAAGCTCGTTCAACACAAACATAATTATTGCAAAAAGAAATGAACTAAATTCTTAAACAAAAATACGTAATCCAACTGAAATATTTACAAATCCTGAAAAAAGAAAAGGTCTCAGTAATTTTAATTGACCCTATCGAGGCTTTATCCATTTTCCTATCTGAAATTCAGAAATTCAGCGCTTTTATTATTGCGGGGGCTTTTGTATCCTTAAGATAAAGGCGTAAAGCGTTTTTCCTTTGCTGTAAATGTATGGACAGTAAAAATGGGAAGAAAGCTGAACCTACATTATAAATGTTAATTGTATGCTATTCTTTGTATTTATTTATAAAACTTTATACAATAAAAGGTACAAAGACGGACTTAATGCCATCGACAATCATTTTAAGTAGTGGCTTCAGCAGATTTTTTTCATATTTTTTTTTTATTGCTTATTCCTTCATATAAAGAAATTAGCTGTCCGCCGCGGTTACACCCGCGTCTTTGGTTACTGCTCCGCTCCCGTAGGTCGTAGCGTGATGGTATATAGCCTATAGCCCTCCTCGATAACTAATCTATCTAACACTGAAAGAATTTTTCAAATCGGACCAGTAGATCCAGAGATTAGCGCGTTCAAACAAACAAACAAACAAACACTGCAGCTTTATAATATTAGTATAGATGAAAACCTTAAAAAGTAAAAATCAGAGTCAGTTATCCCTAGTCTATAAGTCTATCACTTAGACCCACCGCACCTCTCGTTGGATTTATCGACCAGCTATAAGCATGAATGGCGTTGACGTCACTGGCTGCCTGCGGGGCGGTGGGGCGCGGGGGTATGTTGGCTATGCCAGGGGTGCAGCCTTGAACTTGCTGCATCGATCCTACACCCCTGCACTTGAACCGAACGGGTCCGGGCGTCGTTCATGAACAAGTGAACATCGTTCTGTGAGCGGCAATTGTTTGGAATGTTCATATTGGATTCTTGTTTTAAATTTTCATGAGTATGTGTGTTTAAATATATATTATGGTGTTAGTAAAGTGTACAATTTAGTAGTATATTATGTATAACACAACCAGAAAATAAAGTCGCTTCCCGCCGTTCGTACGCTTAAATCTATTAAACTACGCTACGGTTTTTAATGCGGTTTTCTTCAATAGATAGAGTGATTCAAGAGGAAGGTTTAATACGTATAGTTAGTAGGTATCTACATTCTACTCATGCGAAGCCGGAGCGCGTTGCTAGCTAACCAATAATATCAAGTCATAACTTCGATAAAAAAAAACACTTTATTTTAATCTGATTAATTTTCAATTTACTATAATATTAGATAATTCCCTTGTTCACAATCTAAACTAAAATTAGACTATTTCTATCTTTTTCTATCCAATAAAACAAGAAAGAGATTAATGTCAATAAGAGCTGTCAAATTTAGTCAATCTGACATATCCATACTATTATAGTTGACATCCTATAACGTGTAGATTAAAAATAGGGAAAAGTTCAAGGCAAAACTAATTTGACATCTCTAACTTAGTTCTTAAATGTCACCGTCTTTTTCTTTCGCTGTATGTTAGTAAAAGATGTCAATTCTCTAAATTTAGTCTAGTTTGTGAACAAGGGAATCGGCACCATTAGCTCTGAAATCAATACATAGATATTCAATTGAGTTGGCAAAAATGGAATCGTGTTTTTACAGCTTAAGTATATGTCAATTGATTAGTGGTTTCTATGAATACCCAATTACGATGCCAAAATATGAAGATGATTTGAATAAGCCTGTATATTTTTACACACAAGGAAAATATGTACTTACATATTTACCGCCATTACGTGCCTGATTATGTAGGAAAATGAACGTTTTCGTCTGTAATAGCTCTATTTATAACATCTTATTCTTAGACTTGCAAAAATCTTGTTATTTTGGGGTAAAATTTCTATTTTAGGCGTATGTATTTCTGTGCTGACGTGCAAAGGTGTGGTTCTTAAACATAACATTACGCCTGTTTTCCATGAAGGGTTGGGTAGAGGTGTTCGCATTAGTACACCCACATTTCGCCTCTTAGGGCCGAAACTGCGTTAAGCGGGCACCCGCGCGGGTTCATACAAAACTGCTCCGTCGCGGGGTCACGCGCGGGCTTCCGTCACGGGGAGGCGCGCCCCGCACCCTCGCAACGGGGCCCGCCTCCGTGCGACGGGACCCGTCGCGGGGGCACGCGCGGTGCGGGCTTATTCAGTCAATAACGATATGTCATACGGGTCGTACGCAGTGTAGCCAACCCTACAGTTTTAACTGTAGATCTACAGTTTTTTCGATATCTCCTCAGTTTTTAGTTCAGACCTCCAAATCTACAGTTTTTTTCTTTATGAAGCTAGCGCCTCTATTTTATTTGCTGCGTATCCCATACCAACTTGATTTTAGCAAAATCTACGCTAATTTGATAAAAATATGTACGATTTTAACCCTATTCTTGGCACGGTGGATAATTTGATACGCTGTACTTTTCAAAAATCTAGAGACATACACATAAATGTCAAGTAAAATTTTTGAAAATTTAAAAAAAAAATTGCCTTGAATAAAATAAAATAAAACTGAAAACCAATAGAAAGGATGTGCAAATTGAAAACGAAGCAGTATTAGTAGAAATAATGTAAAATAAAGGAAAGTATTATTTTTTTGCTTTATTATGTGGTTTTATTGATAATTCAAAATAATAAAGTTATTAAATAGTTCAAAATAAGAAAAGCTGTAGATTTACAGTTCTTTAAAAAGAATTTTACAGTTTTCTACAGCTTTATGAAAGCTTCTTTGCAGTTTTAGTCTCGGTTGGGGTTGGCAACACTGGTCGTACGCACGCTCGGAGAAAATCAAGGATAATAATAATAACGACTGATACATGCCACTGTTAAAATTGTACTAGCGACACTGCGTAAATAAAATAATAAAACCGGTGACCGCGACGGTCCCCGCGACGGGACCCGTCGCGTACCCACGGAGCCCGCTCGCGTGTCCACGCGCGTAGACACGCGACGGTTGCCCGTCGCGGGCGCCCGCTTAACGCAGTTTCAGCCCTTACAGAGAAGGCACGAGACTTGCCTTGAGCATCACGGTTGCTCAAGGCGGATGGACGATTTCGGACTTTACTATAACAATTAAAACAAATCTTTTTAATATTATAAATGTAAAAGTTTGTAAAAATGTTTGAATGTTTGACACTCATTCACTCGTCAACTATTGAACAGATTTGGATGAAAATTAGTACATACAGGGTGTCATTGCAAAACAACATTTTTCCCTTTGAACTAAGTTTTGGTAATTTCGGGTGAAGATAAGACAGACAATTGTTTTAATCGATCGAAGACCACACTTTCCGGATTAATTATCAAAAAAAATATTTCCAAAAAACGCGACACAAAAAGAGAAAATCAGCAAAATCGGATGCAAGGAAGAATGTCCCAAAAAATCACTAAAAATCGTTTAGCTCCTAAACCGCAAAAAATGGTAGAACATACATGGGGGTGGTTTGGATAGTCCAAGAAGAGAGGCTTCCAAAATTTTTGTTTGGACGTCCTTATCTGGGACACCCTGTAGATAGACTATTTCCACATGGATTACCAAAGTCAAAGTCAAAGTCAAAGTCAAATCATTTATTTCAATTAGACCATTAAAAGGCACTTTTGAACAGTACCACACAGGATACTTTTTTCCCAGTAGGTAATCTGTTCTCTTGTGATAATAGTTCACCTTACATTACGGAGTTGTTCTTTACGCGAGCGAAGCCGCAAGCAAAAGCTCTAGTAATAAAAGTAAAACTAAAACAAAATGGCATCAAAAAATTCCTCGGCGTCAAAACATTTATTTGATCTTTGTTTGTATTAAAAAACTGTACCAGATGGGTAAAATCGGAACCAAATTACTGTACCTACTCGAAACTATGACGCACCCACTGCGAGTGTTGAAGGCGTGTCCGCGCCCGTCTCCTTTTAACAAAAATTAACTTCTGCTGAGCATGACGTCAATTCCCAGGGCGGGAAGTGTTATTGAGTTTTTCCATCAGGAATTTCTCAGAAACAGCCTCGGAGTCTGGATTTGTGCCCGGTTAATGGCAATAGGCTTGCTCCCTATCACATGGGACTTAAACATAACTGGCGAAATGTGGGTGTACCTGTACTAATACACCTCTGCCTAACTCTTCCGAGATTACAGGCGTAATGTCCTGCAGTAGGACAATAAAAGGCTGGAATTATTATTATTTTAATTGTTATAAGCTACTCTACGTATTGAGGGCGTACATATTTCTAAAATTAGAAAAAATGTAAAGAAACATTCTCAAAATAAATTAAAATTTCGGAACAATTATTTTAAGCCACAAAAACTTTTGGCACGAATTATTTTTAAAACTGTGTCAGCCATTGACCAACAATGACAGTGATATAATTAGATCCCTTCTTCGTCATACGTTCGTCATGTAATTCGTCATGCGGTGACGGCGGACGCGTCACGCTGTCGAGTTCGTCGTGACAGACTCGACGTCACTTGATAAGGCGCACTGAGGAGGAAAATAAAATTGAGCATGAATTCTTTTTTCTTTTGTTTTACTTTAGGTCTTGCTTATAATTTCCAAATGGGTACATATTTAAGATTTTTTGGTTGTGTTACACCCCCAAACACTGCCTCGTTGATCGCAAAGCGCGACTTCTGTGCATGAGGTCTTGGGTTCGATTCCCAGGTCGGGCAAAGTAATATTGGGTTTTTCCATCAGGAATTTCTCAGCTCGGAGTCTGGGTTTGTGCCCGGTTGATGGCAATAGGCTCGCCCCCATTACATGGGACTTAGGTAAACATAACTAGTGAATTGTGGGTGTACCTACATAATGGGTACACCTCTAGTCTGCCTAACCCTTCGGGGATTACATGTTATGTTATGTTACACCCCCATACTTCGGAAAGCGCGTAATGCCGTCGATCCTGACTGTTGTTCGTAGATCTTTGACAGTCGTTACGGGTAGTCAGAAGCCCGAAAGTCGGACTACCAGTCTTACCAAGGTATATCGTGTTAGCCAGTAACTGGGTCGTGTAAAATACTAACTACTAGAGAATACTGTAAAATACTGGTATACAGCTGTATTCGGGTAGACTGGAAGCCGACCCCAACAAAGTAAGGAATAGGCTAGGCAGATAAGTAACTTCAAGTTTATAAAGTTACTCCAGCTAATTTAATTTCACCCTGTATCTTGTATCAGCATTTTCTTTCAAAAGAGCTACCGTTATTTTAACAACTTCAAAAATGTTATCAGTAAGATATGTCATAAAAATAAATGCATTTCGTTATCTAAATGCAATTGGCGTTATCACCTTGGATATTTTTGTGAACACCTACATTATTATGTGACTAAGACCATTTTTAACCGACTTCAAAAATTAAGGAATAGGTTCTCAGTTCTACCCTTGTTTTTTATTTATATATAGGTATGTAGGTAGAGAAATACAGCCATTTAACATATATAGGGCATATTATACTCTATAAAAAAACAATAACGTTACCGATATCAGAAAAAAAAACAAACATACAACGAAACAAACAAACATCAAACAAACAAACAAACAACACAACAACAACATCGACAACAACAACAACATCGACAAACAACAACAACAACAACACAACATCGTTTTTTAAATATTTTTACTTAACTTTAGTCTTTGTTTCTTGTTATGCTTGTATGCTGAGAGAGAACATAGCTTCCTATTAGCGTAAACAATTTCAGAATTGGACCAGTAGTTCCGGAGATTAGCGTGTTCAAACAGAAAAGCAAACAAACAAACTCTACAGCTTTATAATATTAATAATGTAGATGAAATCCTCCAGAGAGATACTGTACAATATCATTCTATGTAGCTTCTTTGAACCTCTCTTTTGTTACCTATTAGGTACCTTCAAATATTGAGTCAAAGTCTTTGATGAAGCTGCACGTGTAAAAGATTTATATCATTACAATCGACAAAAGTTAAGAAGACGGAATAATTATTTGTTGCTGCATATATGTGCCTATACACAGACCGGTATGGTCTTATCACATACAAGATGACATAGTGAACTTCATACCATCAAGAATTGTTTTTTTTACATACTATATACTTACGCCTTTTTTCCATGGGGGTAGGCAGAAACCACAGAACGCCACCTTCTACAATCCTTACATACTCCTTTCGCCTCGTCCACGTTCATACCTACATCTCGTCATACAAGCACGCCGGTTACGAGTACTGCGCACCTGACCTTTCTGAAGAACCTAAACAATGAGGTCAGTGTAGGTCTTTCTAAGGCGTCCTGCGTTGCCACTCACATATGCCATATAAATACCCTTTGTTAATCGTCTTTCACTCATTACTTACAAACTATATTAGTAAAAACAAAAACAGTTTGTGACATCACTACTACTATTATTTTTGCAAATAAGCCATAACTACTGAAAAACCAAAACTATCAATGCAAGCATGAATCAATATCCAAGAAATTCCACAAAAACTCCAAAATTTTCCTACAATAGTTCCGGTTTTTGCACGGCACGCGGTCTGTTGTCATTTTTTTATCAAATACCGAGTTATGCGCAAGCGCCGATAGCGGTGCGCACGTCGCTTCTGTCACGTAGGCGAAGCCCTTCGGATCTGAGCCACGGATATTTTGAGATGTTTTGTTAAGATCCAGTAAATTAATCATTTTTACTGTTTGATGGTAACTTGTGGTTATAGTAACTTTAAAAACATTGTGGTATAGGTACTTAAATGTTACGTATGGTGCCTTTACTCATTGTTGAATTTTCATTCCTATGTATAATCTTCTCTAGGAATTTCTTCTGTATTGTGGGTACAAGCATATAGACTGAACCCTTTACGACCTCTAGGCCATACCAATATTTGCCCCATGCGGGAATAGATCCTGAGACACGCAGCTCAGCAGCCAATCGCTTATCGACTGCGCCAACCGCGTCATCGATCGGGAGGTATACTATAGGGCAGGAATGGCAAACCTTTATTGGCGAACGGATGTATGATGGCAAGGATGGATGATGTATGTAAGATATCCAACAAAATGACTCTCGAAAGTTTCCAAGGAAAATTACTATGACATGCAAATATTTCTTTCAAAATATTTTCCCACGAAGTTCCACGTTTTATCATAAGTACCTATATACTTAAGCTACTTACCTACAATATCTTATGGTCTTTCATACAATTGTCTGACGTAATATTGTGATACATTAATCATTGATATCACTTGATATTGAACGAAATACGCGTGTTTGGAGATAAAGAAGGTTCTAGTTAGAAGTAGTTTTTATTTCAAATACATTTTGACGCGATAATGTTGACTGATTGGTATCTGACTGAGTTATGTAAAGGATGTGGCCTTTTTTTGTCAATGGAGTTTGAATTAAAACTAACATAGGTTCTGCCCCGACTTCGTAGGCTTAGAAGTCAAGTATATCATACGTCATAGCCTATGACGCTATGACACTTGGCAACAGTGTAGCTCCAGAGAGTATCTACCTCTTACAAACAAAAAATAAATAAAACAAATAATAATAATAAACAAACTTGGTCTCTTTATAATATCATGTAAATAGAAGAAGAAAAAAACATCAATTAGATAACTTACTTGCAGTCGCTCCATGTCAAATATTATTTGGTTTTCAGATGGAATCAGGTAATACTGGAAGCAAACCCCAACATAGTTGGGGAAAAGCAGAAAGGCAGGTTAATTTGATGCTGGCAACAAATATTACATCAAATACAAAACACACTGACACGCAGACCTATTTTACTATTTATGATGCAATGCCAAGGCTCAGATTCAGAAACAAAACTAACCATCAACTTACTTTTTGATCTGTCAAAATTGATTTTGTTAGATCGAAGAGTAAGTTTACGTTAAGCCTCTGAATCTGTTTTCAGAGACGACAGATTTAGAGGTTTGTCTTCATTTAGAAAGCTTCGACAGATTTTTACTGGCCATGGTGGTATCACAGGCGAAATGACTGTTATGGTAAAAATGACCCTTATTTTATTTGAAATTAAGGGTAACGTAAAAATGATTATAAAAACCATTCGAGTCATATTTTTTTACTACAAAAGCAGTAAAAAAATATCGTTTCTATCATTTTAGTTGGAAAAAACAAAGTAATTAACTTGAAAACTAATATTTTCCGGGTAACTTACTGTAGATCAGCACAAAAACACAATCGCATGCGTGCTTCGATATCAAGGGATTAGCAACTCTTGCGCAAGTGTGGGAGCGGCGATATCTCCCTTATCTGATAAGGACAGCTGTGGTATCTGGACACGTGATTCGAGGTGATGTTTAGACGACGTTCCAAGAGGTATACCTATTGATATAACAAAAGGTGCGTGCGCGTGTATCAGCTGATAATTAACGTTATTGAAGTAAAAGTAGTAGGTATGTAAGGATTGTAGGTACCTACTGAAGTTAGATTCAATTTTGCTGGTTTGCTTATACTCCGTGAATTTTAATTCGTTGTAAATCTTTCAGGGGGTGAATGTACTCATGAATTATGAACAACTTTTATTAAAAGTTGTTCATTTTCATGAGTACATTCACCCCATTCATTTTACAATTTGATCGTAATGTAGTACAGTCTGTTGGCAAAGACGTCTGACCCACCCTAAAAACAAACGAATTTGGACCCTCAGCTTGTAACATTAAGGTTTATTCAATTTATATGAGCTTATCAGACAAGTGCTCGAGAACTCGATGAACGAATACAATACCAAAACAGACACGCAAATTTGATCTTTAACACGTAACTTTAAGGTAACATTGTCGGAGCTACCGGTATTATATAATTTTGTTAAGCTATTTTAATCCTTATCTCGTTGACATTAAAGTTGAAAAGCTTTTAAGTTACACAACATAATTTTATTACAAACCAATCTTTAATTTCGCGTATTCCCAACAAGTTCTTGTGGCTTAGCGGTTTAATGCTGGATTGGCGACTAACAACATGTGGGTGTCAAAACACAGTCCACCTATTATCAGTTTCTTTTTTAATTTGTTTTCATTTCTACAATATTGGTTGCATTATTAAAGAACGACCAATAAGATTTACGTCAATTTATCTTGTTAACAGGTGGGTAAATTAAAAAACTTTAAAGTTCACAGAATTTAGTAAGGCAAGGTAAAATATGTTTGCGCGTAGTCACTGCATACCCGTAGCATTTAAAAATACCAGTTTTATAATGAATACTAATATTTATTTTTCAACTACCCACTTATTACAAGTAATGCGAAAATATTACCATTTTAGAAAGTTTTTATTTGATGATTATCCGTCTATAGTTCTTTACAATAATACAAGAAATAGTTTTTAAATAAATTCTAAATTGAAAGCAAAACAATATGTTCGTCGCAGGATTTGATCTCACAACTTGTTTTTCGCAGTCTCATATAAAGGCCACGAGACCAGAATTACTTGAATGCAATCATTAAAATAAGCTATTACACTAATAATATTATAACAAGTAGTTATAATATATAACCTAATGCTAACGTAATAAAGATCAAATTTGCGTGTCTGTATTATGATTGTGTTTGTTCATCGAGTCCTCGAGCACTAGTTTGACAAGCTCATATAAATTGAATAAACCTTAATGCTACAAGCTGAGGGTCCAAATTCGTTTGTTTTTAGGGTGGGTCAGACGTCTTTGCCAACAGACTGTACATTATTGTATGGATCAGCTGTTTTTTTTTTCACATTTCGTACTATGTCCCTTAATAAAAGTTGTTCATATTCATGAGTACATTCACCCCCTGAAAGATTTACAACGAATTAAAATTCACGGTGTATACAGCCTTATTTTATTTTGAATTGTTTTATTTTATTTTTTGTTAATTTTTGGAATTTTAATTGCACTATTATGGATCATGTTGTCTGAAATAAATGATTTCTTTTATTAGCCTCCCTCGTTGGTGTAGTGGTCTCAAAGCGCGACTGCTAAGCATGAGGTCTTGGGTTCGATTTCAAGTTCGGGCAAAGTGTTATTGGGTTTTTCCATTAGGAATTTTTTAGTAGCAGCTTCGGAGTCTGGATTTGTGTCCGGTTGATGGCGATAGGCTTGCCCCCTATTGCATGGGGCTTAAACATAACTGGCGAAATGTGGGTGTACTAATGGGTACACCTCTGCATTTTCCTTCGGGGATTACAGGCGTGATGTTGAGAAATTATATTAAGTATAGAAAAATACCAAATTTGAAACTTAACAATAACGAAATAAATAGGAATTTGTAATGCAACCTGTAGATTGCTAAAAATTATGATTAGTCACTGATTGCTATTTAAATTCTTTTATTATGTTAATAAGTCATTTTTTAATATTCATTGTATTAAAGTAATGAAGATATAAACTTACGAATACTGCAAATTGCCAGTCATCCTTAGATATTATAATCCTGTTGATATTGACTTGCTCACACGCACGTTCGTTGCGCGTGACATGCAACGACGATTCGATTTTTAAATATTTTCCTGCCTCATTGCATAACGAGTTTTAATTTTAGAAAAATCCAGTTTTTGAATTTCGAACTATGTTCCGACTGTAGTAAATACTGCTTTAAATCCAGATTTAATCTATCATTTTTGTATTTAGAACTTTACTGCAGTTGGAATGAAGTTCGAAATACAAAAACTGGGCTGAATTTAAATTAGTTGGAACTGCTTTCGGTTTGGGATTAATAACGGTACGGTTGGTGCAATGAGTGATTGGCTGCTCCGCTGCGTGCCGTGGGTTCGAATCTCGCACTATACAAATATTTGTATGGCCTATAGATAGTTGTTCCGGTAAACGCACCCTGTATCGTACAGGAGAAATTCCTAGTGTGGGGTAACGTTTAAAAAACAATGATTTATATTTGAGAATCATATCAGTAAAGTATATTAACAGGCGCAATAACAGGCGGTTTTTGCTATCAAAGCGTACGTATATGATTCATATCCTCATAATTTATGAATACAGCTCATCTGGTATCCCTTATTGGAAAAAACCATTTAACATGCAATAAATGTATTAAGACGTGTGCAATAAAACTGAAATCATTTCAGAACTGTGTACATTTTTTAAGGAAAAGAGTGTGTATTTCTATTGCCACTATAACAAAAAATAATTAAAATTAATGTTTGTTAAAAATTTTAGGCAACGTGTTTTTTGTATGTCCTGTCATTTATTTGCTATAAATAAGGTACAGTCAGCAAAACAGATAGGTATGCAGGGTCGTCAGATATATTTGAAGTTTTCTTAGAAACCGATGGATGTTTTCTAATGTAATTTAATTTAAAACGTAGATAATAAACAGTTCATTAATTAAGTTAAGTTTCAAATTCAAATTCAAATTCAAATTCATTTATTGCGAAAGTTCAGTTTCAGTCAAAGACATCCATCGGTTTCTATGAAAACTTCAACTATAATCTGACGACCCTGCATACAGTACGGCCGTCGTATCTTGGCGGTTCTGAAGTTAGCTGTTTAGCTGCGCAATGAATCTTTTAGGAATGATATTGTATACTGCGCAGCCTGCGGCTAACTTCAGAGCCGCCAAGATACAACGGCCGTATTGTACCTACTTATCTGTTTTGCTGACTATACATGAGTAATTGTAGTGACAGTTATAGACCAAGACATAATTATGTCAGCTAAGTACAATACGTGCTACGAAAGATAAGACTTGACAGACCACATAAACTTTATTATTTCGTAATAAATATTAAAATATTGTTAAGAATTTTAATCTAAATGTCATTGGAATATCCTTGAATATATACACAAATTTAAGATCATAGGCATCATAACCGGCCACTGTCCCCTAAACAAACAGCTATTCACCATAGGTGTGACAGATAGCCCTCTGTGCAGAGGTTGCATGGAACACCACAGCATGTGCTCTTGGAGTGCAGAAGCGTGGCGGATCAACGGGCACGAACTGTACAATCGCCGGCATCGCTCTCCGAAACCTGCAGCAACCTGAAAAGGCTGCTGGCATTCTGGGAGGACCTGGGATGGTTGGAGTGATTCTTGAGGATTCGATCTTTTTTACACGTACATTGGCCCAACAAAGAGGCTAAGTGCGGAAACAGCCCAGCTAACCTAACCTAACCTATATACACAAATTATGGATAACTATTTCGTACATCCATACCTGAGCAAGCTCCCCATTACTGACGCTTATAAAGTCTCATCTTTCGTGGTACGTATTGTACGGAATGCTACGGAACCCTTCGCGTGCGAGTCCGACTCGCACTACGCGGGTTTTTTTATCGTCATATACTTTATTCCACAATCAGCATGTTCCCACATAACTTAACACTATCTTCATAAACACAGGGCGTTTCCCTCGATAAGAACTATACATAACAATCGTACTTAATCGGTCGTGGCCGTGGAAATCAAACGAGAGACACGCGTTTGTCACGCACCCAGCGACATGCGTCACGAATCACGATAATCGTGTCACATCCTGGTGAAGGTTATCTTCGTGTGTCCAGGGGGTGGCCACCCGAGTGTTGGTAATGCGTGATGATGAGCACGTAGAGCAGGTGAAGCTATAATGTTGAGCTATGTGCTGCAGAATAAGAATCCGTTTGGAATTCAGAAGTAACCTACTGGATTATATGTGTTTTACTTACAAAAGAACTCTGAACTATTGTATAGGTACTATACCTAATGATGAATATAAAGAGCCTTTTCTGTCTCACTCTTGGGCGAAGTTCTCTCTCCAATCTTATTTTTCTCTTTCCAATTCTGAACAATTCTATCCAGTTCATCCCGCCATCTCCTTCGTGGCCTGTCGCGCCCCTGTCTCACTGTCTCAGGGCACCAGCTCTGTGTTACTTGTCCAGTATAAGGTAGTTATTCCTGCCCAGTCCCGTTTAAGTTGGGAAGCCATTTCACAGAAGTTTTAAGGGCAATATTTCAAACTTGAAGATGACTCAAACTTACGAAACCTGAGGTTTACATAATGGGTACTCACTGTCATCATCCAACTTCGTTGAAGACATGATCCTCTGACTTAAAAAATACATTTATATCATTTATAACATACATAACATCACGCCTGTAATCTCCGAAGGGTTAGGCAGAGGTGTACCCATTAGTACATCCACATTTCGCCAGTTATGTTTAAGTCCCATGTAATAGGGGGCTGCTACTGAGAAATTCCTGATGGAAAAACCCAATACTTGGGAATCGAACCCAAGACCTCATGCTAGTCTAGAGGCAGTCATATATATGTCATAGTCACGAGTATATCATTTTATATAAGTGATATTAAGTGGTATGGAGATTTACCAGAGGCTTCGCAGATGCGTTGCCATTCTAAAATCTAAACATAAAGCTAAAATGTCTCACGTAAATAACCAGCATTAATTTCCTTCAAACCCAAATTGTTTTATTAAGAAAGGAAGGCCGTTTCTGATGATCAGCAGTCAACTCACTTCACCAAAATTCACCAAAGAAGATTTTTCCAGAATACACCAGCAGATCATCACACGGCATCATACACAAGCGTGACAGCTACAGAACATTCTCACTTCATTAAACACTGGTACTTTTTATCACTACTAGTGCCACTTGAAGCTATCAGATCGAGGGTAAAAGTCACATTATATAAACAAGTTTCAATAGTTTTCCATCACGCATCAACTGCGTGATAAGTAGTAATCTTTTGACAACATACGTCACGTGGGGCCGTGATAAGATATCACATCAATACATTGATTATTGTTAGATAATAATGTGTTTCAATACACGGATTACAATGTTGTTCTTTGTGTTGTTGATTATTTAGGTGTGTGATTATAATCTTGGAGGAACTGTTTTTGGAACATGATTCAGATGGTAACATTTTTTGGGCGGTGTCGAATTTTTTATCAAGTTACTGATTGGGTAGAAATGATAAGATACGGGTGTAAAAAAATGGCTAAGATAAGAAAAGTGATCATTTCAGCATTTTCACAATTACTAGGTATATGACGAGAGGTCCATTTCCTTTGTTTTATCATATAATGCGCTGTTATGATTATCGGTGAAGAAAAACATCGTAAGGAAACCAGGACTTATAATTAATATACTCAAGTCTGAAATCGCCAATCCACCTTGAGCAAGCGTGGTGATCAATGCTCATGCCTTCTTTGTAAGTGAAGAGGATTTTACCCTGTAGTGAGACAATAATAACTTTTAAATGTTAAAAATTAATTAAATTAATTCTAATTTATTTTTTTTTTTTTTTTTAATAGACTCGCCCCCTTTTATATGGGACTTAAACATAACTGGTGAAATGTGGGTGTAGGTACTAATGTGTTCACCTCTGCCTAACCCTTCGGGGATTACAGGCGTGATATTATGTAATGTTAAATCTTGCAAGGCAACAAGCAACAACAGTTGCAGAATCATAATTAACATGCAAGATTGCCATGTGAAATGCCAATGAATGCATTCCACAACTTTTCTTGATAAATCCTATACTGTCCAGGCCGTTCGTTTGTGAAATACATTACCAGTTGCAATGAAGCGCGCGCAATCTTTGCCTGTATTTAAAAGACTCGTGAAGGAACATTACTTGTTGTTGTGATTTTGTTCTTGTTGTTAACTTTACTGTATACTACAGTCGTCATTTATTTTCGATGCTTGCATATTTAGTATGTATGTATCTATGTGTCTATTATATAGCATATGTATGTATCTGTGTATCTATTATAGTATTTGTACTATTATACTTTTAATTTGCACCATAGACTACCCCCATTTCATGTCCAAATATTCACTGTCCATTCCAAGGTTGCCTGGAAGAGATCGCAGTAAGCGAGAAGGCCGCCAATTGTATGTTTTGTAGTTGATAGTTTATTTTAAGGTCATATATAATCTGGTGTACAATAAAGAATATATAAATAAATAAATAAATAAGATTGTATAAAAATAATAATATCAGCCTATTATTGTCCTACTGAAAAGGCCTTTGTCTTACAAAGGCCTTTTCTCAAGGGCAAGAGCTCGTGCTCAAGGCGGATAGGTGATTGCATAAAACTGGCAACTATACCTCTTTATTATCACATGATTGCATTATATAACTTTGTCGCAAATAATAACTGGCACCCTGAAATCTTATACTACTAATGTAAATGCAAAAGTTTGGATGGGTGCATGTTTGGTACCAAATCACGCCAGAACGGCTGGACGGATTTGGATGAAATTTGGCACCTAGATAGATTATAGTCTGGGATAGCTCATAGGCCACTTTTTATACCGAAAAAATGTACGGTTCTCGTGGGATAATATGATCAACTTTGACGCAGACGAAGTCGCGTTCATAATATACAGGGTCATTAAATTTACCCGAAACCTGAAAAGGGGTCATTGTACTCATCATTCAGCTGTTCCATACATTACGATCGTGTTGTGTAGCATTTTTGTAGGGAACAGTTGTTCTTTTTTTTTTTTCATTATTTCGGGGTTGCTCCCATAGTAAAAGTTGTTCATAATTATTATGAGTACAATGACCACTTTTCAGGTTTCGGGTAAATTTTCAATTACCCTGTATATTATATATAATTTTTTGAGTTAAACAATGGTCCCTGATATAGACCAATAACGATAACGAGAAATATTGTATTTCCCTGTACCATATCTCTTGAAAACATACATAATCTATACATATAAAATGCTTTGTCCTGAACGGATCAACGCACAGCCTAAACCACTTATCGTAGAGACCTGAAACTTGGAAGGTGTGTTCTTTGTATGACGTAGGCATGTGTTAAGAAAGGATCTTCCAAAATTCACTCCCTAAGGGGACGGAACGGGGGCCAAAGTTTGTGTGGGGAAATAAGATTATTTAGATAAACTTTCCACGTGCATGAAGTCGTGGCCAAAAGTTAGTTCTTACATAAAACCTAGTATTTACATGAATGATAATAATATGTGTTATAATTAAATTCTTTATCAAGAACATGTACTTCCTGCGTGATTTAGTGAAAACTAGCGGGTACTGATAATGATTGTTAATTGCTTTTATTGCCATGTTTACAAATGTGGTTGTTATGACTTTATTACTTGTAGGGGTTGAATGAAAATATACGAGTACATTACCTACGTTCAGATTTATGTGGATTGTTCATTGAAGAATAATTATTGATTTAGCGACAGTCTACCGAAATTCATCACGGCTGTAATCCCCAAAGGTTTGGCAGTGGTGTAGGTACCCATTAGTACACCCACATTTCGCTAGTTATGTGTAAGTCCCATGTGATAGGGGGCGAGCCTATTGCCATCAACCGGGCACAACCGATCCCTAACTTTAAAAAAAATATAATACAGCCTATGTTACTCAGGGTGAATGTAGCTTTTTAATGGTGAAAATAATTTTGAAATCGGCACAGTGGTTTTTGGGTTTATTCATACACACAAAAACACAAATCTTTCCTCTTTATAATATTATATTATATAGTGTAGATGTAGATTGATTCTCTTTAAAATGGCCTGTAAACACACATTTCAAATACAAAAGTATCTTCAATCAATCGATAACGCTACGATAAGGTCATTCATTTAACGATACTACAAACACGAAGCGATCGACTCGATACAAGTAGTCTATATTTATATGGAAACAGATTTAAATGTTATTAAGCGCTAATTGGAGCCGTTGAACTTGTTAGTATGTGGTCCATGCCCTACTTATGAAGATTATCATGCATTCTTGTAAATAAAGGGCTTTTTCAACACACTTGGTCGTAAAGTGGCTCTTATGATACTGCTTTAAGGGTGTATTTTGCACGTGCAAGTGCGGTAATAGAATTTTTAAATAGTGTTGAAAATCTTCCAATGAAAGGCATGTTCTCGGCTCCATTACGCCCTAGCCTTCGGCTCGGGCTGCAATTCAGCCTCGATCGTAATGACAAACTTACCTCACTAGTATCATAATCATTAGTGCATTGTTAGGTGAAGCGATGCTTGGTGCGGTCAGCCAATCCAGAGTAAATTTTGAAACAAATTTTCATTGCTGGGGTTCAAACTTACCCTGTACCGAATTTCATCGAAATCGGTTCAGTGGTTTAGTCGTGAAAAAGTAACGGACAGACAGAGTTCCTTTCGCATTTATAATATTAGTAAAGATTCTATGACTATAAAACAGACTATTACTACATCGTAAAGGAGAAAGATTCTTTCCCCAGAGCTACGCTTTGCTACGAGGCGTAGCAGCTACGCCATTTATAAACGTTGAATCAAGCTACGAAAGCAAAAAATATACGAACACCGTAGCATGTCGTGTGGGTAACTTTATTCAATAACCTATTTTTCCCTAAATCCAAAATCTAGGCTAAAAAGGACTCTTTGACGTCACAAAAGAGTTCAGTATAGCTTAGGCCCACTTGCGTCAAAAGTTTACCTTAGAGTTACTTGCTATGTCATAATGATCGTCGTGGTTAAGAAGCCTTTGCGTTTCGGACCCAGACAAACAAACAAATGTGACTTTTTCAACTTATAGTACTTTCAAATTTATCTTGGACATCACTAACATTGCTGAAAAACAACATTACGAGGAAACCTGGATCTTCTGTACATATAAAATGCTTGGTCCTGAATGACTGACTGACGGATCAACGCACAGCCTAAACAGCTGACTGAAGAGACCTGAAGCTTGTAGGGTGTGTTCTTTGTATGACGTAGGCATCAGATAAGAAAGGATCTTCTGAAATTCTACCCCTTAGGGGATGAAAAAGGGGAGCAAAGTTTTTATGGAGAAATAAGATTAGACCGCCAATAACCGACAGTTACGCGCACGAAGTCGTGGGCAGAAGCTATTTATCATATATTTATTTATTTATTTTGCTTTAACATAAAAACGGCCCTTGGCCAATTACATTAGTTAAAGATATAAAATTTACAATAATAATATACAATAATAAAAACAGACGTATAACATAAATTACTAACTATAAATTAAATACTATTATTTTCACAATTTTTGTGAGGCACATCACAATTAAATCAACAAACTTGTCTGCGAATAAATCGCAGTCCAGGGTTGGCTTCCTCAAGCTTGATTTATAATTATGATGGGCCAATGTTACTTGGAGTTAAAATATAACCTGCATGGTGCAAACAGGCCATAATAGACCTACCTAAAGGGTTAGTTACCCCGTCCGGTATTTGCACCCCCATTGAAGTTAATTTGGGCGCACACTATTTATAGTCTTGCCCACACTTATTTATAGTCCAGTTTCGTTTAGCTACGATTTGCGTATGAGGGGACTATTTTTGGGGTGAAATGGGGTCAGCGTACTTGGGATTTTCGTACTACGTCGCTTGAGCGTGGGTGTGAAAAAATTGGCCACGGGATCCTGCCTAAAATTTATTGCAGAGATATTTTCTGATCGTTAACTGGGTCAGAGTTTTAAGTATTATGTTTGTTTTTATTTTCGGCCTAAGGGGTGTTTTTTCAACCCTAAAATATCTCTCGACGAAGGTATAAATACGGCGGTTTCGACCGTACAGAAAGTATGTCATATTTGTAGGAAAGAATTAACAAAATAAAGGCTCGTAATAATTTCATTTTATTTTGAAACCACAAAAAAGTATTTTTTGGTATACAAACGTCTTACACCTTTATTTGGTTCACTATGTCTTTCTCGCTCACACACATACTCTGTGCTCTTCCATTCATTCAACACCACTACGTTCTGATTTAACTTTATTAAGATAGTGACCTACCAATCAACTGCCATACTTCTTATGAGCTGTCAAAATTGAAAAAAGAAGAATAAAAAACCTTATTTATTTTTCAAGTTTAAAGCTACTTTATTCACTTGAATTTAATGCAACGTAGACATTATAATAACATATTAGCTTCTGCTATGAAGCCTTTACGTAGAAAATTTCCTTTAAACTTGCCTTCCATAACATAACATCAAACCTGTAATCCCCGAAGGGTTAGGCAGTGGTGTACCTATTAGTACACCCATTTCGCCGTAATAGGGGGCGAGCCTATTGCCATCAACTGGACAGAGATCCGGATTCCGAAGCTGCTACTGAGAAATTCCTGATGGAAAAACCTAATAACACTTTGCCCGACCTGGAAATCGAACTCAAGACTCTCAGCTCAGCAGCCGCGCTTTGCGACCACTAGACCAACGAGGCCTTCCATAAGTTTATCCCAATTACCGTTACAATGTACTTACGCAGTTATCAATTCAATAACACACACAGTGTTATCTAACGAAACTGGATCGGTGGAGTGTTATATTTGCTAAAATTATTATCTATCGGGTATCGAATGCGTGCTAAATTGTTAAGTAGCTTTTGTTAGTGTCATCATAACACGTTGCTCGCTAGGTAGAAAACCGACCATGTAATGTGTGAATCGTTATATCCATACTATCCTTACTAATATTATAAATGCGAAAGTAACTCTGTCTGTCTGTCTCGCTTTCACGCCTAAACCACTGAACCGATTTTGATGAAATTTGGCATGGAGATAGTTTAAGACCCGGGGAAAGACATAGGCTACTTTTTATTACACACATCAAAAGTGTCTAGGGATCAACATCCCTAACATTGATTAGGGATGTTGATCCCTAGACACTAGACAGTTGAAGCGAAAGGTCACTCATCACGAAATATCGAAAACCGCTAGACGTATAAAGATAAAATTGGCAGGGAGGTAGTTTATAGTTAGTAGACGTCCACTAGGAATGGATTTTCCAAAATTCACCCCCTACGGGGATGAAACGAGGGTGTGAAGTTTGTATAGAGAAATCAACTTTGTCGCGGGTACACCTCTGCCTAACCTTTCAGGGATTAAAGGCGTGATGTTATGTACACACAGCAAAACAGATAGGTATGCAGGGTCGTCAGATAAAGTTGAAGTTTTCTTAGGAACCGATGCATGTTTCCGAATGTAATTTAATTTAATTAAAACGTAGATAATAAATAGTTCTTTATTTAGGTTAATTGGTTTCTTAGAAAAATTTCAACTATATCTGACGACCCTGCATACCTATCTGTTTTGCTGACTGTATATATGTTGTTTTTGTATTTTACTCATTTAACACGTTTTTTAGCAACAATCTATATGTTTGTACTGTAACCGTTTTTTAGCATAAACATATGAATATATAATTGTAAACATTTACAAACTTATCAGACGGACAATATTCTGTAAAAATTCGACCTTATTTCGTCTGACACTGCCCTAAAAGTTCGGTGCGGTCAGATTAGGGTTGTTACCCAAAATAAGGTCATGTATTTTATATTCGTTAGGTTTGGTTTTTTTACAAAAAAATATCTCTTGTGTAAACAGCTTTACAGAAGTGTAGAATAGAATATTGGTTACTATACATAAAACCAATTACAAATAAGAACTTTAAGGTTTACAAGGGTGTCTCAATAGTCAGCCTTAAGGCCAGCCATACAGCAATGTATGTCTCAAATGTATGCTAAGAATGGATTATGAATTAATCAACGTTAAATATCCAAAATCAAATCAAATCAAACAATAAAGTTATTTAGCGGTATAGATTGTATTTTTTTTGTTTGTAAGAGGATATCTCTGGAATTCCTGGTCCGATTACAAGGATGTTTAATTGTTAG
Organism: Hoplodrina blanda; assembly: GCA_949316365.1. Lineage (NCBI taxonomy): Eukaryota > Metazoa > Arthropoda > Insecta > Lepidoptera > Noctuidae > Hoplodrina > Hoplodrina blanda. Next base: position 15,647,712 of record OX438581.1, read on the forward strand.
AATGCTAAACTATTGCTTGGTGTATAGGTGCTAGGATATGTTTCATGGGCAGAAACAGTTGCAACAAAAAAACAACTGAAAATGAAGAAGCCACAGAGCACTACGGCCAATCTCAAAGTCTGTGTATAAACACAGGGGTACTCTCTCTTCCCTCACTCTCATAGTCCGAAGGGACAGCAATCCGACACGACCGGGGAGAGATCAGGCACAGGACCAACGGCTTTACGTGCTTTTTGAGACAGGAGAAATCAGGCACAGGACCAACGGCTTTACGTGCTTTTTGAGACAGGAGAAATCAGGCACAGGACCAACGGCCTTACGTGCTTTTTGAGACAGGAGAAATCAGGCACAGGACCAACGGCTTTACGTGCTTTTTGAGACAGGAGAAATCAGGCACAGGACCAACGGCTTTACGTGCTTTTTGAGACAGGAGAAATCAGGCACAGGACCAACGGCTTTACGTGCTTTTTGAGACAGGAGAAATCAGGCACAGGACCAACGGCTTTACGTGCTTTTTGAGACAGGAGAAATCAGGCACAGGACCAACGGCCTTACGTGCTTTTTGAGACAGGAGAAATCAGGCACAGGACCAACGGCTTTACGTGCTTTTTGAGACAGGAGAAATCAGGCACAGGACCAACGGCTTTACGTGCTTTTTGAGACAGGAGAAATCAGGCACAGGACCAACGGCTTTACGTGCTTTTTGAGACAGGAGAAATCAGGCACAGGACCAACGGCTTTACGTGCTTTTTGAGACAGGAGAAATCAGGCACAGGACCAACGGCTTTACGTGCTTTTTGAGACAGGAGAAATCAGGCACAGGACCAACGGCTTTACGTGCTTTTTGAGACAGGAGAAATCAGGCACAGGACCAACGGCTTTACGTGCTTTTTGAGACAGGAGAAATCAGGCACAGGACCAACGGCCTTACGTGCTTTTTGAGACAGGAGAAATCAGGCACAGGACCAACGGCTTTACGTGCTTTTTGAGACAGGAGAAATCAGGCACAGGACCAACGGCCTTACGTGCTTTTTGAGACAGGAGAAATCAGGCACAGGACCAACGGCTTTACGTGCTTTTTGAGACAGGAGAAATCAGGCACAGGACCAACGGCTTTACGTGCTTTTTGAGACAGGAGAGATCAGGCACAGGACCAACGGCTTTACGTGCTTTTTGAGACAGGAGAATCACACCACCAACTTCTAAACTCCAGGCTTATCATCTGCTTAGCCTTTTCCCAACTATGTTGGGGTCGGCTTCCAGTCTAACCGGATGCAGCTGAGTATCAGTATTTTACATGGAGCGACTGCCTATCTGACCTCCACAACCCAGTAACTGTCTAAACTCCAGGCGGCTGCTGAGAAATTCCCGAAAAAAAAAATACTTTTGCCCGACCTGGGAATCGAACCCAGGCCCCCACGCTCAGCAGTTACCCTTGCAAGCACATTCATGACCAATGAGGCAGTGAAACTACCACATCAGAACCAGCAACGTACCTAGACGTCTTGCATAGTTAGGTACTCATTAAAAACCGGATAAAAAAGATCACCAAGGGGTCTAGTTTTGATTCCGTCGAACGTAATGTACCTATATTTAGTCCCTATCAGTGTTTTGCTCTGTATTGGAGGCTCGTGGGGCATGGTTCAGGAGTCGGCACCCGAGATAATGAACCGGTATGAACCGGTTAAGGTGAGCCGTCTACGTAGTTCTGTGTTAGCAATAATGATTGCTTGATTTTGCATCATATGCTTTTTGTTCGCAGCGGGGGGCTGTTTGTAATATAATATAACATCATGCCTGTAATTCCCGTAGAGTTAGGCAGAAATGTACCCATTAGTAGACCCACATTTCGCCAGTTATGTTTAAGTCCCATGTAATAGGGGGCGAGCCTATTGCCATCAACCGGACACAAATGCAGACTCCGAGGCTGCTACTGAGAAATTTCTGATGGAAAAACCCGTTGGTCTAGTGGTCGCACAACGCGACTGCTAAGCTTGAGGTCTTGGGTTCGATTCCCAGGTCGGGCAAAATGTTATTGGGTTTCTCCATCAGGAATTTCTCAGTATAGTCTCGGAGTTTGGATTTGTGCCTGGCTGATGGCAATAGGCTCGCCCCCTATTACAAGGGACTTATACATAACTGGCGAAATGTGGGTGTAGTAATGGGTACACCTCTGCCTAACCCTTCGGGGATTACAGGCGTGATGATATGTAAATTTTAAATATCTCTGTTACATGCAACCTGCAACATGTTTTGCGTGTTACATTCTGTACATAGATATAGATTGATTTTTCACACGAAAAATAAAAGTCGTTACTTTATTTTTATTAATTTTTAATTTAGATAAAAAAATTAATTACCAATGGCAAAAGTCATACCTACTTACTAATTAATTATTACGAATTAGATATCATCGGATTTGTGAATAGGTATTGTGATTTTATCATTAAGGAAATATGTTCTGCATTGGCCTTCTGAAAATGATGTACTCATAATATTGCTACTAAAATATTTTTTTATAAAAAAAATATTTTTAAAAACAAGTTTTAATTTAAAATTATTACAATATTGAGTATTGGACATTGTATTGTTATCAGAACTAAAGGTGTATGCAAAATTTCAGCTCAATCGGATACCAACAAATGGTCGAAAAATGGTTTGCAAATTTTGAAAGGACAACTTATTTACATATACTGTATACGAACAGTGCAAGCTAAATAAAAGCTTGTAAAAAAAAGCTACATTTTGTATCTGTATTACAAATTACACACTGCTTGTTGCGAAGTGAATTCCTTAATTCACTTCAAAACAAAAAAAAACAAAAACAAAAACAAATACAAAAACAAAACAACAACAAAAACACAACAAACACAACAAAATAACAAAACAATACAAAAACAAAACACAAAAACACAAAACAACAACAAAACAATTAAACACAAACAACAAAATACAATACAAAAACAACAAAAACACAAACAAACAACAAAACAACAAAACAAAAAAAAAATCAATCAACAGTAACCTCGTTCCTCGTCCTCGTTTTTTTACAGTAACCTTTTACTGTAAAAAAATAATACCTAATTAATTATTTTGTAAATTAACATTGACTACTTATATCACTTTTTTACACAATGATAACTTGTAATACCAATGACACAGGTCAATTTTTATTCCATTCTTTCCTAGAAATATATAAGTAATATTTTCGTCACCCCAGCATATAACATTGCATCACATTCTCTGAAAAATAAGTAAACATGATAAATATCACAAACAATATTAACAAACACTTAATAAAATACAAAAAGTGTCTTGTGGCCCATGAGGGGATCGAACCCGCGACCTTCGCGTTATTAGCACGACGCTCTAACCAACTGAGCTAATGGGCCAGTGCAACTATTGGTTGAAAATGAGGACCTTATCAAATTATATACAATTCTTTTATTTAAAAAAGGAATTATATCAAAGAGAACGATTGTTTTTTTGTAGATGTTATTATTGATTTTTACACGACTGCCCCAAAAAAAGGAGTGTTATGTGTTCAGGGTTAATGTATGTATGTATGTATGTATGTATGTATGTGAGTTTCTTTTTACACGACTGCCCCAAAAAAAGGATTGTTATGTGTTCAGGGTTAATGTATGTATGTATGTATGTATGTGAGTTTCTTTATTCCACCATAACTTTTAAACGCCTGAACCGATTTAGATGTATGGGGTATCGTTACAATCCTTGCATCGTTCCGAGTAACATAGGCTAAAAAAAATAAAAAGAATCCAGTGTGGTCACTTAAAAAAGTAAATTAATACCAGCCTCAATTTATTTTTTTAATGAATCTGGTCGTGTCTATGTCTATCGTCTAGAATTTGACAAGTAGATTTAAAAAATATATAAAACTATAAACAAAAATCGTCGTAAAAAAATCTGTCGAGTAAACAAAGTATAAATATGTGCAATTTTTGCAGTCGTGTTTTTTAATTTTTTTTAATTATAGTAGCTTGTTAGTTGTAGGTGTCTATCACCGAGGGAATTTTTTATTTCTTTGTTTGTTTAAATGTGCTAATCTCTGGAATTACTTATCGGATTACAAAAAATCTTTTTGCATATTCATAGCCAGATTCATGAAGAATAGTATAGGCATAACATCACGCTAGGACCCACGGGGGCGGAGCAGTAACCAAAGACGTAACTTTACACGGGTGAAAAATACCACGATCAGCTGCTAGTCTATTCATATAACTAAAAATCAATTGCCGCTATGAAAGATCATCACTTGAGAACGGCTCGACCACTTCGCGGATATTTTAAAATTATGTTCGTAATTGTCACGTCAAGGTATGTTTGAAAAAAACTTTTTGGAAAATCCGTAAGAAAAATCAGAAGTTTGGATAGTAAGTATTTTTATATAAAAATCTTAAATAAAAAAAATGATTTTCAGTTTTATTAGTAAATTGCACTCATGCAACGCCGGGGCAAGTCACAGTAGTATATAGACTTGATAAATGAAGAAGTGAAATGTAAAAAACACAGGTTATCTTATTGACGTAATATAATTGCTAAAAGTTATTTTTATTCTTACGGTCATATGAACTGAGTCGATAATACACGATACTAAATGAAAAATAGTCAATAAATTTACTATTTAAGCAAGTTACTATAACTTTTATTTAATTAATGAATAATAATATTATTATTATAGTAACATTTACTTTTATTAAGAGTTGTAAACGTAAAAACTGGCCAAGTGCGATTGAGCTGCGCACACGAAGGGTTTTAATTCGAACGCCCAAAAGTCAACGAAATAATTATGTCAATGGCATTTAAAATGTCAACAACAAGTACTTGTAGGATGTGAATGACCCATATCCACCAACAGCAACCCAGCGCAGAAAAACAAAAGAATAAACTTGTTTATTGTAGAAATTAGTTGCAGTCTGGAGTTGATATATCTGCGTATTAGTGGTAAAACCCTTCTGATAGTTTCTTGTTTTTAGATACTGGGTAAATACTCAATCTATACATACACTGACGGACTGACGGACCAACGGACGGACAGCCTAAACCGCTGATCGTAAAGACCTGAAACTTGTGTTCTTTGTGTGACGACCGATAAGTAAGATTTTCCGAAATTCTACCCTTAGGGGGTGAAAAAGAGGGGGCAGAGTTTGCGTGCAGTAACAAGACACACATTGGACATTTACGCGGGCGAAGGCGCGGGCAGTAGCTAGTCCATATACACCGTGAAATTTAATCCGTTGCAAATCTTTCAGGGGGTGAATGTACTCATGAATATGAACAACTTTTATTAAGGGACATAGTACGAAATGTGAAAAAAAAAACAGCTGATCCATACAATTTGATCGTAATGTTTGTCATTATTGTATGGATCAGCTGTTCTTTATTTTTACATTTCGTACTATGTCCCTTAATAAAAGTTGTTCATATTCATGAGTACATTCACCCCCTGAAAGATTTGCAACGGATTAAAATTCAGGTTGTATAAACATCTCGTGTCACGGTGTTTGTGGTCTTAGGTAAAGTTCAATGAATACCTAAACACTGAAAATTTCTTTTTTAAAAGCAATCACGTGCGTTAAAAAAAACTGGGTCCATTATCACGCGTCAATAAGATAGGTATATACCTATAATATCAGGGTTATCAAGAAAAATCATTTGTTTTAATATTATAATTGCAAACATTTACTGATACTACTGGTTCCTTTTGTATTCTTACGTAGGTACTTATATTGTATTTGTTATTAATTTATCTGTTATCTCTTATTTACTGTTGATTTTCAATAGGTTTTTTTTATTTTTTATTTTTTGACGTAAAATTGTGAAATAATATTTATGTACTTGTGATATCTGTTTATTTTTTATTAGTGTTGTATTGTTTGACTATTTGATAATTAGTGAATGTTTTAGCTGTTAACTGTCGAGAATTCTAAATTTCAAAAGCAAACAAAGAGGTATAAAAAATAACAGACTACTTCATAATTCAAATTATAATTAAAAACATCTATAAAAAATAAATATCGCACACTACATAACACTATTTAAAGTTAAAAACACGAATATATTATAACTACATAATACAAACAGTGCCATGACCCCAACTGCCAGACACGTTATCTATATTGACACTTGCCAATCTCGCTATGGCAGGAGGCATTTGCGTAAGCGCATTATCACCGACACAAACCAATATAACGCGACCTCTATACTCCAAGCAGTTACTCTTAAAACACCCGCGTGCAAGCCGCAGCGGGGAGGGAGGCAGGTCAGCCGCGGTTGGCCACCAGTATCAGTTCAGTAGGCAACGTGGGGGCTTCATAGTTTTCACGTAGCCAGTCGGCGACGGATCGTTGCCGACGACGGACGGACTGGGGAGAAGTTATTCATTTTATTACAGAAATAAATGCTTATCAGAATTCGTTACGAATGAAAACAACAGGAAGACTAATGTAGAACACCGTGGCATTTGCAATAGATATTATTATTTTCATAATATGCAACTGCATTTTTTAATACTAACTTGTAGGTAATATGGGTCAGTATGTAGGACAATAAAATTATTAAATCATTTAGTAATTGTTTAGAATCTTATCAAAGTTTCTAAAGCAAAAAATAAACTAAGTATCTAACACAAATTCTTGCCATTTTGATCTTTCACAAATTGCACAACATGTCAACAAAATAATGTACAATAGGTATTAGGGTATTATTAATTGCCATACAACGTGGCAATGCTGCCATTTGTATTTTGGGCACTTGCCCCATTGACAACGATGCGCGGACGACTGGTCCTTTCTTTCTTTACAAATAATTGTACATACTTTGTAATATATAAATATTAAATTATTTTATTATTATTTATAATTCTTGTGTTTAGGTTAATTATTATAAAGTAATGTACAGATTTGATTGAAATAAATACATACAGTAGATACAATACTAATATTATAAATGCGAAAGTAACTCCAAGAAAGGACAAAGGACATAGGGTACTTTTTTATTCCACGACTTCGTCTGCGTCAGCGATTACCGACATTTACACGGACGAAGTCGCGGTAAAAAGCTAGTAACATAATAGATTCACACTACCATTATGGATGTGTTGTATAACTTTATTATTCTCGTAGGCGTTCATATTAATATTTAGTCTGGCGTTGACAAATTATCTCTCTTTTTATGACACAAACAAGATGATAATATTTATATTTTACTACACAGTTTCCGATTGCATTCATATATCTCTTGCTTTTCGAGCTAATCTGGAAAAATACTGGGTTGATTTTGATAGAGTTTAGTTTAAATTGGAGCTTTTCTTACTCAAGTTTTGGTGTAATCTTCAAGACCTACCAAAACAACACAATATATGTTCAGCAAAATCTTACGGGTTTACAGTTTTACAAAATTTTCTGAAATATCGAAAAATCTCTACCTTGAAACAGATTTTTAAGCATGTCGTAATGAAAAATTCCTTTTCTAGTATTTTTAGAGTAAAGTAACTATTCACGAATAATTTGATGTAAAAAAAAATACTAGAAACAGAATTTTCATTACGACATGCTTAAAAATCTGTTTCAAGGTAGAGATTTTTCAATATTTCGGAACATTTTGTAAAACTGTAAGGCGATTAACACACGGCACCGCACGCCGCTCCGGCATGCGGTGATGCGGTTCTCACGTCGCACTAGCCTCTATGAAATCCGCTTGAACCTTGCACACGAACACCGCACGACCGCGCGGTCGAGCGGTGTTCTCGTCACAACCGCATCACCGTGCGGACGTCCGCGCGGTCGTGCGGTGCCTCACACACGGGGCGCCGCATCACCGTGCGGATCATCCAAGGAGGTTAAAAATTTATGGAGTGCGCGCTTCATACTACAGAAACGGTCCTAACTCGGTGACCTTGAAATGAATGAAAGGCACCGAGTTAAGCGTTCTGTTTCTTTCTAATACACACAATAATAATATATTATATATAATATATAATATAATATACACAATTTCTAATACACTTAACAATGCCAGAACGAGATAAAATACAGAACTCAGTGCCTCTCTTTCTAAAAAAAATGAGTAACGGTTATCAATGTTCCAAGCGCTCGCTCCCTATATTTTTAACCTCCTTGGGATCATCGTGCAGGGTTCCCAATTTAGGGGTTTTCTCCCCAAATTTAGGGGGTAATATAATTTTTTAAAAGGGCGTTATATGTTTAGGTGTATTTTTGGGGACTTTTGGCTTCTTATATTTTTAAATCTATTTTTTTTATTTGTTGACCTAGCACCATAGTGGGTATCAGGACACATGCGCGAAAGACATTTGCGCGCAAGACTCTTGCGCGAGACTCTTTGCGCGCACGGACACTTGCGCGAATGGACGTTTCGGCGCCAAGACACTTGCGCGACTCCCTTTGCGCGATAGGTCACTTGCGCGAATGACAGTTCCACGATAGACATTTGTGCGCCTACACTTGCGCGATAGATACTTCCGCGAATCCACTAGCGCGAATGCAGATATGCGCGAAGTATATTTTTATAAAGGATATAATGGGCTAAATTCTTGAAATAAGGTTCCGTACGCACATCACTTTATCCATTAGATAAAATTTATAACGGCTAATTACGCGTCATGGGTGTAGTGTCCATGGTTTTCGAGGGTGCAGATGCCGAAAATGTAGTCAAAATGAAAATCCAAGATGGCGGCCGCAAAATTTTACAAAATATGCTTCATGGGTGTCGCGTCCATGGTTTTCGAGGGTGCTGATAACGAAAATGAGGTCAAAATAAAAATCCAAGATGGCGGCTGCAAAATTTTACAAAATATGTTTCATGGGTGTCGTGTCCATGGTTTTCGTGGGTGCTGATGCCGAAAATGAGGTCAAAATAAAAATCCAAGATGGCGGCCGCAAAATTTTACAAAATATGCTTCATGTGTGTCGCGTCCATGGTTTTCGGGGGTGCTGATGACGAAAATGTGGTCAAAATAAAAATCCAAGATGGCGGCTGCAAAATTTTACAAAATATGCTTCATGGGTGTCGTGTTCATGGTTTTCGAGGGTGCTGATGACGAAAATGAGGTCAAAATGAAAATCCAAGATGGCGGCCGCAAAATATGCCACACATTACTCGTAATGAATTTTATCTAATAGATAAAGTGATGTGGGTCATCATATAGATGCCTATGCAAACGAATTATTTTGCATCACGAAATTAAACTTTAAGGCATTTTTTTTAGCTTAACATTTATTTTACATGTTGTAATATTATGTGCATTATAAAAAAATAAACAGAACGTTATACCTACATGAATCACAAACGAAATTAATAAAATCAAAAATAAAACTAAAGTTTAATACTTTAGTTAACCAAAGCTCACAAAGTGATATTGGATTGAATGAAACAAATCGTTGATGGTATTGAAGCACCCTTGAAAACCATGAACACGACACCCATGACGCGTAATTAGCCGTTATGAATTTTATCTAATAGATAAAGTGATGTGGGTATGTGTACGGAACCTTATTTTAAGAATTTTGCCCATTATCCTTTATAAAAATATACTTCGCGCATATCTGCATTCGCGCTAGTGGATTCGCAGAATTTTTTTATTTTTTTCCCAGAATTTTCTCCGCAGTTTTCACCAAAAGTTCCCCAAAATTTTTCCCCAAATTGGGGGAAAAAAAACCCCAACCTGGACACCCTGAAAACTGGTCAAAACCGGTAAAAAATAACTGGTTAAAACCAAAACTGTTCAAAATCGATCCGCACGGTCATGCGGTTGAACCGCATCACCGTGCGGACAACCGCATCGAAATCCGCTTCACCGCCACCGCATGCCGGAGCGGCGTGCGGTGCCGTGGGTTAATCGCCTAAATCCGTAAGATTTTGCTGAACATATATTGTGTTGTTTTGGTAGGTCTTGACCCAAGCTATCACCCCCTGCAGTATGTCGTGCTATTTACTGGACACCCTGTATATTGACGCGGACGAAGTATATTATATAATATCTTTTGTAATATAACTCGTACTTAACGAATTTCAAAGAATTATGTTCTTGAAAAAGATAAAGTGAATTCTAGCAGAAGATAAAATTACTTGCAACACCCGGATGTTCTGTGCTGTGTAGAAAGATCCAGCAAATGCCATGGAAATGAGATTGTAGAAAAAAATACTTTTTTTAAGACACTAATTAGCCATGTACATGATTAGGTATGTCTTGAGTTACGCAAAATTTTGTGGCAAGTTATAGAAGAAAAATTTTTTTTTTTAAATTTCTGTTTGTGTAAGTAGGTATGTGAGTTTGTGTTTGTAAACGCACGCACGATACAGGTGAAATTACTAGTGTGGGGCAAGGGTTATTAAAAAAAAAATTTGACAGCTCATTTTTAAATGACAATGTACTTACTTCTACAATTAAGAGGGCCTGAATTAATGTCTCGTCTAGAAATAAACGGCAAGGGCAAAGTTCACGGATGCCTTTTTTTAACCACAAAGCACATCGTAAACGCGATGTCACACCTCTATGAATATCACAAAAAGCAATTAGGAAAGAACTCTGTATGATTGTGTATCTTCTTTTAATTACCAATGTACTAAAGTATAGGTAGGTAGGTACCTAATCTTCAACCCCGAAAACAAGATAAAAATATCCGTCATATATTTACTTACAAAATATTTTCGTGGGAACACAAAGATAAAAAACAAAATGTTAAAAAAACAATAATCGTAATTTTATCGATACTTTAATTAGAGTTATCGTACCTACTCTAATTAACATTTTACAACTAAAGTGATAAATTGGAAAGCTACTACACTTAGTTACAGCGATAAGAGGAGGAGAGAAAACAATAAAATCGTGTAGGTAGTTAGGTACACGATGTAAATATGTGGGTGCGTAATACTAGCTAGTATTATCTGAACAAAACAAAGCCACGCGGGGAACGCGTGGCGGCCGTACGACTACACTTTAAAAATAGAATCGTTGACTCACCAACGTAACCAGACCTGCCCTCCCCCGAACAGCATTGAACAAATACACGATAACTTACACTTTACTCTAATAATTACAGCTCAATGTTACTGGTGGTTCCAGTGATTAAGCCTCACAATCTGATTCACTAATCTAACTTGACCTTCTCACACAGCCGACCCTTTTCCTTAAGTTTCAGAGGAAATCGAGGACCTACGTCTAAAACTGACGTGTCCATGTTATGTTGGTCGTGCAGTATTGTGGTCATGTCAGTGCTTTAGCGCCTTGCCTCATAGGACCACGCCCTGGTGATGTGTTCGATGCGTCTCGCGTTCCAAATTCAAATTCTTGGCAGTGTTGTTGCCAGTCTATGGAATTTTAGTGGGTTTTTTCTATATAATCTGTTTTATTTACCGATTTTCTGGCAAAAGAGAAGTTAGATTTCGTGAATAAATAAAAAAAACATGACATCACGGGTTAGGGCTCCCACACATAAACACGATACGACGTCGCGTCGTACAACGATGCGGTGTCGTTTAACGATACGACGTCGCGTCGTAAAAATCTACGACACGACGTCGTAACGTGTTGATGCACGATACGACGTCGTGACGTTAAAAACTCACGATGCAATCCTGCGCAGTTGTTATTCGAAATTCAAAGATGAAAAAAACTTGTTGTGGTCTATTTTTAAGGCATTGTACTTCTTTATAAAGTGACTCCCGTTATTCATGTTTGAAAGAAATGGGTGGATCCAATATCTTCTGAGTATCTGTCTTTTCTTTCTTTGTCTTCTTATTAACAGCAGAAGCAGAATGCGTCTAGAGCGGTCCATTTTTCGGAATGAACTAAAACACCATCCCACTGTATCGAAGGCATCGTGCCGTGTATCGTGCGTGGCACATTACGTTAAGATGTCGTGTTTTTTTACGATGCTCATCGTAGATTTCCACGACGCGACGTCGTATCGTGAAACGACGCCGCATCGTTGTACGACGCGACGTCGTATCGTGTTTATGTACCCATATTTCGCCAGTTATATTTTGAAACTACTTACAAATAGCGTTATTATATTATTGTTGGTCTTGCATGATTTCTAATAGCTATTTTAAAAATACGATTTAAATTATGCGTACATGCAAATGATTATTTAAAACTTGTAGGTACTTAATCAGTAGAAAAATATTTTATCTACTTGCTGCTATCGTTATCACATGCATTATCTGGCATTATTTGCATATTAATGATATTGCAGATTGTGCACTTCAGTCATGTAAAAAATATATAACTCTTTAAGTATGTCTTGGGGCCATTTTAATATACATCTGATTGCGATCATTTGTACAGAATTCTAATTTTAAATGCGTCGTTCATGCTTGATGTCATTAGATTCATAGCATGCATCGGCACAAAAGGACTGTCAGGGTTAGTTCTTGGTTTATGCTAATCTTCTGGGTATATAACGTGACAGGTATATAACGTAACAGCTATATGTATAACGTGTGTAAATAAACACTTTACAAAGCTGAAAGTTACATGTTCTTTCCATTTTGCGAATATTTTTTCTACTGTAGCTGTAGGGAAACATTGGAAATTAAAGTTCTAATTAAGTTTTTATTGAAAGTCAAAGTTAAAACATTTATTTCAATTAGACCATTTACAGGCACTTTTGAATTGTCAAGGAGTAGGTCAGTTAGTCCGAAAGTTGAAGCTAGTTGCTCGTTCCAAAACGGAGGTAGGCCTCTATGGAGAAGAACGAGCAAGAAACTGCACGGCACTCTATTTTGCTGTTTAGCGCTCGTACATTAATTTGCACCTGCCATGTTATCTCTTTACCACCTGTGGTTGATTCTTAGAGAATACCTAAGGCATTACGTCCGCCTTTGTACTTTTGTTGAATGAAGTTAAAATAAATAAGTTTTTTTTAAATCACACATAACATAACATCACGCCTGTAATCCCCGAAGGGTTGGGCAGAGGTGTACCCCATTAGTATACCCACATTTCGCCAGTTATGTTTAAACCTTGATTCATACATATCAGTGAAGCCATATTTCCGGCACCGTCCCGTATCAGTGATAAATTATTCTTTCCTAGATTCTCTATGAACGCGTTCACATTTGTCAGTGTCAGTGACGACACAGTCCTCTCAGTGTCAGTTCCGGAGCGTATAATTTATCACTGATACGGGACGGTGCCGGAACTGTGACTTCACTGATTTGTGTGAATCAGCCTTAAGTCCCATGTAATAGGGGGCGAGCCTATTGCCATACAAAATACATAAAAATAAATAAAATTATGGTTTTAAGGGCTAGCTTCGATGCAGTGGAAACTAAATAAAATTAGTAATTTATTCAAAACAAACATAATAAATCGTGTACACAACAGACCTAACGACCTATTTACACGACATTGCAAACGTATTAAACAAATACCTACTACGTAGTTCCCAACCTCTGTTGACATCTAAAAGAAGAAAAAAAAACCTACCAAAGACAAAATGAATCATAGACGTTGGATAGAAAAAAAAACTGACCCAACCCGATTTTCTAGTTTACTGCGCAGTTGCGTTTTTAAAAATCCAATGTTTACATCTATTTCTTGTTATCTTTGTGTTACAATTTATTAGTTATTTATATAAAACAGTGTAAATTACTTGTTTTGTTTTCTTTTTGTTGTAATACTTAGGGATAGGTAATCAAACCACGAGCTTTTCTCTCAATTGCAATCGGGGCAAATTGATAACTTTTTTATTTACGACGCCATTTTAAAGTTCGTTGCTCTATAAAAAAAGAATACAAAAGAGTCAAATTAAAATACAAATAAAACCATAAATCAGTAATAAATAATCAAAACTCATTTCATTATAGATAAAGACATCTTAGAAAAAAAACATGTTGGTATTTCTATGGTGCGCACTTAATAAGATCACGTGTTGGTCAACGTTATTATTTGCATATTGATTCAAATTAAGAATACCTACTAAGCATCTAATCAATGTACTGTAGATCTATATTACTTGCTATTAGCCGAAAATAAAAAAAAGAAATAATATTCAAAATCAGAATGCTACAATTACAAAAAAAAAAAATTAGGAGATTTTCTTTTTTCTAGCCAAAGACAAAATCATTTATTTCAATTAGAACATTTACAGGCACTTTTGAATTGTCAAGAAGTCGGTAAGTTAGTAAGAAAGTTGAAGCTAGTTGCTCGTTCTAAAAGTGAGGTAGGCCTCTATGGAGAAGAACGAGTAAGAAACTCCACGGACACAAGCTAGTCTACATTTATGAGTATATAACTTTTGCCCGCAGTTCGTACTTCACCTCTAACTGACGTCTCGTACCTGCTAAACAGCTTCATAGGTCAAGAAGTAACCGAAATTTCGTGTTTGGTTAGCGTATCCGAATGAGTGATATTTCGCTTTTAAATTATAAATAAATTATGATAAGTCGTCAGCAAAGACACGTCAATGTTGGCTGAGCCAATGGAATAAGTAAAGAATTAATAATTCCAACCGTGATCTTTAAACTCAATTCAACTACACGTGGCGCGTTGTAAGTATGACGCATAGAAAATGCAAATCATCGGTTACACCCACTGCTGGTTTGCTGAACAGCTCATTGATATGGTTCTCCTTTTACAAATCTTGCACCTGACAGTCTACTATCAATTTAAGGACACCTTGATTCATAGATTAGCATATCCTTAGGTACCTATAATTAAAATGACTTATGATCTCAATAAAATTATAAATTATTTCTAAAATATAACTATTAATTTATTAAAATACTAGCTGACCCGCCGCGACTTCGTTCACGTGGTATCCTACACTACCAATACCCCTACCCTACCCCTGCCTTACCCTACCCCCTACCCTACTCTACCCTACCCTACCCCTACTCTACCCCTACCCTACCCCTACCCTACCCTACCCTACCCCTACCTTACCCTACCCCTACCCTACCCTACCTTATTTTCATTGTTTTTTTTTTTTGTATTCTGCTATTCGGGACGGAAACAAATCCAACAAATCAAAAACCATGACAATCGGTCCAGCCGTTCTCGAGTTATAAGTGTTGTAACAAACACGACTTTCTTTTATATATATAGATAATATAAGTGACTCTAATAACGAAGTTCACACAAATATATATAAGTGATTTTTTTTATGACACTAATTTGACGGATGGTTGGCGTAGCGGCTGACCGTTTGGCAAATATTTATATAACCAATAGTGGTTCTTTATGCATCCCTTCAAGGTGATCCAGCTAAACGGTGCTGATCTATGCGTCATGTTCGTGAACGGGCGCTGTCAGTTGGAATTGGCTATCTCTTAACTGCCATCTTTACTATAAGTACAACTAGATTCAATATTATTAAATTATATTTTTTTCACTTGTAAATGACGTCCAAAAGTCTAATTAAAATAAATGATTTGACTTTGATTTTGACTGTTACTTTTTATTGTTTTATATTCACCTACATTATTTTTACATATTATATGTAGAAGCAATAATAATATTGTAACCAAGATTTTGTGAAAACCTAATTGAAAAGAGTGTCCGTGGAGTTTCTGATCGGTCTTCTCCATAGAGACTTACCTACCAGCTTTAACTTTCTGACTAACTGACCGACTCCTTGACAATTGTAAAGTGACTGTTTAATAGTCCAATTAAAATAAATGCTTTGATTTTGTTAACGCACACGATACAAGAGAAAAACTACTTCACATTTACTTGATCGATTTGCAAATTCACATGGCGGCATTATCCTTAATTAAATAGGTACTTACTTCTAGTACTATCTATATCCATAAACAAAAATTCAATTAGATAATTATGAAAAAGGATTAGGCAAAACATTTCCTATGTAGGTAATTTGACGATTTTATTGTGCAATTTTCATTCGAATTTTAAAAGCGTAAACGTTCTTTTGTGTTTGATGTTCTAGGCTTATTTGGTAGGTATATTAAATAGATATGCGATTTATAATGGAATTGTTTTTATATTGTTTTGCAACTCAGTTTGGCGACAGATTCAGTATTTTGCGGATAAACCCTATTATTTAAGAAATTCAAAATCAATGACCTCGAGGACTGCCTCGTTTGTCTAGTGGTCGCATAGCGTGACTGCTGAGCATGAGGTCTTGGGTTCGGTTCCCAGGTCGGACAAAGTGTTATTGGATTTTTCCATAAGGAATTTCTCAGTAGCAGCCTCGGAGTCTGGATTTGTGCCCGGTTAATGGTAATAGGCTCGCCCCCTATTAAATGGGACTTAAACATAATTGCACAACACCTCTGCCTAACCCTTCGGGGATTACAGGCGTGATGTTGTGTTATGTTCAAAATCAATTAAATTGGCGATAGATTAAATCAAAACCAAATGAAATAGCAGAGCTCCTTGTGTCACTTCTAACTAAGGAAACATTCAATCGTCAATCAAAAATTTACCTTGTTCTGAAGTTTGTAGCGTTTAAACTCAAACAAATCCACAAAGCTGGATTTGAACGAATTTTTTCATTGTCTGAGGCCGAGTCCTTGATATGCTGCATGTGCGCATTAATACGACCTCGGTTCAGCCGCCATATTAAATGTGCTCGTACGAGTAAATAAATGATTACAGTACAATTCTGGATTATTTTAAATTATAGCATTTGTGTGGGAATTGTCCAATTTATGTTGTTATAAAGCGCTGTATTTTTTTTTGTATTTCTCATTATTGTTATGACTTATGTGACATTTTCAATTTATATGTACTTTTTATCTTGGACATCACTGACATCATGAGGAAACCTGTACTTATAATTATCTATACTTTAATATTATAAAGCTGCAGTGTTTGTTTGTTTGTTTGAACGCGCTAATCTCTGGAACTACTGGTCCGATTTGAAAAATTCTTTCAGTGTTAGATAGATTAGTTATCGAGGAAGGCTATAGGCTATATACCATCATAGCGGACAGCTAGTTAGTTATAAGTCTAAAATGGTCAATCCGCCTTGAGCAACCGTGATGATTAATGAGAGAAGGCACAACTTCTCTTATGAGAAGAGACTTTTGCTTTGCAGTGGGAGAATATAGACTGGTTTTTTTATTGTTCTTTAAATTTTCTATTCTATTGATTCTTTCGTTAGTTTAAAATGTTCACCCTCTAATGCTTTCATAAGACACACACCCCCAACATTTATATTTCCCAAAATTACCAACCTGAGTATCAACACTTTTTTATCCTCATCAAAAATCCCGGAATTACTCATTCAAAACTCACCTTCCTAACTCCCAAAACGAACGTTTGGCAACATTCCTACATTCAGTAATTAACACACAATTAAAACTACAACAAAGGCCGCACACACATGACTCACAGTAGGTAGGTACGAGCGAAGGCGTGTCATACTCTGACGGCTTCTCTCAGTCTGTTAATTATAGAAATGTTGGATTTGCTGTGAATTGGCACTTTTTGTGGAGCCGTCTGTGGAGGCAGGTGGTGTTGATTCGACTGGTATTACAGCTGAATATGAATGGCATGTGAGCAATACTAAAGAGTGTCTCCATGATGAAGAGGAAAAGGAGAACCATTGGCAAAATGGCTTGAATAGTACTTACGTACTGACGTAATTCACCAGCAGATTTTTTTTTGACGTAGGAAGGGTCCAGCGGTGGCAGTCCAGTTTCAGGGCCAAGGAACTTGACCTACGAAGGGGCAGGGATAAAGTCTGAGGAGGCCTGCAGAGGTGGGAATCGCGAAGTACTCAGGAACCCTGGTGTAAGTATTGGGTTGTATTGAGTTAGGTTTTAGTCACTCAGAGTTTGACAGACTCCTCGGCCTCTCCGACACATGCGCGTAGGAAATCCATGAGAATTTTCGAATCGTTCGACAGTATTATTCTTATTCTTAGTACAATTTCTGATGGTCGTCATGTCTTGGGCAAGTAATTTCTTTTTTTTATAAAGTCCTGCATCTAGTTCTTAAACTTTATTTAAATGGAGCAGCAAATAGTGTTCTAACGCCTTACTAGTTCATCAAACTAGAACAAAACCTTCCGAGATAACTCACATACTTAAAAGCTTAAAAAAATATATTACCTTGTGTGTCCAAAACAAATACGCCATTTAGAAATAACTCCTTATATGGACATTATGAACAATGGAAAGAATATCAAAAAAAGTATAGGTTTTTAAATAATCATGGGAGGAAAATGATTTAGTAGTAAAAGCAATGACCTAGCACCTACTGATATTGCAGTACATACTTATATGGATATGCTTCTCTTTTGGAAGAGCCTGATTTAGACCATAAGACCCTGGTGCCAAATCTGATAGTACTAACCTTTCGTTAAGAAGGACGCGCAAACCAAATGAATTAAGACAATAGCCTATTCGCCATTTTACTAAGCTTATATGCCGCGACCGGAACCCTAATTCTTTTTCTAAAATATAAGTAGCATTTTTTTTTAGTTGGTAAAAATCATCAAATAACTCCTTCCACCCTGGGTGGGGCCGAAGGCAGACTTTTACTGACTAAAAAACCACCCTGTTCCTTCTGTAGTCCTTTGCGTTCCGGGGCCACGGTATCCTGTTAAGTCGTCTCGCAACCCCGGAAAATGTAAGTAGCTTAAGTTACTTATTATAAACATCAAATATTTCCAGTAAAAGTCGGTCGAAAATCAGCTCAGCCGTTTAGGATTAGCCGGAATAACATATAGACAGAAAGACAGGCAGATAGGGGAAACCCGGGCAAGAAGCATAGTGCGGGTAAGAAGAATAACAGATTTTTCCATAAATATATAATAGATGGTGCTATTAACAATTTCCAAAGTCGTGACACGTGCGACCGGCAACGCCATGACAGTTCAACCACAACGATACGCGAGTGCATATGTTGTGGAAGGAAAAAAAAAGTTTTTTCGTTGTTTTGTTACGATTTTTATAAAGGTTTGTATACAAACTTTTTGTATTAGTCATCAGTTGCCTATAAATATGTTTTGTTTATTCAATTGCACGTTTATCTATGTGTTATTTTGTGATCGTAACTTTTTGGTTACCTACTAAAAACATTTCAAATCTTGACTTGTTTCTAATATAAGCGTGTTGGGCAAAATGGATATGGGCAAAGCGGATAGGTATCCGTTTTGCCCATTTAATTATTTTATTATGTTCTTCATAAGTAAGAAATATTTTAACAGGTTTTTGGCGACTAATGTTAATTATAACAGTTTTCTTAAATTTAGGTACTTATATTTTATATGCATTTTCAATGAAATCATAAAAATTAAATTGTCCTATATGGTCCTATATGGTGTATAAACGCAAAACTAATCGAGCCGCATGGTCAGAAAATACATTATTTAGAGCAGCGAGAGCTGTAAAAGATGATGGGCAATCAATTAATTCAACCCCAAAGAAATTTGGAATTTCATTTAAGTACAACTTTGCAGAGACATGCGAATTGGGTAGGTTCACATCGGTTTTATACACTGAACCACCAGCGGAAGATTGGATTCAGTGCAATCAGTGCAAAAGTTGGGCGCATGAAGACTGCATTTCTTATGTAGGAGTTGGCAGCTGACTTCTGTGATGAATGCGAAGACTGATCTAAACTAATTCCACATATCCTTTTTGCCCTTGGCGCGTATTCGTTTTGCCCGATAGGGTCGGGCAAAACGGATAATTGACACTTTTTGTTAATGCTCATAATTATTATAGAAATTGTTTAAGTTTTTTAATTTTAATGATTATTTTCCAAAGATGATTAAACATAGTACAAATTAAAAGTACAAAGAGTTCTATTGATTGTTAAATTGTGGTTTTATTTTCACTACCCCTTAACATATTCGTCTTGCCCGGGCTTCATAAAAACAATGTTTTTTTTTGTATAAGTACCGTGTACAAAATTTATAAAAGCTGTTACAAATAGACATTTCAATTGTATTTATTTAAATAAAAGACATTTACTAAAGACAGAAAAATAACAATGGCATAGAACAATATTTATACCCTGCTGCTCATACTAAAATTTGCTAAAGTGATTCTTAATCAAATACCGGTAAAGTTTAAATTGAAATGAGAAGCTAATGTTGACGAAATAATCACGCTCAGTAACTATTTTGTTTTCGAGAAAATGTCGGGAAAACTTCCGTGTTTTATTACTCATGCTATTTTAACAGTTAATAAACATGATGGGTTGGTTTTAGTAATTTGCAGCAGAACTGGCATGGTTGATGGCAAACGACCAAGAGGCTGCAGCCCAAAAAGATGGGCAGATCAGGTCCGCTCCACACTGGGCACCTAATTGGATAGTTGAAGACATAACTTCTTAAAAAGTCTTCATTTTAGCCCTGAAAACCCAATTAATTTTCAGTTTAGTGTAAAATTAGATTTTTTGTGGCTTTGAAATTAATAAAAAGTTACACAATTGAGTTGCAAAATAAGTGACGTCACAGGCCGATATTGCCATACAAAGTCTATGGAAGAATCGCGTTTTGACAGGTCATAAAAAGTGCGTCAGTTGATGGTGGTGTCAACTAGCCTATTGCACGTCGCACAACATGACGCACAGATGGCGAGACACCATCCAGTAACAAGCTGATGCAACGGGAACTTCATGACCCTCAGTAATGAGGGTAATACGCGAGAAGGGAGGAGTAATTTGCATCCAAAGTTGAGAACTTAAATCAACAATATCGCTTCTATTGATGGCGCAAAATTGAAAGTACCTTTTTTCGAACGAAGTTTTGATTCGAACTTCCATAACGCGGCTTGCAGTAGGAGTTAACTGACAGACATTGTCACGTAAGGAAAAGGCGTTATGCCCCCTCTAGGCGATCTTCCCTTATACATAGTATAAATAAAACAAAGTCGCATTCTGTAGATCCGCCGTCTGTAGATCTCTTAAGCTACGCAACGGATTTTAATGCAGTTTCCATTAATAGATAGAGTGATTCAAGAGGAAGGGTTATGTATCTCCATTGCACCCGTGCGAATCCGGGGCGGGTCGCTAGTAATTAATACTTATACAGGAAGATTTTTAGTCACCGTCCAAATTTTTTCTAGGCATTAGGTATCATTCACTTAACTCCATTTTTGAAAAAAAATCAATACGTAAAATTTTCATATTAAAATTATCCGCTCTGCGTGGTCACTGAGTTAAACGTTAATAATACTACATTTGCAGCGCAAACATTTGATATCTCAATATTTTAGTATTGAGTGATACTAAAAGAAAAAACACGTATTCAATGATTTTCGCCAAAGATTAATATATCAAAATTTGGACGGTGACTAAAAAATCATCCCGTATGTATTTAAATCTAAAATTGCCAATCTTCCTTGAGCAAGCGTGGTGATCAATGCTCGTACCTTCTCTGTATGAGGAGAGGCCTTTGCCCTGTACTGAGGCAATAATAGGCTGGTATAATTATAATTACTGTTTTATTATTTTGACGTCAAACCTGACGTATGTTTATTTAAAATTGATGATTTCCTTATTGAACTTGAAAATTCAAGTTATTTTTATAAACTTACCGATTTTATACCAATCATTATCTTCAATTACTTAAATTCAAGTTATGGCGCGATGTTTGAAATCGAATGGTTGGTAATTGCTTATATCCTATTTGTGTTCTTTTAAATATTTTTTGTTGTATGTTGTATTATCATTGACGTCATAATTATTGTTTGAAACCTTAACCTGAAAATGATTAGAATTTACACTATTTTTGAATTCATGATTTAATGTAGAAGTGAAATCATTTATATTTTACTAGCTTTTGCCCGCGACTTCGTCCGCGTATATGCCGGTTTTTGCGGACGCAGACGAAGTTGAAGTCGAATAAAAAGTAGCCTTAGTGTTATGTCCTTTGTTGGGGTTCACCATAGATATAGTAAAAAAGGAGATATGGCGTGGAGTTCAAAATGTATAGAAAACCGGTGAAGCCACAATTACCCCTCCATAACGCTAATATTGCACACACAGTTCTGTCAAAACAATACTACGAACAAGTGCACACACGCGACATCGATAACTCAGTCATTTAAATATAAACCTTATTCCTTAAACCACAGCGTACTTTTTCCGTATAATTTACTCACACTAAAACAATTATCATTGTGTGTTGTCGGGACTAGGGGGCGGGTCAAATTTATCTACTCATGTGCAAATACGGCGGACCGGAGCAGCGGACGCACCATGCGACATTCGGCTTATCGAGGTTTCGTTATGTCAGTTTTACATTGCTTGTTTAGTCACTCAGTGACAGACTGAGGTGGTTGTAAAAGAGCAATGTATTTAATGCAAAAATAATACAGTCGGAGTAATATAAGAAAGCAAAAATAAAGTAGTACAAGTGAAATATATTTTACGGATTGTTGTTTTTCGTGATTTTTAAGACAAAAATTGTAAAATACTTGTGGTAACTGATGCCATGACTTCTGAAATTTTTGTTTTGGCTTCTATTTTTACAAGAAACTACTGAACAAGACGGCATAATCGTTTTTTTTAAGCGGTTTTATCACGATCGCGGTTGGCAACACACTAACTCGCGGTGACGGTTATTTTTTCAATAGCTGAGCAAAACGCTCAGCACCACGTGGTCACCGACACGCCCCCTTGCCACTTCTCCTGCTTTTAATATTTCTGTGGGGTTCACACTTACCCTGTACCAAATTTCACACAAATCGGTTCAGTAGTTTAGACGTGAAGAAAAGACAGACAGACAGACAGACAGACAGAGTTACTTTCGCATTTATAATATTAGAAAGGATTAGTTAGACCCAGGCACTTTTAAACTTTTGCTTCTTGTAAGGGTTCCGTACCTGAAGGATTCCAACCGAACCCCAATTGGGTTCCGTAGGCCCTCTACAAGGCCTACGCTGTCTGTTCGTCTGTCTATCAGCGGGCTAGATCTCATGAACCGCGAGCTATCATGAGCTAGAGTTGAAATTTTCACAGAGTGTGTATTTCTATTGCCACTATATCAACAAATAATAAAAATGAAATACTTAAAGTTAAAAATCACCACACACCGAGACCATCTTCACACACCGAGACTCCTCCGTGCCTCGGAAAGCACGTTAACCCGTTGGTCCCGGCAGTCATATGTGGATCTTTGACAGTCGTTACGGGTCGTCAGAAGCCCGAAAATCTGACAACCAGTCCTACCAAGGGGTATCGTATTACCCAGTTACTGGTTGTGGAGGTCAGATAGGCAGTCGCTCCATGTAAAATACTGGTATTCAGCTGCATCTGGTTAGACTGGAAGCCGACCCCAACATAGTTGGGAAGAGGCTAGGCAGATGACTTAAAGTTAAAAATAAAAAGAGATCCCCAAAAGGGTTGTTTTGTATGAGTGTACGAGTCCGACTTGCATTTGGCCCATATTTTTAAACTATGGGAATTTTTGCAGTGCATTTGCAACATAATTATGTATCGGAATTCCTCATACAGTCGCTGATAGCCTTAAATACTTTAGTTACCTATCAGTCGGCACGTACCTACTGCGTGGAGCATTAGTCATTAAGAACTGTTGACTATTTCTTGTATTAGGATTTTATGTCATGGACTGCTAGTGTTATTTATTAGTGATACTTCTAGTAGTCTCTATTGTGTTATAATTTTATAAACTAGACGTTATCCGCGATTTAGTTCTATTTTGGCCAAGAACCTTCATGGGCGTCTGCCGGATTTTCAAAGATCAAAGTTTCATCACAATCGGATCAATGGTTTAGGAACACATAGAGGACGAGCATACAAATACATTTTTATTTTGTACTAGCGACCTGCCTCGGTATTGTACGGGTGAAATGTAGATACTAACTACCTATACGTATAACTTCCTCTTGGATCACTCTATCTTTCGATGAAAACCGCATTAAAATTCGTTGCGTAATTTAAAAAATCTAAGCGTACAGCAGACTTCGGGAAGCGACTTTGTTTTATACTGTGTAGAGATAAATTTTATATAAATTGTACTGTACATACTCAAAATGTTTTGTGTCTATGCCAAAAGGAATTACTGATAGTAATATGTATTCCGTTTTTTCCAAAATACAATCTGCAACTAATATTGGTTCGAATTTCAGTTAGCAACACCTACCTACAAAACCAAATATTATTGTTATCGCTTCATGGTCGCACAAACCCACAAGATTACTGCAAATCTACTCGATATCAACACACGGCACACCTAACTTGAATTCGAGGTCGAAGCGAGCCTCCGGATTTTGCAAACGATTTAAAAATCTAAACCGTTGCACAAACACGAAGTTGAATGTTGACGAGAAATCAAGAATAGCTTTGTAGCGAGGCAAGAGTCACTGTGGGCTCGTCAGCCAGCGACCACGCGTCGGCGGCGTGCTCGCTGACGTCAGCCGCGTCACCACACCATCAAAACAATGCTGCTAATCTCAACACACCCAATTTTAAACCTTAACCCCCCACAATAAGAGCTCCAGCATTCTTTTGTTGTGATAGTGCAGCCGTAGTTTTCCGTTCGCTTTGCGTAAGTTCACGAGGCGTGTGTTTTACATTTTTTCGGCTGCCACACGCGCCTCCCGTGTTGTTTTACGTCATCGCGATGTTTAGTTTCTAGAATTCGAACGCCCAATTTTGTGAAATTAGCAATGCACTTAACACAGATTTTGAAGAGAATTCGTAATACATTAGAACGTTATCAGTACATACAGGAACAAAAAGTTAAATGTAAACGTTGATGTATTATCGGAATGTAAATATGTCGTTTTATCAGCGCACCGAGGGTATAAAAGCAGTCGCGGACGATGCTCCACGCCCAGTGCGGATCGCGCGGGCACACTACAAACTTGACTGACTAACAAACAGACTTTAAAAATAAAACCTATTTGAATTCAGTTGCACTTGATCAAAGTGTTGATGTAGATCATTTCAAACCGTGGATTGAAAACAATGGAACTCAATCTTACATTGTTTCAAACAATGACTCAATGCTCGTTCTAAATTCCAAGAAAGGTTATCCTTACAAATGTACCTTTGAAAATAACAACACACAAGATACTATGAATGAAATTATGCAAGACAAATCGTACGTAGTGGTGCAATAAACTAAGAACAACAATGAACAACGAAATGATATAACTAATTAAATGGTTTCCATGGCAACTTTTATCATACTTATCAATACAGAAGTCAAACGTCTCTTAGGTAATAATAACAAATAAATAAACAATCGTAAATAATCAATTACGATGAATGGGCAGGAAATAAATAGAAATATAGGTCATGGTTGAATGATTCAGACGCTCATTTACGGAGAAAATGATGTAGAATTCATGCACACTGCAGTTGTATGTTATGATTTTGTGGTAGACGAGGTCGTTCATTGTTTTGATTTTGGAACTAATGCAAAGGAAAATACGTACGATAAGAGTATACCTGTACAAAAGATTACAGCCTCGAGAATGTTTAAAGATCAATAAAAACCACAAAAACAAATAATTTTGAGAATTTAATTACATATGCGATTAAAACCAGGAAGTAAGGAAGTCTGTTTTTGTTGTAAACATTCTGTTGTTATCATTGAACGTACTGTTTGCAAAACATATCGACCTTCATTTGTAACCAATGATAAAAACATTATCCATAAAAATTCTATACTATAATGCATTTTTTATCATTCGGATGCTGGGATTTACCCCGTGCAAGAGTTAATTTTAGATGGAATTTCTACGAAATCAGAACAAGCAAGTTTTTATAGTATATGCATATTTAATTAAACTCCAAGCAAAATATTCAAATACTATATTATTTCAATGACATATATTTGGAACTTTAAGCCCCAGTATATTCGAATCAATAGTATCAAGAATGGAGTTTCTTGCCCAATCTTCTCCACACAAAACTATCTTTCGAAATTGGCACTTAGATTCAATATTTTTTTATCTTGTAAATTACGATCAAAAGTGCCTTTTAATGGTTTAATGGAAATAAATGATTTGACTTTGACTTTCAAGTTCTAGAAACGGGTGCGAGACTATATTCTTTGTATTATAATAATCCAAATCCTAAAGTCAAAGAAAATAAAGAACACAACCATATTGGCAAACAAAAAGAACCGTTCTAGAACGTGGCAGCAGAAAAACACTTCACTGTTGCAAGCGATTACAGCATTACCAATAACGCCTCGTAAGTTCCTACCGTACCCTATCACTTGTAGTCACTGCAATGCTGTAGGCAGTGACAATGTTGAAAATACACAAGCTATGAGTAACACAGCACGCGAACACAGCGTGGCTCGTGGTGACGCGCGCGCAATTTATGTTGCGTCACGGTTGTTGGATACAGTATTAAAATTTCGCGCATAAGTAATATCGGATGAGCAATATTAAAATTTTGAACGTGAAAAGTTTGGATGTTTATTATAGAATACTGTAGGCTGAAAAGACTAGAATAAAAAGCACACAATTCAAATACAAAGGCAGAAAAACAAAATACTAAAGAGAACAAAAAATAAAATGTACTCAATGACAGAGTGAATATAAAATAAAAAGGAAAACTTTTGTACTTATTAATGTGACCACAAACCGAGAAATACGAAGAACGATGGCTTCTCAAAACTGATTATGCTATACTATAATGAATTGTTTATAAAAACTGGGAAAATAAACTATCACAACAACTGCATTATTAGCATAGATAACCAAGTGTAGATGTAGCAAAATACATTAGAGTATATTACTGGGACTATTCAATGGGGGCTTTTGATCCTAAGGTCATATGCACTTAGTGTTTATGGAGCTCGCCTCTCATGTTCGAGGCTGTGGGTTCACAACCGGGCACTGGCAAGTACCAATGTGACTTTTTCTGTTCTATATATACTTTCTAAGTTTATCTTGGGTATCACTGATATCTGTTAAGGAAAACATCGTGAGGAAACTTGAACTTATAATAAACATAAGTCTGAAATGGCCAATCCACCTTGAGCAAGCGTGGTGATCAATGCTTGTGCCTTCTCTGTATGAAAAGAGGCATTTGCCTTGCAGTGGGACATTAATAAGCTGGAATTATTAAGGTCCTAACTCCTATGCTCAAGTAGAATTGTTTTCTCTGAGTCACAAAAATATTCTTGGTGTGTATTGAAAGAACAGCCACGCATCCACAGAACGACTGCGTCTGCGTCGTATATACTTGATCTACGTGCTTTAAGTCACATTTGCAATAACCTTAACCTTGTCCATATGTTTTCCCATATTAAGTCACTCGTTAGTTATGATACGTTCACGCCCATTCGAGTTACGTCATACTTAGCTAAGTTAAACAATGTAAGTTATAATCATTGTCATGTCATTATTATAATGACACATCAGCCTCAGCATCTGCCTCGTTGGTCTAGTGGTCGCAAAGTGCGACTGCTGAGCATGAGGTCTTGGGTTCGATTCCCAGGTCGGACAAAGTGTTATTGGGTTTTTCCATCAGGAATTTCTCTGTAGCAGCCTCGAAGTCTGGATTTGTGCCCGGTTGATGGAATTAGGCTCGCTCTATTACATGGGACTTAAAAATGACTGTCGAAATGTGGGTGTACTATTGGGTACACCTCTGCTTAACCCTTGGGGGATTACAGGCGTCATGTTATGTTACATCAGTCAATATTTTATGGGGATTTCGTGATATTTTTATCTGCCTCGAAATATGTATGGAGTGGAAGGATTATATAGGGACAACTTTCAGCATGGATTCGTTTCGTACATGATTTTAGGTTTTGTTTTAACGCAGTCGAGTTTTTTGATTTTTGCCAGATGTCTCCATGGAATTTTTGCTTCTATATGTGTTGCCTGTTCTTAACTAATAAATCTATCCATCCAAGGT
This sequence comes from Hoplodrina blanda, assembly GCA_949316365.1. Taxonomy (NCBI): domain Eukaryota; kingdom Metazoa; phylum Arthropoda; class Insecta; order Lepidoptera; family Noctuidae; genus Hoplodrina; species Hoplodrina blanda. Next base: position 15,675,526 of record OX438581.1, read on the forward strand.
CTTAAGACCGGAGACAATAATTTAATCATGCAAGCAATTTAACTGCTTACGTTTGTGCAGTCATGTATTCAAACTACTTAACCTTAATTATAAAATTATCCTCAATTAGGCTTTTCATTATTATGTTCATAATTTGTTACGATACTTTTTGAGGTTGTCACCGTTTTGGATGGTAGTGTTCTAGTTCTTAATACTCATTTAGAGATATGCGTAAATCTAGATTAATTCACAGCGATAACAGATCGATCACACTGCTTTGTTGTTTAAAAATTGTAGATCTGTAGTGCTATTCTATAAAAACCTTAACTAAAAACGTTGTGAGTTACACATACACTATATACTTTTGATACTAGGACTATTAATTAAGAAACCTTTGTGTATCTGTTTGTTTTCCCAAAGAAAATAAATAAATAAATTCAATATGGAATTGATGAATTTTGATAGAAATGAGTCTGGGGTGAACTGTCAATTCCTACCATCACAAAGTCGAAAGAAGATAGAAGAAGAAAGAAAGTCATCAGCATCAACCATGTCCACTGCTGGAAATAGGCGTCCCCTAAAGACAGCCACAATGACCGGTACTGCGCTGCTTACATTTATCATTCCAGTAATACTATGCTCCTAATATTTGGGCATAATGAAAAGCTAAGAAAGTCAAGAGGACATTTGCCTTTTTTTTGGGTGGACTTTTACTGACTAAAAAACCACCCTGTTCCTTCTGTTGCCCTTTGCGTAAGTACCGTGGCCACGGTATCCTGTTAAGACGTCCCGCGACCCCGGAGGACTTGGTTGTTTCTCCAGTATATATTGCAACAGTCATGTTTCCAAGATATTTGACCTTAATGATTTCCCTTTGTCATTACGCATTAGTTTCGTTAATGACGTGTTACCTAATCACTGGAGCACGTAGTCTTTACCTTAGTACCTACTATTGATGTTGCATAACCAAAGTCAAAATTATTTATTTCAATTACACCATTAAAAGGCATTTTTGAACGTTATTATACAAGAAAAAAATAATAGAATCTATTTGCTCCTTCTAAAAGGTAGTTTCTTATGGAGAAGAATGGGCAAGGAACTCTATACTCTTTTAAATTAAAATAAATGTTTACCGATATTTTGTATACAGGATTACACGTGAATACGATGTAGGACTTGCATAAAAAATATTATATTTTAATATGTACAAAGTATTACAAGTTAAGAATCAATATGGATTTTACGCAAAGTACAAGTAGTTTTTAGCACTGGTAAAACCTGGCTAATTTCAATGCATACGATATTATGTAGGTATACAGAAATGAGTCTGTCCGTTGTGGACTAGTTTTTATAGCAAAACTACTGAACCGGTTTTGATGAAATTTTCCAGACAATTTGTTTGATAGCTGGAGTAGGACATGAGGTTTTTAACATTCGTAATGGAAAACCCCAATGACACTTTTTGCCCGACCTGGGAATTGTACCCAAGATCAGGCTCAGCAGTTGAACCAAAGAAGCAGTCGCTAGTCGGTACAGAGCAATATAATTATTCATCATCACAGTACCTGCCTACAGTATGATCATTAGCAAAGATTATTCCTTCATCAATGTCATGTTTCTTCACGTTATGCGCAAGAGCACAATATGTGTCATCTATGAGCCAACATTTATCAATAACTTCCTGAGTTTATGGTGTAGTAAATTTTGTTTAATGGATAAATAGTGACAGGTTGGCTCTACGCCTGTTATCAAATGGCTACAGTTGCGGATCCAAGGGGAAGTTCTTCAGGGACGATGCCCCAACGGGGCCAAACGCCTGCCGGGGTTGCGGGACGTGTTAACAGGATACCGTGGCCCCGGAACGTAAAGGGCAACAGAAGGAACAGGGTGGTTTTTTAGTAAGTAAAAGTCTGACAGTCCCTTCCGCCCCACCCAGGGCGGAAGGACTCATTTGATGACTTTTACCACCTCAAAAAAAAAAAAAAGAAAGGGGATTTCTTCCGTGCCAAATCTTCATGTGAACTTGATATTATTTTAATATACAGCCAATGGCTCAGCAACTGCACCAAACGTGCCGACAAAAAATTTAAAGATAGGAAGCCATGGTTGAATGAGAGTGAAGGGAATTTTTGCAAGGTCTTTTTTCGTGAAATGGAAAAATGCAGTTTTTTTAAGTTATTTTTTTTTTGATTTACGAATGGTTTCCAAATGGCATCAGATGTGAATCAGATGTATTTGTAATTTTCAATATACCTAGCTGAATTAGCCGACTCAATTTTTATTAGAAAACTAGACTCTGCCGGCGATTTCATTTCAGAATTAAGCCAAAAGTTCAAAATTATCCCAAAAGTAGCCTTGATTTGATAATCTATCTCTGCGCAAAATTTCATCCAGATCCCTTCAGCCTTCCTAGCGTGATTGAGTAACAAACATACATCCATCCATCCATCCACACTTTCGCATTTATAATAGAAGTGCGATTTTAAATGAGCTCATAGCACGCAACTGTAGCGTGTGACAACAAGTTTTAAAACTATGGTAGTAAAAAAATAAAGAAACAAACGTTCTACTGCGTAGTAAAAAAAGGGTGTGACTGTACAAATCAAAACACAGTACCAACCTTATTGAAGGGCATCAGAACAAAGATAAGATGCAAAGTACTACTTACAAGTACCTACTTCATGTATAAGTAAACCAAAATATGATGTGGTTACGTACGCATAATTTTATACCCATATAATTTTTTACCCATGTTTATAGTACGGCCGACGTATCTTGGCGGGCCTGAAGTTAGCTGTTTGGCTGCGCAATGGATATTTTAGGAACGAAATTGTCTACTGCGCAGCAATCGGCTAACTTCAGGACCGCCAAGTTACGTCGGCCGTATTGTATTTAATCGAACTGCCTCGTTGGTCTACTGGTCACAAGGCGCGACTGCTGAGCATGAGGTCTTCGATTCCCAGGTCGGGCAAAGTGTTAGGAATTTTTCAATAGCAGCCTCGGAGTCTGGATTTGTGCCCGGTTGATGGGAATAGGCTCGCCCCCCTATTTTTTTTGTTAGCCTATTCTGTTCCATTCCTGGGCAAAGGCCTCCCTCCACTCCTTCCATCCTTCCCGTTTCAGTGCCTCATCCCTCCAGTTTTGGAGAAATCCATCCAGTTCGTCCGGAACATGATGGATTTACATGGGACTTAAACATAACTGGCGAAATGTGGGTGTACTAATGGGTACACCTCTACATAACCCTTGGGTGAATTACAGGCGTGATGTTATGTATTTTTGATTAATTTTTAATTTTGTTTGCACAATAATTTGCACCAGCCATGTTACCTATCTCTTTATCACCTTTGGTTGACTGGTAGAGAATGCCTACCTAAGCCATTAATTCTACCTGTGTACTATTTTATTGCATAAAAGGAGATGTTAGATTTTGGGCCACCTCTATGTACACTACAAAGATAAAAAGGAAAAAAATAATAGATTTTCATAAAAATACAATTAAATTAATTTGAATAAAAGTAAAATTGTAATTAATTAATTATTTCCAAAGTTTTTTAGTGAGTTAACCCTTCTTTAAGGTAGCCATGACAGTGGTGTTATGACGTTTGATTGACAACTTTGACAGTTCTAAGTTTCGTTTCCGTTTATCTTTAACGTTTGACATTTGACGTTTGGAATTCATGTTTTGTTTTTTCTCGCAGATAAGGTAGGTGCATGACACAAATCAAACGTCATTTTCAAAATGACATTTCGCTTATTGCTGACCACCATAATTATTAGTAGCTGTGTTGCTCTCCTTGACCTACTTAAGTAAATTGAAAATACATAAAAACGAAGCCAAAATATAGGGAATTAACATGAAAAAACGTTAACTATACTTCATAATGATATTTACATTAGGTGTACATAGTGCTGGCCCAAGCTCCATACATTTCTATAACATCTCCTTTAAATAAATAAATAAACACCACAGTTTCATTCTCAAAACACAACATTGTTGCTAGGTCACCCCGGGTAATATAAATCGGAAGAATCTCGAACTCTGCAGTCGCACGCGCATTGCACGCGGTGTACTCATGTTTTTGTTTAGTGTTGCGCCTGAGTGTGCGTGAGATCCGTATCGCTTATTGTATTGAGTGGTCGGTTCATGAGAGCTGAGTTCGTGGTTACTAACCAGTTTTACTTGGAGGAACTTGGAAATTACGTGATACATATATTCATTATGATGTCATGGTATTTAAAAATTGCTTCGGTAGGAGCATAATTGTTGTTTTTGTTCTAGCAGTGATTTTTCCAAGAATAAACCAACAAACAGTCTCTTTTGCCAGAAAAAACGGAATATTCCCGTTTGAGAACCTAGAGCACCAATCAATATTTTAATGTGGTACTAAGGGCAACAACCTGTGGTGCTCAATGCATAGGTGCTCAAAAAATAGGTGCTCAGATGGGAATACTTCGAAAAAACATAGACTTTACAAAATAAATTCAGTAGTAGCATACCAATTCTTTTTCTAAACAAAAAAAGAATTTGCGAGAATAGAATTTGCTAATTGACCTGAATGAGCAGAGATTAATTTAGAACCTAACGCTTAAATTAAAGTAAAATAAACAAATAGTAATTGAAACATTTATTAGTCAAAAATACTGCCTCGTTTGTCAAAGTGTGACTGCTGAGCATGAGGTCTTCGGTTCGATTCCCAGGTCGGGCAAAGTGTTATTGAGTTTTTCCATCAGGAATTTCTCAGTAGTAGCCTTGGAGTCTGAATTTGTGCCCGGTTGTTGGTAATAGGCCCCCTATTACATGGGACTTAAATATAACTGGCAAAACGTGGGTGGACTAATGGGTACACCTCTGCCTAACCCTTCGGGGATTACAGGCGTGATGTTATAAAAGAGAGACGGGGAAGCTCATAGAGCATGATAGTGCATCAAAAAATTCGCTGTCATTAGGACAAGTGCTCAAAAGGCTGTTAGCATTGCCACGTTTTATGGCAATGCTGATTCTTTTTCTCTGGTCCAGCAAGTGAAGAGGCCTCAGTCTAAATCTGTGCCTCGTCTTCATAACGACAGACTCAAATTATAAGATCTATTTAAAATCTGTCGATTACATCCAAACAACAACATTAACATGAAAACGCCGACGACTACTGGAATTTCTGTATCTCATTTCGTTCACAGTTTGTGTGTCAATGTTCTTGCGCAGGTGCGGGCGCGGCTGTGACGTCACCGGCGCACGCGACGATCGCGTGGAGCGCACGCCCACCGCCACGCGATTAATATTCTACGAGCATTGTGCCAAGTGTGTGTTTTCTATGACATTGGTAGACGTTGTGCAGACTTTTGGTTAGCGAATAGTTTAGTTGTGGAAAGTTTTCGTTAACTTTCGAGGTTCGTCGAAGAACTTGTACTGTTTGCTCTGTGTATTATATGTATGGGTTGAAATTTAAATATACAGGGTTATTTTTAAAACACCAGAAACCTGAAAAGGGGCTATTGTACTCATCATTATGAACAACTTTTTCTATGGGACCAACCCTGTAATCATGAAAAAAAATCAGCTGTTCCATACATTATGATTGTGTTGTAAGTATAGCATGTTTGTAGGGAACAGCTGATTTACAAGTTGAGTTGAGTACAATGACCCCTTTTCAGGTTTCTGGTGTTTTAAAAATAACCCTGTATAAAAGCGAAAGGTTACTCACTCATAAACGATAACGACGTATAAAGATGAAATTTCGCAGGGAGATAGTTTATAAGTTAGTTGACATCCGCTAAGAAAGGATTTTTCCAAAATTCACCCCCTAATGGGATGAAATGGGGGTCCAAAGTTTGTATAGAGAAGACATGACTGAGGATCACGATTTTGCCATATTAATAGATATAGCTAATTGTCAGATAATGAGAGTTAAATGTTTTTAAAAGCACGATTATCCGTAGTTACTGCAAACTGCCTTACATTAGTACAATTATCACTACATAGTATAAAACAAAGTCGCTTTCCCTGTCTGTCTGTCCCTATATATGCTTAGATCTTTAAAACTACGCAACGGATTTTGATGCGGTTTTTTTTAATAGGTAGAGTGATTCAAGAGGAAGGTTTATATGTATAATACATGCACCCGTGCGAAGCCGGGGCGGGTCGCTAGTATTACTATAATATTATAAAGAGGTACATTTTGGGAGTTTGTGAGGTTGTATCTAGATCTACTGAACCGATTTTGAAAATTCTTTCGCAAATTGAACGCTACGTTATCATTGAATGCTATATGCTATATTATACTACTAGCTGTCCGCCGCGGTTACACCCGCGTCTTTGGTTACTGCTCCGCTCCCGTAGGTCGTAGGTATATAGCCTATAGCCTTCCTCGATAACTAATCTATCTAACACTGAAAGAATTTTTCAAATCGGACCAGTAGTTCCAGAGATTAGCGCGTTCAAACAAACAAACAAACAAACAAACAAACTCTGCAGCTTTATAATATTAAGTATAGATAATATAGTATAGATAAAAAAAATAGGGATTCGTAGGAAAATCACCCGAGCGAAGTCGCGGGGAGGGTGCTAGTACTTTCTAAGTCTATCTTCGTCGTCACTGACATAAGTGAAAGAAAACCAGGACTTATAGTTATTATAAATCTAGAATCGCCAATCCATCATAAGCAAGCGAGGTAATAAATGCTCGTGCCTTCTCAATATCAGAGAGTCCTTTGCTCTGCAGTAGGACAAACATAATTAAGCTGGTATTATTATTATCCTTTCAATGTCCTTTGAAGGCCGAAGGATAGCCGTGAGTTTTAACATTAATATGAAATGAAATGAAATGAAATGATGATTTATTCAGTAAATTGGTTATAAATTTTAATAACACTTTTACACGTCACATTTGTTTTTTTTTTTTTTAACTAGATGAGTCCAGTGTTTCCTAGCCGACTGCTCTGAGAAGAAACACCGAAACAAACTCAGAGGTCAAAGTCTCTTTTAAAGTCCATACAATTACTTGTAATGGTCAAATCATATGCGAACTAAGTAGGTTAATGTCCGAGGTGGTCTCTTGAGGAGAGAGGCACTGAGGCACACAAATTTGAGTCGGCCTGTCCAGTCAGTGCACGCATTTGTCAGAAATCATCAAGCTCGACTCAGAACTTAAGGAGCTCAACGACACGACGAACAATACCACAGAAAGGACATTTGGGTAGGCCGCATCGAATACTCAAACTGTCAGACAACCATGAAATCTAATCCCAGAAAAAATGCAACAACCCACATAGTCCACATATTTACAATATAATATATTAAAAAAATATACTTTCCAAAGTATATCCGGAAGAGAAGAAGAAAAAAATGATATAATAATATGATAAGTAGAAGTACTGCTAAAGAAGATACGTAAAAGAACATTGGCTTACAAAATGTCATCGAACTTGGGCAGGTGAACCATATAATTGCAGTTGTACACAACAAGGAATGCAACAAAAAGACGGAGGATCTGCCTGTGTATTTTTAATTTTAACTTCAATTGGTTTACTTAATTACTTTCATGAGTCATTGGTTTTATTTCAGTCCTTCAAGGACATGATGAACTCTTTATTAACTAGTTAGTATTCTAAGTATCTACTTTTAAACCCGCTTGCTTGAGTTGTTTTTTTTTTTTCATTTTAGTAAAAACATTGTGTCGCTGTAGGAATTTCTTCTGTTTCATGGGTGCATTTACAATCATCTATACTATATATATAATATTATAAAGCTGCAGTGTTTGTTTGTTTGTTTGAACGCGCTAATCTTTGGAACTACTGGTCCGATTTGAAAAATTCTTTCAGTGTTAGATAGATTAGTTATCGAGGAAGGCTATAGGCTATATATACCATCACGCTACGACCTACGGGAGCGGAGCAGTAACCAAAGACGCGGGTGTAACCGCGGCGGACAGCTAGTTCACTTATAAAACTAGCTGGTTTTACCCTAATAGCCCGATTTTACCCGCAGAGGCAGACTCGCAATATTTGCAGATTAAAAAGTAGCCTATCCTGTCAAGTAACACGTCCTTTCTTGGAGTTAAGCTTAGTCTGTATCCGTCAAAATTGGTTTAGTGGTTACACGGTGCTTGTTTTTTTTTAAGGATCATCCAATGGCTTCTGCCTTTCTGGGCGGAGCGGAAGGAAGTGTCAGACTTTTACTGACCCGTCCGTGTTCCTCCCGGTAACTCTTTCAAACAAAATCCACAAACCCTGACAGGTGAAAGCATAACAAAGAAATAGACTAAGTTACTATCACATTTTTAATACCAATAGCATGGATTTTGTAATGTCTTCACGTCAATTAATCAACATCCTTTGCACAGATTATTGGTGGCCCCCGGACTACAACAGGAGTACATAACTCGGTTCTCCAACGTTCGCTCAATCCCTCGACAGAATATAAGTATGTATATCAGTTGTCTGGTTACCATAACACAAGCTCTGCTTAGCTTATTGAAACCAGATGGCCGTGTGTGAGTTGTCCCAAGATATTTATTTATTTTTATTTATTTATAATACTTCATTGTACATAGTTCCGCCTAATTCTAAAACACACTAGAGTTCCAGAAGTATTAAGGTACTGATAGTACCTTATTGTCATCTAATCAGGTCATGGTATGCAGGGGGCGTCACATCGCTGACTAATCCCTTATCGGTTCACACTGCTGTGTTCTGTGACATTCCCTTCCGATATTACGTCAGGGACTCAGTATTTACGTGAAGGACTTGTGAGCTACATCATCTTCTTAAAATAAGCCATGAATCTTTAAGTCTATTAGAAACAAATGAATAAACTCTAAGAGATTGTTTTTCCGAAGTCTTGGGTTCGATTCTCAGATCGGGCAAAGTGATATTGAGTTTTTCCATCAGGAATTCCTCAGTAGCAGCCTCGGAGTCTAGGTTTGTGCGGTTTGATAGCTATAGGCGCGCCCCCTATTACACACATCTAGACTCCGAGGCTACTACTGAGAAATTCCTGATGGAATAATACTTTGCCCGACCTGGGAATCGAACCCAAGACCTCACGTTCAGCAGACCACTAGACCATCGAGGCAGACTTGTCACACAGAGTTTCTATTAATTAGGTACACTTACATTCGGTATGTTTAAGCCTAAAGTAATAGGGAACGAGCCTAAAAACCGACACAAACCCAGACACCAGGCAGCTACTGAAGCTAAGACTCCTAAAATATAACATGATTCAAGGATTACCCATAATAAACTTTCCGTGTATGTTCCACGAGAGTATAAAGGCTAAAACAGAGCATTACGTAGATAACAAAGAACACTATTAACACACTTTTTTCCTAGGTTAGTTGGAAAGAAAACAACATTGCCCGGAAACTATTAAGACGTAAGCTTTGACGTCATCGCCACTCTCCAGATGTTAGCGTTTTAGCAATAACTCCAGAAAAAACTCCACGTTTACCTATTACACGATACATTAAATTATTTTTTCTGGATCAGCTGTGGTGATGCTATCAAAAGATATCTTTTGGTGAATTTAGGTTTAGTGAGCTTGAGTGAGCTTTTATTATATTTGAATTAAGGTAAAGTAAGCATCAGCAGTAATATTAGGTGAAGTGTTCACCTTTAGATGAGTTTTAATCTCCTTTGAGATGAAAACTCACCTAAATTCACCTAATTTCACCTATTTTTTTTAATGTATTTGAAATGAGCTTTTTTTTTAGGTGGTAAAAATCATCAAATGACTCCTTCCGCCCTGGGTGGGGCGAAAGGGACTGTCAGACTTTTACTGACAAAAAAACCATCCTGTTCCTTCTGTTGCCCTTTACGTTCCGGGGCCACGGTATCCTGTTAAGACGTCCCGCAACCCCGGCACGTCCCGCAGCCCCGGCAGTTGAAATGAGCTTGAAGTCAACTCTAGTATTAGCAGTGGTACATACATAACATCACGCCTCTTATTCCCTAAGGGTTAGGCAGAAATGTACCCATTAGTACACCCATATTTCGCCAGTAATGTTTAACTCCCATGTAATAAGGGGCGAGCCTATTGCCATCAATCGGGCACAAATCCAGACTCTGTGGATACTACTGAGAAATTCCTGATGGAAAAACTCAATACTTTCGAACCCAAGACCTTATGCTCAGTAGTCGTGCTTTGTGACCAGTAAACCAACGAGGCAGTCGTAGGTGTCGGCGTCGTCGGCATTAGCAGTGGTAATCTGTAAAATATTCCCTTGGTGAATATAGGTGAAATAAGATTGAGGTAAGTTGTTAATCTTTAGCATTAGGTAGGTCAAGTGGGATGGGTAGGTTGCTTCAAATTCATCGTGGAAGATTTTTGGAAAGAGTGGGTGGTAGACTGGTAGTGGGAATTCGAGAGGGAAAACCCGGAGTAAAGTCTTAGAAATTAGGTAAATATATGAGCTACAAGAAACAATGTACAGTTCTTCTTCGTACCTATTTGTAATATTTTACTGGCAAAATTTGAGTTAAGACTTCCTACTTTAAAGAGAAGCGTAGGTAGTCGAATTTACGTGAATTTTAAGAAACTATAAATAAAATCACTGACTTGCTATCGACCAACAATCGTTGTCAGAAGTCCCAAAGCTTGATAACCAGTCTTACCAAGGGGTATCGTATTACCCAGTTACTGGGTTAAGAGCTCAGATAGGCAGTCGCTTCATGTAAAACACTGGTATTAAGCTGCTTCCAGTTAGACTACAAGTCGACCCCAACATAGTCGGGAAAAGCCTAGGCAGATTGATTGAAAAGCTCTTTCAAAGGAGATCTACGACCTCATCACACGAGGAAGTGCGAAGTGAAGAAGCCCTATGTAGGAAAAAAGGCACTCATGTACAAAAGCCGCTTTACGACATCTTTAGATTGTATAATGATGTGGTTTGCTTTAAATATTTTCCTCTACATTAATTCGGTACACGTGTTTTAAAGAATACTAATCATGTTTTTATTTACTCGCAATGTAAGTAAGTAAGTATGTAGTATCTGCCTACTTTAAGGATAAATAAATAATTGTCTAGAATAAATTATTTTCTAGCGTCCCCATTTTTTCACCCACTTAAAAACCACCTAGTAGATGAAATTACAAATCGCTTCCCAAGCCTCTACACAATGCCCCGATTTTTTCTCTGAGTCTCTTACCGCCTCCCTTTAGGCCTGCAGCGCCCAAAACGGGGCATTATGGCCTACTTTGAGAAAGGCTGCTGTAATCTATCTCTGCAACAAATTTCATCCAAATCCGGTCAGCCGTTCTGGTATGATTGAGTAACAAACACTCATCCAAACTTTCGCACTATTATTTGTCGTTCCACTGCAGGCAGTGAAGGTACGAGCGTTAATCACCACGCTTGGTGAAGGACGATTGGTGATTTCAGACTTATATTAATTAAAAGTACAGGTTTCCCAAGATGTTTTCCTTAGCCGATGTCAGTGATGTCCAAGATAAATTTAGAAAGTACATATGAATTGAAATGACCCATTTGTTCTGGGTTGTTCTGGGTTCTGGGTTTTGAACAGTCAAGCATGAGAGCATGAGAGGCACCTTCTTAACCACTGAATCGTCCGGGACATTTGAGTTAGTTTGACTTAATAACGTAAGTACTAGTTGTTTCACTAAAACTGACTTACAGACACAGCAGTCAAACTTCTCACCGTTGCTATTTCAGTTCAAAATAACATAAGGTCGAATATAAACCAGTATCCCTAGCGTATAGTCAACCGCTTCTGTAGTAACAACTTGACATTGATAGCGCCCTTATGACGTAGCAATATGGGCGGTTTTTGCAGTACAAGTGTTACTGAAGTGCGGTCCACTATAGAGCCGGCGTCATTGAGGGGAGTGGTCGCTTCGCACGCCTCGGCAGCGTGTGCGCAGGTCACGTGTATGTGTAGCATTGGGAAACGGCGTGTTGTTACCAACTATAAGTATTACGATACTTTTAAACAGTCATGAATAGTTTTGTTTTACACTGAATGCAAACTGTGGGTGTATTTTAGTGGATAATATTTCACTGAGCTTGTTCCGGGAACGTAGGTAGGCGTGACGGTTGTGTTGTTTATGACAAGGTTGAGAGGAATCTCTGGGTTTAAACATAAACTTTAATTAAGCACTCTACTGATTTAATAATACATACATACATAAACTCACGCCTTTTTACCCATGGGGGTAGGCAGAAACTACAGAACGCCACCTGCTACGATCCTTACATACTCCTTTCGCCTCTTCCACGTTCATACATCTCGTCATACAAGCTCGCTGATTTAATATAATAGGACATTATAATACCACGTGTACGGAGAGGGCTGGTTCGAGGTGGCGCATGAAAAGAATACTTATAAGGACTTAGGGAAGGCCTGCCGTGGGACATTATAGGTCTAGACCTGAGGTCGCAAAGCGCGACTGCTGAGCATGTCTTGGGTTCGATTCACAAGTCGAGCAAAGTGCTATTGGGTTTTTCCATCAGGAATTTCTCAGTAGCAACTTCGGAGTCAAGATTTGTGCCCCAGATAGGCTCGCCCCCTATTACATGAGACTTAAACAGAACTGGCGAAGTGTCGGTATACTATTGGGTACACCTCTGCCTAACCCTTCGGGGATTACAGGCGTGATGTTATGTCGTCACTTGTCGCCATTGCAATTGCAATCGAAGCCGAAAGCGAGGGCGCGTAATAAAGCCGAGAGTATTTAAAAATCTATTTATCTTTACTTGACTAATAAATAAAATTGAAGCGTCTGTATGAAATGTCAAAATAACAGCTTAACAAAATAAATATCACGGTACTCACGAAAAAATAAAACAATTTTGAAAGAATTTGTCTGTTAGAATGGTTACACGGTAAGAAACAATTAAAAAAAGAATTGTCTTTCTGTTTATTTGTTTTGCCTAATCTCCGAATCGGCTGAACCGATTTTGACGGGACTCACAGGCAGAAGCTGATGTTGAGGAGAAGCTTGTTAAAACAGGATACCGTGGCCCGGAACGTAAAGGGCAACAGAAGGAACAGGGTGGTTTTTTAGTCAGTAAAAGTCTGACAGTCCTCAGACTCATTTGATGATTTTTAACACCTTAAAAAAAAGTCTATATTTAAAAAAACTTAAACCCAGTATAACCAACCCGCCTGCCGGGGTTGCGGGACGTCTTAACAGGATACCGTGGCCCCGGAACGTAAAGGGCAATAGAAGGAACAGGGTGGTTTTTTCGTCAGTAAAAGTCTGACAGTCCCTTCCGATCTGATTTTTACTACCTAAAAAAAAAAAGTATAACCAACCCAAATAGATAACCAACGTTCACGCGACCAAAGTCACGGACATAAGCCAGTTCTTAATCATTTTGTTTTTCAGCTTTCTGTTGGCACCATTATCTCCAATCTTCGCGTAAATTCTGTTAATCAAAGAAATCGAGAGTGAACAGACAGACACACACATGTCAGTATCCAAGTAGGTGTGTAATGTTTTGCAACTAAAATAGAAGCCGGTGCGAAGTCCACGATCCCGTGGCACACCTCTATATCTAGCGCGTTTATTTTGATCCCGTGGTAATCCCAATTCCTGCCACTACTCTAGTTCATACTCAATGGCGTAAAGTTTGTACGTAAATAACAGATGTAGTGGAAAAATTGGAAAATTTGAGTCGCGGCTGAGTTTCAACCCTTAATTCGGAGGGGTAAAAATATTACTGTCGAAAGTAATTACTACTGGACTAAGTACTGGATTGGTTCTTCTTAAAGGTCAGGTACGCAGTACGCGTGCTTGTATGACGAGATGTATGAACGTGGATGAGGTGAAAGGAGTATATAAGGATCGTAGCAGGTAGTGTTCTGTGGTTTTTGCCTACCCCCATGGGTAAAATTACTACCAATTTTACTGTCAAAAATCACCGAGAAAAAAATCAAAAATTGTTTTGCTCCCTTAAATTTTTAAATTAACTTTCGAAATGTGGGAGTACGCCTCTGCCTAACCCTTCGGGGATTACAGGTTTGAAGTAATGTTTTGTAATTTTTTGAGCAGTTTATTATTTGCCTACGTCTATCCTAATATTATAAATAGGAAAGATTTGATTGTAAACTATCTTTATCCGCGATTTCGTCCGCGTAAATGTCGGAAATCGCGGACGCAGACGAAGTCTAACTTACCCCGTACCAAATTTCATCAAAATCGGTTCAGTGGTTTAGTAGTTAGCGTAACATACAGACAGACAGACAGAGTTACATTCGCATTTATAATATTAGTATGGAGTATGGATTAGTTTAATCGCAAACGTGGCCACGTATGCAAAATTCTACAGTAACAAACATGTCGAAATCAAACATTGTGCATTTTAAGTGTAATACTGTGTAATTATTGCACATTTCACTGCGAATGTGTAAGATTGTGCAATTGATGGTAATTCAGTAGAGTACCTATATCTTAACGGTTACTCACTTTTAAGGTAGGCAGGGAATTCCCTGCGATTCCACAGAACGCTGCCAACTTAATGACAGGCATCAAGAATTAGTTTCAAAGAAAAACAAAACAGTAATTAAGTAGTTTTTTGTTTGTTTATTTTGGCTTCGGTTATAGAAGAAATAAGTATTTAAAATTCGTTTACAACGGCTTGTAAAAAGCCATGGCAGCCATTGACGCAACGGGGCGTTCAAACATTATACTAACACTAAACAACAATATGGTTAAAATTTGGGGTTGAAACACTAGTGCCATGGGGTCCGAGCGCTCACCTTGTTTTTCGGGACATCGTCAAGCGACTGGTTGACTTTTTATATGACCAGATTGCTGGCCTTTTCACGGGCCAAAGGACCAAAAAACAAAGACAAAGTAACAATAAAAAAATCAGCTGTTCAGTACATTTATATTCGTCTAACACGTCAAAGTGTACTGAACAGCTGTTTTTATTAATTGTTACTTTTTGAAAAAAAATAGTCCCAATCGTTTCGAGTTTGATGATCGAGTTTATGGCTTTCGGTTCCAGAACGACCTAAAAGTAACCGTGTATAAAAGTTATCTGACTATTGTAAAATCAGCCCAAACTTAAATAATATCTAAATAAATCACGCTTGACAAACAACGTGAGGTTAATATCACAGATACCTTAGAAATTCCTTACATCAGACGAAAAATAAAAACAGGGTGTGCTTAGTCAGCACAATGGTTTACTGATTTATTATAAATTCCTTCTAAATTATATTGTTTACACGTGACAAGTGCTCGCAGTTTAGTCATGGTTAGTGGAACTTACTATAAAAATTAAATGACGCAGCAAATTGTGTTTGGACTAACTGATTCGTTATTAAAATGAATAAAACTGACCGCCACTTTGTTTTTACCAACACACATTAACAAATAATTAAAGTTAAAACAAAAAATGGGCTTGGCAATGAAGCTAAAAATAATATACCCAAGTCTGTCACCCTATCGTACGCTTCCCTCGTGTGGCCAGAAATAACCAGGGTCCATGACGTCATGCTACAACCGGTCGGTCACACCCAACACTTCAAAATGTGGTTTATAAAAGTCCCAAATTGCATTGCGAACTCTCTCATTACGTTGAAGGCAAGTGGGAGGTTAAATATTGGTATAATCAATTCTTGTATATGAATTTTAGAAATTAAATGGAGTTATATGAGTGGACTTCGATCTAGAATATTGAAGAATCCTAAAAATACATAAATACATAAAGTCACGCCTGTAATCCCTAAAAGTTTAGGCAAAGGTGTACCCATTAGTACATTCACATTTCCCAGGCTGCTATTGAGAAATTCCTGATGGAAAAACCCAATAACACTTTGCCCGACCTGGGAATCGAAACCAAGACCTCATGCTCAGCAGTCGCGCTTTGTGACCTCTAGACCAACGAGGCAGTCCCTAAGAATCTAATATCAAAATACTATGATTGAACTTGTAAATATATTTTTTTAACGCTAGGGGCGTATTTTATGTTTATTACAATATAAATACTCAATATATTTATTGCTTTCCATATGTATTCATAAGTGGTAATTTTAGATTAAAATCATTATGGACCCTGTAGGGCAAAAGACTAGGAGAGAAGGAAGCCCTGTAATTTTTTTTAATAGAATTAAGTCCTAACTTTAGAATAATCAAAATTTAGAGATCATGAATGACTTACTTCGCATAAATCTGTTATTTATTAATTAAGTAATTCTTTTGAGAAAAAAAAATATCCGAGAAAATAATAACAGTATAACCAACCACTCCTTGCTATACTAGCTAGACCAATTTTTAATTCGCACGCAATATTACCGATATAACAAAAAAATTACGGCATTGCTTGCGAATCTTATCTAACATGATCCCTTTTAATTTTTGCATGACGTCGGATCACGATGGGTGTGCGTGCAGAATGCGTGGCGCGGGTCTGTTGACGACATGCTCCGATTAGACGTCAACGAGTTTCGGCTTTGTGTGACGTACTTATATTGATAAAACTTCATGCCTATGTTTATTTTCGCAGCTGATTTTCTAATTAAGGTGTTGTTTCGGAAATTCCTCGCCATAATGTAGTGTAATATCGTGCATTAAAAGTAGGGATTACCCATGTAGAATGTAGAAATCCCTATTTATCTGTGGGTGTCTGTTTTTACTGGGGAATACCCTTATAAAGCTATAACGGATGTGATGAAATATCGCTCTCTGGGGCGTTGTCTATGACTAATCAGTAAGGGATTATGTCAAGAGACATAGCGATCCTGGTTGTTTGGAGGGAAATGGAAATTATGCGTTTCTTACTTCCCTACTTTTTTTTTTCCTAGGATAATAATAGGACTTTGTCTTAATTCTGAAGTAGTACGCAGATGAACTCCGAGCAGAAAATAGTACTCGTAGTTATTATTTATTGTTTTGATCATGAAAATGAACTCATTTTTACCATCATTTTGTATTGTTTTTCACTCATTTTGGCCAATGGCCTAGGACAATGGCGGTTGACAACTTTTCAACCTTACTAAGTGCGTAAGGGTATTTAATCTTGTTCGAAAGAGTCACCGCGGCCCTGGAATGCAAAGGGCATTAGAAGGAACACGGATGGATTTTAGTCAGTAAAGAGTCTGACACTTTCCGCTACGCCTAGAGCGGATGAAGTCATTATTTTGATGATTACCCATCCTTAAAAAAAAGATGGTCGCCATTGTCTGCGATTGTACAGTCAACAAAAGAGATAGGTATGCAGGGTCATCAGATATTGTTTAAGTTTTTTTAGAAACCGATGTATGTTTTCAAATGTAATTTAATTCAAAAAGAAGATACTAAGCAGTTCATTAATTAAGTAAAGTTTCAATCTATTATACACCGTAAATTAAGGTGTTGATTCGTTGTAAATAAAAAAAAAAAAAACAGCTGATCCATACAATAATGTGTACTACATTACGATCAAATTGTATGGATCAGCTGTTTTTTTTTTCACATTTCGTACTATGTCCCTTAATAAAAGTTGTTCAAATTCATGAGTACATTCACCCCCTGAAAGATTTACAACGAATTAAAATTCAGGTTGTATTTATCGGTTTCTAAGAAAACTTTAACTTTATCTGACAACCCTACCTACCTCTTTTGTTGACTGTACTTAATGGAGATAGATATATATTAGATCCGCTTCCCAAAATCACGAGCATAGGAAGAATATATTGATACAAATATTTGTCAGAATAATAATTTGTGGTCAATTAGTAGTATGCTGTGAATCAGACCAAGTTTGGTGTTGCCAATATAAATTATTTATTCTACTAATCAGTGCAAAATATATGTTTTGTGGGGCTTGCAAAATGTTTTTAGCAAGCTGCATGTTTGTGTGTGCATGTAATTTGGAAATGTACCGGAAAAGTGGTATTAGGAAATTTCATAGATTAATCCCATCCTATTATTGTCCCGCTGCAGAGAGGCTTCTTCTCATACAGAGAAGGCACGAGCATTGATCACCACGCTTGCTCAAGGCGGATTGGCGATTAAAGATATAAATTAATTACTAGCTTCACATAGTTGAATAGCCCAGAGGTTGCAATGTGACATTATCAATTCATTATGTTATGTACCACCGTAGGTATTTCGTATTACCCAGTTACTGGGTTGTGTAAGTCAGATAGGCAGTCGCTCCATGTAAAGTACTGGTATTCAGCTGCATCCGGATAGACTGGAAGCCGACCCCAACATATTTGAAAAAAGGCTAGTAGCCCAGGAAAATTAGGGTTTCACCTCGGAATGAGAGATAGTCGGCTATAAGTACAAACCTTTATTTTGTCACCCTAAAACTTGTCTCAAAACCTACTTATCGTAGGGTGTTCGCGACGTCAGATATTTCAAGGTCAAAGGTCAAAAAATCGTTCTTTTACACATTTATTGCAAATATCTCGTTTCCTTTGGGTTTCATGCTATTTGTATGTTAACAAATATTGTAGAGGAATAAATTCTCTACAACTTTTGTCTAAACTTTTTTTTATATCTTGAACCATTTTCGAGATAGAGGGTATTATTGATAATTATATAATTCTAAAAGAGAGTATTATTGATAATTAGTATATAAGTAATTCTAAATAGTTTGCATTTTTTATTAATTATTACGTTATAATTATTAATTTTATCTCTCATTCCGAGATTCTTGCTAAAATTTGACTAATTTTCCTGGACTATAGGCAGATGATGTACTTTGTAAGTTTATCTTGAACATCACTGACATCGGTGAAGGAAAACAACGTGAGGAAGCCTGGACTTATTTACTAGCTTCAGACCGTGACTTCATCATCGTTAAAGTGTTCAAACATCAATGTTTTAAAAAGACACGAGGCAAACCATGCTCCACCATCGTGATACATTTAAAAATGATTATTTGCGCAAACACACAGACTGCCAAGCACCGCCTACAGCAAGAAATATTTACATAAAGAATGTTATTCTAAATTGTTATCACTCATCAAATAATTTATATCTATATTTATCATCCATTCATGGGACTTATAATGGAAGCCACTGGAAATACATAAAATCCGCTGTGGTCTTGGAAAAAGAAGTTACATAATTTCTTTTGACCAGAGGTTCCCAACCAGTAGTCCGTGGACAACTGGTGGTCCCTAAAAGCACCAGAAGTGTTCTGCGACGTCATCATTATCGTCTGTTGTTATGAGTGCTTGCTTACTCGATTTTCAGGTTTAACAGCAAACATTGTTGCACTGAACCAAGGATTTAGATTCAGCAGTTGATAAGCAGTATACAGCCATATAAACCGCACCTGAAGCGATACCTGAAGCGTATCAGTGTATGTAGGATACTACAGCTGGTGTAACATTGCTGAAGAAACAGCACCACATTTTTATACTCCAGACTGGATTAAAAAAAAGAGTTATTGAATTTCGGTTCAACCCATATTTCATAAAATTGAGTAGGTATTATAAAAATTTAATTAAACGAAATGAATCATTAATTTCATTAATTTTAATTGTCAAAAAGTAGTAATACTTATATGCAAAAAATTAAATAAAATATGAATCACATTGAAATAAGAAATAACTGTTTTTAACTCAAATTTTCCATTGTAATTTTGTAAACACAACCATCAAATATAAACGTCTTGAAAAACCTGAAAATTACGGCAAAAATAATTTTCAAGAGAAATGTTTGATAATATTTCAAAGCCACATGAATGAACAAATGAAATTAATACCTATCCAATGCTGGATAGGTTATAAAATTTTATGAACAATAGGCTAGCAACTAGCTACGGAGTGCTACGAACAATCTTTGAACATTCGCACGATGCGTGCTACGTGATTTTGTTGCTACGAGAATCATGTCTCATAGTTTTATGATTGTGGGTGTGTGTGTGTGCATGAGTTTAGGTGTAGGGGGTGAAATGTAATCTGTATTATGAGAGTTTGCTTGAGGTCACATTTTAACAGTCAAAAAACTTGAATATAGAATGTGTATTTTTTTGTGTGAGTTAAAAATGACTGGCATTTCTTTTTTCTATTGTAGACCATTACTTTGTCAAGTGATTTGATTAAGAAAAAAAGGCTATTGTTATAATTTATTTTTGCCTGTTAAACTATTAATTTTTGCCTGTATAACTCATGACGGCGCAGTGGCAAAGGCGCCTTTCATGAATGAGGTTTCGGATTCGATATATCATAATGACTTTTTCAATTAATAAATCTATGAACTTACTTTATATGTTTGTCTTGGACACCACTGACATCACTAAAGGAAAAAGTCGTGAGGAAACATGGACTTATACCATTTACAGGCACTTTTGAAATGTCAAGGAGTCGGTCAGTTAGTCAGAAAGTTGAAGCTAGTTGTTCGTTCCAAAACGTAAGTAAGCCTTTATGGGGAAGAACGAGTAAGAAACTCCAGGGACACTTTTTTCAATTAGATTTTTATAAAATCCTGGTTACAATATTATTATTTTACTATATACATTATCATCAAATGCATAATATTTTAAAGATTGTCTTACCCAATTAATTCATCATGCGAATCATTAATTAAACGCATATTTTAAATACTCTCTTAAATATCATGATGCCCAATTAATTCATCATAATTCATTAATGACCCATTCTTATGATCTTATGCAATGGAAATCCACTAGTGACGTCAGTGTCATATCTTGACATGTCATAGGATTCACATGTGACGACGAATGGCGTCAAAATGATAGTGTGTAATAGCAATTTCCATTATGTTTGGCAACTAGCAACTAATACTACGTACACTCTGGGGAACTCTCTGTGAACAATAATAGAACTAAGAAATGTTTTGGCGCTATTATAAGTTTCTGTTGCTTAAAATAGATCAAACCCTTTATTGGCGCCATTAATTCAAAATCATGATAACTGTACAGGTATTTTTTTATGATTTTTAAAACTCCGACCTTTGTGAGGCATAAGAGGGGCTCGGAGAAGCATTCGTGATGTTGCTTTGGAGCCTGTTGTGTCACCCTTGTATCGTGCAAGGCTCTGGAGGTGAAGCAAGGTATCCATATTGCATTGGAAGGTCGGAACAACAGCTACTACTCTACCGCCATTGAAAAATGGCACAGTTATTTCACAAGTTATTTAGTCTGACTACTATTACCAAATAATGTACTTACAGTCGAGAGTATCTACTGTCTACTATTACCAAATAATATAGTCACATTGCAGATATTTTAAATACACCGTCAAATAAAAGCATTATAAAACCTAGTGTCTGATTTTTTTTGTCTTTTGGTTTGGCGATAGATGTTGTTACATTCTGAAAAGTGAAGCTGTGTATCTTGTGCCTACCTTTTTTTTTTTACACAGCACCGCACACTGCCTCGGTAGGCGGTCGGGCGGTGGACGTGTGAAAGGCAACGACGGATTTCTTAGAGGCCAATGCGACATGAGATCCGCTTCACCGCCTACCGCGGCGGTGCGCGGTGCCGTGTGCTTTTCTACGGCTAAACTACTAAATCAATTTCGATGAAATTTGGTATAGACTTAGCTTGAACCCTAAGAAAAAATGTACCAGATTTCAGTCTGATCGTGTAGAATTAATTAAGGATTTAAAGTTAAATATGTATGATGTAGGTGTATTTCATCACCTTTTATCTACACCTAATTCGGAGGCTGCCTCCAAAGTATTTATGTTTGTTAAGTTACGTTTTAGTTAGATCATGTATTAGTATAAGGTATGATGGGACTGGCATACACTTCCGTGTAAAAGACCCTAATAATAAATAAAGAGAGAAAAAAAAAAAAACCCTAAGAAAAGACATTTTAACCAATGACTTTGCCTGCTTCAGCGATAACCGACATTAAAGCGACCAAAATAAAAAAAAAATGTGTTAGAAAATGTGAACCATTCTTAGTAGTACAAATGGGTACAAAATACCTAACATACCCATTATCTGATGCAACGGAAATGCACTTCTGACGTGTGCTAATGACATGGCAGTCAGGCACTCGCATTGTGACGATGCTGGCGTCAAAATGATACGGCAATAGCAATTTCCATTGCCATTTGGCAATAGCTGGTAGGTATTCGTTTGGCGTAGTTACAAGGAGCTTTCTTTGCGTAGGTAGTAAGTGTGTGCTGCGTGGGGTCTTGGGTTCGATTCCCAGGTCAGGCAAAGTGGGTTTACCTAACCTTTTAGGAACGTTAGTGCTATAATCTCAGTTTTAATCTGTGTGTGTGTCCTCTTTTTTCTTATAATCAATTATTTATTAATATTTTTTTCGTGCAGGAATCAAACCTGTGCCACTACGCCAACCGGAAAAAAATACTGTAACCAAACATTGTGACTAAAGACTGTTTAAATTGCGATTAAATATTCATAATTTCCGTCTTTTGTTTTTAAAACTACAAAAATATCTTCCGTGAGATAATTTGAGAGTTAACGAAAATTCAGATAAGGTCAACCAAATCAGAATTACCTTGATTTTGTACTATTAGTACGAGATCCGAGTTAGGTTGACCTACTCTCATCGAGTTTCCTGACAAAATGTATTTTTTATGAAAGATAAATGGTGCCGATTCTATGCACGAACTAAACTTTTAATAAATCGCGGGATTTTTCTGCTCTTTAAAATTAATCTCCGGATTTAGGGCATATCCACTTTATTCTTTCGCTGTATGAAATCAATGTAACTCTACCTAATTCCGATCTCTGGTTATAATACGCAAACAATTAAATAGTGTTAGGTAAGTAAATATTGCGTATATAAAATGTGATATTGCGTTTATATTAATATTATTTGTTCATATTTATGTATTACATTTAAACCACAAATGTCGCGATGCGATTATTGTTTACATCATTCTTGGGGGTTTACAGTACATTTTGTGGAAAATACTGAACTTGCGCAATGATGTGGTTATCTGCCTCCTTTTGTGGTAACAATTTGACGTTTGATTTTTCAAAGTCAAAGTCAAAACATTTATTTCAATTAGACCATTTACAGGCACTTTTGAAGTGTCAAGGAGTCGGTCAGTTAGTCCGAAAAATGAAGCTAGTTGCTCGTCCCAAAACGGAGGTAGGCCTCTATGGAGAAGAACGAGCAAGAAACTCCACGGCACTCTTTTAAATTAGGTTTTTACAAATTTAATTTTTACGATTTGACAGCTTCTTTATTTTGCAATAATAAAGTCAAAGTCAAAGTCAAATCATTTATTTCAATTAGGCCATTAAAAGGCACTTTTGAACATCAAATACAAAAGAAAAAGGAATTGATTCTAGTTGCCCCTTCCAAAAGGTAGCTTTGTATGGAGAAGAATGGGCAAGAAACTCCATAATACTCGTAACAAGCACTTCAGTAGTCACCACAGACGATTAATTTACACAACATCACGCCTGTAATCCCCGAGGGCTAGGTAGAGGTGTACCCATTAATACACCCACATTTCGCAAGTTATGTCTAAGTCCCATGTAATAGGGGGCGAGCCTTTTGCCATCAACCGGGCACAAATCCAGACTCAGAGGCTACAACTGAGAAATTCCTAATGGAAAAACCCAATAACACTACCCGACCTGAGAATCGAACCCAAGACTTCATGTTTAGCAGTCACGCTTTGCTACCACTTGACCAACGGTGCAAATTATTGTAAGTACGAGAGTAAAACAATTAAGTTAGAGATTTAAAAAAGAAAACTCAAAACAATCTTTGTTTTTTTTATGTTTTTGTTTGTAAGAGGAAAACTCTGGAAGTGCAGGTCAGATTATAAAAAATCTTTCACTGATAAGCTATATTGTTGAGTGTCATATGCTATATGGCAAGGGTGCTCAACCGCAGGCCCGCGGGCCACAATGTTGCCCGCGGAAGAAATTGAAAGGCCCGCGCATGCTTGTTTAAAAAAATCCGCTGACAAAGTGATTTCTGGAAATTGGTATCAAATGAAGACTTTCCTGAAATAACTGAACTAGCAGGGCAGTTCTTAGGCAGTTTTCGGTCAACATTATATTTGTGAGAAGGTTTTCTCAAATCTCAATTATGTAAAAAATAAATACCGCACTTCACTAACTCAGCAACATATTTGTGATAATATGACACCTTAAATAAGAAAATGATTGCCACAGAAACATTGACAAAAATCACATTAATTGCATCTATTGCAATACAATCATTTTGATGTCAACAATACTTATGTCGCTTGATGCTCTGTGTTATATCTTTTTTTTAATAAACATTAATTATAATACATTTCATAATACCTGGTTTATTGCCCAATATTTGGTTGCCTAATATTTGGTTGCCTAATATTTGGTTTTTTTGCCCAAGTCCCAAAATTAAACAAAATAAAAATCGGTAGGTGGCCCGCCGAAAATTTCTAAATCGATCATTTGGCCCGACTGTCAAAAAAGTTGAGCACCCTTGATATATGGTATACTTGTCGCGGACGAAGTCGCGGAAAATCTAGACTCTATTTTAAAGATATAAAGTTTTTTTTTGTACTTTTGTAAGAGGTCTATTTTCTTTTTTACATTTCTATTTTTCTCTGTCTTTGATTATTTTAATTGGTTCTGTAACCGTTATAGTTAAAGTAAAAAATAAAATAAAATAAATAAATAAATGGAAGTACTAATCCGATTAAAAAATCTTTCTCTGGTAGAACGCCCCTCTATTGCTGAGTGTTTTATGGTATACTTGATTTCCGAGCAGACAAAGTCTGGGCCAAATGCTAGTTATTTATAAATGAACGTTTAATGGTTCTCGGGTCACGATCGTGTGTTACTTCTGTAATAATTGTTTATTTTCACAAGAATTGAGATGTCTGCCAAATTGCGCTATGTTATAGTTCCCATGAATTTGATGCTACAAACCACGATTCTAAGAATTTGTTAGTTTTCATCTCAATCTAAGATGATGCAATTATTTTGAACGAGAGTTCGAGATTCTGATATGATTGCCAAATTTTATTTTAAATCTTGTTCAATTTGTTTAGTACGAAAGTCGGATAAGCAAGCTTTTGTTTATCGCCACCTGGTTTTTTTATTAATAGTGTCTTATCAGTATCAAATTCATGAATGTCGATAATAATGTGTTTAATTGATTGTTCAATATTTCGTTTATCTGTCTGTAGTGTATGCTAATAAGTCTGTCTTTTTCGTTTCAAATGTTTTCGGTGTGATATCGCAAGTGATAAGCATGACTGTGTTCCTTATCAGCCTGAGCTGGCGGCGGTGGCGGCGGCAGTCGGCAGGCGCTCGCCGGGCCGCCCTGCTCGCCGGGACCACGGCCCGCAACCGGCGACCACGCCGTCCAAGTTTACCGTGACCGACAGTCACGCGACAGACGTGTGAACACTCGCAACAAGTTCCAATGTACTTGTAACCAATTCAGGACGTGTCGGTGAGTGCAGTGCATAACTGTGTAGTGTGTGTGTGTGATACAATCAGTGAGGTGCAAACAAAACAACGGACTTGTATAAAACATTCTGTTTAATTCTTTTGGAAGCTTAACGTCGCTAACAATAACATATTCTTACAACTAGATGCTACTTAAGTAGACATAGGACAGTCTTAGAGATGAGTAGAACTACAACTAGGTAACGATCATGAGATCTGGATCACAGTCGAGTTGTCGCGCGGCACAGAGCCCTAGTGCGCGACGGATTGCTGCACCGACAGGCCTAGAGGGGGTGAGGGCAGCAGTTTGAGGACGGGCGCGGGGGGGACGCGCTCCTTGGCGTGTCTCTTGACGTGCTTGGCGAGGTGGTCGGAGCGCATGAAGCGGCGGTTGCACACGCGGCACCCGAACTTCTTCTCTCCGGTGTGCGTGCGCTTGTGCCGGGACAGCTCGTCAGAGCGGGAAAACCGGCGTTCACAGCCAGCCCACGCACAACGGAAGGGTCGCTCGCCAGTGTGTGTTCTGGCGTGAGCTTTCAGGTGGGACGATTTGAAGTAATTTTTCCCGCAGCCGGGGTACGAGCACTCGTAGAGGCGGCGGCGGGCGGCCGGGGCCGGCGCCACCAGCCACAGCGCGGTGGTCGGCAGTAGGGTACCGGGCACGAGGACAGCGGGCGCGGGGCGCGGCGCCAGCGGCACCCAGCCCGGGGTGGCGGCCGGAGACGGCACCTGTGGCACTCGTTGTTCATCGCGCACTTCATGCTTCGGCAAACACTCGGGATGCGGCGACGGCACACGAGCCTCCTCCACTTTAGGAGGTGGACTAGGAGGCTCCACTCGAATTGGTGTCACAACTTGAGCTTGAGACGCAATATATTTAGTTTGCGAATAACTGTGTCCTCTGTTCATTTTAAATTTGAGCGATTTGACGATGTTCATGTTCATGTCTTGAGGTGGCGGCGGCAGCAGCGGCTCAGGGCTGCAGGTGCCGTCCTTGTGCGCGCGCATGATGACGGAGGGCCGGAAGCAAGGCTCGGGCGGCGGCGTGGTTAACAGGAGTCGCGCCAGCTCGCACCGGGAGCGCTTGCTGAAGTCCTCCTCTCCCTCTGAGTCTGAGGGTTGAGGAGTGACCAGGCCGGTTGGCGGCGGCGACTCCCGCGCGCGCTTCACTGCAGCCTTCTTGTAAGGTAACTCGACCTGTGAGACAAAGACAGATGCACGTAAGTGAACGGTCGCTAGCTGTACGAGCACGCGCGCGCTGCGTGATCGCGTCGTGCGCTCTTACCGTACTTTCGATTGCACAAATGGCACTGAGAATATTTTTTTTTAACAGGAAAAATTTTTTTTGGGGCACATCATTATTATTCCTTATTTTTGAAAAAGTTTTTGAGACGAATTTAAAAAGACACTCACTTTGTTTTCCATCAACGGTGGCGTTGACGGCGGTGAGAGGGGTCCACAAACTTCGAGGAGAGTCGACATTCTGATTAGACTAATAGCATTCAACGCAATGAAACTTTCTTTTTTAATTCACAAAACTTGTGTTTTCGCTCCGCGCTCTCGCTGTTGGGAGCCGTGTGGTTCTGTTAGCGGGCGGCAGACGAATAAACCGTTCAGCGAGTGTTCGCTGTACGAAGCATGCGATTGTGGGGTGAGGGGGGGGCGGGTGCCCAATGGGAGCGGGCGGCTCGGCTGCGCGGGCCAATGGCAGGGCAGTGATCACGCAGCCGGCGCGTGGTGGCGCGTGCTGTTCACGTGCACGTGGTGTGACGGCGAGGTCGGCGTGACGTCACCGGCGCGCCCCCGCATGACGTCGGCGGAGGGGCGCGGGCGCGACAAGGTCGCCGCCTGCACCGCACACCGCGCACAATCAATGACACTCGTGCACCATCTAGCTTTACTATTTTGACAGTTGCGGTTCGATGACCCGCGCTCGACATTCGCCACTTTCGACGACACCCAACGTGTCTTATGAGACTACTGCACTCCTTTCCTTAATGTACTGCATTACTTTCTACTGTAAAATTCTTCTGTTCTGTTGACATCGTTAAAAGAGGTAATGAGTATGATGAGTGCTGAGATAAATGCTATCTGGGTGCTCTTGTTATTGTACCAAAGAAGATTAGATAAGGCGGTGTATCTACGTGTCTAGCATAATAACTTGCCGCTAACTATTATGCGTCATTATTAATGTTTTATTTTAACGAAGTATTTACCTATTCATAATTAAATTTTATATGACGCAATACATGCTAGATAAAAATAATAACAAAAACATTTTTTCTTTTTTTACAATAGGCATTTCTATGCGCCAGGAACAAATATTATGACCTATTTTTTCTTGTATTAATACCTTAACTATAATTACCTTTGTTTTACTTGAGAGTCAATGAACTTTACAAACATTCGACTCTCTTTGGTAAACGTTGACTAATACATGGTGTAGGTCAGTCTTGATTAGGGTTGCCAATATGTCTATGGCTGATGTAGTATTTTTTAGAATATGGTAAAAAAAACAAAAGTAATAAAATATATTCTTTTTTCAAATGACGAAGTTGTTATTACTATTTTCCGTGTTGCAATATAAAGATTGATCCATCTAACAAAAATATAGTAGGTACCTGTTTTTGCATATTATAATATATTTCTTTAACCATAAATAGAACGCGGAACCAAAATACAATACCTACAATACTATAATAATGTAGTAACTGATTGTTAACTTTCCAGCCAATAAATCAGCTGTTCCATACAAAAATGGTTCACAACACGATCATAATGGTTTGAAATAGCTGTTTTTTTTCGTGATTTTAGGGTCGGTCCCATAGTTAAAAAGTTCTTCATAATGATGAGTACAATGACCCCTATTCCGGTAAGTTAAAAACCACCCTGTATATTGTAGCCGGTGGCAACCCTAGTCTTGATCAAAACATCTCAGTTTCTCTTTTCGCAACATGTCATTTTATTTATTTATTTAAACTTTATGCATCAAAAGTACAAAGGCGGACTTAATGCCTTAGGCATTCTCTAACAGTCGACCAAAGGTGGTGAAGAGATAACATGGTAGGTGCAAATTAATGTACGAGTGGTAAACAGCAAAATTAATTTGAAAAAAAAATAAACACACAAAAGTATTTATCCAAATAAAATCAAGTGTACATAAGTACAAAATATTTAAAATACTACATACTTACTACTTATAAAAAATACCATAAAATAAACATACATACATATTTATATATACCTATATATTATAATACATATTAAATACATACCTAATAAAGAATAGAATGGAGAATTATAATACAACTCTTTCCAATTGCTCCGAAAAGTAAATCCATTGGACGAGAATTACTGGTTGTATTTTTAATGAACTACTTAGACTAAATTTGGCAACACTGTCTAGTGTCAATCTCATTTTTCACGAATAAAATTAGTATAATTTTTACAGAACGTCTACAAAAATAAATGTTTATTTTATTATTTGTGTCTGTGTGGGTTTTAAGAGAATACTAAATGTTTTGGTTTATCAAAGCAATATTTTTTCTAAAAAAAACTATAAATTCTAATAATAAACTGTTTCGTCAGAGTTCATAGTTTTAGATTATTGTTTTATTTTTTTAATTTGCTTTTTTTTTAAATGTTTTTCGTTACAGGTGGTCAGAAGCCCGAAGGTCGGACAAGCAGTCTTACCAAGGCGTATCTTATTACCCAGTAATTGGGTTTTGGTGGTCAGATAGGTAGTCACTAAATGTAAAACACTGGTTTCCTGCTGCACCTATTTAGTCTGGAAGCCGACCCCAACATAGTTGTGAAAGGGCTAGGTAGATGATGATTGGAACTAGGTACTAAATAGTATGAAGAATAAACTGAATGTGAAAATTATATAAAAAAAATATCATGTATTGACTTGACACTCATATTTAGTTATTTACATTAAATGTCAATGAGTACATTGTAGGTAATGATAAAAAAAAATACGATCCAAATTATATTAAATTAGCAAAACCAAATTCCAAATTCCAAACTCCAAATTCCAAACTATGTTCATATGAAGCGATTGCTTTGATTTAGCTACATACCTATGTTCGTGTCTCTGTCTTGCAATAGTAGTTTGACAGTTGTGCGAGGGTGACAGGAATAATGCTAAGCCAAAACACATGCTAAGTAAGGTTTTTTTTTATCTCGTCATTGGGCTTTGAAGCCAAAGGGAGAAGTATTAAAGATTAATTAATATGATGTTTCGGAGATTTGCACCACCTTGAATGGGACAAGTGCAAAAGTACTTGAAAAACTCTAGAATAAACTATCTACAATGTAAATAAAATTCTTATTTTCAATAACACTATTAACAAAAACAACAACAAAATTAAGTAATATAAAGAAAACCCAATCATTACTATTTTTAAGTCACGTTTACGCCGCCATTTTTGGAAAACACAAACCGGACACGCCCTTTTATTTTTGTACCACAAGAGAAAGGTCAATGACCTACAAATTCTGATCTCAAATGCTGTATTTTTTATGTATTCTATCTATCTCGCTTAGTGGATTTTTCTACAATTTCCTACTAAAAATACGTTACTCATTATGTTAATATTCTACTCAGTAGTAACGGTTACGGCTGGTATGCGCACACGCATGTGTCTATGTGTGAGTGACGCATACTGGTGTGACGCTGACGCATCGTTGTGTGAGTGACGCTGACGCATCGCTGTGTCGTGAAAGTGAGGTGCACTCGCTGGTCGAGTGATCGGAGACGGAGCGAGGCAGAGGAGGTAGCGAGGTCACGGAGCTGGACTTTGGACTCTATTATATAGAATTACGTTTTCATTTTCTTACTTTCAGAAGGAGGCAGTTGGATGATCGGACGGAAATCACAGCTATCATCAACTAGCAAATTGACTATTTATAAAGCCATTCTGAAACCTATTTGGACTTATGGGATTGAGCTGTGAGGAACTGCGAAAAATAGCAACATAGAGATTCTACAGAGATTCCAGAGCAAAACTCTGCGTAACATACTCAACATACATCAGCAACAAATTAATCCACATGGACCTGAACATAAATACTGTCCAGCAGGAAATTGCCAACTTCAGTAAAAAATACCTGATTAGACTGTCAGGAGGACACGTGAATCTACTGGCATCACGGCTGGAAGGCACTGGGAGCGCTCAATACTTTCGGTTAAAAAGAAATAGCGTCCTCTAGTGGACCGTTTTGTAGACAACATCACATAGGCAAGCTTAGTGAAGCTTCCTGTTCGAGACGCCCTAACCCCCAAAACAAGACAATCGAATGACCCATTGTGTTTTCACAGATTGCCAAGTTACAGAAAAGAAGAAAAAAGAAAGAAGGAGGCAGTCTGTTGTAACACTTATTGAATCACAATAGATTATGTAAAGAAAATATTTGACGTAATAAAATAAACTGGGGCTACGAACGCGTAGCTGACGTAATGTCGTGCTACGCACTTGGCTACGCCGCTACGGTGACGTAGCAGAGTCACGTGACATGCTTCGCGTCGAGTTATCTGCCGACGTTTTATGTAACTTTGTTAATGAGTTGTTTTGCATAAGGTTTCTTTGAATTAGTGTGTATTGTTTTCTTTAATAAAGGATTTTTTTAGGGCTGGTTATTGGGGCTTTTTGAGGGAAGCCTACGTTTAGCAGTGGACGGCTATAGGCTGATATGATGATGATGATTTATTTTAAATTTTGATAGATACTATTTGATTTGATTGGTACATTTTAATGAATAAAAATAATAAAAAGAACAACATCTGAAATGAATTTTTATTTATTTTATAATTGGCTTTAATGACATAGTTGTTCAGATCAATAAATATTGAGTAGTTAACTTAAAAATCAAGTTTAATTTGTTGTAATGTGTAAACTTTTTTTTTATTCACATATCGAACTATACTGTCACTCGCTACAATCTTGCTACTTGGACCACACTCCACCACATGACTGTGTGTGATGTAAACAAACTGGTATGTCTGCGTCTGTGTGGGTGGCGTTTGGGGAAACCACGCCGTCGGCGACTGACGTAGCGATAAGCCGATCATTCTTATCACTTATCAACGCGATGTTAACAGGTTACAGGTCGGTTAGTCCAACTGTGGTCAAGATGACGTCATAACGTGGTAAATAAGGCTTGGTTTTGGAACTATACTGGACCTACATGAGGGTAATGACACACCCCTTCACATAGAGAGGAAGCAGCTCCAGTCCCAGCAGAGGGTATTTTTTTAAATTATACTCCGTGAATTTTAACTAGTTGTAAATCTTTCAGGGGGTAAATGTACTCATGAATATGAACAACTTTTATTAAGGGACATAGTACGAAATGTGAAAAAAAAAACAGCTGATCCATACAATTTGATTGTAATGTAGTTCATTATTGTATGGATCAGCTGTTTTTTTTTTAAATTCACGGTGTATGCTGATCAGGTCAGATGCTTTTTCTGTATAAGACGAGACCTTTGCCCACCAGTGGCACGATAATAGGTAAACAGAAAACTTTGTACACCTGTTCAAGAATTTTGCGTACACAGAATTGTACCTACTTACCTTATTTTCTAGAATATTATTCGCAGCCAGGAGTTTGACATTTGGTGTACCTAGTTTATGTTAAAAAGAAGTGCAGAAAGCTAAAGTGAATAAAAAAAAATAAGGTCGATTTTCGACCAATAAGCGAGCACTTGTTTATTATTATACTTTTAACTCAGCCAGCATACAAAGAGATAATAAAACAAAACCAATGTCGACTGAGTGCTCTTTAGTAGGTACTTAACTCACCGCACATTACAAAACCTTTTAATCAAATTGCTGCAATTTCTTACATCACTAATAAAAAAAGGAGTTTGAAAGCTAGGAATTAACAAAATGGCAATAGTGTTATTGTGTTTTATTTAATTTGATTGCATTTTATAAAAAACTAGCTTCTGCCTTCTTCTTAAAGTCGATTTTTGCATACAAACATTGGACTCCCGTTTCATCTCCTTAGGGGTGAATTTTAGAAAATCCTTTCTCATCGGATCCCTACGTCATACAAAGAACACGGCAATTATTTTGTTTTTTTTTGACGTTGTAAAAATAATTCTATGAGTTCTTCCACCCTGGGTGGGGCAGAAGGGACTGTCAGACTTTTACTGACTAAAAAACCACCCTCTTCCTTTTGTTGCCCTTTACGTTCCGGGGCCACGGTATCCTGTTAAGACGTCCCGCAACCCCGGCAGGCGTTTGGCCCCGTTGGGGCCCCATCCCTGTACTGACAGCTCTTTGTTGAGGCGCGCGCCAACAGAACGCTGCGTCGACCTGGGCCTGGACTTTGATCGGACGCACAGTGTTTCAGGATTGCTTGGGAGCGGACATGTTTTAACTAATAGCATATATCGATGTAGTAAGACCTAATAACAAAAACTGCAAAAGAAACCCTATGTCAAATATTCTTAGTTTTCGAGAAAAAAAATGCTAAAGTTGCTAGTTCAGAACTTCAGAGTATGTATCAAATAGTAAAAATGTATTTTTTTTTGAAGAGTCAAAACTAAAAGTAATATTTAATAACCTCGTTTTAACACATAAAATGATATGTTATTTAAGCTTTACAACAGCTATGAAATGTAAGTAATTACGAAGATATTAGCAAAAAATCGAATTTTCGTTTTTATTTTTTATTATGTTAATGACATCATTTCCGCAACAAATTTTTTCCTAAAGAGTAAGTTGACCTTTTGTTCTTGCTGTATAAAAAAATCAGCCATATAACCCGCAGAATTAAGAAGTTATTAAAAAGGACAATGCCCAAAAATGTATGGACCAAAAACCCGGAATCGATTAAAACGATTTATGTGTGGCTAGGTATAGTGAACATACTATATCCCAAATTCAATATTTGTTTTCGAATAAACAATCACCAAGTACTAAAAAAAAAATCGTAACTAATTGACTTTAGTCTTAAAAATCCATGATATTTAGAGCGGCATTGTACGTAATATTGCGAGTAAAGTACATTATACATGTTTACTGATAACATGAAACATTATTTGCATATACAGCATGTAACAAAAACCCTGTCCGATCCTTAAGGGTATTATTCGGCATCGTACTGCGTACACATATACGTAACCATTTAATGGATTTGAGATTATTATTTTTCCCCAGTGAAAAAAAAAAAGAAGAAAGAAGAAGTAATTAAATTAAAATAAAACATAAAAACTGATCAACGGCAACACTGATCTGACAGGGATTTTGTTACATAGTGTATATATATATATATATATACATATACATTATATATCTAAAAAAACACTACACAGCTAGGTTTTTTGAAAGTTATGTAATAGTGTCTTGATATATATAATATATATGTATATTATATAAATAATATAATTATATATTTAAAAAAAACCTACGTACTGACCGTACCTATGGTAATTCATTGGAATTATAAGGCTATTAATAAATGAAAAAAAACTTACGAAGGACTGCGCGGGGGACAGGGTCGGTCAAGGTTTCGCTACCTGGATAACAATGGCGCGCATAGATAAAACATCTTATATCTCTTTCTTTTTCGCAAATTGTAATTCCTCATCTGTATTTCCCATCTGTTTCATGAGTGAGTGAGAAACTAACATAATAACAAAACAATGAACCTGTTATCAATGCACTCCGCTATAATTATTGTTATATGCTACAGGCCTGTTCGGTTATAGTTTTATGCGAAACGAATTGCATATTTGTGACCTCTTATATATGGTCTATCTTCCTGTACATAAATTATTTTAATCGACTCCGGGTTTTTTTTGGGCATGCTTCTTTAAGGAAACACTCAGCGCCTATATTTTTAGAAATAGCAAAAGTACTGTGTGATTTAAAATTTGTTTGCTATTAAAAGTAAGACACGCGTACAATTTAACTTAGACGATCAAACAAATATGATTATACCTAATCTTATCTTATTAAACCTAATGATCGATCATTAGCTAAAATTCTCATTTATTCTATTTTAAAGATTAGGTATAATCAATATATTTTGTTTGATCGTCTAAGTTAAATTGTACGCGTGTCTTACTTTTAATAGCAAACAAATTTTAAATCACACAGTACTTTTGCTATTTCTAAAAATATAGGCGCTGAGTGTTTTCTTAAATTTTTAATAACTTCTTAATTCTGCGGGTTATATGGCTGATTTTTTTTATCCAGCAAGAACAAAAGGTCAACTTACCCTTTAGGAAAAAAATTGTTGCGGAAATGATGTCATTAACATAATAAAAAATAAAAACGAAAATTCGATTTTTTGCTAATATCTTCGTAATTACTTACATTTCATAGCTGTTGTAAAGCTTAAATAACATAACATTTTATGTGTTAAAACGAGGTTATTAAATATTACTTTTAGTTTTGACTCTTCAAGAAAAAAATACATTTTTACTATTTGACACATACTCTGAACTAGCAACTTTAGCATTTTTTTTCTCGAAAACTAAGAATATTTGACATAGGGTTTCTTTTGCAGTTTTTGTTATTAGGTCTTACTACATCGATATATGCTATTATTTAAAACATGTCCGCTCCCAAGCAATCCTGAAACACTGTGGGACGGCGAGCTACCCATTACTCGCCGTCCGCAAGCCCGCGCCTACTGTGGCCGGATGTTGTCTCTCGACGTCCGACGCCCTCTAAGATTCAGGTCTGTCAGTCAGTAATTCAGGACAAAGCATTCTAAGTGTATAGATTAACATAAATGGCCATTGAGCAATCAGAATTTATGATTCAATATCCCGTTGACTCATTGTCGGACATTAACGATAGAATTTTCATCATGCCACTATTGCGTCAGTCGCGAAGTGCCACTTAGTGTCACGATAGCGCTGTGGCACTACGCGTGCAATGTGCGCAATATTACGGGTGGAACGGAGATCGTGACGCAATATTTTACCATAGGGTCTGTACTGTATGATTATTATCCTGACAGTGATGAACGTTTTCAACATAAGACAGAGGTGTACCCATTAGTACACCCACATTTCGCCAGTTATGTTTAAGTCCCATGTAATAGGGGGCGAGCCTAATGCCATCAACCAGGCACAAAGCCAGACTCCGAGGCTGCTAATGAGAAATTCAAAAACCCAATAACAATTTGCTCGCCCTGGGAATCGAACCCAAGACCTCATGCTCAGCAGTCGCGCTTTGCGACCACTACATCAACGAGGCAGTTTTATTTATATAGTTTCAAATAATTTCTACACTTATTGAGTTTTTTTTTCACTCGCGTTAAGTTACGGGTTTGGATACTGCCTCGCTCCTGTTGGTAGTAGCGTGATGTTATTAAGCTATAATCTTCGTCGATACACGTGCTATATAACACACAAAGATTTTTTCAAATCGGACCAGCAGTTCCTGAGATTAGGGTGTACAAATCAAACAAACTCTCAAGTTTTAATATCACGCTGGATTTGACCATATTCTTTTTTTGTTTGATTGAGCGATTAGCGTATCGCGAATTTGATTCTCGTACGGAACAAATATTTGTATAGCCTACATGCAGTTGTTCCGGATTTGTGTATGTGAATTTATATGTTTGTAAATGCCCCACGATACAGGAGAAATTGATAGTGGTGCCGATTCCCTTGTTCACAAACTAAACTAAAATTAGACTATTTCTATCTTTTTCTGTCCAATAAAACAAGAAAGAGACTAATGTAAATAAGAGCGGTCAAATTTTGTCAATCTGACACATCCTATACAATTATAGTTGACATCTTAAAACATATAGATTAAAAATACGGAAAAGTTTAAGGCAGAACTAATTTGACATCTCTAACTTAGTTCTTAAATGTCACCGTCCTTTTCTTTCGCTGTATGTTAGTAAGACATGTCAATTCTCTAAATTTAGTCTAGTTTGTGAACAAGGGAATCGACACCAGTGTCAGGCATTGTTTAAAAATCTTCATGTAACAGACTGATACCTATCATTTACATACGTTTAATTACTAAAGTAAAACCAAACCCCCAATTACGAATACTAGAACAATACCTTTGATACAAAACAACTCGTAATTAAGTATTGAATAAGGAAAACGCTAAAAACTGCACCCAACTCGTCTCACATGGCTGCACACTGCGTTCACGTTGCGTGCGTCTGCGCATAACGTGTGTACGTGTGCGTTTACGTCCCGTACATATTAGAGCATGTGGGTGGCTGTGTGTGTGTGCGTTGGGTGTGTCCGTTGACCGGTCAGCTCTTTGTTGTGAGCGCAAAAAGTGGGTGTATAATGTAACTTTATTTATAGTCATAACTGTGATTTGTTTCACTACGACGCGACGGTTAGGTTATATTTTTGTAGATTTAGAAGATGAGTATTTCAAACGTCATACTGTAGCAGTCCCTGGAATGCTTTTAGGTACTATTTTCTATCTATTTTAAACGCTGATATCAATATACAAACCCGCCACATTATTTCTAGCCACTACAACTCCTGAAAGCTAGAATCAGTGGCGACCGCCAGAAAAGCACCGAGGCAATGAAGCTCGATGGGTCCCGGGGAAACGATTCACCTGTCTTGCATCCCGCAAGGAAATTAATCAGAAAAGAACAGCGGACGGGTAAGAAAAAACATTTTTTTGTTGACTGGTATTAAGTCCGCCTTTGTACTTTTTTGTTGCATAAAGTTTAAATAAATAAACAATTTCTACTTCCCTCCAAACAAGTAGGAGACAGAACAGAACTAGGCAAATAGGCACAAAGGGATGTTTACAACTGGGTGAAGCCCAGATTGATAAGCACCACGACCATAATGGGTCCTTCCTAATGTGAGCTGTTATATTTGATTCCAGTAATAGATATGGCAGACAGTTAATCGTTTCTCTGGGACTCGTCGAGCTTCATTGCCTCGGCGCTTTTCTGGTGGCCTCCACTTTTGATTCTGGCTTTCAGGAGTTGCAGTGGCTGGGAACAGTGTGGCGGGCTTGTCCACAAAAAAAAAAAATGTATGGCAAAAACGTTTGAACGCACGGAAATCTTCTGATATCATTAAAATATCATGGATGTCGTGTTGGCCTAGCAGTTAATGCATCCGCCTCACATGCACGAGGTTGTGGGTTCGAAACCGGGCACGTGCAAGTACCAATGCGACTATTTCAATTAATATGTACTTTCTAAGTTATCTTAGACATACTTTTTGTTAAGGGAAAACTAAAAATAAAAATCTGAAATCGCCAATCTACCTTGAGCAAGCGTGATGATCAATGCTCGTGTCTTCTCTGTATGAAAAGAGGCCTTTGCCTGCAAGCTGGTATTACAAAATATTATCAGCCTGCTATTAACTGCTGCAACTGCAACTATAGCAAACACCGATTCCACCTCGCTTGGCGCTTATAGCAATATTTTACATGTCTGTTCATTGCGGCTCTCAATATTGTAGGCTTTTTTGTTGGAAATTTATTTTCTGAGCATCATAACGATGTCACCAAAGTTAAGCCATCATTATTATTAAAATAACATTTGCATCTTATGCTTAGATGGTTCGGTCATGTTGAGAGGATGAGTGAAAGACGATTAACAAAAGGTATTTATATGGCAGAGGTGAGTGGAGAATAACTATCATGCCAATCCACTCCCATCCACGGTCCAATCGGCATGATCCAATCGGTAGCGTCCTGCCGATTGGACGATAGATTGGATGGTGGATGGCCTGCATTAGACATAATATTTCGGACATTAAATCAAAGCGAGCCTGTCCACGTACCTAATGATTAATTTAACTTGCTACTAATTTCCCAAATAACTCGTTGCAATGTGTATGATTAATCGCCATAAATTTTCGGTTTGAGTTCCTATTTCACTTTTAATTATAGGTGACAACGGCTGCTGTTTTTTTGAAACGTTTGCATTACACCAAGTCTTTTAAGAAAAGTTGGTAAAAATAAATAATAAGCCTTAATTAAATTTATTCTGTGATTAAATACTACTATTTTTTTTAAGAAAAACCTAAAAAAACCGGTTTTATAAATAACTAATTGGTATAAACCGGTGTTAAAAATTGTAATCGGTTCACATCACTACTCTAGACCGACAGACAAACAGCCTGCAGCTGTTCATTCAATCTCTCAAGTTAGAGTACACAAAAGCTCGCAAGCTCATTCCTAACTAATTTAACTATGTAACGAAGTAAACAATGCGCGCACGGCTAACCCGAGCGCCCACCTGAGTAGTTGAGTAAAAAAAAGGTCTCGTTGCGCACGCACACTACGCGCCGCCGCGCTAGTACCACGCAGGATATATAAAAGATTCTTTTGTTATGTATAAGTGATTAGTCATTCGTATTGTTTTAACTGCTAGTTTGTACACGCTTATTAGCTTAACTGCTTTGTATTACCTTCATATTGTAAGTTAGGCTTAACTATTTTTTTTTCTGCTACCCACATTTGGTTTCTTTTGTATAACATTCTTGTGTTACGTGTGTTATTTCAAATATAGGTCTTAAGTATTATATTTTATACTGAAACCCGCATTACAACTAATAATATTATAAATGCGAAAGTAACTGTCTGTCTGTCTTTTCTTCACGCCTAAACTACTGAACCGATTTGTGTGAAATTTGGTACAGGGTAAGTGTGTGTGAACTAGGGTTGCCAACCGTACTATAATATATAGTATTGTACTGTATTTAGGGTCTCCGTACTATATACTGTTGAAGAAATATATAGTACGCGAAAATACTATATTTCAGTACAATAGCTCAATGTTTATATTTTGCAATACTAAAATTAGTAAAATAAAAAAAACTTCCTGCAATTTTCGAACGCGTCTTTCGTTCGACAGAAGTATTGTGCGTGTGCATACCTTCATGGTGTAACCGAACGCGTCCTGTCATATTTCGCTCCTAATTGATACGTCAATGTCAAACTTGACAACATCAAACTAATGTTTAATTATTCTATAATCTTGCTTGCCTTTTTCGTTTGGATTTCGTTAATTTTATTGAGTTAGTGGAGTTAATACGGTTTTAGTAGTTTTAGTCCTGCATTAAATTACGTAGTAAAATAATGGAAAGTTGTAACGATAGCGAAAGTGTCCCACTGACACCCACTAAAAAGAGGAAAATACAAAAAAGGCTCCAAAAATATAAACCTGAGTGGGAAAGAGTGGATGACTGGGTTACTAAAGATCCCGAAAGCGTTTACAATGTTGAATGTAAAAAAAATAACTCATGTCTTTTTTTAGTCTTCCCTACTAAAATACTATATTTTTTTGAAGCGTACTATATATTTTTATGGCTTTTTAAAAAAATACTATATTCAGACAAAAAAATGTTGGCAACCCTAGTGTGAACCCCAACAAAGGACATAGGCTACTTTTTATTCGACTTCGTCTGCGTCCGCGATAACCGACATATTACGATACGCGGACGAAGTCGCGGGCAAAAGCTAGTATTATAATGAATTCTAAACTCGGCCGAAGCGGAGTTATTTCAAAAATACAATTCAGTCAGAATTTATAAATATCAATTATTCTGGCACAGAGCACTAGGACTCAGACTTGCTGTGACGAGTTGACCCAACCAAACGCCGGAGAATCTTAACACCGCGATTCAGAAATCAGCACGAAATACACAGTGACATCTGTTGGTGAGTATTGGAAC
The DNA here is from genome assembly GCA_949316365.1 of Hoplodrina blanda. Lineage (NCBI taxonomy): Eukaryota > Metazoa > Arthropoda > Insecta > Lepidoptera > Noctuidae > Hoplodrina > Hoplodrina blanda. Next base: position 15,715,465 of record OX438581.1, read on the forward strand.
TAAACAAGCAACGGCTGCCCAATTGAGTTTCTTGGTTTCTTTCACGCAAGCTCTTCGGGACTTCTTTCATACTTGCATGCGGTGAAATAAAATAATGTAAAAACATATAAATTAATTTACTGAATTAATTGTGACAAAACTCTTAGAAGTGCTCACCCTTGTTGCACTAAATTAAACTTATATAGGTGTAGGCCAATATAATTAGAAGTCTTTACAATATATAAGTAAATAGCATTTATAATATATCCTTTATCCTACTTTTGTTTATTGTTTTTAAAATAATAGTCTTAGCACAGTTAATATGTATTTTACAAAGGACTTCAAATTCAACTACATAGCTTAAAACAGCGCCATCTATGTAACTGGTCCCGAACTACAACAAAATCTACTCGTCTACAGTACCAACGCCGCAGTTCTTTGTTTGTCACAAGTACTTATCCAGTTTTCCTACATTACTATAAAATGCATAGATGGCGCCATAATCCAGTTTGTAGATGTGTATAAAGATTCCCTTCCGCTCCGCCCATAGCGGAAGAAGTCATTTAATTTTGTTGATTTCCTATCCTTAAAAAAAGGGGACATCGTACCTAACGAGAACTTTTACTATTAATTCAGTACGTGATTCGAGATCCTCCAGTGATGAAATTTTTTGTCTATTTACACGACTGCCCCAAAAAAAGGAGTGTTATGTGTTCAGGGTTAATGTATGTATGTATGTATGTATGTGAGTTTCTTTATTCCACCATAACTTTTAAACGCCTGAACCGATTTAGATGTATGGGGTATCGTTACAATCCTTGCATCGTTCCGAGTAACATAGGCTAGTTAAAAATAAAAAGAAACCGGTGTGGTCACTTTAAAACGTAAATTAATACCAGCCTCAATTTATTTTTTTAATGAATCTGGTCGTGTCTATGTTTATCGTCTAGAATTTGACAAGTAGATTTAAAAAATATATAACACTGTAAATAAAAAACGTCGTAAAATAAATCTGACGAGTTAATAAAGTACAAATATGTGCAATTTTTGCAGTCGTGTTTTTTAATTTTTTAATTATAGTAGTTTACTCGTATAACTATAAGTGGTGGTCGCAAAGCGCGACTGCTGAGCATGGGGTCTTGGGTTCGATTATTCCCAAGTCGGGCAAAGTGTTTTTGGGTTTTCTATCAGGAAAATAAATAAATAGCAGCCTCGGAGTTTGGATTTGTGCCCGGCTGATGGCAATAGGCTCACCTCTTATTACATGGGACTAACATAATAACTGGTCAAATGTGGGTGTACTAATGGGTTTACCTCTGCCTAACCCTTCGGGGATTACAGGCGTGGTGTTATGTTAATTAAAAAGTCGTTGATAATTACATTTTTCGTGACAGTTATACGGCAATCAGACAGCGAGATCTCTCGTGAGATCATCTCATCTCAGGCATTTGCCACAGGATGACTTGCTTGGCTAAGTTGCCACACTGAAATATTGTATATGTATACAGGTATGAATGTTAAAAAAATTATAATAATACATCCATAAAGAGCAGAGGCGGATTAAATGTTGAGAGTGCCATGGGCAAGTTTCTCATCGGCGCCCCTATATTGAAAATAACTCGCGCTCCTGTATTGAAAATAACTAACTTACTTGTGCAATTAATTTTATTAGCATAATTTTTTTTATTTTTTTTTGCAATTCCGCCCGCGCGCAGCTTTGTACCCTCGCGACCCTAGGCACATGCCTAGTTTGCCTGTCCTGTAGTAGGCCTGTCCCCAGTAGTGGGACGTTAAAAGGTAACAAAACATAATAAATACACATACCAGTTTATTATTGTTCCAATGCAGGGCCAAGGCTTCTTTTCATCCAAGAACACAATCATGAGCATGAGGTCTTGGGTTCGATTCCCAGGTCGGACAAAGTGTTATTGGGTTTTTCCATCAGGAATTTCTCAGTAGCAGCCTCGGAGTCTGGATTTGTGCCCGGTTGATGGCATTAGGCTCGCCCCCTATTACATGGGACTTAAACATAACTGACGAATTGTGGGTGTACTCATGGGTACACCTCTGCCTAACCCTTCGGGGATTACAGGCGTGATGTTATGTTATGTTAACACAATCATGATCATTGATCGCCACGCTTACAAGGTGGATGTTCCTATCAGCATTATCTGCCTAGCCTTTTCCCAACTACGTTGGGGTCGGCTTCCAGTCTAACCGGATGCAGCCGAGTACCAGTATTTTACATGGAGCGACTGCCTATCTGACCTCCACAACCCAGTAACTGGGTAATACGATACCCCTTGGTAAGACTGGTTGTCAGACTTTCAAGCTTCTGACGACTCGTAACGACTGTCAAAGATCCACGTATGACAGCCGGGACCAACAGCTTAACGTGCTTTCCGAGGCACGGAATGATGTCAGTAATGTCTAATGCCGGCCATCCACCATAAAATCTGTGAAAAAGTGGATGGGAGTGGATTGGCATGATAGTTATAATTGTCATGCCAATCCACTCCCATCCACGGTCCAATCGGCATGATCCAATCGGTAGCGTCCTGCCGATTGGACGATAGATTGGATGGTGGATGGCCTGCATAAGATAAACTTTAGAAAGTACATATGAATTGAAAAAGTCACATTGGTACTTGCCCGGATTTGAACCCACAACCTCATGCATGAGAGGCGGGCGCCTTAACCGCAAGGCCATCACGACATGTTCCTATCTGCATGCAGTGTGGCAATACCAGTTTTGTCTATTGCTTTTCTAGATTTTTAATCTTTGGAAACTAACTTCGGCTTCTTTTATTTTGAAATCTAATTTTCAATATTAAAGTCCAAAAGGAGTTTTTTATAAAGATTTTTTAAGCTGATATCCTAACTTCCTAACTAATATTATAAATGCGAAAGTAAGTTTGTTTGTTTGTTTGTTACCACTTTACGCCTAAGCCACTGAACCGATCATCCTGAAATTTTGCATATACGTTGCCAGGTGTACAGGAACAAGCATAGGGTACCTTTAATCCCGAAAAAAAGTACTGTTCCCGAGGGAAATCACAATAACGTCCTTATGACAGTAGATGGCGCCACGTGTCTATCGAATCATGATCGAATTTTAAGTTTAAGCATCTAATTGTATTTTGTGAGTCTAGACTGTCGATAGACCAGTAAGTCAAGTCAAATAAACAACCTAGGAGTACGAAAGTTGTTTGCTTAATAATTTTTCACGCCCTAAACCGCTGAAGCGCATCCTGACATTTTGCATAAAGTGGCCTCCAGACGGTCGGTGCGGTTGCGGCAAACCGCAGGCCGCGGCTCCAACCGCTGCAAAAACACACCACCGCGGTCACAGTGGCGGCCTGAAGTGCCATTAGCTGTGGTGTTTGTGTTACAATCGGACGTCAGTCAATATGGCTAACCGTAACGTTGTCTTATTACTCTCATTAGCCCTCTCAGAAGATAAGAAGAAAGGTAGGAAATAAAACCGTTTAATTAAACACTTGAGGTGTGAGGTACCTAAATTATCATAAGCATCGCATATTACTGTTAGAAATAGAGAAGTGGGATTAAATACCGGTCAAGCTCCGGCTGACTTACCGGTAAGCCAGAACAATAGAAAATCAATTGTGTCTCACTATGTGGGACTTGAGTAATTAAATTATTAAACTTATTTCTATTACATCTTCCATATTTGGCGTCATTTTACAAAGCAGTACACGCGGCCCGTTGTTTTTGCAAATAACGCGGCCGCCACAACATTCCGCGTTTGTCTGTGACCCACTTTATATACGTTGTCAGGGATACAGAAAAACTGCGTGACTGACACTGACATCACTGTGTCGTCAGTGACACTGACAGGTGTATTTTATTTTTATTTTTATTTAAGGTGTAAACGCATTCATAGAGGATGTATGGAAGAATGAAGGCGAACTTATAACAATTTCATCTAGAATGGCGTCGGGTGTAAAAAGTGTGCAGCAGCCTTAAGGTTAATTCACACATATCAGTGAAGTCACAGTTCCAGCACAGTTCCGACACCGTCCATAACAGTGATACAGTGATGCGGCAGTGACTCAATTCACACATGTCAGTGAAGTCACACTTTCGGCCACATGTCTGCCAAGTTTCGTTATGGTATCCATTTATTAAAACGAAAAAAATTAAAATGGGTGCATGAATCATGGCCGGGCAAGGCAATTAGGAGAGACTGAAGGACAATGCTTGACAATATACAATTTAATTAAAGATAAAAGTAAATATTTTGAATATTTTAGAATTTTTCAAAACCGTTTCAAGATTCTTCTGCAGAAACTAGAAAGGTTTTTGATGCAGCGGCGTCCGTTCCGATCCGTCCGATCCGGTAAAAAATATTGTTGTTGCTGATCACGTCCGTGATTGCCGGCGCAGGAACTGACACTGAAAGCACTGTGTCGTCGCTGTCACTGATTGGTGTGAATGCCTTCATGTCTTCAGAATGTATGAAAGAATAATTTTATTATCACGGTGATGGTCCTGTGCCGGAACTGTGGCTTCACTGATGTGTATGAATCAAGCTTTACACGGTGACGGTGCTGTGCCGGGACTGTGATTTTACTGATATGTATGAATCAAGCTTTAAGAGTTATCGATGAAACGACCATTAATTGTTAGTTTGTATAAAAATTAAAAACATTGTCTTTTATTATTTTTGGGTTAGTTTTCAACCGACTTCAAAAAGCAGGAGGTTCTCAATTCGGCGGTATGTTTTTTGTATGTATGTTACGCGATTACTCCGCCAATTGTGAATTGATTTGGATGATTCTACTTTTTAGTTTGAAAGAAATGAAATGAAATGAATTGGTCCCATAGAAATATTGTCATGACATGATGATAAACTTCGGAGATATGGAACGGAACTCCTCATAGGATCACAGCATAACTGTCGTAACAAGTAAAATTGCTTTGTTTATACGTGTAGTCGATGACTGACTGAAGGAAGAGGGGGAGGAGGTACGTCAACGTAACCCCTCTCCTACCACTTTCCAAAATTAAATATATCGTTTGAAAGGGTTTTTTTATAAGGATTTCAAACATTAACGACAAGCGCCAAAAAGGTGAAAAATAAAAATCTTTAATTTTTTGGTAGTTTCATAGTTTGACTGTTTTTAAGATTCCGCACATAGATCGGGAAAAATGGATTCTTATAGGATCACTTTGTTGTTCGTCTGTCAAGACCATGTTTTGAAAAAATCAAAATTCTAAGTTAACGCAATCTAAATTCAAGGCCGTTTGTGCTCTGTTTATGGTGCATATTTTGACGCTCGCAAGGGAATCAAAACCTATAGGGGACTTTCCGTTCACCTAGAATTTGGCAAGGAGCAAGGCCAAGTAGAAGTAGCACAAGTAAAGGAAAAATCCGAAAACCGTAAATTCATCACCAAATAATTACTTTTTTGAGAAAGTAATAATAATTATAATCACTAACCGTGACCTATGTCGCTGCATGTAGACAACAGTTTTCCAACGGCAAAGTTAAGTCTGTCCCTCCAGTACTGTTTATATTTTCGTTCGATGTATGTTCGGTGTGTTTTTATTAGGGTAGGTTACTTTTTTCTATTTTAAAATATCTCGCAGTTCCAACTCAGGCAAAAGCTCATTGCGAGCCCGAGCAAAAATTACTGCTCAATCCCAGGAATCTCCCGTTCATGCCGCATTAAGAAGGCAAGCACAAGCGAAGCGACAAGCACCTTTGAGAGCTGATGAGATATTTTCTTAAGCCAGAAAAGACTGGAGAGCCAAGCCGCCCGCACGCCAAGCTTCTCAGAGAGCGACTGAGACGCCCTTTCAAACGCAATTGCTTTTGGAGGAACAAGCCAAAAGCCAGAGAGCTGTAAGAGCAACTGAGACGCCTGTTCAAACACAACTTCGTCTCAGAGAACAAGATCAGCCATTACAGCGACAGAAACTCCAGAACAGTCGCAGGCGAGAGGGACTTCTCTTGCAGAAATGCAAACTAAACGTCGTTTTATGAGTCACAGTTGGTCCGTATTTAATAATTCTGGATCTGGCCGAACAACAAGCCCAGTACAACCCGAATTGGTTGTCAAATTCTAAACTAACGCGGGCGAAGCCGCGGGTAACAGCTAGTTAAATAATAATAATAATACCAGTCTATTATTGTCCCAAAGGCTTCTTCTCATACAGAGAAGGCACGAGCATTGATCACCACGCTTGCTCAAGGCGGATTGGCGATTTCAGACTTATATTAATTACAAGTCCAGGTTTCCTCACGATGTTTTCCTTCACCGATGTCAGTGATGTCCAAGATAAACTTAAGAAAGTACATATGAATTGAAAAAGTCACATTGGTACTTGCCCGGATTCGAACCCACAACCTCATGCATGAGAGGTGGGCGCCTTAACCACTGGGCCATCACGACATCAAAGCTGATATTATATTTTTTTATTTTTTTTCATTAAACAATGAAATTTAATATTACTTACCATTAATAACTACTAACTTTATTAAATTAACTTAATTAGTACTTCGAAGCAAAATGAGTTTTGAATAAGTGACTCGTTGAAGTCTTTTCTTCTTCATTATAAAACTTATCTGAAAATCTCAAAAACTTTGAACAGTTGTTAAACCTCAACAACTAATTAAAGGGCGCTGCATACGTTACGGGTAAATACTTCGGACGGGACGTGAGCGGGACGGGCACGTGATTGCCTCGTTCAAAACGGGAACGTGGTGCAAACGCATACGCACCGTGACATTGATTCGGATCTATGTAGGATAGGTACTTGGATTGGATCAAGGCGTCACTACTTATCTCTCCAGCACGAACGGAGCGACTGTGCATACGTAGCGAAATCACGGGCGGGACGGGGCACGCGCGGGGCGGGACGGGACGGGGACGTGCTAAACATCGTCGCCGACGATATTTTCCCGTCCACGTTCCCGGCCCGTCCATGTTCCCGTGACATATACGTTTTTGGATACATTTTGTATGCAACAATGTTTCCAAAACTTCCCGTCACGTCCCGTCCGGATAAAACCCGTCACGTATGCAGTGGCCTTTACACGGATTTGTTGAAGTAAAGTTAGTTTTTATTGTTGAACGTTTAGAGAGAGGATCACACCACCAATTTTTGAACTTCGGGCTGATACTAAGAAATTTCCAATGGAAAAGTTATTAAAATTATAAAATCTATATAAAATCTATACTAATATTATAGAGCTGCAGTGTTTGTTTGTTTGTTTGTTTGAACGCGCTAATCTCTGGAACTACTGGTCCGATTTGAAAAATTCTTTCAGTGTTAGATAGATTAGTTATCGAGGAAGGCCATAGGCTATATACCATCACGCTACGACCTACGGGAGCGAAAAAGTAACCAAAGACGCGGGTGTAACCGCGGCGGACAGCTAGTTATATTATTATAAAGTAGTAGAATTGTTTTGGTAGAATTGGTAGATTTTAGTATTTTTACCACGGCGACGATGTCAGATTATTCTCCCAACAAAATGAATGTTTGGATGAGTGACCTAGCCCGGTTCCAGAATAGAATAGGACACTTTATTCCCATATAATCTAGGTGTTACAAGAAGAAGAAAAGTCCTTACTTATTTCCAATATATAGTCGAGCGAACAGCATTATTCTGAAGCAGTTTTTATTAATTATTTAAAAATGAACTAAAATACTACTGAAATTAATTTGAAAATTGAGTGCAAGATAATAAATGACACACGTAGCTATGTTTTGCACACAATTTTCAATTCTCGAGTTCAAGAGTTGCGAGTTTTTATGATCCACTAGCTGACCCGCCACGACTTCGTTCGCGTGGTATCCTACCCCTATCGTACCGATACCCCTACCGCTACCCTACCCCCTACCCTTGAGACCAACATTTCCGACTTTTTTTTTCGTTCATAAGAACCTTCTCCTGACAATAACAAACACAAGAAAAAAAAAAATGAAATCGGTCCAGCCGTTTACGCGTGATGCCGTGACCAAGGGAAACAGGGATTCATATATATATATAGATACTTCCTTATTATTATACTAATCCAAACTTATATCTAAATATACACATCAAAAGTGTCTAGGGATCAACATCCCTAACAAATGTTAGGGATGTTGATCCCTAGACACTTTTGATGTGTGTATATATAACTCAAAGGTGACTGACATAGTGATCTATCAACGCACAGCCCAAACCACTGGACGGATCGGGCTGAAATTTGGCATGCAGGTAGATTATGTCGACGTAGGCATCCGCTAAGAAAGGATTTTCCAAAATTCACCCCATAAGGGGATGAATCAGGGTTCCAAAGTTTTTATGGAGAAATCAACTTTGACGTGGACGAAGTCGCAGGCAGAAGCTTGTTATACAACCTTAATTTTAATTCGTTACAAATCTTTTAGGGGTGAATGTACTCATGAATATGAACAACTTTTATTAAGGGACATAGTACGAAATGTGAAAAAAAAAACAGCTGATCCATACAATAATGTACTACATTACGATCAAAATGTATGGATCAGCTGTTTTTTTTTTTAAAGTGACTCTGTCTGACTCTGAAAGTAACTCTGTCTGTCTGTTACGCTTTCACGTCTAAACTACTGAACCAATTTTGATGAAATTTGGTATGGAGTAAGTATGAACTCCAAGAAAGGACATAGGCTCAAAGGACACTGCCTCGTTGGTCTAGTGGTCGCAAAGCACGACTGCTGAGTATGAGGTCTTGGGTTCGATTCCCAGGTCGGGCAAAGTGTTATCAGGTTTTTCCATCAAGAATTTCTCAGTAGCAGCCTCGGAGTCTGGATTTGTGCCCGGTTGATGGCAATAGGCTCGCCCCCTATTACATGGGACTTAAACATAACTGGCGAAATGTGGGTGGACTTAATGGGTACACCTCTGCCTTACCCTTCGGGAATTACAGGCGTGATGTTATGTCATGTTGTAACTGTATTATTTACCTTTGTACATCGTGCTATTGGTACAATAATGTAGTTTTATAATGTTGGCAGTACAAGGTAATATTTATGGAAAAGATTAAATTCACGAGTTGGGAACTCAGTGTCTAACTGGGAAAAACTCGTAGCCCCGTAGGCGGCGTAGCACTTTTCGTAGACATGCTACGCAGCAACCGAAAAAGGGGCGGAGTTTTAGCTAGTCGCCATAGTTGACAGTTTATTTTTCGATATTCGCAACACAGAGTATTTTCATATTATAATACCGTGTCGTGTCATACCATGTCGTGATGGCTCAGTGATTAAGGCGCCCGTCTCTCATGATTGAGGTTGTGGGTTCAAATCCGGGCAAGTACCAATGTGACATTTTCAATTCATATGTATTTTGTAAAGTTAATCTTGGACAACACTGGAATCGGTAAAGGAAAACATCGTGAGAAAATCTGGACTTATACCAGCCTATTACTGTCCCACTCAAACCATGTCAGAGGCCTTTGAGGCGGTTTAGAAACTCTGACACTAGAGTGTGTGGGGTCGTAAGACCTTACTGCCCACACGATAAAGAAGAAGAATATATAATAGGATAAATTCATTCCTAAATTTGCCGCTACAAGGGCTGACAAAAGAATAAAAAAGAATTGAATCCAGTTGCCCAAATAGGTAAGTCATAGTAGTAGTCTTTATTTCTAACATGGTAACGATTTAGTTGATTTTCAACCATAATTATTTCCTTGTGAGTAACAACATAATATTAAATAACAATTTATTATCTGAGGCATATCCTTTGTCCATTAGTCAATTATTACATAATAATTGACTGTAATTGAAAATTACAGGAAACTAGTAAGTAAGCCCCTTCGTACACAAGGCTACGCAAATCTTTGATACTCAACGATTTTAGTCTTAAAGCGACTGCCGCCATACAAATCCATTGAAGTTCGTACACGAGTCGCTTGTCAACTTCAATGGATTTGTATGGCGGCAGTCGCTTTTTTACAATAATGGTATGAGTTCTTTTATGGACATCTGATTTTTAAATGAAGAAGTTGCAAGAAGGGTATCCTATATCATAATACTTTATAATCTAAGCGAGTCCTACTAATTTCAAATATTCAAAATCCAGTCGCAATCTCATCTCAGCGTAATCGACAGCTACAAAAATTAGTAAATTAGAGGTATTTTTGTCAGATTGAGACTAAGATTTGATTGCGATCGTTCCTGAAAGTAGAAGTATATCCCCCCCCCCTGATCCCTGTTATTTGAAAAAGGGTCAAGAATGAAATGTAGCCAGTACGCATATCTTCATAATTTCATATTCCTCTTTCTAGTTTCAAGATTTCAGCTAAACTAAATTGGAATCTCCGTCCATTAGCTTAACACCTGGGCATCCCGTTATTTACGTCTTTACCCATGATAAGGTAATATTTAATACTACCTTCATATTTCAAAATTAAGAAATTTCAAAAAGAATTAATGTATACTAGAGGTAATCTCAGAATTACTGGTCTGAAACAAAAAATCTTTCACTGATAGAAAGTACACCAAGCCCATGGTGGTTTTCGTGCCCTCGTGCAGAATTACTGCTCTAATTAAAAAAAAATCTTTCAGATAAAGAAACCTATACAATTGCCGATTTTCAAGGAATGTTTACTTAACTTCTACACGGACGAAATCGCGGGTAGCAGCTATATAAAATATTCTAATACATGCAAATGTTTCAGGTACTATGTTTAACCCCCTGACTCCTGTTCAGTATTCCAATCTTGGGAACTGTCCTATAGAAGCAACCATTTACTTGAAAATTATTGCATAACGAATATCAATACTAAAATATAATTGAATAAAAAATAGAAAAAAAAGAATAAAAATTTTAAAAAAAAATTGCAAACGTCTACGCGGCTACGGGTCTACGCGCTACGGCGGGGCGGGGGGGATTAAAGGGGGCGGCGCTAAACCCAGCCCTCGAGAGTCTCGCGAATTGGCACCAACGTGGTCGAGTACGCCTCCGTAACAGTCGCGTTCCGACCTTCGACGGAGCCGGTCGCATGTTAGTGGAAACAAACTCGTATCGTGTGTAGTGAGTGTTTGTGTCATGTTGGGAATCGCTGGAGCCCCGTGCTAGGTCATGTCACGAAGGAAGCAGAGCAACCCCAAACCGCTGAAACGTAAGTTTTCCATACTTCATAACTTAAAACCGTTAAAAAATAGAAAAAGAAACTGTAGTCTTCGTTTTTCAAACCGAAAATGGAACTTGAAAGTTTTGGCGGGTTCTTATTTTAAATCTTTTTGTTTACGTTTTTGTAAAAGATTGGAATTTATTTGAAATGACTCATTTCATCATTTGCTTGAAACATGACCTTACTTATCTTTTATAAACTTAATCTTCGAACTTTTAAAAGTTTGCACGTGAGTTTTTCTGGATGTCTTATTATCTTGTTTACGTTTGAGTTATTTGTGCAGTAAACTGTTACAATGAGTAAAGTAATTCAATATTAATTAACTTTCAACAAATTAGTATTATTGTTTATTAGTAACTCTAAATGTCATTCCTGTAATAAAATTATTTATATTTTTCATAAATACATAGTTGCATAGAACAGATACAATAAACAGTTAAACTCATTTGTTTTCCAAACAATTTGAAGTGGTAACTACTTTTATTTTGAACACTAATGATATCATACTAATATTATTAAAACGTAAAGTGTGTTTGTTTTTTTGTTTGTAAGATGTCATCTCTGGAAATATAGGTCTGATTACGGAAAATCTTATTCTGACACACTATTACCGCATGCCAATGGCTAAATGATGTACTTGAGTTCCATGCGGACGAAGTCACGGACAGAAGCTAGTAGTAATTAATTTAAAAAAACACACAAATACACATTCACAGTTCTGTAAAACGACATATTATTAACAATGAAAAAAATATATATTTAAGTGTTATACTTAGCCATAAACTAACAGTTTATCCTTATTTCTATAAAAAGAGTTACCTTATTAGATAAACTAAATAAAGTTACACCTAAACTAATTTTAGGAAAAACATATATTATTCACAAGTGAATTGGTAATGGAAGAACAGAAATTCTAAATGTCTTTTTTTTCCTCAAGTTTAATAATGTATTATTTACTTGACATTTTCTTTTATTTTATATTCTTTCAAGATAATTCTATTCCATGTTTGTATTTAGGTACATTACATAAGACAGTCCAGCTTCGTAATTATTTAATAAGGAAACTAAATACAGGATAATTAGTATCCACTTATACAAATTACATAATAAGTTTTGTAAGTCCGTTTTATGTTTGAAACAATGTTTCTGTAAGCTTTTGAAACAGGATCTTAATTCTAAAGTTCCCGTTTTTCAAATCCCAGAACCAAAATACAAAACAAGAAAAAAAAGAACAAAATCAAACGACGGTTTATCAATCAATTCTTATTTTAAATTTCAAATTTAGAAGTTTCAACAATATCCACAAAAATGCTACCCATTCTAAAAACAACGTATCTTTTATCGAGCAACCCAGCAATTATAAATAATGACTAATCCATCACTTTAACCGTAACATAAATACGATATGTAATTATTTTTTGTTCTACGCTTGTACCAAAGAGCAAATGGAGTTCGTTAAACTGTTATCTCTCTATATTAATATTCTTTGATTGTTGACAATCTCTCTGCCGAAGATAACTTTAAGTTATAACTTTAATTACAGTGGAAATGTTCTGATAAATAACTTGGTTATCATGGGGTGGTTACGGGGTTTAACTGTAGGGGATGAATAGGGGTTGGGGGATAAGAGTGTGAATGTATGATGCCGATCACTTTTTGTTTGTTTTGTTGCAATTTTTGAGAATTGCTGAATTGGTTTTGATGTTTTTTTTTTTGGGAATTAATGTTCAAATATTTTAATGACTGCCTTCTTAGTTTAGCGTCTTTGGTTCGATCCCCAGGTTGGGCAATGTGTTACTGGGTTTTTCCATCAGGAATTTCTCAGAGTAGCCTCGCAGTCTGGATTAGTGCCCGATTAGTGGCAACAGGCCCGCCCCCTATAACAAGGGACTTTTAAACATAACTGGCGAAATGTGGGTGTACTAATGGGTACACCTCTGCCTAACTCTTCGGGGATTACAGGTGTGATGTTATGTTATATTAAAATAATTCACAAAATCAGACTAGTCAATTAAATATTTAAATATAATATGCAAGGCCATAATTAATGAGCTTGTCAGTAGACTTGTGCTTTTCTGCATAAAGTTATAAAATCTAATATTAATGATGTAGGTACCTATTAAATTTATTAATTGAGCTGTTTAAAAACGTATAAAAAACCTTTTTAGATGCAATAAAAATTCAACTTATTCTTTTATATAGTATTAAGTATAGTTTGGAACTATTTAACGAAGATCTTTTGAAATATTGCTTTACTAAGTGACGCGGTTTTAAGATAGTAGGTATTACATCCACATTTCGCCAGTTATGTTTAAGTCCCATGTAATAGGGAGCGAGCCCCCTTTGCTACACCTTTGCCTAACTCTTCGGGGATTACAGGCGCGCTAATATTTTTAGGATATGACATTAATTTGCAATGTAATGTAACTACTACTTGGGTTCGAATCCCAAGTCGGGCAAAGTGTTATTCAGTTATTCTATCAGGAATTTCTCAGTAGTAGCCTGGATTTTTGATGGCAATGGGCTCGCCCCCTTTTACATGGGGCTATAACTGGCGAAATGCGAGTTTACTAATGGGTACATCTCTGCCTAACCCTTTAGGGATTACGGGCGTTATGATATATTTTTGTAACTTCAAATTTATTTTAAATTTGTCATTATATATTACATACTTAGTTATTTTTATGAATATTACTAAGAGTTTTTATCGTTAATATATTTATGAGCTGATAATTTTGAAAGGAGATGGTTTTAAATGGAAAGTTTTATTTCTTTTAAATTAAATACAACTTAATCTTTATACTAATATAATTAAGCTAAATAGTTTTTCTGTTTGTTTCGAACGCGCAAATCTTAGAAACTACCTGTCGGATTGGAAAAAATCTTTTTGTATAAGTACGATGGACAGATTCATGAGGAATAGTATAGGCTATATAACATCACGCCACGACCTACGGGAGCTGAGCAGTAACCAAAAGCGTAACTTAACACTGATAAAAAGAACCAGGCATACGAACTCACAGAGAGCAGCTGTTGGAGATGGTCTTCTTCAATGAAACTAGTGGACTGTATAAAAAGGTAGTATATTGGTTACTGCAATGGTTGACTGACGCAGAGAAATACATATGCCCGCTCGCTACGAGATTCAACGGACACTGGCGAGCTGTGGTTGGAGCGCGCGCGACGCGTCGCCCGCGCCGTCCCGCGCCTCATTCTTCCCGCTTCCGTCTGCTGTGGCACCGTCACAGATTATATACGTTCGCGCGTGAACAGGCTCCCCGGGTTGAAGAATCATTCTTCAAAAAAGTGGTAGCGGGCAAATGTTGTTGAAGGCCCGCCGAATTGTCCCCTTCTTCGTCTTCAACTCGGCGACTCTCACCACGCCGTCGGAGCCTGGGTACACCTGCACGACGCGACCCAGCAGCCAGCAGAGAGGTGGGAGCGCCTTATCCTTGACCAGGACGAGGCTCCCCACCTTGATGTCTCCCGATGTTGTAGACCACCTGGTTTTTTGCTGTAGCAGAGATATATACTCCGTGTTAAATCTTCCCCAAAAGTGTTGTTTAATGAGTTCCACCCTTTGGAAACGCTCGAGCCGACTGATGTTTCCACTTATCTGTGGATGCGGAACGGACGTGAGTGGTCTTCCAATTAAAAAGTGGGAAGGAGTTAGGGCACAAAAATCAAGTGGATCAGGAGAACAAGGAGTAAGAGGTCTGGAATTGAGAATAGCCTCTATCTGAGTAAGGCATGTAGCCATCTCTTCATACGTGAAGTGAGTTAGTTTAAGAAGTCTCTTTAAGTGATGTTTCGTGGAGCGCACTGCGGCCTCAGCGACGCCATTAAAATGAGGGGAGTAGGCCGGCACAAAATTGAATTCAATTCCTTCCTGAGCGACATCAGCTGCAATATTTGAGTTCTGCAAAAAAAGACGTAGTTGATTACAAGAACCGACAAAAGTTGTTCCGTTATCGGACAATATGCTGCGAGGTTTGCCACGGCGCGCAATGAATCTATTTAAAGCAGCAATGTATGCTTCCTTTGTGAGATCCGTGACAAGCTCCAGGTGGACGGCCTTGACAGCAAGGCAGACAAAGATACATATATAAGACTTTATAAGCCTGCAGCCTCTTCCCTTCCGGTCAGCGATCAGTATTGGGCCAGCATAGTCAACACTTGAATTTAAGAATGGGAATTCTAGATTACTTCGTGATTTTGGAAGTTGTCCCATTATTGGTTGTATATTTTGAGCCTTATGCCTAACACACACTACACATTTTTGAACAGTGACTCTAGATAAATTCCTGCCCCCCAAGGGCCAATAGTTTTGCCTAATGTTTGCCAACAGCAACTGAGGCCCGGCATGTAACAGTTTTCTGTGAACAGTTTGAAACATGATTTTAGTTAAATGATGCTTACTGCACATAAGTATGGGATGTTTCACGTTATAATCGTAAGGAGAATTATTTAGCCTGCCTCCGACGCGAATTATGCCGTCTGAATCTAAGAAAGGAGTTAAAGATATAAGCCGATTTTTATGAGGCAAAGATTTTCCTAATTTTAAAATAGAATATTCGTCTGGAAAGATTTCTAGTTGTGCATTGAGTAAAATGCATTTTAATGAAGATTGAATTTCCTGATTAGACAGCCACCCTACTAACTTATTATTTTTATTTTTTAAATTGTAAATATACCTTTTAACATAGGCCACAATTCTTTGCAAACGGTTAAAATCAGAATATTTATAAATTAATTGTTGTATTAATGTTTGATTAACTGGAATGTGGCTGTTGTTGGACTGATTTACAAAATAAGTTAGTTCAGGCAAGTCTTGTTTTGGAATATCATTTGGTGGTTTTGGCCACAGGCATTCATCCTGCAACAAAAATGAAGGGCCTGTCCACCATAAAATAGAATCGCTGATATGATCAGCCTTCACCCCTCGAGAAACTAGATCCGCGGGATTGTCTCGTGTTGGCACATAGTTCCATACGGATCCTAGGGTGGTCTCCTGTATCTCATTAACGCGATGCCTGACAAAAGGCTTAAGTTGTGTTGATGGTGCGGATAACCAGCTCAACACTATCGTTGAATCACACCAAAAGACACACCGTTTAACTGGTATGGTAAGAGATTCTTTGACCTTTGTACACAATCTTGCACCCAACAACGCCCCACATAGTTCTAACCTAGGCATTGTTGTTGGTTTTATTGGGGCTATACGATTTTTAGAAGCTAATAAGCGTACCATGACTGCATTACTGCTATCAATGCTGCGTATATAGACACAAGCACCGTATGCCTTTTCACTGCTATCTGTAAATATGTGTATTTCATTAATGATACAGTTGTCACATAATACCCATCGGGGAATTTTTAATGAATTTAAATGTTTTAAAGCATCTACAAATTTTGACCACTGATCTGCTATGTCCTGGGGAACGTCATCATCCCAGTCACATTTATTGACCCACAATTTTTGCATTATAATTTTAGCTTCAACAACACATGGACCAATTAACCCCAAGGGGTCAAAAATTTGGCTTATTATGGATAAAATGTGTCTTTTTGTTATTGTTTTGTGAGTGTCAATATTAATAGAAAATGATAAAACATCTGATTTGCAAATCCATAGTAGTCCTAATGTTTTTGATGTGTAATTGTTTGACAAATCTAAATCAAGGCAAGAGTCATCCTCTACGTCTACTATCTCTTTTAGAATTTGAGTGCTATTTGACTGCCATTTTCTTAAATTAAAATTTGCTGAACTTAGTATTGTTTTTATATTCTGGCAAAGTTCGATTGCACCGTCTATAGTATCTGATCCACTCAACAAATCGTCAACGTAAAAATCACGTTGGATGCTACTTTTCACTTGCTGATTATCTGTGGCCTCTGCGAGACTCACTAGACACTTGGTCGCGAGATAAGGCGCAGACGCCGTCCCATATGTGATTGTATTTAATGTATAAGTTTTAAGTGGCTCTGATGGATCTTTCCTAAAAATAATGCGTTGTAGTGATCGTTGGCTAGCATTTAACTCGACAGCTCGATACATTTTTTCGATATCCCCTGAGATAACATATTTATGTTGTCTAACTCTCAGTAAGATCGAGAGTAGATCATTCTGTACAGTAGGACCTACATACTGAATGTCATTCAGAGAAAAACCTGAAGTTGTTTTTGCTGATGCATCGAAAACTGTTCGTAACTTTGTTGTTTTGCTTGATTCTCTCAAAACGCCATGGTGTGGCAAGAAATAACTAATATTATTTTTATCACTAACTGATAAATTAGTATCCTCAGTCATATGACCTAAAGTTTCATATTCATTCATGAAATCAATATACATGCTTTTATAAATGGGATCGCGTTCAAAGCGTTTTTCTAACGATAAAAATCTACGTTTAGCCGCAGCATATGAATCACCAAGAACGCTAGGATCCGCCTTAAGTGGCATAGTAACAATAAACTGCCCGTTTGAGCCACGGACTGTATTTAATTCAAAACTTTCTTCACAAGTGCGTTCCTCTTTAGAAAGGCAATGCTTAGGTGATATAGTATCAAGTTCCCAAAATTTATTTAAGTCAGGACTAGTAGTTATTTTAGAAAAATTACAAACATGTGTTTGTTTATGCAAGCTCGCAGGTACAGTACCTGAAATTATCCACCCTAATTTGCTTTCACACAACTTTGGTAAATTTTTTCCTAAATTGATATGATTGGCCTGAATAACTTCCCAGAATAGTTCAGCTCCTAACAGAATATCAATGTCTGACGGAATATTAAAAGATGGGTCCGCTAAGAATAATCCTGAAGGAATTGGAATGTTTTCAGTATGTATATAGGATGCTGGCAATCTCCTAGTAATTTCAGGCAGAATGAGACAGGTAATATTGAAAGAATAGTGTTCATATGTAGACTCAATTGTTAGGTTGCAAGAATGTGTACTGTTACTGGTCAAACTATTTATACCTGTGACCCTAGAGGTGCTACCAACTCGAGACAATCCCAGCTCTCTGCAAAGCTTGTCAGTGACGAAGCTGGCTGTGCTGCCGCTGTCTAGAAGGACTCTG
Organism: Hoplodrina blanda; assembly: GCA_949316365.1. Taxonomy (NCBI): domain Eukaryota; kingdom Metazoa; phylum Arthropoda; class Insecta; order Lepidoptera; family Noctuidae; genus Hoplodrina; species Hoplodrina blanda. The sequence goes on from OX438581.1 coordinate 15,733,652, forward strand.
GCGTTGAATCTTTCGCCTTTGTCACTGACCACCTTCACCACAGCTGTGGACAGTAAAATGTGCTTCTGAGAAGTAGGCTGTATATCAGCTGAAAGTGACACATTATTGGAAGTAGTATTAGGCATAGGGTTATTAAGTACTTGAGTATCAGGCTTATCTAAATGTAACAAGGTATTATGACGGTTTTTACAGTACTTGCAGCGTGAGAATCGACAACGCTTTTCTGTATGACCAACCCGTAAACAATTCATACATACTTTGAATTCTTTTGCTTTCTGCACTCTTTCTTCTATTGTTAATTTTCTAAAAGTTTCACATGAATAAAGAAAATGATTTTGAGAACACATAGGACAAATAATTTTAGTTTTGTCTTTCTCATTATTGTTTGTTTCTTGTTTCTGTGAGGTAACAACAAAACTTTTAGATTTATTACCGCTATTTGGTTGCACTTTATCTAGTTTTTTATTTTCCTCTAATGTTTCAAGTAAATCGGCCTTGTTGTTCATAAATGTACAAAATTGAGGCAATGTTGGTGAGTCGGGTAAAGTATTGCGATACTCTTCCCACTCCCTACTGGTAGTACTGTCTAATTTCAATACCATTAAGTAAATGATAAGAGTATCCCGTGTAGGTTCATTCAACAATGTTAATGCTCGTATATTTTTATTTGTAACATCAACAAGGCAGCGTAAAGCAGCACTGGATTCATTGGTAATAGGCTCTGCGTTAAATAGTGCCTTGACATGATTGTTTATTAACAGGCGGCTGTTATTATACCGCTCGCACAATAAGTCCCAAGCTAATCCATAATTTTCACTTTTAAAATCTATATTTTTAATGATTTCTGCGGCTTGTCCCTTCAGGGAAGCACGCAGGTAATGATACTTATTTATGTTATCAATGTTGTTGTTATTATGGATTAAGGATAGAAAGGTGTCCCTATATTCCAGCCAACACTGATAGCTGCCATCAAAACGAGGCAAATCTATTTTAGGCAAGCGTATAAAGTTGTTCCTTGTCCCACCTGTCACCTCGGAGCCTGATGCGGAACCTGCAGAAGACTTTTCCTGCTGTCGTTGCTCAGCAGCCATAAGTTTCCGCGCCGTGGCAACCAAGTGGTGGTAACTTTCTTCAAACTTGAAGCGATCCGCGTAGACATCGTCTGGATTGTCCGATAACATCTCAATCTCGGTCTGTAATGCATTAAACTCGTCATACAACTGTTCAAATTTACTAAACCGACTTTCTAGATCGAGTACTTGCAAGTCAGACAATTGATCACTATTTTCCAAAATGTTGAGATAATTAGTGAAATTAGTAAGCTTAGCCTTCATCGAACTGCGTTTTTTAATAAGTTTTTCAGCCATCTTACAATATGGAAAGGCGAACAATGAAAGTAACACTTATTATTTTTAAAAATGCGCGTGGGCAATGAATTAGCGAACACACACACACCCACACTTAGCTAATTGCGGTCTAACAGCTAATTACATGCACAATGGTTAGCTGTTATCTGTCCCGCATGCGATATTTGTTAAAAAATAAGCACGGAAAATAACAATTTCGTGATGAAATAATGTATGCATCAAAATGGCGTCGATGCGAACGCCACGCGCTTAGCAAAGCGAAGTCAGGATAGGTACCCACGTGCGAAGAGATTAGCCTGAGCCCACTCAAATAAAGGGAATGTAGTGGATTGGATTTAGAAGACTAATGCAATTAACGCCCAGAAGTGTGGAATAAAGGAAAAATTGGAACGAACTCACAACACGCCCTTGTCCTTATCCAAACAATCCGTCGTAGGTTTTCTATTCCGCAAATTATTTTCTTCTCGAAAACAGCGATGCCACGGCACAATAGATAGGCGCACGTGTAATCTTCTGGTGACTCGTTTTTCTCGTAGACAGCGATGCCACGACGCAATAGATCGGCGCACGTGGTTCGGGATAAATTCTGCGCCGCCGCCGACTTTTTGCAGTTTCTTTCTTCTCTCGATAATTCTTCTTACCGGTAGAAGGACCAATGTTGGAGATGGTCTTCTTCAATGAAACTAGTGGACTGTATAAAAAGGTAGTATATTGGTTACTGCAATGGTTGACTGACGCAGAGAAATACATATGCCCGCTCGCTACGAGATTCAACGGACACTGGCGAGCTGTGGTTGGAGCGCGCGCGACGCGTCGCCCGCGCCGTCCCGCGCCTCATTCTTCCCGCTTCCGTCTGCTGTGGCACCGTCACAGATTATATACGTTCGCGCGTGAACAGCAGCTAATTAGGGTATAAACGTAAATCTATCCTTTTTTTATTCGTATTTCTTTTATGCCATATGACGACTTATGTGACTTTTTCAATTCATATGTACTTTCTAAGTTTATCTTAGACATTACTGACATGAATCCGTGCCTCGGAAAGCACGTTAAGCCGTTGGTCCCGGTTGTCATACGTGCATCTTTGACAGTCGTTACGAGTCGTCAGAAGCCCGAAAGTCTGACAACCAGTCTGATAAAGGAGTATCGTATTACCCAGTTACTGGGTTGTGGAGGTCAGATAGGCAGTCGCTCCATGTAAAATACTGGTACTCAGCTGCATCCGGTTAGACTGGAAGCCGACCCCAACATAGTTGGGAAAAGGCTAGGCAGATGATGATTTCTTTTATGCCATATCCATAGGGCTTCAAGGTTTGATATCATGAATTCTTATTGCACATCATTTGCTCGATAATTTATTTATTAAATAAGGAAGACAGACAGTAGTATTCTAAGAATATATAAGTGTATTAAAATGTAACTTAGCGAATATACTAGATACCCAATACATTTAGTATAATATATGCGACGATTTGGATTCGGATCTGGATGAAATTTGGCACAGAGATAAATTATAGTCTGGAACAGCATAGTTACTTTTTATCCTGGAAAAAGTACAGTTCGCGTGGGATATCATATTAACTTTGATAAGGACGAAGTCATGAGCTGAAGTTAGTTTTACATACAAGATTATTACATCAATTGTCGCTGAGATGAGATTGCGACTAGATTTTTACCGTTTTTAACCGACTTCAAAAAAAGGAGGAGGTTATCAATTCGTCTGTTTTTTTTTATGTTTGTTAGCTCCTAACTTGCGACTGGGTGAACCGATTTTCATGATTCTTTTTTTATTTGAAAGCTGGTGCTTCCCGTGTGGTCCCATTTCAATATCTGATGATGAACTTCGGAGATATGGAATGGAATTCCTCACAGAATCACAGCAGCAATATCGTAACAAGTGAAATTGCTTTGTTTATACGTGTAGTCGATGACTGACTGAAGGAAAAGGGGGGGTACGTCAACCCCCCTCCTACCAGTTTCCAAAATTAAATATATCGTGTGAGGTATTGTTTGAAAGGGCTTTTTGTAAGGATTTCAAACATTAATACAAAAGCACTAAAAAGTGAATAATAAAAAGCTTTTTTACAAAAAAAGATAACCGCCTTCAGAAACTACAAAATAAAAATAACTTTAGTTTTGGAAGTCGGTGGCAATACTTACCTAGGTACATAACAAAAAACAAAACCAAAGCCGCCGACTTCCAAAACTAAAGTTATTTTTATTTTGTAGTTTCTGAAGGCGGTTATCTTTTTTTGTAAAAAAGCTTTTTATTAATTACGAAAATTGGGCTTCAGATACATTGTTTTTTCTTTTTAATGATTGATAACTGTTACAATACCAATGCTGGCTGGATATGGCTGTACACGTATGTGTCATTCGTTTAAATTTTGTTTTTAGAATTTTATTGACAATAGGTTAATGCCCGTTTTCACCATCAATCCCTAATTTTTAAGTATCCCCTAAGACATTTTAGATGAAGCAGAAACGCACTCTAAGTTTGCAGATTTAGAGTGCGTTTCTGCTTTTTCTAAAATGTCTTAGGGGATAGGTACTTAAAAATTAGGGATTGATGGTGAAAACGGGCATGAGACTTTTACTAACTACTACATAATATGGATCTTGTATTTTGATCTAAAATAAATATTTTATTATTATTTAAGCAAACCTAGAACACAGATAGACAATCACTAGGTACACAAAATAAACAATACCCAATGACGTAATCTTAAAAACATTTTATTATAAGTACAAGTAGAAAGTAGATGATTAATGTACAGCTGATACATTATCTTGGGTGACCCGTTATCTTTCGCAAATGTCAACACAGATTTGATCGTTATACGTTATTTTTATAATAACTTTTACTGACAGTTATTGTAAATTGTTATCTATATCACATCACTGGCTGGTCAGTGTTGTACTTTGAAGGTGACCCGTTATTGCACGTGTTAATTTTTCTTTTTTTATAGTGATGTAATGTTGTTCGATATTTGAAATGATTCAAATATCGAATGACAGTTTTTTTGGTAGCCATTTTCTTGATGAACTACTTAACTTACATCGTATTTTAATTGATATAATTGTTGTATTCTCGTGCTTAAGACAATTTACAAATAGATTAATCAGAATGATGCCCGTTTTCACCATCAATCCCTAATTTTTAAGTATCCCCTAAGATATTTTAGATCAAGCAGAAACGCACTCTAAAATCTGCAGACTTAGAGTGCGTTTCTGCTTGATCTAAAATGTCTTAGGGGATACTTAAAAATTAGGGATTGATGGTGAAAACGGGCATAAATATATCATAATACCAGCCTATAATATTATGGTCCCGCTGCAAGGCAAAGGCCTCTTCTCATACAGACAAGGCACAATCATTGATCACCACGGTTGCTCAAGGCGGATTGGCGATTTCAGACTTATATTAATTACAAGTCTAGGTTTCCACGTGATGTTTACCTTTACCGATGTCAGTGATTTAAATTAAAGTTTTAAATAAAATTAATTTTTAAATATAAAATACAATTATATTTTTTAACTGTGTTTACATTTAGTAAGAGAGATTTAAAGAGTTTAATATTTAGGGTGAATTTATCAAACTTTTATACATACGTAGGTACGTTTTTTATCCAAGGAATAAAATTGACGTTTGACTGACAACTTTTGTATGGAAAAACGGAAAAAAAATTATAATTTATTTGCTGATTAACCCTTAAACAAACGCGAGCCGGTATGCATTTTTTTTTTAAGGTTGCATTGTATTTTAGGTAATTGAGGGTCACTGATTTCATATTTTAAAACAGAATTTAAAAAAGAATAGGGGATGGGGTAGTTTTTCTGGTGGTAAATAATTTACCATTATCCGTTCATGACTACAAAATTTTTGATGTTGGTGGTAAAATTGTTACCATTGTCCGTTACGGTTTAATTTTCGTTTCTTGACTAGTGACTTCCTCTTGGTTCTACTTATAATATTTATTTTATATTTTAGAAATGAAACATTTTATTTTTTTAATAATTTTTTATTACTATTGCATATTACCTATCTTATAGTATTGCTTATTTAAATTTATTTTCTTTGACATATTGAATATCTGAAATAAACAAAGTATTGATTGACACGTTACGTAAGAACTTTATATGAACTTCTCAAAATATTTATTTAGCTTTTTGCAGTCCAAAAAAAATATACAAAAAGACAACCGATTTTTATATAGATAATCTGATATTTTTCAAAGTGGGATCGGACAAGGGTAAGATATTTACCACATATTTGAAACATCTAAATTATATGAATAAGTCAATTGCAAATGCTGCTAACACGTGATATTAGTCAAAATATGTTATAGTTTTGGAATTTGCGTCGAAAAAGTACTTACCAGATTTTTTCTTGAACAAACTTTTAAAATTTCTGAAAACACCCGCCAAAAACTCGACTTTTTTCACAACAAAACCGTTGAGTCAACTTTGACATTACCTTACAGTGACAAATGACGTTGAGAGGTTGTCAAATGAAATAAAATAGATAAACAAATTATTATAGATTATAAATATGTGATATTTATACCTTTAGTGTTACCGTATTAAAAGTTAGAGTGCATTATTTAAAAAAACACGATGTGGTAATATATATACCTTTATTTGAATAAGGGTTAAGACTTGTAAGTACTAGGTATAAAAGTTTTCTAATTAAATTTACCTAATATTCTTAAATTATTCTGTTCTATCGTTCAATCAACCAAGCCATTATAACATCACAGTGGTATACATATAACTGCCTAAATTAAAGATAAAATATAATTAGAATGTGTTATCTGTGGACCAAATGTCAAAGTATACTTTCAAACGATTACTGACTTATTATCAGAGTGTGTATCAGAGTTTTATAAAAGGTGTATTGTGATTGTGTTGATCCGGGTTTGTAGAACAAAATACAAAACATACGTTAACGTTTAGTAGAGTTTGGTAGAGGTTAGGCAGGAGAAACCGAAGAGGAGAGGAGAGGAGATGTTTTGTAAATATCCAACAAGATACTGTGTTGTATTAAAGCAAAGCAGTGGGATGTAAAAATAACACAAGCTGATTAGTTGTAGATACAAGACATCTACTCTACTCTCCACTTTGGTGGAAATCGATCCTAAAGAACACACCCATTTCGACAGTTATGAGTTATAGGGAGGAATCCTACTGGCAATAACCGGGCATAAATCCTGGCAGCTTCTAGAAGAAAATCTATCTATGAAACCCAAAAAATATTGTCCTTAATCAACTTCCAAGCAAAATAGCAAAAAAAAAAACCGTAAAGTTATCACAATTTAGCCAAATACATAACAAATCTCGCACCCTAGGCTACCTGCACCTACCTACCCAATTCACATGAACATAACTTCCTACCCATATCGCCAACACACTCCCAACTACAAATATACAGCATTCCATCTAAAAATAGTCCATCTAAAAATATCCGCACGTCACTATACCTAACCATGCTTCAAGAGTGGCCGAAAACTTATCAGCACTATTACACTGAAGTGGCACGATGGCGAACCACTTGAAGATATCAAGACTGTATACAATCTGTATTACACATACCAATTACATCTTGTTATCTGCCCAGCCCCTTGGTATGTGGGATTGGAACATGAATACGTGCTGCACTTTAGCGAAGCTGTTTATTTGTGAGGTACGGCCATATTTTGTATATTGTTGCTTGTTGGCTGTATTATTGTATGTATTTACGCGGTTTTTTTTACATCCTTCGCGTGATTTTTCTTACGGATCCCTAATTTTTTGATAGTAAAATAAAGCCTATAGTAGTCAGTGATAACGTAGCTTTCAATTTGCGAAAGAATTTTCAAAATCGGTTCAGTTGATGCAGAGATTATCACCTACAATACACCAACAAAAACAATTTGCAAATAATGAAACAAAAAATACGTGTTACTTATACTTTTCAAAGATTGACTTATTCAAAGCCAGATACATGAAATTCTAAATTAATCGAAGATACCATCTATTGAATTACCATGAAGGAAAAAGCTCAAACATTGCGCAATCGTAAGAAATATGAGTGCGCTTTCATGATCATCTTGCGTCGACAACGTTAAATGAAGCATCAAGCGCATGCGTCAACATAGTCATCAGCGAGCGCTACGGGCATGCACAGTTTTGAATTAGTTTTAGGGCATGCCTTATTGCATGCGCTATTGCATGCATGCGTCAGACGCAAGATGAACGTGAAGGCGCACTGGCGTGGAATGCCCGCTCCCTACATGAGAACCTGCCTTTACACCGCAACAATTACAATCCAACTCAACATTTACTTGCACAAAACCCATCCCTTTATCCCCACATCTTCCCATCCTTAAAAAACAATGAACCAGGAACAAGACAGCGGCGGCGCTGCGTAATTCTGTCACAAGTTTGTGCTCCTGCGCAGCGCCGTCATTTGCGTATAAGTCCGTTTAGTTGACGCACAATACGCCTTTGGTCGTGCCGCGCGGTATAATTCCAGTCAGGTGGATGGCTAATATCGGTCGTAAGTTAACAAACAATCGTATGTATGTTAACAGATGTTTCGTGCGTTTACTTATGATTTCCGCGCGTATCTGGGAGCGGATCGAATGGTATAATAGTAAAGTATTGGGCGACGTATTGAGGTTGAATGCTTATGCGCCGATTCGAGATTTTTCTGAGAATTTGACTTTATATTTTTATATTATTCTTTAAATATTGTACGGTGGTACGGAAATCTTTCTAAATATTTTTTATCGTGTAGAAATCCTCATGGATGCCCTACGTCTGGGGATAACGGAGGGTTATGTCGGACTCCTACCGATTAAAACCCCACGGTTCCTCCTGCTTCCATGAGTCGGGAGCCTGGTATTCGCATGACGCAAGATCGGCCCCCCCAAACTCAAAGTCAAATTCAAATCATTTATTTCAATTAGGCCATTCCAAGGCACTATTGAACGTCATATACAAAAGATAAAGAAATTGAATCTAGTTGCCCCTTCCAAAAGGTAGTTTTGTATGGAGAAGAATGGGCAAGAAACTCCATACTCTTTTAAAATCAATGTTTACAATATTTGCATACAGAATCATAATAAAAACTACTAAATCATAGCACTAGTAAAGTATTACAAATCAAGAATTTACCCCGACTAGGTGATACGAAAGCCTTCGTGTACCTACGAGTCCGATTCGCTTTTGTTTTTAATTTTTTTTTTCCTCCATTCATAGTGGAATATTACACTAACATAAAACCATCATTCAAAGAATACTAACTCTTTATTTCTAAGTACACAAACTAGATAAACTACGTCGAATAAAACTTGACTCAAAATGATTCACGGTGCGTCACATACCCCTAATCATGATCCAGGTCATACCTAATTGTATTTAGCAAGGCTACCGGCTTCGATTCTCGGGTGGTGAAGTCCCACGTATGACACACAGACCCTATCGTTCATGTGACTTTTATGGTAAGTACATAAAGTAAATAACAAACTCAGTTTTCCTTGAGAGGATTCTGTTTTTGAGAACGAGAAAAATAGTTGTGTCATACGTGCAAATTGTTGAGGAAAAGTGGTAATTGATAGAAAAGGGTATGTCGTATGCCTATTCCTTAAATTTACAAAGTGTAAAAACATACAGGCGTGAAAAACATAACCCTTTCCTTGCAGTCGGGTAAAAAGATATATCACATAACATCATAACATCACGCCTGTAATCCCCGAGGGGTTAGGAAGAGGTATACCTACCCATTAATACACCCACATTTCGCCAGTTATGTTTAAGTCCCATGTAGAGTCATTCGGGTCAACTGTGCGCACTTTGCACTTTCAAGCCTCGTTGTGTCTAGGAATAGGACAATTTCGGAATGAAAGACATTGTTGCGAGTAGAGTATTTATTTGGCTATCAATTGCAATAACAAAAAAAACCATCAATTTCTTATTTATTTTTATATTTAACAATAATCACAGAAAGTCGGAATGCGTACACTTGCCCCTAATTGCGGGAAAGTGTGCGCACCCTTGTGGGGTAAGTAGACGCAGTAGATAAGTGTACATAATACTTAAATTAACATGATTAATGCTATATCACGACATCTTTTAAAGTAATTAAGTATTTCTTTGGAATCATATAAGAATACCACGATATCAAATATAAATTTTTACTTGAGATCAATCAAACTTATATTAATAATAGGTACTTATGGTAACTTAAAAGTAACAACAGTAATTTAAGAAACTGAAGAACTGAACACAAAATTATAACAATATTCAGACTTTAATTCAGACTTAAAGTAGAGTAGAGTAAAAAAAAAATAACTAAATCATATAATATTAGTCCACGCCCACGCGCACACTTACCCGCGCACACTTTACCCGAGTAGCCAAAATTCAAACAAATGACAACTGAGTTCAAAATATTCAACATAACCTAAAATGATGTGTACAATTTTCAAGCTAAATATGTGTTTATTCAACAAAAAAGAACTTACCTTTGTAAATTTATAGTCTCGTATGTGACAATGTTTTCCAGGACACAGAAAATTATCGATTTCACACCGAGAAACACTTTTTAGCAAATAAATTTAAAACGAAACGTGATGCGGCGTCCAAGTTTGTCGCGTTTGTATTCCCTCGCTATGGCCTCTGATTAACCGGAACTAATACCCCACCCCCCGCGCCTCGTCTAGGAGATATATGCAATTCGCACACTTACCCGCTGCGTACGGTTACCCCGAATGACTCTAATAGGGGGAGAGCCTATTGCCATCAACCGGGAAATCCAGACTCCGAGGCTGTTACTGAGAAATTTCTGATGGAAAAACCCAATAACACTTTGCTCGATCTGGGAATCGAACCCAAGACCTCATGCTCAGCAGTCCCACTTTGCGACACTAGACCAACGAGGAAGTCAATCATATATCACAATAGCCGCTAATTATTAAAAAAAAGCCGCTAATTATGCATATATTGTATATCAAACTATTTTTAATTTTGGTGTAAAAAAATCACTGTTTTAAATATTGTATCTGGTCTTGTTGTTAGTCAGTTTCAAAAAACTTAATTTCATAATGATATTTACGTTATTAGAAATATTTGCTTTAATTGGAAAAGCAATTCTTTTTTTTAATTGATTGCTGTTCGTATTCGTGAGTATTTTCACCCCCTGAAAAAGTCAGCTTGTACAATATTTCTTCTGGTCAATGAAATCAAAAAACCAATAAGAAATACTCGCAACTATCAAAACTATTACTTACGCCGACTAAATCAAAAAATGTTTACTGTCTTTTACTAAGACGTAATATAAAAAGAGACGCAAGATCAAAAATCATTCAGAATTTCACCATCTTCAAGAAAATTTCAATTAAATAAACTTTATGAAATGCGTAATATTTTTATCAATCAGTATAGCTGGTATATTGCTAGAACACATCAGATATGACTGATAACGTTATCAGCGTGTTACGCGATATTGAGTGTTCTAAAAATTATTGCAACTATCGATAATTTATCAGTATATTTCTTAATTGAGTGACTTCACCATAGTTCATGGTCGTTTCAAATGATATGTCATCATGTATTTTAGAAATCGACTGTTTATTTATTTACCGACTGCTAAGCTTGAGGCTTTGTGTTCGATTTTCAGGTAGGGCAAAGTGTTATTGGGTTTTTCCATCAGGAATTTCTTAGTAGCAGTCTTGGAGTTTAGATTTGTGCCCAGTTGATGGCAAAAGGCTCGCCTCCTATTACTTGTGACTTAAACATAACTGGCGAAATGTGGGTGTACTAATGGGTACACCTCTGCCTAACCCTTCGGGGATTACAAGCGTGATGTTATGTGATGTAAATACCAGCCTATTACTGTCCCTCTGAAGGGCATAGGCCTCTTCTCATACAGAGAAGGCATGAACATTGATCACCACGCTTCCTCAAGGCAGATAAGCGTTTCCATACTTATATTAATTACAAGTCTAGGTTTCGTCACGATGTTTTCCTTCACCGATGTGGGCAAAGATAAACTTCAAAAAGTATTCGAACCCACAACCTCATGCATGAGAGGCGAGTGCTTTAACCGCTGGGCCATCACGACACAGAACAATAAAAGTTACAGTAGCAGAAAAGATTATATCGGGTGCCAATAGCCCATCAAGTATATAAAATATAAAAATAACGAGACACTCGTAAAGATATGGTAATATGATCCATAACTATAATCTCCATTTTGTATGTTAATATATTCAAAATTAACATTTTCGATATTAAATATGGTATTCAAATAAGTTATTGACACAATTTATTTTAGTATTTTATAATTTAATAATGCTTCATTATGTGCTATTTTCTATTAATCATTTTGGTATAAATATTTAGATTATGTAATGATAAATTAATTTGATTTTGATAGTCTTTTGTGAATGTAATGTGTTATTATATACTAGCTTTTTCCCGCGACTTCGTCCGCGTAAATGTCGGTTATTGGCGATTTAATCTTGTTTCTCTATACTCATTTTGCCCCCCTTAAGGGGTAGAATTTCGACAAATCCTTTTTATTCGGATGCCTACGTCATACAAAGAACGCACCGTCCAAGTTTCAGGTGTCTCTACGATCAGCGGTTTAGGCTGTGCGTGGATCCGTCAGTCAGTCAGTCAGTCATTCAGGACAAAGCATTTTATACGTAGGTATAGATTATATTTAAATGCTCTTTCATTCAAATATAATATTATTTGTACGCGATTGCCTTCGCATAATTGTCGTTTGTCGCGGACATTAAAAAGTACCCTATGTCCTTATACAGATCCGAAGCTACATCTTTGTCAAATTCCATAACGATCGGTTCAGTGTTTTACTGTGATAAGTTGACAAACAAACTCAGACAGATTAACTTTCGAATTTATATTATTAGTTTGGATATTACACTACTCTTCTTTTATAATTACTTACCTAAAATTAAATTAGAAAGAATTGGAACTAAAATTTGTTCAAAAACTAAAAACAAATTGTTCTCAAAACCTGTAATCGCTCGGGGTCTTTATGTCCATATGTCGGCGGTTAGGGTGTCAACCCCCCGTGATTTTTCTTCGCACCCTCGGTTCCCATGGTGCGCGCGTGGCCCATTTTGACTTCTAAGGGTTGATGGCCATTATAAAGGGATGGGTATAAGTGACCGTGGAGGGTTATATTTCAATTAGGGTTGCAAGTTGGGCAAGAGATGAGTTTTTGTAATATTTGGTGTAAAAAGTTGCTTGATTTGTAGATGTTCTGTTGCTATTTTCATTTTGTTCATCAAAACCAGAACCAGAAAGTAATAGAATGACCATACTAACGATATTTTTATAATTTTTTTATTTACTTTATAAAAAAAACATTGCGCCACACTAAGAATGTCTTCTGTATCGTGGGTGCGTGTACGAACATATAAACTAACATATAAAAACAGCTACCTGCAGGCCATACAAATATTTGTTCCTTACGGGATTCGATTCACAACACGCAGCGCACCAACCAATCGTTCTGCCACTGCGCCAACCGTGTCCACGTAAGTATTCCAATGCTGCTGGCCCACAATCCTCCATACACTAGGGATAGTGTATGGAGGATTGTAGGTCAGCTTTTTCTCTCTTAATACACCATTACAAGTTTTAGCTAGACGAAAGAGATATGTGGACTCAATTTAAAACGCGCGAATTTTTAAACAACCTTTCATGTGCTAGCAAATATATTTTTTTCTGCTGTTTCTGATGCCCTTAGCAAGTACTTAATTTGCTTATGGGTTAATCCAGCACTGATTGCCCCAGATAGGTACTAGGGATTCACAGCACACCTCAAGCTTAGATTTTTACAGAACAGTACCTATTGAAAATCATACTAACAAAGTTGGCATTTGTTTTAAATAACGTCATTCTTTTAAAATAAATATGACAATAGTCATAGGTAGGTTTGCTTTTGTTTATAAGCGTAACTTTAACGTTTGATATAGACTGCCTCGTTGGTCCAGTGGTCGCAAAGCGCGACTGCTGAGTATTAGGTATTGATTTCAATTCCTAGGTCGGGCAAAGTGTCATTGGGTTTTTTCATCCGAAAAAAGGGAATAGGCTCGTCCTTTATTACATGGGACTTAAACATAACTGGCGAAATGTGGGTGTACTAATAGGTTACACCTCTGCCTAACCCTTTAGGGATTACAGGCGTGATGTTATGTTTAACGTTTGATATAATGTGATAAAGACAGGAATTACCTCAAGTCTATAGTTTCGTATAAGTTTTATAAGGAAAATACAACTATTTAGCTCCAAAGCCAAGTCAATAAGTTATTTTTCATATTATTGTTTGTAATTTGCTGTTCTAATCATTCATTTATTGGAACAATTACCTCGTATTTTCCATGATGCAAGAATTAACGGAAGTATTTGTAGTTTACCTTTGTTTAATAGCATTGTTTAAAGATTTTTAGATTTTAAAGTAAGGTCTATATTAAATAACAATAATCTCCAACAGCCCCAACGGGGCCAAACGCCTGCCGGGGTTGCGGGACGTCTTAACAGGACTTACCGTGACCCGGAACGTTAAAGGGCGACAGAAGGAACAGGGTGGTTTTTTAGTCAGTAAAAGTCTGACAGTACCTTTCGCCCCACCCAGGGCGGAAGGACTCATTTGATGATTTTTACCACCTTAAAAAAAGGTCTATAATAAATGTAAATAAAAGGCAACCGTTACTGACTGATCTATCAAAACACAGCTCAAACCACTGAACGTATTGCGCTGTTTGGCACGCAGATAGTTAAATGGGTGTAGGCATGTGCTAAGAAGGGATTTTCCAAAATTCATCATCCATAAGAAGATGAAACGGGGGTCCAAAGTTTATATTATGGAGAAACAAGATTAGATCGCCAATAACCAAAATTTACGCGGACGATGCTAGTCAAATAATAATAAGGCCCAGTTTCCACCAAAGCGGAGACGAGAGGAGATGTCTCGTATAACCAATCGGCTTGCGTAATTTTCACATCTCACCGCTTAGCTTCAACACAACACAGTATCCTATTGGTTGTTTACGAGACATCTCTTCTCCTCTCCGCTTTGGTGGATACCGGGCCTTATACCTGCCTATAATTGTCGCACTGCAGGACAAAGCAAATGCCTTTTCTAATACAGAGAAGGCACAAGCATTGATCACCACGCTTTGTCAAGGCAGATTTGCGATTTCAGACTAATATCCAGGTTTCCGCACAATGATTTTCCTTTACCGATGTCAGTCATCATCATCATCTGCCTAGCCTTTTCCCAACTATGTTGGGGTCGGCTTCCAGTCTAACCGAATGCAGCTGAGTGCCAGTATTCTGCATGAAGCGACTGCCTGCCTGCTTTACCGATGTCAGTGATGTCCAAGATAAACTTAGAAAGTACATATGAAATAAAAACGTCACTTTGGTACTTGCTCGGTATCGAACCCGCAACTTCATGAATGTCAGGCGGGTGCCTTAACCACTCATGCCAGTTTAATTAGATACTTATTAACTAAAGTTTAAGTTGGCTTTTTCTGTATCAAGCACGCTGTTAGAAAAGACGACAGCAATCTTCACAAGAAGAGAAAAAGAGATAGAAATCTATTTCCTCCTTTTTTTAATTTTAGTGTTTTAGCATTTTTTTTGCTAATACATAACTAGATAAGTTAATTATATAGGTGTGATATATGTTCTACGATTAGAATAATACATGTCATTCATTAACGATAATGATAATAAAATTAATGTATTTTATCACAACATTATGATTAAACGATGACCTGGTAGTCAAATATTCAACATTTAGCACTCCTAGATCAAATTAATTAATTCATTATTAGATACGTATTGATTTAATAATTAATTTATCAGTTTTAAAAATGATTTAAATTAAGCAAACGAATTCGACTCTTGCGCACACTTAATCATAGTTGATCAATAAACTTTTCTCATTCTACATTCGTATTCTGACGTACAGTCAGCAACAAAAGTCGATTAACAATGTTACTTTTTTATATCATTTAAACAGACACTAAACACATAATGTAATGGCTTTCAGAATTTCAGGTAATAGCTAAGGGTTTATATATCTTAATTTTATGTTCATTGCGTTTTACTTCTGATAATGTACTTAATAATTAGGATTTAAAAATCAAAAATGTTAATCGACTTTTGTTGCTGACTGTACACACACATACGTATACCTATATTCATGTAATTTGAGGACATAGTTGGCGCATTGGTTGAGCGTTTGGCTGTTGCACTACGAGTCGTGGATTCGATTTCCACAAGGAAAGAGAATTTGTGTGAACATACAGGTAGCTAATACTCAATATTTTTATTGTTTTCCATAATTATGTATTCTTAGGTGGTACCTAATTTTATAATTGAGAACAATATGGAGCCTATTGCACGGGACAGTGTTGTGTAGATATATTTTTAAAAACACTCACGATACTGGATGCATTTCTAGTATGGGGCAACGTTTCTTTTTTAAATATAGGGGAAGTACCAAGCAATTAAATAGCGTATATGTATGCCTGACTGTTGCGATTATAGAAAACTAATCAATCAAGATGGATGATAACCCTGAAAACCCGATCATGTGAAATCAGAGAATCAATTAATCTAATAAAATAGATCGCGGAGAAAATCTATAGGTACTTATTAAACTGAATACCTGAACACCATTATCTCTATCGATCAAATTGATACCTTAACTGCGTAGAAAATAGGAGGTGTTTTAATTGACAATCCCGCCTGATGTAACCATCTGCTATGTTTCTTCCATTTCCCATGAATGGGACAGTTACTTTAGTCCGTCTGTTTGTTTGTTTCACAGCAAAACCGCTGAACCGTTTGTAATGAAATTTTACGAAAAGGTAGCTTGGCTTGCATTCACGCGGACGAAGTAGCGTGCAAAACCTAGTACCTAATAAAATAAAACGATTAGGTAAAGATAAGAAATTTTTATTCTACCGAATTTCGTTATCTTGATAAAAAATTAAGCAAGCCCTTGATACTACGTTATCGATGGAGGATTAAAATCGCTAGGCTACTCGATAGCGATCTATCGATAACGACATGTCGATATCAACACACACTAATGAAGTCTAGATAGGCTACTAGCTGTGCACACCTGCAGGGCACGTTGGAATTTGATGATTCAATAAAATCTTAAAAATTCATAGGCTAAGCGCCCGCCTCTTATGCATGAGACTGTGGGCTTGCAATCGGGCACGGGAAAAAACCAATGTGATTTTTTGTATTCTATTAGTAGAAACCTGGACTTATATTTAGGAAAGGATCATGACCATCAACGGTACTGGTTTTTCTCATGCATCAAGATAAAAATTATATTACAATTATTTTCTTAATTTTTGAAGTCATTCTGCAATTAGAATGCCAATTTTGTATAGGGGTTTATTTTGTAAACTTAATAAGTTATGAAATTGTTTTGATAAAATGAATTACCTACTGCCGGCTATTCTTACGTTAAAGTGTTGCCATAATCAAAATAAGTAAATATATTGACAACTCTAATCGATTTTTTTGTATACGATTACAAATTAATATAAATGTAAAGTCATTGGAAAGGTAAATCGCGGGGTTTTTATAAATAATAAAGCGAGATGATACTACTGTGGTGTGAAATATTAATTACTTTTTAAAGCAATTTCACTTTGTTGGCTAACGATACATATGAATGATTGTATAGATTTTTTTTTAATTATCTTGCTTCGGTTTGCCGTTTGATATAAATCGAACCTTTTTAATAAATTAATGATTATAGAACTAAATCAGTCATTTGAAATAATTATGTGTCGAGTGTATTTATTCGAGTAATCGATTTTCATTTAAAATCTAAAGTGGCAACATTGGTGTTGGTGTCTCAAATTGAATTGTCATTGTCAAAAAGTCCAATGTCAATTGCGCGTGGTGCATGCTAAGTTTGTTCATTGCGATTTAAATATTACAGTTTTTTTTTGTGTTGATCGAGTCCTACTCTCCACAGTAATTGTGATATTCATTGTAACTATTTGTTTATTTCTTTTTTTCAATCACTATCGCCAACTTTAATGTGAAATTCTAGTTTGAGGTTAAGTTACGTTTTCTAAAAAAACTTGGAAATGCGGGTTTTGATTCCAAAATGGCAATTGTAGATGGTTATTTGGTTAATTTATAAACCATCTAAAACAGCTTTGGAATTGACGCAACTCTGTACCGTGGTCCATATTGTCGTAGTCATTCTCCTTTAAGTATGAAATAACGAAATCCCCCTGAAGTAAGCGTTGTGATCAAGGCTCGCCTTCTCTGTATCAGAAGAGGCCTTTGCCCTGCTGTGAGACAATAGTAGACTTGGCATTATTATTATTATTTATAGAGTTGGGTTTATACTTTACTTAAAGTAAGTATGACAGAAATTAATATAATTCTACAATGAAAAATATTCCACACTTACATAAACAAAAAGCCCTTTAAAAATCTTTGGAACACCTATGTTGTAGTGAATATTTGTAGAGAACAGCTTGATGTGCCTTAATAATCATAATCAACCGATTTCCTACGCGTAAAATTATTCACAAATTAGTTTTTTTTTAATTACCAGACTAACTCTGAAATATGAAATAAAAACATCAGCTTGCTACAAAAAATAACTACTACACGATCAATATTTTTATGTCATGGGATTGCAAACAAACCGACTGACCACCTGAATACGTATTGAACAGCCATTTTCTTTTTCTTATTTTTAATATGGTCCCTTAGTAAAAGATGTTAGTATTAATAAGTACTAGCTTTTGCCCGCGACTTCGTCCGCGTATATGTCGGTTATCGCGGACGCAGACGAAGTCAAGTCGAAGTCGAAAAAAAGTAGCCTATGTCCTTTGTTGGGGTTCACACTTACCCTGTACCAAATTTCACACAAATTGGTTCAGTAGTTTAGGCGTGAAGAAAAGACAGACAGACAGACAGACAGACAGACAGACAGAAAGACAGACAGACAGACAGAGTCACTTTCGCATTTATAATATTAGTTAGGATTAGGATTTTAGGTTACGGTTATCGACCCTACCTACACCTGACTACTGAGTGAAGTCCGAACCACTATGTCTCCTACGTGTACCTCTAGTAAACACACAACATCCATGTAATTTGATCTATATCTCGTCCCGTAATCGCATGAGCCCGGTTTATCGATAACTGCTTGATCGATCCATTCTAGATATACATTTAGATAACGATTTTAATCGATAAAGGGAGATTTATAATTTTTACCTTCATTGCTAGGCTTAGAAATTCCGAGTTATGGGTGATTTAGTTGTTTTTCATTTTATTATACCTAAGTACCTGTGTTTTATTAGATAATTTTTTACAAAAAGGTGTAATTTTTTTTTCTTTTTGTGGATTGAAGAACAGTTTATTCGATTGAGTAGTCGAGACCTCTAAGCTACTGACATTTTTTTATGAGCTGTCATAACTCGATTCTGTCGTAGATTTTGTATATCAATAGCATACCGTGACGTCACTTATCTGTCAACTCAATTGACTAACGATAAATTAATTAAAAAGCAACTGAAAATTTAATTTTACGTTTAGTTTTCTTATGTAATTTTATTGATAATTAATCGAGTTTTTGCTAAAATAAAATGTTTTTTTTGGGGAAATTTTGCTTTAGAATTACTGTTTTATGATAATTATAACTACCAAATATGGAAGTAGGTACATAAAGGCAACTAATCCCTTAAAATAATTACATACAGTTACAATACATACATCAAACATGTTTTCTTCTTCCATTCTGTCCTGTCATATGTATACCTACCTATAGGTTTTTAATTTCAATACGAGTATATCGGTACAGTTTTTATTCACCCAAAACAAGAACACAAGAATAAGCAACATTACTGTCCAAATATAACACAACATCAATAAGAAATCTCCACAACAATCTTTTTAATCCGACCTCAATCTCAAACCTTTTTTTGAAAACAGCGCCATCTCGTGTCGCTTGTCAAAAACAAAACAAGAGTGACCACATCTTCATCCCACGGCTACAGGACACATGTTCCGTTCATAAATCGCTTTCGACTGATACCATCTAACTGTTTATCAATCTGAGGGTCAATAAATTAAGGTTATCTAGGTTTGCGATCAAATCTGATGAGGTAATGTTAGGTTTAATTGAGCTTACATGGTGCGTGCGTGATTTAAAATGGGAACTTTTTGGCGTTGGGTTTTTTTCTAAAATCGAGTTGACATGGTTTGCAAATATAAATGGACAAGGGTTTCGCAGCAGTCTTGCAAATATAACTCTTGATTTGGGAACTGCAAATTGTTTTATTGTTTCTGAGAAAGCCTCTTGTGACGGATATACATATTATAAAATACGTACAAATAGGAAAAGTATGTTAGTAATGATCTTGTTTGCACCAGTTGATATTACATCAATTAAATTTTCATTTTCCACGTTCCCTACGTGGAAAATAGGTACTTAATTTTTACTTAAATTTAATTGATTTACATCCAAAACTGGGATATTTTTTTTATTCAAAGTCTTCATAAATGACCACGAGTTGGTCACATTACTTTTATATATTTTTTGTTCTATGCAACGAACACAAGAACGCTTTGTAATACAACCCCCAACAAATATGTGGGGTCAAAGATGTTATCTGTGTGTGTGAGGATTTATGTGTGATTATGAGAATATTAATAGGTACCTAGTGGTGATTCTTGTAGCCATCTAGTTCTAAGACCGGTTCACCTCCTAAATTATGCTTGCAATTTCTCTCAGTGTACCAGATGCAGCAGAAGTAATTCGATTTTTCTTTTCTTTCTTATAAAAAAAAAACTTTGTCCTTTGGAATATCTCCTGTATCGTTCGGTGCGTTTTTAAACACACTAGCTACTGCCCCTGACTTCGTCTGCTTAGACTTCAGAAATTTGCGTGATAAAGAGTATCTAACAAACATCCATATTTCATACATCCCTTCTTTATCATCAGCAATAAATATTTGAAATTGAAAAAAAAAAAATTGAATTTACAAATTTTCGCGTTTATAATAGTAAGACAAATTCACAAACAAACAGAGACCCATCAACCCAGATTCATCAAGGAGCAGTTGAAATCTCTATTAGCTTCAACTAGATTCAATTCAATTTTTTTTGTATACGACGTTCAAAAGTGCCTTTTAAGCCTGGCCGCATACGGGCTACCAACGTATTTCCTGTAGTTTTGATATAGGTACGTATGGAATCGCTGCAAATAGTTGACGTCGGTAGTCGCCACAACGTCGTTTCTAGCTTCAGGTTGCATCGTTTGTGGCGGCGCTTGTGGCTGTTGAGTGTGGCCCGTCTGCAGCCACGCTATTTCATTAATAATTGATTAGTATTTTTTATTATTTATTTTAAAATCACAGGATGTTTGTTCCTACTGAATCCTAATAACCACATACTTAATAAGTAAATAACATAAATATAACACACTGATTAGATATCGACTCATGTAATGTGTACTAACGATTGCTGTAGCTACCATCACGATAATACACTGATAACAATGGTTATCAACAGATCGCTTGCTACCGATGTCACGATAAATATGACTTTACAATTTAACGATTATCAATAAAAAAATAACACCATATTACAAATTATGTTTTGTTACCGATTTGGTTTTGTTAGAAAAGGGACAATGGAAAAGAGTACTTTTTTAATCAGTGATTTTGATCAATGCCAGTTTTAATCTGATTGTTTTTGTTTTTAGAAAATGATAATGATCGTACCAAATTAATGTTTCATATAAATTGGGTCATATTGATCTGTAAATATTGTATGAAAACAATATGCAAGACAGTGTGAAATATCACAGGGCCTCTTATTTAAATAATAATATGTTATAACATGCACTAACTGCATGCATGATTCAGATTAGTTCTTTATTCTTTTGACATTAATTAATTATGTATTTGCACGCCGACATTATTGGCAGAATAAGAAATTCATATATTTTATCTTTAATATGTGTAATCTGTAGGTACCTTATTTACGCAAATAAATGATTTTGATTTGATTTGATTTTGAACATAACAATACATCACACTTAAGTACAAAGGCGAAGTTAATGTAAGGCATTCCCTATCAGTGAATCGAAGGTAGTCAAGAGATAACATGACAGATGAAAATTATTGTGATAGCGTAAGTATTAGAGATTTAAAAAAAAGTCTTAAAACAAATATCATTGCTTAAATGATTAATTTGAGTTATAATAAATAACATGAAAGATTTCGTAAAAAAAAAGTTAAAACTTTGATCTTTAATCTTTTTTTTTTTTCAAAATATAATAAACTAGTACTCTCCCCGCGACTTCGTTCGAGTGATTTTCCTTAGGAATCCCTAACTTTTTGAAATTATAAAATAGCCTATGTTACTCAGGGTGAATGCAGCTTTCTAATGGTGAAAAAAATTTTGAAAAAGGCACTGCAGTGTTTGAGTTTATTCATTACAAACATACACACACAAAAATACAAATCTTTCCTCTTTATTTGTAGATGAAAGTTTTCGTAAAAAAAAAGTTGAAAAAGTACCTATACGAAAAAAAAAACCTTAACCTACTAGTTTATTCTTTGACATGGTCTCATTAATAATACCCTAGAATTATGCGGTATCAAAAGGTACAAGTCGTATAGATACTTTACTGGCTTTTGCCATTCTCCTTGGCAGATTAGTGCCCCTATCACACGATACCAGTCCCGTTAATTTAAAAGTCAAAGTGACGGAGATGATCAGGATCAGATTTCAGCGTGGGCTAATATTCGTGCTGTATCTGTGAGTAATGGCGAATGGGATGCTGCAAAGATAAATACATTCTCACGTCGGGTTCTGCGCACGATTGCCTATCGCTGATTTTGCGCTGGCGCATCTTAGGTAGGTAATAATTAGTAGAATTAATTTTATTTGTGGGAAGTGTTAAGGTTTTTTTGGCTGTGAAATCTTAATATTTCAATGTGTATAGTGTCCAAAGTCAAAGCCAAATCATTTGTTTCCATTATGTCATTAAAAGGCACTTCTGAACGTCATTTACAAGAAAAAAAATAATAATTTTGTTGTCTAAAATATATTTTCTTACTAGGTACTTATATTGAACGAAGGTTTGTTCTGTTTGTTCATCAATCAAGTCAGAACGGCTGAACGGATCTGGATAAAATTTGGCACAGAGATAGATTATGGTCTGGGATAGCACATAGGCTACTTTTTTATTCCTGAAAAATGTATGGTATATTAATTATGACGCAGACGAAGTCGCGGGCGGTAGCTGGTAACTGGTTTAACATAATATCTCGAAAACTATTTAACACATCGAGCTGAAATTTCAGAGAGATTAGTAGTTTATAGATAAGAGACGTCAGCTAAGAACGTTTTTGACTTTGACTTCCACGCATGTGAAGTCCTGGGAAAAAGATAATATTTTATAATTTGACAGTATGATGGTAGATATGTGTAGTAGGTAGGTTTATTTAAATTGAGTGAAAAGCAACATAATATAGATAAAGACAATTCATTTTATCAATTAGACTATTAAAAAGCATTGTTGAACGTCACAAAAAAGAAAAAAGAATTAAATAAAGTTACCCTTACAAACAGGTAGGGCAGACAGTTTCCAGAGATTAGCGGGCTTAAACAAGGTCTAGGGTTTGATTCCCAGGTCGGACAAAGTGTTATTGGGTTTTTCCTTTAGGAATTTCTCAGTAGCAGCCTCGGAGTCTGGATTTGCGCCCGGTTGATGGCAATAAGCTCGCCCCCTATTACATGGGACTTAAATACATAACTGGTGAAGTGTATCCACACTTCGCCAGTTGTACACCTCTGCCTAATCCTTCGGGGATTACAGGCGTGATGTTGTTGTTGTGTGTTGTTTTGTTGTTGTTTAAGGTCAAGTGCGGAGTACTCGTAACCGGCGTGCTTGTATGACGAGATGTATGAACGTAGATGAGGCGAAAGGAGTATGTAAGGATCGTAGCAGGTGGCGTTCTGTGGTTTCTGCCTACCCCTATGGGAAAAAGGCGTGAGTTTATGTATGTGTAGGTATAGATAGATATATATATATAGATAGATAGGTATGGTATAGATACCTTGAATACCTTATAACATGTTGTGTGTGCGTAAATGGAGACAGAATACTAAGAGAATCTACAATTGAACGTAATTCCCAATCGCAAACATTATCAGTTGTAAATACCGGTTTGCGTAATTATCTTTTTAAAAACGAGAAATTATCGCACTGGCAAATGAACTAACTGGCATCTTTACGTTTGGTTGAACTATAAAACTAAATATTGACTAATTAGAAAGACTAAAAAAAACGGGATATAGTCTGAAAAAATACTTAGTACCTCTTACTAGACTTGACTAGCTGTCAGGACCGACATTACCCAGGCAAAATTAATAAGAAAAACCCGTAGAAAAAAGCATGTTCAGTTTTACCCGAATTTTCCAATTTTCCCGGCAATTTTCTCGTTTTTTCTTTACCGAAATAGCTTACTTGAAACTCTTTTCCCCTAAAAGACTAAGCTAAACAATTTTTTTCTTCTGGTTGTCGGCTGAGTAACGGTTTCACCTCGGCTTAAAGCATCGCTGGGGGAGGACAGCAAGGGGCCAGGCTGGATTGGATCTCATGTCTACAACGAACATTAAAAACCAAACACTTTAATTAGCAACAAACAGGTTTTAACTTTTTTTGTTTTTTTACTAGAAACCTGAAAAGAGGTTTTTGTGCACATCATTATGTTCAACTTTTACTATGGAACCAATCCTGAAATTGCAAAAAAAATATTATAAAAAAAGGCATCCGTAAAAAAAAGTGATCCGTAAGAAAAACCCAGATGAAGTCGTAGGCAAAAGCTAGTATAATTAAAACAGTTGATTATAAAACACAATAGTAGGAGGTAACTATTGTTACAAGTATTCATCATGACAGTTGGGTACCTAAACCGCAAGAGGCCTAGAAGGATGCGCAGACGCACAATCATTAGAAAAACCGAGAAAACTAAAGAGAACTTAGGTATTCAGTTATTTCTTTTTTGACGTACTTTTGATCTTGTTGGCAACTGAAATGTCCGGATGTTCCTCTCACTTTAATTATCTGTTCTTACCCCTTAATTCTCTAGTTTAGTCTTACCAAGGGATATTGTATTACCCAGTTACTGGGTTATGGAGGTCAGATAGGCAGTCGCTCCATGTAAAATACTTTTACTCAGCTGCCTCCGGTTAGACTGGAAGCCGACCCCAACATAGTTGGGAAAAGGCTAGGCAGATGATGATGACCCTTGAATTCTCAAACGACACTTAACTTTAAGACGTTTTGAAACGTATCTCTGTCGCTTGAACACACCTTATACTGACAGAGACAGCATTAGAATTAAAGGTAGCTTAAAATTGAACCGCGTTTGAGAATTTGGCTGTTAGTATAATTGTTATTGCTGTAAGTCTTCCATATTTGTTAAATAAATAAATATTTAACTTTCCAGCTTCGATAATCTACGATACGTCCATGCGGCCATCACGCATCACCTGTCTCTTTTACTCCATCATACTTTATCTCTCTCTAGCTTATCGGCTAGCTCGAAATTAAAAAAATAAAATAATGAGTATCGTTATCAGTTTGGTGTTATCAAGCAGCATCCGTCAGCGTATCGGAGATGATAAAGTCACATCTGTTGTGTCAATGGTCCATGATTGGTGCTGTTCTATTTCTGATTACGACTTGTTTTGCACGCGTGTCGGTAATCTTCGATGTTACAAGGAAATAAAATCATTTTATTTATTTATTTTATTTTATTTATTATAAACACACTATCCTTACAGGCAGACCCAATACAATAGTGGTTTGCAAACACAATCATAATTTTGAAAATAACTTACGACTAATACTATTAAAACATTAAACTTTAAAAATAACTTTTAAAACACAAACATACAAACAACACAAAAAAAAACAGTAAAAATTAAATATAAGACACAAAATTTAACAAAACTCTTGCAAATTCACTCAAGTTGGACGAAAATATGTCTGTCCTCTCATGCACTTCATTTAGTACACGTATTGTGCGGGTGAGGGGTGTTTCATGTTGATCACTTTCCATGTTGAGGAATTGATTTGCTTTGCTTGATCTACTGCCAAGAGTTTAACTTAACATCACGCCTGTAATCCACGAAGGGTTAGGCAGAGGTGTACACATTAGTACACTCACATTTTGCAAGTTATGTCTAAGTCTCATGTAATAGGGGGCGAGACTATTGTCATCAACCGGGCACAAATCCAGACCCCGAGGCTGCTACTGAGAAATTCCTGATGGAAAAACTCAATAACTCTTTGCCCGACCTGGGAATCTAACCCAAGACCTCATGCTCAGCAGTCGCGCTTTGCGACCACTAGACCAACGAGGCATTCAACTGCGTTTACACTTCTATTCATTGATATTGTAATACAATTCATGATAGAGCTTTCAAAAGCACGTTGCTTATTTACTTAGTCCATCGCAGAAGCTTTTATACATATGATTATCTGCCTATATTTATTGTTCCACTATAGGGAAAAGGCCCCTTCTCTTACTTACTTACTTACCTCTTATTAACTTATCTATACTTATAATATTATAAAGCTGCAGAGTTTGTTTGTTTGTTTGTTTGAACGCGCTAATCTCTGGAATTACTGGTCCGATTTGAAAAATTATTTCAGTGTTAGATAGATTAGTTATCGAGGAAGGCTATAGGCTATATACCATCACGCTACGACCTACGGGAGCGGAGCAGTAACCAAAGACGCGGGTGTAACCGCGGCGGACAGCTAGTATTAAATAATCCAAGTTACTGAAATTCTTCTTCACCGATGTCAGTAATTTCCAAGATAATCTTTGGAAGTACGTACCTGTGTAAGTAATTCTTCTGGAATTGTTGACAGGTGACATAATATATATCCTCTCTTTATTTATTTATTGAAACTTAATGCAACAAAAGTACAATGGCGGACTTAATGCCATAGGTATTCACTAACAGTCAAAATAAAGGTGGTGAAGAGATAATATGGTAGGTGCAAGTTATTGTACGAGCGTAAAACACATTACATTATAGGTACATTAGAGATTTTTTTTCTTTTTTTATTCTTCGTTTCTTCTTCTTTCTAATCATTTTAAGGGTTCAATATCAACATCTTAAAAACTTAATCTGATCAGTAGCTAGCAATAAACAAACTCTATCTACATAATAGACTTTGTCCTCATGTAACCATACATTTTAACAACATAATCGTCAAAAAATATTTTCATCAATAAACAAAAAATTCAAGTTTGTGAATATACAATCGACCCTTAACTGTTGCTTCTTAATCTCGCAGTGATAACCGTTGAACCAAGATAAACCATCCGTCTGATAATCAGAGATAAGGGCACGTTACCGTGTGATGACTAGGCTGGCTACATGTAAGTAGTCACGCGGGTGGGTGAGCAGGGATGATCGGAATCCCCTTTTTCTCCTCTCATCTTGCAGGTCCCCCTTGCAGGACTGCCTCGTTGGTCTAGTGGTCGCAAAATGGTACGACTGAAGATTGTCTTAGGGCTTTTAGCTACATGAGAATGGTAACACATCTGGCGTGGTCAGATTTATTTTACTAAAATGCTCATTATTTGAGTGATCGAAAGTGGCTGTTAACTATATGTATATCAAGAGGTTATGATTTTGGTTCTTACATACATACTCACGCCTTTTTCCCATGGGGGTAGGCAGAAACCACAGAACGCCACCTGCTACGATCCTTACATACTCCTTTCGCCTCATCCACGTTCATACATCTCGTCATACAAGCAAGCCGGTTACGAATACTGCGCACCTGACCTTTCTGAAGAAATTCTGATTCCTGATTTTGATTCTTATTTCTTTAAAACTACGTATTGCGTATATTATGATTTCATTGACTTGTATACGTGCAGTATAAAACGTACACCGTACATATTCGTTATCAAGTAATACCAATTTTGAATTCATTGAAACTGTGAGGAAAATACTCCTGATATAAACAACTCTTAGTGCCTATCTACATACTACTTACCTACATACTACTTATATAACCTACATACTACTTACCTACCTACCTCCCTCTCAATACCAATCTAGGAATACCTGAGTACTTAAGGGACTTTGGAATTTTTACAACAGCAGTACGTGCTACTCTGCAAAAAATCTCACACAAATGAACTTGAGGTGAGCTATTATCATGCACATAATTAACCGTTCATCTCAATTTTACTTCACTTATGTTCACCGATTGAGATTTTTACGTAATAGACGGATTAATTACCAATTTTTTTAGGTTTCCGAAAGGGAATACGCTTTTGCTCGCAATTACATCCGTGTAAATGAAGGTTAATTTTGGACGCAGATGAAGTTGCTGATTAAAAACAAACCTATAGTCCTTTCTTGGGCTTCAAGCTTACTCTATATTAAATTACATCAAAATCGGTACTGTGGTTTAGTTCTACAATCGTTACAGACAGACTGACAGAGGTACTTTTGCATTTTTTTAAAATTATGGATTTGTAATATGGATACCTAATGATAAATACATACATAGATAAAATCTATGTAAACTAAACTAAATCTAAGAAACAATAATTCGCAACCATTACAAGCTTATTTCCATTACTAAGTTCTCCTGTTAGTGTGTATGTACGTGTCTTATCTCAGAAACAGTATCAGTTGAGACAAAGCAACGTATGATGTGGCTATGCATTTGCTTAACAAGACGGTTATCGCTTTGTTATCGTTAAAAATTAGTTACTTAGTAATTAGAATCCGGTTGACGATATACTGTTTGTAGCTATGTTCCAGATCTACAAGTACATTTATGTATGTACTTGTCAAACGGTTTAGATTGTTTGAACGCGTCAATCTCCAGAACCACTGATCCGATTCTGATGGTTTTTACGCTAATAGGAAGTAAGTTATCGCCGTGTAACTTAAAAAAAAAAATTGGGCTTCGAAAGTTAATTGACGCAGACGCAGAAGGCGTTATTAAAATAATACTCGTACCTAGGTATATAGAGATAAAGAAAACCCAACCCAATTAATTTAAAAAATACCTTTAAATATTAAATAGAAAAAATACCCCGCGACACAGGGGTATCCTAGTGTGGGGGTCAGTGTCACATAAATGATGGATGTAATATCTTTATACGAGCAATAAACCTTATTATTAATTAAATACAGATCACAAGACTGCCTTGGTCTAGTGGTCACAAAGCGCGATTGCTGAGCATGAGGTCTTGGGTTTGATTCTCAGGTCGGGCAGTGTTATTGGGTTTTTCCATAAGGAATTTCCCAGTAGCAGCCTGGATTTGTGCCCGGTTGATGGCAATAGGGGCGCCCATACATGGGACTTATACATAACTAGCGAAATATGGATGTACTAATGGGTACACCTCTGCCTAACCTTACGAGGTTTACAGGCGTGATGTTATGTTTGTTATGAAATAAACACATAGGTAAAATAAATGTAACTAAGAGTATATACATATGTATAACAAACACACGCTACAGATTCATTTCAAATATAATATCTTATCAGTCGGACAACGAGCTCCATTAAGAGAACTATCTGACGTTATCAGTGGCTTATCTCACTGATGAGAGACACCAAATCATCGTTACATGACGTCTGTGTTTAAATTTATATTTAATTATTTGTATTTATCGAGCGATGCTATCGATTTACTGGAAAAACACAGATGATTTTTGGTATTCAAAAGTCCTAAACTTTGCCCGACCTGGGACTCTAATCTAGGACCCGGCGACAGCACATCTCCGACTCTCTGTCAATACAAATAAAGTCGTAAAAATAGGGTATTTGCGACTGTTATCCAATAATTCCAAGACATATCTTCTCTAAAAAAAAAAACTTTATTTTATCCCTAAAATCCTATGAATTTTTAATTGTTAGTATAATTAGATTTTTAGTTGCTTTGAAATCAATAAATAGTTCGTTTATTGACTTGTCAAATAAGTGACGTCATAGTATTCTATTGCCATACAAAATCTGTGAGGAAAAAAAAATAGAATAGCTTAATCCACCGAAGGTGATTTTTACAAAATAGAACAGCTGTTGCAAGTATGAACACCATCTTTGTTTTTATAAAACGAAAGTTTATAACAGTCAGTCTCGACCCAGGTTTACACAGCCTTTTTTTGCATTTTGGGGATGGTAAAAATCATCAAATGAATCATTCCGCCCTGTGTTCGGAAGGGACTGTCAGACTTTTACTGACTAAAAAACCACCCTGTTCCTTCTGTTGCCCTTAGCGTTCCGGGGCCACGGTATCCTGTTAAGACATCCCGCGACCCCGGCAGGTTTACACAGCCTAAGATCCCGGAACCAGACAGTTTCCCAGAATATTTTTATTTAATCAGTTTAATTTGAATTCGTATAAACATTGAGATAAACAATGGTGCAATCGGACGCTGTGATAAGAGTCGTTATCATTTGACCGATGTTGTTATACATTTGTGTGTATGAAACTGTATCTTTGTTAACTTGATTGTAATAATAATATGTATTAGTAGTGACCAGTTCTGGATAAAACAATTTAACCCTATTCTATAAATGCGTTTAAAGTTAAACTAAAAAAATATTTAGCAGAAACAGTTTTGTAAAGCTTGTATGATGTGTTGTAACCTGATAATTATAAGCACTAGTGTAACTAGTTTAATAAGTCATTCTTCCCGATGTTGTACGTTCACTAACTATTAAGATTCTCGTTTGTTTCTCTTGTAAGTGAATATTGTAAAATTCTTTTTAGAGAAATAAATTCTTGAAACTGAACCCTATTCTGGGAAAAAAAAAGAATTTTGATAAAAACTACACTACTGCTCAGTGTCATAGCCTATAATTTAAGGCACCTGTAGGTACTTGACTTACACTCGAACGAAGTTGCGGACAAGAACTAATAAGTAAAATCTTGAAGTATTTTGAATAGGTACCAAGATCTACCTATATCAAATTTGAGTCTTCTTTCAACACAAAGTAAGTCTGAAATTAAATAAACATTACGTCATTTACAGAGAAAAAAACAATAACGTGTGGCTCGATTAGTGGGCTTGATGATTACCTAAATAAATTAAGTTTACCTTAAATAAATTCATGTGAAACTACCTTATATGGTCCCAGGCATTAGTGTGGGTTCTCACTGTTAGAAACGGTACGAGAAAATAATGGATAGTAGGTAGGTACCTGTCTGTTCCTAGTACAAGGACAATTTTATAGAAAGAAACTGTTAACCTGTAAAAAATGGGTTTTGGAACTCAAAAATAGTTACGAAACGCATTTCGAAATCTATTTGTGATAATATAATTAACTGCAAAATTATTTTAAATTAATAATTTTGCAGTTAATTATATTATCACAAATAGATTTCGAAATGCGTTTCGTAACTATTTTTGAGTTCCAAAACTCATTTTTTACAGGTTAACAGTTTCTTCTCAGTTTCAGTCAAGAATTTATTCTTATTCTTATTCTTATTATTTTAAATTAATAATCTCCCGCTAAATTATTACAAGAAGAAAAGGATTGCTTGTTTTTTTTTTTGTAAGAAGATATCTCTGGAAGTTCTGGTCTGATTACAAAAATTATTTCAATGATAAAAAACTGTTTTATTACCGAATGTCATACCTACCTACGCTATTTTTCAAGGTATATTTGACTTCTACGCACGAGGAAGACGAAGTCGCGGGGATATACTAGTTAAAGATATCACTCCTACATACCTTCTTAAAATGCCATTAAAAATATACCTTTCAGTAAGCTTTCAGTATTAAAAACCGTTCAGTAAAATCTTGACGAACTTTCAACACATTTCCCGTAGCGCAACGCGAAGCAACACAAAACTCCAACTTTCTGATGTTATCTGCTCCCCTATTACCCGACCGTGATTAAACAATAGCCATGTAATCGAAAAAATAATTTGCTCAATTTGTCCAACGGGCTGATTGATGCCCACCCAATTAATACCACCAGATAGAGATGCCCCGATTGTTAACTTTTAACCAAACGTAATTAGAACTATTTGTTTTAGCCGGGTTATCGCGACGTTCCATCGCCGAGGAACAATAGAAAAGTTCGAATTTTGAAATAATTCGATTACAGAACGAGGTGATAGTGATTTGTTGGGTTAATTATTTTTGTTTTTTTTTTTGGGCAACGGTTTCTTAAGTTTTTTAAGGCGGGTTAGATAAAACTGGTTTGAATTAAATGAAACCTCCTTTTTACGTTTCTTCATAGTTGATTGAGACCGCTAATTGTTTCATTAGTTTTACTTTAATTAAATTAAGACAAAGTAGGTACTAAATGGCCATTGATATCGGTGAAGGAAAATATCGTGAGGAAACCAGTAGGTACTTAGAATAATTAATGTAACTCTAAAATCGCCAATCCGCCTTCAGCAAATTGTGGTGATCAATGCTCATGCCTTTTCTGTGTGAGAAGAGGCCTTTGCCCTGCAATGGGAAATAATAGGCTGTAGATATTTAGATAGTAAACGAAAAAACTAGGGGAAAATTCTACTGACTTTTAGGAACGATCGCAATCTAATTTCAGTTTCAATCTGTCAAAAATGCCTCTGAGATTGCGACTAGCTTTGGCCTTCTGGAGTACTGGCGACAACGACAACTGATGTGATAATAGTACAAAAAAAGGGTAATTTAAAAGCGCATTTTTAGCATTGGGCCTTTACCGTTCACGGGTAACAGAACTAGAAATAATGATAATTTAAACTACATAGGTACATACATACCTGTCGCCCTAGGAAGACCTACACTGACCTTATTGGTGAGGTTCGGTGAGGTTCGAAGTCGGGTGCGGAGTACTCGTAACCGGCGTGCTTGTATGACGAGATGTATGAACGTAGATGAGGCGTAAGGAGTATGTAAGGATCGTAGCAGGTGGCGTTCTGTGGTTTCTGCCTACCCCCCATGGGAAAAAGGGGGTGAGTTTATGTATGTTTGATAATTTAAACTATAATAACATTAACTACTTTATTATGATAAAGCGGAAAGATTTTTGTTTGTTTGTTTAAAAGTGCTAATCTCTGGAAGTACCTAACAGTCTCATTAGAAAAAGTAGTATGCATATGGTAGCCAGATTCTGAGAGACTATAAGAAATAGTGCAGGCTATATAACATTACATTACGACACAGGTGCCAAGCAGTAACCAAAGACACAACATAAAGGCGGGTAATAAAAACAGCGCAGACGAAATCGCGGACAAAAGGTAGTTTATCAAAAACCATGAGCTTTACTAATTGATCATAGACTTTAAAAATAATATAGACAATGGAACCAAACCTCTCAAGATACGAGAAGTTTTTAAAAATAGGTAAGTATAGCTCCACAGTAGCACCAAAATATAACCTCAAAAATAACATCTGACACCTATCAACCATTACAAGCCAATAGGTAGCAACTGGTTGTTTCAACCGGCAACCTGTAATTGCAGCGACGTGGTTGCGACCACCCGCGCGCTACCGAGAAACACACGTGGAGTGTTCGGTTACAGTAGTGCTCATATCAGATGCCTTGAGCAGTTATGATTGAGTAAGGTTTCCGTTGATAATGTTGGGGCACTGTATGGAGGATATTTTGTGTATTGTTTGTGTTTTTGATATGAATTAGGATCCTAAAATCGCCAGACTTGTGTCATTTTTGCATGCTGTTTTTTTTTTTGCCAAAGTCAAATCATTTTATTTCAATGACACTCTTAAAAAGCACTATTGAACGTAATTTACAAGATTAAAGAATATTGAATCTAGTTACCTATTCTAAAAGGTAGTTTCGTATGGAGAAGAATGGGCAAGAAACTCCAGAAACTCTATTACCTTGCGCCACTCTAGGAATATCACAGGCCCGAATTATTTATTAGGCAATGTAGGTACTGCCTAATAGGTAGTAGGTGGGTGTAGGTAGTTTAGGGGCCTTGCATCGGGTAGGTCGTCAAATCCAAAAAAAAAATATACTACTGGTATTTTTTTAAACTAGTTAGTACATTTTCCAGCCTCGATGCCTATATGCTGCAATGTGTCAAAATGTGTCCCATTCCCAGATAGATTTTTTTGTCACTGTATTATTAATAGTTATAGTATTAGTAGTATTTTTTTACTGTTATATGAAAGTCCAGGAATTTTGTAAACCAGACGGCAACCTTGACAGTATAAAGGTAGTCATGGTTGCTACAATATCTCTGAACATTAACAAGAACGACACGTGTTGTGTTAAGTTACTTTTATTATAACATAAACATCTGATAACATGTGTATCATGTGATGAAGTGAGGTCAGGCAGATAATGAATCTTTATAGGTATAACATGATTATATTGAGATCATCTACGAGTTGAAGAAATCGAAATTGATCAGTTTATTAGGGAGAGGAGGATCTACCAATATCGTAAAGCTGAAGAGCTTTTAGTCCATTTATTTATTTAATGCACAATGTATACAACATAGTTTACACGATAACGCTGTTAGGGCGCAGCAAGATAACTTAAAAAACTAATAATATTGTAGTGAGTATGTATTAGGTACTAATTAGTATTATCACATAATACGAGTATATTCGGAAGGCCTTTTACCTTCAATATCTTTTTAACCAGAAGGTATGGTCCAGACCAAAAAAAATATAACAACGATCAAGAAATCACCATTACTTGACCAACTATGTACCTATAATGCTTTGCGTTGAAGCCTACTTAGGTCAACAGCCTCATTTCCACTGTCCGTCCTAAAAACGTCACATTTACGAGCTCCACTCCATTCTCGAACTAAAATTGATTGAATATACTTATAAATAAACCGAATGTGCAATACACGTCATACTGTTGCCACAACTTCTAGCATAGCTGTCTAATCACTTGTCTCATCTCACACTGAACAATTGTTCCTTATGCTCCAAACAATTGAAATTAAACCCTATTTTAGTTTTGAAAGGGTTGCTTTTTGATTGAAGGCTAAATCTTTCTCGACCTACGGCCTCACGATCCATTTCATCTCTTCGAAGCATAAACTACATTATAGGCGTCAATTGTTAACAACCTTTCGATTCTCGTGAACCGATAGTATCGATTACGTCGCTTATTTTCTCGCACTAGCGACTCGATTGTTTTATTCGATTCTCAGCCTGAGGCTTAGATCATGCGTTATTAAAATGTGATAGTGTTAGTACAATTATTTTTGAAGTATTAAAGCTTTTTGTTGAATCGAGAATTGCAGTTCTGTGTATGGCTTCCTTGTTTGGACTTGGAGTAAACTAAAATATTGGAATTTAAAAGCTTATAATATCGTACGAAAAACGATTTCAAAGGACACGAAATATGTTTTTATTATTCGTTGTTACAGCGCTCGTAATAAATTTCAACTCTCTACCTCTTACGGTTTATGAGATACAGCCTGTGGACAGACAGAAAGACGGACAGCAGAGGCTTATAGTAATAGGGTCCCGTTGCCAGGTACTGAACCCTAACAAGTAAAAATGACATGTATGTAGGTGTAATTTAAAGTCATTTTCTATAGCACTATCTAAAATCGATTGGAGCCTTATCCGGCAACTGTAGCGATACATAATATTTTGAGGTTAGGATTTTGACACTTGCGTTCGATATCGATTCATCTCATATGACGGATGTTATTAGCTTTGATTCATCATCATTTTGAACTCTAATGCTCTATGTTAAGGTTTGAAGTTCTGTGAAGGATAGTGGGCGTACTTTTTATGGGCTTATTGTTTAAGGACAGTGTTCGTTTGTTTTGACAGTCAGTGTTCGGTTACGGGTGACTACGATTATGCGATTGTGTGGAGCGTTTTAGATCGACAGATAACGGTGGTGGACACACGGCTTAATAGTTTGGAAAGCTTGCTAGCTGTTCAACAGATTGTAGTGAAGTTTGACTTCTGCTTTTATTTCCAACAGTTAGAGTGACAATTCAGAATTTACTAGAAATAAAATTACTATGACTGCCAAAAGTATTTTTTCCAAATCCTAGGTCCAAGATTCTCTTCACAGCTTCATTACACAGGTCTAGATTTTCTATTTATTTTTTTACATAACCTTCTTGAGTTAGCCCTACATGACTTTGAAAACTTAGTATTCCAACTATGTGCATTAGATAGATGCTGCAATGCAACCAAACATTAAAACATATTGTTTTTACATAAAAACAAAATATTTTACTTACCATTTTATTTTTAACAATGTATTTTTTTCGTCATCAATCCTAATGGTTGCTTTATAATCGTCTTTCTTTATTATCTAATTAAAAATGATTTCACTGTAACTTTTACTTTTCTACAAGAGTATCCTTCTAAGCTTTCCAGTCTTAGTACCCGTATATCATAAGTAGTAGAACACACATCGGACCGCGCGTCCGCCTAGCCGGCCGTGTTTTTGTGGCCACCGTTAATGGTCCGATGTGCTGATAAGATAACAACACAATGTTTTACTTTAATTATATACGTGTTTGTGTTATACAACTATTAATGATTGTTATTACTTCGGTGGCTACTTGGTGATTAAGGGATGGTGATTTGGTTTGGAATTGAAAAAGGAATACAACGGTAGCTTTGAAAGGGGATTATGATGTTAGGGAAAAATTATATCGACAATGAAAAGGAAAAATTTACCAAGCGACAATTTTGTCGTATATTTAACTTTATTAGGTATGTATAGATTAATTTTGTACTCTGAACTCTATTTTATCAACCTTCCTTTTGAATCACTCTAACTATTAAAAAAAAACCGCATCAAAATCCGTTGCGTAGTTTTAAAGATCTAAGCATATATAGGGACAGACAGAAGAAGCGACTTTGTTTTATACTATGTAGTGATAGTGATGATTTGGAACTGTTAAATATACTTCTAAGTACTATGTTAGGAGTACAAATTAAAACTTTATACATATATGAACTACAACACAACAGGAATATACAACACAACCAAATTATCACTTGATATTTTTTCCTTTCTAACGTCCATATCATCTAGATATACACGACCTATGAACAGGTACTGAAACACTCGTAAGACTTATTGGACAGTATTTTGATATATGTTTTAAAGTATTTATTGAGACAGTTTATGAAGTCATTATTTCTTATTGATAGATCAGTTATATTCCAATATTTAGAAATCTAGATGCTTAGCCGGAACTTGGTTATAACCCTGCATTATGTCATTCAAAACAATAATGGCTAAATAGGTGCCAATTTCACTTCTATTTTAAAGGAAACTTATGTAACTCATGCAAAAACACAAAACCTAAATCGTAAACCAATAATAACCAATTAATCTACAGAAATACAAAATCGTGTTTAACAGTCCAACAGAACGATTGGAAACTCGATAGTTTCGCCTTAATACGCGCCTACGCACTATTGTCTAAAACGCGCAACGCTGCGTACGCGCAGATAAAATCGTTTGTACAGAGAACAAAAACAGTGTGCACTGGCTTTATAAGGATTGTGAACGGATCCGAGTATCGTGCGATAGGTCTGGATTTATTTATCTTCAAGCTGTGTACGGTGTGGGCAGGGAAGTAGAATTAGGCTAAGTGGAGACTTCCTTGGTAAGGGAGATATTGGGGAACTAATATGTTTTAAGGTGACAGCATAACTTATTAATAAAAAAGGAAACATTTTTTCTTGTTTCCTTCTTGATTAAAAAGTTATGCTGTCAGTTATGGAAAATGTAAGGTCAATTAAGCCTATGAACGTTGCTTGAGTTATTTTTGTAAATGTCAAGAAAATGCAGGACTCTTTCATTATGTTATTTTTTTTATTGTACTTTCTGGGTAAGCTAACTCCATCGCAGACTTTGTCTCTGTCACCTGTGACCTAAACTTGACTCAAGAGCAAATCCATCTCTAAAAAACAAAATACTGTCTTTGGACATTACACGTATATTTAAAGACATTCACACGCTCATCTCACAATACTATAAAACATATTGACACTTCGTGAGATCGTTATTAAAATGAAATCTTGCAGCGGCTGGTGTTATTGACTTTCATTACCAATTTCTGTGTTAACATCCTTTGTCATATCTTTGTTTCATCAAACAAAAGTTGTCTCATCTTTTTCTCTTGATCCTTTACTTTTATAGTCTAGAACGTCACCCAATAGTTCTTCTGCTATTTCGCTGTCTTTTGACTTCACTCCGCTTAAAGCATTTACTGCAACACCTTTGCAATTTATTCTCATTAATTTTGATTAAGAACTTTCCCTTTTCACGTGGCCATACCGGGACATTTTAGCCGAAAGGCAGATTTTATCAAACTCATTATTGCATGTACATACGTATTTACACGTCATTATCTATCAAAATGGCTGACAATTTGCCTTTACATGTCAATGTTGTACAAACACTTATTCAAACGTATTTCAAAAGTACCTAGTGTTGTCAAAAAGCCGATTTTAATCTTCTGAAATTATCGAGTAATCGACGTTACGCTGCGCTCGCGCCGGATGCCAGACCAAAGCTTTATGACGAGACAAACTTAGTTCGAAATCCGAAAAAAAATATTTTAACCTTTATGCTGGATAAGTAAGGTTGATTTTTGATTAAATGGGATGCAAAATATGTGTTTGTATGTCTTTGTGTCATAATAACAGTAACCTGTCATGGTGTGACATTTTCATAGATTAAAATCGCGCTATTAAACGACTGTGCGATGGAATAGATGATAGAAAGATGGTTTATTTAAATAGTGAACGTGTTTTTTATCTAATGGCACTAGTTATGTGTAATGCCATGTTTTAAGCCGTGTAAGTACGTACTTACCAGTTTCAATTGTATAGTTTTTGTTACCGAAATGTAAAGTTTAAATACAGTAAAAAATATCGCCTTGTTTTATGTTGAACTTATCTAAGTAGTATTAACTCTAAACTTATAATTTCACTTCAAAAACTATGATTCACAATATTCACACAACATAAAATACCACAATCGCGATCCAGCCAAACAATTCCCGCCAATGCAATACTGTCGCCATCTATTGATCAGAATTTCCATTAAAACGTCTAACACTGCCAATAGAGGTCGTTGTTCTAAAATTTAGTTTTCAACAAACGATTATTCGACTGACTTATGTGATTGTTGCGAGCCCTACCCTTTGTTTCGAGTTTCGAATTTCGATCGATCAATTTGCGAAGCGTTGTATGATTTAATACCTGGCGAAGGGTCGTGCTGATGCAGGATAGGACAGCTTACAGCTTATAATTAATTTTTGTTTTTGTTAGCACGCCTGTTTGAACTATAAAACTAATAAATGATACTCGTTTGATTTAAAAGCGTGTTTTGTTTCGTTTGTATTTGTTTTAGGAATTGTATTTTATGTGTTTGAGGCTGTGCGTGGGGAAAAATATCGGTGATAGTTTATTGGTTGTTTAGAAA
Organism: Hoplodrina blanda; assembly: GCA_949316365.1. Taxonomy (NCBI): domain Eukaryota; kingdom Metazoa; phylum Arthropoda; class Insecta; order Lepidoptera; family Noctuidae; genus Hoplodrina; species Hoplodrina blanda. The sequence goes on from OX438581.1 coordinate 15,772,520, forward strand.
GGTGGGATTGTCGTTATTTTAATTAAAAACGAATAGTTGTGCTTAACGTTATGAACATGACATCTAAGAAAAAACCGCGGATGCTTTGCATTTGGCTGAAGCTTTTGGATTAAGAAAAACATCAAAAAACGGCAATGTGTGTGGATATGACGTTCATACTTTAAACAAGCCTTAGATTTGTGGATGGTATGGTAGGTCTACCATGTGATCTATCCTTTTCCGTCTAGACATTTCATAAATTGTCTAATTGGGAACAATGTGTCTAGGACCCATAGACTTCAAAATACAGGCTAACTATCGTCACAAACAATCATCAACGTAAAACAAATGAACAAGTAAATTAAAACTCTTAAACAAAACCCTGATATTAAACTTAAACACACTCTGCCCAAGTGTTGGAATGCACAAAATAAGTAATAAGACAATTACCTGTTGGCAAATGTTACCGATACAGAGCACCACAATCGGCTCACCGGCCCACAATCTTACCATCGGTAATTTGGTAATAAAATGAAAATACGTTCGCCTCTTATCTATAATCCACTCTATATAAATATCCTTCACTATATAAACATTCACAAAACCCCATAAAACATCCGAAGCAACACACATCCCCCAAACGATTGTGAACCTTTACGACCAAATTGAATCTTAACGGTCATTATCGAACGTTAAGTACTCGTTCAAAAGCAATAAGGATCAATATTGTTTGATCGTCAAATTGCTGTTCTCCTTTCGCGGATTCGTTTCGATTTCGCGTGGCTGCAAATTTAATTTTCTTTAATAAGCTGCTTATGCTTGGAGCAGGGGAAACTCAACTCTATTTTAAGGTTTTTAATGTTTGAATTGGTGGGATGTGTTGCCTCGTGTTGGAAGGCATGTATCGCGATACAGAGCATGTTTCATCGGTCCCGATGCAAGTGCAGATAGGGGCCCCGCCCATGCTTTTTTCGTGGTTTCTCCTAAGTAACAATGGGGTGATCTGCTAACTAAATAACGAGTGAGATACATCTCGAGGAGGCGATGTGCGAGAACAATGTTCGCTTTTATTTTCTTCTGATGGTTCGAACTCTGATGGGATGGTACGACGGAACGGGTTTCTGATTTTTATAGCAGTTTGTTTTAAATGATTGAAGGATCTTTTGAAAGTTAGGTACCTTCTTAAGTATTGTGCGCGTAGGCATCTGAATGAATATTGCTGTTGCATTGCTGTTCATTATTGTATGAGCTTTTGCGTTGATGCATAGCTCTTGGTGCTTAGCGATAAGTCAGTGTTCTTCTAGGCTCTTCACAGGTTCAGTCAATAGTCTTATAAGTTACCAGATTTAAAGATCATTCTCTGACCAATTTCTTCACCTTTGGAGAAAAACTGATAAAGACTAGAGGCAATTTGGAAGACGTTAACCTATCAGTAATACGACTAGCCTATCACTGCTCCACTGTAGGCCTCTTCTCATGCAAAGAAGGCACGAGCATTGATTACCATGCTGTTCTGCTTCAACGATGTCGGTGATGTCCAAGAGAAACTTAGAATTGAAAATGTCATATTAGTACTTATCTATCAGCAGATATCATTATACGTCACTCTAAACACGTTGTATAACTGTCAACTGCTGAGTCAGTTTATAGTAAAAGTCAGTAAGTCAGTCAGTAAGTCATGGAAATTCTACTTTCTGATTGATTTCAGGAAGTAAACGGATTGGAAGTTCTTTATTCAAATATGAATGACACTAATAAGAAAAACCCATGTCTGTCAGTCCAGTTTCCTATGGGGATACTAAATCCTCAACAAGAATACTACAACAGGTAATACAAATACTAACCTGACTACAATACACAATGAACAACCTATTTATAGATGGATACTCAACAAATCCCTTTCAGCAATCATAAGGAAACTGCCAACTAATTTATCGATACAACATGTGTATAATATTCCGTTAAATTTGTCATTTTATCCTGTATTTTAATTAACCTTTATAAGACCTTTTCCTGTTTTTATCGCGGCCGCCATATTTGTTTGCTTGAACCGGCGATTAGGACATTTTGATTCACAGAATAGTGATGAAGGAAAAATGTGGTGTAGCGGGTTAATAGTTAATGAGTTCAAGGGTTATGGAGTCGATGAGGATTTTTGAACGATTTTTAGGACGATTTGTAGTGTTGTAAATATAATTCGCGCCATTAAAAATGTTTTTAAAATGGGGCGGCCACACAAAGGAGGTTATCATATCTTTTTATTCACACAGTATAGCGAGTAAGTGAGAAGACAACATAGATCGGCCTGCTGTATATTTATTTAGTCTATTCAGTGTTATTGAGTAGTTATCGAAGGTTTCTCAAAGGGACTTTGTGATTTAATATGGATGGTATGGCTGTGGATCTAAAGTGTGTTACAATGCTTTGCTTGTGCTTTTAAAATAAGCTTAATTGGGACTAAAAATAAATTTCCGACTTCCTGATGACTTCTTGCTTTTAGCAAGGAAATGGCTGATAATAAAGGATACTGGAGTTTAATTATAGCTATAGTAACTTCTAATAATTCTGTGTTTTTCTCTATGACAAAGGCTCCAAACATTCAATTAAAAGATTTCCATCATCATATCAGCAGAACGACGTCCACTGTTGGACATAGCCCCCCTCCCCCCCTAAAGATAGATAAATTTTCCACCTCTAGACATTTTTTTTAAGCTTATCATCAGCTTCCCAATGTCTTAACAGTGCAGGCAAAAGAGTCCATCTTATAACTATTTAACCAAACTCTTTAAAAGTTAAAAAAAAATATATTCAACGGCCAGTTTCCCGCGCAAAATACAGATGTCGCTGGGAACGTTCCCGCCAAACCAGTCGGCAACATGGCTGGTGGGAGGGGCGTCGCGAGCCTCCGCCCCTGAGGCCTAGCACTTCAACTTCAAGTTACAAACTTGATTGTTTCATGATGTTAGTTATAAAGAAATTGATACACTCTTTGCCTATATAATAATAAGATGAACTTATAGACCGACACACTCCAGAGAAAACTTAGTGTAGTCATAAATATTTTCGTCAATAAACCTTAAATTAATTAAATTTTAAAGATTATGGGCAGTCATAATTATCTAAGTTTGTGGTCAGTTTGTCCTCAAAAGCTTAATTTCGATATGATACAAAGCTAACTCAACACCTACCTAGGGGTATCGTATTACCCAGTTACTGGGTTGTGGAGGTCAGATAGGCAGTCGCCCCATGTAAAATACTGGTACTCAGCTGCATCCGGTTAGACTGGAAGCCGATCCCAACATAGTTGGGAAAAAGGCTAAGCAGATGATGACATAGCTTACTCAAAAACTTGTAATAGTAGGTAATGTGAATTTTCAATTAGGCTATTATAAGGTACTTTTGGACGTCATATACATACAAGAAAAAATATTGAATTGAATCTAGTTGCCCCTTCCAAAAGGTAGTTTTGTGTGAATAATAATAGGTAACATTTACAAATAAACAAAATCACAAGACATTATAATAGGAAACTAATGAATTTCTATAAAAATAGTAGGTAAGTCAAGTTCACCTATAAATCACATTGCAAAATAGCCAAAAGTCAGTCCATCATTTCCATTTTTTTTGTCGTATACCATGCCTAGGAACCTTCTAGTACTCGTAACCGGCGTGCTTGTATGACAATATGTATGAACGTAGATGAGGCGAAAGGAGTATGTAAGGATCGTAGCAGGTGGCGTTCTGTGGTTTCTGCCTACCCCCATGGGAAAAAGGCGTGAGTTTATATTAAACGTTAAAATTTATTTTTACTGATTTCCAATTGTTTTTTTATAAAACAAACTAACTAAGTAATTATGTTTTGTTGCTTAATCACGATGTTTAATTGCGTTCCATTTCCTAGCAATATTTTTTGACCAATGTTATTTAGTTTAAGTATAAAAAAAGCACAGCATCCCACCATCTTTGACGAAATCAGACCACTTTGTATAACCAAATTAAAAATCTCCGTTACTGTCAACAAAGTGATCTTGGCTCCATTGATCAATGGTGTTCGATGTTGTACAAACAAATTAGCGACGGGCGGCGACTTGACAACCCTCTTATTAAGAAATGAATCGCGACGGATAGTTAGGGTTGCCACTTTTGATATAATGTGAATGTTTTGACTGCCGCGTAGGTCTAGTGGTCGTGACTGCTAAGCATGAGGTCTTGGGTTAACCCAACAACCTAACCCAACCTGGGAATCATCCCAGGTCGGGCAAAGTGTTATTGGGTTTTTTCGTCATTAATTTCCCAGTAGCAGCTTTGGAGTCTGGATTTGTGCCCGGTGATAGCAATAGGATCGGAACATAACTAGCAAAATGTGGGTTTACTAATAGGTAAGCTTTGCCTTACCCTTTGGGAATTACAGGCGTGATGTTATGCACTGTAATAAGCATTATTTAGTTTGTTGGTGTCGTCTTTAGAAAAAGACCAATTGAACGTACCAAAACCATGCAAATGCACTCACGAGAAGCTATTAATTATGTAAATAACTCTTATCGGAGGCATAAATATGGTGGTTTGACAGCTTTTGTATAGAAAATAATGTCAAATTGTCGTATTTATTCGTTAGATAAAAGTTATCTGACTATTGAAAAATCAGCTCTAAGTTACTTGGGTAGCAACAAATAAGGATTCAAATTGTCATTTAAATAGACGCATTTGTGAACTTTGCGTAAAAATAAAATAATTTCAGAGTTTTGACAACCCTACCAGAGTGCACAGCGGCCCGCGGCCTCGCATATAAATTAAGGATTTACACATTATGTTTCATTTTTCAAGTCGGTTAACGTTCCCCATTGACACGTTGTTGGACGGATCGCGGATGATTTCCAATAAGATTGGTAAGTAATGAGTTTACTGACAGATCTGTTTGGATACCGATATTAAAAGGGGGGCAAGAAAATGGGAGGGTTTTGTTGAAGATATTAAGTAAGCTTGTAGAAAACGAAAAGATTATGTGATAGAAGACTGTAGAAACCTTTTTTTGTATCAGTATTTGAAATAAATGAATTTCATATCCATTTTTGTTTCCGAAAATAGGTCGGTAAGTTTATCTTAGAACTGTAAAAAATTAAGTAGGTATAGTGTAGTTTTATTTAATTATTTAATCTATTAAAAAGTCGTAGTTATTATTACCATTATTGAATAAAGCAAATATTTAAATAATATTTAATAAAAAAAAAAATTTCTTAAAAATCTGCCTAAAGCAAGTAAGTATCGTGATCAATGCTCGTGCTACCAGCCCTGCAATGGGACAATAATGAGCTATATAGTATTAATAATATCTTAAAATAGTAAAAATAAAAAATACTGAGAAATAACCCAAATGTATATTCTTAATAAATACCTACACCAGGAATCAAAGACTGTTTTCCACAGTAGCATGATTATAGTAACCCGTTTTCTTAGTCAACCCTCTTTAATTTTGGTTTTAACAATACTAACAATTTAACAAAAAAAGCCATTCCCCAATACACTAAACTTTAACAACCAACAGCTCCGCAACACAATCACAAAACATCATTAAAGCGTTAACTGCTTAAAATTCGCGATGACGTTTCTCGCGCGATTTGTAAACATGACGTCACGTCCGGTGAGGCTGTGGCGGAAATTCGACCTCTCCCGTCTTTGAGAGGGCAAGAGGGGGGACTGGGGGGTGATGGAGTGTGATCTTGTGCTGTATCACGAGTGTTAAAGGGGTATCGGCTAGACAGGATTTTAGGTAGATAGATAATAGTTTGTTTTTGAAATTTGAATTTTTTGAAACATAAGCGAGTTATAAACTTACGAGGCTGCTTTAACAAAATCAAATCATTTATTTCTGTTACAAAGACTGACTATTAAAAAGCACTTTTGAACGTCATTTACAAAAGACTAGCAATCGATTCTAGTTGCCCCGTCTAATAAACAGTTTCGTATGGAATAAATGCCATGCTTAGTTTTCATAATAGTTAAATTAAAAAAATATATATTTTCTTTGCTATTTCTAGCAACAGAAGCTTTTCTTTCGATCATTCAATAGTATCGGAGAATACCAACTGTGGTGGTATAAATGTTTACCACCACAATGCCATAATTAATTAATCATGTAATGACTTAATAATTTGGAGAGCTTTTTTTCGACTGTCACAGATCTTGCAAAATAATTCATAATATCTTTCTATTTTTATTTTATTTTATTCATCAACTGACAGTTTGCAACAAAACTAATTTCTAAATATTTTACACATATAACATCACGCCTGTAATCCCCAAAGGGTTAGGCAGAGGTGTACCCATTTGTACACCCACATTTCGCCAGTTATGTTTAAGTCCCATGTAATAGGGGGCAAGCTTATTGCCATCAACCGAGCACAAATCCAGACTCCGAGGCTGCTGCTGAGAAATTTCTGATGGAAACTGTTTGTTTGTTTTGATGAGTAGATAAAAAAAAAATAATATCTTGGGACAACTCACACACGGCCATCTGATCCCAAGCTAAGCAGAGCTTGTGTTATAGTAACCAGACAACTGATATACATACTTATATAATTTATAAATACATACATATTATAGATAAATTACACCCAGACACAGAACCAACAATTATGCTCATCACACAAAGTTTGTTTTGGGTGGGAATCGAACCCACTACCTCCGGCTTTGCAGTCGGAAAAAAAGCTTAGATAAGTAGATGTTCTTATCCTGAACAGGTAAGGTCTAAAGCTCGTTACAGATTTCCACACAAAATCAGAGATTACTACAAAGCACTTGCAATAATATCTATCATCCACATTACACAGATAAAAATCTCGCGTTTTACAGAACTAAACGATTCCTGTCTAATTTCAGTTAATATATAGATTGTCTCCAGAAAAGCTCGGTACACGGCGAAAAAATATAATTAACTTAATTGGAAAAAACGTCTAACAAGGCATTATAATTCATCTCTTAATGCGTTCAACGTTTTTGTTAATGTTCCCTGAAGTAAAAATGTTGCACAATTAAAAGTGTATTTCGCGTAATGACTTGTTTGAGATGATGGAAAATGGAAGATTTTTTTGTTTATTTTAAGTGATGGTGGAAGGCAATTGCTTGATTACTTGTGGTTTGTTAGTAAACAAAAAGTTTTTAAGTTAATTGATATTTGGGTACAAAAATATCCTAAAACTTTAGGGAAGCTCTCGGGTCATGGGGTCCGTGTGCCCATAGTCTTTTCAAGGACCCAAGGGCCGACTTTTACCTTGGCCCTCCGGCTAAGCATTGCCATCCAACATGGCAATACGGCCAGTCTTTTGGGCACATTTCCAGTTGACGGCGATGCGGAGGAATATTTTAATGCCATTTAGTTTTAGTTTCTTTTTTTATTATTATTGGTTTTTCATAGATTATCTTATTTATTAAGTCTATAAATATTAAAGTATAACTTGAACAAAAGATATTATTGACAAAGATAGAAAAGGGTATGCTTAGATGGTTCGGTCATGTTGAGAGGATGAGTGAAAGACGCATTTTTCCATACAAATGTATTCCCCTATTCTCTTCCTGGATAATGCCTCTAGAGTAATCGTTTTTATTTATAAAAATCTAGGTCTATTGAAGGCATGCCCCTGTCATTTCTTTTTTTCAAAAAAATTATTACAAAAATAAATATGACCTACCAAAAACCTAAAAAAATACCCCGTTTTTACCTACGTAATCAGACGACTACCAAAGAAAATTGAAAAGTTTTTAAAATAAAAACAAGTAATAGGGGCATAGATCTATTCTTCCTTTAAATTTTGATACCAAATATAATTTAATTGGCTTAGGTTTCGAGGAGAAATCAGGAGAATACGAAACGTCGATCGATCAAGGTTTTTTGTAGGTAAAATCGTTCTGAGCTGCAGTTGTCTCTATCGCACTTTACGGGGGGAGACGAGAGGTGAGGGAGGGTAAGACTAATACATACACAATTAGGGAAGTGACTAGGTGTCGAAGTTTTTATCGAAATTATAGTGATGTCAGTCGATATCGACGTTTATCCTATACTGATTTACTGAACAGTGAAATTTGATGCTCATTTTGTTTTTTTTTAAGAGACAACGATGTAGGTAACAATTCAATGACATTTTTAGGGTTTATAATTAACTAATAATTGCAATGAACTTTAGCGAAATGTCTTACGAAAATACAAACCGTAAGCATTAGGTATAATACGTAACTAAAGTTTGCACTATACTGCTTGGTGTGATAATTCTGCTTTTGACTTGACAGAAATATTTACAGAGGAGTTTATAAAATAATTACTGCTCTTATCAAGTAAATCTATATATATTAAAGGAAGTCGGCAATCGTGTTAATTACACCGATTTTTATATTTTTTAAAAAATAAAACGCAATACTGAATAGATGTTTGTTCTGATGAGATATTCGGTTATATGAACGAAACTCTTCAAAGGACATCGATGAAAGTCGCTGACGTGTTACCTGGCTGTGATATACGGACTTAGTGACCTGCTCTAACGACACCTGGCATTGATATCGGACTTCGCCACGGACTTTCCATACGAAATGGAGAGTTGAAAATGTATTAATTGTGGCTCTGCTGGTGGTTCCATGGTGTTGGAAGATGACCAGATACTAATTCAGCACCTCTCTTGGTAAGTAGGTATGATAGGTAGGTAGATTTCAGATTTACAGGTCAAGCACACGCTTGAAACTAGATTGGGTCGACATTGCCGGAAACGGCATGTTATGATTTTTAACCGACTTCAAAAAAAGGAGGAGGTTATCAATTCGACTGTATTTTTTTTTAATGTTTGTTAGCTCCTAACTTGCGACTGGGTGAACCGATTTTCATGATTCTTTTTTTATTTGAAAGCTGGTGCTTCCCGTGTGGTCCCATTGTCACCATTTTAATATCTGATGATGAACTTCGGAGATATGGAATGGAACTCCTCACAGAATCACAGCAGCAATATCGTAACAAGTGAAATTGCTTTGTTTATACGTGTAGTCAATGACTGACTGAAGGAAAAGGGGGGAGGGTACGTCAACCCCCCTCCTACCAGTTTCCAAAATTAAATATATCGTGTGAGGTATTGTTTGAAAGGGCTTTTTGTAAGGATTTCAAACATTAATACACAAGAACTAAAAAGTGAAAAATAAAAAGCTTTTTTACAAAAAAAGATAACCGCCTTCAGAAACTACCTACAAAATAAAAATAACTTTAGTTTTGGAAGTCGGTGGCAATACTTACCTAGGTACATAACAAAAAACAAAACCAAAGCCGCCGACTTCCAAAACTAAAGTTAAGTATTTTTATTTTGTAGTTTCTGAAGGCGGTTATCTTTTTTTGTAAAAAAGCTTTTTTAAATAATACAAAAGTTATAGTCGTAAGTCGTAAACAAAATATACCTAGGTACTTATTCAAATCCGATACACAAGCCGAGTCAAAACAGTGAAGCAAAGAATCAAGTCCGTAAACAATAGCAAAGGTCTAATAGGTAAGTACCTACTAAATAACACAATAATAAGCGAGTATAAATAGCACGATCACACGAAACACTGCGCACGCCGATATCTTCAATCCGACTGAGACAGAGGCGAACGTAACGTAGGTAGGTAGTTTGGTTGGCGCGAGCAGGCGGGAGATGCACGCTACTTAGCTACGCACACAAATACAGACTTCACTCACACATTGATACCGCCCGGTTGCTAGAACGCAGCGCGACGGCAATAGTTTCTTCAAATACCTATTTTTCAAATCCCGCGCAGCCCGTCTACGCTCCAGAGGTGAGAGGCAACGCAGGGAGGGGTCGCCCTAGGAAGGCCTACACTGACCTTATTGGTGAGGTTCTTCAGAAAGGTCAGGTGCGGAGTACTCGTAACCGGCGTGCTTGTATGGCGAGATGTATGAGCGTAGATGAGGCGAAAGGAGTATGTAAGGATCGTAGCAGGTGGCGTTCTGTGGTTTCTGCCTACCCCCATGGGAAAAAGGCGTGAGTTTATGTATGTATGTATGTAAAAGATATTATTATATTAGAATTCATTTTGTTTGTATTGGTTTTGAAATATACATACATTGACTTGTTTTCACAACTTTTTTAATAACGTTTTAATTTGATATATTCTAAACATTTTTATTTTCTTCTTTCAGGTAAGTTCAAAGTGCAGTTTTATCACCTAAAAATCGTCACAGCGATGTAAGTATCAACTACTTGATTAACTTTATGATCTGGTAATAATCGCGGGATTTCGGGGCTAAAACAAAGTGTTATTTAAAAGAATTAATGTTTTAGAATTATTCAATAGTTAGAATGAATCTTAAAGGCTTTTTTTTTTAGGTGGTAAAAATCATCAGACTTTTACTGACTAAAAAAACCACCCTGTTCCTTCTGTTGCCCTTTACGTTCCGGGGCCACGGTATCCTGTTAAGACGTCCCGCAACCCCGGCAGATCTTAAAGGCTTACTCCGTTTTGGAACGAGCTTCAACTTTCTGATTAACTGACCGACTCCTTAACATTTCAAAAGTGCCTGTAAATGATCTAATAAATGCTTTGGCTTTGAATTAATGGTTAATGGTATGTACTTACTACCCTAATTACCCTTTCACATAATTTCCCCCGACGGGTAAAATGTAGAATGTACCTAAAATCACACGTTTTTCCTACCTCATTTCATCACATAACTAAACAAAAATTACCCAGCTCATAATTTAAAAAAAAAACAGCAGCAAAACAAAGTTTCCGCCCATACAAAGCAGATACCCCACTTCACATGTTTAAGCCGAGCCCAGCTTAACAATTGTTCTCGCCCGACGTCGCTTGCGCATTATGGTGGCGCATTTGAATTGTCTGAATAGATTAAAAAGTTTGCAACATGTGAGCTCTTTTGCAGCATTGATTTCAGTTTGTTTGTTTGTTCAATTGTGGTGAGGTTTTTATGTTTGGATCATTATCTGTTGGTTCTTGTTGAAAGGTCGTAGGTTTTGTTATAGGGACAGTGGCTGAAAGGTTTTATGGCACGTTTGTGTGGTATAGAGCTTAGTTTTGTCAGAAAGAGTTAACCCACAATCTCTCAAAAATTGATTACTAAATGTGTAACATTTGACAATCATAGTGTGGGTGTAGTTGGCTTCCTCGTTGGTCTAGTGATCACAAAGCGCGACTGCTGAGCACGATGTCTTGGATTCCCAGGTCCGGCAAAGTGTTATTGAGTTTTTCCATCAGAAAGTTCTCCAATAAATAATAATAATAATAAATAATAATAAATATCTTGGGACAACTCACACACGGCCATCTGATCCCAAGCTAAGCAGAGCTTGTGTTATAGTAACCAGACAACTGATATACATACTTATATAATTTATAAATACATACATATTATAGATAAATTACACCCAGACACAGAACCAACAATTATATCACACAAAGTTTGTCCTGGGTGGGAATCGAACCCACTACCTCCGGCTTTGCAGTCAGGGTCACTAACCACTAGACCAACGAGGCAGTCAATGACAATAAGGCCACCAAAGCGGAGACGAGAGGAGATGTCTCGTATAACCAATCAGCTTGCGTAATTTTCACATCTCACCGCTTAGCTTCAACACAACACAGTATCCTATTGGTTGTTTACGAGACACCTCTTCTCCTCTCCTCTTTGGTGGATTCCGGGCCTAATCCAATAATAATAATACAAAAGTTACGCTTAGAATATATTTAAAATTACACATAACATTACACCACGCCTGTAATCCTCGAAGGGTTAGGCAGAGGTGTACCCATTAGTACATCTACATTTCGCCACTTATGTTTAAGTCCCATGTAATTGGGGGCGAACCTATTGCCATCACCCGGCACAAAAAAAGTCATTATCTACATTGAATATCTACTATGCACCTAGTTTTATAATAAAATAACACCAAAGGTCTTCCTGTACGTAGGATCCCCAACAGATGTTCAGATCCCAATCGTTCAAAGTTTTTGCGCGAACACACGGCGGACGCAATTCGTATGCGAAACGCGTGTCGTGTTAATTTCCTCGGCGAGACGGGCACGATCCGGGGGCGGGACGGGTCCGGGACGGATCCGGTAAGGTTACGGGACGCTTGGACGCTCCGTAGATGGATGATGAGAGGATATGACAGGTGGATTTTGTTTTGTCATTTGTGTTTGGGAGTAGGCGTTGATTTTGAAGGTAAGTTTGTTTGAAAAGTTTTTAATGATTTTTTGGATTGTGTCAGCATTGCCATACAACGTGGCAATGCAGCCTTTTGTGGCTGGAAAATTCCGAAGGAAATTCATCATCCATTGCATGATGAATTTCCTTCGGAATTTTTTTATGGGTTGTGACTTCAAGTATTTTACGCAAATTGGGGTGCAATTCCGGTCTTCATCATCCATCATAAGAACTATCTTATATTTAATATAGCAAAATTACGTCTTGTATTGTCTAAAGGAAATTGCGTCTTTCAATACAAGTTTAAATTAGAACTCTTACATATTACACATAAGCTAGGTACCTTGATCACAGTACCTGTATATACACACCCTAACAATAATCCAAGTAATAAATAAATAATTATTACAACAGTTACAATGTAATGCATAAATATAACAACATTCCTTTACAAACGCGCCGTGACTTTATCACGGCAAAGTCCGACAAACTGATAAAGTTGTACGTACTTTCTTCAAGACAACGAAAACAAAATGGTATACATTTTTGCCCTACACTGTATACAAAGCGCAGTGCTAGTACAAACAACTGCACGGTATCCGAGTCGCTGCGATAACGCCGCGATCACGTTACGCTATCGCCCGAGTCACATTGTTCGATATCTGCGACGTGCACTTTCGCTAGATATGTAGGGGTGCCGAGTGGAAATTTAGTTTTTAAGATTGATTTATTTTTTGTTTTAATTAATTTTCCGACTACGGCGAAGCAAAAAGGAGGGTTATGATCGGTATGTATGTGAGTAGATAAGTATGTATGTTTATCTGGTCCTTTATAAATTCTAAAGTCCTTATCATAATTCGACAAACTATATATCGTTGGAAGCGTCTTGATCATCTGTAGGTATGCTATGTAACATCACATTAAAATAAATAAATAAATTAAATTCAAAATAGCGCCTTATATTGAACATAAAATCGTCAGAAAATATAATGAAAGTAAATCATGTTTGGTGTCTAATTAAAGGTCTCAATATTATGCACTTTTCAAAAATATATACAATTTATTTGACTACGGCTATACTTTTATAAATAAATAATTACAGCCAATAGCAAAATAGCCAAAAGCCTTAATAAACATCTAAGGAGGCTGTCGTTGGGCAGTTTGATCAAGGACTTGATTCAGAAAACAGTACTTCTGGACACTCCGGACTCCTGAATTGGTAGATTGCACCCTGCTTCTGATTACCATCCTCTTGGCACGCTATTATTTTTAAATGTTTTTTTTTTAAACAATTAAATAAACGAAACGAAAACTAGGTTCTTCCCATAGTTCCTCTCCCATCAGCCAGACGTTTTAAAGTTCCGTCTTTTACACACATTTTTATAAAAATCCGTCGTCATGGAAAATACCCCCGCTCTTGTAACATTCTCTTGCTGGCAACCCTACACCGCGATGCAAGTTGCAGCCGATAGTGCATTGTCCGCGATAAAGTTGTTATTGGCTGATAAAGAGAAAGTGACTATCGACCGAGCTTATTTGTAAATATGCCACTCAATTAGGTACAATAAGGTGACATGCTGTTATCAAGATATTGCTGGTTTTTTTCTTTCTAGTGTTCCTTACCTACGATTGCTGGGGTTGGTCCGTGCCTCGGAAAGCACGTCAAACCGTTGGTACCGGCTGTCATATTTGGGTCTTTGACAGTCGTTACGGATCGTCAGAAGCCCGAAAGTCTGACAAGTAGTCTTATCGTATTAGCCAGTTACTGGGTTGTGGAGGTCAGATAGGCAGTCGCTCCATGTAAAATACTGTATTCAGCTGCATCCGGTTAGACTGGAAGCCGACCCAAAAATAGTTGGGAAAAGGCTAGGCAGATTGATTAAGTGTTCCCTACCCAAAGGGTAAAAACGAAGCCCTATTGCGTTCGCTCATACGTCCCTTTCCCTATGACACAAGGCTGTATCTGTAATCGTAAAGGTAGACACCTGATATTTCACACAGTGTATATTAGTATGGCCGCTTTAACAACAAATAAAAATAAAATAAAGTTAAAAAAAAAAATACTTTAGCTTGATTTTTGACTAGTTTTCTACTCTTTTCGACCACTAAAACTGTTAGTTCAAATTCGAACTTTTATTGCACTCATATAGTATTAACTACATGGTTTTCTATTACCTAGGGCGCTTAGGCTACCTATAATTTGAAAGTAAGGAACGGCTTTTTTGTACGTAAATAATTATATCACCATGTAATTAGTTATTCATCTAAGAACTTCAGGAAAAGAGTCTCTATTCTGCCAGTAATAAAATTTAAATTGATTGTACACACAGAGCTTGATCACTGCGTGGTCTAGATTTCCTTTTGCTGCAGGTGAGCTGTCGATACCTAGCATTAGGTGGCATAACTACTCACCTCAAACTCGCATACCGTAACTTAACAAATGGAAGATTTTTACAGAATAGATCGGCTATTCCCTTGAACGAAAATCGTTGAGCCAACTAGAGAAGCATTTACATTACAATTCTATGTAGGTAACAAACAATTATAGATCTATACCTTCACACCTTTAAGTCGGTAACAATTTGCAAGTCCAACTTCGAACTGTGCTCACCCACTAACAGAAAACTAATAAACACTGCGCAGTAACACTCATTCTAAGAACATAATGAACATTACCTAGCATTGATAACGTGTTTTGACTCGTTTATTTTTATCAACGGTTGAGAAATGTCTGCTACTCACATTACTGATATGGGAAAAGAATTAATGTATGTGTGTGGTCCTGTTTTGCTGGGGCTGCATTAGCGGGTTTCGGCGAATATTCGTGTTAACGCGATTAGTGTGGTCGATTAGTTAGATCATAGGCATCATAACCGGCCATTGTCCCCTAAACAAACACCAGCTATTCACCATAGGTGTGACAGATAGCCCTCTGTGCAGAGGATGCATGGAGGCGGAAGAAACACCACAGCACGAGCTCTTGGAGTGCAGAAGTGTGGCGGTTCAACGGGCACGGACTCTTCAATCGCCGGCATCGAAGTCCCGAAGCCTGCAGCAGTCTGAAAAGGCTGCTGGCATTCTGGGAGGACCACGGATGGTTGGAGTAATTTTGAGGATATTTCTTCACACGTACAATGGCCCAATAAAGAGGCTAAATGCGGAAACAGCCCAGCTAACCTAACCTTTTTTTTTTTTTTTTTGTTGCCGGGGTGGAAAATCCTCATGGATGTCCACCGCCCTGGGAAGGGCGGAGGGGTCTGTCAGACTCTTACTGACTAAAAACCACAACAGTGTTCCCTTCTCACACTTACGCCAGGGATCACGGGAACGTACGCGCCTTCCGCGATCCCCAACTGGTGCCGGCCCGCCTCTAACCAACCACACTAGGTTAGGTCAGCTAAGGAGGCCCGGGGCCTCCTTAGCTAACCTAACCTAGTGTGGTTGGGTCGGTTGCAACGCGTAGCACTCGGGGGAAGACGATGTACTATTGGGCCACTGTCGGTAAACTGGCGTTACGTCGCATAACAGAGAACAACACAATCCGGCACGATGAATTTTCGCCTGCATAATGTAACCAAGAACATAGCGTATGCCCATACACGGCGTATTAGCGCGCTAATGCAACACGAATGTTCGCCCGCTAATGTAGCCTTGGCATTAGAATGTAAAAATAATCATGAATATTATTTATAGAAACTGATATATCTTAGCATGGTTTTCGGGATTTCTTTAACAATGAGTCACAAAGATTGCCTCGTTGATCTTGTGGTTTGGTATGATTTCCAGGTAGGGTAAAGTGTTATTGGGTTTTTCCATCAGGAATGTCTCAGTAGCAGCCTTGGAGTCTGGATTTATGTCGGTTGATGGCAATAGGCTCGCCCCCTATTATATGGCACATAAAATGCATAATTGGCGAAATGTGGGTGTAATGGGTAGATCTCTGCCTAACCCTTCGAGGATTATAGGCGTGATGTTATGTTATTCCTCGTGAATGTGGCTATCCTATCAAATATATAATGTTACTTATCCAATCCGACTGGTAATTTCAGAGATTTTAACCATCAAAAGCTCTTCAGCTTTGTAATATTAGTATAAGTACGTCCTGGTTTCCTAACGCTGTTTTCCTTCACCGATGTCAGTGATGTCCAAGATAAACTTAGAAAGTACAATAGCGGTCATAAGTGGAGTAGCAATCTTACAAAGCAATAGATTGTTTTTTTTTTAACCACTGTGCAAAGCGAATTCTGAGGTGTTTGTAGGTACTGTGTCAATAGATAATCACTTTACACACAGATGTAGGTACGGCCTGTACCACGTGTTCACCGCAATTCAAACCTTAGCATGCTACTGCGCCGGGGTTGCGGGACGTCTTAACAGGATACCGTGGCCCCGGAACGTAAAGGGCAACAGAAGGAACAGGGTGGTTTTTTAGTCAGTAAAAGTCTGACAGTCCCTTCCGCACCACCCAGGGCGGAAGGAGTCATTTGATGATTTTTACTCACCACCTAAAAAAAAAAAAAGCATGCTACTGCACTTATGACCACTTACTGTACCTACATATGAAAGTCTAACAGCACAATATCAACCTGTGCCCGCCGCCATTCAGCAGACATTTAGCAAAGGTCGTTAGGGGTTGAATAAAAATCGCAATAATCTCTCGATCAGTTAAGGCCGGTGTAATGGCGAATAAATCAGCTGGTATCAACGTTACGCCGCCTCTGTCAATAGCTTTGAGGTGGCCCGGCTCGTTGGATTAGTGGGGATCGGGCGGCCATTGGTTTTTGTTCGTAATTAATTTTGCACAAGAATTTATGAGTCACTTTTATGCTAGGTTTTTTTAAAGATTCAATCAAAAAAGAATGTTTTTTTTTCTATATTTTAAATATTCCATATAAAAATCAATTGGCATGCGTTAGTCGAAAATGGCTCGAATTTAATCTTTACAATTAAATACGTCATGGTTTATAAAATCTTTATGATCGAGACATTTTTAATCGGAAATTATTGGTATACTGTTTGCATGTCGTCATCTTTTTGTGTTATGCACAGATTTAGCTGTGGAGCTTTAGTTATTATCATATACTCACTAAGTCTTTATTATTGTAAAAAAAAAAAAAAAAGTATATACAGCATGTAACAAAAACCCTGTCCGATCCTTAAGGGTATTATTCGGCATCGTACTGCGTACACATATATACGTAACCATTTAATGGATTTTAGATTATTATTTTTCCCCAGTGAAAAAAAAAGAAGAAAGAAGAAGTTATTAAATTAAAATAAAGCATAAAAACTGATCAACGGCAACACTGATCTGACAGGGTTTTTGTTACATAGTGCATATGGGTATGTTTAAGTTCTTCACTGTCGCATTAGGGTCAGTTCACACCGAGACGCGACGTGACGCGACGCAACGTGAAGATACTTGAAGAGGCCAGTGACTTCGCGCTGCGCCGCGCTGCGCCGCTCGCCGCCGCGAGACGCATCGCAACGTCGCCGCTCTTGCACGTCATTCTATGCGCGCGTACCGGCGATTCACCGCTGCGTCGCGATGCGTCTCGCGGCGCCGCGCGGCGCAGCGCGGCGTAGAGCGACGCATCGCGGCGTAGAGCGACGCATCGCGACGTAGTGCTGCGTGGTGCAACGTATTCTAAATTCTTACAATGAAATGTGTATCTTTTCGTGTAGAAAATAAAGTTATATTTTGAGTCGCTCTTTTAAAGTGTGCACGCAGCGTCGCGTAGCGTCGCGTCTCGGTGTGAACTGACCCTTAGGGTAAAATCTGTAATGATAGTGTAAGCTCTGTTATAAAAAAATAAAATAATAATAATAATAATTTCCGCATTTTTAAAACATTTACATTCTGACCAGTCTCTGTCAAAAATACCTCCAATTTTCATTTTTGACAAGTTTCTGACATTGATTTTCGCTGTGATGAGATTATGACTACATTTTAAAGGATTTTTATAATTAAAGAAATTCGCTTCCAGTGGGATTCAACAAAATGAGTAGGACCACCCATCTCATTCGTCTTATCCACTTTATTCTACCGTTCGTATGAAGTCCATTATCGAGTGCTGGAGATCGGCGGATAACGCTCATAATTTGCAATAAATATAAGGGCGGAGGTGTCGCCGCCTTTGTTGCCGGTTCGATTCCCGGCTGTGGCGGATTTTGTGCCATAACTTTTAGATTGGCGATCATTTTTGTTCGTGTTTTTGATAAGGTTTTTAGGATTATATTGTAGTAACTTCGGACTTGAGAGAAAAAGTGAGATATAAATAACAATTTTCCGTTTATTTTCTACCATTTCTTAATGCGGTTATAGCAATAAAATTTAACATACGTGAACAGTAAATTATATATCATATTTCCTATGATAGCTACCCTTTTTTTCATCTAATAGTGAGTGGAATCGAACTCAGGACCCCACAGTTAACAATCGCGCTTGCGCCCATGACAATAACGGGGCACTGAAAAAGGTACCTTACCCCCTGACGTTACAGGGACGGGGCCCCAAACGCCTGCCGGGGTTGCGGGACGTCTTAACAGGATACCGTGGCCCCGGAACGTAAAGGGCAACAGAAGGAACAGGGTGGTTTTTTAGTCAGTAAAAGTCTGACAGACCCTTCCGCCCCGCCCAGGGCGGAAGGAGTCATTCGATGATTTTTACCACCTAAAAAAAAAAAACCCCTGACGTTCAAGTGTGAAGGTTGGCTTTTATATTTATATTATAAAAGACATTGTTAAAAACTTACATGTATTACTGCTAGACACTTTCCTTAATCGGCCAGACGAACTTTCAACCCACTTGTTCAAGATTGGAACTTTTAAGCCATTATTAAATCCATAGTAAAAAGACGAAGATCTGACGACTTTGGACTCTTGTACTATAACATGTGGAACAAGAAACATCGAAATTAACAACATTGTAGTGTTGGGAGGATAGTATCGACTATCAAGTATCAAAACATCGATAGTAAAGTTGACATCGATAAAATTTAAATTTGCATTCGAAGATAAACGTTTAGTGCTTTCAACAAAGACTAATAAAAATACAGAAGGTACACTGTATTGAGCAGTTAAAAAGTTCGCTCTCATATTTACCTATGTGTTATTTGTCTCACGGGGCAGATGACAGATAGGCAGGCGTATTCTTAGGGCAACGAATCATCATCGTCATACAATGTGGCAATTTCAGATTTGTGAACTCGTCCCATTGACAGCTTTGGGGAGGTATTTTTGATGCCTTTAGATAGAACCATGAAGGGAAGTTATATTCCCTTCCAGTCTTACTGGAATGCAGCTGTGTACCAGTATTTTAAACGGAGCGACTGCCTATCTGACTGCCAAAACTTAGTTACTGGGTATCACGACACCCCCTTGGTAAGACAGGTTGTCAGACTTTCAAGATTCTGACTACCCGTAACGACTGTCAAATATCTACGAATGTCAGCCGGGACTAACGGTTTTACGTGCTTTCCGAAACACGGGAATAATATTACTTATAATTTTTGTATTATGTTTCATTAAGAATTTAAAAACAATTAAACTGTCACATAAGATTAAAACAAGACATAATTATAAAATATTTATTTGAAACCATTAAAATCTATAATCATTAAGATTTAACTAATTTCATTACTTGTTAAGTAGCTAAAAACTATTAACAAATGCTGTTAACCAGTAATAATAAATATTTAAACCAAAGATGTTTGACGGTAAAATTTACTAATTGATGTTAAGTGAAACTGTAGATTATTTAACAGAAATTAATTATTGAAATTGAAATGATGATGTCGAATCGAGTTTTAAACTTGTGACGTTTACGATATTGCCTTCGTCATAGAGTTGCACTGATAGTAATAATTGGATGTAGAATAAATCAAATGGATACTTGACTTTTTGTGGAATGCAGTTCAATAAATACATTCAATTATTTGATTACAAAAATAGTTTATTGTTTAACACATAAATTATTCTTTTATACATGGAATACTGCCTCTTTGGTGTTTGATTTGAAAATCGAATTATTTTTTTTATCCTGCGTAGGAAAAGGAGGTTGCCTAGTACTTAAACGCATACATACAAAAATTACCTGAGAGACCTAGTCGCAAATATCATAAGTGGAAAGTACACACTTACTGTCAATGCTACCGCAGACAAACCGCGATATTACATAATATAACGACATTTTTTATCTCCTGAATCTCTTGAACTAAATTTAAACTGAAATCTTGATAAGAAAAGTAAATATTTACAATCATATCAGCGTCAACCATCTGTTAAGACTGTACTCACTGATAAGCGATATGATAGAGATAAGATAACTCTGTCTATTTCTATTTTCTCAGCGATAAACAGACGCAGATTTTATCTTCTCATTGTCTTAAGAATGCCTCTTTTACTTAGAAGTTATTTAGGGCTCTTTTAATTTAAGCGGTGCCTGTTTCAGTGTTAGAGAGGTGCGGGTGTCATATGGTACACGGAGGGTTGTTTTAATTCATAGTTTTATAACACCCTTAAAGACCTTTGACAGTCCTTCTCAATCGCTCTACGAAAAAAATTGAAGTCGGGATCGAAATATTTGTCAACAATTTTTTTTTTGTTGTCTGTTTTGGACAATCTATTATAATATAATAAAGCTCAAGAACTTTTTTGTGTTTGTTTGTGTGTTTCTTTAAACGCGCTAATCTCTGGGACTTTCAGTCCTATGTATGGATTATGTAACATAACGCTACAACCCACGGGAGCAAAGCAGAAACCATTGACGTACCTTTACACAGCTGAAAAAAACCACACTTAAGAAGTCGTAGGGAGCAGTTAGTAGTGGATAATTGACAAGACATCATTAGGCCACGTCCTTTACAAAATATAAACAATATTGTGACATTTTAATTGACAAGACATAAATAGGCCACGAGGCCACGAACTTTTAGAAAAAAAAAATATTGTGACATTTCTGTGTCCCACTCCTTTACTCTTCTCCAAACCATCATTTAGGTACTTACAATAAGATCTGTCGGCACACGTCGTTAGCAAGATGGCGACTACAAGCTACAAGACAGTTTGCATTAAACACTTGTACCTACACTCAGATAAGTACATCATAACCAGTTCGAACTGCAATTTTCCGGATCACTCCAGTTTTATAGATGTTTCTAGATTATTATGATGAGGTTAGATAAAGATAATAGTTTAAATGTGAGGTTGCTTGTAAGTGGTGCTAATAATATAGGTACGGGATTATTTTTCAATCACTGTGCCTACCTATATTTATTTACTTACTACCTTATTATGGCTGTTAGTAAACCCGTTCTGGGGGCCTACCACAACCTCTTAAAACAATATTATTTTAATATTACTTTGCCTTCCGCACTGTTCGATTTTCAACCGAGCCGAGAGTTGAAAAACCGCCTTCAAAAACTACAAAATAAAAAAATTACTTTAGTTTTGGAAGTCGGTGGCTGTGGTTTTGTTTTTTGTTATGTAGGTAAGTATTGCCACCGACTTCCAAAACTAAAGTTATTTTTTTATTTTGTAGTTTTTGAAGGCGGTTTTATTTTTTTGTAAAAAAAGCTTTTTATTTTTCACTTTTTAGTTCTTGTGTGTTAATGTTTGAAATCATTACAAAAAGCCCTTTCAAACAATACCTCACACGATATATTTAATTTTGGAAAGTAGTAGGAGGGGGGTTGACGTACCCCCTCCGTCTCTTCCTTCAGTCAGTCATCGACTACACGTATAAACAAAGCAATTAAGCAATTTTACTTGTTACGACAGTTATGCTGTGATCCTTTATGGAGTTCCGTTCCATATCTCCGAAGTTCATCATCAGATCATGACAATATTTCTATGGGACCTATTCGGAAGTATACTCTATCAAACAAAAAAAGAATTATCCAAATCTATTCATAATTGGCTGAGAAATCAGGTAACATACATACAAAAAAAAAACATACGCGCCGAATTGAGAACCTCCTCCTTTTTGAAGTCGGTTGAAAATGCAACAACAGAAATGACAAAGTAATATTAAAATATGTTATAAGAGATGGCGGTAGGCGCCCTGAGTACTATGACTACTAGGACGCAGTCACGGTGTTCAATCTACTTGTTTGAAATGCATTTTATTTATTAACTAGGTTTTTCCCGCGACTCTGTCTGACTAAATGTCGGTTATCGCGAACGCGGACGAAGTGGCGGAAAGAAAAGTTGCCTATGTCCTTTCTTGGGTTTCAAACTAATTCTGTACCAAATTTTATCAAAAATGGTTCAATAGTTTAGTCGTAAAGGACAACAGACAGACAGAGTTACTTCCGCATTTATAATATTAGTCTGAATTTTGAGAATATATTTGTTTTTACATTTGTGTAAGCAATACAGTATGTACAAAAAGTTGGTTAATTAAAAGAATCCACTTATAAACGTATGTATAATATTAACAGAAACGCAAAGATATCTTAAGAATCATACAAATAAAGGAACGAAAAAGGAAATCACCAAAAAAGAATTACTTACAAAATGGTTACACGTCAAAGAAACAGTTTTTCATATGTTAGACATCTGCCTTACTTGCAATTAAAAAAAAAAAGAATGGATGCTGTTTATTTAGCCCTATTGTCATTGATGATAATCATACTAGGAGGAATTCTAGATACGGTAAATCCAAAATAAAAAAATATTGGCAGGCAAGACCTTCAATGAGGAAATTAAGACGCAGTTGTTTGAAAACGCAAGCAGTGAGTAAGCAAGCACTGCTCATTCCTTTACGGAATACTCAAAGCCACAGACCGCATAATTTAAATGAATAGCCATATCAACAAAGGTCAATACTCCCACGACACCTAAGTACTTATATAAACACTAAAAGCTCTCTATCCCCCGATAAAACCCAATCAAATTCTCAACAGCAGTTTAGTAGCAAGTCGCCACAGACGGACATTGATATTGAGCCACAAATATAGATAATGACTCAATATATTGAATGGCGTCTGCCAGTCAGAGCGATAAATAATGTTCGATAACTATTTTAAGTAATAAATGACGCAATGTAGCTCGGCTTAGTAATTGAAATAACACTATTGTTTGATATTTAATCTTTGTTTGTTTGGTAGGTACCTAGTTAATTAATATTGAGATGTTTCTATGCATCATTAAATAGAAGGATTTGTTATTTTTAGGATATTGATAAATTTTATATCAAATCGGGAAAGGGGACTCCCCGCTTTAACAATCTGAAGAACATAATAAAGATAAATATGTGTAAGTATATACATTTATCCCCACAAATTCTGGTTCCTTTTCTTGTAGTTTTACAAAACTGAAGATAAATAATTATAAGTAGTGTTAAATAATAATTAACAAGGTACTTTTACAATATATCTTAAGCCCCCTCTCGGTTTAAGTATAAGAGAAACCTGTGCTTAAAACATAAAGACGTGTCAGAAATTATCGTTCAACAATATACATACATACATACATAAACTCACGCCTTTTTCCCATGGGGGTAGGCAGAAACCACAGAACGCCACCTGCTACGATCAACAATATAACAAACAGTTAAATATAAAAAGCATAGAAAAATCTACTTTCAATATTAGACTACACAGTAGCATATTGTTTCATTATCGTAAGTCAAGAAAGTAAGCGCTTTAATATTGGGCCATTCATTTTTGGGAAAATGATATTTTAAAAGTGGAATAAGTCTCCAAACTTATGTTGGCCACCTCCTTTACTTAAATTCTACAAAATTATAGGACACGTTACGTCATGTTGAAAAATATTGTGTATTGCTGTCATAGTAGAAGATACTCACACGGGACTAATAATTTAATTAGTATGCCTTAGCCTTACAGGTTATTATTCCAGATCTGGTTGTTACATGGTTGTTAACGCACCTACGATACTAAAAACCTCCTTCCTAGTTGACAGCAACTTTTATTTTCTAACAACAAAATAAGACTGACCCGATTCAGTATTAAATTAAAATATACACATCAAAAGTGTCTAGGGATCAACATCCCTAACATTGATTAGGGATGTTGATCCCTAGACACTTTTGATGTGTGTACATATTTCAAAGACAAACCATTTATTTCAACTAGGCCCTTATAAGACATTTTTAAGGTTGTTTCCTAAAGAGAAGAATGGGCAAGAAACTCCATACTTACTCTTTTTACAATATTTTGTATAAAGGATACATGTGAATGCGATGTACCTATTTATTCAAAAGTGAAGCTACTTATCCCATCTCTAACATGCTCACAAAGTACAAACCTAGGTACTCATTTATAACGCTACATAGTTGAGCTAAGTATAGCAGTGAATCAACAAGTTTAAACGCATTTAGGCAGGCGTGCCGTATCGGCGCGCCATCAGACGTTACATTACTTAGTTGCACTTCTGTTATCAACTGCGCTGTAATGTCGGTGATAAGCAGGTGCCTATCGACGGTTGCGACGATCTGTTTCTAATAGGTGCACTGTTACGTGTACTTGTTGTAATTCTTGTACTTTATTTTGTTCCTACTGGTTTATCGACATCTTGTTTGTGTACATGCGAGTTTATTGTGATGTATTGTAAAAAAGGTATTGTAAAAAAATATGTGATTCGATTCCACACACAAAACTTTTACAATGGATTCAATACATGAACATTAAATTTATCATCCGTTATTAGAAATAATCTTATGTTCCTTAAATGTTGACCGTGTATGTGTTGTCCTTTCGGTAAAAGTCTGTATTGCCACCTTGTATATTTTTGTAAACCACCACATACAGGAGGAATTCTTTGAGAAGTCAACGTACTTTATAAAAAAAAGAAAACAAAAGTTGTTAAAGTTATTTATTTTTGATGAAAATAAAGTATAGACGTTCGTCATCATAAGTAATTAAAAATCAATTAATCATGTTGAGAATTCCACATGAAAAAAACGTAAGTATAGAGGTTTTCCATAAACTTCATAAACCTACGATCTTCTTCTTTATCGTGTGGGCAGTAAGGTCTAACGACCCCACACACTCTAGTGTCAGAGTTTCTAAACCGCCTCAAGGGTCTCTGACATGGTTTGAGTTGACCAGTAATAGGCTGGTATATGTCCAGGTTTCCTCACGATGTTTTCCTAAACCTACGATATAAAAGGTTTTGATCTGCTATTAAACTTTTCCGTCATCATGTTCATTACACAAAAAAAAACTTTCTATTTTAATAACTATCCGTTTGTACTCACCTACCTACGTACAACAATCATCAACTAACCACAAAAGTACGTCAAAAGACATACCAACCTATAGCCCAACTTCAAACACCAAAATCCCTTCAAAAACACCAACTCACCCACAAATCCACCCACTTGTCACACTCCTAACTTAGTTAAACGTCCATAAATAACTTAGATGGACATGAAAAGCTACTTGACTCAAGCCTACCTGTGCTACATCAATTAGATTGAAACTTAACGCGTTGTGCATAGAGTGCCGACTGTATCGCGACGGTTAATGGCGCGAAAATCGCTGATAACACCCCCCACTCGCCCCCATTCAACCCGCTTACACCCCCAGTTTCACCCCAACGCCTCCCGGTATCAGGGGGCTAAAGATCTCCGATCGGTGTAATTGTCTGGTAATAGATAATAGTTCCGACTTTGCGGCTGATTTTTGATTTGCTGGGTAGATGGCTTTTGGATGTATTTATCTGTGGGAGTTGGCCCAGTTTTGTAGATATCTAAACTAATATTAAGTAAGTAAAATTGTCAGTTTGTTTGTATGTGGTAATCTCTGGAAGTGCAGATCCGATTACAAAAAATCTTTTACTGATAGACAGCTACACTATTGTCGACTTTCATGTATAAGTTATGTTTTATTATAGAATACTTAGTACCTATTATCATAGGTAGTGAGTATTTAACATCAATCCTTCAATTGTTCGTTTCAATGAAAAAGATTATTTTTCTTCAAATGAAAAAATATAAAGCTGGACTTTTAATTAAATGTAAGTCTAAAATCGCCAATCCGCCTTGAGCATGCGTGGTGATCAATGCTCGTGCCTTCTCTGTATAAGAAGAGGCCTTTGCCCTGCAATAGAGTAATAATAGGGTGGTATTATTATTATTTATGAAATTATAGTCCCAGCATGGACCACACTATTGAAACCCTACAGTCAACAACCAAAATTACCGATATATTTTTTTGTTTTATTTTATTCGGAAAACTTACAGGCAAAAACTATAAAGATTATGGCCAATTACAAGTTTTCATTTATAGAAATTATTAAGTAGCAAAAACGACTAAACCACTAAACCGATATTGATGAAATTTGGTACGGGGCAAGTTTGAACCCCAAATGTGAACTTAGGCTTCTTTTTATTATTCCACGACTTCATCTGCGTTCGTTATAACCGACATTAGCACAGCTAGAAAATATATAAAAAAGGAATCAAAAATTGTTTTATAAAGATCCTTTTTTTCACATGATTATTGAAGTACCTACACCAAATATTAAGCCCGCCACCCCACCTCAACATTAACTATAGCTATACTATTTTTTCCGCTCAGATTTCCTTTCGGTGGCAGTCGACCCGTCTTCCATTCGCTCAATCATCGTCTTATCTCGTCGGCTATCGGTAGGTAATACATTGTATCACATTTTCATAAGAGATTCATTTACCTTGAGTTTTGCTCACCCTCTGTCGAGTGGGTGTGTTTCCATTGTAAAGCAGGAATGCTGATTGAAAAACCGTAAACGTATGTTTTAAAAGTCATTTAAAGTAAGAGGGTAATTAGTATTATTTTTTTGATTCGGATAATGTAGGGACCAGTTTAAAAAGATAATTCGGGTTTTAGAAAAAGTTCGGTTTTGTACAGCGTCTTTGTCATTTATAGATGTGAACAATCTTTTTTAAATACTGGATTTTCCTTTATAACGGCCGTCTACTGTACCTACCTACATAGCCACGCGTTTTCTTACTATTATATCTCAATTTCGGAAAAAGGAAAATGACTTTTATTTACTTAATAATATTAGTAAATACCTACATAATTAGAATTTCAGGTAAACTTTCTGAAGTCCTTATTTTTTCACTAATGATGTAATTTTAGTGCTTATTGACAAATGAGCACTAGAATTGCAAAATTTGTGAAAAAATATGTTATCATTTATTTTGAAATAAAACATTATTAAAGAACTTGCTTTTCAACTCACTCAAAAATCTCGTATCGTAAGTTCCAGTGGACACGCGCTCGGAGGGCGGGCGGGCGAAGGCTGCTCCTCGCGATAGCGCCCTACCTTTGTTCTGACGAGCTATCTCCACCCAGGGATCACACTAAATTATTTATCCTTTTTCCCCATGAGGTGAGAAGTGCCGATCATGGGGAAAACAGATGTTGAGGAGATGGGTTATTTTACCTTGTCATCATTGTAGTTTTTATTTCTGAAAATGGCTGACAAGTTTTATTGTTGTCAGTTTAGGAGTTATTTCTGCCAAAACAAACCTAGTCACATCAAAATTTCTACCATTTTGAGGGGTACAAGTCTAGGTATGTACAGAAAAAAAATAATCTGCAAAATTGAAATTGAAAATTTTATTTTGTAAGCATAAAAGGATGAACATTGAACCGTGTTGCTGAAGGATAATATAACACATTTGCTATATTCATTAAGTTTGACGTAATTAATATAATTAACTAGCGACCCGTCCCTGCTTCGCACGAGTGCAATGTAGATTCATAAACCTTCCTCTTGAATCACTCTCTCTATTAATTAAAACCGCATCAAAATCCGTTGCGTAGTTTTAAAGATCTAAGCATACATAGGGACAGACAGCGGAAAGCGACTTTGTTTTATACTATGTAGTGATGAGAGAAGTGTAATATTACGTAGTACACTCTCTAATTTATAAGCGTTTGCCCGAGACTACATCCGCGTTATAATTATGTTGGTAGTCGCAGTTGTAGACCAAGCCTATAATCCTTTCTTGTCCCAGCTTAGTCTGTACCAAATTTCATCAAAATCGGTTCAGTGCTTTAGCTGTGAAAGAGTAAAAACAAACAACAGTACGTATTAGCTTCCTCTAATTTATGTTAACACATTGCCGGAAAAATCTTTACAATCAGCTTTAAAGTACCAAAGAGTATGTATGTATTCGTAATTCGCAGATAAGGCGTTATCTCTTAAGAGAATTGGGAATTCAGATGAAATGTCGCATCTGTGTTATCAGGAAGTAACTTATGTTTACTCGAATGAAGAGCTTTTATGTTCTTTAAAAGAGAATGAAAGAAAGAATAACTGTTTTCATGGTTGTAAACTTGTACAGATTAATAGAAATATGACAACATAAATATGTAAGTTTAATTTTAAAACTACAATTTATTTTATTACTATTTTTTTTTTAGTCCTTAAATTAAAGCAATATGACATTCATTGGCGCCGATTCCCTTGTTTACAAACTAAACTAAAATTTGACTATTTCTATCTTTTTCTGACCAATAAAACAAGAAAGGGGCGGAAATAAATAGAGCTGTCAAGTTTAGTTAATCTGAAACTTCCATGCAATGACATGTCAGTAAGTCCAAGTTTTCTCACGATGTTTTCCTTCACCGATGTCAGTGATGTCCAAGATTAACAGACTAAGAAAGTACATTTATGGATTGAAAAAGTCACATTAGTACTTGCTTGGTATCGAACCCGCAACTACATGCCTAAGAGGCGGGCTTAGCCACATATCAAATACCAAATAAAATTCAAACGGCACCCATTAAATCGATTTACATACAAATCAATCACTAAGAAATTCAACGCTGCCGATTCACGTCAAAACGATTGTCGGAATCGATTCTCGATTCCCGATCACGCGTCAGGTATCAATTACTATCGTTACTCGATCGGAACTCGTTTTCTCGCCAGCAAGTCGCGGCCGCGCGCCGGTATCAGAACGATAATGTCACCTGTGATCAATCTGTAGGCCCTTCTCACAAGTAATCTCATATGAAATATTTCTTGTTCCGCGAGGTAGCGCGATAGGGTTTGTATCGATGGAGGGTTGGTCAAATATTCGAGGTGGTGTGTGAGGGGTTAAAATTGTTGGATTTATATATGAGACTAGTTTATGCCCGCAACTTCGTTTTACCCTCATTCTTTTTCTGAAACAAAAGTGGCATTAGTTACTCCTTATAATATCTGTTATCTGCGAGGGAAAGTCCAGCTGTTTTGAAGATTAGCCGGAACAAACAGACATATGATTTTTTTGTGTTTGTCTGTCTGTTTGAAAAACAGACAGACAAACACAAAAACAAGCTGTTATCAAGCTGTTATTTTGATTTTTCAAACAGACACTTTTTTCTTTATTTGTTTAAGTAACGTTATTTTAAGTTATACATTTGACTGTACACTGACTTTGTTTGTGTGTGACTGACTCCGACTGTACCTGAATAGTTTGAAAATGGTGTCTATAGTTATTTAAAAAAAAAAGTGGCCTATAATTAACATACCCAAATTCAGTCAATATGCGCTCAAAAAACATACCTATTCTATAAAACAGAAAGCCAACAGTTTACGATCACAAAGCGCGGCTATCAGCGATGTAGATGTGGCTCGTTAGTTCGAACGAGCCGGTCGGTCTCGCCAAATTGCGCGTGACGATAAACTCGGCTATATCGCACCTTTACAGAATAAGGACGTTTTTAAAATCACTCGAGTGAATTTTTGAATAGGCTTAGGTGAATGGAGGTTTATGGTACGCTTATAATAGGCTTTTTAGATGTTTTTCGTGGGTGTATGTGGTGGTTAACGTGATAATCTCGTAGAACGACTTGACGACTGGCAGACTTTCATAACTTTTTAATACCTGGCAATTGGACCATGATTTTACATGGGAAAATCTTCTTTAACGTCTTTTATTTACAGACTGTTATTGCAGAGTTGGTAACTGCTCAACATTTCAAAAAAAGAAAATCGGATATCAATACTAAGTATTCAAATTCAAATTAATAGTGTTCGATGTCATCTGCAATTTTGAAAGCCATTCGAAATTTTTGATTTTCGAACCCTTATAGTTCGAAAATTAAAAATAGCTTATGGACTTCGGATGCGAGGTCAGTTCAATGCGACAGTTTACCGTTCACAAAACTCGTCAGTTTTGAACTGTCTCCATTATTATTTACACATGAGGCAAGTGACTGAACTGACTTGCAAACTGGCCTCATGTCCGAATCCCATAATGGTTATTTTGTCGAACAACTTATGTAACAATCCAAAATTGATAAATTTTACGTGCAAACTGTCACTTCTTGAGACATTACTGTAACTTAAACTTAGTTAATACTTACTTAACATGGATTACAATGAAATCTAGATTACAAAGTAATCGTAAGATGTCATTGCACATAAAGTTACAATTCCTTATCTACATTCTGTAATAGATTACTAAATACAGTAAGCAATTGGTGTAGCAGTTTGTTGCTTAATATTTCTATTGTGTCTTCATACTGTCATTGTCGCCATTTTGTGTGATTTTGAATTTAGAACACAAAGCCCTTTTGTATGATTCTTTACACTCGAAAGCTTTTCGTATGAAAGCTTTAACCGAAAGAATTTCAACTCTAACAGAAATTACAAGTACCTAAGTCTTCAATATATATGATCGTATGTCACATGACTCCATCTCATTAACAAGAGAAAAATTTCATTTTCACAGAATGAGAGTAGTGGCAAACAATAAAATCTTACAAAGCAGTCGATACGAATAAAGAATACTAAATCACCTTATAAAATAAAAAAATCTATTTGGTCATACTCAATGTCAAAGTCAAAGCCAAACCTACTAACCTATATTTCGATCACACACCTTATTTTTCCTTCACACACCCAAAAACACACTTAGCATACGTTAAACTTTATTATGACGTAATCATTGAGCAGCGAAATGTCCGTGTTTGGACGATTACGAGATAAAAAGTCGGGGCTTCGCAAACGTGTTTAAGGTGTTTTAAGAGCTCAATTGAGCGTGACGGCTGATAACAGCATTACTACTTGTTGTGATGTATGCTCAAGTTGTCGAGGAGTTTCTTTACGGTGTAATCTTGAATGGTGTTTTGGGTTTGTGGAGTCACATTTTTGATAGCTCAAATAATTATGTCAATGTTCTTAAACAGGTTGATTTTTAACTCACTTTAAATCTTACAGGGGAAAAGAAATACCTATAAATATAAACAACTTCTATTAAGAGACCAACTTTGAAATATTTTATGAAATAAATTATAAAACAATTAAGTATGTTTTTACTGTCAAAGATCCACGTATGACAGCCGGGACTAACGACTCGATTATGTTTTTACTGTCAAAGATCCACGTATGACAGCCGGCACCAACAGCTTAAAGTGCTTTCCGAGGCATGGAGGAGTTTCGATGAGTAACGATGGTCACCCATCCATGGACCTACCCCGGTAAGCGTAGCTTAACCTGATGGATTAACCCGTGCAGCTGCTAACTTAGCCACGAGCTCCTCGTAAAAAAATATTGATCGTATTATGGTAAATTTTTGTAGAGAACTGCAGATTTTTTTTATCAAATTTCAGAGTTGGTCCCATAATTAAAATTGAAAACCCCTTTTAAGAATTAAAAGTCAGTCAGTCAGAAAGTCAGTCTATTGGTAAGTTGCGAAAAGATTTCTAAATCATAAACACAAAATCTCAGCCACAGTCACCCATTTATTAATAGTAGGCACATAGGCAAGACAATTTTCACACAAAATTACATACATCAAATGTTCCATATCTGTTTATCAGACGGGGAGGGGGTCGTAGGGGGTGGGGGTAGCTTGCAACGCAGAGATAACGTTTAAAAGTGAAGTTGGGGTTGTTTATTACACCCCATACTAGGTTCGCGACGCGGTTCTGTTTGGGTTTGAAGTATCGGTTGGTTTTAAGAGCTGTTTTAAGTACTTTTACAATAAAATTATGTATTATTTTTTTATATTGATTTTTTATTTTGACTGCCTCGTTGGTATAGTGGTCGCAAAGCGTGACTGCTGAGCATGAGATCTTGGGTTCGATTCCCAGGCCGGGCAAAGTGTTATTGGGTTTTTCCATCAGGAATTTCTCAGTAGCAGCCTCGGAGTCTGGATTTGTACCTCGTGTGGTTCGATTTGAGAAGTTTACGCTTTCAGAGTAAACTTCTTTACGGCTTATACAAGAAAATCGTGCTACCTGTACCCACACTTTCTTACTAAAACAGGTCAAAAAGCCTTATCAGTCTAA
Source organism: Hoplodrina blanda (assembly GCA_949316365.1). Classification (NCBI taxonomy): domain Eukaryota; kingdom Metazoa; phylum Arthropoda; class Insecta; order Lepidoptera; family Noctuidae; genus Hoplodrina; species Hoplodrina blanda. The sequence goes on from OX438581.1 coordinate 15,804,932, forward strand.
AGGTAATGCAAAGAAAAGTATTTAATTACAAGAACCCGTGGGTAATTTGGCGAATTACAAGGTAATTCTCGCTAGAGGGCGCTGGGGAGGTGATAGAGCGTGGCAATATCCGCTGAAGCAACAGGCAAAAACACCCTACCGACCTAATATTAACTGTATGTTTCACAACATAAGGTTGGAATTCAATTGAGTTGACCTCACAGAAGTATAGAGATCAAAGTCAAGGTAATTTGGACTGTAAAGTTGTAGGGTATGGTTGGAATTTGATTGGTCTCGATGAATAGATGTATTATCGGTTGATTTCGTTGTTAAAATGTCTGTTGTGCGTTTTAGTTTTGTTGATTTTTTATCGATTGCTTGTATTGGATCGACTGTGTCTAGTTTTAGGTTAGTCGAACTAAATTTAGTACAATTTAAATAAAAATAATTAAGTACTACTGGATAAATTTATCGAGGAAGGAAAACATCGTGAAGAAAATATCCTTATAATTAATTAAGTCTTAGAAAAATTTCATAAATAAGATATTTTCGAAATGTCATTTTTAAAAAACGATAATATCAAGAAATCTCTGTTTCTATGGAAAACTTAAAATCGGTTGAATTTAGCTGTAACATAATTCTCCGAAAATGTTCTCTAATTACTTTTTACGGTTCATTTATTTCTTAAGATTACAAATCACTTTTACAGAAATAAATACTTAAAATTACTCAATTTATACATTTTTCTTTTTTCTTTTTATTATTTTTTAGAACTATGTATCCTGCTTATGCCTAAGAAATTTCATTAAAATCAGTTTATTCAATTTTATTAATAAAGAATTGCAAGTTTGTATGTACAATCAACAAAAGAGATAGGTATGCAGTGTCGTCAGATATAGTTAAAGTTTTCTTGGAAACCGATGGATGTTTTCAAATATATTTTAATTTAAAAAGTAGATAATAACCAGTACATTAATTAAGTTACCTTTTAATCGATGCTATCCATCGGTTTATAAGAAAACTCCAACTATATCTGACGACCCTGGATACCTTTGGTTGACTATTAGAGAATGCCTAGGCAAAGTCCGCCTTTGCACTTTTGTTGCAAAAAGTTTAAATAAATACCTATCTCTTTTGTTAAATGTACTTTTTTTTCATAAATACTTACTCCATTTTCATTCAACCACAAAACAAGCCAGCCAGTAGGTACATTACAAACAGAGTTTATCGCTCCCGCCCAGCCCTAGATACAATCAATTTAATTATCACTACAAACATGGCGGTAAAAATGTATGCTTTCCCTACCCACATCAAGACGTACCCACGTCATGATGTTTATTAATTCAGGTGTGCTATTTATCATATAAAACCTTAACTGATGGTAATTTATATGAGATTCAGCGTAATTTAGAAAAATACCCTTCTTTAATTTTAACACGAGAAAAGGCTGAAAATTGCATTACAAAACAGGCAATCGTTCATGTTTATGGGAGACTATCTTTTGACCGTGACTTTGTACGCATGTTTTTTTTTATTATTCCCTATTATTTTAAAAAAAATATAGCCTTTGTTATAATGTATTACTCTATTTTAATATTTTTTCTCAATTTTATTCAGAAAGGTCAAAATTACTAACATCACACTTTTACTAATATAAAATGCATTTAAATTCGATAATAACAAATTTTACTTCAATTCATTTTAATTCTTGTTTTTTAGTAGACCGTACCAATAAATAATACATTTAAATTAAAAACAAAAAAAGAATTCGAAATTCAAAATTGATTTCATTCGGAACCTTTGGGTTCTCGAACGAAAAATTTATGTGACAAATTGTCAAACTGCTATGACCATTGATTGGTTGACTGAAATATGAACAACCAATCACAGCACCTCTCGCGTTTGACAGTTCGTCACTCAAATTTTTCGTTCGATACGGCCCCACCCCCATTTCTGAACAAAGTTTTTCCTAAGAAACCAACTATTTACTGAAAGAGGCACAACATTGAAGTGATATCAATTACTCTTATCAGTAAAAACCATGTAGGTACCACATCAGTAATGTTCTACTATCAAAGGACAATGCGAGGACAGAGAACTGAGTAAGTACCTATCGTACAAGGAAACGAAATCGACCTCGAATCGACTCCTTTTGTTTTTATCGATTTAACGTTTCCGCGTTACATATCGATTACCACTGTCAAATATTTTAATTGAAAGGCGGTGCAAATATGTATAGATTGTATGTAGGAACATACGTATATCCTCACGGCTGCAGAATTCTGAAGTTTCAACTCTGAAATATGAAAAAAAAAACAGGTGTTCTTAGGTGTGTTCAAATTTATCACAATTAAAATGTATGGAACAGCAGTTAATTTTTTTATATTTCAAAGATCTCTGAAGAAGTCTGGTATTGCCATTTCGCCTTGAGCTAGTGTGGTGATTAATGCTCATGCCTTCTCTGTATGAGAAGAGGCCTTTGCCCTGCAGTGGAGGTAGTATGCTGATATTATTTATCTAAATCTAAATATATATAACTCAAAGGTGACTGACTGACTGACATAGTGATCTATCAACGCACAGCCCAAACCACTGGACGGATCGGGCTGAAATTTGGCATGCAGGTAGATGTTATGACGTAGGCATCCGCTAAGAAAGGATTTTGAAAATTTACCCTCTAAGGGGATGAACGGGGTCCGACATTTACACGAACAAAGTCGAGGGCAAAAGCTAGTTAATTATAAAAGCGAAAAGGTCGTAAACTCACTCATCATGAAATATCGAAAACCACTTAACGTATAAAGATGAAAGGCAGGGAGGTAGATTATATAATAGTTAGTAGATGTCCGCTAAGAGTTTTGGCTGAAAGGTGTGCTGTATCGGCGTTTCCGCGGCCAGCTACGCGACACCTCGCAGCGTAACACGACGCCGACAATTCGTGTGCAGTAATTTTTATAGGTTAATTATATAAAATATATGGATTAGTTTATAGTTAGGTATTGTACTTATTTATTTTAGTATTTGTGTTCTATGGGCCTCAGTTGCCTGAAATAAAGGTTTATTCTTATTATTATTATAAAGAGATGATACGGGGGTCCGACATTTACGCGGACTCTTTTTTCTTCAACTAGCTTCGCCGCCGCTTCGCCCGCGACTTCGTCCGCGTCAAAATTTGTTTCTGCATAGTCATAATGAAACATTGCTCACCCCCCAAAGCAAATAGCGTGATAATATATAGCCTATGGACTAATTTGGCCAATGTGAAATATTCATACATTTGAACAGAATCTATCCGGCAGTATTCGCGTGATGCTCTAACAAACATACAGACAAAAAGACAAACAGACAAAAATTCTAAAAAATATATTTTCGGCATTAGAATCACTGCCCGACCTCATAGCAATTACTCTTTTTCAAAAATATTAAATGTACAGTTTTGACTTCGCTACGATTTTATTATATTAAATTAATAAAAATAAATAAATAATAAAATATATGTATAGACGACCTCATAGCAATTACTCTTTTTCAAAAATATTAAATGTACAGTTTTGACTTCGCTACGATTTTATTATATTAAATTAATAAAAATAAATAAATAATAAATAATAAAATATATGTATAGACGACCTCATAGCAATTACTCTTTTTCAAAAATATTAAATGTACAGTTTTGACTTCGCTACGATTTTATTATATTAAATTAATAAAAATAAATAAATAATAAATAATAAAATATATGTATAGACGACCTCATAGCAATTACTCTTTTTCAAAAATATTAAATGTACAGTTTTGACTTCGCTACGATTTTATTATATGTATAGAAGATGGGATCGAATTTGGGGTATATGTTCAGCATATTACGTCATTTTTACCCTCTAAAAGATTGCCAGTGACGAAAATTCAACATGTTTAGGTACTATTTAAACACAAAACAAATCTCAATTAAAAGTCCTTGCTATGGTACAAATAAACCCGTCTGTGTGTGTGTAGGGGCGTCAGTCGATAAGGACGTATTAGCACATTCCGCCGGCGAGCCACTGTATTTATTCTTATCCGGAATAAGGCAGGTTACACCCCTAGTGACGGGCTGATATCGATAACGTTTGTTTGTAAGACTTGTGTTGGGGTGTACGACATATCGATGTTTTGCTTCTTGAAAAGCTGTTTGAATTTGAGACGTGTCATTTTTACATAGAATGGAGTGGAACTCTTTACCTGGGTCTGTATTTCCGTAAGCATTCGACCGTAATCTTTTCAAAGTTAAAGTGAACAGGCTTCTTCTGGGAAAGCTCACTCCATCGTAGACTTTGTCTTCGTCACCTCTGACCTATACTAGAGTCAAGTAGAATAAAACAAAGTCGCTTCCAGCAATTTTGATCAAAACGGAAAGCGGAGCTTAGCGGATTGTTTATGTATCTACATTGTACCCATGCGAAGCAGGGGCGGGTCACTAGTTATAAATACAAGACCATACTTGTAACAAAAATGAAGATATTATAGTCTCTAATGACTTTGTCTCCTATGAATTTATCTACAGACAGTAGAAGGTATACGTATATGTATACATACTGGCCATAACCTACAAAAACCGTATACCTTAATATAAATAAAAACGTTCTTTAAAATGCATCCCTCTATTTACAACTTGGTGGACGTAACGAATGTTTGTAAATGTGACGTATTTTAACTTTTAGTAAGTAATTGACATAAAATTATAATCAATTACTTACTATTCTTCGGTATTAGCTATTTAAATACATAATGTTGTTATTGTAACCCGCCACATTCCAGCGAGGTGTAAACTTAGCTCGACTGGGTTGTAGGATATTACTTCTTGATAAATAAAAATAGAAGTACTCCATTACTCAATACCTATCATCGAACCCCGCACCAATCAAACAAACACTCAATAAAAACAAAATTTATTACACTATCGATATATTCCATCCCATCCCTACTCCTCACAGAAGGGGGTGAAGCGTCGCTTGGCGCTGCGAGATAGCGCCGATAACATCGCCGGGTGGCGGCCCTGATAGTACGAATAATAATAATTTTATTATCGCGATCCAGGGCTGCCACCTCTTTGTTAATGCTGGATAGTGACGCTCGTGAATTTTAAAGTAATGAAGTGAGAAGTTTCTGTGTTGTGATAAGGGGTTTATTGTGTTATGTTTGTGATGATAGGATTGATAAGGATTTCTATATTTTTTGGTAAATAGTAGGGCAATATTTTTTTGGACTTTTAATTCCGAGATTGAGCCCGTGCCTCGAAAAGTAGATAAAGCTGTTGGTCTTTTGTAGTCAGAAGCCCGATTTTACAACCAGTCTTACCAAGGAGTATCGTGTCAATAACTGAGTTGTGGAGGTCAGATAGGCAGTCGCTCCATTTAAAACACTGGTATTTAGCTGCAGCCGGTTAGACTGGAAGCCGACCTCAACAATGCTGGAAAAAGGCTAGGCAGATAATAATGCGTACCTAAAAACTAGGTAGCTGCTTGATCCTGTTAAAGAAGCACAATTTTTCAGCACTGTTTTCAGAAGGTTGCTTTATTTCGTCGTCCATTCTTCATCTGAACAGGTTCTACTTTAAAAAGCATACCATGTCATCTACTGATTCCCGAAACTCCAGATAAGTGACATCCAGACTCTGCTCACGACTTTATCCACACGGAAGTCAAGTATACTTAAAAAACATAAGACTATGGCAGTGGCAGTGAAATATTTTTTGTAATCAAACCATTACTTTCAGAGAACACCTCTTACAAACAAGCAATACCTCTTTATAATACTCGTAAGTAAACGTACTAGTAATTGTCCGCGATTTCGTCCGCGTGGAAGTCAAGTACCTATAACATACCACATAATTATCCTATGACACTAGGCAAAAAAGTCGGACCTGTACTTTCCCTTACAAGAAAACTAGATCACTTCAAAATATTAAGGAAGAAGATTACAATAATCCCACTTCAAGATCACCCTACAAAAAAAACAACAAAAAATAAAAAAAGCACATACGCAGTGACCGTCAAAAATCATCCTCGCATCCGGCTTAGCTTCAGAGGGGGATCCCCCCAGGGGATGGTGGGTGGTGGGGTCTTATCGCGAAGTCGCAGATTGAATATATTTCATGTGTAAGTTAATACGAGCTATACTTGCGAGATTTTGCACAGTTTTCCACTAACTGTAGAAGGAGTGTTTAGATTTTTGGTCAGGGGGGTGTAAAGGGTTGTTTTGTTGAGGATTAAGATGATTTAATAAAAGGGGTACTTTCCTAGTACCTACTTAAGGCAATCATTTCATTTTCGTTTAAGTAGCAGACTTACTCGATTACACTAAAGGTGAAATCAGACGTTTAACTTCTAGAAGATGCTGAATTAAAGACATAAATGAAGAAAAAGTGAAGCGTCACATATCAGCTTAAGTGCATGAGTACGTTTCCTAAGTTATTTTTATGTTCTTGTAAGATGGCAATATAAAAATATCTTGAGAACCCCATGTAGTTGGAGTAGCTATGTAGAATATCGTAAGATAGTATTATTCCATATGACTGTATATTTATCTGGAGAGTATATTTAGATGGTTCGGTCATGTTGAGAGGATGAATGAAAAGCGGTTAACAACATATGGCAGATGTGAGTGGCAACGCAAGGAAGACCTACACTTACCTTATTGGTGAGGTTCTTTACAAAGGTCAGGTGTGCAGTACCCGTAACCGGCGTGCTTGTATGACGAGATGAATGAACGTGGACGAGGCGGGTGGATCGTAGCAGGTGGCGTTCTGTGGGTTTCTGCCTACCCCCATGGAATAAAGGCGTAAGTTTATAAATTATGTATGTTACCGGGACGTATACCGGGCTCCCGACTCGTGGTGATAGAAGATACCGTGGGGTTTTAGTCGGTAAAAGATCGACTTAATCCTCCGTTTTGAGATGGAGAGAAAACATGATGATTTCCCCACAAAAATATAAATTAAAAAAGGATAAATTAAAAAGACAATTTTTATCCTATTTTTATGGTCCCGCGAGATACTACATCAACTTTGACTCACACTGACTCACTAGTATATGAGAACTATCCTTAACATCACCTCCAAAGATGCCAACCGTGACGCTCCGCTAATCAACTCCACATAAAGCCAAGGTTTTACAAATACAGCCTTGTTTTAATTACCGCAGGTGCGATACTGATATCGCGGTATTTCGATCCTACGGTAGCTCATTAACCGATAGTTATTCACTTAGTTAACAATGCCGGTACGTGATAACTGTTGTACAGATAAACAGAACTTGTATATTCTCTGTAATTAGTTTTATTGGTTCATGTAGGATGGGTGATATGGTCGCATTGGCTCTTATCGTTTGGGAGATTTTCTAATCTATGAGCGTGGCTTTGGACTTTCAAAATGCTGTGGATGTTTGGATATCTTTGTAAAGATGATGATGTATAGTATATGTATATGTGTCGTGGTCGTATTCACGTGAAATCTTACTATACTTTAGTATTTTAAGTGCAAAACTTTGGATGGGTGTTTGTTACTCAATCACGCTAGAACGGCTGAACAGATCTAGATGAAATTTGGCATACAGATAGATTATAGTCTGGAATAAGACATAGGTTACTTTTTGTTCTTAAAATGTATGGTTCCCGTGGATAATTTTGAATAGGCCGAAGTCGTATACTGTAAAACATTTATTTTATTACATTAGATCATTAAAAGGCACTTATCATTAACGTCATGTAAAAAAATCTAGTTGCCCCTTCCAAAAAGTAGTTTCGTGTGACGGAGAATGGGCAAGAAATTCCAAAGGCATTGCAATCATTTGAACAGGTTTGTGCATTTATTCAATAATAATATGATTTTTTAAAATAATATCATAAAATAAAGTGAGCCATAATCATCACAGAATGTAGCATACATGCTAAAAATACCGTTTACCGTGCCCCTTCTGTTCCAGCCACCTTTTCAAGGTTGTTAATGACCTCATAAATGATGAGAACAACACAATACAAAATTAAAACATACAATTATAACTAGACAACGTTATATAAGCCGCTTCAATAAAGCTCGTATCGCGAGATCTGGCACCGTCCTATTCTGGCGCGGCTGGATTGGTGAAAAACGTGAAAAGTGGCCGAGATAACGTGGGTTTTGGCCGCGCGGCCCACCCGATACCGCTGCCTAGGGGTGCTCCGATTGTGGTAGTCGTGTTATAGTGCTGTGTGCACAAAGTTTTTATTTTGTGGTAGGATTATTGAAAACGTTGTTTCGATTTAGAATGGGAAAGAGAGTAATAAGGAGTTTATTAATGTTTACAGCTGTTAACAGAATGGCGTAGAATCGTAGATATTTTCTTTTGGATATTGATACTTATCTGTTTACTTATGTACTAAATGCTATACTTATCTTATTTTAAAATAGCAGATGGCGTTATGTGGTTACTACCTACCCCCATGGGAAAAAGTCGTTAGTTTATGTATGTATATCTTATTACTGAAAATCAATCAAAATCATCATTTTGTATCGGCATCTGTTTCGTACATTTTGACCGAGTATAGATTGCACTTTTTTATGGAACACTACATACACATACATAATCTCACGCCTTTTTCCCATGGGGGTAGGCAGAAACCACAGAACGCCACCTGCTACGATCATTACATACTCCTTTCGCCTCATCTACGTTCATACATCTCGTCATACAAGCACGCCGGTTACGAGTACTCCGCACCTGACCTTTCTGAAGAACCTTACCAATAAGGTCAGGTAGGTCTTCCTAGCGCAACTCCTCCTTGCGTTGCCCTCACCTCTACCATATAAATACCTTTTGTTAATCGTCTTTCACTTCCTCTCAACATCACCGAATCTAAGCATACCCTTTTCTATGGAACACTAGATTGGTCTAGAATCCTGTACTGAACTAAAAAAAGACTGTCACTGACTGACTGTCTTCCACCGCAAATATTTTCCGAAAACTATCGCAATTGCTTTAAGTAATCAGGCAGAAATCGAATAGAATTTAAGTAAACAACAAAGTTTTACTAACATACTAAGTAAATCATCTTACAGACTACTCCAAGACAATGCTATACACATAAATTAAACTATATCATAAAATAAACTTAACATAAAATTCAACAAAAACCAAGAATAAAAATAGTCAGTAAAGTATCCCACCTTTAATGCATCTTCTGATTCTTCTTTCTCAGAAAGAAAGAAAGAAAGAAGAAGAATGCATCTTAAAAATCTCTAAAACAAAAAAATACCTCTATCATACTATCACAATCTACATCATAACCAACAATCAATAACACATTTGCACAAAAACTTGGCTGAGCCATGTTCCTTGAACACAGAACATGCTACACCGCGTGTGCAGTCCACTCTAGATGTGCCGATAACACTGCTTTGCATAATACTGCAGATTTTTTTCAACAGTGCATACGTATAAACTTTGTGCGCTAATATGGGGGGAGGCGGTGTAAGTGATGAGCGGTAGCGGTGTGGATCTTGAAGAGTAAGCGTTAAAGATAATTTACTACTAATAAGTTGTTTGTTGTTTATTCGAATTTCGTATTAAAATATAACTTAGATAGGTATATCCTAAAACCAAATTCGAATGTGCTGAAAATTACAGTCAACGTTTGTTAAACTAATAAGCCTGGAGCATTCCTGATGGGGTCATACCTATGTCGTCATATTTTGGGCCTATTTAATTAATATAATTTTTTGTATATAAAAAGATATTACAAGCTTTATGTCTAAAGCCTTTTGAAACTCGGACAGTAGTTAATGGATTAACTTGAAATTGTTACTCAACATTGTATTTTAATAGAACACTATTTTTATGCCAGACAGCTCCGCCGAAGCCTGGCCGGGTTTGAGTAGTTACATTTATAAAATTCTTAAAAATAAAATAAGTCTGAAATCGCCAATCCGCCTTGAGTGACCTGATCAATGCTCGTACCTCTCTGTATGAGAAGAGGCCTTTGCCCTACAGTGGAACAATTAAGCTGGTGTCCTAACATCTACCTAATGAGACACATTCTTCGATCTCCGCTCCCGCTTATAACTTGGCACTATCAGGTCAATCGCAGGTCAACCCACCGTCACCTCGTCGTAATGATATTATAATGTAATTTAATTTCGCTTTTTTTTCTTTCAGGTAAGTAGGTCATCTGATGCCATTATGTACTGCGCAAGTAGGTAAGTGAACAGTCGAGTTTAGTGGCAATAGAAACAAAAACAGGTCAGTGGTTAACTGAAAAGTTTGAGCAACAAAGTTTATAACAGTTCTTGATGACACTTTCGACCTTCATGAAAAAAAAAAAAATAGGTAGATGACACCGCCAATCAAATGACGTACTTTTTATGACCTGTCAAAACGCGATTCCTCCATAGAATTTATAAGGCAATAGTAAACTATGACGTCACTTTTCTGCCTCCTCAACACAATAGGCTAGTTGATACAACCATGAATTGACGTACTTTTTATGACCTGTCAAAACGCGATTCTTCCATAGATTTTGTATGGCAATATTGGCCAGTGACGTCACTTATTTGGCAACTCAATTGGCTGACTATTAATTGATTCCAAAGCAACAAAAAATCTAACCTTACAGTTAATTGAAAATTAATCAGATTTTTAGGGCTAAAATAAAGTGTTTCGTTAAAGATGTAATATCTTGGAATTATTATGGTTTATGTTGTTTGATATCCAATCGTATTGTATAGTATACATAGATATGGCTCTGGTATCTGCAACCCCACATCTCAGCGGGTATTTTGCTTACGGAAATGGTACTAATAAATCGGGCATTTCTACTAACTTTTAGGAACGATCTTAATCTAATCTCAGTCTGACGAAGATGCCTCTTATTTACTACATTTGTCGCTGCCATAGGTATGATTGCGACTTAATTTTGAACGTTTTTAATTAGTAGAATTGGCCTACCACGTTCTGTCATCATCATCTTCCTGCCCTTGTCCCATGTTACTTAGGGTCAGCGCAACACGTTTTCCTCTTCCACTCTGTCCTGTCAGCCGTCATGCAATCACTGACTCCCCTTTCATTTATATCATTCTTCACACAATCCATCCATCTTTTCTTTGGTCTTCCTACCACGTTCTGTATGAAGGTCAAATCTTTGGTTCCTTTTCAAATAGTAGTAATTTAAGTTTACATTTATATCCAAGAAGACCAAAAATCACAGAATCATCTAATACCTTAGGTCACACCTCATTAAGTTCAAAATCAACTGTCAACAATCTTCCACCTTCAACTAAAATACAGATTACCAAACACACTTCCCAAACTTTTTATTTCAAAAGCAAAGTGCTTCTAGACATTATCATCACACACACACCAACTCCTGAATATATGTAAGTGTCGAGGGGGATGAAGGGGGCACCAAGTCGAGGGGGTGAAAGACGAGGGGTAGTGGGGGGTGGTACGTTACAAACACAGCAAAAGTTCACGTCCGTCTTATCTCATCTGTTTGACGGATTCGTACCGACAACGCTGCGTATTCATATTTTGCGTAGAGTAGTTTGGGACAGAGGTTGCGGGATGTTATGGAGGCGATCGATGGGAAAATTAAGGGTTGAAATTGAGTTTGGTATGTATTTCGAATTGGAAATTGGGTCGGCTGTCACCTGTTACTTGTTAACCAAAATTCTAGACCATTTTATTTAAAACTGACAGTTCAAGATCGAAAACTGTACCTAAAAGTTTTTTTGCATAACTTTCTGTCTTTTCTTTTTGTGGTTTTTTTTGTTGTTTGCTCGCCCCTATTACATGGGACTTAAACATAACTGGCGAAATGTGGGTGTACTGATGGGTACACCTCTGCCTAACCCTTCGGGGATTACAGGCGTGATGTTATGTTATGTTATGTTTTTGTAGATAAACAACACAATATTTTCATTTTTTGTTCAGCAAATTTTGTTAATAACATAATGAAAGAAACATCTGTTCATGACAAAGAGTACCTACAACACAAAAAAAAAATCCAATCACAGGATTGAGTTCTTCAATGATAATCTGGAATACGCCAGAGAGCCACACAAGACAAAGAAGTTTGGAAGTGAACCCCTTGCCCAGCAGTGGGAAACAAAATACGATAAGAAATAAAAAAAAAACTTTAATATTTGTAGGTATTCAACTATATTTTGATCATTATATTAAAAGACTTTAATATAGTGTTCACTCAAAAACAAAATCACATCACCCTCTCTATCCGTCCAAACTACTCTGTGCAGCCCAAGATCGTCGACTCCCGCTACTGATAACGCGAGCTATTTAATCACAGATAACATCTGTAGGGCGGGCGGCGCGTTATCACCGCCCGCGGCCGCTTATCGCCCGCCCGCCCAGCCTTATCGCTCCCGTATATAAATTCTTATCGAGAATGGTTTCAAGGACGATTCGTTATTTCTTTATGTTGACTTCAATTTTGTATTGTACTCGTATTTTGTTTTGAGATTGATAGATGGATTTGTGCTAGGGGTTTGTTTAGCCTTTTATACCTACATATTTTTGGAGTTTTTGGCGTTCAATAGGAGTGTCAAAGCCAAAGTCAACTCAATATTTTAATTATACCATTAAAAGACACTTTTGAACGTCATTTACAAGAGAGAAAAAACATAATTATATTGAATCTAGTTGCATATTCCAATAGGTAGTTTCGTATAGAGAAGAACAGGCAAGCAACTCCAGCCCCAAATAAGATTTTTAGTGGCTTTGAAATCAATAAATAGTAAATCAATTCTTCTTCTTGTTTATCGTGTGGGCAGTAAGGTCTTACAATCCCACATACACTAGTGACAGAGTTTCTACACAGCCTCAAGGGCCTCTGACATGGTTTGAGTGGGACAGTAATAAGGCTGGTAAAAGTCCAGGTTTCCTCACAATGTTTTCCTATCCAGGTATCAGTCAATTGACTTGGCAAAAAAGTGAAGTCACAGTTCGATATTGACACACAAAATATAAGAGGGAATCGCGTTTTGACAGACCATAAAAAGTATATAATTATGTCAATTGATTGGTGATTTCAACTACCAAATTCTATCTACAAATAACTTCAGACTTTATCCTCAAAAAAAGCTTTTTTACAAAAAAAGATAACCGCCTTCAAAACTACAAAATAAAAATAACTTTAGTTTTGGAAGTCGGCGGCTTTGGTTTTGTTTTTTGTTATGTAGGTAAGTATTGCCACCGACTTCCAAAACTAAAGTTATTTGATTTTGGTTGACGTACCCTCCCCCCTTTTCCTTCAGTCAGTCGACTACACGTATAAACAAAGCAATTTCACTTGTTACGATATTGCTGCTGTGATTCTGTGAGGAGTTCCATTCCATATCTCCGAAGTTCATCATCAGATATTGAAATGGTGACAATGGGACCACACGGGAAGCACCAGCTTTCAAATAAAAAAGAATCATGAAAATCGATTCACCCAGTCGCAAGTTAGGAGCTAACAAACATAAAAAAAAAATACAGACGAATTGATAACCTCCTCCTTTTTTTGAAGTCGGTTAAAAACAATGATAACATCACAGTGTTATCGCACTTCCAGCTTTAAAAAAGCGCTTTAAAGCTGTCCTATAAAAATACAAAGCGAACTACCCACATACAGCGCGCCCTATCTACTGTTCCCTTATCGGTACAGTATAAATCCAGCCGATGGTTATCACTGCTTCGTTGCGATTTACGAAGCTTTTTATCATTATTATTTATGTTGATAGTATTAGTTTTTAGTCTGTGTTGTGTAAACCCTTGTACAAACTAGCTTCTGCCCGCGATTTCGTCTGTGGAGAGACTTTAATTAAGACAATATTCTAAGTTATCTAATGGAAACACGAAAATGGGATATAAAATATCCTATGTGTTATGCTAGATCAATAGTTTGATGTGTGCCAAATTTCAGCTTATTTCCTACAGCCTTTGAAAGAAGAAAGAAGTGAAAGTGTAAGAAACATACATCCATACATCCTCACAAATGTTGGCGTTTATAATTCACGCCTATGACCGGATATTTCTTCTATAATCTTTATCAATAAAAAATCATAGATTTTCTTTAAGATAACTTTTAAAATGTAAAATCCTTGACATTTCCACTTGAAATACTGACAAAGTGTCAATTTTTCTTACAATTTTGCTATAACGGGTGAAAACATCATAATGAAAAGTTTTATCATGGACTAGCACTCTCCCCGCGATTTCGTTCGCGTAATTTTTCTTCCGGATCCCTAATTTTTTGATAATAAAATGTCGGTTCGTTCGGTTCGGTTCGTACTCGTAACCGGCGTGCTTGTATGACGAGATGTATGAACGTAGATGAGGCGAAAGGAGTATGTAAGGATCGTAGCAGGTGGCGTTCTGTGGTTTCTGCCTACCCCCATGGGAAAAAGGCGTGAGTTTATGTATGTAAAATATAGCCTATAGCACTCAGTGATAACGTAGCTTCCAATTTGTGAAACAATTTTCAAAATTGGTTCATTACTCCCGGAGATTACCCCCTACATACAAACTTACAAACTATTAGTATAGATTATTATTGTAATCGAAACGGAGCCTGTTCTGACTAGACCTTATTACAAATGACCCGCCACTGACTTGAAGGTTGGATCCGCCCTTGCACTGTTCTAGGGGGTCTAGAATCATCTGCCCATGAAACACAAAACTTTCCGCTAAGATATCCCTTCCACCCGTATAAACTTTCCAAGCCATACTCAAAGCCCACGGAGAGGGTAGCCATAACAAATTTTAGCGATGATCAATAACTGTTTACCTTGGAACTATCTGTTTGTCAGCGACTAAGCTATAAAACTGCTATCGCCAGACTGATATCGGCTATAAGGTATAAATAGTTTTTATCTTGCGCTTGAAGCTTCTGAAACGGTTTTGTGCTGGACTGTGGACGTTATAGAGAAGTTGCACTTAGATATAGAACGTATTATGTGTCTGTATTATTATACCCCCCACCTCTGCCTCGTTGGTCGAGAGCATGAGGCCTTGGGTTCGATTCCCAGGTCGGGCAAAGTGTCATTGGATTTTTCCATCAGGATTTTCTCAGGAGGCCTCGGAGTCTGGATTCGTGTCCAATTGATGGCAATAGGCTCGCCCCCTATTACATGGAACTTAAAACATAACTGGCGGGGTGTGCTGATGGGTACACCTCTGCCTAACCCTTTGAGAATTACAGGCATGATTTTATGTGTGTAAAAATAATTAAGCGTTACCTACGTAGTGTTCAATATTGTATGGTGGTACCGTCCGTGTGCGCGTCCAATTTGCATTTGGCCGGTTATTTTTATTTATTTATTTATTTTTTACTTTAATTATAATGGTTACAGAACCAATTAAAATAATTAAAGACACTGATAAAAATAAAAAATATAAAAAAGGAAACACAAATCATCATCTGCTTAGCCTTTTTCCCAACTATGTTAGGGTCGGCTTCCAATCTAACCGGATGCAGCTGAATACCAGTATTTTACATGGAGCGACTGCCTATCTGACCTCCACAACCTAGTAACTGGGTAATACGGTACCTCTTGGTAAGACTGGTTGTCAGACTTTCAAGCTTCTGACGACTCGTAACGACTGTCAAAGATCCACGTATGACAGCCGGGACCAACAGCTTAACGTGCTTTCCGAGGCACGGAATGATGTCAGTAATGTCTAAGATAAACTTTAGAAAGTACATATGAATTGGAAAAGTCACATTGGTACTTGCCCGGATTCGAACCCACAACCTCATGCATGAGAGGCGGGCGCCTTAACCGCTAGGCCAAAAAGAAAACACAAATATACATTTAAAAACAAAACAACGAATACTATTATGTATTATTATTTGATTGTAAATACAATTTTCGATGCGATGCCTAAGAGATTAACTTCAAAATACACGGTTGACTTTATTTTTGTCTGCACAACTTGTAAGTTAAACGCGTGTAAAGTGTTAATAAATAAGACCACTATCAGGGTTTCCTGTTGGTTCGCTCTGGTGCAAGATATCGATAGTATCGGCACGCTAATTAGAATTATCGTAGACCAATTATTTTATAAGTACAGCTTATCGGTAAGCCATTGTTGTAAGTTTGTGCTGTGTGACATACGGGGTTGTAGGATGGGCAATATGTTAGCGAACAAGAATGATGTTGTGTTTGTCCGTGTAAATATCAGTTATTTATGGTATTTTTTTTTTGCGCGAAGCCCTATTTCTTTTTCTTAAATAAAAGCAGCCTAAGTTATTTCTTATAACATTAGCTATCAGCCAGTGAAGGTCTCGTCAAAATTAGTTTCGAACTAACACTCAAAAAAATATTTTTTTGTATTAGTAGGTACTATGAACCGTCTTTGTATGAAAAATTCATACAATGACGTTACTTAAAGCGGGTAAAACTGCGGGCTATATCTAGTCATTGATAAATGAAAAAACCTTTAGTACAGGGACCAGCCTAAAAAAAAATTATAACTTGTATAAAAATCTATAATTTTTAGGACAACATTTTCCTAAAATAATATAACCAGACTACATTACATATGTAGGTAAGTAGGTGTGTGCAAAGCATATGAATTTCTCACCAAACAAACATAGTAATCAAAATGTCTACTGCAGTAATTAGTGTCATTTAAAACTGAATTTTTACAGCGACTAGTTGTTATGAAACACGCGAGGTTTTTTATAATTTGTAAAATATTTAGGTTGGGTACTAAACGAAGAACTTTTAAAACATACAATTCGTAAAAATTCGATGTATGAAAAAATAAAACAATGGCTTTTAAATTTTACTTCTTTGTGATCATAATTCACGTCTTTATAGCTCATACAAACTTAAGTTTAGGAGAAAAGCCTTTGATTTTCAGAAGATTATAACAACCAATGCTTGCCTTGTGCTTGCGACTTCGCCCGCGAAATCAAGTATACCTACCATATATATAACCCATAGGCTTCAACCACAGCATTCAGTACTAGTGTCGTTTCCTATCAGTGAAATATTTTTTTAGTCAGCCCAAAAATTGAAAAAAATTGTTAACAAAACCTACTAAGTAACTTTTTGTAATATTAGTATTGATAGATTGTTAACCATTCTAACATCCCGTGTGTCCGCACAGATAGGTACATCAACAACATATTGTATACAGCAGATATACACACGTAGGCACCTATTTATTACTTACCACCGTTTTTCCTTGACATATAATGGTAAATAATAATAAATTACTTGTGTAAATAAACGAGCTCTTAATGTAGGATAAAGTTTATCTGCCAGATAAAAACACTGGGCAACTTTTCAAAGGTGATAAGGAATTAATTTGTCGTAAAAAAATGTCAGGAATTGATGTTTAATTGCATAGAAGTAAGTTTCTTTTGTTCTTAGGTTACCTAAAAAGGAAAAAACGGAACTCTTATAGGATCACTTTGTGGTCCTTCCGTCCTTCTGAGTTTGAAGAGAGGTCGTGATAGCTCTGTGGTTAAGGCGCTCGCCTCTTACACGGGTTCGATATCGGGCAAGTACCAATGTGACTTTTACAATTTAATTGTACTTTCAAAATTTTTCTTAGATATCATTGACATCAATGAAGGAAAACATCGTGAGGAAACCTAGACTTAAAATTAACTAACTGATCGAGATCCCTACGACTGCACGTGGTTTTTTACAAGCTTTTATTTAGCTTGCACTGTTCGTATGTAAGTAAGTTGTCCTTTCAAAATTTGCAAACCATTTGTTGTTATCCGTTTGAGCTGAAATTTTGCATACGCCTTTAGTTCTGATGACAATACATTGTCCAATATTGTAATAATTTAAAATTAAAGCTTGTTTTTAAAAATATTTTTTAATTATCTCTTATTTATTACCCGCATTATGGTACTTCTTAGGTTACTGCTTCGCTCCCGTCGGTCGTAGGAAGATGTCGTATAGCCTCATAAGTCTGGCTTCATACACAAACTAAATTTTGCATTATAATATTAAGTACTTATCCTACTAATATTATAAAAGCCAAAGTTTGTGAGAATGGATATATTTGTTACTCTTTCACGCCAGAACGGCTGAACAGATCTGGATGCAATTTGGCACAAAGTTAGATTATAGTCTGGAATAGTACCTACATAGGTTACTTTTTGTCCCGGAAAAATTTAGAATAATATAGCCCAGGCGAAGTCTCGGGCAGAAGCTAGTATTGTATACGTCTAAAATTATGTATAACGCTCGCTGTTATTACTATCTCCTACAGACACTACCAGGCAAAACCACACTTAAATTTTTACATTTTAAATCTTACAAACACTAAAACCTTCCGACCTATCCTACAGCACACCATATTTCCTATTTAAACTGCATAATCCTCTAATCACCAGTTGAACCTATTACGATGGAAAAATGCATTAAATCCGTATTTTCTCGCCCATCAATTGTTCTGCGGAGCGCTTACACTGAATGTATGGCCCATAAAAATGTTAATACTATAGTGCAACTGCACTATTTTCTTGTATGTAATTTGCCATTTTGGGCACTAAAATACGCTATAGGTTGTGTGGGTTGAGGCTTGAGCGGCGAGCGGGACAAAACTTAGAGTTGAAAGTCAGAGTGAACAGGCTTCTTCTGGGTAAGGTTACTCCATCGTAGACTTTGTGTCACTTCTGACCTAGACTAAAGTCAACAGCAAACCCATATTATTAAAAAATAAAACTTAGGAGTTTCTTGGACTCTGTTTTTATCCCAATCATTTATCATTTTGACTGTCAGAACTGCCTCGTGGGTCTAGTGTTCGCAAAGTGCGACTGTTGAGCATGAGGTCTTGGGTTCGATTCCTAGGTCGGGAAAAGTGTTTTTGAGTTTTTCCATCTGGCATTTTTCAGTAGCAGCCACGGAGTCTTGATTTGTGCTTGGCTGATGGCAATAGGCTTGTTAAAAGTAGTATATAATTTTTTTAAGATTTTAATTATTTTCTTAGGCTTTATAATGAAGCTAAGAAGCACTTAGCTGTTTGCAATACTTTTACTTATTTTTAACGCTTTTTATTTATTGACGATATTTTTTACATAAAAAAATAATAGGTAGATTGTGTTATATGGTGCATTACTCGCTCCCGCTCACAACTTAAACTAAGTACTTAACGTTGATTCGACAGCAGTGTTCTTGAAAACTGCTATGTAAATGTGACATGTAAAGTAAGGCATTATAAGTTGTGTGTAGTGCACGATACGATCACGATACGACACAACAATATTACTCTAATGTTCATGCTAATACCTTTTTCTTTTCCAAGTTTTGATGTTCCGATGATATCAAGTTTTTCGACATGGTTTCTAGGTACTGTACAGACTGGCTCGTTCAGCCATAAAAATAATATTACAACACGTGCCACGAACGTTCGAGACTTGACACATAACATAACGCCTGTTATCCCCGAAGGGTAAGGCAGAGGTGCACCCATTAGTACACCCACATTTCGCCAGTTATGTTGAAGTCCCATGTAATAGGGGGCGAGCCTATTGCCATCAACCGGGCACAAATCCAGACTCCGAGGCTGTTACTGAGAATTTCCTGTTAGAAAAACCCAATAACACTTTGCCCGACCTGGGAATCGAACCCAAGACCTCATGCTCAGCAGTCGCGCTTTGCGACCACTAGACCAACGAGGCAGTCATCATTTCTTTATAAATAAGTATTATAATTTTCTATACATTCTTTATTTTAACATATTTTTTTACATATTTTCCATACAAATTACAAATAATATAGTTTATAAAACAAAAATATGTATAAAAATAGTGCTCCGCCCGCAACGAGGTGGTAAAACCCAAGCTACCGGCGGTTAAGGATCCAGAGAGAGGAACCTCCTCACTATGCGTGCCGTGTCCAAGACAACCGCCTTCTGCATCTGACTCTTGACCCAGCTGTTGAGCGAAAGTTTCTCAGTTTTCTTAAATAAGTATTATAATATTGTTAAGAATTTTAATCTAAAATGTCATCGAAATATCCCGGAATAAATACACAAATTACGGATGAGTATTTCGTACTCCATATCTGCGCAAACTCCTCGTTACTGGCGTTTGTCAAGTCTCATCTTTCGCGGCACGTATAGGTACCGGCACAAGACGTGAGCACAAATGTCACCTGCGCATTTGTTAATTTTTTGGTCTCTTTGGCGGAATGAAGAAGACGGGGGGGCGCCGATCCTGCAGTCCGCTGCACGCGATTGGTTCGTCAATCGATGCTCATCGTCTATTGGACTATCGCCTGTCATTCGGCTGCTGTACACTTTTGTGCAATTTTAATGACTTACGTTTTGAATTTTTAAATAGTTTTTTTTTTTTTGGTTATTACGTATTAGTTGTTTTTTTTTTATATAGTTTAATTTCGTTATTTCGTATTTGTTGTGTTTTTTGTTTAATAAAGATCATTTTTATTATTTCTTTTTATAAAATTGATGTGGTATAAACTTTTTAATTTTTAAAAGACATTGAAAATGAATATGTATTAGCCTTTATTTGGCCAAAAGTATACATGCGCGAAATCCTACAATCTGTGCTCACCACTGGTGCCGACAATTATACCTAGGTACTATACCAGTCTATTATTGTCCCACTGATAAAAGGGTAAAAGCTTCTTCTCATACAGAGAAGGCACGAGCTTTGATTACCAGACTTGCTCAAGGCGGATTGGCGATTTCAGAATTACATTGACTATAATCGTGGGATAAAGGTGGGGCCTTAAACGCTGAGCCATCATGAGATTAGCCATATCCAACCTTATTTTATATGATTATAAGGTAGATTTTAGATGACGACACGGTTTGTGCAGTGACTGATAGCGATTGGGTACTGCACTGCGTGTCGCAGGTTCGATATTCGAACGGACTTTCAGAGATTACCTTTTCAAAACTAAAAGTTGTCAATTTTACCTCTTGATGATATTAATAACTAGTTTCTGGCTTCGACTTCTTCCGCGTGGAAGACTAATAAACTTAAAACATAACCTATGAGTTATGACACTAAACAATTTAGTGTAACTTTCCATCAGTTACAAAACTTTTTCAATTGGACCAGTAATTCCAGAGATTACCTTATACAAACAAACAAACTACCTTTAGTTAAGATGACGTTTTGCAACAAAAAGCCCTAAGCGACACAGACACTTAGCTACTTAAAATTCTACTGAAAATACAAATAAATGTTATTATACAAAATCGAAAAGTTTACGATAATCGTCGAGTATAAATATACAACAATAAACTATCGGTATGAGGGTTAAAGCGCCGGGTTAAAGGGGTCGTGTGCCAAAATACGCCAATGTATGGCACCCATTTACTTGTGCCAAAAAAAGTTGGGAAAAACTTATGCTATTTTACGATTCCTACTCATTAAGTATGCAGATATTTGTAGGGGTTTCCTGTATTTTGTGGTGTGATAGGTATATATTGATATGGGTGGTTTTAAGTTATGTGTGGTTTAGTTGATATTGTGGCTGGAAAGTGGAGTTACCCGTATCTTAGAGGATGGGTGGTGACCAACATCATTCAACAAGTGAGCTTATTTAGCAAGTTTCTCAGTATAACTGTGTATTTAATTTTTGTTATTTGTGTTTCTTTATATTTTTTCTGGTAACTTAGTTAATTTTCTTGTACAATGATTGTAGGAGAACATTATTTCAACATGATACTTATCAGTGAGAACAATATTATTGGTTGAATATATTATTATAGATAAATATATAACTATAATTTGTCACCATAACCCATGATCCATTTTTGAGGTTTTTTTTTACCCTACAACCATGGATTCTCTTGGATATGAGTGTGTTTACAAAAACTTTAACCACATAAACAGCGAGACCCGGAACAACTGTCTGTACTTCAGATAAATATTTGTTCCGTGCGAAAATCTCCAATGGTACCAAAGAAAATGAGAAAGACAAATGAATTCGTTATTTCTTTTATATTTTTAATGAATGATTGCAACTCTTCAATCGTCAATATTTTCGAACGATTTTATGCCCTTCAATTTCTCGCAATAGGTACTAAAGTTATTTCAAAACGAGAATAAACTTGAAAGCGTCAATAAAAAATGTCACTTCTAAAAATATCTGATAAGCTTTCAATACTAAGGAGGTCTCCTTTTATACGATAAGATAATAATGAGTATATTAAATTCTCTGATAGTGTATCTGCAGTTGACGGGTTTGGCGCCAACCTAATGTATTTGGGGTAGTTTGGATCGGAGAGCTTCGGCTGTCTTCGGGAAGCGTTGGAAACTTTCGTGTTACTGGCGCGCGGGAGTATTTAGGCAAAGGCATTGTATCATTTTTTTTTGTGTTCTAAGTTTATTACTAAGTTTCCGCTACCCGTCCGTTTGTCTGTCAGAGGGCTATATCTCAGGAACCGTAAAAGTAAGTATATGTACGCTTTAAATTTTTACAGAGTATGTATTACTATGGTCGCTATAATAACAAAATTAACAAATGACAAAATAAATAACGTAAAAATCTAACACATGAAACGTGTTTTTTTTGTAAGTATGTAGTAATTAAATATTGTACGGTGGTACACCAAAACATCTTCGATATCATATTTAGAATAAGAAGAATCTTATGACCTAATAACTAGACCAACAAAAACATCTCCCAACTCCAGTTTCTCATTTCTCTTCCCAGCCTTCATCAAAAGCCCTGACCCCAAATATCTCGTAAACAAAACAACAAAAAACAGTTATTACCTAGATGCCTATCCGCCATATTTTGCTCATCCGAAATCTGCAATCTGACGTCATTAATCTAAGGCTATCTGCGCACGAGTTTCAGCTAACAAATTTTAATTCACGAAAAAAGCTTTTAAAGCACGTTTGTGATAAGCTGGCCGGTCGTTACAGGCGATAAGTTGAGTTAGATAGTAGATGCGGAGATAGTACTAGTCTGTAGATTACCCCTGCTGTATTGCGGTATCTGTAGATAGGTATGGGGAGATATTTTTACGTTTTATGTTGCAGCTAAAAATAAATTGTCTAGACCAGAGGTTTTCAAACTTTATCTCTTGTTTTTTTTCTTTGATTTCTCACTCTATCTATGCCGATCTTATATTATTCGTATCTTGCATATAATGTTTATAAATGGAAACTTATAATTAGCAATTAATTAACTTATAAGGATCGTAGCAGGTGGCGTTCTGTGGTTTCTGCCTACCCCATGGGAAAAAGGCGTGAGTTTATGTATGTATTATAATTAGCATTCATTTATATATTGTGTTGCTTACTCAGCTGATATACAAGCTGTAAATTTTCTTAAAATTAACAAAATAAAATACCATGACTACCTTTGCGGGTTGCAATTTTTTTGCGACGCATTTTTTTCAAAAGATGTCTGTATGTAGCACTAACAGACGTTAAGATTACTTTATTAATTTATTAGTCTTCATTATTACTACCTATGTTTATGCCTGTCTCGTTGGTCTAGTTGTCGCAAAGCACGACTGCTGAGCACGAGGTCTTGGGTTCGATTCCCAGACCGGGCAGTGTCATTGGGTTTTTCCATCAGAAATTTCTCTGTAGCAGCCTCGGAGTCTGGATTTGTGCCCGGTTGATAGCAATAAGCTCGCCTCCTATTACATGGGACTTAAACATAACTGTCGAAATGTGGGTGTATTAATGGGCACACCTCTGCCTTGCGGGGATTACAGGTGTGATGCTATTTGTAATACTATTTATTGTACGCATTTAGGACAGCTCCACGACGCCCAAGTCGCGTCGCGTCGGGCGTCGCGACTCACACTTTGGCAACCCCTGGTTTAGACAAAGAGATAGGGAAGTTTCTTGTTAGCCATGTCTATGATGGAGGAATGGTTTTTATGGGATTAATGGAAAGATTAGGTTGCATCAGTGACGTTTTTATCAAACTCGTACTAACTCGTGCTAGTGTCGAGTCTGGACTGATGAATGGATGGACGATTGTCTTTGAGATTTCTGGAGTCGTTGCAAGTTGCAACCATTTGGTTGACGTCAAATGAGTTGGTTTTGAGTTTTATCTTCTAATGCATGTGGTAAGTATATAATATCCATCAATGTGGCTACCTATGATAAAACACTTCAAGCATCTTCAGTAACTTAAAAGTAGTGAAATTCTATCTCACACTGAAGACCACACCAATGAAGACACAATAATGTAACTTGACCAATCACACTTTAAACATTAAATTCAAAGAGTCTCACAATAATAAAATTATGCCATAAAAACTTATTACCAATCGAAAAACAAAACAAAATAACACTAAAACATACAAAACAAAAATGTAAAGAACACAAAACACGAAAGTTTTAATAAACTGACAGTTCAGACTGATAGTGATCTAATAAAAGTCTCGTAGGACAATATTATCGATCGTCAGAAAAAGGGCGTAACACTATATAGCACGAACTGACGCGAGAGAAAAGGATGGAAGATAAAAAGCCGAGACTACCGGCGCGAGAGCATCTACTAACAAACACTGATAAATCCGAGCGCACCGATTTGTATCGGTTGCATTGACGGCTACACAAGTTGTTGTGTATTTGGAATGAGAACAAAAAGAGTGATGGACATAGAATTGTTTCGTTGTATTGTTACTTTATAGTTGGGGAGTTGTTTAAGGTTGTATTTGTCGTAACAAATAGTTCATTGTTTAACGTTTGAAACACTAAACGGTACGACGTATCGATATTCGATCTCGGCGATTGTCACCATTATTTTGTTGTTTATTGGTTGAAGCAAGTTTGTAGTTGATGGTGAGGATTCAGCTTCAGGTCGTATGTTTGATGCTGGGTCAATGAGCTTTATTGGTTTTCTTTTAATAGAAGGTACTGTTAAAGCAATTGAAGAAGTGTTAAATGAAATTAACTGGAATGAAAATCTATTAAAATTGTATTATAAAGAGGTAAAATGATTTTTTTGCAGGAAGTAATCTTGATCCATTACAATAAATCTGTCATTGATAGAAAGCTACACTACGAGTGCCATAGGATATGTTTGATAGAATATTTGGCTTCTATGTGAAATAGACTTTCATAAAGCGACATTATATTCTCCTCTCTTTTACTTTTTACTCTTTTTTTGAAAAAACGTTGCACCACACTAGGTATTTTTCCTTGCTTGTTGTTAACAGACATGTAAAGTCACAAAAAGCCAGACCCGGAACAACTATCTACAGTCCATACAAATATTTGTTCCATGCCGGAACCCGCGACACGCATCGCAGTTGCCAATCATTCAGCCACAGCTCCAACCATGTCTTCAAATAAATACACACATTATTTTTTCTAGCACTGAGCAAATCAACTTTAAAACTTGAAATATTTTAAGCATATCTTGAAACGAAAAATTTTCTTAATTCAATACTCTACTTACATTCCATAAAGAAATACTTCAACTATTTTATACGCCCAGCCCTTACACCTTAACTCCATCCAAATCAAACGTAACCTGATCTTAACAATTTAACATGGCTGACCTTATAACAAATGTGTTAAACGGTTTGGATGTATAAACACTAGAAGGCATTGTTCTTGCGATAGCTATCTTAACACAAAGGACTGTGACGCGTATCGTGGTAGCGGGCTCAGGTGACAAATGAGTGCTGCTTGAGCCCACCCAACGTGAGACTTGTATTATGAGACGCCTATTAAGTTATTTGGATTGTTTGGCCCTTGGAATTGATAGTGAGGTGTAGTTATATCGTTTTAATGGTTCTTGCTT
Source organism: Hoplodrina blanda (assembly GCA_949316365.1). NCBI lineage: Eukaryota > Metazoa > Arthropoda > Insecta > Lepidoptera > Noctuidae > Hoplodrina > Hoplodrina blanda. The sequence goes on from OX438581.1 coordinate 15,830,646, forward strand.
TACTGACTTGGTAATAGATCAAAATCTAACTTGGTGTTGATTAATGAAAATTATGTTTTTTATTTCCAAGTATTGAATAAAAAACGTTTAATATTATTCCTGAAGTTCATGTTAGACTGATTTTAATTTGTCCTAGCTAAATACAAAAACAATTATTCTCTTTTGACTTAGTACATTACAGGCCCCAAGACACGTCCCTGGGGAACCCAAAGCTTTTCACTGATTTTTTTTTGTATTCATTGTAAATTCTGAAACCACAGTGCTTTAAACGTCCAGTTAGCTTACAGCAAATGCAACAAAAACATAAATAACAGAACCTTGAAAATAATTCTAATTCTCTACAGTCTACATCAGTGTCCAACGCTTATGTATGTTCCCTCTCAGTTAACTATCAGGAGCAGGGATCTTGTTTAAAGTAATAGTATCGTCGCTCGATAGTGTTCGGCCATTTTTCTTCTGCACAACAAAGGATGAAATCGACCGTGTGTTGCTTGTGTAGTCGTGCCTTTAGTTATGAGCGATCGCGATGAGGGAGATACTACTGTGGTTAGTTTTTGTGTTGGTCTAAGTAAAACGAGAGCTTTTTCCTGCTTGTATGTTAATAATAATAATAATATTACCAGCCTATTACTGTCCCACTGCAGGGCAAAGGCCTCTTCTCATACAGAGAAGGCACGAGCATTGATCACCACGCTTGCTCAAGGCGGAATGGCGATTCCAGACTTATATTAATTGAAAGTCCAGGTTTCCTCACGATGTTTTCCTTCACCGATGTCAGTGATGTCCAGGATAAAATTTAGAAAGTACATATGAATTGACTGATTGATTGAATTGACTTGCCCGGATTCGAACCCACAACCTCAAGCATGAGAGGCGGGGGGCCATCACGACTTGTGCACAACTTGGGACGTGTCCTGACTTGGTATGTGTCGTTATTCATTTTAATTTCTTTTCCAAGTTTTTCAGCAGTATGAGCAGCAGTATGACAATATTGTTAATAACTTACTTACATCAAATTCGGCCAAGTTTTGAAACAGTAGCAAAAGTAAAGTCACGTTCATCATCAATTTTTTACTAGTACTTATTTCATTATCCTGCCTGTTAGCCCGTTGGGCCTGTTCGACGCAGCTGTGCGGCACACAACAATATTTTTTTTTCTTATTTTTTGTTTTTTTTTTAAATGCTTTTTTGTTACTATTTTGTGTGCACATGGTCTGCGTCAATAAACATTTTTTCTTTCTTTCTTTTCTATTAAGCCTTTCTCATTTTATCCTTATTGAATATCTACTAGTTACTGTATCAATGAAATTACTGTTGGTATACCACCTCCATAATCCCGCTCATCGCTGATAACTTGACCATGTCCGCGCTGCCACAGTGGGCGACGCGTCACCTCCGCCCTCTATCGGGTGTTTAATGATTCACTCGATCGCCCAGATTACAGCTTATTATACGAAATATGAACAAAGGTGACAAGATTAGCTGATACAAAAAGGAATCGTGTTACAATTGTGGAGCCAGATTGTCGTGCAGATCAAATTATTCATTCATAATTTTAGATACATTGCTATGTGTTCTGGGGTATTTTGAACTTTGGAGATCACGTCGACCCTTAGGCCTTAAATACACATAATTATAATTATACCAGCCTATTATTGTCCGACTGCTTGGCAAAGACCTCTTCTCATACTGAGAAGGCACGAGCATGGATCTTTACGCTAGCTCAAGTTGGATTGGGGATTTCAGACTTGTATAATTTTAAGTCGTTTCCCCACGATGTTTTCCTTCGCCGATGCTATTAATGCCCTAGATAAACCCAAGTTTAAGTTTATACTTTCTAAAAAGTATAAGTATTGTTGTTATAACGACTATAATGCACACTCTATGAAATTTTCAAGTGTCTGTCTATTATGGTTCATGAGATACAGTCCGCTGACAGACAGATTGACGGACTGATGGGCGGACAGCGGAGGCTTAATAATAGGGTCCCATCGGCACCCTTCGTGTACGAAACTTTAAAAATTACAATCCGTTTTAATAACTGAATCATTTTAACTACAAAGTACATTAAATGAATCACTCCAATATTTTGAGCATGAAACTGATAAAAACCGCTTTTGTTTCAAATTGAATAGCCTAACGTGGTTTTGATAAACAGTATACCTACATGATTTCAAAACAAAGAATAAGGCAAATGAACACATGACGTGGTTATGAGTGATACACAATTAGGTATTACTGATTAAAGTGGGAAAGACAATAGGTTTGCCTTATGTATGATTAGTTACAAAGTTAACTTTGTTATTCGTTCCTTGTTATTGTTTTTTTTTAATTAATTAGTAATGGCTCGGCTGGACATGTCTGCCGCATGTCGAACCACCTGGCCGATAGAACGCAATATTGGTGTCCCAAAAAGGTAAGACGGTACCGCGGTAGACCAGGAGCTGGCGGGACGACTAGGACGGCTTCCTTGAGAATTGGAAAGACGTAGCGCAAAGTCGGAAGGAAGGTATGGAGAGGGGCCTTTGCCCAGCATGGAACAGTATCGGCCTTTAACGTGGCCAGAGGCCTGGCCTGTACTTGAAATAAGAATCAGCATTGCCATACAATACAACACGGTAATGATGCCAGCTTTTTGTGCACTTGTCTCAATGAAGGACAAATACTTGATGACATTTAGTGCTTCCCCCTTTTAAAATGTTGTATATTATGGATTTGAGTTGAGTATCTAAACTGAGACCTTTATTATTCATTGCCTGCTATTTAAAGGATAAACTATGAAATATACATTTAATCTATTTAAAGTATTACTACTAACTTAATCTATGTTACCTACTTCTATAAAATATTATATTTCCTCTTATATAATTTGTTTTTCTGACCCTTAATTTAAACCGCTACATTTGTTTATTATAATTGTTTTTATAACTTCCTTCCTTAATCGGTATTATCATTTATTTATAACACATGTAGTTTCTATTGCTTATCTTAATTTAAAATCTAATTTATCAGTTTGAATGTTAGTGATATCTTGAACGAGTCTTTATTTTTGAGCTGGCAAGTCGATACACCCATTCTTTATTTAAATTCATTTGCATACGTTATTCGGACTTAGATTTATTGATTTTAACACATTTTGATTGTATCTCTATAACAATTTATGTTTCTATATGGTGATCGGGATTGACAGATGGTTATCAACAAAAATCAGCACTTGTGTAAGTCGATTGTGGCAATTAGTATTCTGTATCGTAAATTATCAACATCCCACTTGTTTTACTGCTCTATAAAGTTAATGCCGCTGTTCATTAGCTTCAATTAATCAATCGTCTCCATGTATTTGAGTTTGAAGGTGGACTTAACTATGAAATAAATTAAATGGAATAAAACATTTGTTTTAGTCTGTATTAAGTTTCTTGACCATCAGTCTTCATACGAAACTAACTTTTGGAAAAGCAGCTATATTCCATTTTTTTAATGTATCGTTGAAAAAACCCTTTTAATTGTCCAATTGAAATAAATGATTTGAAAGTCAAACTTTGAATAGGTAATTATATCATCGACATAATTTTGATACTTAAATACGACTATGATATTAATATCATTTTTATATTCTTTACTTTTTTTTTCTTAACCAATTCGGGGTTTGAACCAATGACTACATTGAAGGCAGTCTTGACTTCGTCTGCCAGACTATCGAGGCGATCAACATCCTGCCTATTCTATAACATTTACATTTTAAATGCCTGTCCTAGGCGGATCTAGTCTCAATTGTCTGTCGTTACTACTTTGTCTTTTAAATGTCATTTTGTAGCAAAAACTACTAGAAACACTTCCTGTCTATAGATATCGATCTAATTGATACAGTCGCAACTATTGACATTCATTTGTTTTATGTTTTGTGCCATTCTTCCTTTTGCTTTCTCGTCTGGGGAGCAATTCTACTAACTTTTAGGAACGATCGCTATCTGTCAAAAATGCCTCTAATTTACCTTCATTAGTAGAAAAAATCTGTTTGGTAGTTGCTGTCGATGTCAGAGGTTGCTGCGATAGGTACTACTCGATCATTATTCGTACGTCTAACAATATCTTTATGAGCTTCTTCTAACATTGCTTTTGGTTTCGACTCCATCTACTTGATCGAATATCTCCTTCTAGAAAGCAGTTGTTCAAAGCCGACACGTTGTTCGAGCCGTTGGACCTATAGTACGGAATGAAAAATGTCTCGATACCCCAACGGTTAAGGTTGGTCATGGTTAAGGTCATGAATGAAGCTGTGGGCATGGGTAAGTATTTGTACTTTCTAAGTTTGTATTGGACATTACTAACATCGTATAGGAAAACGTCGTAAATCTGAAATCGCCAACCTGCCTTGAGTAAACATGGTGATCAATGCTCGTGCTTTCTCTGTACGAAGCCTTTGCTCAGCAGTGGGACAATAAAAGGCTGGTATTAATGCTGCATTTGAATAATTACTAAGCAATTCCGAATCATTGTTATGACAGACGCTAAAAAAAATTCTTTTTCGAAAGAGCTAAAAGTTACACAAGATGCAGACAAATGATAATTTTATCAAAGTTATATGAGCATAAACGAACACTCAGGTGCTATTAACATTATACACGTTATAAGTAACATAGTAAGACAACAAGGTGTATCTGAACGATACGTTTTATCGTTCAAATGGATCTTGCTCCTCTAATTAAAGTTTATGCACCTTTTTTTCAAAAAGATCTTTATCTACATCGCTGCGGTCACGATATGGTATTAATTTTATTAAAGCAACGCTTTTAATAAGTTAGTTATCATTGTAAATATTATTGAGAATGCTGTTTAAGATGTCTTTGTCGTTTTGTCTTTTTATTGGGTCGTGTGGTCTAAGTAGAGGAGCTTCCTCGCGATGTTTTTTTGACTGATGTCAGTGACGTCTAAGATAAACTTAGAAAGTACATATGTATTGAAAAAGTCATATTTTTACTTGACTGGTATTGAACTCACAACCTCATGCATGAGAGGCGAGAGACCTTAGTCATGATGCCATTGCGGCAACATGTCAATGTAAGGATTGGCAGCATCAAATGACATTCAAAACTTGTAGCATCTCAATAGCTCTAGCATGATAATCCAATTTAAAAAAATTCATAAAAAGTGCAAAAGCCATTCAAATTCTTGCTGTTGCAAAAGCCCTGATGACTCACGTCCAGGGTCCGAGGGCAGGGTTGTCACAGATTGAGTCTCCGATACATGCAGTGTTCCAGGGAATCAACACGAGCGAATAACACTCGATCGAGACCAATTTCGCAAAAACTACACAACGCGATCCGTTGTTCTGATCGCTGATAGCAAAGTAGGGTTCGCAGATAAGTGGGGGAGATGTGACCTAATTGGTTTCTTCTTCTTTTTTAGATGGTGATGGGTTCTGGCTTTCTTGATAATGTGAATTTGTGGTATCGTCTGTCTTTCTGTTTGAGACGTCGTTTTTCCTCCTTTGGTGATGTAATCAGTCTATTAAAAACCTAGTTATGCAGTTAAATAATTCAGGTTTTTATAGAGGTCGAATGTATGAGAAACAATAAAAAAAATGTATGGCCTGTAAATGGAGAGACCGGGTCTGTTTAAATGATTGTGAACGCACCCAGTAGAAATTCCTAGTGTGAGGCATTTTTTTTTATTGGAATAGGAAAGTTCGTAATGACAACAAAATTTATTTGAGAAAACGAAATGATGATACTCAAACAATTTAAAAACCAAATCCGTTTTCAATTTACCATCACACATAAAATATGATAACAGACACATGGTTACGTCAACCAACACAAGTACAAAAAAACAACTAACTAAAAAAAAACCTAAACCAAAAATTGTTTCGTTCGCTGCTATCTGTACGAACACACAGCGCGTATCGTGCGATCTAATATTATTCTGGGAACGGCCTTAATAAGTCACTACAGAATGTTATCTACGCCATTTTATCGGTTCAACAGATAAGCATCTCAATCCAATTAGCCTCACAATGCAATATGGGCCGTCTCAGCAGCGGTTATGATGGCCACTGTGTGTTTTCAGCTTTATGTGCTTTTTGGGTAAGCAGATATCCAACGTTAAAATATGAACTGTTGCTAAAACAGCGAGTGTTTATACTTTAGACCACCTTTTTCATGAATGATGTAAGTAAATGTATAATAGGTTATTGATTTTAAATGATTTTTACTTGCTTGAGATTTTTTTGCTCGTTCTTCTCCATAGCAACTTACTGTTTGGAATGAGCAACTTCAATTTTCTGACTGACTGACTCTTTGACTATTCAAAAGTGCTTGTAAATAGTTTATTTTGATTATTGGATATTGACTTGGAACTCTCATTCTCTTTTAGTTACCTATTTTATAGTTTCATTATTAGGTGTGAAATCTATGTTGTGTTTCATCAAATTGCTTTCGGTCCTCTTCCAGCTTTAGATCCTAACGTTCCGGGTTATTTCATTCCCTTTATTTGCAACCTTTTTAGTATTACAGTTCAGGTCGAGACATTTTTCCTAAATATGTGTACGCAGCATGACAATTTTAAAAGAGTAAATCAGACTAAAAACGGTCAATAATAAAAACTAATTTATATACCTCCATAAATGGTTAATACCTACCCATCATAACTAAAAAAAAAACTTTCCAAAATTTTCTTAGTGATTTTTCGAAATCGACCTTATAAGCTTTTGTCTTAGTTTTCGTCTCCCCTTCAAGTAAGTACAAAATATCTATGAATGATCCAATAAGTATGGCAGATGGTAAGCCATATGAGTCATACTAACTTATTCTACATTAATTGGTAATTAACTGATAAAGCTCGACCGGAAAGGCTAACAGCTGGTAATTTTTCTTATTAAATTTCAGTAGTACATAACATCACGCCTGTAATCCCCGAAGGGTTAGGCAGAGGTGTACCCATTAGTACACCCACATTTCGCCAGTTATGTTTAACACATTAACCGCCGCGTCGGGTCAACCGTGACCGACGCTAGTGGAGGTTTGACCTTCAACAGTTTTGGCCCGGCGGTGACAGTGTTAAGTCCCATGTAACAGGGGGCGAGCCTATGCCATCAAGCGGGCACAAATCCAGACTCCGAAGCTTCTACTGAGAAATTCCTAATGTAAGAACCCAATAACATTTTGCCCGACCTAGAGATCGAACCCAAGACCTCACGCTCAGCAGTCGCGCTTTGCTACAACTAGACTTATATACATATGTATGTATATAGATAAAGATAATATTGATATTTTATACGTTTTACGGCTGTTTTAGTTGACCCATCGTAAGATCGATCCATTGAGTTCAACTGGTCACTGATTTGACTGCTCGCTGACTCATTTTCTAGGAAATACGTTGATATCTTAAATGACACATGCGGCGATGATCAGTCATATACAAATCCATGTAAACAGTACGTTATATAGGCAGACATTTTTAACTTCCGTCGCAAAAAGAGGGGTGTTATAATAAGTTTGATGTGACTCTCTGTATGTCTGTCTATGGCATTGTAGCTTTTAAACAAATGGACCGATTTTGAGGCGGTTTTTTTTTGCTTGAAAGCTGACGAGATCGACGTACTTATAGTTCTTTATGAATATCCGTTCAGGCTTTTGATGATCATTAGCTCATTTCCTACTTGACAGATCTAAAATAGGTACATATAAAATGTTTTGTCCTGAATGACTGCCTAAACCGCTGATCGTAGAGTCCTGGGGGCCTACCACCATCTTTTAAAACAATCTTATTTTAATATTACTTTGTGATTTCGGTTGTTGGATTTTCAACTCTCGGCGCTGAGCCGAGCGTTGAAATTCCAACTGTGCGGAAGGCAAAGTAGGCTCCCTGAAACTTGGAGGGTGTGTTCTTTGTATGACGTAGGCATCCGGTAAGAAAGGATTTTCTAATACTCACCCCCTAAGGGGATGAAACGGGGTACAAACTTTGAATGGAGAAACCAACTTTGACGCGGACGAAGTCGCGTGTAAAAGCTATAGATCAGCCTTTCCTAAAATGGGCGATAATGCCCCTTGTGGATGCTGCTGGCCTAGAGCCTAAAATCGGGGCGTTGTGTAGAGGCTTTGGGAGTGATTCGTTATTTCATATACTGGGTGGTTTTTTAGTAATAGGTAAACAAATGGGGGCGCTAGAAAATAATTTATTCTCAAAGTGAGCAGTAGACAAAATAAGTTTTGGAACCTCTGCTATAGATGATTAAAATCCGCTGCGGAGTTTAAGGCTTTTCGCACATGGGTCGTAGGCGTAGGTAGCGTAATTACGCTACGCGCAAGAGACGCGGAGTGTTCTACAAACGAATCGTCGCGTAGACGTATCGTTTTGTAATATCTCAGTTGAAATCATGGCGTCAACCGTACCAGATGTGTTTGGGGAATTTATTACGCTTCCTTTTTTACGCCAGTACGCTACGACTATCGTAATGACAATGAACACCTCATAGTCATATGATACGCTGCAACACCGCCTCGTGTGCGGACTTGTTTGAACATGTTCCTGCTCGTATTGCTCTCGTACTACGCGCGTTTTACGATACGCTTACGATACGACGCCATGTGCGAAGGAGCTAAGAAATCTAAGCGTACAGGCGGTGGGCAACGATTTTGTTTTATACTTATGTAAAGATGTACCTCGATGTCACAGCTTATATCCAAATTCCAAGAAGCGCATTTTTGTAATACATTGCCCAAAACACCTTGAATGTGTAATCTGATCCCACCACATTGATTCACAAACAGATGTGATACTTTTTATTCTTTTTCGACCTTGATTAGATCTACGGTAAGATTGTGTTTCTAATAAAGTGCAGTCGGATAACTAAGAAGGGTATGGTCACATTACATGAACTCAAACTCCGAGAGTTCAATGAAAATCATTTATTTCAATTAGACCATTAAATGGCACTTTTGAACGTCATGTATACATGAAAAAATAAATATAGTCTCGTATGGAGAAGAATAGGCAAGAGACTCAATACACACCCATTGAGCAGAACTGTCGTGTGTAGTTTCGTTTACGTAACATAATATCACGCCTGTAATTCCCGAAGGGTTAGCCAGAAGTGTACCCATTAATATACCCACATTTCGCCAGTTATGTTTAAGTCCCATGTAATAGGGGGCGAATCGATTGCCTTTAACCAGGCATAAACCTAGACTCGGAGGCTGCTACTGAGAAATTCCTGATAGAAAAACCCAATAACACTTTACCCAACCTGAGAATCGAACTCAAAACCTCATGCTCAGCAGTCGCGCTTTGCGACCACTAGACCAACGAGGCAGTTTAAATTCATTGCTAGGTAGGAAGGTATTGCATTCATGCAATACCTTCAATATCCTCAACTAATACAAAGACCTCCTTTGTCATCCTTCATGATTCCTTTGTCCTCGTTTAATCATCACACCTTACAGAGGAAGCAGGAGTAGTGACCCTGCTGGTAATTTGATCGGCCGATTATCAGCACCATCTCGCCATCACATAAATGTGGTAGCGATAGGAGAAAAAGCTTTAATTATTTCTTTTATGTTTGAACGATGGTGATCTTTGCTGGTCACGTAATTAATGGATAGGTTGATGTTGTCATCGGTTTAGGTATAAAATAAGTTGAGACAGAAGAGATGTATCTTAAGTCTCTACTTCTTTAGTCCAGAATAAACAAAATATGGAAGAAGAAACTGAAAAACTCTAAATAATTTGTTTTGTGTGTGATTATTGCTAGTCACGTGATCAATGGACCCTAAGAAGAAGAACATCTATCTATCCATACCTATACCTATGGAGGTTTAGGTACAAAAGACGTTGAGACTGAAGTTACAAGCTAGAATAGACAAAACATGGAAGAAGGAGATGAAAAATTCAAAGATATTTGTTTTACTAACTTCTACAATATGTCTAACGTAGGGCTCTTCTTTTAAGTATATGAAATACCTGTGCTAGGAGACCCCGTTCTTTACAACTAGTACAGTAATAAGTAGGAGTGTGCATGCATGTAAAACAAATTAAAACAATAAGTACGGTTACTATGTACACAATTTGCCTAACTAAGAGAGAAGATAAGGTAGGAGACAGACCACATACATACATAAACTTTTTCCCACGGGGGAGGCAGAAACCACAGAACGCCACCTGCTACGATCCTGACATACTCCTTTCGCCTCATCCACGTTCATACATCCAGACAAACAGAGACAGACCAGAATCCAGTAAACACTGCTTTGGCTCTATTAAAGGTCTCTTTGTGATTTGTATTCTTGCACGACAATCAAGCATGGATAACGATTTCAAACTAGATTTGAATAGAGATAGCTATGAAATCTGACAGCATTGGATCAAGATTCACGCTTAAGCATCGTTTTAGAATACTTATTCTCTAAATTAGTCCAAAAAGACCATAACATTAATATAATTACAATCTTTTGCTGCCATTACATCCAGCACCTGTGGGGACCGCGGGGGGAGGCCAGATGGTGCTGATAACGTATCGATTGACCGCCTATCGCTCCATCGACGAAACGAAACGCATCAAACTTGAAACGTTTCGTTACCTGTGTTTGTGGTTATGTTTTGCGGTTTATTTTGGGTGGTTGTGGTCGTGATAAAAATAGGAGATAGTTTGGTTAGTGTCTTTATCAATAACTAGCTTTTGCCCGCGACTTCATACACGTAAAAGACTCAGTCAGCAATAAAGTAACTTTTTACCAGTTTTAACCGGACCATTACTTACTAGTCTTTATTATTCCCACATCACCCTCACACCTCTACATCTCTCATCCAAGAAATATATTGATTAGTAATTGAGACACTCTCTCTTATGTTTGAATTGACGAGTTTTTTGTCTTTCGTAGCGTTTGGAATTATAATTATGTTATACTACCTACATGTTTACTGTGAAGTCACCTCGTATGAAATAAATTACCTCGTACATATAAAATAACAAACATACTATACAATACCTCTTTATAATATTAGTCAGTATGTGTACATTTTGTAAAGCATTGAATGTAATCATGAAATTGCTTGAATTTATTCTGCAGCCTCAACAAGGTACTTGGGCGCTTTTGTGCAGTGCATCGCATTATTCTGTTGACTTGCATCAATCGTAGGTCTGTACTTTTTATATGCATTATTCAGTAAAGGATATTAGTCATTAAAAATTGGCAGATTATTCAAAATTTCTTTTTCTATTTATATACTCTTATCTTTATTACCCACAATAAATTGTTTCCAGCCTAAAAATCATTAGGTTTTTCATTTAATTGGTTTGACCATACAATCTTCCGTACATGTGGCTATAATTTTAAAAACAATAAAACACATTGAAAGCTAAAATTGCAGACAACAAGGTTACAATTAAAAGTCGTTATGTAAATTTAATTTTACACAATTGTAACCGGTAATAATGATATGGAGATAAAAATTATGAATACAGTAGCTCACTTTGATAACAATCTAGATGGACAGACAAACTGGGAAGTAGTTTTAAAAATACATGCTCATCTGAATATAAGAACGATTGTGAATCAGCTACTTGCAAAGTCATAGTTTTGTTTTTGGGGTTTTTACTTGACGATGATGGCACATAGCGATAGACCAAGTTTTATAAACACAGCGTCTTTGTGTCGAAAACTAGAGGTAGGTGCGCAATTGGTACAGTAAAAAAGTTTCTTTTTTTAAAAGAAAAGTACGAATTATGTATAATTTATTAAAAAAAAAGGAGAAAGCTTAGAGCAAAAAAAAAAACATCCGCATCGCTGTCAATAGGGCAAGTGCCCAAAGGGTGACAGCATTGCCATACAATGTGACTGTGGTGGATTTTATGGCCAAAGAAAAGGCCTGCCCTCTGGTCAAGTGATAAGACCACCAGTCGCTTGGCGATTTCCCGCAAAACAAGGTGAGCGCTCGAACCACAAAAACATATAGCTTCCAAAAAGGCCGTTATATTTCTAAAGAACAAAAAAAAATCGGTATCCAAAATCTCATTACCAAATAATAAAAAAAGAGAAGGATGAGGAAAAATCTCCGCCGTCATATCAATATCAACTTTCTTTCACAATTTCTATAACTAAAGTTCCAAGATCACCAAAAATGGCGCTAACACACTTAACAAATTCACGCAACAAATTAAGGGCTTCAAAAATTCCTCGTCCACATGACGACCGCCGCATTAAGAATCCATTAACTTCGACCAATACTGATTAATGTTTTATCTGCCCTTATCACTAGGCACCGAGACGGGTTGATTTATTCTGGGACTTATCAACACATATGGCTGGCGCCGACCGCCTATCAGACTGGGCTTTCTTTTATGAATTTTCGAGTAGATATGATGTACTTAGCGGCTGCCGTTTGGTTTGTGTTGGTGCCCTGTTTTTTAAAGAACATAGTTTTATTTCAATTTACAAAGTGATTCGTTCTTTGATCGAAACAAAATCAGAATCTGATACTACTTTTAAATTCCAGAACAAATTCAAAGTTTGACCAACATCTTTGGTTAAAAAAAAACAGTATTTTCTGCTAATATGGTGAAATCATCATTATCTTTCTCATCGTTTGCTAAATAATCAGTTGCATCGGTTTCGTAAAGGATTGCATCAAGCGCATGAGTAGTAGCATCTACTTGTACTGATGACGTCATATTGCAATCAACAATCTACGTACATTCTGTGGTTACAATGGTACGAGTATATCTTCCAAAGATGCGTTTTGGCGAATTTTCTACACCAGAATTGTAGCTGTATTTAAAGACAATAATCCTAGTAGTATTATAAACGTGAAAGGATGGATCGATGTTTGTTACTCATTCATGCAAAAACTATTGATTGGATTTTATAGTAATATAGCGTATACATCAGAATAACGCATAGCTTATAACTTCTAAAGATATTGTGTAATTTAGCCAAAATATAGCGATTGTAAAACAATCCTGCGTTCTGACGCCTTGGGAGGTACTAGAACCAGGCGGGCAAAACCTCCGGCGGTAATTAGTTTAGAGTAGCATTAGAATTCTTAAAGGTTCAAAACTGAAATTCTTTGAAGCTTAATTCAATTTAGTACCTAAAGAATGTTGTCAAACAAAACAATATGAGAAAACATAGTTAGACCATACAATTTACAAGAAAAACCATACAGACTATTAAAGCACACAATACAACAAAAAGTTAATCGATGATAAAAGATAAAGGCATGGTCGAAAAAATAATAGTTTTTATGTAAATGAACGTTGCATATGAGATGTGAGATAAACACAATCTCAGACGGGGATCGCACACAAGGGCGACGCTTGTGTGTGTGTGTAGTGGTGCCAAGTGCTGTGTTGCACGGGACGAATATAAGTGAAAAAAAGGAGCTAGAACTTTTTGTGAGACAAAAAGCTGGTCTACAAGAAGAATCTACTACTACTAAGTACTACTTATTAGTTGCAAGTGATAACTAAACACTAAATTATAGTATGAAGACAGAGAAGTGAGTTAACTCGACCTCAAAAAAAATTACAACTACTTTATAACTAGTGGAAGTGATATCCTAACCAAAGCTTTTGAATTAATTTATAATTCTAGACTCCACTGGTATGATGGTAGTTTTTTTGTCAGTTATTAAATAAACAATCAGCTTTCCCATATAAAATTGGACATTTAGTTCGAGCATAAATCAAAATTAAAAAATATTTTATTGGATATTATTCCGGGACAGTGTATCTGTTCCCAATATTTCCCCTCACTACCGTTCAGCCACCTGCGTCCGTATCTAGTAAATCATAACCTTGGCAGCTATCGGTGGATCAGCACCGAATCTTAGACTGCTATTAACTGCGTGCGCGCACTTGTACCATATATGCGGATAAATGTACAATGAGCAAAAACGGGCTGTGTTTGTTTTAAATTATGGGAGACTTGGATAGAATTAATGATATTTTGGGTTTAACGATAGTTTCAAATAAACTTTAAGTTTAAAAATTGGCTATTTGTGTACAAATATAAGAAAAGTATTTGAAAACGTAAGTATATAGAAAATACTATAATGTACAGAAGATACATTAAACAAAAGGCAAAGTTTAAATAAAAAAAATAGGCAGTCATGGGAACAGCAGACAGAAATGAATACTTAACGTCACTTTAGCATGACGGTAACACGGTCACATTAGCATGTCCTGCTGTAGCATGCACCTACCCAAAATCAACCAACACGGCTAAAGAAATCTTCACTTCAAAGGAACCTTCAGTAACTCTATTTGTCAAAAAAGGAAGGAAAATAAGTAACCAAAATTATAAGGACACAGTTTGCATTGGCCATGTGTTGGTTTAACTTGACCTACGTAACATTGCTAGTGATCTTACAAACCTGTTTTCTCGCTAAATAACAAAGTTCATGCCAAACATAAAAGAGTCTAGTCTTCTATAACATAAAACTAGCTTCTTCCCACGTACTTCTACCGCGTTAGCATTATCCACGGGAACCGTACATTTTTCCTTGATTAAAAGTAGCCTATGTGCTATTCTTGACTTTAATCTATCTTTGTGTCAAATTTCATCCAGATCTGTTTAGCCATTTTCGCGTGACTGAGTCACAAACATTCATCCAAACTTTTACATTTACAATAATAGTTAGATTGTAATAAAAAGGTCATCTAAGTAGACATTTCTAGTCAATTCACCTATACGTGTGTCCAAAATGGAGGTCGACGCCAAAAAAGGCATTCACGAGTTCATACTCCAAAACTGCTATCCTAATATCGATAAAACAAGGCTCAGTATATTCAGCACACGAATGATATTCATTTAAGTGTATTTGATAGAACTCTAAAAGGAGATCTACGCGTAGAGACTGTTAAATGTCAAATGTAATTGATTCAGAACTATGTGGACCTGCATTCAGTTGGGTGACCCACATCGAGAAGTTTTCCTCAATGTCATCTTTTGTCCGTCACGTTGTTTGCGTTGCCCGTTTCCACTAGTTTGTTTATGCAGTTTAGTAACATTAGTCTACGTTATTTGTAAGAAAAAGAATATTTATGTTCGTAAGATGATTGCTTTCTCATACATAGTTTTACAAATCATTTTATTTGTATTAATGATTTCCTGTTTTTTTCTTTTCAGGTAAGTCCTGATGTTTAGAAAGAAAAGAATATACATTTTACTTTTTATCCGTAAGTATAAATAACAAAAATATTATGGACCAAGTTCTTTTCAACTTTTACGACAAAAACTTTGATAACGTTACCAACCAAAACACCAGAACTTCCACATTTCTGAGAGCTCGTAACAAATTCTCGAAATCATAAACCTTGTTCGACTTCCGACATCCCAGGGGTATCAAAAAATCGCCGCTAGACCGACGTGTATGGCGCGCAGCTTTTTTATTTGACATTTTATACAAGTTTATTCAAAGAGCGATAATATCGCTGACTCTTATCTTTCAATGCAACGTTACCGCGAGCCCGGAGTGATAGCATCTGGGGCCAGCCATTGCTAGTTAAACCAACCTGATAAGGGATCGGCTGCGTCTGTGTGCGACATCGTACGGACGCGGCGCGCGTGTGTGCGGGGAGGGGCGTTCGACTCGCCGGGCCAGTCACTCACTTTACGCGGCAAAAGTATGACGGCTGAAATGTCGCGCGCACAAATATACACAAAATAAATACCAAAAAATAGTGCTGTGCTGTGGATATTATGTTATTGTGGTTGCGGTATCTGAAGCAGCTGGAAGTGGCGGCCGGGGACTCGCCGCCAGGTGGCGCTGTCGACTTCAAAACAATGTGTAAGTTTTGTTTACATATCGGTCGTTGTGGCTGAGTGTTTATATTGCTTTGTTTTTCGTAATTTTATGAACTTTCCAATAGTTTTAAAACCCTTTGAACGTCTCTCGTTTCATTCCATTCGCGTATTCTAGAGCTGGAATCTTGTCTATTCAATCTGCGATGGGTATCAATGAAATATCTCAAGAAAAGATACTGATACCGATTAGAGGCATCTATCTTGAGCGTTTTGAATGAAATGTTATATCAAATGAGAATTACTGTTGTTACTAACTCGTTGTACTATCGTTATCTATTAAACTTTGACATTTTTACTCATTGCCCAACTCCCTAACGCTTAAGCAATAACTTTACAAATATCTGCTTGATTCCCAGACATTTACTTGTAAGTAAAATCATAATTAAGTATGAGAACTAACAAGATCCATATAGTAAGTAGTTTTTAAGTTATGCAAAAACACAAATGTTTGCACTTTATTTTTAAGGCGAATTTCACCAAACTTTTTCACCTGGTGGGCAATTTTACTGACTTTTAGGAACGATCGCCATCTAATCTCAGTCTCGATCTGTCAAAAATGCCTCTAATTTACGTACATTTTTGACATTGATTGTCGCTGAGATGAGATTGCAACAAGATTTTGAACGTTTTTAATTAGCACGATTGGCCTTCGTATAAATCTTAAACTGTGAATATATTTTGAATTTATGTTAGTTCTTCCGTACAAAACCTACCAAAAACAATTTTAATTCCACGTTTCTGATATAATGCCAGCCTATTATTGTCTAACTGCAGGACAAAGGCATCTTCTCATAGAGAGAAGGCACGAGCATTCAACACGCTTACTCAAGGAGAATTGGCGATTTCAGACTTTTTAAATATTAACTATAAGTCGAGGTTTCCTCACGATGTCAGTGATGTCCAAGATAAATTCAGAAAGTACATATGATTTGAAAAAGTCACATAAGATACTAGACATAAAGGTTTATTAAAATTCGCCCTTAGCATTATAATTAAGTAATTACTTACCTTAGTACCTATATTCTTCAGTATTGAACGCAAACAAGTTGCTTGACCACAGTGATTTGGAGGAAAACAGAATGCGTTTGTGGAATTTGTTGATATTAGATAAAACAACATTCTTGGAAATTACATATGGACGTTTAACAGCAGCTTTATCAACGATCGGGATAACCAGAAGACCAATTAGTGTCAATGAGGTATTAAAAACACTTAAACGTTATTAAAGTGAGTTTAAAGTACACTTTGGGATGATAAATAGGGTGGCAAAAGGATTATTTTTCAACCTTTATAAACAATAGTAAATGGTTTACAATTAAAAACATTTTTAAACAATTGTAAACAGTTTACAATTGTTTTACAAATGGTGTAATTAATTTGAAAATTCTTTTGTGAGGTTAATGAACTCCTTGCCTTATCAATACAGACCGACGTAGCTATAAATAAAACATAAAATTGAATAGTGAGCTTGAAGGAGTCTTCTTAGTACACCCTATTATACCATGAGCATGCTATGAACGCCGTAAACTGGAAATATGCTCAAAAGACTGGCGGATTTGCCACGTTGGATGGCAATGCTTTCCTTCTGGCCAAGGTAAAAGCCAGCCCTTGAGTCACACGGACCCAAGACCTAAACTAAGTTGCAACTCAACAAAAACCAGAAAAAACAAAATGAAGGGCCAAGATCGGTAAAAAAATCAAAACAAATAAGTACACTTTGGACGCAACGCTATAAGTATGATAGCATTTTCTTCGAATTCGCGATAAGACAGTCGTTAAGATTGGTCGGTTTTTATCTCTTGTCTGATAGCCTTAACAGTGCTACTAATGTATTATATAGGATTTTTATTGCCCTGTAGATACATTATCAGAACATGGACGAATGTAAATCATTGATAAAATGTAATTACTGTTACTTGCGTAGAATTTCATGTTCTGAACTGCATTGCGGGTTCAAATATAGTCTCCAGACCGATTTCGGTCATGGCGGCCATTCTCAATGGGGAAGTACGCAGGGAGATATTATAGTGCACAAGTGTGTGTGTAAACATAGGTGCACCCCCTTTTCCTTCACTCTCATAATCCGATCGAGACAGTTTAAAAAAAAAAAAAAAAAATTTCAGACCTTTCAGGTCCATAGAGTGTTAGTAGTACATCAAGATGACTTTTTTTTTAAGGTGGTAAATATCATCAAATGACTCCTTCCGCCCTGGGTGGGGCGGAAGGGACTGTCAGACTTTTACTGACTAAAATACCACCCTGTTCCTTCTGTTGCCCTTTGCGTTCCGGGGCCACGGTATCCTGTTAAGACGTCCCGCAACCGCGGCACATCAAGATGACTTAAAGCTATGTTAGCAATCCACAAATACAAGAGAAAAAAGAGAAAAGACGCCAGTCCGCCTACAGTACATGCAGCCCAATCTAATGCCTCCAAATAGGACTATGGATGTAGTCTGCAATTACACTCAGGTAACTGTTGGGACTGCCCCTCACCCTTCGCATCAGCAATGTTGCTCTCTTACGTATAATGGCGTGAAAGCCGTCCACTTGAGCTTTAGCAAACATCGCTGACCGGGGAGAGATCAGGCGTAGGACCAACGGTTTTATGTGTTTTCCAAGGTAGAGGAATGTCACACCACCAACCTCCAATCTCCGGGCTGCTACTGAGATACCCAATAACCCCTTTTTGCACAACTAAGGAATCGAAAACCAGGGCACTCAACAGTCGCGCTTGCGATTACGATACCAACAGGGCAGTCAAATAGGAGTTGATATTGGCTTATTAAACAGACAATAATACCAGCCCAGTATTGTACTACTGCAGGGCAAAGGCCTATCCCCATACAGAGAAGGTACAAGCTTTTATCACCACGCTTGCACAAGGCAGTTTGACGATTTCAGATTTATAATATTTGTAAGTCCTGGGCGCCTGCCTCCATCTCTTAAAACAATATACTTTGTAATTTCTGTTGTTGGATTTTCAACTCTCGCCGCTGAGAGCAAAGGACGAACACGATTTTTTTTAAAATTAAAAAACTTGTTTATAGTACTTTTGTATTATATTCTAAACCTCAGC
This sequence comes from Hoplodrina blanda, assembly GCA_949316365.1. NCBI lineage: Eukaryota > Metazoa > Arthropoda > Insecta > Lepidoptera > Noctuidae > Hoplodrina > Hoplodrina blanda. The sequence goes on from OX438581.1 coordinate 15,849,525, forward strand.
TCTCACTCTAGTTCGAAACCTTCGAACCACAAAGTAGTGATGTGACATTACAAAAATGAGATACCAATCTTAAGCCGATACCAAATCACATTGCAACGACATCGAATCCATTTTTAAATACCGAACTCGTGAGGCATGTTCCTATTTTGACAGCTCCTGTCAATGTCAACTATGTCTAAATATATGTATATGTTTCGTTAGAGTTTAATATCTCGATGCTTCATCTGTATAACTCAGTGAAATGTCGGTTTTAGGATCAGATTTATGATTGAAGAATTAATTTTTACTTTGTTTTTTCATTTCAGTATGTAATTAATTAGGTAGGCGTTTTTTTTTTACTTGTTTTGGACATTTTTAATTACATCAGATTAAAAATTTATTTACACACTTTACCTTTCACATTAATAAATAAAAAACATAATTATTCTGTTACCTTCAAACTTTTTAATGAAATAACAGCTGCTACTGTTCTTTTTAGCATTATTACAACTTATCTTAAAACGAAATAAAAAAAAACTATCCATCAGCCCTTAGACAGTTGTGGCTTACGATAAAAATGACGTGTGTTCCACTCAATGGGACGCAGCCTCCCGATCCCGCTGATAACACGAGGGAGAAATGTTATCTCTGTTCTGATTCCACGTTCATTATCAAATTGTACGTCTGTGTGTGTGTGAGAGAGAGAGAAAGAGGATGTTAATGTGTGTACTATGTGATAATGTGGGGTGTGATTCTTTATACATTCCTACAGGGGTTTGAAAAGGTCACGTTTCGATTTTTTTATCGTTTGTTTTGTTTAGTTTACGATTTTGGACGATGTTCTTTTGTTTTAGGTATTTACTTCTATTGCATTTATTATAGACAGGTTTGCTATTAAGATTTGTTAATTAGTTTGCCGCTCACGAATAACTGTATTCAGTTGTAGTCGATTATCATTTATCAGTTTATCTTGCATTTGAGAAATAGCGAGTTAATTATTGCCAATGGCGTATGCTATGCTATTAGGAATATACTTAATAGAATATTTATAACTGCTATTTTAGAAAAGTGTATTTTTTTATCCACATATTAGATTAACCATGAAGACATGCATTTTTAGAGACATGAGCTAAATAAATTATTCAGTTTTCTAAATGTTAAGTGATACAACATTGGAATGTCGACTTAGTGCATAAATACATAAAATACACAAATAAATACATTTATGTTGCACCAAGTCTAATTAAAATTACGAAATATTTATGTTCATTTAGACTTTATAGGTACAAAATAAAATCATAATGATTATTATTAATTTTTGTTTTGTTTAAAATAATAATAATACATAACATAAAATCACGCCTGTAATCCCCGAAGGGTTAGGCAGAGGTGTACCCATTAGTACACCCACATTTCAATAACAATACCAACCTATACTGTCCCACTGTAGGGCAAAGGCCTCTTCTCATACAGAGAGGGCACAAGCATTGATCACCACGCTTGCTCAAGGCAGATTGGCGATTTCAGACTTATACTATCTATAAGTCCAGGTTTCCTCACGATATTTTTCTTCACCGATGTCCAAGTTAAACTTGAGAAGTACATAATGAATCGAAAAAGTCATATTGGGGCTTGCCCTGTATCGAACCGTCAACCTCGTGCATTTAAGGCAGGCTCCTCAACCATTGGGCCATTACAAAATATTTAACTTTTCATTATTTAAATTAAAAAGTCAATGTAGAGGTGCGCTCTTTAGGCCTCGCATATTTTTAAACATAACTACCAAGATTAGCAGTATTCATGTAAATTCACACAATGCTAAATACCTAGTAACGCGTTATTTTCGACCGACAATAATTAACATATGAAATTAATTGTATCTCATTAAAGAATAATTAGAGAAAAACAAACTAATTTACTTACGCCTTTTAAAATGGCGTGGTGAGAAAAAAAATTAGTTCGTTTTAATAGAAGTAGATAAATAACTAGGTATTTTATTTTCACCCAAGACCACAAGCTCAGCAGTCGCGCTTTGCGACCACTAGACGAACGAGGCAGTCAGCAGTTTACCAAGTCGAGCAAAGTGTTATTGGGTTTTTCCATCAGGAATTTCTCAGTAGCAGCCTCGGAGTTTGGATTTGTGCCCGGTTGATGGCAATAGGCTCGCCCCCTATTACATGGGACCTAAACATAACTGGCGAAATGTGGGTGTACTAATGGGTATCTACACCTCTGCCTAACCCTGCGGGGATTACAGATGTGATGTTATGTTATGTATTTTATTGTATCATTATATAAAATCATTATGATTATCTCCTTTGCCTAGTTAACCTAGTTTAAATATGAAGATGCAGCATCACATGCATTTCTAACTTGAAATCAATTGACTGTGTTCAATAACTCTTTCATAAACAATAATATACCTACAAAAACAGCGCCATTTTCTGCATAAAAAATCCGATAGGGATGCCCCCATACTGATACCGATACCATTTTTTTTGGTCTCAGCATATCAATTAGGCGAACTCCTTATCATCCCTAAAAGTATGTTATATTTCCTCTGAGATAAGCATTCTGGTAATTCTTTAATAATGATCGAAGTCTGGTAATGATATTAACATTGTTGACTTTTAATTAGCAAAATACCCAACAGTGTCATTTACTTTTATCACTTCCACGAATAAGAATTAAAAACGTTTACGCTATTTAGAAAAAAAAATGTGTTCGTAAATGTTTTGATACCAATACTTGCCAATATTAATATCTTTTCAGTATAAACTATTTTTATAATCGTTAGTTATGTTGGCAAACCAAAACAATAGGTTGAGTCAATGAGTCATGCTTTTGTTTAAATAATTTGTATTGGAATATACGTTTATTATTTATTTATAAAGGTAAAATACTAATAACAATTACTTAATTTTATGAGATTTCTGCAGACATTAAATTATTAGCTGTTTAAATTATACCAGCTATATTTAGATATATTAATCATTATTTAATTGTTTTTGTAAGTAAATTATATAACTGGACCGACAATATTGAATGTTAAATTCTATAAGACAATTTATACTAATACAATAAAGCTGAAGAGATTTTATGTTTGTTTGTTTGTTTAATCGTGTTATTCTCTGAAACTACAAGTCGGATTAAAAAACATTTTTATGATAGCCAGATTCATAAAGAAAAATATGGGCTAAATAATATCACGCTACGGCCAACGGGAGCAAAGCAGTAACCAAAGACGTACTTTACACGGGTGAAAAAAAAATAAAATCGTAGGGAACAGTTATTGTGAATAATAAAAATATTGTAAAACATTGATTTTAAAAGAGTCCGTATGGAGTTTCTACCCATTCTTCTCCATACAAAACTACCTTTTTGAAGGGGCAACTAGATTCAATTCTTTTTTTTGCGTATGACGTTCAAAAATGCCTTTTAATGGCCTAATTGAAATAAATTATAAGACTTTGAAAACTAAAACCCATATTTCCAACTGGGTCAGAAACAGAAACTTCTTTCTAAACTTATATATTTTTTTAATTTTCGACCTGATCACTATCAGTTTACATAAAAGATAAATAATCAACAAAATTAATTCCTACAACAATGCCATTGTTTAACTTTAAAACTATATTTTTTCCACCGAAATAATAAAATTATCTAACGAAAACATCGCTCGGCCGGGGAATCGAAGCTGTTATCAGGAGCTTATATCTACACCGCTGCGCCGTTGTTATCTAAGTGATCTCTTTTTGTAAGCACCTTGAAGGTTTGTGGTCCAAAATATTGCTATTATTATTGCTCCTTTAAAACATTGAGTAATATTTTAAAACTAGCCGACATTTTGTTTTATTTAGTACAGAAGGATTTAATCCTCTAGCGGTTTCAGCAGTGGTATTGGTATTTGCAATAATTGTGTATTCACAACACTAGTTGCATGCCTGTCAATAATTTGAATGTGTTCCTTTTTTAAGTATTTTTTTAATGTCATAAACTAACGACAAGTCTTTCAAACAGGATAAGTTTATAAATTGGGCCAATAAAATAATATAATTTTGGTTAATAATTCAATTTAATACTATACACAACGAAAATCTACTTTTCAAACCACGCCAATTCAAAAATCCATATTTCCATACTAATATTATAAATGCTAAAGTAATTCTGTCTGTCTGTTACGATTTCACGGCTAAACCACTGAACCGATTTTGATGAAATTTGGTACGGGGTAAGTTTGAACCTCAAAAAAGGACATAAGGCTACTTTTTATACCGCGACTTGGTCCGCGTCGGCGATGACCGACATTTAAATAGACGAAGTCGCGCGCAAGACCTAGTACTGTACTATGTTCTAGACATAGTTCATAAAGTAATATCTAGGTAGGTATACTATAGTTCTAGGTTCTTGGGAACCTAGTTGGTGTCGAAATACGGGACCTACATCATGTTATCCGACATCATGACGATAGTGCAGACTCGCCCTATAAACCATGCGCTGGGTTCATGTGCATACTTATTTATGCAATGTATTATGGACCTACTTAATAATAACTTAAAATAAAATAAAAAATCGTAAAGATGATTTTTAGGATAGTCTCAAAAATGAAAGATCATTAAAATTTGTAGTAGGTATATCTTAATTACCCAAATAATTAAATTTTATGGACGTTTCTGTGGGTTTTGTTTTTGACTTACTAAGCTAAGCTATTTTTCTATAAAATTGCTCGTAGGCAAGATCTATTAGATACTTTCTAATATCAATTCATAATCAGACTCCTATCTTGCCCACACGTATCTCAGACAAAAAAAATTGACAGCAATAAAAAAAAACATAATTTTCCGTCACCAAAGCGACATTTTTCACAACATATTCGCTCTCAACACAGTCGCGCGTTTAATAATCCCCGTTTCGGGGTCAATCTCGTTTAGCATCAATTTATGCGCCCGCGCCGCGCCGTGGGCTGGCCGACTCACGCGCACGCTAATTGATTCCAGATCGCAGGGGGCGGGGCCACGGAAAGGTCGCGAGTTCGATGTCGGATGACGTTGATGGAACTGTGAAAGTTGCTAGTGATAAAGATTTTTTTTTTGTGATTGGTAGTTTGGATTGTCTATGGTTTTTATATTACAGATTTGATAAGTGCTTGAAAAAATGGTTTTACAAAAAAAATTAAAACATACGAAAACACAAATTTTTCGTTAAATATTTTTCAGAACAGATAGGTAAGTATAATGTACCCATTATTAAACATTATAAAACTATTTTAAAAAGAAAACACACGTGAAAACATCCCACCCAGCCCAGCTCGCGACATCACACGTCCGCGTATCACACCGTCACGCTCGAATCCACCTTCCATTTATTACAACGGATCGTAATCTAAGATGGAGAGCGGGCGACTGATAAGAAACGCCGCGACGCGCGACGCCACATCGCGATAAGCGGGGTGTGTTGCCGGTAGGACGACGCGCGCTTCGGTGTGAGAGGGGGACGGTAATTATAGGAGAGAATGTTATCACACCATCTGTGATTTAGTGACTAGATAATTTCGTATGAAAATAGCTGTATGTGTGTGTAAATTATAATGAATTTAGATCTTATTTAATTTTATTATAATATCGGCTGAGGTGCAGTTATAAAATTAATTAAGTGACTGAAATTATGCGTAGTGAGATAAGATTTTGAAGTGAGATAATTTGAATAAATATTCATTAGAAAGTGTTTTAATATGAATAATTAATGTTACTATTCTCTTGAGGGATAACGTTTAATGATATACCTATTATCTAAGTATTGGTTTGCCTAGCACATTGGTATTCATAGAACTTACAAAATATACGATTTAAAACCACATTTGAATATAATAATAACAATAACGGTCGTGATAGAGGCCTACCTCCGTTTTGGAACGAGCAACTAGCTTCAACTTTCGGACTAACTGACCGACTCCTTGACAATTCAAAAGTGCCTGTAAATGGTCTAAGTAATTGAAATAAATACTTTGACTTTGATGGCCTAGTAATTTAGGCACACACCTCTCATACATTAGATTGTCGGTTCGATAACCGGCAAGTACTTAGGTACCTACCAATGTGACTTTTTCAATTCCTATGTACAGGCGGTTATAGCTGTTGCTTGACCCACCTACCTTGCTAGTGAGCTAGTTAGGTGGGTCAAGCAACAGCTATTATATAACCGACTGTACTTTCTAAGATTTATCTTGGACATCACAGACATCGGTGTAGGAAACCTGGACTTATATTCAACATAATTAAGTTTGAAATCGCCAATCCGCCTTAAGCAAGCGGGTTGACCAATGCTCGTGCCTTCTCTTTAAGAGAAGAGTCGTTTGCTCTTTTTTATCGAATTCGCAACTTCATGCACCCTAATAACTAGGCCCATTTTAAAAATGTAACATTACTTACCAAAAATATAACAATACCAACAGTTACATTCTACGTCGAAATGGCGTCTAGCGAGCCGCGTGGTGGGGGGAGGGGGGTGTTTTATCGCCCAAAAAGCGCCCGATCGCAGCGAGATTCGCCCGCGCGATATAGAACGATTCTTCGACACGATAAAAGCCCACTCCAGAACATGCCTGTATCTTTTCAAAAGGTTTTTGTCTCTAATCGCTTGCCAGAATCTAGTTTTAATGACTTTTTATAATAGGTTTACGTGGGAGGAATATTTATTAGTTTTTTTTTTATTCTTCAGGTGTCGTTAATTTTAGTGGAAATTATTTTCTTGGAATTTTTGAGTTTGAAGAGTTCTTTATTTTCAAGTCATTAAGATTCAAAATCAAGAAGTTTTTTTAATTTTTAAGTTTTTTTAAAATTAATTTAAGTCAAAACAAAAACTGTTCAATGTACATTAAACTGTTATTGCTGGAAATCCAAAACTTATGCTTAGCTTCTTATTGCTATATTCGCCAATACAGTTTTAGAGAGCTTGTGGGTTGGCTTGTTTTGACAGAACTAAATTCAAATGTACCCAAAAGATCTCAATTAGACGCCGAAAATCAAAATAGAAATAACCTAAAAATCGAAAATAAGTGAAGTACCTAACTTTTTTTTTTCATAAAATTTTCCAAGTTCGCTAAACTATTACAATGGCAACACTAAGCTGCCACTACTTAGCCAGCACACAATAATACACACTGTATACTTGTTTTTTATCTCCAACGGCGCCATAGGGGCGGTATCGCTACGATGCGCCATGCTACGATGCGCCATGCCACGATAGCGTCTTGCCCGTATGTGACTAGAACTAACTGATTAGCCTATCAAATATGTATGTGACAATGATGATAGCTCAATATGGGGTAGGTAGTTTTATACATTGATTATAACATGTATAGGAACTTTTTCTATGAAAAAAATGACGTACGTATAGTTAACATAATAGGTAGGTTAGTTTTTTTTTTAACGCTATTTAAAAAACAGATATTTGTGTGTGTAGCTCTAGATTGTTTTTATTACATTAAAGCACACTGCAAATTATAATAATACCAGCCTATTTTTGTCCCACTATAGGGCATAGGCCTCTTCTCATACAGAGAAGGCAGGAGCATTGATCACCACGCTTTCAGGCTTTGGCGATTTCCTTAATTACAATTCCAGATTTCCTCACGTTTTCCATCATCAATGTTCAAGATAAAACGTCACATTGATACGTGTCCGGTATCCAACCCTCAACCTCGTGCATGAGAGGCGGTCGCTTCAACCAATGGGCTTATCAGGACACTTATTACTGTTAAAACCTATACAAAAATGGAATATCTCGCATACAGATACCAAAAATCAGGCAATCTTTTTAAAATCTAGAAGCATATAAAAACCGCCACAGAAAAACTATTACACGGTATTAAAGATTGATAAAAACGTTAAAAGATTCAAAAACTGATAAAATGAAAAGCATACCCCGCTCATTTGTAAAACAAATTGCTAATAGCTACAAATAATAACATGCAATAATCATAAGCATTGACATCAGATTATACAAAAATAAGATGCATTAAAAAAACATGTAAAAATATGATTAGAAGTAGAAAAATCACAAATTACTAGGATTAACAGATGTTTATCTGATTTTATCTAATAAAATTTTATGTTTATACCAACATTTATTTTTTATTTTTTGTATAATGTTTTTGGGAGTGTCGCCATTTTATTTATGCGATCAATGAACACAGTTTTGCATAAAAATTGACAATGTTATTGCATTTATTTCTTTCGACGCAGTTTTTGTATCCGGGTCGCTTTATTGCTGAGTCAAAAGAAAACCTTAAATCCACAGAGATGTAGTTCATTATCGCTTGATCTTTGTCAGTTTTTTCGATTTTTTGTTGGCATGGATATAATACTGTAATATGTATTTTATTGACTAAATTAAAAGATTGATTTTTATCAAGCTTAAAGCGTATAAATCTAAAATGTCGACTCTTTAATTTAATTTCTTACTGAATATGTATTGTGTTATATTTAAATTTTGCTCTTATTGAATTAAAAATTTACCTACTTAATGCAAAAAAATTAGCATCTCAATGTTTTTTTTAATAAATATAACGACTCATTTAAGCCTTGAAGCGTCACTAATATATATAAGTAGATATATTTTACCCTAAGTACCTAATTAAAATATTCGTTTATGTAATTTTTTAACCGAAAATGATTTTATTTTTCTTATTAAATCATTGTCTTATGTTGCTAAATGACCTTAAAAAACTACTCTTAAATGTCAAGTGTAACATTATGTAAAATATTTCTTTTCAATTATTTATCACAACAATTTTATAGTGAATATAAATAATAATAATTCCAGCCTATTATAATTGTCCCATTACAGGGAAAAGGTCTTTTCTCACACAGAAAAGGCCACGAGCATTGATCACCACGCTTGCTCAAGGCGGATTGGCGATTTCAGACTTATATTAATAATTATAAATCCAGGGGGCCTACCTCTTAAAACAATATTATTTTAATATTACTTTGTAATTTCTGTTGTTGCATTATCAACTCTTGGCGCTGATCCGAGCGTTGAAAATCCAACAGAGCGGAACGCAAAGTAATATTAAAATAATATTGTTTTAAGAGGTTGTGGTACGCCCCCTGGTTTCCTCACGATGTTTTCATTTACCGATGTCAGTAGTTTTTAAACTTTACTTTTACTTCACTTAGGTACGAAAATTATCTTCGTTCTTGAATTATCTAGACTTACCTTCTATTTTATTTGATAAAGCTTTCTCTAAAAAACATTAAAACCAAAAAACTATACAATACTTAATTACCACGCCACACGTTCGCAATCCGGCGTCGTATCGCTATCGCGTCGTTATCGCATCGCTCCCGGAAACGTCGCTGACCTTATCGCTGGCCAACCATTACGCTTATGTTAAATGGGGGTGTATGTTTATAGTAGTTGTACAACAATGCCTTGTTTCAGTTTGTAGTTATAAAAATATTGCCTGTGGAAAAAAAAGAAAATAGAGACAAGAGACTTATATTATAAGAACGACCATAGAGTAATTAATTCAACTTTAAATAGTACATACTAGTGATGAACCAATTTGTGATTCGGGCGATTTGTAAAAAAAAAAACAATATAAACAATGTTCTGAAGATGGATGGATTTTGTAAAAACATAATTGAAAAGAGTGTCCATGGAGTTTATTCCTCGTTCTTCTCCATAGAGACTACCTGCGTTTCGAAACGAGCTATACTAACTTTAACTCTGACCATCTGACAGACTCTTTGACAGATATATAATGCTTTGACATTAACTTAGATGAGGTTTGGTAGAAGATATTGGGTAGCTATTGAAGTAAAGGAAGCGAAGCGTTTTTTTTATTTAATTATTACTAGCGACCCGCCCCGGCTTCGCACGGGTGCATTTATTATACATATAAACCTTCCTCTTGAATCACTCTATCTATTAAAAAAAACCGCATCAAAATCCGTTGCGTAGTTTTAAAGATCTAAGCATATACATATAGGGACAGACAGACAGAGAAGCGACTTTGTTTTATACTATGTAGTGATGAACAATCATAGAGATGTTCTACCTCAGCTTAGTCTTACCCTTCGCTATGACGTTCGTCTCTCTGAATCAGGAGCGTAGCCCATAACCCCCAACTACTGGGGCCAGGAACCCGAATCCGCAGCCAGATAGTAAGGCCCCCGATAAATTTTGATACGGGGCCCGTCTAGGACAAGCTACACCACTGCTCTAAATGCATCGCCTAGTCGTGATAGTAACCCAAGAACTGCTAACAAAGAGCTGTATGCATAACTATCTTAAGCAACACAAAAACAATAACAAAACACAGCCTTTCCCCGACAATATTTTGTTCAAACCTAACCACGGACACCAGAGGAACACCGCCATTTCTCTCATCGAAACAACAAACGTACGACTTTATAATACAAGGCTTACAAAACGTGGGCGCACTCACGTTCTTAGGTGCGACAATAAAATCGCATGCGATCTTCTTGAGGCGTTAACAAGGGGCAAGACAAGCGCGTCGTCGCCTTGTCGCGATCGCATCGGGCCAATTTGTACGCACGTCCACAGCTACGATTTATTGGGCACGCGAGGAGCGCTCATTGCTAGATACGGCACTCATAGGTGGCCCTGCCTAGGTGTAACGGATTAGGTTGCCTGGTCCAGTGTAGCATCGCTTTAACAGGTTCATCTAGAATTTTATTATATTCAAAATTGTTATCAAAATATTGTTTGTGGGGATTATTCCACAAATATAATAAAAAATCGTGCCTAGGGTACTGGGTGATATAATTCCAAAGTGAACAAAGTATACTTATGTCGATTCAGGGTCCTTAGACAAAGTAACATCGCTTTGTAGCGAAACGATATCTAAATTCGTCATCGTCTCTGACTTGCTTGTCATTTGTCATGTCTTGTTTCATGTCCACGTGACTTAACGCGGCTTATGTCAATCCCAATACATTTTAGTCTTTTCTAACTTCGTTATCGTTTTGAAATTGTTACTTTGTCTAAGCCCCCAGATTATATCACCTGGGCGAATTGTCTTTGAGGTGAAATGAGGATCCCGGGGCGATATCACTTTATTCAGTGCACTTGCGATGGTATCAAAGTGCCAGTGTTTTATTTGTGAGTTCTTGTTGCTTTAGGTACTTCTGCAATTTCATTTCTAAGCAAAATCAGATAAAAATAAAAAAACCACACTATACAGCCTGTAACAAAAACCCTGTCCGATCCTTAAGGGTATTATTCGGCATCGTAATGCGTACACATATACGTAACCATTTAATGGATTTGAGATTATTATTTTTCCCCAGTGAAAAAAAAAGAAGAAAGAAGAAGTAATTAAATTAAAATAAAACATAAAAACTGATCAACGGCAACACTGATCTGACAGGGTTTTTGTTACATAGTGTATAAAGGTACTCTCTACCTGCGTCTGTATTTCCGAACGCATTCGATTCAAACCTCTTCAAAGTTAGAGTGCACAGGCTTCTTCTGGGTAAGCTCACTCCATCGTAGACTTTGTCTCTGTCACCTCTGACCTAGACTAGAGTCATCAAACCCAAAAAGAAAGGTAAGTAATGTTGCACAAAGAAAAAACGTTTCACATTTCCCAGACTATACACTATGTAACAAAAACCCTGTCAGATCAGTGTTGCCGTTGATCAGTTTTTATGTTTTATTTTAATTTAATTACTTCTTCTTTCTTCTTTTTTTTTTTCACTGGGGAAAAATAATAATCTCAGATCCATTAAATGGTTACGTATATGTGTACGCAGTACGATGCCGAATAATACCCTTAAGGATCGGACAGGGTTTTTGTTACATGCTGTATAACCCCAAAATCATCTTCGCTATTCGCCAACGACCACCAAACACACTCCAAATGTTAAAACATAAAAAAATCCTCAACAAAAAAAATCGACAAACATTCTTACAATTTCTCTAAAACAACGACCATTCCCGCCAATTAAATCGGTTGGGTTTACAAGCGCAACGCTCACGCCCGTTGAGAGTGAAATATAAACGTTAAGGTGCGCGTGAGTCGATAGATCGGCACACGGCGCACCTATCGGCGGCTGCGATCGCGCCGTAATATCATTATTGTACCCCCCACCCCGGGTATGGGACTATCGAGGACAGTTGGACTTATAAAACAGAATAGGAATTTGGGTTATTCTAAAAATCGGTTAAGTGCGAGTCGGGCTCTCACATGAAGGGTTTCGTACCACACAAAAAATAGTTTTTTGTATGTAAAGTAAAAAATTAAAGCGGGTCACCCCTTTTGTTTTTAACTATCAAATATTAACATTTATAATGAAATATTATCTCTAAAAATGGATTAATATTTTCTATGAATATCTGTCATAACAAAAATAATAACCAAGTAACAATTAATAGAAAAATAAAAACAAAAGCCAAACGACTACACTTAAAACCAAGAAAAAAAACGTAAAGTATTCGAAATCCAAAAAATTAAAATTAAAAATTCTACAGCTAACAAATAAAGCTTTCAAAATCACAATTAACCTTGAAGAGGCAGAATCAAGATTATCAAATTAATCGTAAAAATATCAACTTAATAAAAAAATCATCACCACACCATATTACCATACATTAGAGGCTAAACTCCAATTAAAACATAGATAACGCGATCACTAACTTATTACATACTTACGAATTATTAATATTCTTGACATAATGATATTCTTAAAGTAATAAAAACTTTAATATTACGACGGTAGGTAGATACGTTATTAAAATGTAAAATAAGTAGGCGTAGAAAATTCAGATGGAATCGGAAAATATTGCCAGTGTCAAGGATTTATTAAGTAGAACTAGCGACCCGCCCCGGCTTCGCACGGGTGCATGTATTATACATATAAACCTTCCTCTTGAATCACTCTATCTATTAAAAAAAACCGCATCAAAATCCGTTGCGTAGTTTTAAAGATCTAAGCATATATAGGGACAGACAGACAGACAGACAGGGAAAGCGACTTTGTTTTATACTATGTAGTGATGACGGTTATCCACAGGGTTTTTCATTTTTGCGCGGGACCCTAGTTCGTTTAAAGAAGCATTAGTTAAGTACTCCTTATAATTATCAAAAAAAAAAACATTTCTTCATTTCATTTCATCATCAGCTATCTACCAGTGAAATTCCTGTCAAAATCGGTCCAGCCGTTTCGGAGATTTAAAATCCTCCTTGAGCGAGCGTGGTGATCAATGCTCATGAGTTCTCTGTACTATGAACCTGGAATTTACTGTTCCATTCAAACCATGTCTGAGGCCCTTGAGGCGGTTTAGAAACTTTGACACTAGGGTGTGTGGGGTCGTAATAATGATTTGACTTTGACTTTCCTATCAGTTCTCTCTCCTATCCTTTACTTGCTGTCATTTTGTATTTGAAAGTAATAACGATAGAGTATCGTATAGTTACCCAACAAAAATAAATTGATAATATCACTGTTGATCGCACTGCGCAAGAGCGTGAGGTAAGGGTTAAGTTAGACAAATATATTGCTGTACTGTTCGAAAGCAACGGGTTGGTACATGGAATATAAATACGAATACAAATACACGGAAATATCCATGGGAAGCAGTATGCAGTCATGAATATGGATTCTACAAATTCTGAGACTTAATAATAATAATACCAGCCTATTACTGTCCCATTGCAGGGCAAAGGCCTCTTCTCATACAGAGAAGGCATGAGCATGATCACCACGCTTGCTCAAGGCGGATTGGAGATTTCAGACTTATATTAATTACAAGTCCAGGTTTTCTCATGATGTTTTCCTTCACCGATGTCAGTGATGTCCAAGATAAACTTAAGAAAGTACGTATGAATTGAAAAAGTCACATTGGTACTTGCACGGATTCGAACCCACAACCGCATGCATGAGAGGTGGGCGCTTTAACCATTGGGCCATCACGACACTAACTCTGAGGCTTAAAGTACTTAGAAGGAACTACTGAGGAAGTACTGTCGAAAATAACTATCGTTATTTGGCCGTTATGGGTTATATTGTTGAAATAACTGCATTATTTTACATAAATTATTGCACTAAACATAAAAAGTACATGGAAACTGTTTGTAACTTTGTCACACAACTTTAATCTTTAAATGACGACATGTTTAGAGATCAGTTTCAATTGCTGCGGATTAGATTTTAGGATAGGTTATGAATGATCTTGAATAGTGTGACGAGACAAGAGCTTCTAAAATCCATAAAGATAAGGTAGTGATAATATACAGCATGATGTAACAAAAACCCTGTCCGATCCTTAAGGGTATTATTCGGCATCGTACTGCGTACACATATACGTAACCATTTACTGGATTTGAGATTATTATTTTTCCCCAGTGAAAAAAAAAAGAAGAAAGAAGAAGTAATTAAATTAAAATAAAACATAAAAATTGATCAACGGCAACACTGATCTGACAGGGTTTTTGTTACATAGTGTATAGAAGTCATAAATCTTTATTTATCTCAACATCATAGTACAGGCACTGGACAATAAAGTGCAGGATTTTAAGTAGAGAAGGTGTCTGAGGTAGGACTGTCCTTGGTGTTCTTCTTCTTTTTGTATCGATGATACATCTTTAATAATTTAAACTACTTGGGGCCCAGTAGATCGCCACGTTTACTGCTGCTTCAGAGGCGTTGCACAGGTCGTCAAGGGTGCAGGGCAATTGGGACACTCCAGGATATATGTACTTATAGCATATAAAATAGTCTGATCAGAAACTCCGTAATCGCACTGGGTATCGGACGGATCTATGATGCCCAATTTCGACAAACTATACCTAATATTCTATAGATATTTCCGAGTGTTAAAATTATTTATTCACAAGATACATATTATCGTCTTTTGTATTAAGTTTTATTTATATCTTTTCCTTGTTCTTTTAAAGGCCAAACAGACTAGCTTTTTACAGCTGTGGTAAACAGCGATATAGTCAATCGCACTGGGTCTCGGACGGGTCTATGAAGCCCAATTTCGCCAAACTATAATATTCTATAGATATTGCTGAATGTGACAAAATCTCTAGTAAAAATACCAGCCATTATAATAACTATACATCTTCTTAAAGACATCTTAAAACCGCAAAATAAGAACACTCAAGCGAACCAGTAAAACTGCTTTATAAGTTTTACAACCGACTGTACGAAGAGATAAAGGTTTAAAATGTAAATGAGACGTGTTGAAAAAGTTAAAAGATTATCTCTCTATTAGGTATAAATTAAGGGACGCGGAGTGAGGTATGCGGTACAATTATATTGTCACGAATGTGGCGATCGTGGTCGCACCTGCGAGCGCAATCGGTTGTGCCATCGGCGCCCGCGCACGCTATATTGACGGGAGACTTTTTACATCTAGGAATTATTTTGTAATAAAGCCATTTTTGGCATAATTAAGGGGCTTTTTGGTTATGGGTAAAGGTTATTAAGGGAATTTGCAATTATTGAGGTGTAGGTACTCAGGGGGCCAATTGCAATCTAATCTTAGCCTCGATCTGACAAAAATTACTTCTAATTTACCCACATTTTGGCCTAGATTGTCGATTAGATTTTAAATGTTTTTAATTCGTAAAATTAGCATTCAGGTCTCAGTAGTATTTTAGTCGAGTGCGCTTCGGTTGTTTAAAACATACATTTTCATATCAAAATTTTAATCAGTTTCCTTCAAATCATCATTATTAGACCGTCTTTTAAGTAGTCAAAGTCAAAGTCAAAGTGAGATAGTACTTAAGCGTATATTAGTTTTAATTATAGTTGTCAGTTTATTTTCTGTGTCACTTTTATTATGGATCTCAGGTCTCGAAATAAATATTACATTATTATTATAAATACCTACTAATTAACAAAAAACTACCAAACAATCGACAAGACAACATCACTACAAAATCAAAACCAAAAAGAACTAAATTACCGACTCGCTCCCATCACTAGCTTAACCATCGACAATGCAGTCTGTAATCGATACTGCAACGGACTCACCATATTTTATTGTGTGCCAATTAAAATTATTCCCTTCCTCTACCTTTGTGGTAAGTTAGTCAGTGAAACTGGCTAGATCTGTTTGATATATGGCGTCCACAACGTGATGTATAGAAGGAAAAATAATTGAGTCTGTCCGTTTAGACGCTTCCAGTTGTTTGTCAGTTGTGAAAGCAACTTTGTTAGTAACTGTTTAGTTCGATTGTAGTTCTTATTTTGAATTGCGTTGTGCATTTGTTGATTGTTAATTGAGTTGTTGGTAAGTGATAGTTATGTTTACACGGTCATATTTGGAGTTTTTAGTACAAATAAATGTGTGAGGAATTGTGATCAAGTGATCATTGAAGATCTCACGTTTATCTTTAGTGTTATCAGTCTATCTTTAATGGCCCATGAGATCCCCCCCCCCTCCTTTTTTAATCGTTGATAATAATAATTATTATTTATTTATAGGCTTCGTATTATATTTTTAAAGGTTTTAGTTTTAAATTTCTTTATTTATTTATGTAATTACTATTTATTATAATTATGTAAGTTTAGGTTTTTTGATTAATAAAATACAGTTCAATAAAATAAAATAAATCTACTCATAACAAACTTATGGTTGAAGATTGTATAACTTTACAAATCTTCAAGTTATTTATCAAGAAAGCCATTCTGGTACCCAATCTTTAAATGCACCAAGTCAGATTTTATTATAGATCTTTAGATTAACGAATCTAATTATCTTAACAACGAATATTCTCAAGTAACAATTAAATAAAAAACATTAGACACTAATCCTTGACTTTTGTCTGTAAAATAACAAATAAAAAACTATTTTCATCTAGATTTTAATCTAATCATTCTCAGACACAGTGTACATACGAGTATTATTTTACAATCTCGTTTGCTTAGTTCTCTTTAATTGTGCATTACAATATCTCCTGCATACTAAGTCTCTCCATTGAGATTCTATTCAGTAACTTGACAGTTCAAAGAAAAATAATGTTACCATATTACAACTTACAACTAATAGTGTCGGGGTAGTGAACGATTTTGCGTAAGGAACAAATGATAAGAATGGTTAAATACCAAGTTAAGTACATTATTTAAGTTCATTCAATTTCGTTCTTTCTTACACCACCTCACTATCTTTTTTTTAGTCAAAACTTGGTAACCCTTTAACTGTCAAGTTACTGAATAGAATTAAAAGTCGAAATAAGTTTATTTTAGACACACGTATCTTTGACAGTCGTTACGGGTCGTAAGAAGCCCGAAAGTCTGACAACCAGACTTACCAAGGGGTATCGTATTACCCAGTTACTGGGTTGTGGAGGTCAGATAGGTAATTGCTCCATGTAAAATACTGGTATTCAGCTGCATCTAGTTAGACTGGAAGCCGACCCCAACATAGTTGGGAAAAGGCTAGGCAGATGATGACTCGTGACTGTACTTATGCCGGCCAAACACGATGCTTCCTATCGTCCAATTTGGCATGACGATAGCGTTGGATCAGTTAGAACTGACCGTGTGTGGGAGTGGATTGGCATGAGTCCTGCCAATCCACTCCCACACACGGTCAGTTCTAACTGATCCAATCGGGAGCCGATTCGTTCCTATCGTCATGCCGATTGGACGATAGGAAGGATCGTGTATGGCCAGCATTATATCCATGGTAAAAGTATGTGTCAAACTGTTCCCTTCCACAGTATAATAAAATGACACAATGCACACAGTTTTTGCCACCTGTTTCCTTTCGGCGTTATTCCAAACGCTGTGAATCATTTTAAAAAAGTCCGCTCACACGCATCTGGTTCCGTTACCGATCGCCGATCGCATCGATTTGCAGAATTGGTCAGTCTTTGCACGTGTGAAGAGCTTTTGCACAACCACCTTTCCTGGTACCAAAAAATTATAACCACCAACTTGGTTTAAAGAAAAATCAACCCTAATGTTACAGGAATTAAGAATAAAATCAATTGCATTGTATTCTCAAGAACCTTCCTGCATGGATTGCATTCGATTCTCATTTCAAATTGTTAGCATTGAGGTTCTTATTTGTTTAAACTGTTTTGCTTTCTTGCAGTTAACATTGCACTTTAAATTATACGTTCCAAGGTTGAAAATCCATTGGACAATGTCTGGTTTTTACGGTATCTTGGTTATAAAGAGGGTAAGTTGGCGCGAAAGCAGGCTGCGTACGCGCAGATAGCCATTGCGAAGCGGCTAGACGGTGTACAGACGGTGCGTGTCATCGGAATGCGGTATCTTTCACTCTTGCATGTACCAGGAGCGAATAATTACGAAGAGTTATGTCATGATGTGAAGGATATTTGTCAATTCATAAAGATAAAGGAAAGTTGATGACAGGAAACGAGAAGAACGAACTTAATGAGATAAAAGGCAGATTTGTTGGTGTTCGAAATCGCTTTACCTTGTTGACTGTACATCATGAGTGAAGTCTTATCCATTATGTCACGCAGAAAAAAAAAACATTTTATGTACTCCAGACGTGGTTACGTCGGCTTTAAGAGTAGGAGGGAGTGGTAAGACCAAAAAATTAAGATCATATCATCAGATCAGGCGCAGGATCAACGGCTTAACGTGCTTTCCGAGGCACCGAGGTGTCACACCACCAACTTCCAACTCCAGGCTGCTACTGAGAACTAATGGAAAAACCCAATAACACTTTTACCCAACCTGGGAATCGAACCTAGAACCCCACGCTCAGCAGTCGCGTTTGCGTCCACGAGACCAACGGCGCAGTGAAATCACAGTATACTCGTAAGATAATAAAACAATTATAGTTAAACATAAAACTAGATGACTAAAAGCAATGATACTACGAGTTGTGATTGTGAGTCAACAGTGTGAATCAGCGATGCATTAGATAGCGTCCCACACATGTGGACAGACAAACAAACTTATCGCTGATATAAACGTTTCATACGTTATGTCGATGTGTGGTGAACAAAGGTTTATAGTATCTACCTAAGTGGAAAGGTACCTAGGTACAAAGTTGCTTAGAAAAATTGACCTAAATCTCTGTGGTGACTCTTATAATACTGTGTAAAATAAAAAACAAAAATAATACTAGCCTATTATTATTTATTCATTTAATTCAGGTAACAAAGACTAACATAGATACATACCTTATAGACTACCATAGGTACATATTAATAAAAACCAAAACTATAATTGTCCCACTGCAGTCCATATTCAGATTATCGCTGAGATGAGTTTGCAGCTAGATTCTGAACTATTTTAATTACAAGGTTTTTTTTTTGGTTTTTGACAGTCGTTACGGGTCGTCAGAATCCCGAAAGTCTGACAACCAGTCTGACCAATGAGCACCGTATTAACCAGTTGGGTTGTCGATGCCAGATAGGCGATCGCTCCATGTAAAATACTGGTATTCAGCTGCATCAGGTTAGACTGGAAACCGACCCCAACATAGTTAAAAAAAGGCTAGACAGATTTGATTTTAGTATTTTTCTTGATCACCCCAATTTTTTACTACACACCTAAATTCAAAACATTTATAAGAACATACCTAAATCCCCCATCAGTTTCAATTTCCCTCAACCCTCCACTACCGTCTAAGATTTCTCACTACAACATATACATAAAATAATTAAATATAGCCACATGCAAGCTCCGGGTGACTAGGGATGGGTGGATGGGTCAGATATTTCAATTCTCCGTCGGATATTGGCGGGTGTCGTGACAACGCATACATCTGCGATCGCCCTAGCCTTATCGTAATATTAAAATCTTGTGTGTGCTGTGTAAGTTATGACGGGTTTGCCTTTACGTACGGATGTGTGGTTTGCAAATATATTTCTTTTTTTTTCTCGGTTCGAAGTCTAGTCGTTTCGCATTTGTTTTTTTTTAATACTTGGTTTTTATGGTCGTTGTGAGGGATATCGATAGGACATACTTATTCATTTTTACGGTTCGTACCAGAAAGGAGTCAATAGATGTCCGTGTGTCTGTCAGCGGTCTGAATCTCATGAACCGTAATAGGTAGAGAATTGAAATTTTTCACAAAGTGTGTATTACGTTGTTATAACGGCCATACCGTTATAACAAAATATAAAAATAAAATAAAAACTTTCTTTTTATTTTGATTTATTTTAATTTTATATTTTGTTATAACGGTTTGGTTTTTTTTTTGTATTTTTGTTTAATAAATATTATACGGTAGTCTAGATTTACAGAACCCTTTGTGTGCTAGTCCGACCCTTACTTGGTTGGTTTTTTAATACTTGCTTCCAGTTAAGGTTCCTGTAAATAGGAACAATAACTTTGCATAACAAAAATCAAGTAAAATTGTTTCTTGTACTTGACTTCCACATTCTTTTCCAACAATGAATGTCTGATTAGATTATTTTTTATCATTATCGTATAGTAGTATATTCACAGCTGTATATGTTATCTTCTTCATTGATAATGTTTTGGCGTCACCTGTGGAGTTACAAGAAAGTCGCGTATATACCTTGAAAAAAAGATAGGTAGTCATGGGTACGTTACTGCCGATAGAAGCGAAATCCTTAAAGATTCTGGCACAAAACGTCACGATAGCATGTCAGTGACGCGGTTACATTAACATGTCGGTGACGCGAACCCATAAGATTTGCTAAAGAAGGTTTTAGTTATAAAACTTATAAATTATTTAAATCCTGAATTATCTGTGGTTTCGTCTATATTCAACTTGTTCTATCCATTTTATTACCTTAGTTACTGTTGGTTACCTTAAGAAAGTTACATGGGGTTTCATGGCAGATTTACTGAATTTAAAATTATAAAAGAAAAACACATCGACATTTTTTTTTAATACATTTTTACATAATATTTTTACAAATAATTATACAAGTATAAATTATAATATTTGTATCATTTAAATACAATAAAAATCGTTACAAAAAATAGCAAAATACAAAGTAGGTACAGTCAGTCGGAAAAATATGTAGCGAATATAAAACGCAACAAAATATTGAATAACATTAGTATATTGACGCGTTGACAAGATCCCGCGATCTGGCTCCGCAATTTCCTATTCCGTCCGTCCGTCCGTCACTGTGCCAACCATGTTTATTTATTTCCTTCTAACATTTCATGACTATTTATCTTTGATATCGTTTTCTATAAAAATGTTTTGGTACATGAAAAAAAAGCCTTTTTCCATGTATTTTGTATTCCGGTCAAGTGAACGATCTATTGCATATGTAGTGTGTACTTTTTATTTAAATTGTCAAAGATTTTTAATTATTATCTGTACACGTGACATTAACTAAGATAATTTATTATTAATAATGTGTACAATATTCACAGACTTAATTGTAAAAAAAACAATTATATTAAAAAAAGTATAAATCATAATAAGTTAATCTTACCACTGTTATAAATGCGAAAATCTGAATGGATGTTTGTTAGTCAATTACGCCAGAACGGCTGTAAGGATCTGGATGAAATTTGGCTCAGAGATAGATTATAGTCTGGAATAGAACATAGGCTACCTTTTATCTACTAAGGAAAAATTACCAGTTCCCGAATATATTAAGGTAAAGTTGCGGGCGAAACCTAGTTTAGAAAATTACAAAATTTTAAAGCATTTCTATCAAAGTAAACAAACAAAACTTTCTACTCAAAACATTATAAACGGATAATAGAATATTTCCCATCAAAAACCTTATTCCTATTACAATTGATTAAGCATTTAAAAGATAAACAAAATTGAAACCAAACCTTTAGCCAATCTAAACGGATCACAACTTACAAATTCAAATTTCGAAACAAAGGCGCATCATTCAAACGAATGAAGTGAACGAGCAACGAACGAGTGAACAGATTGAGTGAACAATATCTTATTTTGCAATAATCCGCTGGGAACTGTGGTAATTTCCTGAAAGAGATGAAACAACGTTGACTGTAACGTTTTAAGCACAAATGTTTACAATAAGCGATCGTTTTTGAATACAAATAGGATGTATTTGGATGATGTAGTTACTGGATAGATCGGTTGCTTTTGTTTCTATTCGATACAGTTTTATTACTTTGGACTTGTATTACTATATATTAGTTTTATTTTATCTATATATATTAGTTTTAGTTTTATTACTATATTAAATTCAAGTTTTTTTTTCAATTTTGATAAACTTTTATAGATGCTTTGCTTTTTTTGTTTCCAATATAGGATAAGAAAATTCGTTAGTAACATTTTGGACTCAGTCCGAAAAATGTATTAATCTTCTTTATTCATTTGATACAAATATAAATTACATTAAATATTTATATAAAAGCAAAATGTCATTTAAAAATATAAAAAATTGTAGCCTACCGAGTACGGAAATAGGGCATTTTAATTTTTATCACTCTGAGAATAGTTTATACTTTCCATTTTTATTTATCAAACTAAAAGAAAATACTTATTTTAATTCAGAAAAATAAATAAAAAACAAAAATCTTTTACTAAACAATTTAAAGTAAACCACACCGCGGATTAACGCTAGTCGATTCCCTCCTATATTTTATAGAACCCGTTTTATATTAATAACGCTTGAATAACTTTACTTGTTTATTGTTCAATCAGTTGTTTTATTTAATTAAAAGATTGTCACACTCACGCTTGACTAACAATAGTACTTTCTTGTTTATTAATTTAGAAGTTTGTAATTATGAACTGCTTATTAGGATCCTTAAGCAAATCTTTGAATTGAATTTAAAATGCGTATTTTTTTACCGTACCTACTGTAAAAATTAGAGTGTGTTTTTTAATTTAAAAAGGACTTATGAAAAAATAATTAAAAGAGATTAATATTCCACAACAACACAAGTAACATCACACCTGTAATCCCCGAAGGGTTCGACAGATATGTTTAGGTCCAATGTCCAAGTCCCAACCGAAGCACAACTCCAGACTCCGAGTCTGCTACTGAGAAATTCCAATTGCACTGGAAAAACCCAATTACATTGCCCGACCTGGGAATCGAACCCAAGACCTCACGCTCAGCAGTCGCGCTTTGCGAGCAACGAGGCAGTCAAGTCATCATCATCTTCCTGCCCTTGTCCCATGTTACTTGGGGTCGGCGCAACACGTTTTCTTCTTTCACTCCGTCCTGTCAGCCGTCATGCAATCATTAACTCCCTTTTCTTTCATATCATTCTTCACACAATCCATCCATCCATCCATCCATCCATCCAATTCATCCAAAGAGGCAGTCAAGTGAAACTAAAAAAAACAACAGATATCGAATGATCTCACAATTTAAAGTTGTTTTTGACAATGTGGTTATTAGTTTATATTTTTTTATTACATACATTTATAAATGTTTTCAATTTGTTTATTTGAATAATTGAAATGAAATTATTGTTATTATTGCTGCGTTAAGTTACGCTGGAATTATTATTGTCTATGTACAAAAAAACCATTATTTTTAATACTAATAAATTATTATAATACAATTGCGATTGACACAATGTAAAACCATAAATGGCGCAGCCTGTAAGTAATTGTTGCACTTATAAATGTACTATTAAGATATTATCTTAAATATATTGTGTAAACAATTGTTGGCTAATCTTAATAAATAAATACCTAAATATCAAAATCGCATCACGCTGTTCATTTTCTTAACATATTCGTAAACTTAATTATTGTCAGACAATTTGTCGCAAGTTAATAAAGACGCAAGAAGTGGCAAGTTCTTTGTGTGGTGTTGGATTTATCGGCTCCTCCCGGGCCCGCTTCATTTCCTGAGTTTGCTCTTGTCGAACTTACGGCTGGTGCAAGATGTGGGATGCAGCGTGTGGGACAATGCAACGTGGTCCTTATTGATGCTGGATGCCAGCTACATGTATTCTTGAATGGAGGAATGGCTTTGGGTTCATATTGACTTACAAATTCATTTGTTTTTTGTTGGAAGCAAAATCTCAGTAGTAATTATGGATTTGATGCCTTTGGAAAGCAGTCTTCTTGCTTCATATTTCGTGTTTTTTTAACCAAGATTGATATCGACATTTAAATAAATTGAAACCACTTGTACCTATATAGTCAATTGTATTTTTTTACAATAAGCTTTTCCTATATACAAAACACTATTGCGACAGACAGACAAAAAGTGATCTAACAAGGGTTCCTTTTTTTTGAGATACAGTATTCTAAAATGTATGCAAGTCAAAGTCAAGTCAAAGCTTTTTTTTTCAATTAAACCATTTACAGGCATTTTTCAATTGTCAAGGAGTCGGTTAATTATTCAGAAAGTTGAAGCTATTTTATAAAAACTATTAGATTAATAAAGTAACTGCGTGGCTAAATGGTATGCATTATGTACGTACATAGTAGTATGTTGCAGCTGAAAATCAGCATCAGGTGATGATACACGTCCTTCTGTTGTCATCTGACATTATGCTGTGCTGTGACACATTTGGCATTATAATTATTGATGTTTGTTTTTTATAGTTTTTAAGTTTTATACATTTTGTTGTAATGCCAATAAACGCATTTTTCTTTCTAATATTATCTAGGACGTCCGTTCATTACTAACAACCCAACCTTTTTGATACTTTATAGGTAATCCATCCATATGTCCCAACCCCCGACCCGCTGTCAGCTCATCCCTCGCCCCTCCACAAACACTACAACGCAGGGATAATCGCATTGTTTTGTTTTTGATTCATTGCATTTGTTGTCGTAAACTTCGTATTTATTACGTTTCTTGCACCGATCGGATATTTCTATGTTCACTATTAACCGTTAGTTTGATTTACGTATTGTTTATCTTTGATAGGTTATTAATAAAAACCGGCTTAAGGAACTACCTTTTGGAATGGGTAACTAGATTCAATATTATTTTTATTTTTTTTCTTTCCTGTAAATTACGTTAAAGTTGCCTTTTCATGGTCTTATTGAAATAAATAAAATTTATTTGAAAAGAGAAAAGGGTATGCTTAGATGGTTCGGTCATGTTGAGAGGATGAGTGAAAGACGATTAACAAAAGGTATTTATATGGCAGAGGTGAGTGGCAACGCAGGGAGGGGTCGCCCTAGGAAGACCTACACTGACCTTATTGGTGAGGTTCTTCAGAAAGGTCAGGTGCGGAGTACTCGTACCGGCGTGCTTGTATGACGAGATGTATGAACGTAGATGAGGCGAAAGGAGTATGTAAGGATCGTAGCAGGTGGCGTTTTGTGGTTTCTGCATACCCCCATGGGAAAAAGGCGTGAGTTTATGTATGTATTGAAATAAATGATTTGACTTTGACTTTACGAGTTGGACTCAATCACGAGGGACTCTGTATCACTATACTATAATTTTTGAACAAAATAATAATATCCAATAAAAACACGTTTCATGTAATGAGGCTCAACTTAATTTTTAACTAATTTTATTTTTATTTATTGATAATATAACAGAAATAGAAATACACACTCTGTAAAATTTCTACTTAAAACAGACAGACAGCGGAGGCTTAAGGTTCTATTGACACCCTTCGGGTAGGTATAGAACCTTAAAAAGTTGGTGTGTCTGTTTATGAATTGATCAAGACGTTGCCAGAATGCCTTTTCTACACCTTTCTTTACTAAGCTTTATTTGAATTTGTACAAGATTTTTTTTTTATTTTCAGGTAAGTTTACAACACATAATATCCAGAGACACACAATCTGAGGTAACACTATTTGTATTGAATAATAAACATACATCCATCCAAACTATCGCATTTATAATAGTAGATAACTGTTATTTTTCAAATGGAGTATAATAATTTTTTTAGCTAAGATAAATTAGACTTTCTGACAGTTGTTATAAAGCTTGATCTGCTTTACCCAGATGAAATGAAGGGTCTATAAGTACATAATGTACTTTCGTACACTCTCTCAGATACCGCAAAAGGCGAACTTTTCAAAAGCACTGAAGCCCCATCGAGGCGCGTGTGATGGTAGATTAGCCACTCTCGCGCTTTTACGCTGTCCTGCTCGCACTTGAATAATAATAATAATAATAATAATAATAATTTATTTGTGTAAACATGTGTATACTGAAAGGCTTGCACAGTATTAAATCAAACAACGTAGGATTACTCCACTTTTATGCGATTTATTGTTATCTTTTAAAAATAACATCTGCTATAACCGTCATTTTCAACGATTCTCCTGTCTATGTCCAAGTGACGGATGTTATATTAATGTCAATGTCAATGTCCAAAACATCAGCTGTCACTTTGACATAGACTTCGATTAACAAAGTTGCCACACATAATAATCAAAAGTTGATAATAAAATATGTAATTTAAATACATTAGGCCCTAATGTATTTAAGTTACATGCCCTAACTAATGGTTAGGCGCTTGATTCTTACAGCTCGGCCATCCTCTTTCAGGGTGGGTCCTCACACCTAGTTAATCATAAATCAAATTTTGTGTTACTAATGTCCAATCGTAATCGAATTAAAATGTCTGAATTGAGTTACAAGTTCTTGTTCTGATCTGCCTTATGTATTTTGGTAATTTTCAAATAACATTCATACATCATCATCATCATCATAATCTAGTCGTAATCGAAATCATTTAGTTCTATGCGTGTAGCACTGACGCTTGCAACCTATGACAACGGTATCTGTCATCTGTGCGCTAAGCACTGACACGACTTATGTCGTCATAGTCTGTCGCAATCTGCGTCATCTGTGCAGGAGCGCTGACACTTGCAACCCATTCCGATATGGTCTGTCACAATCTGTGTCATCTGCGCTTGTATCCTATCATTGCGACCTACACCAGTATGGTCTGTCGCGATCTGCGCCATCTGTATGGAAAACACTGGCACTCACAACCCATACCGACATAGTCTGTCACGATCTGCGTCATAAAACATAGACACTCGTAACCTACATCAGTACAGTCTGTCGCGATCTGTGTCATCTGTGCAACTCATACCGACGCTCACAACCCATACCAGTATAGTCTGTCGCCCTATCTACAAAAATGTACGTTATCAATTACATCATGCCACATATCGTGATAAAACCTAATCATTATCATTACTATAAAACTATTAATCCCAGAAATACATCATCATATTCGGTTAACCAAAGTATAATTATTTTAAGAATTCTCTAATTCTTTCTTATCATTAACTTACAAATCATTTTTCACTTTTTTTTTACCACCGTCACTATTGTCGCCGTCGTTTTCGCTTTCCATTCTCTTGAAATTTAACCATAGGTGTATTTTGTCAATAAACACTACATTTTCGTACTTGTTGCCCCCCCAATTGTAACACATCGCTATTGGATAAGTTTTTATCATAATTTATACATTTACTTACGCTTGGGTCGTTGAAATCTAAAACATTGATGTTCAAAGCTGTAGTTGCACGTAAAGCTCGTGTTAATAATAATCCCTGTTCTAAATTTATTATGTTATCCGATATGCTTCGGACTAATACCGGACCTGTACCAATTTTGATGTCGTATGAATTCACCGGACTTAAGTAATATTCATTTCCGAAACGTAAAGATACATTAATAAATATTGTACCTACCTGAACAATCAATGTCACTAACTACTTTAATTATAAAAGTATCACGAGGTCTTATACAAAATATCGTCGAGAAGACGCAATTTCGTAGGTGAAGTTCGCTCGAAAATCAAGGCATCAGTAGTTGTTGTAATTGTTATTCCGGGTAGTTCAGTGAAGCTATGTCCTATTAGCACATCTTATTTTATTACATTATCTTATACAACATAAACGTCGATTTATTCCAATATACCTTGGATTTCAATCTTAACTGCAGATTTTCCCAATGGCAACACAATATCATTTCCGATGCCGCGCATTTTCGGTAGTTGCTCTGCCGACCACTGAATACCTAGCTTTTTTTGCTACGCTATGACGCACCAATGTACACTGACTGCCTAAATCAACGTAACCGTGCAAAGATTGATCATTCACCTTAAAATAATTAAATATTTATCATTGTCTACCACGAAACTATTCAATGCTGACTGACTTCTCTTTGCCTACTTCTAATTTCGATGAATCGTTATTAGGTAGCTTTGAGCAATTAGTAGACAAATGCCCTAGTTTATGACAGATCCCGCACTTCAAAATTTTCTTAGAACATTGAAAGCTGTAATGACCACTTTCATTACAGTTAAAACAAGTAATAGGTCTCGTATTGTCGACAGATATTGTTGATTTAAGAGCTGCTTGATTAGAAGAATTGTTATCATTAATGTTTGTACGTTTGTCATAATTTCCCTTTAATCTATTATCAGACTCTCGCGGCTGTTGTTTAATGGATTGAAAATACTTCAATACCTGTTCCGGTTCTTCACATTTAGTCGCTTTTGCACCTAACCTTAAACTACGATCCTCGATCCCGTATAGCAAACAGTCAACTGCACGTTTACCCTTAATCTCACATCGATTCAGTAAGTTAATCTTTTCGTAATAATATAGCTCCAGAGAATCATTACATTTAACTTTTTTAGATAGCATTTCTGTTAACAGCTCTGCATAGTCATCACTAGAGGGGAAAGATTCGTTTAACTTGATTTTCCATTCGGACCACGAAAACGACATCGACGGCAGAGTTTGATACCATGTCTTTGCCACTCCGCTTAGTTTAGGTAACGCGTAATGTATTATTTGGTCTTCACCCCATTTATATAATCGAGCACATTCCTCCACTTTACTAAGTCATGTACTAATATTTTGACCTTTATTCATGGGATCAAACTCTGGTATAATGTTGCCCAACATGGGGAATTTATTCCCTTCCGGGCGATTATTATATCGACGCCCCCAAGGAATAAACCTGTATTATACTATTACTGACTTTTTACTGTTATTCCATTTTCGGAATCTATGGGTCGGGATACACATATACAATTTTTTTCAATTTTTTTCTGCGGTAATTTCCATCAGTTTTCCTTATAACACTTTTGTTCTTTGGAAATTTTCCATTTTTTATTTACTAGAAAAATACCGTAATACATTATTACAAATTAAATTCTGTAGCTACTTTTCGGTAAAGTAATATTACTGTAAAATATTTCAGAAAAAAATCTGGTTAACGCGATTACAGGTTTATTATCGTAAATTTTGTGGTACACATTTTCGGTAATGCACTGCTACAGTTCATCATCCGGGACATAAACTTATACCTATATGCGTATTGGCGGTAACTTGCTTGCGTTTGGCGACTCAAGTACATTTTCAGGTCATAGCGGAGATTCCCAATGCATAAATAGAAGTTAAAAACACCTCAAAAGTAATTGATACTCCCTCTACTATTTCTAATTTATCGCTACTTTTAACAAACAACGATTTCATCGCTTCTTCTACCACCATTTATGAAATAAATAATGAACATAGTTCTACAATTATTGATGCTGTTCAGTACATTATGAAAAGCAATTTGCAAATTTAATGAAATGTGGCAGCAAATTTACCTCTTCAGAGAGGCAAGGCTTATTTGATAAATTTTATTATTGTATTATTAAACATACTAAAAAACCGAGAATATCAAATGAATGACTCTAGAACGGAAAAATAATCACACACAGACTATAAAATATTTTTTTCTTTAAATAATGTAGAGACTCTTGTTTGTAAGAATTTTTTCCTAAACACTTAAAAAAATAATTAACAAATGGTATCTACAACAATAGAAAAATTTAAATAAGACGAAGGGATTACAGATTTAAGACGTAGGCACACCAATAGACCTCGAAAAATGAGCTCCAGCACGGAATCAAGTATATAAAAGCATATTTCATTATTTCCTAAGGTACAGTCTCATTATACAAGAAAAAGCTTAACTCGAGAATATTTGTCACAAGACCTCAACATTTCAAAAATGTATCGTTTGTACACTGAGTGGTTTCCACAGTAAAACTATGTTGAAGCGACAAAAAGTCAATATCAAACCATTTTTAACACAAACAACTACTTATTTTTTAAGCCCATAAAGACATGTTTTGTATAATGAGCAAGCAAGTCCATCAGAGAAAGAGTCTTTAGAAGAGAGCTATAGATGTGATTTAAATAGAAAAGAGAGAATTCGGCAAATTAAACATGAAGAAAAAATTACAATTGACAAAAACAACGAAAGGATCATGAGAAATAAGTCTATTTACAATTTACATACTAATACTATTTACTACTGATCAATCAAATGTATAATATAATTCTAAACTCCTGTCTCGGGAGAAAAAAAAAATACTATGAAAGAATTGGAGAAAACAGATATTCTAGACATTAAAAATTATTGATAAATCCTTTGAATTGGCGTCACGACATAGATGGGTATACGATACGCTGCCGCAGGTCTGATGTAATGGAAATTCATGTATCATCATTCCAACAGGACCAGGTTTTCTTTAAATGTAATCTTGATGAATCATATTTTTGAATTAAATATTTCAAATTCATTTCAAACCAAACGACGTGGGCGAAAACCTAAAACAGATTCTTTGACAGAAGATTCTGTATTGGCACGTGCTTATCATCAATCTGTTCCTTTGTCAAGGCGATGCATAC
Organism: Hoplodrina blanda; assembly: GCA_949316365.1. NCBI lineage: Eukaryota > Metazoa > Arthropoda > Insecta > Lepidoptera > Noctuidae > Hoplodrina > Hoplodrina blanda. The sequence goes on from OX438581.1 coordinate 15,880,044, forward strand.
AGATTTACTGTCTTTGTGCAATAGTGGCGTAATTCCACGGTATTACCACGCATTTTATAAATCTTTAATTTCTATAGAAATTAAGAGATTTATAGAAATTAGTGATGATCGCGATGATGATGCCAATTATAATACCAATTATTTATTAATGTTTTTACTTGACTACTTTTTTATACATAAATTACTGATTGCAATTTGTAATCGCTATGAGAACTTTGTTCCCTATAAACGTTATAATTTTAATACATTTTGTGAGTTTTCTTTAATAATTCCCTCGAAGATACCGACGACAAATTTATTTTACATAATCGGTTTTTAATGATTACGATAATATGACTACCAAAAATTTTCTATAAAACACGGGTTACACTTCTTTACCCTCTTATGGCTATTTAAAATTTTACCATAATAAGTCGGTAACTGAACATTACAAACTCTCTCTGTAACGAAAAAAAACGTTTAATAATCCAGTAAAGCAATATTATGACCATGATTTTTAAGAAATTTACAAGAATAATTCGGTAAGTAAACATTACCGGAATAATATTGATAAGTCAAGATAGTAAGATATCAATACCCTAAAAATTGTATGAAATTATTTTCGGTAATATGTATTTTGGTGAATAACTAATTCTGTGTATATTTAATAGTTACACTTAATACTATAAACTTTTCGGGTAAAAATTAGCTTTCCCGTCATATAACAATGTTGTCATAATTACCTTCTGTTGAAGAGATATACCCCAAAAACACTAAATCATTTTTCCTGTAAAATTTGATTTTTGCGATTACCGGTTTATTCCTCGGGGACGTCGATATATCGTTTTTATCAATTCACTTAACAATAATTGAGCACCATCATCAAAATTGGAACGACTCACGCGTCTGTGACTCCGTCGCGTCGATCTCGAACGACTCGGCCGTGTTGATCTGGAACGACTACGCGGTGTCGATCCCGAATGACACCGTCGCGCTGATCTCGAACGACTCCGCCGCGTTGATCTCGAACGACTTCGCCGCGTTGATCTCGAACGATGTTTACGTCTCGAATGTGAACGATTTCCCGTATTCTTTTCGTTTCTTTTCTTCGGCATACTTTTCTCGCGTTCGTGGGGACTTAAATGTCGATCTGGTAGTGTACTGCAATCTTTTCCATAGCGACGTCGTTTACGTAATGATTTTTCACGCTTATGGTGGGTATGCTCACTATTACCGTCCATATTTCAGCACAATTATTTTACGAAAACGTTCAAGGATGCACTGAGCGTGCTAGTGGGTTTTCTTTATCCCGCTTCTGAACTGAAAGGCTTGCACAGTATTAAATCAAACAACGTAGGATTACTCCACTTTTATGCGATTTATTGTTATCTTTTAAAAATAACATCTGCTATAACCGTCATTTTCAACGATTCTCCTGTCTATGTCCAAGTGACGGATGTTATATTAATGTCAATGTCAATGTCCAAAACATCAGCTGTCACTTTGACATAGACTTCGATTAACAAAGTTGCCACACATAATAATCAAAAGTTGATAATAAAATATGTAATTTAAATACATTAGGCCCTAATGTATTTAAGTTACATGCCCTAACTAATGGTTAGGCGCTTGATTCTTACAATACATACAAGAGCATGCAAGATATTACATCAGTTAAAGTCCAGTCATGTTTAAGCCTTATTTATCGGCGTACAAATGTTTACATTGTTACATTATAATATTAGTAATCATATGAATGAAGAAAAGAGATAGAGATTAATGATTGTTGTACTTCAATCTTCAGGCTCGTTCAATCTTCATATTGGAGGTGAGCAGGGTCCTATGTAGCACGGTTCCTTATGTATCGGACATCAACCTGAATTATGCCAATATTGTAAAGAGGTAAAATTGTTTTTGTTTGGAAGTGATAATCTCTGGAAATACTTTTCAATGTAGTGTTGGTGATTACTGATGATGACCATCGAAGTGGTTTTAGTAAAGTAAAATTTCCTCACTCTCCACCTTATTGCCGACATCTAAAGGTATCCGCCCTCAAAAACACAAAAAAGGTGTATTATAATATTGCCTTTATTCTTATAATACATATAGGTATAAATTACATTTTAAAATACAAATATAAAAATAAGAACATCCAAAAATATAAAACATAGTAGCCCACCGGTCAAGCTACCAGCTGTCAGGGCTCTAGAGAGAGAAACCAGAAGTACTGACTTCTGGATCAAGCCCTTGATCCAGCTGTTTAACGAGAGCCTCCTTAAATGTCGGATGAGGCTCAATCTTACCGGTTATTATCAAAGTAACCGGTAAGATTGTTCATCAGGTTGGTAGCCCTTTTATGTGCACCAATTTATTTTACAATCCCAGACCCAAATTCCATCAATACTTACCCTGATCATTTACCACAGATAAAACAGAATTCCCCACAAGTTCTAAAATGATAATCACGAATTTTCTTACTAAAATACCGTTATTAAGTAACACTAAGCTTAAAGCTAGATATACAACAGCGTGGGAATATCCTAACATTTGTTCCGAGCGTTGCCCAAGCGCAGGATCTAATCGAGATATTAATCGAGTTAGCGAGTTACTCGATTGCGCGTTATCGATTGTAGAATGAATGTTACATTACACGCAATTAGAGGTTGACGATGTACTTATATGGGTATGTGCAGTGTTGTGACTAATTACTAAGATATCTGGCTTGAATAAATCTTTATAAAAAAAAGGAACACTAATTAAGAATGCTATTTTGTTTTATGTTTTAATTTTCTCACTAGTTTTTGCCCGCCACTTCGCGTGATTTTTTACTGATCCCAAATTTTCTTGATAATTAAATATAGTAACAGTCATTCCAATTAGACCACTAAAAGGCTCTTTTGAACGTCATTCACAAAAAATGTAGTTACCCCTTACAAAATTGTATGGAGAATAATGGACAAGAAATTCCATACATACTCTTCTCAATTTAATTTGTAACTGTATTTGTTTTTATAGCGACAATTAAAATCATATTTTTTTTTTAATTGCTCCCGCTTTCGTACTACGTACCTACCTAAATACTCTCACTTACGCATAATAAGCCGGTCAAGACAAAAAGACGTCCCCACCATAATAATATCATCCACCTAACCGCAGCAGAACGTGATACTCCCCGATCTAATTCAAACCCAATAGTAATTGCCGAACAGCCACTCGGAACCGATCGTCTCCCGAACGCAGATTACCCGCGCTCAGCCTCTCCAACCACTAGCACGATGATACTTGTGAATGATTGTATCGGAACTTGCTCTTTTCGAGCCCGTTTTGAGAGGATATTGATACAGGGTGAAATCTTTTTGTGGGAGTTCGCTATTGTCGTGTTTCATTGAGTAAAATCGGTGCTGTATATAATTTTGTTGCGGTAATTCAGATTGGTCGTTCAGTTGACATTGATGCCGATTCCCTTGTTCACAAACTAGACTAAATTTAGAGAATTGACATCTCTAACTGACATACAGCGAAAGAAAAGGACGGTCACATTTAAGAACCAAGTTAGAGATGTCAAATTAGTTCTGCCTTGAATTTTTCCGTATTTTTAATCTATACGTTTTAAGATGTCAACTATAATTGTATGGATGTGTCAGATTGACTAAATTTGACAGCTCTTATTAACATTAGTCACTTTCTTGTTTTATTGGACAGAAAAAGATAGAAATAGACTAATTTTAGTTTAGTTTCTGAACAAGGGAATTGGCACCAGTGTCTTTAAGTTAAATTTTAAAAAAATCTGACCTAATTTCGGTTACGGAGCCCAATTTCAATAGAGACTCACTATGCACGCAGGAGATATATAACATAAGTGTGAGGACATAGACAGAAGCACTCCCTCTTCCCTCACTCTTGACTTTCATAGTCTGATGGGACGGCAAACTGACACGACCGGGGGGAGATAGGAGAATAAGAGAATAAGAGAATAAGAGAATAAATTTATTGGTCCATAGTCACAAAACAAAATATAAGATATCCTATTATAACTTAACATAATGTATGCTATTTTAGATCAGGCGCAGCTATGCTATTCTCTAAAAGACTCGACGACAAAACTAGTATGGTCCCCAGTGGATTTTGAACTTTATGCTCTAGACCATTTAGTTGAAAATCCATTAACGACAAACTGTCTCTACGACGAGTTCCGAAACAGTTTGTCTTTAATAGATTTACAACGTTGTGATCTACAGCATAAAGTTGAAAATCCACTGGGGACCATACTAGTTTCGTCGACGAGTTCGTCGTCGAGTCTTTTAGAGAATAGCACCCCAGGACCATAAGACCAACTGGGTAGTTTCAATACGACCATTAAGATGCACTTTTGAACGTCATTTTTATAAAAAATAATTGAATCTAGTTGTCCCTATTAAAATTAGTATCATGTAGAGAACAATGGGCAAAAGCTGTACCTTCTATTTTGTATTAGTAGGTACAGCTTTTGCCCATTCTTCTAGTAGGCACATACTTAATAGTCTATGAAGTTAGTAAGGGTCGTTATGGTAGAAAGGCTGATCAAAAGCCTTCCCCAACGGCCGGTCCTTTGCTGCTCGCATTCAGCTGTTTCCCGTGACCTTTACTGGGTCATCCTTTTGGGATGCCTATCAAAACTTCGCCAACCGGTACGAGGAGCGAAGGAGTTACTTTATAAAAAAACAATTTAAAAAATCGCTGACTGAAAATTCAGTGGCAAAGCTTATTAAAAGAACATTATTTTCTCAAGTGTGGTTTCTACCTAATTTATTACGAAAATGAACCTTATAATTTCCATATGATCTATGTCCATGGATAACGTGAACTAAAATTTTAGCCTGGCAACACCAGACGTTACTCTATCGAGAACAAGCGTATCTCTTGCGGGCACAATCTCTGTATTATCTATGCGACCGGGAGGCTACAACCAGTTGACAAACTGCACTACGTGATATTGCAGCCATTACTCCTGGTGATTCATATCGAACACCTCCCGACACCCCCCGGCACACCCTGACACCCCCAACACCCCAACTCCCTGAGATAACGGCCCGCCCAATATACCTATTAAAATTAAACCTGCATACAAAAAGTAGGAATTCATGCAGTATGCTAATTACTACAATCAATCATTTTAGGAGTCGTTCTGTTTGTTTTCTGAATATTGCGAACGAAATAAAAAGGGAAACATTGCATTAGATACTTTACATGAGCCATAGATCACAGAGTGGATCATCAAAACGCAAAAAAACGAATTGCCATCACGATAGCAGCAACAAAACGTTGTCACTCAAAAACTCAAATATTACAAACACAAAAGAAATATAAAAAGCAGTCATAACGTTAATAGGCTGCATAACCTTTCCCCTTAAATGAGTAACCATCGAAAAAAGGACCGTTTAAAAAAAAAGTTGAAACGTCAAAGTGACAGTTGGAGAGCGCGCCAAAACTACCGTTGACAAAGCACCGGTGAGCCGAAACAATCAACAAATTCACATCGTACAAATGGATCGGACATTTATTGTTCGCTATCGTAACATTCCACCTCTGTTGTTTATAACAGAGACGCCCAATTTGCTAGGGAGAGACTTTTTATCTCGTTTTTTGCTATTTTTTCGGTACACGTCGAACAAAGGCGATATGACAGGTCTCAGTGTAGGAACGGTATCGCTAGTCGGGCACGACGAAAAACGAGAATAGAGTAATCGAGCAATCGAGTAAAAACAGAAGGAGCGGGAGCGAGCCCATCGGCCCGTGACAATTGCATCTGCAGTCGAATTGCAGACGCCATGTTGGATTATTGCGCACCTCTATTTCGATTAAGTGTCTCGACGGCTTTGTTTTAGTTTGCCGTCCCGAGTTTGTACTTCTTTATTTTTAATGTTAGTATTTTTCTATGTACGATGTTACAAATTAATTTTCTGTTTGACATATAAATGTCCTTACGTCATTTTGACAAGCAAAGGTGATAATGACAAGACAAATGGATTCATTCGTATTAATTTAAATAATTTGTGGTTGATATTCTTATTGGACATCCAATAAGGTTTTTACTAAACATAAACTTTTACAAACACAAGAACACGTGTAAAGTATTCACAGCTTTCTGAATGCGATATCAGCTTACAACCTTTCTCGGAAGGTCCATGCGCCTCACAATAGTGTTGCGCCTTAAAATATTCTTATTTTAATCGAGTAGGTGTATCGAGGAAGCGAGTATCGAGAGCGCTCGTGTGGAATATAGATAGTGACGGACGGTGGACGGCAACCACCGATACGATAGAAGGCGCGCCACGCCAGAAATCTATTCATATTTTTCAATTTTCGTCCAATTTTGAACGCAGGTGAAAGCTGTGAGTCAGAATTTCAGCCTCTTGGAGATAAGAACATTTTGTAAACATAGCTCACTTTAAGCAATAATGCTTTTTATTAATAGTTAAACAGAATTGCAATTTGTATGTAAGCAAGTGTAAAAAAGCAATAACAAATTAGGAAAGACACCACCAAAAAAAGATTGTCTAAAACCGACGAACGCCATTGACGAAGCTGTCGAAACTCCAATTCGAAATCAATCAACTCAATCCTCTGACAGACGTCATCCGACTTTGACAGTTAAAAAAAATGGCGAAGGAACCAATCGGTTTGTGACGTTGGCAACAAAAGGGCGCGCGTCAGCGGCGATGGATTCGAAAATTAAAATCTCGCGTTAGTTGGCAATGTTGGCAGTGGTGACGGCTGTCGGCAGCCGCCGCCGCGCTGCCAACCAGTTCGATTTCAGGCTTGTTCTAAATATGTCAACACTTCTTTGTTATCGAGGGACGTGCGCGCGGAAATGAAAGTCCATCGAGTAGACGAGTCTATTATCGCATTGCATATTATATGGGACTGTTGTGAGAAGCAAATTAACGGCAATTTACTGAGGAATAGGTTTTGTGATGCAGCAGCCTTGCGTCCTCTGGATTTCCATGATGTTTTGGATCCCCGATTTGGAACTGTAATGATACCTACTTTACAGTAGGGTGTCATTTGCCCTCTTACCTTCCGAAATAACAAATTCTAGCACGCAATATCTTTAAAAACCAGTTCATCACAATAAAAACATCTTTTAACCTTATCAACGGCCATAAATCGCTCGCATTAGTAATGCATGAATACCTGTGTAAGTATATTGATAAAACCTAACCCGTAGCGAAACCCAAACATTCAAAAAGATGAGTGACACACGATTAAGCATCAATTTACGGCGAAGGAAGTAAAGGATACCTACTTTATATTAAAATTCATCCAATACTTGAATGACAATATCGCTGAAAGACATCGCACAATGCGCCGAACGCGCTCCATCCTAGCAAAAAACCACGAAAAAATTCCAATTTCAACTTCTATTCGATAATTCGCGGAAACGCGAAGAAAACTTACATGAGTGACGTATCAGTGTGCGGCAGGCGGCTGCGAGATATCCACGTATTTACCTACGTACCTGTCGCCGTCTCGTCACCGTCGAGCTAAGCCCGCGCCATTCTGTACAGAGTTGAAAAACTTTTCGACTGTTATGTGTGATAGCGACACAATTCGCACTAGAGTTCAGAACAAAATAAAGAAGGTTTATTGAAAGCCATCGTGCACTCAACATTTTTGAGCTAGTTTTATGGTATTTGAGAACCGGTGCGTGAGATAATTAGTTTAGCGGTACAAAATTAGCAACGGAAACTATAAACGCTCTTTATTAATATCGTCGAACATTTTATTCATGATAAACGTGGCTTCATAAATATTTTTTAGGTATGAAATATATGTGTTTTTCTACGGGCACTGTATCGTCACACGTCACCTGTCCGAACTGATTCTGATCGCGATCCGCGCCACATTATGTTTGCTCAGTCGTCAAAAATTCTTTTGTCCCCACGAGATAAGCTTCGCACCACTGTGCGACACTAGCTATCTTCGTGCAATTTTTTAAACTAATGTTGCGTATCGGCTTCTACTGATGTAGGTTTTTAGGTACTTAGTTTTTTTTTCTTTATTTATTTTTTGTTATCTTTAAAATAGTTGTGAGCAAAATGATTTTTTTTTGGAAATATTTTCTTTTGTGACATTTAATGCGCTATAAATGTTGCTGCTGTTATTTTTTTTAAAGCAATAATACTATTCATTATTTATTTTTACTTTATACAACATTATTTTTTCTTTATGCGAAACCCGATACACCTGTCTAGTATTTTTGTGTAAAGAATCTATGTACAAAATTTTAAAACCGTATCATAAAAAATCACAAAGTTATAAACTTGTATATTACCTGGTTGTCCGTTCAAAAACATGCTCATTTCGCGGTACACCCGCGTAAACCGCGTCTCCTGTGTTATACACTCGTGATAATAGTTTGGCAATAGGTACCTAACCGTACGGTGATTGTATTGTAATTAACTGGTAATAAAATATAATTAAAATATTTTTGAAAAAAAAAATAACATGGTGTAAAATTTTTTGGAATCGAATCAGTTACTGATTCTGAACAAACTATATTCAGGTTTCGCATATACTAAAAATAATGTTGTATATCTCGGGACCCTGAGGTCCTGGGCCTTTGTGAAGCGTACAGGGGGCCGAAGCCAACTCGTAGAACCCCCTTAGAAGTAACTTTAAGACGAAACTCCTTAAATTACAATTATTAGCAGAATCAACATCTGACGCAACAAAGTTTATTACCTACTATGACTTTCCCCTTTTAAAATTATTAGTGTAAATATTTTCAGTATAAGGCTTTTTATTTATATTTTGCTCATTTTTTTCTCTAGAAACCTACCTATGTTTTGGAACGATTTATGTTTCGTTCGTTCTTCTCCATAGAGATCTACCTCCGTTTTGGAACGAGCAACTAGCTTCAACTTTCTGACCAACTGACCGACTCCTTGACAATTCAAAAGTGCCTGTTAATGGTCTATTTAAATAAATGCTTTGACTTTGATTTAGTTTACGTAACGTTGTGTCTCTCAAATCCATGGAAACAAATGCCCTCCAAAAAAATAAACAAAAAAAAAAATACAATTATTTCACTATCGTATGTGACAATTTCCTACCGAAGCACACAATTTAAACTATTAAGTTACACATTTATCTTTTAGATTAATTTACTTTTCCTACACCTATTTGTTGAAACAGTCTGTTGCCAAGCAGAAACAGTTTCTTTTTGAAACTTATCGCTGTTCCTAAGGCACCATTTCATGTGCGATAATAGTTCCCATATCTATGCCAATTGACTAGTTATACGAGTTATTGATAAGCTAATGCAACCTCATTTAATGCGTTACAAAACAAAAAAAGAAATTTGGGTTTTTTTTTAAAGTACATTTGCTATTTTACTGCTTTTTTATTGGATACATTTTGTGTCGATAATTTTTTGGTTCTGAAAATTGATAAATTAAAAAATTAAATAATGAGATGGGGCCGCGGTAGATCATAAAGGAGATGGCGGGACGACTTGGCCGGCTTCTTTGAGAATTGGATGATTATGATGGAATGGAGGGAGGCCTTTGCCCGGCACTGGAACTATATCTACTGTATATATAACTGTATCTTCTAATAATAATATTAAAATAATATTTATTTATTTATTAAGACTTTATGCACATGTAAAAAAATACACTGCACAAAGACGGATTTAATGCCTTGGGCATTTTCTACCAGTCTACAGTTTATATATAAATATGTAAAACTGATTCTAAAGTACGTAATCTATACTATGCTCATACAATAAAGCCTTGAGTTTTTTTTATTTGTTTATTGTTTGTTTAAACGTGCTCATCTCTGAAACTACCAGCCGGATTGGAAAAATATTTTTGTGTATGATAGCCAGACTCATGAGGAATAGTATAGGCTATATAACATCACGCTATATAACCACTCCGGAGCAGAGCAGTACCCAAAGGCGTAAAAAAACCGTGTAAAAAAAAAACCACACAGACAGAAGCTGTTGCGGGACGTCTTAACAGGATACCGTGGCCCCGGAACGTAAAGGGCAACAGAAGGAACAGGGTGGTTTTTTAGTCAGTAAAAGTCTGACAGTCCCTTCCGCCCCACCCAAGGCGGAAGGAGTCATTTGATGACTTTTACCACCTAAAAAAAAAAAAAACAGACAGAAGCTGAAACGTAATAGATATCAATAACGTTACACACAGTTGCTATCAGATTTAAATAATCACAAAAATAAATTCTACCTATCCACCTATCGGCTGTAAAGATAGTAATCTACACAGTGCTCCTACAATAATTGTGATTGCTATCGGACTATGTAATCCAGCATGTCGTACGATAAAAATCGTAAAAATCGCGCTCGATTAAGTTTTTATCGGTTTTTTCAACGATAAGAGACGCGCTTGGACGAAAGCAGTTAGTGCGCGCTAGATTGTCGACGCATAACACCGTGCATGTGATTACGTTTGTACCACTGTGCGCTATGGACGGGACTTATTTGCGGTTTGTGTTTTCTTTTTTGTAATTTCTATAAAATACAGAATTTTTAGGAATATATTGTGTATCGACTGTGGAAAGGTAAAATGTACCAAGCGACAAGGATCAACATTATGTGTGTATAGAATAGTACAAAAAAATATGGTTTGATTTTCTCTTTCAACAGATAATGTTGGAAGTATTAAATTATTTATTTATCGGAACCAAACAGCTTATTAGAAAGAAAGGACTTGAAAAGAATAGAGTGAAACGTACAAAACATAACTTTTTGTATTAGTCTTTACACACCTAATAAAGTTGGATATAAAACAGGACTAAATTGTCGCTTGATACGTTTTTCCTTTCACCCCTCGATAATTATATTTTTTTTATTTAAGTTGGGTTTGCTCTTGACTCTAGTCTAGGTCAGAGGTGACAGAGACAAAGTCTATGATGGAGTGAACTTACCTAGAAGAAACCTGTTCACTCTAACTTTAAAGATATCTAAGAAATAAAACAGCTAGGTATTAATTCTTTTTCAAAAATCGAATTTAATAACGTGCAACTGGATTAGTTAGATTTTTTTTTAAAGAGATTTTGTATTTAAATATTTTTTTATCAACTATAGATCGTATACAGGGCGTATTCCATACATTATGATCGTGTTGTAAAAAAATTGTAGGAAACAGATGTTTTTTTATGGTTTTGGTGTTCGTTCCTCAGTAAAGGTTTTTGGTCAATAACCCAGTATTTTTAGGCTCAGATTACATGTCACACACACTAAAAATAAATTATATTATAAGTATTATATAGACTTTTCCAAATTAACTTGAAACAAAAAATATCTCATTTGAAAAATAGAATATTTTTTGTTACCATAGGTAACTACTTACTATAGAAAAATAAAAATAGGTAGGCAAGTACTATCATATCTGTATAGATTGAAAATAAATAATATCTCTTAGATTTGCTTAGAATTTATCAAAGTTATCGCAGTTTGAAGGGCATGGATTACACGTCCTTCACAAAGTACTTATTTATGTACCTAGCGATAATCTTTTTAAGATTATTATCAGATTTTTTCTAGCCTAATTTTAAGACTTTAGGATTATGTTTTTGCACACTGTGTAGGAACTACTTACATTAAAATTATTTATTCAACAATAAATGTCTAAAGTCAAAACAAAAAAAAACTATTAAATTAACTATATAACGAAAAATTACAAAACACGACTTCTCTAAAAAAACACTTTATTTTAACCCTGAAAACCCGATTAATTTTCAGTTAACTGTAAAATTAGATTTTTAGTTGCATTGTAATCAATAAATAGTTAGTCAATTGAGTTGGCAAAAAGTGACGTCATTGCTATTGTCACACAAAACCTATGGTGGAATGGCGTTTTGACAGTTTATAAAAAGAATGTCAATTGATTAGTGGTATCTACTATCCAATTAGAATAAAGATATCTATAGAATGTTCACTGATTGGAAATTTTGAAAATGGAACTACTCTCTATTATGTCAAAGTTTTAAAAAGAGAAACTACAGTAACTACCCAATTAGAATAAAGATATCTACTGTATGTCCACTGATTGGTTGGAAAATTTGAAAATGGAACTATCCTCTGTATGCCAAAGTTTTAATTAAAAAGAGAAACTACATTTTATATTCGATATAATATGTGCGTGTTGTTGTTTGAAATTCTATTCTGCGCCTAATAGATAACTGGAAGCGAAGATAGCCTACATCAAACAATTTATTGTATATTTACACTTTATTTTTATCTTCACATGTAAAATTGTTTCAGTAGCAATAGATAACAGATGTACGGGCTCTTATCACCAAACATATCGCAAATATTGGGGCCAACATTGCAACAAACATGGTTCAAACATTGGGCCCAATGTCCCAATGTCTGTCTTGTTGCGTGTTTTTATTGTTGTTTAAAAATTATGTAGAAATAAAATAGCAATGATGTTTGATTATGCGGTTTGCTATCGTGGATTGACGTTTTAGATTTTGACGTGTCGATAAATCGGGTACTTTATTATTTCTTAATTTGTTTTCTGTGTTAATAAATTACTTTAATGAATTTAATATTTAAATAGTTCAATGCTAGGTTTAGTATTTAAATTAATAGCAATGTAAGATTTTAAAATACGAATTTTAGATGATCAATTCATCTAAAATTTTATTCGTATTTTAAAATCTGAAATATTTATTTATTTTAAGTACTATTTTTTCCATATTAATATGAAGATTATTTCTTTTATCTTTAATTTATTATCAAATTCTAGTTTCTATGCTAGTTGAGCATTAGTTTACGCATGACTTTTACTTCCACAAACATTTGCAACCAACATTGGCCCCAACCACCCGCAGCGTGCACTTTACCGATTTTCGCGTGTTACCGCACGATAAGGTCGATTTCTTTCTTATCTCTACCCCTCCCCCCGCAGCGCTACCTCCCCTCACCCCCTTTACCGATAACGAACGCGTTACTGGTTACGTGATGTTTTGTTTTCAATCAATAACTAGTGTTTGAGTTATTTCTCGTTATTGACTTAGGGGTTTGCGTTTATTCTGTTGTTCGTTCTTGTCTCTGATAGTGAAACACTAAACTATTATGACAAGACAAAACGTTGATTTACATTTTATATGAAAACTAATGAGAAGTCTTGGTGTTCAGGGTATGATATAAAAAATCTCGTGTCACTGTGGTCGTCACTTTGAGGTCGCACTCCTCCGAAACGGCTTGACCGATTTTTATGAAATTTTTTATGTATATTTAGTAGGTATAAGAATACATCGTAAAGTATATTTCATACCGCCAGGTGCTTTAGTAAAAAAAAAACAGGCGGAAGAAGTCGCGAGCAGAAGATATATTCTCAACGTCGTATAATATGAACAGGATGTACAATTAATGATAATATGGGCTTAAGTAGGTTTATTCGACTATCTAGGAAAATCCATTCATGAACAATCATGCTATATCGAGCCATTACCGCCGTCTTATCGTAAGCGACATTTTTACCTAAACAGCGTTTTTTATCGCAGACGACTTTTTAAACTATAACGGACTTGGTTTGTTGACTTTTCCCGCCAAAAGACAACCAATTAGAAAGTTATAGCAAATGCTAAATTTATCGTTAGCACAATAGTTTTCTATATTTTACAGTAACCGACATAATCAAAATTATCGTAAGTTGAGTAATTATCTAATAATTGCAGCGTAAGCGACCCTACTTGTTATCGCAACCGACTCAGTACATCAAAATTTTGTCGTTTACTATAAACAAAGTAACCCAGTACCCGTACCCTGGTATCGTATTACCCAGTTACTGGGTTGTGGAGGTCAGATAGGCTGTCGCTCCATGTAAAATAATGGTATTCAGGTGCATCCGGTTAGACTGGAAGCCGACCCCAACATAGTTGGAAGGGAAAGGCTAGGCAGATGATGATGACTATTAAACAAAGTGGCAAAAAACGTGTTGCGACGAGTTCATTCCAGTGAAGATTGTGATGCAATAACTATCTCTTTGTACTGTATTTAGTATTAAATTATAATTATCTGGTTATTACGTGTGATAAAATTAGGTTTTATTAACACATCACACGCCGATACATCCTCTTCTCTTTCAAAAACCATCACTTTCGTCTTGTTCACATTTATATTCATCCTTATCCTCTTAAACGCGTCATTCATTACCATTACAATGTCTTGCAACTGCTCTGCCGACGATGCAAGAAGAACTTGATCATCTGCGTACCTATAACAGGCATTTGACAAGCAACTCATCCATCCTTAATCCACACTCTCTCTTAAATCAGCCAAACAACTACCCATGTATAGGTTGAACAGCCAAGGAGACGCTACACAGCCCTGTCTTACACCTCTTGAGATGCAAAACCAGTCAGTGTATGCCCCATTTATCCTAACACAAGCACTGGAATCTTTGTATAAAGATTTCAGTGCTCATATCAAGCGTCCGTCCACACCATACATGGATAGAGTCGACCATAATTCTTCCCTCCACACACTGTCATAGGCCTTCTCCAAATCTACGAAAGCGCAATAGACTTTCTTGTACTTTGGCAGATGTTTTTCGGCTATACACCTTAAAGAGAAGATCTGATCCATACAGCCCATTCCCTATCTAAATCCCGCTTGCACATCTCAAATTTTCTCATCAGTCACTCCTATCACCCTATTAATTAAAACTTTCGCATACAGTTTGCCGACAACGCTTAAGACTAATGCCGCGGTAGTTTTTACATTCCTGCTGTGAGCCTTTTCCTTTATATAGTGGAACAATTACAGCCTTACACCAGTCATCCGGCACACGACCATAACTATAACAAGGTATTAAAGATCAAGCACAACAGGCTTGCTACCACCCCGTCACCGTTCTTTAACATTTCGACAGACACTATCATAGCCTGCAGCTTTGCCAACTTTCATACCTCTCAGTGCTCTTACAATCTCATCCATCTTTATTTCATTCTCTTCATCTACATCTATGTATGGGTCTTAAAAACTGGCTTCCGCCCAGTTGCCCACTCCTTGCATGCTATCCTGATCACGAAACAAACTTTCAAAATATCCCTTCCAGCGTTCCAAAACCTTACATTCTTCGCTTAATAGGCATCCATCTTCTGCTCCCACAACGTTCATAGTTGATGTTCCTGTCACCCCTCGAGCCAATCTTACCTGTTTCCAGAACAGTTTAACATTGGCCCTGAAGTTATCAGCGAACTTCCTGTTATACTTTTCTTCCTTCTCTTTGGTGATAGTGTTTCAGAAAGAAGTTACTGTCGCTGCAGTGAGTATGTGGTGAGGTTGTGGAGGTCAGATAGGCAGTCGCTCCATGTAAAATACTGGTACTCAGCTGCATCCCGTAAGACTAGAAGCCGACCCCAACATAGTTGGAAAAAGGCTAGGCAGATGATGACCTACATAGCATGACGCCTGTAATCCCCGAAGGGTTAGGCAGAGTTGTACCGACCTGGGAATCGAACCCCATGCTTAGCAGTCGCGTTTTTCTACCACTAGACCAACGAGACAGTCAACAATGTATTAAACTTATGAAAATAGATCCATAGTTTAAATGGCTTATTGTCGCTTGCGTTATAACTTTAACCAGGTTACTCGTTTGTTTGAGACAGCAAAAATATTGTAAACGCCAAAAAAGCCTCAAAACATATCGTTTTTTTGAAAATTTTAACCGTTACACCTAAGGTTTCAAAAATCATTAGTATATGTCAAATTTCAATTTAATAGCGCAATTATTTATAAAAATATTTAAAAAAAACCTTCTCCTGTAAAATTTGGTTTTTGTCGGTTACACTAAGTCGGCGGTAATGGCTCGATATTATAATAATCCTCGACAGATATGATAGTGACGTCGAATTTAGTGGTTTAGGTAACGAAATCGTGATGTCGATGTCGTGATGGCCCAGTGGTTAAGGCGCCCGCCTCTCATGCATGAGGTTGTGGGTTCAAATCCGGGCAAGTACCAATATGACTTTTTCAATTCATATGTACTTTCTATAGTTTATCTTGGACATCACTGACATCGGTAAAGGAAAACATCGCGTGGAAACCTAGACTTGTAATTAATATAAGTCTGGAATCGCCAATCCGCCTTGAGCAAGCGTGGTGATCAATGCTCGTGCCTTCTCTGTGTGAGATGAGGCCTTTGCCCTACAGTGGGACAGTAATAGGCTGGTATTATTATTATAGGTAACGAAATGCTGCCAGACATAATATCGTGGAAACAGCGAATCAAAAACGTACGTTTAAATATGGGTATGTCCCTTTTTTTAAAGTCACAAATTATTAAACAAAGGAATAGTAACAAAAATGTTTTATAATATCGGTAATGTCACAAGCTTTTAGCGCAGTACACAAATCCTTTAAAAAAAAAATCCCCGGCGACCGACGAGACGATCTTAGACCGATTTTCATCAAACATACCTAAGAACACACCCGACTAATTCACCTTTCAAACAAAAAAATAATTCAAAATCAATCAATGGGGCAAGTGCCCAAAAGTCTGACAGCATTACCACATTGTATGGCAATGCTGATTCTTTGGCCTAAGAAAAGGCCAGCCCTCTGGTCATGTGAAGAGTCATTTCTTTTTTTTAATAGATACCTTGCATAAAATCGACTATATCATATACTATTAAAATTAATACAAAAGTCATAACAATGACATCATGTCTGACTCCAAAATAATATTTCAAAAGACTATTTTAATTGGGCAAGTACCTACATGATGTCAATATTATCAATGACAACGCAAAAGATAACACAATCTTAATTAATTGCATTAAATATCTTGTAATCAATTATATGTAATGTCATAAAAATTGTAATGTTAATCAAATTATACTTTATCGTCTATTACGCAACTTGTGATATTTTTTTTTAACTATAATATTGTTAAAATAATCTTATCGCACTTGGAATGTAATATATGTCTAAGTTTTTTTATGACGAATCTGATGTGTAAGATATTATATTATTTCCATTATTTTTTACATTATACAGCATGTAACAAAAACCCTGTCCGATCCTTAAGGGTATTATTCGGCATCGTACTGCGTACATATACGTAACCATTTAATGGATTTGAGATTTTTATTTTTCCCCAGTGAAAAAAAAAGAAGAAAGAAGAAGTAATTAAATTAAAATAAAACATAAAAACTGATCAACGGCAACACTGATCTGACAGGGTTTTTGTTACATAGTGTATAAGGTTTATTCTGAAATTCAGGACCGATTTTTGTTTAAGGTAGTTTTTGTACGGATTTTCAGTCAGAAAACTGTAATTTTGATTTTCCACACAGACACATCCATTTTCCCTTTTTTTTATGGGTAGGTAGGTAGCAACCCGTGGGTCACTATTGTACCGGGATATTATAAATCTACTTTGATTGAAACGAGTATTAATCTTTTAAAATTTGTTTAATTATTATTAACTTATATTGTTATATGTATTTTATTTATTTCTATGTTTTATATCGAAGGCTTGACAGCTGTCGACACACGGTCTGTTTATTCTCTTCTTATTTTAAAAAGTAGTTTCGCCAGAGAGTTTTAAAATAAAAACCTTTCAGCCAGGCACTGCCTTGGCACGCAACCTTCACAGTACTCATTATCTTATTTTAATTAATATTAATTTAGGGTTCCCTCCTACACAATTTCTCACTAAACCTACGCACTGTTTTATGACAAACAGATCAAGTACCATCACTGTTATTTTACACCGACCCCAAGATCAAAACATTGATTCCCACAAAAAACCAAAAAAAAAATCCGATTCCCAATCGATTAATAATCGTTAGATACGGATTCGATTGTAATTTCCAAATATCGATTACAACTCTAGTGCCTAATAAAACGCGAACAAGATGCCGTACCGATTATGATTAAAGTAATTCCCAGTGATAGTAACCCTTATTTTATTTCCGTTAATTTTGTTCTGAATGGAGGTAACAGTTTCAAAATTAATAATTTTCACACAATGTTTGGTTATTTGACACCTTTGAGGTTATTAACATACAAACTGGTTGAGATAGGATCTATCGAGGTGCTCATGACGTATCGAATGGCGTTGATAAAATCACTACGATTCTAGTGTTTCTTGGTCATTTCTCGAATTTAGTGTGGGATTTTGTGTGTAGATGATGTGGGTGATGCTCTGTTCGAACTGTTTTCGCTTTATTTAATTTAAACTATCGCGTTATTCGTTCGATGACATTTACGCAAAGCTCTAGTTTCATGCGGCGGAACAGTAATTTGATAAGTTGACTATTCTTTCTATTTTCATTTTCAATAACTTGTAGATCTTTTGCATCAATCTTTCTAGCTTCAACTTTTTGACTAACTGACCGACTCCTTGACAATTCAAAAGTGCCTGTAAATGGTCTAATTGAAATAAATAATTTGATTTTGAAGCTGAAACAGCATCCTCGAAAAATTTATCAATATTCACATATCCGGCCGATCTGATTCTGATCATTAAAAATTCAGATCCAACTAAACCATAATTACTTTCAATAACAAAAATAACTCGTCTGTGCTTATTACTTTATCTTCTCCTTCATCATTAACCTTACTGTCTATTTAGACAGTCAACGCTTAGCTTCAGCACAATACAATATGCTATTGGTTAATTACAAGACATCTCCTCTCGTCTCCGCTTTGGTGGAGTCTCGCCCTTAAAATCGCGTAGTTAAATCCATACTTCTAGACTAATATTATAAATGTGAAAGTAACTCTGTTTTTCTCTCTGTTACGCCTTCACGACTAAACCACTGAACGGATTTAGATAAAATTTGATACGTGGTAAGATTAAACCCCAAGAAAGAACATAAGCTACTTTCTATTCCGCGACTTCGTCTGCGTCCGTAACAACCGACATCACAGATGAAGTCTCGAGCAAAAGCTCTTTCTAATTCGAAACTAACCAATCCACAGCTACATATCAAGTAACCTCGTCCTTTACTAAGATCAAATCACTTGTATCTAATTGTACAAACCAATGTACTGTAACCAATTAACCTGTAATTCGTGCTTGAGAGATAAAACCATATAAAATGTCACCGTTCCAATTCACATGAGTTTTAAACTGTTCTTGTATTATCGTGTACATCTTTGAGGTGAAAAGCTTGGTTGGATCAACTGTTTATCTGGAAGTCAGGAGTCAGTGTTTGTCTATCTCTGGTGGATTTTGAGACATCTGATTGTTGTGATTAATGTATGTTTTGGGAGTTTGTGCTGTGGTGATTTTTATCATCATCATCTTTTACGGGCCGTCAGAAGCCCGAAAGTCTGACAACCAGTCAACCAAGGGGTATCGTATTTCCCAGTTACTGGGTTGTGGAAGTCAGATAGGTAGTCGCTCCATGTAAAATACTGGTATCCAACTGCATTCCGTTAGACTGGAAGCCGACCCCAATATACTTAGATGGGAAAAGGCTAGGCAGATGATGATCTTCCTGCTTTTATCCTTATTCAGCTAATGTCTGTACAGTACGAGTATGTCTTCCAAGTCTGATGTTATGCGGTGTTAATGTGCTGTATCGAAAAAAAAAACCAGCCAAGTCAACTTCATTCCCTACGATGTTTTCCATCACCGATGTCAGAACTTAGAAAATACATATGAGAAAAAGTCACATGCCCATGTACAAAGCCCATGGCCTATATTCGGTTGCAAACCCACATCCATGAGGCGGGTTCCTTAACCCCCCCGGCCCCGGCTATCACGACATCATCATTATCAAAAATAAATGATAATTATGTCAAGTGCGGATGAAGCATAAGAAATAAACGATGGTCACGTTGTGGTTTTAATTATCACATGATTGAACCAGATTGTGCTAAAGTGTACCTACTCATTAGTTCTCATATCTACTATTTAATTTCAACAGTAAATGGTCATTTATTTGCGACCAAAGGCAATTCTACTCAGTTTTAGGAACGATTGCAATCTAATCTCAGTGTCAATCTGTTAAAAATGCCTCTAATTTACCTACATACATTTTTTTGATGAGATTGCGACAAGATTCTGAATGTTTTTAATTAGTAACTATGTTGCTTCTGATATCTCTTAAATTACCTATTAAGTCCAATACTTAATAGATAATTCACTTAAGTTCTAAATTCATTTCTTCTACAGCGAGTCTGTGTCCTTATTATAGAATACACACAATAAAATCTTTGATTAGTTAGGTACCTCCATCACTGCCGCTACCTGTTTGTCTACATAGTTATAATAGAAATAGTTACCTATGTAGGTTGGTATTATCAAATTTATGCTTGCCTAGATCTTCAGCAATGTCGCTAGATCGCAATAGATGAAGAATATCAATATCGTCATAAAAATTACCATACAAATACCTGATGAATATGAATGAAATAGGTATGTTATAGTCTATTAGATATTTCATATCAATAAATTTAACTTGCTTGTAATGGGAAAATTCCCATCATCGTCATAATTTGTTAATTTGATTTATAAATATGAACATCAAACAGTAGCGAGGTAACGTGATACAACGCAATAAATTCAATTCAAAAATACGTATTTAATAATGTAATAAAATATTTGATATCCAATTTAAAAATCTACATATTTGTTCCCAATCGGTTTGAATTCGATTGGAATGCCTAACAAGCTAGTCGAGAAACAATATGTCTGTCACTTACGTCACCGTTACGGCCCACCCAAATACTTACTAATCGATTAGGAAAATCGATTCTCGAATGAGAAATTCGAAAAATACTACATAGGTTTATCGGTAGGATCTACTCTCGTTAAATATCATTAAAGCTCCCGACTCGATTTATTACTGATCGATAAACGTGAATTATTTGTTTTCGTATAGATTTTTGTGATCTGTTAGTAGGTTGAATGTTTATTGGAATTATTTTTCGTTATTATCCTGTATTCATTAAAGATTTCACAGATTCTAATTTAGTGTGTTGGAAATACTGTGCAACCTCGAGATTACAAAGCTGAAGGGGGTTAGAAAATATTCGTTATACCAAAGAATTTGTTATAATGGGGTTTGTTTGTTACTAGCGGATGGTCCTAGGGCAGGGGGCATCTCTTTCTAAGTAAATTTGTGGCTCTCCGGTTCCATACGTAAAAATAATATATTTTACTATCAAAACCCTTCAAATCGTGCAACCTATCCAAAATGAAATACTGTAATATAGTATGACTAAGATATACTTCCATCCGCGTCTCCCTTGTCCCGCCCCCGTGGCGGCGACGGTTTCTACATAGATTGATTCTCACCGACTCTTCTACACCTTTTACCCCATAAAGTACATGCATAACATCACGCCTGTAATCCCCGAAGAGTTAGGCAGAGGTGTGCTCATTATTATACCTACCTACATTTCGCTAGTTATGTTTAAGTCCCGCTTTGAGACCAACGGGGCTGCCATTAAAAATCCATTCCAAAACTTACAAAATAACCTCGAACTATTAAATGTTAATGTCAACACAGTAAAAAGGTACATGACGTATAAACAACAATACATAACAAGACTATATTAACATTAATTACACCCACAAAACTAAAAAAAATTAAAGCAAAATCGATAACAAAAAAACATTAAAATATTCTTCTCCAAAGATTTCCTTATCTTACAAATATATACTAAGTAATAAATTTTCAAAGGCTAACATCGATAAAAAGCAAAAAAAAAACAGGAAGCGCTGAGCGTAGACGCGTGCGCTTGTTGCTACTTGACAATTTGAAGTATGCTCATGTCAACAGCATCCTGGCAATTATGCAGAACAACTGACACGTGTGCAAAATGACTTGAATTTTAGATAATTGAGCAAGCCAGTTCTAGATTAGTATTTTATGTGTTATTCTAATTTGTAGATTCGTTTCTTTTGGGTTCCGTACGTGAAGGGTGCTAAAAGGAATTTCTATTACTAAGCCTCCGTTGTTGTTCGTCCGTATGATAGCGGGATGTATCTCATGATGTGTATTCGAAACACAACAAAACAGAACGCATATTTCTATTGCCGGTATACCAACAAATAATAAAAAAATATATTACAATATTGAGTATCGAACATTGTACTATCATCAGAAGTAAGGGTGTATGCAAAATTTCAGCTCGATTGGGTAGCAAAAAATGGTCGAAAAATGGTTTGCAAATGATAGGAGAGGATGTAGTGACAAAGATAGAAAAGGGTATGCTTAGATGGTTCGGTCATGTTGAGAGGATGAGTGAAAGACGATTAACAAAAGGTATTTATATGGCAGAGGTGAGTGGCAACGCAGGGAGGGGTCGCCCTAGGAAGACCTACACTGACTTTATTGGTGAGGTTCTTCAGAAAGGTCAGGTGCGGAGTAGTTACTAGTACGGAACCCTTCATGTGCGAGTCCCACTCGCACTTGTCCGGTTTTTTTAAGCTGCATTCCTTATTTAAATTGTGGACGGTACTGGCTTTGAAGCAAAAATAGATATTTTAAATATATTTTATTATCGTAAGTAATAGGAATACTTAATTTGTATAGAAACACTTTAATCTAATCGTTTATATGGTAATTAAATTACGACATACATACGTATTGCACTAAATACGTAATCATTTGCCTACCTACTATTTTTATGATGGTGTATTAGAAATTATTATTTATCATCTGCCTAGCCTTTTCCCAACTATGCTGGGGTTGGCTTCCAGTCTAACCAGATGAAGCTGAATAGTATTTTACATGGAGCGACTGCCTATCTGACCTCCACAACCCAGTAACTGGGTAATACGATACCCCTTGGTAAGACTGGCTGACTGGTTGTCAGACTTTCGGGCTTCTGACGACCCGTAACGATTGTATGAGCCGGGACCAACAGCTTAACGTGCTTTCCGAGGCACGGAACTATGTCAGTGATGTCTAAGATAAATTTAGAAAGTAGGTACATATGAATTGAATTAGAAATTAATATTAGTCTTGAAAAAATCATTAAAATCATTGTTTTAAAATATAATTTTTGTTGTATTCCAACTTAATTATATACATAACAAAACATAATTAAAATTATATAAAGTTTGTTAAAGTTTGCCTCGTTGGTCTAGTGGTCGCAAAGCACGACTGCTGAGCATGAGGTCTTGGGTTCGATTCCCAGGTCGGGCAAAGTGTTATTGGGTTTTTCCATCAGGAATTTCTTAGTAGCAGCCTCGTAGTCTGGATTTGTACCCGGTTGATGGCAATAGGCTCGCCCCCTATTACATGGGACTTAAACATAACTGGCGAAATGTGGGTGTACTAATGGATACATCTCTGCCAAACCCTACGGGGATTACAGGCGTGATGTTATGTTATGTTATATAAAGTTTGGTTAAAAGGTGAAGGTTAGTTATAGGGATAATGATAACTAGCTTCTGCCCGCGACTTCGTCCACGGGTTTTTTCACCTGCGTTACGTTACATCTATGGTAACTGCTCCGCTCCCAGAGGTCATAGCGTGATGTTATATAGGGTATAAATTATTTCTCATGAATCTGGCTATCATATACAAAAATATTTTTCCAATCTAACTGGTAATACCATAGATTAGTGCGTTTAATAGACAAACAAAAAAACTCTTCAGCTTTATTATACAGAGTCATTGAAAATTTCCCCGAAACCTGAAAAGGGGTCATTGTACTCATTATTATGAAAAACTTTTAATATGGGACCAACCCTGAAATCATGAAAAAATCAGCCATAAGACCAGGTTTTCTCACTATATTTTCCTTCATCGATTTCCATGACAAACTTAGAAAGTACACAATGAATTGAAAGTGTCACGTTGGTACCAAACCCGCAACTGTATGCATGAGAGGCGGCCGCCTTAACCACTGAGCCATCACACCAAAAAATTTGCTTAATTTATATATTTACACTAGCTGAATCGGCTACGCGTTGCTGTGGCTTGAAATAAGTAAAGATATTGAGGTCAAAAATCGAGATAAAAACTATCCTATCTTTTAAGTTTGACCAAATTACACACAGTAAGCCATATTCATAAAAAATGGTTGAGTAGTTTAGGAGTCCATCCCAGACAAACATCGTGACGCGTAATTTATATATTAAGATTGTATATGCCTCCTACCTACATTTAATACCTCATAAATATTTCTATCTCTTATTTATTTATTTCTTTCTTTACAGGTAAGTTCGATCGCAACATACATCATAGACGCAAACGTCATTAGTACATGTACTGTCATATATTACGAGTGAACCCGCGCCAAACAAGATGTATGACAGGAAACATTAGTATGTGAGTCATTTATAATATTTTTTTCTGTAAAATTTACGTGTGTGCTTTTGTAATGAGCTTCTGATTTTGAAGTGAATAATGTTTATGTTATTTTCGAGTTTTAGCACAATATTTTTCATTTTTTTTTTGGAGTCGCTTCCTTAGTATTCTTTAGTGTCTGTATGACTGCTCCATTGGTCTGGTAGTGGTAAGCTTGACTGCTGAACATGAGGCTCTGTGTTCAATTACCAGGTCGGGCAAAAAGTGTCATTGGGTTTTTCCATTAACAATTTTGGTGAGGTTCTTCAGAAAGGTCAGGGGCGCAGTACTCGTAACCGGCGTGCTTGTATGACGAGATGTATAAACTTGGATGAGGCGAAAGGAGTATGTAAGGAACGTAGCAGGTGGCGTTCTGTGGTTTCCGCCTACCCCCATGGGGAAAAGGCGTGAGTTTATGTAAAAAAAATACTCCACAAGAAAAATCAGCAAAAAAACTCAAAGAAATCCTTTCGGCAGCTATCTAAAAATATGAAAATATATGTAAAGCCGACCACCGATGTGGCGACAATAAATCGTGCGACATCGGTATCGGCGTCATTAGCGCCAGAAGTAATTGTTCAGATTTGTCTTGCGGTCGCCCGTGGAGTGGGACGCTTTATCTGGCCTTTTGACAAGATGTGGGCTGCGGAGATTAGCTGGTTCATGTTCTTTACGGAATGGGGTAGGCAGAGGGTAGATGGTAGTGGTATAGTGTACATTGTAAGTAGTAGTGTAGGAATTATGACTCTATTTGTTGTTGTATAAAGTTGGTACCCAAGGGATGGCGGTAGGAGCCGAGGTCGCAAAGCCAGAAGATTGGAGGATGTATTGAAACAGAAACAGCTGGAATCCTAGAAATTCTAGAAACAATCGAAATTTTAACTAAAACCACTGGAAACACAAGACTTCTGTTCCTGAACTTAATCTTTTTTACTTTAAACAAAAAAAGGCTGGTATTATTGGGTTTTTCTTCCGTTGATGGCAATAGGCTCGCCCCTTAACACATGGGACTTAAACATCATTGGCGAAATGTAGGTGTACTAAAGGGTACACCAGCTCTGCCTAACCCTTCGGGGATTACAGGCGTGATGTAAAAAAAAGGCTGATGTACCTACATCACAAATCTTTTAAAAAACCTCCCCTTGCTTGCATTTTAAAACCAAACTGTCCAACCCTGTCAGGTCACATTTCTTTACTGTTATAACCAGTCCATCAGCAAGGCCCGGAGGCACCAACAAGTTAACCTGAACTGTGCTTAAACTCAGTTTAATGTATTAACCTCGTTTAGCCAGCTGACTTATCGCACGACAATTTATCCGCGGAATGTACTCGGAACTCGCAAAAAATGGTGAAAAAAAAAAAGTTTAATAAAGTCGCTTTGTCGAGACACATCGCGGAGATATGACGAGCTTTTGGGCATATTTAATTGTGTAATCAGGGGACGTAAATATAGCTTTAGTTTTTGTGTTATTTTTTGTGGATTTGTAAGTCTAAAGCTGTTTCTACATAGATATGAGTGAATTTTTCCATTACAATGTTTGTAAAGAATCGACAGCGGTGGCTAACAGTTCGTATATAACGGATGTAAAAATACGATAGCCGAAACTTGCATGTCAATATATTTTCTACAAAAAACAATTAATTATCTTTCTGCTACATTGCCATTCATTGTTACTTTGTTCACTTTTAAGCTTGTGGTGTCTAATAATTTTGAATAACTCAAAACATTGTCTAAAAGAATTTCTAAGTTACAAGTACAACTTTTTATTACTTATCTATAAATTAAACTAACCTACAAAAAATTTCAAATTACTTTACAACAACTACAAGCTCAAAAACTCCTAAAATCTGTACAAAAAACATTCTAAACACACAACTTTGAAAACGAACAATAAAAAAACATCTAGTTCGTATCACCGATCCGACAATCAGGTTCCCAGAGAGCAATTACTAAAGTTTGCGCATTCCCATGACAAATATCTACTCCACTTTTAACAAATACGGTTCGGGCGATTTTTTCCTTTTATCTCGACGCCACAGGGCACGGCTCGAGATATACAATTTTTCAGGGCGATATTAAACCTGTGGCAACTTGAGTCTTTAAAAAGTTTATCGTTGAAAGTTCGCGCACCTCTCCGTGTCGCAAATGATATATCGGGCAGCATTAATCTTTGTTAAACGTTAGTTAGCCGTGTGGTGCTGTCGGACTAGGGTTGGCATTTTTTTTCTGTCAAAAATAGTAGTTTAAAAAAGATTACTGAATATAGTAGATAGCAAAAATAAAATAAAAAAGTAGTAGGTAGGTAAAAATTGAACGTACTGTCAACTTGACATACCAGAATAATATCCAGAAATAGTTATTGTCGTTTCGTTTTACGCTTATACATTGTAAATGTGTACATTATCGGTACAAGATGCCTTGAAGCCAGGGATACTCGAAATGAAACGCAGTACCTCAGAGCGAGACAATTTTATTTTGGTAAACCTAACACTATATACTTTGCCGTGTAACGTAACCATAGCGAGATGTAATTCGACCCCAACGCCATCTATCGAGCTATCAGGTACTATCTTTTACAAAATACTAGTTTAAGTTATGGGATAGCGTTTGGACCGACCACAACTTATTTATTCTTATTTCTAATCTGAACATTCCGCCCACCAAAAGGAATATGTTCCTTTTCTTACCGCCCACCATGAACATACTCAGCAACAACAAAAACAATGGACTGTATGATAATAAATTACAAATACTAAATAGTGGACGGCTTCTTTACATCAAATTGCAACATAGTGAACAGATATGGTTCCGCTCAAAACATAACCAATACCTACAATAAACAAGAAAACATTTCATAACAATATGGAGTTTGAACTCCATCAAAACACAAAGCAATAAATGAAGATACACAAAATATAACTCATTGTTAAAATCAACAGTACAACAGAAGAAAACACATAAAAGCAATAAAAACTCATAATGAACAAATTGCAATTTAAAACATTTCTATTTCTAAGAAGATTGCGGCTTATTCCGTAGCAGGAAGAAAACACAATTTTGAAATTGGACGTTTTATCGTAGTGCCCTTACAACGAACAGTGACAACGCGCGTTAAGTTATCGTTACCCGGATGCAGTTGCGTAATTCTACCATACAACCACTTGGCTGGAGGTAAGTTGTCTTCCTTTATTAAAACTATATCACCTATTTTACAGTCAGGGTTACGAATATTCCATTTATGCCTTTGGAAGAAGTTAGTCAAATATTCCTGTTTCCATCTACGCCAGAAATGCTGCACCATACGTTGTACTAATTGCCATCTGCGTAAAGTACTAATTGTGGCATTTTCATAATTGTAGTCAGGGGCTACTACCAATGGATGACCCACCAAGAAATGGCCAGGAGTAAGAGGTACAGGATCCTCTGGATCGCTACTACCCTGAGACAAGGGCCTAGAATTTAGGCATGCTTCAATTTGAGAAAGCACTGTGGACAGCTCTTCAAACGTCAAAGAGGCGTCACCTATGACGCGTTTCAGATGGTGTTTTACACTTTTTACACCTGCTTCCCACAGTCCACCAAAATTTGGTGCGTGGGGAGGAATAAAGTGCCATTCCGTTTGAGAGGAAGCAAGAGCAGCTGCAATGTCTTTAAACATTGAACTCTCTTGGTTGACAAGGATTTTCAATTCCTTGGCAGCGCCCACAAAATTGGTGCCATTGTCGCTCCAAATATGACGACACTGGCCGCGCCTAGAAACAAACCGTTTGAACGCTGCCAAGAAACCCTCAGTTGATAAATCTGAAACAGCTTCAATGTGTACTGCGCGCGTGGCCATACACACAAATAAACAGATGTATCCCTTATACGACCGCTGTCCACGACCTTTAGAGACTCTCATCTTAATGGGGCCCGCATAATCGACACCGGAATTAAGAAACGGTTTACTGGGGGTCACTCTACAAGCTGGAAGCTCCCCCATAAACTGTTGGTTTGAAGTCGCCGCGTATCGAATACAGGGAACACAATGACGTATATGAGCTCGTACAATATTTTTTACCCGACTGATCCAGTACTTGGTGCGTATAAAATTGAGTACCAGTTGTTGTCCTCCATGAAAAGTCTTTTCATGTGCGTCGGCTACAATTAATTTAGCCAAACTTGATCCATGAGGAATTACAACTGGGTGCTTTGTATCATCAAGCAGTGGAGAATACCGTAGCCTTCCACCAACGCGCAATATCTCACATTGATCAACAAATACATTTAATTTATACAAACAACTCGATTTGTCTAATGGAACCTTGTTTTTCAGGGCCGTCAATTCTGCATGAAACCATTGCTGTTGGCTTTGCCTGATACAAACATTCAATGCTTCGCGGATTTCTGAAGCTGACAGGTATGCTGCAACTTTAATGTTCGCTTTACGCATTCTTGTTGACTGTAAAAACCTTTTACAGTACGCAACAACTCTCACTAAACGTGTAAGTGATGAATACCTAGATCCCCAAATGACTTCAAAATCAGGCACTAGGTTGGCAGTGTGAACCTTAACAGGTTTTTTCTCCTCATTAGTGCGTATTGCGCTAGGTTTGGTGTAGTCTATCTGATCATTTCTTAACCAAACTGGCCCTTGTTTCCATAGATCATCATTGAGTAGAACCGCTGAAGATACTCCACGAGAAGCGACATCCGCTGGATTTTCCTTCGATTTTACGTAAGCCCATTGTGTATTGTCTAACAAACTAAGGATCTCTGAAGTGCGATTGGCCACGTAAGTTTTCCAACGACTTGGATGATCATTCAACCAAGCCAAGACAACGGAAGAATCGGTCCAAGCATGTATATTAGACCTTGGAATGTTCATTACTTCAGCTACTTCTATCAATAATTTTGCTACTAAAACAGATCCACACAATTCCAGCCGTGGAATGGATATCTGCTTGATAGGAGCTACCTTTGTCTTTGCGGTTATGAGGTGCGAGTGTATTTGAGCAGAAGCATCGATTATGCGACAATACACCACAGCTGCATAAGCTATATTTGACGCATCGCTAAAACCGTGTAGCTCTATCGTAATACTATCGTCCCTTTTGCCTATCCATCTGGGAATATGAAAATCCACCAGTTTCTCTAGCTCTGCTCTATAATATCTCCACTCTTGTGAGAGACCTGGTGGCAATTCATCATCCCAGCCTATACCACTAATCCATAGCTTTTGTATGAAAACCTTCGAGGTTATAATGCATGGCGCTATCCATCCTAACGGATCATAAAGCCGTGCTATCTCTGATATGACCGTTCTTTTTGTTTCAGTTGCAGCAGGAGGTGACATCTTCACAGAATAATAAAATTCATCAGTGTTCCGGTTCCAGGTAAGTCCCAAAATCTTAGTTACTGCATCAGTTTTAATTTCCAAGTCTATACCAGAACTTTCTTTTAAGGTTTCCATGAACATTCTATTGCTTGACCACTTTTGCATTTGGAAACCTCCTTTCTCTAATAAACTGTTCATTTCAGTATAAATTCTTTTTACTTCTGTTTCAGATTGACCCCCTGTCATCAGATCATCCATATAGAAATCTGACTTCACCCTCTCAGCAGCCAATGGATAGGTATTACCTTCATCGCACGCAACTTGATGCAATGACTTGACAGCCAAGTAAGGGGCACATGACGTGCCAAAGGTGACAGTTAGAAGTCGGAAGTCCTCTATTTCTTTTTCAGGATCCTCTCTCCAGACAATTCTTTGGAAATCCGAATCTGATCGAGCTACTTTAATTTGGCGATACATTTTTATTACATCTGCTGTCAGACAGATCGGATGTTGTCGCCATCTCATGACAATATGTCTCAAATCTGCCTGAAGAGTGGGTCCTACCATTAAGGTGTCATTTAAGGAAACTCCGTTTGTTCCCTTACATGACGCGTCATAAACCACTCTTAGCTTAGTGGTCAGTCTATCTTGTCTAACCACTGCGTGATGGGGCAGATAAACCGCATCGCTCTTATTTATTTCAGCCTCGTCGGTGATTTTCTCCATATGGCCCAACAATAAATACTCATTTATAACATCCGTATACTGTTGTTTTAATTCAAGATTCCTACCCAATTTCCTTTCTAAACCTAGCAATCTTTTTACAGCTATATTTTTAGAATCACCGTATTTACAAGGTGGATCTTCTGAACGAAAAGGTAATTTTACGACATATCGCCCATTTTCATCTCTTTCCGTAGTATGTGCGTAAAATTCTTCACAAGCCTGTTCTTCAGGCGTAAGAAGTTTTTTCGTTTCAGCAGGCTCAGAGTCTAATTCCCATAAACGTTTTAACATTTCATTTAATTCAATTTGAGTGTGCATCGCGATCACAGTATTATGGGAATTTAGAGATCTATCTGCCTTACTGACATGGCCTGACACAATCCAGCCTAAATGCGTGTCTTGTGCGACCGGAGATCCTGCGGGACTCTTGATCAGACCTTCCTTTAAAATACGGCAATAGGTTTCAGCTCCTAACAAAATGTCGATTTTATTAGGACAATTGAACTTTGGGTCCGCTAGACGTATACTGTGGATTGCTGGCCAATCTTCAAGTTTAAAAGCTGTATCTGGCATAACTGAGGTCAGTGAGGTTAATACATGCGCAGTTACATTTATGGTAAAAGAGGGATCATGCAACGATTGTATATTAATATTCACCGCATGTTTAGAAACGATGTTGCCATTACCACCTCCTATACCTGCAATAGTAGTCTTTGAAACTACTCTCTTTAAACGAAGTAATTGCGCTGCTGCCTCAGTAATGAAGGATGCTTGTGATCCTTGATCCAACAAAGCTCTCAAAATTTGAGAGGACCCATTTTGTGATTCGGCTTTTACCAAAGCCGTGGCTAACAAGACTTGACCCTGCGCTTGTCCATTCACAAAATGAGTTGCTATATTTGCACTAACATCTGGTACGGGCTCTGAAGTAGATTCATGTGGGGTAACAGGATCCACTGACGTAGAAACCCCACTGACTCCATCAGGCTTCTTAGGATGCAACAACGTATGATGCTTCCGCTGACATATACGGCATTTAGAAAGAACACGGCAGAATTTGGAAGTATGATTACTTCCCAAACAATTAAAACAGACACCTAATGATTGTGAAATGGCACGACGTCCGTCAATATCTAGTTGACAAAACTTCTTACAATTTATGAGCTTGTGGCTCTCCGAACAATGAGGACATGAAACATTAGTATTGACATGCATAACTTTAGCGTGAGATGTAGAATTATTATCGCCTTTTAATTTATGTTTAGGCTCAATGCATTCTAGGGCACGAAAACGTGTCTCTAAAAACTCGCAAAACTGTTTAAAGGAGGGTAGATCGTCGGATGACTTACTAACATGCAGTTCCCACTGCTTCCTAGATTCTACGTCCAACTTCAAACTTGCAACATAAACAACAATAACATCCCATGAACTAACATCAATCCCAATATTGGTAAGTTCGTGCAAACAATCACTTGTAACATTAAGCAAATCTTTAAGTGCCTTCGATGATTCACTTGCAATATTACGTTGGCCAAATAGTCGGTTTAAAATACATGTGGACATAAATTTCTTATTATTAAACCTATGTTCTAACATTTCCCAACATTTTCTATAGTTTAGCTCGGTTATAGGAACATGTCTTATAAGCTGCTCTGCTTCACCTGACAGCTGAGTTTTTAAATAGTGGAGTCGTTGAACGTCATCAAGTTTTTTATTATTGTGGACTAATGACAGGAACAAATCTCGGAACGACGACCACTCTGTATATTTTCCACTAAAAGTTGGTAAAACTATTTTTGGCAGTCTTACCAAACTGTCAGATGAATCATCGCGAACTTCTTTATTGGAACTGTGAACCCCCAACTGTGACAAAGTATTTTTCAATTCAACCTTGTACATTAAATACGTTTCAAACACTTTTTCATGAATATCTTCCTGAAAGCAAACATATAATTCATCATCTACACATTCGCCTACTATTTCTTCGTATTTTGCAGTAAAATTCTGGAATTGAGTCTCTAACATCTCTAGACGTGTTTCCACATATGTGCGATTTATTCGATCTTTCGGAGACTTTTTGAAGTTTATCAAGCCCTTCTCAATTTGTTCTTTGACCTGCTTCAACTTTCTCAATTCCTTATCCATGTTGAATTTCAAGTTTCAACCAGTGCAAATTTTTCTAAGTCCAGTGAAGGATAAATTTTCTAAGTGCCGCCAACAGTAAATATTCTAAGTCCCAAAAAGAGAGAAATTTTTCTAAGTGTTTTAGACTTGTAAAATCGGTCCAAAATCGGGCATAGATTCGATGTCTGGTCGTTTTTATCGAAACTATTCTAAGTGCCTGACCGATCGCACACTGTACTTACTAAGTCCATGCAATTACTTAGTACTCTAACTTTGCACTATTAACACTCGAATGTACTCACGGTTTTATGTCCACAATTCCACATATGTACTTTACTACTCACGGGGTCCAGAAAAGAGTTTCACAGTTATCCTCTGCACACATTTATTTCACCGACCACCAGCGCCATCTCGTATCAAGTAGCTTAACTAACCCTTTTTACTTGTGTTCTTCCAAAAACGCCCTTCGGCTCGATGGGACCATGTACATTATCGGTACAAGATGCCTTGAAGCCAGGGATACTCGAAATGAAACGCAGTACCTCAGAGCGAGACAATTTTATTTTGGTAAACCTAACACTATATACTTTGCCGTGTAACGTAACCATAGCGAGATGTAATTCGACCCCAACGCCATCTATCGAGCTATCAGGTACTATCTTTTACAAAATACTAGTTTAAGTTATGGGATAGCGTTTGGACCGACCACAACTTATTTATTCTTATTTCTAATCTGAACAATGAATATTTTTGCTTTGAGTTGAATGCCTTGTATGAAATTATGAAAAAAGGAACTTGAAATCATACATTACGATCGTGTTGTGTAGCATTTTTGTAGGGAACAGCTGTTTTTTTATGATTTCAAGGTTGGTCCCATAGTAAAAGTTGTTCATAATGATGAGTATAATGACCCCTTTTCAGGTTTCGGGTAAATTTTCAATGACCCTGTATATTTTTCCAGAAATATAGTAAGTAATCGGGCCTCTAACATAGTAGGGTACTATATTATATAGTAGGATTGGCAACCCTATGACGGAATTTTTTTGCATTTCTTTTGTAAGAGGAAGTTAAGTTTTATCTGTAAAGGTACACCGGGTTATAATGTCAGTAGGGGTATATGGATTGCTTGCGGTATGATATGGCTGTTGCAGTGAGCTATGTTCGGAGTTAATGTAGTGACACGAAGTAACTCGTCTGCTGTTTAGTTGCACGATAGGCTGTGCGGCTATCTTTATCAACGGCTTCTTAGCTTGAATGTTAAGAAAGAAATGCGATTTTTGTTTCATGAGGAAAATTTTAATTTAAAGTAGGTATGTACAGTCGCGGTCATAAGTGGAGTAGCAATTTACAAAGCAAATCGATTGACACTTTGGTTAAACTTACGACCTTTCAACGTCGTGTGCCAATTTTGAGGTGTACCTACTGTGTTATTACGTTCAAAAGTGCCTTATATAATGGCCTAATTAAATAAATAAAATTATTTGACTT
Organism: Hoplodrina blanda; assembly: GCA_949316365.1. Lineage (NCBI taxonomy): Eukaryota > Metazoa > Arthropoda > Insecta > Lepidoptera > Noctuidae > Hoplodrina > Hoplodrina blanda. Next base: position 15,913,964 of record OX438581.1, read on the forward strand.
TGACTTTAACTTTGAAATACTTTGAATACATCACTTATACACATAGATGTAGGTATGGCCTGTACCCTGTGTTCACAGCAATTTAAACTATAGCATGCTACTGCACTTATGACCCCTACTGTACACTCAACAAAAGATACAGGTATCCAGGGTCGTCAGATATAGTTGAAGTTTTCTTAGAAACCGATGGATGTTTTTTTTTTCGATAGTAAAATGGCATTACTGACATACCTTCTACAATAGTACGGAACCTTCGTGTTTCAGTCCTAATCACACTTAATTTTTTAATTAGCTTTGCAATCGGTACTAAATTCCTACCAAATATTTGACCAACCTTACAAACATAGAAGTACCTCCATCACCTCTAAAACACACAACCCATACTTCAATCCTCCTCCACATCTGTCATCAGCACACATTATACAAGGAAAGCTATTGTAAATTAAGATCCTGTCGCGATACGCCCACACACATACGCACTAACACGCACACATGGACGGTAACCTTTTAACGGATATCGCTTATCGCGGAAATCAGCATGTGTGAGTGATCAACCCCCTCTGTAGGCATTATTCATTGAGTTTATATTGACAGGAAAAGAGAATAAAATATTAGAAACTACTAGCTTATGCACGCGGTTTTGTCCGCGTGAATATCGGTTATCGCCAGTGTTTTTTTCTGCGCGCAAGTAGAAAGTGTACCCATTAGTTCACTCACATTTTGCGTGTTATAGGGGGCGAGCCTATTGCCATCAACCGGGCACAAATCCAGACTCCGAGGCTGCTTTAAGAAATTTCTGATGGAAAAACCTTATGACGCTTTACCCGACCTGGGAATCGAACCCAAGACCGCATGCTCAGCAGTTGGGCCTTGCGACCACTATACCAACGAGGCAGTCCAGTCGATGCAACCTTAATTCTTTTTCTAAAATAATCTTATGCTTCTAATAAGCTTATAATTGCAGCATTGTCCCAGTGAAAGTTTAACCAAAAATCGTTTTAGATAAATATAAAACCAACGGTTCAAATTATTCCAAAATTAATGTAAAAATATAAAATACAAATTACAACATAACATAACATCATGCCTGTAATCCAAAGGGTTAGGCAGAGGTGTACCCATTAGTACACCCACATTTCAACAGTTATGTTTAAGTCCCTTGTAATAGGGGGCGAGCCTATTGCCATCAACCGGGCACTAATCCAGACTCCGAGGCTGCTATTAATTACAACTAAAAACGAAAACAATCAAACATAAGTATCTAATATCAAAAATATTTTATGAATTATGATAATGTAGTATAATTTCAGATTGGAAAATCGACTTTAAAACGAGTACTTTTACGTTAGCACGCTCTCGCTAGGCGTACCCACTGTAACAAAGATTACTAGAACCCAAGATAATGACGCCTTCCAGTTCTTGAAACTAAAACATACCATTTTAGGAAAGGAATAAGCTTATCAGCTAAGGAAACCCGTACAACGCGACCAATTCTGGCATCCGACCGATAGCCATCTGTCTCAATTTTTAGAGTTCCGTACCTCAGTCAGCAAAAACGGAACACTTATAGGATCACGTTGTTGTCCGTCTGTCAAGACCCTTTTTCTCAAGAACGCATGGAGGTATAAAGCTGAAATTAATATCAAATACTCAGGTCTGCTACCCCTTGAAGCAATAAAAAAAATTAACTTCTATGTCAACGCAATCAGATACAGATAAGGTCGTTAATATGGCGCATATTTTGACCTTCGCTAGGGAATCAAAACCTTTAGGGGACTTCCCGATGACCTAGAACCATGAAATTTGGCAAGAATCAATGCCATGTAGCACAAGTAAAGGAATTAATCTGAAAACCGTTTATTTTGTAGTTAGGTAAATCACAAAATAATTAATAATATTATTTTAATTAATATTTTTTTTGTATCTCGTGTTAAATATTGTATGGTGGTACGAAACCCTTCATGTGCGAGTCCAACTCGCACTTGGTCAGTTTTTATTTATTCGTCTTTATAATATTTGCCAGCTAGTCCGAATAAATTATTCGAAATCTATTTTATCTTGCGTATCTTGATGAGGAGATTGTGGGTTATTTATTCGGAGTCGCCCACGTGGTGGAAAATGTTTTTGAAATACGAAGAAGGAATTTCTAGGTATTCGATTATTAATTCTTCCGATTATTCGATTCTTTTTATATTTTGCTGATTCTTAAGATAAAAATAAATCTAGGATAGATTTGACGTTAATTTAAATAATATACTTATATATTTTTTAACATCAAAGCTAATGCCGATTTCGGCAGAGTAAATTTGAACATGTAGATAGTTTCTTGCCCATTCTTCTCGAAGGGGCAACTAGATTCAATTCTTTTCCTTATTTAGGACGTTAAAAGCGTGCCATTTGATGATCTAATTGAAAATGATTATACTTTTAACTTTGACATTCAACATCATGCAAAATCAAGCCACTTTCTTCACCATACCATCATGTTGTTCCAATACGAAAACATCAATTAACACCCCGCATGCCTTCGAGAAAGAAACTTCAAAATGTAACGAACATTCACTACCATTCAGTATAATGACGGCACACTGCATTCTCGGGACCTCTCCCGAACAAGAAAGTATCAAATATTAACCATCGGACACACCTGAAGCCAGACAGCCTGGCATGCATATGAAGAGGACAGATACACGACCACAAACTTACCGAAACACACCCGAAAATACAGCCAAACTCCTATCACTAAGCAAGAAGACTCAATTTCGAATAAAATTTTAATTTCGAAACGAATCGAATAAAGTTGCAGCACTGCTTGAGATAGTATCATTTCGTACGTTAGCAAGAAACACATTTCAAGCGAAACACGGACGATGTTGGGGTCGAATCGAAACAAAGCGTTGTGACATCGCGATAAGAATCGATAGGCTCGCGAAACGTCGCGCCGAAACGCACCGAACAAATTATCGATTCATAAAAACATCGATTTTAAAATATTGCCGCGAGTTTATCGCGTCATTGTTCCGATAGGGTGGCCAGTATATAATGTTAATAAGTTGCCAGCATTAAAAATTCTTTGCGTGTGTTGACTTTGTGCGCCCTTCGGATTCCTGTCGCTGTTTTAAGAAGAGACTTTTTAGTATTGCTAATTAATTATGTTATTGAATGGAAATTATATTGTTATTATATTTTAAAAATCTTGTTAATTGGGCTGGGCTTATGAAACCCATATGGTTGTGGCACTTAAAGAATTCATGTCAAATTAATTATGATCGTTCAAACATGCCTCTCGCCATGTTTAATACTCGCCAGGTATGTATTTATCGCTCACTTATCAATTAAAAGTTAACACACCTCGTTCAATGATTACACCAGAATTAAAAAAAATACTGCCTCGTTGGTCTAGTAGTTACAAAGCGCGACTGCTGAGCATGAGGTTTCGGGTTCGATTCTCAGGTCGGGCAGAGTTAATGGGTTTTTCCATCAGGAATTTCTCAGTAGCAGACTCGGAGTCTGGATTTGTGTCCGATTGATGGCAAGAGGCTCACCCCCTATTACATGGGACTTGAACATAAACTGTTGAAATGTGGATGTACTAAGGTACACCTCTGCCTAGCCTTCGGGGATTACAGGCGTGATGTTATGTTACGTGTAAAAAAATAAGAATTCTAAATTGCCAGATCTGCCGTGAGCAAGCATGGTGATCAATAAGCATGGTGATCAATGCTCATATAGGTATCTTCTCTGTTCGAGAAGAGGCCTAGTTATAGCTCTACCGTAGGACTTAAATAATAGGCTGATATATTATTATTAAGTATTGTTATTTTGAAATAAAATCCCAGAATCTCACATCAAAGTTAAAAACCAAATGAAACTTAAAATAAATCCCTCAGTTTATTGCGCAAGGACATGTGGCCACCCTGCATGCGCCCGCGCATATCTCGCCCGTCCGTCATATAGTATCGTGCGATCGTCGCCCCACTGTGGCGCGACTAGCAAAATGAGCTTTTGTTTGTCACTTGCTATCGATTATTTTAATACAATGTATTGTTTTAGCAAAAAATATTTTATTGTGATATCTGTAAAGAAGATCTGATGGATAATAATGATGGAAGCTGTCGCGGAATAGTATATGAAACTACAAGCTTTTTTTTTCTTTTTATTTATTTAAACACTAGCTTGTATTCGCGACTTCGTCCGTGTAAATGTTGGTTATTGGCGATCTAATCTAGTTTCTCCATACAAACTTTGGACCCCCGTTTCATCCCCTTAAGAAAGGACTTTCAAAAATTCCCCCCCCCCCCCATTTGTTAAAATCCTACGCCCACCGTAATACAAAGAACACACAGCGGTTTAGGTTGTGCGTTGATCCGTCAGTCAGTCAGTCATTCAGGACTAAGCATTTTATAGATATGTATACACTATGTAAGAAAAACCCTGTCAGATCAGTGTTGCCGTTGATCAGTTTTTATGTTTAATTTTAATTTAGTTACTTACTTCTTCTTTCTTCTTTTTTTTTTCACTGGGGAAAAATAATAATCTCAAATCCATTAAATGGTTACGTATATGTGTACGCAGTACGATGCCGAATAATACCCTTAAGGACAGGGTTTTAGTTACATGCTGTAGATAACTGGCAAAATGTGCAAACTAATGGGTACACCTCTGCCTAACCCTTCGGGGATTTACAGGCGCGATATTATGTATTTGTTTAAAAAGTGAGGTTATGGTTTTAATACCTGGCAAGTACCAAAGTAACTTCAGTTCATTATGTGCTTTCTAAGTTTATCTTGAACATCACTGACATCGGTGAAGGAAAACATCATGAGGAAACTTATTAAAATAATTTACTAGCGACCCGCCCCAGCTTCACACGAGTGCAATGTACTATAAATGTAGTAAATAAACCTTCCTTTTGAATCACTCTATTGATAAAAAACCTTAAAAGATCTAAGTGTACAGGGGGCCACAACGGACAACCACAACTTCTTAAAACAATATTATTTTGTAATTTCTGTTGTTGCATTTTCAACTCTCGGCGCTGATCCGAGCGTTGAAAATCCAACAGAGCGGAACCGACTTTGTTTTATAGTATGTTGAGATATAATTCTGAAATCGACATAAGTATGTAGAGATATCCTAACTAATATAATATAATATAATATTATAAATGCGAAAGTAACTCTGTCTGTCTTTCTGTCTGTCTGTCTGTCTGTCTGTCTGTCTTTTCTTCACGCCTAAACTACTGAACCGATTTGTGTGAAATTTGGTACAGGGTAAGTGTGAACCCCAACAAAGGACATAGGCTACTTTTTATTCGACTTCGACTTCATCTGCGTCCGCGATAACCGACATATACGCGGACGAAGTCGCGGGCAAAAGCTAGTAAAAGTATAAGTCTGAAATCGACAATCCGCCTTTAGCAAGCGTGGTGATCAATGCTCGTGCCTTCTCTGTATGAGAAGAGGCAATTGCCTTACAGTGGGACAATACCGGTAATAGGCTGGTAGGTATTATTATTATTATACAATATAAGATTTCTCTACCTCTCTGCCTACCCCCAAACCATCAAAACTATCTTCCCACGAACTGCAGAAAGGTAAACATTAGTACATTAGACACCTGTTGCTACAATCAGATGGCGTTCCGCGTCCATTGAGCGCTATCTACGCTCATTATGAGCTCGACCCCTTCACAGCAAGTAATGGACAGTGAATATTACAACAGTTATATTGGAATAAAATCTTTGAAATGTAGGTTACGGTATCTAGTTTTCACTATATTAAACAAGTGACGTCATAGTCTAAAATAATATTTCAATAAAAAAATACTAGCCTATTACTATCCCACATTAATTAATGTCACGTGCATGCAAAACATTGAAAATAGGTATAAATTTTATATTTTAATAGGAATAATTTAATTTAATCTAACATACAATCATTTTGAATAATACAATTACATAATTTTATATGAATTTAACTTAAATAATAAACAATAATGATAATGGTAACGAATTGTGTAATAAATCAATATGCGATATGAAATATTATGCTTAAATTGTTATAATGAATTTATGGTAGAATAAAGGCTATTTTATTTTTATTTACTGTCGCACTGCAGGGCAAAGTCCTCTTCTCATACAGAGAAGGCACGAGCATTGATCACCACGCTTGCTCAAGGCGGATTGGCGATTCCAACCGTATATTAATTATAAAGTCTAGGTTTCCTCACGATATTTTCCTTCACCGATGTCAGAGATATCCAAGATAAATTTTAGAACGTACTAAATTGTAAAAGCCTGCCCTAGACTGTCCAAAATCTAGTCGCAGTCTCATCTCATCGAAAATCAGGTGCTTGGTGACAGATTGAGACTACATTTCGACTTTTAATAAAATTCTATTCAGTAACTTGACAGTTCAAAGAAAAATAATGTTACCATACTACAACTAATAGTGTTGGGGTAGTGAACGATTTTGCGTAACGAACGAATGATAAGAATGGTTTAATTTAATACCAAATTAAGTACATTATTTAAGTTCATTCAATTTTGTTCATTCTTACACCACCTCACTACTTATATTTTTTTTTTGTCAAAACTTGGTAATCTTTATCTGTCAATTTATTGAATAGAATTAAAAGTCGAAATATAAGATTGGAATGCGAATGTTGTTAAAATTACGGGATTTGTCTCTCATGTAAAAACCGCAGTTTCTTTTGATTTCAAATCACTTAATAATCGAAGGTCATTGAACTAATTAAATGGTTTTGAGAATAGATGCTGTTTGTTGATAAGAGGACTAGATTTTTGCAAGGCGATTTGAATTTTATAGAGATAGTAATAAAATTCAAATCGCTTTTTACATAAATGCTTAAGGCTTTTTATGACCCGGTGACCCGTGGATAAGCTTCAGCGAGCTTTAAGAATGTGGTGTAGTGTTATATAGTACCTACACTTTCTTTTCACCAGTTATTGTCTTGAAGTCTTAATAATGTAAGGCGAGTGTATTGCTTTTAACCGGGCACAAATAAACCCCGGACTGCAACTGAATATTTCAGTAAGTATTAGAGGCGATGGGTCGATTTTCGTAAAAGGGAAGCCAAAGCAAAAATTGCTTAATTCTCAATGATATTCTAATAAACAGATATGTTATACCCTTACAAAGCAACAGAAAAAAGTGTTCCGCGCCGAGAGGCAGCACACATACACACTTTTCATTCATTTTACATTTCACTACAAAAGGAAAAGGAGTAAAAAGGATAGCTTGATAAAATCAATAAGAAAAAAAGTGACAGCTAGATGTTGTCAATTGCGCGTGAATGTAAACAGACATTATTCGAGCCACCAATGTGACCAATCACCGCACGTTGGCATCATAGACTAACAAATTAACTAGGCAGAAGGTACAAACCGTGTGTACAGAATTTGTAGCCGGGATTTGTGCCTATGCAACGAATAAACTCTCTCTTGCTGTTGTCACATAGTAAAGTAATATAAACGATTCATTAATTCTTTGTTTACGATGTCGGCGACGAAGACCCCATGCACGTACGTACTATAACGCAAGTACAGTTAGTGATATTTTGTAAGGACTTTATAGTTTAAGTTTAATTTTTGAAAGGATTCTATAATTTGTTTTTTTGAAAGGATTTTAAAGTTGTTTTCTTATGTTTTATTGTACTTATTAGGTAGGCAGAAACTTTAATTTACTGATAAGGATATTAGGAAAACTTGTCTGGTCAGAAAACATAACGTAAGGGAATTTGTGCAAAATTGGTGTATTATGTCTTATTGGAACGATGTTAGCGTAATCCAATTAGAAAAGTCTAGTAGGATAGTAATTTGAAAGGTTTTTGACGAAAAATTGTATGATAAGGAATAATTACGTAACTTGAAAATGAGGTTTTTTGTTTATGGAGGAATATTAAATATTTCTATCATATTTTGGTAAGATCACATAGAAACAAGGTTTACAAAAGGAATTGTAAAAATCTCGTAAGTATTGTAAAAGTTATAGTCGATTGTTCAAAGTGAAAATGTTAAAAGAACAATTTTTACACTTCAATGTTCTAGGGTTTTTGTCAGACTGTATTTTATCATTAAGAATTGATTTCAAGTATTAAGTATTAAATTATAATGAAAAGTTATTAAAAGGGAAACTAGAACTCTGGAGTAAAGATGACTTTACTGCCTAATATTCGCATCTGTACTTTTATTCTATGTCCGGAGTGCACGCATCCTTGTCGTTCTCACGACAAAAAATGTATTTTCCATCTCTTTCTTTTTTCTAACCTCAAAATATCAGAATATTAGGAAAATAATTGATATATATTAATAAATCGAAGTATATTGCGTACTTACGTGTGGTATGAGATCCCTTGTGTTTTATTAACTTTGGTATCGTAATTGGTACACTTTCTAAACACACACGATGGCATTTTGGATGGTAATTACGTAGCAGCGCGCAACGTATCACTCGTAGTAGTGCCAGACACAGACTAAAGGCAATGCGTCCTAATTAGGACGGTTTCTGGTCTTCACGTTTTGCGCGCTTATAACATATCTGTTTACTAAAATATCATTGTTAATTCTATTAAGCATAAATTAGGTGTACAAAATTACTTTTCTGAATATCTATTACTACTATATCTACTTTTCTTTTATATTGTTAAATCAATAAACAACAAAGTCATGGGCTATTAAAAGACAGTTTTGAACATCATTTATCAAGATTTTTTTTCAATTTATTTATATAAAATAAAAATAAAAAATAATTAAAAAATCAATAAATAATAAAAATAAAAATTGAATCTAGTTCTTTTTATTTTCTTATTCTGGTTGTTTTTATTATTTTTGTTATTAAGCTTGTAAAATATAATGTTACCCATTCTAAAAAGTAGTTTCGTATGGAGAAGAACAGGCAAGAAACTGAAGAAACCCAATGTTTACTCTTTCCAAATAAATATGTTTAGGTATTAATTGACAATTTATTTGACAACAAAATCGAACACTGAAGTTTTATATAATGTTTTTATTTGGCAATAGTAGACAGTGGATACTACTGACTGTGCTATTTTATAATAGCAGCCGGTAGGAATCGATTGTACGTTAGTCCTCGCCACTGTTTAAAATAAAACTTTCTCAACAGACATCACCTTTCTCTCAAGCTTATTACTTAATTTTAAACACATTTAGTGAAATTCTATATAAATATAATATTCTGCGCGGCCTTATCAAGAGGTCGTGCGGTGAGGCCTCAGTTCTAGGAACGTACAAATCTTCAGGCTCTCCCAAACCTACAGACTCCCTTACTAGGACGAGGGTACGGAAGAATCAACTTTAAGAAGTTGTTATAAGAGTAGATTTTGAAGGTTTCTTGTGAAAGTTTGTGTGCAACGGCCGTGTGTTACACAGTAGCTCGGTTGAATAAATGATTGATGAGTTATTTTATTATAGACTGAACTTACTATAAAAAATGTGTGTTGATAAGATAAATTTAATAAAGTTTCACAGCTTTTTAATAGCATCGCCATAAAATATTAGGCAATATTTCTATGAATGGTCGAAAACGCAATAATACATTGTACCAGACAATGTATTATTGCGTTTGCAAAAGCTTTTATTTTTTTTTCTAGTCATGTTCTGTGCCACTTTTTTACTTTAGGTATTATTATCTAATTTCTAAATATTATGCTCCGGTAATTTGTAAAACTTAAGATCTAATGTACCTGTACATAATCAAACGTAAATATTAATAAAATAAAAATAAAAAGCTTTACCGACTCCTTGACAATTCAAAAGTGCCTGTAAACGGCCTAATTGAAATAAATGCTTTGACATTGACTTAAATTTTCCCACAAACATTCACATCGGTGTAACAAGCGTCCGTTATCGCGATATCGCCTCGCGGGGTGGCCGCGCGTCGCGCGATCCACCGCCGCGATTACACGCGGTACGCGCGCGATATTTAGCAGAATGACACGACAATGTCGCGTCGTGGGTAGCTGTTTATTGTGTCGTGAATGGACGGCCTTATATCGTATGCTTGTGTTGAATATATCATAAATTAAATTATGTATGTTATGGTCGGCTGAATGTCTTGATGGCCCAGTGGTTAGCGCCCGCCTCTCATGCATGAGGTTGCAGGTTCGACATCGGGCAAGTGCTATGAACTAATTGACTAGCTTCTGCCCGCGACTTCGTTCACGTTAATGTCGGTTATTGGCGATTTTGTTTCTTCATACAAACTTTGGACCCCCGTTTCATCCCCTTAGGGGGTGAATTTTGGAAAATCCTTTCTTAGCGGACGTCTACTACTTGTATACTACCTCCCTAGCAAATTTCATCTTTATACGTCAAGCGGTTATCAATATTTATACATTTAGATATAAGTCTGAAATCGCCAATCCATCTCGATCAAGCGTGCTGATCAATGCTCGGGTCTTTTCTGTGTGAAAAGAGGCCTTTGCCTTACTGTAGGATAATAAAAGCCTGGTATTTATGGCAGGGCTATATTTAATTTAATAAAAATGTCTGTATTTTATTTCTCTTACATTTATAAAAGGTTAATAAAAACGTTAACCCACAAACAGTTAACAGTTGCGTAAAAATACCAGTTAAAATCCGTGATTCAAATCACTAAAGATAGAACATTAAGATATTTATCTCACAATACACAAACAGTTATAATAAAAAAATACGTCATACCTACAGCAGCACAACTAATTAATTTTCGATTTTAAAATTCAGGTGTTAATTTTTTTCTTATTTTTGTCTTCTGCCGACCACAGCTAGTATAAAAAAGAGATTATCACAATGGCACGCGCTGCCAGGGCCGCTTTGGAACACTTTAAACATGCTCCGCATCCAGGTCGGCAGTAGCAAAGAGAATCTCCAAAGATGGAGTTTTTTTTTCTGATATCTCTTGAGTCTAGTCTAGGTCAGAGGTACGATGGAGTGAGCTTACCAAGAAGAAGCCTGTGCACTCTTACTTTGAAGAGATTAGAGTCGAATGCGTTCGGAAATACAGACGCAGTTAAAGAGTTCCACTCTTTTGCTGTGCGTTTTATAAAAAAACGTTTGGAAACGCTTAGTACGTATTGGTGGAATAACAAAAGGTAGGGATGGTAATTTACAGTGTGTCTAGATGTCCGATGGTGAAAGAGGTTTCAGTGCCGATGCGGCGTTTATCCGCAGAGCTAGTAAAACTATAGGTAGGTATCATATTTCAAAAGCATTTCAATATTCCGTCTGCTCAAATGTTTAACACATCATTTCCATTCTAAATTAATGAAATTAGAACGTAATTCTATCTATACTTACCTAATATAATAAAGCTAAAAAGTTTTTTTGTTTGATTATTTGCAAGCGCTAATCTCCGAAACTACCAGACGCATTGAAAAACATCTTATTGTATATGATAGCCAGATTCATGAGGAATAATATAGGCTATATACCATCACGCTACGACACAAAAGGGCGGAGCAGTAACCAAAGACGTAATTTAATGCGGGTGAAAAAAATCACTAGTTATAGAAATACTATGTGATTCTGATCAGAATGTTGTATCTCTGTGGCGATCGTAACAGATACATATGTTGTATTAACATAAAATGTATATTTATATGCTTATGTTTTTAAGCGTGTGAATGGGCGGGCCCCAGTAACCTGCTCCCACTAGCTTATAACCGCGTGTTCATTTGCATGATCATCGCTTCTCGGCGAATTTCTTTTTGTTTTGCGCGGAACCCTAATTCCTACTCTAAAATAAAAGTAGGTACTACCTAAGTTACTCCTTATAACATTAGCTATTTGTTAGTGAAAGACCCGTCAAATTTGGTCCAGGCGTTTAGGAGATTAGGCGGAACGAACAAACAGACAAAGAATTTAAAAATTGTTTTTTTGGTATTATGTAACATAACCATACATAACTTGATGCCTGTAATCCCCGAAGGGTTAGGCAGAGTGTACCCATTAGTACACCCACATTTTGCCAGTTATTTTTAAGTCCCATGTAATAGCTGGGGCCGAGCCTATTGCCATCAACCAGGTGCAAATCCAGACTCCGAGGTTGCTACCGAAAAAATCAAAATTGAAAACCCAATATAATAGATAGATACCCTTACTGTAATTTAACTCCATACAATTGTCCCATCAAACCTACTTACCTTGTATTCCAGACATTGTCACCTCTGTGTTCAAATCGGAAACCAGATCACAGAGCCGGTTAACCCCTACAAAGCTCTTGTTAGCGGACAATTTAGCGATAGTACGCGCAGCCAAGCGGCGTAGATACTACGTCTCATTAGCTCGGGTTTAGCGCGCGTTCGACAGGTTAAATTAGGAAGTGCATCATAATCTATGGGATTCACGTGATCGCTCTGTTACAACGGAGATAGCTATCGTTTTGGGAGTGTTGTATGTATGATAGTGTCAACTTTACCTATGATACCAGCCTATTATTGTCTCACTGCAGCAAAGGCCTCTTATCATACAGAGAAGGCACGAGCATTGATCATAACGCTTGCCCAAAGCTTTCAGACTAATATCACTACATAGTATAAAACAAAGTCGCTTTTTCTGTCTGTCTGTCCCTATATATGCTTAGATCTTTAAAACTACGCAACGGATTTTGATGCGGTTTTTTTTAATAGATAGAATGATTCAAGAGGAAGGTTTATACGTATAATACATGCACCCGTGCGAAGCCGGGGCGGGTCGCTAGTTAATTATAAGTCTAAGTTTTCTTACGATGTTTTCTGTCACCGATGTCAGTGATGTCCAAGATAAACTAAGAAAGTACATATGAATTAAAAAGTCACATTGGTACTTACTTGCCAACAAGACTTTTTTAAAGTTGCCTCACACTAGGAATTTCTCCAGTATCGTGAGCGCGTTTACGCGTATATAAACTCACATACACAAACAGCCAGACCCGAAACAACTAACTGTAGGTCATTAAATCTTCTTCTCTTCTTCTTTCTCGTGTGGGCAGTAAGGTCTTACGATCCCACACACCCTAGAGTCAGAGTTTCTAAACCGCCTCAAGGGCCTCTGGCATGGTTTGAGTGGAACAGTAAGTCCAGGTTTGTTTCCTCACCAGCCACTGATATCACTGCCAGTGATATCCAAAATAAACTTTAGAAAGTACATTATGATTTGAAAAATTCATATTGGTAGGTACTTGCCCTGATTTGAACTCACAACCTCATGTATGAGAGGCCTTACCACTGGGCCAACACGACACTAAAACAAAATATGAATAATATTTCCAAACGGGAATCGACGCAACACGCAGCGAACAACCAATCATTCATCCCCGGCGCCAACCGCGACTAAAACCAACTAAATCTTCCGGTTTCTTGCAAAGCTTACAACACAGAATCGGCTCCAATACACGTAGGTAAGCAATTTGTAGTGTGGCTCCCGACTACCGAGGTTCTAGCAGTAGTAAGTAATGCACAGCCACATGCATCACGCACATAGATCGAGCAGTTATCGGCGGCTGCGCCGATAGCGCGGCGTGCGCTCGAACGATAAGGCTCGCTCGACTCGCCTATATTTCACACCACACTGGTTGCTTGGTCCAAGTGACGTGGAAAATGGAGTAGAAAGTTTTTGAAATTAGTTTAGAATGGACAGTCTTAATGTGGAGGTAAATTACAGGGATATTAGGGAAGTCATTTTGTGATATTTAATTTAATAATTTCCGCTATCTTCGTTCGTGTGAATGTCGATTATCTCTTTTTGAGCAGAGCCCTATTTAAGACAAAAGTAGCCTTAATTACTCCTTATAACATAGCCTGTCTGCCAGTGAAAGTCCCCCAAAATCGGTCTAGCCGTTTCGGAAAAGAACTGGAACAATCAGGCCGACAGACAAAAATTCTTGCGCTTGAGTTGTGTTCTTGAGTTTGACGGACACAGTTGAGTCACAGCTGAGTTATTGGCTGCTGTCGCAGGTTTGATTACACTTAACAAATATTTCTATAGCCAACAGTTTGTCCCAGGTCTAGCTGTTTGTGGAGAAATTCCTAGTGTCCCAAAACTAGAAATTCCTTCTGTTTGAAAAAAGAACAGCATCATTGCAAAAGCTACCGCCATATCCTTTACCTTGGGCCATACAACGCGACGGCGACGACTAATAAAACGATTTAATATCCACTTCCGAACGCTCTGTGCACCCTGCCTCATAAACCTAACGGTCCACTACTTACGTTATAAAATTAATAACCACATTTAAATAACCGTTCTCGATCGAGTGTGTTTGTGATGTGAGTTTGTGAGATTGAATGAGTGTCATTTTGTGAGTGAGTGAACTGTTTAAGTGAAGCATTGGTGTAAGTGAGTTGCTCATCTTTTTAAAACGAAAACGTTTGGTAGTTTAACTCGATAGTAGATTACGCCTGTAATCCCCGAAGGGTTAGGCAGAGGTGTACCCCTCAATACACCCACATATCGCCAGTTATGTTTAAGTCCCATGTAACAGGGGGCGAGCCTATTGCCTTCAACCGGGCACTCCGAGGCTGCTACTGAGAAATTTCTGATGGAATAAACCCAATAACACTTCGCCCGACCTAGGAATCGAACCCAAGACCTCATGCTCAGCAGTCGCTTCGCGACCACTATACCAACGAGGCAGTCCACGAACGTTTAGATACAGTTTCGACAAATGGACATAAAACAGCAACTTTGTAAACTTAGAACGTTTCTAGAAATCATTGGAACATAAACTGCAACATTGTTCACAGAAGAAAAATATGTCATAACTTCTCTATCAATTTACCTCTCAAACCATGAAACACTAGGGCCATGGGGTCCGAGCAATCACCTTGTTTTTCGGGACATCGCCAAGCGACTGGTCGACTTTTCACATGACCAGAGGGCTTGCCTTTTCTTGGGCCAAAGAATCATCATTGCCATACAACGTGGCAATGCTGTCAGACTTTTGGGCACTTGCCCCATTGACAGCGATGCGGACGATATTTTTGATGCCATAATTATAAGCTTCGTCCTTTATTTGTTATAAAAAATATCTCACGGTAGAAAAGTTAGCCTATGTGCTATTCAGACTTCTTTATGTGTGCCAAATTTCATCCAGATCAGTTCCGTAGTTTTTGCGTGAAAAATTTACAAACATCCATACATCCTCATAAACTTTCGCATTTATAATTTGGACAAGCTTTTGCCCGCGACTTCGTCTGCGCAAATGTCGGACCCCCGTTTCATCCTCTATGTCATCAGAGCAATCCGTTTAGTAGTTTGAGCTGTGTGTTGATAAATCAGTCAGTCAATAACGGTTGCAATTTTTATTATATAGATTCAAAATCAAAACTGTACATTACTCCATAAAAAATAACTTAAACACAAAACTTATAAATAATAATAAAGTCACAAAGTAGGTATGTAAGTGCAACAAAAAAGTAGAAAGGCGGACTTAAAGTCTAGGCATTCTCTACCAGTCAACCAAAGGTGGTGAAGAGATAACACAGCAAGGGCCAAAATAATGTACATGAGAAATAATCAAATTTTAATAAGAGATTTAAAAATCATTAAAAACAAATATCTAAATAAATTTAAACTTACACAAGTACTAAATAATTAATACTAGCATCTGCCCGCGACTTCGTCCGCGTCAAAGTTTGTCATTGCTCACCCCCCAAAGCAAATAGCGTGATAATTTATAGCCTATAGACTAATTTGGCCAATGTGGAATATTCATACAAAATTTGAACAGAATCTATCCGGCAGTATTCGCGTGATGCTCTAACAAACAAACAGACAAAAAGACATAGGTACAGACAAAAATTCAAAAAAAAAAATTTCGGCATTAGAATCACTCCCCGATCTCATAGCTCTAACTCTTTTTCAAAAATATTAAATGTACAGTTATCATAGATAATATCAACTTTGACGCGGACGAAGTCGGAGGCAGAAATTAGTTTAAAATAATCATGAAACCATCGATATATAACTTTCTTCTCACAACACCGACACTTCAATATCGATAAAACACAAAACTACCAATCAGCCATAAACTCCTTCAATGCTTACTTTAAAGCATGCACTTCATATCAATTTCTTTCAAACGCTGCGATCCGTTTACGGCTCGTATGTTATCTGCGTGAATCGGACCGGCGCGGCGCGACATACAGCGCGGTGTCGTACGCTATCGCGCGGCTGCACTCCCGATATCGCGCGAATAGGGTTGCCACAGCGAAAATAAACTAAATAAATGTTCTTGATTCGTGAATGTTGCGGCTTCATGCGGTTTTAGGGTTAGGGGTGGTCGGAATCCTGTTTTTTTTTTGGGGTTAGGTTAATAAAGATTTATCTGTGTTTAATAAGCTTCACAGATTGACGAGTGGATTTATGGTTAAAGACTTTATTTTCATTAAGAAATTTACATTTCACTTCATTGAGTAATACATAAAAAATTCTAAGTATTTTAAATGCGACAGTAACTCTGTCTATCTGTTATGCTTCCACGACTATACCACTAAACCGATCCTATTGAAATTTGGTGCGGGGTAAGTTTGAATTCCAAAAAGGTCATAGGCTACTTTTATTCTGCGTCTGCGTCCACGTGTGGCGAGCAGTTAATGTGTGCATGAAGACTTAATTATCCTTTCCATTTTTACGTGATAAACTTTTACCATCACTTCGACTGAGACAGAAGGGCAATTTCACTAATTAAAAAACGTTTAAAATATAGTCGCAACAAATTGACAGATTCAAAATTAAATTAAATTGCGATCGTTCCTAAAAGTAAGTAGAATTGTCGTCTAGATTCTGACTATTAATTTTTTGCCACCAAACGATATTCAACTAAAATACTGCATAAATTAAAAGTGCATTTCAGCTTTGTCTGCAAACTTCAACGACTGAACAAACACAACCTCAACACTATCTTAGGTAGCCACAAATCTTTATCAAAATTCATAGAGTAGTGCAGAGAATCACAAAACCCAGGAGATACAATGTTCGCTAGCGATACGGCGGGTGTTTGAAGGCGATAACGGGTCGCCTGCCCCGCTCGGACGCCTCGCCCCCCGCGTACTGCCACCATGCGGTGGGGAAAACAGAGACATGTACAATCGCTGACAATTGTGGCTAACCACTTTTCACTCTTACGCCCTCAGTAATGAATGTAATGTTTCACACAATTATATAACATCGTTAAATAACATCACGCCTGTAATCCCCGAAGGGTTAGGCAGAGGGTAGGTACACCTCTGCCTAACCCCAGTACACCCACATTTTGCCAGTTATGTTTTTGAGTCCCATGTAATAGGGGGCGAGCCTATTGCCATCAACCGGGCACAAGTCCAGACTACGAGGCTGCACACAATTTATTAGGTGCAATACTTAATTATTATAGTAAACGCTTCTTCGATCCCTAAGATACAGGTATTCTACCTAGTTTGGGGATCTCCGTCTTTAATATATAGAATCGTATTTTGTTTGTAGCGTTATGGGGCTTACAAATTAGATATAATAAATTATATAAATTAGATGTGTGAGATATTATCAGTAAGTCTTATAAATATCCGAATTTGTTGTCACCATCCAACAGACGACTGCGTTTAACAGATGCAGTGTCTTGCGTCGCAGGGCGGGCGGGTATTATCGCGACCTATCAGCCCGCCCAAGTTGTTACAAATATGTACGTTTTCATATTTGGTTAATCTCATCCCGTCAAATCTAGTAGGAAAATTATTTTTTATCACTTGAAATCAATATTTTAAATTTTTTATAAGCAATTTAGTGTTATTTCTAAACAAATGTGTCTGAAAATAAATCAAAATTAATGAAATCAAACTTACTTAAAGTCCTATTAGTCCTAGTGGGTTGCAGCTGAAAATCAGCGTCAGGTGGTATACACCTTGTGTTGTCATCTGACATTATGCTGAGCTGTGGCCCTTTTGGCATTATAAATTATTGTTCTCTGTTTGTATACTTAGTTTTAATTTATTAATTTTGATGTAATGCCAATAAACGCATTTTTCTTTCTTTCTTTTCTTTCTTATTAATTTAAGAAAAATAAATTTTAAATTCTCGTAATTCCAAATGAATAAGAATGAATTTATAAAAAAAATCTTTATTCAAAATCAATAAAAACTACTTGTTAAAAAGTCCTTTATTCAAAATCAATAAAAATGAATTAACAAAATACCCTAATTCCAAATTTAAAAATAATGAATAAATAAAATGTCCTCAAAAATCCCCAAAGCATATTCCGTGAAACATCTTAAATCGTAGTCACAGCGAAGCGGACGGCTGCGTCTAACAGATGCAGTGTCTTGCGTCGCAGGGCGGGCGGGAGTTATCGCGCGCGCCCAGCCGGTATCGCGGCCTATCAGCCCGCCCCAGCCGCTTTAACTTTTCTAACACGATGTGTGAATGTTTGGATGTTTATTTTTAAAATTTGTTTTTGAATAACAATTTTGGTTTGAGGAGAATTTTGTTGTTTTTTTTTGATTGAATTGTTTAACCTATTTTTTACAATTTATAAGGGTACTTTTTTAATTGAATTTAAACACCTGAGCGATAAGGTTGGAAGTCATTTGACAGATACTGAAAAGAGATTTTTTAGACAATAGGGTAATAATACTTCCTTGCAATGTTTGAGAGCTTGCATGCAAAACTTATTTTTAATAAGCTCGCATAACATCACGCCTGTAATTCCGGAAGGGTAAGGCAGAGGACGGTGTACCCATTACCACACCCACATTTCGCCAGTCATGTTTTAAGTCCCATGTAATAGGGGGCGAGCCTATAGCCATCTACCAGGCACAAATCCAGACTCCGAGGCTGCTACTAAAATAATTTTACTGTTAAAAAATATATTTTTAAAAACAAGCTTTAATTTAAAATTATTACAATATTGAGAATTGGACATTGTATTGTCATCAGAACTAAAGGTGTATACAAAATTTCAGCTCAATCGGATACCAACAAATGGTCGAAAAATGGTTTGCAAAATTTGAAAGGACAACTTATTTACATACTTACATACGAACAGTGCAAGCTAAATAAAAGCTTGTAAAAATTCTGATGATAAATCCAAATCGAACCCCATGCTCAACAGTCGCGCTTTGCGACCTTTATGAAGAAGAACGAGCAAGACACTCCCGGACATTCAAACATTCGAGAAACGATTTCCTTCTCATACTACTTACAAGATATGATGTAATTTGATAGCACAAATTACATTGCTTCTTCTTGCTATCTCTATGTTAATTGTAATTAAGTTTGCGCGGCAATGCACCCGCGGGCATACGATATGACGATATTGTGTTCTGAATTCTTTGCCAAGATAACACTTGTAGGTGTATCACGGATAGTTTTGTAGGGGGGATAAGCAGAGAGATAGTGCTTATCATTACGTGACCAGAAGCAGGCTGTAATAGAAGTTTAATAATCGATTTTAGTTGATTAACTCGTAATTATGTGGTAATAATTAAAGACTTGAAAATTGAAATAGATTGATACGACGTCTCGACGTTTTTTTAAAGTTTTCGAAAGGTATGAACTGTTGCTTGTTTTAACAAATCAGACTCCGCAGGCACTAAGTACCTGCACGTATCTGCTACCTACCCATTTTTACACGACTGCCCCAAAAAAAGGAGTGTTATGTGTTCAGGGTTAATGTATGTATGTATGTGAGTTTCTTTATTCCACAGTAACTTTTAAACGCCTGAACCGATTTAGATGTATGGGGTATCGTTACAATCCTTGCATCGTTCCGAGTAACATAGGTTAGTAAAAAATAAAAAGAAACCAGTGTGGTCACTTTAAAACGTAAATAAATCCCAGCCTCGATTTATTTTTTTAATGAATCTGGTCGTGTCTATGTTTGTCGTCTAGAATTTGACAAGTGGATTTAAAAAATATATAACACTGTCAATAAAAAACGTCGTAAATAAAAAAGAACTGACGAGTAAACAAAGAACAAATATGTGCAATTGTTGCAGTCGTGTTTTTTAATTTTTTTAATTATTGTAGCTTGTTATCATTAGGGTCCCGTGCCTCAGTCTGCAAAAACGGAACCCTTATAGGATCTTTGTTGTCCGTATGTCTGTCCGTCTGTCAAGATGCTTTTTCTGGGGACGTGTCGAAGTATCAAGCTGAAATTAAAATCATATAGGTACCAGGTCTGCTACCCCATGGAGCAGTGAAAAAATCAAACTTCTTTGTTTATGGCGCATATTTTGACGCTTGCTAAGGAATCAAAACCTATAGGGGAAACATAACCCTTCCCTTCCCTTTCCTTATTCCCTTTGACATAGAATTATGAAGAAGCAACGCCATGTAGGACAAGTAAAGAAAGCCGAAAACCGTAGTTATTATTATTTTATATATTTGTAGTTACATCACAAAATAAGTATCTACTTTTTGCGATATTTTTTTTGTATATTGTGTTAAATAATGTGTGGTAGTACGGAACCCTCCATGTACGAATCCAACTCGCACATGGCTAGTTTTTTCTTCTTTCTTATCTAGAGATTACTTTGGGTCACACACTATTTTATTGTTTATTAAAATATAAACAGTAAACTGAAAGCGAGAGCGTCCTCTCTGAAAATTAACAGACATTGAAAATACTAGGCACAGTTCACCTATATTTCCCGCGGCTCCAGCACAAATTGTAGCGATACATAAACGCCAGTAACTCAACAAGTGTACACAGCGAACACAGTCGCACAACGTTAGACAATCTACAATACGAAAAACACTAATAATTCCGAGTTTTAGTTTGTTTGGTAAACCGACACGGTTTTAGGTTGACACGGAGTAAGGTTGGGACTGGAAGAGACAGTACGGATGTACGCTCATAGTGTCAGTTTACTTGCGAGGTTTTTCTGTGAAATAATTATGCTGAAAATTAGTTTGAGCTGTGTTTTCTTCACTTATCTAAAGGATTTTAGCTTTGCCCGGATAGGGATATACCATTCTTTTCATTGTTACACTTAGAACTGATAAACATCCATAATGTAAATTCAAAATTGCTTGTAAATAGTTTATCTATACTAATATTATAAAGCTGCAGTGTTTGTTTGTTTGAACGCGCTAATCTCTGGAACTACTGGTCCGATTTGAAAAATTCTTTCAGTGTTAGATAGATTAGGTATCGAGGAAGGCTATAGGCTATATACCATCACGCTATGACCTACGGGAGCGGAGCAGTAACCAATGACACGGGTGTAACCGCGGCGGACAGCTTGTTTGATATAAATGTTTTGATTTTGCCTTTATTCATAGGTAATAAAAAAATAATTTGTAAACAAATCCAAGACGTATCGCTCAACTACAACAAACAAAATCTTAGTTTTTTTTTTACAAAACCCTTTAGTTAAATATTAGTTACGAAACCCTTTAAAATTTTTGTAGGCTGGTAATGGCCGTCGCTTCGTGTGCAATTGTTTTTTTTTTAGTTTATTATAGGTATTTTATGGGACTATGTTATCTAAAAAAATGATTTATTATTAAAATAGTCTGATTCTTCTCAGATGTCTTGGCTACCCACAAAACATATTTCAAAGCCAACTTTCTATGCCACATCCAGCGCCCTACCTCCTCGCAGTTACGTGCCGTATCTCGAGGCGGGCTCACGCGCCGCTAACGATTTATTTAGTAACGCAGTAACGACGTTTGTTCTGCCAGCGCCACACGTCACGGCTAAGTTGCGTTTTTATCACAAGATAACAGAGAGTACCTATGTCAGGTTTTTTGAAGGTTTTTTATAGTGAGAAGCATGCAAGCCTGAAGCTTGCCTGTTGATGACTTTGTAGAAGGATAACCTGGACTTATAATTAATATAAGTCTGGAATCGCCAATCCGACTTGAGCAAGCGTGATGAATTGGTGATATGCTCATGCCTTCTCTGCATGAGAAGAGGCCTTTGCCCTGCAATGGGACAATTATAAGCTTTCTCCATCATACAGTTTTCAAAAATCGTAGCAAAATCAAAAATACATACCTAATATATACTTTATTTAATGCGTATTGCACTTCACTGTACACGGGGAGTCTGTGGGCTAACTACACGCAGCGGGCGTACAATGCTCTGCGGGTCCAATTTAATAATGCGTTCAGGGCGCTATTGCGGCTTCCACGTTTTTGTAGCGCATCAGCAATGTTTGCTGATGCGCACACAGATGGCTTTGCAGCTGTATGGCGTAAAAAGACGGCGTCATTCGTTAGTCGGTTGCGTTGAAGTCGCCACAGCATCTTGAGTGCCATTGCTGCTAGGCACGATTGTCCACTGACATGGATTTTAGTGCAGCGGACCAAGTCCCTGCTTACTATTTTTTACTAGTATGTCTCAAACTCACTGTATGGATCAAAGTAATCTGAATAAATAAATTTATTATTATTATTATACCTACAAGCATACATAACATCACGCCTGTAATTCCCGCAGGGTTAGACAGAGGTGTACCCACTAGTACATCCACATTCCGCCAGTTATGTTAAACTAAAAATGTTATAACATTTAACAAACGTGTACTGCAAAATGAAGTCATCATGTATTCATCTACAAAATGCGATCCATTTTCCTCTATAAAATATTAGTAATAGGTATTTTTTTAAAGCGTATTAAAAAATAAATTAGTTCCTGTAATCTTTAAGTCTGGCTTCAAGTCACGTCACGGACTTTGAAGGCTTTGGAAAGACAAACTTCAAGTTAAGACACGCGGCTTTTAAATAAAGTCGTTTTGGTAAATAAATTAAATATTGTCACTGAGATTTTTTTGACAGATTTTTTTAAAATAATTTTTAATGACGATTTTTAATGATTTTTCGTGTCTTCTCTATTTGAAACCTTTTCAAATAGAGAAGACACGAATATTGATCACCATACTTACTAAGTGAATTGGTGATTTTAGACCTATGTTTACTACTAGCTATTGCCCGCGACTTCGTCTGCGTAAATGCCGAACTCCCGTTTCATCCCCTTAAGGGGTGAAATTTGGAAAACCCTTTCTTAGCGCATGCTTACGTCATAATAACTATCTGCTATCCACGTGCCAAACAGCACAATCCGTTCAGTGGTTTGAGCTGTGTGTTGATGGGTCAGACAGTCACTATCGGTTGCCTTTTATATATCGATAAGTCCAGATTTCTTCACGATGTTTTCCTTCACCGATGTCAGTGATGTTCATGATAAAATAAAGTACATATGAATTGAAAAAATCACATTGATTTCGACCATGCAACCTCATGCTCGAGAAGCAAACGCCTTAACAGCTGGGGCATCACGGCACTTTCTTACTTCCTTGTCTTAAAGTGCCTTCTCTATATGAAAAGAGGCATTTGCTCTGCAGTATGCTATAATTTATTTCACACCCACTCGGTTTGACAGACTGCAGTAAGTTGGCATGTTATCAGAATTAACATAAGAATCCAGTGTAATCAACACTTTAATGTTAATCGATGTGAGTGTCGTGTCGGACCCATGGCAATTTGTTTCAAAGCACTTTCTTTTGTTTTTTTTTTTTATGTGGTTGCATCTGTTAAGGCGATGACCATTGATTTTTTAATTAGGAAGATTTTTATGCTTTAAATTTAATTCTGTTTAAATTCGTGTTCTTTTTTTAAATAATAATTAGGATTATTATAATAGGGTAGATGACACCACCAATCAACTGACGTACTTTTTATGACCTGTCAAAACGCTATTCTCCCATAGATTTTGTATGGTGTAAATAACTATGACATCACTTTTGAGTAGACTCAATTATTGACTAAGAGCAATAGCGCACTAGCGGCCTGGCCGCAGCGGCCATCGAGATACATACCTTAGAGCAATAGCGCACTAGCGGCCCTGGCCGCAGCGGCCAGGCCGCGGCGGCCATCGAGATACATACCTTAGTATGAAATCGCCACAGAGTGCGCGCACCTGGCCGCACGCGGCCAGCGGCCACACCAAGCCGCAGCGGTCAGCGAGATCGAACGACGCATGTGCGAGTCGCTGGCCGCTGCGGCCAGGCCGCTAGTGCGCTACGGGTCTTAGTATGAAATCGCCACAGAGCGCGCGCACCTGGCCGCACGGTTTGGCCGCTGGCCGCGTGCGGCCAGGTGCGCGCGCTCTGTGGCGGTTTCATACTAAGGTATGTATCTCGATGGCCGCCGCGGCCTGGCCGCTGCGGCCAGGCCGCTAGTGCGCTATTGCTCTAACTATTTATAAATTAGAAAGCAATAAAAAATCAAAACAGACAGTTAATTGAAAATGAATTGGGTTATCAGGGCTAAAATAAAGTGTTTCTTTAGAGAAGTTATGTCTTGGTATTATTGGTTAGTGATGTCATCTACCCTATTATCGGAAGAAAAAAAATGTGTTTTGAAAGGTTTTGTACAGAACACATGTTATACTGTCATATTTATTAAAGATAAAAAATATTTGTCTACTAACTACTGCCTGCGACTTGACGTGACGTCATATTTTTAACAACTCAATTGATTAACTATTTAATGAATTTAAAATAACTATGAATCAAATTTTTCTGTTAATTGAAAATTAATCGGGTTTTTAGGGCTAAAATAAAATATTTTTTTTAAGTAGTTAACATAACATCAAGCCTGTTATCTTTGAAGGGTTAGGCAGAAGTGTGCTGAGTAGTACACCCACATTTCGCTAGTTATGTTTTAGTCCCATGTAATAGGGGGCGAACCTATTGCCATGAACCGGGCGCAAATCCGGACTCCGAGGCCGCTACTGAGAAATTTATGATGGAAAATATCTAATAATACTTTGCCCAACCTGAGAATCGAATTAAAGACCTCATGCTGAGCAGTCGCGCTTTGCGACCACTAGACCATCGAGGCAGTCGTAGTTTTTAAGTAGTTGTGTCCTAAAATTATTGGTTATTTTTATCAAATACCCAATTGAAAGATATGTACATAAAACTAAGCTATTTTAATTTGTTTTCAGGTAAGTACCACAGCAAAGAGCGCGGCGAATCACTCCGTATCAGGTTGATTGCTTTGTGAGGTAAAATACAAATGTTATAATTTTGACTTGTGCACGAAGAAAATCAATTATATTTTGCAATGTTTGAATTTTCATCTTATGTAATCTACTTTATTTTAACAAAAATATAATAATACTAACTTTTGCCTGTGACCTCGTCCTCTTAAATGACGGTTATTGCGGACGCAGAGAAAGTCGCTGCATAAAAAGTCCTTTCTTGGCGTTTAAACTTACCCCGTACAAAATTTTATCAAAATCGGTTCAGTAGTTAAGTCGTAAAAGCTTAACAAACAGACAGACAGAATTACTATCACATTTTTATTATTAGTATAGATAATATGATGATGATGATGCCAGTTTTTCTTGCATATGACATTCTAAATCATTTTCTTTATTATTTTATAAATTTTATTGACATTGACATAATTTGTTAAAATTTTGCATGGCAGGCAGAATGTACCCGGCTCATTATATTTTAAGAACAACTTTATTGTAAAATACCTACATTCTATGCGAATAAATGAAAAAAAAAAGTGTTTTTTAATGACCTAATTTAATTAAACAATTCGACTTTGACTTAAAAGTGTACGGCACCCATATTTTTCTTTTTTTTTCTAAAATACCAAATCAGTATTCCCAAACTATATAACAAACCTTCGTTCCATAACTCAAACACAAACAAAGCCTCCAGTTACCACGAAATTAAAAGGTGTTAGTATCCGCCCGCCCTGATAGCATCGCCGCCCGCCCAGCTCTAATTGAATATATATCGACTCAGGTACGCTCGCTAATGGTCTGATAGTGCCTGTTTTATCTTGTGTGTAGTTGTAGGTAAATTATGGATGGTAGTTTTGTAGTTTTCCTAGTTATGAGAGAGAGAGAGAAGCTTTTTAAAGCTTTTACATACATACATAAACTCGTTCCGTGCCTCAGAAAGCACGTTAAGCCGTTGGTCCCGGCTGTCATACGTGGTTCTTTGACAGTCGTCACGGGTCGTCAGAAGCCCGAAAATCTGACTTCCAGTTTTACCAAGGGGTATCGTATTACCCAGTTACTGGGTTGTGGAGGTCAGATAGGCAGTCGCTCCTTAAAATACTGGTATTCAGCTGCATCCGGTTAGACTGGAAGCCGACCCCAACATAGTTGGGAAAAGGCTAGGCAGATGATGACACATAAACTCACGCCTTTTTCCCATGGGGGTAGGCAGAAACCACAGAATGCCACCTGCTACGATCCTTACATACTCCTTTCGCCTCATCTACGTTCATAATCTCGTCATACAAGCACCCCGGTTACGTGTACTCCGCACCTGACCTTTCTGAAGAACCTCACCAATAAGGTCAGTGTAGGTCTTCCTAGGGCGACCCCTCCCTGCGTTGTAGTATTCTTAGTTTTGAGTTTTCAGAGAAGAGAGAGAAAAGAAGGCTTTTATTTTGTCTGTTTGTGGTTTCGTTTTGAATAGAATAGAAATGTCTCGTTGGTCTAGTGATTGCAAAGCGCGACTGCTGAGCATGTGGTCTTGGGTTCGATTCCCAGGTCGGGCAAAGTGTTATTGGGTTTTTCTCAGTAGCAGCCTTAGATTCCACATTTGTGCCCGGCTGATGGCAATAGGCTCGCCCCCTATTACATGGAACTTAACATACTTAACAAGCGAAATGTGGGTGTACTAATGGGTACACCTCTGCCTAACCCTTCGGGGATTACAGGCGTGATGTTATGTTATTTATTAAATAAATCAATGTTATTTATTGTCTTACATCGATGTACCTTTTGGTCTTAAGTTTGAAGTGTGTGGTCGTTCTATGTAGTTTGAATAATTATTTTCATCATAATTCTACAGCAAATTCCCAATAATTTGAAATCTAGTTACAATTTCAACTCGGCGACAATCAATGGCAAAACCTTGTCAAAAATATACATGAATTAGATGTATTTTGACAAATTGAGACTGAAATTAGATTGGAAACCTTCTTAAAAATACCTACGGACATTGTCATCTGAAGGGCCAAAAGCCCTCGTACCCCATGAACTCTTATGAGAATTACCTTCAACTTTTTCCCTCATCCTAAAACAAAAACGGCAGACACAGCTCGTCAAATTTAATTGAAGACGCTTAACTCTGCGGAAGCACACAATAAACATTTACAACAACATTTAAAATCGAGAAAAACAATACTACGGAACTCTTACTGACCCAACCTGGGTTCCGTAGATAAAAATCTCAGGAAACATATCGGGCCGCCTAACAGGGGAATAAATAAGTGCGGATGCATTAGGGCGGGCGGGGCGTTAGCCTCAGGTGATCTTCCGCCCGCCCTGTATCGCTGATAACGTACGTTAACGGCTGTTAACGGGCGTTAGCGGGCGTAACGACGCCGTTAGTAGAGGTTACTTCCTTCGCCATTGTATGGAGTGGTCGAACTTTCTAAAATGGCCGCGCGGTGCTCCTCGTAAATTTGTTCAGCGATCGGGACTATGTTAAATTTGTTATCTTTGATGCTGTTGCTTTTTTTATGTAGTCTTAAGATGGCCAGGCATGTACAGTCAACAAAAGAGATCACCCACAGAAACAAATCAGAGAACCAGGGTCTTCAGATGTAGGTGAAGTTTTCTTAGAAACTGATGGACGTTTTCGAATGTTACTTAATTTAAGAAGTAGATGATAAACAGTTAATTAATTGAATTAAGTTTCAATAGAAGACGTACATCGATTTTTAAGAAAACTTTAACTATATCTGACGACTTGGTTACTTATTTCTTTTATTGACCGTACCAAGAGACTTGTATTAGTCACTGCTGTTAGTGCGAATGCCTTATCAGACTATGACACTGAAGGAAGAGGGACGAAATCTAAAGCCCTCAATACATTGTACTTACGCGTGCAAGCACGGTCCTTAGACAAAGTAACATCGCTTCGTAGCGAAACGATATCTAAATTCGTCATCGTCTCTAAGATAACTACAACGTTTTAGCATTCGTTTCGTTGTCTTTTTTGGCGATCACGATCGAGGCGAAGGCGAACACTGAAAGCGCTGCTTGTCTACGCATTTGTATGGGATAAACACGATAACGATTCGTTACTTTATGGTTTCTTAATTTCGTTATGAATTATGACAAAATTGCGATAACGATGTCGATTGACCACGTGACTTAACGCGGCTTATGTCAATCCCATACATTTTAATCTATTCTAACTTCGTTATCGTTTTCAAATTGTTACTTTGTCTAAGCCCCCAGTACATAACAGAGGTCATGGTGGTATTGAAAGTAAGGTGGAACACTTAAAATAAGAATTCGTGATAAACGGAAGTAAAACAAAAAGCGACTATGTCCTTTAAAATCTCCTAAACTAGAGGTTTCCCAAGTATGATGATTAGAAAAACCATGTAACATTCGGTGTCTTTTTGTACCCACTATAAAGATAATAAAGCTACGCAATTAATCACAGAACAAAATGAAATGTAACATATTACAATCATAATTTATACTACCATGTCCTTCAATTGGGAATACTCAATGTCAGACGCTTAGGCGCTCCGCAGACTGAGCAACTTTAGTTGCAGAGACTATCAACTTTTTTTTAAGTTTTTCCTTAAAGTTACTAATTACACACAAAGGATTATTTTACGGTTGCGATTCTAAAATGTTTTTTAAAATGCGCTCAGCAAAGGAGTGGAACCTTTTACC
This sequence comes from Hoplodrina blanda, assembly GCA_949316365.1. NCBI lineage: Eukaryota > Metazoa > Arthropoda > Insecta > Lepidoptera > Noctuidae > Hoplodrina > Hoplodrina blanda. Next base: position 15,942,622 of record OX438581.1, read on the forward strand.
TGTGTCTGTATTTCAGTCCGCATTCAACCCTAATCTCTTCAAAGTTAGAGTGCACAGGCTTCTTCTAGGTAAGCTCACTCCATCGTAGACTTTGTCTCTGTCACCTCTGACTTAGACTAGAGTCAAAAGTAAACCCATCCTAAATAAAAAAACAATCAGTATGAAGTATGAATGGCGCTGCATGTCCAATCTTGGGATTCAAACTAACCCCGTACCAAATCTCATCAAAATCGGTTCAGTAGTACCGTGGAGAAAGCGTAACAGACTGACAGACAGAGTTACTTTCTCATTTATAATATTAGTATGGATGTAAACAGCTATACTTCCACTTTTAATTCTATTCAGTAACTTGACAGTTAAAGGGTTACCATATTTTGACAAAAAAAGGTAGTGAGGTGGTGTAAGAATGAACGAAATCGAATGAACTTAAACAATGTACTTATATGCAAACTTTTAATTTTTAATTTAATAACTGAGATAACCAAGTACTCCATGACGAAGGGGTCACATTACTAAGTCTTTTATCAAATAATATTTTAACTTCTTTCATCTTAAAATATTTATTATATTTTGTTTTTACCTGTGCCTGTGAGTGTTATTAGAAGAAAATAAAATAAGGATATTACTTTTATTAACAATTATTAATTATTCTTACATTCCACATCTTATTATACGAATATTTAAAGTCTTTTTATAAATTAAACCATTTTTAGATACCATTCATTCTTTACGCAAAATCGTTCAGTACCCCAACACTACAAGCTTGGTTATGGTAACATTATTTTTCTATGAACTGTCAAGTTACTGAATAGAATTAAAAGTCGAGGTATAGTTGCGAGTTGCCGGTAGCCACAATACTGAGATCAAAGTTGCTCAGTCTGCTTAGCGCCTTAATACAACAGGCGTTCAAAATAGCTAGATATTGTGATTTAGATCGTATCTAGATATTAATATGAGACAATGTCCATTAAAATGATACATTTCAACGATTTGCCCATATGTTTGTCTATGCTTTTAATTTATTAATGTTTTTATTATTTGCGAGACATAAAATTAAATTGTTTTTGTGTGCTGGCAATGGGTGCAGTTTTAACGAATTTATGGTACTTTATTTTTATTGCTGTTTTTCTGTTTATGATCTTCAGATCGTTAATAAATGTTATGTATTAATAATGTGTTCTATCTTTATGTCGTAAATATTGCAATTATACGGTTAGCGCTTATTAAAGTTCAGAATCAATGTAGCTAGGTCAATTCGTAGTAGACGTTTAGGTACTTAAATCCAGTACAAATAATTAAATATTCATTAAAAAAATTAAAAAAATAATTGTTACATTAATTCTTACAGCGTACTTCGTAAATGACACAATTTTCAGCAATTATTGTGTGAGCTGTGAAGTAACCTAAAATAAATAAATATTATCAAATACTTTACAGCAATTTAACTGTTCACAATAACCTGTGGAAACAGGACTTTAAAAATATCTGCCCACAGACAGACAACCAACAAACATACATATTATTATTATTATGTAATAGTAATGACACGGTTCAACCAAATTAATAAACTTTAACAATAAGCTCACAGCTTAATTTGGTTGCTTCAACCAAATTAAAAAGCTTTGACATTACCTGTCAAATCTTTAAAAGAAATGTCTTTCTCTATAGACATGATCACCTTAATAGAGATGCTCGTATCCCAGTTTTACGAGCGGATAAAACTAAAGTTATTAGCCTTATAGCCGCATAGCCTTTACAACTATTGTGTGCATTAAAAACTTGTTTGACGCGGACTATAAATTGTATTCTGATATACAATACTTTTACGAGGCAAAGTAAGATTGTATTAGCTTGCTTTTGAATACTTGATTAGTTGAGTAGCAATTAAAGTTTAAAATGGAAGGATTTGTTTATATTTTATTCTGAAACTAAGATAGGTAAGATGTATTATAATTTTGCATCTTATTAGGCCATGGTTTAATGGCGAAAAGTTTCGACCAACAACTCTAGAAACTATCGAAAGAAAAAAAAGAAAGAAAAACTGTTTATTCACTCGAAAATGACGCACATAACATAAAAAGAAAAAATAAAAATTGTACATAAAAGCAAAGTAGAAACAAGTCAACACCACTCAACAGCTGGGTCAAGAGTCAGATACAGAAGGCGGTCGTCTTGGACTTGGCACGCATAGTGACGAGGTTCCTCTCTCTGGATCCCTGACCACCGTTAGCTTGGGTCTTACCACCTCGTTGCGGGTGGAGCACTATTTTACTTATAATTTTTTTTATTAAATTACCTATTTGTTATTTATTTTTTAAAGACTTTCTCGTAGGCTCGCCCCCTATTACATGGGACTTAAACATAACTGGTGAAATGTGGGTGTACTAACGGGTACACCTCTGCCTAACCCTTCGGAGATTACAGGCGTGATATTATGTTAAGAGTTTTATTAAGAATTTATTACAAAAGGTTTCTGTGTATAATACATTCATATTAAACTTAAATATAATAAAAGAATATCGATGTTTTGTCAAGTCGTAAAACCGCGCCAAGTCGAGGCGGGTCGCTAGTCAAATTATAATACACACATCAAAAGTGTCTAGGGATCAATATATTATTATTACCAAATACATCTTGATCCCTAGACACTTTTGATGTGTATAGTATGTAAAACATTACCAACCTCTCAAAAAAACGTACACATTCTACGAACAAGGAGCTGTTTAGAAACACATGCCATCTAAGTATACAAATACTATAAAGTGTGTTTGTAATATCAAAATACAATAACAGCTTTTTACAAAAATAAATATGAATGTTTACACAGAACTTACACAAAAAAAAACATATTTTTTGTGTGTCTGTTAGTTCCGGGTAATCTTCGAAACGGCTAGACCAATTTCGACAGGACTTCCACTGGCAGATAGCTGATATCATAATAAGTAACTTGGGGTACATTTATTTTAGAAAAAGATTAAGAGTTCCGCGCAAAAAATAAACCCCCGATAAAGGACTGATAATTGTGGCTATCTTTAAGGGGGGGGCATATCCAGCAGTGGACCTGGTTCGGTTAATGTGATGATAAATAATCGATATTCACGCGAAAGAATTCTCGGGCTTAAGTTATTCTAAACTAAAACAGTCTAACCTTAAACAAAAATGTTACAACAATTCCAAAACTTTGTAAAACTAGAGGTACGTATCTTAACAAACTATCTAGTATCTCCTAGCGTTATCTATCAAACTAGCTTATTTACTTTAAAATTCAGAACAATTCGGCGGAATCTGAAGCATCCGCGTTCTAAAGTTGGTATCGCGCTCGAATATATCAGGGCGCAGTATCTTGCCGTAGTGTTGCCAGTTGTAAAGGCTATGGTTACCGGGATTGCCATGTTAAAATTATATTGGAACCGAGAAAAGTAGAAGAAAAATAATATTTTTGTTTGTTATGAACTGCAGCTGATTGACTTTAAAAGAACTTGCATTGTCGTAAACTAGTAAGAATTTAATTCGTCTTTTATCATACTTTTATACGCAATGAAATAAAAAATGACCAGTGAACTAAAGCAATGTAATTTTTTCAATTCATATGTGCTTTCTAAAGTTTATCTTAGACGTTACTGACAACATTCCGTGCCTCGGAAAGCACGTTAAGCTGTTGGTCCCGGCTGTCATACGTAGATCTTTGACAGTCGTTACGAGTCGTCAGAAGCTTGAAAGTCTGACAACCAGTCTTACCTAGGGGTATCGTATTACCCAGTTACTGGGTTGTGGAGGTCAGATAGGCAGTCGCTCCAGGTGAAATACTGGTATTCAGCTGCATCAGGTAAGATTGGAAGCCGACCCCAACATAGTTGGGAAAAGGCTAGGCAGATGATGTGCTTTCTAAGTTTGGACATCACTGACAGCGGTGAAAGAAAACATCGTGAGGAAACCTGGACTTGTATACCTATACCCACATTTTGCCAATTATGTTTTAAGTCCCATGTAATAGGTGGCAAGCCTATTGCCATCAACCGGGCACAAATCCAGACTCTGAAGCTGCTACTGAGAAATTCCTGATGGAAAAACGCAATAACACTGCCTGACCTGGGAACCCAAGACCTCATGCTGAGTAGGCGCCCTTTGCGACCACTAGACTAACGAAGCAGTCATTTTAATACACATACATACATAAACTCACGGCTTTTTCCCATGGGGGTAGGCAGAAACCACAAAACGCCACGTGCTACGATCCTTACATACTCCTTTCGCCTCATCTACATCTCTATTCTCTCATTTTTTTTATATTACCTAATAATATATCGAAAAAGGGTCAATTTTTTCCCGCATATGCAAACCTCTAACTCTAGCAACACTGGGTGGCAAAGTAAAAGTTTTGGAGAGAAGTGCAGTGCATCGAGATACAGCCCAGATCTCGGACGTATAAAATTTTAAACTGCACTCTAAGCTGCTCAACATTTTTCATCCACAATGTACCCGGATAAGCCCTGGAGATAAAACTAGCTATGATACATTGGGCTGTGCGAAGATTCTGATCAGTAATTTTAGCTTTTTGCTCTTTCTGTAACGGGAATGGCGGTTCGAGGTTTTTATTTCGACGATGAACGGTAGTGTTAGGGAATTCTTCTACTTTTATAATGGATTCTTTGAAAGAAAACATTTATTGAGGCTTGTGAGTTTTACCTATACATCGTGCATGTACAGTAAGCGATCATAAGTGCAGTAGCATAATAAGGTGTGAATTACTGTGTACGCGGTACAGGCCGTATTTACATCTGTGTGTAAAGTGATTATGTATTAACACAGTACCTACGAACACCTCAGAAGATACCTTGAAAGGTCGCAAGTTAAAAAATGACAATCTATTGCTTTGTAAGATTGCTACTCCACTTATGACCGCTACTGTACAGTGTAAAACAAAGATGTCCAAATAAAAACATAGTCATTTTTTCAAATTGGATCAGTAGTTCGTGAGACGAACTCTAGCTATTTATAGTAGACTAGCACTCATAATTAAATAAAATTACTGAATTAAAAAACGTATCTAAGCTTGATCAATATCCGGGGTTGCGGGACGTCTTAACAGGATACCGTGGCCCCGGAACGTAAAGGGCAACAGAAGGAACAGGGTGGTTTTTTAGTCAGTAAAAGTCTGACAGTCCCTTCCGCCCCACCCAGGGCGGAAGGAGTCATTTGATGATTTTTACCACCTAAAAAAAAAAAGCTTGATCAATATCTATATGTGTGCCTTGCTAATTTCGTTCATCAATCCATCCAATAACAGTAGTAAGATTCTTAAAGGATCTACAACACATCTTCAAAAGCAGTTCCATTCTTAGCATCCTTTTTCTCATATCAAGATTATCTCTACTGATTACTATGCTAATCTAGTCGTACACACAAAGGCACTAACACTCAAAACGTGGTACATTGTACTTGCAACCGTTTACAGTGTTCAAGACATCGACAACGATACGTTTTGCCGATACGACCAACTTCGCAAGATCCAATACGAAACACCAAAAGTTGTGCTAACTGTATTTGGTGCGAGTGTTGAGCGGTAGCGGGTCATTCTTTCAAAGTCAAAGTATTAATTTCAAAGAAACCATTAAGTATAAGGCACTTTGGATTGTCAAGGAGTCTGTCAGTTAGTCAGAAAGTTGAAGTAGGCCACTAATAATTGAGCTTCTATTTTTAAAAATCAATTGGGTGTTTGACACTACCGATCAGTTGACATACTTTTTATGAGCTATCAAAAGCGATTCCCCCATAGATTTAGTGTGACTCAACTCAATTGACTAACTTTTTATTGATTCCATAGAAACTAAAAGTGTACTGTTACATTTAAATGAAAATTAATCGGGCTTTCAGCCCTAAAATAGTGTTTTTTTTTTAAGTTTAGCCCAATAATAATTTGTTTTTTAGGTAATTATGTGCAATATTACACACAGACATTCATCCGCATCACCGTCAAATGGAAATGTGTCCAAAAGACTAGCGGCATTGCCACGTTTTTTAAAGAAGTTGTGTCTTGGTATTATTGGTTAATGATATAAATACCCAATGGTCAATAAATGACTCTTTTCGTTTTTAGACCGTTTACTGCTACGGTTAGATTCTACTCCCATTACAAGACTTTCTCTTATAACTTAAACCGAGCCCCGCCTACATTGCAACTAATACGGTTTAGATGCACTTGTAATTAAACTGTTATGTTAGTTTCTGTCTAATGTGGCGGGTACGTCGCGCCAATGTTCCGCTAACGCCACAAACGTGAGATAACATTGTTTTACGTAAGGATACTGGGCCATTTGCATTCGTGGTTGGGTGTCGATGGCGTGGAATACTTATCATATCTTAGATGATGGCGAGGCTTGTTCTTGAAGTTTGGTGTTTGTGTTACCTTGTGTTCTGTCTGGCTGGCAGGTTAGAATTTGTAGTTATTTTTGAGCATCTAAAGTTCTCTCAGAATAAGACTGTCGTGATGGTTTAGAAATTGTCATTGTCTATGTTTTTCTAAGAATTTGAATTACCCGCCCTGTTGGTCGCAAAGCGCGACTGCCGGTCGCGCATGAGGTCTTGGGTTCGATTCCCTAGTCGGGCGAAGTGTTATTGGATTTTTCCATCAGGAATTTCTCACTAGCAGCCTCGGAGTCTGGATTTGTACCCGGTCGATGGCAATAGGCTCGCCCCCTATTACATGGGGCTTAAACATAACTAGCGAAATGTGGGTGTAGGTACTACTGGGGTGCACCTTTGCCTAACCCTTCGGGGATTACACGCGTGTGTTTTAGAAAAATCTTCCTGAGTTTAAAGAAAGAGCCACTAAACTTATGAAAAGTAGTGGAAACGTGGTACACTTCTGCCTAACCCTTCAGTCAGGGAATATAGGCGTGATGTTATGTTTTATGTTTTTTGAAACTTAAATAGTCATTTGCGGACAAACAAATTCATGGTCATTTCATATAAACATAAAAAATAATAAAAGTTTATAAAATAAGTTTATGACAATACTATACAAAATAAAAGTTATATATCTATAGGTATGTCAAAATAAAAGTGTCTTGCGTCGTGATGTTTGGCTTCGTTAACGAATTAATTGATCCACTTTCGTTTTTTTTACAATTTTGATCACATGTAGAGCAGCTGATCTTAATAAATATTGATGACATATCCTGTACCCATCAGCAAAACCTAGACGATAAATAAAGCTTTTAAAAATATCATCTTTTTTAAAATACGCTTTACATCAGAAACTCAATTCTATAAACTAAAAACATAGTTGGGAAAAGGCTAGGCTAATTACCCAATTGGTTTCTAAACCTTTTGTAAATAACTGTACCTAAGAAAAGCGATCCTAAACTTACAAAATTCTATTATACATACTCAACCGTAAGTTAATTACTAACATTCCTCAACGACTAAGCGACACATACTTTATCTATGTGATAGTCAACTAACGCCGAAGCATTAATTTAGTGCCCCCATCCACAGTTATCTGTGAAAACTTAAAACATTCGGATAGCTGTGAGACAAATGAATCACTCTGCGATTTTAGAGCCGTGTGTACAGTGGGAAGGGGCCTTTGCGACGTTTGACGTTGATACTGTGTCGTTGCTGAATATTCTGTAGTGACGGATTGGGCTTGATTTCAATGGGGGGTAAACTAAAAGCAAATTAGTTTTATTTCTTTGCCTGGTTGTTACATACTATTTTAAATTAGTACTTGACACCTGCCAGAGTTGCGGATTTTGTGTAAGTCACCGCGGTTCTGGAATACGGATAGGTTTTAGTCGTTAGAGTCTGACACTCTCCTCCGCTCAGAAGTCAATCGATGATTTCTCATACTTAAAAAAAAAATACTTGACACCAATAATTTCAAGATACAATTTCTTTAATAAAGCACTTTATTTTAGCCCTAAAAACCAGTTTTTTTTTAATAACCAGTAAAAATAGATTTTTACTTGCTTTAAAATCAATAAATAGTTAATCGATTGAGTTGGTAGAGTCGCATTTTACTATTGCCATACAACATCTGTGGGGAATCGCGTTTTGACAGATTATAAAAAGTACGTCAATTAATTGGGTGTGTCAATTACTCAATTGCCTAACCTACAGCTAACACATTGTAACAAGCCGGATTTGACAGCTATCAAAATCCTTTGTGTAGTGTTGTCAAAACGTCTTGTCAAAATATAAATCGGCAATTAATTCGTGTTTGTGAGTGTATTTTTTCAAAATTAAGTTAAACTTAATGTTTACAAGTGATACTCGTTGTTATAGTGTATGGGTAACATAGTAATTATTCAGGATTGTGAATTGGATTTTTCAAATTATTACGTAGGAGAAACGTCAAATCCGGCCTCTTAGAACGTTAGCAGTTTAATAAAAGTTCAACGTAAAATACATCAAAAATCATCACTTTCAAAGCCATCGCAAGTACGCTTGTATGCTCCGGCCTTTACAAAAGGATATAGGCACATAATATGTGAGATTGCGCCTGACCAGATAACAGAGAGTGCTTTTTAAGATAACAACCCTTCGTGAGAGACGAAATCCGAGTATGATTTAAATACATATCTTTGATGACTCCTCGCTCTTCTGTGTTTATCTCATGCAAAATGTCAATGGTTTATTATGAGATAATGTTAGGCGCGTGTGCTAAATGGTATTAACATATTGTGGCTAATTGACGGCCAATGACTCACTGGGGAGTGATCGTGTTCTGTGAAGGATAGTTCTTTGTTTGTTTATACTCGTACCTATACTATATACTAATATTATAAAGAGGTAACATTTGTTTGTAAGTTTGTATGTAGGGGTAATCTCTGGATCTACTGAACCGATTTTGAAAATTCTTTCACTAATTGGAAGCTACGTTATCACTGAGTGCTATAGGCTATATTTTATTATCAAAAAAATAGGGATCCGTAAGAAAAATCACGCGAACGAAGTCGCGGGGAGAGTGCTAGTACTCGTATAATAGTTGTAAAGTAATCTACACAACATATAAAAATGCTTTGTCCTGAATGATTTATTTATTTATTTAAATATATAAATTATGCAACAAAAAAGTACAAAGGCGGACTTAATGCCTTAGGCATACTCAACCAGTCAACCAAAAAAATTTTTTGCACCGGCCATGTTATCTCTTTACCACCGAAAAGAGATAACATGGCCGGTGCAGAAAATTGTACATGAGAAATTAATCAAAAATGAGATTTAAAAATCCTTCATTCATCTGACTGACGGATCAACGTACAGCCTTAGATCGTAGAGACCTGAAACTTGGAGGGTGTGTTCTTTGTATGACGTAGGGCATCTGATATGAAAGAATTTTCCAAAATTCACCCCTTAAGGGGATGAAACGGGGGTCCGACATTTATGAAGACAAAGTCGCGCGCAAAAAAAATATATTTTGTTATTACACGTTATACAATGTTGAACAATAAAATCAAATTGGTGGCGTTCCCTTTTAAGCATTTTTATATAATACGAGTGTTATAATAAGATACAAAATAAAAGTGAATAATTAATAATCTAATAATTCCTTTTTTATTATTTTATTTTAAAGTACCTATGTTGGTGTGTGGGGGTGAGTGTTAATAAAAAAATAATGTATGATCTAAGTAATAAAATAAAATAGGTATTATTTACAACATAGATTTACGTAATTTCCGCTTGAAAGTGTTAAAACAAACAAATTAAATAACTAATTCCACATAAATATAACAGTAACTACTAAAATATTCAAAATAGGCAATAACTTTTGATTAGTGAAAGTGTGCCAATCTAAATTTAATCTTTTCTTAACTTTTTAAAGATTACCTTTTGATATTGATAGGGCCGGTCCATTTCCGGAGAATACTTAGAAGATAAGAACTAATAGATTAGACTAATATAGTTCGTGTGAATTTGTAGAATTTTGTTATAAGTATTATGAGTTTTTTGATCTCAATATCAGCTGCTGCAGGCACTGGGTTTAATATCTAAGTCACACTAGGTGGAATGCCGGAATGAGGGTCGGTCAAGGAATACATTATAGTTTCAGCCCCGTCTTTTAAAAATAAGTATTACTGGGGATCACGGATGGCGCGTACACTCTAAGCCATATACAATCCTATACATACGAATTCTACTTAGATGACTTAAAATCATATTTTCGACACAAAAAAACAATACTTGGGTAATATTAGAACAAAGAAAAGTTTTTTTTCATTGTATTTGGTACAATCTCTGCAAATGCTGGTCCGAATACAAAAAATCTTTCACTCTTCTTCTTTCTTCTTTATCGTGTGGGCAGTAAGGTCTTACGACCCCTACACACCCTAGTGTCAAGAGTTTCTAAACCGCCTCAAGGGCCTCTGACATGGTTTGAGTGGAACAGTAAGTCCAGGTTTCCTCACGATGTTTTCCTTCACCGATAGGAAGCTACACTTTTTTTGGAGTATTATGACTATGTTTAATGACATATTTGGTTTCCATGCGTACAATGTCGCGGGCAGAGCCTAGTGTGTTAATAAATTCACGATAACAATCACCAAAGCCGCGGTTTTTATACTAGTCTCGTAAACGCGATCGCGGTATCATCCAATCTGAATAATGGCCGAATTGATGTTAATATAAGCAATCTAGAATTAAAAGTTAGATAGTATATCTCTAGAAAAGTGAAGGCTGTTTAATTTAAAACTAGTTGACGATATCTTTCGCGTGAAAAACAAAGGTTTTAGTTTAAAAACGGTAGGTTTTTATGACCTAATTTACCTAATCACGTGATCAATTCGCAATTATAACACCTAAGGTAATTTTTTTTTAGTTTAATTTGTCGAAAAAGCGGTTTTTGGGTAAAAAAATTTTGAATTGTCTATTGTAATGAGTTACTTACGCAGTTTTTTTTTAATGACTGTTTGAATTTCAAATCAGTTTTTTTTTTAAATGTTTTCTTTTTTATTTAGCGTATACGACGCACGACATGCACACACATTTTTTTAAACAATTGTTGAACTATTAAAATTTTAAGTGCTTCAATGTCGCATTGGGTCTGCAGCTGAATTAGTCTGCTTCTCGGAGTCGAATTGTCAGTTTGACAGACGTCAAAAACGTCATATTTTCTAACGTCAGTTGACCTCTTTTTTTTGTAATTTTCTTTAAAACTTGCACCCCGTCTTTTCAGCCCTCAATCTCGATCCATCAGAAACCCATAAATCCTAGTATAATTTCTGGAGGCAGCAGTCAATCACGCACTGCGTCAATGGCAGGTTATCTTGCCGCCCAGCACCAGTCTATCGCTCTATACATCACTTGGGCGCCGCCCGCCCTTATCACGCCGCCGCACGCCCAACTCGTTATTTTACTACACACCACGTGGACTTGTGCAAATATCAAGTTGTGTAAAATTTTATGTGTGTGCTTGTGAAAGTGGTGGCTGTGTTTTAGATCTGAAGTGTGTGTGTGTTTTTGGTTTTTGTGTGAGATAATGTTTTGTGAAATAAATTTTAAATAATCATGATTTTGTAAAAACTTAATTGAAAAGAGTGTCCGTGGAGTTTCTTGCTCGTTCTTCTCTATAGAGGCCTACCTCCGTTTTGGAACGAGCAAAGCTTCAACTTTCTGACTAACTGACCGACTCCTTGACAATTTCTTAAAACAAACGAAAAATGTTCACTAAGAAATTAACCTGCAAAGTAAGAAACAGTTACATGTACATGTTATTATTTAATTTCTAGGTGCTAATTTTGTTCATTACAATTGTATGAAACACAAAACAAAATACAAAACATTTTTTTTCCTAATTTATGGCGATAAAAAAAATCGAACGTAATTCCTATTTTAAAAAGTCATTTGCTGTAAATATGTAGACGGAATTAAAAAAGTATTTAAAAATATTCCAAAGTTAGTAATAGACAAGGACGTAGCATGGACCATAGACAATTTTAGTTTTTTTAATTACAAAACTGTCATTATTATAATCTAAGTGTAAAGTGAATACAGATAACATAAAACGCTCACAATCTTGAGTATTATTTAAAAAAAATAGAGATTATAACATTGTGGAGTTATTTCGAGGTGTGTTTACCTTTTGGCCGCACGTTTAAGTATAAAGGGTGTTATCAGGGTGCTGCATCCATCACTCGGCGAACGGGTTGCCAGTGTAGAAAATAATATTTATTTGTTGAGCTTTTTTTTATTTTTAGAGTTAGGGTTTGATTTTGTTGGGATTCATCCGAATGAATAAACCGTGGTTTTATAACTTTGTTTTAGTTGATTGTAGTCTTTGTAAGTCATATTTATAAGCAGAATTTTACTTGTTAACAGGGCTAAAGATCTAAGTACAAGTCGACTTTAAATCATTCTTAGATTTTTTATAAAACCTACCCATCTGGATTTTCATTGAAAACTTCTAAACAACATCTAAAGCCAAACATTTTTATAACCCAGTCCTCGTACTTCCATAAACAAACTCCGCCAATAAACAAACAGCACAACATTCTAACCCAAACTAAAATCCATAGAGTAACATAAAAACGTTGAATGTGGCAACACTAGGCGACGCGGCACGGCGGCGCGCGACGCGGCTCGACGCTCGCCTCCCGTTATCAGCGCCCACCACCCGGCGTTTGTCGCGTTTTATTTCAGACTACCTATAGCCTGTTTAAACTTCACACTCCCAAGCCTTTTAATGCTTGAGGTCAAGTCAACATGCTTTGTAACATGTTTTCGGAAAGTGACGCGTTTCGCATGTTTTATGGCGCGATTTTTGGGTTATCTATGGACTGTGGCGGTTTAATGATGTTCTATTTTTGAAAGGGATGGTTTGGCTTTTGTTTTATTGTGACGTAGGTACGATGTTATAGTACCTAACTTTTACCTAACATTAGTACCTATGGCAATTTACATAGTTGTTAAAAGGAATAGAATTGGTAACTGAAGTGAGTATTTTAGAAAAATTGCCTCGTTGTTCTAGTGGTAGTAAAGCGCGACTGCTGATCATGAGGTCTTGGGTTCGATTCCCAGGTCGGGCCAAGTGGTTTTGGGGTTTACTTTATGAATTTCTCAGTAACAGCCTCCGGTTCTGGATTAGTGCCCGGTTGATGGCAATAGCCTCGCCCCCTAATACATGGGATTTAAACAAAACTGGCGAAATGTGAGACTACTACTACTGGGGCACACCTCTGCCTAACCCTTCTTGGACTACAAGCACAGGCGTTATGTTTATGTAAGTATGTATTTTAGATAAATCTTCCCGAGTTTAGTGTGTAAAGTGGTAAAATTCTATAAAACTGTAAATGGACTCACATCAGTTTTACCAGAGTGGTAATGACCACAAACCACTTTCAAAGTTTAGGTCTAGATGCCGCAAACAGTCTCATCATAAGGCAGATAGAAATATTACCTACATTTGCTAAGTGCTTGTCTCAATTCTACTGTTACATTACAGTTAAATAGAGTACCTATGTATTACATAAACTTACATGAGTATTAGACATGAAACGACTTTTATTTTACATCTTCAATAATTATTTCGACTTTTATAGAGTTGTAGATACTTACTTAAGTTAATTATTGTACCTAGATTTATTTAAAATCTTTCTAAAATAAAAGAAAATAGAGAAATATCTAAGTCAGTCTCTCTTTTTACACAGTGAAACAAATCTTTTTATAATGATTAAAAAAAAAAGAACAGTTGGACCACGCATTGCTTGACACATTAAAAAAAATCGAGCTTTGAAAAGTAACGGTATTTTATATTTCAATAACGTCTATCAAGATAATACGGTACCTAATTATAGAGTCTTCAAGAATTTATCATAAAATATGTAAGTAGACCAATCATATCATATCTAAAAAGCTTCATAAGTTTCACGATATTCAAATCAAAACACAGCGATCGCACAGATTAAGTATATATGCAACCATAGACACGTCATCCCACAATAATCCCGCCTTTTATACGACCACAGATTATAAATAGGATTCTGTCATGTATAGTGGACAGCAAATTGCTGTATAAAATGCCACTTATGGCATGATATGGACCCTAATTAAACAGTAAGTAGTCTTATCTAAAGATGAGACGACGTTTAGCACTATCTATTGCTATGACAAAAAGAAACTAACACAATATGCGTGCACATCTCTCCCATTAAAGAAATATAATCATACACTTTCAGTGGTATGTCGTAATTAGCTTATTAATTTAGCCTTATCTAGCGAACCCTTTCCAATATTTTATATCAGATAAACTTTAGTGTTGCTTTTTATTATTTATGTTTTACAGTGTTGCAAGTCAATAAAAATTATTGAGATTATTTATCTGTTTATCTACATACTGTTTTTACCAGCTACCATATCAAATTATATTATTAAAGTGTACTGTATTTTATTGCTCTGTATTTAAATGACAAAAAAAAACATACAAATTAAACTGTAATTTTAATTCCATTAAGTATAATGGAACGGAACGCGTCGAAAAAAATTGCCAGTGCCTTTTTTTCTCTCTCGACACAAGTCATGTTAGTCAAAGTCAAAATATTTATTTCAATTAGACCATTTACAGGCACTTTTGAATTTATTGTCAAGGAGTCGGTCAGTTAGTCAGAAAGCTAAAGCTAATTGCTCGTTTCAAAACGGAGGTAGGCCTCTATGGAGAAGAACAAGCAAGAAACTCCACGGCACTCTTTTCAATTAGGTTTTTACAAAATACTGGTTACATTATTCTTGTTGCTTCTACATGTTAATCTTAGCAATGCCTCAAAAAGATTACAAAGTTATTACAATGCCTACAATGTATTCCATGACAAAAGCCAGACGAGACATCTTACAAAAAAAAAACGAAAAACTTTTTCACGAGAACTCGCCATAATCTCTGTAATCGGCGGTCTTAAGGCAATCCTTATCCATTTTACGTGTCTCCCATTACCATTAAAATCTGAACTTATCTCTTTCAATAAAAACGTGAACCGGTCCAATAAGTATATAAATAATATACAGAACAATAACGGCTGGTAATTAGGCAATAAATTCTTCAAGCAGATATGAGAGATATTAAGAAAAAGGCAACGTTTGATTTGTTTGTGGCTGACTATGTGCGGCGCGTGTCCGTTTGTTCATGCGATACGATATTTGTAAAGAAAGATGGTACTTATTCTGTCAAAATATCTGTATGAAGTACGTACCTAGTTAGAATTGAAAATTAGGTGAGCTCCTTAATTTAGCACCTATCTCCTACGCTCACCTCACCGTGGTTTTTTTTTTAAAGAATACACCGGTAGGTCTTCCATTTGCAATTCCAAATATCTATCATCATCATCAGCCAAACGTCATCCACTGCTGGACATAGGCTTCCCCTAAAGATAGCCGCAATGACCTGTCCTGCGCTGCCCACATTCAGCGGTTTCTCGTTTGGAATATCGGAAGCGAAGCTATAACTAAACGTAACATAACGCGGATAAAAAAAGCACGCAGCTGAAGTCGAATGCAGAAGCTAGCAGTCTAAAAAAACCGTACCGTATCTCACAATGTAAATTCCATCCCAAAATCTCGCGATAAGAACACATTCAGTTTTATATTTACCACAGATAATATAATACTACGTACAGATACCCAATCCCATACAAAGAAATGAGACCTCCTTAAGTCTGGCTATTCGACTGGCTATTTTCTTTCCTTCATTTTTACAACAGATGGCAGCATCAGCGACGCACTAATTGCCAGATACTTTAATTTTATTACGCCATCTATGCGACGAACTAGATACGTACTACGTGGCATCGATACTACTAGATGGCGTTATTAGATAGGTACTTTCTCTGCACTGTCGTCGCGTTCAAGGTCAAGTATAACAATAGGTGAATAGGTACAACAAGTTAGTGTTACCTCGTGTTGGCGCTTTAAAGCGTAATTTAGTTTTTGAAGTGAATACTTCTATCCGCGTTAAGAGATCTTTTGCAGGGGTTAAATCTATTGGTACCTACGCGCCAGTTTCGCGCCTTGGCTAACTATAAAACTGCTTGTTATCGAAAACTAGCTTCTGCCCATGACTTTGCCGCGTCAAAGTTGATTTCTCCATACAAACTTTGGACCCTCGTTCCCCTCAGGGGAACGAGGGGTGAAAAGAAACGTTGCAAAATTAAATGTACTTAATGGAAAATGATGATTCTAAATAATATTTTTTTTTTCACAAACTTGTACGGCATATCCATATACACGTATTTCCTGGAACAAGTTTAAAAAAATTTCAAACACAATTTTTCGTTCAATGTTAAGCGTTCTCACTTGCTTGTTAGTCAATCAGGCGGTATGAAGTGCGCGGGACAGGTCGTGCGGGGTCGTGGCGGGGCCGGCGGCGGGGTAAGACGGGGGATATGAATGAAGCGGCAGCTCGGCGCGCGCGCGGTTAATTATGTAGGTTTTGAATTTGTTGACTACGTCTGCGCGTAAGTACGTAGGTATCTATTTCATTTATTTTGTGAATACTGTTTTACCTACTACAACGATCTGCTTTTTTATACCGGATACTGATTTTGCTTTAGAAAGTTTATATGTCCACCTATACTAAATGTATAGGTGGACATATAAATTCCGTAATAAAACAACACAGTCCCATCGAGTTTTAAAGGATCGTTTAGTTCGTCCTGACGAGTACCTACTATGGTCCTAGATCGAAACCAGGGTCTGATGATGGAGCTAAAGGAAAAAAAACTTGATAGAAACCTTGCACATGTAAATGTAATGGAGATTCTAACTGACAAATATTTTTTTCACAAACTTTTAAGACTTATTCATAAACACTTATTAACCGACTTCAAAAAAAGGAGGAGGTTATCAATTCGTCTGTATTTTTTTTTTATGTTTGTTAGCTCCTAACTTGCGACTGGGTGAATCGATTTTCATGATTCTTTTTTTATTTGAATGCTGGTGCTTCCCGTGTAGTCCCATTGTCACCATTTCAATATCTGATGATGAACTTCGGAGATATAGAATGGAACTCCTCACAGAATCACAGCAGCAATATCGTAACAAGTGAAATTGCTTTGTTTATAGGTACGTGTAGTCGATAACTGACTGAAGGAAAAGGGGGGGGTACGTCAACCCCTACCAGTTTCCAAAATTAAATATATCGTGTGAGGTATTGTTTGAAAGGGCTTTTTGTAAGGATTTCAAACATTAATACACAAGCACTAAAAAGTGAAAAATAAAAAGCTTTTTTACAAAAAAGATAACCGCCTTCAAAACTACAAAATAAAAATAACTTTAGTTTTGGAAGTCGGTGGCAATACTTACCTACATAACAAAAAACAAAACCAAAGCCGCCGACTTCCAAAACTAAAGTTATTTTTATTTTGTAGTTTTGAAGGCGGTTATCTTTTTAGTAAAAAAGCTTTTTTTTCTTGAAACAAGTTAGGTACCTACCTATCTATGTACTTATATGAAATTTTCGAACACTATTTTTTGTTCAATGTTATCGCGTTATCACTTTTTGCTTTATTCTACAAGGCGGTACCTATGAGACGAGTCATGAGTCGTGCGGGGTCGGGGCGGGGTGATACGGGGGTTATGAATGAATATATCGCACCTCTGGCACCGCTCTGACCGCTCGGTCACAGAGTATACAGAGTCCCAGTTTCGAACAACCGCGCGATTCGATTGCACTACTACAAGCACGCGGGGCATGTGTGCGTGACCACTGGCCGCTTGTCACGTACGCGGCGAAACTGGAAAAAACCGGTTTACGCTTGCACAGCCAGTTGACAATCTCAGGGTTAGTACAACCACGTACAACGCACGTTGTTTATTTTGTTAGTTGCAATTTTGAATATTTTTATGGTAAACGTGGTATTTGTTAATAATGGTTACATTTACAGTTATAGTTACAATTTATTTTTTTAAGTTTTTTTTATCCTTTTTAGTTTAAATATTCAAGCCAAATTATTGTCAAATACGTAATTTTCTTACATGTGCACTAGAATTTTGTAATCCGTAGCACCGATAATAACATCGCCCATGTACACAATGAGCTGAAAATAAAAACTATTGAACCAAACTAAATGAAAATTTTATGGGACCAAATGGCAGGTATACTGTAAGTAGGTATGGAACAAAAAAAGAATCATCGAAATCGGACCAGAAACCTCTGAGTAATCGGTGTAGGCAATGTTGATAACTTTTTAGGTTTTTGTTGATTTTTCAAAAAGTGCTAATCCGATTTCGATAAAATTTTCATGGGACCATTCGGGATGTAGGGTATAATAAAACTATTTAACAAATGTTTTGTTTAATTTGTCTTACCCAATTGTGACAACCCTACCAAAATAGGTATCAATTTTGCTCGTTCTTAAGAAGCTTTACCTCTGGTCCGTTTATCTACTCATGTGGCTCGGTGCTCGGTTAGTAGGTAGGTATCTATTTCATTTCTTTTGTGAATTTTGTTTTACCTAGGTACCTACCTACTACAACTGCAATCTTGATTTTTTATACTGCACACTGATTTTATTTTCTAAAGATTTCGTAGTTTTATAACCTGGCATATTAGTGAACTCGGATATCGATTTTGTTTTGATAATGATTTTATGAGGGCAGTTTGAGGGAGATTGATTTTACTTTTGAGAAAAACCGGGTTTTATATAGGTAAGTATTGCTTTATGTATATTTCTATAAGTAAACCGAAAATAAGGATAATAATTATGTACAGTCAGCATCATAGAAAAGGAACCCCCCAAGACTTAAAGAATTATCGCCCGAGCGACGAAGGCGCGCGCGCCGCCACTCGGGCGATCGCGTCACGTGACTCAAAGCCCAAGCGGCTCCCTCCCCCGCCACGCCGCCTCACCCATCTCTGCCTGCCACCGATCCCACTCAATCAGTATTTGCACCTTTTTAATATTTTTTTGGAATTTTTTCGGCTTACAATGAATAACTTACAAAAAGCTAGGCGCGGTTGAGGATACGAACACGCACCACCATGTGCCAGCCGATAATCTGGACCGTGTCTTATACCACTAGGCTATTGGCACAGTTAGCAAATGTATCGAAATTTTTAATATAATTATTTCATTTATCGAACAAGGTTAATAACGCTCTAATCTTCTAGATTATAAGGTTTAAATTTCAACTTCCATCACGTGTTATATTTCTACCTTACCGTATTTGTTTTACGATTAAATAAAATCAATTCAAATTAACTAAAAGACAATTCAAATGTCTAAAAGATAAGGTTGAAATT
Organism: Hoplodrina blanda; assembly: GCA_949316365.1. Taxonomy (NCBI): domain Eukaryota; kingdom Metazoa; phylum Arthropoda; class Insecta; order Lepidoptera; family Noctuidae; genus Hoplodrina; species Hoplodrina blanda. The sequence continues at coordinate 15,961,847 of OX438581.1, forward strand.
AGCATAGATTTTTTGTTTGCTTGAATAGAATGTGCTGGATTCTAATTGTTGCACTACCGTAATTTGACTTCAGAAACTTAGCTGCCGTATGAACTGCGAGATATGGTTGAAATTAGATTACTTTTTTGCTCTATAATATAATTATATTATTATATATTATTATAATTTAATATAATAATATATTATGTAATTAAGGAAATAAATGAATATTGTTTATGCAACATGACTAGTTTTTCTTATAAACCTCCTACATATTTTAACATTTGATTTCATAAATAATAATTGACGAATACCACCTAAAAATAAAATCCTAAATGAAATCCTAAAATAAGAAAAAAGAAACTTATTCCGCGAATTTGAACTCGCAACCATCGCATTGCTCAGCCGCAGTCTTAACCCCTAGACCAACACGACATCTACGATACACTGCAAAAAACTTAAATGGTTTGATGTCATTACCTTTTCTCTGATGCTGATTGTACTAAAAACATGTATTTTTTCTTTCTAAATTTTATTTTACTTCGTAGCGTACCAGATTAAAAAAATAATCTTAATTATTTTCTTTGAAATAAAACAACTAAACGTAAATGAATAACGATTAAGGAGTGACGACAGCGCAAAATTGAGAATAACGCCATCTTTTGCTAAAAGAGTTCTAAACAAAATGATTTACAGATGGCTGCTTGCTCAATCTATGAATTCGAATAGAGGTAAAATGCTTAATTTACCTTGTTTATTAAAAATACGTGTTTTGTGAGTTTAAATAGGTGAATCAGCATTAAACAATAAAGTTTAGATTTTTATGAATTCTTAATTCAACCAAAATCTGCCGTTTAATGCTTTTTAGTGATTGTTTATTTCATAATTGCTACCTATGCTGCCATCTATGAAATTTTCCGACGGACTAATTATATTTTGTTCTAGTTGAGACCCCATGATATTTACCATGAGATAAGGGCCTGCCTGCGAATCGATTAGTTCACTCTAACAAACGATGCCTATCTGTCTGTCTGGTCATCCGCTTAGCGTTAAAAATAACCAGCATCATAATCTTGCAAGATATTTTCTTATCAATTGTAGTGAATCGGACCATTAGAGAAAACACTTTAAACTGGCTGTTACCAAAAATGTTTACAATTTCTCTATGGTCTGAAAAAAAAATTTGTTCTGTCAATGTCAATTGTTTTCCCGCGTAAAAGTTTTCTTCCGATGTTAGGAATCGGAAAATTCGCTTACTTTTTTGAAGTGACACTTATTACCTAGTGTCGTAGATCAATGCTCGTGCCTTCTCTGTATCAGAAGAGGCTTTTGCCCTGCAATGGGACAATAGGTTGGAATTTCTTTTTTTTTTACTTGTAGGTTACGTATGGCTATACTAAACCTATAAGCTACACAATTTGTTCATCGGTTTAGCGACACCCTTTGAGATTTTCCTTCACTTTAAGTCTTGACTTGCGGGTTGCTAGCCTTAAATAAATAGCCGCAAGTTATCAAGCCGCCCATTTGACCGTCAAATTCACATTCCCTTCAACTTGGCATTTCAGATAGATCGGCCACCCACGTCCGTCAGATAGCACAGGACACACTCGGCGATAGGTTCGGGCGCGCTCGGGTCGCGTCGGGCGGCTTCGGTCCCGCTCGTAGATGTTCGCGATTATGCCCACGCGCACACAGATTGAAGTGTGGAAATTTGTTGCTTTGTCATATTCAGAGATTTAGATACTCGATACGGACAAGTTATAGCGAATTGTTTGTGAATATTGTTTCAGAGATAATATTAATAGAGACAATGTTTCTTGAAATGAACTGCGGCTAACCTATCAGGCTGTGCGGTAACATTAGTCAGCTACAAATTGATTTCGACTTAGCTATATGAGATACTAGGCTATAAGATATGCTGTCCAACCAGATGTTTGAACGAGGACTAACTATAGTCCAGGACTTTGCCTACAGTTGTAGCTTATTAATGTCGTTTTTCATAATTTCCCAATTTTCAAGTTACTTTCAGTCTATCAAAATTGGTTCTATAGTTTTTCAAAGAAAACTTACAAACGGCAAATACGGCCGAATATTTAACAGCAACTCGACTTGAATGCCACCCTTATTAAATATCATGCTATTTCTGTCACTTTAAAGTTGATTGTTGCGACAGAAAGCCTTTCTTAAAGATTAGCTTGGTTTGAGTATTCGGGAATTTCTGACTAATTTCCGTACCACAACAACAGCCTGCAGCAACATTCAGTTCCTGCAGTGCAGTGCTTCAGTTCTGCTGGTTCCTGCAGTAACATTTAATTTATAACTTTCGTTCACAAGAACATTATCAATGTCCAAAATATCTAGATATTAATTCTCAGTTGCACTACGTGTGCAGGATAACAAAAGTTCCACCCCGTAGGGGGTAGGACTGGGGTAAAAAGGGGGGATGATAGCGATCGCCTATTGGCCGATACACCAGATTTATGCGGTTTATCTACACCGTCTTAATTTACGGTTCGCTTGTGCCTGGATCATAACTTTTGGGAAAAAATGGCAATATCTGGTTTTTACTTTTTTTAAGGCTTTATAATCGTGAGGGAACCTGGACTTACATGTATGCTAATATAGCAAAGATGAAGAGTTTTTGTGTTTGTTTCTTTAAACATGCTAATCTCTGGAACTACAAGTCGGATTGGAAAAAACCTTATTGTATATGATAGACAGATTCATGATGAATGATATAGGCTATATAACATCACGCTACGACCCAGGGAAGCGGAGCAGTAATCGAAGACATAACCGAACGTGGAAAACTGCGGGGTTTACCTAGTATTTTATATTCGGGTGAAAAAACCACGCGAATGAAGACGCGGGTACAAGCTAGTTTAGTTATTCATTTAATAAGTACAATATAAAATTACAGTAATTAAACTAAAAATGTAAGTATATGATAATATAAGTATACAAATTACGCGTCACGTTGTTTGTCCGGGATAGACTCCTAAACTACTCAACCATTTTTTATGGAATATGGCTTACTGTGTGTTAATTAGTCAAACTTAAAAGATAGGATAGTTTTTATCTCGATTATTGACCTCAATATCTTTACTTACTTCAAACCACAGCAACGCGTGGTCGAGTCAGCTATTTTTAGTGTAATTATACATTTTAGTTTTCACAACTACACAAAATCGATTTTCTCCTACCACCATCCCAGTAGGTACTCTCAACAAATAAATCAAACATAACCTAGACATCCGAGCAGTCTAGACCACTCTTATCACAACACGTGTTGCCCATTCCAGATGTCTTAGATACGGGGCTTTTAGCCAGAGATAGGAACCACTCGGCAACCATCGCACTCCATCTTGTATTTGTTAAAAATAAACGCTAGTGGCCGATATAAGACTATTTATGAACTATATGAGCGAGCGCCTCGTTGCTCTAGTGCAGCATGAGGTCTTGGGTTCGATTCCCAGGTCGGGCAAAGTGTTATTAGGTTTTTTCATCAGGAATTTCTCAGTAGCAGCCTCGGAGCCTGGATTTGTGTCCGGTTGATGTCAATAGACTCGCCCCCTATTACATGGGACTTAAAACGTTATGTTTTAAAGGGTTAGGCAGACGTGTACCTATTAAGGTACACCTCTGCCTAACCCTTTGGGGATTACAGGCGCGATGTTATGTTATTAGCGAGCTTGTCCGCTGATTGGTCTAGTGATTTATTTTAAACTTTTCCCCTCACATTTGAGGCTACTTCGTGATGTTTTTCTATCGAGAAAATGTTATTATTTTATGTTTTTGATCAATGAGAACCCTCGAAAATATCATGTAGTGTTCATACATTTGTATTTTAAGCATAGAAATCTAGAATTGTTCATGTAAAATAAAATAAAAATGATTGGTAATTTTGCTTACTACCGACTCTTAACGATAAATTCCTACTTAGTATGGGAAAACATTTAAAAAAAAACTTAAAGATTTAGCCAAAAAGTAGATTATTACTTCTCTCTTTTAAAGAATTAAGACGTAAAAGAAACCTAACATTAAATCGATAGCTTAACCTACCATGTCATTTGAAATGCTCTATAACGGAAAATGGGTTCCGATCATTCATGATAAGGCTTATAATACACTATTGCTATATTTAAACTTGATAAGTTATTGCTATCTACTATCTTTAAAGTTCATATTTTATCGATATGCTTGATACATATTTAATGATAACTAAGTATCTAACGGGGAAATGGCTGAATCGGGAATATTTTCCGTTCGGTTTCTTGAAACGATTACCGTAGATCTTCAACATGGTAGAAATAGTAGTATTTATACCGAAAGATATGTAACTAGATTTTTTAAAAATTACTTAGTATATGTTTTAATAAACGTTTTGTTAAAAAGCAATCCTGTAGGTCAAAGTCATCCAACTGTCTTTTCTCTTTCTCATTTTCTATTTTTATCTCTCTTGTGTTTTCTATTTCTCTGTTTTATTTTTAATTCTCCTCATCTTCATTTTTTATTTTTCTCTTTTGTTTTTTATTAATCTCATTTGTATTTTCTATTTTTCTCTCTTTTAATTTCTACTTTCTTTTCTATTTTCATTCTCTTTTTTCTTTTGTCTTTTGCTCGTTTATTTTTCCCAAGAACTCCTTTATATCTTGACTAAGTCACCCTAAATAACAGCGGTACCAACAATTACCTAATCAGCTCACGATAAAGCACATAAAACATTAATTAACGAAACCCAAAGCTCATCTGCAAGTCGCTTCCTTTCTTCAAACAGGGTAACACTACAAACATTATCAAAAACCTCATTTTTCAACGAGTTACTCAGCTGAAAATGTGACAGCATAATATGGTAATTCAGGTAACATAGTTTATTATCAAAACAGATAAGTATTAGGTGTGGCTGGCAAGCCTGTTTATATCGTGCCACGATATGGATGCATGTTAATTAATATATACAGGCCTACTTTGTTTACGTTCTAATTATGTTTGAGCACTGTAGTGGGTTAAAAAGGGGAATGAAATTGTGTGACAACTGCAATGTAATTTTATACTCGCTTTTGCCCGCGATTGTGTCCGCCTGAATTTTCTTACGGATACCTATTTTTTTTTAATAAGACTTAGCCTATGTTTCCTGCTGATAATGTAGCTTTCCTTGGGTAAAAGAATTTGTAAAATCGGTTGAGTAGTTCTTGAGTTTTTCCGTTAGAAACCAAAATAAAAATCTTTTCTCTTTACAATTTATAAGTTCTATTTGTTATCTTTCTTGGTGAAATTTGGTGAAATGACCTGTCAATAGCTATGTTATGCAGCTGTTAATGCTTAGCATCAATTGGGATAACAGCTCATTTTACCTAGAGAGGGGGGAGGAATTTTTACAGAATAGGCTGGCACATAATGTCGTAAAGGCCTACTAACTGATTAAGTCTGTGACATTTTCTAAGTTCGTTCTAGTTTCTAAATTTATTTTGGACATCACTGACATCGGCGAAGGAAAACACCGTGAGGAAACCTGGACTTTTAACTACTATAAGTCTTTAATCGCCAATCCCATGCTGACGATTTCAGACCTAAATTAATTACGAGTCCAGGTTTCAACATAAATACATTTGACTATCCCACCACGTCCAAAACCACATACAATTCGGCCAAATCCTATAGGCAGGTCCGTACATATAAATTGGCTGGCCAAGCCAGCTTGATACGCAAATCTATTAACTGAGGACCAGGACTGCAGACGTGGACAATGCCTAGATGTGTATCTGACGCCCACGTCTTGCTTTGTAACCTTCCTGTGAGCTTTAATACGTTTCCAGATACTAAATATTGTGGAGGACACTGTGTGCAACTGTGCATATGTGGAGATGTCAAAGGTAGTGTATACCATGCTTTAGAATATAATGTTATAAAGACGTAGGTATAGTTTGTTTGTAAGAATAAGTCTCTCTCTCTATATTTTTTATTCGTCAAAATTAGATGGCAAACTACCATATAATTTGACAAGATCACCTACAAACATAACACCAAGCGTGTAATCCTCGAAGTGTTAGGCACAGGTGTACCCATTAGTTCACCGACATTTCGCACGTTATGTTTATGTTCTATTTAATAGGGGGCGAGCCTATTGCCATCAACTGGGCCCAAATCCAGACTCCGAAGCTCCTAAAGAAATTCCTGATAGAAAAACTCAATAACACTTTGCCCGACCTGGGAAGCCACTAGAGACCAGCGAGGCAGTCCAAGACCAAACCTAGAACAGACTATTCCCAGTTTTCGACACAAAAACACAATAAACGTCCACCATAGGTTCTGACAACTCAACTCCAGCCTGATTGATCGTCACACATACGCATCAAGTATGTAAAAAGCCTGAAAATAAGGTGCGTTGACACGCTACTCGCGTCACGCGTCACGCATGACAATGCGTGTCAGTTGCGTGCTTTGATGGCGTGATAAGCGTGATAGCTAGCACGCGATGTGTACAACCTTGCTGCTGAGAAAGTGATAGTGTGGCCCTTTTGAGAGCGGTGGAAGGCACGAGATAAATAGTCTACAAAATATAACATTTTCAAAATGGTTGCCTAGCGGTAAAACTTTTTTATTCCAGTCAGAATTCTTTCTCTTTTTGATTGACTAGACTGTCTTGATTGTTTAGAAATTGTCATTGTCTATATTTTTCTAAGAATTTGAAATACCCGCCCTGCTGGTCGTAAAGCGCGACTGCCAACTGCTAAGCATGAGGTCTTGGGTTCGATTCCCTAGTCGGGCAAAGTGTTATTGGATTTTTCCATCAGGAATTTCTCAGTAGCAGCCTCGGAGTCTGGATTTGTGCCTGGTTGATGGCAATAGGCTTGTCCCCTATTACATACTTAGGTCTTAAATATAACTAGCGAAATGTGGGTTTACCAATAGGTACACCTCTACATAACCCTTCGAGGATTACAGGCGTGATGTTATGTGTAAAATCAAAAACAAGTCATTTTTTTTATTTTTAAAGCTAGGTACCATGTAGCTGCCAGAATTTTTAAACTGTTGACTATTATAACCTATTGCAAAAGAATAAAAAAATGTACTTGCGGCTTTTTGTTGATGCTCAAGGCCCATTCTTTGTTCAAAACCTAGCAACAATAATATGATTTAGGCGTCAAAAGCTTGTCAAAAATATAGGCAAATTATATGTATTTTTAACAAACAGACTGAATTTAGAATCCAAACGCTCTATCTTTTAACTTGAACCAATCAGAAAACCGCTCATATTTCTCTGTCATCAAAGAAATCTTATTAAACGAGTTTCAGATGTTAATACAAATAGTTTTGAGTTTCATCACGCTATAACGTTAGTTAGAAGGCATCAGCAGTAATATATTATAACCAAACACATATTAACACACCGATGATAGCTTAATTTGGTAATAAGATACTTTGTGTCGTTTTAATATTTAATATTATGTTGAATTAATTTTTAAATTGGTCATGGTAGTTATATTATTTTAATCTTGATTTTTTTAAACTGTAAACTTCATAAATTTTTGACACTTTTATTATTATTTACTATTACTACTACCAATTTTATTATTTTTTTTCTTTTATGTGGATGAATGGAGAGTAAGAGGACGACCAAAGAAAAGATGGATAAATTGTGTGAAGAATGATATGAATGAAAGGGGAGTCAGTGATAGCATGACGGCTGACAGGACAGAGTGGAAGAGGAAAACGTGTTGCGCCGACCCCAAGTAACATGGGACAAGGGCAGGAAGATGATGATGATGATTATTATTATTTACTATTATTTACTTTATTACTTTATAATTATTTACTAGCTGTTCCCTGTGTCTTTGTTCGCGTGGTTTGTCATCTGTGTTATGTGTTTGGTTTCTGCCCAGTTCCCATGGGTCGTAGCGTGATGTTATATAGCCTGTACTATTCCTCATGAGTCAGGCTATCATATACAATACAACTTGCTTTACGTACTTTTCGAGTCACGGGTGTGTCACATTGCTACTTAGAAATTCATAATGGAAAATCCTAAAAACTGCCCGACCTGGATATCGAACCCAGGATGCCACTAGACCAACAAAACAAAAACAAACAAGCATCATAATTGAAAATCACAGTAAAAAAAAAAACATTTTTGAAAAACGAACCATTGCAGTAAACCCTAACATACTCCCTCAACTGACAAACGACTTCGTCGGAATGCATTCAAAACATTCCATATTCAAATAGCTCCAATTTTCATACTCTCCCCACTCATACGTCAGAATATTCCACGTAACAACCAATAAAATGTCACGAATAGTGTGCGTTGACAAACGCAGGTACTTTTATTGACACACAGAGGGTGCAGTGCGTGTCGATAAAGATCTATTTCCACTTCCTCGTGCCTTAGGACGAGGTCATACTGAAGGGATACAGCGGGTACTAAGCCCAGAGCGTTTATGCCTAACTTAATAATAATTTCGTTTCCATAATTGGGTTAAATTCTATCAAAATTAACCAACTGTCATCATTTCTTTCATTTTTTCGAATTGATTTTGTATATCTAGTATTCTTTGTGTACTGGTGATGACAAAAACAAAATATTTTACTTATAACACTTGTTTTAGTAGAGTAAGTATGATGGAGTTTTTACCCATTCATCTTCAATTTTCCATACGAAACTATCTTTTGGAAGGGGCTAGAACTGGAACTAATTGTAATGGTCTAATTTTGACTTACTTTTGACAAGTGGTCTGGCATTTATCACCCTTTTCAACCGACTTCAAAAAGAAGGAGGTTCTCAAATTCGGCGCGTATGTTTTTTTTTTTTTTTGTATGTATGTTACCTGATTTCTCAGCCAATTATGAATGGATTTGGATGATTCTTTTTGTTTGAAAGAGTATACTTCCGAATAGGTCCCATAGAAATATTGTCATGATCTGATGATGAACTTCGGAGATATGGAACGGAACTCCTTATAGAATCATAGCATTACTGTCGTAACAAGTAAAATTGCTTTGTTTATACGTGTAGTCGATGACTGACTGAAGGAAGAGAGGGGGGGATACGTCAACCCCCCTCCTACTACTTTTCAAAATTAAATATATCGTGTGAGGTATTGTTTGAAAGGGCTTTTTGTGAGGATTTCAAACATTAACACACAAGCACTAAAAAGTGAAAAATAAAAAGCTTTTTTACAAAAAAATAAAACCGCCTTCAAAAACTACAAAATAAAATAAAAAATTAGTTTTGGAAGTCGGTGGCAATATCTACATAACAAAAAACAAAACCAAAGCCACCGACTTCCAAAACTAAAGTTTTTTTTTATTTTGTAGTTTTTGAAGGCGGTTTTATTTTTTTGTAAAAAAGCTTTTCAATATTAATTTTGGAGCACATGGTCTGTGTCATAAATAATTAAATAAAAAATAAAAAATTTCATTAAATATTTTTTATTTATCGCGTTCAGTCTGAACACAGCTCTATGAGTATATCTAGCTAATGTTGAAGTGACATAATGTGACAGGGTGCAAACTTGGACATTTTTGTGTCGTGTTGGTTGTTTTTTGATGGTAGTTTAAAGTTTGGAAGTGGGTCATGGCTTTTGGTTGGTACAGTACCTAGTCAGTATGGGTATTTTAATATCATTAGCAACTAAAGCTCGACTAATTTCGTGTTCTTTATTTGATTTAATTTAATTTGATGAAAAGTAAAATTGAAAATTGTGTAAAATGTATTTTCTAAGTTTGTAACTGACATCGGTGAAGAAAAAGTTCAAGTTGTTTATTTCATAACAAAAATACATTTGTGTCGAAAATATTTGCACAGTAGGTACACAAGAAGAAGCATAAACAATTATATTAATAAGTGAAAACATCGTGAGGAAACCTGAATTTAGAGTTAAAATAAGTCTGAGATCGCTATTCCGCCTTGAGCAAGCGTGGTGATCAATGTTTATGCCTTCTCTGTATGAGAAGAGGCCTTTGCCTTGCATTGGGACAACAATCAGCTGGAATTATTGCTATTACAATTATTTGTTTAAGATGGTTTATTACACAAAATATTTATTTTTACTAGGATTTTTTTTTTCTATGAGCTTACCTTTTTTTTTTTTTTTTGAGGTGGTAAAAATCATCAAATGAGTCCTTCCGTCCTGGGCGGGGCGGAAGGGACTGTCAGACTTTTACTGACTAAAAAACCACCCTGTTCCTTCTGTTGCCCTTTACGTTCCGGGGCCACGGTATCCTGTTAAGACGTCCCGCAACCCCGGCAGGCGTTTGGCCCCGTTGGGGGGCCCCGTCCCTGTGCTGACAGCTCTTTGAGGCGCGCGCGAACAGAACGCGCCGTCGACCCGGGCATGGTCCTTGATCGGACGGCGAGCTACCCATTACTCGCCGTCCGCAAGCCCGCGCCTACGGTGGCCGGATGTCGCCTCGCGACGTCCGACGCCCTGGGCGTCTCCCGCGGCGGCTGGGGCGTGAGGTGGAGGGTGTTGTTCTCTCCCTCACGCGGCCCGCCTCCTCCTTCGCTAGCATTACTGCTTCGCAGAAGGAGGTGACTGCATCCCATTCCCTCTCGCCCCGGAGCATGGCCTGAACCAGGCCCGGGCGCGAGAGGTCGCCGCCGCCTATCGCCTCCGTGAGGACACGGCGATGCTCTGCCCAAGCTGGGCAGACCTGCACCGTATGCTCCACCGTGTCCCCCGGGCGGTCCACACAGTGGTGACACCCGGGCGTTTCCTCCCGTGCAATCCGACACAGGAACCTCCCGAAACAACCGTGTCCGGTGAGGACCTGCGTCAGCCGGAAGGTGAGGACGCCGTGGCGCCTCTCTAGCCACTCCTCAAAGAGGGGTCTTACCGCCGCGATTGCAGCGTGCCCGTATGAGCTTACCTTTGGTTACACTTTAAACTTTAATGAAGCATAAGAATTAAAGCGTTATTTAACTAAATACAATCTTTCTATCGCTAGATACAGAGGCGGATCTATAAAGAGGCTTTTTGGGCTGCGGCCCAGGGCCCCGCGAATATAAAGGGCCCCCAGCTACCGATGGAGAAAAAACTAACATTTTAAAAATAAATTACCACTGTATTTTATTACTTTACTCTCCGCTCCATGACGCTCCCTCGTCTTTGGTTCAGGCTGCAATTCAACCTCGACTGTAACGACAAACTTAACTCTCTTGTATCATAATGCATTATTATAACAAACAGTTTTTTGAAAAAATGGCATAACTTGAATAATAACTTAGGCCCCCAAATAGTGTTAGCAGCCCAGGGCCCCACAAATTCACAGTCCGTCTCTGGCTAGATACGTTACTCAATCAAAGTAAACCCTTTGAAATATGAGGACACGGTTGGCGTAGTGGCTGAGCGATTGGCTGCTGCTATGCTATTCTCTAAAAGACTCGACGACGAACTCGTCGACGAAACTAGTATGGTCCCCAGTGGATTTTGAACTTTATGCTCTAGACCATTTAGTTGAAAATCCATTAACGACAAACTGTCTCTACGACGAGTTCCGAAACAGTTTGTCTTTAATAGATTTACAACGTTGTGATCTACAGCATAAAGTTGAAAATCCACTGGCGACCATACTAGTTTCGTCGACGAGTTCGTCGTCGAGTCTTTTAGAGAATAGCACCCCTGCGCTGTGTGTCGCGGGTTCGGTCCCACGCGGAACAAATATTTGTACGGCTTACAGGAGTTGTTGAGTATGGACCCACGATACAGGAGAAATTCCTAGTGTGGAATATTTAATTTCTCAAAAATATTAGCGTTACAACAATCAAACTGACCATCCATTTTGTTTTCAGGTAAGTACACCAACAAACGGACGAGATAAACAACGCCAAGTAAGGTAACGTGCATATTAACCGGCCATTCTGCATAATGCAGCCGAACTGGACAAGTGCCTAACGACCGCAAAATGCGTTTTAAATTCACTTCGACCAATAGTCGAGGAACACTCCTTACAGCATAATGTAGCATTAATCCTTAAGGTCCATTCAATTTTAACAGTGTAACGGACGCATAAAAACGCTGGTAAGAAAGCCGAAATAAATATCGATTCATAACTAGGGTTACCAGATTAAAAAATGGTGTACGGAATGGTAAAAAAAAAGACTTATTTTTAGTAAATTTATTTCTTTCTAGATTTTTAACTATCTATCTGGCATGTTTATGAATTGACTTTTTAAAAATATATTGTATTTGTATTGATAGTCTATGTATAATTTAATAATAAAAAATATTTGAATAAAATAAAAAAAAACACTCTTGAATATTTTGAAACAAGAATTCAGCTTAAGTATTTTTTTTCTTTTTTTGTATCATAAACAGCAAAATTTAATAAATCAATAAAAAATCGTATAACCCTATAACACAATACAATCTGGAATCGAGTAAAAAGTAAGGGTGACCACACATCGTGTATCGCGGCTGGATATCGCGCGGCTGTCCGTTTATTGTCATTCGCGATATCGCGGCAACGATCGCGAATTTCGAATCGTAACCGAAGACAGGTCAACGCGGTGTAATGATACCATCAGTCAAAACTTGGCTTTATAATAGACGGAATAAGGAATAAACTGTCATGTCGTATAGTATTTACATAGTGAGTTGGAATAAACCAACTATTGTAGGTAAACATAACTTGTCAAAAACAAATTGACAGCAGTTTTTATTTTAATTTGAATATTGCCGAGGCTTTTTATCGGGATAAGATTTTAAACTTTCCCCGCTTAAATTATTATAAATTCCCAATATTAAAAACTTAGACATTTCCCTATCTTTTTTTCTGGTTTACTGACATAAAAAAACTGCCTAAATCCGTGTCAAGGGTTTCTTGTCTTTTCTAATAAATCAGCGTAATTTTTTTTTTTACAAAGATACTCGACACTGACATAATATATACAAACAACCAAACCCGGAACAACTAGAAAAACACTAAACGAAATTCAATGAAAATGTATATTCCATCAATAGATTTGTTCGACCACTCAAATCGTGTATCAACAAAAACATCAAGCCCAAGTTACATGGAAAAATCTGTATTTTTCCTTATACAACTTAGCATATTACGCCATTAATTTCTTAATAAATTGCCTACAACGTTATAGCTGTAATAATGTCTTTGCCATCAATCAATTAGAGTCAAACGCGTTAACTTGATTTTATTGCCACGTTCTACCAAATCAATATAATATATTATATATTTATCACCGATCAATTACTTTAAATCCAATCAAAGGAGACAATCTTTTCGTCCATTTTATCTATGCTATAAAAACTCGAGTCGTTACAAGAATAACCTTAATTCCTTATGTTTAAATTATGTACATATGATTTAAATTAAATCGTCTCCTATGCTCGATACGATCTAGATAATAAATAGCGTTTTAAATTAATATTTATAGAAGTAAATAAATATGTAATTAAATGCTAAAGTGACAATGAAATGTTGTTTAAAGATTTTCCGGTTTTTGTGTGTCAATTTTTGTTTTTTTTTTATTTTGTTTATTTATTGCCACGGTTTTTAAAGTTTTCGTCACACGGAAATAAAATATAGCTCAGCGAGTTTTTGTGATTAATTTATTGACACGGTTTTTAAAGGCTTTCATTACACTAAAATAAAATACAGTGAAGTAATCGTTAGTGACTTATTTAATGGACACGGGAGTATGTCCAAATTGACCAGTCTATCAAAGCTACATAACATCACGCCTGTAATCCCCGAAAGGTTAGGCAGAGGTGTACCCATTAGTACGCCCACATTTCGCCAGTTATGTTTAAATCCCATGTAATAAGGAGCGAGCCTATTGCCATCAACCGGGCACAAAAACACAAAGCACAAAGCTAACTTCTACTTATTACGCCTAATTGTATAATTGCATAGTGGTCAAGTTCCTGAAGAAGGTACCTGCACTATTCTGGATTACAAAAACTTGACTAACAGGGTAAAAGCCCCGACCAAGCTTTTTTAACAGGTCTGGAACACATCAACTAGCACGCACAACGCCCAATATGTTTGCCAACAATCTCTTTGCCACAACTCAGCATAGACATCCCTAATTGCCCTCGCGAAATATCGTTGACATCCCTACACTAAAACAAGAACCCAAACCCGTAGATTTTAAACTCTATTCAGTTGTAATAAGGTCGTATTAAATGGCATGAAAAGTCTTTCTGGAGATTTATCCGTTGTATAGCCTAAGATATTTATAGTGAGGTGGCATTGCGCAGATTTGTAGTCGATTTGCTAGCTTTGTGCGTTTTTAAACGCCATTCGTTGCGGATTTATTTGATGTTGAGGTTTTTAACGTGTTTGTATGTTTGTGTCGTTTGTGGTGCGGTTTAGGTACTTAATGTTAGCTGCGTATGGTTTAGCTTCTCTACATAGTATAAAACAAAGTCGCTTCTCGCCGTCTGTAACGGATTTTAACGCATGGCGCCGACGGACGTTACTTGTATAGTTATTTAATAGTTTATGGTTTTTTTTAATGTGTTAGTTTAGTTGTATAAGATTATTTTGTGTATTTTTTTTCTATAGGCCTCAGCTGCCTGATAATAAAATAATTATTCATTAAAAATGCGGTTTTTGAAATAGATAGTGATTCAAGAGGATTTATATTGTGTGATTTTGTTGAAATATGACGATACATTAGAGTATCACATTGTAGATATATTTTTTTCTTTAACTTATCTTTCTTCTATAAGTAAAATTTTGAATTTTGTTTATATTTTTTGCTCCAATTCTTAAAAAGTTTTTTTTTATTTCTTCGGACTTCGGTATTTGATACACACCGAAGTCCGAAGAAATAAAAATAAACCTGAATAAATATTACATACTTTAACAGATTATGCATATTATCTCTTGCAGATATTATTAATTTTATCTTATAGGTATCTGACTCATTCAACAAAGATCATTTTGAAATCCTAAATCCCTGATGATAAAGCTAAAGAGTTTTTTGTTTGTTTATTTGTTTAAACGCTCTTATCTCTGGAACAAACAGTCACATTGAAATCTTTCTTTCTGTATATGATAGCCAGATTAATGAAGAACAGTATAGGCTATATATATATCATCACGCTACGATTAACGGGAGCAGAGCAGTAACCAAAGATGTAACTTAACGAGTGAAAAAAAAAAACAGGGAGACTTAGCCGCGGTCAGAAGCTAATATAAAGCCGCTTATAAATATAAAACACTTCGACACCTGATTATAATAGGAAAATAATGAATATTAATGTCAGATGTTACGTTTAAGAAAAGCAATTTTATTACGATCGTGACATTTGATACGTCAATAATTCCACACGATGTCTTGCAAATTGGCTTGTGACCGATTTAGACTTGTGCCGATTCACACTTATCTAAATAGATTAATAAATAGATAACATAATTTACTTATGTTTAATTTAATAATTGTTGTTTATGTCAGTTTTAATTATTTACCGTTAGTGTTTTAAATATATTAGAATAGCCGTCTTTGAACAGGTCGGCGCGGCGCTAAAATGAAGGATAGCATTGGTTTTGATAATTAATTTGTTTTATCTATTAAATATGGCATTGGGAATAATTTATTAAAGCTTGGAAGGATGAGGAACGTACCCAGCATGTTATTGAAAAAAAAAAGTCCAAAAAAATAACATAACATCACGCCTGTAATCCCCGAAAGGTTAGGCAGTAGTTTACCAATGAGTACACCCACATTTCGCTAGTTATGTTTAGGTCCCATGCAATAGGGGGTGAGCCTATTGCCATCAACCGGACACAAATCCAGACTCCAAAGCTGCTACTGAGAAATTCCGAAAGGTAAAACCCAATAACGCTTTGGCCGACCAGGAAATCGCATCCAAAAAAAGGCCAAGAATATCCAACATTAGGTTCTTACCGTGACTTTAAACGCGCGAAAGTCATGAATACCAAAGTCAAATCATTTATTTCAAATAGGCTATTAAAAAGCACTTTTGAACGTCATATTTATACTAGAAAAAAAATTGAATCAACTTGCCCATTCCAAGTTTTGTATGGAAATAACTTTTCGAATCCGACTGGTAAGAAGTTATTAATAATTGACCAGGCGTTGTAATTTTATTTGATTATTTATTTTATGACAAGCTCCTATGACGCGTTTGCAAAACTACAACTTGTATAAATAAAACAATAAGAAAACAAAATGGATTGAAAACAGACCATTAAAATAGCAAACGCTAGTGACGGGGCCATCGCACAAGAATCGATCGATTACAAATCGCCTATCGATACTCGATACGGCGGATTCCCGCGGAATTGCACAATTTCCCGCGTCGAGTCGACAAGGCTGGCTAATGAGAGCGTGGATACCAGTACCATTGTTTACAGATGCGATCGCGGTGTTATCTCAGCTATTTTTGTACGGTAGCCATGTTTTAGTTATCTATAGGTATACATTCGTATATGATGTTCGTCGATTGTTCCCCTGTTTTTCGTCAGCGCGATCTCGTTATTGTTTCGCGATTCTTTGATATTTATCAATGTAGGATTTGGAGGGCTGTGTAATTATTTGGATTGTTTTAATATGTATGATCGCGATATGAGATTATAAACAAATGATCGTTAGCATATTAAATATGGCGTGACGATACGTCTACTTATTACAATAGAGTTAAACTAACATACTTAATTAAAACTTTCATATCTGTGATTTATTGTTTTATGATTGGTTAAGTATCAGTGGTGGAGGGTCAATTTTTGTAAGATCTTGTTCTGTTAAGATTTTTGTTAGATCTTATTATCATTCAAATGGCTTCCACCCGAGTCAACGTTAATATATTTTTCGGGATAAAAATTAGCCTATGTACTATTCGAGACTATAATCTATCTGTGTACCAAATTTCGTCCAAATTCGTTCAGCCGATTTGGCGTGATTGAGTTATAAACATCCATCCAAACTTTCACATTTATATTATATACGTATAAGGCTACTTTTCTAAGGCTAAGTGTTTCTGTTCAGGTGAAACAAATACTCCGTCAGTAGCTAGGCGTTAAACTAATTACTTGTCAAACCCTTCAATATGACACTACTACCTGACATGACAGACACACTGAATACCTTATTCCATCCACGCAAAAATACAGTTATAATAAAACCGTAAATTTTAAAATGCAGACAATAACTAAACAGGTGCTGAATAAAGCACGAAGCAAATTAGGGAGGGCGAGATGACGCGATAAGGCGTCGGTCGCGCGTCACAGCGGCGACACAAATCGCGCGTCGATCGCGCGTCAATCGTGTCGCGTAACGAACCGAGTATTGTATGCAAACGCCAGCGTTGATATGTCCTAACTCAGATATAGAATCTTTTACATACGATAATAATGTGACTTTTATTTACTTGCATTGTTTGCGGTTTTCCTTGACGAATATTTTGGTTTAATTTTTTTAAATACTTACCGGTACCACTTGTTGATTCAAAAGGATTATATTGGCATAAAATGATAAAACATCAGCAGGAGCGTGAAAAACAATACAGTGAAAAAGAGAAAAAAGATGTACAAAATCCACGATTTGCGTACAAAATTCTTATTATCAATTTTTCCGCAATCACCCATATTATAAGTTCCATTGTGCGGCCGCGATAGCCCCAGGCTTCGGCTCAAACTGATCCTTTCCTAAACCGTCCCTCCAGCCTTGTAATCCCATGCTAACAATTTAAATTCGACTCTACAACCGTTCATACTTGCGCTCATAATCGCTCGCTCCATTCTAACTTATATGACGTTCCGTCATTACGGCCGACCGGCTTTTCCCGCGTAACCGCCAGTTTGACCAGCTCTAAACCGGATTTTATGTGCCTTTTTCATAAGGCTCTTATTTGACTAGAAGGTTGAGGTTCTATAAGGCATTTGTTCCGCGGCCATGCTGGCGCTATCGGCATCACCTTAATGATGTCTCGATGGTGGATAGCCATTGTGTTGGATGTAAATTTGTAGCCGTCGGCGCGGGTAATGATGTGAGAACAAACTGAGATCCCGATAGCCAGATCTGGATCGCTTTCGGCCCACTGTGCAAGGGATTGTATTCAACTTTCGGCGCTCAAACTCAGCCCGTGCGATCTCATTGTTGTTTTATTTTTTCGAATGTTGAATAAGCTTTGTTTTTTTAATGTCCACTGTCTTGTAAATCATAAACTGTATCGATGTTTCGATCGTTTTGCTTCGGATTTATTTGAACGTGAAAGAAAAATGCCAACTAATATTATTGTTTTATATGTTTTTGTAAAAGAGGACAGAATAGATTACGGGCCTTTCAACAAAAACTGATTTGCACAACCCATTATCTAAGTGGGACCCTAAACCTTTTCATACTATTACACACAACGCAAGTTAACAAACAAAACGTTACAAATTCAAAATGGCTGGGGGAAAATGGCGACCATGATGGCGTCATTAGCACAGTTATCGCACTATTTTGTCGAATAGACAAAATTTTCAGTCTTTCAACGTGCGTCGGCGTTATGAAAGCGATGTAAATGATGTTTTGAGGAAAACACGATAAATAATAAACCCACTAAAATGAGGTTGATGAAAAACGACACGAGCGATGCGGGTTATTAATTTTGGAGGGAAATTAGACCGCCATTTTGTTAGGGTAGTGATGTGACCTAATAGTATAATGTTAAATCGACCGACTTAGAAACAAGTCGTTATAAAGGATAACACCATTATACTTAGTAATTATTTTTTTGTCTCACTCGATTCGTTCTTATCTTTAATACGCTAAGAGCACAGAGCATACACCTTGTCGTAGGCGCAGTTAATTTATTCAAGATATAACAGTTTTACAGTACTTAGCATTCCGCACTGAAATTGTTAAAATGCCTTGTTCATTATACCATTCGTGAGCTTCTGGTAATAGATAGATTGTTAGATACTTTTCTGTTAAAAGCAATACAACTCTGCTTTTAATTTAGTTTCATATTATAGTATAGTGTAGTACCTAATTAAAAAAATCCGAATTAATATTGTACATGTTTGTTTACATAATAATAAATCTTGATTTTTAATTAGCCAATAGCTTAAGAAGCGGCTAACATTTTTAATTACATTCAAAATGAGCCGATATCATACTTAAAATAATTAGTAAAACATGAAACTATTTTAATACTAAGATACAGAATACCGATCATGCCTACGGCTCCCACTTAACATGCTTTATCTAAATATAGTAAACCCAAACATAAAACAGAACATCTGCTTAAAACATTTTTAATCACAAAATTTATTATCCCACGTAAACATAGCAAAGGAATTCACAATTAAGTCACTCGACTACGAAAACAGGCCATAACATCTTTATCGGGGTTGAATCGATTCTTTTTTCTTTTAAATCGACTAAATACAATCTGTATCGAGCATGGCGCCGGCCGATCTGTTTTTATCGTTGTATTATCGAAGACTAATGCACTGGCCGAGATAACGCGGACATAAGAGCGGGAGCCGATAAACTCGGTGTGGCCATGTTAAAAATAGTTTACACGCTTAGTTTGTTGTCTGCTAGGGTTATTGGTTTAGTATTGTAATGGATTCTTGTGTTGTTGAAACTATACAAATTATACGAATAAAAATATTGTGCGGTTAATAATTACCAATTTATAAGCTTGCGTCATAAAATGTCATCTGAAAAAATATATTGACTTAATATAGAAATTAATTTAATGTGAAACGTAAAGATACGTAATGATTACCTACATCGGCTACATCAAACAAAAATATCCGCAAAGAATTCCCAAAATTATCGTATATTATCCCAATTATACCAAACTATGCACAGCCCTATACCAACGTTACCTACCACTTACAAATTTTCTAAATTCAAATCCCGGTTATCGTTCGAAACGAATACGTCTTCCTTATTTAAATTGTCATTACGAACTCTTTCGTTCGGCATTTATCGGCCGCGGCCGGCTCGGGGAGATGGCAATAATAAAAATTATCTATACAAATGGGCCCGGATTACTCGGCAACATAAATTTCTACTCGCCCAATGAGAGCTGCTACAAAAGATAAAGGGTCAACGATTTTTAGAGCCGTGTTTTTGCTTCGTTTTTAAATCGGCTGGTTGTTACCTCTATTAGGTGTTGAGTTGATGTGGCATGGACTTCACGGGTTGCCTTGTAGGGGAGAATACTACAATAATAACCACAACGCAAAGAAGTAAAGTCAATCAGCTTTTTAAATTAAGAATACTTGTATCTACCGTTTTAATTCCAAGAATATCAGGATTTCAATGAAAGACAAATCGGTTATATTTTTATAATCATCTTCATCATCGTCATATCAGCCTAAAGCAGTCCACTGCTGAAGGATAATATAATAGTAAGAATCTATAATTTGTGGTGTGGTTATTCCAAAATAAATCCAGGCTTGATAGAACAAATTCTAGCTACCTAGATTTAGCTAACAAAATCTGTAGAGTTGTGCACAGTAGATTCCTAGCTCGTAAAACAAGTGATTGCCAAAGAATAGAGAAATATTTTAAAGTCCAATCCTGTTAAAAAGTATAAAAAATGCTGAGATTCGGCCAGCTCGTCGGTATCGGGTGCTCACCGTGCTCGGCGAGACACCGCCACAGAGTTATTCGACAAAAATGCTAATTTTCAAATCTCCAACGCGTTCGCCCGCCCGCGATCCAAACGACACTGCACACTTTTTATTTTAAGAAACAAACCGATTTTTATCCCTTTACCCCTTTGCGCTTGCAACACTACTCTTTATTTTTTTTAAACGGCAATTTGAGCGGTAATTTGACGCAATCGACGATAAAAGTCACGTTATTCGATTAACATCGTATAAGTATTCGATCGCAATCGCAAGTTTTCTTTAATTATATAATTTACATTGTGGGGCCCGTATCGATTCCATCTCTCGGGTCTCGCTAGCAATTTCAAAGATACCGGATACCGATTAAACGTGAATTTATTAAAAAAATAAATACCGCCGCGTCCTCGTGCGTCGCTTTCTCGTATTTATGAAACAGCTGTAAAAAATATTATGTCGCGTTGATAACAGTGCGGGGACAAGTTTATGCGATTTATTCATGAATTCAATTGATTTCTTTCGATTTATCTTGGATCTGTTATTGTCCGGTTGTGCTTGGATACACAGTCGTATGTTATGAAGGGGTGTCAGGTAATAAAGTGTCATAAAAACAGTGTATAGGTTCATGAAAATTGTAGTAGTGCTAAGAACATCGGTATTAGATTGTAGCACGATCCATCAAACGCTCGTTAACACGTTCTTGGACGCGACGAGGCTCGCCCGAGTATATTTTTTTTAAACCAGTCGGGACTAGTGTTGGGCGCCTGTTTTTGTGAGTGGATCGATTGTCGGTAGTAATTGGTATGGGAGTAGCCGATGTTAAACATGATGTTTGACGGTGGACCGAGTTAATTATTTTCGTGTCGTAGGCGTGCTGCGACTGCTAGATGGTATCGACATCGAGATTGTGCTGTAATACAAAAAGGAAATGGATCGGTTTGACGTGACCGTTTCACTGTAACAATGCTTTGTTAGTTTAAATTTGATTCGTTTTCGTTTATTACGTATAGGTAGGTCCCGTCGCACTGTCATGTTCACATGAATAAAATACAGACAGCACGTCCACGGAATGCAAATAAACTAAAATCAAGATCACTCGATGCTAGCAGTTATAAATTGTGCTTTTATTTTTCTCAGTTGGCAATAACTATCTTCAATCTTTTGCGGAAGACCGTTATCGTGTGCATCTGTTTCGCGGAATGTCGCGGACTCAAATCAAATTACGCATTCGAAATTCGAACGGCGGAATCAAAGGCCAGGCTGTTGATATCGCCGCGTGCGCAATCGACATATTAATATTCGATCTATAGGCGTCTCGATGTTCTCGATTCGTATAATTAAAATCGAGATCGATCCGATTGGACGTCGGATTCCGTCACGTTATTCATCATAAGTACCGCCTACTTTTGACGCCTCCAGCGATGCGTGGACGCAACTTTTAAGCTGTTTATTTATGTGTATTATCACTTTATCATCAATTTCGCGGTGTATTACCATCATTGTTATTAAAACGTGTGTATTCAAATTATATTATAATCTGGTCTGGCGTAATCCTGGGTTATTAATCAAATCGTGGCACACGTGGAGTTATGGGGGGACGTATTATGAAATCGCATGTGTTTTTACTGAAGGTGCGGTGGGGGGGTCGACTCGTGAGCCCGTGCAACGTATCGTCGCGTTTTGCATAGATTTAAAAACTCGATAGTTATGCAAATGTCGAGACTGCCGTGTTTACTTGTTTCTGAGTTACGGCGTGCCACGGTAATAGACCCGCGCCTATCAGAATTAGACTTTTTTGTGTGTTAAGGAGTATTTTTAATGTTTCTGTGAATGCAGATTGCATGTCGAGAGGACATATGAGCGTTTTAGGAAATTGAAATTGTTTATATGCACCAAGCGCGGATCCAGGGGGGGGGTCATGGGGGTCATGACCCCCCCTGGGCTATTTCCTTTTAATTAGAATTATTATTGTAATCGAAACGGAGCCTGTCCTGACAGTGACTAGACCTTATTATACAGGGTGACCCAGATAAGGACGTCCAAACAAACATTTTGTACCCCTCTCTTCTTGGGCTATTCAAACCATCCCCATGTATGTTCTACGATTTTTTGCGGTTTAGGAGCTAGACGACATTTTAATATTTTTTTGGAAAATTCTTTTTTACATCAGATTTTGTAGATTTTTACTTTTTGTGTTGCATTTTTTGGAAATATTATAGATAATTAATCCTGGAAGTATGGTCTTCGATAGATGAAAATAACTGTCTGTCTTATGGTCACCCGAAATTACTTAAACTTAGTTCAAAGCCAAAAATGATGTTTTGCAAATTACATTGCAGATTTTCGGCTCTTAAAGAAAATTCACAGTAAGGGCCCAAATGACCTTAAAGTAATTTCAAAACCTTCCACGGACCCTCAGCTTTTTATAACAGTACAAATAACTAGTATTGTACAGGACATTATTCAGTGCAATTCAAGCTCGAACATGGTAAGGCGAAAAAAGCAATATTTTAGTACATAAGTGAACCCTAATGAAAATGAATTAGAATTATCTTTTATCAAGTTTTCATTGCAATATGAGCTCTTTGTCATGTTTATTATTTGCACAATGGTGATTCGGAGTAGTTATTACAGTTAGGTTAGGTTTTGGGCAGAACAGCGCCGTGAACTCTCCGCAGTAGTCGGTGACCTCTCGCTCCTGAACATCGTTCTCTCGATGGTCGGGAGCGAGAGTGCGTGGGAGGCTGTCGCCTCTTTTTGCGAGCACGTCATGCGAGGGAGGGAGGGAGAGGGAGAGCGAGAGGGAGAGGGAAGCAACTGCCTCGCTTGCCTCCAGGAGAAGACGCACCGGGCGCCGGAGGGCGCAAAATGACCTCCGGCCTCCATGAGTTGCCGGCCTGCGGGCGGTGGACCTAGGGGTAGTCCACCGCCCGGTCAGATGCAGGCCCGTGTAGGCGGCGCACGTGTTCCGCGCGCGCCACACTAGAGGATTCGGCGGCGCTTAGACCGCCGACGTAGACGGGACCCGCCTACACAGGTGGCGGGTCAAAGCCTGGCGAAGGCGCGAGCGAATCCCGACCGTGATGGTTTTAGCCGGTAGTAAGAGTCCGGCACACCGTCTTCCCCTAGACGGGGGATAGTCCATGAGGATTTCCCCACGATAAAAAAAGGGTAGGTTATGTTTGGTCTGGATAGGCAAAAAAAAAGTTAGGTTATGTTAGGGCACGCCGCTATAGCGGCGGTAAGTCCCGTGTGTGGAGGAGGAGAAAGGAGTGGCTGGAGAGGTGTCATGGGCACCACATTTCGGATAATGCAGGTGCTTTCTGGACATGGATGCTTCGGGAAGTACCTGTGTCGTATAGGCCAGGGAGACGGTGCCTAGGTGCCATCATTGTCAGAGCTGCCCCGAGAACACGGCGCAGCATACGCTGGAGGAGTGCCCAGCTTGGGCAGCGCAGCGCCGTGATCTCATTGCAGCGACAACTGCGGGTAGCCTCTCGTTCCCGGACGTAGTTCTGTCCATTGTCGGGAGCGGGAGTGCTTGGGACGCCGTCGCCTCCTTCTGCGAGGAGGTGATGACCGCTTCCTCCTCCCATCCCACCCGCCGTAGACGCACCAGGCGCAAAACGATCTCCGGCCACCATGAGATGGGGCCTGTGGGCGGCGGACTTGGGGGCAGTCCGTGGCCCGAACAGAGACAGACCCGAGAGTAAGTCGCGCGAGGTATTCCCCGCGCGCCTTGTTAGAGTCAGTGCGGCCGGTGAGTAACGGCCGCACCGGGTGGCGGGACCCGCCTTGTGGCGGTGGCGGGTCGATACCTGCCAGGGTGCGGAAGAATTCTCTGAGCGCCCCCGCGAGGTGGAGGCAGTCCATAAAGATTTCCCCACGAAAAAAGTTAGGTTAGGTTAGGTAAACCTAACTAAAGTTTCGTAATTTTTTTAAATTAGTAATGAACTCAAACTGTATTGAAAACTTAATAAAAGTTTGTTTTAATTCATTATCATCGGCTTTCACTTGAAAACGAAAATATTGCTTTTTTTTTCCTTACCATGTTCGAGCTTTAATTGCACCGAATAATACTAGTTATTTGTACTGTTTTACAGAGCTGAGGGTCCGTGGAAGTTTTTGAAATTACTTTAAGGTCATTTGGGCCCTTATTGTGATTTTTCTTCAAGAGCCGAAAATCTGCAACGTAATTTACAAGACATCATTTTTGGCTTTGAACTAAGTTTAAGTAATTTCGGGTGACAATAAGACACAGTTGTTTTTATCGATCGAAGACCATACTTCCAGGATTAATTATCTATAAAAATATTTCCAAAAAATGCGACACATAAAGAGAAAATCTACAAAATCTGATGTAAAGAAGAATTTTCTAAAAAAATATTAAAATGTCGTCTAGCTCCTAAACTGTTAAAAATCGTAGAACATACATGGGGGTGGTTTGGATAGCCCAAGAAGAGAGGAGTCCAAAATTTTCGTTTGGACGTCCTTATCTGGGTCACCCTGTATGACCCCCCCCTGACTTAAAGGCTGGATCCGCCCTTGATATGCACGGTAGTGAAAGATTGGCAAGAATCTCTGGTACAAAAAGTTATCGTTTGGGATTTCCTTTCTGGTTTGGTGAAGGTGTTGCCCTATTTAATCTCGATTTTTCTAATAAAAACCCTGATGTTTGTCACGATAATTAGGTACTATTATCATGCCGTTGTTAGATTCAGGCCCAGAAGGTAAAGTAGCGACAGTTTTGACCGATTGAGACTGAGATTATTTTGCGATCGTTCCCAAAAGTTAGTAAGGTACAATTGTCCCCATAATATTTTCTAATAAAGTATAACTTCTATCTTTAATTTTGGCCAGGCAATCATATACCAGGGATATGGATATTACTGGCAAAACATGACAGTGATTCAGTTGAACTTTTAATGTAACATCTTGGATTTGAGTGTTTGAACTAAAATAATTTTGTGTCTTGTAATTTGTACGTTATACACACATCAAAAGTGTCTAGGGATCAAAGATGTATTATTACCAATACATCTTTGATCCCTAGACACTTTTGATGTGTATATTTTAAAAACTATTATGAATAATTTTCACTGGAGGACATCTAACATACCATATTTGTATTGCAATTCAATGGTTGAATTTGACAAATTAAAGTTCAAAATATTATATTATTTAATATTATTGGCAAAATGCTGCGGCATAAAAAAATACGTTGCCTATCTATATAAGACATAATTGGAGTAAAGGATGATCTGCCATGAGCTTGATTTGCAGCGATAAACTTACTCCTTATCGAAATAAGATCCATTATCGACAACTCTGGGTATACGACGGTGCCCCAACACTACTTGGTTGAGGATTAGGTACAGGCATTTATGATCTTTTAAGCAAAAAAATAATAATTTATTAAATTTTTATTAATTATTATTATTTATATGGCAGAGGTGAGTGGCAACGCAGGGAGGGGTCGCCCTAGGAAGACCTACACTGACCTTATTGGTGAGGTTCTTCAGAAAGGTCAGGTGCGGAGTACTCGTAACCGGCGTGCTTGTATGACGAGATGTATGAACGTAGATGAGGCAAAAGGAGTATGTAAGGATCGTAGCAGGACTAGCAGGTGGCGTTCTATGGTTTCTGCCTACCCCCATGGGAAAAAGGCGTGAGTTTATGTATGTATTAAATTATAGTTAACAAACTTTTGCCCGCGACTTCATTAGTATACTTAAATGTCAGTATTGCGGAAACAGTCGCGGGATAAAAAGTATCCTATGTCCTTTCTTAGGGTTCAAACATACCCCGTACAAAATTTCATCAAAATCGGTTGAGTGGTTTAGTTGTGTAAGCGTCACAGACATACAGGCCACCCCCACGACGGAGGAAGTCCATGAGGATTCCCACCGGGATTAAAAAAGGCTCACCCGTCCAAAACCTGGCCGCAACTATAGTGCAGCTTAACCTCCCAAATCGAAAATTTTCCAGCCATAAACATCTCAAATTCTACAACACAAAAAAGTTAACACGTTTATTACGATCTGAATGTCAAAAGGACTCATGATAAATAACAAAGAAAGCAAAAGAAGCAATTACTTGTGAAATGTTTAATTTCCTCAGTCATATCTACATTCGATCGAGGGTACTTACTTGTGTTTTTAAATACGCACACCTCGTGAGGTGCGAAGGAATGGATGCGGCATTTTATTTTACTTTTATTTATTTATTGGCCTATCTACAATAATGTTACACTGTTTATCCTAATAATACAAGCAATATGATGCAAGTACATTATAGTGTACAGTATAATGCGATAGACACAGCATGCAAAAACAAAATTATAACATTAATAAAATTGTGCAGAAATAACACTTTCAACAGCTAGGGGGTAGTTTTAGAAACACAGTAAATACAAAGATGATAAGGTAAAAGAAGTCAATATGGAGGTTACTTTTGATGGACCTGGCACTTGAATTTTTCATTGCAATTGTTAAGAAGCCTGCAGATTCTGGGGGTGGGGGAGTTGGAGCCTGATACAGTCAGTGCAGCATTGTACAGTGTGGTATTTTGTAGGTACATAATATATGTATTTTTCTTTTTGTATATGACGTTCAAAAGTGCCTTCTAATGGCCTTATTGAAATAAACGATTTGACTTTATTACGATACTTTTGCTAAAGTCAAAGTCAAAGCATTTATTTTGCGACCTTTACCAGGTCGTCAGTCCAGCTCGTGGGGGGGCGTTCCCACAATACGACTTCCAGTACGTGGTCGCCACTCAAAAGCCTTACGACCACAACGGCGGTCGTTGAGTTTCTCAATTTTGAGAGCTATGTCGGTTACCTCAGTTCTTTTGCGGATCTCCTTATTTCTGATTCGATCTGGCAGAGTCCAGAGAGACCCCGAGCATAGCCCTCTCCATTGCTCTCGCAGCGACTTTGAGCTTCCTTATGAGGGCCACATTAGCAAATAATTTTTTCATAAATGGCGGTGCTACCATTTACTTGAGTGTATTCGTATTTTAATCAATAAGACGCTTCAGGAATTTCTCAGTATCAGCCTCGGAATATGGATTTGTGCCCAGTTGATGGCAATAGGCTCGCCCCCTATTACATGGGACTTAAACATTACTGGCGAAATGTGAGTTTACTAATAGGTACACCTCTGCCTAACCCTTCGGGGATTACAGGCGTGATATTATGTTATGTTCACATGCTTCAATTTCAATTTAGGGAAATAAACTTTTACCTTCACGAACAGCGATACCTTAACTCATGTCTGGCAGTGTTTAAAGTCTTTAAAGCAGCCCTCAGGGCTCAATATAAACTCTAAATGCTCGCCACTTAAAGTCGGTCAGCTGTAATTTTGTATGTAAAGTTAGCGCTACCGACTTTTAAATTGACTGGCAATTAGGCTTCATATGAAAACCATTGAGGTAGTATTTAATTTAATTAAATAATGAAATTTTCAAATCCTATTGTGTTACGTGACATACATAAATGGTTTAATGTTTACAATAGTGAGAGTTGCACTTCTATAAAAGAAGACCGTAATAACTCACCACAGGTGTACCCATTAGTAGTAAGTTGGTACACCCACATTTCGCCAGTTATGTTTAAGTCCCATGTAATAGGGGGCGAGACTATTGCCATCAACCGGGCAAACGTTCAGACTCCGAGGCTACTACTGAGAAATTCTGATGGGAAAACCCAATAACACTTTGCCCGACCTAGAAATCAAACCCAAGACCCACTAGACCAACGAGGCAGTTGTAAAGTTTAATAATACGTAACGTCTCGCTGATGGTGGCGCCTGTATTGGATCATTTGGCTCCCTTCAAAATGGTTGAGTTAAGTGGTGCTGATCCATGCGTCATGCTCGTGAGCGAGTGCTGTCAGTTGGGATTGGTCATCTCTTAACTGCCTTGGCTTACATCTTACTTCTTATTTTTTTCTAATAATTGTTTTATATTCATCTTCATTGTTTTCACATGTAAAATCAACAAGAATAATGTAACCAGGATTTTGTAAAAACCTAATTTAAAAGAGTGCCGTGGATTTTCTTGCTCGTTCTTCTCCATAGAGGCCTCCGTTTTGGAACGAGCAACTACATAGCTTCAATTTTCGGACTAACTGACAGACTCCTTGACTATTCAAAAGTGCCTGTAAATGGTCTAATTGAAATAAATGTTTTTTACTTTGACTTTGAATTTAAAACTGGTTTTCGTAAAAAAATGTATCAAAAAGTTGGAATCTTCAATATCTCCGTAACCAGAAGAAATTATCGATGATGAGTAAATGATTGTACGGACGGAACCCTTCATCTGTGAGACCGACTCGCACTTGGCCGGTTTTTTAAACTCACGCATCTCAAAGACTTGAGATGTGAAAGTGAGATCTTGAGATCATTCTCTCGATTACATGTTTGCTACAAATCTTAAAAACAAGATTGTTAATATGTTATGTTAGACTTTAATGACTCGGATATGTGTCTAAATAATGTTGATCAGCCAGATAGGCTGTTATTAAATGTTTATATCATATACCTATCATCGATAAACGTCCGCTTTGGAAACCCGTAATCTACCTATATACATATAAAAAGCAACCGTTACTGACTGATCTATCAACCAACACACAGCTCAAACCACTGAACGGATTGCGCTGAAATTTTGCACGCATATAGTTATTATGACGTAGGCATGTGCTAAGAAAGGATTATCCAAAATTCACCTTCTATCGGCATGAATCGGGGGTCCTAAATTACTTAATTTAACGCGAACGAAGTCGCGGGCAGAAGCTAGTAGGTTTATAATACAAAAGGTACATCATTGTCTTTCAAGAGATTGTGATATAATTACGACACTTTTTTAATAATTATTTAATACTTGACAATATTTCTATACCTCTGTCAAAGAACAGAATTTTTCGTATGCGGTAGGCAGTGCCCCACGACTATATCGCTGTGTAAGTGCGAGTTTCTCGCCCCCCCTGCCTAAGCCCAGCAACAAGATGATTAGTTCAAATGAAAATAAACGACCACTGTCCATTAAGATGTAAAGAGTTTGCATATTGTCCAGTGTTACCAAGATACCGCATCAAAACTACCAAACCCACCTCCTCATACATGTGGCAACACCTCATGAATATTAAATCCTACATCAATCATACACGGAGGTTGAGATTTCGCTATACGATTACAACCACTCGTTTGCCGGCAAGGGGTTGCTTTGACGATATTTAGTTAGCACGTAAAACTGGGTTAATTAAAGTGTGTAATTAATATTGTATAAACGTGTACTTTACGTACTTGAGTTCCGAGTGTTTTAAATAATCTTTTTTTAACGAAGGAATCGTATGTTACCAGTTGGATTGGAAAGCACTTTGACCTCTTTGGAAAGTATCAATACATAATTCGTTGCTAGTTTAAAAAAAATACAAAAAATTCAATCTGATTATAGCGTTAAATCTAACATTTTAAATCGTATCTGTTGTAATAGTAAAATCAAAACATTGCAATAAATTCTCCAAGAAACCATCATCCAATTTCTACGGTAGAACTTCATATTTTTTCCTCAAGCAACACCGAAGATAACGAACTAAGCGTGGCAACATTTATCGCGGTCTCATACCAACATCGCGGCTGTACGTTACTGTTATCGCGGGCCGCGTGGACATCTAGATTTATTCGTCATGAGGCAGGACGTGGACACCACAAGGAAATGTTTATCTACTACGTACTACGCTTACTTACCAACGTTTTTGCTCAACACGTCTCCATTGCAATGCAGAGTAATTTTTTGTTGGATTCTTTGCTTGATAAATTGATTGATGGATACGATAAAGCTTTTGAAAGGTGAAGAAGATAATTATTTCAAAATACGTATAAAAATGAAGCATTTATTTAATTACTCAGACTTTTGATCTTACATACATACATAAACTCACGCCTTTTTCCCCATGGGGGTAGGTAGAAACCACAGAACGCCACCTGCTACGATCCTTACATACTCCTTTCGCTTCATCGACGAGAACCACCTCGCGAGATCCTCTTACTTTTGATCTTGTAATCATTAATTTATTATTTACGGGTCCGAGAATAAGCTCTTAGTAAATCTTTATAATAAAAGCCAAAAGCTTATCAGCGTCATTGTTTAAATAAAAACTAACACACAATTCATTATAAAAACGACGCAGCATCTCATATTTCCAATTCAATGAATCAACAAGCAAACGAAGCGAAATGTCGTATCGTAACGAAACGGACACTTGTCCCCAGACTCAGCACAGCATAGGGCGTAACGATAGCGGAATCGAACCGGCGCGATATGTTAATGCGCGTCCGATCGTGACGCACGACGTTCATCCTGCCGGACACTTGCTGAAGATCACCACCTTGATATGTACTTGAGAATATTTTTTATGTGTATATAGCGTGGCTGTGAGTCGTTGGAGATTGTATTCAATGGGTTTGTTATGGTTTTTGAAGTAATGATGTGGAATGGGGTTAGGCGTTGTGATTATAAGGTTTGACTAAGTACGTTTTCTAAAGGCCTCATCACACCGACGCGGATAACTCGGCGCAGTCTCGGTTGTGTGGTAACTGCACTAGTATTTCGGACATCAGCTGCTCGCGTTGGTGTTGGCTGCTATCTCAACGCCTACAAGCTGACCAGTTAGGTGTGACCGAGCTTTTACTACAGTCGTTCTAAGCTTGAGATTTTTTCTCATCTTTAGAACTTTTTTGTCCTTCACCACTGCTTACCAATCTGGCATTGCAGTGTATGACTAATTGACAATGTAAAGCAATCAGACAGAATATACCTACATCTGAAATAATTTTACAAAGTCTTTATAAGTACAAGATTTAAGTATTTCACCAATCTTAGATTCAGTCTACAATCTAACAAATTTATTCTATCTCAGCGAACCAACAAAAAACTTAACAATACATAGTTTGGGAACTTATCTATAGGTATCGCGAAACGAGTTACTTACAGAACATCAGCTCTATTCAATTCATTCCCACTGTAACTATTAAACACCTATGATATTATCGTGCAGTCCACACGCATGATAGATGTACACACTCCCTAGCACAACAAACACAAATAAATCAAGATGTGTGCAACGATAATCTCGTCCGACTTTGTCACTCAACTCTTTGTTCGTAACATTTTTTAGTAGCTTTTTTGTTCTCAATCTGGCAACATTGGTAATGGCGGTCATAATGTTGTGTATGACGTTAAGATGACATGTTTAAAAAAAAATTAATAGATTTGTTTTTGGTTTAGATGGGAAAGATTGTCTTTTGTTTAGATTTTGTCTAAGTTGATTGACATTTTAATTATTTATGTTGTTTTATTTGGATTGCTGTAAGCGAGTACTTCGGGGATTAAGTTAGCAAAGTGCATACATGGGGTACTAAAAGGTACTTATTGTTATTTCTTAGTACGGTGATATAATTAGAGATTATCACTTACGTGCGGTTTAAAAAGATTTACACTAAGTAATTGTTAAGTTTTTAAAATGTTGCTTTACTGTGGACAATTGCCAACCATTTATAACTCTAAGTTTTCCATTCCATAAGTACCCATTTACTATATTTTTCCATTCTTAAATAACTTCTGAAAAGCAACTTTTCACAAGTTTCCCAGACGCTACTACTACCGCCATCTAGCGACCCAAAACAAAGTTACCGGTCTCATTACAGATTCTAAAGCGCAGGCCACACCGCCAGCTAGCGGGCGGGCGGGCTAGGCGGGCGGGCGAAGCGAACGAAGGAAACTATACAAACTACGCGAAATATTGGCGATCTAAACTATGGGGTTCACACCGAAAACTACGGACAGACGAGCGACGGGCGGAGCGGATATTTCGTTAGCTTAGCTCGTTAGGTTAGTCGGTAGCTCGTGGTGTGAACCGAAGTATGTAAAGAGGTGAAACGATGTTCGCCCGCTTAGCCCGCCCGCCCGCTAGCTGGGAATCGTCGGATATTTCGTTAGCTTAGCTCGTTAGGTTAGTCGGTAGCTCGCGGTGTGAACCGAAGTATGTAAAGAGGTGAAACGATGTTCGCCCGCTTAGCCCGCCCGCCCGCTAGCTGGCGGTGTGGCCTGCGCTTAAGGAAAAGGACAGTCCTCGATGTAAAACAAGATAATAATAATACTTAGACGGACATTAATATTCAATGAATACGTTTTTATCTCATGTTATCAGACAATCGGCTCATTTCAAGGTGTATGTCGGTCGCATGGCGTATGGTGACCACTACCATTGGTTGCGCGTGAGTTTTGATGGTGAATGAGAAAGGTCCATAGAGGCCTACCTCCGTTTTGAACCGAGCAACTAGCTTCAACTTTCTGACCAACTGACCGACTCCTTGACAATTCAAAAGCGCCTGTAAATGGTCTAATTGAAATAAATGTTTTGATTTTGACTTTGGACCTTTTTTTAAAGGATGGGGTCAATCATTACATGACAATGACCGAATAAAAATCACCAATGCAGTAATTAAAAAAAAAACATAACAGCCGTTATTCGACCGTTATTTTATCAATTTTATACTATATTTCAGAGGGGTACATCTCGTATTCCTAAAGAGCGTTCGCATTCTAATCTTAGTCCCAATCTGTCAATTATACCTCTAATTTACGTAATTTGATTGACAATGGTGCCGATTCCCTTGTTCACAAACTAAACTAAAATTAGACTATTTCTATCTTTTTCTATCCAATAGAACAAGAAAGAGACTAATGTAAATAAGAGCTGTCAAATTTCTTTCTAATCTTGTCAAATAGTCAATCTGACACATCCATACATTTATAATTGAAATACTATAACGTGTAGATTAAAAATACGGAAAAGTTCAAGGAAAACTAATTTGACATCTCTAACTTAGTTCTTAAATGTTATCGTCCTTTTCTTTCGCTGTATGTCAGTAAGAGATGTCAATTCTCTAAATTTAGTTTAGTTTGTGAACAAGGGAATCGGCACCATTGATTGTCACTGAGATGAGATTGCGACTAGATTTTATATCAATTGATTTTTCATCATCGCAATATCAATTTAATTAAATAAGAATACTCAAACATTATTGCTGCTTCGTCTGACCGTACGATACTTATTTCAAGATTGGTTTGGTAAAATATTTTATAAACAAACTGACGGATCTATTATACGCATAGTTAATACACGTAGGTATTGCACCTAATAAGTTATACGAAGTTACTTGATGAACTTTTCAATGTGAAGATTAAACACGACACGTGAAGGACTTCGCAAAGTCAGAACATAAATTATTCTACCGTTCACTTAGGTACGTTATATTTATACAACAAGTACCTAAACAAATATTTAATGAACAACCATATTTATTTATTTTACTATCTACAGATATACAGATAGTCTTGAGTGCACAGTGATTACGGTGAGTTATCAATGGAGATAATATGATTCGTGATCCGTGGTAGCGCGCGTTTTAGGTGATCACTCACGGGCGTCAGAATCACAGATTTGTATCACTGCGATTGTGACGCCACCGGTGCACGACTATTTTAATTGGACCCTGATCTCAGACCAGATAAAACCTCAACAAGATGGCCGCTTTGTTTTTTTTCCCCTACATATGTAGGCACGTGTATGACGCTTGTCGGCCTTGTTAAACCAAACGTTTAACATTTAATTCCGTTGCTTAATTCTATGAATTTTCATACGAGAAAACGCAACATGCATTGTTCTCCTGCATTCGTGAGGCAAGTTCGCAGTCAAAGGGTACACCTAATCTAACCAGCTCATTGTGGAGTTCTAGTCAAAACTATGCGGGCTAGCTTTCAACGAATACATGAGTTGCATGTTTCTCTCTTGTACGAACGCAATGACATGTTTATAAAGACAAAGGGCACAGATGTATATCATTTAACGAATCGACGTTCAGTTCCCGAGCGCTGCATAAACGACACCGAGTCACGCCATCTATCTGATTGTCCGGACAACCTTTCGCCAAGCCAACAATCACAAGCTTATAACTTATTTAGCGAAAAACAGAAGCTGGAGCGCGACTAACGAACCTCGATAAGCTCGCGTTCGGTATGACGCTAACATTAAGCTGCCAGATAAAGGCAGCATTAGTCGACCAATCGCGCGTCACCGAGCAATCGTAATGACCAATCGGAACGCGCGCACACTAGGATAGCGTGACCCGAACGCAATCCGATCCGAGCAGTGTTCGTTACCGCGAGATGGCGGTCGGTGCGCGGCCGCACCAATCGTCGCGTCCATCTCGCTGTCGTGCCCATATAATGATCTTCACAGGGCCAGGAGAATGAAGTTGAGCCTCTCATTAATTGGCGTTTTGAGTCGAGATCGCTGCGCGAAAGATAGGTTAATTCCTCGCTCGGTAGAGATCGTTGTCGCTCAAAAAGGAAGGTGAGCGAGCGTTTTCTGGAAATCAGATCCAATTACAACGGGGTCCGTTAAGTTTTTGTTCTGTTTGGCCGCGGGCCCGCTCACGATATTGATGGACGAGCATCGGCCGTAATGACGGATCAACCGTCCCGGGTGCGCGAACTTAATCTCGTCCACATTTCTCGCATTTGTTAAGACGAGTGGCCGGTGCGCGCGCCCCACCCACGCGGCGACATTTACATAGCGCGGCCACGTCTCAATTAGGAGCGCTAATGTATGCCTCGACTCGCGAGGCTACATCTGACTGACGTCGACAGATACGGGACGAAACGTGACGAGTGACGACTATCGCGGGACGTCGCCGCCAACTCACCATCGCACGGCTATTAACAACACTAATAGGAGTCGATATGGCGTGCATTCTTTTTGCTCAAACCTTTTACATTTAGGTGCGCAGTCAGTAGATTCTGATTTTTATTGTTTTTTGTTTCAGGTGAGGACGAGGAATGGGGAAACGAGAGCGAGGCGATGCCGGGAGAACCTCGCACGCCGAGCTCAGAGGGCGAGCGGGCCGCGTCCAGCGGAGGCGCCTCGCCCGCTTCAGGGGGCTCGCCTGCCGCCTCACCGCCTCGCTTGCGCCTCAACACCAGTCTTGCTACAGACCCCGCGCTGGCCCCGAGAGCGACAGCGCTCAAACATGAGCCACCTTCGCCGTCTCCGCCGCCGCCACCTGTGCCGCAAGCAAGAGACTACCTCGCACTAACGGCGGCCGCCTTCCCAGGACTTTTTCCTGCGACTGGTCCTCCCGGTTATATATGCAAGCCTTGCGGCATTCGCTACTCGTCTCTTAGTACATTGCAAGCCCATCAGGAACATTACTGTTCAAACAGACTGCCGAAACCAGCAGAGCCGAATGCCACGGCTGATCCAGCTGTAGACGAGTCCAGCAGTGAAGCAAAGACTCCACGCCCTGCTGGCAAACAGTATGCCTGCACGTACTGCTCGTATAGTGCCGATAAGAAAGTTAGCTTAAACCGACACATGAGGATGCACTCCTCTTCCCCGGTCAGTAGCGGAACCCCAGCGCCGACGCCGACCTCTAATGGAGAAGTCACGGAGGGGCCACCGGTACAAGACCGCTACTGTGCCGATTGTGATATCCGCTTTAGCTCAATCAAAACCTACCGAGCTCATAAAAATTTCTACTGCAGTACAAGGCAAGTTGTAAAACCAGCCTTAGCCGCAGCCCGGGGAGGTTCTGCAACGTCAGGGTCCGCGCCTCCCTCGCCTGGAGCCACGCCTCCAGCACAAAGTCAAAACCAGTACGCCCTAGCGTTACCCACGAATCCCATCCTCATAGTGCCCTACTCATTATTACGAGGCGCCAGTACTCTTCCAGGCACGACATTGCCCGACCCAGATACGCCATGCTTTCTGTTACCAAATGGAACATTCCAACCAATCAGTCGAGCGCTGTCAAACATGAATGCAGAAGGAAAAGAAAATGAAGTTTTAAAATCTGCCAACCGGCCTCGAGAACCCTCAAGGGATGGTGCGACTCCTCTCGATCTCAGTGTGCGACGATCGCCGGAATCTGTGGTGACTGATGAGCATGAAAAAGAGAATAGACTACGGTCGACGACTCCCGAGCAAATTGTATGTGCTCCTTCACTACCTGGGTCTCCAGGAACGCCATCACCCTCTCGGCGGTCTTCATCACCAATCGCAGAAAGTTCACCAAAGCGACGGAGATTGAACTCTAGAGGGCCAACTCCGAAACCTCCGAGTGTCCCGTCACCTCCTGAAGAGAAATTTACGCCAATAGTTCCTCCTGCGATTCTGCCTCCCGCTCTAGCATTGCGTCTTGCATCAGAACTACCAGTTACCGCGGCATCTCCTCAAGTGCTTGTGAAGCAGGGAGTGTCTAAGTGCAAAGAGTGCAACATTGTGTTTTGTAAATACGAGAACTACCGTATCCACAAGCGTCACTACTGCTCGGCGGGTGGCGGGGAGGAGCGCGCGAGCCCAGCACCTCCAGAGCCCGGTCCACCGGCACAGTACCGCCAGCTGATCTGCCTAGCGTGTGGGATTCACTTTAGTTCGCTGGACAACCTGACGACTCATCAATCGTTCTATTGCACTAAGCGAGAGACTCGGTCTCCTCGAAGCGTTCCTGAGGCTCCACGACCGACGTCGGGGTCGGAAGGTGGGTGGAAGTGTCCGTGCTGCGACGTGGTGTCGCCGACGGCGGCTGCAGCGCAGCGTCACATGGACGCGCACGCCGGGGTCAAGGCGTTCCGCTGCACCATCTGCCGGTATAGGGGCAACACGCTGAGAGGCATGCGCACGCATATACGCATGCACTTCAACAACAAGAAGCCTGCTGATTTACAGGTTGGTTTGTGTCATTAAATCTTATTATAAAATTCATTCACAATCAAGAACATGATCAGACTTGCCACATTACTAGATAATAATAAGTAAATTACAAAATAAATAGACAATATTCTTATTTACCTTTATCTCTCCCTTAGTAAAAGCCACTAAAAACAAAATTCAAACCAATATTAACCAAAACACCTTACTTTCCAGGAGGAGAGCTACATCGCGTGCGTTCTAGAAGAGGACAGCCGTGAGGCGACCTCCCCAAGCCCAGCAGTGGGAGGCGAGAGGGTACACCGCTGCGGCAGCTGCGCTTACACCTCCACATACCGAGGCAACGTGGTACGGCACGCCCGTCTCGTCCACGCAACCGACGAACCAGAAGAAGAACAGACCTCACCCGTTCCTCCGCCGACTGTGGCCATCGACATTAAGAAGGAACCAGACACAGAACTCGAAGAGACACCGAACTATTGCAAATCTTGCGACATCTCGTTCAAGTATGTAAACACTTATAAGGCTCACAAGCAGTTCTATTGTACTGCCAATAATCAGGACGCGACGGCAAATAACAACGTGCCTACGCCTGCAAGGGTTACTGATACGCCTGTACTATGAATTTGATTCTAAGATACTTGGCTTGCTGATCTGTTACGAGCGTGAGTTGCAGGAATGTTGTGACCCATTATTGTCGATATTTCATCAAAAATAACGAATTTGTTTTTTAAATTTCACTACTACTAGCGCCATCTGTTATCTAGAATTTGAAGTGAGCATGTCTGATAAAATGCTGGTGAAACATTACATTTTGATTTCTTTTTTAAGTTTTTTGTATAAAGTTTTTGATGAAATATCACTTCAAGGCAATTATTAACTGAAAGTCCTGCTAATATCAATATGTACCTACTTTGAAAATATTGCTCGCAAAAACATAAATGCTATGTTGCTTCACCGGAATTTCTTGTAATTATTCCTAGAATAAGAATGTATCCTCTCGTTTTGAAATAAAATTAAATTAAATGTGCAATAAATTAATGATTATTAAAATTAAACTTGTACTGCATATCAATGCCAAATCGATGTTTGAAATTTTCGATTCAATGTTATATTATAAAAAACTATGAAAAACAAGAATATTAATATTATAGCTTGCGTTACACCAATATATCAATATTGTAATGAAACATGTCTTGTTGTATGTAATTAACATACAAAAATGGCGTAACTAAAGCTAACTATATGTTTTTTCTTAACCCTTGAAAACTTTTTGTACTCAAATGAGGACGGGCTCATAAGAGGACGGACTCGGCTTATATGAGGACAGACTCAAATGAGTACAAAAAGTTAAAATTCTTAATATATTGGCTAATGTACATATAAGCCCTCAATACTATAAGATTTTTGTTACTCTGTTATTGTAAATTTCCTAGTTAAAAGTTAAACTTCGTCTTTGTATTAGTATACGGTTAAAAAATATTACCAAAATTGTAAATATATGTAAAGATATTACTAAATATTATTACCATTCGTTCTAAGTGATTGTTCGATTTTTGTTGTTAATTTTTGTTTAATATTAATTAATTATTAGGCGAATTTATCTACTCCTAAAAGCAGGTGCTGATTCCATAACGCGGTTTAATTTACCAGTGTCATTATTAGATACAATATTTTTTTTACGAAAACTTTTTCTACCGTTCTAAACGCAAGAGCGGTATCGCAGGAA
Organism: Hoplodrina blanda; assembly: GCA_949316365.1. NCBI lineage: Eukaryota > Metazoa > Arthropoda > Insecta > Lepidoptera > Noctuidae > Hoplodrina > Hoplodrina blanda. The sequence continues at coordinate 16,000,894 of OX438581.1, forward strand.
ATGCTAGTTTCAAGAAAATTTAAGCTTTGTAAATAAGGATATTTTTCTTTACTTTACATATTGATTTTATGCTCATTAAATGGAATTAAATGTTTTAAATAAGATACCGCTGTTTGGCTTAGTTATTCCGATGCCATACAAATCAACTTTACAGTTTTTATTGAGATTCCGCTTTTGAGTTTAGAACAGCAATTTTGCAATATTCAATTTTTCTTTAGCGTGTCACTCAAAATTTATTTGCTTTTCTGATATCATTAATTAATTCGCTAAGAAATGGAGAAGATTTTCAATAAAGTCATACTAAGTATGTCAAAAATCTAAATCACTAAAAATCCTTAAAGTGATGGCCCCAATAAAAATAAAACCAAGTTTTCTTTTCGAAAATCTTCTCCATTAACTTTAACATCTGAAATTACTAACAGTTTTATTTTAAAGTTTTTAATGTCCTACCTACATTTACAACAATGCAAACATTTTACAATTTAGAATGATATTTTTCTTTGACATAAACAGTGTTTAGATCACTACAGTATTTATCATTCCCCGAACTAAAATTATCAAAACGTAAGTGTTATAAAAAAAAAGTGTGCCCAGTATATTTTGGTACGTGGCAGAAAAAGGAACTAAACATAAAACGTTGGCCCACGAAGGAAATACGTTTACTTCGTGCATTCGCCACTGCATACAGCGCCACCCCGAAATACCAAGATATATTGAACACCCAGTAAAATACCATGTTTTGCCAATGCCAAAGCATCGCTAGATTAATCGTAATTTGCATTTATAGTTATCTCATTAAATATAGTCGTAGATTAAGTGACTACAAGACTTGTTCCCTACGTATAATTATTGTAATTTGTGTAACTTTTATGTTTTGTCTGTCTGTAAAGGAATGAGTCTCGAATCAGTGTTGCGATTAAAAATATAGGTACAAAACAAAAATTATGTCGATCTTCCATTATGACGTATTTAGTGGACAGTGGTTGGCAGAAGTGACTAAAATATGAGACGTTAACTTCAAACTAAAATTCAGCAAATCAATATGTAAATTATGTTGCTGGTAACACTGCTCGCAAAAATGCGACATTATTCGTAGTTTTTTTTTAATAGCTAAATAATGAATTTAAAAAATAAATTGACGTTTTCCAAGTCACTGCTGCAAACGACATTTCAATTCAGTAGAATATAAACGTAATAAAAATCATGACATTTTATGTAAAAGACGGAAACACAGCATCTGATGTTACGTGCCATAACTGTGTTCTCAATAAAAACATAGTTTTTAAATGTAGGGGCGTCATCTCGAATAATAACCCTATTTGTTTCGTATGTTCAATGGATGTTTTAAATTATTAGAATTTTAAAATAATAAATACAATAAAAAATAAGACATAAGTATTTGTTTATTAAAAAAGTAATCTAATGAGATTATGTTATTTTTATGATTATTTTTTCGACGTGGAAATACCATGAGATTTTAATGCCATCTATGTTCAGACTTCATAGAAGTTTTTTTTATTACTACCTTTTGATATGTCATTGACATGTCAAAGACGTCTTGCGTTAAACGACTCAATTGGTTAATTATTATTGACACAGCCAATCAAATAAATACTTTTTATGAACTGTCAGACGCGATTCTCCCATACATTTTGTATCGCAAAAATTAATAGTGATGTCACATTTTTGCCAACTCGATTAACTGTTGATTAACATTGATAATTTGTCCGATTTTCAGAGCTAAAATAAAGTGTTACTTTTGAGTAGTTATGTCTGTAATTATTGATTAATGGTGTCAATAACCCGTTTAATAATTTGCTCTATTTATTACTTACTATTCATGCAAAATTTTGACAGGTCAAAGACACATTGGTGTTACGTTAAGCCAAACAATTACATATTGATTTCCTGTTTAAGCACAAAGAAATAAAAAAGTAGTTAGTTAGTTACTTCTTAAATAATTTAAGACATCCATTGTGTACGTACCAATGTTTAAAATGCAACATTATTATAATAAGACGTTGAATTAAAGTGATAATAACAATTAATGAAAAGTAAACTGATGTAGGCATACAATGATATTGTAAAAATACCGCCAGACAATAAATTATTTATCACATATTATTAATTATCTTTTATTTCCCTCCATAAACGGACCAAAATTATATTTATTGGGACTTTTTTCTGTAGGCTTCAGAGCCTGACAGCCAGTGCCAGAACCCAGGCACATGTTATAATTATGCATCCCTCAAGCATATTTGCCTCGTTGGTCTAGTGGTTAGTGACCCTGACTGCAAAGCCGGAGGTAGTGGGTTCGATTCCCACCCAGGACAAACTTTGTGTGATGAGCATAATAAAATTGTTGGTTCTGTGTCTGGGTGCAATTTATCTCTATTATGTATGTATTTATAAATTATATAAGTATGTATATCAGTTGTCTGGTTACCATAACACAAGCTCTGCTTACCTTGGGATCAGATGGCCGTGTGTGAGTTGTCCCAAGATATTTATTATTTATTTATTATATTTATTTATATTTCATGAATAAAAATAATATCTCTAAATAAATATTTTTTTAGTTAAATGCAAGGTTCTATATGTATTTACTGAATCACCCAAAACGAACGACCAATTTAAAATAAATCGCACATTATAAAATGCAACTACTAGCGCAATCTCTGTAAATTAATGGGAACGTTTCGTGAGATGAAATAGAGGGCAGCACTAAAAACTAACAAAAATACTTTATGAAATTCTCAGGAGTTCCTCAGGGTAACATGTTAGGTACCCTTTTATAATCATTTTTCACAACAGATTTCTTTTTCTTTTTGTCGACCACTGCAACAATACAAGTAATAATAACATTTTATAAAATTAGATTTTAACAGTAAGTGGATTTGGCTACGAAGGCTTCCATTCTGTACCACCGTACAATATTTAACACTACATATTTAGCAAAATACGCAAAAAAGGCGTTTCTGAAACGGGGATCCTCAATTTTTTATTTTATTTATTTTTATTATTTGTGTGATACACAATCTGTGAAAATGTTCATGTAGGTATCTACCTATAACGGTTCGAAAGATACAGCCTTGTGACAGACAGACAGACAACGGAGTCTTACTAACAAGGTTCCGTACGGCACTTTTTGTTAACGGCACCGTAAAAACAATGGGTAGAAATAAAAGCCAATAATCATACACAAACTAGAAAAACTTATCCTAATCATTAAAAAAAGAATGAGTTATTTACCGGTTACCTACCTACCTAAAAAAGGAAAAGACAGATTAAAAATCATGTCCTTGAACGTCTTGCTGCATAATTTTATTTTTGTAGGTAGGTACCTAAAGCTTTTGGAACGAAGTTCCTTATCGCTAGACGGAAAAAATCAAGACCAAAAGTTGTAACGACACTTTTTGCTATAGTTGTAAGCCGTGCGGCGTGCGCGTGTTTCTCTGTCTGTCCCTCCCATATAACTTCGTTCCAACCGGGTGTCCCTTGACTTGACACCTCTCAAGTTTTTTATTTAAATCTAGCTCTCCCCGCGACTTCAATCGCGTGATTTTCCTTACGGATCCCTAACTTTTTTGAAAATATAATATAGCTTCTGTCATCCGGGGATAGTGTAGCTTCACAACCGTGAAAAAATTTTTCAAATCGGTTCAGTACTTTCGGAGCCTATTCAATGCAAACAAACAAACAAATCTTTCCTCTTTATAAAATTAGTATTAATACAGATGTAGGTTATCTGTTTATTTATTTTTACTTCATTTTACTACTGCAACGTTTTATTCTTTTTGCTAAACGAAACGGCACGGCAGCATTGCAGCGCTTTACGACAAGCGTGCACCGGCCGCGGCCTTTACACCGCGCATGCGCGAACACATCATTGATTAATGTTCCTTCCATAGTCTCGTCCTCTCGTCTCGTGACGCCAAGGAAAATTTATCAAAACAAGAATATTTCTTGACCTATTGCAATTTCGAGTCAATTTATTTTATCTACTCATATTGTGTTTGTGCTAGTGTTTCGGATTTCGGAGGAAGGACAAAGGATGGCGATTGAAAAGGTGAAGTCGGCGGCCTCGACTACTTATTATGAGAACAGTGTTTGGAAGACTCCAGCCTTCAGGCAGACCATGGTGGAGAAGCTGTAAGTTGGAATGCTTTCACTCAAAAAGTTTTTCAAAACTTAATCATATTTTTCCAAAAAAAAAGTTCTCGATGTACAGTATCTACCTACCTGCAAAAAAAATGCAAGGTACTTCAATACTGTAGGTAGGTAGTACCTATTTCTGCCTATAAAATATCGATATTTACCAAAGAAAATTAACGGTTTTTCATTTGTTCTTTCTTTTTTTACTTTTTTAATCATTGCTGGCGCACTAAAGTTAAAGATATGTACTTAGGTAATTTTCGTCGCCTATGCTGTGATGTTTTTTTTCTGTGCCTATATACGTAACAATATACATACCTAGATACTAGACTGGTGTCCTGGGTGTGTCCAGGATGCTTAGGGTATACGTACAGTCAGCAACAAAAGTCGATTAACATTTATGATTTTTTAATTAATCCTAATATTTAATAAGTACAATATTATAAAAGTAAAACGCAATGAATATAAAATTAAGATATAATAAACCCTTACTTAATGTCTGAAATTCTGAAAGACAGTACCTACATTATGTGTTTAGTGTCTGTTTAAATGATTTAAAAAAGTAACATTGTTAATCGACTTTTGTTGCTGACTGTATCTATCTAGGTACAAATATTTATCTGCAAAGGTACGGTCGAACAAGCTATTTGATTTAGAGACAACGATAATTGGGTAGTTGACACCAATAACCAATAATTCCAAGATATAACACCACGCCTGTAATCCCCGAAGGGTTTGGCGGAGGTGTACCTATTAGTACACCCACATTTCGCCAGTTATGTTTAAGTCCCATGTACCTAATAGGGGGAGAGCCAAGACATGATATAACTTCTCTAAAGAAACACTTTATTTTAGCCCTGAAAACCCGATTTATTTTCAACTAGCTGTCCGCCGCGGTTACACCCGCGTCTTTGGTTACTGCTCCGCTCCCGTAGGTCGTAGCGTGATGGTATATAGCCTATAGCCTTCCTCAATAACTAATCTATCTAACACTGAAAGAATTTTTCAAATCGGACCAGTAGTTCCAGAGATTAGCGCGTTCAAACAAACAAACAAACAAACAAACACTGCAGCTTTATAATATTAGTATAGATTAACTGTACAATTTGATTTTTAATTGCTTTTAAATAAAGAAATAGTTAGTCAATCGAGTCGGCACAAAATCAGTTTTGTATGGCAACAAAAGACAGCTGTGACGTCAGCGTCACAGCTGTCTTTTGTTGCCATACAAAATCTATGGGAGAATCGTGTTTTGATAAAAAGTACGTCAATTGATTGGGGTGTCATCTAGCCCATTATCTTTTAGCTGCATTGCCATTTATTGTTATTTTGTGTTCTCTTTTTAAATCACTCTAAATAGGTTTCAAACTTATTAAACACCACAAGCTTAAAAGGATTGACACTCGAAACATCGTTTAAAAGTAGTTGCAAGTTAGCTGGCTGTGTACCAAATGGTTTGTTCGACTGTACCTCCAATGCAAACTGAATGACGCTTTGAATGGAATCAAAATGGCCGCCATGTCAATCTTAATATGATGAAGAATGCTAACTGGCTACTGACTATAAGGGTCAGTTCACACCGAGACGCGACGCGACGCAACGTGACGATATTTCGACTTCGCGCTGCGCCGCTAGACGCATCGCAACGCCGGCGCTCTTGCACGTCGCATGTACCGGCGATTCACCGCTGCGTCGCGATGCGTCGCTCTACGCCTCGTGATGCCTCGCGGCGGCGTAGAGCGACGCATCGCGACGTAGTGCTGCGTGGTGTAACGTATTCTAAATTCTCACAATGAAATGTGTATCTTTTCGTGTAGAAAATAAAGTTATATTTTGAGTCGCTCTTTTAAAGTGTGCAACTGTGCACGCAGCGTCGCGTCTCGGTGTGAACTGACCCTAACGCGTAGCCCGTGGGGGCATTAATGAAAAGTCGAGATTGAAATTTATTTTCATTCAAACTTTCAAGTCTTTATTTTTCGAATTGAATGAACCGATTTTAATGAAACTTCCTACTTAAAAGCAGGATACATAGGTCTAAAAAGTTAGTTGAGAACATTTTCGAAATATTTTATTTAAAATAAATTAATTAAAAAATATTTTTAAAAACAAGCTTTAATTTAAAATTCTACAATCTGATTATTGAACATTGTATTGTCACCAGAGCTCTTTAGCTCTAGCGTATGCATTTCAGCTCAATCGGATAACAACAAATGGTCGAAAAATGGTTTGCAAATTTTGAAAGAACTTATTTACATACATACCTACTTACATACGAACAGTGCAAGCTAAATAAAAGCTTGTAAAAAAAGATAATATTGGAAATCTCTGTTTCCGTAACACAATTTTTTGAAAATGTTTTCAACTAACTTTTTAACAACCTTGAATGAAATGCCGTAAGCTGTTTGTAAACGCTTCTAAGTCATGTTTATTTTTATTTTTTTACAGCAACAACGTCATTGAGGAGACAGGGGTGCAACTGCAGTGCACCGGTCTAGAATTAGAGAATGGTGTGTTCCAGAAAGTCAACAGCAAGCCAATGTATATGATCTTGATCATTTGCATCATCGAAAATATTAAAGAAATGGGTTAGTAACATTATATAAATTTACAAAAAGTGAAAAGTGAATGACTCATTACGAAATATCAATAAACCGCTTGACGTATAAAGATGAAATTTGTCACGGAGGAAGTTCATAGTTTGTAGACGTCCGCTAAGAAAGGATTTTCCAAAATTCACCCCCTAAGGGGATGAAACGGGGGTCCAAAGTTTGTATGGAGAAATCAACTTTGACGCAGACGAAATCGCGGGCAGAAGCTAGTCTGTAATAATACATATATTAAGGTGAAGCAGTTTTTCGATGCCTTTTAAGTTTCCCCTTTTCTCTTATGTAATTTGTATATAGCAGGGGTTATATCGGATTATAGCGCCCCCATTTTTTCACCTACCTACTTAAAAACCACTTAATAGATGAAATTACAAATCGCTCCTCAAGCTCTACACAACGCCCAAATTTTTTTTCTGAGTCTCTTACGACCCACCTTTAGGCCTGCAGCGCCCACAAGGGGGCGTTATCGCCCACCTTAGGAAAGGCTGGTACCTATATAGGTAAAGTCAGAAACAAAAGTCGATTAACAATGTTAATTTTTTATATCATTTAAACAGACATTAAACACATAATTTACTGGCTTTCTGAATTTCATGTAGTAGCTAAGGGTTTATTACATCTTAATTTTATGCTCATTGCGTTTTATTTTTAATATTGTACTTAATAATTAGGATTTAAAAATCATAAATGTTAATCGACTTTTGTTGCTGACTGTACCTTGTTATTTTATGTGCTTGTCATTTAATGAATTATAAATAATTTCAGCGGAGGAGGGCGTGAAGGCACCAGGACTGGACTTTACCAACCCACACACCCATGAATTAAGTGATTTCGAAAGCTTGCTGTTGCTGTAAGGGCGTGGCGCAAAAATCATCATCTTTTTTCAATCATACTTATGTATGGAAACCTACATTAATTTTCTGCTTCATAATACTTGAATATAATTAAGCGCTAGCGCGCACTGGTGACTATTGTCAGCGTGACTGTTTTGTCACTCTTATCAAGTCCGTGGATATGTATGGAGATGCGCGCATGTTACGACGTGACAACTGGGTGACATCTCCATACATATCCACGGACTTGATAAGAGTGACAAAACAGTCACGCTGACAAGTCACCAGTGCGCGCTAGCTATAGTTGGTCGAATGTTGAACACCTCTGTCTTTCGGGAACAGTGAAATGATATAAATTTTCCAAACTTATTTGTTGTGGCAACACTAAATTGATGTAGGTTACCATACTCATTATCATCATTAATATTAAAGTAATAAGTAAAAAGAATAGTTACCATTCGAAACGAAAATTGAAATTGAAAACTCTGAAGATCTCATCCGATTTGTATAATCAATTATATGTATACGCATGTAATTAATTTATGATATAATAAAAAAAAAACACACAAAACTGTAAAAATGGTTTTTTATTTTACCTGCCACTTATACAGCTAACATTGTAACAAGCCGGATTTGACAGCTATCAAAATCCTTTGTGTAGTGTTGTCAAAACGTCTTGTCAAAATATAAATCGGCAATTAATTCGTGTTTGCGAGTGTATTTTTTCAAAATTAAGTTAAACTTAATGTTTACAAGTGATACTCGTTGTTATAGTGTATGGGTAACATAGTAATTATTCAGGATTGTGAATTGGATTTTTCAAATTATTACGTAGGAGAAACGTCAAATCCGGCCTCTTAGAACGTTAGCAGTTTAGATAGTTATTTACAATCACAGTAACTTAAAATTGAGTCGTATTTAAAAATTGGGTACTTGACATCACCAAACAAATGACAGCTCTTAATTTATATATTTTGTATGGCAATAGAAAACTGTGACGTCACTTATTGGCGTCACTTATTAAGTCAATTGATGAACTATTTATTGAGTTCAAAGCATCTAAAAATTTAATTTTACTGTTATTTGAAAATAAAAGATTTCTCCAGGTTTTTCCAGGTCTAAAATAAAGTGGTTTTTTAAAGAAGTTATTTCTTGGAACTATTAGATAATGTTGTCAACTACCCAATTGAGTCATACAACTAGGAAACCGGATAAAACCGATTCAATCCGGACTATTGTCATCTGATGACTCTTCTTCCCTATATTGTTCCTTAAACTGTTCCGTATCTTCATCTTCTCCATAATAAAATCCATCATCACTGTCATTTTTATAGCCTGGATCGTTGTCAACCTTCGTACAATGTACTAGGTTTCTGCTATCCGATAGGTCAGGATTTTCTGAGAGCACTTTAGCTTTGTATTTAGCGTACGCTTCACCATATCTTTGGACATCTTCCTTGAATAAGTCTGGTGGGTCGTCGTATATTTTATCTTCGCCTGTGTCACTGGATAGGTCGTCTTCTGGAAAGGTTATCAGAACAATGTATTAAATGTCAAAGTCCTTGTTTATGGCTGATCATTACAGTTTAAACAATTTCAGCAATCAGCTAACAAAATTGAATAACTAATGTTTTTAAAATTGTTGGTACTTATCGTAAACTAATATTATGAAGACAAATTCTCAAGTATTTATTAATGTTAGGGACTTACTGAAATCTAAGTTAAGTTGGCAGTTTTATTTTTTTTACTGACTGCGAGAATACATACCTGTTGCGTTTCTACTAAAAAACACACACAAAACCATAAATGTGTTTTACCAAAGCTAACACATCAAGTGTGTAGCTAACAGCTAACTAAACAGGCTTTTAGTTCAGCTAAAAGAAATCTGTCCATATCAAAAATTATTCTCATTTTTCGAGGTATTTGTTTTGATTCTGGATAATCACTGTTTAATTTAAAATTTATTTATACATTTTATTCTAGAATAGTAATAGGTAACACATTTGACATATTGAATTAGTTTAGAGATACTGAATTTAATAAATAATAATAATAATATTTATTTATTTCTCTCAGAAAGGTACAATTTGGTACGTAGTATCTAAGTTACAGGCGAATTCAAACCTTTGTGAGAGCTGGAGTCTATACTGGGTTCAGGACCTGTATTACAGATCTCCAGGCTCGCACCCTCAAGATTACAATATTAACTTGCACATACGTAAGTTACTACATTGTGAAAAGCTAAGGGTATTGAGAGGAACAGAACTTATATAATAATAATAAAAGAAAATGAGGTATGTGTGTAGATGGGGAGTGTTGTCTGTGTGAGTGGGGGTGTGTCAGTGAATTCTATGATTGTGGTTTCGTTAAGAGGATGTAGTGACAAAGATAGAAAAGGGTAGGCTTAGATGGTTCGGTCATGTTGAGAGGATGAGGCGAAAGGAGTAAGTAAGGATCATAGCAGGTAGCGTTCTGTGGTTTTTGCCTACCCCCATGGGAAAAAGGCGTGAGTGTATGTGTTGTGGTTTGGTTTATTCTGACAGAATGTAGTTCATTTCATTTGTTTTTCCACTTACCAATATCCACTCTCTCCATAGCTCGCACCATGTCATCTACGTCTATACTGCTAGCCTCGGAGTCGGGGTACTCATTCCTCCAGTTATTCTCGTCATTAGAATCATCATCATCTTCAGCTTCATTTTCTGAATCTTGGGACGGGTCATAGGAATCTAGTATTAAGCCTGTTTCTACACTGTAATGAAATTTTTTTTTTTTTTTTTACGGTCTCCAACAAAGGATACGCAGATACATTACATTTGGTCAAAATTCAAAATGCAAAAAAATAAAAGAAAAAAAAAATATTTCTCGATTAACACAAAGCAATGAGGTCTCCATTGCTTTGTATAAGTCAGATATTTAAAAAAAAATGACTAATAATATTGCAATTTTAACTACAATAACAGCCAATATTGCCCAATATTTTTCTAATATCATAATTAAAATTACACATATAAAACTAGAAATAAAATAAGCATACCCAATAAAATGATCAATCATGTCTATATCAAATTCGTGCTTCAAACTCGTATACAGATCATACGCATATTGCACATTGCCATCCTTGTCATCAGTCTTCTGTAGATCTATTAAATTCAATACGTCTTCACTACCCTCATCTCCTTCATCGTCTTTTAACCCTCTACTGCAGTTGACAATCTCGTAACGACTTTTCATTGCAACCTCTTTTCGTTCTTTTCTCAATTTTTCAATAATTGTGTCAACATTTGGCAAAGATTGCTGTTTTAGGTCTGTCTTTGGGAGTAAGTTTTTGACATGTGTGGTTTCCTGGAAACATGGAAAGTTTTTAAGTAAGTATAAAAAATTGGATATTGATAAAAATGTTCTTCATACTTGGACAAACTGAATATGACTTCTACAGAGCATGATAGTCATTATAACAGTAGACTATCTTTATGTAAAAATCTCGCATCACAATGTTTGTCCACAACTCTGGCACTACATAACAAATTTTTATGAAATTTGGTTCACTGTCTGCAATTTAGTCAAACTATAGTTTTATTGAGAACTATTGAGCCACAGCAACGCGTGGCCTGGCTAGATATAGACTTATAAACTTTTATATAGACTAGACGAGGATACTTCCGAGTACAAAACTAGTCAGGCAATAGATCAGATGCAACGAGCATAATATGAATATTTAAGCAGTAAACAATATACGCTATAGGTTACTACACTACACTTTGATCTTAGCCAAAAGGACGAGAAGTGATGAGATACGTTATTTATTGTATAACAGAACAGAAGGCACCTTCATATCGTTCAAATCTGATAGTTTGTAATGATTCAAAGCAATAATGTTTACCTGATCTTCAACAGTTCCTCGAAACACGAATAGTGACGGTGATATTTCTTCCTTATCAGTTTTAATTCGTTTGCACATGAGCACCAGTGTATCTTGTGGGTTCTCTTCGAGCCTTCGTTTCACCCTCAACACTGTTGATGAAGCCATTCCGATTGTAATATTTTATTTAATTTTAATCCTTTGCTGCTGAAAAGCGCGCCTTTTAATGCTATTTTGCGATTTGTTTTTTTTTTTACAATACATAATTACATATTGACATTTTTGACATTTAATTACATTTATTGCCAGCTTCAAAATTTAGTGTGTGTAGTGAATAGGGATTTAGTGGAATCTTTAGCATTAATTTAATGTGTTCTGTGTTTAAACTACAGTTACAGTAACCGACAGTAACTGAAACTGAGTCGTTTCATGTAATATTTATTCTCGCAGATAACCAATGAAAGTAAGGTAGCAACTAATAAGTATGTTGGTAAAAGTAAGAAACTGGAACGAAAATATACAGTATTGCTAGTTTAAAAACAACCGTATGTTTTTAGTACAAGTGCGTTGAAGACAAAGAAAAGAAACGTACCTAATAAAGACACACATTTGATTATAATCTGTGTCTGTCAGTGGTCCCTCCCCCAGGTGCACTTGCGACTCCGCGCCTCTCTCTCTTTTGGAAAAAACAAAGCGTTGCTGGCTCGCTTCTCTTATTGAGCGCTTTACAATTCATGATTCATATTGTTTTTTATTTCATTACAAATGTATCGATAGGCGGCATCTTTTATACAGTGGTTCTAGCTACGTATGGATAATTTGAAACAATTCAACACAATGACTTCAGACGATAATTGGAGGACTCAGGCCTTCCGGCAGAGTGTGGTGTCTAAAATGTAAGTATTACAAATGAATTTCACTGTGTTGTGTACCACATCCATTGTTATTTAGCGATCAGGGCTTAATGGAGCGATGTTTGGTGTAAATTAAAAGACTTAGAGCTACAAAAATTAATCAAGAAGTATTTTGTATCAGGCCTATTATTTTACAGATTTCATTTAAAACATTAATTGGGATAATAGTGCCTAACAATATAAATTATAGGTACATAAAGACATGACACCAGGAAAATCTAACTTTCTTCACAAAGTATGACTCACACTTTTACATTCAAATTTCCCATGGGTATACCCAGACGATACCTGCTTCATGACCCCAATTTGGAAGTCATTTCAGTTTTATTATCATAATTTTATTTTTCTGCTTGCTATTGTGTATCTGTAAGTAAAAATACATCCTTATGTTGTAACTATTGCATGTTGTAAATACCTTCTTCATAATTATCTTATGTATAGATCAGGGGGCTTGATTACACCCAAGATCAACATTTTGCTGATGAAACCCTGTGCGACCTACCAGTTACATACTTCTTAAAATTTAAAAAAAACAGTGTAGCTCAGTATACAATCAACATGAAACTTAAAAATATTCTTAATTACACTTATTTATATAAGTGTGAGGTTTAATTACTTTGTGCAGTTTGCTAAACATATTTTTCCTTGCCGGGATTGACAAGACTAATAGCCGCTATCAACCAGTTGGCCATCCCTGGTATCATGATACATCTGTATTACTTTACCTACCTATATTATTAATTAGGAACAGATGTTTATTGCTGCATCAGAAAACTAGGTACTCCTAACTTTCTATGTTTTCTTAGTGAGGAGGTAATCCAGCGTTCTGGAGTCCAAGTAGCAAGGAACAGCAGCGAGATGGAGAACCACGTGTTTATGAAGGCGAAGACTCGCGAGGAATACATGAATATGGTCGCCAAACTTATACTGCATGTGAGAGAAATGTGTAAGTGCCACTATCTTGTGTATTTACGAACTGATTGGTAAAAATTATCTTTAGACAATGGAAAACCCAAAAGATAGAATCGAAAGATTCTATTTATAGAAGTCTTTGTAACAATATAACTGTTTTCCCTAATGGATTAAGCAGAGTTTTACCTATTATAGTTTCGTAGATGGCATGTTTGGCGAAGCGACTGAGCACTGACTGCTGGGTTGTATGTTGTAGATTCAATTCCTGCAAATATGAAAGATTTGTATGGCCTACAAACTGGTGTTGTGTTGTTTATATGTTTATCAATACACCCACAATATAGGACAAATTCCTAATATGGGGCAACATCTAAAAACAATAATTGTAAACAACATCAAGTGCTATGTTTAAGGCTATGTTTTCAGACAAAGTTGTGGGCAGAAGCTAGTTATAAACTAATAGTTACAATAACTAAATATTTATGCAAATTAAGTAGGCATATTAATGGTGTTATTAATCTACTCATTTTGTATTCCAGCACAATCCAAACAAAATCAAGGTCAGCAGCAAATGCAAGGCCCCAATCAAGGCCAGCCTGGGCCAAACACCCAGGTCCAGGCCCCCCAAGGCCAACAGCAACAGGGCCCCAACAATCAGGGGGGCCTCACACCAGACCCAATCAATGCTCTCCAAAACTTAGCTTCACAAGGATCCAGGAATCAAATGATGAACATGGGTCCCCAAGGCCAAATGCAGCAGCAAGGGGTTATGGGACCAAACCCTGGGATGGGGGGCATGCAGGGCCAAATGGGCCAACAAGGACCAATTGTTTCACAAGGACCACAAGCTCAGACAGCCACAAATCTGCTTCAGACACTGAATCAGAGACCACAAATGAATATGCAATTGCAAAACAAATTGGGTGGACCCATGGGAATGGTGGGGAACCAGGGCCAGATGGGGAACAACATGGTTGGTGGAATGGGAGGGATGGGCAATCCCATGGGGAGTCAGTTGCAGAGTCAACTGGCTGGAGGCATGCAGGGCCAGATGATGCCAAACATGTCAATGCCTAATTCTATGCAGGTGCCCATGAGTGGGTCAAATACTATGGGACAGATGCCATGCAATCAAGTGGGGATGGGGGGACAGATGGCGCCGAATAACATGCAAGGACAGATGCCTGGACAAATGGGTAAGTTTGAATTATATATTATGTATAATATACAATATGTCGTTTTGCATCCTCGTCAAAATTCAGGAGGTTGTCATAAAAGTCATAAATAATCAATTAAAATTACGAGACCTGAACAATAATAATAACACCCTTTTTTATTAGTTGTTAAAATTTAATCGTATTTCAGAATAATCCATAACTTGAAATTGGAGAATCACTCTCTGCGCTTTAGCGCCAATTGTCTCTGTGTGCGTGAGTGTATCACATGCGTAGGTATGCTATGCGCGTCCAAGAAAAGATTACTTAGATTGTCGTGAGTATCTACGGTCAGCTGATTAATAAAACGTTAGTTTTGCTTATTACCTACGTTTTATTGCAAATTGCAGATTTTGTTAACCTTAGATGTTAATTAATAACACTTGTTTTTATTATTAAGATCTAAAAATACGTACTACGATTTATCTACCTGGGTCTACGTTATCAGCTGATAGATAAAATGTTAGTTTTGAATTATTATTATTACGTTTTATTGCAAATCTACAGATTTTGTTAACCTTAGGTCTTAATAATACATGTTTTTATTATTAAGATCTAAGAATACGTACTAGGATTTATGTACTTACCTACGTTATCAGCTGATTGATAAAATGTTAGTTTTGCCATTTTGCTTTATTCTGTTTTATTGCAAATCTACCGATTTTGCTAAGAATACATAACTACTAGGATTTAGGTACAACCTGAGACGTTTTGCTATGACGCTCTTGGCGCATTGTAGGTAAATTCATGATTTATGAGTACCTAATTATTAGTAATGATTTTGTTTTTATTTGTAGATTAAATTGGTTGATTTTAAATTTCCCTTCCTACTTTAACGGGCTGAGGACCGACAAAAATACCTACCTTAGTAGGTATTTTTGTGTGCTTGCCTGTGGCTCTCGCTGGAAGTACTCCAGGATATCTTCCTGCAAGGCGACAGGCAGACCTTCACTGCCGCGAGCTTGAGCATGTCGGGGTACGTCAAACTGCCGAAAATCCCGCAGTCTCTGTGTAGCAGACAGACAGCATAACACTCTGCGTTGGCGGTTCCCTATTGGGAAACCGTTCTGCGAACATCCGGATGGCTGACAGCCACGTAGGCTGTCTCCACTGATGGCATCACAATCACATAATTCACGTATACGACCGAGGCACACCTAAGGAGCGAAATTTGCGATACACTCACGGCCGGCGGCGAAATCACTTGAACTAATTTAATATTTTTTTTGCTTTGCGCGGTGCGCCGGGCGCCCGGGCGCGGGAGTGGGGCGCCTCAGGGGTAAGGGGTGCGCGCGCGGCGTCTATTGTGTTGTGGTTTTATCGTTTGCGATTCTTTGTGTGTGTGCGCGCGGTCAGCGATCCTAAACCTAGTCTTAAGATGGGCCGCATTTTCACCGGGGTGGTTTACTGATTTCCGTAAATAAGAAAACATTAAAAAAAAAACACCTACCTATTTTATTATTGATTCGGGTCTAGAATCACTAGCATAGTTACCTCCTTGAATTTGACGAGGATGCAAAACGACACATTGTATATTATTACACTCATTTTCCTGTTATTATCAGAACTTTAAGACAAAGTAATAGAGTGTAATATATGGCATGTATGACTCACAAACAATTTCCTACTATGTAAATGATATTATTATGCCTTATATTCTTAGCTACCCCTATGGGATTGTGGTCGCAAACGCGACTGCTGAACGTGCTGAGCGGGGCCCTGAGTTTTATTCCCAGGTCGTTGTTAGGTTTTTCCATTAGGAATTTCTCAGTAGCAGCCGGGAGTTAAGATTTTGGTGGTGTGCCACATCATACCTCGTAAAGCACGTAAATCCGTTGGTCCTTCGCCTGATCTCAACCCGGTTGTGTCGGATAGCCGTCCCAAAGGACTACGAGAGTGATGCAAATTTTAAAAATAATGTTATTCCTACTAAGAAAACATGTAAATACAACTAAATAACATTTTTTCAGTGGGTGGCATGGGCAACAGCCAGATAGTGGGCTTAAACATGCTCCACATGGGTCGCGTCGGCGTGGGCAACAAGCAGGAGGTGGGCGGTATGCTGGGCGGAGCCTACCAGGCTGCGCGTGCGCCGCCGCCAGCGCAGTTCCTAAGACAAAGCCCCTCGCCCTCCGCGCCGTCACCTAACATGGGAGGACCTAGCCCTATGAGTAAGTGAATTTATTAAATTAATACTATATAATATTACAAAGCTGAAGAGTTTGTTTGTATGTTTGGACGCGCTTATCTCAGAAACTACTGGTCCAAATTGAAAAAATCTTTTTGTGTTATTTAGTGCTTTTATCGAGAAAGGTTATAATATAACGCTATGACCCACGGGAGCGGAGCAGTAATCGAAGATGTAACTTGTTATTTATATTTCTCTGACTAACGAATATGCAGCACTTTGTTAGGCCCCTAGCACACGGCGTATTTTAAACGCGCAGACGATTCGCGTTTCAAGAACACGCGTTTTCTGCGCCGTAGATACCGATTAAAACGCGAGTCGTCTGCGCGTTTAAAATACGCCGTGTGCTAGGGGCCTTAGACGGCCAGTCGAACTTAAGGCCGTATTCATGCTAAACGTAAAGCTTGCTCACAATTAGCAGTTAATCTTGCGGCTGACTAAGATTTTTATAAATTTTGAACTTTACGCTCCCAGTCAACGACTGACAACAAGTTTATGGTAACTACTGGTGATAACTTACAAGGTCAAAAATTTTACAGTGAAAAGAATGATTTACATAACAATACATCACTCCTGTAATGAAGCATTGGCTGGAAAAAAATATTATACATATAAAAACATAAATATTGGTTCGATGTTTGAATTAGGCTCGAAGGACCAAAAAAGTTGGTTCGTTAATTGATGGGTACCCATCAATTAGTACCTACACCCATATTTCGCTTTTTTTAAGACCCATGTAATGTTTTGTAATAGGGGTCGAGCCTATAAGAGAGATTTAGTGCTATTGTAATTACTTGGATAGGTACGTTAGTATGCCGTTCTTAACCTTTGTTGCATAGGGTGACGATCCATCTAGAGTTCTATAATCTGTCGAGTGCTCATCGATAAAATGTCAAAATTACGATACTTATTTAAAGAGTAGGTTTTCCAGCTTTGTCGAGAAATAACATTGAAAGGACATCAACCGTTTTGTATGGCGTTTGGGCTTGAACGTGAACATAAAAATATTGTACTATTTTTGATTTTATTGAGTGGCTTACAGTACATAGAAAACATATATAAAGGAAGTTTTGTATCAAATTGTGTAATATAATAATTAAAAAAAACTTTAACACTTTAAAATAAATGATTTATTTGTAAAATTATTCATTTTCGTAAGTTAATAAAACGTGCACTAAGCTGCATTTCCACAAGATTTATAATGTGTCTTCTCCTGTGAGTGATTTCAACACCACAATTTATAGTATACTAGGCAAAATCGGGAAGTCCATGTTCATGCGCGGGTCGTCGTGTGTGTTCATGTCGGGTTCATTATCCGAGGAAATGCCAGGGTAAACGTTTAAAGCGGGTGAGAGTGAGCCGGGGTCGTTGGGTAAAAAATCATCAGAATCCATTTTGAATAGCGCAACTCGTCAAAAATATCCAAAGTCGAAATAATATTCACAATAATATTCGAACAAGGGCACGAACACAGAGCGAATGACATTGACATTGACAATCACCAAAAATTCTAGTTCTGGATCGGGGTTGCCAGTTCTCTATACTAGGTATCAGTCGAACTATACGATTTGAAATCGATTCCTACGGAATCGATTTCATCTTATATATTTTGAGCTGTTTTGCTTTGCGTTTTATTTTTGTATATTATGCTTAGCTGTTTTGCTTTGCGTAATTATTTTGGTTATGGCCCATGCTGCATTCTAATTAGAATCTTCAAGAAAATCACGCGTTAATAATACCCGCTACCATGACGGACAAAACCCAAATGAACGAAGACGTAATACCAATTACGAACGATTATTACAATTGTTACGTTTATTACATTTTTTTTCCGATAGAAGCTTTCTTCGTTTGTTCTACGTTGCGTAGGCAAGCTGATGAACACTTCAAAAAAAAATGTTGTTCTACATAAACTATATTTTTTTATTTGTGTGAGGTTAAGATGATGACGATGCTAATGATGAATATCCAACGGCTAGATAAAGCTCGGTCTTTCATCAAACATTTTAATGTTTTGAAGCTCTCGAATCGAAACATCGAATATCGATGTTATTTTATCTGGGTTTTTATTTTGGCAACCCTAACTCAATGCATCCCGGCACGTTGCACAGCAACTGTCACCATACACAACCAATAATCAATTAAAAATCTTTTTTATTCGTTTTTAATATTATTTAGTTTGACACTCCCAAAAGAAACCAATATTTACTAAATATTATTACTAAATTATTTATGAATTTCTTTTTTCCCAATACAGCTGTTCACCGGTTAGCCCATTTTGGTTGAAGTCCTTTAAGTGTGAAAGTTCTGTTAATGTTCCACTAAGTCTTAATCATAATATACATAATTCATCTTAGTCGAAGGAACTTTGTTTCATATATACATACAAGACATATTAACACATACATAGATACATCAAGTTTTACATAAGACAGGTGCAGATACCCTTATCAATAAATTCAATACACAATTTTTCAAATAAACTTTTTATTTTTAGCCTTGAGAACACAATTCATTTTCAATTAGCTGTCAAATTTGATTGGATATCATGGTGTTCAAATCAAAGTCTACAAAACTTGGCAGAAAAATCAGAAAACGTTAACATTAATAAAGTTAGAAGTTAATTAAATGACTGACGCAATCACCATCCAGACCCTGACCCAATGTCATCATGGTGCTTACGTAATACTTGAATAGTCCCTAGTTGTCAATTGAGTTGGAAAATAAGTGACGTCACAGTGCCAAATTGCTTTGAAAAAAAAAATCTTGGTGAAACGCGTTTTGTTAGCTCATAAAAACTATATCAATTAACTAGTGGTATCTATACTCGTATTGTATTCATCTAGACTTACATACATACATAAACTCACGCCTTTTTCCCATGGGGGTACGCAGAAACCACAGAACGCCACCTGCTACGATCCTTACTCCATACTCCTTTCGCCTCATCTACGTTCATCTAGACTTATTCACGAAAATAAATTAAAGGTACGATATCATTGACATACTAATTAATGTTTTCAGACCTATCGGATCGCCACCGCAATGCAATGGCGTGTAAATTTAGGAAATTAACCAATGCTGTTCCCGATGAAAAGCTAATGGCAATGTGGAAGCAGGTTGAATTTATGGTCAGACTGTACACACCTGTCAAGTTAGACCCATAGCTTGTGAATAAAGATAATAATTGTTAAATCTGAAAGAATGGGTGAGACTGGTATATAACGAGGAAGGAATAAAATCTCAATATCTTGCTTGTTGTAAACCTCTTATTGACAGACGCACAAAAGGTAACATTAATTGGGGTTCCGTACTCGAAAGGAAAAAACGGAACCGTAGAAATCAACATAATTATACTTTATTATGTTCTTGAACAATGTTTATGTAAGATGACAGTAATAAGTTCTTTTAAAGGATGACATCGAATAAGAGAATCGATTTTGTTACTATAGTTCTAGAATAAGTTTAGTACATGCAGTAGCGCAAGGGAGGCTAAGCCCCCCCTGGATCATTCATTCATTCATTCATTTATCATCATTTTAAGCATATTTTATAGCATAGCATAGCATATAGCATATATATATTTTATAGATCTCAAATATTAACAGCAATTGTGATGAAGTACTCTCATGATAGTAGTCGCATTTAGTGGCAAATAATCATTTTTTATTGTCTCATTATATTTTTTTTTAGATTTTTTTTTTATATTCTTTATTATTATCTCAGACAGGTCACAATTATTGCATTTTATTAACATAGGTTATATTTTTTACTTTATTGATTACTTATACTTTTTTTTTGTTCAAAATGTACTTACATTAAAATCTTATTTTTTCTTTCTTTATTTTTCTTTTTATCCTTAATTTTATTTTACACTAAATACAACCAAAGCAACTCTTAAAATTGGTCTAATAAACAGTTTCGATTAACGGGGTTTAGTTGATAGTTTTGGTATTTCAAAACAAATTAAAAATATGTGCAAATTATCAGTTGTAATTTGCACATACTCGGTCCGATCTCGAACCAATAGGAGATTACAAACCTATTAGTATAAAGACTTATCTGAAAAAATGCTTAAGTTCTGGCCATTTTGAAAGAGGTCTTCATCCAGCACTAAAAAGTAATTTATTACAATAAAATGCGAAATAAGAGTTTTTGATCTGTCTGCAGTGTATGGCACACCAGTAACTTTTAGAGTTGAGCTCACAATCTTGCATTTAAAAGAATGTTTTTGTCAGTAAAAGGTAACTAAAACTCTCTTATCAATACCAATCTACAACTATTGCCCAGGTGTAATGGGCGCTACAATGACGTCACCGATGTCGACACTAGGCGGGCTCGGCGCCTGCGGCAGCGTCGGCAGCCCCTCGCCCTCCAACCCGCAGCATCTGGCGCATCACGTCCAACAACCACAGAGGTATGTATTATATAAACTGAGCATTGGCTGGAAAGAATTACGATACAAATAAAACCATAAATATTGGTTTGATATTTGAATTAGACTCGAAGGACCAAAAGAGTTGGTTCGATATTTGAATTAGGTTGGAAGGACCAAAAAAGTTGGTTCGATATTTGAATTAGGATTAAGGGACCAAAAAAGTTGTTCGATATTCAAATCGGGATCTGAAGACCGGGATCAGATCTTAGATCCTAAAGGCACATATCTGCGATTTTCTAAAATAGATACTATCAGTCTTCAATACGAGGTTTAGCTTTTATTCAGGCTTAAACCATCGAGACAGTTTCTGTATTTCATACCTTATTCTGATTATAGTAAAGTTCTTTACACAAAATTGGGTCGATGGTTCAAACTTTGCACTTGATTGGAAGCTTTCATATTATTGCTTCAGGGGAATTTTGACCCAAAAGGAAAGTTATTTATATTAACCTGTCGACTTCCTTTCATCGTGGTCATATACCGTGCCATTGAAAGCCCTGTCCAGCGGCGAAAAAGTCAAATTCTTTATAACAATTTCGCCTATTATTGTCTGAATACTGGTCGCCTAGGGGCGTCGGTATGGGTATGGTGGCGTCACCATCTTCGTCGCTCAACACGCCAGTCGGGGCCAGCGTGGCCTCCCCGGGCGGAGAGGAGGCAGCTTACAGGGAGAAGGTCCGACAGCTATCGAAGTACATCGAGCCTCTGAGAAGGATGGTGCATCGGATGGTCAGTGAGGGAGAAAGTGAGTGAAAACTAAAAATTAATTCTACAAATTACAAACGCTCAAAAACTAATCGCAATCTCGTTATTGATAGACTAATATGAGCTTTATTTCTATTGAAATAAAGTTTATATTGATATACGTGAATGTAATCAAACTTTCCATTACCCTCTCTATGGAGACGTCTTCACAAGCGAAAGAATCGCGGCGATATAGTCGTCGTGCCACGTATTTCTGTAAACTCTCTTAGAACTACACACGACGATAATATCGCCGCGATTCTCTCGCTCGTGGAGATTGTCCTTATGGGCTCCGTTGCAGTAGGTTTAAAGACAAAATCAACTATAACACCTTACCTCCTTTAATTTATTTCATGTTTATGACGTTCAATGTGTAATTGAAGTAAATAATTTGACCTTAACCTAAACTTTTATTCATAGACGTTGAAAAACTAACAAAGATGAAGAACTTACTAGATATACTATCGAACCCGAACAAACGCATGCCTCTGGAGACGCTCATCAAATGCGAAGTGGTCCTCGAGAAACTTGACTTCAAGCGCAGCGAGGGAGTCGTCGTGCCCAGCTCTGGGAAGGTAATTAGAACTGAAATTGCTTAACCCTTAGCCACCTAACGTATTTTTTTGTAACACAACCACTCGATGGCAGATATTATAATATTTCTAATCGGGGGCGAGCCTATTGCCATCAAATGGACACAAATCCATTCTCCGACGCTGCTACTGAGAAATTCCTGATGGAAATACCCAATAACACTTTGCCCGACCTGGGAATCAAACCCAAGACCTCATGCTCAGCAGTCGCACTTTGCGTCCACTAGACAAACGAAGCAATCAGTCAGCACTAAAGATTATTAATAAATTAATTATCTGTGAACAGGAACAAATCTTCAATCCACTGCTGGAGGTAGTGAACAATTGCCTACAATCACCGCTAGCTAACCACACACTCAAGCGCACATTCGGCTCAGCCCTCGACCAACTCAATGGACCAGAAATGAGGTGAGATTAAATAATAATAATACCATTCATTTTTCATGAATGGTCCACTTCTTTCGGCCATAGCGTGATGTGATAAATGGACTATCCAACACAAAAAGTATTTTTTTATTCGAACCAGTGGTTTCTGAGATTAGCGCCTTCAACCAAACAAACAAACTCTTCAGCTTTATAGTATTAGTATATACATAGGTCCACGTTTCCTCTAGACGTTTTCCTTCACCGATCTGATGTTCAAAATAAACAGAGAACTTTGTTCTTTATAGGCTGTCAAATCTATACTCTGTACTAATATTATAAAGCTGCAGTGTGTGTTTGTTTGTTTGTTTGTTTGAACGCGCTAATCTCTGGAACTACTGGTCCGATTTGAAAAATTCTTTCAGTGTTAGATAGATTAGTTATCGAGGTTACGACCTACGGGAGCGGAGCAGTAACCAAAGACGCGGGTGTAACCGCGGCGGACAGCTAGTAAGGTATAAAATTATTTGTAATACTGTATGTATGTTACCTTTCCAGAAATCTACCTCCACCACAAAAGATACCAAAATTGGAGGAGCCGCCGCTTGAGATTCCGGATGTTCTACAAGGTGAAATTGCCAGATTAGACTCAAGGTTCAAGGTAAGATATCAAGGCACAATTTGAACGCATCCTTATGTTTTTTTTAAATTAAAGGTAAATGAAATAGCCTCGTTGGTTTAGTAGTCGCAAAGGGTTACTGCTGAGCATGAGATCTTAGTTTCGATTCCCAGGTCGGGCAAAGTGTTATTAAATTTTTCATCAGGAATTTCTCAGTAGCAGCCTCGGAGTCTGCATTTGTGCCCGGTTGATGGCAATAGGCTCGCCCTCTATTACATGGGACTTAAACATAACTGGCGAAATGTGGTGTACACCTCTGCTTAACCCTTCGGGGATTACGGGCGTGATATTATTATAATAATAATAATAATAAAACCTTTATTTCAGGCAACTAAGGCCCACACAAATACGTAAATAAGCACAACTTAACTATAAACTAATACATATTATTTTATATAATAAACTTATATTTAAAAACTACTGCACATGAAGTGACGGCGTCGTGTTGCGCTGCGTGGTGTCGCGTAACCTTCCGCGGAATCGCCGATACACGACACCCTTCGGCCAAAACTCTTCCTTGAGGAAGGTCTCAATGCAATGAGTCGGAACTCGCACCACTCAATAAGTATATTGTTGGTCCCGCGCAGGTGTCCCTGGAGCCCATGTCGTGGTGCGGCGGCGGGGGCGGCGCCATCGCGCTAGTGGCGGCGCTGGACGAGCCGCGCCTGCCGTGCGTGGCGGGCGTGCACGTGGCCGTGCCGCGCGACTACCCCGCGCGCCCGCCCGTGCGCCTCAAGCCGCGCGACGCGCGCCTGCACGCGCCTGACTCCTTCCTTGCGCGCCTCGAGCGGGCCATGGACGCCAGGTGTGCCAGGTGAGAGACGTGCGCAGTCGGTATGGACGCAGCGTGTGTGGCGTTTCCTCATACGTTACGTATTCGAAAATTTACGGAATACTTTTGGGATTTTCTTATAATATTCATTACCACCGTATGGTTTTTACGGCCTTTAGGCGATTGGTACTCATGATAACGAACAACTATGCTTTACCGTAAAAAAATCATAATATGAAAAAAATACATGAGGGGTCATCGACCGGCCTCGTTAGAATCAGCTGTGCACGCATTACAACATTAACATTATCAACTGTACGTTGATATTTGATCGAAAAAAGAGTAAAATGTTAAAAGTTAAATAGTTTTGTTTGTAAAACGGGATAACCAAGTTAAATTACCACTGATTGAGATTTTTTTTTCATATTTCGATTTTTTCTTTTCCATTTTTTTAATATTTTTTTTCGGTATGTTGTGTGTTATCATGAATACAATCATGTGTGAACACAACAGGATACTTGGAAAAGACAGAGGTAGTGTCATTCAGATTCCGGCAATTTACTTTCTTTTTATTTCCGCAGGCTACCAAAAAGCTGTTCCGTGGGTCAACTCCTGGACGCGTGGGAGATGAGCGTACGGCAAGCGTGCGCGCCAACACCCATCTCGTACACGCCGGTGCCAGCACTCGGCTTGTAGACGCCACAGTTCCAAGTAACACATATCTATTTAACACAAAGTATATATAAAGAGTATTTAATTGGAGTTCCTACATTAAAATCAAATTGAGATAGGAAATGGAGATAGACATACAATCCGGTCAGTGACGTTTGCACCTCGCGTATGCAAAACCCGGTCAGATGCGAGTCGAACTTGCACGCAAAGAATTCCGTACTATCGTTGAAGATATATCATTATAGTATAGAGCCAAAACCGCACCTGCCATGTTATCTCTTCACCACCTTTGGTTGACTGGTATAGAATGCTTAAGGCATTAGGTAAGTCCGCCTTTGTACTTTTTTGTTGCATAAAGTTTAAATAAATAAACGTAAAAAAGGTCTCCTGCATGGGGACCCAGTTTAATTGGAACGAAGTTCCTTATCGCGCGTTGCGAAAGGGGGCCAGACGGAAAAAATTAAGACCAAAAGTTGTAACGACACTTTTTGCTATAGTTGTAAGCCGTGCGGCGTGCGCGTGTTTCTCTGTCTCTCTCATATAACTTCGTTCCATCCGGATGTCCCTTGACACCTCTCAAGTTTATTTAACTTTTATTTGTTGGTATAGCGGCAATAGACACACATTCTGTGAAAATTTCAACTGTCTAGCTATTACGGTTCATGAGATACAACCCGCTGACAGACGAACGGACAGCGGAAGCTTATAGTAATATGGTCCCTTTTGCACCCTTCGTGTACGAACCCTGAAAGGGGATCACTATGTACAGTAGGGGTCATAAGTGCAGTAGCATGCTAAAGTTTAAATTGCTGTGAACACGGGGTACAGGTCATAACCTACATCTGTGTGTATAAGTGATGTATTCAAAGTTAAAGGTCATTATAAAAATTAGGTTATTATATAAGGCACTTTTTAACGTAATAACACAATACCTACGTACACCTGAAAATTCGTAAGTTTAACCAAAGTGTCAATCGATTTGCTTTGTAAATTGCTACTCCACTTATGACCGCGACTGTACAGTACCCGGCGATAAATATTGCACATCGACCTTTATCGTATTTCGTATTTTATACAAAGAATTATCAAAAGAAGCAAATCATAATTGTTTTAACAGCTCCTAATAGATACCGGACTGTTTGTATTTCGGGCGACAGATATAACGCTCTACGAAGCCGAAATTTGCCGATTGTCTCTTTCCAAAGGTCGATGTGCAATATTTATCGCCGGGTACTGTACCTACTATGTGCGTTAAAAGCGTCGGATATTTTAACTGTTAGTAATTGACATAATGGTGCCAATTCCCTTGTTAACAAACTAAACTAAAATTAGACTATTTCTATCTTTTTCTATTCAATAAAACAAGATAGAGACTAATGTAAATAAGAGCTGTCAAATTTAGTCAATCTGACACATCCATACAATTATAGTTGACATCCTTTATCGTGTAGATTAAAAATACGGAAAAATTCAAGGCAATACTAATTTGACATCTCTAATTTAGTTCTTATATGTCACCGTCCTTTTCTTTCGCTGTATGTCAGTAAGAGATGTAAATTCTCTAAATTTAGTCTAGTTTGTGAACATGGGAATCGGCACCATTATTATATTAATTACTAATTTACTACTCTTTATTATTAGCTATTTAAATACATAATGTAGTTATTGTAACTCGACGCATTCCAGAGAGGTGCAAACTTAACTCGACCGGGTTATACATATATGACTTTATTTTTATTTGTTTATCAAAATTCTGAAAAGGGGTCATTGTCATTGAGTTATAATGTACTACGTACTAGAGAAGACACCTCAACTCGATTGTTTGTAACACGAGTTAGAGCGCATGCACTCCAACTCACTTAGTCTATGCCGAGCGTTTGCTGCAACGTGACACATTTGAGTGAAGTTTTGTTTTTTATAATATGCCTTCGTGCGTATTGAGATACTGTACAAATAACTCCAGAAACATAAATAAAAGTCAAGGAGTGACTTTTCACCAGTAAGTTCATTAATTATGTTTAAAACACGCTTAATTTTAATTATAATTTTTCAATTGCTACGCGTCACCGCGGCGGCGCGGCGGCCATGTTTACGTGAATGTCAAAGAGTAAAACATTTGTATGCGCAGACTTGACACTATCGACGTATAAGTTTACATAATTAAGGGCAGTAAAATATTAATTTTAAATCACGATAATAATGTTAATGCAATAACATTAATATTTTTTTATTATTATTTGGATTTAAAGGTTTCCTCGGCGGTGTCATGAAACAAGAGAATCATGGATGTTCAGAATAATCGCAGCGAAGAAACGTGGTTACCTTCAGATTATTTACAAAACGGCAGAAACTAACTAAACTTATATTACTTAAAGGAAATTAAAATATTATTACAGCATAAATACTTTTTTATTTATTCTTTGAGTAAGTACACAAGTAGGCAGAATAATAAAATTATGTCGCATCTGCACGCATTGATTGTTATCTATGAGAACATAACACCTGCATCTTGTCCCGCGCATGCCCCGCTGTCATCAAGTGCGCCCATCTTTTGTTTGAGATAGCTTCTCTAGTACGTAGTACATTATAACTCAATGGTCATTGTAGTCAACATTATGAACAACTTTCACGATGGGACCAATCCTGACTGAAAAATCATTTGAGCCATACATTTTGCCAATTCTCTATACTAATATTAAAAAAGCAGAAGAGTTTGCTTGTTTAAACGCCATAATCTCAGAAAATACTGGCCCGATTTAAGAAAACATTTTTGCGTTGTATAGCCCGTTTATCGAGGAAGGTTATAAGCTATATAACATTACGCTACCGTCCGACCTACGGGAGCGGAGCAGTATTAAACAAAAACGTAACTTAACGCGATTGAATCCGCGGTGGATTTTAAGTGCGAATTTAAATATGTTCATAATGATGAGTATAATGACTTCTATTCAGGTTTCTGGTATATACTATAAATAAAATTGTATAACTAGCGATGAAATTTGGGAGAAATTACACACACACACACACCCCGGGTAGCATTTTTCTGTACCTCTTGTCACTCACAGAGACGTCATCGTCACGTTAGAGCGAGAGGTCCATCCGTATAAAACTTGCTTGCGAGTACGACTCCTCGCTCTAACGACAAACGTGTAAGAGAGCGCGCATCACGATTTTATTCCAAGCGATATTTTAACGACAATAATGCCACTCATGAATTTACGTGTAATTGAGTGCAAAGGTGTTAAAAAATTCGTAACAAAAACTACTCAAAATCAAGCTTGTTAGTGTGATTTCAACCTTAATCGTAAAAGACATAACGTTTTATATTGTGAGTATGTTTTACCAACAAAAAGTATTAAATAAAAGAGTAGATAAATTAATTCGGATAGCAAAATGATGTACAGCTATGCTATTCTGCAAGAACTCACCTCAGTGAAAACTGCGGAGTTGATTTTATTGGTCGCTTCGGAGCTGAAGTAAGCTCCGAAGCGACCAATAGCGATAGCGAAATCAAGGTCAAGTGAAGTGAGAGTGAGTTCGAATTTTACAGAATCGACTTGCAGGTCTTTATTAGGTATGTATTTATTGAAAAATGAATCGATATACTCTTTAATTATTATTTTTTTGTTTCAATCAAATGCAGTGGACAGCACATCAATATGCCCGAGCAGTTTCCATTTATTAATAGATAATAAACAAAATTTTCATAACTAATAGAGTTGAAAATTGCGTGCAAGATAATAAAGGCCACAATTTTCAGTATTATTTATTATGCACTAGATTTTGCCTGCGACTTCACCCGCGTAAATGTCGTTAATCGCGGGCGCAGACGAAGTCGTAGGATAAAAAATAGCCTATGTACTTCCTTAGGGTTCAAATTTACTCTGTACCAAATTTCATCAAAATCGATTCAGTGGTTTAGCCGTGAAGGCGTAACAAACAGACATAGCTACGCATTTTTTAATATTAGAAAGGATTCATAAATAGAAACTGCCTGACTGTTCCTAAGCGTCAGCTCACACCGAGACGCGACGCGACGTGACGATACTGGAAGAGGCCAGTGACTTTGCGCTACGCCGCGAGACGCATCGCAACGTCGCCGCGCGTACCGGCGATTCACCGCTGCGTCGCGAGGCGTCGCTCGACGCCGCGAGGCATCACGAGGCGTAGTGCTGCGTGGTGTAACGTATTCTAAATTCTCACAATGAAATGTGTATCTTTTCGTGTAGAAAATAAAGTTATATTTTGAGTCGCTCTTTTAAAGTGTGCGCGCAGCGTCGCGTCGTGTCGCGTCTCGGTGTGAACTGACCCTAATACTACTATAAGAGACATCGATAACAACGTATATCTCCAGGCTGCTACACATTTCCTTTAGTCCTTTCATCAATGACCATTGAATGTTTAAAAAATGTTAACAAAGAAGAATTTACAAACCAAGGGCAAACTTTACGAATCTTTTGTTACACGAAGAACATTCGCCAAGTCACTGTTCGCGATGAGTAAGTGATGTCCATTAAAAGCACGATTGTCGACTAAAGGCTCATTTACACTGATAGAATTACTCGCCTCAGGTATTATCAAGGTCAATAACAGTGAAGCGAGTTCGTTGGCTACATTTCATCATTTGTCTTTTGACCATTAAGCACGCGTGAAGTGGCGTCGAGTGTTACAAGTGTGCAGCGGCCTTTACGCTTACGTAAATTTATAAATGTATCGCTCGCACATTCTCGCTTCAATATGAGCGAGACTTTCTCACTGTGTAAATGAGCCTTAACACACTCGCTTGTTCCTAGCGATTATTTGTGTGTAAAATATGTTTTTAAATGGATTAGAATAAACTAAGACAATATAATTATATTTTTTTTTATGTTTTGAAATGATTTTTGTTTTTCTTTGAACAAATGAAAACCAAATGTTTTTGTCTGTTCAAACAATATTTTACCTTATCGTCTGTTGTATACAGTTCTTAATCGCATGATAGTAATGTTTTTTTCCCTGCGTTGATATTTTGAACTGTATGCAGTTGCAATAAGGTTTAATATTGTATGAGCGTACTCAAATCGTTAATCTGTTTCTATGAATATTTAATTCTATGTGAAATAATGTTAAGCATAAATTAATTTTTAATGTAATCGAGGGATCTTCTAATTTAAAAAAACATATATTTTGCAGATGTGATATTTATCTGTGATAATTTGAAAAAAATACAGTTACAAGTATGTACCTACTCGTGCTAAATGAATATTTTAGTACCTACTACTGATTAACGTTGTTCTTCAAAATGCGAATACAGTGGAGATTCTATTAACCGGACATCACCTGCTGACACTGTTCACCGATAACCTCTGTGACGTCATATATCTTAAAGATTGTCCAGTGCACATTTCGCCGCTTGTGTATCACGCTACGAGCGCCCTTACCTCTCTCGGTCCCCGTTCCCGGTGCCGGTTAAGGTATTTAGTATTGCTACTTGACCTAAACAAGTTTTGAGTGACCGCATTAAACCACAATGTTTTTCGATCGCGATTGAAAATCCGGATAATCGCCAATGCGTATAAATGAGGTCCGGATAATCGAGTCTTCTCCCGTGTTCACCATTTTCTTCTTTCTCACCATTATTGTTAACAAACTATTTGTTTATCTCACTCTTTATGCTGATATGATTAAAATATGAAAAATATACTCGGTTACGCGATTCTCACCTTTGAAACCATGTAACTAAAGTCGATTTTAAAATAATATAAAATTGACCAAAACTTTTAATGTTATGGTTTCAGGAACACACTAAATTCTCGTTTTATTTAATCTCTAAAATTAATTAAATGAATTTATAAGACAATACATAATAATGTTCCCTACATGATCCAAACTTCGAACTACCCACAAGTTGTTAACGGGATCAAATTTTTATCATGTAAATTAAAACAAATATGCAACACACGTAAAAAGCTCGTTTCATAGTCTCTGGATAGGCAATATCTCCCAGAAAACAGAAAAAAAAATTAAACTGTATTTGTATGAAATTATCTGTGGTATAAACTTATCTGGAGGGTGTGAAATGGACTGTAAAATGTTGATATTTTTATATTTTTGTCACGGAGGTCCCTTTTTGATGGAGTTTTATCGATATAATTGTTGTAAAAGTATAATGAGATAAGCAATAATTTTCTTGTTTGTAATTTTAAAATAAAATGTAATTTAACTTATTTTTTTTGTTTCAATCTTTTCTACCCAAACCACTACCTTTTTGGCTCAATTTTGTAAATTGTAACTTTTGGCTCTGCTGTCTCAAAAGGTTACCGACCCCTATCCTAGGTTGAACTGCGAAATGCCAATCCGAAAAAAAACCTAATCACAACATTGTATAAAACAAAGTCGCTTCTTCTGTCTGTCCCTATATATGCTTAGATCTATAAAACTACGCAACGGATTTTGATGCGGTTTTTTTAAATAGATAGAGTGATTCGAGAGGAAGGTTTATATGTAAAATACATGCACCCGTGCGAAGCCGGGGCGGCTCGGTAGTAAAAAATAAATAAAACCACTCAAATACATTTCAACATACAATGTAATTCCCTACAATATTACAAAGAGAACTGGTAGAGTTGTGTCTGAGGTCTGCGCGGGCGCGTGCACGCGGCGTCGCGACGTGGGGCGCCGCAGCACGACCAGTGCCGCGTGCCCGGCCAGCCTGCATGGCCGTGTCCGCAACCTGGACACATAACATGAGATATGTTGAAAGCTCAAAAAAAATATGTTTGGATCTTTCTAGTTCTACATAGGTACGGGGTGTAAAAATACAATTAAAACGCATGCAAAACGTACAATTACGGTTGCATTAAACAGTACAAAGATCGTGGAGGTATTTAAAGTTTAGTAAGAACAAACATTCCCAGGTATGGTCAATACCAAAAAAACATCGTAATGATGGGATTAATATGTACCTAACTTTCGGCTTCGAATAAATAATAAGGAAACCACATAGGTACCTTTATATCCTCCAGGCATGCGAGCACCACAGCCACAGGTCGCGTCACGTCTCCCACCAGACGAGCAGAACGCGCAGCAGTGGAACGTGCCCCAGTGAGCCGCACCTGCGCGAGCGCAACACGCGAATGGACTGCCCTATGGAGGAGATGGGCAAAGTTATGTTAATTGATTTTCTCCATTAGTAATTTCTCAGTAGCACCTCGGCGTTTGAAAACTCATAAAGCCATTGGTCTTCCGCGAAATTCCCGGTCATGTCGGAATACCGTCCCATTGTACTATGAGATTGAGTGCAGTTCATACACACTTCATCATCATCTGCTTAGCCTTTTATGTTGGGGTCGGCTTCCAGTCTAACCGGATGCAGCTGAATACCAGTATTTAACATGGAGCGACTGCCTATCTGACCTCCACAACCCAGTACCTGGGTAATACGATACCCCTTGGTTCGTACACACTTGCACACCATAATATCTTCTGCGTACCTGGCTGGTCTTCATTGAGATTGACTGGCGTGACCCAAATTCTTTCGGGAAAATATTATTTAGTGATGATTATAATGAAAATATTCACTTTTATCGGCTTGTTATTGATGGTAACAGCCAGTAGATACGCCCCGGGGGAACGTGGCGTGACACTGAGTATATAGCTGCCATCAGAGCTGTCCTCCACGCGAGCCACGCTGGGCCGGGCGCTTGAGTCGCGTCGTCTGAAGTACCCGGCCACCTGGGACACATGAGAAGAATAAAATTGATATTTTTATCCGCCGGTTGCCATTGTAAATGATTTCGGACGCTATATGACACTTAGGTGTGTTTTGTGTACTTATTTACGTAATTTTTTAACTTTTATTTAGTTTGCTCGTACAATAAAATGCACGGTCTGCTAAGATATCTCTTCGCCTCCTTTAGTTGGCTAGTAGAGAATGTCAAAGACTTAGATCGCCTTTGTTTTGTTGTTTTTGTTTGATGCGATTCATATGTACTTTCAAAGTATATCTTGGATATCATGGACATCGGCAAAGGAAAATATCTTGAGGAAACCTGGATTTATAATGAATCTTCTTCCTGCCCTTGTCCTATGTTACTTGCGGTTTATATAAATGGGTCGGAATAATAACATAACATAACATCACGCCTGTAATCCCCGAAGGGTTAGGCAGAGGTGTACCCATTAGTACACCCACATTTCGCCAGTTATGTTTAACCTCTCAACTGTCAACTGTACCTATGCGGTACAAAAGTGGTGGAGGTTTGACCTTCAACAGTTTTGGCCCGACGGTGTACGAGTTAAGTCCCATGTAATAGGGGGCGAGCCTATTGCCATCAACCGGGTACAAATCCAGACTCCGAGGCTGCTACCGAGAAATTCCTGATGGAAAAACCCAATAACACTGCCCGAGCTGGGAATCGAACCCAAGACCTCATGTTCAGCAGTCGCGCTTTGCCACCACTAGAGCAACGAGGAATAATAAAATGGCGTAATTTGCATTCGACCTCCCTCAACGTTAGATTTGTTTAGTTTAGGTAAGAGAAGTCCTTAGGTACCTGCTCGCCTCCACACCAGATGCGTTCGCCATTGCAGTCACGTAGCTCCAATATCACTTCATGCTCACAGTCCACACGAAGATCTTGAAGACCTTCAAATGTAAAAAGATCGTGTTAAGGTGCTGATAAACTTGAGCCTTCACTTGTAATGAGCATTTGTGCGAATGTTACATCACAGAAAAATACGAGAACATTTATTTTAGCGAGCATTCTATCTAGCGTTCTGGCGAGCATTCTAGCGAGCATTGCTTCGAGCTTTTTGCCGAGCGAAGCTTTGGTCATCGTTCCGCGCCCCGCCGCCGCGCGCCGCCGCTCTGCGAGATTAGTTTGCCACCATCTTCTATTTTTCTTTTTTTTTTTTTTACATAACCAATGAGTATAAATGCAGCACACGCGATCGTCAAGTCTGACATCTTCGTGAAGAATGTTTTTTACGAGCATCGACTAGAGCGTTCACTAGAATGCTCAAGAAAATGTTCATAGCAATGTTTGGCTCTATGCTTGGCTCGGCTCGTTATTCAGTTCGACAAATATAAAAACGGCGAATGCGCGATGTTCTGTTACAAATGAATGCTCAAGTCTATCAGTACCTTTACTTCTCTTTCCGAACAAATCGTTGCCCTACTAAACATAAAAACTAACTTATACAAACAACCAGACCGAGAACAACTATCTGTGGGCTGTACAAGTATTTGTTCCGCGCGGGATTCGAACCCTCGTCACGCAGGGCTGCAACCAATCGCTCAGCTAGTCACTGCTCTAATCGTGTCGTGTCTTAATTAGGTGGCTGACGTCCCCGGGGTTGCAGGACGTCTTAACAGGATACTGGGCCCCGGAACGTAAAAGGCAACAAAAGGAACAGTGTGGTTTTTTAGTCAGTAAAAGCCTGACAGTCCCTTCCGCCTCACCCAGGGCGGAAGGACTCATTTGATGATTTTTACCAACTCAAAAAAGGTGGCTACCACCTACTATTTTGTAGCTAGAAACCGATGGATGTTTACAAATGTAATTTAATTTAAAAAGTAGATAATACTTAAACAGTTCATTAAATAAGTTAAGTTTCAATCGAAGACATCCATCGGTTTCTAAGAAAACTTCAACTAGGTATATCTGAGGACCCTGCATACCCCCCGCAGTACCGGTCATTGTGGCTGTCTTTAGGGGAGGCCTATATCCAGCAGTAGACGTCGTTCGCCTGATATCATGATGATGAAGTTCTTCGCTCTAAGGACGAACGACCATACAGCCTATAGACGCCTAATACACGATCTAACGCACGAAAACTATTCTGCCAACTTGCTGAGGTACGAGGGGGACGGGGTACTGCGTTCTGATTGGCTAACTCAAGGTCAGTGCATGTTTACGGCTCACAGGAGTGGTCGAAACTAATACGAACTTGGTGACTATTGGTGAGTGGCGACGGTTATAAGACTTTTATGCCTAATGTGTTGACAGACATCGGTCGTCTGTTATTAGGAGTCTAGATATAATATGGTCGTTGCCTCACCTTCAGTATTAACGACACACATTTCCGGGTCTGGCGCATGCGCCAGTAGTCTTCCGAAGATTGTGGGGTCGTGCGTGGCGGGAGCACGTGGTGCGAAGCGGAGCTCTAGGCGTGGCGCCTCCGACAGTGGCGCCAGTTCCGTCACGCGCTCCAGGCGACGCAGCACTGAGCCGCTCAGGGATAGGAGCTCGTCTTCTTTGCCTTCTGTCAGAAGCTAAAGAGAGAGGGATGGAGATATGAAAAAGCATAATAATTTGAACATGACGTCATGTTATCTCTTCACCACCTTTGGTTGACTGGTATAGAATGCCTAAGCCATTAAGTCCACCTATGTACTTTTTTTTTGCACAAAGTTTAATCTATACTAATATAGGTCGTAATAAAGCTAAATAAATATTTTATTTGTATACATACATACATATACATACATAAACTCACGCCTTTTTCCCATGGGGGTAGGCAGAAACCACAGAACGCCATCTGCTACGGTCCTTACATTATCTTACCTTACATGCCTTTATTTTATTTGTATGTTTGTTTTAACTCGCTAATCGTTGGAACTACCCTCGAATTGAAAAAACTGTTTTTGTATGTGGTAGCCAAATTCAAGAGGAATGGTATAGGCAGTACAACATCACGCTACGACCAGAGGAAGCGGAACAGTAACATGAACACACTTCAGCTTTATTATATTTATAGATTTGGTGTTAGCTTACCTCCTCCGCAAACCTCACAGCATCAACAGCATGCCTGGCCCTGTCATCTAACGCTCTACTCTTCTGATCCAGCCTCTGTTGATGCCTCTCCCTCGCACGCGCGGCGCTTGCGCATAGAGTGCGCGTGTGCGTGTCAACTGCACGACGGTACTGGACTGCCCATTCTTGGACTTCGCTTTCTACTCGGGCTGCTTGGCACTGCAAGTTGGGAAGAGGTAAGAGCTATATGGTCCATTTTTCTCCATACGAAACTACTATTTGGAAGGGGCAACTGGATTCAGTTCTTTAAAGTGACGTTCAAAAGTGCCTTTGAATGGTCTTCTATATACATACATATAATAAAATGGTAGGAAAGTGTATGTCCGGGATAAACTCAAAAAGTACTGGACGGATTTGAATGATTTTTTTTTTGTTGTATCGGTATTAATTAAGTTTGTCTTTGGTCTGAAAAGTAGTTAGGTATAGGGTTTATTTTACTTCGACAGAAATTGGATTAGGTTGATCTTGATAATTCAAATAATAGAAAATGAAAAATGGACTAGACACGCGTAGGTAGGTACCTTATTTCCGGATAGGTCCTTAAGGATATTAGCACAAGGGTTATAGTTAGCACGTATTCTGCAAGTCTGCAATAAGCTCCAAACTCACATCAATCTCATAGGCATGCGCGCTAAGGTTCCTGGTAGCTCGCTCCACATTCTCTGGCACGAGCTTGGCACGATCAGCTGCGTCGCGCAGCAGCCGAGCACGCTCAGCGGCAGCACGCGACGCGTTGGCTAGCGCGTGACCACTGTGGGAGACGAGACAGCAGTCACGGCATATCACCTGGAGAAAGAACAGGTGGATACAGATCAGGTGGCATTATGCTGAACGTCATTCGTTTTGCGCGGTAGTGGCGCATATTTCCATTTACGAAAAACGTTTTTTTTTTCTGGACTTAATGCTTTTTTTTTTGGCTTGAGCTTTTGTAAACAAAAATTTTTTATGTGTTTGTTTTTTATATAGTTTTTCTTTCTATCTAACAAGAGTCGGTTGATAATGTACTCGTAATTCAAGACTATCCTACCTCAGACACCTTTGTCTATTTAAGATTGCGCATATTATTATTAAATGCCCGTAGGTACTATGATTTTGAGATAAATAAAATTTATTGTAAGTAAGCACGTAGTAGCTGGTTTGTGAAGGAGCTCGTCCTACTACCGTACTTGTTTACCTGACTTATTTACATATGTACCTGACTCCTCAAACACAGATCTTTGAACCTAGATCAGGAGTCATAGAACTTATGTATTTTTAAGTCAACAAAAAAAAATATATTTCTGCCTCGAATCAGCGTTACTGTGTTTCGATTTGAGTGTATGGGTGCCAGTGCTAGCACATGGGGCATTTCTGCTTTGGCCCGCGAGGCCCTTCATATTGCAGATGTCTATAGACCACATACCATCAGGTGGACTGTTGGCTAATTTGCCACACAATCACCTAAAAAGAAACTATCGAAATGTAGCATGCTATCTTATACTATCTTGCATACATTATGCTATCTTCTCAGATGTCAATGAAACTTACCTGCTGACAAGTAGCGCAGTAAACACTGAGATCTGCCTTCGGATGCTGGCTGCAATACTTCACGGGCGCTGGGTCTAGGGGGTGCAGCGAGTGTCGAGCAGTCGCCTTCTGTCTGCCGTGGGCTTCTCCACATGATGTGCAGATGCTGACCAGGCATTGACTGCAACGGGTTTCTGCCTGAAAGACAGTTATTGGTAAAGTCCTTTTTGCTCTAATTATGAATAGACCTAGGTAAGGTCAGTGGTTAATTAATAATGAACTGAAAAACAACAGGAATAGAGTTGAAAATTGCCTGCAAGATATTGCTTTCTTGATTGAGTAGGCTGTAAGTTTTTGGTTCTGGCTGTCATTTGTAGATTTTTGACTGTCGTTACTTGATCGTGGAGGTTAGATAGGAAATCTCATGCAAGATACTTAGGTACCCTTGTTTTTTTTTAAATGCAATATAGGTACTGGTAGGTAAACTGGGAACGTTCTCGTTACGGATATATCTAAGATCAAAGTTACAACTTTTTTAAGATTTTTAACGTGAAAAAGTTTTAAATGATAACTAAACTTTAAACACCGCCCCATACCCGTTGTATGCAACTATACCTACGCACCCAAATAAAAGTCTTTTCCCAGCAATATTTTATGCTTAATAATTTTACTTAATAGTTTTAGTTTAGTTAACTGCTTTAGGTATGCGTATGTCTTTATTACACCTCATGTATGTTCACTGAAATAGCCAAAAATTCTTTGTCTACTATTCCGACAAGTTTAATGAACACAAAAAGACTTTAAATACAATCATACACAAGCATTCTGTAAGTCAAATGTAGCTGAACGAAACGAATGGTAATTTGTTGAAATCCCACATTTGAAGCGTTCGACTCACGGTCGAGTTCCTACACGTGTGTTTCAATGTCTTAAAATACTTTTAACGAAGAAAATAATGTAAATATTGGTATTTCTATTGATATTTTAAACAAAGGACTATTTAGGTATTAGGAAACATTACATCACGCCTGTAATCCCCGAAGGGTTAGGCAGAGGTGTACCCATGACCCATTAGCACACCCACATTTCGCCAGTTATGTTTAAAGTCCCATGTAATAGGGGGCGAGCCTATTGCCATCAACCGGGCACAAATCCAGGCTCCGAGGCTGCTACTGAGAAATTCCTGATGGAAAAACCCAATAACACTTTGCCCGACCTGGGAATCGAACCTAAGACCTCATGCTCAGTAGTACCTATTAAGAAACCAAAAATAAATAAAATTGAAATGGCAGTTTGAAATGCCAATTTTTTCGAAATGTTTGTCTGTGTCTGTTTGTTCTGACTAATCTGCGTAACGGCTGGACCGATTTTGACGACACTTTCACTGGCATAGCTAATGTTACTAGAAGTTACTTAGGCTACTTTTTATTTGGAAAGTAATTAGGGTTGCGCAAAAAAATTAAAAACCCGCAGATGACCGACATTCCTTCGAAGATTGCGGTCACAACCAAGTACCTAGTAAAATTTAGCTTCACAAAGAAAATTAACAATTCTCATGAACAGTTTCACACCACTCAGAGGAATATGCAATAAGTTAGAATTACTAGGTAGGTACTAGAAACGCAATAAACAACAGCAATTTATAATTGACCGTGTAAGTAGTTAGCGTAAAACGGAATATCTCAGTAAAATGCCTGCCTTCACGTTTGCCACACAAATTCCTACCTTATTATCACTGCTGCATAGATCACAAAGCACATTGACACCCTCGCTGTCCTGGGCGGCCGCCATCTTCCGTAGCAGGACATAGTTGAGAGGTAATGCTGAGATGCCTCCGAGGGGCAACTGCGTCTCATACCCACAGGTCGGGCATAGGAGGAATTGGACGCTTTTGCCCGATACCTGGAAAAAATGGAAGTTGTGTCAAAGGGCCGAGTTGATGATCTTGAATACCTGACCCGTGATAACATGCAATCCATGGCGATTATTTTACTATTGTGTGTGTTTCACGGACGGTTTGTAGGTATAAGTACCTATGACGTTAAAAAGTGCCTTATATTGGCCTTATTGAAATAAATGATTTGACTTTGACAGTGACAATAAAAAATCTTCTCTATGTCACATCATAACATCACGCCTGTAATCCCCGAAAGGTTAGGCAGAGGTACCATTAGTACACCCACATTTTGCCAGTTATGTTTAAGTCCCATGTAATAGGGGGCGAGCATATTGCCGTGATGGAAAAACCCGATAACACTTTGCCCGACGTGGGACGCGAATTCAAGACCTCATGCACAGCAGTCGCGCTTTGCGACCACTAGACCAACGAGGCAGTCCTCGTTAAATAAAAAATGGCGGTGCCAGTCATTCTTTCTCTCTCTCTGTCGCACATATCACTGTGCGAGTGAAAGATCTTAATAAGCTCTTTTGTTTGGCCGCCATTTTCAATTTGACGCGGATTATGCATATCGCAAGAGGTAGATTACCTTTCTAGTCAAAATTCCATATTTGTGTTGTTGTTTCTGTTCCCAGCTGCCTTCGGACCCTGAGTGGCGAAGGTCGCTCTCATATCCTGAGCCTGCAGACCCGGCACCAGATCCTGAGCGAGACCCACCTGGGTCTAGCTGTATTGAACCTAGAACAAGCCAACGAATATAGTCATTTACAGCTAACAGACATCAGAAGGTCAATTTTACTTATCAAATAGGTACGTTTGAAATCTATTCGCAATCTCATTTCAGCGGCAATCACTGTCCAGAAAGTTAAATGCGGCATTTTTGACAAATCCAGACAGAGATTACACTGTGATCGTTGCGCAAAGTTAGTAAGATAAAGCTATTAAGTTATGTTTTATTATATTAGTAGGTATAAGAAGTATAGATAAAGTACTACATACATAAATTTATTATTTATTTATTTAAACTTTATGCAACAAAAAATTAAAAGGCAGAAAAAAGAAATAAAAGTAGAAAATTCTCTTTACTAGCCGTTCGAACATTTTTTTGTCGGATGAAGATGAGAACCTATCTCTTCATCCGACAAAAAAATGTTTCAACAGCTTGGAAAAAACAGCGTAGATACTTTTCAATTAAAAAACTATTCATGCATCCAATCTCAAATGTACTCGCACTACTCGCACAGCTAGTTGAAAACCTAAAAATACATGACAATGAAATTAAAAGAAAAAATGTTAAACAATTTGTCTCAGGTGAAATAATGTGTTTCGGCGTAAATACAAAGTACCTACAGTCAGCCAGCACATCAGACTATTAGTTGTAAAACCGCTCTTATTACAACCGCATAAGATGCCGCAGTGTTTACCGTACAAAGCTCGCGTACAGTCGAGTTGAAAAACTACAATCTGTGCAATTCGGTGAGTCAACATTTTTGGCAGAGAAATTATTCGCTTTGCCGGAAGATCGTGTAAAGCTTTTGACATTGAGTAACGTGATTCATTTGCTATAAATAATGAAGCTAGTTATTAATGTTGAGCGAATTGTGTCGATGAACTAGTTTGCAGGGACGGATTGGGGTTGGTAAATTGGGTGCATAGAAAAACGATAGGCCCTTCTTCTTTACACTTTTTTTTGCGATCTGAATGCCGAAAGGGTGGGTATACTTTTGTTGGTAGACTAGCACTTTACCCGTGAGTAATAAGACTTTTTATTTCGACTATGTTTCTATTGAGTAGATTGAACATCCTGGAACGGCCGTGATTAATTAACTACTTAGATAACTTTTGAGTTCATCTACAGAATTTCATAGTTATATTACTTTTCCAGATGTGTAAACCAACCACCGCCTTGTTATTATTAAGTGCGCAAGAGAGTCCTAAAAATATGAATTCAAACAAGTGGTGAAGAAATACGTTAAGCATAAAACTTTCAAAACTTAAAACAGTGTATCTGGGCCGCCATAAACAAAAACCACAACTTTGATTTTAAACACTGCCTTAATAAAAGATGATTCCGTGAATGATAACACTAATAAACTTTCTGTTTATTATTTTTGAGGCGTCTGTTTAATTTCTTATTGTTATGGTTAAATGCAGGCTGAATCATGAAGATTCAAACGTTTGATTTACTAAGTAAGTCAAGTGGTTCTGTGGCAATGTATTGAAGTAATGATTCGACGAACTCTTGAGTTGTATTGTGAGATGTATTCGTAACCTAATGAAGGAAATCTTGAATCTCTAAAATCTACCTATCTCTTCTATCCTAACTAATATTATAAATGCGAAAGTAACTCTGTCTGTCTGTCTTTTCTTCACGCCTAAACTACTGAACCGATTTGTGTGAAATTTGGTACAGGGTAAGTGTGAACCCCAACAAAGGACATAGGCTACTTTTTATTCGACTTCGTCTTCGTCTGCGTCCGCGATAACTGACATATACGCGGACGAAGTCGCGGGCAAAAACTAGTACATAATATAAAATCAAGTCGCTTCTCGCCGTCTGTACGCTTAGATCTTTTAAACGACACATCGGATTTTAATGCAGTTTTCATCAACAGATAGATTAATTCAAGAGGAGGGTTAAAACGTATACTTAGTTGATATTTATATTGCATTCGTGTAAAGCCGGGGCGGGTCGCTAGTGTATTTTTATAATGGACTTTCAGGTGATTGTTAGGTAACTTTGTAGAGATTTTTTTAAATGCGCTTATCTCTATGTAGATATAACTAACAGACGGATTGGAAAACATATTTTTGCTTATAGCTTTAACTATAGGCTAATAATATCACGCTATGACACACGAGAGCGAGGCAGTAACCCAAGACGTAACTTAACGTGTGTGAAAAAAAAAACACGCGGTCGAAGTTTC
Organism: Hoplodrina blanda; assembly: GCA_949316365.1. NCBI lineage: Eukaryota > Metazoa > Arthropoda > Insecta > Lepidoptera > Noctuidae > Hoplodrina > Hoplodrina blanda. The sequence continues at coordinate 16,042,965 of OX438581.1, forward strand.
GGACAAGGCAAGAGCTAGTGAATCAATAAGTACAAAAAATTATTACGAGTAGGAATCGTACCTACAACCACTCAGCCACTGAGTCGATCACACAAGACTTTTTTTAAATGCAGACTTTCATCTCATTGGGAAAACAATTTATTTACTGCCTCGGCAGTAGAGATTACTATTAAACAGCGTTACTATTGTAGGAGATTCTGTATGTTTGTTTGTGAGTCCTGTCATACCTACAAGCGCGGCCGCGCCGGGTGGCACCACTATATTTAGAAACACATTAGCTTAGTTCCTGTTTGAATCAATGAGACATAGCCAAGATACATTATGGTTACTTGTAATACCCGTGTTATTTTTGTTGTATATAGGTATGTATTTACTACTAACTTTCTTTTGTTTTTACGTTGTTTTTTTACTCAAGGCAAATTTTTTAATCGTCAGAGATGAAAGGTTTTGTATAGAAAATATTTTAAACTGTCATTAAATGTCATATTCGATGGATATAATGGCGGTTTGACAGCTCTTGTACAGAAAATATGTCAAACTGTCATATTTATTCTTTGGATAAAAGTTTTCCAAAGAAGACTATTGAAAAATCAGCCCTTAGTCAGTTGGATTACTGCAAACTGCAAGAATTCCACCAAAAAGACTGACTTACCTACCTAACATTATCATCATCATCGTATGCCAAACGACGTCCACTGCTAGACATAGGCCTCGCCTAAAGTTAGCTACAATGACATACCTAACAACTTATGTATGAGTAAAATATCGTTTTAATTATTTTGATCTTTCAACCTAGCATTAATCACCTACATTCCTGCATTCTTTGAGGACGTGTAGGACGAAGCCCAGAGATTTATAAAAAAGTCACCCCACACTAAACACATCGTGAGTGTGTTTACAAAGAAATAAACTAACGTACACAAACAACCAGACCCGGATCAACCGGACTAACTGTAACTGTGTAAGCTGATACTAATCGAACCCACGTAGCAGCAAGTCGCGGGCAGAAGGTAGTACCGCAGTATTAAAAAACAAAGCATTTTCACTTGTTACGGTATTGCTACTGTAATCCTATGAAGAGTTCCATTCCATATCTCCGAAGCTCATCATCAGATCATGACAATATTTCTATGGGACCTATTCGGAAGTATACTCTTTCAAACAAAAAAAGAATCATCCAAATCTATTCATAATTGGCTGAGTAATCATGTAACATACATACAAAAAAAAATAACATACGCACCGAATTGAGAACCTCCTCCTTTTTGAAGTCGGTTGAAAAACTCGTCTAAGAGATGGTGATAGCCCTGTTAAATAGCCTTTTAATAATATCACTGTTCAAACTGACACAATAACCCACACAACTTGACATAAAACCAGCCATTCGATCACAATGATGGGATTACGTAGCTAGGTCAGAAGTCTGACCATTGTATGGCTTCCTATCGTCCGAACGTACTTCAAGCATCACTGGTCTTTAATACATTGTATATAATAAATACATTGTCACTGACACGTATGTGTATATAATGGGGCAACAATGTAGAATTTTGGCATGGTATGCAAAAACTTGAATGAGAATTTTACGGTGGGTTTGTACTAATATAAAAGTGTAGTCATCATGTGCGCGTAAATTATGCATGTAGGTTTACTTTATTATTTCATTCCTTAGTACCTAAGTAAAGTATAAGCAGTCGGCCCATTTTAAACTTGGACAGGTTTCTGTTTGTTTTCTTCAAACATTTTAAGGGATTTTATAATAAGTACAATAGGTACTGTAATTTTTTTATTTTTTTTATTTTATTTTTTTAGTTGGTTACCCTATACCATTCTTTCTTTCTTTTTCAAAGAAGGATTCAAAAGAAAAATCCTATTAGTTAATCCTATGCGATATGTCTTTTTTTATCATAATATTGTGCGTAACGTTAAAGTATGTCAAAGTAATCGTCAAAACAGTTTCATTTTCTTTATAGACCGTTACGTAGGCAGAACACAAACGTAATAAACCTATTTAGCCAGCTCATAACGCGCCAAATAGAATACAAATAGGCATTTAGACAGACCTATACGTATTGATCCATTAATGGCCCATAACACCACTTTGATAGCTTCTTCAGAGATGCACCACTCGCACTTAAGTTAGAGGAAGACCGTTAAAAGATTGTTTAATTAACGTAAATACTATGACCAATACAAAATGGCCTCCCAAAGATGAACGCTGAGGGATTTTTTTAATGGGGACATCATTGTAAATCAGGGACGTACCTAGCTGCTCTACCGCGATACCAGACATATAAAAGATACGCATGCTACAGGGGCCCCGAACTCGCAGTTAAGTCAAAGGGCCCACTAACAAATTTTGATACAGGACAGGACCCGTTTGGACAAGCTACTCCACTGTTGTAAATGTTTCTTAAAAAGTGGTTAATAAAACAGACGTCCTTAAAATAACGATTATTTAATGATCAACAGTTATGTGAGATATAAATGATGTGGTTGGTAGTTTAAAAGAATGAGTGTTCGATTTATTTTATTAATACTAAAGGGCATAACGAGCGCTATTGTTTATCAAAAGGTTATGAAACTTTTAAGACAATAACGAATCTTTATTTTTGAACTGATGGATTTCTCTTTCGTAATTCGAAATACAGAACTTTGCCACTAATTATATTAAAAAAAAAACAGTTACTGAAGTCTTTAATTAAGATTTTTGCTCTATTATTAACCAATTAACTCAACTAATTGCAGGTTTTGTCTGACTAAATTTATTAAAGGGCATGTATGGCTACGTAGTTACCATTTCATTAAAAGTTGGCCCCCAAATCTTAGCAATTAATTAAACAACCTTTCAACAGTTTCAATAGAATACTACGCAGCCACATAATGTAATTTTTTTTGCACCTGCCCTACATCCCTGGGTACGGCCCTGGCAAATCCTATTTAGCACCGTGACTTTATTATAGTTAATGTTCCTAAATAGAACACAGCAGTTCGCAAATCATATTGACTCTAGTAAATGGATCAAACACTGTATAATTCTATTTCGGGATGACATTTAATGGATGCTGTTGTGTTTTTAATTAGGTGAGAGGTTGAGAATCTTTGTCTACGTAACAAAAGCATTCCTCGCATACTAGGCGCGTCTAGAGAAGGTAGGAAAGATCAATCAAATTCTCTTACGTGACAAATCTTAAAGTGAACAGGGGGCCTACCACAACCTCTTAAAACAATTTTAATATTACTTTGCGTCCCGCTCTGTTGGATTTTCAACGCTCGGATCAGCGCAGAGAGTTGTAAATGCAACAATAGAAATTACAAAGTAATATTTAAATAACATAGTTTTAAGAGGTTGTGGTAGGCCCCCTGTACGTTGCTAAAATCTACCCTCATTGGGGGCAAGATCTCCACCCCCCCCCCCCCCAAACGACAATCCTGGATCCGTCACTGCGTTTGGCGCAATGGTTGAGCGATTGGCTGCTGTGATGCGTGTCGTAGTTTCGATTCCCGTACCTACGCTACTAAGTTAGTTGTTCCGGGTCTGGTTGCTGTGCAGGTCTGTTTATATGTTTGTAAACATACCCACAATACAGGAGTAGTAATATACGTTTAAAAATAAAATTGCATACAGTTTGACATGGGACGCTTTAGCCGCACTTTAGGCTTAATTGAATTAAAACGCCTTGCACTGTGATGATGGTCCTAGGAAAGACAATAAGAAAAAAAACGTTTATCGTCTTCAGTATTACAACTAACTTAATAGAAAGTAGGTAGGTACATACACACAATAAGTACGTTCACTGGTAGTAGGTAGGTATGTACATCTGCATACACATAACTGAACTACTGAAGTTTCAGCGCCAGCATAATGCTTAGGTCCCCTCTTAAGAGTTGCTGAGCGCTGGTTTTTAGCTTAAACCCTTGACTCCTGTTTACCACAAATGATAGATAGGCACAATCGCTAAGCTCGTGCTTACAAGAAGAAGGAAGAAGACATACAATACATACCGTATGTAGTTTTTAACTAAGAGGAAAATTACGTTGTGAAACTTACCACCATCAACTTCACTCCACACCTCCGCTTCGCCCTCCTGATGCAACCCTTGAAGGCATCTGGTGCAAAAGTTATGCAGACACCCCAAAAGCCTCGGCTCCACCAACTCCTTCTTACAGATCCCACAGTCCCACTCCTTCACCTTACTCTTTCTCCCATCGTTGTACGCTGAAGTTCTTGGGGCCACATTCAGGTTCTGGCTGACGGGACGACGGGTACCCTTGACGTGGAGGGGACTGTTCCCAGCACTCAAAGAAAGCTGCTCCAAAGACTTTCTTTTATCTTGCTTCTTACGCGTAAAGCTGCCGAAAATGTACAAAATACGATCCACTTCCATTTTATTTGAATTTAGAATCTATTTATTGAACGCGACTTTTAAATTTCGTAACGTTCTTATTTTAAATATCAACCGGCCATCTTTTTCCGCGATTGTTTGTCTTAAGTTTTGTATTAAAATAACAGTGATTGTAAACTTGATCTATATTTCGAAAGCGTACCGAACGTGAAGGGCGTCGTTATAAATAAACGTGCCCCTGGCAAGACGTGTGATATCCGACTGGCGCATGAACGGGACAATCCTAACCTATGTAACGGATTACTTTTGCATCTAATCCTTGCTCTGCTCTAATATCCTAGCAGATCAGGTCTACAAAGCCATCAATGTATAACTAACATTTTTGTGTTAGAAATTTAGGTTTTCTTTTAGAATGCATTGGCAATAAAAACAGCAACATTGCATAATACCTATACATAATTTTCTGAAGAAAACGTAAGCGCTGTGCCAGGAATTACTTTAGATTGCCTAAAATCTGAAGATATTATGCTGGTTAGGAACCTAAGGAGTTTTATTGCAGTAAAGCAGTGATACCCAAAGTGATCCAGGTGAACCCACAGGGGTCGTTAGCATGAAAAGAAATGGGGGTTCATAAGTTGTGAGTGGGGGGCTAATTTAACACGGCAAGCTTGACCCCCAAAAAAGTCGACTTCATCTGCGTTCATGATAACCGACAGTCACGCGACCATTCAAATACCTACATATCTACATCAATCCCCAAAAACTAAAATCTATTAGTAGGTAAGTCAAATAACACGGTTGGCTTCCTATCATAAGTGGCAGTTGCAATCACGCATGATGCATGTCCCGTCTAATTTCCTCGCTGAGGGATGAAGCTCGTAACAAAAAGTTATTTCTGTTCAACCACCCCTGCCATTTCTCATTTCCTTTGCTGTTTGATTGATTTTTATGTGGTCTCAAAGATTAGAGTTAGGTACAGGAAGTAATGTAAAAATGAACAAGCCAGTTTGTTATTAGGTTTAGATCTGGCAAATGAGCAAACCGACGTAAAAATTTCTCTCGTTTTTCAAAGTAATTGTAACCATTTTACACATTTGTGGAAGATTAATTTTAGATCTACCTATTCTAAGCATATTTTTATGGTTTGGATGTTAATTAAACTGCTAGATATTGTTTGATAACATTTGGCATTATAAAAATGTGATGATGTGGATTGACACGTTTTGAAAGAATTACGCTCATTAAAAATGTTGAGGGGGTGGCTGAGCAGTCAATTTTTCGCCCGATTTCGGTTCTGTTCGCTTTTTTTTCAAGAAGTATGTTTTTGCTGCAAATGATTTAAGTATCCTTTTATTATTATTTTTTTTATTATACATTTTAATGTTGAAGGTACAGAAAACAAACAAGAAAACAAGATTCAAAATTACTTAAAGTAAACTCATTCGAGTTTAAACTCAATCGCTTCGAATGCATCGAGTGTATTATCGAAATGTAACACCAAATCATTTATAGCATCAATCGATATTGCTTAAAGCACGTGCAAACTCTATCGAGATCTTATTATGACCGGAAAAGGAACCAATAAACTGTTCATTTGTATGGCCAAATACACACTTAAAACCTACTTTGGTAGGTAGGTATAAAACCTTATTTGTATGATGCAAGGTTCAGTTTCTATTGAGGATACTGGTTGGCCGCTTTCCGGCCTAATTAAATTAAACTTATAAGCAAACAAACGTAGTCAAACAAATCTACAGTTGATTTGTTTGATTACGTTTGAAATACTTATTACGATTTTAGATAATTTAGAATTAAGTGAGTATTATTTCAACTTTACATACCGAGGAGAAAGATTAGGATAGGTAGGTAGGTAGGTACTGTAGAGCCTCTAATCTCTGAAACTAGCAGTCCGGTTAGAAAAAAATCTTTTTGTATACTATGATAACCAGGCTCATGAGGAATAGGCTATAATAATATAACAACACCACGGGAACAGCGCAGTAACCAAAGACATGTACGAAGTCGCAGGAAGCAGCTAGTTAAAAAATGTAATAAAACATATTTCATAAAACATATGAAATATTAAAAGAGTCTTTCAATCACGTAGATTGATTAGCCTACTACAGTACAGTACCTAACCCTCGTCCAGAGGTTACAATAACTACTATCCACTTCAGACAATTTTTTAATCGTTCCGTGATCGGCCTTGATTTTAAAATTGTTGAAAAAAAAAAGAATAAGTATATAAACAAAGGGGTTTGCGTAAAAGTGGCGTCATTTTGAAGTTGGATGGCCACTAATGAAACTTAGATATTTTGAAAGATCAGAATAATGCGATCAAAAGCTAATATGGACACATTTCTGTAAACCTTATCGGAACGGAGATATTTGGTTTTGATAGCTCATTAAACACAAAGAAGTTATTATACCTATATATTCTTATAAACCCTTTTAAGGTTCTGAGGTTTTTTTTAGTAACTACCTACTTACCGCAACCTAAAGATAAACTACTATAACATGGCGCGCCCCTCCACAAATTCAAAACGTTTGAAAGTATTTGTGAAAGTATCAACGTGTGCGTACAAACAAACTAACAATGTGTGCGTACTGAGACGGTACGGCTCTCGAAACAAAAACAAATCAGCGATTCGTTGCTCGACTAGCGGCGTCATTAATTACTCATTATTATTAGTATGGCGCTGCACTGACATACTCTATGAAAATGACACGTGCGTTGTCTTGTGCGGTCTTGCTAGTTATGATTAGTTGACCAACAAATCTGCCGGCCTGCTAATGAATACTACAACTACATAGAAACTCTTTCATATGGATATGGCTACACACATTGAAATAGTAATATGGAGGGGCGCGTCATGCTATAGTAGTTTTTTTGTAACTATAAGTGTTAATGTGTTATTTCGAATTAAAAAACAAAAAGTCTCTAAAACACTATTATCTCGAAACTATCTTTTTGCACTTAATGACTTCTTGCTCTACAACGAGGTACCTAATGTGTCTTTATTATTTCCCAAAACCCAAAAGTAACGTAACATTGACACATGGTCGTGAAACAGTAAAGTCAATCTCTAAAAACAACCTTCAAAAACATATCTAAGATTTCTGTACGCAGGACAGTAATTGAAGTTTTTATATTGACGACATTTTTAAAATCTTCAAATGTAAATATCTCAACTTCGATATAACTTAGGATAAAAATAATTGAACATATACTATGTGTACTTAACAACACAACAAAGTAACATAATAATTATTTGTGGCCACTGAAAAAAAACATGACGCCGCTAGTCCATACTAAGTTAATCAATGCCTTTTTAAATTACCAAAGATGTGACATCGCGTCGTACATAAAACATGAAAAACAAACAGCTTAATTTAATAAAATTTAGAACGTTATAATTATTTTGCGCAATAATTGGAACGCGACCGTTCGGCGACCCACATTTGGCGGGAAAACTAATGTCAGCGCTATTTTGCGCGCGCACCCGGCTGCGTGGGACGATGCTCCATTGGACACTGACACTGAGGTACTGGAGATGTTGAATGGTTGAATATGAGATTCACCGTAGATATTGTCCGATATTTTCTGTGCACATTGTCAATTTTATATTGTCAATCACAGCTGTTGTAACTACTTGTAACTTGTAGTATTGTGCTGAATGGGCTCCATTCATAGTCCATGCGTTTATAAATAAGTACCTACTTATCATGTTCTGGTCTTGGGCAATTCAGCGATATTTCGACATTCTGTTTACTCTGTAAGTATTAGGTATAAGTACTTATGTATAAGTAATGTACGTTTTGTATCAATTCAATGAATAAAGTAGGCACAAAGTAGTATTAAAGCTCGCTATTTCAAAAAGATTTACTTTTGCCATTATTCTGTATTCTGGAAAATCGCGTTATATTTTAGGTCCAGTAAAGTAAACAGGTCTAGAAGTCGCTACAGAGAGTAATTTCACAGTTTACAGTGCAAGCAGCAGAAGACGCCGGCGATCGTGCTGTATCAGCAATTATTTCTCCCTCCTAAAAAAGGCGTTAAAATATTACCAAGTCAGCAAATTTTGACCAAATTGCTGACTGACAAGTGACAGAGTTAAAGGTTCGCATTTGGGACTGGCGACAGTAGCGCCATCTATCGCACCACATGTGAACTACAACTGACGTTTCCCACAGCGCTATCTCAAAGATATCCGACAAAATAATAAAAATAACCGTCGACGTCCCTTTCTGTCCTCATCCAGTGTAGTCGCTTTAGGTGAGAGCCTTAATTTTTAAGAACCACGGGAAAGTCCAGTTAATAGCAGACGACAACCGTCTAGGCTGACCTGCGAGACGCACTTCTCAAAATAAAAGCAACCGTCGGGCAGTAAAGTAACCCCCCAGACAGACGCCCCCTAAGACGACCCACTGACCGAACACCCGTCTGGTCGAAGGATCCTGGATGATGAACTTTCCACCCTGTTTCTTATACCTAAAACCGACTAAATTCTGGTGTTGTTGGTTGGCCGTCACGAGAGATGCAGTTCGTAAAGTTGGTAACCTGGTGGTCGGAGAATTAGACATAATGTACGATTTCACCGGGAAAAGTTTACCTAGAAACCGTTTGACTTGGTGTAGTTATAGATTCAATTTTAATTAGACTCGCCTGCCATGTCGTATTGATTGTCGAGCGGTAGGTAGGCAGCTGGCCTGCATTATTAGTTGGTTACTGAAAACTCGCACGGAACTGCGGTTTAGGTTCGACTATTACATTTTAATCGATATGATATGCTTTGAATCGCTTAGTCACCTCTTCTTTCATGTTGGTTCAAAATTTTTGATAACATCTAGTTACCGACACAATATTATTACAACAAAAAGGACAATGCCCAAAAATGTATGGACCAAAAACCCGGAATCGATTAAAACGATTTATGTGTGGCTAGGTATAGTGAACATACTATATCCCAAATTCAATATTTGTTTTCGAATAAACAATCACCAAGTACCAAAAAAAAAAAATCGTAACTAATTGACTTTAGTCTTAAAAATCCATGATATTTAGAGCGGCATTGTGCGTAATATTGAGAGTAAAGTACATTATACATGTTTACTGATAACATGAAACATTATTTGCATATACAATATGTAACAGAATAAACGCAAGACCTGAAAGTAGTTTGCTCAGAATCGGCTTCTGAATCGATTTCCATCATTATTTATATGTGTTAATTTTCTCCGGAAAAATCCTTTATTTAACCTAAATTAGGATCACTGCGTAAAACCAACGTAATAAAATATTTTAATTAGGGAAATTTAAGTCTTATCTCAAAGCAATAAAAACCCATTTGAATGTATGGCTGAATTTGTAGCTCGCTCAATAGCTATCCATACACACACGTAATAATATCAATGCATTATTTTAATAGTGTGCGAAAAATAAAATATTTAATTTAAGGAAGATTAATCTTTAATTCCAAGCAATACGTCGTACTTAACTGCACAACCGAATTTGTACTTTGTAGTTCATATCTATCCTTAGTATCCTTACTCACACACACACACCCCTATTGTACGTAATTTAAGGAAATTTTAACCTTATTTCAAAAACAATAAAGCTTTTTTAAATGCATAACTGAATTTGTAATTCCGCATTTCCCAATCTTTTGTTGAGAAATGACAAAATATTAGAAAATCTAATGTACGTTTTTTGCAAACGCAAAATCAATATGAAAGAGCGAGACGCAATAATTTACCGACTTAGCCCTTTGACATTTGATGACATTTGACATAAAAAAATTTGACATTTGACATAAAAAATGGTGAATTTCGGAATTTTGTTGTTGTTGCTGTTACTTGTTTACGCATGCGATGGCTTTCCGGTATAGCAATATTCACTACACGGAGATGGTGAGGAGGATACTAGCTCGTTGTGGCGATAATGTGGAGTTAGCGTGTCGAGTGTTCAATGAACGACATGGTACCAGAGTGAGCGCCAGGACAATGCTAGGTGCAACTCAGCGCCTGAGGGACTCCGGAACGTTTTATCCTAACACGGCAATGGATAGAGGGACGAATGTGCGCTCTAGTCGTTTGCAGGAAAACATTCTTGATTATTTCGATGAAAATCCAGAGAGCAGCACGAGAGAAGCAGCGCCGTTGTTTAACTGTAGCCACATGTACGTGTGGAGAACATTACGTGCTGATGGCGAACACCCCTTCCACCTACGACGTTGTCAGGAGCTGATGCCGACTGACTATTTGCCACGACTACAATTTTGTAGATGGTTGTTGGAAAACTGGCAACAAAACATCATCTGGACGGATGAGAGCACCTTCACACGAGTTGGTATTTACAACCAGCACAATATGCATTTGTGGAGGCACGAAAGCCGTGAGTGTGTGCGTAGGGATAGACTAGTATGCTCGAACGTTTTACGTTCAGTCAGGACAACTATTTTATTAAAAAAAACTTTGTGTTCTTTAAGTAAATTGAATTACAGATGTTGTTTTAGTTCTATTATTTAATATTCTAATTGGGGTGTCTGAGGTCTTGCGTGTATTCCGTGACACGTTGTATATATTTATATACATATATATATATATATATATATATATATATATGTATATATGTATTAAAAAAAAAACATCTAAAAAAACACTACACAGCTAGGTTTTTTGAAAGTTATGTAATAGTGTCTTGATATATATAATATATATGTATATATATGTATATTATATAAATAATATACAACGTGTAACGTTAAATGCGCAAAACCTCAGACACCCCAACTGATTTTTAATTAAATTGACCTATTTCAGAGAAAAAAAAAATCATTTAAACAAAAGTAAAGGTTTTATGTGCTGATTTAGTTTTACTGGCAATTCTGATCGTTTCTTGCGTCTGCGACGACGCTCTATCGAGGGAGAACTCGTGACCGGGCCGCTGCGCGTCGGATGGCTTGACCTACTAATAAATAGACGCGGCAACGTTTTTAATGAAGATTTTTTGAAAAATGTGACCTATATTAAAAAGTGGTTTAATTGATTCTGCTCGTTTTTCTGATCAAACTATTTTCAGGTTTTGCGCATTTAACGTTACACGTTGTATATGACGGAGGAGGAACCTTTCCATCATCATTAGCACTCATCGTTGGGATGTGGGCGTCGGTGGGTAGTGTTGGATGATTAAAACAGAATCGTTTGACTAACGAAATTATATTTCCAAGCACAATACAATACTTTTAATAGCACAGTGTAATTAGGTAGGCACATATACTTAGGTAGGTAGATAGGTAGATACGTATCACAGAACGCGCAATGGTTTAGTGAAGTCCGCACTCGCCGCTCGCCAACAGAGAAGTGAATAAAAGTAACGTCCATAGTTGTAACGACCGTTAGCGTTCGCGCGCTTTTCACTAACTCCATCGAGCGCCACCAGATGGCGCTTGCGTACCGGATACGACTCGATTCCGACATATATATATTTAAAAAACCTACGTACTGAATTCTGTAAAACTACTGTAGTAGCGTCATATCAGGTAAGATATGATCTTTTTTAAATAAAAAAGAGCTCATATACCTATGGTAATTCAATGGAATTATAAGGCTATTAACCTAATAAATGAAAAAAACTTACGAAGGACTGCGCGGGGGACAAGGTCGGTCAAGGTTTCGCTACCTGGATAACAATAGCGCGCATAGATAAAAACATCTTCTATCTCTTTCTTTCTCGCAAATTGTAATTCCTTATCTGTATTCCCCATATCTTTCATGAGTGAGTGAGAAACTAACATAATAACAAAACAATGAACCTGTTATCAATGCACTCCGCTATAATTATTGTTATATGCTACTGGCCTGTTCGGTTATAGTTTTATGCGAAACGAATTGCATATTTGCGACCTCTTAAATATGGTCTATCTTCCTGTACATAAATTATTTTAATCGACTCCGGGTTTTTTTTGAGCATCCTCCTTTCCTATTTCAAGAAGATCAAAGCCCAATTTTGTTTGCCCCATTATAGAACCCCACCATGAAAGGCCATTACATATTTAATTTAAATAAAAGAATAGTTGGTGCGCTTTTTATTTTAATTCCTTCATTCAACCAAAATTACATTACAATTTGTAATACAGCAACATAATCAATCATAATTTCACACGACGCAAAACGTTTAATGACATTAAATAAAACGTTTCTCCTGTCAATGTCGCACGGCTGTAAATTCCATCAATTTTATTTTGCGTTTGAGAAAGAAAAATATGCGGGATAATTAAATCACATAATAATTTTTACAACTGCAAATCAAACTTTGTCCGACTGACATACCACTGTTGACATAATACGCCGAGTTTCGTTTCATCGCGTACACAATTAGAAGCATCAAATATTATGTTGTCCTTTTCTACACCTTACAAAATGATAGAGAACTGTATATAGAATGTTTGATGTTAACGAATTTCTAATCAAGTTATGGAATGTCATTACATGGCGTTTGTCGTCCGCGGAACTATTTTTCATTTCTATGTGTCCCAAATAATGTTTATTTATAATGTACGCGAGTTAATTATGTCAGTGCTGATTTCGGCGTGAAGTTGCACGGTCCGGGGCACGTACCGATATGTTCAACGTAAACAAACTATGTCTGTTTTCTTGCCTCTGTACTATTGTTGTTATTGTCCTCTATTTTCAATCAGAAATTGCCCGCTTAGAGGATAATTATCGAAAACTAGGTGAGCTGAAATATCTGTAGTGTGTTTGTGATGAGTTTTGTGGAATTTGGTGTACAAATTTCTGTTTAAATTTCAGAATTTAGGTTGGTACAAAGTCACTCAGAATCTCGTCAGTTTTTCCCGAAAAGTATAGAAAAAAGTGATGATGATACTGTGGTGATATACAACAGGGTCCCGAAGACGGGATCGACGAGTTTCGTGGGTGTAGCGTACGATTTGTGTAAGAAGAACAACTTTAAAGTGTTACATATCAATATTACTGCTAACAGACATATCATGTCGTTAAACAACCAGTATAAGTTTGCTCAGAACGTCAGCAAGTGGCATGAAGTGAAGCCAGCACTGTATCATGGTCATATGGCATTCCTAAACTTTGATCGGTGAGTAACAAACAATTAATCGGATATAAACTCAAATAGAATCTTTCCTCTTATATTTTTTCTAACAATTTAAAATTTTAAGGCCCACTTGTGCCAAAAAGTTAACTTAGAGTTAGTTGCTAACACAAGGTTAAATAACAAAATGTCTTAAATATAATTTAAAATTTAATCTCATGTTAGCAAGGTTACGGCTCAGGTAAGCTCAAGGGCTATAAAAAAAAAGACATAACTACACAGAAAAAGAAAACATACAGATTTAAAATCATGATTTCCTTTAATGGATGTGGAAAATTCTACTACATAATGTGTTCTCTGTAAACAACACAACTAGGTATAAGGTAAAACATAAAGACAAGCTAATTTTGTATTCAAGTCACAATTTCCATGTTGGTGTTGTCCCTAAGATAGCCCTATGACCACATTAAGATCTAGGTATATCACATGTTTAAAATTCTTTGTAAAAGTCTACCATTGCATCATACTATGTATAAGGCTGTAGAACTTCCAAGGGCATCGCCAAGGGGGAATAGGAAAGGGCAGCTGCCCCCCCAGAGAGAAACTTTCCTTCCCCCCTAGAAAACAAATGTAGCCAAATGCAAAGTAACCAAGAAGTAACCAAGTTATTCCACACAAGTCTTGTTTGACTGATCATTTCTGCCAGCTGAGATGTGATGTGAATTATTTTACTAATTTTATTCCGTTACTATTTTAATTCCAATTACAATTCCTCATGTGCTTTGGACTGTACCCACAATTTATACTTTCCCCATCCTCCATTTGTATCAACTTGCTTCCCCCCTCCCCCAGGTCCACCATCTGGCGACGCCTTTGAGAACTAGATAGGTGATATCAGTATCACACTGTAGAATTTTTAATTCCTCGACTGGATTAATTACCTAGCTAGTTTTCCAATTTTTTTTTAAGTTACTTGTGATGCTGGTATAATCTGAATGTTCTGACTGTTTGGTCCGAATATGAAAAAACTGCAACTTGTATTGCGTACTGCTGAGCAAAGGTCTCCCCATAGCCTTCCACTCTTCTCTGAGTGTTGTTCTCTGGCCAATCTCCCATAAACATCTCTCAAACCACTACGCCAGTCTTTTTAATGAGCCGATTTAATTTTTTTATTGCAAGTAAATAAGTATATAAAATTATGTTGTTGTGTAGTAAGACGCAAAGTTCAATCACAGTAATTTTCCGTCCTTGTCTGTACTTACCATTTTTCTCATGTTTTTATACAAAATAAATATACTTAATTTTTTTATTCATACTCATTTGTGTGTAAAACCTGAGTACCTGCTAAATTGACAACTTTCTTTTTTCCAGGTTGGGAGCCACAACAAAGCCTATATTTATTAATCTCGTAAGAAGACCCCTTGATAGGCTAGTGTCATACTATTACTTCTTAAGAAACGGTGACAATTACAGACCACACTTGGTGCGGAAAAAACATGGTGATAAAATGGTGAGTTATTATTATTTTAAAACACTTTGACATTCAAAGATATAATTCAATTAAAGAATAAATAAACTAATAAATAAATCTAAAATTTTTATAATAATAAAAAGCTTTTTTACAAAAAAAGATAACCACCTTCAAAAACTACAAAATAAAAATAACTTTAGTTTTGGAAGTCGGCGGCTTTGGTTTTGTTTTTTGTTATGTATTTTCCACCGACTTCCAAAACTAGTTAAGTATTTTTATTTTGTAGTTTTTGAAGGCGGTTATCTTTTTTTGTAAAAAAGCTTTTTATTTTTCACTTTAGTGCTTGTGTATTAATGTTTGAAATCCTTACAAAAAGCCCTTTCAAACAATACCTCACACGATATATTTAATTTTGGAAATTGGTAGGAGGGGGGTTGACGTACCCCCCCCCCCCTTTTCCTTCAGTCAGTCATCGACTACACGTATAAACAAAGCAATTTCACTTGTTACGATATTGCTGCTGTGATTCTGTGAGGAGTTCCATTCCATATCTCCGAAGTTCATCATCAGATATTGAAATGGTGACAATGGGACCACACGGGAAGCACCAGCTTTCAAATAAAAAAAGAATCATGAAAATCGGTTCACCCAGTCGCAAGTTAGGAGCTAACAAACATAAAAAAAAAATACAGTCGAATTGATAACCTCCTCCTTTTTTTGAAGTCGGTTAAAAAGTTAGACTTGCTTTTGAATATTTAATTCTGAAACTGCCTTGAGCAAGTTTAATGTGGTTATCAATGCATGCATGCCTTCTCTTTAAGAGGCCTTTGCTTTGCAGTGGGACAAATAGGCTGATATTACAATTTTTTTGGTGCTATTGTAATGTACTCCTTATTAAAAAAAAAATCTAAATCCGACTGCCTCGTTGGTCTAGTGGTCGTAAAGCGCTACTGCTGAGCATGAGGCCTTGGGTTCGATTCCCCCGTCGGGCAAAGTGTTATTGAGTTTTTCCATCAGGAATTTCTCAGTAGTAGCCTCGGATTCTGAATTGGTGCCTGGTTGATGGCAATAGACTCGCCTCCACATGGGACATGGGACATGGGACTTAACCATAACTGGCGAAATGTAGGTGTACTAATGGGTTATGGGTACACCTCTGCCTAACCCTTGAGGGAATACAAGCGTGATGTTTATGTTATGTTATCTAAATCCGCTACTATCATAGTACGTCTAGTTGTTACTATGATGTTAACCTTGAAACTAATGAGAAGACTAATTAAAATCTAATCTAAATTGCTACATGCTTTATCAGGAGCAAATTCGAGGCCTAAATCGTACTGTTAATGCGATACAAACAACCATTCAAACTTTCATTTATAATAGTATAGTACAGGGGCGTACTAACAGAAAATGGCCCCTAGGGCACGCATCATAATTGGGCCCCCTTCGTAAATTATCTTAATACTCGTGTAAAAAATAGATACTTACACTAAATAAAAGAGTCATAAAGGACCATGGGCACGACAACAGTGATAAAACCCATGTCACATGAAAGCTATCACGATTTATGTGAAATCACGAAGTAAATATTAAATTATTTTTTTGTACTATATTTTGATTTTTAATTTTAATTATTGGCAACTTTTGCGCCCCTTTCGATAGGCGCCCAGGGCCCTACCTGCCCCACCCTAGATACGCCTCTGGTATATTTAAGATTATCTGTTATCAATATCATCGCAATAACCTAAGCGTCGCGAGGCGTCATTTCTAATACTGTACATAGGAAGAATAGATAATGTACTGTTATCAATTTGCAGACGTTCGACGAGTGCGTGGAGAGGGGTCAGGCAGACTGTGACCCCAATAACATGTGGCTGCAAGTACCCTTCTTTTGTGGACATGCTGCTGAGTGCTGGTACGTAACTTAATGAAAATACTCTTTATAAGAGCCTCTGTGAAACTTAAGCATGGTGTTATTTACGTCGTCAAGGTGCTGTGCTTGTCTATTTATTCTAAAAATGAGTGAAGTATCATCAGCAAATAACACTCTTTGTGGTTGGTTTTCTAATAAATGAGGTAAATCATTTACATATTTTTAAAAAAAGGAACGGACCCAGTATTGAACCCTGCGGAACCCCTATCTTTACTTTTAAGACTGATGAATTTACACCGTTGATCAGATAATCAAATGCGTATTTATCTAAAGTTCATTTTGACTGGGATAGTATGAAATACAATTTATAAAATCATCTGCCTAGACTTCTCCGAACTATGTTGGTATCGCCTTCCAGTCTAACCGGATGCAGCTAAATATCAGTATTTTACGTGGAGCGACTGCCTATCTGACCTCCACAACCTAGTTACTGGGTAATACCATACCCCTTGGTAAGACTGGTTGTTAGTCTTTCGGGCTTCTGTTGACCTGTAACGACTGTCAAAGATCCACGTATGACAGCTGAGACCAACGGCCTGACGCTCTCCGAGGCACGGAAGAGTCTCGGTGTGTAAACATGGTCTCCCATCCACGGACCAACCCCGGCAAGCGTAGCTTAACTTGATGGATCGACCCGTGCGGCTGTTATAACTTAGCTACGAGCTCCTTGAGCTGGTTTACCGTCCAATGATATAAAAAAAACCCCAGCGAAGTAGTTAATCTAAATATTGTAAGGAATTCCAAGATTACAAATAGGAGTTAAATGTTATCTGTGTAATCTTATCTATATCTCAAGGCACTCCTTTTATTTAGTTAATTTAGTGACGCTGTTTATATTGCAGTGTTTTCAATTAGTTTTTATGATTTAAGACAATGGGGATTTCCGCGGATAGAAAGATGAACGACAAATTTTAATACTCCTATATTTGAAAATGTCCATTTTATTTGCGAAGCAAATAAAACTTGACTTTGACTTTATTAGGTTAGTGTCAAAGTCTCAAAATAAAACGAGATGGCGCTACACGTTCTGTATAGCTCCATCTCTTTTTCGCACTATCAACCCCATAATACAAAATTATGACCATCGCCCATGACACTAAATACGACCATAGATTAACAAATCTCCTGCTAAAATGACGACACGGTTGGCGCAGTGGCTAAACTATTGGCTACTGCGCTGCGTGTCGCTGGTTGGATTCCCAGTGGAAACAAATATTTGTATGGCCTACAGGTAGTTGTTCCGGGTCTGGCTGTTTGTGTATGTGAGTTTATGCTTGTAAACGCACCATCGATACAAGAGAAATTCCTAATTAATGACTGAAAAAAAAAAATAAACCTACATCGAACAAATCAAAAATTAACACTTACATTCCATTTTAGGAAACCCGGCAACCAATGGGCCTTAGACCAAGCGAAACATAATCTAGTCAACCACTACCTACTTGTGGGTGTAACGGAACAAATGCTCGACTTTATAACCGTACTAGAGGCTACCTTACCTCGCTTCTTCAGAGGAGCCACCGAGTACTACATGAACAGCAACAAGTCACATCTGAGACAAACTAGCTCTAAGATAGAACCTAACTTACTAACTATAGACAAAATCCAACAATCTCCAGTCTGGAAAATGGAAAATGAACTATACGAATTTGCATTAGAACATTTTAATTTTGTTAAAAGAAAATTGTTAGCTAAAGAAGCTAATAATGTCGCACAAATATATTTCTATGAAAAAATACGGCCTAAATGAGCTTTATAGTGAATTATTTATGTTGTTGTTAGGGTATGGACACACTATGTAGACCTTTTTGAGGTATTTTTATTGACTTAGTGTTTTTTCTTTATGTTCCCAATTCTGCCGGCAAGATTGTGTCTACTTAAAATATTATATTTTGTGTACTAATATTATTTTTTTGTTAATTAGTTAATAAGTTTTGTGAGGAAAATTGTTCATACTCTTCTTAAAAAGATATGTTTAAATGATCATTCCAGAGGTAGAGTATTTGTAAAGACATTGGTTCTAATAATATATGGACAGGGAATGTAGGACAATTAGTAATTTTGTGGCTTTATTTGAGCGTGGCAATAAAAATTATAAAGCAATTTGAAAAACAGAACAATAAAAGTTGACCTATTTACAGTTCAGTTAAATTAAGACTGCGTTCTTGTTATTTGAGAGCTAAAACGATAGTCAAGCGAAAATGAAGATATGTTCACGAATTAATGATTAAATTTTATCATTCTAAAGAAGAAGTTCGACTGCCGCGTTAGTCTCAAGGTCGCAAGTGTGACAGTTGAGCGTGGGGTTCTGGGTTCAATTCCCAAGTCCGGCAAAAACTGCTATTGGGATTTTCTATTTAGAATTTTTCAGTAGCGACCCGGAGTGTGGAAGCTGGTGGTGTAACACCCCCGTGCTTTGGAAAGCACGTAAAGATTTAGGTTCTTGAGCCTGAATTCTCCCGTCGTGACGGATTACCGTCCAATCGGACTATGAGAGTGAGGGAAGAGAGAGTGCACCTGTATTTACGCACACACTCGTGTACTACAATATCTCCTGCGTACAGTACGGCCGACGTATCTTGGCGGTATGAAGTTAGCTGTTTGGCTGTGCAATGGATCTTATAGAAACGAAATTGTTTACTGCGCAGCAATCGGCTAACTTCAGAGCCGCTAAGATACGTCGGCCGTATTGTACTTGACTAGTCTCCATTGAGTTTGGCCGCCGTGACCGAAATCGGTCTGAAGAATATTTAAAAAAAAATTTACTTGCCCACAAACTTGCCATATGTGAATAAACATAATAATAATGTTTTTATATCCAACGTGCCCCAAAATTCAGACCACGCTCAAAAGCTACAATCAATATTGTGTTCTAGATAGATAATATTACCTATATTATTAGGTACTTAAACTTAGGCCTTCTAACATTAGATAACGAAATTAAAGTTTAGTAATTAGAAAAAGTAGGCCTTAATACTTAATAGACAATCATAGGATTTAGTTCCTTAACTAATCGAATTTAGGTTTAATTTCCAATGACACTTTATAATGTTGCTCACACTAAAATGATGATACGAAAAGACATTTGGCATTAAGATTTTGGTTTTGCAATGATATTTAAATTTTATAATTTTGTTTTAAAAACCTTTTTCGAACGAAATTATAACTACAGTGAGTGTTTGAACCCCGTAGGTAATAATAGTTTATGTAAATAAATTGACGATTGTGTGTGTTTCGATGTGAAATATTTTTATTCATTTTTATTTAACCGAATTCAAATCAGTAGGTTATGTATTCAGGGTGTACATTTTTTTTAATGCTGACATTCACATTTATTTATTCACAGATAATATAAATATTGTTTATTTTTATTCAACATCGGGGGGCACGGAAGTGCCCCCGCCAATATAATTTACATGTAAAGCTTAACTGTAATCAACTGTACAGCCAAACACACAAGTGAAAACA
The DNA here is from genome assembly GCA_949316365.1 of Hoplodrina blanda. Taxonomy (NCBI): domain Eukaryota; kingdom Metazoa; phylum Arthropoda; class Insecta; order Lepidoptera; family Noctuidae; genus Hoplodrina; species Hoplodrina blanda. Next base: position 16,063,253 of record OX438581.1, read on the forward strand.
CGATTTAGTAGAAAAATACCTTATGTTAGGTAAATACAGCACAAAATACATTGTGTTTTTGCTTCTGTATTCAATAAAAACTTGAGTTAATTCCGTCACTCTCAAAAGTCAATAATTTTTTTAATTATTTTGTTTTCCAAGTCATTATTATTATTGGTTTGTGACGTAACTAACTCCTCAAATTTATTTTATTAATTACTTAATGAACATTGTGATATTTTTAAGTCCATCCAACGACTTGTTATCTCAATTTAATGCTATAATTTTTTAATGTTATATAATATGCGCAATTGTTTTATTTGTTATTTTATTGTGTGTGTATGACCTATGATGCAGAAGTTGCAAATTTTGTCCGCTAGGTGACGCTACTGATATTTGGACCAATACAAGTAAGTACTTGTGTACGTTGTAATAACTATAAAATATGGCTGACATTTCAATGTTCTGGATCCGTTAAATGTTTAGATTTAAACCGTAACCGATTAATATTTGAAAAAGTGTCTATGAAATAGCGCCTATGTCGAAATGGCGCTTATATCTAAATAGCATCTATGTTGAAGTGGCGCTTTTGTCTAAATGGCGTCTATATCGGTTTGGTCCTTATGACCATTTAGTAGCCATTTTAAGTAAACAATTTTTTTTTAATTTCAGTCCTTTGCGAGCTTACTGTACTTACGTCTAAATTCGGTCATTATTACTACTCGTATTTTACAATGAATTACTTACTTATATTACTTTTTTACAAGAGTGTTTAATTTTCTTTCAGTGTTATATTATTAACTAAATGGTCAGTGATAAAACTATTTTTTTTATACATATTTCTTACATTATTTGTTCTAACCATATCATTTAAACAATGTTCATGTTAGTCATGATAAAACATATAGTCAAATAAACAATTATTATTTTGACTAATATTTTAAAAGTTTTTTTTTTTTAATGGTTAATATTCAGACTGGTTTACAAATTCACTTAAAGCCTGTTCCACATTAATTTATGCAACTGCAACGAAACTTAACAGCAGAAAAAATGGATTCTAACAAAAAATGATAATGTGGCCGCACCTTAACATTGTTTACTTAAGTTGCACTTTGAAATAAAATTCAATAACGTGACATAATTGAACGTTTATAAATCGATTGCCTTTGTTGTGGCTAAGTCGTTAGGGGTCACGGTTGAAGTTGACATATTGTTATCCCGTTCAGCTAATATGGTGGAACCGGGCCGTGGGGGTAGGCAATTATAGGAAATTAGGTATTTTTCAATTTATTGCACACAGACGGTTCTTTTTCATACAGTTGACACTTTGACAGCGCCATGCGTCGTAGGCAGGACGATAAACGGCATGTATCAACCGTATGAAAAAATGTTAACCGTTCGTGTGCAGTCCGACATTGGATACTTGATACCACCAATCAATTAACGTACTTTTTATGAGCTGTCAAACGCGATACCCTCATATTTTGTATGGCAATAGAAAACTATGACGTCACGTATTTTCCTATTTAATTGACTAATTATTTATTGAATTCAAAGGAACTTAAAATATAATTTGAAATTAAAACCTAAAATAAATAAAATACAATGTATTTTTTTAAGAAATTGTCTTGTATTTATTGTTTAATGATGTCAACTCTACTCAATTGAATGAGCCCTTTCATAGTCAAATCGTTTCCCGAATTTGACAGCTGATGAGCTGAGCTGTTCCATTTTTAAAATATTTTTTTTTAAAGGTACTTGACCCTGTTACACGAATCAATTTCTTAATTAGTCTGCGAAAATAAAATCCGTTTCGTCGAACATTCTTATATTTTATTTTTCTAACAATTTATTATTTTATAATCATTATTTATAATTAATTAAATCCGATTTTTTTAAATTAAAGACGTAGTCATATTAGACAATATTATAAGAAATTGTATACTCGCACAGTAGTATATATTATACAAATGCGCATTTATTTAGTGTAAGTAAACATGTTCTTCCAGTCGAGTTATGTTAATTAGCTAATCTTGCGATGTACATAATCCTTTATGTAATATATTAGAATCACATAATTATAAACTATTTGCCCTGTTAAATATTTAATGGTTTTCAAATATCGATCGATTTGAGACTGCGCTTAAGTCTATTTAAACATTTTTTTTTAAATCTTGGTTATAATTAGTTTAGTATCAGTTTCAGTAAGCTTATAATTATTTTTTTTTTGTCATCGACATTTAGTTGTACGTATTTAAAACCATTAAATATTTATAAAAATGTAGAAGTATTGTAAAATTCGATTTTGATATTTTTGTTTTTTTATGAAATTATAATTTATATTTTGTTAATGTTTTATTCACGTAACGACGTATGAACTTTTTTTAAATATTATTTCACCTACATAGGTCTCGAACAAAAAGAAGAAAAAATCAGTTTTAATTATACCAGCAACATCTGACAAAACATAACAATTATTATACAATTTATTTTTATAATTTTTTATATTTTGTTATTGATTAATTTACATTCGAATTTTACAATATTTCATAGTAACAGTTTTGTGTAGATGCTTTTGGCACGTAAGTAGGTACGTAAAAAAAAATCGAGGATTAGAATCGTAAACAAATACTAAATACCTAAGCAAAAAAAAAAACAACTTTTCTAAAACCGAAAGAGTAGTAGAATTTACACTACACTCTTTAAATTTATCCCGACTACTGTAAAAAAAAAGTAAAATTTAACCCGTCGACTGCGGGAAAACACACCCGTTGTGTTTCTACATAAAAACGCAAGTGCGCCGCATACACACCGTGTGTGTTTTTCTGCGGCGAACACACGAATTGTGTAGCCAGACGCACTTCGGGCTTGGCGTAGCGAATGTTAACCCACAGTCAACGGGTCAAATAAAAATAATTCTCTTACCTACATATGTATAGAAATACAAAAGCAGCTAAACATTTCCAAACGAACTCTGAAACCCAGAGCCTAAAGTTAAGCACTGTGTGACTTCAAGAACTGTAAATAATAAAAATATTATAAATAAAATATAGCGAAAATGCTTCACAAATAATTATTCTACGTACAAATTTGTACTTAATTTGTAAAAGCAATCACACAACTTTAAACCATAATTACTTAATAATAAGGTTAATGTTTATATAATTTATAAAGAAAATGTGATTATAGAATCTGTTATTTTTAATTTTCACACTGTTCCGAATCTCTGCATTCACTGTGCAAAGGTATTTTAAACGAAATATAAACTTAATGTTTCATAAAAAATATGTTTTTTTATTTCTTGGCATACCCATGAACAGTCAACAAAAGAAATAGTATCCAGGGTCGTCAGATATAGTTGAAGTTTTCTTAGAAACCGATGCATGTCTTCAATTGCTTATTATATACTCAACTGCTTATTATATACTTTTAAAAACATCCATCGGTTTCTAAGAAAACTTCAACTGTAATATCTGACGACCCTGCATACCTATCTGTTTTGCTGACTGTACCTACCATGTACAGTAATCGACCAATCACAGACGAGAGTCATAATGTCGAATGACGACTAGGGAAATAAAATAGACGAGTGTTTATTTTTTGAATTTTTAGCTGGTTCAATTCTCGGTTTAGGTTAGCCAGTCGAGAAATCAGTGAAAGCAGTTTTGTTTATTTTTGAAAATAAAGGAATATTTCCTTAAAGTAAAATCATCTATCTTAAGTATCTAAAGTAGTTTCTCTCCAGGGCCCATTGATTTCTTCCACCGTATATACAAAAAAAAATTCCAAGGAAACTTTTTTCCCTACAAACCGAAGCAAACCCGTCGATGAATCATACCAAATAAAAATTTAATAAGGTAATTACATACCAGTACAAAGTTCCACTGGATCGTATTATTTACCAATCGTACCTAGTAATTGGTAACATACTTTTCATAGAAACTCAAAAGTTTTGAACGTGACAATTATCGTTACTGTAACGGTCATGAATAAAATATGATCGCCTTGGGGCTGTCGATCTGAAAAATTATCATGACCCTAATCGACCGTTTCTTAGCAAACATCGCCAGTCACCTGCAAGAGCAACTCTTGCAGTTTATACTGTAATTACTTTGTTTCGTTGTGGGGACGCAGTTTTAATTATTCAGTTGATAGCCTGTCTCTGTCGCACGCGGGTATTGTAACGTGTTAGAGAGAGACAGCCAGTGTTTTGTTGCCGCACCGGCGAGGGAAGGTGTTTCTTTCAGTCGTGTGAGAGAGCTGCGACGAAACGGTTGGCCCGCGATGCCATTAAGATTCAAACCGCTCGCAGAAATGCTATCACGAAGGCACAACTTCCGAATAAGTCAAGCGAAGTCGATCAGTTAAAAGTTTTGCAAGATGAGATAATTTTCAATTTAAAGAGTTTTATGTTTAGTTTCGTTTTGAAGTTCGTAAACGAAGGTCGCGTCCTTCAATCGATAAACTATTAATTGCCGCGTGTGATTGCCCGTGGCCGGTAGACAACGGAACTACACGCGTGTTTTGGATGTATATTTTATTAGTAAAGTGCCAATTAAAAACATTAGTTAAGTATTTTTTTTACTGCGACCCTGTGTCGTAAAGTTTGTTGGTGGAAAGACTTTGAATTTAATTCGCATCTTCATGGAATATGGGCATCTGTTTAGACACTGGTAAGTTTTATATTTAAAACTAGTATAAATTAGTAATGGCCGACAGTCAATTTACACTTGTCAATTTATGACCCATGTTGGGCGCCAATAGCAATTTCCAATTACATCGATTAGGTTGAAATGCATGACAAGGAAGACAAAACATTTTAATCATCATTACGTACGCACATGAGTAGGTGCGGCGTCATTATTTTTTAATGTTATGTGTTTATCAACAAGCGCGCTAGTCCCATTTGGGCGCCATCACCACTGTAAACATTGAGGTATATACTTGTGCGTTAATGTGCGTGACGTATGTTTGGTGTTTCTCTATTATAAGTACTAGCTTCCGCCCACGACTTCGTTCGCGTCAAACTTAATATTTGCTCCCACGGGAACCGTACATTTTTCAGGCATAAAAAGCAGAGAGAAATGCCTATGTGCTATTCCTGACTATAATCTATCTCTGTGCCAAATTTCATCCAGATCCTTTCAGCCGTTCTGGCGTGATTGTGTTACAAACATCCATCCATCCATACTTTCGCATTTATAATAGTAAATTGTAGAACCTAATGTTAGGTACTTTTAGATTTAATATTTAAAGTGAACCGCTACAATACCAGACAGGTATAGTAGGTATATTGTTATCAGCGACTTTGCTGCCTACCCTTATCTTTTTGACATATTCACGACGCAGTCGTCTCTTCCGGATGAATAACTAAAGAATTCTTACTTTCTTGTATTATACCTAAATGTACATACTATAATTTTCACATTACATTAGCATTATATAAATCAAAATATATAAAAGCGAAATGTCGAAAACCGCTTGACACATAAATATGAAATTCGTCCGCTAAAAACGGATTTTCCAAAATTCGCCGTCTAATGGGGTGAAATCCGGGGTTGCGGGACGTCTTATCATGATACCGTGGCCCCGGAACGTAAAAGGCAACAGAAGGAACAGGGTGGTTTTTTAGTCAGTAAAAGTCTGACAGTCCCTTTGGCCCCACCCAGGGCGGAAGGACTCATTTGATGATTTTTACCACCATAAAAAAAGGAGGTGAAATGGGGGTTCAAATTTTATGTAGAAAATTAACTTTGACGTGTGCGAAGTCGCGGGCAGAAGCTAGTAAAATATAAATAAGCTATGATTTGAAGGTTTGAAAACTTGCTTCATGGATGTTACTTATCCGAAATAACATTTTATTTTGAAATATCAACCTATAATGTCCGACTACAGGGCAAAAGCTTTTTTCACACAGAGAAGGTACAAGCGTTAATCACCACGCTTGCTCAAGACGTATTGGCGATTTCAGACTGACATTAATTATAAATTCAGGTCTCCTTACGATGGCAGTGATATACAAAACTTAAAAAGTACTTTTGAATTGAAGAAGTCACATTAGTACGGTATCGGCCGGTACCCGCAAATTCATGTATAGAGTAGAGGTAGACGCCTTAATCAATGAGACATCGCGATGTTTTATCTTATTACAAAAAAGTAAATTGAAATTATTTACTGTTGTAAAAACAATTGGCGTATACCTATCACTTTATTTACTGACAGGTTTTAGGAACTCATTACAACCAGGACTCTGTCGTCGTCGTCCACTTCTGCTTTCTCTATACTAAAAGAATGTGTACCAGAATGCGACAAACATTTTGAATTTATTGTTGTGACTGATAAAGATATTATTAATTCCTTTAGGGATCTAGATGTAAAAAAAACTACCGACCTTTGGGGATTATCGGTACATATCATGTCTGAAATAATTGATGTTATTTCTCCTTTTTTAGCAATTGTTTTTAACTCTTGCATTGCATCTGGTGTATTTCCTGACCTGATGAAACTTAGTAAAGTAATTCCATTGTTCAAATCTGGTAGTACAACTGATCCTACGAATTTTCGGCCAATCTCCATATTACCCACATTGAGTAAAATCTTTGAAAAATTAATTTTGAATCAAATGTTAAGGCATTTTAATAAATATAATTTACTCCATCTGAGACAGTACGGTTTCACAAAGGGTCGTTCAACTACAGACGCGGGCGTGGAGTTACTGAAAAACATATTTGAGGCCTGGGAGGAATCGCGGGATGCTCTTGGCATTTTCTGCGACTTATCCAAGGCCTTTGATTGCGTACACCATAATACACTCATTAGGAAATTGCACCATTATGGTATAAGGAACAGAGCTCTCGACCTTCTGACTTCTTATCTGAACAACAGAATTCAGAGGGTTGATGTAAATGGCAAAATGTCTGCAGGATCTGCGGTCACCATGGGCGTTCCGCAGGGTTCAATTCTAGGACCTTTCCTGTTTTTGATTTATATTAATGACTTACCTTATCACGTAAGGGATAATCACAAGATTGTATTGTTCGCGGATGACACTTCACTAATTTTTAAAATCAAGCGACAGTTAGAAAATTTTGACGAAGTTAACAATGCACTTTGTAAAGTTGTCCATTGGTTTAATGTAAATAATCTTCTGTTAAACGAAAAAAAAACTAATCTCATTAAATTTTCAACGCCAAATGTCAGGCAGCTAAGCACCAATGTTCAGCTTAATGGAATAGAGTTGAATCCTGTTGAGTCAACGGTGTTTCTTGGAATTACCATTGACGCCAAATTACAATGGGGCCCGCACATAGAAAAATTGTCAGGCAGGCTCAGTTCGGCCGCCTATGCTGTTAAAAAGATTCGACAGATAACTGATGTGGATACAGCCAGAGTTGTTTATTTCAGTTATTTTCATAGTCTCATGTCGTATGGGATTCTTCTCTGGGGAACCTGTGCGGACATTAATACTATCTTTGTTCTACAAAAAAGGGCTGTTCGAGCCATTTACAACTTAGGTCCACGGGATTCCCTTCGAGAGAAATTCAAAGACATCAACATTCTGACTGTAGCCTCACAATACATATTTGAAAACCTTATGTATGTACACAAGAATATTTCAAATTTTAAGAAAGTGTCCGATGTTCATGGATTTAATACTAGAAATAAGCACAATCTTGTGGTACATCACACTCGTCTCCACAGAGTAGGCAACTCGTTCATGGGTCAATGTATACGTTTTTACAATAAACTTCCCATTGATGTTCGAAACTTACCGATTAAAAAATTTAAAAGTTGTATTAAAACCAAACTATACAAAAAGGGCTACTATAAAATTTCGGATTATTTAGATGATAAAAAAGCTTGGGATTGAACTGCTCGCTCTGCTAAGCCTTGTGATTATGCCCTTTGCAAATTACATTTTTCCTTTTGACACATCTTACGTAAACATGACATTTAGAGACTATTTTATTTTTTCTTTTTTTTTTTTCTTCTCATCCGGATATACTTTGGAAAGTATATTTTTTTAATATATTATATTGTAAATATGTGGACTATGTGGGTTGTTGCATTTTTTCTGGGATTAGATTTCATGGTTGTCTGACAGTTTGAGTATTCGATGCGGCCTACCCAAATGTCCTTTCTGTGGTATTGTTCGTCGTGTCGTTGAGCTCCTTAAGTTCTGAGTCGAGCTTGACGATTTCTGACAAATGCGTGCACTGACTGGACAGGCCGACTCAAATTTGTGTGCCTCTCTCCTCAAGAGACCACCTCGGACATTAACCTACTTGGTTCGCATATGATTTGACCATTACAAGTAATTGTATGGACTTTAAAAGAGACTTTGACCTCTGAGTTTGTTTCGGTGTTTCTTCTCAGAGCAGTCGGCTAGGAAACACTGGACTCATCTAGTTACAAAAAAAAACAAATGTGACGTGTAAAAGTGTTATTTATAACCAATTTACTGAATAAATCATCATTTCATTTCATTTCATTTCATTATCTTTTTACTATTTTGAATAGAGTTTATGAAAGTATGTAAAGTTATTGGCGCCCAACAAAAGGTTCAAAGATTAAATCTAATTTTATTTTATTAGTAATAACCACGTCGACAATTCAAGAACAATTCCCATTATTGCACTAGGTTTAACAGGCCATAATAAAATTATAGTACTTTTAGAAACATAGCTATTGGCGCCCAACACGGAAGTAATAGGAATTAATCCGTGACTTGTTTGAAAAGCCATAGGCACATTGATAGATAGATAGGATCTGGTTCCTTTATATTTCCAATTTACAAATCCACTCCATAGGGGATGGATAAACAACGTAACGAAGACTTCTTACCATAGATTCAGTATATAATTCTAGATTTACCAGCGTTAGCATTCAAAAGTGCATTACATAAACGGTCAAAATGTATAGAACAGCAGATTTGTATTTTAACAACTGACGAATGATATACAGCGTCATTTTAAAACACCAGTAACCTGAAAAGGGGTCATTGTACTCATCATTATGAACAACTTTTTCTATGGGACCAACCCCGAAATCATGAAAAAATCTGCTGTTCCCTACAAAAATGCTATACAACACAATCATAATGTATATCGCTAGGGGGCTCTAGAATCCGAATCTTTTTTTTTTTTTTTTTTTTTTTCTAGAATTCGAATACTTTTTTTTTATTTTTTAAAGAATCCGAATACTGAATCTATGGCAAAAGTTTTCGTTACGATATTCGTTCCACCTGATAGGTGTAAGATTTTGTAGTTAAATAGTTAGGTCTTAAAACTGACTAAAAAACTAATATCCAGAACAAAAGAATGAAGAGTTGGAGACGGGTGGGGAACGAAGCCGAGGCGAGAGCGCGTGGGCCGGTCGAGCCACGCCACCTGCCGCATCCTTCCCCATGCAGAACTCGAGCCATGTCAAGTTCGAGCCGCCTAATGTGCCTGTTATATTCGTATTGGGTAAGTACAATATTTCCTCTTCATTTAAAATTAATACTACAAAATGCTGGCAAAATGTGGGTGTACTAATGGTTACACCTCTGCCTAACCCTTTGGGGATTACAGGCGTGATGTTATGTTATGCTACAAAAAATTAAATTAAAAAATTTAAATACAACGCAGGGAGGGGTCGCCCTAGGAAGACCTACACTGACCTTATTGGTGAGGTTCTTCAGAAAGGTCAGGTGCGGAGTACTCGTAACCGGCGTGCTTGTATGACGAGATGTATGAACGTAGATGAGGCGAAAGGAGTATGTAAGGATCGTAGCAGGTGGCGTTCTGTGGTTTCTGCCTACCCCACATGGGAAAAAGGCGTGAGTTTATGTATGTAAATACCCCCGACGGCGGCGGCGGCCATCTTGTAACCGATTTTCTTCAAACATAGCTAAGAACACTCCCGACTAATTTACCTGTCAAAAAAAAAAACAAAATCAAAATCGGTTCACCTGTTCACAAGCTACAACGCCACAGACAGACACGTTTCACGTCGTTTGTGCGTCGGGGTTAAAAAGCACAAATGCGGACTTAAGCATTCTCTGCCAGTCTATCAACAGCTAATAGCTAACAATCTATATTGAGTCGATCTAGAACTTAGCTACAAGTTTAGCGCCATCAGTAGAGTTCATCATTTCCTAAAGTGCGCGACTGCTGAGCATGAGGTCTTGGGCTCGGTTCCCCGGTCCGGACCGGTAATTGGGTTTTTCCATCAGGAATATCTCAGCAGTAGCAGCCTCGGAGTCTGGATTTGTGCCCGGTTGATGGCAAAAGGCTCGCCCCCTATTACATGGGACAAACATTACTGGCGAAATGTGGGTGTACTAATGAATACACCTCTGCCGAACCCTTCGGGGATTATAGGCGTGAGGTTTCGTCGTCGTCGTCGTCGTCGTTATTCATACTAAATTATTGACTACTACTATAATGTTGCAAGTCTTTAAATTATTGTATGCCTAAAGGCGGGTCATAGATGTACTTCACTTTTTAAACTGTAACACCATATTTTTACCTGTGTACCACAATAAACAATTTGAATTTGAGTTTACGTAAGTTTTTCTTTAGTGTAACGATTGTCTTTTGTTACCAGGTGGTCCAGGCAGCGGCAAGGTGACCCACTGCGACAATCTGATGCAGGAGCGCCGCGGGTTGGTGCACATCAATATGACCGACCTACTGCAGCAATACACCGTCGGCAACGGTACTGCCATTCCCGGTTTGCACTTTATGTAGTATAGAGTTAGATTACACTGTAGATAGCATTAGATGGCTTTAATTCTTGCTAATTAAGAGTACCTACCTTTTTTTTTGGGTGGTAAAAATCGTCAAAGTCAAAATCGGTAAAAGTCCTCCCGCCCTGGGTGAGGCGCTAACAGTTGCTAGTTGCGGCAATTAGGAACTAACTTAGTCATCGATTATAGCAACTGAAAACTGTTGACGATCGCCGGAACTCGAAACTCGAGTTGCTATGTGTATGCAGTCTAATTGAAATATATGTGAACAGCTAGTTGCCAGTTGTCAGTTGCTGCAATAGTTGCTCTATGTGCAAAGCGCCTTCAGTTATCTTGCTGCGCCCTAACAGGGTCATGTACTTACTAGTTTTAAGCCTAGTGTATAAACTATGTTGTGTGCATTGTGCATTAAATAAATAAATATTTCTCTCATAAAGGTTCACACCTATTTTAATTAGACTGAGGTCCCGCGGCCGCACATTAAAAATTCGAGTAAAAATTTGAAAATTCATGATAAAAGCTTAGATTATACAGCATGTAACAAAAACCCTGTCCGATCATACTGCGTACACATATACGTAACCATTTAATGGATTTGAGATTATTATTTTTCCTCAGTGAAAAAAAAAAGAAGAAAGAAGAAGTAATTAAATTAAAATAAAACATAAAAACTGATGAACGGCAACACTGATCTGACAGGGTTTTTGTTACATAGTGTAAAATGTCGATAAAAGTAAAATACGTTTAACAAAATTCAGCGAAAATTACAGTAAAGTAAACAATTCTTTTAAAACAGACTAACTGATTACTGTTTCTGGGAAGCGCGGTCAAGTTCGCGGCCAGCTCAATAACGCACGTCATGATAGTTAAATTGTTTTAAAGATAGGGACAGACCACGGTTACTTGAACGAAAAAATTACATTTGTAGCAAACTGTCAAGCGCGGGGAAGTCAAAGTCGAATTATAATCATTTAGGACGTTTAAAAATGCTGTTCAATGGCCTATTTATGACTTTCAAAAGTGCCTTTGAATGGCCTAAATGAAAAGCACTTATGAACGTTATTATACGACAAAAATGCATTTAATGTAGTAGTTCTGTCATTGGTTATAATTTATAGTAAAGTTATAATTCATTTAGTTAATTATATTTATTTAGTTATAATTACGTCAATCAATTACAGCATCTTACGCGCTTTAATAACTTTGATGCTGACAAAGTCGCAAGCAGAACCTAGTTTATCAATGTTTGTCGTTTTTAGCAAATACATGCACAGTATTTTCAAATAATCATAGAGTAGGTATTTACAATTATTATTGACGAAATCGGACAGACATATTTTTTTGTAAAACATTGATTTTGGAAGAGTATAAATGTATGAAGTTTTTTTTGCCCATTCTTCTCTACAGCCTGTAACAAAAACCCTGTCCGATCCTTAAGGGTATTATTCGGCATCGTACTGCGTACTCATATACGTAACCATTTAATGGATTTGAGATTATTATTTTTCCCCAGTGAAAAAAAAAAGAAGAAAGAAGAAATAATTAAATTAAAATAAAACATAAAAACATACATACATACATACATCATACCGTCAAAATCATAACCCTCCTTTTGGCTTTGCCGTAGTCGGGTAAAAACTGATCAACGGCAACACTAATCGGACAGGGTTTTTGTTACATAGTGTATATGGAACTTCCGTATAGAAAGGCCAACTATATTCATTTACTTTTTTCTTGTATATGACGTTCAAAATATGCCTTTTCAATGGCCTAATTGAAATAAATGATTTGATTTTAACTTTGACTTAGATATAGAATGATGAGATTGCGACTAGATTTGAAACGTTTTTAATTAGCAAAGAAAGAAAGAGAAACAATAACTGTTTATTCACGTGAAAGTGATGCACATACATAAAAATTGTTGTTCACAAAAGCCCAAAACAAAAACAAGTTGGTTATGGAATTTGGTTTCTTTTTGTGAAAGGTATAAGGACTTTTATCCTCTCATTAATAAAATGAAATATAATATGCAGTTAACGAGCAGTAAGTTTATGTGTGTCGTGACTACAAACGTGTATGTTATAAAAGCATATTGCGGTTTAACATAATATTATGAAATAACGCGACTGATGCCAGTTGTTCAATTCCGTCATAATTGTTATGTAATTAATAAATAGTTGACGAATACTAGGTTTTGTTGGCTGTTTTACTTGTAATTATCGTTAAAAGATACTGAGGCCGAAGGTTGCATGCTCTTCTTATCATTGCGATCATTTTTTTCTTCTGGACCTAGCTTGGAAACCTTCTGGTTATGGAGATATTTCAGGTTATTTTACGAAAACAAGTTTTAAATGTTCTAGCTATACTTTTAATACCCGCATGACCCCTGTACTGTTGTATGCACTTGTAGACACAATGATTTTACACCAAAAATAACAGTCGTTTTCCACCATCAATATTTTTTGCGTTATTATTTAGTTTGATGGGCAGTATAGTACGTATAGCTAGTAAACAGCTATGTGATGTGTCTTTTTTTAAATAAACTACTATAACATGGCGCGCCCCTTCAAAAATTCAAAATGTTTGAAAGTATTTACAAGACTCACAACGCGTGTGTGCATACTGATTTGTTTTTGTTTCGAGAGCCGTCTCGAAACAAAAACAAATCAGCGTGTCATTGTTGCTCGACTAGCGGCGTCATTAATTACTCTTTATTATTGAAATAGTATTATGGAGGGGCGCGCCATGTTATAGTAGTTTATCTTTACACCCTGTATATTAAAGTCGTATGTTGGTAAGCTACATACGCTTATTTCTGTAGCTTTTATTATATATGTAAATTAAATGAGCTTGAAACATGGTTGAAATTAATTAAAACTAGAAAGCGTCAAAGTATAAAATTATTTTTCGTAGCACTTGCTCAAAAAAGTGACATTCTATGCCACAAAAAGCGAACATAACAATAGTCATTATTAATCTGTCAAAAACAGGGAAAGAAAATTGTACTGAATTTAATTTATCCTCTAGGGAGAGAATGTGATTTAAATTTGGAATACTTAGATACCGAAATTTATACTGCACTACATCTGTGTTTACACCATTGAGTTTGTATATAAAGCATTATACATCTTTTTGAAAAAGGAATACGCATTTATTATGCAGTTATGATTATTAAATAAAATTACGAAAACCGACGAGGCCGTATGAGCTTGATGCGTTTGCTTTTCCGACAAAAAATTGTAGTCTAGGAATTTGCCGCGTTTTTGTTTTCTTCAAATACATACATAAATAACTTAATGTTCTAAAATGCATATCTCATATTATTATTGTGTTAATTTTTTCGCAAATGGTACGAAAAGTAGAGTATTTTCCTCGGTGATAAAGCTGTCTTAGTCTTGGGTGAACTTAAATCCCTCGCTACACTCAGGATTCGCCTTAAATCCCTCGCTTCGCTCGTGATTTAAGTTTTTAACACCCTCGCTACGCTCGGGAGTAAACCTCGAGTCCTTCGTTACGCTCGCGATTTAAATCGTCACCCGCGACAGAAGACACTGCTTTATCCCCTTGGTTAATAATCTACTATTAAAGGCGTAATATTATAGTTTGACACGTTCTGCAGTCCTATTCTGTAAAAAAGCCCCCTTGGTGTATAGGGTTAAATGAGATTGAGACGAGCTGTCATTTCACTATGCTAGGGATTAAATCTCACTTTACGATAGAATATCAGCCTATTATTGGCCCACTGCAGGTCAAAGGCCTCTTCTAATACGGAGAAGGCACGAGCATTGATCAACAGGCAGGCGAATTGGCGATTTTAGACTTATCTAAATATATATAACTCAAAGGTGACCAGGGGTCCAGGTGTGCCCATGGCCTTTTTAAGGAGTTGGCCAAACGGTTGGTTGACACTTCCCGTGACCCAAGGGCTGGTTATTACCTTGGCCAGAGGTTAAGCATTGCCATCCAACGTGGCAATGCGGCCAGTCTTTTGGGTTAGTTTTAGTTTCTCTTTTTATTTTCTTATTCTGGTTGTTTTTTTTTTATTATTTTTGTTAAGCTTGTAAATAATGTAAATATTTCAAATCAATAAATGGTAAAGGTGACTGACTGACATAGTAATCTATCAACGCACAGCCCAAACCACTGGACGGATCGGGCTGAAATTTGGCATGCAGGTAGATGTTATGACGTAGGCATCCGCTAAGAAAGTTTTTTTTTAATTTTACCCTCAAGGGGGATGAACGGGGGTCCGACATTTACACGGACGAAGTCGCGGGCAAAAGCTAGTATTAACTATATAAGTCCAGGTTTCCTCACGATGTTTTCCATCACCGTAGAAGATAAACTTAGAAAGTTATAAATTGAATAAGTCACATTGGCACTTGCCCGGTTTTGAACCCACAACACGCACATGAGAAGCCATAACCACTGCTCTAAGACGATATAATATAATAAACGTAATATAATCTAATATTTAGTACCGTACCTTTTTATTACGGAATGCTACGAAAAATTCTTCTACGAGCGTGCTACGTCGCGTAGGTGTAGTGCTACGACTCGTAGCAAAGGTCTACGAGGCAGGATATCTTACGTGTCCATTTTGTTTTTAGTATTTATTAGTAGTATCTCGGATATTTATATACCCATTTGGGTTGGAGTATTGCCCCCTAAATTACCTGTTCTTTAAGTATATGTATGTACATTATTTTACCAGTATCAAACATATCCTGCCTAATAATTAAATTAAAATCGGTCAAAGAACCCAGAAGCGATATACTCTTTACACTACAAATGAAAACAAATCATTTCCCATCGTGATAGCACTCAAAATTGAATGTTTCGTACTGTGTGTTTATTCGATACTAATATGTAGAATTGTAAATAATGAAGTGGACTCGAATTTGTTTGTTTTCTGAGAAATTTTATACAGTTCGATTGTACGTGAGTATTTTGTTTGTGAAATGATGACTCATTTTGTAATCACCTGTGTCACGTGTTTGTATGAAGAGTTCCTAATCATTTATTCATACTGCGCTAGCGATTAGGTGACTCTGCATTGAGTTTTTGGTAAAAAAATACGATTGGTACATTATTTTTCAAACTATCGACCCGCTCCGGCTTTGCTCGGGTCAAGGAAGATACTAACTATAAGTAAAAACCTTCTTGAATCTCTCTTGGAAACTGCATTAAGCCTCATTTAGACGATGCAATAAATATCGTGCGATTTGACGTACATTGCGGGACCCCGCGGCTGTCATGTCAAAAGTGACTGATCATTGACGGAAATGTACCACATCTTGCACGATATTTCTCGCACCGTCTAAATCAGCCTTTAAAGTCCGTTGCGTAGTTTGTGGTAGTTTGCTGTTATCTTTACTTTTCTTGGGTCAACTCTTGTGTCATATTGTAACTAGGATTTTGTTAAAACCTAATTGAAAAGAACCAGTCCATTCCAGTCCATCATAATATGTATTTATCTCTAAATTCCTAATAACATATTCTATTTTATTAACAATCATCATACCATAAAAAAATTAAGGCAAGGCATTAAGTCTGCCTTGTATTTTTTTACATGTGCATAAAATATATGTAAATAAATTAATAAAAGAGTGACCGTGGAGTTTCTTGCTCGTTCTTCTCCATAGAGACCTACCTCCGTTTTAGAACGAGCAACAAGCTTCAACTTTCTGACTAACTGACCGACTCCTTGACAATTCAAAAGTGCCTGTAAATGGTCTAATTGAAATAAATGTTTTGACCTTGTCCCCTTTAACAAGTACTAACAAGCCACCTCTCCAACAGGCATGCAAGACTACGGCACACTATCCAGCTCGACTGTTACTGAGGTCTTGATGCTGGAGATGAAGATGGCGCCCACGGCCAAGACTTACATCGTCACCGGCTACCCGCGCTCCATGAGAGATGTTGCCGAGTACTCTGATAAGGTAAGCAGAGATAGATACAGTAGGGTCATAAGTGGAGTAGCAATCTACAAAGCAAATCGATTGACACTTTGGTTAAACTTACGACCTTTCGACGTCGTGTGCGAATTTTGAGGTGTACGTACCTGTACTGTGTTATTACGTTCAAAAGTGCCTTATAATAGCCTAATTAAATAAATGATTTCACTTTGACTTTAACTTCGAATACATCACTTATACACACAGATGTAGGTATGGCCTGTGCCCCGTGTTCACAGCAATTCAAACCTTGGCATGCTACTGCACTTATGACCGCTACTGTACAGTAAGCAGCAGTGGAGTAGCATTTTCACAAAGCTTATAGATTGTTATAGATTAAATAAATAATTTAGATTGTTATAGAGCAAATAGATTGTTATTTTTTAACTTACGACCTTTCGAAACCGTCTACGAATTCTGAGGTGTTCGCAGGTACTGTGTTAATACACATCACTTATACACACAGATGTAGGTACAGCCTGTACCGCGTGTTCACAGCAATTCACAGCATGCTACTGCACGTATGACCGCTTACTGTACCTCTAGTGACTACTCCGTTGGTTTATGTGAGGTCCTAGGTTGAGCAAAGCGTTATTGAGTTTTACCGTTAGGCGCGTCGCTCACTGGTAAGTCGAGGCGACGTCGCGTCAACGGCGATGCGGCGTCGCAGCACGGTCGAGGATAGGTCTCTGCGTAGAGTCGAGGCGCAGGCGGCTATGCATTTTGAATGACAAAATGGCGGTGGAATCGTGGCTTGGGCACACTTGAGCGCCCCTCCTGCGCCTGCACCTCGCCTCCGCCCCGCCTTCACCTCGCCCTCGCCGCAACTCTTGTATGTGAGCGCACTACCATTCATTTGTAAAGAAAACCTTGTTGCGGCGTGCCTCTTATGCGCCCGCGCCTCAACTGATGCACCTCGACTGTTAATTGTGTGAGCGACGCGCCTTAGGGGTTTTGTAGTAGCAGCCCAGAATTTGGAAGTTGGTGGTGTGGCACCCGCGTGCCTCTCCCAAATCATGTCAGATAGGCGTTCAATCTGACTATGACAGTGAGGGAAGAGAAACTTGTGCGCCTTCAAGTAGTCGTGAAGTGCTGGATGGCACTCTTTCCATAATCTGCTGCCGTCTTAAGTGGTCTGTCCTGCCGCGTGTCGGACGTCGCGAGGCGACATCCGGCCACCGTAGGCGCGGGCTTGCGGACGGCGAGTAATGGGTAGCTCGCCGTCCGATCAAGGACCATGCCCGGGTCGACGGCGCGTTCTGTTCGCGCGCGCCTCAAAGAGCTGTCAGCACAGGGACGGGGCCCCAGTAGGGGCCAAACGCCTGCCGGGGTTGCGGGACGTCTTAACAGAATACCGTGGCCCCGGAACGTAAAGGGCAACAGAAGGAACAGGGTGGTTTTTTAGTCAGTAAAAGTCTGACAGTCCCTTCCGCCCCACCCAGGGCGGAAGGAGTCATTTGATGATTTTTACCACCTAAAAAAAAAAGTGGTCTGTCCTGAATTGTCTGAGTTGATCGTAGGAAAGATCTCAGAAATAGGTATGAAAATAAAAAATGTAATCCCCTGCCTATAATCCCCGAAGGGTTAGGCAGAAGTGTACCCATTAGTACACCCAAATTTCGCCAGTTATGTTTAACTCCCATGTAATAGAGGGCGAGCCTATTGCCATCAACCGGGCACAAATCTGGACTCGAAGGCTAAGAAATTCTTGATGGAAAAACGCAATAACACTTTGCCCGACCTAGGAATCGAACCTAAGACTCTGCAGTCGCGCTTTGCGACCACTTGACCAACAAGGCAGTAAAATATGTATGGTGTATTTCGTCGGAATTGATAAATTATTATGACAACGTTCAAAGTTAAATAAGATTGGTTCTTCAAAGGAATCAATAATCGTTGTCGTTTTCTGTTAAGCTGTAAAATAAATCATTTGTACAAACACTAGCATTGTCATGTCACCATTAAATGAACGATGCGTAATGATGTGATTTTAGATAACTGTTTTGTCGAGTTTTTTCGATCGATATGGACCAGTAAGGGAAAAAACATAATAAGCAAAAGGTGTTTTTTATCTATCCTGGATCCTATTATTTAATTAAATAAAATTGAATCAACAAACGAAATCGAAGACCTTTTGTTTTGTTATTTCAGGGCAAATTTTTATAAGCTTTTATGTATGTATGTATGTAAGTAAGTTTTGTCATATCAAAATTTGCAAACCATTTTTCGACCATTTGTTGGTATCCGATTAAGCTGAAATTTTGCATACACCTTTAGTTCTGATGACAATACAAAGTCCAATACTCAATATTGTAATAATTTTAAACTAAAGCTTGTTTTTAAAAATATTTTTTAAATTAGTTTATTCAATCGTCAGATAACTCATAACGGAGGCATGAATATGGCGGTTTGACAGCTTTTGTAAAGAAAATATGACAGTTTTTTTATTCTTTGGATTAAAGTTATTTGACTAATCTTTTGTATAGTCGGAATAAAAAAGAATTGTATATAATGCTAGCTATATATTTTATAATATCATGCTGTGACCTACGGGAGCGAAGCAGTAACCAAGGACTTAACTGAACGCACTCGCTACCGGAGTGTATAGCTAGAAAAATAATAAACCTCGCACAAAATCGCAAAGAAAAAAACGTTTTTTTAAGTTTTTTAACAATTTTATCAGAGATCACAGTTAATGTTTACCATCTTGATAAATCAGCTTATTTAAACTGTATTGTTAATCGATGTAGTGAAGACAGCTAGGATAAAAATCGGTACATTCATGTCAAGGACAAACAAACCGACAAAGTTACAATTTATAAAATCGACAGCCGCCGTATATATGTTTTGTGTCGATAATTATTTCGTCGACAATTCTGATAGGTTTTGGCTCACATTTGGTGAAAATCACGGAAAACGATTTTGGATAAAATGTGTTATACAAGGATGCTAGCTTACCGAGTAGGTACCAAGATTGAGTAATGATTCGACACCCCCAAATATGACATATTTGGTCAGTTTAAAAAACACAGTTGTTACATATAAAAGTACAAAACCTTAACGGTCAAAATGTATAGAATAGCGGAATTTATATTAATAAACCACAATAACTGTCTTATATATTATCGATATTATCTATACTAATATTTAAAAAAGAGGAAAGATTTGATGGTTTGGTTGTTTGTATTGAATAGGCTCTAAAACGACTGAACCGATTATAAAATTCTTTTACTGTTGGGAAGCTACACTATCCCCGGGTGACATAGGCTATTATATTATATTTTATTATCAATAAATTCGCGGGAGATTCGCAAATTTCTAAAACGGCTATAGGTACCGATTTTGACGGGACTTTCACTGGCATGAAACTGTTTACGGAGTATCTTAGGTTACTTTTATTTTAGAAAAATAATTAGGGAGAAAATACATTACCGTATCTATATTTATCGAGCCTAACACCTATTATATTATTTTAAAAATAACTAACTACCCTTTCTTCTATAATATCACCACTAATTGTCACTTACATAAACACTATACAAGTCCACATCATTAGATGTTATCTCTTAATGAAACCACTCCCTCTGAGGCTTAAGCTAAGTTACTACGACTCCATTCAAAGTTATGGTGACAATCGTACTGCAATATGGCTAGCTAGTAAAAGGTCAAAGTCCTTAGTAATAGGGGGTGTTGCAATGCTTGTTGTAGCCTGTAGGGTGTTGTGTTTTCTATGTAATTAGGTGAATTGATAACGTGAGTCATCGGTTGCGTTGTGTTTCGCAGAATTTAAAGAATGAAATTTCTTGCTCACTCTTCTCTGTAGGAAAAGGAAAAGGCAACTAGATTTAATTCAATTTTTTTCTTGACTGCCTCGTTGGTCTAGTGGTCGCAAAGCGCGACTGCTCAGCATGAGGTATTGGGTTCGATTCCCAGGTCGGGGAAAGTGTTATTGGGTTTTTCATCAGGAATTTCTCAGTAGCAGCCTCGGAGTCTGACTTAGTGCCCGGTTGATGGCAATAGGCTGGCCTAGGCGGGCCGCGTGAGGGAGAGAACAACACCCTCCACCTCACGCCCCAGCCGCCGCGGGAGACGCCCAGGGCGTCGGACGTCGCGAGGCGACATCCGGCCACCGTAGGCGCGGGCTTGCGGACGGCGAGTAATGGGTAGCTCGCCGTCCGATCAAGGACCATGCCCGGGTCGACGGCGCGTTCTGTTCGCGCGCGCCTCAAAGAGCTGTCAGCACAGGGACGGGGCCCCCAACGGGGCCAAACGCCTGCCGGGGTTGCGGGACGTCTTAACAGGATACCGTGGCCCCGGAACGTAAAGGGCAACAGAAGGAACAGGGTGGTTTTTTAGTCAGTAAAAGTCTGACAGTCCCTTCCGCCCCGCCCAGGACGGAAGGACTCATTTGATGATTTTTACCACCTCAAAAAAAAAAAAAAAAATAGGCTGGCCTCCTATTACATGGGACTTAAACATAACTAGTGGAATGTGGGTTAACAAATGGGTACACCTCTGCCTAACCTTTCGCGGATTACACGCGTGATGTTATGTTATATGGTGTTTTTCTTGTATAGGACGTTCAAAAGTTCCTTTTAATGGCCTAACTGAAATAAATGATTTGACTTTAACTTCAGAAAAATAAATAGGGTGCCGCGTAAAATTATTATTATAATTAACAGCCTTTTTTTTGTGCGCGTTGGAGATCCTCATGGTCTTCCTCCGTCGTGGGGGTGAAGGAGGGGCATGCCAGACTCTTACCGGCTAAAATCACCGCAGTGTTCCACCTCTGCCTTTGGCCGAGAGTGCGGGATTCGCATAAGCATTCACCGCTCCCCTAGGCAGGCCTCGACCCGCTGAGGAACAGCGGGTCCCTCTCCCCCGTGCAGCCATTCCCCTAATCGCCGCACTCATTCTCAAAATTAACATACTCACTTAAATGTCTCGCTGATGGTGGCTCGTGTGTTGGATCATTCGGTTCCCTTCAAGATGGTTGAGCTAAGTGGTGCTGATCCACGCGTCATGCTCGTGAACGAGCGCTGTCAGTTGGGATTGGCCATCTCTTAACTGCCATGGCTTACATCTTGATTATTATTATATTATATTTTATTATTGCTTTATACTAATCTTCATTGTTTTTACATGTAGAAGCAACAAGAATAATGAAACCATTATTTTGTAAAATCCTAATTGAAAAGAGTGCCGTGGAGTTTCTTGCTCGTTCTTCTCCATAGAGGCCTACCTCCGTTTTGGAACGAGCAACTATCTTCAGCTTTCGTACTAACTGACCGACTCCTTGACAATTCAAAAGTGCCTGTAAATGGTTTAATTGAAATAAATATTTTGACTTTGACTTTAACACCTGTGTTACCGTCATTCAACGGAGTCGCGGGCATATGCTTAGTTACTAAATTACACACATCAAAAAAGTCTAGGGATCAACATCCCTAACATTTGTTAGGGATGTTGATCCCTAGACTTTTTTGATGTGTATATTTGTGTTATTTTTTTTAAGTAATAGCCATCGTGATGGCATTTAATTATTGCCAATATGGCTGCCGGTCTCATACCGAATGTTTACTTACTTTAATGTCAAGGTCTGGTTTTTTATATTTAAAAGTTATATTACTATTTATACAATCTTTTATTTAGCTTGCTTGCACTGTTCGTATGTATGTAAGTATGTCCTTTCAAAATTTGCAAACCTATTTTCGACCATTTGTTGGTATCCGATTGAGCTGAAATTTTGCATACACCTTTAGTTCTGATGACAAAACAATGTCATATACTCGATATTGTAATAATTTTTAAATAAAGCTTGTTTTTAAAAATATTTTTGAAGTGAAAACTTCTTTAGCGGCGTTGAGCACTTTTTCTGTAATGGGTATAAAATCTTAAACTCGCGTCAGGACACGTGACCTGATCGAAAAAGCGTAAGACGGATGGAGAGTAGACAGCTATCCCCTCTCTACGGCGCGCGGCGCGGCGAAAATGTATGCCTGGGCCTACTGTTTCGTTTAGACAGCGCAGGGCGCTTGCGCGAATGTTCGTGTATGTTAAACGTAAACGTAAACGTTAATAATCAAGTTTTCACTTCTGCCGGCACTCCCGGAGTGCAACCCGTTTTTTTTTTTATTTAGTTTATTACAGTGTGCAGTGTAAAGTCTCAATACCTTGCATGGGAAAGAAGACTATAAAGATATTCTTGTTCACATTTTTTTTGTGTGATTTTATGCCGAGTTCCGTCACACTGGTTGAAAGTATTTATATTTGAACTAACTTCGGCCCGCGACTTCGTGTAAATGTCGGTTATTGGCGATCTAATCTTGTTTCTTCATACAAACATTGGACCTCTGTTTTATCCCTATAGGGAGTGAACTTTCCGGGGTAGCGGGACGTCTTAACAGGATACCGTGGCCCCGGACCGCAAAGGGCAACAAAAGGAACAGGGTGGTTTTTTAGTCAATAAAAGTCAGTCCCATCCGCTCCACCCAGGGCGGAAGGGCTCATTTGATGATTTTTACCACCCCAAAAAAAAGGGTGAACTTTGGAAATTCTTTATTAGCGCATGCCTGCGTCATAATAACTATCTATGTGGCACACTACACTTTGCCCAACCCAACCCAATAACACCTTTACCCGATCTGAGAATCGAAACCAAGACCCCACGCTTAACAGCTACACTTGGGTCAATAACGACAGATAGAAACATATCCAACCCCTTATCAGCAATCAAATTAAGATCGTTTAGCATGTTAAACGCAACCCCTAATTATATATTAATTTGTCACCCCTATTCGCATCGTCGCGTGATGCCTGCCGTGATTCACAGGTAATAGTTATCGATGGATAAAAACGTGCTACCATAATGACGTGTTTCAACGTATGTATTTATTTACAAACACTCCATGTTCTGTACGGGGGGGGGAGGGGAATTTATCGAAACCGAAGAGGTTTTTGTTGCGTACCGGTTTCAAGGTCAATTATTAAAATGAGGAGCTCGTGGCTAAGTAATATCAGCCGGACAGGTTGATCCATCAGGTTAGACAGGGGTTGGTCCATGGATGGGTGACCATCTTTACACACAGATATCTACTCCTCCGTGTCTCGGAGAGCACGTTAAGCTGTTGGTTCTGGCTGTTATACGTGGATCTGTGACAGTCGTTACGGGTCGTCAGAAAAACGAAAATCTGACAACCAGTCTTACCAAGAGGTTATAGGCAAACGTGGTGATCAATGCGCATGCCTTCTCTGTATGAAAAGAGGCCTTTGCCTTGCAAAGGGAAATTAATCGGCAGGCATCAATTAATCTGCCTAGTCTTTTTTTTCAACTATGTTGGGGTCGGCTTCCATACTAGCCAGATCTAGCTGAATATCAGTATTTTACATGGAGCGACTGCCTATCTGACCTCCACAACCAATTACCTAGGAAATACGATACCCCTAGGTAAGACTGGTTATCAGACTTTCGGGCTTCTGATGACCCATAACGTTTCTTCAGTAACCAAGTGACGTCAAATATTTTTTTGTACTGAAGCTTTTGAGTGGGTGTTAAAACCAATTTGTAAGTAGACGTTGTATGTTTCGATTCCAGTATTAGCTATGACCATAATGATGACTCACAAATAGGTACAACCTTTATCATAATAGGAAGATACGTCGAAACATGACAGTGTGAAAATACCAGACTTTGCAAATGGCTTTGTGACAGGGTACTGCTAATCTAAATATAAGTTCATTGCCTTCTAGAAGTATTATAGGTACCTTGTACCTAATTTATCTTCTGATGTCATGAGCCTATAGAAGAACTACTCGGTATTAGGTATCAAGTAACGATATAGGTAACCTTTTAATATTACAAGCCTTATAAAGCTTATAAGGTTCCGTTTTTCAATTTTGTGAACTGTAAAATAGCCAATTATGGCCCTCGAGGTTGTCGACATCTGGGATGTAGACTCAGCGATCATTAATTGTGCCCATAGCCTCAAACATACGGGAAGTTTTTTTTATCGGGTTCCAAATTTCAATATTATGATCTTATTGAAAATAATAAAATACGTATTTTTTATTTTAATATCACTCAGTACTAAAATATTAAAATATAGCATCACATAGTTGTTGAAAAAGTAAATGTTTGTGGATATTATGCGCCGCGTCGAACTCTAACTCGACTCGCGCGCCTGACCCTGCCCCTAAACATTGTTAACAATCAAAACATAAGTTGCAAATCCCTTCATACTTTCACCATGCAAAATTGAAATTCCGGATAGAACAATATTTTATTTTGAAAATTTTACATACCAATTTTTTTTTCAAAAATGGTGTCTTTGAAAGATACTTACATAACGCCTAAAAAAAAAATTTGGAACGTGATGAAAAAGTCTTCCTGTATAAGGAGGTTCTTGTTAGGCGGCTGGATTAAAGACTTGGTTTAGAAAGCAGTAGGTACTTCTGGACACGGCCCGCATTGTTAAGAGGTTTTTCTCTTTGGAGTACTGACCGCCGGTTTCCGTTACCGGTGGGCTACTATTTTTTATATTCTGAAATGTTTGTATTCTAATATTAATATAAAAATGCAATTTATATGTATAAAGCGAAGCAACTAATTTCTATACATACGAGTATTTATATCTTCTTTTTCATCCTAGATCCAAACGATAAACGGCGTGATACTAGTCAGCTGGCGTCAGAGAGTACTAGAGCGACAGATCGAGTACGGAGCTCGACTCGGCCACGTGGTGCTGAGCCTGGCTCGGATGGAGCTCAACAATTTCTACAAGCACGTCATGCCTGTCTCCGACTACTTCGATCAAACTAATATGCTGATTGCGGTAAGTCTCTGATCTTTATTAAATTACTAGCTATTGCCTTTTTTTTTTAGGCGGTAAAAATCATCAAATGAGTCCTTCCGCCCTGGGTGGGGCGTCAGACTTTTACTGACTAAAAAACCACCCTGTTCCTTTTGTTGCCCTTTACGTTCCGGGGCCACGGTATCCTGTTAAGACGACCCGCAACCCCGGCAGGCGTTTGGCCCTGTTGGGGCCCCGTGCCTGTGCTGACTACTAGCTATTGCCTGCGTCTTAGTCCGCTAAAATGTCTGTTCTACCCCTTTTTAATCCTGTTAGGGGATAGAATTTCAAAGAAAATCGGAGCACGTCTTCTATCAATTTTGTTAAAGAATTTTTACCCTCTACTAAGGGGTAGAATTTTGGAAAATCTTTTCTTATCGGATGCCTACGTCATACAAAGAACACACCCTCCAAGATTTTACTAATTACATCAGCGCGCCTTCGAGCTAGTTTTTGAATTTCGAACTTTATTCGAATAACACATAACATCACGCCTCTAATCCCCAAAGGGTTAGGCAGAGGTGTACCATTACCAATTAGTACACCCACATTTCGCCAGTTATGTTTAAGTCCCATGTAATAGGGTGTGAGTCTATTGCCATCAACCGGGCACAAATCAAGACTCCGAGGCTGCTACTGAGAAATTCCTGATGGAAAAGCCCAATAAAACTTTGCCCGACCTGGGAATCGAACCCAAGACCTCATGCTCAGCAGTCGCGCTTTACGACCACTAGACTAACGAGGCAGTCCATGTTATTCTAATAAAGATAAAGTACCAAATACAAAAATTGGTTCAATGACTTAAACGTGGTTTAAGCAAAGACTTTGTTTTATGATAAGGCTTAATCAGTCCTTCTTCAGTCGAACCTAACCTTCGAAGACTCGAACCTAAGCTTCGAAGATCCTTGACCAAAACGATGGTCTTATTTACTTATCCATTAGACCATTGTCGGTCAAGGCTCTTAAACGTTTTCGAAGGTTGCGGTCGAGTTAGTGACGTGACCGCAGTCGTGTGAGTGAACCGAGTGTTGCCAAAGGTGACTAAGAAATCTAAGACTTAGATGTGGCAATTCCTATAGTCTATCCCACCAAAAACATTCTGTAAAAAACTAGCCAAGTCTCGATGGAGCTGCTTGTTTATCTCTAAAAAGTAATGAAATCAAAACAAAGTCGTGTCAAGTCTAAGGTTCCTTACTGCGATTTCTTTATTATTATAGTTAATGTTGTGTGGCTTGGCCGTTTAAGGGTACAAAACCAGGTGCTCCATGACACCATTGCTCCAATCTGTCGCTAGAACCGCTACCCATTGACGATGGAAAATTGCCACTTGGAAAACGTTGATTCAATAACCAGTCAATTGTTGACTTGTACTCACTAACGTATAATGAATGTTCAACGGCCAAGTCACACAACATTAACTATAATAATAAAGAAATCGCAGTAAGGAACCTTAGACTTGGCACGACTTTGTTTTGATTTCATTACTTTTTAGAGATAAACAAGCAGCTCCATCGAGACTTGGCTAGTTTTTTACAGAATGTTTTTGGTGGGATTTCACTTCTTTTTGTAGAAACGTATATTGATTTATGTTATTAGATTTTCATATTTGACACAGTTTTTTTTTTTTTTTTGTTTTTAATGAAGCGGCCCACCAAGTTGAATATTTTTTGTAAAGGCGGTATGTCGCGATCTCTAATAGTTTGGTTGGGCTCTTGTGTTTTCTAATCAGGGTCACCAGGTACTCCAGATCTTCGATTGTCCTAGTTTTTATAGTTTTCCCTTTATGTGGCCATTAAACCCTAACTCTGTACCAAATTTCAGCTCTCTGAGTTTATGGGAAGTACTAGTTCTATTTTGATGATCATGAGTGAGTGAGTGTCATAAATGCGAAACTTTGCTTTCGCTTAACTTCGGAACTAAATGACCTACAGACTTGAAATTTTGGATTTTAAGTATATGATTACAGCTTACTAGATGACGAAAATTTCTGCGTTCTGGTCTAATCCAGAGGTTCTCAAATAGGGGCCTGAAAATGCGGCGAAATGGTTCCAGTAAAGGATGGTACGGCAGTGTTTGCTTCGCGCTCGACTTTGGCGGGGGCACTCCCGTGCCCCCCGATATTTCGACTTTTAATTCTATTTATTAAATATATATCTATTTACTAAATAGAATTAAGTGTCAGAGTTTCTAAGCCGCCTCAAGGGCCTCTGACATGGTTTGAGTGTGACAGTAATAATCTCTTCACCGATGTCAGTGATGTCCAAGATAAACTATGGCTATGGCCATGGCTCATGTAAGGGGTCAGAAATAAAATAATAGAAATCATTTATATCAGACGTAAGTCCATCAAAGTCAAAGTCAAAACATTTATTTCAATTAGACCATTTACAGGCACTTTTGAATTGTCAAGGAGTCGGTCAGTTAGTCCGAAAGTTGAAGCTAGTTGCTCGTTCCAAAACGGAGGTAGGCCTCTATGGAGAAGAACGAGCAAGAAACTCCGCACTCTTTTAAAATTAGGTTTATACAAAATCCTGGTTACATTATTCTTGTTGATTCTACATGTGATCACAATGAAGATGAATATAAAACAGTAGTAAAAAAAAATAAAAATAAAGATGTAAGCCATAGCAGTTAAGAGATGACCAATCCCAACTGACAGCACTCGTTCACGAGAATGACGCATCTAGGTTAGAAAACACATACCGTAGAAACTAAAATACCATAGAAACATAATTTATTTATTTAAAAACACGTGTCATAGTTTTTAAATAAGTACCTAATATGTTTCTTCGGTAGCATGTCCCAGTATGGGGTTGCCCCACTTATCTCCTACTACTATAATAAACGTGAACGTTTGTGAGGATGGATGGTTGTGTGGATGTTTATTTGTTACTCTATCGTACTAAACGGAATTAACTGGGCACACATCTATACTTCTATACTAATAAAAAGAGGCAACATTTGTTTGTAAGTTTGTATGTAGGGGGTAATCTCTGGATTTACTGTACCGATTTTGAAAATTCTTACACAAATTGGAAGCTACGTTATTACTGAGAGCTATAGGCTATATTTTATCATCAAAAAATTAGGGATCCGTAAGGAAAATCACGCGAACGAAGTCGCGGGGAGAGTGCTAGTAGTAGATATTTAGGAAAAATTTTATCCGCCGTGGTTTCGTGCCTTCGTGCACGGGCCACGGGATTATGCTAAGCGTCAGCCGTATCGCGCGATAGTGGCGTATATTTTACGTCCAGGACAAATTTTTTTTTTTAGATTTGATACCATCTTGTTTTTGTTTTTTTATCATATTTTGTGTCATATTCACGTGAATAAACAGTATTATTTTCTTTCTTTTCCCGTTTTTGTGTTCTCGTGGGTAATTCAGAACTTGTTAATTTTTAAATCTACGCAGCCAAGGTCGGGAGCATAAACGAGCTCTTCTATAGTTTTCAAAACGCTTCCTCTAAAACATTAACTTTTAAAAATGTGGTAGCAGTCTTAGTGTTATCTCAATAATACTAAATATTGTGATAAACGAGTTATTTAATTTTATTTATTACTACAGATTACTTTAACGTTATCGAAAATAATGTTAATCCTTCAAAATACCGTTCAATAACATATTATTACAGTGTGGCATGATAAATGCGAAGTGCCAACCCTATGACATCAGAATCAAATAGATACTCACAATCCATAATAATATTATAAATGCGAAAGTAACTAAACTTCATCTATTTGCCTGTATGTCTGTCTGTAACGCTTTCACGACTAAACAACTGAACCGATTTTGATGAAATTTGGTACGGAGTCACTTATTTAATTGGTTACTAATAATTTATAATTAATAGAAATAAGTTCTAACATTTAAGAGAAGTTTCATACAAGTTCTTTTTTTTTTCACATGAATTACACGTTTTTAATTAAACTACCTTACGTATAAGGTAAGCAGGATACATAGGTCTAAAAAGTTCTCAGTGAACATTTTCGAAAAATTGTGTCACGGCCTATTTCGACCGATTTTAAGTTTTTCCAATTATCTTTTTTTAAATAAGACATTTCTAAAATGAAAAAGGCTTCAAACCGGAAAATTGTACCTACGGTTTCCGTGGCATAATAGATATGTCGACTTTGACGCGGACAAACGCGGGCAGAAGCTTAAGCAATAAAAATGAAAGTTGAATTTTTTCCAATAACATCTTCAAAGCATATCGACACAGATTATGCATACTGCACATTATAATTATGTAGCATTTGGCTACTGGTCAGCTATTTCAACACCTCACATACCGGCCCATTAGCTCAGTTGGTTAGAGCGTCGTGCTAATAACGCGAAGGTCGCGGGTTCGATCCCCTCATGGGCCACGACTCTTTTTGTATTTTTGACAAGATTTCTTTGTGAATAATCGATTTTTTTTTGTTGTGCGTTTATTATAAAACTTGTTTTTCTTTAAATAGAAGTAAAAGTATTAATTGGACAGGTTTTGTAGTCAAGATGCGAAAATATGTAGTCGCATTTTATAAACTTGCATTTTATCTATCTCTACATATAGTATAAACAAAGCCGCTGTCTGTCCCTCTCTACGCTTAGATCTTTTAAACTACTTTGTCAATTAGGAAATTGAAAAAAAAAATGATTTTTAATGTATTTAAAAACTTTATTATTAATAATATTGGTATTCAACGCAAAACTTAAAAAAAATTCAATTAATTATAAACAATCAAAAATTGTTAAAATTTCAAAAAATATCATGTGACTTTAAACGCGCTATAAGCGCGCTATAACGCGCCATAGTTGTGATGTCATAATGTGTAGTTACTTCATCGGGCATTACTATTATTATGACGTCACACGCGCTCGTGTTTATTCGGGTGTTTTCGGTACTGGGTTCAAAAGTAAGTTTTTATTTTGAAATAACCTTTGGAACTAATTGCGAAAATAAAAAAATAAAAAATAGTTTTGTCATAAAACTTTCATGTGATCTTTCCATTTATCACAAAAAAAATTGTTCAAATACCCAATTGCATCAATAGTTACATCTTAAAACATATAGATTAAAAAATACGGAAAAGTTTAAGGCAGAACTAATTTGACATCTCTAACTTAGTTCTTAAATGTCACCGTCCTTTTCTTTCGCTGTATGTTAGTAAGAGATGTCAATTCTCTAAATTTAATCTAGTTTGTGAACAAGGGAATCGACACCAATATCCACATTTTTCTAGAAAAAAGATAGCCGGACACTTATTAAAACACAAACATCGAATATTCCACCATCTACTTCATTAAATACACGCTTCTTTGTCTTCAAAACACAATATTAGGACCCCAACGTACTAAAGTATTAGCTTCAACTCAAAGCTACGTTCTAAGGTGGATATTATCGAAATTGTAGGTTATTATACAAGCCATCCTTTGCATTTATAATGAGAAAATTACTAGTTAGCTGCCCCTTGTGATTCAAACGCTTTACTTGCAACCGATCAGTTTTACGGGTATCTTTATTCGTAGGAGAAATTATTGGAATACTCTATTGTGGACGTAGATAAACACCACATAAAATAAAGAAAGAAAAACTATTTATTCACGCGAAAGTGACGCATCCATACTATAATATTATAAATTAACGCTTAAACGCTTAAACCACTGAATCGATTTTGATGAAATTTGGCATGGAGATAGATAGGGAGGAAGGACATAGAATAGACATTTCATCCTGGAAATCACCCCTTAAGGCGGTGAAAAGGGGGGTGGAAGTTTGTATGCAAGTACGATATAAACAAGTTCCACGCGGACCTAGTCGCGGAAGAAAGCTAGTATAACATAAAAAATTGTTTTCAAAATCTCAAGCCAACGGCGGTAATCCCCGAAGGTTAAGGCAGAGGTGTACCCATTAGTCTGTTCTGACTGCCTCGTTGGTCTAGTGGTTAGTGACCCTGACTGCAAAGCCGGAGGTAGTGGGTTCGATTCCCACCCAGGACAAACTTTGTGTGATGAGCATAACTGTTGGTTCTGTGTTTGGGTGTAATTTATCTATAATATGTATGTATTTATAAATTATATAAGTATGTATATCAGTTGTCTGGTTACCATAACACAAGCTCTGCTTAGCTTGGGATCAGATGGCCGTGTGTGAGTTGTTCCAAGATATTTATTTTATTTATATTAAGATATTTATATTAGTACACCCACATGTCGCCAAAGCAAAGTCCTGAAATAGAAAGTGGCCGATGTCCTTCCTTGAAGTTCAAACTTACCTTGTACTAAATTCCATCAAAACTGGTTCAGTGGTTAAGTCGTAAAAGCTTAACAGACAGACAGACAGAGATAATTACTTTCGCATTTTAGTATTAGTATGAATAAGTAGAGAGTGAATTGGGTTGGTTCAAACTTATTTCGTACCAAATTTCTTTAAAACTGACAGAGAGAGTTACTTTCGCATTTTAGTATTAGGTAGTATGGATAAGTACCTAATAGAGATTGAATTGGGTATAACAAATCATACTACATACTTTTTATGAGCTATCAAATCGCAATTCCCTAATAGATTTTGTATTTCAATACTAAAATGTGACGTGGAAACTTAATTTACTAACTATTTATTGAATTCGGAGCAACTAAAAATCTAATTTTACAGTTATTGATTTCAAAGCAACTAAATATCTAATTTTACAGTTAAATCGGGTTTTCAAGACTAAAATAAAGTGTTTCTTTTTTTTTTTTTTTTTTTTTTTTTAAATAAAGTGTTTCTTTAGAAAAGTTTTGACTTGGAATTATTTGTTAATGGTATCTACATACTACCCAATTACATTAAGTTTTTGATAAAACCAAAGTTTTGTAAGTAATTTTCGACGAAATTTTATCGATACTACAATCTTCTAGGTATTTGATTTAAGTATTACTGGCTAGGATTGTTCATGGGTATAGTTCTGAACTTCTAAAAAAAATAAATAAGGGTCAGTTCACACCGAAACGCGACGCGACGCTGCGTGCACACTTTAAAAGAGCGACTCAAAATATAACTTTATTTTCTACACGAAAAGATACACATTTCATTGTAAGAATTTAGAATACGTTACACCACACAGCACTACGTCGCGATGCGTCGCTCTACGGCGCAGCGCGAAGTCACTGGCCTCTTCAAGTATCGTCACGTTGCGTCGCGTCGCGTCGCGTCTCGGTGTGAACTGACCCTTACACTCATTTCTTCGTTTTTCGACGTAATCGTAATGATTTTGGATATTTTTAAAGCTGATTAAATTGATTTGATTGACGTGATTGACATGAATGAGGTCTTGGATCTATATGAAATATGAATCTATTTTTTACACATTTATTGCAAATATCTCGATTCCAATGGGTTTTATGCTATTTGTATGATTATAAATTTAATATTGTAGAGGTTAAACTCTCTACAACTTGTGTCGTTGTGGGACTGCCTCGTTGGTCTAGTAGGTCTGAGCATGAGGTCTTGGGTTCGATTCCCAAGTCAGGCAAAATGTAATGCCTCGTAGTCTGGATTTGTGACCAATTGATGGCAATAGGCTCGCCCCCTATTACATGGGACTTAAATATAACTAGCAAAATGTGGGTGTACTAATGGGTTGCACCTCTGCCTAACCCTTCGAGGATTACAAGCGTGTTGTTATGTATGTAAAAAAGATGTAAGCCATGTCAGTTAAGAGATGACTAATCCCAGCTAACAGCGCCCCGTTCCCGAGTGTGACGCGTGGATCAGCACCATTTAGCTCAACCATCTTGATGGATGTCTAATGATCCAATCTGTGATTCCCATGGTATGAAAATGTTTGTTTTGTGAACTGTCCGGTGAAACTTCTGGGACATTGACAATCGATAATAAATCTATCTGTCTAGCCTTTTCCCAACTATGTTGGGGTCGGCTCCCAGTAAGTCTTACCGGATGCAGCTGAATACCTGTTTTTTACATGGAGTGACTGCCTATCTGACCTCCACAACCCAGTAACTGGGTAATACGATATCCCTTAGTAAGACTGGTTGTCAGACTTTCGGGCTTCTGACGACCCGTAACAACTTAGAAACTCAGGTTTAACGTGCTTGCCGAAGCACGGAGAAGTCTCGGTGTGTAAAGATGGTCACCCATCCACAGACCAACCTCGGCAAGCGTAGCTTAACCTGTTGGATCGACCTGTGCGGCTGTTTTTACTTAGCCACGAATTCCTCATTGACAATCGATGATATTGAATATAAAACACACGACGTTTGTGTCGCTTGCCGCTTATCGATCCGTTCTGTGACGGTCAATGTACAATGTCACTTACTGGACATGATTTAACGTTCACGACTGTTGTGGGATGGGAGGCGGTAGAGGTGGACAGTCAGATTTGGTCTTTCGGCGAAAACTTGGCTCTGTTGGCGAAGTAATAGTATTAGCTTAATATTGTCTCACTACAGAGCAAATACCTCTCTCGTACAGAAAAGGCACGCTTGCTCAAGGCGGACTGGTGATATTAGACTTATATTAATTGTAACTCGAAGATAAATCGCTGAAAACCAGCGTCTTGGTTTTAGTGCCTCCGTGCACTGGCCACGGCATTATGCTGAGCGTAAGCCCTTTCGCGCGGTAGTGGCGCATATTTATTTTTGTATTTATTTGATTTTTATTTTTTAGATTGAATACTAACTTGTTTCTACTTTGCTATTATGTACACACAGCAAAACAGGTATGCAGGCTCGTCAGATATGGTTAAAGTTTTCTTAGAAACAGATGGATGTTTTCGAATGTATCTAATTTAATTTAAAACGTAGATAATAAATAGTTCTTTATTTAGTTTAAGTTTCAGTCAAAGACATCCATCTGCTTCTTAGAAAACTTCAACTATATCTAACGACCCTGCATACCTATCTGTTTTGCTGACTGTACAATTTTTTATTTTTTTCTATTTATGTTGTGTGCGTGATTTTCGCTTGAATAAACAGTTTTTCTTTCTTTTCTAAATTGTTAATAGAAAGTTCATATGAGTCTCAGTGCCCGGATTTGAACCTTCAACCTCATATGGGAAGCAGGCGCCCAAAAATACTGCCCCACACTAGGAATTTCTCCTGTATCATAGGTACCGTCAGCAACAAAAGTCGATTAGCATTTATGATTTTTAAATCCTAATTATTAAGTACAATATTAAAAGTAAAACGCAATAAATATATAATTAAGCTATAATAAACCCTTAGCTGTTACCTGAAATTTTGAAAGCTAGTACATTATTTGTTTAGTGTCTGTTTAAATGATATAAAAAAGTAACATTGTAAATCGACTTTTGTTGCTGACTGTACAAACATACACTCATCATAGGTACACATAAACTCAAATACACAAACAGCCAGACCCGGAACTGTCTGCAGTCGAATCGTATTTATGATGTTTATAGTTTTTATGCAAGGTACATTGCATTCACATATAATTCTGTATGATTCTATATACAAATCCTAACTAATATTATAAATGCGAAAGTAACTCTGTCTGTCTGTCTGTCTTTCTGTCTGTCTGTCTGTCTTTTCTTCACGCCTAAACTACTGAACCGATTTGTGTGAAATTTGGTACAGGGTAAGTGTGAACCCCAACAAAGGACATAGGAGACTTTTTATTCGACTTCGACTTCGTCTGCGTCCGCGATAACCGACATATACGCGGACGAAGTCGCGGGCAAAAGCTAGTATTGTATAACATTAAGTTTAAAAGGGTATGTACAGTCAACAAAAAAGATGGGTATTCAGGGTCGTCAACTATAGTTAAAGTTTTATAAAAAACTTGTCTTCTATTGAAACTTAACTTAATGAACTGTTTATTATCTACTTTTTAGATTGAACTACATTTAAAAACATTCATATATCGGTTTCTAAAAAAAACTTCAAATATTTTTGACGATTCTGTGCATAACTTTCTCTTTTGTTAACTGTACATAATTTTGGTGTTTCTTGCCCATTCTTCTCCATACAAAACTACCTCTTGAAACGGGAACTATAATAGATTCAATTCTTCTTTTTTCTTGTATATGATGTTCAAAAGTGTCTTTTAATGGTCTAATTTAAAAAAATAATTGACTTTGCCTTTGACTTCGGATCGCTCAGCCACTTCTCCAACAGTATCGTCAACGTCACATACATCGTGACTATATCACCGAGTCTATGTTTACTTATACATGGGTGTGATCTTTCACCTCCGCGCGACCGGACTACCTGTGGCTTCCAATCGTTGTTGATATCGGAGAGACAATACAATGTTACGACTTTATTTTATGATGGACATTTTTACTCGTTTAGAAATGTTGAGTTAGACATTTTTATGGTACCATTATTATTAGCATATTATGTACAGTCAGCTACAAAAGTCGATTAACATTTGTGATTTTTAAATCCTAATTATTAAGTACAATATTAAAAATAAAACTCAATGAACATAAAATTAAGATGTAATAAACCCTAAGCTATTACCTGAAATTCAGAAAACCAGTAAATTATGTGTTTAGTGTCTGTTTAAATGATATAAAAAAGCAACGTTGTTAATCGACTTTTGTAGCTGACTGTACAGTCAGCAAAAAAGATAGGTCGTCAGATATCGTTGAAGTTTTCTGAGAAACCGATAAATGTTTTCAAATGTAATTTAATTTAAATAGTAGATAATAAACAGTTAATTAATAAAGTTAAGTTTCAATAGAAGACATCCATCAGTTTTTAAGAAACCTTCATCTATATCTAACGACCCTGGATACCTATTTGTTTTGCTGACTGTACATATATCATCATCATACATCATCATTGTTAATCTCTAAAAAGTAAGTTATGATGACGTCTTGAAAAAATTTAAAATTTGTGTGCCTTGTGCCAGAGTATACTTCAATCAATCAATCCATAAAAATTTTTATTTTATAAAACATAGGTATGGTTACAGATCGTAGTATTTTGGCAAAATATGTTCGCTATAATAATAAAAATAATAAAATCCGTTTATTTCAAGTACCAAGACTCATATACACACAGATACATAAAATGACATAAAATAGAACAGACAGGATAACAAGCACAGACAAATACGCACACTCAAGAGACCACAATATGTCTACTACAGCATTGCTGGATGTAAGGGCAATCCAGTCTGTTAGCAATCATCGCCAGGACGGTGTTGGCGCTGCCCCGCACCCTGCGCACCATAGACGCGCACCGCTTGCGCATCGTCGCGTGAAAGCAGTCGGTGCGCGCCTCCGCGAACATGCCCGAGGCGCTGCAGTGACGGGGCAGCCCCAACACCGCCCTGAACGCGTTATTGAACTGGACGCGGAGGGCGCTGTATGCTGCACGAGTATACTTTGCCCATAGGCTGCACGTGTAGAGGGATCTACAATATGCTCTAAAGAGCGTTATTTTTAATACCTCCCTTGACGCTATGCTTTGCCAAATGGCGTACAAAATCGACATCAACAAGCAACTATTATAATTAAAGTGGCATGTCAATAGATTACAATTTAAAAATGTCAGTTAGCTAAACAGGTCATTTTACTTCCACTGCGAATGTCTTAATTGTAAGAAGAATATTATTCTTTCTTTCTTTCATGAGGTTTTGGGTTCGATGGGTCGGGCAAAATGTTATTGGGTTTTTTCATCAGGTATTTCTCAATAGCAGCATTAAAGTCTGGATTTGTGCCAGGTTGATGGCAATAGGCTCGCCCCCTGTTACATGGGACTTAAAACATAACTGGCGTCTCAATAGAAGCATTAAAGTCTGGATTTGTGCCCGGTTGATGGCAATAGGCTCGCCCCCTGTTACATGGGACTTAAAACATAACTGGCGTCTCAATAGAAGCATTAAAGTCTGGATTTGTGCCCGGTTGATGGCAATAGACTCGCCCCCTATTACATACATGGGACTTAAAACAAAACTAGCGAAATGTGGGTGTACTATTGGGTACACCTCTGCCTAACCCTTCGGGGATTACAGGCGTGATGTTATGCATGAATATTCTTCAGTTCTAAACCATT
Source organism: Hoplodrina blanda (assembly GCA_949316365.1). Classification (NCBI taxonomy): domain Eukaryota; kingdom Metazoa; phylum Arthropoda; class Insecta; order Lepidoptera; family Noctuidae; genus Hoplodrina; species Hoplodrina blanda. The sequence continues at coordinate 16,100,780 of OX438581.1, forward strand.
TTCAATAATCATAAGTATTTTTCAATGGCAATGAAAATCAAAAGTACCAAACCATCAAATTGTATCCTTACATTCCGATACAAAAACCACAAAATGAATTTACCTATTAGTTGACCACCTGTTTACAAAAGGACGTATCACTGTGCCCTTAAACATTCAATATTGACTCTTAAACTAAGAGTTTAAGGTCGATTGTTAGTTAAGTCAAATCATTTGTCCAATTACAGACTACTTTCATGCATATTTAAATGATTCTAGGACGAAGTATGACGACATTATCGATAATGTCTGTTTGATTTTTTATGTATGTAGGTAAGGGTGTGTGTACACTGTGTGTACGTCATCATTTGATTCCTGACTTTAATTTACAAATCAAATCAAATTTATTCGTAAATGTAGGTTTTAAATACAATAGTATGTCATAATAAGATGGTCAGTTCGCTACATTTTACTCGAGAGCATACGAATAATAATAAATTTAACTGTGTCGAAACAACAGGCACATTTAAAATCGTAACTTAATTACTTACACACAATTACTAATGTCAAAAAAATAATAATAACAATAATAAATAAATCCACTTATTATAATTACTTAATATTGCAAGAAAATAAAAATAAAATCTAAATGTTGGTTGTGTCCTCCATAAACTCAGTTGTGGAGTAGTAACATTTATGAATTAAAAATTGTTTTAGTTTCTTTTTAAACATATTATTATTAAGATCCTTTATCTGTCGTGGAATTTTATTGAAAACTAGCTGTCCGCCGCGGTTACACCCGCGTCTTTGGTTACTGCTCCGCTCCCGTAGGTCGTAGCGTGATGGTATATAGCCTATAGCAGGGGTGTCAAACTCAATTTTGCAGTGGGCCATATATTAGATTAAGAATGTGTAGGCGGGCCAGGTTCAAATTAAAAAACTAAAACATACTGAATTATTATAACACCTTTATTTATTTAGTTATATAAAGTTGTTACAAATCATACCAAAAGTAAGAAAGAGGGTAATTATTTTGAGCTCGAGGATCGAGGAGAGAAAAGCATAACTAACATAACACACTCTCGCTCGTCTAGTCAGGCGCTACTCTTGAAATTACTTTTAAGTAAAGCGCGCGCATTTTTAAACCTGCGTAGAGGCATCGAGTGCAGTCTAAAATCTCTAAAAAACAAGATTCATTTATTTGTGATATATTGTGATCGCGGGCCGTATCGAAATGGCCCGAGGGCCGGATTCGGCCCGCGGGCCGTATCTTTGACATGACTGGCCTATAGCCTTCCTCGATAACTAATCTATCTAACATTGAAAGAATTTTTCAAATCGGACCAGTAGTTCCAGAGATTAGCGCGTTCAAACAAACAAACAAACACTGTAGCTTTATAATATTAGTATAGATTACTGGAGCCATTCGATAAATACTTTTACGTAGGAGGGCTGTTTTACTGCGATCAACACAGAGGATGTTCGAATCCCTTTTTCTTAACCGTGGATCGTGGATCTTACACATATACAAATTCATTGATGGACTTATAGCACTATTGATAACATAACATCACGCCTGTAATCCCCTAAGGCTTAGGCAGAAGTGTAATAACCACACCCACATTTCGCCAGTCATGTTTAAGTCCCATGTAATAGAGGGCGAGTCTATTGCCATCAACCGGGCACAAACCCAGACTCCGAGGCTGCTACTAAGAAATTCCTGATGGAAAAACCCAATAACGCTTTGCCCGACCTGGGAATCAAACCCAAGACCTCATGTTCAGCCAAATAGCTCGCAAAAAAGTAAAAAAAGTCGTTTTCCAGCAAATTGTTTTGCTTAATATTATTTAGTATGATGAGCAGAATATGGTTGTTTTACACATTGTATAATTGAGAAGTAAATGAACTGAACAATTAAGAAAGAAAGAAAAAAGAAAAACTGTTTATTATTCAAGCGCAAAATGTTGTATACAAAAGCTCCAAATCAAAAAACAAGTTGGTATTAAATCTGAAAAATTAAAAACAATTAAATACATATTGTCTAAGACAAAAATATACGCCACTACCGCGCGAAACGGGTGATATCTGATATCTTTATACTCAAATCCTTACTAATATTATAAATGCGAAAGTAACTCTGTTTGTCTGTCTGTCTGTCTCGCTTTCACGCCTAAACCACTGAACCGATTTTGATGAAATTTGGCACGGAGATAGTTTAAGACCCGGGGAAAGACATAGGCTACTTTTTATTAGACTTCGACTTCGTCTGCGTCCGCGATAACCGACATATACGCGGACGAAGTCGCGGGCAAAAGCTAGTAAAGAAATAAAGGAACCTTAGTTATTCCTACGCTCAACAGTCAAAACAAACAAGCTTCTATAATTAAAAAATTAAAAAACACGACTGCAAAAATTGCACATATTTGTACTTTGTTTACTCGTCAGTATTTTTTACGACGTTTTTTATTTACAGTGTTATATATTTTTTAAATCGACTTGTCAAATTCTAGACGATAAACATAGACACGACCACATTCATTAAAAAAAAAAAATTGAGGCTGGTATTAATTTACTTTTTAAAGTACTAAGTAGCCTGTGTTACTCGGAACGATGCAAGGATTGTAACGATACCCCATACATCTAAATCGGTTCAGGCGTTTAAAAGTTATGGTGGAATAAAGAAACTCACATACATACATACATACATTAACCCTGAACACATAACACTCCTTTTTTTGGGGCAGTCGTGTAAAAAGAAGATAACAAACTCCGGTTCCGACTCACTGGAACCTACTACTGGCCCACTACATTACAAAAACATATGAAAAAGTCACATTGGTACTTGTCCGGACCCACAACGTCATGCATGAGAGGCGGGCGCCTTAACCCATTCCTAACAATTTTGGTGACAGCTACTGTTGATTCTGACTTTCAGTAGCTACAATGATTAGAATTAATGCAGCGAGATTATCCAATAATCATTATCATCTGCCTAGCCTTTTCCCAACTATGTTGGGGTCGGTGGAGCGACTGCCTATCTGACCTCCACAACCCAGTAACTGGGTAATACGATACCCCTAGGTAAGACTGGTTGTCACTGTTGTCAGACTTTCAAGCTTCTGACGACTCGTAACGACTGTCAAAGATCCACGTATGACAGCCGGGACCAACAGCATAGGTAACGTGTTTTCCGAGGCACGGAATGATGTCAGTAATGTCTAAGATCCAAAAATATTTTCCTAAAATGCGAGTAAAACCACAGGTACCAGCTACATGTATCACATAAAACATAACACAAAAAATCAAAGCCTCACCTAGCATTTTTGTCAAAGGCAAGATTACTTATTTATTAACAGACATGTTCCATAAAATATTTACGAAATAACCTATTCACATAAAGAAGTATTCGTTAAGGACCGCCCTCGAAACTTAAAACGATGATGAAGGCGACCATGGGAACAGGCCAGGTGTACTACTGTACTTCAACAATTAAGCTGTGAGTCACCAAATTTAAAATGTACCATTGATTTTGTGTGTTAGTCTTGGAAAATTGACTTTAAATCTACTTATTGGTGCTGCGTAGAAGACGCGTGGGTGTTGTCCCACGGTCGATGACTTGTCGATGTTAGGGCGTTACGTGATGACAGCAAGATGACAGTGGGTAAGGTAGAAGATACAGCAGCCATAATAATATTAAATGATAGAAAAAAAAAAAGAAATATGACAAAGTATGGAGACACGCACTAACACACTTTTGCGTGCGTTTATAAGAGGATCGTAGCAGGTGGCGTTCTGTGGTTTCTGCCTACCCCCATGGGAAAAAGGCGTGAGTTTATGTATGTATGTATGTATGGGACAGAGTAAAAATTTCTACATTTTAAAAAACAAAGTCGTACGCCGTCGTCTGTACGCCAAGATCTTTTACACTACGCAACGGATTTTAATGCGGTTTTCATCAATAGATAGAGTGATTCAAGACGAGAGGTTATGTATCTACATTGCACCCGTGCGAAGCCGGGACTTTTCAATAGTCCTCAATAAAGACGAGGTTACACAGCGTTAGGGTGATGAAGACCGTAACAGTGGAGTGTGTGAAATTTTATGAAACTTTCCCTTACTTAGCCAAAAACGGTTTTTGTCAAAACTAGGGACCGAATAACCGAATCAACGTCAAAGTCAAATTAGACACTAGAAGGCACTTTTGGATGTCATATATGACGAAAAAAAAGAATTGAATCTGGTTGCCCCTTCCAAAAGGTTTAGAGCAAGGTTAAGAGCAAAATTATCTTTATGTTGTTCAAAGATAATTTTATTGCAATTATTGAAAAACGTTTCGCTAGAGTAGGCAATAGAAACAGAAAATAATATTTAACCACACATACTATTTACTTACTTTGATCGACGTGATGTTTTATAACGCCTACAAAAACTACAATTTGACGTACATTCTTTATGCATAACTAATGCAATAAAACGTGCCGTGGGACCGGCCAAGTGTCAGTGATAGGACACTGAAATTTCCATACTATTCCACATTAAACAGTGGCTCTTTGATGTCTTGTAGTAGGGCTGCCATCCGTCCGGGTTTAGAGGGCGACCGGGGGACGTTCGGGTGGGGGTTATTAAATAGTATCCGTTGAAAGATAAGCGGTAATTCAAAACAAATCTTGGTAAAAAATTATCCTAAGCTTCCATAATAATTATTGTAAAAAATATTTTCTGGGATATCCGGGAAAAAAAAACTCTATTTCACCCAAATGTCCGAGGTTTTGGAAATTTTCTCCGGCGTCGGCAATTTAGGCAGCCCTACCTTCTTTTTTTTGGGGTGGTAAAAATCATCAAAATGATTCCTTCCGCCCTGGGTGGGACGGAAGGAACTGTCAGACTTTTACTGACAAAAAAACCACCTTGGTCCTTCTGTTGCCTTTTGCTTTCCGGGCCACGGTATAAGACGTCTCGCGACCCCGGCAGGCGTTTGGCCCTATTGGGACCCCGTCCCTGTGCTGACGGCTCTTTGAGGCGCGCGTAGAACAAAACGCGCCGTCAACCCGGGCCTGGTCCTTGATCGGACGGCGTGTTACCCATCACAAGCCGTCCACAAGCCCGCGCCTAAGGTGGCCGGATGTCGTCTCGTGACGTCAGGCAGCCCTAATTTGGAGGCACTTTGATGCGGGGGTAGACAAGAAAATGACACATATTCCAATATCTATTTACGTTCATTTTATTTGCGAACCATTAACTCTAAAATGCTGTTCGCAATGGATTTGCTTTGAAATGGCGAAGTCATTGTGGTTTAGTATTATGAAATTGAGGTAATTTGTGAGTCGTTGCTCAGTTATATTATTTTTGAATGTCCCGATAGTCTCATGTTCGCAAGCATGGCTGCAGAGCATAGGTCTTGGTTTTGGTCCCAGGTCGGACAAAGAGGGTTTTTCCATTAGAAATATCTCAGTAGCAGCCCGGAGTTTGAAAGCTGGTGGTGTGACACTCCTGTGCCTTTGAAAGGCCCTGGTCGTGTCGTATTACCGTCCCATGCATCGGATTGTGAGAATTTATAGGGAGTGCACCTGTGTTCGCGCACAGACTTGTACTGCGTACTTAGATAGTCTCCATTAAGGTTGGCTGCCGTAACCGAAATGCGGTCGGGAGGGTATTATACATATTATTTTAATGACGCTAATGGCGCATTTTCCGATAGGGCCCGCATGCGGCGAGTCCCCGCATGCGACATAACAACCAATGAAAGTTACAAGTCGTTACACCGCATGCGGGGATCCGCCGCGCATGCTTTTTACCGACCGTGATATCGACATGCGGGCCCTGTGGCATGCGTTCCAGAAATCTATCGCACCCCGCATGCGGGCCCTATCGACTAATGAAAACAGTTCACCGAATGCGGGCCCTGTGGCATGCGTTCCAGAAATCTGTCGCACCCCGCATGCGGGCCCTATCGACAAGTGAAAATGAGCCATAACTGCTATTCATCATCTGCTTAGGCTTTTCCCAATTATGTGAAGGTCGGCTTCCAGTCTAACCCGATGCAGCTGAATAACTGCTGCTCTAACTGCTACTAATATTTTCCATTTAACATAACCCCTTAGTCACTTTATTGAAAGCCATTTATATCAAGAACATAACGGGGCCACGGTAGAAAAAACACTTAAAACAAATAATAATTTGTCACCATTTTTCCGATGTCATAAAACTGTGGGCTGTGCTGCATTTGACAGCAACCTTGTGTGTTATGTTCGTTCGCTACAGCCGAAGGTGCTAATCAAGTGGTGAATAAATAAAAAGCTGCTGGTAACATAAGTTTTTGTGATGCAGCATATTTTTTTATTTGCTTCTATAATTGTTGTTTGTTTTTTCCTTATTTTTTTCGCTTTTGTATTTTTTTAAAATTATCCATAGATTCAGCCAGATAGTGTTTCTTTAAAGACTCTGGCTGGTTAAAAGCGTTTACGCCTTACGCCATTTCATACAAACTTTCAAGTCCTTATTTTTCGAAATGAATAAACCGATTTTAATTACTGAAGTCCCACGTAATGAAACACAATTGATTTTCTATTGTTCTGTCATACCGGTAAGTCAGTCGGGGCTTGACCGATAATGAAGCTTCCTACACATATGCAGGATACATAGGTCTAAAAAGTTAAGGCATTTATAGACGGGTATCAACGGTGGCCTGACTAAACCCAGCTATTTTCATTTTTTTTTGTAGCAGCCTCCGAGTTTGGATTTGTGCCCGGTTGATGGCAACAGGCTCGCCCCTTTTACATGGGACTTAAACATAATTGGCGAAATGTGAGTGTACTAATGGGTACACCTCTGCCTAAACTTTAGGTGGTAAAAATTATCAAATGAGTCCTTCCGCCCTGGGCGGGGCGGAAGGGACTGTCAGACTTTTACTGACTAAAAAACCACCCTGCTCCTTCTGTTGCCCTTTACGTTCCGGGACCACGGTATCCTGTTAAGACGTCCCGCAACCCCGGACCTCTGCCTAACCCTTCGGGGATTACAGGCGCGATGTTACGTGTTATTTCGGAATATCATAATAGATATGTACTCCTATCATACATACATGAGCTACATTTATGATGCATGACTCCTCGGCCCGAATATCTGTGTCAATGGGTGTCGACTCAAATGTGTCTTTAATTACAGCTCACTAAGACATCGGGTCCCTTGTGCTATCAATTATTTACTGTTTAATTTCAGTAATTTTGTCCTTGAGTTATTTGTAACGTATGATTTCGTTTGTTATTGAGCTAGACTATGTTTTAGTGTTATTGATGAAGTATTACTAAAAAGATATCTTGTTCAGTAACACGAAACAAAACCAGCGTCAGGCACAAGTGGTCTTACATTTATGCATTGTCTGTGTCAATAAACATTTTTTCTTTCTTTCTTCAAACAGTAAATTAAAACAACTACACTCTTAGGAAAAAAAAATAATTATGATCCGGGTAATTTACCAGTGTTACTTTTTCAATTCCTATGTTACTTAGTTTATCTTGAAGGTCTCTGAAATCGGAGAAGAAAAATATCGGAAGAAAACCTGAACCAATTTATATTAACCTAAGTCTGGAACCGTCAATCCGCCTTGAGAAGCGGCCTTTGTCCAGCAGTTGATCCAGGCTAATTGGCGATTTCAGAATTACACCAATCTATACTAATAATATTATAAAGCTGCAGTGTTTGTTTGTTTGTTTGTTTGAACGCGCTAATCTCTGGAACTACTGGTCCGATTTGAAAAATTCTTTCAGTGTTAGATAGATTAGTTATCGAGGAAGGCTATAGGCTATATACCATCACGCTACGACCTACGGGAGCGGAGCAGTAACCAAAGACGCGGGTGTAACCGCGGCGGACAGCTAGTTATAATATATAAGTCTAGGTCTCCTTACGGTAATCTTCACCGATGTCAGTGATGTCCAAGATAAACTGAGAATGTACATACGAATTAGATAAAGTTACATTGGTACCTGCCTGTGCGGTTACAAACCCACAAGACCTCCATCAGAGACGGGCGTCTTAACCACAGACCCATCATGACATCATTATCTTATGTCTACAAATGCCACTTCTTCCCCAGATCAACGGCGAACGCAACCCAGACGAGGTCTACAAAGACTTGAGGGCCGCTGTTCTCCAAATAATAGGCACCACAGAAGACCAGTCCACCATGAACGGCGTCAGCGGCGTTGGCGTCGGCGCCGGTGGTATACCAGGCGAGATCGTGGGCGTGGAACCGGCCCCTGCGCAAGATTTTATACGGGAGAGGAGAGATGAGAATGTCGTGCATCCCATCATGCCGTTGCCGGTGGTCATGCCAGCGCCAGTGTCTATGCCGTTGCCGTCAATGCCGTCAGAAATAAAAGAGACGGGGACGGAAAGGGTTATTACGCCAAAGGTTAGTTTAGATTACGTTTTAAAGTAACTATAACACAAGTCAATTTTTTTTTAAACTTCGCCCTTTCCTAGGATATTCTCCTGTATCGTTACTCATATACCTACACAAGCAGCCAAACCCGGAATATCTGCCTGTAGATCATACAGATTTTTTTTCTGCACGGGAATTGGATCTGTGTCACGTGGCACTGCTATTGCGTCAACTGTTTCATCCATCTCAATATAACCGTCCTTTGCCCTTTTTCTAACACGTAGACTATACCTCGTTCACATACAGTAGAGCAGAGATCACCAATTAGTTTTATTGGAGGTCCGTATTTGAAAATTATGAGGCTGTCGCGGTCCACTTGGCCGCATAATATATTTCGGCATTCCGGTTGCGGACCGCGGTCAGCCATTTGGTGACTCCTGCAGTAGAGGAAGAAAAAGACCCACCCAAAAGTATTTTTCTACAAAACTAATGATTGACAAGAATAACGACGAAAGCACCAAATTCAACACAAAAAAACACGTAAAGACACGGTGACTAGACAAAAAATATTGTTTTGTGAATTTATCAAGTTTTTCATATAATGGAAGAGGTCAGGAGGAACGGCACTGCCTTGACCTAATGGCGAGTTTTGTAAATTATTCCTTAGCTACTTTTAAATAAAGGCCTGTTTTTGTGGCACGTGAAGTAGCCAGGTGTAATTTCCCACCAAAAGGTCCTAATTCAGAACAGACTTGTAACTAGTACAAGACTTTATACATATTTTATTTACGTTTCATTTTAGTATGTACTACATACTACATGGAAACGGGAGTTTTTAGATATGATTGTCTGAATGTTTTTAAGCGATTTTGATATTTAAAGCCAAGAATATAAGCTCATTCTTCTCACCTCGTATTGGAAATCCTTCCTACTTCAGATATACACTTACTTGAAAAAAAATGAGATACGACAAAATTCGATCTAATTTTGAATATCTAAAATTTGTTTGAAGACATGCATATTGCATATCTTATTTATCTTTAATATTGTCGGATCTGCTTTTATCTATTTGTAATTTTAGTCTTAAATGTTAATTTATCTTGACCACTACTTTGTAAAGTAACATGTCCTATCTAACAGAGCCGTGTGATCTATAATTCAGGCCACTAATATAAAATGCAAAAACTTAAACATTTAAGTTTGTGCATTTTATATTCAGTGGCTGTACAAGATGTTGAGATAAAGTTTATGATTTTATGAAAGAGATTAATAAAGTTTATATGACAGGACACAACAAATTTATCTTCTTGCATATATATTTGCAACCATATTTTTTCTTTCTATAACAAATTCGCTTTTGAATATTGCCGAGTGTCCTAATTTTTTTGCTCGTAAGTGTATATGATGGAGCTTTCAATTTTTTTTTAGATCTTCATATTACTTATTTATTTAGTTAAACTTTATGCAACAAAAAGTACAAAGCCAGACTTAATGCCTTAGGAATTCTTTACCAGTCAACCAAAGGTGGTGAAGACATACCATTGATATCATGCTTTATGTGTATTCATTTTTCTCAGCCTGAAGTGATAAGAGTTCGTGGTGAGATGACAACGTCACCGCTGCTGTGGGTCGTTGGTGGGCCTGGCAGTAACAAGGCTATACTATGTCAGCGAGCAGTAGCGATGCGCCCAGGCTGGATGCATTTCAGGTACACATCCATCTCCATAAAAGCCCTTACTGGTTAATCTCCTGCCAGAACAGCAGAAGGGTATGGACAGACATAATTCTACTTTCTGAAGCCTGATTGATTTCGGAGCGGGATCCAAGACAGTTGAATCGTTTCTCCGAGACTCGTTGAGCTTCATTGCCTTGGCGGTTTTCTTGTGTTCGCCACAACAGTGACTGTTGTTGATGCTTTCAGGAGTTGCAGTGGTTTGTCCCAAAAAAGGTCCCTACTGGTTTTTGTTCGTATTTACTGACGACAGCAGGTGATAAGGAACAGGTCTGATTTGTACAGCACAGAGGGACCACGCATTTCCCTTCTCAATTCTCTTTTACCCACACTTTCAAAACCTTGAAATACACAAACAAGACCTTCCTTCATCACTCTTTTTTACCTCCAGCCTAGGCCAGCGTCTCCGAAACCTCGCAGATGCTGGAGGCCGTCCAGCTTCAGACGGCGCGTTAGCCCGCACCGCTATCAGTGGGGGGGATCTGGCTCCTAAGGAGCTGGTCACCAAGCTGGTGAGGGGGGCCGTGCTTGATGCTCGCAAAATGGGCTGTGGACTCGTCCTGGATGGATATCCCAGGGACCTGGAACAGATGGAGCAGTTCCAGACTGAGGTTAGAATTTTTGAACAAAACCATCGATTTTTTATTGTCACGTTGAATGATTTCAGTTGTCGTAGTCGTGATGGCCTAGTGGTTAAGACGTTTGCTTCTCAAGATAAAGTCTATGGGTTCGGAACCGAGCACAGGCAAGCACCAATGTGACTGTAACTATTTTATTTGTACTTCCTAAGTTTATTCTTGGACATCACTGACTTCGGTAAAGTAATTAGTAAGGAAACCTGGAATTATAATGAACATTACTCCAAAATAGCCGTTCCGCTTTCTCTGTATGAGAAAAGGACTTGGCCCTGTAGTGGGACAATAATAAGCTGGTATTATTTTAATCATTTCTTTTGTGCCGTAAGTTCACATTGTTCTCCTTATTGCTTTTTGAAGTTCTGCATGACTAACCATTCACTTTCGCCCTTCCAGTTCCGCGTCTCTCCTCGCATGGTACTCCTGGACTGTACCAAGCTGCAGTTGGGCCGAGGTCGGCGTGACGACTCCGTAGCCGCCTTCCGCCGAAGACTCGAGGTGTTCCGAGAGCTCAGCCTGTCCATGCTGAAGAATTTAGATCAAAACCATCGGATGGTCATTGTGAGTGACAATTTTGGTCTTTTTTCACCCTTCTATGATTCTCTCTCTCTTATTAATCCCAGATAATGACGTCTCTTAACATTCTTCTAGAAGATTAACCGTATTATTCTCAGGTGGACGGCGACACGGAGACTGCCGAGGTGCAGGCTGAGTTCACTCGCGTCCTGCTTGAGGAGATGGAGAAGGCAGAAGCCCTGGCCTCCATACCGGAGCCCCAAGAACAACCATCAGCACGCAGAGGTAACTGTTCAAGATTCCGCCAAGGTCATGAAACTATTCCTACTTTAAGTATAGAACAACAACATAAGAGGACGCTCTGGGCGTCGGGAGTCACAGGGCGATTCCCGGACACCGTAGGCGCGGGCCTGCGAACGGCGAGGGTTGAGTGGCTTGCCGTCCGATCAGAACCAGGCCCATGTCGGCGGCGCATTGTGTTCCACGCGTGCCTTAAAGAGATGTCGGCATAGGAGACCAGCCCCCCTAGACAAAATCTCTTTCTGTAAGCGTTCACGCCGACGGAAAAATCAAATTGTATGGAGTTGACATTTGCTAACCAGATGTCACGTGATCGCTGCTGGTTAGTAAATGTCAACTCCATACCATTTGATTTTTCCGTCGGCGTGAACGCTTACAGAAAGAGATTTTGTCTAGGGGGGCTGGCCCGCTAGGATCAATGCCCATGGTCGCGAATTTTATTCGAAATAGTCACCGAGGCCCTGAAACACAAAGGGTATTAGGAAGAACACGTCTGACACTCCCTTCTGCTCCGCCCGGGGCGGAAGCAGTCATGATGATAATTCCTCATACTTAAAAAAAAAAGCTTAAATTACGCGACTCACAACCACAAAATTCCGTTCTTTTGGTCTAACACTTTTGAGTTCACAAGTATCTCGAAACACCCTGAATCAAATTCATATAGCCGTTTATCCCCAAAAAGCAGCCTGCTAACAGTTAGCCTGTCTTCCAGACAACAACCCCAGTATGCAGCAGTTCGTGACCGCGGTGACGCGTATGGGAGGGGGACTTGCCAACGGTCACGCCAACGGCTCCTTGCCCAACGGCAACCTGCACAATGGGGGGGTCGGGAATGGATTCATTGGCATGGCTGGAAATAAGGTAAGGATACTTAAATTGAGCGTGTTAAGACCAGAATACCGAGACCGAAATAGAGTTATTAAAAAAAACTTTTTTTTTTTCTAAATATTGAGTTGGCAGCGAGAAAAGTATAATAATTACACGTTGATCTTTAACATATTTCTAAGGGCCCTGTCACACGTACCATAGCGTAGCGGCAACAAGTGGGCGTATAGTAAGTTATACTGTGTGAACACAGCTTCACAGCTTTACAGCGTCTTGTGATAACCAAATAACTCTTTGCGATATAGTTGTTATCGACCGACACCACTTCTTTGCTGTGTCGCTTCTTTACTTTGAACGCAAAATGTGGTCCATGTGAATAAACTATGCATTTTTATACAAATTGGCATCCACCCCACGTAGTATTTGTGTTATGGTTGTGCCATGTGTGAAAAGAAGCTCCTAGAACTCTAAATTTAAATCTGTCATTGTAAAAAGAATTGAACTCTGCGGTGTACGTCATAAGAACCTGATTCACCAATGAGAGCAAATACAAAAGCAAACGGTAATCCTTTATCACTTTTGCACTTTCCTGTCTTAATTAAAAACTTATAAATTCTGTTTACAGGTGAAACCGATACTGAACAATGTATCGAAGATTCCAACAGTGTCACAGATGACACAAGATGACGTGCGCGCCCTCTACGAGCACGGCTCGGGAGAGATTACTGTGAACACACACATTTAGGAGGCCCGAGTTAACGTCTAGAGGGTTGAAGGGGGAATGTATTATTATGTTAGGTACTTATGATAACCAGGAACCTTTGAGATGCATTACAAATTAGACCATATTTGTACGCACACATGGTCGAATTTGTAAGAGATCAAGAAACGCCTGCTAACGTTGAAGTAAGATAGCCAAGTGTGCTACGTCCGAAGCCACCGCACATTTCAGCCCATATGACAAGAGTTGGACGGGCCATCGGCCTCAACCTAACATAGTGTATGATTCCGTAACTGGCGCTTCTAAAAAAACATTTTTTCCTGGCATTGTGTGGTTGTGATACATTGCCAGCAATGTTTTAAGTGTAGCCGGGCTATATCTTCAGTGTGGCTCGGCAACTCCACTAAGTGTTGCCGCAACACTTTTTGCATGACGCCTCGCGCGAATCCTACACGAGCCATATTTTTCCGGCAATATGTGGCTGCAATTACCAGCAATGTTCTGAGCCAATCTTGAAATTGTTGCAGCCACATATTGCAGTAAAAATATAACCCGTTTAGCAGCGCCTTAACAAACAAAATTCATCATGTCGTCTAAAAGCAAAATGTCAATTTGGTTATCTGTAGTTATCTGCATTTATAAATTAGAATTGTAATTTTGGATTACCCCAAATTGGAAAAGCAACTTTTAGGTCGATAGCCGATCTTGAAACAAAAATTTATGTATACCAAAAAGGAGTTTTACCGTTACGCCTTAAGTACTACAAAATAAAGTTCAATTTTGAGTTTAAAAAATCAAGATCAGTAACTTTGACCAAACTACAATTTAGTAACTGCAAACAGTGCTAATTATTGGTATAAAATATCAATTATAATGATGGACTCTTTGAGAGCAGTGAACGTGCCGAATATGATAGTTTTAGATATAAAATTAAATATCATACAAAAAACTGGGATAAAATTATATTACATTATAAAATTAATTAGGAAGATGTATGTTGTAAGCAAAATTAAAATCGAATCAAAATTATTAAAATGACTCGACTATTTTTGATTTAGTCGACTGACTAATTTAATGAAATACAACTTGACTTGATTATTATTTAAACTAAAAACAAAACTGGCCAAGTGAAAGTCGGAAGCGCACACAAATGGTTCCGTACCATCGCACAATATTAACACTACTTACATAAAAAAAAACGCGTTTCTTAGTGATGCACACTGTGACAATTTTAAGTGCCTACCTTTTACGGATTAAAAGATATAGCTTTGTGACAGACAGACGGTTCAATAGACAATGGAGTCTTAATATTCTCAAGACTTTCAAAAACTTACTCAGTTGTCACAGCTCGTTGTACGTTCAACAACAAAATTAATGATGACTGTTTTTCGAAAGTATTTTTTCAATGTAAACCATACTACTTACCTACTATTTTTTCAATAAGATTGAGGATATTAAACAGTACTTAGTTACAGTGAAACATTTTTAAAATATAAGAACGGCTTCAATGATTTTTATTTCGAAATTATTAAAAATATTAAAAAAAGTCAAATTATGTATTTTAAAGAGACCATTAACAGGCATAGTAACCTACCTTTAAAAAAATTATTTTGTTATTACAAGTAACTATTTATTACAAAAAAAAAAGAAATCTAGTTGCCCTTTCCAAAAGATAGTTTCATATGGAGGAGAATGGGCCTCCATACTTACTCTTTTAATTAAAAAAAAATGTTTGACTATATTATAATATGCCTACAGTTAATTTAACTACATATCTATTTATTTTATCTTTTATCTAAACGTATTCTCATCAAATATAAAGGAAGCCAAAAAAAAAGAAAAAAAAAAATACAAAATGACGCAGTCAAGTCAACAAATCAATGATAGTCGAAGTCGGCACAAGTATATAGTATAAAAACACGTTTAATATAATATATTTTATATCCAATATTTTGTAAAAATTACGCACACATAAATATTGTAAGAAGTGCCTTAGTTTAAGACGTGTAGCTATTTTTAGAACTATTTAAAAAAAAACTTACTGTAGTCAAAAAAAATTGAATAGTTTTTATGTAGGTACACTTGTACTTTTTAATATTTTTAGGTCAAGAAATTGTCAAACTTAATAATTACTTTGAAATAGATATAATTTGAATATACCACGTTTAGTTTATTTTAAATGTTAGTTTTATAATTAAAATTATTTTTAGGAATTTTGATCTCAAAATAAGCAAACTAATTTTTGTCATTTTTCGAATTTCGAATCGAACATGTACGTAAATCAAATCAAATTCTCAATGACTTCGTTACTTATCACCTTTGAGCTATACTAAAGTCAAGAGCAAACCAGTCTCAAACGTAAAAAAAATAGCCCCGTTTTTTCGAACGAAAAATTAATGTGATTAATTGTCAAATGCGCGTAAGGTGCTGTGATTGGATGTTGATAATTCAGTCAACCAATCACAGCAGCTTACGCACGTAAAAAATTGTCACATAAATTTTTCGTTCGAAAATCGGAGGGTCAGTCTAGAAAAGGTCGGAAATGAGTTTGCTTATTTTTAACTTAGCGTGCATCACACACACACGTACAAACATAGTTTTAGTTAGTCATAAACTTAGTTAGACTAAGCCACGTAGTTGTATCACTAAAGGGGCCAATTTAGAGTTAGTCAAATAGAAAAATATTTAGAATTTTAATATTTATTGTAGATAGTTAATATTTTCACTCGTAATATTATAATGCACTTTTATATGAAATTATCGTACTTAATTATAATTTTAAAAATGTTTATCAAAATTTCCTAAAATTGTCTCATAATTACTTATTTAGTTAAAAATTATTTGAGGAATCATCAGGCTGTATAAAAATGTATATTTTATATGAAAGCATACTATATTTTATAAGGTTAGTAATGATTTGTAAAAAAAAATATTGTCCATTTGCCCCTTGCAACACTAATAGACAGAAAAATTATTTTAGTTTTGCCAAAAATACCCAACTCGCCGTTTCTCGACAAACTAATTCAATATGCCAAAAGTGTTAGGTATATCACTATCTAATAACAGTTCACTATACCTTCTGTAGGCAACGAGTGGACTGTATGTTGTGACAAAAAGCTTTGAAACCAAAATTAGCACAATTTTAATGAATAAAAAGAAAATATTTCAAAGAATTGAAATCGGCTCCCGAAGGAGGTGATCCGACAGAGAACTAGAGTTGTCGACATCACAGAATAAGTAAGCTGAAGTGGTAAAAGGCCAGCCATATTAACCGTGGAACCGATGACCGTTGGGGTAGAAGTGTTCTTGAGTGGAGACCGTGAATCGGCAAGCGTAGGTAATGTGGGTGGGACGCCCTCAGGCTCGGTAGAGCGACGATCTACGCAAGATAGCTGGTAGCAACTGGATCAGAGTTGCCGAGAATCGAGCTAAGTGAGACTGATGATAATGCAAAAAAACAAAAGAACATAGGTACTTTGGACTTAAAAATAACTAGAACCAAAGAGTTCATTACACCTACCTACATCCAAAACTTAAGAATTTTAGAATTAATCGGCATTAAATATTTAAAATCATTTTTTTTTTCCCATACGTCCTATGATGGTGCGGGTGACACATGTCAGCAATTCATCTATGGTTGTCAGAATCGCATAATTATATCAGTGACATTATTTAATTTACTAGTTATTTACTTACTACTTACTGATTCCGTATTTTACGACTATTATATTAGTGTGCAGTTAAAATAATCAATTATCATTGTAAGTAGGTACTTAAATCCCCGTAACGTTCAAGAGTGAAAAGCAACGGTTTGACAAATGTTACCGGCACCATCCTAGAGCGTGAGGAATAATTATAATGACTTCTCGACTAATTGAATGAAATATGGGAGGAATTTTGACGTGGTTTAAGTAGTTCATTTTGGCAAAACTAAACTCATTTAATTAATTTATAACTAAACACATATGTGTTAGTAGAGATATTATTTACCATTAACAAATAAATCAGCGCACTTTTGTAAAATTGTGTTTTATTTCTTTAGAATTTAAGACCCAAAACGCCATTCTATTATTGTCCTACTGCAGGGAAAAGGCTTCTTCTCATACAGAGAAGGCACGAGCACCACGCTTACAAGGTGGATTGACGATTTCAGACTTTTTTATTATACAACCTGTAACAAAAACCCTGTCCGATCCTTAAGGGTATTATTCGGCATCGTACTGCGTACACATATACGTAACCATTTAATGGATTTGAGATTATTATTTTTCCCCAGTGAAAAAAAAAAGAAGAAAGAAGAAGTAATTAAATTAAAATAAAACATAAAAACTGATCAACGGTAACACTGATCTGACAGGGTTTTTGTTACATAGTGTATAAATCCAGGTTTCCTCACGATGTTACCTTCACCGATATCAGTGGTCGCCAAAATAAGCTTTGAAAGTACATATGTTACCTTCAATCTGTATAATTCAGGTATTCTATACAATGCCTAGGCAATGTATAGAATATCTGGGACGTCCAGGCAATGTATGAAATAATATGAATATTATTGTCCATCACATACTTTACCTAGGTAATGTTTACAATTCCTAGGGATGCTCGAGCTCGGGACTTTGGTCACCCCGACTGAGTCGGGGTGACCAAAAAATACAATACCGTAAGTCGGTTCTTTCAGACCCCGCCATCCCTTTCTAACCGAACCTGTCCGAGTCGGCCCGACTCGGACAGGTTCGGTTAGAAAGGGATGGCGGGGTCTGAAAGAACCGACTTACGGTATTGTATAGAATACCTAGGCAAAGTATAAAATAAATAAAATTTCATGCATTACCTGCACGTTTTAGGTATTCTATACAATGCCTAGGTATTGTATAGAATACCGGATTATGTAGATTGCCGGTAACATAGGTATATATAAAACTAGCTACTGCCCGCGACTTCGTCCGCGTCAATGTCAATTATAATTAAAACCTAACCACACTCGGCAATAGTGTAATGTGATTTATAATCTTATTTAATTCTTAATTTAATTGAACAATTTAATTTAATTTTTTAACAACTTTATCTTTATATAAATATGGACTGGTTCTGAAATAAATGAATTTGAATTGAATTGAATTGAATTGTAAGCTTTTTATCAGTGATAGAATTTTTGTAATGGGACCAGGAGGTGCTTTACATTAACCTCATACAAAAAACAAAAAAAAATTACTTCTTATAATATAAGTGTAGATAAAATCAGCCTTTTACAAACATAGGCTGACTTTTCAAAAATTCCATTCCATCAATTAATTAATCAATTGTGAGGTACCTCAAACCCACGGAAACTTAAGTACCGCGTTGTGAACGAAACCATAGCGCGATTCAGAGAGCGACATCTGACGGTACAACGCCATCTATCGAACACGTCGAAAGAATCGGATCGGTACTTAAACTCAGCAATAACAATAGTCCAAGAAAATTTGTCAAATTAGGGCAAGCAATAATACCCTCCATCTCGAAAATGGTACAAGATAAATATAAGAAAATGTTTTAACAAAAGTTGTAGAGAATTTAATCCTCTACAATATTTATAATCATATCAAGGGCATAGGGGATGGTAGCCAGAAGAGTGTGCAAGACATCATCACATTGATGAAGAGCACCGACCCGGATGACGTGCCGGCTTTCGTGGCGAAGGATTACCATAAAAAAAGTTATGTCAACCTTAAAAGATAGACATGCTGTCGCGGACTCTTTTTAGTCCTGCCTAGTCCCATTTAAGTTGGGCAACCATTTGTGCCATGTTTAGCTATCCTAGTTCTGTAGATCGTAATGTGTTTCAAAGTCGATCCGTTAATTTAACACCTAGCATACTGCGCTGCATTACTCGTTGGCTTACCTTGAGTTTGGACTTCTGGGAGTTAGTCAAAGACCAAGTCTGTGCATCATAGGTTAAGATGGGGAGAAAATAAGTTAGCCAGTGAAAAAATTCTTAGTCCTTAGTCTTCCTAGTCCTGAGGGACCGAATAGGCTTCCAGTTCATTTGCGTTTTATTTTGATTTTTCTTTGATCAGTGTGTGTTTGCCAGTGATGACATACGGCATTGAAACGCTTTACTGTGGGCCTCATAGGGAAGTTTAAAGCCACTCAGAGAGCAATGGAGGGGATGCTCGGGGTCTCTCTGCTACGAGTAGATCGAATCATAAACAAGCTACTATAATAATTAAAAAAATTAAAAAACACGACTGCAAAAATTGCACATATTTGTACTTTGTTTACTCGTCAGTGTTTTTTACGACGTTTTTTATTTACAGTGTTCTATATTTTTTAAATTTACTTGTCAAATTCTAGATGATAAACATAGACACGACAAAATTCATTAAAAAAATACATTGAGGCTGGTATTAATTTACGTTTTAAAGTGATCACACCGGTTTCTTTTTATTTTTTAGCCTATGTTACTCGAAACGATGCAAGGATTGTAACGATACCCCATACATCTAAATCGGTTCAGGCGTTTAAAAGTTATGGTGGAATAAAGAAACTCACATACATACATACATTAACCCTGAACACATAACACTCCTTTTTTTGGGGCAATTTGTAATGAGGAGATCGGCAGAAGAACTAAGGTATCCAATATGGCTTTAAAA
The DNA here is from genome assembly GCA_949316365.1 of Hoplodrina blanda. Classification (NCBI taxonomy): domain Eukaryota; kingdom Metazoa; phylum Arthropoda; class Insecta; order Lepidoptera; family Noctuidae; genus Hoplodrina; species Hoplodrina blanda. Next base: position 16,120,506 of record OX438581.1, read on the forward strand.
ATTGCGAAATTCTAGTGGCAATGGACAAGGCACATAGTTGGTAAAGCAGAGGGCGATTAGGGTCGTAAGGCTCTTGAGTGACGACCACGTATTTAAAGACGCAGTGTGGGAAGGCCTAACGAGGTGGACTGCCGACCTGGTAAAGGGAGTGGGAAACCGCTGGATGCGAGCAGCGCAGGACCGGTCATTGTGGCTATCTTTAGGGGAGGCCTATGTACTGCCGTTGATGTCGTGTGGCTAATATGATGATGATTATTGGAGCAGCTCTTACCTCAAATCAAATCAAATTTATTTCTGAACCAAAAAAGTTTTACATTAGTTGGTGATTGAAGCCTCCTGTTAAGCAAGTAATGCCTGTGATAGGAGACTCCGCTCTTCCACAGCAGTATACAATTTACCTAATACATATTTTTGATATTCTCTGCAATGACACCATAACAATCACGATACGATTCGAAGGACGAGATCTTGAAGGACGCCTACAAATAGAAGGTACCTAGTAAGTACTCTATTGATTTGTGAGATAACTAACTTTCAGTACTGACACTACTTGGTACCATATCGGTCGATATTAAAAAAAAAATATACATCTAAATAATTACTAAAGAAAACTTTATCGTCAGCGCGCTACGTACAAAACTTTGCCTAGACATATTTTGGTTAAAAAGTAATTTGAAGTCGATGAAATTTTGTAGATAGGATAAATTTAGGGCATATATTATCTAGGCTTCTAGTTAGTCAGTTTCCCATTGAATAATTTTATTTTAGAATGGTAGACGGTAACTCAAAAACTCGCTTTTTTACAAGCTTTTATTTAAGTTTTGAGTTACTTATTGCGGACCCAGGTTGGCCGCTGTAAAACTAATCTGGCCGAATAGGGGCTTTCTCACCCGTCCCAAACGCAGTGCCAGTGTGGAGCACCATCACAGGACCGTCACCTCCTCAGTTTCCCGTAGTGCACAACCACCTGCCCATCCAAGACCTTAATGAGGTCAATGACAGAGCTGTACAGGTTGCTCAATATAGGTCGGACAAAATTTGAGTCAATTGACACGAAAAGAAGAAGACGAGATGGACAAAAATTTGAGTGTATTTACGTTTCATATGAAGTGCACTGTTGATAGTCTTCTTAATCTAAAGTTTAATAGACCCAAAGCTGACATTCCTTGGTGAGGGTGGACCTCCCGCGCTGTCAGATGTCGATGGCATTTGGCACAGTTTCTATGCCCTTGACCGACCACGAGCCCGCAGTTGGTCCGCATTGCTAGCGGCGTACGGACGTGCCAGTGATTCTATTTACAAATCCTTTGGTTTACGCGCCGCTAAATTAAAATGGTGAGTTTTATCACTTAAATTGTTTTTAACAATAATTGATGCGGTAATTGAGCGTGTTTGTGTGTGTTGTTGGGTTGTTAGGTTATGGAATTGTTACAATTGTGTAATCGGAGGTCGGTTTTCAGAGGATTTCAGTTAGTTTTCAGTGAACGTTACGTCACTATTGGAGTAAGAATAGAATGCTGTTATCATTAGACGTTTGTTTGTAGATATACTTAGTTCTGTACGTTGAGAATCTGGTTATTCAATACCTGAAGATGTTAAAAATAGATTTTATTCTATAATTAGATGTATTTTATAAAAGTTACTGTGTTTAGGTAAGTCAAACTTAGTTTAAAACAAGTTAGGTGTTTTTTTTGTTTTCATTGTACTATAAATAATTTAAGGAAAGTAAAATTAAATACAAATAAAATATTTACGATTCATTGTCAATTTATGACGAGTGTCATTGAGGCCAAAAATAGCCAATGAGAAGAATATTCTTTGCTTGCTGCATTATTTGAAATAGTTTTTATAGTTAGCAGATAAATAATACCAGCCTATTGACCCACTGCTGCAAAGGCTCTTCTCAAACAGAGAAGGCTCGTGCCTTCTCTGTTTGAGAAGAGCCTTTGCAGCAAAACATTGATCACCACGCTTGCTCAAGGCGGATTGGCGATTTTAGAAATAAATATATAGGTATAAGTCCAGACGTACGATAGACAATTACGACTAATTAGTAATTAAATATTAAGATAATAACTAAACGTACCTACTATATACCTATAATATAGGTATGTTCGTAGATAGGTACTGTTGCATAATAAATTCAATCGATTTGATACAAATGTAGGTCAGCTGCAGTCTAGGTCATTAAACTCGTTACTGGAACACACTGCAATGTATATTATCTCATAATATAAATAAATAAATAATACCAGCCTATTACTGTCCCACTGCAAGGCAAAGGCCGCTTCTCATACAGAGAAGGCACGACTATAATTTGAAATAACTTGTTTCTCCTTGCGTTTTTGTACATTTTTTTTTATGTTATCTGCGTCATTTTTGCGTGAATAAACAATTTTTCTTTCTTTCTTTCTTAGTATGATCACCACGCTTGCTCAAGGCGGATTGGCGATTTCAGACTTATAATGACTAGTCCAGGTTTCCTCACGATGTTTTCCTTCACCGATGTAATATTATCTCATATTATACCTACTCGTATTTGTAAAAGCGAAAGGTCACTCATTCACTGATTTACTCACTGACCGTTACACTAATCTCGATAACTTCTTGACCTATAAAGCTGGAATTTGGCAGGTAGTTTATAGGTGGAAGATGTCGAATTTTGCGGACAGGGCCGTATTAAAAGGGTCTTTGCCTTTTTGATGTGCACGAAGTCGCGATAAAAAGCTACTCAGTATTTACAAGCTTTTGCCTGTGACTTCGCCCGTTTATTTTCTTGCGGATCCCTATTTTTTGAAAATAAAATATAACCTATATTACGGCCTAATAAAGTAGCTTTCCTTATGTGAAAGAACTTTCTAAATCGGTTAAATAGTTTTTGAGTTATACCATTATAAACAAAATTACGAATCTTTTCTCTTTAAGATATTTGTTTAGATGACCGGTGAATGTCTCAGGCTATAAATACAGCATTGTAGATTTACCTACATAAAGGTACAGTCGACAAAAGAGATAGGTGTCCAGGGTCGTCAGATATACTTGAAGTTTTCTTAGAAACCGATGGATATCTTCGATTGAAACTTAACTTATTGAATTAACTGTTTATTAGCTACTTTTAGATTAAATTACATTTGAAAACATACATCGGTTTCTAAAAAAAATTGTACTACATCTGACGACCCTACATACCTATCTTTTTTGTTGACTGTACCTACTACAGCAATGACATCTACATAAATAAACGTAGTCATGCGACATTTAGAAATGAATAAAATCATGTGAACGCAGAAATGTGTTGTTTTATAACATTTTTTGTAGAAAATGATTACTTTTTTTTTAATTTATGAGATTTAGAATCCAAATGGATTATAATAGGTTTCTGAGAAAAATACATTTGCCAAATTCTACATAAATTTCAATTTCACGAGTGGGGTTATTATAGAAAACGTGCAACGAGTTCATTATAAAAAAAACATACTGAAAAATAACTTGGAAGACAATAATTTTATAAGATGTATTTTTTTAAGGCTTGCAGACTATACTCCTGTATAACTAGACTAAATATAAAATATAATAATAACAAATAGCGAATTACAGTTAGAGGTTGTTTATCTTTTTACCTACTTTTCGTTTACTTTGTCTATTGACCACCTATTTCAGACTTTGACTGTACCAAAGCAAAACTCAAATAAAATAAGGCAAACAGCCTCATAGGTTTTAATCATCTTTGTTTATCGAAGTAAAAATCTAATCTAGCAATCATTGTTTTTCAAGTCTCTACGCTTATTTGCTTTGATGGAATGACGATCACGTGGTTCTTTTTTTACGACGCTGACGGTAGCCTCTTTTTAGAGGCCTTTGCCCTGTAGTGGGACAATAATAGGCTGGAATTATTATTATTCGAGATGAACAATAAAGAGTAGAATTTAATTTTTAGGATTCCGTACCTCAGTCTGCAAATACGGAACCCTTATGGGATCACTTTGTTATCTGTTTGTCGGTATGTCCGTATGTTTAAGACTCTTTTTCTCAGGAATGCGTGGAGGTATCAACCTGAAATTAGTACAAATACTCAGGTCGGCTTCCCCTTGGAGCAGTGAAAAAAATCAAACTTTTAAGGGTCAGTTCACACCGAGACGCGACGCGACGCGACGCTGCGTGCACACTTTAAAAGAGCGACTCAAAATATAACTTTATTTTCTACACGAAAAGATACACATTTCATTGTAAGAATTTAGAATACGTTACACCACGCAGCACTACGTCGCGATGCGTCGCTCTACGCCGCGCTGCGCCGCGCGGCGCCGCGAGACGCATCGCGACGCAGCGCTGAATCGCCGGTACGCGCGCACAGAATGACGTGCAAGAGCGGCGACGTTGCGATGCGTCTCGCGGCGGCGAGCGGCGCAGCGCGAAGTCACTGGCCTCTTCAAGTATCTTCACGTTGCGTCTCGGTGTGAACTGACCCTAAGTCTAAAAAATCTAAAGATAATAAAGTATAGAAATACTTTATTAGAAAAATAATAATGTAGGAATAATTTAATATAAAAATAAAAATCAATAAGTATAGGAAGCCTATGTATAGCTCTAGACATTAAAACAATGGCAACAAAACAATAAACAATAACAATTCAACCATTAAGGCGACGGGTCATTAAAATCTAAGTACCTACTCTTAATGAGTGACGAATGTTTATCAAACTCACGAGAGCAAGACAAGAACTCAACTAGTCGTCATGGCAGAGGTACATGGAATTTTGGCAAACACTCAGATACAGTCGAGGTCAATGATTCAATGACTTTGATCAACGGAAGAGGACATACATACATACGTACGATTTGACTTTGGCTCTTCCATGTCGGTGAAATCTGCGGCAAAATCTAGATAATAAAATTTATTAGGTAGGACATCATAAGTAAACTATTTCATCATCATATCAGCCGTAGGATGTCCACTGCTGAACATAACGCCTCCCCTAGATTTCCAATAGGACCGGATGGAATCGGCTTGCATCCAGCGCGATACTTGGGTATTAGTAAACTATTTGGATACTTAATAAATAAAAATAAATAAACCTTTATTTCAGGCAACTAAGGCAAATAACAACACAAATGCATAAATAAGTACAACTTAACTAAAAACTAATACATCTATACTAATATTATAAAGCTGCAGTGTTTGTTTGTTTGTTTGTTTGAACGCGCTAATCTCTGTAACTACTGGTCCGATTTGAAAAATTCTTTCAGTGTTAGATAGATTAGTTATCGAGGAAGGCTATAGGCTATATACCATCACGCTACGACCTACGGGAGCGGAGCAGTAACCAAAGACGCGGGTGTAACCGCGGCGGACAGCTAGTATTTTATATAATAAAAAACTTATAAACTACTACTATTACTATTGCTTATTAATATTGATGCTTATGTGTTACGGCCTCCGTGTCTCGGCAAGCACGTTAAGCCGTTGCTCCCGGCTGTCATACGTGGATCTTTAACAGGCGTTACGGGTCGTCAGAAGCCCGAAAGTCTGACAACCAGTCTTACCAAGAGGTATCGTATTACCCAGTTTCTGGGTTGTGGAAGTCAGATAGATAGTCGGTTGGTTGTTTTACTCTTGTATAATAATTTGCACCTGCCATGTTATCTCTTCGCCACCTTTGGTTGACTGTTATAGAATGCCTAAAGGCATTAAGTCCGCTTTTGTACTTTTTTGATGCATAAAGTTTAAATAAATATAAATACATATACTTAAGTATTATTTGTTAAATCCATAATAATAAGTTATTTTAAACTCTACAAAGGCAAAAGCAACTACTTTTAGAACAAAACAGAGTGGATACAAAGTTATTTTGATACGAAGGTTACACCAGTATACCAATTTCACACCTGCACTGGTTGAAACATCAAAATAAATAGGAAAGATAATTATCGAACATTGAAGCAAGAAAATCGAAGAATGGTCGAAGAAAAGTTACAGATTAAATAAAGCAAACGAGAGTTTTGTGTGGAAAGATTTATTACATACTAGATTCTGCCCGTGGCTTTGTCCTCGTCATAGTTGATATATCGTCTTGGGTTCGATTCCCAGTAGCAGCCTCAGAGTCTGGATTTATGCCCGATTAACGGCAATAGGTTCGCCCCCTATTACATGGGACTTTAACAAAATGTGTGTGTACTAATGGGTACACCTCTGCCTAACCCTTCGGGGATTTCAGGCGTGATGTTACGTGGGAACTGTACATTTTTCCGAGATAAAAAGTAGGCAATGCGCTATTCAAGACTATAATGTGTCTCTGTGCCAATTTTATACTGCCGATACCGAATTGTAACAACAGTTGTGACAAAGAGTAATTTCGTGCCATAGCTTTCATAGTCCAAGACTTCACAGTCGCTATACCTACGTCATTTGAGGATGGCCGGTTTAAGAATAGAAAGAGGAATACGTTATTAAGAAGGCATTTATTTATTTATTTATTAGGAACAACAAACAGTAGTATAAATTACAATAGACTCAAGACTTATTCAATAGGTGTAGCATATACACTATATGTGTAGGTATGCTTACTTACTAGCTTAAATGGCGGCCCCTTTTTCAGATATCAGAAACCCATGGAAAGTGTCTGGCAATAATGTATATTGATTTATAATCAATACACATAGATAAAATGCTTAGTCCTAAATTACTGACTGACTGCAGACCAACGCACGGCCTAAACCGCTGATCGTAGGGACCTGAAACTTGGAGGGTGTGTTCTTTGTATGACGTAAGTTTGACGTGGACGAAGACGCGGGCAGAAGCTAGTCTATCTTTAAAAGTTCAGCTAAGCTGAGTTGACGCCCGGGGTTGCGGGACTTCTTAACAGGATACCGTGGCCCCGGAACGTCAAGGGCAACAGAAGGAACAGGGTGGTTTTTTAGTCAGTAAAAGTCTAACAGTCCCTTCCGCCCCACCCAGGGCGGAAGGACTCATTTGATGATTTTTACCACCTAAAAAAAAAAAGCTAAGTTGACGTAGGTCAAACGACATTGGCATCTTAGACAATCACTATTGAAACACGAAAAAGCATCAATACAACACGTGAAACTTGTAGAAGCCAAACGTGGGTGTAAAACATATCTTCTACATCAGACTAAAGACGCATTTCTCCAAAATAATTCAGTAAGAGAACATCCGTTCTTGCTGCCGGTTGGCGAGAACTTGGCAGAGCTTACACGAAACTTGTTTATTTAAAGGAAAACGAGAAATCAAGGCCGAGAAATTTTAATACGAAGATGATAGTAAAAAAAACATTCGACAAATAAAATAGTTGACGTGAACAAAGTGGTATTACAGTAAATAGTGTAATATTCTGAAACTTTGTAATGAAAATCCATTTGAACGAGAGTTTCGACTCGAAATTACGATTTTTTTTTGTTGTGGTGTTCGCATTTTGGATGGATGTTAAGAGAATTTATATTAAAGAGAGAGATTTTAATCTCGATTTTCAGGTATTTGATTTGTTTTAGTTGTTATTGTATTGACTTTTATCATGTTCTTGATTGTAATGCATGCAATAGATACAATAGATATTAATAGCGCATTATTGAGTTGAGTCGAGTATTGTAGGTATGTTTGGAAGACTCCTATTATGATATTATTTTAATATAGGTACACGGTTACTTTTAGGTCGTTCTGGAACCGAAAGCCATAAACTCGATCATCAAACTCGAAACGATTGGGACCATTTTTTTTCAAAAAGTAACAATTAAAAAAACAGCTGTTCAGTACACTTTGACGAGTTAGACGAACATAAATGTACTGAACAGTTGACTTTATTAATGTTACTTTTTGAAAAAAAATGGTCCCAATCGTTTCGAGTTTGATGATCGAGTTTATGGCTTTTGGTTTCAGAACGACTTAAAAGTAACCGTGTATAATGAAGCTGAAGAGTTCTCTTGTATATTTGTTTGTTTAAATGCGCTAATCTCAGAAACTACCATTCGGGTTGGAAAAAATATTATATATATATGTATATGATAGCCAGATTCATGAGGAATCGTATAGGCTATATAACATCACGCTACGACCTACGGTAGTGGAGCAGTGACTAAAGACGTGATATAATGCGGGTGAAAAAGTTGTTTCAGATTCTTTTGTTTTTCAATCGTTTTCCACGTTTCACGCGCGTTAGAAATAGTGTTGCCCAAATGCAAGACCAAGACGAGACCTTAGCCAGTCTTGGTCTTGGTCTTGCGTCAATACACCTGGTCTTGGTCTTGGTCTTGGTATTGCGCTCTCAGTCTTGGTCTTGGTCTTGGTCTTGCAGCAAGAGTCTCGCAAGTCTTGCGAGACTCTACTAACCGCGGCGTCTTTGTCGGTAAATTATCAAATAAGTAGGTACATAATACACCGACCGACCAACGGTTTCTTCGCGGAACGTCAAATTTTTCCAATCAACCATGAACCTTAATGCTCCAGCGATAAAGTTGAAAATCTGTTAAAGAAACTTGACGGACTGTAGTAGTTTGTTAGTACATAATGTTTACCAACCTACTAACTTTAGATCCGCACATTAGACATAAACAAGCATAATATACTGCCCTGATAACAAAGAATGCAGTAATCGACATTTTTGAGATTTTCACTTTTTTCCAGAAATGGCATCCCAAGAGGTTCATGTACATGAAAAAAATATATTTTCATAAAAAAATTCACTCGAAGTATGTTTTTTATGTAATGATTTTCGCCGTACTTGCATGAAAACTGCTTCTATGATAAGAAAAAACGCAGTACTCCACATTACAGCGTTTTAATTTAGCAATTTGTCTACTGAATTTAAAACTAAATAATATAGTAGTGGATATTACTGCATTCTGTTTTAGGGTATTCTTGCAAGTACTGCATTCTTTTTTAGGCCATGTTTAATACTGCGTTTTTTCTTATCATAGAAGCAGTTTTCAGGCTTGCGAAGTCGTAGCAGTGCGATCCATTGCCGCGTTTTGTCTTAGTAAATCAGTTCGGCGACGTCATTCGGTGGAGTAATACGTGTGCCACGAGCGGGACTCCAGGTTAAGGTTTCTTTAGTCTCTTAGCTACGACCAAAATCCTACCAAAAACCTACCAAAAACCTACTTCATGTTCTTATAATATGCAGCATATGCTGCATATTATAAGAACATGAAGTAGGTTTTTAACATCCGTATAGTTTACTCAATACCTTATTTGCATTCCACGATGTAAAAATTTTGGTCGTAGCTAAGAGACTAAAGAAACCTTAACCTTAAAATGCACCTATATAAGTCCTCGAGAAGACACAGCTGTACACTTCAACTTAGTTCCGAACATATAATAATAGCAATAATTACTAAAAAATAATGCAGTAATCGACTTGTGCTAAGACATAATGCAGTAATAAGCGCAAGTGCTGCATTTAGTTTTAGTATCCTGTGATTCGGAAACGACCTGATACTAAACCGAAACGCAGTAATACGTATTATAATTGCATATATTATTAAATTAAATAAAGGAAAATTATCTTGTAAAAGCTTGATTTTTTTCCGAATTTTTAGATATATATTATGATCAATAAAATACTAACATCTTGCTCAAATGATATGAAATATGTTTTTTGCGTTTATCTCGTAACCACCATTTTGCGATTACTGCATTCTTAGTTATGACGGCAGTATAATACTACCTACAAGGTATGAAATGAACTTTGTCAGTAAGTTATGCTAGGTACATTTTTATCACATGGGAACATATTTGTGAGTAACACGCTACCAACTTAATAAATAGTCGAAATATAATAATCAATACAATACCTTTTAGTGTTATGACGATACGGTTTTGATACTGGGGAACATCTATCAAAATCAGGATTGAAACTAAATCCCTACTTAATAACGCCCAAATCTCAGTTTGACTTAACTGCGAGACGCAAGAGTCTTGCAGGCTTAGTCTTGTTCTTGCTCAAATCTTGCAGGGTTCAGTCTTGGTCTTGGTCTTGCTACAATAAGTCGGTCTTGGTCTTGGTCTTGGTCTTGCAAAAATGCAAGAACAAGACCAAGACCGCAAGACCAAGACCGATTTTGGGCAACACTAGTTAGAAACATTGCGTTTATTGACATAATACTTTAAAGGTTGAATAAGAATAATACCAATGCCAAAGTTCCAAAGATAACTATTCATTCAAACCGAAAACAAGAGCATTTCAAATAATTATAAAAAAATAATACCAGCCTATTAAGTCCCAATACAGGGCAAAGGCCTCTTCTCATACAGAGAAGACACGAGCATTGATCACCACGCTTGCTCAAGGCGGATTGGCGATTCCAAACTTATATTAATCACAAGTCCAGGTTTCCTCACGATGTTTTCCTTCACCGATGTCAGTAATGTCCAAGATAAAGACAAAAATAATTCATCATCATCTGCCTAGCCTTTTCCCAATTATGTTGGGGTCGGCTTCCAGTCTAACCGGATGCAGCTGAATACCAGTATTTTACATGGACCGACTGCTTATCTGACCTCCATAACCCAGTAACTGGGTAATACGATACCCCTTGGTAAGACTGGTTGTCAGATTTTCGTGCTTCTGACGACCCGTAACGACTGTCAAAGATCCATGTATGACAGCCGGGACCAACGGCTTAACGTGCTTTCCGAGGCACGAACGCATGTCAGCGATGTCTTAGAAGAGAAACTTAGAAAGTACGTATGAATTGAAAAAGACACATTGGTACTTGCCCGGATTCGAACCCATCACGACATTTCAAAGACAAAAATAATTATAAAGACACAAATAATTTAAGCTTAACGAACTGTCATCGGTAATGACAACCGCCTCAGTTCCGCTCGTTACGCGCGACATTGTCTGCATGCCTGTCCCGACACAACTATACGGAACGGTCACTGTCAATGCTGTAGATGAAAATAGATCTTGCAGCTCACAGTGATGCTGTGTCGATGAGGAAGCTTGCGTTATATACACTTTTTCGAGACGACGAAGCGACTGATCGACCTTCACGTAGTCAGTGGTCTGACCTTTTTTTTGGCCTGAGAATCAGCATTGGCATACAACGTGCAATGTTGCAGTGTTTTGGGCACTTGCTCCATTGATAGCAATGCGAACAAGTTTTTTGTTGCCCTATAAGCTTCCTCTTTTCTTTTTTATTAATACTTTGTAATTTTATTTAACATAAAATCATGCCTGTAATCCTCGAAGGGTAAGGCAGAGGTGTACCCAATAGTACACCTACATTTCGCCAGTTATGTTTAAGGCCCATGTAATAAGGGCGAGCCTATTGCCATCAACCGGACACAAATCTAGACTCCGAGGCTGCTACTGAGAAATTCCTGATAGAAAAACCTAATAACACTTTGCCCGACCTGAGAATCGTACCCAAGACCTCATACTCATCAATCATGCTTTGCGACGACTAGACCACGAAGCAGTCAATTCTGTAAAATAGTAATTACCCATTTAAAAATTGGTGGAATTTACGTTATGTTTGCTTTGCGCGATCATCCCAGGCCCTAATTTGGCTTAGCCCTCTGGCGTGAGTGAGAGGTCCTAATCATGAATCATGTTATATTTAGAGTGCTCCCCTGAGTGTGGGTACACTGAGGATGATCCCAAAAGGATGTGAGAGCAATTTTATCATTATAGTCATAACCCAACTAGCAAAAACTAGGCTTACAACAATCTCAAGACTACTGTTTTTTTGCTCTTACATCACTCCTATATAATCGTATAAGCCTGGGTTTGGGCACCAATTATAAGCATATTTAGTTTAATATCGTTCTAATATCAGTCTAATTGAATGCTGTTTGCACTTACAGTAATCTAGCCAAAATTAATTTAAGCCGACTTAGGCTAATATTGCTTTTACGTAAGTATCTTGTAAGCCTGCATAGGCTTATATTGGTCTAGACCCTAGGCAAAATAAGCTCGTCAGATGAAACTTAAAAGTTCGTGTGTGTGCTTTAAAAAAAAATATTTTAAATTTAAAAATTTAATTAAGATTGCTGTGAAGTTAATGTTTATAGTTAGTGCCGTATTTATCAAGTGCGTGTATTTAAGTTTTACGCTTACGCTATTCGGATTGGAAAATATTATTTACTGTTAAGTTGACCTCGTTTTACGCTTCAAAATTCATGCGCCTTATTAAATATTGGTATTTCCTGCTCTCGTTTAATATTTTATTTGTTAATTTGTATTGATAGTGTCGCCATTAGCATAGCTGCATTTTGCAAGCGCACTATTAGACTATTGTAAGATTGTTTACTCTAATATTAGCATTCGGAATACTAAAGATATAACTCATCCATATTGGAATAAATTAGGGGTCCTCGCAATTTTACATATAACCTTAAATCGACAGGGAGAAAAAAGTCTTTTCCAGTTTTTGTAATCCATTATTACTATTAAAATTTAAAATTTGAAATAAAATATGGCCAACAAAATCTTACTCTTAAAATTAGTATTCCCAAAATCGATCTAAGATAAACGCTCTTATATTGGTCTTGTCTTTTGTATTGTAAATATGTTGATCCAAAATCACTCTAATACCATACTATCCAGTGCTATTGATCTTATAATAGTTTCAAATAAGATCAGAAATGCACGTACTTGCAGTGCTCTTATGCAATGCTGATATTAGTCTGACATTCTTACAATAGCATTTGGCAAGTCTATTATAAAATCAGACGAGCTTAGAAAATATGCATATAAGAGCAAGTTTTCTCAAGTGCAATTAGTCTTAGTAAATGCTATTATAGGATTAAATGGCTTACAATAGCATAGTTATATACTCTTATATACATATATGAGACTTGGTTATGAGACTGAGCGTTCTTGAGGTCATACCGGCTTGTCTAAAAGTAATATAGGATCGATGGCATGTCCAAAACAGTTATAAGACCGCTTAAAGCCTACCACTCTTATAAAGTCCGGGTTCTGAGACTGTTTTGCTAGTTGGGAATATAGCATGACACCATTGGTCTCGTGGCTCATCTGATTCTGCTGAGCGCGGGGTGTTGAGTTTGAATGCCAGGTGAGGCAAAGTGTTATTGGGAATTTGCAAGTAACATGTTTGGAAGGTAGTGTTCGGAAAGCGTGTAAAGCTGGGCCTGCATCTTTCCCTAGTCGTGTCGGATTGCCGTCCAATCGGATTATGAGATCGAGGGAAGAGGTGTAGGTACTTGTGTTTGCGGACACACTTGTGCACTATAATAATAATCTCCTGCGAACTTGGTTAGTCCGTTAGTCGCCACTGAGATTGATAGTCGGTCGGAAGTATATTTTTAACCGACTTCAAAAAAAGGAGGAGGTTATCAATTCGACTGTATTTTTTTTTTATGTTTGCTAGCTCCTAACTTGCGACAGGGTGAACCGATTTTCATGACCACGATTGTCACCATTTCAATATCTGATGATGAACTTCGGAGATATGGAATGGAACTCCTCACAGAATCACAGCAGCAATATCGTAACAAGTGAAATTGCTTTGTTTATACGTGTAGTCGATGACTGAAGGAAAAAGGGGGGGTACGTCAACTCCCCTCCTACCAGTTTCCAAAATTAAATATATCGTGTGAGGTATTGTTTGAAAGGGCTTTTTGTAAGGATTTCAAACATTAATACACAAGCACTAAAAAGTGAAAAATAAAAAGCTTTTTTACAAAAAAAGATAACCGCCTTCAAAAACTACAAAATAAAAATAACTTTAGTTTTGGAAGTCGGTGGCAATACTTACCTACATAACAAAAAACAGAACCAAAGCCGCCGACTTCCAAAACTAAAGTTATTTTTATTTTGTAGTTTTTGAAGGCGGTTATCTTTTTATTGTAAAAAAAGCTTTTTATTTAATTATTGATTTCCAAGCAGTCGACGTCGCGGGCAGAAGCTAAAACCCTATGACCTTCTCAAGAAATAGTTTAGAAGTGTATATTTTGGCTTTCGTCATTTCAGATAATAGGTTCCGCTTAGTATCACGGATTTGGCAGCGGATGGGATAAATTAAAATAGCCGACCTCTCTCTGTGTTTATATGAAGTAGAGGTACCTACGTACCAACCTTTTTTTGTTTGTTTCGCGTTGAAAAATCCTCATGGATGTCCACCGCTTTTGGGAGGGCGGCAGGGTCTGTCAGATTTTTACTGACTAAAATCCACCACGGTACTTTGAGTTGTTTGAATTTGGGATTACTTATTTGTTGTCGATTGAATTATCGATACGTTCCTTAGTAGAAGTTTTTTATTTACTTACAACCAAACGGGTTGTGGATCGCAACTCAGGGTTTTGGAAGGGTTTCCCCTGTGGAGGGAGACATTATTCAGGTGGCGCCAGGAGTGTGACGTCATCATCCAGCCCTGAGACGCGGTATAAATTATAGCTTCTCGTGACGGGGACTTTAAATTCCATATGTAGCTTAGCTTGTAATCCAGTATCCGTAATTGGCTTAGAAGATCCAATAGTGCATACTGACTGACGCTGTGAATCAAATCATTTAGATTGAATATAAACCATTGATTGTGTACCTACTTACAAGATATATTGTAATTCCGCGCGGCGTATATTATTTCACATTTAATTACGCAACTTTAAACTCTCTTGAAAGCCTCGTTAGTCTAGTGGTTGAAAAGCGTGACTGCTGAGCAAGAGGTCTTGGGTTCGATTCCCAGGTCGTTCAAAGTGTTATTGGGTTCTGCCATCAGGAATTTCTTAGCATTGCCACTTTGCAATGCTGATTCTTTGTCTTAAGAAAATGCCAACTCTTAAGATGTATAGAGTCGACCAGTCCCTTGACGATGTTTCTTAAAACGAGGTGAACGCTCGGACCTCATGGCCCTTTTTTTTTTTTTTTTTCGTGGGGAAATCCTCATGGATGCCCTCCGTTTGGGGATAACGGAGGGGTATGTCGGACTCTTACCGACTAAAACCCCACGGTTCCTCCTGCTACCATAAGTCGGGAGCCCGGTATTCGCATTACGCATGATCCGCGCCCCCAACTGGTATTGGACCGCCATTGGCGAGCCCCTTCACTATGTGCGGCCTATCCTGCGACCGCACATTCCACTAGAGAGGCGCGCACGGAACACTGCTCGCCGCCATCACAGGCCTATGTCTGGTCGAGCGACAAACTGCCCCAAGTTTGCCGCTCGCAGGCCCCTGGACCTCATGGCCCTAGTGTATCAACCCCAAACGGCTCAAACATACAGCTTCCAAGAAGGTTGTTATATTTGCACAGTTTGAAATTTTCGGCTGGTATTATTATAAACGTCAGTGTCATCCAAGAAATCTAGTATACTTTCCTCAGCGAATTCTTTGACCAAGAAATCGAGTAGGCCTTAATTTTTAGAAACAGAAAATGCAAAATCATGCTTTCTTACGGTTTTTGTACCGTAGCCCACTTCTCTGCTGACCCGAAGACAGTGGGTGATGTAGATGGTGACCGATGGTAGGTACCATTGATTGACAACCAGTCTTACCAAGGGATATCGTATTACCCAGTTACTGGGTTGTGGTGGTCAGATAGGCAGTACCTCCAGGTAAAATACTGGTATGAGTGAAAGGCGATTAAAAAAGGTATTTATATGGCAGAGGTGAGTGGCAACGCAGGGAGGGGTCGCCCTAGGAAGACCTACACTGACCTTGTTGGTCCTCACCAATAAGGTCAGTGTAGGTCTTTCTAGGGCGACACCTTGCATCAGAAAGGTCAGGTGCGCAGTACTCGTAACCGGCGTGCTTGTATGACGAGATGTATGAACGTGGATGAGGCGAAAGGAGTATATAAGGATCGTAGCAGGTGGCGTTCTGTGGTTTCTGCCTTTCCCCAATGGGAAAAAGGTGAGAGTTTTATGTTTGTGTCAGCTGCATCCGGTTAGACTGGAAGCCGACCCCAACATAGTTGGGAAAAGGCTAGGCATGATGGTTAGTTATTATCCCATTGACCACTGTCTGTTGTCCCAAGTGGCATGGTAATAAAGACATACTATACAATGTTTTTATAACTATCCAAATGTAAGACTTAATATCAACGTATGTCTATGTAACTTCCTAGTAATGGTTTGGTATCGTCGATCGATGGTGTAAAGAACGGGGTTGTAGACTTGTGGTTCTTCTCGTAGGTAGGTTGTAGATAAGGTTTTAGCATTGAGTAGGAGGTACTTCTTTTGGTTTCCAACTGCACACTGCGACACGGTAAGTCGGTACCAAGAATGTATGGCTGCAAAATAATTTATTTACTTTAACCTGTCCCGATGGCTAATTTTGATCCACTTCCCGGTGTTATATTGCATGACAATGCAATATAATGATGTCACACAGCTGATCTGACGTGAGCCGGAAAGTGGCTGCAGGACCTTAATCGAATCTTACAAGTTAAATTTTGGCCCACTACCCGATGTCGAATGAGCAATACAAAAGCTTGTAAAAATTTAGATAGAACTTGCTTCTTATTAATTCTCTGCCTAACTCAATATTTACCCCAACAGGCCCCCATCGACAAAAAGCCCATCGTGTGGGTGCTGGGTGGTCCAGGAGCCGGTAAAGGCGCGCAGTGTGACAAGATCATTGCGAAGTATGGCTTCACACATCTGTCAACTGGTGACCTGCTAAGAGCTGAAGTGAAGACCGGTTCTGAAAGAGCGGCTACTCTTGCCGCTATTATGGAACAAGGTGAGCTCATACTACCAGAATGCTTTCACGGTTTTATGAATCAACTAGCTTTTGCCTGCGATTTTGTCCGCTTAAATGTCGGACCCCCGTTTCATCCCCTTTGGGGGTGAATTCTAGAAGAACCCTTCTTAGCGCATGCTTACGTCATCTGTACATATAAAATGCTTTGCCCTGAATGACTGACTGACTGACGGATTAACGCACAGCCTAAACCGCTTATCGTAGAGACTTGAAACTTGGAGGGTGTGTTCTTTGTATAACGGAGGCATCCGAATAGAAAGGATTTTCCGAAATTCTACCGCTTAGGGGATGAAAAAGGGCGTAAAAGTTTGCATCAGATCGTCAATAACCGACATTTACGCGGACGAAGTCACGGGCAGAAGCTAGTAATAACTATCTGCATAATCTGTTCAGTGGTTCAAGCTACGTGTTTCTCCATACAAACTTTGTATGGAGATGAGTTGTCGCCACTGATCACATATCAGTTTGTTCAATTTCCAGGTGGCCTGGTACCCAACGAAGTCGTCCTTGAGCTGCTGAAAGAAGCCATTTTTTCCAACTCGGCTACAGCTAAGGGTTTCCTTGTAGACGGCTACCCTCGAGAAAAGAGTCAAGGCATCGCTTTTGAAGAAACCATCGCTCCTGTTACTGTGAGTATCCATCAACCAAAGTGGAAATCATATTTTTTCTTGCTCTTCCACTATTCTTTTCTGATTAATTTCGTTGCGGGACCCAAGACAGTTGAATCGTTTCCCTGGGACTCGTCGAGCTTGATTGCCTCGGCGCTTTTCCGGTGGGAATGGGAACAGAGGGGCAGGCTTGTCCCAAAAAAACTGCATCGGTGAAAGATTTGGATGCTATAACAACTAAAATAACATAAAGTAAAAAATTTGGAGGTGGTCCTCGTCACATTATACGGTCCTATGAAACCCTTCTTGTGCAAGACCGACTCGCACTTGGCAATATGTATTTACTATGTTCTGATACAGTTCCCTCCTAACATTTCAGGTTATTCTGTACCTGGAAGCGTCATTAGAAACGATGACCAAGAGGCTACTCGGGCGCGCCGTGAGCTCCGGCCGGGCTGATGATAACGAAGAAACCATCAAGCTCCGCTTGAAGACCTTCCTCGACAACAACCAGAAGGTTCTAGACCAGTACCCCAACAAGATCGTCAGGGTTAGTGGAATATTTGGCAATATTCTGATGGAATGAGGGCCACTGGTCCCAAGAAAGTGGATGCATGTCTTTTCAACGAAATCCCTTAGCCTGGCCGCATGGGCCATCGACCATAACCATAAAACGCCGCCACCGAAGTATTTCCTGTAGTTTTCATACATTTTATATGGACTCGCCGCACATGGTTGACGTTGGTGATCGCCACAACGCCGCTTTTAACTTCTGGCGACGGCGCGGTGGTGGCGGCGTTTGTGACTGTCGCGTGTGGCCCGCTGTGGCCCTTAAGCTTCTCTCGATATCTGCTAACGGTGTATTGAAAATGTCGAACCGAATGCGCCGACCCGCTTTTGTGTATAGCGATCCTTATTCGCATTTATAGGCAGATATCGAGAGAGCAATGGCTGGGAAACAGCTGGGAAATATTTCGAAAATTGAATGCGAGGTTGAAGGGAGATGGGAAATATTTAGAAAATGCAATACTAGGTTGAAGGGCATAAAGAATAACTGTTACCATGGATTCACTATTCAGACAGATTCTAGACACTATTGTCAAGTACCATATCGGTGTTCCCATCCCACACTTACTCCAAGGATCCTGCCGGGGTTGCGGGCCCTGCCGGGGTTGCGGGACCTGCCGGGGTTGCGGAACGTCTTAACAGGATACCGTGGCCCCGGAACGTAAAGGGCAACAGAAGAAATAAGGTGTTTTTAGTCAGTAAAAAGCCTGACAGTCTCTTCCGCCCCACCCAGGGCGGAAGGACTCCTAAATTTGATGATTTTTACCACCCAAAAAAAAAGGATCCAGGGAGTATACGCGCCTTCCGTGATCCCGACTGGATCCGGTTAGACTCTAAGCAAAGCCCAACATAACAAAAGGCTAAACAAATGATGATTCATTTTCATTTTTGCAGATAAACGCCGAATCTGACAAGGAAACAGTCTTCAAAGAGGTGGAGAAGGCCCTGGACTCAATCGTAGCTGCCGCCAATTAAATGCACAACTCAACATTTTATACACACTCTGTACATATGCCTCTAATCTACATTAATTTTAAAGATCGTTAATTAAATATGTTTTTATGTTATTATGTTTTTCATTGTAAAAGATTAAAAACCTAAATAGATCAATATATTTACACTAATATAACAGCTGCATTTTCTCAGTAGCAGCCTCGGGGTCTTGAATTTGTCTAGAATTTTCCTTATGTCATTTGGAACAACCAATCACAAAGAGAGAATCGCTTCTTTCTACGCAGTACTTTGTGATTGGTCTCCCAATTCTCCATGGCCAATCATAAAATACTGCATTTAATTTGGTAACTACAGTATGTTGTAATAGAATTGAATATATAATACAAAACAACAAATATTTCGTTTTTTTTAATAAATTCTTGGCCTCGGGTAGCCGGCTGTTTTGCCCTAAAATCCTTTTCACGTGCATATGGTCATGTGAAAGCTCTCATTTTGTAGCTCATACATTCCGTGACCATGTGAATCTGAAAAGGGCATGACGTTACGACTCTGTCTGAATGACAGTGCTTATTGTCACACGGAAAACTAAATTTTTGGTGTCACCTCTCGTCAGGGAGAGAATAACATTATAAAAATGCTCTGTGGAGCATAAGTATTAGATTCCTCGAATCACACGGATCTTGTTCGAACCAACGAACAAGATGAAGTAATATTAACAAAACTAACCCCACCAAAATAAAATAGCAGTTCACTTTCCGATCTCAATAAAATTGACAATCTAATGTCATCACCTATTTATCCAGTTGTACGAGCTTTACCTAAGGAAGATAAATTCCACAATAAATTCCTAAACAGCTCGGCTTAAGACTTATCTAAGATCTAAAACTTACATCCTTCTGAAATCTTAAAAAATGGGGCAAAAACTATGTGCTGGATGTGAAGATCCAGTTATTGATAAGTTGCCAGCATGCTCTTTACAATGCAGAACTATACAATGCTTGTCTTACAAGGAAAAGGTTTGTAAAATACGTAAAAGTAGCCTTAGAGCGGTAACGCGCTGCATCATTCGAATCCGTGAAAATATGTTCCCAAGTAGTCGTAGAACTGTTTGTATGATAGTTTAAGCACTAGATCCGCCTTCCATCATCCGTTTTCTCTCCGTCAGTCTCCAATTCGGAAGAAATACCTTTTAACGGGCCGAAGTAGCCGTAGTACTGTTTGTATGAACGCTTTCGCATTACCTCGGATTCAAATCGGATATCGCCCCTGAATAGCTCGGATTTGGATCAGAGAACGGATTAGTACTTAACCTACATAAGCAATATCCGAATTCGGTCCGAGTTTTTTATATCCGTATTTTCACGAATTCGGACTGGATGCAGTGCGTAACCGCTATTATTAGGGCTCTTCCAATTTAATTTCGTTGAGCCTTGAAATTTCCATTGGTAGTGTGTGAAAGTCGAATCTGCGACTTCAGGGCTAAGTCAAAGAAACCTCTTCTTTTTGTGAATTAAAAGTATAATGAATACCTACTCCTTGACCGGAAGCCGGTTAGACTGGAAGCCGACCCCAACATAGTTGGGTAAAGGCTAGGCAGATGATGAGTTCTCTCTGTACAAAATCTGTTCGTCTAGCTGTAGCCTAGACAGTGGTCTGCAGACAATTTGGTACGGAGCGGTCGAGCGGACCATGTTAGTCGACCAGCCTTTCAAGTAAAACTCTTTGTCATTCTCCAGCCAATTTACGACTACCGAGTAATGCCCATTATATGGTTAATGGGTGGGCCAGGCAGTGGCAAGACGACAGTGTGCAAGATGATCGTGTCGAAATACGGATTTGTATACTTGTCGGTTGGACAAATGATGAGAGATGAGATGGCATCGGCTTCCAAAAGGGCTACGTGCTTCAAGTCTGTTATGGGCCGAGGTACAGTTTCTAAAGCTCCGTACTCACAGTACGGTTTTACTCAATAGTTTTACTCCAAAACGAGTAAAAATCAACGTGTGGACCGCAAAACTTACAGCTCGAAGGCTCGCATCGAGCCGGCTCGATGGAATTAAATAAAAGTAATTTCTTTCGCACCTACTCGAAGCGAGCCGTTAACCCAGTACCTCCTTTTATGTTTCTTCTTTTCATTTTCTTTAATTCTTTTATAATTAAGAACTGCGAGACTTGCTAAATGTAGCAGCCACCGTCTCCTTTGTTGAACAGACATGCTCGAACAGTTCAGTGAATACTGAACGGTGCGCGTTACTCGATAGATTAATGCTAAATGTGTGGACGAAAGCCCGAGCCGTGGTTTTTACTCGACATATTATATTTGCTCGATCGAGTAAAACCGTATGTGAGTACGGAGCAAAATAGTAATAAAAATACCAGCCTATAATTGTACCACTGCAAGACAAAGTACTCTTCTCATATAGAGGTAGTACGAGCATTTGATAACTACGCAAGCTGAAGGCGGAATAGCGATTTCATATACAAGATAAACTTAGAAAGTACATATAGTATCTACTTGTCTGCTATCACACCCGCTATCTAGACCATTTAACATCATGTTTTTACGTAGAAATAGCAGGAAACTAAATCGATAATCATGTCTATCTGTTCAACTGGTTTGGTTGCCAAAACGAACCAATCGATTTTGATAAAGTTTTCACTATGCTTAGTAAAATTTACTTCGTAAGGTTGTAGATGTTATAATGACATATCGCTACAGCAATTGGGAGATCGCTCATGTGAGAATCCAGGATGTCCCGCTAGTGTATTGTCAATAGCTAAGGGCTAGTCGTTAACTCGTTCGGTATATACAGCATTCGGGGAGTCCCCGCATGCGAGATAACAACCAATGAAAGTTACAAGTCGTTACACCGCATGCGGGGATTCCCCGCATGCTTTATACCGACCGTGATATCGACATGCGAGCCCTATCGACTAATGAAATTGCACCATAATGAAAACGGTTCCCCGAATGCTGGCCCTGTGGCATGCGCTCCAGAAATCTCTCGCACCCTGCATGCGGGCCCTATCGACTAATGAAAACGGTTCCCCGAATGCGGGCCCTGTGGCATGCGTTCCAGAAATCTCTCGCACCCCGCATGCGGGCCCTATCGACTAATGAAAACGGTTCCCCGAATGCTGGCCCTGTGGCATGCGCTCCAGAAATCTCTCGCACCCTGCATGCGGGCCCTATCGACTAATGAAAACGGTTCCCCGAATGCGGGCCCTGTGGCATGCGTTCCAGAAATCTCTCGCACCCCGCATGCGGGCCCTATCGACTAATGAAAATGCGCCATAAAGGTATTGGGAAAAATATAAATCCGCCTCTGCATGAGACGTTCTGCTTTGTACTAGAATCTACTTCAAAATACGGATACAAACGTAAGCTCGTTAATAGTCTTTTACATTTCACAGGGGAGCTCGCCCCCAACGACTTGGTGATAGCATTACTAAAGGAGGCGATCGAAAGGAATGCCTCGATGGGAGCACGCGGTTTCATCGTAAAAGGATTCCCTCGCGAAAAGACACAGGGCTTGGAGTTCGAGCGAGATATAGGACGATGTTCTGTAAGCAACTTGACATTGATAATGGACTGACTTGCAGTCATCATCATCATTTTGGTAGCAAGACTTCTCCTAAGTATTGCCACATCGACCGGTCTTGTGCTGTTTGCATCCATCGGATCCACAATCTTCACCAGCTATGCTATTCTGTAAGAACTCACCTCAGTGAAAACTGCGGTGAAAACTGCGGAGTTGATTTTATTGGTCGCTTCGGAGCTGAAGTAAGCTTCGAAGCGACCAATAAAATCAACTCCGCTCCGAAGCGACCAATAGCGATAGCGAAATCAAGGTCAAGTGAAGTGAGAGTGAAAGTGAGAGTGAGTTCGAATTTTACAGAATCGACTTGCTGGTCATTGGTACCCCTTGTGGAAGGCATACAGTACACGGTCGTTAATACACTGCGAATTCTAGAAAAAAAAAACACACTAGCCTTTGTCTAGCGTAGGCGTTTTATGAAAGTATGAGCAGCGCGGAAACCACGACAACGAGACGCGTGCGACGCGTTGTCACGGCGTTTTCTCTGCAGTCACACTACTACGAAACTGCGAAACACTAGCGTTGCGCATACATATTTATTAGGAAGATATTTGAAATTATTTTAAATCACTGTAATTCAAGAAAATACCCCATTTTGCTGACACAGCAAAACATTAAGATGCATAGAAATGATTCAATGATAACACTGTTTATGCAGCTGATACTATACTTGGAGGCATCGGAAAAGACGTTGTTCATGAGACTGCGAACACGGCCAAGAGCATCGGAACGTATAGATGAAGCAACTAGTACCTTGAGACTTCGCGTAGAAACATTTATGAAGCACAACCCGAGTATCTTCACTCTCTATAAATACAGGCTTGTCATGGTTTGAAACTGATTTTATTTCTAACTAGATTTGTAAGCATGGTTATGAACACGACGAGTTAGAAATAAACTATCTATAACATGGCGCGCCCCACAATTCAAAACATTTGAAAGTATTTACAAGACTCACAACGCATGTGTGCTTACTGAGACGGCTCCCAAAACAAAAACAAATCAGCGATTTGTTGCTCGACTAGCGGCGTCATTAATTACTCATTATTATTAGTATGGCGCTGCACTAACGTACTCTATGAAAATGACACGTGCGTTGTCGTACGCAGTCGGCTAGTTATGATTAGATGACCAACAAATCTGCCGGCCTGCTACTGAAGGTGAATACTTACAACTACATACAAACTCTTTCATAAGGATGTGACTCAGGGCCGTAGCTAGGGGGGGGCATTGTGGGGCAATGCTCTACCTTAAAAATACCAAAAATAAATAAATAAATAAATAAAATAAATATCTTGGGACAACTCACACACGGCCATCTGATCCCAAGCTAAGCAGAGCTTGTGTTATGGTAACCAGACAACTGATATACATACTTATATAATTTATAAATACATACATAATATAGATAAATTACACCCAGACACAGAACCAACAATTATGTTCATCACACAAAGTTTGTCCTGGGTGGGAATCGAACCCACTACCTCCGGCTTTGCAGTCAGGGTCACTAACCACTAGACCAACGAGGCAGTCAAAAATAAGACAAATTATTATAATTAAATTGTTTGTTCCTAGTTTCAGAGTCATCTTATGATGTCAGATATACATGGTGATTGATTAGGAGCCCGTGTTTCGAGGGCAGATCAATTATGAAATTTTTTTTACTTCCGACCTACCTGTAACCAATGCTGCCCTACCTCAAATTCGACTCTAGCTACAGCCCTTATGTCACTATACATTAAAATAGCAATATGGAGGGGCGCGCCATGTTATAATAGTTTATCTCTACTGGGATTGTAACGGAGGGCTTCAAAGAAAGAATTAAAGAAAAACTGTTTATTTACGTAAAAAAACGCCCATATATAAAACTTGTTGTTTACAAAAGCCAAAACAAAAACAAAAAAAATGTATAAACTGTTTTTACAGACTTAAGTAATTATATGTATTCTGTTTCAGATTAATGCGGAAGAATCGACGGGAAAAGTCTTCAAAAATATAACGACCGTTATAGACGAACTATTGAGTCGATCAGAAATAATACCGTCAAAACTGGGAAGACCAATACAAGTACAGTTATAAAATTTAAAATAGTTGTTAAGAAGCGACTGCTGGCGCCATCTTTGCAGCGTGACGGCCAACTCTGGAAGCAATCCGAACCTCGCGCGCGCTGCACTGTTGCGGCGCACATCCTACGTAATGAACAACGCCCGCTTCCCCCACCAACACTTTTTATCGTGGAGAGGTCTCTGGATGGTGTGCGTCAGCGCCGTCCTTAAACGTTTTTTATTTAAAAATAATTGTACCTACCGACTAAGTAAAGATACAAGTAAACCCATTTACATTAATCATCAACAAGCATTTTATTGAAGAGCTCCCGTTGCGTCCCGCACACAACATAACACGCAAACGAACAAACAATAGTTTATGTATAATTTGTTAGAACGTTGGTCGACCTGCGATATTTCTGTAACCAGAACTATAGGTACTATCAAACATAAACAATAAAAAAACAATTATTTACATATACAGGGTTACTTCGGACTTTCGGAGACAGTGCGCAAATAAGAACGGAAAGATTTTCAAAAATAAAAAAACACGTTTTTTTTTGTTTTACCATGTTTCGAACAAAAATATAAAAAAACGGGCCTGCGCGGGGACGTTACACACAAAAGGGATGCGTGCGCACGCGGCGGAGGGTTGCGCTGACTGGCGCGCATAGAGTAAAGTAATATATGCACTGGCGCGCCTGCGCGGGCCCTCGCCCGCCCGGCGCCCTCACCCCTTCCCACCCCGCATTCTTACCCCCTTGCACTCCCGTGCGTAGGCTGACCATGATATTTGAATTTTGCGGTATTAAAAAATAATAATTCGCAAAAAAATTACATACATTTTTTTTTCGTGAAATGCGTTCTATTAATGATACTGATTGCATGGAAAAAATATGCGCACTGTCTCCGAAGTAACCCTGTATATTTATACTTTACGCAACTAAATTACAAAGGCGGACTTAATGCCTAGGCATTCTCTAACAATAATAATAAATCCGCAGGGCAGCTTGTGGCGAGCTGTTGGGCAGTAGCGACCCCACGGACCTGATCTCCCGGGAGAAGTCTTGTTCCTCATCTCTGGCTTGCCTTTCAATAAAGGCAAGCCAGGGATGAGGAACAGAGCTCCCACCTCTATCTTGCCTTAATTGGCCGGTTAGAGTGGAAACCCGCGAGAGCATTCGTGCTCGGGGTTAGGAAGTATTTCAGTAAGACGCTGGTAGGGATCTTGACCGTACTTCCGGGATTGTCCTGATAGCCGTGGAATACCTCTCCACTCCTCTAGCACCTCAAGATATGTTGCCCCCTTGTTGCTACATCACTTCGTGCTAGCGACTGTTTCAGGGGGCCCATTTAATAAGTGTGCAAGTCACCCCCTGCCATTTTATCCATGTATACAAACATTGGTCCGCCAGGGGCCATAGTCATCATAGTTTCAGGTAACCAAGTCACTTTAGCAACCCATACCCATAGTCCAGTACTGTTAGTTTCCATGTCCTGTAATAGTCCTGCACCAACCGAGGGTTGTCCTTGGGTGCACTTGCATAGTGCAGCCAAAATGGCAGCGTTGCGGCGGCGCACCGCACCGTATCATGTGGCCTCTACCTAACCCATTACTTACCGGCAGGCCCTCGCCAACAAGCCCATCGTGTGGGTGCTGGGTGGTCCAGGGGCCGGCAAAGGCGTGCAGTGTAACAAGATCATTGCAAAGTATGGTTTCATACATCTGTCGTCAGCAGACTTGCTAGGAGATGAAGTGAAGTCCGGTTCCAGAAGAGCGGCGACTCTTGCCTCTATTATGGAAAGAGGTGAGCTCAAACTACTAAATAGTACCTGCGTTAAGTGTTTTTGTGGATTTGTGGTTATTCGGTCTTTTACTTGGTCGTAGCATGATGTTATATAGCCTATTATCTATTACTCATGAATCTGGTTATCATTAAGAATTCTGTTTGTAATGTTAAAAGCGGTTTACAAAATAATTATGAATGTTTACACGGAAAATGCTTTTTTTTTTCTTTGTCGGTCTACCTACCTGTCCTTTTGTGTAAAATGAAATCCATTTTCGCACTAGTGCTGTAATATAATGTTAGAGTACGTGTGCATAATACGCTGCATTACGTACCTGCAGTGCAATAAAAGCCACTTTAAGAGCAAGTTTGTTGGAAAGTACATGAAGAAATGTCCAGTACACCTTGTAACTAACACGGTGTGAACTTAGGCTCGTTGCCTCTGATTATTTATTTGTTTAATTTCCAGGTGGCCTGGTACCCAACCATGTCGTCCTGGAGCTACTGAGAGAAGCCATTATGTACAAAGCGGCTACAGCTAAGGGTTTCCTTGTAGGCATCGCTTTTGAAGAAACCATCGCTCCTGTTACTGTGAGTATAAAAAAATGTTGACAATTCAGTATGCAACTGCTTAGGAGGCAATGCCACGCGCGAGTGATTTGACATCACTGACATCGGTGAAGGAAAACATCGTGAGGAAACCTGGACCTAAGTATTACTGTCCCACACAAACCATGCCAGAGACATTTGAGGCGGGTTTGAAACTCTGACAGTACAACCCCACAGACCCGTGTGGAGTCGTAAGACCTTACTGCCCACACGATAAAGAAAGAAGTAGTGATTTGAAAAATAAGGTAGTGGACTTGTATAGCTGTCGCGTTGCCCCCGTATTGTGATCTGCGCGCGAAAGGGACAGCCGCACTCCAGGCCAGTATCAGCCAAGAAAAATCGTCAAATGAATGTATCGTATTCATCCTCCAAAATTTAACTGATTCCAACATAACGGAAATGGAACATGAAAATCTATCTCTAATGGCGCATTTTCATTAGTCGATAGGGCCCGCATGCGGTGTATCCCACATACCGTGATATCGATATGCGGGCCCTATCGACTAATGAAATTGCGCCATAATGAACACGGTTCCCTGAATGCGGGCCCTGTGGCATGCGTTCCAGAAATCTCTCGCACCCCGAATGCGGGCCCTATCGCCCCTATCGACTAATGAAATTGCGCCAGAACGCATGCCACAGGGCCCGCATTCGGGTAACCGTTTTCATTATGGCGCAATTTCATTAGTCGATAGGGCCCGCATGTCGATATCACGGTCGGTATAAAGCATTCCCCGCAGAATCCCCGCATGCGGTGTAACGACTTGTAACTTTCATTGGTTGTTATCTCGCATGCGGGGAGTCCCCGCATGCGAGATAACGCGTCTACGCTATTCTTTTCTGATTAATTTCGTTGCGGGACCCAAGACAGTTAATCGTTTTTCTGGGACTCGTCGAGCTTCATTGCCTCGGCGCTTTTCTGGTGGCCTCCACTGTTGATTCTGGCTTTCAGGAGTTACAGTGGGTGGGAACAGTGTGGCGGGCTTGTCCCAATGTAACCCAACAGTTCCCTTATCACCGTCACATTACAGATTATTCTGTACCTGGAAGCATCATTAGAAACGATGACCAAGAGGATAAAAGGACGCGGCGAAACCTCCGGCCGGGCTGATGATAACGAAGACACCATCAAGCTCCGCTTGAAGACCTTCCTCGACAACAACCAGAAGGTTCTAGACCAGTACCCCAACAAGATCGTCAGGGTTAGTGGAATATTCGGCAATATTCAGTTTTTCTTTTAAGGATGGGAAATCATCAAATGACTTCTTTCGCTCTGGGCGGAGCGGAAGGAAGTGTCAGACTTTTGCTGACTAAAACCCATCCGTGTGTTATGTTTTGTGGGATACTTAATAATAATAATAATCTTTATTTATCCAAAAAACATACAGAGTTTGAAATACAGTTTGATATTTAGTTTAGAAATACATTTATTAGTTTATGTTGCAAAATCTGTACAAGAATAATACTCTACCTCTTAAGCTAGGGTATACCTGTATTTTAAGAGGTAGTTTACGATCAATGATCAACAAAAAACTTATCTCAAGTGGACTGTGTCATTCTACTGTATGGTAAACAAGAGTGAAATAGTGTGTTGTGTGTGAGTGGTGTATGTATACTTGACTTCTATGTGGAAGAAGTGGCAGACGCTAGGGTCAAAAAATGACGATATTCAGCTGCATCCGGTTAGATTAGACACTGTTTTTTTTCCGGTTAGATTAGAAATTCCTGATGGATAAACCCAATACTACTTTGCCCGACCTGGGAATCGAATCCAAGACCTCATGCTCAGCAGTCGACTTTGCGACCACTAGACCAGAGAGGCAGTCCTCCTTGTATCAGTATTTGTATCTCTTTTCATTTGCAGATAAACGCAGAAGCTGATAAGGAGGCGGTCTTCAAACAGGTGCAGATGGCGCTTGACCCATAGAGCAACACGGGTACCTGACGGAAGGGGAGTAGCCTTAGGCAGGCGTTCCCCTCTGTCGAAACATATGACCAAATGGTCCACTGTTAAGTCACTGTCACCAAGTGCGATAGTGTTGTTATTTTGTAGATTGTTTGTTTGTTATCGATAAAAATAAGTATTTACTTACCATCAGTCGATGTGTGCACATTTGCATTTGCAAAACCTAAAGACTAAGTTGTAGTTATGTAGTATGTTAATGGAAGATTATGCTGATACAAGAATTACATAAGTACTTAATGACAAAATACATATGTATATTTTGAAAAATTTTAACCTTTAAATTCTTGATTTGTAATCTTTTTAAGTGCTAATGTATGATTTAATAGTTTTTAAATAACATTGATTTTCATTTCACATTTACATTGCATTCACGTGCCACTATGTATGATTCTGTATGCAAATATTGTAAACATATATAATTATATTTCATCATGTCTAGATTATTATTATTATTAGTATTTTGATTTCGGGACCGGCTGCAGATATAAATTCTATCTTTATCCTGCAAAAGAGGGCTGCAAAAGGATTGGTCATCTCTTAACTGCTATGGCTTACTTATTTATTTTTATTATTTTTTACTACTGTTTTATATTCATCTTCATTGTTTTCACATGTAGAATCAACAAGAATAATGTAACCAGGATTTTGTAAAAACCTAATTTAAAAGAGTGCCGTGGAGTTTCTTGCTCGTTCTTCTCCATAGAGGCTTATCTCCGTTTTGAAACGAGCAAAGTCTAGCTTCAACTTTCGGACTAACTGACCGACTCCTTGACAATTCAAAAGTGCCTGTAAATGGTACTTATAAGTAATTGAAATAAATGTTTTGACTTTGACATTATACCTACATAGTTTTAATTATTTTTTAATTGACAACTGTTGAAAAGTAATAAATAACATAAATAAAGTAAAAAACCTGATTTCCCTAACAGAGTTCTTTAATTTATCGATAATGCGTATCGACAGCTGTTACAGCAATGTTTGTCAATGTAGTTGCATCATGTCGTTACACTGTTATGACACAAAATGTGTCTATGTGTGTACGAAATTGTTAGTGTATTGTTATTATTTCTATGTGTGAGTTTCGTAGCGACAGACGATTGTTTTTGTGTGGGGCATTGAAAAGTGTGTTTGTGTGTGTATTTCCCCCCGTAAAAAATGACAGACTTTTCTGTATTGAAAAAATACGCTATGGCGTCTCCCCTTCCGTCAGGAACCCGTGTTGCTCTATGCGCTTGACCCAATCATAGCAGCCCGTAAATAAATGCACAACTTACCATTTTATATACTCTGTACATACGCCTCTAATCTACATTTATTTTAAACATCATTAACTAAATACCTGTGTTTTTATTTTTAACCGACTTCAAAAAAAGGAGGACGTTATCAATTCGACTGTATTTTTTTTATGTTTGTTAGCTCCTAACTTGCGACTGGGTGAACCGATTTTCATAATTCTTTTTTTATTTGAAAGCTGGTGCTTCCCGTGTGGTCCCATTGTCACCATTTCAATATCTGATGATGAACTTCGGAGATATGGAATAGAACTCCTCACAGAATCACGGCAGCAATATCGTAACAAGTGAAATTGCTTTGTTTATACGTGTAGTCGATGACTGACTGAAGGAAAAGGGGGGGGGGGGTACGTCAACGCCCCCTCCTACCACTTTCCAAAATTAAATATATCGTGTGAGGTATTGTTTGAAAGGGCTTTTTGTAAGGATTTCAAACATTAATACAAAAGTTGTAGTTTTTGAAGGCGGTTATATCTTTTTTTGTAAAAAAGCTTTTTATTTAATTATTGATTTCCAAGCAGTCGACGTCGCGGGCAGAAGCTAATACCCTATGACCTTCTCAAGAAATAGTTTAGAAGTGTATATTTTGGCTTTCGTCATTTCAGATAATAGGTTCCGCTTAGTATCACGGATTTGGCAGCGGATAGGATGAATTAAAATAGGCGACCTCTCTCTGTGTTTATATGAAGTAGAGGTACCTACGTACCTACCTTTTTTTGTTTGTTCCGCGTTGAAAAATCCTCATGGATGTCCACCGCTTTTGGGAGGGCGGCAGGGTCTGTCAGATTTTTACTGACTAAAATCCACCACGGTACTTTGAGTTGTTTGAATTTGGGATTATTTGTTGTCGATTGAATTGTCGATACGTTACTTATAGAAGCTTTTTATTTACATAATTTATAGCTTCTCGTGACGGTGACTTTAAATTCCCTATGTAGCTTAGCTTATATACCTAGTCCAGTGTACGTAATTGGCTTAGAAGATCCAATAGTGCATGCTGACGCTGTGAATCAAATCATTTAGATTGAATATAAACCATTTTATGCTGCATTGATTCTGTACCTACAAGATATATTGTAATTCCGCGCGGCGTATATTATTTCACATTTAATTACGCAACTTTAAACTCTCTTGAATGCCTCGTTAGTCTAGTGGTTGAAAAGCGTGACTGCTGAGCATGAGGTCTTGGGTTCGATTCCCAGGTCGATCAAAGTGTTATTGGGTTCTTCCATCAGGAATTTCTTAGCATTGCCACTTTACAATGCTGATTCTTTGTCTCAAGAAAATGCCAACTCTTAAGATGTATAGAGTCGACCAGTCCCTTGACGATGTTTCTTAAAACGAGGTGAACGCTCGGACCTCATGGCCCTAGTGTATCAACCCCAAATGGCTCAAACATTAGCTTCCAAGAAGGTTGTTATATTTGCACCGTTTGAGATTTTCGGCTGGTATTATTATAAACGTCAGTGTCATCCAAGAAATCTAGTATACTTTCCTCAGCGAATTCTTTGACCAAGAAATCGAGTAGGCCTTAATTTTTAGAAACAGAAAATGCAAAATCGTACTTTCTTACGGTTTTTATACCGTAGCCCACTTCTCTGCTGACCCGAAGACAGTGGGTGATGTAGATGGTGTCCGATGGTAGGTACCATTGATTGACAACCAGTCTTACCAAGGTGTATCGTATTACCCAGTTACTGGGTTGTGGTGGTCAGATAGGCATAGGGTTGCCAACCCTACTATATAATATAGTATCCTACTATATTAGAGCCCCCGCCTACTATATTTTTGAAAAAAAGATATAGTAGGCGAAACTACTATATTTTGAGGGCATCAAACTCTTAAGCAATAATATTCGTTTCAAAACGTATAAGCTTAAAACGAAAAGTCTATATTTATTTCTTAACGATTCTGGAATGTCAAGTTGACAGTTACGTTCAATAGATAGTTTGACAGATTGGCAATTTCGATTTTCGCGCTTTCGACTTCGTGTTTTTGTAACTACCTACTTAGTTAATTAATATTATTAGTTAAGGCTGAAAGTAGCAAAAAAATATTCTTTTGATTAGGAAAAATAGTACCTATTTTAGAACCTACTATATTTTTTTTAAATATTTTTCTTACCTACTATTTTTTTATGGGTAATAATTTTAGAACTACTATATTTGACCGACAAAGAGTTGGCAACCCTAGATAGGCAGTACCTCCAGGTAAAATACTGGTATGTGTGAAAGGCGATTAACAAAGGTATTTATATGGCAGAGGTGAGTGGCAACACAGGGAGGTGTCGCCCTAGGAAGACCTACACTGACTTTATTGGTGAGGTTCTTCAGAAAGGTCAGGTGCGCAGTACTCGTAACCGACGTGCTTGTATGACGAGATGTATGAACGTGGATAATGCGAAAGGAGTATGTAAGGATCGTAGCAGGTGGCGTTCTGTGGTTTCTGCCTTTCCCCAATGGGAAAAAGGCGTGAGTTTTATGTATGTGTCAGCTGCATCCGGTTAGACTGGAAGCCGACCCCAACATAGTTGGGAAAAGGCTAGGCATGATGGTTAGTTATTATCCCATTGACCACTCTCTGTTGTCCCAAGTGGCATGGTAATAAAGACATATACAATGTTTTTATAACTATCCAAATGTAACACATCACGCCTATAATCCCCGAAGAGTTAGGCAGAGGTGTACCCATTAATACACCCACATTTCGCCGGTTATGTTTGTCTTCATGACTCCATTTATTTAGTTGGAAGTTTTCCTAGAAACCATTTTTCTCAAGGTTATAGAACTTCTAGTAGTAAGAGCCTTTCTTCGTCGATGTCCGTATACCTGGGTATTCACGCGTCCTTGCGACTACTACGCAGTTGACATTTGAAGGATATTATTAACATTAATACTTAATATCAACGTATGTCCTTCCTAGTAATGGTTTGGTATCGTCGATCGATGGGGTAAAGAACGGGGTTGTAGACTTGTGGTTCTTCTCGTAGGTAGGTTGTAGATAAGGTTTTAGCATTGAGTAGGAGGTACTTCTTTTGTTTTCCAACTGCACACTGCGACACGGTAAGTCGGTACCAAGAATGTATGGCTGCAAAATAATTTATTTACTTTAACCTGTCCCGATGGTTAATTTTGATCCACTTCCCGGTGTTATATTGCATGACAATGCAATATAATGATGTCACACAGCTGATCTGACGTGAGCCGGAAAGTGGCTGCAGGACCTTAATCGAATCTTACAAGTTAAATTTTGGCCCACTACCCGATGTCGAATGAGCAATACAAAAGCTTGTAAAAATTTAGATAGAACTTGCTTCTTATTAATTCTCTGCCTAACTCAATATTTACCCCAACAGGCCCCCATCGACAAAAAGCCCATCGTGTGGGTGCTGGGTGGTCCAGGAGCCGGTAAAGGCGCGCAGTGTGACAAGATCATTGCGAAGTATGGCTTCACACATCTGTCAACTGGTGACCTGCTAAGAGCTGAAGTGAAGACCGGTTCTGAAAGAGCGGCGACTCTTGCCGCTATTATGGAACAAGGTGAGCTCATACTACCAGAATGCTTTCACGGTTTTATGAATCAACTAGCTTTTGCCTGCGATTTTGTCCGCTTAAATGTCGGACCCCCGTTTCATCCCCTTTGGGGGTGAATTCTAGAAGAACCCTTCTTAGCGCATGCTTACGTCATCTGTACATATAAAATGCTTTGCCCTGAATGACTGACTGACTGACGGATTAACGCACAGCTTAAACCGCTTATCGTAGAGACTTGAAACTTGGAGGGTGTGTTCTTTGTATAACGGAGGCATCCGAATAGAAAGGATTTTCCGAAATTCTACCGCTTAGGGGATGAAAAAGGGCGTAAAAGTTTGCATCAGATCGTCAATAACCGACATTTACGCGGACGAAGTCACGGGCAGAAGCTAGTAATAACTATCTGCATAATCTGTTCAGTGGTTCAAGCTACGTGTTTCTCCATACAAACTTTGTATGGAGATGAGTTGTCGCCACTGATCACATATCAGTTTGTTCAATTTCCAGGTGGCCTGGTACCCAACGAAGTCGTCCTTGAGCTGCTGAAAGAAGCCATTTTTTCCAACTCGGCTACAGCTAAGGGTTTCCTTGTAGACGGCTACCCTCGAGAAAAGAGTCAAGGCATCGCTTTTGAAGAAACCATCGCTCCTGTTACTGTGAGTATACCATCAACCAAAGTGGAAATCATATTTTTTCTTGCTCTTCCACTATTCTTTTCTGATTAATTTCGTTGCGGGACCCAAGACAGTTGAATCGTTTCCCTGGGACTCGTCGAGCTTGATTGCCTCGGCGCTTTCCCGGTGGGAATGGGAACAGAGGGGCAGGCTTGTCCCAAAAAAACTGCATCGGTGAAAGATTTGGACAACTAAAATAACATAAAGTAAAAAATTTGGAGGTGGTCCTCGTCACATTATACGGTCGTACGAAACTCTTCTTGTGCAAGACCGACTCGCACTTGGCAATATGTATTTACTATTTTCTGATACAGTTCCCTCCTAACATTTCAGGTTATTCTCTACCTGGAAGCGTCATTAGAAACGATGACCAAGAGGCTACTCGGGCGCGCCGTGAGCTCCGGCCGGGCTGATGATAACGAAGAAACCATCAAGCTCCGCTTGAAGACCTTCCTCGACAACAACCAGAAGGTTCTAGACCAGTACCCCAACAAGATCGTCAGGGTTAGTGGAATATTTGGCAATATTCTGATGGAATGAGGGCCACTGGTCCCAAGAAAGTGGATGCATGTCTTTTCAACGAAATCCCTTAGCCTGGCCGCATGGGCCATCGACCATAACCATAAAACGCCGCCACCGAAGTATTTCCTGTAGTTTTCATACGTTTTTATGTAGTTTCAACAATGTGCGGCGAATCCATATAAAATGGACTCGCCGCATATGGTTGACGTTGGTGATCGCCACTACGCCGCTTCTAACTTCTGGCGACGGCGGTGTGGCCCGTTGTGACCCTTATCCCTCTCTCGATATCTGCTAACGGTGTATTGAAAATGTCGAACCGAATGCGCCGACCCGCTTTTGTGTATAGCGATCCTTATTCGCATTTATAGGCAGATATCGAGAGAGCAATGGCTGGGAAACAGCTGGGAAATATTTCGAAACTTGAATGCGAGGTTGAAGGAAGATGGGAAATATTTAGAAAATGTAATAGGTACTTGGTTGAAGGGAATAAAGAATAACTGTTACCATGGATTCACTATTCAGACAGATTCTAGACACTATTGTCAAGTACCATATCGGTGTTCCCTTCCCACACTTACTCCAAGGATCCTGCCGGGGTTGCGGGCCCTGCCGGGGTTGCGGGCCCTGCCCGGGTTGCGGGACCTGCCGGGGTTGCGGAACGTCTTAACAGGATACCGTGGCCCCGGAACGTAAAGGGCAACAGAAGAAATAAGGTGTTTTTAGTCAGTAAAAGTCTGACAGTCTCTTCCGCCCCCCCCCAGGGCGGAAGGACTCCTAAATTTGATGATTTTAACCACCCAAAAAAAAAGGATCCAGGGAGTATACGCGCCTTCCGTGACGTGATCCCGACTGGATCCGGTTAGACTCTAAGCAAAGCCCAACATAACAAAAGGCTAAACAAATGATGATTCATTTTCATTTTTGCAGATAAACGCCGAATCTGACAAGGAAACAGTCTTCAAAGAGGTGGAGAAGGCCCTGGACTCAATCGTAGCTGCCGCCAATTAAATGCACAACTCAACATTTTATACACACTCTGTACATATGCCTCTAATCTACATTAATTTTAAAGATCGTTAATTAAATATGTTTTTATGTTATTATGTTTTTCATTGTAAAAGATTAAAAACCTAAATAGATCAATATATTTACACTAATATAACAGCTGCATTTTCTCAGTAGCAGCCTCGGGGTCTTGAATTTGTCTAGAATTTTCCTTATGTCATTTGGAACAACCAATCACAAAGAGAGAATCGCTTCTTTCTACGCAGTACTTTGTGATTGGTCTCCCAATTCTCCATGGCCAATCATAAAATACTGCATTTAATTTGGTAACTACAGTATGTTGTAATAGAATTGAATATATAATACAAAACAACAAATATTTCGTTTTTTTTAATAAATTCTTGGCCTCGGGTAGCCGGCTGTTTTGCCCTAAAATCCTTTTCACGTGCATATGGTCATGTGAAAGCTCTCATTTTGTAGCTCATACATTCCGTGACCATGTGAATCTGAAAAGGGCATGACGTTACGACTCTGTCTGAATGACAGTGCTTATTGTCACACGGAAAACTAAATTTTTGGTGTCACCTCTCGTCAGGGAGAGAATAACATTATAAAAATGCTCTGTGGAGCATAAGTATTAGATTCCTCGAATCACACGGATCTTGTTCGAACCAACGAACAAGATGAAGTAATATTAACAAAACTAACCCCACCAAAATAAAATAGCAGTTCACTTTCCGATCTCAATAAAATTGACAATCTAATGTCATCACCTATTTATCCAGTTGTACGAGCTTTACCTAAGGAAGATAAATTCCACAATAAATTCCTAAACAGCTCGGCTTAAGACTTATCTAAGATCTAAAACTTACATCCTTCTGAAATCTTAAAAAATGGAGCAAAAACTATGTGCTGGATGTGAAGATCCAGTTATTGATAAGTTGCCAGCATGCCCTTTACAATGCAGAACTATACAATGCTTGTCTTACAAGAAAAAGGTTTGTAAAATACGTAAAAGTAGCCTTAGAGCGGTAACGCGCTGCATCATTCGAATCCGTGAAAATATGTTCCCAAGTACTTAGTCGTAGAACTGTTTGTATGATAGTTTAAGCACTAGATCCGCCTTCCATCATCCGTTTTCTCTCCGTCAGTCTCCAATTCGGAAGAAATACCTTTTAACGGGCCGAAGTAGCCGTAGTACTGTTTGTATGAACGCTTTCGCATTACCTCGGATTCAAATCGGATATCGCCCCTGAATAGCTCGGATTTGGATCAGAGAACGGATTAGTACTTAACCTACATAAGCAATATCCGAATTCGGTCCGAGTTTTTTATATCCGTATTTTCACGAATTCGGACTGGATGCAGTGCGTAACCGCTATTATTAGGGCTCTTCCAATTTAATTTCGTTGAGCCTTGAAATTTCCATTGGTAGTGTGTGAAAGTCGAATCTGCGACTTCAGGGCTAAGTCAAAGAAACCTCTTCTTTTTGTGAATTAAAAGTATAATGAATACCTACTCCTTGACCGGAAGCCGGTTAGACTGGAAGCCGACCCCAACATAGTTGGGAAAAGGCTAGGCAGATGATGAGTTCTCTCTGTACAAAATCTGTTCGTCTAGCTGTAGCCTAGACAGTGGTCTGCAGACAATTTGGTACGGAGCGGTCGAGCGGACCATGTTAGTCGACCAGCCTTTCAAGTAAAACTCTTTGTCATTCTCCAGCCAATTTACGACTACCGAGTAATGCCCATTATATGGTTAATGGGTGGGCCAGGCAGTGGCAAGACGACAGTGTGCAAGATGATCGTGTCGAAATACGGATTTGTATACTTGTCGGTTGGACAAATGATGAGAGATGAGATGGCATCGGCTTCCAAAAGGGCTACGTGCTTCAAGTCTGTTATGGGCCGAGGTACAGTTTCTAAAGCTCCGTACTCACAGTACGGTTTTACTCAATAGTTTTACTCCAAAACGAGTAAAAATCAACGTGTGGACCGCAAAACTTACAGCTCGAAGGCTCGCATCGAGCCGGCTCGATGGAATTAAATAAAAGTAATTTCTTTCGCACCTACTCGAAGCGAGCCGTTAACCCAGTACCTCCTTTTATGTTTCTTCTTTTCATTTTCTTTAATTCTTTTATAATTAAGAACTGCGAGACTTGCTAAATGTAGCAGCCACCGTCTCCTTTGTTGAACAGACATGCTCGAACAGTTCAGTGAATACTGAACGGTGCGCGTTACTCGATAGATTAATGCTAAATGTGTGGACGAAAGCCCGAGCCGTGGTTTTTACTCGACATATTATATTTGCTCGATCGAGTAAAACCGTATGTGAGTACGGAGCAAAATAGTAATAAAAATACCAGCCTATAATTGTACCACTGCAAGACAAAGTACTCTTCTCATATAGAGGTAGTACGAGCATTTGATAACTACGCAAGCTGAAGGCGGAATAGCGATTTCATATACAAGATAAACTTAGAAAGTACATATAGTATCTACTTGTCTGCTATCACACCCGCTATCTAGACCATTTAACATCATGTTTTTACGTAGAAATAGCAGGAAACTAAATCGATAATCATGTCTATCTGTTCAACTGGTTTGGTTGCCAAAACGAACCAATCGATTTTGATAAAGTTTTCACTATGCTTAGTAAAATTTACTTCGTAAGGTTGTAGATGTTATAATGACATATCGCTACAGCAATTGGGAGATCGCTCATGTGAGAATCCAGGATGTCCCGCTAGTGTATTGTCAATAGCTAAGGGCTAGTCGTTAACTCGTTCGGTATATACAGCATTCGGGGAGTCCCCGCATGCGAGATAACAACCAATGAAAGTTACAAGTCGTTACACCGCATGCGGGGATTCCCCGCATGCTTTATACCGACCGTGATATCGACATGCGAGCCCTATCGACTAATGAAATTGCACCATAATGAAAACGGTTCCCCGAATGCTGGCCCTGTGGCATGCGCTCCAGAAATCTCTCGCACCCTGCATGCGGGCCCTATCGACTAATGAAAACGGTTCCCCGAATGCGGGCCCTGTGGCATGCGTTCCAGAAATCTCTCGCACCCCGCATGCGGGCCCTATCGACTAATGAAAACGGTTCCCCGAATGCTGGCCCTGTGGCATGCGCTCCAGAAATCTCTCGCACCCTGCATGCGGGCCCTATCGACTAATGAAAACGGTTCCCCGAATGCGGGCCCTGTGGCATGCGTTCCAGAAATCTCTCGCACCCCGCATGCGGGCCCTATCGACTAATGAAAATGCGCCATAAAGGTATTGGGAAAAATATAAATCCGCCTCTGCATGAGACGTTCTGCTTTGTACTAGAATCTACTTCAAAATACGGATACAAACGTAAGCTCGTTAATAGTCTTTTACATTTCACAGGGGAGCTCGCCCCCAACGACTTGGTGATAGCATTACTAAAGGAGGCGATCGAAAGGAATGCCTCGATGGGAGCACGCGGTTTCATCGTAAAAGGATTCCCTCGCGAAAAGACACAGGGCTTGGAGTTCGAGCGAGATATAGGACGATGTTCTGTAAGCAACTTGACATTGATAATGGACTGACTTGCAGTCATCATCATCATTTTGGTAGCAAGACTTCTCCTAAGTATTGCCACATCGACCGGTCTTGTGCTGTTTGCATC
The DNA here is from genome assembly GCA_949316365.1 of Hoplodrina blanda. Lineage (NCBI taxonomy): Eukaryota > Metazoa > Arthropoda > Insecta > Lepidoptera > Noctuidae > Hoplodrina > Hoplodrina blanda. The sequence goes on from OX438581.1 coordinate 16,160,016, forward strand.
CATCGGATCCACAATCTTCACCAGCTATGCTATTCTGTAAGAACTCACCTCAGTGAAAACTGCGGTGAAAACTGCGGAGTTGATTTTATTGGTCGCTTCGGAGCTGAAGTAAGCTTCGAAGCGACCAATAAAATCAACTCCGCTCCGAAGCGACCAATAGCGATAGCGAAATCAAGGTCAAGTGAAGTGAGAGTGAAAGTGAGAGTGAGTTCGAATTTTACAGAATCGACTTGCTGGTCATTGGTACCCCTTGTGGAAGGCATACAGTACACGGTCGTTAATACACTGCGAATTCTAGAAAAAAAAAACACACTAGCCTTTGTCTAGCGTAGGCGTTTTATGAAAGTATGAGCAGCGCGGAAACCACGACAACGAGACGCGTGCGACGCGTTGTCACGGCGTTTTCTCTGCAGTCACACTACTACGAAACTGCGAAACACTAGCGTTGCGCATACATATTTATTAGGAAGATATTTGAAATTATTTTAAATCACTGTAATTCAAGAAAATACCCCATTTTGCTGACACAGCAAAACATTAAGATGCATAGAAATGATTCAATGATAACACTGTTTATGCAGCTGATACTATACTTGGAGGCATCGGAAAAGACGTTGTTCATGAGACTGCGAACACGGCCAAGAGCATCGGAACGTATAGATGAAGCAACTAGTACCTTGAGACTTCGCGTAGAAACATTTATGAAGCACAACCCGAGTATCTTCACTCTCTATAAATACAGGCTTGTCATGGTTTGAAACTGATTTTATTTCTAACTAGATTTGTAAGCATGGTTATGAACACGACGAGTTAGAAATAAACTATCTATAACATGGCGCGCCCCACAATTCAAAACATTTGAAAGTATTTACAAGACTCACAACGCATGTGTGCTTACTGAGACGGCTCCCAAAACAAAAACAAATCAGCGATTTGTTGCTCGACTAGCGGCGTCATTAATTACTCATTATTATTAGTATGGCGCTGCACTAACGTACTCTATGAAAATGACACGTGCGTTGTCGTACGCAGTCGGCTAGTTATGATTAGATGACCAACAAATCTGCCGGCCTGCTACTGAAGGTGAATACTTACAACTACATACAAACTCTTTCATAAGGATGTGACTCAGGGCCGTAGCTAGGGGGGGGCATTGTGGGGCAATGCTCTACCTTAAAAATACCAAAAATAAATAAATAAATAAATAAAATAAATATCTTGGGACAACTCACACACGGCCATCTGATCCCAAGCTAAGCAGAGCTTGTGTTATGGTAACCAGACAACTGATATACATACTTATATAATTTATAAATACATACATAATATAGATAAATTACACCCAGACACAGAACCAACAATTATGTTCATCACACAAAGTTTGTCCTGGGTGGGAATCGAACCCACTACCTCCGGCTTTGCAGTCAGGGTCACTAACCACTAGACCAACGAGGCAGTCAAAAATAAGACAAATTATTATAATTAAATTGTTTGTTCCTAGTTTCAGAGTCATCTTATGATGTCAGATATACATGGTGATTGATTAGGAGCCCGTGTTTCGAGGGCAGATCAATTATGAAATTTTTTTTACTTCCGACCTACCTGTAACCAATGCTGCCCTACCTCAAATTCGACTCTAGCTACAGCCCTTATGTCACTATACATTAAAATAGCAATATGGAGGGGCGCGCCATGTTATAATAGTTTATCTCTACTGGGATTGTAACGGAGGGCTTCAAAGAAAGAATTAAAGAAAAACTGTTTATTTACGTAAAAAAACGCCCATATATAAAACTTGTTGTTTACAAAAGCCAAAACAAAAACAAAAAAAATGTATAAACTGTTTTTACAGACTTAAGTAATTATATGTATTCTGTTTCAGATTAATGCGGAAGAATCGACGGGAAAAGTCTTCAAAAATATAACGACCGTTATAGACGAACTATTGAGTCGATCAGAAATAATACCGTCAAAACTGGGAAGACCAATACAAGTACAGTTATAAAATTTAAAATAGTTGTTAAGAAGCGACTGCTGGCGCCATCTTTGCAGCGTGACGGCCAACTCTGGAAGCAATCCGAACCTCGCGCGCGCTGCACTGTTGCGGCGCACATCCTACGTAATGAACAACGCCCGCTTCCCCCACCAACACTTTTTATCGTGGAGAGGTCTCTGGATGGTGTGCGTCAGCGCCGTCCTTAAACGTTTTTTATTTAAAAATAATTGTACCTACCGACTAAGTAAAGATACAAGTAAACCCATTTACATTAATCATCAACAAGCATTTTATTGAAGAGCTCCCGTTGCGTCCCGCACACAACATAACACGCAAACGAACAAACAATAGTTTATGTATAATTTGTTAGAACGTTGGTCGACCTGCGATATTTCTGTAACCAGAACTATAGGTACTATCAAACATAAACAATAAAAAAACAATTATTTACATATACAGGGTTACTTCGGACTTTCGGAGACAGTGCGCAAATAAGAACGGAAAGATTTTCAAAAATAAAAAAACACGTTTTTTTTTGTTTTACCATGTTTCGAACAAAAATATAAAAAAACGGGCCTGCGCGGGGACGTTACACACAAAAGGGATGCGTGCGCACGCGGCGGAGGGTTGCGCTGACTGGCGCGCATAGAGTAAAGTAATATATCGGATATAGAGAGCCCACTCGCCGACTTTTTTGTAGACCGCAAATGTCAATTGATCAGCAAAATAGCGCCATCTATTAACGCCATCCGCAAACTTTTACGTATGTGTGTGTGAAGGTACTACTGCATGTATGCATGTGTGTGTGTGTAGGTACAGTGAGTTCAGTCCTCTCCACCAAAATATACGCATTATGCAGTAGCAGTAAGTTATAGCAATTAGCTAACACACCTTTGAATAAATGGTTGATATTTATAAGAATACGTATCGATAGAATTTTATAATTATTTACTCATTTAAAAAAAATAGGTTTAAAATTCTATCGATTCGTATCCTCTCTCTCAACCATTTATGCAAAGGTGGATCAGCTAATTGCTATAACTTACTGCTACTGCATATTGCGTATATTTTGGTGGAGAGGACTGAACTCAACGTGGATCGGCGGATTAATTTCACGAAGAAAAACACAAAAATAGAACGAAAACTACAGACATGCGCATACGCAAGGAGCAGTCGCCATTTTGACTTATATAATCAACCAAATCCAATTTGCTGTGTTGCTAGTAATTGTAATAGTAAGGCATTTTTTATAATATAAACAAATATTTGCAATTAATAGATAAGAACATATTTGCAATTATAAATAAAATCTCTAAATTCAGTTATAAAACAACTATAATTAATTTATATTATTAACCACAATTTAGAATTCATCGATAGTGTCGCCATCTAGGGTGACAATAAGTAACTATTATAATTTGTTTTCGGACGGCGATATCAGATGTCGCATTTTTAAAAAAATGTCTATAAATCGGTCACTGTATGGGAGTGTCCTCCCCCTGCACTGGCGCGCCTGCGCGGGCCCTCGCCCGCCCGGCGCCCTCACCCCTTCCCACCCCGCATTCTTACCCCCTTGCACTCCCGTGCGTAGGCTGACCATGATATTTGAATTTTGCGGTATTAAAAAATAATAATTCGCAAAAAAATTACATACATTTTTTTTTCGTGAAATGCGTTCTATTAATGATACTGATTGCATGGAAAAAATATGCGCACTGTCTCCGAAGTAACCCTGTATATTTATACTTTACGCAACTAAATTACAAAGGCGGACTTAATGCCTAGGCATTCTCTAACAATAATAATAAATCCGCAGGGCAGCTTGTGGCGAGCTGTTGGGCAGTAGCGACCCCACGGACCTGATCTCCCGGGAGAAGTCTTGTTCCTCATCTCTGGCTTGCCTTTCAATAAAGGCAAGCCAGGGATGAGGAACAGAGCTCCCACCTCTATCTTGCCTTAATTGGCCGGTTAGAGTGGAAACCCGCGAGAGCATTCGTGCTCGGGGTTAGGAAGTATTTCAGTAAGACGCTGGTAGGGATCTTGACCGTACTTCCGGGATTGTCCTGATAGCCGTGGAATACCTCTCCACTCCTCTAGCACCTCAAGATATGTTGCCCCCTTGTTGCTACATCACTTCGTGCTAGCGACTGTTTCAGGGGGCCCATTTAATAAGTGTGCAAGTCACCCCCTGCCATTTTATCCATGTATACAAACATTGGTCCGCCAGGGGCCATAGTCATCATAGTTTCAGGTAACCAAGTCACTTTAGCAACCCATACCCATAGTCCAGTACTGTTAGTTTCCATGTCCTGTAATAGTCCTGCACCAACCGAGGGTTGTCCTTGGGTGCACTTGCATAGTGCAGCCAAAATGGCAGCGTTGCGGCGGCGCACCGCACCGTATCATGTGGCCTCTACCTAACCCATTACTTACCGGCAGGCCCTCGCCAACAAGCCCATCGTGTGGGTGCTGGGTGGTCCAGGGGCCGGCAAAGGCGTGCAGTGTAACAAGATCATTGCAAAGTATGGTTTCATACATCTGTCGTCAGCAGACTTGCTAGGAGATGAAGTGAAGTCCGGTTCCAGAAGAGCGGCGACTCTTGCCTCTATTATGGAAAGAGGTGAGCTCAAACTACTAAATAGTACCTGCGTTAAGTGTTTTTGTGGATTTGTGGTTATTCGGTCTTTTACTTGGTCGTAGCATGATGTTATATAGCCTATTATCTATTACTCATGAATCTGGTTATCATTAAGAATTCTGTTTGTAATGTTAAAAGCGGTTTACAAAATAATTATGAATGTTTACACGGAAAATGCTTTTTTTTTTCTTTGTCGGTCTACCTACCTGTCCTTTTGTGTAAAATGAAATCCATTTTCGCACTAGTGCTGTAATATAATGTTAGAGTACGTGTGCATAATACGCTGCATTACGTACCTGCAGTGCAATAAAAGCCACTTTAAGAGCAAGTTTGTTGGAAAGTACATGAAGAAATGTCCAGTACACCTTGTAACTAACACGGTGTGAACTTAGGCTCGTTGCCTCTGATTATTTATTTGTTTAATTTCCAGGTGGCCTGGTACCCAACCATGTCGTCCTGGAGCTACTGAGAGAAGCCATTATGTACAAAGCGGCTACAGCTAAGGGTTTCCTTGTAGGCATCGCTTTTGAAGAAACCATCGCTCCTGTTACTGTGAGTATAAAAAAATGTTGACAATTCAGTATGCAACTGCTTAGGAGGCAATGCCACGCGCGAGTGATTTGACATCACTGACATCGGTGAAGGAAAACATCGTGAGGAAACCTGGACCTAAGTATTACTGTCCCACACAAACCATGCCAGAGACATTTGAGGCGGGTTTGAAACTCTGACAGTACAACCCCACAGACCCGTGTGGAGTCGTAAGACCTTACTGCCCACACGATAAAGAAAGAAGTAGTGATTTGAAAAATAAGGTAGTGGACTTGTATAGCTGTCGCGTTGCCCCCGTATTGTGATCTGCGCGCGAAAGGGACAGCCGCACTCCAGGCCAGTATCAGCCAAGAAAAATCGTCAAATGAATGTATCGTATTCATCCTCCAAAATTTAACTGATTCCAACATAACGGAAATGGAACATGAAAATCTATCTCTAATGGCGCATTTTCATTAGTCGATAGGGCCCGCATGCGGTGTATCCCACATACCGTGATATCGATATGCGGGCCCTATCGACTAATGAAATTGCGCCATAATGAACACGGTTCCCTGAATGCGGGCCCTGTGGCATGCGTTCCAGAAATCTCTCGCACCCCGAATGCGGGCCCTATCGCCCCTATCGACTAATGAAATTGCGCCAGAACGCATGCCACAGGGCCCGCATTCGGGTAACCGTTTTCATTATGGCGCAATTTCATTAGTCGATAGGGCCCGCATGTCGATATCACGGTCGGTATAAAGCATTCCCCGCAGAATCCCCGCATGCGGTGTAACGACTTGTAACTTTCATTGGTTGTTATCTCGCATGCGGGGAGTCCCCGCATGCGAGATAACGCGTCTACGCTATTCTTTTCTGATTAATTTCGTTGCGGGACCCAAGACAGTTAATCGTTTTTCTGGGACTCGTCGAGCTTCATTGCCTCGGCGCTTTTCTGGTGGCCTCCACTGTTGATTCTGGCTTTCAGGAGTTACAGTGGGTGGGAACAGTGTGGCGGGCTTGTCCCAATGTAACCCAACAGTTCCCTTATCACCGTCACATTACAGATTATTCTGTACCTGGAAGCATCATTAGAAACGATGACCAAGAGGATAAAAGGACGCGGCGAAACCTCCGGCCGGGCTGATGATAACGAAGACACCATCAAGCTCCGCTTGAAGACCTTCCTCGACAACAACCAGAAGGTTCTAGACCAGTACCCCAACAAGATCGTCAGGGTTAGTGGAATATTCGGCAATATTCAGTTTTTCTTTTAAGGATGGGAAATCATCAAATGACTTCTTTCGCTCTGGGCGGAGCGGAAGGAAGTGTCAGACTTTTGCTGACTAAAACCCATCCGTGTGTTATGTTTTGTGGGATACTTAATAATAATAATAATCTTTATTTATCCAAAAAACATACAGAGTTTGAAATACAGTTTGATATTTAGTTTAGAAATACATTTATTAGTTTATGTTGCAAAATCTGTACAAGAATAATACTCTACCTCTTAAGCTAGGGTATACCTGTATTTTAAGAGGTAGTTTACGATCAATGATCAACAAAAAACTTATCTCAAGTGGACTGTGTCATTCTACTGTATGGTAAACAAGAGTGAAATAGTGTGTTGTGTGTGAGTGGTGTATGTATACTTGACTTCTATGTGGAAGAAGTGGCAGACGCTAGGGTCAAAAAATGACGATATTCAGCTGCATCCGGTTAGATTAGACACTGTTTTTTTTCCGGTTAGATTAGAAATTCCTGATGGATAAACCCAATACTACTTTGCCCGACCTGGGAATCGAATCCAAGACCTCATGCTCAGCAGTCGACTTTGCGACCACTAGACCAGAGAGGCAGTCCTCCTTGTATCAGTATTTGTATCTCTTTTCATTTGCAGATAAACGCAGAAGCTGATAAGGAGGCGGTCTTCAAACAGGTGCAGATGGCGCTTGACCCATAGAGCAACACGGGTACCTGACGGAAGGGGAGTAGCCTTAGGCAGGCGTTCCCCTCTGTCGAAACATATGACCAAATGGTCCACTGTTAAGTCACTGTCACCAAGTGCGATAGTGTTGTTATTTTGTAGATTGTTTGTTTGTTATCGATAAAAATAAGTATTTACTTACCATCAGTCGATGTGTGCACATTTGCATTTGCAAAACCTAAAGACTAAGTTGTAGTTATGTAGTATGTTAATGGAAGATTATGCTGATACAAGAATTACATAAGTACTTAATGACAAAATACATATGTATATTTTGAAAAATTTTAACCTTTAAATTCTTGATTTGTAATCTTTTTAAGTGCTAATGTATGATTTAATAGTTTTTAAATAACATTGATTTTCATTTCACATTTACATTGCATTCACGTGCCACTATGTATGATTCTGTATGCAAATATTGTAAACATATATAATTATATTTCATCATGTCTAGATTATTATTATTATTAGTATTTTGATTTCGGGACCGGCTGCAGATATAAATTCTATCTTTATCCTGCAAAAGAGGGCTGCAAAAGGATTGGTCATCTCTTAACTGCTATGGCTTACTTATTTATTTTTATTATTTTTTACTACTGTTTTATATTCATCTTCATTGTTTTCACATGTAGAATCAACAAGAATAATGTAACCAGGATTTTGTAAAAACCTAATTTAAAAGAGTGCCGTGGAGTTTCTTGCTCGTTCTTCTCCATAGAGGCTTATCTCCGTTTTGAAACGAGCAAAGTCTAGCTTCAACTTTCGGACTAACTGACCGACTCCTTGACAATTCAAAAGTGCCTGTAAATGGTACTTATAAGTAATTGAAATAAATGTTTTGACTTTGACATTATACCTACATAGTTTTAATTATTTTTTAATTGACAACTGTTGAAAAGTAATAAATAACATAAATAAAGTAAAAAACCTGATTTCCCTAACAGAGTTCTTTAATTTATCGATAATGCGTATCGACAGCTGTTACAGCAATGTTTGTCAATGTAGTTGCATCATGTCGTTACACTGTTATGACACAAAATGTGTCTATGTGTGTACGAAATTGTTAGTGTATTGTTATTATTTCTATGTGTGAGTTTCGTAGCGACAGACGATTGTTTTTGTGTGGGGCATTGAAAAGTGTGTTTGTGTGTGTATTTCCCCCCGTAAAAAATGACAGACTTTTCTGTATTGAAAAAATACGCTATGGCGTCTCCCCTTCCGTCAGGAACCCGTGTTGCTCTATGCGCTTGACCCAATCATAGCAGCCCGTAAATAAATGCACAACTTACCATTTTATATACTCTGTACATACGCCTCTAATCTACATTTATTTTAAACATCATTAACTAAATACCTGTGTTTTTATTTTTAACCGACTTCAAAAAAAGGAGGACGTTATCAATTCGACTGTATTTTTTTTATGTTTGTTAGCTCCTAACTTGCGACTGGGTGAACCGATTTTCATAATTCTTTTTTTATTTGAAAGCTGGTGCTTCCCGTGTGGTCCCATTGTCACCATTTCAATATCTGATGATGAACTTCGGAGATATGGAATAGAACTCCTCACAGAATCACGGCAGCAATATCGTAACAAGTGAAATTGCTTTGTTTATACGTGTAGTCGATGACTGACTGAAGGAAAAGGGGGGGGGGGGTACGTCAACGCCCCCTCCTACCACTTTCCAAAATTAAATATATCGTGTGAGGTATTGTTTGAAAGGGCTTTTTGTAAGGATTTCAAACATTAATACAAAAGTTGTAGTTTTTGAAGGCGGTTATATCTTTTTTTGTAAAAAAGCTTTTTATTTAATTATTGATTTCCAAGCAGTCGACGTCGCGGGCAGAAGCTAATACCCTATGACCTTCTCAAGAAATAGTTTAGAAGTGTATATTTTGGCTTTCGTCATTTCAGATAATAGGTTCCGCTTAGTATCACGGATTTGGCAGCGGATAGGATGAATTAAAATAGGCGACCTCTCTCTGTGTTTATATGAAGTAGAGGTACCTACGTACCTACCTTTTTTTGTTTGTTCCGCGTTGAAAAATCCTCATGGATGTCCACCGCTTTTGGGAGGGCGGCAGGGTCTGTCAGATTTTTACTGACTAAAATCCACCACGGTACTTTGAGTTGTTTGAATTTGGGATTATTTGTTGTCGATTGAATTGTCGATACGTTACTTATAGAAGCTTTTTATTTACATAATTTATAGCTTCTCGTGACGGTGACTTTAAATTCCCTATGTAGCTTAGCTTATATACCTAGTCCAGTGTACGTAATTGGCTTAGAAGATCCAATAGTGCATGCTGACGCTGTGAATCAAATCATTTAGATTGAATATAAACCATTTTATGCTGCATTGATTCTGTACCTACAAGATATATTGTAATTCCGCGCGGCGTATATTATTTCACATTTAATTACGCAACTTTAAACTCTCTTGAATGCCTCGTTAGTCTAGTGGTTGAAAAGCGTGACTGCTGAGCATGAGGTCTTGGGTTCGATTCCCAGGTCGATCAAAGTGTTATTGGGTTCTTCCATCAGGAATTTCTTAGCATTGCCACTTTACAATGCTGATTCTTTGTCTCAAGAAAATGCCAACTCTTAAGATGTATAGAGTCGACCAGTCCCTTGACGATGTTTCTTAAAACGAGGTGAACGCTCGGACCTCATGGCCCTAGTGTATCAACCCCAAATGGCTCAAACATTAGCTTCCAAGAAGGTTGTTATATTTGCACCGTTTGAGATTTTCGGCTGGTATTATTATAAACGTCAGTGTCATCCAAGAAATCTAGTATACTTTCCTCAGCGAATTCTTTGACCAAGAAATCGAGTAGGCCTTAATTTTTAGAAACAGAAAATGCAAAATCGTACTTTCTTACGGTTTTTATACCGTAGCCCACTTCTCTGCTGACCCGAAGACAGTGGGTGATGTAGATGGTGTCCGATGGTAGGTACCATTGATTGACAACCAGTCTTACCAAGGTGTATCGTATTACCCAGTTACTGGGTTGTGGTGGTCAGATAGGCATAGGGTTGCCAACCCTACTATATAATATAGTATCCTACTATATTAGAGCCCCCGCCTACTATATTTTTGAAAAAAAGATATAGTAGGCGAAACTACTATATTTTGAGGGCATCAAACTCTTAAGCAATAATATTCGTTTCAAAACGTATAAGCTTAAAACGAAAAGTCTATATTTATTTCTTAACGATTCTGGAATGTCAAGTTGACAGTTACGTTCAATAGATAGTTTGACAGATTGGCAATTTCGATTTTCGCGCTTTCGACTTCGTGTTTTTGTAACTACCTACTTAGTTAATTAATATTATTAGTTAAGGCTGAAAGTAGCAAAAAAATATTCTTTTGATTAGGAAAAATAGTACCTATTTTAGAACCTACTATATTTTTTTTAAATATTTTTCTTACCTACTATTTTTTTATGGGTAATAATTTTAGAACTACTATATTTGACCGACAAAGAGTTGGCAACCCTAGATAGGCAGTACCTCCAGGTAAAATACTGGTATGTGTGAAAGGCGATTAACAAAGGTATTTATATGGCAGAGGTGAGTGGCAACACAGGGAGGTGTCGCCCTAGGAAGACCTACACTGACTTTATTGGTGAGGTTCTTCAGAAAGGTCAGGTGCGCAGTACTCGTAACCGACGTGCTTGTATGACGAGATGTATGAACGTGGATAATGCGAAAGGAGTATGTAAGGATCGTAGCAGGTGGCGTTCTGTGGTTTCTGCCTTTCCCCAATGGGAAAAAGGCGTGAGTTTTATGTATGTGTCAGCTGCATCCGGTTAGACTGGAAGCCGACCCCAACATAGTTGGGAAAAGGCTAGGCATGATGGTTAGTTATTATCCCATTGACCACTCTCTGTTGTCCCAAGTGGCATGGTAATAAAGACATATACAATGTTTTTATAACTATCCAAATGTAACACATCACGCCTATAATCCCCGAAGAGTTAGGCAGAGGTGTACCCATTAATACACTCACATTTCGCCGGTTATGTTTGTCTTCATGACTCCATTTATTTAGTTGGAAGTTTTCCTAGAAACCATTTTTCTCAAGGTTATAGAACTTCTAGTAGTAAGAGCCTTTCTTCGTCGATGTCCGTATACCTGGGTATTCACGCGTCCTTGCGACTACTACGCAGTTGACATTTGAAGGATATTATTAACATTAATACTTAATATCAACGTATGTCCTTCCTAGTAATGGTTTGGTATCGTCGATCGATGGGGTAAAGAACGGGGTTGTAGACTTGTGGTTCTTCTCGTAGGTAGGTTGTAGATAAGGTTTTAGCATTGAGTAGGAGGTACTTCTTTTGTTTTCCAACTGCACACTGCGACACGGTAAGTCGGTACCAAGAATGTATGGCTGCAAAATAATTTATTTACTTTAACCTGTCCCGATGGTTAATTTTGATCCACTTCCCGGTGTTATATTGCATGACAATGCAATATAATGATGTCACACAGCTGATCTGACGTGAGCCGGAAAGTGGCTGCAGGACCTTAATCGAATCTTACAAGTTAAATTTTGGCCCACTACCCGATGTCGAATGAGCAATACAAAAGCTTGTAAAAATTTAGATAGAACTTGCTTCTTATTAATTCTCTGCCTAACTCAATATTTACCCCAACAGGCCCCCATCGACAAAAAGCCCATCGTGTGGGTGCTGGGTGGTCCAGGAGCCGGTAAAGGCGCGCAGTGTGACAAGATCATTGCGAAGTATGGCTTCACACATCTGTCAACTGGTGACCTGCTAAGAGCTGAAGTGAAGACCGGTTCTGAAAGAGCGGCGACTCTTGCCGCTATTATGGAACAAGGTGAGCTCATACTACCAGAATGCTTTCACGGTTTTATGAATCAACTAGCTTTTGCCTGCGATTTTGTCCGCTTAAATGTCGGACCCCCGTTTCATCCCCTTTGGGGGTGAATTCTAGAAGAACCCTTCTTAGCGCATGCTTACGTCATCTGTACATATAAAATGCTTTGCCCTGAATGACTGACTGACTGACGGATTAACGCACAGCTTAAACCGCTTATCGTAGAGACTTGAAACTTGGAGGGTGTGTTCTTTGTATAACGGAGGCATCCGAATAGAAAGGATTTTCCGAAATTCTACCGCTTAGGGGATGAAAAAGGGCGTAAAAGTTTGCATCAGATCGTCAATAACCGACATTTACGCGGACGAAGTCACGGGCAGAAGCTAGTAATAACTATCTGCATAATCTGTTCAGTGGTTCAAGCTACGTGTTTCTCCATACAAACTTTGTATGGAGATGAGTTGTCGCCACTGATCACATATCAGTTTGTTCAATTTCCAGGTGGCCTGGTACCCAACGAAGTCGTCCTTGAGCTGCTGAAAGAAGCCATTTTTTCCAACTCGGCTACAGCTAAGGGTTTCCTTGTAGACGGCTACCCTCGAGAAAAGAGTCAAGGCATCGCTTTTGAAGAAACCATCGCTCCTGTTACTGTGAGTATACCATCAACCAAAGTGGAAATCATATTTTTTCTTGCTCTTCCACTATTCTTTTCTGATTAATTTCGTTGCGGGACCCAAGACAGTTGAATCGTTTCCCTGGGACTCGTCGAGCTTGATTGCCTCGGCGCTTTCCCGGTGGGAATGGGAACAGAGGGGCAGGCTTGTCCCAAAAAAACTGCATCGGTGAAAGATTTGGACAACTAAAATAACATAAAGTAAAAAATTTGGAGGTGGTCCTCGTCACATTATACGGTCGTACGAAACTCTTCTTGTGCAAGACCGACTCGCACTTGGCAATATGTATTTACTATTTTCTGATACAGTTCCCTCCTAACATTTCAGGTTATTCTCTACCTGGAAGCGTCATTAGAAACGATGACCAAGAGGCTACTCGGGCGCGCCGTGAGCTCCGGCCGGGCTGATGATAACGAAGAAACCATCAAGCTCCGCTTGAAGACCTTCCTCGACAACAACCAGAAGGTTCTAGACCAGTACCCCAACAAGATCGTCAGGGTTAGTGGAATATTTGGCAATATTCTGATGGAATGAGGGCCACTGGTCCCAAGAAAGTGGATGCATGTCTTTTCAACGAAATCCCTTAGCCTGGCCGCATGGGCCATCGACCATAACCATAAAACGCCGCCACCGAAGTATTTCCTGTAGTTTTCATACGTTTTTATGTAGTTTCAACAATGTGCGGCGAATCCATATAAAATGGACTCGCCGCATATGGTTGACGTTGGTGATCGCCACTACGCCGCTTCTAACTTCTGGCGACGGCGGTGTGGCCCGTTGTGACCCTTATCCCTCTCTCGATATCTGCTAACGGTGTATTGAAAATGTCGAACCGAATGCGCCGACCCGCTTTTGTGTATAGCGATCCTTATTCGCATTTATAGGCAGATATCGAGAGAGCAATGGCTGGGAAACAGCTGGGAAATATTTCGAAACTTGAATGCGAGGTTGAAGGAAGATGGGAAATATTTAGAAAATGTAATAGGTACTTGGTTGAAGGGAATAAAGAATAACTGTTACCATGGATTCACTATTCAGACAGATTCTAGACACTATTGTCAAGTACCATATCGGTGTTCCCTTCCCACACTTACTCCAAGGATCCTGCCGGGGTTGCGGGCCCTGCCGGGGTTGCGGGCCCTGCCCGGGTTGCGGGACCTGCCGGGGTTGCGGAACGTCTTAACAGGATACCGTGGCCCCGGAACGTAAAGGGCAACAGAAGAAATAAGGTGTTTTTAGTCAGTAAAAGTCTGACAGTCTCTTCCGCCCCCCCCCAGGGCGGAAGGACTCCTAAATTTGATGATTTTAACCACCCAAAAAAAAAGGATCCAGGGAGTATACGCGCCTTCCGTGACGTGATCCCGACTGGATCCGGTTAGACTCTAAGCAAAGCCCAACATAACAAAAGGCTAAACAAATGATGATTCATTTTCATTTTTGCAGATAAACGCCGAATCTGACAAGGAAACAGTCTTCAAAGAGGTGGAGAAGGCCCTGGACTCAATCGTAGCTGCCGCCAATTAAATGCACAACTCAACATTTTATACACACTCTGTACATATGCCTCTAATCTACATTAATTTTAAAGATCGTTAATTAAATATGTTTTTATGTTATTATGTTTTTCATTGTAAAAGATTAAAAACCTAAATAGATCAATATATTTACACTAATATAACAGCTGCATTTTCTCAGTAGCAGCCTCGGGGTCTTGAATTTGTCTAGAATTTTCCTTATGTCATTTGGAACAACCAATCACAAAGAGAGAATCGCTTCTTTCTACGCAGTACTTTGTGATTGGTCTCCCAATTCTCCATGGCCAATCATAAAATACTGCATTTAATTTGGTAACTACAGTATGTTGTAATAGAATTGAATATATAATACAAAACAACAAATATTTCGTTTTTTTTAATAAATTCTTGGCCTCGGGTAGCCGGCTGTTTTGCCCTAAAATCCTTTTCACGTGCATATGGTCATGTGAAAGCTCTCATTTTGTAGCTCATACATTCCGTGACCATGTGAATCTGAAAAGGGCATGACGTTACGACTCTGTCTGAATGACAGTGCTTATTGTCACACGGAAAACTAAATTTTTGGTGTCACCTCTCGTCAGGGAGAGAATAACATTATAAAAATGCTCTGTGGAGCATAAGTATTAGATTCCTCGAATCACACGGATCTTGTTCGAACCAACGAACAAGATGAAGTAATATTAACAAAACTAACCCCACCAAAATAAAATAGCAGTTCACTTTCCGATCTCAATAAAATTGACAATCTAATGTCATCACCTATTTATCCAGTTGTACGAGCTTTACCTAAGGAAGATAAATTCCACAATAAATTCCTAAACAGCTCGGCTTAAGACTTATCTAAGATCTAAAACTTACATCCTTCTGAAATCTTAAAAAATGGAGCAAAAACTATGTGCTGGATGTGAAGATCCAGTTATTGATAAGTTGCCAGCATGCCCTTTACAATGCAGAACTATACAATGCTTGTCTTACAAGAAAAAGGTTTGTAAAATACGTAAAAGTAGCCTTAGAGCGGTAACGCGCTGCATCATTCGAATCCGTGAAAATATGTTCCCAAGTACTTAGTCGTAGAACTGTTTGTATGATAGTTTAAGCACTAGATCCGCCTTCCATCATCCGTTTTCTCTCCGTCAGTCTCCAATTCGGAAGAAATACCTTTTAACGGGCCGAAGTAGCCGTAGTACTGTTTGTATGAACGCTTTCGCATTACCTCGGATTCAAATCGGATATCGCCCCTGAATAGCTCGGATTTGGATCAGAGAACGGATTAGTACTTAACCTACATAAGCAATATCCGAATTCGGTCCGAGTTTTTTATATCCGTATTTTCACGAATTCGGACTGGATGCAGTGCGTAACCGCTATTATTAGGGCTCTTCCAATTTAATTTCGTTGAGCCTTGAAATTTCCATTGGTAGTGTGTGAAAGTCGAATCTGCGACTTCAGGGCTAAGTCAAAGAAACCTCTTCTTTTTGTGAATTAAAAGTATAATGAATACCTACTCCTTGACCGGAAGCCGGTTAGACTGGAAGCCGACCCCAACATAGTTGGGAAAAGGCTAGGCAGATGATGAGTTCTCTCTGTACAAAATCTGTTCGTCTAGCTGTAGCCTAGACAGTGGTCTGCAGACAATTTGGTACGGAGCGGTCGAGCGGACCATGTTAGTCGACCAGCCTTTCAAGTAAAACTCTTTGTCATTCTCCAGCCAATTTACGACTACCGAGTAATGCCCATTATATGGTTAATGGGTGGGCCAGGCAGTGGCAAGGCGACAGTGTGCAAGATGATCATGTCGAAATACGGATTTGTATACGTGTCGGTTGGACAAATGATGAGAGATGAGATGGCATCGGCTTCCAAAAGGGCTAGGTGCTTCAAGTCTGTTATGGGCCGAGGTACAGTTTCTAAAGCTCCGTACTCACAGTACGGTTTTACTCAATAGTTTTACTCCAAAACGAGTAAAAATCAACGTGTGGACCGCAAAACTTACAGCTCGAAGGCTCGCATCGAGCCGGCTCGATGGAATTAAATAAAAGTAATTTCTTTCGCACCTACTCGAAGCGAGCCGTTAACCCAGTACCTCCTTTTATGTTTCTTCTTTTCATTTTCTTTAATTCTTTTATAATTAAGAACTGCGAGACTTGCTAAATGTAGCAGCCACCGTCTCCTTTGTTGAACAGACATGCTCGAACAGTTCAGTGAATACTGAACGGTGCGCGTTACTCGATAGATTAATGCTAAATGTGTGGACGAAAGCCCGAGCCGTGGTTTTTACTCGACATATTATATTTGCTCGATCGAGTAAAACCGTATGTGAGTACGGAGCAAAATAGTAATAAATAATACCAGCCTATTAATGTACCACTGCAAGACAAAGTACTCTTCTCATATAGAGGTAGTACGAGCATTTGATAACTACGCAAGCTGAAGGCGGAATAGCGATTTCATATACAAGATAAACTTAGAAAATACATATAGTATCTACTTGTCTGCTATCACACCCGCTATCTAGACCATTTAACATCATGTTTATTGTCAATAGCTAAGGGCGTGCAAAATTGCCTAAAGGTATTGGGAAAAATATAAATTCGCCTCTGCATGAGATGTTCCGCTTTGTACTACTTAGAATCTGCTTTAAAATTCGGATACAAGCGTAAGCTCGTTAATAGTCTTTTACATTTCACAGGGGAGCTCGCCCCCAACGACTTGGTGATAGCATTACTAAAGGAGGCGATCGAAAGGAATGCCTCGATGGGAGCACGCGGTTTCATCGTAAAAGGATTCCCTCGCGAAAAGAGACAGGGCCTGGAGTTCGAGCGAGATATAGGACGATGTTCTGTAAGCAACTTGACATTGATAATGGACTGACTTGCAGTCATCATCATCATTTTGGTAGCAAGACTTATCCTAAGTATTGCCACATCGACCGGTCTTGTGCTGTTTGCATCCATCGGATCCACAATCTTCACCAGGTCATTGGTACCCCTTGTGGAAGGCATACAGTACACGGTCGTTAATACACTGCGAATTCTAGAAAAAAAAACACACACTAGCCTTTGTCTAGCGTAGGCGTTTTATGAAAGTATGAGCAGCGCGGAAACCACGACAACGAGACGCGTGCGACGCGTTGTCACGGCGTTTTCTCTGCAGTAGTGCAGTATACACTACTACGAAACTGCGAAACACTAGCGTTGCGCATACGTATTTATTAGGAAGATATTTGAAATTATTTTAAATCACTGTAATTCAAGAAAATACCCCATTTGCTGTAACAGTCAAAAATTAAGATGCATAGAAATGATTCAATGATAACACTGTTTATGCAGCTGATACTATACTTGGAGGCATCGGAAAAGACGTTGTTCATGAGACTGCGAACACGGCCAAGAGCATCGGAACGTATAGATGAAGCAAATTGTACCTTGAGACTTCGCGTAGAAACATTTATGAAGCACAACCCGAGTATCTTCACTCTCTATAAATACAGGCTTGTCAAGGTTTGAAACTGATTTTATTTCTAACTAGATTTGTAAGCATGGTTATGAACACGACGAGTTAGAGATAAACTTCTATAACATGGCGCGCCCCACAATTCAAAACATTTGAAAGTATTTACAAGACTCACAACGCATGTGTGCGTACTGAGACGGCTCCCAAAACAAAAACAAATCAGTGATTTGTTGCTCGACTAGCGGCGTCATTAATTACTCATTATTATTAGTATGTCGCTGCACTAACATACTCTATGAAAATGACACGTGCGTTGTCGTACGCAGTCGGCTAGTTATGATTAGATGACCAACAAATCTGCCGGCCTGCTACTGAAGGTGAGTACTTACAACTACATACAAACTCTTTCATAAGGATGTGACTCAGGGCCGTAGCTAGGGGGAGGGGCATTGTGGGGCAATGCCCTACCTTAAAAATACCAAAAATAAGACAAATTATTATAATTAAATTGTTTGTTCCTAGTTTCAGAGTCATCTTATGATGTCAGATATACATGGTGATTGATTAGGAGCCCGTGTTTCGAGGGCAGATCAATTATGACATTTTTTTTACTTCCGACCTACCTGTAACCAATGCTGCCCTACCTCAAATTCGACTCTAGCTACAGCCCTTATGTGACTATACATTAAAATAGCAATATGGAGGGGCGCGCCATGTTAAAGTAGTTTATCTCTACTGGGATTGTAACGGAGGGCTTCAAAGAAAGAATTAAAGAAACACTGTTTATTTACGTAAAAAACGCCCATATATAAAACTGGTTGTTTACAAAAGCCAAAACAAAAACAAAAAAAATGTATAAACTGTTTTTACATAATTATATTCTGTTTCAGATTAATGCGGAGGAATCGACGGAAAAGGTCTTCAAAAATATAACGACCGCTATAGACGAACTATTGAGTCGACCAGAAATAGAACCGTCAAAACTGGGAAAACCAATACAAGTACAGTTATAAAATTTAAAATAGTTTATGTATAATTTGTTAGAACGTTGGTCGACCTGCGATATAGCTGTAACCAGAACTATAGGTACTGTCAAACATAAACAATAAAAAAACAATTATTTACTTATATATTTAAACTTTACGCAACTAAATTACAAAGGCGGACTTAATGCCTAGGCAATCTCTAACAATAATAATAATAATAAATCCGCAGGGCAGCTTGTGGCGAGCTGTTGGGCAGTAGCGACCCCACGGACCTGATCTCCCGGGAGAAGTCTTGTTCCTCATCTCTGGCTTGCCTTTCAATAAAGGCAAGCCAGGGATGAGGAACAGAGCTCCCACCTCTATCTTGCCTTAATTGGCCGGTTAGAGTGGAAACCCGCGAAAGCATTCGTGCTCGGGGTTAGGAAGTATTTCAGTAAGACGCTGGTAGGGATCTTGACCGTACTTCCGGGATTGTCCTGATAGCCGTGGAATACCTCTCCACTCCTCTAGCATATGTTGCCCCCTTGTTGCTACGTCACTTCGTGCTAGCGACTGTTTCAGGGGGCCCATTTAATAAGTGTGCAAGTCACCCCCTGCCATTTTATCCATGTATACAAACATTGGTCCGGCAGGGGCCATAGTCTTCATAGTTTCAGGTAACCAAGTCACTTTAGCAACCCATACCCATAGTCCAGTACTGTTAGTTTCCATGTCCTGTAATAGTCCTGCACCAACCGAGGGTTGTCCTTGGGTGCACTTGCATAGTGCAGCCAAAATGGCAGCGTTGCGGCGGCGCACCGCACCGTATCATGTGGCCTCTTCCTAACCCATTACTTACCGGCAGGCCCTCGCCAACAAGCCCATCGTGTGGGTGCTGGGTGGTCCAGGGGCCGGCAAAGGCGTGCAGTGTAACAAGATCATTGCAAAGTATGGTTTCATACATCTGTCGTCAGAAGACTTGCTAAGAGATGAAGTGAAGTCCGGTTCCAGAAGAGCGGCGACTCTTGCCTCTATTATGGATAGAGGTGAGCTCAAACTACTAAATAGTACCTGCGTTAAGTGTTTTTGCGGATTTGTGGTTATTCGGTCTTTTACTTGGTCGTAGCATGATGTTATATAGCCTATTATCTATTACTCATGAATCTGGTTATCATTAAGAATTCTCTTTGTAATGTTAAAGACGTTTTACAAAATAATTATGAATGTTTACACGGAAAATGCTTTTTTTTTCTTTGTCGGTCTACCTGCCTGTCCTTTTGTGTAAAATGAAATCCATTTCGCACTAGTGCTGTAATATAATGTTAGAGTACGTGTGCATAATACGCTGCATTACGTACCTTAAGGCGCGGGACAAATACAAGAGGCGTCGGGCGGAGGCGAGGCGCGGGCGTGGCGCGAGCGCTGCGCCGGTGCAGCGCAGAACAGGCGCGCTAACAGTGTCGGAAAGACGTGGCGCGGTCGAACACAGTGATACAATCAAATGCCACTACTAACTGCGGGTGCGCCGAGGGCGAGGAAGCGGCGCCCGCTCGACGCCCGCTCCACGCCCGCGCCCCGCCCGCGCCCCGCCGTCTCAGTATGTCTTGCGCCTCACCTCTTCTATACATTTTGTATGAAATATCAAAGAAGTGGCGTCGCACCCGCGCCTCGCCCGCGCCACGCCACCGCCCGACGCCTCTTGTATTTGTCCCGCGCCTAAAGCAGTGCAATAAAAGCCACTTTAAGAGCAAGTTTGTTGGAAAGTACATAAAGAAATGTCCAGTACACCTTGTAACTAACACGGTGTGAACTTTGGCTCGTTGCCTCTGATTATTTATTTGTTTAATTTCCAGGTGGCCTGGTACCCAACGATGTCGTCCTGGAGCTACTGAGAGAAGCCATTATGTGCAAAGCGGCTACAGCTAAGGGTTTCCTTGTAGATGGCTACCCTCGAGAAAAGAGTCAAGGCATAGCTTTTGAAGAAACCATCGCTCCTGTTACTGTGAGTATAAAAAAATGTTGACAATTCAGTATGCAACTGCTTAGGAGGCAATGCCACGCGCGAGTGATTTGACATCACTGACATCGGTGAAGGAAAACGTGAGGAAACCTGGACCTAAGTATTACTGTCCCACTCAAACCATGCCAGAGACATTTGAGGCGGGTTTGAAACTCTGACAGTACAACCCCACAGACCCGTGTGGAGTCGTAAGACCTTACTGCCCAGTCCCACACGATAAAGAAAGAAGTAGTGATTTGAAAAATAAGGTAGTGGACTTGTATAGCTATCGCGTTGCCCCCGTATTGTGATCTGCGCGCGAAAGGGACAGCCGCACTCCAGGCCAGTATCAGCCAAGAAAAATCGTCAAATGAATGTATCGTATTCATCCTCCAAAATTTAACTGATTCCAACATAACGGAAATGAAACATGAAAATCTATCTCTAATGGCGCATTTTCATTAGTCGATAGGGCCCGCATGCGGGGGATCCCCGCATGCGGTGTATCCCACATACCGTGATATCGATATGCGGGCCCTATCGACTAATGAAATTGCGCCATAATGAACACGGTTCCCCGAATGCGGGCCCTGTGGCATGCGTTCCAGAAATCTCTCGCAACCCGAATGCGGGCCCTATCGCCCCTATCGACTAATGAAATTGCGCCAGAACGCATGCCACAGGGCCCGCATTCGGGTAACCGTTTTCATTATGGCGCAATTTCATTCGTCGATAGGGCCCGCATGTCGATATCACGGTCGGTATAAAGCATGCGGGGAATCCCCGCATGCGGTGTAACGACTTGTAACTTTCATTGGTTGTTATCTCGCATGCGGGGAGTCCCCGCATGTTGTATAGCGAACGAGTTAACGACTAATGAAATTGCGCCATAAATTTCATCCAGATCCATGCAGACGTTCTGGCGTGATTGAGTAACAAACATCCATCCAAACGCATTTATTTATTATAAATTTATGCGTTTGGATGCATGTTTGTATTAAGATGTTCTAACCCAACAGTTCCGTGCGTTCAAGCGTTTTTGCCATACCTATTACTGGAATCAAAAGTAACAGCTCACATTAGGACCCATTAATTTAATAATATTTGCAATCCGTGGTGCTTGGCAATTTGGGCTTCTCCCAGTCCAGTTGCAAACGTCCCTTTGTGCCTATTGGCCTAGTTCTGTTCTGTCTCCTGCTTGTTTGGAGGGAAGTGGAAATTATATTTTTTTTTCTTACTCCTACGCTATTCTTTTCTGATTAATTTCGTTGCGGGACCCAAGACAGTTAATCGTTTTTCTGGGACTCGTCGAGCTTCATTGCCTCGGCGCTTTTCCGGTGGCCTCCACTGTTGATTCTGGCTTTCAGGAGTTGTAGTGGGTGGGAACAGTGTGGCGGGCTTGTCCCAATGTAACCCAACAGTTCCCTTATCACCGTCACATTACAGATTATTCTGTACCTGGAAGCATCATTAGAAACGATGACCAAGAGGATAAAAGGGCGCGGCGAAACCTCCGGCCGGGCTGATGATAACGAAGACACCATCAAGCTCCGCTTGAAGACCTTCCTCGACAACAACCAGAAGGTTCTAGACCAGTACCCCAACAAGATCGTCAGGGTTAGTGAAATATTCGGCAATATTCAGTTTTTCTTTTAAGGATGGGAAATCATCAAATGACTTTTTCCGCTCTGGGCGGAGCGGAAGGAAGTGTCAGACTTTGACTGACTAAAACCCATCCGTGTTCTATGTTTTATGGTATACTTAATAATAATAGTAATCTTTATTTATCAAAAAAACATACAGAGTTTGAAATACAGTTTGATATTTAGTTTAGAAATACATTTATTAGTTTATGTTGCAAAATCTGTTTCAGAGTCATCTTATGATGTCAGATATACATGGTGATTGATTAGGAGCCCGTGTTTCGAGGGCAGATCAATTATGACATTTTTTTTACTTCCGACCTACCTGTAACCAATGCTGCCCTACCTCAAATTCGACTCTAGCTACAGCCCTTATGTGACTATACATTAAAATAGCAATATGGAGGGGCGCGCCATGTTATAGTAGTTTATCTCTACTGGGATTGTAACGGAGGGCTTTAAAGAAAGAATTAAAGAAAAACTGTTTATTTACGTAAAAAAAAGCCCATATACAGGGTGTCCCATAACTCAACGTCAAGCCGAAACGGGGTGACAGGATTGATCATAACCATCACGAGAAAAATCTGAAAAAAAATCTATCCCATGCAGTTTGAAAATTATGAGCATTTTAAGAAAAGCCTAGAAATTTGATTAAAATGTACCATTTTTCGGTTATTGTGGTTATTCTTTTTTAGTTTTGTTCATTTGAACTTTGGAAATGTAATCCTAAATAACATTTCTAGAATCCCAATAAAAAATAATGACACAATTGCCTCAAGTTTCCGAGAATTGAGACTATTTGTTAAACTACGAATTTAAAATTACCCTTAAAAAAAATTTACTAGAGTGCCTTGGCAAGTGGCATTAAAAGTTGGCGCATTTAATCAGAATTCTAAAATGGTACAATACTTGTTAGTTCCATACAATATTTTTTTTTTTTTTTTTAGATTTTTTTTTTCAGATTTTTCTCGTGATGGTTTTGATCAATCCTGTCACCCCGTTTCGGCTTGACGTTAAGTTCTGGGACACCCTGTATAAATCTCGTTGTTTACAAAAGCCAAAACAAAAACAAAAAAAATATATAAACTGTTTTTACATACTTAAGTAATTATATTCTGTTTCAGATTAATGCGGAGGAATCGACGGAACAGGTCTTCAAAAATATAACGACCGCTATAGACGAACTATTGAGTCGACCAGAAATAAAACCGTCAAAACTGGGAAAACCAATACAAGTACAGTTATAAAATTTAAAATAGTTTATGTATAATTTGTTAGAACGTTGGTCGACCTGCGATATAGCTGTAACCAGAACTATAGGTACTGTCAAACATAAACAATAAAAAACAATTATTTACTTATATATTTAAACTTTACGCAACTAAATTACAAAGGCGGACTTAATGCCTAGGCAATCTCTAACAATAATAATAATAATAAACCCGCAGGGCAGCTTGTGGCGAGCTGTTGGGCAGTAGCGACCCCACGGACCTGATCTCCCGGGAGAAGTCTTGTTCCTCATCTCTGGCTTGCCTTTCAATAAAGGCAAGCCAGGGATGAGGAACAGAGCTCCCACCTCTATCTTGCCTTAATTGGCCGGTTAGAGTGGAAACCCGCGAAAGCATTCGTGCTCGGGGTTAGGAAGTATTTCAGTAAGACGCTGGTAGGGATCTTGACCGTACTTCCGGGATTGTCCTGATAGCCGTGGAATACCTCTTCACTCCTCTAGCATATGTTGCCCCCTTGTTGCTACGTCACTTTGTGCTAGCGACTGTTTCAGGGGGCCCATTTAATAAGTGTGCAAGTCACCCCCTGCCATTTTATCCATGTATACAAACATTGGTCCGGCAGGGGCCATAGTCTTCATAGTTTCAGGTAACCAAGTCACTTTAGCAACCCATACCCATAGTCCAGTACTGTTAGTTTCCATGTCCTGTAATAGTCCTGCACCAACCGAGGGTTGTCCTTGGGTGCACTTGCATATTGCAGCCAAAATGGCAGCGTTGCGGCGGCGCACCGCACCGTATCATGTGGCCTCTTCCTAACCCATTACTTACCGGCAGGCCCTCGCCAACAAGCCCATCGTGTGGGTGCTGGGTGGTCCAGGGGCCGGCAAAGGCGTGCAGTGTAACAAGATCATTGCAACGTATGGTTTCATACATCTGTCGTCAGGAGACTTGCTAAGAGATGAAGTGAAGTCCGGTTCCAGAAGAGCGGCGACTCTTGCCTCTATTATGGAAAGAGGTGAGCTCAAACTACTAAATAGTACCTGCGTTAAATGTTTTTGCGGATTTGTGGTTATTCGGTCTTTTACTTGGTCGTAGCATGATGTTATATAGCCTATTATCTATTACTCATGAATCTGGTTATCATTAAGAATTCACTTTATAATGTTAAAGACGTTTTACAAAATAATTATGAATGTTTACACGGAAAATGCTTTTTTTTTTCTTTGTCGGTCTACCTGCCTGTCCTTTTGTGTAAAATGAAATCCATTTTCGCACTAGTGCTGTAATATAATGTTAGAGTACGTGTGCATAATACGCTGCATTACGTACCTTAAGGCGCGGGACAAATACAAGAGGCGTCGGGCGGAGGCGAGGCGCGGGCGTGGCGCGAGCGCTGCGCCGGTGCAGCGCAGAACAGGCGCGCTAACGGTGTCGGAAAGACGTGGCGCGGTCAAACACAATGGTACAATCAAATGCCACTACTAACTGCGGGTGCGCCGAGGGCGAGGAAGCGGCGCCCGCTCGACGCCCGCGCCCCGCCGTCTCAGTATGTCTTGCGGCTCACCTCTTCTATAGATTTTGTATGAAATATCAAAGAAGTGGCGTCGCACCCGCGCCTCGCCCGCGCCACGCCACCGCCCGACCCCTCTTGTATTTGTCCCGCGCCCAGTGCAATAAAAGCCACTTTAAGAGCAAGTTTGTTGGAAAGTACATAAAGAAATGTCCAGTACACCTTGTAACTAACACGGTGTGAACTTTGGCTCGTTGCCTCTGATTATTTATTTGTTTAATTTCCAGGTGGCCTGGTACCCAACGATGTCGTCCTGGAGCTACTGAGAGAAGCCATTTTATGCAAAGCGGCTACAGCTAAGGGTTTCCTTGTAGATGGCTACCCTCGAGAAAAGAGTCAAGGCATCGCTTTTGAAGAAACCATCGCTCCTGTTACTGTGAGTATAAAAAAATGTTGACAATTCAGTATGCAACTGCTTAGGAGGCAATGCCACGCGCGAGTGATTTGACATCACTGACATCGGTGAAGGAAAACATCGTGAGGAAACCTGGACTTATATTAACCTAAGTAGGTATTACTGTCCCACTCAAACCATGCCAGAGACATTTGAGGCGGGTTTGAAACTCTGACAGTACAACCCCACAGACCCGTGTGGAGTCGTGAGACCTTACTGCCCACACGATAAAGAAAGAAGTAGTGATTTGAAAAATAAGGTACTTAGTGGACTTGTATAGCTGTCGCGTTGCCCCCGTATTGTGATCTGCGCGCGAAAGGGACAGCCGCACTCCAGGCCAATATCAGCCAAGAAAAATCGTCAAATGAATGTATCGTATTCATCCTCCAAAATTTTACTGATTCCAACATAACGGAAATGGAACATGAAAATCTATCTCTAATGGCGCATTTTCATTAGTCGATAGGGCCCGCATGCGGGGGATCCCCGCATGCGGTGTATCCCACATACCGTGATATCGATATGCGGGCCCTATCGACTAATGAAATTGCGCCATAATGAACACGGTTCCCCGAATGCGGGCCC
The DNA here is from genome assembly GCA_949316365.1 of Hoplodrina blanda. Classification (NCBI taxonomy): domain Eukaryota; kingdom Metazoa; phylum Arthropoda; class Insecta; order Lepidoptera; family Noctuidae; genus Hoplodrina; species Hoplodrina blanda. The sequence continues at coordinate 16,186,064 of OX438581.1, forward strand.
TGTGGCATGCGTTCCAGAAATCTCTCGCACCCCGAATGCGGGCCCTATCGCCCCTATCGACTAATGAAATTGCGCCAGAACGCATGCCACAGGGCCCGCATTCGGGTAACCGTTTTCATTATGGCGCAATTTCATTCGTCGATAGGGCCCGCATGTCGATATCACGGTCGGTATAAAGCATGCGGGGAATCCCCGCATGCGGTGTAACGACTTGTAACTTTCATTGGTTGTTATCTCGCATGCGGGGAGTCCCCGCATGTTGTATAGCGGACGAGTTAACGACTAATGAAATTGCGCCATAAATTTCATCCAGATCCGTGCAGACGTTCTGGCGTGATTGAGTAACAAACATCCATCCAAACGCATTTATTTATTATAAATTTATGCGTTTGGATGCATGTTTGTAATAAGATGTTCTAACCCAACAGTTCAGATTCAGATTCAGATTCAGATTCATTTAATCACATTTAAATAGAGTAAATTACATTCGATGTTTAAATAATGTTATATTGTCGTCTTAAGTTCTATTTAGCCTATGGTAGGGCACGTGATATATAGCAAAATACAATTCGTTCTAGTCAATGATAATATTCTAGTCAATATACATATTATTATCCAAGTCAATGACATTATTGAGATATTATGTCAACTTACTTGTAATATTGAATATTGTCAAAATTTTAATTACTTAACCTTGATTCTGAAACCAGTCATTTACTGAGTAAATCATCTTTTTTAGAAGTATTTCTTTCAGTTTTCGCTTGAATTTTGGTAAAGGAAGATCTTGAACATCAATTGGTAATCTATTAAAGATTTTTACACACATAGCAGAACAGTTTTTTTTGCACATTGCTGTTTTTGGCATACAATCTAATACAAGTCGCTGTCCTTGTCTTGCATTACGAGGATATATCTTATCTCTCTGATAGATATCCTGGGCTTTCAGAAATAGGCTACGGTTGGATTTCACAAATAAACAAATTTCAAAAATGTACATACATGGTAGTGGTAATATTTTTAGTTCAGTAAAATGAGGTTTACAGGACTCATGTGGGGGGATGCCCACAATAGCTCTTATGCAGCGCTTTTGAGACAGAAATGCCCTATAGCAGTCTGTAGAATTTCCCCATAATATTAGCCCGTATCGTAATACCGAAGCAACGTACCCATGATATGCTAGTAGAACAGTCTGCTGAGTTGCTGTATTTCTCAGTCTATTCAGAACATACACAAAAGTGTTAATTTTCTTACATACTTCGTGAACATGCGCTTTCCAGTCCAGGTACTTGTCCATAGTCAGACCTAAGAATCTTACATTGGCGGATTCGTTAATTTTTGTGCCTTCATACAAAATATTTCTTGGGACAACCTGTGATCCTCGGGTTTGGAATTGCATAAAGGTTGTCTTGCTGATATTCACCTGTAAGTTATTTTTTACTAACCATTCTATGACTAGTTCAACTGTTTTATTAATTTCAATGTCAAAGTTATTATTAATTTTATTGTCACATGTTAATATTATAGAAATGTCATCAGCGAATAATATTGATTTATTAGAGATAATGTCAGGCAGGTCATTTATGTATACTATAAAGAAAAAGGCTCCCAGGACGCTTCCTTGGGGTACGCCGTATTTGTTTACCATATACTTAGACCTTGATTGTTTTACTGCTGTGTTTTCCTCAACGGATATTTCCACACATTGTTCACGGTTATCCATATAATTTTTTATCCATTCTAAGGCCGGCCCTCTGATACCATAGTTTTCTAACTTTTCTAGTAGTAGATTATGAGAGACAAAGTCAAACGCTTTAGTCATGTCAAAAAATACTACCATTGTTTGCATTTTTTTGTCAACACTTTTTAAGATATTATTCACTAGATCAACTGCAGCAAGGGTCGTTGATTTTCCCTTTTGGAAGCCGTATTGTTCCTTTTTAATCAATTGGAATTTATCAAAATATGATGTTAGCCGATTAAGCATAGCCTTTTCAAATATTTTTGCTATAATCGGAATTAAGGTTATCGGTCTATAATTACTTATTTCTGTTTTATCTCCTTTTCAACCGACTTCAAAAAGGAGGAGGTTCTTAATTCGGCGCGTATGTTTTTTTTTTTTTTTTTTGTATGTATGTTACCTGATTTCTCAGCCAATTATGAATCGATTTGGATGATTCTTTTTTTGTTTGAAAGAGTATACTTCCGAATAGGTTCCATAGAAATATTGTCATGATCTGATGATGAACTTCGGAGATATGGAATGGTACTCCTTATAGGATCACAGCAGAACCGTCGTAACAAGAAAAATTGCTTTGTTTATACGTGTAGTCGATGACTAGCTGAAGGAAAAAAGGGAGGGGGTACGTCAACCCCCCTCCTACCACTTTCCAAAATTAAATATATCGTGTGAGGTATCGTTTGAAAGGGCTTTTTGTAAGGATTTCAAACACAGCACTAAAAAGTGAAAAATAAAAAGCTTTTTTACAAAAAAAGATAACCGCCTTCAAAAACTACAAAATAAAAAATAACTTTAGTTTTGGAAGTCGGTGGCAATACTTACCTACATAACAAAAACAAAACCAAAGCCACCGACTTCCAAAACTAAAGTTATTTTTTATTTTGTAGTTTTTGAAGGCGGTTATCTTTTTTTGTAAAAAACCTTTTTTTTTATGTAAAGGTTTAACTACGGACTTTTTTAATCGTGATGGGAATTGTCCTTGTTCAAAAGATAAATTTATTAGGTAAGTTAATACAGGGACAATCATGCGGATGCATTTTTTTACTATCTCCGTTGCAATTCCATCATAGCCGACAGAACTTGTGTTGTTCAAGGACATAATAATATTTCTAACTTCGATGTTATCTATCGGTGTGAGAAATATACTACTATTTGCACGGTTCTTATTAGTATTCTGTAGCTTACCCCTATCGCTGTTTGTTAGTTGTGTTAAATAGTTATTGATTTTGTCAGCTATTTCGCAAGGGTCAGTTATTATGCCTTCGTCCGTTTTCATTTCACTTATATATTCCTGATTTACGTAATTTACGTTACAACCCCTATTTTCGTTAATTATATTCCAAGCTGCTTTACACACATTTTTAGACTTGTTTATGAAATTCTCATTAGATAGTTTTTGAGACTTAAATATACAGCGACGTAACAATTTTGTATATCTATAGTATGTAGCTTTATTTTCCTTTGTCGGTTTACTGTAGAACTTAAAACGCAACTGTCGTTTTGTTTTACAGCTAAGACGTAGTCCTTTGGTAATCCACTTTATATTATGGTGTTTTGTAATGATTAGTTTTCTATTTTTTGGAAAACACAAATCATAGAAAAGACACATGTCATCATAAAAATCGTTAAAGGCTGTATTTAGGTCAGATTGTTTATATACACTGTCAAAGGATAAGCTCTGTAGAATTTTACGAAATTTCTGAATATTTTCTGGACAATAGTCTCTCTTTGTAATATAATATTTAGTCGCCTGGAATATTTTGCTTTTTATTGACAAGAATAGCATCTGCGCTGTCTCGTGGTCGGAGAGTCCCAGTCTTAATATTTTTGCTGTTTTCACGTTGCTAATTATGTGGTATATACACGCATTTAGTCTTGTGGGTTCATTAATGTGTAATGTCAAGTCATAGTTATGTATTATGTCATTTAAATGTCTTACAGCATTACATTCCTTGAGAGTATTAATATTAATGTCACCAGTGAGTATTATTTTGTGTCGGCTATATTTACTGTTAAATAATAATTTATATAGTAATGTGTCAAGATGCTTTAAAAATAGGTCTACCTTTGATTGAGGGGTCCGATAAATGCATATTATTACTAGTTCAGTACAGTTCCGTGCGTTCAAGCGTTTTTGCCATACCTATTACTGGAATCAAAAGTAACAGCTCACATTAGGACCCATTAATTTAATAATAATTGCAATCCGTGGTGCTTGGCAATCTGGGCTTCTCCCAGTTGCAAACGTCCCTTTGTGCCTATTGGCCTAGTTCTGTTCTGTCTCCTGCTTGTTTGGAGGGAAGTGGAAATTATATTTTTTTTTCTTACTCCTACGCTATTCTTTTCTGATTAATTTCGTTGCGGGACCCAAGACAGTTAATCGTTTTTCTGGGACTCGTCGAGCTTCATTGCCTCGGCGCTTTTCTGGTGGCCTCCACTGTTGATTCTGGCTTTCAGGAGTTGCAGTGGGTGGGAACAGTGTGGCGGGCTTGTCCCAATGTAACCCAACAGTTCCCTTATCACCGTCACATTACAGATTATTCTGTACCTGGAAGCATCATTAGAAACGATGACCAAGAGGATAAAAGGGCGCGGCGAAACCTCCGGCCGGGCTGATGATAACGAAGACACCATCAAGCTCCGCTTGAAGACCTTCCTCGACAACAACCAGAAGGTTCTAGATCAGTACCCCAACAAGATCGTCAGGGTTAGTGAAATATTCGGCAATATTCAGTTTTTTTTTTAAGGATGGGAAATCATCAAATGACTTTTTCCGCTCTGGGCGGAGCGGAAGGAAGTGTCAGACTTTGACTGACTGAAATCCATCCGTGTTCTATGTTTTATGGTATACTTAATAATAATAGTAATCTTTATTTATCAAAAAAACATACAGAGTTTGAAATACAGTTTGATATTTAGTTTAGAAATACATTTATTAGTTTATGTTGCAAAATCTGTACAAGAATAATACTCTACCTCTTAATAGGGCAATAACCAACAAAAAACTTATCTCAAGTGGCCTGTGTCATTCTACTGTATGGTAAACAAGAGTGAAATAGTGTGTTGTGTGTGTGTGAGTGGTGTATGTGTACTTGACTTCTATGTGGAAGAAGTGGCAGACGCTAGGGTCAAAAAATGATGATATTCAGCTGCATCCGGTTAGATTAGACACTGTTTTTTTTCCGGTTAGATTAGAAATTTCTGATGGATAAACCCAATACTACTTTGCCCGACCTGGGAATCGAATCCAAGACCTCATGCTCAGCAGTCGACTTTGCGACCACTAGACCAGAGAGGCAGTCCTCCTTGTATCAGTATTTGTATCTCTTTTCATTTGCAGATAAACGCAGAAGCTGATAAGGAGGCGGTCTTCAAACAGGTGCAGGAGGCGCTTGACCCAATCATAGCAGCCCGTAAATAAATGCACAACTTACCATTTTATATACTCTGTACATACGCCTCTAATCTACATTTATTTTAAACATCATTAACTAAATACCTGTGTTTTTATTTTATTACTAGCGGACCGCCCCGGCTTCGCACGGGTACACTTTTCGGCGATATTTCGTGACGGCTGACTATGACTATGAATTTTGTCGAGCTTGACCTTAAGCTGCGTTTATATACTTAATAGTAGGGGAGCCCAAGATGCTAAATTTGGATTTACTCCAGCGTTGTGGGAACCTTTTGGATTGTGAATATTAGATGCTAAAAAGTAAAAATAGTTACAGATAGGACCCTTTCACTGGTGGAGGAAGCGCATAAGTAAATATTTAAAAAAATAAAAAAAAAAAATCACGAACCACTAATCGAGCGTGTCCGAAATTAATAGTGTATGCGCCCCACGTGTTTTTAATAACCAAAGAATATTAATCTGCCGGTTTGCATGGTAGGGGTGGCCGTACGAAGGGGCTGAAAATGGTTACAAATGGAAGAAAAAAATATGACATTGAAATACTAGAGCGCGTCAAATTAATATACAGACAGTTCAGCTTGATGTCCTTGTCGTGCTGACCCTTAATCTGACAATTATGTGCAGGGACTTCTTTAATCTGATGGTTTGAAACGCGCGGCCCTATATACAGGGCTCATAATTATATGGTGGAGGTACTTAACAGGGTGCTAGGTATCCCCCCTTATATTAATCTGCCGCGCTCGAGTAAATCCAGAAATCCCTTCCTGGCCTCCCCAACTATAACCTTTCAGCTTTCCCACGCGTGGCGACAGGCGGGGCAGGTTAAGTAAAACACAGCCTTAGCTTTATGCCATTCAGTGTTGTTGGTACAACCAATAACAGAGACGAGAATATCGCTTCTATATAATTATGCAATATTTTGTGAGTGGTCCGGTCCTCCAATGTCAAAGACATTTAGAAGTTACAAATATAGAAACAAATTATCTGTTAAATCGCTATTTTTTGTATTAAAACGCATATTATTTGGCGCCAAATGAAACGCATCCAAATGCGTGCTATTTGGCGGCCATTTTGTGTCCATGTTGGCAGCGAGTTACTGATGTTTTTTAGTTATATCGGGTCCAACTCTCTTTCATAGATCACAAATCACATTTGAGAAGTAAATGTGACTGGCTACGTCACTGTCAGCTGCAGGACTACTTGTCAGTATACGTCACACGGAAAAATATAAATTGTTGGTGTCGCCTCTCGTTTTTAGAGCATTACTATAATTATATTATAGTAATGCTCTGTAGGGTATAAGTATTACATTCCTCGCATCACACGGACCTCGTACGAACCTACGAACGACATGAAATAATATTAACAAACATAACCCCATCCAGGATAAAATACTTGTTCACTTTTCAAACTCAATAAAATTTACAAAGAAATGTCATCACCTGGCCTCTACCCAGTTGTGCGAGCTATACGTAGGCAAGATTCTTTAACTTCATATGAACAGTTCCTAAAATACTCGGCTGAAGAACAATCGAAAACCAAAAAATCACAGGTTCCCGAAATCCTAAAGAATGGATCAAGAACCTTGTCCTGGATGCGAAGAGTCAGTCACTGATAAGTTGGACTTTGATGGATGCCCTTTAACGCACGGAGCTGTACAATGCTTGACTTACAAACAAAAGGTTTGTAAAACGCGTACAAAATATTAGGCGTTCACTTTAAGTTGGCTGCTACCTCCTTCCCGCTTCCCCATGCCTCAAGTCAGAGTCGCTCAGTAGGTATAGATAGCAAATTCATAATTACACTTCCGTGTTTTTTGTGAATCTCTTGGTAGTACATAAGTATGTGTTTTAAAAAAAATTTTGTTATCTGTTAAAAGGATGATTGACGAAAGAGGATTGTTTGTAGATATTGTAATTATAAAAGGTAAAATGAGAAATGAAAGGGAAAATACTCGTATCAATTTTATTGGTTATTGTTACAAGACTAAACAAAATAAAACATAATATCTTATTATAAGAACATAATATCATATTAATTAATGCAATTAGATTATATTAATAAGCATGCACACAGAAACTGTTAGAAAGCGGACCATGTTAGTTGACCGGTCAAGTAAAACTCTTTATCATTCTCCAGTCAAAATATGACTACCAATTAATGCCTATAATATGGATAATGGGTGGACCAGGCAGTGGCAAGACGACCGTGTGCAAGAGGATCGTGTCGACGTACGAATTAGTTTACGTGTCGGTTGGACAAGTGCTACGAGATGAGATGGCGAAGGGTTCTACCAGCGCCAGTGGCTTCAACTCTGATATGAGCAAAGGTACAGTGTCTAAAATAATACCAGCCTATTTTTATCTCACACTGCCTCATTGGTCTAGTGGTCGCATTGGTGACTGCTGAGCATGAGGTATTATTAAAGTGTTATTGGGTTTTTCCGTCAGGCATTTCTCAGTAGCAACCTTGCAAATCTAGATTTGTGCCCGGTTGATGGTAATAGGCTTGCCCCCTATTATGTATGGGACTTAAACATAACTGGCGAAATGTGGGTGGACCTCTGCCTAAACCTTCGGTGATTATAGACAAAATATTTGTTTACATTTTGCAGGTGAGCTCGCCCCTAACGACTTGGTGATACCTTTACTAAAGGACACGATCGAAAGGCATGCCGCGGAGGGGGCACGCGGCTTCATCGTGAAAGGCTACCCCCGTGAAGAGAGACAGGGCGTGGAGTTCGAGCGAGATGTGGGAGAAGCTTCTGTAAGTCCTTGACGTTAAAATCTTACAATCAACGTTATCATTTTAGTAGCAAGGCGTCCATTGCTGGGCTTAGACCTCCTTCAAGCGTCGCCACATCGACCTATGCACATTTCCTATGCACTTTGCGGATACCCAAAATCTTAATCAGGTCATTGGTGCCCCTTGTGGAAGGCTTTGTCACAGAACATAAGGGCGTTAATCAGCACTGCGATTTTAGAAAACCTCAACTTAGCGTGTTGTCCCTTTCATTCATGATATGCATGGTATATTGTATCCGTCATACTTACACACAAGTAATAACTTGTAGTCGATACTAGAAAAGAAGATTACATCTTTACCGCTTTCAGCTTGGGAGTATTTCGAAGACCAAGTTTCAGACGCTGCTTTTGAATTAGGAGACCCACGCTTTAGGCTGACTCCACATTAGGCGTGCGCGTTCCTCGGGTGTATGAGTAGCGCGGGCGCTGCGTGCGCGCTGCGAGCGTGCTGCGTGAGCGTCGCGTTTTGCTGCCCTGCGGCGTGTGTGGAGAGTGCATGCGGCGCGCACGCGGCTCTCGCGTCGCGTTCTTACCTCTTCGACCGCTATCCCCGCCGCCAAAACAGCAACGCGACGTGAGCTAACACGGCACTGTCCAAATTGTCACTAACTTGACTGAACGGGGATCAAACGCCAAGGCGATCACCGCTTGCGCGCCGCGCGCTCGCGACGCGCCCGTCACACGGCGGCAACACGCGACGTTTATGCAACGCGCTCGCGGCGCGCACGCGGCGCTCGCGTCGCTCACTCGCCCGAGAAACGCGCACGTCTAATGTGGGGGACGCCTTAGACGAAAATTTGAAATAAGGAAATCTAGCTTCTGATGCTGCTTCTAGATTAGAAGACCCTAGCTTCAGGCGTTGCGTTAACATTAGGATAGCCTAACTTTAGATACGCTGTCTTCATTTTGGCTGTATTTAATTAGATAGTATTTGAAATACTTTTTTAATCGTTGTGCTAGATGCATAGAAATGATCCAATCATGTTTATGACACCGTTTATGCAGATGATAATATACTTGGAGGCATCGGAAGACACGTTGTTGACAAGGCTGCGAGCGCGGGAGAAAGAACCGGACCGTTTAGATGAAAGCCCTAGTACTTTGAAAATCCGCGTAGAAACATTTATGAAGCACAACCCAAGTATTTTAGAACTTTATAAAGACAGGCTTGTTAAGGTTTGAATTTGTTTTATTTCTATTTAGATTTGCAAGCTCTGTAAGCATGTTTAGAGGTATGAGAAAGAGGGTATAAAGCCAGTCATCCTCAGTTGAAATGGGAGGATCCTCCGACCAGACGGGTGTTATGTCTGGTGGGCTACTGCCCGACGGTTGTTGTCTGGATTTTGTATACAACCTTAATTTTAATTTGATACAAATCTTTCAGGGGGTGAATGTACTCATGAATATGAACAACTTTTATTAAGGGACATAGTACGAAATGTGAAAAAAAAAAACAGCTGATCCATACATTTTGATCGTAATGTAGTACATTATTGTATGGATCAGCTGTTTTTTTTTTCACATTTCGTACTATGTCCCTTAATAAAAGTTGTTCATATTCATGAGTACATTCACCCCCTGAAAGATTTGTATCAAATTAAAATTAAGGTTGTATATGCTAATGTCGCGGCAAACTCTGATAGCGCGATGTAGGAATTGCCTGTTGTAGTTCGCACGCTGCGCGATAGATGTAGCTACATATGTTACACAACGTGTTACTCTGTAACTCAGTTATACAAGGTACAGTGTTGCATCCTCGTCAATTTCAGGAGTTTGTCATAAACACCTGGTCAGTAAATAATGACTTGTTTGACATAAAGATTATAAATGTATTTCAGAATACTCCTGTTTTAAATAACAGAATGGACCTGTTATGCAGTAGACAGTGTCGCACGACTATATCACTGTGTGCGAGCAGGTTCATCGCCCCACCTGCCTAAACCCAGTGGCAGAATGGCTAGTTCGAATTTTATTCGGAAATCAACAATTTTTTTTACCTATCACTATCACTACATATTATAAAACAAAGTCGCTTTCCCTGTCTGTCTGTCTGTCTGTCCCTATATATGCTTAGATCTTTAAAACTACGTAACGGATTTTGATGCGGTTTTTTTAATAGATAGAGTGATTCAAGAGGAAGGTTTATATGTATGTATAATACATGCACCCGTGCGAAGCCGGGGCGGGTCGAAGCACACCTGGAATCAATAAAAAATTGTATATTCTGTTTCAGATCAACGCAGAGGAACCACCAGACAAGGTCTTCAGCGATGTAATGACCGTTATGGACCAGCTAATAAGTCGACCAGAACCCAAACCAGAAGCTGTATAACCCTTGTGAGAAAAATTAAATGCCAAGACTACCTAAAACCCCAAAGAATTAAATAAATAAGTTTACACCATAAACAACATGTTTTTTTAAGACTATTTCTAACATAGTAAGTACAGGCTATTTAAGTGCCTGGCGCGGTTCCAGCCCTCATAAAAGGATGCAGACACAGCCACTGGAAATCGGTCAATTTAGATGTGGACTCAATCACGCGTATCGCATTATCGCATCTAGACTAAACCGATTTTAATGAAACTATAGCTTGAAAAGGTATTTATAAGGCAGAGGTGAGTGGCAATGTAGGGACGGGTCGCCCTAGGAAGACCTACACTGACCTTATTGGTGGGGTTATTTAGAAAGGTCAGTTGCTACTCGTACCCGGCGTGCTTGTATGACGAGATGTATGAACGTGGATGAGGCGAAAGGAGAATGTAAGGATCGTAGCAGGTGGCGTTCTGTGGTTTCTGCCTACCCTTTGGGAAAAAGGCGTGAGTTTATGTACCTATGCTTGAAAGTATATTAGATTTGATTAAAACCTGGTTTTTAAAAATTTAATTCCTCTTTTTAACCTATGGGATTACCCATAACTTCAAAATGTAGGAACAAAATATTTGTCAAAACGTATCGCTGTATCTGCCATTTTTAGTATTAAAACGCATCCAAATGCGTACTTTTTGGCGCCAAATGTAACGCATTCAAATGCGTACTTTTTGGCGGCCATTTTGTATCTATTGGCAGTTTTTTTCATGTGTTAAATTATTTTTTGGGTTATGTTTAGTCGTGGCCCGTGTTGCTCTATGGTTTGAACCATCTCTCTTTTTCATTTATCACATTTGAGAAGTAATTTGTGACTGGCTACGTCACTGTCAGCTGTAGGACTGTTAGGACTACTTTATTACTATACTCTATGCTTGTCAGTATACGTCACACGGAAAATTATAAATTGTTGGTGTCGCCTCTCGTTTTTAGAGCATTACTATAATTATATTATAGTAATGCTCTGTAGGGTATAAATATTACATTCCTCGCATCACACGGACCTCGCACAAACCTACGATTGACATGAAATAATATTAACAAACATAACCCCATCCAGGATAAAATACTAGTTCAATTTTCAAACTCAATAAAATTTACAAAGAAATGTCATCACCTGGCCTCTACCCAGTTGTGCGAGCTATACGTAGGCAAGATTCTTTAACTGCATATGAACAATTCCTGAAATACACGGCAGAAGAACAATCTATAATCAAAAAATCACAACTTCCCAAAATCATAAAGAATGGATCAAAAACCTGGTCCTGGATGCGAAGAGCCAGTCACAGATAAGTTGCCTTTACAGAGCAGTCCTGGACAATGCTTGACTAACAATGAAAAGGTTTGTAAAACGCGTAAAAATAGCTACATATGCGTACTTACTAACTTACTAAGACGCTTTGCACATGGAGCAAATTAAGTTGAGGCAACTATCAACACTTTTTACAGTTTCCTGTAAAAAGTTAATAGTTGCTATAACGTTTACGGTTGCCGCAACTTGATGGCAATCTGTGAGCTACTTTCATAGCCGAGTTGCTTAACCTACGCAGCGATCAGCGTTAACGACAATGCGCGACTCAAAGTTATATACGAAACTACTAATAAACCTATTTTGATGAAATTTCGATGGAATCAATCTGAAAGTACAGTCGCGGTTATAAGTGGAGTAGCAATCTACAAAGCAAATCGATTGACACTTTGGTTAAACTTACGACCTTTCGACGTCGTGTGCGAATTTTAAGGTGTACGTAGGTACTGTGGACATTATATAATCTAAGGTACTGTGTTATTACGTTCAAAAGTGCCTTATAATGGCCTAATTAAATAAATGATTTGACTTTGACTTTAACTTTGAATACTTACATCACTTATACTCACAGATGTAGGTATGGCCTGTACCCCATGTTCACAGCAATTTAAACCTTATATAATATGCTACTGCACTTATGACCGCGACTGTACCTTCCTTTCAAATAAACAATTCTTTCTCCTTTTTTTTGAAGGCGAAGTTTAAAGAGCAGTAACTTTGTCAGAAGGTTGAAACTACACGTATGTAACTTCGAGTTGATTGAATTTGAGATTATTTGTTGCCGATTGAATTGTCGCTACGTAACTTAGTAGAAGTTCTTTGTTTTCATTCTCCAGCCAAAATATGACTACAAAGCAATGCCTATAATATGGGTAATGGGTGGACCAGGCAGTGGCAAGACGACCGTGTGCAAGAGCATCGTATCGACGTACGAATTAGTTTACGTGTCAGTTGGACAAGTGCTACGAGATGAGATGGCGAAGGGTTCTACCAGCGCCAGTGGTTTAAAGTCTGTTATGGGCAAAGGTACAGTTTCTAAAATATTACTATTTGCCCCACTGCAGAACGAATTCTCAAGGAATTTCTCAGTAGCAGCCTCGGAGTCTGGATTTTGTGCCCGGTTGATGGCAGAAGGCTCGCCTCTATTACACGGGACTTAAATATAACTGGTGAAATGTGGGGTACTAATGGGTACACCTCTGCCTGAGCTTTCGGGGATTACAGGCGTGATGTTATGTTATATTATGCAGAACGAAGGCCTCACATACAGAGAAGACACGAGCACTGATCACCACGCCTGCTCAAGGCAGATTGGCGATATCAGATTTATTTTAATTATAAGTACAGGTTTTTTCACGATGTTTTCCCTCACCGATGTCAGTGATGTCCAAGATAAACTTAGTAAGTGATGGATGCCCGGTATCGAATCTGCAACACACCTACACAGATACATTTTCTAGATCATTAATATCATGTGTTTACGTAGAAATGCTTAGTACAAATGTCTATGATCTGCTCATCTGATTAGTCCTTCAAAACTAACCAATCGATTTTGATGTACTTTTCGCCATAATTAATGGAATTAATTTCTGAAGGTTTATGTCTATTAACTTATATGTGACATGCCGCCATAGCAGTTCGGAGACCACACCCGTGGGAAGCCAGGGCGGTCTGCTAGTTTAATATAAAGTCCGTAGAAGTAGGTAATATTGCGCCAATTTCTGCCAATAATATAAAACATTCCGTTTTGTTCTAAAAATCTTGTTAAGATACGCAGGCATATGCTCAAATAATCTTTTACATTTTGCAGGTGTGCTCGCCCCTAAAGACTTTGTGATAACTTTACTAAAGGACACGATCGAAAGGCATGCTGCGGAGGGGGCACGCGGTTTCATCGTGAAAGGCTACCCTCGTGAAGAGAGACAGGGCGTGGAGTTCGAGCGAGATGTGGGACAAGCTTCTGTAAGTACTTGACGTTGAAATAAGGGACTGACCTACAAACAACGTCAAAATTTTAGTAGCTAGGGGACCATTGTTGGACATAGGCCTGCTCTGAGCATCGCCACATCGACCGGTCTTGTCCCGTTTGCATCCAGCAGATACCTTGATCCAGATCTTCACCACGTCATTAGTGCCCCTTGTGGAAGGCTGTCTCACAGTACCAACTCACTTCTTAACTAGGTAAGTACTTTGTTGATTAGGTAGGTATTTCAAATTATTTTTATATCGTTGTGACTCAAGAAAATACCTCATTATGCTAACACAACGAAATATTAAGATGCCTAGAAATGATCCAATAATGTTTATGCAGATGATAATATACTTGGAGGCATCGGAAGGCACGTTGTTGTCAAGGCTGCAAGCACGGAAGAAAGCACCGGACCGTATAGATGAAAGCCCTAGTACCTTGAAAATCCGGATAGGAACATTTATGAAGCACAACCCAAGTATTTTAGAACTTTATAAGAACAGGCTTGTCAAGGTTTGAAACTGTTTTTATTTCTATTTAGATTTGCAAGATCTGTAATCATGTTACACGACGTGTTACCCTCTAACGTGAGTTAAAGATATGGTCAGATAGGGAGTCGGTTTATATCTCTAGTATTCAGCTTCATCCTGCTAGACTAGAAGCCAATCGCAACGTAGATGGGATTTACTGAAATAAAGCTGATGAGATTTTGTTTGTTTGTTTAAAAAGATAATCTTTGGAGCTACCAGTCGGATAGGAAAAATCATTTCGTATATGATAGCCCGATTCAAGAGGAATAAGTATAGACATATATTATCACGCTATAGCCCATGGGAGCGGAGCAGTAACCAAAGAAGTATCTTCACGCTGGTGTAAATACCACTTAAGGAGAAGGTTCTTATGAAAGTAAAATTAAAAAAGGAATTGAAAATAAAATGGCAGTATGAAGTTTGCTGGGTTAGCTAGTAAATATAATATAGTACCTACAGATTTAACAAAGTTAACAAAAAAGTATAGATTCATCATCATCTGCCTAGCCTTTTCCCAACTATGTTGGGGTCGGCTTCCAGTCTAGCTGGATGCAGCTGAATACCAGTAATTTACATGGAGCGATTGCCTATCTGACCTCCACAACCCCGTAACTGGGTAATACGATACCCCTTGGTAGGACTGGCTGTCAGATTTTCGGGCTAAAAATAAAGTATAGAAAAAAAGTTAAAAAATCTTACCTGGAATTAATAAAGTATATTCTGTTTCAGATCAACGCAGAGGAACCACCAGACAAAGTGTTCAGCAATGTAATGACCGCTATGGACCAACTAATAAGTCGACCAACAACCAAACCACAAAGCCAACCCAAACCAAAAGTTGAACCGTTGAGAGAGGAATATTCAATGCCGATACTACCCAAATCCCCAAAGAATTATAAATAAATATGTTTTCAATCGAAACAAGACTTTTAGGCTATTTCTAACATATTATAGGCTAAAGGTGCAATGTTGATCGATGACATCGATGCAGCGTGGTGTCTGCAAGACGCGCAAATTATGCGTCGATCAAACATAGTCGATGGTGGTAATTAAACTACACATTTATCATCATCATAACAGACGATCGACGTCCACTGCTGGATATAGGCCTCCCCTATGACCTAGCCACAATGACCGGTCCTGCAATGCCCTCATCTAGTGCTTTCCCGCGACCTTCACCAGTGTGGCCCACCTCGTGAGGGGCCACACTACCATTTGGAATGGGCAATTAAATTCAAGTTTATTTGTCTTGTACTTATATGTGACGTTCAACAGTGCCTTTTATGGCCTAATAGAAATAGATGATTTGACTTTGACCTTGACTTTAACCTTGACCTTGACCTTGACATCCAAACTTAGTGAAAATAATACATTCGCAACAGGGTAACTCAGTTTATAAATTCAATTTATTGACGATTAACTTTTAACAAAACATTCGATCTTACTTTACTAGGAATAATATTTTAATATCCCAAAATAACAAAATACTTGTAATATGCTTAACTTCTACTTAAGTAGGCTTAAACAAAAACATCTCTTACGACGAAGAAAACTGGACATCACACAAATTAATGATCCAACAGAAGACTGGCCGACGGGTTTTTAAAAGCATATTTAATTCTACTGTCACACTTTTTAGTCAACCAATAGTAACATCTAACGCTAAGGTCTGAGGGCACGAATTCATGTAGCTTAGACAGATAATATATCCCCGAATACTCAAACGACTCTTTAAGACGATCTTAAATGTATCTCTGTCGCTACAATACACTTTAAACCAACAGAGATAGCATAACACTTAAAGGCGACTTGAAAATTTGGCAAGCGATACGACGCGATTAGCTGCGAGCCGCAGAATTAGATACTTAACACCGTTAACCAATAATTACAAGTCAAAGTCAAAGCATTTATTTCAATTAGGCCATTTAGAGACACTTTTGAATTGTCAAATGGATTAAATTGGTGAAAAAATGACAGCAAGGTATACTATTTCCATTCAAAATCTATTATTCAAAAAAAAAAATATCGCGTTTTGACAGCTCATGAAAAGTAATATCTATTGATTGGTGGTGTGGTGTTTAGAACCCAATTCTGCGCTACTCTTTGCCAATTGGTGCTAATTTCTGCATAAAGTAATCACAAATTTACACCAGATGGATTTGACAGCTGATTGAATCTGCACAGACTTTTAAAACTACACTCACATGCAAAAACATTAGGACACTCAGCAAAATTTAAAAGCAATTTCCTCGTAGACTGTTGATTCAATTTATTTAAAGTATGTTTATGAAGATTTATACGCATACTTTAAATATATTGAATCCGAACTCAACCAGGAAACTGCTATTGAATTTTGCAGTGTCCTAATTTTTGAACATAGAGAACAGTGAACATAGATTAACCCGTTACCTACCTACTTATACAAATTACTTAATGTCCGATCATTCATCCAAACAAAATAATGAAGTAAGTATCACTTTGTCTAGTTAGTCTACCAATGTCATTTTGCAATAGATATATGAAAAAAGATTTATTTAATCTTAAAACTTAGATATTTAAGAAAAGAGTTCGTTCGTATAGGCCACGATTAGTTAAACAGGTAGCATTGCCTCCTCTTGCTCCTTCTCCCTCTGTCGGACTGCCACAGCCGTCTCCACCAAGAGGTACAGGCACTTGAACTTGTCCTGCTCACCCTCCGTCCTGCGTACTCGCGGCACCACCTGCAGTTATGGTCCCAAGTAAATTTTGGATCGAATTTCTGGACAAGCAAAATTTGAGCTCAGGCTAAATCAAGCTTCCAATTTTGGCTGATGATAAAAAATTGATAAAAATAAAGTACACCCACAGGCTTGTCTAGTTTTAGAAATTATAAGCTAAGCAACAAAAACACAGATAGAGGGACTTTTCTAAAGCAAATAACTGTCAGGTGATGCCGGCATTAAAACACCCCGCGCCCATTACCTACGTGTTACATAACTGTCTACTTGAATGAAAATCAATATGTTTAGTATAAAAGTTTATTTACACAACAAACAGAAACTCGTCTCTAGGCTAAAAACAAAACAAAAACACTAACATCACTCTAGTGTTTTAACACCGACGTCGCCTACAGTTAGTATGTACAAAAACAAGGGTAATGTAAAATGGGGCCTCAACATCCGCGCAGCCAAATTATATATTCAAAAAAACTCCAAACATATTTTATTTTTGAACAAAGAGGCAAACACATCCAAAATGTAATTTTTGACAAATGAAACTCTTCCTTCCGCATAATTACAAGAGAAAACGGATTATGTTTAACGATTGCACATACTCAGTCCCGTATAGACAGTGTCTAGGTGTGGCACCACATGTCAGTGGTGGCTACTTCGAGCTCCACGGCGACGGGCGGCGGCGGCTGCGGGGGCGGGCTCACCTGCATGCGGCGCGCGCGCAGCGGGTGCGGCAGCTGCGGCAAGTGCGCCAGCTGCGGGTGGGCCAGCGCCTGCCATCCGTCCTCACTGCTGGACACTGGCTCAGGGCCCTGGCCCACCATCCCCTCCGTAGTAGTCACGGTCACGACCGATGCCGTGCTGCTAGGGTGGAGAAAGAAATAATCGGATTGAGAAGGGAAAGTCTGGATGCTCGTTTTCGATTATTCAGAGACTTACCTAGTTGCGTATTCCCCATTACAGGCCTACGATTGAATATGTATAGCTGAACGGTAGATAAGTAAAGATTAGGCTGAAGACCCTTCTCGCTTTGGAGACGTTGGACAATGTTAAGAGAATTGATATTGTTGTGTACCAGCGTTTGACTATTGCCCTCGCTGCTCTCGAGCAGAACTGCTCTGAACTAGTCTCCTGCGGCTCGTTGGTTTGCTCTACCATGTCCCTGGTCTCGGTCTCTGATACGACTGATGCTCTGCTGTGGGACGGAAAAGTAATCGTCGCAATGACTTTCGACGTTAGGTTTTTCTATTAAGCAAATCCGTTCTCAACTTACTACTTGGACCATTTTTAAAGACCAGTACTATAGACTTACTCTCTAGTAGCTGGATGCAGATCGTGGTCTTCGGGTCCGTACCGGATGACGGACTGCCACACGGATGGGTCGTACTTGACCTCCTCCTCGCTGATGGTGCTGGAGTAGCCTTCCTCGCCGTCTCCGAGCTCATCGCCGTCGCTCCGGTACACCAGCAGTCCATCGCCATAGTCGTGGGCACGGCCGTCCTGACCGTTCTGTGGGTACTACTTTGATTACCAACCTATTTATGGGGTCTTTTACGAGCTCAAGTTCAGTAGAAATAAAAACTATAAAGTTTTAGACGAGAAACAGGGTGTTAAAAAGTCTTCTACACAAACCTCCACAACGATTCCGTCCCAGGCCGCTACGTTGACGCCGTCTCCTGGCGCCACTCCCAGCCCCGACGTGGAGGCTCCACCCAGCCCTGCCATGGGCCCCACTCCTGCCGTTGCCCCAGGCTGCTTCCTACCCCGTCGGGATATGGTGTAGTGCAGAGGGTCATGACCCTCGCGTCTGATCATCTCAGGGAGGATACGGCGGCGTGCGTTTATGAACCAGTTGCAGACCTGCCGTGATATGAAGTCTTTTTCTAGATACAATCATTTTTAAAACGAGATTTGTATGAATTCTAGGTAACGAAGTTATGGAGCAAAACCATCTTTGGATCATGAAAATTGTGCCTCGTAAATTTGTACGCTAATACAAAATAAAACAAGTAGCTAAAACAATAATAACTTGTTTTTGTGTATTCGACTAAACAAAAGCTCTGCAACAATTGTTTCCAAAAACATTATTTTGCTATTACCGCCGACAATGTTACTCAATTGTTTTCCAAACTTTTTTTTACAAATGGCAAATTATATATTATTTACTTTTACAAGTTACCTTTGATTCAGCAAATGAAAGGTATGAATTCTGTAAACTTTAAACCGTTAGTCCCTTTTCACATGCATACGGGCACGGCGACCGTGCCATAACCATGTGCATGTGAAAAGGAGCTTAGGATCGTATTAGTGCAACCCTCTCACTTGCAAAACAGTCAGGTTAGCCTCCTGACTCAGCGCCAATTTCTCAGCATCGCTGGGGTACGCGTTGTAGCGGTGGTCATACAGCCATCTCTTCAAGATCTTTACCGAGTGCTTGGGTAGGTTCCCGCGACGCTTGCGCACCGAACCAACTATCACCGCCTGGGTGGATTAGAAGAATGGAGGATTTGTGGATCAGCCGTCTGATTCAGAACTGTCTACCTATTACGACTCAAAAGATACAGCCCTCAGAAAGTGGGGCAGACAGACGACAGACGGATGAGCGATAGTAATAGGGCTGTTTGGACCCTTTGGGCACGGATCACAAAAGGGCTGCTAGCTGGCTATAAAAACGACTTCAAGTACAAAGTAACTAAAGCCTATTTAAAAGGGGTTAATAAGTTCGTAAATCCCAAGTTAGTTACCTGTGGCGGTGGTGGTGGGTGTCGTTGATGCGTCATGGCGAGATGACGCCCGTCCGTGTTCCAATCAGAACTGTCCATTCTCTGTGAATTAACAGGATTGACTTACTTTAACCTAACATAAATGGCAAATTATTTGCTCTGTCGGTGTCGCATAGAGAGCGATAACTTTTTAATTTCTTTGACTTCTGTAATAATATGAGATTGTAATAAAGTTTTATGAAAGTTTGTGTTACCTGAGGCGGTGGGGGGTGTCGGGGGTGCGTCATGGCGGGATGGCGACCCTCAGCATCCCAGTCCGTGCCGCTCTCGTTATCCTCCGTCGATGACGTCGACGGAAAACGGTCTCGCGCTGAACGAAATACAATTCTTATGTTGACAGTATCTTCATAAGCTATCATAGGAGTCGAAAGGGATGATGGTACTTAATAATAATGTAAAAAAAATAGAATAATTATTAATATGTGGTAGTTTTTTTTCTTTTTTAGTATTATGGCTACATAAAATAGATACCCCTACGCTTCATCATTTTTGTTCATAAACCAACCTAGTCAGCATTTATAAATTAATAAGATATTTTTTTTAATCTTATTATTTACAGGTATCAAAAATTAATAAGGCAGGACAAAAGTCTTTTAAATTGTATAACAGCTAATAATTTAAACGTTTCTAAAATTTATATATTTGAATGTATCATTTTAGAACTTAAATACTTTATCTTATAAAGAGAACCATGTGAAAACGAAGGAAAAAATATTATCAAACAAAAATATTACAACAAAATGTAAAACGAAAATATAATCATTTACTGAATTCTTTACTTTTTACAAGCTTTTATTTAACTTGGTTCGTATATTATATGTTTTCAGTTGGTATGTTGTTGTTGTTAGAACTACTTATTACATACCTTCTCCATTCAATATAACATTAAAAAATAACGTTAAAAAGCTATCGTTATTTCAATGTTAGCGTTTTAAAAAGCAATGTAAATCATTATAACAATATAACACAATAACTGCCATTAGGTACTTATATGGCCGTTATTTTTTATAGTAGGTAGTATACATAGCATCATGGTAAACTTACTTTGCTATTTAAAACTAGAAAGTCTCATTGATATCAAATGTACTACCATATTCATAAACTTATTTATAGCGTTTGCAAAATGCTATACGCTTTACTTCATTTAGAAAATCAAAATAAGGAACTACCAAACTAACTTTCGGTAGGGGAGTTATACATGGAAGCTCCTGCAACAGACGGGGCTCATAGGTAATACGTAAAACAGAGGGGTTTTCAATACTTACGCAGTTTGATCTTCATAACTTTGATCACGGACCTAGGCAGCGTGGCGAATTTACCAAATAATCAACAAAGTTTAATTCCCGCCACCAAACTTCACGCTTTTGACATGAGCTGCCAATTAATTATGATATTTACAATTGACATCACAAAAGTAACTTGTGAAAATTGATGATGAAATAAACAAAATGGGTGGAAGATGATTAACCAAAGACCGCTCTGTAGGGAATGCAAGGGAATGAATGCGTTTCATTTATGTTTTGTTTTGAAAATCGATGCGCTTTTGTGACAATTGACAACGACGTGCACTGTCGCTTGTCATTTGAAATTTTGCATAAAAAAAAATTATAGCGGCCAGTACGCTTGGCGGTCGTGCAACCTTTTTTGTTTGTTCTTTGGAATCAACTTAACTTTTTGTTTGATAAAAAAATATTAGATCGTGGTCGATGATAAATCGATTAAAAATTAAGTTCCTTACAACGGGGTGAATAGGGGATGCAGGGGTGAATTGGGACGAAACTTTAAAAGGGATTTTTACATTGTAAATATATATTTTGTTGCCAAAAAGGACTATAATGCTTTTGCTGAATTATAATTTACGATTTAGTTGGCAAAAAAACTATATTATTTAAGTTTCGTCCCGATTGCGCCCTACTTCCCTATTCACCCCATTTTATGCTTGGTTTATTTGTTGAACAGTTTTTTTTTAAAACTATGGTGCAGTAACGCTAACGCGTGTTTTGTGAACGCTTGGGTCGTATAGTCATTCCCCAAACAACAGAACTATAATAGTATGCGTAGATTTTGGTCCAGACTACGTGTTTTATTTTTCTGGGAGAGCTGAAAGGATAAGTTGTCGAAAGATGCAGATTTTCAATTTATGTAGCACTTTTTGGCCAGTGGGTCGTCTTTAAAACCAAAAAGAATACATAATTATGTTATAGCTAAAAAAATCGTTTACTGTAGTTGTTTATTTTGACTGCCTCATTGGTCTAGTAGTCGCAAAGCGCGACTGGCGAACGTGAGGTCTTGGGTTCGATGCTCAGGTCGGACAAAAGTGTTATTGGGTTTTTCCATCTAGAATTTCTCATTAATACATCATTAAAATTGACCGATTTAAACAAAGCTTTGGTGGGCTGTTCTGTATACGCCCACGGAAAAACTTGGTCCAAAAACATTAGTGAACAAAGTTGCGGACAGCAGCCAGTCTTAAATAAAACACACTAATATGAATAGTTACATGTAATATAGCAAAATTTAAAACAAGTCACAATAAAATTAAACGAGTAACTTTTCCCCATCAGCGGCCTCTGCAGGGGGGACCTCCGTCAGTCCTGCCGCCATTAGGTTCTGGGCCACTGCGGGTGCTGACGCTACGGTGGGGGGCCGGAGCTCCGGGGACTCTGCCCGCATCTGGCATTTCTCGATCGTGTCTGACAGGATCTCCTTTAGTGTGGACGCTAGGGCTTTTGGATTACCACTGCTGTCCAGCTGTGGAGGATAGAGAGAGAGAGAGCTGTAGAGGTAAGCTAAAGGGTAGTATTCACCATCAGATTATAGGGACAGTCAAAATATTCACCCCACCTATAGTCTCACCAAAATAACCTACAAAAAACATCATCAAAAGGGGACCCATTT
The DNA here is from genome assembly GCA_949316365.1 of Hoplodrina blanda. NCBI lineage: Eukaryota > Metazoa > Arthropoda > Insecta > Lepidoptera > Noctuidae > Hoplodrina > Hoplodrina blanda. The sequence goes on from OX438581.1 coordinate 16,208,586, forward strand.
TTACACACTAAAAATGGGTCTTTGTCGTGTTCAAAGTCGTAATAACGCTGAATTAGTTGTGCAAAATGATAGCATTGTAAATCGGTTGATAAAAGTTCACGCTCTTTCTTGTATACATACCTTTCAAAAAGATCTGGCTTACCGTTATAACATGTCCTCCGAATCGTTTGTGTACGTTTTTGACTTTGTGTGCAGCTTCCCTTACGATCTGCCTCGCTGCGTTAATCTCCGACTCTGGTCTGCCTAACTCCGATAGTTTGGTCTGTAGCCTTGTCGCCGCTACCTGAGAATCAGAGGAATGGAACTGAGCACTTGAGCAGTCATAATCATAACTGAACCTTTACAAGGAAATCATATACTCCTGGACCATCAGGGTCACGCCAATTTAAATGGAGACTAACCAAGTACGCAGGGAATATTATTGGACGTAATTGTGAGCAAAAACAAAGATGCAGTCCCTCTTTTCTCATTTTCATAATAAAATGGGACGGCAGTCCAACACAACCACGTGTTGGACTGCCGTCAAAACTGACGTTTGCGGTCATAAATAGAAAGTTTTTGGAGATATCATAGTGCGCAAGTTCACTCCAACTTTCCTCACTATCATAATCGGATGGGACGGTAATCTAACACAACCGGGGAAATATGAGCTGAAGAAACGCGTAAGAAAAATCCGCATATGAGGACAAAGAAGAATATCGCATTCTTCTTTCCATGTCGATATATGAAATCTGTGCTAACAAAGTTCTTACCTCATTATCAACTTCGAGTGCCACGATCTTTTCCGGCCACTTCACCTGCCTGTTGAAGATACTGGACATGCGTGGGTTCTTTGGGAAACCGACCAGGATGAAACCCTTCGCTTCATGCTGCTGTAGCATAGACTCTTTTATCAAGTCTACTGTCAGTTGCTGCAATGAAAAGAGCAGTGTAAAATCTATTGCTGTGACTGTTGATTGGCTATCTGTTTCACCAAAGCTATATGGGACTGATATCTCCAGTTGGCTGTACACTGTGTGACAATAACACTGGTACTATAACTCTAATACCGATTTTGAAGGTCTACTGATATGGTCTCAGCTTTGTGCGTGTGGACTCAAAGATCATTAAAGACAACTTTCCCACTATTGTTGTCAATATGTTGAAAGAGGGCCTTTATATTACCCTGGAAGTGTCAATGGTGTCATGTACAAGTGGTGGAGATCTGATCTAACCATCAGAGCTCGATGATTTTGGAACTTGAAGTAAACCCTTTCCCAACCACCGCAACTCCTGAAGCCAGAATCAACAGTCACCACCACGAGAAAAACGGCGAAGCAATGAAGCTCGACAAAGCGCAACGAAATTAATCAAAAAAAGAACAGCTGAGGGTTCCACTAGAAACATACAGGAAACAGAACAACATTAGGCCAATAGATACAAAGGGACGTTTACAACTGGGAGAAGCCCCAAAACAGCTTCAAGATATTGATTTTTGTTACACATATCATTCTCCATCATGAGAATAAACATATCAAACAAATATGGTGACCTACCTCTGGTATATCATCCTGAGCCTGTAACTTATCTGCAATCAAACGCCCTCTGGCTGATTCTTTCGCCGCTTCAGCCCTCACCAGCTCACCTGGCCTTATCATCGTATAGCCTGTTATATTTGAAATGGTCTGCGCTACAGTTTGGTTGCCGGCACCCGGGACTCCGTTTACGAAGATCACGGGTAAATGCCGGATAGGGGTCATGTCGTAGACCGTGTCCTGTTTGTGATAAATTGTCGATTAATAAAAGAAAGTAAGAAATTCTAGTTAATTAATCTATTTTATTCTGTTTATTTTATTCTTCCGGAGTAAGTATTTTGATTGTAAAACCTTGTAATTTTATTGGTCTTTTTTCATTAATGTTTTTACTTAACTGTATGTAACACTTCTGAAGAAATTACAACTGTTATGGTTAGAGGGTAAGAGTATTTTGCTTCGCATGTTGTCAATCTTCGTCAATCTGGGTACTTGACCGATAAGAATGACGATTACCTAATGTGCATTTGGTATCATCAAAATCTACCATATTCGGGCTGAATTTTGTGCTTATTTGGGTCCTAGAGATGGAATAGATCATATGTATTATCGAGTTTTTGCTGGGCTGTATTCAGGAATGCAATACACACTCTGGATGGCCCTCCACGACGTGTCAACAGTCACACTGCTTCCGTCACTCCACCATGGCAAACAACCACACGATTTTTAATGGCACCTACCTCCTCCGTATTCTTAGAGTAAAAACATCCCATCGTGTTTTCACGTGCACTAGCTGCTATCTTATTTCTTTGTAAAATTAATTAATTAAATTATAATAATCCTCAATAAAATTGCGAGTAAAATGACATTTCCAAATCAATGACAGTTGTTTGAATGGGACAACTAGATTTTTGACGGTTTTCGAAATAGCTTTACTTTTCAGTCAGTATTTTTGAATAAAACCTGTTGGCTGAGACCTGTTGAGGAGGTTGTATACCTATCTATAAATTAAAGCTATGTGCCCTGGCCATTATTGCCACTTGAGTTTTGCAATTCTGAGAGCTGCTCTATGATGGTTACCTTCGTTCTTCCGCCGACCTCCTCATTTCTAATTCGATCTCACAGAGACCCCGAGCATAGCCGTCTCCATTGCTCTCTGAGGCTCATAGTAAGGCACCAAGTTTCGGTGCCGTATGTCATCACTGGCAATACACTGGTCAAAGAATTTCGTCTTCAGACACTGCGGCAATTGGGACGAAAATTTACCACGCAACTTCCAACTTCGCAACTTCTATTTATGATCATGACTGTTTTATTTGTACTAAACCGTATTTATGTACTTAGCTTTCTGTTACTGCTGGAAGGTCGATTGGGATCAGGGTCACAATTTATGCAGTCACCTAACTCGCTGCTCTGCTGTACCTATCTATGCCGAGAAACCGCGTTGTTGTGCTGTTCAGTAGACCATGGGTGCAACAGTCAGGCACATGAAGATTTGAGCACACACGTTCAACTATTACGTGAAATACTAATACGAAGAGCGAGGACACAGCACATTGTTTATTTCAATGCCATCCCATCTTATTATATCATCATCCTGTCAGGCATAATGAAAGCAGTGACGTTAATAGGCTTCAATTAAGTACATGTAGGTTAGAACTTGGATAGTTTTCAGTTAAACCTTAGTTAGTTAGCTCATAGTCATGCCGGATGTGGTATGCAGTGAAACATGTGACCGTTAATTCTGTGGCTGAGGGTCCACTTCGTCACCTCTGAATTGACACTATCCACCAGATACAGGTAGTATTGAAAACTGGAACAGACTTTGTATGCAATCATTTTCCAATTTTTTTAATCGGTACTTCGAAGGTTGTGATACAGGTCCTTCCTTGATTATTTGTTAACGAATTGTAAGTCTAATAAAAACAAAGTGTAACACATGTACCTAAGACAATAAAGCCGCGCGTAATAATATCTTGCACGCAATTTTCAACTATGAATAATTAAAAATAAAAATTTAAAAAAATCTGCTTAATCGAACATCGGGAAGTGGCTCTTTAACTTGTATGATTTGATCGACAGACACCGCGACAGGCGAAAGTAAATGAAAGATTGCAAAATAAAAAAAAAACAGTATGTTGATCATTCTACTAGCAGTACTATCAACTACATACACAACAGTCATTGCAAAATCAAAATGCTCCGTCGATACTCAAACACGTGCGCCAAAATATCATCTGATGGAGAAATGCTACCGTTCCAAACTTGGTATGGTTTCTAAGGCAAACTTCACATCCCTAACCAGTTGCCACCGGCTTGGCATTGAGAAGAAGGGTCTGGCAATAAACTATAGCCCTCCAGAAGCCTGGGGGGAAAGCAATGAGACCGTGGACTATACATGTGAAGTTCTGAAGTGTGCTGAAGCAGATGGGGGTCTGTCTATGGTGAATGACTCAAGATATGATTACTATAGTATTTATGCGAAGCCGATACGTAAGTTTAAACTTTACTGTATATTTTTTGATAAAACTTCAGTATCTTCACAGATCCCTAGGTAAAATTTTTTTGACCGCATTTTGGTCACGGCGACCAATCTCGCCAGTGACTATAGTCAAGTACCCAGGAGATATTATCGTGCGCAAATAAATGTGCAATCCTGACTCTCTTCGTCTGATGGGGCGGCAATCCGTCACGTCCGGAAAGACTACCGCAGAACCAACACCTTTACTTTCTGAGGCACAGGGGTGTCACCAATCAATTTTTGAACTCCAAGCTGAAATAAAATTCCAATAAAGAAATTTCTAATAAATAGGTAGTTATACCCAATAACACTGCCTGACCTGAAGAACCTGAAGGTCAAACTCCACGTGAAGCAGTCGTCATTGTGATCACGCGCGAGACCACAAATCAGTAATGGAGTACATTACGTACGACTGTGATTTTTTCCGAATAATGATTTGACCCTATTTACAAGAACATGGTCATTCATTACATAATTTAAGAACCTATTTTCAGCTCACGTCAACTCATCCTGCGTTCCAGCAGTAGGCATGTTCTACATCATCGCAAAGAAGCAGAACTACACGCTAGGGCTCCGAGAGTGTAAGAACGTAAGCGGTTTACCAGCTGACGTCATGGGCGAGCAGCGAACTGATGCGCTGGCGCAGCTCCTGGCCGGCAATAGTATAGAGATGGCGTTTGTAGGGATGAGAAGCAAGAATGGAAGTGCTTTTATCAGCGTTACTGGTGAGTTACAGTATTCTTAAATTTAAATCCTTCAGTCATCATAATCACTTAATTAATCATGTAGCTAGGACATAGACGAGAATTATATCAGAAAAGTAAGAAAGTCTATAGATCATACCTAGATAACCAGTAATGAGTGATTACTGGCTGAAATTATGGATGATAATTAAAACAGACACCACACCTCTCATGTAGATTATTTCCTTAGCTCATGGTTTAAACTCCCGAAGACACAGTCAATATGAGGTTGCCGGCAGTATTGATGTAGTCACCAATGGGCCCGTTTGGCATAACTCAAAAAATATATTAATACCGAAGTTCTTTTTTCCTTGTCTTATTTTTAAGGTGATGCTTTAGACTGCACCACGTATCGAGCCTGGGCACCTGGCAGCCCAAGAAGAGCCCGCAAGAAATTCGATTGCGTGCTTCTTACAAGATCCAGGACGTGGGTGTCCGTGCCTTGTAAGAAAAACTACCCTATGCTCTGTGAACTAGTTCCCGGAGGCCCTTACAAAAGGGGCTCAATATTTGCTTCGAGAATCAAGAAAGCTAACGGTTTGGAATTTCGTTTTGAGATATTTTGTTTTTTAAAACCAATAATTACGAATAAAACGAATAAGTACGTAAAATAAAGTATTAATTAATCATTTATCGTTTTTGATGATCTATTTCTCGTTTTCAGAGACAATGACGGATAATAGAAACGACGATGAGAAATAAAATAGATAATTCGTAAATACTGCTGCATTTCAATAAAATAACTAAACCTGATTTTTTTATGGTTTTATTTCTAATTTTTATAATAACTTTTAGACAGAAAACGTAGGCTGAATTATAAAGAACTAAACGCATCTGCTATGATCAAAATTGACATTGACAGTTGACCCTTTGACAGAACTCACCCTCCACACCCACACATTGACACTGACAGTCACATATTCCCCGCCTTGAATCTCTTGAGATCTTTGTGTATTTGTTTTTGTTTGCATTTTTGCAATAATCACATGAATTAACAATTTAAATTAAATAAACAAATTTTTCAAACCATATAATGGGCCAAGGAAAAAGCCAGTTCACAGAAGAGGAGCTTCAAGACTACGAGGTAATAAAATAAAAACATTTCATAAATAATTCTTGCTATAAAAAATGTGGTTTTGAACAGATAATGATGACTAATATTTTTTTTCAGGATCTCACTTATTTTACCAAGAAGGAAGTGTTATAGTGAGTAGAAATCTTTTGTTACATTTGATTTGCATGCATTTCTTTAATAATCTATGAAGCAATAGTTATGATAATGTATTGTGTTCATGTGAGAGGTTGTTTATCTCTATTAGGTTTATTCTGTAATTAGAAAGACAGTGTTTAAATATTTTCTGTCGTCCTGATGCTTAAATCAGTTGTGCTCTAAATATTTTATTTCATTTTATTCAAACCGGCCAAAACAATATTGTACATACATTTTGTACTATATTATAATGTGTATATTACTGTCCCTATTGTTTGGCTAATAATAGGTTTTCCTTTTTAATTATTTCTAGTTGTTTCTTTTTATTTTACGTTGTCATGGATTGTGTTATTTTTAAAATATTTAAGTGTTAAAATCTTATTTCTAAACATGCTGGTTAGCCTAAATTGGTGTCTGTATAAGACCGTAACCTGTAATTTGTAATATGTACTAAAATGTAATGTATTCAGAAGCTTTTAGCTAACTTGATTAAATAAATAGGTAAATAAATATTAGAACAAGTACTTATACTTACATTATAGATGAACAGATTATATTTTAAATATAAATTTTCAGTTATTATTACTATCCATTATAATTACTGTAATTAATTAAACTTTTCTTTGTTTCATTTCCAGTGCTCATCAAAAATTCAAAGCGCTAGCTCCAGAAAAAGTAGGTCACAATAAGAATGCAAAGCTACCGATGACTAAGATACTCCAGTACCCTGAGTTACGAGTGAACCCGTTTAGAGACCGAATATGTAAAGTGTTTAGCTCGAGTAACGACGGCGACTGCACTTTTGAAGACTTCCTTGATATGATGTCCGTGTTCAGTGAGATGGCACCTAAAGCAGTGAAGGCTGAACATGCTTTTAGGATATTTGGTAAGCTATACTAAAACATCAGTATATTATTGTTTCACTGCAGGGCAAAGCCTTCTCATGAAGAGAAGGAGAATGTATGAGCATTAACCTCAATACTTGCTCCAGGTGGTTTAGCAATTTCAAAAAAATATAAATATAAAAAATCCAGATTGCCTTTATTAGGTACTAGCTTTTGCCCGCGACTTCGTCCGCGTAAATTGTTGGACCCCCGTTCATCCCCTTAGAGGGTAAATTTTAAAAAATCCTTTCTTAGTGGATGCCTACGTCATAACATCTACCTGCATGCCAAATTTCAGCCCGATCCGTCCAGTGGTTTGGGCTGTGCGTTGATAGATCACTATGTCAGTCAGTCAGTCAGTCACCTTTGAGTTATATATATTTAGATATCATTATCATAACAATAGGCTCACCTGACCTCATTCACACGTGCCCCTCCAACCGTTTAACAAAGTACACACATCAAAAGTGTCTAGGGATCAACATCCCTAACATTTGTTAGGGATGTTGATCCCTAGACACTTTTGATGTGTATATATTATTAAAACTTGATTATTATTATTGAGATATATTTTAGAACAATGCACCAAAAATATATTTTTTATTCTTCCAGATTTTGATGGCGACGACATGATTGGTGTATCAGACTTACGAGAAGTAATCGAGAGGCTGTGTGGTCCTGAGCTCAAGCTGGGCGACTCAGAGATCCAGCAGCTAGTCCAGAATGTTCTAGAAGAGGCTGACTTAGATGATGACGGAGCATTATCATTTGCGGAGTTTGAACATATCATTGACAAGAGCTCGGATTTCTGCCAGTAAGTTTAACAAGTCATTTTTTATGGTTATGTTTGTGTATTTCATAAGCTAAATAAATGCCTGTAATGTAGCAGAAACGGGTCGGTAAAAGAACAGGTCAAAGTCAAAGTCAAAGCATTTATTTCAATTATACCATTTACAGGCACTTATGAATTGTCAAGGACTTGAAAGTCTTGAACAGTTAGTCAGAAAGAGGAAGATAGTTGCTTGTTTTAAAACGTTTGTAGGTTCTCTAAGGAGAAGAATTATAATAATAATATCAGCCCTTAGATAAATGACCCACTACAGGACAAACGCCTCTTCTCATACAGAGAAGGCATGAGCCATCACCACTTTTGCTCAAGGCGAATCCGCAGACTTATACTAATTATAAATTTAAGTTTCCTTAAGATAAACTTAGATAATACATATCTATATACTTAACAGAAAGTCAGTTTATTTAAACCATTTATGACTCAAGAACGGCTGGACCGATTTTATTGACCTATGATTTGTTGGATTGGTCTATGCTTTGAGAGTTTTTATGTTTGTAAAGGCATCCACGATACAGGAGAAATTCTAAGTGCAGAGCAACATTTCTTTTATAAAAAAAAAGATGTATTATTTTCACTCTGCAATGAATTACATCACCTACACTTGTGACTCTAATTATTTCTATCTTATGTTGTTCTATAAATGCACCTGTACTAATATATTTCTATTTTATTTTTTCAGCGCATTTAGAATACGACTGTGAAAAATTCTCAACATCCTGCCACAACATACTCAAAACATTCTCAAATTAAAAATACTTGTATTTGTCTCAAAATAATCCTAATGTACTATTTTTAACAAATATTTTTACATTATTATGTGTATTGATTGTGTTAGGCGAAGACAGAGCAGGATAAACATACTCTAGCACAGTGGTACCCAAAGTTGACTGGACGATGTCAGCTAACATAAAAGAAGGGAAAGGGAGCATAACTATGTACATATTATATGAACGAAGGACTGATTAGGACCCACTTAATATTCGCTCGCGATCCATACTTTGGCAACCACTGGTAAGAGCTGGTTCACATTAGGTCGGACGGACAGTTTTACCGTGAACCGACTGTCGGGTGTTGCTGTTCACACTAGAAGCTGCCGATCCGACATAACGTGAACGACACCGTCGTCGTTACCGTTTTACCAAAGACAACTCACAACTTACTGCTTTGTGACGACCCACACACACAAAGCAGTCGTGGATTTGGGTAGTTGACACTATTATAAATAATTCCAAGACATAACTTCTTTAAAAAAACGCTTTATTTTAGCCCTGAAAACCCGATTAATTTTCAATTTACTGCAAAATTAGATTTTTTGTGGCTTTTAAATCAATAAATAGTTAGAGAATTGAGTTGCCTAATAAGTGACGTCACAACGTGCTATTACCATACAAAATCTATGAAAGAATCGCGTTTTGACAGGTCATAAAAAGTACGTCAACTGATGGTGGTGTCAACTAGCCTATTGAGTTGTTTGTCAGTCCGATAATACTTTGGATCCGACCTAATGTGAACCAGGCCTAACATATCAAAGAACATGATAGTCTGGCTTACTTTTCTGAATCTGACCAGTATTTCCAGTTATTAGCGCATTTAAACAAATAAATACTTCAACTTGATAAAATTAGTATAGATTTAGTTAATTTATGTATATTTCTCTATTGTCTGCGCTACATTACTTAAATTGTATAGTAATTCAAGTGTGTATAGATTTACTAGACTTTGTATTACAGTTTTACCTATAGCAGCTGTTCCAATTGTGTTCACTACAAAATATGAATGGCTCAGTTGCAGCCACTAGTAAATAATAAGAAACTTTTTTCTATAAAAATGTAGTTAATAATAAAAAAAAAATATGATTTAGTAAAATCTGTAAACCTGTGCATTTTTTGTAAATCAATCAATATACAACATGCCTTTTAATTCGTATATTCATATCTTTATCAGGGGGTAAAACCTGCTGTTTCTTACATAAATTGCACTACAGTATGATTTATTTTCAACTGATTTCAAAGTTCAGTATGATTTATTTTCAACCGACTTCAAAAAGGAGGAGGTTCTCAATTCGGCGGTATGTTTTTTTTGTATAATATGTTACGCGATTACTCCGCCAATTATGAATTGATTTGGATGATTCTTTTTTTGTTTAAAAGAGTATTAATATTTCGGAGTTCGTCCTATAGTAAAAGGTGTTCATATCCGTGAGTACTTTATAGCCCTTTGAAAGATGTATATCAAATTAAAAGTCATATTGTATAAAAAGCATTTATGTCTTCCTATTATTATAATATTGTTTATTTTAAAATATCTTAAATGTATTGTGAATCTCTCATTTACAATCAAGATTTTTTTCTTGTTATGTGTTAAGTAATAATTTTGATGTTTTGTGGTGTTCTCGATTTTTATTAGAACAATTTTGTAATGAAATGCCAAATAAGTAAGTATTAAAATTATATTTCTCTGGAAATTTGTTTATATTTATTATAGTTTTGTAAGAGTATGTTTTTTTCTGCTAACATTTAGGCACAATAGCAATCTAATCTCACTATCTCAGTCTCAATCTGTCAAAAGTGCTTCTAATTTAATTTTTGTTTTTTGTGTGGTCAATGAGATGAGATTTTACTAGATTTTGAATATTTAATTTGTAGAATTGGCTTTCTGTGATGCCATACTCATTGCTAAGTTCTAGGCCAAATCAAAATATAGACTGCAATTAACACACTAAGAAATGAATGCATCGAAATTCTTGGAATGTTATTCAAATGAAAATATTTTTAAAGCTTTACAAAATATTTTCATAACTCCTACCTAGTGTTAATTGCATAATCATAACAAAGCAGTGATGACTTGATAAGGATAGAATGAAGTGAAATGTTTGAGCAAATGCTCTTCGGCTGGGTTAAATAAAATGTATGGAGTTTCTAGCCCATTCTTCTCCATACGAATCTACCTTTGAAGGATGGTGCAATTTTTTTTCTTGTTTACTGCAATTCAAAAGTGCCTTTTAATGACCTAATAAATGATTTCACTTTTGAAAATATGGATTTAGTAAATTCATGTAAGTACAACAATTAAATAACACCAATGGAATATAAAAAATATTTATTAAACTTATTAAAAAACATTTTATGACTCTGCTTACTCTATTTTAGTAAACAATCAGTTCTGTAGATAGCCTGGCAGCTTCATCCTCATAAATATCCAAGTTGTGAAGAAAGATACAAGAATACATAGGAATGCTACTGAGATTAATAATATTCTGTTCAATTTAGGTGTTGAAGGGTTGTGTGTGCGGTCGAGGATGATGAAGCCAAGACCGCCAAGAGAGAAGAGGAAGCTGGACGCCAATCCTTCCATTATGTACTGTCCATTTACGCGATTTGGCATAAACGCAACCGGCCTACTGTGTCCATGCTCGTCGGTCGTTGAACCCACACTCGGTGGCTCCACAATCACGTCGTATATAATCCCTACAATAAAAAATAAGTGTTAGATTACATTGTAAACGACTCCAATAAGAATTAAATTGGTAATCTTGCAAAACAATCTTCTAACCTCCGGTCACTAAAAAGTATGAAAACAGCACCAAGGAGAACGTTGTCATGGCAGACGGAGCTTGCAGCCATGTCGGCTTTTTTATTTTAATATTAGGAATCTCAAGAACCGTGAAAGGTATTGCAAATAAAGCTTCCATTTTTCGAATTTATTAGAACAAGAACCGACAATGGTAAACGCCTGATGCCTGTTGACGTCGATGACAGTTAATGTCAGAAAGTTTATCTTTGTAGCAGTGATGTATTTAACTAATCGCCTATGATGATCACAGTTGTAGGTGATTCACAATATAATTCTTGTTTAAAGATTCATTATGGTATCTTCTAAACTACCAATTACCACACATATGATCGATATGTACCTTCATGCCTTTAATCAAATCAAAGTGAACACAAAAAAATAGGGTTCATACCCATAAACCATTAATTTTTGATTTTATTTAGTTGGTTTGAAAATATAAATAGTTAGTTTATAATTTTGGACAACACTAGCACAGATGTTCTAACATTCCATTTTACGTATTGAAATTCTAGTAAAATGTCGTTTTAGTACTCCAGACAATAGGAGTAGGTTTAACGTATAAACCTTCGAATCCTGTTCTATTAAAATATTATTGTATTGATAGGAAAGGGATGATTCTTTAAAAAACCCTTAGTAGATTATGAGGAAAGTAATAATTTACTGCAACGAAACGTATCCATCAGATATTTTGTAGCGCCAATAAAAACGGAGCTATAGCATTAAATGTTTAACTCTTATTGGTCCATTATGAATAATCGATAGTACTTTTAAATTTCTACCAATAGGAGTTTCTCAATTCAACGTTAGTTATCGACTACAAAGGGAACAAAAATTTTGGCAATTGTCAATGTCAAATTTTACACGATTCGATTTTAGTAAATTGAGCAAAAGGAAAAAGTTCGTTCCCACATTTTTATCCGTTTGGCGGCGGCAGCTCCCTTTTTATTATTATTCAACCCCTCAAAATGTGTTAATTGTGCTCGTGTTCTGTGTGTTAAGTAGTAATATTCGTTTTTCATTGTTGGGTTTGAAGGCGTCGCGAAAATGTGTTAATTTTACGCACAAAATGTTATGGACTGTGGATATATCTCTGATATTACGATGAAGGGTGGTTTATGTGTTATCTACACGTCTTTGCTGACTATTTCAGTGCTATCCAGGTACAGAAAATATTTTTTTCATAGTGACATTAACATAAAACTAAACAATTTGTTGATTCTCATGAGTATGGTATTCCACAGTTGTGCTCTCTTCATTTTGGTGGTTTCGGAGGCTCTCCAAGGCGAGGGCGGCGTCGATACGAATGTCGACTTATCAGGGCTGCATAATGTCAGTCAGAAAATGGAGGTTGGTGAGCAAGATGTGCCACGGCCTCAGGACTCCTCAAAAGCGCAGTTGGCTGAAGACCAGAAGACGAACGAAGACCATGAGATGATTTACGCGGAGACATTGTCGTTGAACTCAGTGACAACCGAGGGGTGAGTGGAACTTTGTATTTCAACAGCATTATAGTGAAAGTGAGTGGTTCTGTTCAGTGCTTCCACTGACCTTCAGTTTTTCACTCATTATCATTCCATTTGTCATTGTAGATTTATTGGAAACAAGTTTTTATAAGGTAAAAAAAAATGTTGTTCTATTGCTTATTGAAGAACCATTATAACTGAAATTGGTAAGTAGGTTTTTGAACCTTAAGTTTAACAATTAAAGTACAACTTTAAATGACAAACAGTTGAGAAAGTATTGAGTCAACTGTTGCATGTTGTTGTAACATAAAAAAAAGTATTACACTCTGAGTCTACTTGCAATCCATTTTACTATTTCATCGTTCATCCATTTATTTACCTATTAAACATGACTTGAATTTGTCTATGGAATCTTTAATTGAGTGAGAGTTAGGAAATTATTCCTATTCCTCAAAGACAGCTTGCTAAACTTCTTTCTTTCACCAAAAAAAATATCTTAACAGGGAGACAGAATGGTCGTCTTCAATTACTTCTTGATTAAATAATAATACTGGTCTATAATATTCCACTATAGAGCTAAGGCTTTTCATATGGTGAAGGCACAAGCATTGATTTCAGCCTCATATTTATTTTGAGTCCAGATTTCCTCACAAAATTGTAACTAAAACACTAATAATTATTTATTTTCCTTCAGGCATATTCAGTTGATATGCTTCACATACTCCTATTATGCATTCAATACTAATTTTCAATTAAATTGTAAAAGGAAATAGACCATACTATTTTTAAGTATAAAAACAGTGGTTACTTATGTGCTATGTTCATCCATCCGTAACTTCGAATCAGATCCAAATGAAAGTTAGGCAATTAAATATTTGTTGGCTTAGCTGCTGTTTCAACCATGAGATAACTCTTAACAGAGGAATAAATAGGGTTGTTTGACAGCTCTTTTATAGAAAATATGTCAGACAATATCTATTCTTTAGATAGAAGCCTAAACAAACAAACAAAATATTTTTTTAGGGTGCCATAGTCATTGAGGTACCCTTATAGTTTCGCCATGTCCATCAGCCTGTATGTCTGTCTGTCTGTCTGTCCACGGTTTAGCTCAGAGACTCTAGTACTAGAAAGCTGTAATTAGGCATGGGTATTTAAACAAGGAAGTAGGAATTTTTCTACCCATTCTTCTCCATAGAAAACCCCCTGTTGGACCCTTCCAAAAGGGGGTTTGGTAGACTAGATTACACATACATTACCTACAACTATGTACATTTAATTAGGAATATTGTTTTATTTTTCTCTTCTAAATTATATACAAAACTGCCTTTTAATGGTCTAATTTAAATTATATGACTTTGACTTTTATGTGTCTAACTAGGTAGTATGAAATTATTCATAAATTAAACTCAATACTTATATCATCTAACAATTGCATAGTACAGTGACCATGACAACAGTATTATGAGGGTAATATTATGTAGCTACAATGTGGGTTTGTCCTCATTATCTTAAACATGTTTTTGCATTGTATTCATTGTACTGTCTGCCTCTGCTTCATCATAAACATGTTACTTTGATGTTTATGCGTTGTTGAATGGTGATAACTGAGGAATTGGTTTATCCAGTCTTTGCTTAGATGATGGTCACTGGACCTTCCACCAGGCATTGTAGGATAATGCCCATTTTCTTGACTCAGTGATGGTTCCATTATGGGATTTGTGCACCTTAGCCTTATTGGGTCAATTTGGTTTTTCAGTGAGATAAATATCTATCTGAACTAATAGACAAAAGATTTGTATTTTTGTTTGCAATGAATAAACTCAAAAACTACTTAACCGATTTAAAAAAATCTTTCACCTATGGCAATTAAGCCACTTTCGACGTAAATCTAAAAATCGTGGTTTAGGGTCAGTTCACACCGAGACGCGACGCGACGCGACGCAACGTGACGATACTTGAAGAGGCTAGTGACTTCGCGCTGCGCCGCGGGCCGCCGCGAGACGCATCGCAACGTCGCCGCTCTTGCACGTCGCGCGTACACCTTTTCGTACACGATTCACCGCTGCGTCGCGATGCGTCGCTCTACGCCTCGTGATGCCTCGCGGCGTAGAGCGACGCATCGCGACGTAGTGCTGCGTGGTGTAACGTATTCTAAATTCTCACAATGAAATGTGTATCTTTTCGTGTAGAAAATAAAGTTATATTTTGAATCGCTCTTTTAAAGTGTGCACGCAGCGTCGCGTCGCGTCGCGTCTCGGTGTAAACTGACGCTTAATCTCAAACAAAGTCGCTCCCCGCCGTCTGTACGCTTACATCTTAGAAATTGCGCAACGGATTTGAATGCGGTTTTCATCAATAGATAGACTGATTCAAGAGGAAGGATTAGGGTCCGTTCACACAGACCGGCTCGGAGAGGAGATCAGATTCTTATCACGTTGAAAACAGAGTTTTTAGTATTTGTAGTAAGGTTTATTTTTGCATGTGCACTGCTTTTGTCATTTGTCTTAATGACAAAAGCAGTGACAGCAGCAGACCCTTATACGTATAAGTACCTAGTATCTGCATTGCACCCGTGAGAAGACGGGGCGGGTCGCTAGTATCTTACAAATCATGATAGTTGGGAAATCCCCTAATATTCTTTTCTTTTTATTGGAAACACCCACAGTCCACTGTATTAGCTATCTTATATGGCTAATATGTGGATGATCACTTGATAAAATTGATAACACCACACCAATCCATTGTTATCTTTTTAGTTCACTGGGAACTTAATCTTTGTTGTCAATCTACTCCTTATCAGTAGTTCCAACCACGTGTTGTTTTATGTACTTAACTACTTAGTTCCAAACCCTACTATTGGCATTGATTTCTTAAGAAAAATCCTACTTGAAACTAATTTATGACCTCGATTTTGAATGTCGGGTATCTGCGGGGTTTTGTTTTTTATTTTTGCCGCGAAACCACGTCGTATTAAAAGTAAGAGTAAAGTAACGTAGCTTACTCCTTAAAACATGCTCTATCTGCCAGTGAAAGTTCCGTGAAAAACGGTCCAGTCGTTTTCAAGAACAAACTGCCAGAAAAATAAAAAATAAAAATGATATTTTTTTTTGGTAAATGTAGGTAGGTACCTACCGTGTAAAGCTGTTATTTAGACATTGATGTCAACAGTTTAACTCGTTCACTTTTGAAACCTTCAAAGGTAATAAAATCTTAAGCACTGAGAGTACATACAAAGGTACATGAACACCGAAGCTACCGCCACCATTGAACACGTGAAACCAAAAAAGAAAGGCTTACAGCTTGTTGCGAGAAGTAGAGCATACCTACATAAATTGTGTCAATTGTCAACCGAAACGAAGACACAGTTCTGCTCAAACCTGTTTGACATAGGCCCCCTACTTTAGTGACTTGCCATAGTTGCCATACGTGATTGTGCCACAATAAATACCTTTTTTTTTTAAGGTGGTAAAAATCATCAAATGAGCCCTTCCGCCCTGGGTGGGGCGGAAGGGACTGTCAGACTTTTTACTGACTAAAAAACCACCCTGTTCCTTCTGTTGCCCTTTACGTTCCGGGGCCACGGTATCCTGTTAAGACGATACCTCAGGGCTCGTTTACACCAAAGCATAATTAATATACCAGTGTATTATCCCACAGCTGAGCAAAGGCCTCTTCATAAACCAGAGAAGGCACGAGCATTGATCACCACGTTTGCTAACGCACTAACTAATATTATGAAGAGAAACGATTAAAAATATGTTTGTATGTTTGTAACGTATTAGCTCTAAAACTACTGGACCGATTTCAAAAATTCTTTCACCATTAGAATGCTACATTATCCCTGAGTAACATAGGTAGGCTATGTTTATTACACCCGTCCAGGTGTCCTCCCGACGTTTTCCTTTAGGTACCGTTATTAATGATGTTCATGTTAAACTTAGAAAGTACGTATGAATTGAAGAAGTCACAGTGGTACTTGCCCGTGTCTGGTTGCGAACTCACGGCCTCGTGCATGAGACGAGTCTTTAACCACTGGGCCAATACGATGCAGAGCGTAGACATGTGAAAATATCGCAAACCTATTGTTTGTTCAAGACGTCGCTGCGTCGTCTCTCTCCCCTTTGTGCCTTTGATTTGGTGGGATACGAGTATACGACCCTATTGTAATATCCTGGCATTGTACTAAATACTAGTTTTATATTTTCATTTATAAGTAGACACAATTCATTTGTTCTAATGAACATCTGCCCTCCTGTAAGTTCAAAACACAGATTTACCCACCTATTCAAAGATAACTTACACTGCAGTGTTATTCTGTAATCTCCCACGGTGAGTTTAAGTGAAGCTAAGGCGAGTTGTCTTTCCCCTTCTAGGAATTGAAAACTCACAACAAACTCACCTTATAGAATAGACCGACTGTTCCAATTTTAAATTCTTTTTTAAAGGCGTGAACCGGAACCCGCATAGTTTACGACGTGAATCGTAATCATTGGTCGTTGACCTTGCTTCAGATATTTGGTTGCTAAATCGCTTATCGATGTCAAAATGTCGTGCTATTCCAAAACCGTTAAAAGATTTACTTTTTGTTATATTATAAAAATCGCTATGATAACAAATTAGGTCAGGAAAATGATTACTTATAAGTATTTTTTCTGGTGTTTTTTTTTAAACCATGAAGTTTGGATTTGTTTTTGTCGGAATGTTGCCAATACAAACAATTCTTTGACTTTGAATTCCGAATGTTCTTATCTTCTCATAATGAGGTAGGTACCTAGGTTATTTAAAAATAAAAATAAAACACAGTGCATTTCTAGGTAAACACCAAATGCATAATACACGGAACCAGAAAGATAAGTAGGTAAGAGGTAAGCTTAAAAAGAAATAATCGCTAATACATAGATGAAATTGATAAAGTTGATAAGATTGATAAGTAGATAAAAATGATTAAACTGATATGGAACTGATAACGGTCTTCATACAAAGGTAGAAAACGAGATGGGCTTTGCCTATCTGATGTAATGATGTTGTAAGACCGGCTTTGGTTTTTGAAGTCTTGATAGGCATCGATGTGTGACTTGATACAGGTTATAGTTAGTGTTGTAGCGGAAAATACGCAATAAACTAGGTACGTAGTTACCTACCTACCTAATGCGAGCCGTGTCACGTACGACGGTACGATACGAGCCACTGATGCGGACCTGCATCATTTTAAATGAAGCAGTTCAAAAAACAAACTGACTGCCTCGTTGGTCTAGTGGTCGCAAAGCGCGACTGCTGAGCATGAGGTCTTGGGTTTGATTCCCAGGTTGGGTAGTGTTACTTATTCGGTTTTTCCATCAGATTTTTTTCGGAATCCGGATTTGTACCCGGTTGATGGCAATAGGTTCGCCTCCTATTACATGAGACTTGAACATAACTGGCGAAATGTGGTACTAATGGGTACATCTCTGCCTAACTCTTCGGGGATTACAGGCGTGATGTAAGTAATGTTATGTTTCAAAAAACAATATAAAGAATATTATTTATTAATTAATATTTTAAATTATTATATAATTAATTTATAATACAACATACATTACACTAGGGAATGTCGCCTGTATCGTGAGTGCGTTTACAAACATAAATTATAAACTCAGATACACAAACAACCAGTCTCAAAAATACCCTGTAAGCCATAAAAATATTTTTCTGATGCGAGAATTGAATACGCAGCTCTGGTCATGAAGGTATAGATAAAACTGGAGCCCAGACTTTGAATACCTACTTGAAGCTCAAAAAATGTATCGCTATCTCGCTCTCTGTGGTCTCACTCTCTCTTTTTAACTTAGGATAACCTCCTAAGTTAGAAAGAGAGAGTCAGACCACAAGAGAGCGAGAAGTTTTGTAGGTATTTGACTCAAACTTTTGTTCGAAGTCTTGACTCCAGTTTTATCTATACCTTCATGGCTCTGGTCAATCGCTCAGCCAATACACCAATCGTGTCGTCATGTTCTTGCTACAACAGTCTTTGTCCTTTTAAATTGAGCCAATCAGAACGCAGCCCGCGCCCGTTACTGCTTTAAGTTTTCAAAAATAGAATTCTTTTAGTGTTCGGAGTTGCAATAAAAAAAATTCATCCGGTCTTTGAAGTTTAAGCCGTAAATGTATATTTATAAAGACGTAAATACTTTCATGTTAACAGATAACTTCCCCTTTCACTAAACTTCCTTTGCGACCAAGATCTCTTTTTGTTTTTATGATTATTAAATATTTTATTTGATTATTTTCTCATGTACAATTTTTTGCACCTGCTATGTTATCTCTTCACCACCTTTGGTTGACTGGTAGAGGCATTAAGTCCGCCTTTGTAATTTTTTGTTGCATAAAGTTTAAATAAATAAATAAAGATCTTATATTAATAAAATCAGAATCAGAATGCTTTACTTATTTGTATACAGTTTTGGTGTTTTGCTATTTGGCGTACTTATAATTTTTTTAAATATATACACATCAAAAAAGTCTAGGGATCAACATCCCTAACAAATGTTAGGGATGTTGATCCCTAGACTTTTTTGATGTGTGTAATTTAGTTGAGTACTTCCTCAATGCGTTACTTGGTGGATAAAATCGGATCGTAGATACCTACACTATAAAGAACCTATGTAAAAAAAAAACATTTTTTTTTTTTCAGAGGTAAAGTTATAGAATTATCATCAAAATATTCTTCTAGGCAAGTGCTCTGATTACGGGCCCTTGACGCTTAAAACTTAAAAAATTAAAATGGATTCTGTTTTAATTTAGTTGTAAGCACAGCGCTGATTTTTTAACATTTTGTGAAGGAACCCGAAAAAAGACTAAGTATCTCAAACTTTTTTACCTAGACTATTTTTTTACTGTTTCCATTGTCTTTCCAAAAAACATAAAACTATATAATATCAGGACAAAACAGTAATTAAGGTACAGTCAGCAACAAAAGTCGATTAACATGATTACTTTTTGTTTCATTTAAATAGATACAAAATAACACAATGCACTGCTTCTCAGAATTTCAGGCAATAGCTAAGGGTTTATTTTATCTTAATTTTAAATCCATTTTGTATTTCCTTTTAATATTGTGTTTAACAATTACAATTTAAGCATCTTAAATGTTAATCGACTATTGTTGCTGACTGTACTTTGAAAAGTTCGTGAACAAATAAATTAGTGCTGTACAATTTTCTGTTTATCACGTACGACATGTTTGCCTAGCATATTAGAATATGCGCGCGTGACTGACAGCGATCTGATGTTGCGATTACTGATAGGCATATTCCGCTATGAAGCTACGTACTGTAAATAAAAACTCATTGGCTTCTCGGTATAAATTGAAAGATTGTAGCCAATAACGAAGCTACATATTCATCTATTGATAAGAAGATTGATAAGGCTTTAGTTTAGAAATGCTATACATTTCGAAAATGGCGTTCCCTAATTATGTATCTCGACTTAGAACCTATCTTGAAGACGAAGACTGAATTTCGGTCATGGCGGTACCTTGTTGCGGGACGTTTTAACAGGATACCGTGGCCCCGGAACGTAAAGGGCAACAGAAGGAACAGGGTGGTTTTTTAGTCAGTAAAAGTCTGACAGTCCCTTCCGCCCCACCCAGGACGGAAGGAATCACTTGATGATTTTTACCACCTCAAAAAAATGGCGGTACCTTTTGGAATAGGCAACTAGATTCAATATTGTTTTTTCTGTCTTGTAAATGACGTTCAAAAGTTTTAATAATTATTAACACTTTAATTGAAATAAATGTTTTGACTTTGACTTTCCGTGAGACTAGCTATCGATGCAGGAGATATTATAGTGCAGAAGTGTAAGCACAGACACAGACCGGTGTACTCTTTCTTCCCTTACTCCCATAGTCCGATGGGACGGTAATCTGACACGACCGGACCAATAATTTAATGCCGGCCATCCACGATCCTTCCTATCGTCCAATCGGCAGGACGCTACCGATTGGATCATGCCGATTGGACCGTGGATGGAAGTGGATTGGCATGACAGTTATAATTGACGGCATAATCGAATTTCGATTCTTTTGGCATGATCCTTCCGATTGGATCATGCCGATTGGACCGTGGATGGCGGTCTGCGCGATCGTAGATAATCTTGAGGCGTAGCCCTCAATTCTTTTAATAAATTTGTATGAGAAAACTGTTTTTTTTTCATTAGCCACTGTTTGCACCACTCTGCTGAAACTTTTCAACTGAACGTCGCTGCCGATTGGACAATTAAACTGATCGTGGGTGGTGTATATAGACGAACTGCAGATTGGATCATGCCTGCAGCGTCATGCCGATTGGACGATAGGAAGGATCGTGGATGGCCTGCATAACATGCTCTCTGAGTTACTAGGGTATCATACCAACAAACAGTAGACGGTCTTCCAAAACAAATCTTAGTAGGACCTCTACTGTAATTCTTAACTGTAATTTCTAGAGCGTATCGTCTGATGATTTTACAAGGCTGCTCCTCTCCAGATGCAAGATAACTATTGCGATAGAGATCAATTACACACTCCATTCATGTTGTTTCTGATAGTAACTCGAAACACAGTGTAGTAACCTTGTTCTGTGTCCTGATAACACCATGTTCTACTATTGTAGTAACGAAATCTACAAAACATACATTTTAGAATCGTATACATATATTTTTTATTTCTTTACATTACTACCTACATATTTTCACCCGCGTTTTACGACCTTATACATAATATTAGAGCCTATACAATTTCCTCATGAAACTGGCTTTCTTATACAGAAAGATTTTTTCCAATTTGACTGATATTGGATTAGCGCGTTTAATCAAAGACAAAGAAAAACTTTTCAGCTTTATAGATGCAATATAAGTAGTAGCTTTTGCTCGCGACTTCTTCCGCGTAAATGTCGGTGATCGTGGACGCAGACGAAGTCGAAAAATAGCCTATGTCCTTTGTTGGGATTCAAACTTACCCCGTACCAAATTTCATTAAAATCGGTTGAGGGGTTTTGTCGTGAAAGCGTAAGACGGTAAGCAAATATGGAAGACGTTCCATTTTTATTGAGTCATCTTTATTCTGGTCCTCTACTCTGCCCATCCTCACGACTAATCCCTCATTCCTCCGTATCACAAATCTAAAGCATGACAAATCCAATATTTCGGTTACTCCAGGAGGTAACATTGCGTTTTATTGTGCAAGATAAAATATTATAGTTTTGTTTCTAGTTTTCAAACAGCACAGTCATATTGTTTGTGAGTTTTCTTTGCCATACTTACGTTTATAGTTTTCAAGAGAAATTTTACGAATATTTTACGACGATTCAAATAGTATAGTTAGATTTATGCTGCGTGACATGGCTTATAACATTTACGTGAAAGACATTCCGGCCTTTCAACTTAGAGCTACTTTTCTCTTGAAAATATTTTCAAATAACACATAACATCACGCTTGTAATATCCGCAGGGTTAGGCAGAGGTGTACCCTTTGGTACATCCACATTTCGCCAGTTATGTTTAAGTCCCATGTAATAGGAGGCGAGCCTATTGCCATCAACCGGGCACAAATTCAAACTCCGAGGCTGCTACTGAGAAATTCCTGATGAAAATACCCAATAACACTTTTGCCCGATCTGCGACTGCTTCTTTTTTTCATGATTTCAAGGTTGGTCCCATAGTAAAAGTTGTTTTTGTTGTCCCATAGTAAATTTTCAATGACCATGTATATTAAAATGAAGTAATTAAGTTGTTGTTATTAATATACGGCACTTGCGTTCTCCGTAAACTAATTTTACATACCTACCTACCTACGTGGCGTGGTGTCTAAATTATTTGGAAACTCCGAAATGTTTCCGCTGGACTATTATTTCTATTATAAAGGTTTTTTTTATACACCGATTTAAAGAAATTATCGTGTTGTTATTCCCCACACACGTTCTCATCAAAAATACCAGCTGCTATACCTACTGTAGGTATAGTATAAAAATACAACGGCTAAATCTATTTTATATTTTCGATATTTATAACGGCTCTGCTGGTTATTTCTTGTTACTAAGGGCGCGTTCCCATAGAACGTCCGTTTTACTGGTCCGTTTAAACGTATATGTTATTAGCGTATGTAGTTGTATGAGCGAGTTCACACAGAATACAGTATTACGGATCCAGTAAAAAATACCGATCCGACAAAATGAGCAGCATTCCGTTTTACTGGTCCGTTTAAACGTATATGTTGTTAGCGTATGTAGTTGTATGAGCGAGTTCACACAGAATACAGTATTGCGGATCCAGTAAAACGGATCCGTTTTATCAGATCGAAACTGCGCGAGGCTTGGCACGGGGGTGCGCGGTGGCGGTGCACAACACGACAAGTGACGACAACGTCCATCCTCGTAGAAAGTAGGCGATACACTGAAGAAAGAAAGTCCAGTAGCGTCGGATCTGTTAAAATCGCTCCTGTAAACGCTGTGTGAATATTACCTCCAGTAGCGACGGATCAGTTAAAACGGATCCTGTAAAATCGGACGTTCTATGTGAACGCGCCGTAAGGGTCAACGCAATTTTCCATTATTTCTGCAGATTCTGCTTTCTTATCATCTTTCTTCTGATTATCATTCTTCAGTTTCTTTTGACTCATAGTCAAAGTTTTGAACATCATTTTTACTAAATATTAAACAAAATCTTTTAAACTACGCAACAGATTTCAATGCGGTTTTCATCAATAGATAATAATAATAATAATAATCGTTGAATCGAATTGCCCATCCTTCTTCGTTCTTTAAAAATACACAATTGTCATACGGATCATGCTTTAACATTCGTTCAACACTCATTTCATTCATCCTCTGTTCCCTATTCACTCTCTTTTAATAATTCATTTCATCTTTTCACACATCCATCGCATAGAATATACACGATTTATACTAATCGACAGCCGTCAAGATCGGTCGGTCGGTCGGTTCTTTAACGGTCAGAAACTTGGAAATCGAAAGTATTTTCTAAAAACCGGCCAAGTGCGAGTCAGACTCGCGCACCGAGGGTTCCGTACAAACCTGTAGGTATATAAGTAAAAGTTATGGTATTTTTATTGCTAAATGAAATCCATAACATAACAATGTGGAAAGCTGACGGTACCTTGTCAATACATATATGAAAACATTATGTATGTTCGGAAAAATCTTCATCTCTTTAAGAAGAGAAGTGATAGACATAATTTTAATACTAGAAATAGGCACAATTTGGATCAATCTCGGTTTAGATTGGCTAAGGTACGAAATAGTAAGTTTATGATTATTAAAAAAAATATACTATGTGATGTAACTAAAAACTTAAGATTTTCGGAATTTTTCCTATATGTGTACTTTATAACGTTGCTTCATGCCAAATTTCAAGATTCCAGGTCGTCTGGAAGTATCCTTTAGGTTTTGATTCCCTTGCGAGTAGTTGCGAGTTTCAAAATATGCGGCTTTAATTGCTGTATCTTTTGATTGCGTTGACGTAGAAGTTTGATTTTGTTACAGCTTAAAGATATTATAGACTTGAGTATTTGTTAAGAATTTCAATATAATACCACTACGCGTTCATGAGTAAAGGGGTAATAAGTTTAAAATTATTAAAAATATTTTTATTATATGATGTAACTAAAAATTTATGCTTTTCGCAATTTTTCCTTTATCTGTGTTATAAGACGTTGCTTCGTACCAAATTTCAAGATTCTGAGTTCACGGGAAGTACCCTGTAGGTTTTGATTCCCTTGCGAGTAGTGGCGAGTTTCAAAATATGCGGTTTTAATTCCTGTTTCTTTTGATTGCGTTGACATAGAAGTTTGATTTTGTTACAGCTTAAAGGTATTATAGATTTGAGTATTTGATATGAATTTCAATATAATACCATTACGCGTTCATGAGGAAAGGGGTAGTAAGTTTAAAATTATTAAAAATATTTTTATTATATGATGTAACTAAAAATTTATACTTTTCGCAATTTTTCCTATATCTCTGCTATAAGACGTTGCTTCATACCAAATTTCAAGATTCTGAGTTCACGGGAAGTACCCTGTAGGTTTTGATTCCCTTGCGAGTGTCGAAAATTTGCGGCATAAACGGGAGTATCTTTTGATCGCGTTGACTTAGAAGTTTGATTTTTTCACAGCTCCAAGAGACCATAGACTTGAGTATTTGATATGAATTTCAGCTTGATACCTCCACGCGTTCCTGAGAAAAAAGGTCTTGACAGACAGACAGACAGACAGACAGACGGACAACAAAGTGATCCTATAAGGGTTCCGTTTTTACCTTTTGAGGTACGGAACCCTAAAAATAGGTGTACGAGTGCCTTGCATTATCGAGAAACAATGATGGCTGGAGTTAGGGTTGCCAACTCTTTGTCTGACAAAAATAGTATTTCTAAAAAACAAGAAATGGTAGGTAAATATAATAATAATAAATAATGTCCAGAAATAGTTTAACTCTTCAATTCCCAGTGTCACTTGTAGGTGACAGAGGTTTATTTTTTTTTTCTACCACATGGAGATTATATTTTTAAATTCCACTACCGTTGTTGTAAAGCCAATAAGTCCAACTATTATTTATATTTTTCTAAAAACACTAGCCAAATGTCATCTGTCAAATACAATCTGATGAATCGCGCGAAATTCGAGCAGTCTGTGTTTATGTAATCTCTGGCGGTAAAAAGTGAAATAAAAATGCCAAGACCGTAAGTATTGTTATTTTTTCTTATTGCATGTAATAAATGAATAAATAAGCTATTGTATAAATGTTTTAATTGACAAAAATAACTTTGAATATGTTTGTTACAACGTTGGAAATATGCAGTGTCACCTGCAGGTGACACTGGGCATTATAATAACTGTATGGTTCTCAATTCCTACTAACTAATACTAAGAGTTTTGTTTACGTTTTGGGCTTATTTATGTTTGGTGATGGTGTTTTAGACCTTATTTACATATGACAGGTTGACCTTAGATAAGATTGCCGAGGAGTTGCAGGCCAGGAAGGATCCAGGCGGTATTATTTTATTTCCTCCTGATGATGGTGTGGTGACGGACAAAGATAGTGGAGAGGAAAACGAAGCTTATATTCTTTATCTTCCCAGTCGCATGTTTCGATCTCAAGTAGAAGTAACAAATAGTCCATCTACTTCTGGAGAAGTACATAGATTGGAAGAAGAAGAAGAACCTGTACCTAAAAAGAAAAAAAGAGCATACTGTAACAAATGGTACAGTAATGTCTCTTGGTGGCAAAAAGTGGTGGTTCCCTCTATCTGCGTTTGGCTAAGATGCAGCATGCCAAAATGCACCTTGCATACCTTTGAACATTAGAGTGCCTACCGAGGTGAGGAGTGCACGAAGTGCTGACGACCACTCGCAAATCGACTGTTCATAACAAAGACCGGTACGAATATTGTCACCAAAGCACTAGAAAAATGTGTGGCAAGTGCAATTGTGGTCCTGCCGGGGGAGCGGTGAATGCTTATGCGAATCCCGCACTTCCCGGCCATAGCCAGAGGTGGAACACTGCGGCGGTTTTAGCCTGTAAGAGTCCAGTATGCCCCTCCGTCACCCCCACGACGGAGGAAGTCCATGAGGATTTCCACCGCGCACAAAAAAAAATAACTGCAATATTGGTTTGGATCTAATGTTTTATTTTGCATCTACAGTTTTCACAATATATTGTTTTATTTTTATAAACTCTGACGTTTTATTCCTACTGAACAATAACTTGTAACAATCTATGTCTCCTTTAGAGTCCTAATGTCACAACGCCCAGTGTCACCTGTAGGTGACACCCCCATAAAAAGAAATGAGGGGGGGCTTATGTTTTTTAATATTTTTTTTTGTCAAAACTAAATGTTTATAAGTTATTTTATTTAAAAAGAAACCTAAAATCTCTATTAACTTGGTTATGGGAATTGAAGAGTTAAAATGAAAATTATTGCTTTTAGTTTGATTTGATTTCAACGCGTCTAATGTCAGTCTTATGTCAAACTCCATAGATAAATATCATGTTTATTAGTTTTAACTTAGACAACAGATAAACACAGTTGTGGTAGTAATTATAAGAATAGTAGTTTAGCCTTGAGTCAGAAATGTAGTCCCCTAATAGAATGATACTATATTGTATAGTAGGTGGCAACCCTAGCTGGAGTAGAGCGACAATGACCTACAAATGTAACGAGTCATGTTCGACTCATGCATTCATTCTTTATTATGCGTATGGAAGCTGTTTATCTTCCGGGTTTCCTTCAGCTTGATCTTTTTGGAGATGACTTCGCTTCGATAGCGGGCTGAGTTCATTGCCGTACGTGGCTTGTATTGTAAGTAGGGCTGCTACTTTCTTTTTTGCAGAAAAATAGTTTAGTTGTATGAGGAACAGGGTGTAAACTTCTCATGTTTCGTTAAAAAGGCAGGATCTTCCGACCAGACGGGTGTTATGTCTGGACTGTCTGGTGGGCTACCTACTGCCCGACGGATGTTGTCTTTGGCCATCAATATATATATATTTTTTTTTAATAAATGTAGGAATCTGAATAATGTCGATCCATATTGAAATAAATTAACAATTCGTTAGTGTACCTATAGTGTAGGTATGTATTTCTTCTCACGAATGTCATCTTTATGACGGAAATATATTTATTTACCGTACTACTATGTTCTTTTTTTCTGTGTGTAGGGTAGGCGCATCTAACTAAAATATACCTAGCACGATATTATAGTACGGGTGACAACCCTAATTGTAAGGCTGTATTTGAGTTTTAACTTACGATTCTTCACATACATACTTATTTGAATGTTTGGCGAAACTCGTGTTATCACGTACCTACGATAAACAGTTTTATTGCTGTGTATATTATAAAACAGCAAAACACAGCAAAATACTTCAAACAAAAAACAAGAATGACCTTGACAAACTATCGGATTAGTATTCAACTTAGATGACTGTGCACAATTGCACATTTGCGATTCAGCTTAAATAATTTCTTTCTATCATAATATAATAAATTCTTGCGCCATCTTTGTTTAGCTGTCAAACTATGACAGCTAAACAAAGATGGCGCAAGAATTTTTCAACCGATAAATAAAATTTGACAATTTTTTTTCTAATATATACTTAAATGCGAAAGTTTTGATTGATGGATGTTTATTACTCAATCACGCTAAAACGGCTAAACGGATCTGGATGAAATTTTTCACAGAGATAGATTATCGTCTCTAATGACACATAGGCTACGTTTTCCGTTAGATAATATAATATCAATTTTAACGCGAACGCAACCGCGGACAGTAGCCTAGTGTGTAATAATAGAATTATATATTTTATCTGTTTTCTCTTTTCATAAAATTAATATTATTACGCTGATCAAATCCGTCCATTAAGCCCTTGAAAATAGAATAATTGCCAATGTTCCGATATAAAATAATAATATCTCTGAGTGGAAACGAGAATAAGCGGAAATTAAGATTTCTCGAAATGATCGTGAACTTCGATTAATCCTATCTTCCGATAGTTAAGACACTAGTTTATTTTTATGGTTAATATCGTATTTTAATTAAGAAACCTTTATTGCTACTGTACGAAATCTTTACTAATTAATGAAATTGAAGTGTATTTGTATAATTATTGTCTGTCTGTTTGTTTGTTTCGGCTAATCACCGAAGTGGTTGGGCCGATTTTGACAGGACTCTCACTGGCAGGTAGCTGATAATATGAGGAGTATTTTAGGCTTTTATTTTAAAAACGGAATAGGGGTTCCGCGCAATAACGAAAATTGCCGAAGGCAGACATTTACGCGGACGATGCCACGTGAATAAGCTAGTTGTATATCTTTGAAGATTATGGGAATTTTCAGCAGACCATAAGACTAGTGAATTGAACAGTAAAAGTAACTTGTATTTATATAAAGTAAACTACCTACCTTCTTTTAAGTATGGGAAATCTTCAAATGATTTCTTCCGCTCTGGGCGGAGCGGAAGGGAGTGTCAGTCTCTTACTGACTAAACCCCATTTTACCCCCATCCATCCGTGTTCCACCTAATGCCCTTTGCTTTCCAGGGCTGCGGTGACACTTTCGAACCAAATCCGCAACCCTGGCAGAAATAAACGACCAAATCACCTAATAATTCTTACGTGAATTTTATCTGTTCACGTAGGCGAATTCTTGAAGTGATTACCTACGACGATAATTATTTACAAGTAACAGTTATCAAGACATCATTATAGTGGTTATCACCGAGATTTGTGGAGATTAAAATATCGCACGATATAACAAATTCGCTTAGGCAGACACATCATAATAAATCGTATGTAATAAGACGCTTAAGGGAGCCAAAAGCAGCATTTTCTAATTTAATTTGATATACTCCTACTACCCCTATAATTTGTATGTGTTACCGGCAATCTGTATAATTCAGGTATTCTATACAATACCTAGGCAATGTATAAAATACCTGGGGCGTACAGGCAATGTATGAAACATTATGAATATTATTCTCTATTACATACTTTACCTAGGTAATGTATACAATTCCTAGGGATTGTATAGAGTACCTGTTGGTCCTTCGGCAATGTGTAAATAAATAGATTTTATGGTCTATATGTTACTGTAAACTATAGGTTTTACAAGTAAATCTTAGAATTGGTATTCGCCAAGGAACTGTAACCAACTTGGCTGTGGAATGGTTAGTCACAATTCTACCCCTTTTTTTGGTTCAGATCTAAAATTCCTACATATGTCTTAGGGCTAATTTTTCAATCGTCAGATAACTCCTAACGGAGGGATAAATGTGACGGTTTAACCGCTTTTGTTTAGAAAATATGTCATTAATATGTGGTTCATCTTAAGTGAGCGGAGCGAACTCAAGACTTGGGGCACCCCGACTCGGACAGGTTAGGTTAGAAGGGGATGGCGGGGTCTGAAAGACCCCGCCATTTCCTTCGTGGTTATTTTTTTTAAACCACCCAAAAATAGGAGCCCCACGCGGCGGGGCTCCGTCGACCGGGACTTTCCTGCTCCTTTCCTGCTCTTTTATACACATTGCCGGCTGCGCTTTCGGCATTGTATAGAATACCTAGGCAAAGTATAAAATAAATAATATTTCATACATTACCTGCCCGTTTTAGGTATTCTGTACATTGCCTAGGTATTGTATAGAATACCGGATTACACAGATTGCCGGTAACATATGCATCCTTAAGCACAATAATTAAATACTCTACGCTGAAAACCAGCGCCGTGGTTTCGTGCACGGGCGTGCACGGCATTATGCTGAGCGTCAGCCGTGTCGCGCGGTAGTGGCGCATATTTCCGTTTACGACAATATTTTTTTTCCATATTTAATACTTGTTTTTTGAATTGAGCCGTTTTAAACAAAATTGTTCATGTTATGTGCGTCACTTTCACGTGAATAAATAGTTTTTCTTTATTTCTTTCTTTCTTTCTAATTTGCGTGTGCTACATTGCACGGTACCATGAACAGTAATTTTACACACTAAAACAAAAATATTGTTTCCCTGCAATAATAATTTTCGAAAATTTTTAATAACTTTGATACACATACTTACATTGGCAATTTTGGACTTGAAGTGCTCTCCGAGTAGGTACTTGATTGCTCATATCATTCAAGAAAATTACCATGTCTAGACTGTAGTAATAAACATTGGTAATATACGATGTTCATTGTAGGTTATGCATTGTATTTCGAAATCACGTAAGCAAATATTGATCCACGTGCGTGCCTTGTATAGCCCTTTTCTTGACTTTATTGTCATTGCTTTTGACATTGGTAACGTTCTGCTTTCTTATCATTTTATGCTATCCTGGTATCTCTTTTGGCCTCATAATTATTTTTGCCATAAGTAACAATACTACTACACGACTAGCTATTTATTAATAGTTTCTTATCTATTATCTAAATATATACAGGGTAATTTAAAATTTACCCGAAACCTGAAAACGGGTCATTGTACTCATCATTATGAACAACTTTTACTATGGGACTAACCTTAAAATCGTGAAAAAAGGGTCGTTTAAAAGGTCACTTACTCACTCACTCATCACGAAATATTGAAAACCGCTGGACGTATAAAGATGTTTAGCAGGGAAATATATTATAGTTAGTTGACGTCCGCTAAGAAAAGACTTTCCAAAATTCACCTCCCATAAAAAAGGGGGATGAAACGGGGGTCCGACTTTACGCGGACGAAGTCGCGGGCCAAAGCTAGTACTAATAATAAGCTGAAGAGTTTGTTTGTCAATCTCTGGAATTACTGGAGCAATTTGAAAAATTGTTTTAGATAAGCTCTTTTATCGAAGACCATCGCGCTATGACCCATGGTAGCGGAGAAGTACCTAATCAAAAACATAACTTAAAGCAGGTGAAGCCACCGGGTTTAGCTTGTTATCTTCATAGTAGCAATAACTCAACCGATTTCCCCTTCAATGGATTCAACAAGTAACTAATTCTAAACTCGAGTTAACTATATCTAATCTATTTCTCCGACAAATTGATTGATGAAACGCAATTATTCAAAATTATCTGCAGGGCGGAATGCCAAGTAACGCATGATATGATATGCAAACATGAATTTCCAGCCAATAATAATATTCGCAATGAGTTATAATTTAGGGCGCCAATGGATCAGCATATAGGTATCTTTGTACTAGCTTCTCCGTGTGATTTCGTTCGCGCGGTTTTTTTTCCAACCATATTTAGTTACATTTTTGGTTACTGCTCCGCTACCGTAGGTCGTAGCTTGATGTTATATAGCCTATACTATTCCTCATGAATCTAGTTATCTTAAACAAAAAGATTTTATCCAATCAAATTGGTAGTACCAGATATATGAGCCATTAAAAAGAAACAAAAAAAAAAGCAATAGCTTTATTATAAGTATAAGCACGTCTTCTTCGATTTTGGACAAAGAACTACAGCCTAAGCTGATGACGTCAAATATCGTCTAAACAATACAATAATATTGTATAACCAGCTTCAGTCCGCGACTTTGACCGCGTCAATGTTGATTTATTATCCCATGAGAACTAAATTCCGGGGTAAAAAGTAGCCATGTGCTATTCCAGACTGTAATCTATCTCTGTCTCTTTCATCCAAGTCCGTTCAGCCGTTCTTACGTGATTGAGAAACAGAAATCCTGAATGGATGTTTGTTGCTCAATCACGCAATTTTCGCATTAATAATACTCATATTATATTAGCATAGAAATATAGATAACTGTGTCAAAAGTTCGAAGTTAATTTATAATCGAGCCCAAATAAGTGCTTTCTTAAGTAACAAATACAACCATTTAGGTAACGAAACAGACTGAAA
Organism: Hoplodrina blanda; assembly: GCA_949316365.1. Classification (NCBI taxonomy): domain Eukaryota; kingdom Metazoa; phylum Arthropoda; class Insecta; order Lepidoptera; family Noctuidae; genus Hoplodrina; species Hoplodrina blanda. Next base: position 16,240,680 of record OX438581.1, read on the forward strand.
TACTGTATTGTCGATTCAAAATGATTAGTGCCAAAACTAGCACACTAAGTAAATTAGCTAAGTTGTGCTAATAGTAGGCGATAAATGATCGCTTTGCAATTTAGCACTCTTGATTGCTACTAGAATGAAACTTGTTACAAACTGTTAATTACTGGTTTAGCGTTGGTAAACAAATTATTCTGGATTGGTTTGCGAAGATTAGATCGATTATAATGTTACCTTTCTCGGGTATTCATCGGGTAAAAGAGACTAACTTGATTCCTGAAATTTTTTCATCTGTTGTAAATATGAATATGATCTATCTATCTATCTGAGGGTTTCAGAAGGCGCGTACGTTCCGGGATCCCCGGCGTAATTGTAGGACGGGAACATTGGGGTGGTTTTCAGTCAGTAAGAATCTGAGGCCGGCGGGGGACAATCAAGAGGATTTTCCAGCCCGAAACCAAGAAAAAAAGAAAAAATAGTTATCATCTAAATGTAGTAACACTACACTACTACACTACTGTATTTGACTACTATATAAATACGAAAGTTCGCATATGCCAGAACGGCTGAACGAATCTGGATTAAATTTAGCATATAAGCTACTCCAGACTATAAGATTATAATCTGGAATAGCACATTCTTTATCCCGGAAAAATATACAGAAATTCGAAATCGGTAAAATAGCGAGCAGATGCAGCCAAGTCTCCCTTTCCCATAAAATCACGCCACCAGCGTTTCCAAAGCCTCCTTCAGCGACGCCCATCTCCCGCGACCCACTGTGTTACAAGTTGACAACTCTCATCTGATTCTTGTTTAAGTTTAGGTCACATTTTAATTAATTACCCTTCAAATTACCTATTATGTTTTAATTAGTCACCTTTTGTAAAGACTCGTGCTTTTTCTTGCCTGAGAATAGTACCACACTTTTTTTTTAATATGTAAAGTATTTTAAGTGGTCATTGTACTTTTAAGTACGAACTACGAACAGCTTTCATGAGTATAATAGGTAATAGTCTCGCCCCCTATTACATGGGACTTAAATATAACTGGCGAAATGTGGGTGTACTAATGGGTACCTACACCTCTGCCTAGCCCATCAGGGATTACAGGCGTGATGTTATGTTACTTCAAGCCACAACAACGCGTGGTCGAGTCAGTATATTAGTATAATCATAAAAATGCACGCACAAAACTTGAGAACGGCTGAACCGATTTGGCTTGTTCTAATTTTCCGGACAAGGTTCTTATGAAAGAAAATTTTGGAAAAAATCACCCGAAGCGTCGGAAATTTGGACCCGTGCAAAACCAGGGCGGTTCGCTAGTAGGAAATCCATATCACTACATAGTATAAAACAAAGTCGCTTCCCGCTGTCTGTCCCTATACACTATGTAACAAAAACCCTGTCAGATCAGTGTTGCCGTTGATCAGTTTTTATGTTTTATTTTAATTTAGTTACTTCTTCTTTCTTCTTTTTTTTTTTTCACTGGGGAAAAATAATAATCTCAAATCCATTAAATGGTTACGTATATGTGTACGCAGTACGATGCCGAATAATACCCTTAAGGATCGGACAGGGATTTTGTTACATGCTGTATATGCCTAGATCTTTAAAACTACGCAACGGATTCTGATGCGGTTTTTTTTTAATAGATAGAGTGATTCAAGAGGAAGGTTTATGTATCTACGTTGCACCCGTGCGAAGCCGGGACGGGTCGCTAGTACATATACAAACAAATTGCCTACTTACATAATTTTACTGGCTCAAGAGATTATTAGATAACAGGCCTTCTTAATCAGACCCTAGACTCAATGCTCTGGGCACATAATCTATGAATTACTGAACGGTAAAATAATTATTATTGTTGTCTGTAAAAGTAGTTGTATAACAGTGGTCGTTACGTAATAGGCACAGCTGACATAATAGCGCTTTCAGCTAAAATATTGTAGTGTCAAGTTTATTTTGATTAGTTATGTAGTTCTTTTAATTGGTTTCTGTTATTTTTAATTTGCGTATTGTTATTTTTTTTCCTTAAGTATTTTTTTCTATTGTTACGCTGTTTTAGCGTGGCAGTAGCGGTCAATGACTCATAGACATTTTTTAGCAGTGTTTATTTCGAAAAATAACTTTAGTTTTGGAAGTTGACGGCTTTTGGTTTTGTTTCTTGTTAATGTAGGTACTGTCCCCGACTTCTAAAACTAAAGTATTTTTTTTTTAAGTTTTGTTGTTTTTGAAGGCGGTTGTCTTTTTTTGTAAAAAAGTTTTTTTCTTAACTTTTTTGTTCAATGTTATACCCATGACGTTAATATTTAAAATTACACTGTCGGTTCAGCCAAACATTAGATATTCGCGGGCAAACATTCATACAAACATACAGGTTAAACCGAGAACCTACTTTTTTGAAGTCGGTTAAAAATAGGCATGAAATCGATCTATCGTATCCTTCAACATGTTTTATTACTGAAAAACGAAAAATAGGTTTTGTTGAGGTTCTAAGAGATATTAGGATAAAAAGCTTGTTAACAAAAAAAGATAACCGCCTTCAAAAACTACAAAATAAAAATAACTTTAGTTTTGGAAGTTATTTTTATTTTGTAGTTTTTGAAGGCGGTTATCTTTTTTTGTTAACAAGCTTTTTATTTTTCACTTTTTAGTGCTTGTGTATTAATGTTTGAAATCCTTACAAAAAGCCCTTTCAAACAATACCTCACACGATATATTTAATTTTGGAAACTGGTAGGAGGGGGGTTGACGTACCCCCCCCCCCCCCCCCCTTTTCCTTCAGTCAGTCATCGACTATACGTACAAAGCAATTTTACTTGTTACGATATTGCTGCTGTGATTCTGTAAGGAGTTCCATTCCATATCTCCGAAGTTCATCATCAGATATTGAAATGGTGACAATGGGACCACACGGGAAGCACCAGCTTTCAAATAAAAAAGAATCATGAAAATCGGTTCACCCAGTCGCAAGTGAGGAGCTAACAAACATAAAAAAAAATACAGTCGAATTGATAACCTCCTCCTTTTTTGAAGTCGGTTAAAAAGGGCATTTTAGCCTCTGGGCCAACACAGTAATAGGAGTCATCATCATCATCATATCAGCCGCAGCAGGACGTCCACTGCTGAACATAGGCCTCTCCTACAAATTTCCAATAGGACCGGATGGAAGCAGCTTGCATCCAGCGCAACCCCGCGGCAATAGTAGTTTGTAGTAAACCTATTTTAAACGTACCTAATTGAATGACGTATAAAATTGAGGGTCAAACGAAAATACAGTTTCAATGCCACAAGGTGAACAGGTGTAAGTTAGCGTAACCGAAATATGCGCAGTGTCATAAATATATGACAGAACAGTGGCTTTGGCAATGCGCTCCACGAGGCCGGTCAGATAATATTAGAAATATATGTTTGTTACATATTTGCGATAGATGTTTGTTTTGAAGTGTTTATGATAGGTATGATACTAGCACTCTCCCCGGGACTTCGTTCGCGTGATTTTTCTTAAGATCCCTAATTTTTTTGATAATTAAATATAGCTATAGCACTCAGTAATAACGTAGCTTCCAATTTGCGAAAGAATTTTCGAAATCGGTTCAGTAGATCCTGAGATTACCCCCTACAATCTCACAAACTTTACCTTCTTTATAACATTAGTATAGATTTGCACCGTGGGAACATAAATGCGAAATTTTGGATTGATAGGTGTATGGCTGAACTGATCTGGATGAAATTTGGCACCTCCTTTAAGTTACCTCTTTATTTAATGCTCCGCTCCGTAGGTCGTAAGTAGCGTGATGTTTCATAGCCTATTAGACTAGCTTTTGCCCGCGACTTATCTTCATAAAGTCGGTTATCGCAGACGCAGACGAAGTCGCGGAATGAAAAGTAGCCTATGTCCTTCCTTGCGGTTTAAACTTTCACCGTACCAAATTTCATCAAAATCGGTTCAGTGGTTTAGACGTGTAACAGACGTGCAGACAGACAGAGTTACTTTCGCATTCATTAGTATGGATAGTCTAGAGTAGCACATAGGCTTTTTATCCCGGAAAATTGACGGAAAATTGAATTGATTGAAAATGAATTTATTGATTGATTGAAAATGAAAATTCCCGTCAGATAATATATCAACTTTGGCGCGGAGGGAAGGGAGGGGATCGTAGATAGGATAAAGACACCATTGTCTTATCAAATTGAAGGAACTTTGCAAATTGAGTAAAAGATTTTCTCAAGGACCCTTAATTCAGAATAACTGGACATAATTAAACTTAATCTAAATATACGCTAATTGGTAGCATTTAGCAATGCAAATGGTCGTAGTTCACTGATTGTAAATGTAGGCCAATAGTTTATTGGTCGTATTTTCTGCGCGCACGCACTTGTTTTACAAATTACGACAGCAGAGATTTTAACACGAGGCAGGCTCCTGTTTGTCTTTTATTTATTTACTAGCTTCTGCCCGCGACTTTGCTTACATGTTTACCGTAACCTGCATTAAGTTACATCTTTGATTAATGCTCTATTCCCATGGGAAATAGCGTAATGTTATAATGTATATACCCCTTAATTGAAAATATACCCGAAACCTTAAATGGGGTCATTGTACTCATCATTATGAACAACTTTTACTATGGGACCAACCCTGAAATCATGAAAAAAAAAATCAGCTGTCCCGTACTAAAAAGCTACACAACACGATCGTAATGTATGAAACAGCTGATTTATTTTCATGATTTCAAGTTTGGTCCCATAGTAAAAGTTGTTCATAATGATGAGTACAATGACCCCTTTTAAGGTTTCGGGTATATTTTCAATTACCCTGTATAGCCTTCTAATGTAAGTATATTTTTCCAATCTGGCTTGAAGTTTTAGAGATTCGTGCGTTTAAACAAACAGAAAAGCTTATCAACTTTATTATAATCACATTATTATAGATTTAAAGAACACAAAGCAGAATACACACAATTATATATTACATATGAAACACAGTATAAAAGTTCAGGTCAAGACTACCTATATCCCAAAATAATGTACACAGCATGACTATTAAAAAAAAAGTTTATAAGTAAACAAGACTAAAAATAATATAGAAGAATGACTGCGAGTGTAGTATTTACGATATTTTTACTCGTCTATATAAAATTGACCATAAATTCAAGTTGTTACTATGTATCGAACATTTAACGCTTCAAGGGATATTATGGCTTACGAAATGATCGTATTAACGTCGCTATAAAAGTAAATGATATGCTTAAAAGATAAATATGAAAGCTTATGCTTAAACACATACAACCGCTACAATCTTTATTAGAGAAAATTGTAGTTGTAAGTATTGGTTTAGCAAGGAAAGACAATGAAAAGATAGAGGGCGAAAGAAAAGATGGAAATGATCTTGACGTTTGTTTTTATCGCGACTTCGTCGTAAAACTGAATATTTTTTGGTTATTTGTTTTTTTAAACGCTCATATCTTTGACACTACCAATCGAATTGGAAAAAATATTTTATTTATATGTATAATAAAGCTAAATATATTTTTTGCTAATCTCTGTCATTAGTAAATATTAAAGATAGATGACCAATCCCAAAAGAACGCAAAAAAAATTAGCACAAACCTTACACTTAGCCAAAACGTCACATTATTTTCTATCCTCTGTTACTCGTATGTTTTCAGAAGATTTAGAAGAACAGCCCTTTCCAAATCAACGAAAGGTTAATAAAGATGCAACCGATATAATCATCGAAAATAGTCCCACAGTGTTCAAATTACATTAAATTCTAAACCTCCTTAGGTGTTGCACCTCTGCCATATAGTACAAGATTGTGATCAGCATTTCATCCATATATCTTCAGTTTGAACAGCCATATTTTTCATAGTTTCTATCCAGTTTCTCTCGATATCAATATGTATCTCGCGATCTTATCCTGGCGATCGTCTCTTTAAACCATGTTTCAGTTATGCCAACTTCTCGCGTATCGTGTACAAAGAGGTTTTGAAAGTACGCCGCGTTTCGTTGTTGGCTTTCCGTAGTTTGTAAAAGGTATTGCTTTGGACGTTGCAATCGGTCGTTCAACTGTCTGGGAGGTGAGACTAGGTACTATTGGTTCTTGCTTTCGAGTTTATGTCGTGTTTTTTAAATGTGTGACTCCAAAAATGGTTTTGGCCAATACCCTTTGATTTTTGTAACAGAATTCATGCTTACATAACGCACACAACATCACGCTTTTAATCCCCGAAGGGTTAAGCAGAGGTGTACCCATAAGTACATCCACATTTCACCAGTTATGTTCAAGCTTTTAATTCTTGCTTACAAAAAGATACATACATTTTTTTTGTAGTATTGTGACCTGAACTGTGAAACTCGTCACTGATTAGAATTTTAAATTATTTTTAAAGTGATACTGGTATTATAACAATAATTTCATTGTACAGTATTCATGACCTCTGTTGCTTGTCATTACCACCTTTGAAGGTTATTTTTACCAATAACATACGAAGATTTTTCAAGAAATTAACAAAAACGTCAATAAAATTAAATTTCTAAAATGGTTTTCGCACTAAACGCAACAAAATAATAGTGAGACCTGTTAATAAGGTGCTATAAATTGAAATTATGGCTTTGCAAGCATGGTTACCATGGTAATTTGCCGGTGCAATTACTAAGAGTAATGGCGTTTTTAGAGTGATAAAAAGCCAACGTATTAACGTCTAGTACTAATAATTTAATGGCGGTTATTATGGCGCGGTTATCTGTTAAAGATTATTACTGTTGAGGTCTACTTAGTGGTTGAGGAAACTGTTGAAGCTGTTGGTCTTACCACTGGAACTGGCCATAATAGAAAAGTGAAATATATCCAGAGATTAAAACCGCAATTTGTCTGAGAGCAAATTCAAAAATAGCACCTAAAGCTATATGAGCACACTATTTCTATCGCTCCAAGCGGTGTTGATTGCGACCAAATCTATACTAATATAATAAGCTAAGATATTTTTTTTTTGTTTAACTCTCAGTCGTATTAAAGAAAATCTTTCAGAAAGGATTTTAGAGATTCTTGGAGTGTTTCCGTGGAATTTTATGGAGTGGAATGCTCGTTTACATCATTTTTAGAATAAGAAAAACAAAGTGTAATGTTTCTCATCCTCCGTTGAAAAGGGAGGATCCTCCGACCAGACGTGTATTATGTCGGGATTTTGTATACAATATGCTAATGTACCGGCAAACTTTGATTGCGTGATGTAGGAATTGTCAGTTGTAGTTCACATGCTGTGCGAGATAGATGTCACTACAACCGTTTACTCACAAAAATTATGTTTTCATATTCTACATGCCGTTAAAGCCAATTTAAATGATGAAGTTAATAATGTGAATGCAACTGAAGAAGAAAATGAAGCAAAACCTCGTAACAACACCAACCAATCAGACGAAATATACAATTTTAATCAAATTCATACCTTCAATAATAATACCAGCCTATTATTGTCCCTCTAGCCTCTACAGTGCAAAGACCTCTTACAAAGAAGGCCACGAGCATTGATCACGTTTCCTAAAATTCACACCTTTGCTGTCCAAAATAAATCTTTCAAATTATCACGATATATTTACTAAATGCATAATTATAAAAGGATATAAGAAACATTTATGTATAACATTATATTTTTCTGTCTGTCTATCTCTTTGTTAGTTACGGTTTATCTCCGAAACAGCTGGACCGATTTTTCGAGACCTTCACCAGCAGATAGATGATGTTAAAAGGAGTAGCTTCGGCTACTTTTTGTTACTTGATCACGCGTGAACCGATGAACAGATTTGGATGAAAATTGGCACATAGATAGACCATTTCTTGGATTAACACATAAGATATTTGTTATCCCGGTAATGTGTTCCCTTGGTTCAACTTACATTACGGAAATATACTTTTAACGCGGGCGAGGCTGTGGACAGAAGCTAGTAACTAATATAATAGTAGATACCGCTATTTAAAATTAATCCTCCATAAATTAGCGGAGACAGAATACCAGCTGCCATATTTGTTCGTACGATTTGCATAACCGTAACGTTGGTCTGTAAAGGCTCTCTTGAATGTCATTCGGTTTCGTTGACATCATTATGGCTGTTTCGTAGTTTTAGTGTACTTAATTGGTAATCATGCGAAATTGCTCCGATTGTACGATTGGAGTAACATATTTGACCCATTAAAGCCAAATGGTTTATCGTTTATGGATACTCTATTGGTTTCTGGGATATCGGTGAAAGAAAACATTGTGAGGAAACCTGGACTTATAATGAATATAAGTCAGAAATCGAAAGAAGAAAAAAGGAGCTCCCTGTATGAGATAGGCCTTTGCCCTGCAGTGGGACAATAATGGTATTATTATATTTATAGATCTATGCAATTTAAAAATCCACGCTGGCAACCGCTAGATGCGGGCAGCGCTGGTCTGGTCATTGTGGCTACCTTTAGGGGAGGCCTATGAGGGAGTGCCGTGGAGTTCCTTGCTCGTTCTTCTCCATAGAGGCCTAGAGCAACTAGCTTCATCTTTCGGACTCCTTGATAATTTAAAAGTGCCTGTAAATGGTCTAATTGAAATAAATGTTTTGACTTTGACTTTGTCCAGCTGTGGACGTCGTTCGGCTGATATGATGATGCACTTTAAAAGCAAACTCACTTCCAAAACTGTTGTCAAACCGTTTGTTCCATTTGGATGTTCACCCACGATAAAATTCTGAAAGAGAATTCATAAACTAATCGCCATTTGTCGAGTTCCGTTCTAGTTCCTATAGTAATGTTATGTCAGACGCACGATTAACAGCCGTTAGTCCTGCTCAGCTGGTGCCCGTTGCAGGGAAAGTGACAAATTCAATGTTATACAAACACCGACTTTTTGCCATCATTAGTAGCCGAACCTCCGTATGAGATACACGTTTGGAAATCTATCTTATTTGGTTGGCTATGGAGTCTAATTTCGGTTGTATGCCGATAAGTGTTCCGCGGTTTTTGCTACTTTTAATACTTGCCATTATATAGAAATGAAGATTGTATTCTATGAAGCAGCGGATTCGTGGATACTGTTATTTTATTGAGTTACTTTTATTTTTTGTTAACTTATGGCCGTCAGTGACCACGTTCGCGTGAATGTCGTTTATGGGTTTTATTGTTCTTGCGCGGTTCACTTATTCTTTTTAATGTACAAAAGGAGACTAAGTTCCTCCTTATCCTGCTAGGGTTGCGGATTTTGTTCGAAAAAGTCACCGAGGCCCTGGAACGCAAAGAGCATTAGGAGAAACACGGATAGGTTATAGACAGTAAGAGGCTGACTGTCCCTTCCGCTCCGCCCAGAGCGAAAAAAGCAATTTGATGATTTCCCATCCATAAAAAAGTACTTACTCCATTTCTCAAAAGTCATGCTCCTATTTGCTAATTTCAAAGTTTGCTGTAACACTGAAACAATATTAATCGTCTAGCCAGACAGTATAACACACAGCGCTAGAACGCTCTTAAGGTTTAGTTTTACACTTATATTTTAACTAATAGGTTGTTGCCAGACGGCAAACAAAGCATGGCGGACATCTGGATCCCAGTGTCGATTACATACGCTACCTACTTATATTAGTTCTATCAATGCGTCTAGATTAAATATTATTATCACGGAATGTTTCTCAGAAGACAATATTAACAATACATACCACTCAAAGTCGTGAATTCAGAAATACTTCAGTGTCAGAAAGCTGTACTTTTTGCCCATTCTTCTTCATACGGAACTATATCTTTGAACCCCACTAGATTCAATTCTTTTTCTTGTAAATAACGTTTAAAAATGCCTTTTAATGATGTAATTGAAATAAATGATTTGACTTTGGAATCTTTATAACCAAAGATTTCTAATCCTTCCGTTTAACCGAAACAATAATTTGCCCCACAATTCAAAATGACACGTTCTATTACATGCAATATCATAAAGTGCAACCGTCTTTCCCCGCTAACTAGAACAATCTCGGCTTTACGGGGCATTTCAGCTTTATAGTGGCAATGAAAATCTAATCTCGCGTACACCACAATAAAACAACTAAACGGTTATGTTATTCGTAATGAATTCGTTATTTACGATTGTTGTAGGGAAAGCTGATCGGCTTAATGTTGAATCGGTGAACAGACAGGGCCGTCTACCACTTGTTCTCGTTTTCTCGTACACGATTCCGAAAGTGAAATGAGCGTGTTTAAAGTAATAAATCTCTTAGTTCTTAGTAGGTAATTGCGAGTTTCGGTTGATTCTCACGTTTGTGCGGTGCCAACTGGGAGATATGCTGAGTAGCCCCGGCTCGCCGATACAACTGTCACGTGGTAAGGATTGTGTTCCAACTGCAGCGCGCTTGAGATGTTTATAAACTATTTCGTTTAATAGAGCCTCTATCGATCAAGTCTTTTTATTTTCATTTGCTTTGGACTTGAAAGTTCTCGTTCTTTTCTATTTTCCAAAATCTTCCCAAGAATTTGCTTTTTGCATGTAATATGTGCAGTGAGTGTGTATAAACAAATAATTCATGTTATCATGCTAGATAATGACTTTTTAACTACTTTGCTAAATCCTACTACTATTATAAAGCTACTATTGAAAGTTTGTGAAGATGGATGGATGGACAGATGCTTTTTACCCCTGCACGCATAAACGGCTGAACGGAATTAGCTGAAATTATAGATAAAAGTATAGATATGGTTAATGTAGGACTTTGGCTTAATTCTAGTCTATGCATACGAAGTCGCGGGCAGAGGCTAGTATTTTCATATTTATGACTCATTTTTAAAACTAATGACTTGAATTCGACTCTATTCTTATCTTTGCTCACTTTTTGTGAAATGACAACAGTAACCTCGCCCAGCTCTTCAGGGACTGGTTTAATTAAACTAAATGAAGATAGTTGACCTTGGGCGTGTACCGCAGCGGTCATTCCGAAGGTCATGCCTACAAATCGACCCTGCTGAATTATTTATGTGAACCATTCGAAGATAGACATGTTTCATTAGTTGAAAAGGTTCGACGAAGTATTGCGTCACGTTTCACTTGAATAGTTAGAGGCTTTCTGGAAAATCGGTTTGTAAAAGACCGAATCGTGAAACAGCACTGATAGGTGGAACCTTATGGACCTGATAAGAAAGCTCAGAATCGTTCGGAAAGCAAAGGAGAGGGCTTATCCTCGGGGTCTCTTGAGTTCATGCTCGTAAAACGGACGGCTGTTGGGGTCGTAAGGCTCTCGAGTGGCGACCACGTACCGGAGTGTGGAAAGGTGTCCACGAGATGCACCGATGACCTGGTGAAGGTTACGAGAAACCGCTAGATACGGGAAAGCAGAACCGGTAATTGTGGCAATCTTTGGGGAGGCCTATGTCCAGCAGCGGATGAAGATGATAAAAAACCGCTTTTCCAACTCAATGCCTTGATTTTACAGCTAGGTTAGTAGGCGAAGGTAAGGTCCAATAAAACTTTTATCACGTCAGAATCTCTGATCTTGTATCCAAGTGCTGCCATATAACAGCAGTGACAGATCACACTGTACGTAGAGGCGAGCAGAAATCTATTACGCATTGGGTGAATTATAAGCATTATTACTGCGACCAGTACCATAAACCGTCAGATAAATGTTGCTTTCTCCCCGCCTACACATCCAATGACAAATGCATATAAATATAAAATAATCTATGTCAGGGATGGCGAACCTTTATTTGTGAACGTACCATTTTTATCAAAACTGACTATGAATGTGACTATAACTTGCTGTCAAAAAATCTTGACGGATCTTGGAGAAAAAAATAAAACTAGTTGCTATAAAATCTTTATTTGGAACTCAAAATTTGAACAAGAATCGTAATGTCTACTACATAACGTCACGCTTGTAATTCCTGAAGGGTTAGGCAGAGGTTTATCCTATTAGTACACCTACATTTCATGTTTAAGTTCTATGTAATAGGAGGTGCAATGAGCCTATTGCCATCAACCGGGCACAAAACCAGACTCCGAGGCTGCTACTGAGAATTAATGTCGACTGATCGTAATGTCTACTATTTTATGTTATTTAAATAAAAAGTTTAGTGTAAATTAGATTCGATCAAATACAGTTTTGTCGCGTGCCATTGGTTCGCCAACCCTGATCTATGTAATTACAGATAGTTTGAACACTGCGTATCTGTAAGGCTTAAGAATGAAGGGTTGCTTGGACTGTACCCATTTTTGGTTGGACCGAGTTTTCACGCGATATTGCGTGTTTTGAAATTGATTGTTTTGATTTACTATGTTGGTTGCTGTGGATTTTTGTGCGTGACGTAGTGGAATGTATGAAAGGAGTTACGTTCCAAACTATGACGTTTTTGTTACTTAACAATGATTCATTTGATGGAGGAGGTAATTAAGCTACAGTTGCTTGCTGCCTAAGTGGTGAATAAGAAAAAGTTAACATTATCAGTAATATTAGTACTATTGCGAATGTTTCGATAAATGATTGTGTGTTACTCAATCACGCCACAACAGCTGAACGGATCTGGATAGGCTATATCCCGAATATAATGGTACTGATACACATGCTTTAAACTAACATGCTAAAGCACGAGAGCATGCTACTTTTAAGCAAATGCTACTTAGTAGCATGTGTATCGAAACCATTTGCTAATAATGAGCATGCTAATTTTGAGCATGCTCAAAAATCAAGGTCGTTCGATTTTTTTTTGTCCAAGACTTTGTTAGAACTGAGAGTGAGAGAGCATGCTTATTCAGTAGCATGCTTATTGCTAGCAAACGCTAGCAAATGTAAACTATTCATAAGCATGCTCATAAGCATGCTCTTTTAGCATGCTAGTTTAAAGCATGTGTAAACGAACCTTATGTACAGTAAGGGGTCATAAGTGCAGTAGCATGCAAATGTTTGAAGTGCTGTGAACACGCGGTACAGGACGTACCTACATCTGTGTGTTCGTAGGAACACCTCAGAATTCGCAAAACGCGTCGAAAGGTCGTAAGTTAAAAAATATCAATCTATTGCTTTGTGAGATTGCTACTCCACTTATGACCGCTACTGTACAGTTCCAGTGGCATAATATATCAACTTTGACGCGGACGAATTCTCGGTAGGAATCTAGTCTAGTAGAACTATAATAAACACGGTTAATTTTAGGTCGTTCTTGAACCGCAAGCCATAAACTCGATCATCAAACCCGAAACGATTGGGACCATTTTTTTTTTCAAAAATAACAATATAAAATATCAGCTGTTCAGTACATTTATGTTCGTCTAACGCGTCAAAGTGTACTGAACAGCTGTTTTTTTTATTGTTATTTTTGAAAAAGAATGGTCCCAATCGTTTCGAGTTTCATGATCGAGTTTATGGTTTTCGGTTTAAGAACGACCTAAAAGTAACCGTGTATTTATAGATTAACAATATTTGACCCAATACTTAAAATATGCACCGCTTGGCTAACGGCCTCCACATAAATATCCGTGACCTGAGTTACAATATACAAGAGACAGTTTTATACATCGCTAAATAATTTATACAAGACGTAAAATTTCATTACGTACGCGTAAAGTTTAGCACAAATCACCCTTTAGAAATCTGACACCTAGGTAATACCGCTAAAAGTAACGTGTATAAATTTTAACATGTCTCGTATGGCAGTCGTAAACTGTTGAAATGTCAGAAACGAAATATGGGAACGTAAAGCCGTCAATCATTTACTTACAAACAGTGATAGTACAAGGTGGGGGGTCGGGTAGGAACATTGAGGAGTTAGCAAATAAAGCAACAAGGGAACCGACTGCTGCGTATGAGGTCTTGGGTCCGATTCCCAAGTCGGGCAGTGTTATTGGGTTTTTTCATCAGGAATTTCTCAGTAGCAGCCTCGGAGTCTTGTGCCCCGTTAATGGCAATAGGCTCGCCCTCTATTACATGGGACTAAACGTAACCAGCGGAATGTGGGTGTACTAATGGGTACATCTCTGCCTAATTTTATGGTGTTATGTTATGAAACAGCATGAGGAAGTGATGATGACGACCTGGCACACACAGCTGGAAAAGAAAAGAGTTTAATTGGAAAAGCAAAAAGGATCAGCAAAGCCCCCCAAAGATAGAAGCATGTAGCCGAATGCAAAACAACCCAAAGTCCTTAGTTCAATTACTTGACCGACCATTTCTGCTTATTGAAATTCGAATTAATTTACTAATTCAATTCCAATTACAACACCCACAATAATCGCCAACTTCCATTTATATCACTAAACCATAGGCTAGCGACGCCCTTGATGGGATGACCAAAATTTGTCTAAAAGTCTCTCAACAAAGCCACGGATTTGGTTAAATAAAAAAAAACGCGTGTCAGCATTCCATTCGCGTACAGCTTCGTGTACAGCGACGTCGCGGGTTTGATCCCGGACGTGCACCGATGAGTTTTTGAATCATGTGCACAATTTATTGCTCAGAATTAATCGTGAATGGTGAATGATTTATTGCCGGAATATGGCGTTCATAATAGAAACGAATGGTTGTATTACTTGCACGATGATGACACTTCCTAGGTAGGCATTAATCCGTACTAGTATTATAAATACGAAATGTCTTTGTGTCTGAAGAAGGGAAGGTTACTTTTTACTCCGAGACTTCGGCGTTTGCGATAAGCGATATTTATGTGAAACAACTATCTGTAGGACATACAAATAGTCTAATACGGGAATCGAAACCCACGAAACGCAGCGCAGCAGCCAATCAATCAGCCTCTGTGCCAACCGTGTCGTCGTCATTATTTGCATAGTTGATCTGATTACTGAGAGGTCCTACTGTACGTATAATTATGTAGATTGCCATTCTGCTCAATGAAAATAAGTATACCTATTCAACTACCGCGGTATCAGATCCCAAGTATATCTCTGCTTAAAAAGATATAAATAATAATACCTACCAGCCTATTACTGTCCTCAAAAAGGCACGAGCGTTGATCACCACGCTTGCTCGAGGCGGAATGGCGATTTCAGACTTAACTATAAGTCCAGGTTTCCTACATTACTACATTTTCCTTTACCGATGTCCAAGATATACTTAGAAAGTACATATGAATTGAAAAAGTCACATTAGTACTTACTTGTCTTAACCACAGAGCCAACACGACAATTATCTTCTTCTTCATTAAATATTTGTACTGTAGTGAAATTACTTTTAGTTTTAGAAACTGTATTACGACATCGGTCTTCAACGGCGGACCTTGGTCGATCGATTTAACGTCCAAGCATGATTAAGTAATTAATGAGTTTCCTCTTGCTTTTAGAAATCGATAATAGTGTCCAAGTACATATTTCTTTTGCAGAATTTCATAATCGTTTTGCAATGTCTGGCTATCCTACTCCTGCGCAAATAATTTAGGAAACGTCTACTAATCATCTTCCAGTTACTGGAAATTCCGTCGTATTTCTACGATCTTTCTCTGAAACTTCTGAAATCCACCTAAGATAGGTATAGAGATCTCTTAAGGTTTTTTTTTATAAGAGCGTTAGGTACACCTAGTAAATTGTCCTGTTTTGTGGTTGCTTCTATTACAAACATGTAAACTCACATGTTACACAAACAGCCAGACCGATAGGTACAGTCAGCAACAAAAGTCGATTAACATTTTTGATTTTTAAATCCTAATTATTAAGTACATTATCAAAAGTAAAACGCAATGAACATAAAATTAAGATATAATAAACCCTTAGCTATTACCTGAAATTCTGAAAGCCAGTACAAAGAAAATTCACACGGACGAAATCACCGACAAAAGCAAGTAAAAGCAAAAGTACTTAGTTAAAATAAATGGTACTTTACCAACCAACGGTCAAAGGGAAGGCCGTTCGATGTCGTTAGTGGAACTTTACTAAATTGTACAGTGGACAGGTTAATGATAATGACTTAGATCAATACGTGATGTTACCACGCGACGCGGAAATCACGACCGGTTAATAATAGCGCAGTTTTAGTAGGTATGAAGATGGCCTGACTTTGAGTGGAGACCTTGAGAAACAGTCCTGTATAAATACTAAAGGACTCTGCCCACTACACTGTATCATGACCGTGATAGGAACGTATCAGGCAAAAACATATTCTTCGTATTGAAAAGTATGGGACTATGCCCTATGCCTTGATTTCCTCAGTAGCTGGAAGGTGCTTGAAAATTGGTGGTGTGACACCCCGGTGTCTTGGAAAACACGTGAAGCCGTTGGTCCTTCACCTGATCTTTTTTCGATCGTGTCGGAGTCCTATCGGACTATCAGCATGAGGGAAAAGGGACTGCATTATGCTGAGTGTCAGCCGTTTCGCACGATATTGGCGCATATTTTCGCCTAGGACAATATGAATTTATATGTTTTGGGCTTTTGCAAACAACAGTTTTTATGTATGTGCGTCAATTTCACGTGAATTAACAGATTTTCTTACTTTTTTCCACCTCTCTTCCAATTTTTCTCTTGCGTAATTGTCTAGTCTCCATTCAAATTGGCCGTTGTAATTTGTAACCGAAATTCGGTCAGAAGGATATTACATTAATAAAACCAGCTAATAAATGCAGAAGAACCTGATACACAAGTATATCAAAGAGTCACTCAACTCGTTAAATAGAATTTAGCTGTTTATGATGGCGTACGCGTGTCAATACCTGTTCTATGATTTGCATACGAACACTGTATGGCGCAGTAAATGTCTAAATATAGATAAGACTAAAAACAGGCTTTAAAATTACAGATAACCTTTTAAGACAGGAATTAGCCATAAAATTAGTCTTTAAAAAAACCAGTCAAATGCAAATGGAACTCGCATAAACGTTTCTTGTGTGGAAACCCCGTTTTAATTTTCAACTTTATCTAATGACACTCTGTAAAAAAAATTATGTCTATTACAGTACAAAAAATGCAGCCCTATGACAGACAAACGGACAAACAACGGAGTCTTAATCGCGTATGTCATATCGTAATGGTATACAGCTATTAACCCCTCGATAAACGGGCTATATAATTTTCCTAATCAGACCAGTATTACCTGAGATTAGCACGATCAAACAAACAAAGAACTCTCCAGCTTTATAATATTAAGTATAGATTAGTATAGTTTTGTTTTTTTCTTGTCTTTTGATCACTTGTAGCTCGATAACAATGTAGTTTTATTACTAAATCAATTTTAAAGGTTCCTTAAGAGAATTAATATCAATCTGATTTATATTATCGGTCAGTATTTAGTACAGAACGGTAAGCCGACTCATTAAAGCCAACCAGATATCTACGTAATTATCCAGACATTTAGTGAGATACTTCTGCACCTCGATCACTGGTTTTATCACCGATAGCACTATTATACTCTGCTTAATTGCTTCGTAGTAAAACATTAATGTTTTGCATTTTAATTGGTCGTTGAAAATATTCTTGATCAGTTACCATTATAATGGCGTTTTCTAATTACAGTAAATCTTTCATTGTCGGCAACTAGCCCTAATTTACTTCTTATTTCTAGATTTTTTATTATTATTTTTCATCTTTTTACAAGCATATTTACTTTCATCCGTCCCGGTGTCTGCGGATCAAATCTTACAAATTCAATTTGAGCCCTTTCTCCATGTCCGATTGAGCTGAGATTTTGCGTAAATTACACATTTACGCAAAATCTCTGTTATCCCCGAAAGGTATTAGGCAGAGGTGTACCCATTAGTACACCCACATTTTGCCAGTTATGTTTAAGCACTAGCATAGTAGTTAGTTACCTCCATGAATTTGACAAGGATGCTAAACTGCACCTTACGTATCCCTGTGGCGTTTCACGTTCAGGATATAGAGGCACAATTTGCACTACATCAAACATTGGCAACGCATACTTTTGCAGATTGTCTTGCGAGATTCATTTGTGTGTTGCACGCACTGTTTTGTCCAGGTAAAGTCAACAAAACAGATTAGAAACCGATGGATGTCTTCTACTGAAACGAAGCTTGATTAATGAACTGTTTACTGTCTACTTTTTACAAGCTTTTATTTAGCTTGCACTGTCCGTATGTAAGTTGTCCTTTCAAAATTTGCAAACCATTTTTCGACTATTTGTTGGTATCCGATTGAGCTGAAATTTTGCATACACCTTTAATTCTGGTGACAATACAATAAGCAATACTCAGTATTGTAATAATTTCAACTCAATTTCTCAAATTTCATCTCAATCCCCTTGATATGGGTATCAAATGAAAGGGCTTGAAGAGTAGAAAACGATAAAGTTAGTACCATCACACTAAAAAAGCTTGTTTTAAAAAGTTTTTTTTTTACCATAAAATATTTTATATTACACTTAAAAACATCCACTGGGTTAAGGCTAAGGTACATGGTACACAGGCACGGCATGTACCTAGTGCCCCCCCCCCCCCTTAGATCGGGCCCTGGCTTACATCCATTTTCATAAGCTTTTATATACCTACTTATTTACTTTCACCAGTCCCGGTGACTGAGACTAATCAAATCGTACAAGTTAAATTTTAGTAGTTAGATGTTCGCTTACGCTATCAATAGGGCCCTACCGATTGGGTAGTAAACGCTTAAGAAGCAGGTACTTTTCATCGCGATCACTTCCAATATCTGGAAACTTATCTTTAGAAACCAGAAAATGTTTCAACACCTCGTTAAGAGAAAAAACAAGTACTTAGAAAATTTTACTTACGATGTTATCTACTTGGACCTTTCTAATGTTAATCTCGGCGGACAGTTGATAGGAAGCGGGCTTATTATCAGCGCTACCATATATAGGGAGGAAGTGGCGACATGGCCGCTATCCTGCGCGTGCGCCGGTGTGGCTACTTGATGCGTTTTAATGATTCTATGTATTATATTTTCTGCACTTACCGCTTTTAGTTGGTTTTTAAAAGTAATTTATTTTTTTCTTGCTATCAATATACCGCGGTTTTACCTGCGTTACAACACGTCCTTGTTTACTGTAATACAACCTGATTTTAATTCGTTGTAAATCTTTCAGGGGGTGAATGTACTCATGAATATGAACAACTTTTATTAAGCGACATAGTACGAAATGTGAAAAAAAAACAGCTGATCCATACAATAATGTACTACATTACGAATTACGATCAAATTGTATGGATCAGCTGTTTTTTTTTTTTTATAAAAAAAAATTTTTCAATTCGGGTTTCGGATCAGTAGTTCTTGAGATTTGCGCGTTCAAACAAACACAAACTCTTCAGCATTATAAGATTATTAAGTTTAGATAATTTTTGTATTTTTTTTAGGTTCATTTTTTTAGTTTTTTAAGTTGCATTTCAAATTTCTTTGTAATGAAGAGTAATTTATCCTAATATCATAAAAAAAGAAAAGGTTGTTATTTTGTTTGTTTGTAAGAACCGATCTCTGGAACGGCTGGTCCGATAAAAAATCCGGATACACTTGCTAAGCGTTCACACGGCCGAAAGCTTTACACGAGACCTGAAGCATTTAATTAGAAATACTATACACTAAAAGCCAAATAACTATTTATTACCAATACACATAATTGAAATTAATTACAAATAAATTAGAGAGACGATTCTCCAACGAGACTCATTTACGACGCTCTAAGACAGTCGTATAACGTAGCCCACGATATCTAAGCGCTAGCCGTTTACCATAATAGTATGTTACATTGATGATACAACCAGATATATGGTGATTTAAGAAGAAAGTGCACACTTTCACACAGGAAGCCGTACTTCCAACAATTTGCACTTGCAAGCGAAAAGCCGTGTATCCAAAGTCGATTATCTATATATAAAAGCGAAAGGTCACATCACGAAATATCAAAAACCGCTTGATGTATAAAAATGAAATCTGGCGGGGAGGTAGTTTATAGTTAGTAGACGTCCGCTTAGAAAGGATTTTCCAAAATTCACCCCCTTAGGGGTTGAAACGGGGGTCCAAAGTTTGTATGAAGAAAAACCTATAAAAGCGATAGGTCACTCACTCACTTATCACGAAATATCTAAAACCGCTTGGCGTTTAAAGATAAAATTTGGCAGGGAGGTAGTTTATAGTTAGTAGACGTCCGCTTAGAAAGGATTTTCCAAAATTCACCCCCTTAGGGGTTGAAACGGGGGTCCAAAGTTTGTATGAAGAAAAACCTATAAAAGCGATAGGTCACTCAGTCGCTCACCACGAAATATCGAAAACCGCTTGAAGTATAAAGATGAAATTTGGCAGGGAGGTAGTTTATAGTTAGTAGACGTCCGCTTAGAAAGGATTTTCCAAAATGCACCCCCTTAGGGGATAAAACGCGGGTCCAAAGTTTGTATGGAGAAAAATATATAAAAGCGAAGGCACTCAGTCGCTCACCACGAAATATCGAAAACCGCTTTAAGTATAAAGATGAAATTTGGCAGGGAGGTAGTTAGTGGACGTCCGCTTAGAAAGGTTTTTTTAAGTCTCCCCCTGGGATGGAATGAAAGTCCAAAGTTTGTATGTAGCAACAAGATTAGATCGCCAATAACCAACATTTACGCGGACGCAGCCGCGGGCAGAAGCTAGTTATTAATAATAGAAAGTACAGAAACTTGTGCCATATTGTTTTGCGTATTACCATCATAATGAGTGAGGTGCCGTTTTATTTTTCCCCTCAATAGGTTGATAGGCTACAATTTTAATAGGGCCATAAACATTGCTCTGAGTTAGGTAGGGAAAGGGCCTAAATCCGTCGCTTTTGAATCATAATGGGTGACTTTTACAACTTTTGTTATACCATAAACGTTTGATAAATCTTGTTCGCCGTCGATATGTTATTTTCTATGGAACGATATCGATACTTATGGTCGACCTAATTTCACACAGATTTTATAGTGCGATTGACTTGGTAGGAGCAGATTAACAGCAGCCGTTTGATAGACGTTTCAATTTACTGGACAGTTTTATTTAAGTATACTCAAATAGATTTATTGTCGGATTGGCTGTTTAAGACTTTTCTAGCTTGCTTACTGAGATGTCGAAAATTAAAGACTATACAAAAATTTGGTTTTAGGATAATTGTATGCGGAGTGGAAGTAGAGATGCCGCCTTTTTTTATAACACATAACATAAATCACACCTGTTATCCCCGAAAGGTTAGGCAGAGGTGTACTCAATAGTACACCCACATTTCGCCAGTTATGTTTAAGTCCCATGTAATAGGGGGCGAGCCTATGGCCATCAACCGAGCACAATACGAGTAAATCCAGACACCGAGGCTGCTACTGAGAAATTCCTGATGTAAAAACCCAATAACATTTTGCCCGACCTGGGAATCGAACCCAAGACCTCAACTCAACAGTCGCGCCTTCCGACCACTAGACCTTTTTTAAGCAAATAGGGTAACTATATTTACTTCCTAACCTAAAAAAAAATAGATGGATAAAATTATAGTCTGTACTAGCTGTCCGCCGCGGTTACACCCGCGTCTTTGGTTACTGCTCCGCTCCCGTAGGTCGTAGCGTGATGGTATATAGCCTATAGCCTTCCTCGATAACTAATCTATCTAACACTGAAAGAATTTTTCAAATCGGACCAGTAGTTCCAGAGATTAGCGCGTTCAAACAAACAAACAAACAAACAAACACTGCAGCTTTATAATATTAGTATAGATTTCAGCCTATAAAATCTCGTGCACATACACTACTTTTCATTTCGGAAAAATGTACGGTTCCCGTGGTATCAACTTTGACGCGAACGAAGTCACGAGTATTACCGTATTGATAAATCCAAGAAAGAAAATGATAACGTGTCAACATCATATCATCCCAAGATGTAAAAGTCGACTGAGGGAAACTGGACCACTTTGAAAAAGTAAAAATACAGCTTAAACACAGGTCTGTCAGTCTCAAAGCTCTCTCTTATTATACAAATAACTAATATCAGGGCATCTAGTTCCCCTAGACCAGTAATTATAATAACTATTAACTCTCCCTTGCAAGTAATTATGTTGGTTTTATACAATAATCGAGTGTAGTCTTCAATCAGCTGCTTCCTAATCATCAATCTTCGTGGAGCATTGCGGGATGCACCGCACGACTTTCTCTTTCAAAGAACATTGTAGCAATAATATGGATTGTTGTGTATTTAGAATTTTAGACTGCCTCGTTGTTCATGTGGCCGCAAGTGCGATTGTTGAGCGCGTCCTTGGTGCGTTTCTCAGGTCGGGAAAAAAGACTTAATGGGTTTTTTCTATTAAGAATTTCTGGAGATTTTAAGTTTGTTGTGTGACGCCCTTGCGCCACGGAAAGCACGGAATTACTATGAAGACTAAAAAAACAATTTCCTTTAATTTGGTTAATGGCAATAGGCTCGCCCCCTATTACATGGGACATAAACATAACTGGCGAAACGTGGGTGTACTGGGATACACCTCTGTCTAATCCTTCGGGGATTACAGGCGTGATATTATGTTATGTTCTTTTTATCCCTGAAAAACAAACGTTTCAGTAAGAAAATCGAGTGTGAGAACTTTCTCACACTCATTTAATTAGCTTTGACATTTCATGATTAAAAGCCACACGCCTATAGTAACTTAATCTTTGCGTGGCTCCTGAACTTCTGAGCTGTTGCGTTAGAAAGCGTGGGTCCATATTATTTACTTCAGGGTCGAAATATTGATGGCTTCCAATAAAATATGTCCAATTTCATAAATATTTTCCATGTACCTCGCCTTTAATTCTACAATTATAGCAGCTTTCAGACTACGCTATAATATAATAGCATAGTATATAGCTCATAGCACAACAATATCGTGCACCATACATTGTTATGGACACGTTCACACTTCGCAATACTGTGTATTTACTATATTTCTTTTAATGTTGTACTATACAATGTGATAGGGGTGAGACTTCTAACCCGTTAATGCTGAGTACTACATCTAATTTTATCGACAAAAAAATAATATGGGGGGTTAAACCCCCTCCCCCTAAAAATTATGGCTATTTTAATATTTTTTTTAATGTACTACGGCGCGCTTGATACTTTATGTGATATCAAAGGTTGTATGCGTCGTAGAAACAAAAAAAAAAACGACAAACGGTAGCTAATAACCTTGGCTAACTTAATTCATTACTTTTTTCATATGTTTGATAATGTTTTGGTGAGAAAAAAAAATCATTTCTGAATTATTTTGACCGAAAAAATCGCTATTTTTCAATTTTTAGGGGGAGGGGGTTCAACCCCCCATATTATTTTTTTTGTCGATAAAATTAGATGTAGTACTCAGCCTTAACGGGTTAGAAGTCCCACCCCTATCACATTGTATAGCAGAATATACACATCAAAAGTGTTTAGGGATCAACATCCCTAACAAATGTTAGGGATGTTGATCCCTAGACACTTTTGATGTGTGTAGTATAGCGATGTCTGAAATGAGGTCTTCATTAGAGCAAGGAAGTGAGTTAGAAAGCAATGGCAAAGAGTCTATTGTCATAGGATGGGAAGCCGAAGCAAAAATTAAGAGGTTAATTATTTGTATTGTATACTTAATTAAAATTATAAGCAAGAAGTACAATCGAACAAAAATCTCAGGTTTATTATATTCATAAAGAAAAAAAAACCGTTGCCTCTTCAAGGAGTGGTCCAAACGGTTGGTTGGCACTTCCCGTGACCCAAGGGCTGGTTATTACCTTGGCATTAAGTATTGCCATCCAACGTGGTAATGCGGCCAGTCTTTTGGACACATTTCCAGTGGACGGTGCGGCAATGCGGGTGAAATTTTTGATACCATTTAGTTTTAGTTCCCTTTAATTTTATTCTGATTGTTTTAATTTTTTCTGTAATTAAGCTTATGAATATTGTACTTAACCCTTCGGGGATTACAGGCAATTCCACGAACCATTCAACCTTGTAAGACTGACTTGTTACCTGGCCACTTCTACTGAATAATTAATTAGTGATGTAATATTAAGTTACTTTCACCGTTATAAATAGAGTTATTTAATATCACATAATATTATTGATAGCCGACGGAAGATGCACGAAAGAAATATGAAATGAATTACTTATTTAGATGCTTCTTTGTATCATTGGATGTAATAGTAGCTATAACATACGGATTAGTGATAATTATGTTATTATTGTTGATGATAGAATCTCATTATTATCTTATGATATAATAAAAGCGAAAGGTCATTCACTACTTGACCTTAAAATTCGGCAGGTAGGTAGTTAGACTAGACCAGATTTAAAATTGATTTCCGCGTGGACGAAATCGTAAGCAAAAGATAGTGAATCTTATAAACTCTGTTTTCATTTGTAATGTAACGTGAATCAGAAAATGGACTTTAACTAGAATTTACTCGTTATTTTGTCCGTTGCGATTTATTTAAGTACCTAAGATTTTTTTCGCCCTCAATCAAGACCATGTTTTTTTTTGCGCCAAATACTGATTAAAATAACATTTAGCCATGTGCTTTAAAAAAAGTAATACCAGTCTATTTTGTATTTTAAATTGAGTTTTATTAACATTAAAACGTTAATGTTTGTGTTACAAGTTGTAAAAATATTGGAAAGAAATATAGGTTATTAGTTACTAAGCTCGTTGTCTTTTTTTTAGGCTAGTAATTAATCTGCAGCACGTGATAAATGAAATGATCGACTGACAATAGTTTACATGTCTCACAAGACAACGTGGGTGTAAGAGATCTTAATAACACATAGTCGGTCCGAAATAGAACGGATTGGCATTCTCCAAATTCCGAGTTGTCAGATTTCACTGTCGCTTCTGACCAACACAATACATCACGACTTTTTTCTTTAACTTGTGCGGTCGATCAGCTGTTTCTCTTGTCATAAAAGATAATAACATCTTTGTTTATTGTTCTTCAAATCGAGTCAGCTAAAAATTCGAAAACTACATAGTTTGGCACTTTCAGAAGCATCCATCAGCTCCTGTAATGTGTAGACAACAGGACAGGCATATATGACACGATATCAAGTGTCCTATCGTTTGTGAGGGCAGCACCAAATTTTGATTATTAGTTGAGCTTCTATTAGTAAATACATATTATGTAGGTAAGTACATGTGTTCCATGTTGTTCCATGTTGTTTCATGTTGTCGTTACGTGTAGTCAGAAGCCAAAAGTCTGACAAGCAGTCTTACTAGATAGGCACTTGTTCCATGTTAAAAAGCAGTACTTAGTCAGTTGCTTCCTTACTTCCTTGTTAATTTCTCAGATCTAAGAGCTTATTTGCCATATTTCGTTGATTATTTGCATCCAATACCTTAATTATGTACTAATTACAGAAATTCTGCATAAATAACTTACTCAGCTAATAAAAACTGCAAAGGAAAAATAACCGGTAAAATACAATCTTTACTTTTTTCCTGCGACAACATTAACACCAAATATGATTCTGCTAATTTTGGTAACCATTTTACGAATAATAGAGGAATTTGTTTAGGATCTGCTGGGAATTCAGAAAGTGATTCACTTTTAGTGGAATTGCTCTATGTGGCCTTTTTAGGTCCCTTGTTAGATTGAAAGGCCCTGAGATAGTTGGGAATAGTCTAGCCAAATGTTTTTTTATACAGCATGTAACAAAAACCCTGTCCGATCCTTAAGGGTATTATTCGGCATCGTACTGCGTACACATATACGTAGCCATTTAATGGATTTGAGATTATTTTTTTTCCCCAGTGAAAAAAAAGAAAAAGAAGAAAGAAGAAGTAATTAAATTAAAATAAAACATAAAAACTGATCAACGGCAACACTGATCTGACAGGGTTTTTGTTACATAGTGTATTTGTACTTATATCATCAATCATTTCAAGGGCTTTGACTCCGTAACCAACGAAAGCGTGAGTGCCACGCCCATTCTCGACACCATAGCTTTATATTACATAATGCGATACAAGCTCGTTCATTTATCTATCCGCTTGTTGTTTGAAAGCGATCGTATCTTCCACCGTTCATCCATCAGCTGTTTTATCACCTTGTTAATTTCATTTGGCAAACAATATATTGACGTTATGATGTCTTTGTGTTTATATTACTATACTAGGTGTTGTTTGCGGCTTCTTTCGCTTTGTTTTTTTTTTTTTTGAAGCTTTAAGTTATTTCTTTTGTTACTGCTGCGCTCCCGTGGATTGTAGCGTGATGCTATACCAGTGATGGCGAAACTTTATTGGTGAACGTACCATTTTTATCAAAACATAATAATGTGACTATAACTTGCTGGCAAACAATCTGGAATTAGTGTTATAATGGAGAAAATTATACCAGTTGCTATAAACAATTTTAGTTTGGAACTCGATTTTTTTACAAGAATCGTAATGTCTACTATTTTATGTTTATTTAAATAAGAAGATAAGTGATTTCTACTGCTGTAAATTAGATTCGATACATAGATTTGTCAATTATTGGCGTACCCAAATTATTTTGTCGCATTTGGTCCGCCATTGGTGTACCCTGGCCTATACTATTCCTTAGGTATGAACCTGGCTATCAAATACAAAAATATTTATTCAAATCCGACTAGTAGTTCTAGAGATTAGCGCAACCAAACAGAAGACTCTTCAGCTTTATTATATTACTTTACATGGAAACAGGTGTACTAACGTTCAGCCTGAAATCTTTTAACGTGTAAATATACATAAGTATCCATTGTTCTGAGCCAGTGAATCGAGTTATACAATATCGATTCGCGTGGTATATCAAGCGTTTTATGAACGACAAGTCGTTTTTTTTTGTTAACTCTAGTTTACATTGTTCTTAATCACAAAAAATAATATTGAGCTAAATTGACGACTAATTATCGTCGAAATCGAAATGTTTCATAAAACTATTGCCGGGGACTTTATTTTTATAAAAAAATACAACACTTTGATAATTTAATGCACCTTGTATGGCCTATAACATACTCGTAGCACTTAGGGATAACGTAACTTCCTATTAAGTAGCGAAAGAATTTTCAGAATTGGACCAGCTGCCCTACCATGAACTCTTATTGCGATCCAAAAAACTGAATTGTTCTTCAAATAAGTCAATATAACGCATCAATTTATGCGTTATATTGACGTATTTGAAGAACAGTTCAGTTTTTGGATCGCGATAAGAGAAAATACGTCAATAAATGACATAAATTGATGCGTTATATTGACTTATTTGAAGAACAATTCAGTTTTTTGGATCGCAATAAGAGTTCATGGTAGGGCAGCTGGTCTTTCGAAGATTGGTGCGTGCAAACAAAGTCATTAAATATTTTGTATGTAGATAAAGGTCAGTATTCACCAATATTTAATCATCCGGTTAAGTATTTAAACAGTTGTTTAATGTCAATTTTCCTAAGATATGTTTAAACTTAAGTTGTAATCGTTTGATCAAATTTTAAAGAACACAGGCCCAAGTAGGTAACTTAGTACTTAATTAAGAGATTTAGATACACGTAAAAATACGTAAGGTCAGTGATGTTTCCGTTGAGCGTTTGAAATACATTAAAGAATTCATTACCGAAGGAGAAATAGTTCATAATTATTAAGTATTTCATCATTATTTCAATTATTTACCATTAATGATCGTAACATCTTTCTTCTCTTTTGTTTGCACAGATGTTATTAATACAGTGTGAAAAATATGTTCGTTTGTCCTCTGATTTGCGGACAATTGCGGTGAAACATTTTTCAAACTTACGCCCTTAGCAATAAGATTGAAAAGTCGTCAACTGCCATCGTCCTCTCTATAGCTACTCTGTTTATTATTGCTACAAATAAAAATGTAGATTGTTTATTTTTTAGGATAATGGAAACCATTTGTCAAGTTGATTTTAAAAAGATGTTAAGCCATGGGAATTATAATATTTTTGTCAGCAAAGTTTATACATATCTTGTCATCGACTTGTATCATCTAATTAATAGATTTATCGTCACGAAATATTTTAATTCTTAGATAGGACTTGGGACACCCCGGGTCGGACAGGTTAGGTTCGAATGGGATGGCGGGGTCTAGTGAGCAAGCGAAGCGAGCAAACTCAGACCTTGCCATCCCCTTCGTGGTTATTTTTTCTCTTTCAAACGATTGAGCCGCACGTGGTCGGGCTCCGATTACGTCTTTTATGCAGTAAAGTATAATAAAAGTAAAGTATAAGATATCCTGATGATTATTCACGTTTATAGTAGTAGGAACGATAAGGGCCTCCTCCCATCAGACAATCGGTAACCTATTGTTTGTCTGAGATAAATTATGTGATTTGTTATGGAATTGTTTTTATATTGTTTTCGAACAACATTTTGACAGATCTACTATTTTGCGGACAAACCCGATTATTGAGGAAATTCTAATCCAATTAAATTGGCGATAGCTTCAAACATACCCGTAAGAAATCTTCAGGAATGGTTTCCAATAGGCTGGCAGCGCTGCACTCACGATTACGCATTGTGCATCTGATCTCCTAGTGAAAGTATTTGCCATACTTATTTATTTACTTTATTAGCAGCACGTTGTAAATTGTCACGCGTAAGATCTTCCTACAAACAAGTCTGCTACGCAACACTGAGGAGCTGTCCAACTGAGTATTTGTGTTAGTACTTTCTCACTTGAACGATACGGTTTGTGGCGCGTCAATGTGGCGCGCCATGGGAAACTTGCGTTTCATGGCTTGTCTATGATCACCTACCGCCATCTCTTAAAACAGTACCATTTTAGTATTACTTTATAATTCCTGTTGTTGGATTTACAACTTCCGGTGCTGAGCCGAGCGTTGAAAATCCAACAGTGCGCAAGGCAAATCAATATTAAAATCGGACAGAGGTAGATCTCCTGATGTAAGCTTTCCATGGTTCGGAAAAAGCCCGTTTTTCTCGTTTTTGGTAGACTTTTAGGTGCTAAAATCTGAAGACCAATTCTCTAAAATCGTTCAAAATTTAGTCACAATTCTAGTGACAATCAATGGTAAAAAAATTAGGTAAATAAGAGGCATTCTTGACAGATTAGATTGCGTTCATTCTTTAATATTAGTAAAATATCCAATTCGCAAAACGCACGCGTCTATGATAGTTATCGCGGACGCAGAAGTCGTGAAATAAAAAGTATCCTATGTTCTTTCTTGGGGTTCAAGCTCACCCCTTTCCCATCAAAATCGGTTCAGTGGTTAGTGGTGGTAGTTGTGAAAGTATTTAACAGACAAATGTATTCTGGACATTTAACGCTGATTAATTTCAACCAGTTCCTAGATCGTAATGTAACACATTTGGCAAATAGAATTAATTTGACGTACTTAATTAATTAATCTGCTAAGAAATAGTGAATTGGCTCGTTTTGAAAGTTCATTTAACAACATGTATTAATGGAAACGCGGCTTTCAGCTTTGCAACTGTATTGCATCTAGTTATTGTTACTACAAATTATATTTTCCACGGTGAAATCTGCTGAATACTTTAGACTTACATAAGGAGCTTGTCCATTACATCGTACCATACCATGACCGTGGTATGAACGTATCAGGCACGGAAAGAAATATGACAAGGGCTACTATGTCTTATTGAAAATATCTCTTGCCCGCGACTACTTCCGCGTGGAACTTGTTTATATCGTACTTGCATACAAACTTCCACCCCCCTTTTCACCGCCTTAGGGGGTGATTTCCGGGATTAAAACTATCCTATGTCCTTCCCCGGATCTTAATCTATCTCCATGCCAAATTTCATCAAAATCGGTTCAGCGGTTTAAGCTTGAAGAGGTAACAGACAGACAGACACACTTTCGCATTTATAATATTAGTATGGATTGTTGATGCTCCGTGCATAGTACGCAACGGTGTTGGTCTGTAAAGGAACGGTCTAGTGCAGGTTCCCAATCTATTTCATACTTATTTTGCGCGGTGTAAATCCTCATGGAGTTCCTCCATCGTGGGCATGCTAGACTCTTACCAGCTTAAACCACCTCAGTGTTCCACCTCTGCCTATGGCTGGGGGTGCGGGATTCGCATAAGCATTCACCGACCGTCACGCGACGTCTTCAGGATAGCTCCATTACGGCATCGCGACGGACAGTTTGGTTATCCCTTGTCTAATGGGCATAGTCTCATACTTTTCATTAAGATTTTTTTTTTGTGTAACACGTTCTTAGCACGTTCGTGGTATGATACGGTGTAGTGGACAGGCGCCTTTAAGTAGCACATACAATTAACGTATATTACAATTATTTAAAGCTTACTGAAATATTTATGTTGATTAGATCTTTTACTTCTAATAACAAAGACTATCAGTAAGTCCTACGCTTGAGTGAAACTCGGGCTAATCAGCATACAATATGTGAAAACGTAAATTACTAAGTATACTATTTATTTTCAAGTATACCATAAAACATATTCTATGACATTGCAATAGTGTTGCTTTTAGTGTGGCTTTCCATTTGTGATAGGTTTTACCAAATTTCATTAAAATCGGTTCATTGGTTTATTCGTTAAAGCGTAATAGACAGACAGTTACTTTCGCATTTATTATATTGTACAGGGTCATTGAAAAATTACCAGAAACTTTAAAAGGGGTCAATGTACTCATCATTATGAACAACTCTTACTATGGGACCAAAACTGAAATTATGAAAAAAAAATCAGCTGTTTCATACAATACGATCGATCGTGTTGTATAACATTTTTGTAGGGAACAGTTGATTTTTTTTTCATGATTTCGAGGTTGCTACCATAGTAAAAGTTGTTCATAATGATGAGTACAATGACCCCTTTTCAGGTTTCTGGTGAATTTTCAATAACCCCGTATACATAAATACCTATTATAATAGTAAGATTACTATACGTAGGTCAAGATTAGTAGCGAACAGAAAGTAATAAAAGTTTTGTACTAAATAAACTAATCGATTCAGACTAGCAATTTGGCGAGTCTCCAACAGCCTCCGCGGCCGCCGTTGGCAGTTATTGATTTTCCAACCCCCAATTTGTTAGCCTAAAATATGTACATGATTTTTAGAGCTGGCTAGAACCGCTCTACATGTTTTCAGAACATATTTCATAGTAATATTGTTAATGCGAATGCCTCGTCGGTCTAATGGTCGTAAAGCGAGACTGCTGAGCATGAGGTCTTGGGTTCGATTCCCAGGTTGGGCAAAGTGTTATTGGGTTTTTCGTCAATTTCTCAGTAGCAGCCTCGGAGTCTGGATTTGGGCCCGGTTGATGGCAATAGGTTCGCTTCTATTACTTGGAACTTAAACATAGCTTGCGAAATGTGGAAGTACTAATTGGGTATAAATCTGCCTAACTCTTCGGGAATTACAGGCGTGATGTTATGTTATGTTTATATGGAAAGTAAAATACTTTTAAACGCAAACGAAACCGCAAACAAGTAGTTTTCTTTAAAGACCATTACATTACAAATAACAAGCATACACAAAAATACTACCTTGAATTAAAATCAGGGAAATTGGAAGGAAGTACTTAAGATGCTTACTGCTGATAACCTCTAGGTACATGATTAGCGCGGTGAGGGGGGAGTCATGGCTTTTTAAAGGAAACAGCCTGATAATTCAAGGGAACCTAAAAAAACAAGGTTTTGATTGACGTTAAAATCTGCTAACGAAATAACAGTGGCCTTTTGAAAATTTCCTTAACTTTTCCTATTGTTTTCGTTTTGCTAAAGTCTCGCTTAATATTCTGTTGTTGTTATGATAAAAGTCTTTACTTAGTCTTAGTCTTTGAGGAGCTCGTGGCTAAGTAATAACAGCCGCACGGATAAATCTATCCGGTTAAGCGACACTTGCCGGGGTTGGTCCGTGGATGGGTGAACATCTTTACATACCGAGACTCCTCCGTGCCTCCCGAAGCACGTGAAGCCGTTGGTCCTGGCTGTCATACGTGGACATTTGACAGTCGTTACCGGTCGTCAGAAGCCCGAAAGTTAGACAGCAAGTCTTACCAAGGGGTATCGTATTACCCAGTTACAGGGTTGTGGAGATCAGATAGGCAGTCGCTCCATGTAAAATAATGGTATTCAGCTGCATCCGGTTAGACTGGAAGCCGACCCTAACATAGTTACTAATATTATAGAGAAGAAAGTTTTGATTGATTGTTTGCATTGAATAGGCTCCGAAACTTCTGAACCGATTTGAAAAAATCTTTCACTGTTCGGAAGCTACATTATCCCCGGGTGACATAGGCATATATTTTTATTATAAAAAAAATAGGAATCCGTAAGAAACATCACGCGAATGAAGTCGCGGGGAGAGTGAGCAACTAGCTTCAACTTTCTGACTGACAGACTTCTTGACAATTCAAAAGTGCCTGTAATTGGTCTAATTGAAATAAATGTTTTGACTTTGACATTAAGTGCTAGTTTGTTATAATAAAACTTCTTCTTCGTAACTAAAGAGAGACCGTAATCTTTCCAGTGTTGACTTAGGTCAAACTTTATCCGTAACATAAGTTACTTGTTTTAGTAACTAATCTGAAACTTCGGTAAATTACCAGCCTATTATTGTTTGACAGCAGGGCAAAGGCCTCACCTAATACAGAGAAAGCGTCATCGGTCACCCACAAAGCTTGTTCAAGGCGGATTGATTGATGATTTGAGAATTATATTAATTATAGCCATTTTCCCGCGTAAATGTCAGTTATGGCGGTCACAGGCGAAGTCGCGGAATAAAAAGTAGCCCATGTCCTTTCTTGGGGTTTAAACATACCCCATACCAAATTTCATCAAAATCGGTTCAGTGGTTTAGTTGTGAAAGCCAGACAGACAGACTGACTGACTGACAGAGTTACATTCGCATTTATAATATTAGTATGGAAAAGTCTAGGTTTCCTCGCGATGTTTTTCCTCATGTCAGTCATGTTCAAAATTATCTTACGAAGAGATATATGTCTGTGCCCGGTTGTAAACCCACAACTTCGTGTATAAAGGCAGGCGTTAGAACCACTGGACTATCACGATAATACTAGCTTTTGCTAGCGATTTCGCCCGCGTAAATTGTCTTACATATTCCTATATCACTACATAGTATAAAACAAAGTAGCTTTTTCTGTCTGTCTGTCCCTATATATGCTTAGATCTTTAAAACTACGCAACGGATTTTGATGCGGTTTTTTTTAATAGATAGAGTGATTCAAGAGGATGGTTTATATAATAAATGCACCCGTGCGAAGCCGGGGCGGGTCGCTAGTAGCCTATAACACTAAGAGATAACGTAGCTTCTTAATAGAGAAAGAATTTTCAAAATCGGACCAGTAGTTTCGGAGATAAGCACGTTCAAACAGAAACTTTAGCTTTGATATTAGTATAGATTTTCAAGACTGAATTAACAGGTGTGAAGACCAAAGAACGGCGCTAAGTACTTTAATGTAGGTACTTACGTCGGATTGTTTTGGCACGAACTTAATTATCATGATGTATCGAATCGACATTCCGTGTCAAATACTTTTTCCAATGATTGATATCTGATTCATCTTACGCTCATTTAGTTATATCACCATTCTGATAGTACATCTAACACTATCTGGTGAAGTTAGTTCCGTGTTCGATCACTCAATGGAAATGTGCAATTGATTTTATTTGGGTTCCGTAGCTCTTGTAATTTTGATATTTTTTTTTTCATATATTCCGATCTAGCGACCCGCCCCGGTTTCGCACGGGTGCAATGTAGATACTAATCAACGTATAAACCTTCCTCTTGAATCACTCTATCTATTGATAAAAACGGTATTAAAATCCGTTGCGTAGCTTAAAAGATTCATACAGGCAGCGGGAAGCGACTTTGTTTTATACTACCTATGTAGAGACTTTGTTGACTCTTCTCCATCTGTGGTTGAATGGTTATAAATGCCTAGGGCATTGATCCGCCTTTGTACTTTTTGTTTGAAGTTTAAATAAATTATAGGGAAAAACAGAACCTTTATAAAATTACTTTTTTTAATTCAAAGTCTGACGTTTTAGGCTGTTGTACCAAAGGACCAATTTTACAAAAAAAAAAAAACATTTTAAAATTTCGGTAATAATAAATTGTTTCATGGAAACGCCTCGAATTATTTACTGACAACAGTGGAACATTTATTTATCAGTAAAATTATTGTGATCGCAAGTTATCATCACATTCTTTGCCAAATGAATGAGAAGCTTACACGATATCACTCGCGCTATCTGTCAGGGAATGTAAACAAGAAATTCTTTGTAGCAGTCAAGTTGACTGACTGGGAGATATCTAAAACGTCTGGTATTTTTTTTTCTTTTGAATTTTACTATTTAAAACTGCTTTTGTGCTTTTGTTTTAAAATACTGGGTATATTACATCCTTTTTTATAAAAAAAATATATTTAAAATTATGATGACGGTTGGGCTTTGAGAATGCAATAGCCAAGTAGTAAACTGCACTAGCTGGAATAAAATTAATAATAAGAAGTGGGTCTGATTGGTTTAATTAATTTATTATTATTTCATTTACTCTCTATGCCTACCCTTTCTCTCTCTCTAATCTTATTTTTCTGCGCTACATTCAATTATGTATTTGTAGATTAGTTTGAAACTCAGCTCAAATACTATTGCATATGATAAGTATTAATGAGTACACAGTTGTGATATTATTTCATTGTAAGAGGTTATCATTTTTGGGAGTAAGTTTATCTTATGTACGCAAGTAAATTTAATTTGCTCTGGCCTCGAATTTGAACTATATGTATAAATATATTAATTTGTATTAATAACTATCAGTATTTGAATATTTATAAACGCAGCATATTTGTAGAGACAAAGCACACTTTTTTTAAAAATTGGTAATCGAAGTGTTGTAAATATTTCTAGATGTTTTCAATTCGTATAACGAAAAGTAATAAATATATTTTTATTTAAAAATATAAATGCATGTAATACTTACATCATATTATTTGTAACCTATTTTTATCATAAAACGTAAAATAATACAATTTTATGAATGTTTCAAAAGCAGGTAATAAAGTGGTGTCATGTTTGTTAAATGTAAAACTAAATGGCATCAAATAATTCATTATTGAGTTAATACCATAAGAGTACAATTAATCGTACTATAATTGAGATGAATTAATTGTAATGTAACTAACTATTGCAATATCCAGACCGGTTCAAAAATATTAAAAAAAAAATTGTTGCCTCTTATAATTTATACCTTGTCATTTTCAAAATGTCTAATTCTCATTACAACAATAACACTGAGATGGCACATAACATTCGGGCACGCAGCCAAACAGGGCTGTGCCAGAACAACACGCATGAATGACGAAAAATTAATATGCTTTCATCGTTCTACGCGCACGCGCAGAAAGGCGTGCCAAAGTCCGAACGATTGGGTCTAGGAATGACGTGGCGATCTTATGGTTGACTGGCTAGATGGCATGCATGTGGTACCTGTGATTTTTATTTGGCAGAAGTTTGACAGATCAATTGGAAATCATAATCTGGATTTATAATACTGGATGCGTGGAGTTATTCGTATTCCTATTTCTTCAGTCTTATTTTATTTATTTACAGCTTCTAAAATAAAACTTTCCTAAACATATTTATTAATAAATAATCATGAAATTACGAAATACCTATGTACCTAATCACTTAAATCATTTCAATTTTTTTTTTAATTATCTCTAATTTTAACAATTCAACAATATCCCTTGCGTTTTCACGTTGTCAAGCAGACGAATTTATCAAACATGAAGGAACTAGCTTCTGCCCGCGTGATCGTGCGCGGGAACCGTACATTTCCCGGAATAAAAAGTAGCCTATGGTCTATCTCTGTGGCAAATTTCATCCAGATCCGTTCAGCCGAGATTGAGTAACAAAAATCCATCTAAACTTTCGCATTTGCATTGTTAGATGGATTATGAATTATGTTCAAAATCTTTCGGTTAGTGATTGTTACGCAAAAATATTTACTTGTAAAACCTTCCCATTTACAAAACAATAGAAGTGTTAATAGGGTAGACTACGGTAGCTTAACATATTAGTTAGGGTCACTATTTGAAAGTAACCTATTGTTTAAGCTTAACACATACTAGGAACCGTTAGTCAACTAAAAGATCATGAAATTGTTACTAAAATATTTTGTAAATATTGCTTTTCTTTAAACGCTTGTTATTTTTGTTACATTCTGGTTGTCGGTTGAGACATTTCACAACATTTCATGGGAAACAACCACATCTGTTAAGTACTATGTATTTATTGATAATTGATAAATTATAAAATAAGCGCATAATGAGGTATAGACAGTGCAAACTCAGCATACATGAATAAATCAGGATACCTACTAAAGTAATAAGGAGCATACATATTATAAATGAGTCCTTCCGCCCTGCGTAGGGCGGAAAGGACTGTCAGGCTTTTACTGACTAAAAAACCACCCTGTTACTTCTGTTGCTCTTTGCGTTCCGGGGCCACGGTATCCTGTTAAGACGTCCCGCGACCCCGGCAGGCATTTGGCCCTGTTGCGGACCCGTCCCTGTGATATTATTACACTTCACATCTATATTTATACTGAACAGTAGCTAGTTGCATGGAGCGAATTCGTCTGCGTAGTCCGAAATCCTAAATTATCTCAGTGGAACACAAACGACATCAAAATCAAAGTCTAGGTATATGAGTGCCAATTTTCAGCAATTTCTGTTAAGCCGTAGCAAAGAGTAGCAAACATACTTCCACACACCCATCCTCATAAACTTTCGAATTTATGAAAGTTTAGTCCTAATTAAACTATTTATCTGGATCAAAGGACCACGTGTCTACTGAAATTAGAATAAAAGCTTCTTTGCCATACTTGACGTTTTCACTTTTAACTTTCAATATTTATCAACAAACTAAGTGCTCTTGTAAAAT
This sequence comes from Hoplodrina blanda, assembly GCA_949316365.1. Taxonomy (NCBI): domain Eukaryota; kingdom Metazoa; phylum Arthropoda; class Insecta; order Lepidoptera; family Noctuidae; genus Hoplodrina; species Hoplodrina blanda. Next base: position 16,277,459 of record OX438581.1, read on the forward strand.
TTAATCGCTTCAAGAAAGATAAGAAAGATATTACAGACAGTAGTGCGATAGACGTAAGAACAAGTATGTACGCGTTCTTGGCTATATTTCGACTTTTAAATCTATTCAGTAACTTGACAGTTCAAATAAAAATAATGTTACCATACTACAACTGTAAGGAATGAATGATAAAAATGTCTTAATACCAAGTTAAGTACATTATTTAAGTTCATTCAATTTCGTTCATTCTTACACCACCTCACTATTTTTTTTTTGTCAAAACTTGGTAACCCTTTAACTGTCAAGTTATTGAATAGAATTAAAAGTCGAAATATAGGTGATGTTTAGGGTTCCATAACCAAAAGGTGCCAAAACCTATTATAACCAAGAATTCATTATCTTTCTGTTTGTCTGTCCATCCGCCGGTCTGTTTCAGGGCCGTATCGTTTGAACCGTAATAGGTAGGCACTTAAAAATTTCAGAGCGTGTATGGCTATGGCTGCTACAAGAAAATAACAAAATTTTAATAAATATTACGTAACCATTCGTATACGATTCCAACTCTAACTTGCCGATTAAATTATATTATTATAGATTATAAGTCCAGATTTCCTCACGATGTTTTCCTTCACCGATGTCAGTGATGTCCAAGATAAAATTAGATTAACTTATTATCATATTGAAATTAAATCAGGGCATACAGTGACAACAAAAAAGTAATTTCCCGTTTATAAAATGCGTAATCTAATCTGCATGCAGATATCTTCTAAATGTGCTTAGGTAATTATAGGTATGCCTATAAATTAGACGTATAGCGATCGTGCACGACACCTTTACTTTATCAATATTTAATTTATGAATAGTCTTCGTAAGATTAGGGAATTCTTTATTTACTATATTATTACGATAAAAATCTGGGTTTATTTAATTATCTATCAAAAGTAGGAAAGTTGCAATAACGAATTCAGTCTACATCTATACCATTTTAATAAAGTCGAAGAGTCGAATAGGCCAGATTCATGAGAAATAATATAGGCTATATAACATCTATATAACCCACGGAAGTGGAGCAGTAACCAAAGACAACACGGATAAAGAAACCACACGACTGAAGTCGCGAACAGTAGCTAGTTACCAATGTTTTGATTAACCTGCACTTTGTTTACAATGATGCCAAGTTTAACACTAAAATATTTAGCAAAACAAAGGATAAAGTTGTTAGATATGAAACAGAAACATCCCCTAACAAAGAGTAATCATTTGGCGTACAAATGTGGGCTATAAACGTGTCACTTACGGATATGAGTCAGTCAGGAGCTTTATAACTGAACATAGTCACTCTTTCTTGGCGTATAAATGCAAATACTTAAGGAATAACTTCAGGGCTGCCTCCAGCACGGCGTTTGATCAAAATCGTGCTGCTTGACACGTGATTTGTTGGGGTCCGGTTCGAAATTCTCCAGATTCTAAGAATCCAGTTCACTGATAGTTTGAGGAATGTAGATATCCTTGAATTGTAAGGGGATAAGAATGTTGATCTATTTTATCTAAAAGGAGAAAGGACCAGGGACAGAAGGACCAGTTTTTTTCTATATTAATAAAACTGTAAGCCATGACGCAACTGTAATAGTGATCTAAACTGAATAAGCTATAACGAGCGTAAAAGGACACTAACGTATCCGAAAGTTACATGTTCTTCACATTATGGTGGAGTTTAATAGGCAGTATGCGTATCTGACGGCTTTGTGATATGTTTTACCACACCATACTTATTTGGTACTTTCCAACCATGTATGTACATTTGGGTGGTTTTTAGCTCACTTCGATCGTCAGACGGACGTCTGCCGACTTAATACAACCTTAGTTTTTGTTTACCATAAACCTGAAAAGAGCTCATTATATTCATCTTTATGAACGGCTTTACTACGAAACTAACCGTTTAAACCGCGAAAAAACGTCAGCGGATCCATTTGACAAGTATTGCAAAAATAAATGTAAACATCTGCTGCTTTTTTTTGCTTGTCTTGATAACCCTTAAAATATCCCGTTTCAGACAACATAAAATATTAACTTCTATATGCGTTTTATTTGCCGTATACATTATGTGGTACATTTATATTAAATACAATCTGCCTGAAGCCGTAATACCTAGGTTTACTGTCGCATGGTAATTGACTTCCGTTTGGTCTTTGTGCGTTCACTTTGTGTTTTCTGATTTGAAGTCTATTCAGACATTGCTATTGTTGTCTCAATCTATTTATGTCTCTTGAAATCTGAAACGTATTACATTAAATCCGTAATGACTACTCAGTTCTAGTTTATAGTTGGCAATTTCGACATTAAGTGTGAATTCCGTAAACTAGGTTGTAGTAATGAAATGATAATGATTGTCATTACTTAAATGCTTTTCATACACACACTTATTTTAACTACGTAATTTTTTTGTCGAAATCTAATTTTATTATTTTTCTTTTTCAGGTAAGTTTCAATTATGAAATATATCTATTTAAGGTGTAGCAATAAAGGTAAGTAATGCATTAATTAATATTCAAAAACTTCTAATGATTCTAAAGACCAGCAAAAAGTATTCTCCCAATCGAGCTGCAAACAGAAAAAAATCCTTTCTCTATTTTATTTTAAACAAAATCTTGGCGCCCGCTCCATTTCTAAACATGATATAATTCCGTTTATTGTTTACATGGCTATCTGGTATCATTACCTATCTGGCATATCTTGAGAATTCGTAACAATATTGGAGTGGCGTCTAGCAACCGTGCCAAGTCCGCTTTGTAGGTTGGCAAGCCAAATAGGTAAACGGTATAGTGGAGAATCTACACTTGTCCTCTTCAATTTAAATAGTTGACAGTATTTTGTAACAAAAACTGTGTAAATAGAAGTCATTAAAAATTGAATGCACACTTTTCAATAGGTGAAAGAACTCATAAATACGAAAAACTTTTACTAAGCGACAAACACTGAAATTTGAAAAGAAAAACAACTGCTACGATACATTTCGATCGTGTTGTAGGGAACAGCTGATTTTTGTTTTTTATATCCCAAAGTTGGTGCCGTAATAAAAGTGGTTTATATTTATGAGTACTTTCACCCTTCGTGCTGTCTAGCTATACCGACGATTTAATAGCGTCTGGCACGTATGATGAATCATGTGCGATCGATGGCGGTGACGTGCGCCTCTATGCTAAGAGTGCATGTCTAAGTTTATGCAGACAAAGTTGATACTATGGTGGTATGCCTATTAAAGCCTTCCTGGGCTGGCCAGCGTTGCCTACTGTGTCTTCGAGCAATTGCAAGGCACCGGTAGGTGCCCTAAAGGCCAATACTAATAAATTCAAGTCGCAATCTAGTCTCAGTGTCAAGAAGGCCAATACTCGTAACTAAAAGCGTTCAATATCTTGTTGCGATCTCATCTCAGCGTCATTGTGAAAAACTTGTCGAAAATGAAACTGAGATCAGAATGCGATTGTACAGTCTTCAACTGTACATATTTTGCTGACGCGGTGCCTCGCACCCTACGTGCGTCATTTTAGCTGTATAAATATTCATTCCTTACAATAAACCAGTGAGTGCGATTACTGCAACGCGGTGACTAACATTAGAGAAAGGAATCGTCAACAGTTTACGTGTGATACAAATAAATATAACGGGAACTAAGTGATCTTTTCTCTACGCGCTTCAACCTACAAACAACAACAACTCTACAAGTGTACGAACCGTACAGCGATCGTTGCCAAAGTTAGGAACATTGACCCTGTGGAAGGTAGGTAGCCACTTCCCATCAGAAAGCTAACCATTAAAAAACCCCGTATGACTAGTGTGTAGACTCCTCATCTTTGAACTTTCGTCTAAACATCTGTAATGCTAACGACCTGAAAGACTTTGATAAGAAGTGCGTTGAACTGAATTAAGGAACAAATGATGTTGTGCATACAATCTGGATCAATGGACCTTAATTGTTATTCATTTTAAGTTATTATCGTGTTAATTTGTTCCATTGTTCTTTGATTAAAGCTAAGAACACATTTGCGAACATAACACGAAGACGCGACTCCAAAGACCAAACGTTGATTACGTGTCGTGACGTGTTGGTGTATGTTCTAGGCTTTAGTTTTTGATTGTATTAAAGTTTTATTTCTTCTAGATTTCTTTATAGGTCATTGACTTAGTATTGTTTGTATAAGGTTAAAACACTTTTTAATTACTTTTGTAATCCTTAAATCTGGTTATGCAATGTGTCTATGCATTACCTACAATGGCTCCATTTTGTACATATTATTATCAGGTGTGTTGTTTCTTCTTAGCTCTAAGGCTGGAACAGGCTACATTTGCGGGCCAAAGCCAAAGTAAATGTAGCGTGTAGCATGAAGAATAAGTTTATAACATTAATTTCATTAACAAACATAGGTACAATAAAGGGCAACTAGATAGAATTGCCAAAACAAAAATGCCTTTAAATGGTCTTATTGAAATAGATTGTTTGACTTTTAACAAGGTTTCCTGCAAAAATCTAAGCTACCAATCGTCAGCACATAATCTCCACGAGTTCTGCATCGACGTAAATCATAATAGGATCGGATCCGTGACACGTGCTTCCGTCCGCGTGTCTCGCCCCGTGGCAGCCAGGGCCGTGGCCTACGCGCCAGTCACGTAGCCCGACCTGGGGCTGTTCGATAGCTCACAGAGAGACGGGCAATTTCCTGGGTGTCATCATTGTTAACGGGTTTCCATGTTGTACATCAAGGCTTGGACTTGTGTGTTGTACCTACAGCCTAATGTTAGTAATATCGTCCTGTGAAGTTAATCGTGTTTTTAAACAACCCGGTATATCGGGAACTTATTATTGATGCCACAGAGACGACTGTATTTGGCGACCTTAAACTTCAAATGCCACTTGTATGTCTGTGATTAATTAGAATATCTCACTGCGCCATTATAGACAACGATTTATTTATATTTAGAATTCAGTTTACGGAACCATGTTCTTAAAATATTTAACAATAAATCTTTTTCTATTGAACCCTGATAAAATTCGGGAACTCTACCTAAAAAAACACAGTAAACTAACAGTTTTACAATCCATATATTTAATTTTACGACTGTCCTATTATTATCTACTCCGACTTCTAGTTATTATTAGTCACTAATGATCCGCTAAGCGCACTTATCTACTAATTATACCGTGAACTGAATACTATCTGAACTTTAAATGTCAAAATAGTGCGACACAGTGCAGTGTATAATGACGGATATCTGGATATTATGTCATCATTACTTTTGGACTTTGGTACTAAGTTCCGCACGAGTTATGAAGTTCTAAGTACGTGGTTCATAAAATGTGGATGATACAAATTCTTACGTTATGACGTGTCTGGGAGTACCTACACGTTTTAAGGCGTCGACCTCGGTTGTCACGTTGTTAGGTGACACCTGGAGGCAACGATATAAGAACGATTTACAACCAACTAGCTTTTGCCCGTGGTTATGCTCCCGTAATTAAGTGGTCTTGCCGTGATGTGGTAAGTATACCTAAGTAAGAAATACTTTGACTTTACTAAAAAAGACCAAAACTAATAAAGATCCGCACCCCGTGAGTCCGCCTTTGAACCTTTTGTTGCATAAATCTAAATAAATAAAGATATCGAATAAACTATCACCGAGCATGAAACCTAGGGGACAGTCAACCACAACATAAAACTTCCATTTCACGTTTGCCTTAATCCCTGAAATATGCAAAAGTGCAATCGGGTACTGCGACCAGCTCCGGTAACCCAGTTAACCCGTGGACTGTATACGGGACGCGGACGTTGACTCGTTTATGTAAATGGCACTCTGTGAGCGCCTGTACATATGGACGTGTGCGCACAGGACAGTTTAATGTATTTAAATTTAAGTGTTTTTCAAATAGTGTTGGAAAAGTTGGTACTTTTCCATGAATTGTAAGTCTTGCGCTGAAAATAGCATGATTACTTGGTTTTGGCTCCCTTTTCATGATAATACCAAGAACCAAGTGGAATAAAATAAATAATGCTAAATCAAGAGGTTTGGGTATGTCTTTAACCGAAATTTTTACTGTTCTGAAGTTAATAATACTAGCCTATTATTGTCTAGGGCAAAATCCTCTTCTCGTACAAAGAAAGCAATTGACGATTCCATACTTAAATGAATAACAAATCCAGATTCCTCAAGATGTTTTTCTTTACTGATGTCAGTGATGTCTAAGATAAACTTAGAAAGCACTTATGAATTCAAAATGTTAGTTCGGGACTAAAGTTAAGTAGCTATAATTAAAACATAGAATGTATGTGCTCTGAAAACGCATTGAAATGCGCTAACCCCAATACGACCTAACACAATGTTACACATATTTCATCGCTCCATTTGTCATTCGAGTCGGAGAGGACATACTTCAAAACGTTTTTCTTCAACACTCCACAAACCTCATGAATATTCAAAGACTAACGCTACCAGTATTGTTACACAAATACCTATTACAAGTAACTTAAAAGTATTATGTAAGGTCACATGATGCGAGGACCAAATACCAGGTTCCCACACGAGGGACTAGATGCAAGCGGTGATAAGATTCATACGTGATATCTAGCTTGCTTCATGGGGGAATTAGCAAATGCATTACTCGTATTTGTAGCTGTACAAACAGATGATCTAGAACTTACTTCATGCTGGTACATTTACATAATAGAATTAACTCATATGTCTACACGAAAATAAGCGGTGGCAAAACAGGCATCCTCCAAAACGACCTTATCTTTAGAATAGAAATAATATACTGGTCCTTATGTAACAAATAAAAAATGAATGTCGATAAGACGCCTCGGACAAGTACCAATGGGACTTTTTAAATTCATATGTAGTTTCTAAGTTAAAGACATCTGGGACGACAATATGTCTTATGCAAGCGTGGCGGTCATACCTTTTCTGTTTGAGAAGAAGACTTTGCCCTGCAGCAAGCATTAATAGGCTGGTATTATATGAACATAGTCCTCACAGCCCTCAAAATCGTATAAAGTTTCATGTACCTCAACTTATTTCATCTATCGAGCAGTAAGTTTCTAATAATACTTAGTCTGAGGCGGTTCAACAGTAATCGATGCGAGTCGGTTAGGACCAAAAACTTAGGCGCGGCGCAAAAGCCTATAGCTTCTGAGTGAATGTAGGCTCAGTAGATAAACATATGTACAGCCAGATCAAGGCGTGGGTTAGGTCACGTTTTCCTTCACCATTTGATGTAGTATATTTATTTATAGCTAACCTAGTTTCGTGAATTATGTCTGTTTCTCTCGATTTTCCCCTTTATGAGTCGAGGGAAGTACTAAATCAGAATACCAAGTTAGTTCACATAGCTTGAAGCTATTACTACTTGTAGGGGTAACAAATCGAGTTAGTTAGCTTGAGTCCTTATATTGGTGTTATATTATTGATTTGTTACTAGTATTAATCATATGCTGGGTTCACTTCACAAGATGACTCTCTATTTAACCCCTTGTTCTGTATATTCATCATCCTAGATAAACAGGGCTCGCACTCGCTTTACAACCGCATTCAAAGTAATATGCAAATGTGAACAATCCTGACCATGTACAAAATTACAAACCTTCGCACCGAAGCAGAGACAAACATTTGTACATAATGTTTTACGTACTTTCGCAGACAAAACTTTGCACCAAACATTGGCTTTCCAACTTTCTTCGCTTTGATGTGCGCGAATATCCGACTCGCATATTTCAAATGCACTCAATGATATGCCTACGCATTCGTGAGATTGTGCATTTGCATATAATAAGTCTTTTGATAGGCCATAATGTTCTGGAATTGATAATGTAATAAATCATAGGTTTTCATTCGAATGATTTAACCAATGATAGCTGCACCTTGGTAGTAAAATTTATCGTTTCAAAGGTTTATAATAATGGTATTATATGAATTTTCATTATATTTTCTCATTAAAAGAGAGTATCAACAAAAATCTGTAAGAAAAGAATTCCAAGCCAAATTCTCGAAACACGTTAAAACATCTAAACAATTTCTGCCAATTTACGTTCCTTCGTAAACGAAAACGAAACTACACTAAATAAATACTTGCCACGATCAACGTGTGCTGGGCCCTAGGGTCAGGTTTTGACCGCGTATTTACGTAAACCATTGTCTCCACGTAATTAATTCTAAATACGCGCCTTATAAAGATATTCACGTCTTAGAAAGCAGTACATGATTCATAATTAAGTTTCAACTGGTTTTACGTGGGTTTAATGGGAATGGCTTGGTTGTGTTTGACTTTGAGAACTCAATACTTGATACTCGGTGAGTTTAGCTTTAATGTAACTTCATTTCGTATTCTGCTTGGTATAAGAGGATTACGTTCAGCAGTATAAGGGACTATTAAGACGTGGGTGCTGTTGGACTTGGTCCTTTGAAAGCGTAAAAGGACCAATAGTAATATTCGGCGTGCAAAGCATGGATACTTAAATAGTATTACCGTGACCGTCTAGATAAAGTTCCGGCTGAACCCGGTTCAAATTCCATAGATATGAACTTTAGGTCTTTCAATACAACAGTAACTACCGATATTGTTAAAGTGTTATTTCAACGTAATGTCTGTCTATAAATCGGACTCTGTTAAAGCGTCGTTATAAAGTCGCACACAGACTCGATAATCCTGCTAACTCTTGCTGCTATATCCTAGTATTATAAACATTACCTTTTACTGCTTTGAATCAATAAAGCGGTAATTTATTACCTAGTTCCCCACATCTAATTCTAAGGCTTTAATTCTAACCTGCTCTTTGACACGGCTACGATTTATTCTTACTGGATAATAAGGAGTGAAAGCCTGCACTATATAAGCTTTATAGTGACGAATTTATTTACGCACATGCCCCATTAATACATTTCCTTTATAAAATCTTGAGTACCGAGTTTATATTTTAAATGTCAGCTTTTACGGTCCATATTTCAGTAGAAACGCAATTTCTTTCATTATCCTTGAAGTAATGAAATCCATTCTTAGCTTAAATCTTTTAAATCTTTGTCGCTTTTAGATGACTTGCTGCTTCCTGCGACGTACTCGTCATTTTCTTCATTCGTGTTAAGTTACCTCGTTGGTTACTGCCCAGCTTCTGTGACTAGTAGCGTGATGTTATACAGCCTGTAACAAAAATCTATGCTAACCTATGCTATTCCTCATGAACGTGGCTATCATCTACAAAAAGATTTTTCCAATCGGACTGGTGATTTCAGAGATTAGCGCGTTTGAAAAACAAACAAATAAAAACTCTTCGGCTTTATTATTTAATTAGCGATCCGCCCCTATGTGTAAATGCTATCTATACGTATATAAACCTTCCTCATGAATCACTCTTATCTATTGATGAAAACCGCATTAAATTTCGATGCGTAGCTTAGAAGATCTAACCGTATATACGGCGGAAAGTGACTTTCTTTTATTTTACGTCAGTTATTGAATGCGTGACCTAACGCTTTTGATTAGGAAGTTCCATTCTTCGTCTAGGACATAAAACGCCACCTCTAACTGCAAAACTATAGTCTCTGGACAATGAAGAGTGAAAGTCCAAGTTTTAACACCACATAACTCCATAGGAACAAATCTGTACACATCTCCCATCTGTTAGATAGTTTAATTCCCCTTTTACGTCTTGATTATCAGGCGCGTGAGTCACGATGTGGTGCCAGTGTGAACTGTGACCTGTGACGTCACAGTGGGAAATGTATGAACTGTTATGAAGTTATTGTTTTAGTGCAGTATTGTTATGTTTGAGGTGCTGCATAAACTATGGATGGTGTCGGTATTCAATAAACAGCCGGTGATCTACATAACTAAGTAGTTTCAAAAGTATGGGCTTACGATACATTGGTGGATCGCAAGCGCATATTGGGTGGGCCCTGATCAGTCCTTCATTTATATAGTAGGCCCCTTTTCCTTCGTGAAAACCAAGAGGTGAGTCCCAAATGTGGAACTTTTTCTTAGTTGAGTCGCAGTCCAGTCAGCTTTGGGTACCACTGATGTAGATCATAAGCAACTGTTCATGATCTACATAGTTGCTTTTCGACAAATAGCGGAGGATACCTTTAATATGTTCTGGGTCAACCAACGTAGTTTTACAGTCTCAGAAGCATTCCTTCTAAATCTCTAGTTTAAGCACTAAGTCGTTTCTGAATTTCGTTGCGAGATCCAAGACAGTTGAATCGTTTATCCGGGACTCGTCGAGCTTCATTGCTTCTGCAATTTTCTGTCAGTCGCCACTGTTGATTCTACCTTTCAGGAGTTGAAGTAGATGGGAATAGTGTGGCAGGCTAATCCTAAAAAAAATTGTCCTACCCCGATTTTGATGAGAACATTTCAACAATCTTCTTGTAAGTTTACTCTCAACATTTTCATATTATCTCTGATAAATCTAAACTGCTCTAAAAATATAACCAAACAACTCAAGCGTACGTTGTAGTTTAAAAATAACACCTTCACTATTTGCGTACGTTTACGCGACACCGCGCCCACTGACGCTAGCCGTCACAGAATCAACGGCTTGGACGAAATCGTCTGCTTGACGTGTTATTACGTCATTGACGTCACTGTTGCTATGTACTCATAAGTATTGTAGTACGTTATAGTACAACTGAAAATGAGATTTCATTGGCGATATACAAGGAGTAATTTTGAATCCTTGTCAAATTCAAGGGGATCGATTTATTGACTCTTACGTTATTTTTGAAAAACATCTAGCCACGCGTGTGTTTCTATTACTGATCCAGTTTCAACTAGTTCAGGTTTTCATTCTTTATTGCTTCAAGAGTCAAATAATAACAGATGGAGACGTAATCCTTTACCAATTCAGTACTTGATTATTAGACAATCTTGATATATTTATATACTAGCATCTGCCCGCGACTTCGTCTGTGTCAAAGTTGATATATTATCTCACGAGAACCGTATATTTTTCCGGGATTAAAAGCCTATATCTTTGCCAAATTTCATCTGGATCCGTTCAGCCATTCTGACATGTTTGAAAAACAAAGATCCACATTAAGTAGTAGGATGTTAGAAAAATATTAAGACTTCAGTCTGATGCAATACAAATCTTGCATGTCACGTATTGTCATCTTGTGTCCTTCACTTTACATTAAACAACATCTTCAATTGTATTTTAAATGAATAGTTTCTTTAATCAAGCAAATAGTCCAGCGCCGTATTGTCGACAACACTCGATTGAAACTTGTTTAAATAATTTGTACAATGCGTGCCACGTAAGGGTCAGTTCACACCGAGACGCGACGCGACGCAACGTGACGATACTGGAAGAGGCCAGTGACTTCGCGCTGCGCCGCGCGGCGCCGCTAGACGCATCGCAACGTCGCCGCTCTTGCACGTCGCATGTACCGGCGATTCACCGCTGCGTCGCGATGCGTCGCTCTATGCCCCGAGGCATCACGAGGCGTAGAGCGACGTAGTGCTGCGTGGTGTAACGTATTCTAAATTCTCACAATGAAATGTGTATCTTTTCGTGTAGAAAATAAAGTTATATTTTGAGTCGCTCTTTTAAAGTGTGCACGCAGCGTCGCGTCTCGGTGTGAACTGACCCTAAGATGAGACTTGACACACCATATTAACTTTATTATTGTGTAATAAATATAACAATATTGTTAAGAATTTTAATTTAAATGTCTTCGAAATATCCCTGAATAGAAACACAAATTACGGATAACTATTTCGTACATCCATACCTGCGCAAGATCCCCATTACTGACGCTTGTCAAGTCTCATCTTTCGTGGCACGTTTATACCTATATGACGTCAAAAATGAGGATATTTTCTGTTTTATTCAAATGTTTGCTTCTGGAACTTGTTTCTTTCATAAGGAAAATGTATCTAAATGGTTTACAAGACTTGTAATTTCCAAGTCAATGTGTGTTTTGTTAATAAGATATTTTACATACCTATTCGACAGATTTTTCCCTTACCAGCTGCTGCCCGCGACTTCATCCGCGTGGTTTCTTTCACCCGCGTTATGTTGCGTCTTTGGTTACTGCTCCGTTCCCGTAGGTCGTAGCGTAATGTTATACAGGATAATTGAAAATTTATATATATTTTCAATGACCCTGTATACCTGACTAGCTTTTGCCCGCGACTACGCAGACGAAGTCGCCTATAAAATCGTGAAAGAATTGCCAATATCCTTTCTTGGGGTTCATCTTACCCCGTACTAAATTTCATCAAAATCGGTGCAGTTGCAGTGCAGAGCAGACAGACGAACAGACAAGAGTTACTTTCGAACATTTCTCATGAATTGGACTCTCATATACAAACGCGTTTACCTCTGAAACGACCAGTCGGATTGGAAAAAGTTTTTTTGTTTATAATAGCCAGACCCATGAGGAATAGCACAGGCTACATAACATCACGCTGCGACACACGGGAGCTTAGCAGTAACCAAAGCAGGTGAAAGCGCTGAGTGGACCTAGTAACTAAATAAACAATAACATGCAATCTCTAATAACTCATTGTAGCCTCAGGATACACGGATTGGCATGCTGATCTTTAAAACTGACATCTTCGTGTGAATTAACCATAAACATTTGGACATTCATTGTCGTCAATCTGACGTTTCCTTATTAATTTCGTTTAGTAATATCCTGTTGTAACCATAGACTATTAGTAGATGCGGGTTGTATGTGGACTATGTCCGACAGACACGACAACAGCAAACTCCTTTGTTATTTTGTAAGTGGCTGCATTGCTACAATTATTTCATGATATGCTAATATGTTTTGCCTCTCATACATGAGATTGTGGGTTTGAATCCGGGCAAGTACCACTGACTTTTCAATTCATATGTAGTTTCTAAGCTCATCTTGGACATCACTGATATAGGTGAACGAAAATATCGTGAGTGAATCGTGACTTACAGTAATATAAGTCTGATATCGCCGATCCGCCTTGAGTAAGCGTGGTGATCAATGCTCGTGCCTTCTCTGTACGAGCAAAGGCCTTTGCCCTGCAATGGCACTATAATAGCTGTTATAATATATTAACAAATTATTCCTGACCTTCATTAGTTAATAGTTTTCACACCATTAGCCATCCACGAATTCATTTACTTAGCTATTCCCAATACGACTTATCAGCTGATTGGCCGCAGTGTTAATCACTTTATAGTCTTCATCACGCGATATATTATTATCATTCGCATCACACGTCGTATTTATGTAAGCGCCGTCAACAAGCATCGATCTATCGTACAACAGCATTTTTGCATTAAGCCATGACACATTCTATTAACATGACTTGATACATGTAAGCTTTTAACCTACATCGTTCAGACATGTTATAAATAATATAATACTGGTCTATTATTGTCCCATTCAAAAGTAAAGGCCTTTTCTCGCACAGAGAAGGCACGAGCATTGATCATCACGCTTGCTCATGGCGGATTGGCGATTTTAGAAATACATAAACTATAAGTCCAGGTTTTCTCACGATGTTTTCCTTCACTGATGTCAGTGATGTACAAATAATAAACGTAGAAAGTACATATGAAATAGAAAAAGTCATAGAGCAATAGCGCGGCCAGCGGCCAAACCGTGCGGCCAGGTGCGCGCGCTCCGTGGCGATTTCATACTAAGGTATGTATCTCGATGGCCGCTGCGGCCAGGCCGCTAGTGCGATATTGCTCATACTGGTATTTGCCCGTGCCCGGTTGCGAACTCACAACCGCGTGCATAAGAGGCGGATGCCTTAATCACTGTGCCATCACGACATTCATCAGAGATGTCATGTTGGAAGAAAATGATGACTAGGTTTGGCTGAAAGTGGAGCAACTATCTGAAATAATTACTCAGGCATGGATACAACTCAAAATAAAGACACTATGAAGCTAGAAATTGGGTCGAAGTGTTGTATAGCTGGCTAACAAGTAACCTGGCCTTGACATAGCTGTCAGACGGCCAAATTCTCAAACGCAACTCAATTTTAAATCGCCTTCAAGCCTCATGCTATCTCTGCCACTTTAAGGTGTATTGTCGCGACAGAGATACATTTAAGGCTAAGAACTCACGGAGCGATTTTGAACCGTGCCCGCCGCGGTGGCGGAACTGCGGTTTTATTTCCAAACTCACGAGACCGGTTTTTTGCGCGGTTACACAGCCGTCGCGGTTGAGATTATCGCCCGCAAACGTGGCGCCCGCCGCCTCTGCGCCACTGCGATCGCCCGCCAATCGACCGCAGAGCGCGCGGGCGCAACCCGTCGAGGCTGCGGGTGACCGCGGCCCGCGCGATTCTACTAGTTGCCCGCCGGTGCAGCGGGACCCGCAAACAAACGCGCAGACTGCGGGCGTAAAACGCGTCGTGAAATGTGCTTTAATTTTTTACATGTATATCTGCACTCTACAGAAGCTGCGGGCCCGCAACCGCGGCGGACGCGGGTGAAAACCGCTCCGTGAGTTCTTAGCCTAAGAACGTCCTAAAGTTAAGAGTCGTTTTGTTAGCCTATTCTGTCCCTCTCCTGGGCAAAGGCCTCCCTCCACTTCTTCCACGACTCGCGTTTCTGTGCCTCATCCCTCAAAGTTTGAGAGGAATCCACCCAGTTCATCCCGCCATCTCCTTCGAGGCCTGCCGCGATCCCGATTCGCTGTCTCGGCACCAGCTTCGTGTTACTTGAGCCTACAGTTTTTCGCCATGCAGTAAACTGAAAGCACGAGTCCTTTGAACCTTTTGAGCCACATTATCAGCTATGCCTGTTTTAGAAACAGCTGGAAACTTTCAGCGTCATCCATATGAAAATAGTTCTATTATAGTGGGATTTCTAAGACCTTTCCGGCAGTTCAGACGAGACTGTGAAGCAGCAGGTGTGACATAATGGGGACATGGCCTTTGCGCTTAAAACAACGTGGAGTGCAGCGATGACGTAACATATGTCAACGAGTTATATTTATCACAATAACGTTGTAGTAGTTTGATAAGAACCACATCCATTAAATCTATACAAATAAATGATATTGAAGTTTCTGTTTGTTCTGTAAATGTAATAACAGCTTTTTTTACAAAATAAATATGTCGAATGAATACACGCTACATAAACGAAAAAAATAAAAACATGCTGGATCGATTTTGATGGGACTTCCAATGGCAAATAGCTAATTTTACAAGGAGTAACTAGGATACTTTAATTTGAAAAAGAATTAAAGTACCGCCCAAAAAATAAAGATAAATAGACTCATTGAAGTTAAATTCAACATCTTGTCTCGGAAAAGGATACTAATAAACTTGATATGAAAGACTAGAAGGCTAAATAACTCATGCACA
Organism: Hoplodrina blanda; assembly: GCA_949316365.1. Taxonomy (NCBI): domain Eukaryota; kingdom Metazoa; phylum Arthropoda; class Insecta; order Lepidoptera; family Noctuidae; genus Hoplodrina; species Hoplodrina blanda. The sequence continues at coordinate 16,292,787 of OX438581.1, forward strand.
TCAACCTACAAGCCTGTGACATCATCATCGAAGTTGCAACAGATCACGGAGCTGCACCGGAAAGGAATTACTTCTCCCATGTCTAACAAGACAGACCCAATAAACTATCAACTACCCACCACTCCATCTTAGAACTTGTTGCATTTGCCGTAAGTAGTTTCTAACGGGAACCGATTATTTGTAACCTCGTCTTATTACAGCTTACATTGCAGAAGAAAGTAATTTCGATGAAACAGTGCTTGTAAATACGGGTTAATTTAGCCCTGTAGGGAAAATTTTGGTTCAAAACGGAAACTTGCCATCTTTAAAAAAATTACTGTGATTTGAATACGGGTTGTCAAAAGCCAATATAGCATACTGCCAATCAAACTAAGTGACTTTTAGCAAAAATTATGGCTGAGAAACAACTATTTTTTGGTGTGAAAAATCACTACGATACCCTGCATTGTAACACACGCAAATTATTGTGCTTATGGGTGCATTTAACAATACAGGGGAATAAAAATCTAGTTGGAACATTTAAATATTGTTTTTTTAAATAAAAAACGTAATGAAAAGTTTTGTAAGTTAAAAATTTTCACTACTTCAATATCTCCAGAACCAGTGGATTATTTCCTAGGTATGATGTAGTAGAAAATAATGATATGATGGGGTTTGATGTAATAATGGGTAGAATATGTTGTTTTCGGAAATGTCATTGGTCTTTTTACAACCGGTATAATTGAAACTAAAAAAAACGGCCCGGAGACCAGAGGTTTATTGTCATTTAAGAAGCGGGAAGTTCTTGTCAAACGTTCTTTTTTAGTTTAAGCTAAATTTTATTTAGGGCTAAAGTAACCCGCATTTACCCGGCACTGAAATTTTTTGCCATATCTGCAATGCTGTATATTTAACTATAAGCTTTTAATTCATTAAAAGCTCAAGGCTAGGCCATTAAACCAATCATAACATTAACAGGCACTTTTGAACGTTATATACAAGAAAAAATAATTTAATTTAGTTGCGTCTTCCAAAAGGTAGTTTCGTATGGAGAAGAATGGGCAGGAAATTCCATATACATATTTGTAAACAGGATTACACGTAAATGCGATATTACATGACCTTGCTTAAAAACTACTATATTATAATAATATTCTCTTGTACCAAAATGGTCTAGTCTGGCTTTGCAGCCTCTATTATATTGCTAAACATATTGTAAACGTCCTATATTCCTCAAATTATCATTGCATTATAATTATCTGCGTCGAATTTCAAAACATGACAATATAGTAGGACTAGATTGGGAAGTATTTAGATTCCAACTTTCTATATACACAGAGAGAGCCGTTTACAGATTGAATAGATGTTTATCAAACCAATCGACCATAATCTTATTAACTACTTTTGCAACTGTGTTTTGTCTTTTATGGGCGCGTAAAACTAAAGTGATTACGAGTCACTATCGGTCAAAAAGCTAAAGACCTACGTGTCAATTTCCTGGCAGACTGTGAATTTCTCGTGTTCAACCTGTTTGCACGTTGTAGCGAAAAAAAAAATAGAATTCCCCATTTAATAGTGAACTTTAAAACGTAATGAATCAGGGCTCATTTTATATTGATAGGATTAGTCGTTCGAAAACCAATTTCGCTCTCAACAGTCGGCGCAGTACTCAGTAATAATTCAGTAAGGCGCGTGACTGCGCACATGAAAGACGTGTGCACTGCGTTCGGACGGAAAATAAATTTTATTATCCGCGGCGATCGTGAATTTTGCGATGTTTAATTTTCGTTGAACGAAAGCGTGTTTTAGCTTTCTATTTTATTCGCATCTTTGAGTGTTTAGTGCTTGAAATATCAACAAGTTGGATTGTGTTATAATCTTCTGTAACGTGAGTTTTCCCGTGAATTGGGTAAATCCCTTTACGTGTTTGCAAAACATTGATTGTTCATCACGTAGAGAATTTTTTCAAATTGTTCTTTATCACACGAACACGCTACCCTTTGACGTAAATTATAATTACGATGTGAGATGAGAAACGCTCGTGACAGTAAAAACTGAAGCAGATGAAAATTAATGATAGACTGCAAATTTTCCTGTATGTAGTTTGTTTTACAAGTTAGGTGGACTGCGTCCATGCTCTAGATTCGACTCCAATCGATTTCCTAATGGATAACAATGGTCTGTTATAATATTATTGTTTGTACTGTTTGTTTGTTTATTTTCATACAATGTAATGTTGTCATAACTACGTAGGTACGTATTTTTTTCCGTTTGTATTTGCAATGTAATTATCCAGACATAGTATGGTATTAATATTAGTACTTACATTAGGTAAATCGAAAATTTTTACTTTCTCGATCCTATGTTTTTTGCTTCGTTCAATGGCGTTCTTGTTTGATATTTTTTCTTCAACTTGGCATTTTAGTTTGTCTAAAGCGCAAACATTTACATTTAACGACTATAACATCCTTGTTTCAATAGGTGTTTAAATTAGCCTTGAAATATTCAATATCAGTGCCATTTTCTTCAGATTTAGTTTGATTGATGTTAATTTATTCGAGACTAAAAATATTGGCAAGATTAGTGGTTCTGGAAGAAGACTGCCTTCGTATTATGATTATTACAGAGGCAAAAGGAATTTTCTAGTATGTTAGCTTAAAATTCTTCTTATCATTGCGATATATTTTTTTGTTCTGGATCAGACCTGGAAATCTATATGATAAGTAGATATAGGTCACAGTTCCAAACGTCTTATTAATATCTTTTGACACTAACACGTTTTAAATGCTCTAACATAGCTAGAAATGTAAAAGAAGAACTAGCTTTTGCCTACGACTTCGTCCACGTAAACTTCATGTAAGCCGAAGTCCTAAATTATTCGACGGAAAATGTACGTTTTCCGGGATAAAACATATAGCCTATGTGCTATTCCAAACTATAATCTTATCTCTTTGCTAAATTTCATCCAGATCTGTTTAGCCGTTCTGGAGTGATTGAGTAACATTAATCCATCCAAGCTTTCGCATTTATGATAGTAGTATAAGTGTAATAATATGGAAAATCATTACAATTTAAGCTCTATATTAAATCCTTATCTTTCATAGTTTACATAATCAGAATATATTTCTAATACCACCACGTTCTGAAAGCTGATTGGTCATATCAATGTACTGTTATCAACAGGTATGCTCGTCCCATCACATAATTCAATATTATCTGTATTATAATCCATTAATGGCCTAATACGACACTTATGACAAATCACTGGGTTTTCCTGTTTGTGGGTGAAATTCCTGAAAATCTGATACTAGTACTATGATTAATGACATTTATCGAAAAAAAGATATTATACGGGGTGGAATCATTTACCATGAATTTAGTATTTGGTTTTACACCCAGAGTTAATACATTCCGCCGGTTATAAATAAAAAAAAAACAGCTGTTCCATGTATTTTGACCATGTGATTTTCTGTTTTGTTGATTATTTCTACTTGTTATACTTCTACTTTTACGAGCTATAAGGTTTGGTGGCGCTACGACGTTCTAGTTATTTTCCTTTTTTTTACTGAGGTTATGTTTAAGACATCATTCTAACTTTGAAAAGTTAACCTATTGACCGTCACGGCTGAGCCATTCTTACTCCAGCCAGCTTTAATTTACTAACAATACACGAATGATTTGCTAGCTATAATGACTGTAAATAGTCTGTAGCGGTCAAAGGATTAAACATCACAGTAGGATTATGTAATTACACCAAAGAAGTTAATAAAGCATTGCAATGGTGGTCCTTTTGGTCATAAAAACTGGTCCTTGTGAGCAAAGACCAATTTCTTCTTTGGATTAACCTCTGATGGTCTAATACAGGGCACGCCCGTGCCTCGGTAAGCACATGTCGCCGTTTTGCTCGCGCCCGAACTCTTCCCGTCGTGTCGAATTGCTGTCCTATCGGGCTAAGAGAATGATGGAAGAGGGAGTGCACCTATGTGTGTTTGCAAGCTACAATATTTCCTGTGTACTTGGGTTGTCAGAGATTGGGCGCAGTGACCGAAATTCGGTCGGGAGTAATAAACCACATCATCTTGTAATCTCTCCTAAAGTTTATCACTCTTTACAGATCCACGCGTGTCTCCACAGACTTGCGTGTTTAAGTATTTCGTATCATAACACCACTATCAAAGCGCGTCTGCTTAACGTAAGACTCATTATTATTTTATAAATAATCTCCGTTTATTGACCATACTTCACTGAAATTGATGGTCACACCATCTTATGCAACGACATTCTGTAATATAATACACTAAGCAATCATACACGTGATATCTTTTATTTTCTTTGAAGAGATGAAACTTTATAACTAATTGGTAATTTAATTTGTAATTAAAAGTATCACACCTTCATGTTACTGTCATACTGGATATCATCTCTCAAATTATGCAATTACTAGTATCTGGTTAACTTTTCTCACAGCCTTTGATGTATAAAGATACTATCCATTAGATAAGAGTATGGTTCATTTTTATTCGAAAAATGTCTTGCCTTCACCGATGTCAGTGATGTTCAAGATAAACATAGAAAGTCCATATGAATTGAAAATGACAGTTTTTTACTTGCCAATCACATCAATCTCGTGCATGAAAGCCATCACTGAGACTGGCTCGATATAAGGTAATAGTCAATATTAAATGTGAGGACCAGACGTAATCAAATCAAATGCTGCAATTCGTCGTACATAAGGACCAATATTGCATATGTATAGTGTGATGACATTTGGAGCATCGCCCACTAGCTCAACAACAATCCACTTCCACCAAATAGGTAATGTCGGTATTGTATCTATCGAATAGTGTAATATAAAAATTGACTTTGTGGTCTAGTCTGGAAAACATCTTCCTCGGAGCATTCTTGCGTACTCTACCCAATTCTACCTGTCAGATTCCCTTTTGTTAAAATTGACTCTTCACCTCTGCTTTCCACTCAACACTAGCTCTTTATCTGGTCAGATGTTTCTTTATTTCCAGTTATGTTTCCTCTTATTATAAGAAAACTCTTTTGTTCATACATACATACATAAACTCACGCCTTTTTCCCATGGGGGTAGGCAGAAATCACAGAACGCCACCTGCTACGATCCTTACGCCTTACGATACTCCTTTCGCCTCATCCACGTTCAAACATCTCGTCATACAAGCACGCTGGTTACGAGTACTGCACCTAACCTTTCTGAAAAACCTCACCAATAAGGTCAGTGTAGGTCTTCCTAGGACGACCCCTGCCTGCGTCGCCACTCACCTCTGCCATAATCACCTTTTGTTAATCGTCATCTTCATCATCTCAACTCATCCTCTCAACATGACCGAACCATCTACTATTTTGTTCCGTTGCATTTATCATCACTATTTGCCCCTATCTGTCTTACTGCCAGAAATCAACTTCCATTAAAGAACTGGTCTTGCTCTAATTATAATTTATTAGGTATTGCTGCATTGCATAATAATGTTTAAACAAGATTCAAGGCAAGACCAGCAATCTAATCCGTTTTAAATGGCAACCTGAACTCGTTCGGACTGATGGCTGATAGTGTATTGACAGTTAAATAAATAAGTCTGTTGTAATGACTGAGCAGCTGGTGGTATGTAATATAATAAGGAAAGAGGCAAAAACTTTGACATACAAAAATTAATCGTTACTTTGACAGTAAAAGTCGACAATTTAGGGCTTTTTTTTTTAATGGATGTGTACAGTGTGTACCTAATTGTTAGTTGCTTGTGATCCTTAAGATCTCTATAAAAATATTGATAAATGTGGCCTTGAGAATCTGTAATATGCTTTACGTAGTAAACTTCATTTTATTCATTCAGTATAAGAATTGCTGTTGTTTTTCCATTTATAGATAAATAGAAATACACTGTTTTTACGTCTTTTCTTTTTTAGTCGATTTAGATAATCCTTTTTTCTACTTTTTTTCATCCCTAGTTAGTCAAACGTTAAGGGTCTGTCAAAGACTCTGACCTAGTAGAACCAAAAACGCTTACATAAAAGATGAAAGAACTGGCGGCACGCTAATGAGACACAGAAAGTTTCTTTGAGCAAAGCCGGGGGCCGGGAAAACTGCTGAATAAAACTCGCCTGCGAATTATCACACCTACATTTTCACCCATCACACTTTCAGACAGCTGGGAACGGTTAAGCAAACCAATTCTCCGAGCGATACCGCCCGAAGTTTTGTTCACCCCTTAAGGCGAAATAGATTGACAATCATACAATACTCGAAATAGTTGTAGAAGGCGCGAAAGCCACCTAATTGACGTTTCACGGGCACTGTAAATCTGTATTTTCTCCTTGAAATAGAAAACTTGTTCCGTCGGCCCCATGGCACGATTTACATAGCTTGCGCCCACCGCGGAGTCGGCTGCGGCGGTGGTGGGTGTTGGACATAACTTCGTAATTATTGTTAGAGAAATCTATGTAGCACAACATTATTGGCATTGTATGGTAACCATGAATGTATGCCTGATTGAGTTGCCTGTTTAGTTTCTGGAATGTTCCAAAAGTATTTACTTGTGGGAGTATTATGAAATGTCAGTCTATCATCTATCTAAAATTCTAAATACTCATATAAAAACGAACGGTCACTCAATCATCACGACATATCGAAAACCGCTTGACGTGTGAAAATGACATTTAGCAGGGGGGTATTTTATAGTTAGTAGAAGTCCGCTAAGAATTTAACAAAATTCGCCCCTCTAAGAGGATGAAACGGGGATCCAAAGTTGGTATGGAGAAATCAACTTTGGACGCGGACTAAGTCGCGGGCAGAAGCTAGTCTCATATAACGGGTGTAAAGACACATACAAATCCAGAAAATTATGTGTTTCCTTTAAGCATTGTGATATTTTTTTTTGTCCTGGACCATATTTAAGAACCTTCACCAGGATACGTAGAAATTGAAAATCAAAGCTGCAACTTGTCTCTACGTTTTTATACTAAACCAAGAATTATAATGTTCTAACTAATACCCCCACGAACGCTGTACCGTTTTGTGCAGCGATAAGCACAATAATTATTTATGTTTCATTGCTTAGTATAATAAATAGTGATTTTTCACACAAAAAAAAAGAAATGTTGTTCTTTAGCAATAATTTTAGGTAAAAGTTTTATTGACAGTATGGATTAGGGTCTTTTTACACACTGTATAATTATGCTGAATTTTCGCAAGCATTTGAAATATCTAATACTTTACTGAACTTAAACACAACTGGCGAAATGTGGGAGTACTAATGGGTACACCTCTGCCTAATCCTTAGGGGATTCATCATCATCATCATATCAGCCGTAGGACGTCAACTGTTGAACATAGGCCTCCCCTACAGATTTCCAATAGGACCGGATGGAAGCGGCTTGCATCCAGCGCGATGATTGCAGGCGTAGAAAACTAACCTTTACACTATTTCATTATTTTTATTACTTTTGTTATCCCTCACCTTTTCTTGATTATACATGCACTCCTGCGTTGCATTTACAAAACTTTCTACACGTATTGTTTGCGATGCATGTGTTTCATCATTGTGTACACAATGTCTGATATTGTTGTTTTCATTAAAGAAGCCACAACAACATGCAATAGTTTTTCTAGTGTTTACGCAAGGCTACTTAGCATGTTAAACACTAGTTAACTAGTGTCTGCTAAGTTTGAATGTCAGAGCTACATTGCTTCAGGTATAGTTTCTTCATATTTGTCTGGAAGTGGCTTGTGTTCCATACCCACATTATACTAGGATGTCAAAGAATCAACTATCAACTGGCATACTTTTTTGTTGTCGTTTTCGTTGTGAAAAAAATTAAGAAATGAAGCCAGTGTCAATTAGTATATTCTCCAGACCAATTTCGGTCAGGACGACTAATCTCAATGTAGACTAACCAAGTATTCGAGATATTATAGTGTGCGAGTGTGTTGCCAAATACAGATGCACTAACTCTCATAGTCTGATGATGTCGTAATGGAAAAACGCAATAACACTTTTTACCCGACCTGGAAATCGAAACCCCACGCTCTACAGTCGAGTAAGCGACCACGAGATCAACGGAGCAGACAGTGTCAATAATACACAGACATAGGTATTAGGTACGTGTTGTAGACACAAAGGAAACCTGGGTCATCTTTCCAATTTGGTGCTTCATATTTTTCATTTTTATATGCCAGTTGATCCTCTGACATGGTCTCATTATTACTATAGAGTTATAGAATATCAAAAAGAACAAATTGTATATAGATGATTATCTGAAACCCCTTTTATTCCTCAGAGAACATGATCTGTCCTAGTTGACATTAAGCTTGAACATTGTAAAACCTGTTTGTCTGGCAATTGATCTAACTAGGTCTAGTCATCCAAAGATCTAGGTTTATTCTACACTAAACCCTTTGGCTAACGCAATCGTGATGTTCATATCGTGTTATTATTATTTACAGCTTACGTGAATGAATGCCTTGTTGGGCTAGCTGTCGTGAACTGCGGCTGCTGAGGATGAGTTCTTGGGTTCGATTCACATGTCGGGCAATGTGTTATTGGGTTTTTCCATCAGGAATTTCTCAGTAGCAGCCTCGGAGTCTGCATTTATGCCCAGTTAATGGCCATAGGCTCGCCCCCTAATACTTTGGGACTTGAACATAACTGGTGAAATGTGAATGTACTAATGTGTACACCTCTGCCTAACCCTTCTGGGATTACAGGCGTGATGTTACGTTATGCTGACGTGAGAACATGTACTAAAACGTCAAGCAAGCGACATTTCCAACTAATTCCGTCCGCAGTTGCTTTTGTAATGTTAGTGTTCATAATGTCACGTCTTCTAATCGCTTTGTCATCCATCTTGTGTAACAGCCCGTTTGTTCTTGAACAAGTTAGATTAAGGTCAAGAAGTGTTGGACTTGCTCCAACTTCAATAGCTTAGTCTTGATTGATATTGCCAATTTCGGCAGTTTTTTATGTATCTTGAAAAGTCTGCAGTATTATGTAACTGATCAAGTTGCCTCTTTTGTTTGCTTTTGAGCATCGCTTCTGTGCGATATCCATGTCCAATTATGTCCATGACAGAATTGCTTTTATAATTCAATATGTCCTTATTTATTAAAATATCCCATTGCTCTCGTCTCCAGAGTAGATCAATATCTACTCTGTACCCTATCTACCTTACAATCAACATGGAAACACTTGCAAACATTTCCCTCGATTAATTTATGGTGACATGCCACCTGATGCTTTGGATTAACAGCTCACCTGACGTGAGCTTAAGCTCATCTCCCCCTTTTATTGTTCGGATGTGTAAAATCCTCATTGATGTCCCCCGGCCCAGGCGGAGGGGTCCGTCAGACTCTTACTGACAACAACCACCCACACTTACATTGGGGACCCCAGAAGAGTACGCTCCGTCCGCAATCCCCCGGGCCTGCTCAGAACCGTAACGACCTGCAGTGAGCTGCTAGACTCCCCCCTCGACGTCAAAGAGAGGCGCTCGAGAAACAATATAATCTGCCGCCTCGGCTCAGTTGAATGGGTGGCGACAGACGTCCCCAAGTTAACTTCCCAAAAATTAACCGAATCAGATTTTTACAGAATATTCTGATTACCAATACGCACGTCAACGCTATTTGGCAGTAAGTATATCTGAAACAGTGCATTAGGCTTATCTTCACCCGCAACTTGTTATGTTGAACCGAGTTGAATTGATTAGGACACAGTACTCGTTACGATAACATAGCTGTGATAAAACTTAGCGTGTGCCGTTTCTAATATTTCTTGGGATTAAATATATATTTCTTAAATCACGCATTTTTAGTTTTGCCGTGTTAAGAAAAAAATACGACATACAGTGTTGCATGTTAGATTAAATTATTTTTTTATAACACTATGTTTGACCTTATGAACCTACATAATATATTATGTAATTGGTCTTGTACTGTTTAAATGTACCGGTGTATGGTGTATGTACCGAATTTTATTTAATATAAAATAAAATTCGGTACTTATGTACACCTTTCGCGTTGCGATGTTTGTGACATGTGCACTTGTCAGGTTTTTGTATAAACAACTAGTGGGAAAAGGATTTTTGATTCTTCAGCTGTCCCATATTTTTTTTCTTCTTTTTAGAAAGAACTTCATGTCTGGTAGGAAATTCTCGTAACTTTTAGGAACGTTCGAATTCTGATGTCGACTAAGATTCAATCGAAAGTGTACATAAAATAGAAGCATTTTTGACAACTTTTGACATTGATTGTCGCCGAGTTGTAATTGCGACAAAATTTTGAACGTTTTTAACCACTAGAATTTGACTTTAGGTAGTAAATCACTCATTGATGGCCATAAATGATAGTTATCATACTTCTTTTGTTTGTGGTGATAAAAATTGGCACAATACAAAGATTTTGTCAATAGCTTTATTGGATTACTTTTTTTATTAAGTTATCTCATTGCGCTACAATAAACCTAGAAAAACGGATTTTGTTTTGGCATATTTTCAACTAGATAAGAAATATTGGTAGATTAAATTTTGCTTCCTAATGAGGAGATCCGCAGAACTAAGGTAGCCGACATAGCTCTCAAAATTGTGAAAGCCAAGTGGCAATACACAGGGCATATGGCTCGTAGAACAGACGGCCTTTGGGGTCGTAAGGCCCCGAAGTGGCGGCCACGTACTAATGTGCGTGGTCGCCACTCGAGATCCTCGGGAAGGCCTCCCTCGAGGTAGACTGACGACCCGGTAAATGTCACGGGAAACCGCTGGATGCGGGCACCGCAGGACCGGTCATTGTGGCTATTTTTAGGGGAGTTCTATGTCCAGCAGTAAACGTCTTTCGGCTGATATAATGATGACGAAATTTTGCATTTAATACCCTATAGCTTCGGGCATTGCAAATCGATAGATGGAGAATATTGTGTTATGTTCTTATTACTGATATTAATCGTTACATGTTATTACATTAAATCCATTATGCTATCAAACATATTACATATTATGCCATAATAGGTAACGTAACCATTACCTAAACTTTTTTCATCGAAGCCTTGTCTTAATTGAGTAAGAGTGAAAGTCTAGAAAGAATAGGTACGATCACTTTCAATGATTCAAGTTTTTTGTTTTTGTCTTCAAGATCATCCATTAGTTATTGAGAAGAGATCTTAGTGACTGCCTTGTTGGTCGCAAAGCGTGGTTGCTGAACATGAGTTCTTAGGTTTGATTCTCAGGTCGGGCAAAGTGATATTGGGTTTTTCCATTTTACAGGAATTTCTCAGTAGCAGCCTCGGAGTCTGGATTTGTGCCTGCTTGATGGCAAAAGGCTCGCCGCCAATTATATGGGACTTAAACATAACTGGCGAAATGTGGATGTACTAATGGGTACACCTCTGCCTAACCCTTCGGGGATTACAGGCGTGATGTCATGTGTGGAACCAAAAGTTTGCTTCCTCAAAAACTTATTTAATTACCTACCAAACTTCGACATGTCATGTACCTGACCTGTGAACAAGCGCGCTTAAAAATACTCGAGACATTTCATAAAATGTAAAATGTGGGCAAGAAAATGGACGCGAATAATTATGAACGGTGTTTTTGAAATGTTTGTGTCTCGTTAACATTGAATTGCCATCTGTAATTATGGACGGTGTAGGTAGACGCCCACTGTCTGACATTAACTTAACAGACAATGTTTTAATATTAAGTACAGCTTAGTGACATAGTCCAGAATTAAAATCTGTTGTCGGTATTTTAATTCTGGACTATGTCAATAAGCTCTAGGTACTTAATATTAAAACATTATCTGCTCGAATACTAAAAATTATACTAGGTTTTAGCGCGCGTCGGCCATGCTTGTTGCGACTTGTGAATCTATAAGATTATGTTAAAATAATATACCATATTCACGCCTGTATTCCCTGAAGGGTTAGGCAGAGATGTACCCATTAGTACACCCACATTTCGCCAGCTATGTTTAAGTCCCATGTAATAGGAGGCGAGCTTATTGCCATCAACCAGGCACAAATCCAGAATCCGAGCTGTTACTGAAAAATTCCTAATAACACTTTGCCCGACCTGGGAATCGTACCCAAGAACTCATGCTCAGCAGTCGCGCTTTAAAATGAACTCTTTAGTTGTTAAAAAGTTAAAATACCAAACTATCATAATCCGATTTGACGGCAATCCGACACTACCTGAAAGCGATCAGGCGCAGGACACAGGCATGCTTTTCGAAACTCGGGAGTTACACCTCCAAATCCCAGGCTTCTACTGGGAAATTTTAATAGACCCAATAACACTTTGCCGGGCCTGGAAATAGAACCCAAGGTGGGGCTCACCAGTCCACGAGACTTACAAGGTAGCAATTTGTACTAACAAAGCCATAAACTAAGAGAGATTTTATACAATACACTTATATACCTAATATATAAGTTAAGTATGTGGACCAGTTAGAATCGGGGTCAGCACTCAGTAGAAAACCTTGATAGCTAGATTATCAAACCACTGTTTTAGGACTTAGGTATGGCCGAGTCTAAAGTAGGTATTAAATGTGGACTTTCAGGTGCAGTTTTGGAATTCTTGTAATTGGTTTTGCTGTGGGTACGTATAGTTAGCAGGACTTTATTGACACGACATGATCACAAAAATAATAAATTCATAGTTTTTCCATTAGTGCACCCACATTTCGCCATTTCACCTCTGCCTAACCCTTATGTGTCTTATATATTTCTCATGACTACTTTTACTTCAAAAATTAAGTAATTTGACGAGATACTGGCTAACCACTAGCCTAGATATTAGTTTCCTTATCCTATCTACATATCTCATATCTCCGAGTTTAATAATATGTATATTGATCAAAATATGATTAGTCTTAATCCTATTAAAAACTAGGTGAGCCCGAAGTTCAGCCCATGTGTATAGACAAAAAGTGGTGACATCTTATGCAAATCATCGAAATTGGTAAAGTATTTTTGACTGAGACAGCAAACCAGACAAACAAACAGAGCTGTAACCAAATCCGCATAGCCAAGAGCAGGAGAGGGTTAATGAAATTGTTTTGACGCAGAATTATACCTACATTCTCAGTATCAGTCAAGTGGTGGGACAGTAATTACATTGTTTACTATAATAATGCGTTCATTGAAGACATAATTGGTACAATAATGGCTGCGACTTAATCAATCACTGAATCATTATACTTTACTCAACGAATGACCTGTCGTAACCATTACCAGTTAAAACGACGGCTTTTTAACGATTTTCTTTAATTGATTCAACGTTCAAAGTCACTCTTAAGTCCGTTATAAGTATAATTGCATTATGAATAAGTACCTAGTAAAGTCAAGGTCATTTTGTTATAAGTAGGTCACAAATTATATTTTCGCTGGAAAAGTAAATTAAATAATCTCTTAGTACTAATAATATTATGAAGCTGAAAAGGTTTTTGGTTTATTTGTTTAAACGCGCAAAGCTCTAGAACTGCCAGTCGAATTGGAAAAAATGTTCTTGTATATAATAGCCAGATTCATGAGGAATAGTTTAGGCTATACAGCCTGTAACAAAAACCCTGTCCGATCCTTAAGGGTATTATTCGGCATCGTACTGCGTACTCATATACGTAACCATTTAATGGATTTGAGATTATTATTTTTCCCCAGTGAAAAAAAAAAAGAAGAAAGTAGAAGTAATTAAATTAAAATAAAACATAAAAACATACAAACATACATACATACATACATACATACCGTCAAAATCATAACCCTCCTTTTGGCTTTGCCGTAGTCGAGTAAAAACTGATCAACGGCGACACTGATCTGACAGGGTTTTTGTTACATAGTGTATAACATTACCCTATGATACATTACCCTATGATACATGGGAGCGGAGCAGTAACCAAAGACATAACTTATCTCTGGTGAAAAAAAATCCGTGTGTTCGAAGTCGCGGACAGAAGCTTGTGTTATAATTCATGTCTGTTGCCTAAATAAGCTTAGTTCTGTTAAAACGAGCCAACTCGTAATAAATACGTAAAACTAATTAAATATGCCACATTACTATCCAGTAATAAATGCTTAGAATTTAAAATTAATTAGCGTTCAATATTCAAAATCATTACCATTCTCTTCGAAAAATGGGGGAAATTTTGACGAGGTTTGGTCTTTTTTGGCAAAACTAAACCTAGTAGTGTAAGTATAATTAAGCACTACCTAGACTACCTACGATTCATAATTTGATGTTGGCAAACTGCATAAGTAAATGATAATATTGCGAAATTTGATTTCTAGCACTATGCACACACATTAATTTTATTTGACAAAGATTAATAATTTCGTCATCATTCCTATGCTGATCGTTGATCAAAAGGTAAAAATTGATTACACTATTTCTATCCGGAAACGTTACATGTAAAGCACAGGCAATGTACCTCCGGTCCCAAAGTCCAAAACATTTATTTCAATTACAACATTTACAGGCACTTTTGAATTGTCAATGAGTCGGTCAGTTAGTCAGAAAGTTGAAGCTAGTTGCTCGTTCTAAAACGGAGGTAGGCCTCTATAGAGAAGAACGAGCAAGAAACTCCACTGACACTCTTTCCAATTCGGTGTTTCCAAACAAAAAAAAGTAATGTAACATATTGTTAAACACGCGTAAGCTATTGTGATTTGACGCATACATTTTTCGTTCGATAAACCTCGGTTAAGCATAGTAGCAGTGACTTGAAATAAACATCCAGTTACCAAGAATAGTAGCAGTCTCCATAAGTAATCACCCAGTTACCATTCGCAAATAGAATCTGCGAATCGTGGTCCTTGTATCCGCACAGGCCTTCTTTGTACGCTCTTAATTTTGACTCTTCTATTACAGCTGCTTCAGCTGCCATCCCAGGATATTAGGGACAGCTCACCTCATACTCATTTAACCTAAATTCACCGAGGGACATTTTTAAAAAAAAAAGCACTGCAGAAGTTTTAGCGTGGCCGCGACACACGCCACAGCCACAAACATCGCCACATAAAGCTAAAATCAGCGTTGTGGCGTCACCGACGTCCGTGTGCGGCGAGTCCATATAAAATGTATAAAAAATTACAGGAATACGTCGCTGGCTGCATTTTGTGGTAGTGGTCGGTGGCCCGTGTGCGTCCAGGCTATTATCTTCTACTTTTAAATCTGTGTGTCTTCAGAACCATTATCTAAATGGTCTGTTTCTTTTCGAAAAGGAATTCGTCTTTAAAAACGCTTTCAAATACTTCTGCTATATCGGATTTTAGGCTCTCAACGACCGTTTTTCTTAATTGTAGTCTTTTTTATTTATTTTTTCCGTTCATATTTACTAAGTATTACTCAGTAATAAATATGTTCTTATCGAAAATTCTTCCTCGTATTAATGCTTCCGTTCATCCATATGGAGTAAGCTTCAACGGTACCGATATGTAGTGTTACCGTTTGTGAGTCACGTATGACAAATAATGCGATTGGATTTGAATAGTGCGCGTGCGACGATGTTTCTAGCTTATTGACTTTTCAGAATTTTCATAGATGAGATGTATTGTTGGTATTTTCGAGTTATCACTACTCGTGCGCACGTTTGATTTGATATGATTTAATAATGTAATAAATCATAATAATATATGCTCTTATAGACTAATGAGGCGTTACGTTAATAACGCGCGTTTTGTAGAAAATACTAGAATTTTATACATAGTTTCTTTTAATCACTTTGATAAAAGTTACAAATAACTTACATAAGAATGTTATATTTCTTATCGGTATTTATTTAGATCTCCAACAGAGGCTACACAATTTCATAATAATAATAAATCAATTAATGTCCTCCTCTAATTTTTGGAGACCACATCTTTCTTTAAATCTAGTTACAAATAAGTCTGAAAAACACATTAATCAGAAATCCTATAAAAAGATCAGTATTGCTATTCTTTCTTCGTTCTCTGGAAGTCATAAATCTAAGGGCTGATTTTTCAATAGTCAGATAACTTTTATCCAGAAAATAAATATGACAGTTTGACATATATTTTCTATACAATAACTGTCAAACCTCCATATTTATCCCTCCGTTAAGAGTTATCTAACGATTAAAAACCATAAATAGTTATTTCACTTCCTACAACCAAGACAAAGACTAAATATAGATAACACGACAAATATCTACATTAAACACCGTGTAACAACAGTTCCAGTGCATAACCTCAAATAAGCAGAAATGCATCGTGTGCCCAGCAAAGCGTGTTACTACTTAGTACTTAGAACACCAATATCAAAGCCTAGCTGTAATTCTAAGCAAACTGTAATAGTAAATTAAAGACGCTACTATACCGCTCGTAGGTCTAATAGCAAAGCTGTCACTATTTATGACGCTAGTATCTCTATCGATATTGCTTCGCTTGACTACGATACTGTAACGGTTATCGTACAACATGCAATGCACCTTAAAGAGAGTAATGTAATTGAGAATCGCAACATGAATGGGAAATGTCTAGCGAATGATGGTTTGAGGAAACATGGCATAGAACATGGAACTATCTCGATAATATTACCTTTGAAACAAGAAATGAGGTAAAGAATAGTTTGATTCTTTCAATTCATACGTCTATGTAATCGGTTAGGGAGAACATCGTGAGGAAACCTAGACTTATAATGAATATAAGTCTGAAAGCGCCAATCTGCCTTAAGCAAGCGTGGTGATCAATGCTCGTGCCTTCTCTGTATGAGAAGTAGCCTTTGCCCTGGAGTGGTACAATAATGGACTGGTATTATTGATGGCACTATTGTGGATTGTGTAAAAAATGACATAGCCAGGAAAGAGGTAAATACATAGGTGACGGCTGCATCTTACTTAAATGGTCATTAAAATGACGAAAAATTCTTCATTTCGAGTCGATACTTTAAGTATTTTTTTTTTCTATTTTTAAGCACGTCAATCAAATAACATGCAAACTTTTCGCTTCAGAAATCAACAAAGTAACGTGTTACTTTTTCAGTACCCTTATCTAGACAACCGATCTTTAACCCGGTTTAGTTAATCAAGCTTCTAATTGTGCTAATGTAATTAGCAATGCATATATGAAACGAAACTTCGATACACGTAACTACCTATCCATCTTACATAAATACATTGCTCTAAATTGGTGGTTCTTAGCCAGTGGTTTGCGGACCACCAGTGGTCCTTGGAAAACACTAGAAGTGTCCGCGAGTCCGCGATGTCATCATATAATTATTAAATAACGTCTTAGAGGGCGTCCCAGAGGCCAAAACACAATACTCTTGGTTTCAAATCTTTACTTTATGTAATAAAGCTGGAAAGATTTTTGTTTGTTTAAACGTTAATCTCTGGAGTCGGATTCGAAAAAATATTTTTTGTACATGATAGCCAGATTCATGAATAGTATAGTCTATATAACATCACGCTATGACCCACGAGTGCAAAGCAGTAACCATAGTCGTAATTAAACACAAGTGAAAAAGGAACACGCATATGAAATCCCAGAGAACAGCTAGCCTTACATAAATACACTACTCTAAATACTATCATCATTCAAAACAATTACGTCGATTATTCCCTCTTCTACAGCTTTCACTTCAGCCAATAAAATGGTTGTTTATATAAATTTTATTATGATTACACCGTTTGCGCCTTGTTACACAAACCATTGAACGGTTCCTTCGTTCAGTAGGTCAGCTGTTTCTGCGCTTGCGACTCATAAAAGCACCGTGTTAGAATTGGGTTGAGAATTCTCCGGGATATGATGTCATCGTATATTTTACTTCACGGTTTGACAAGTACATCGATTTTGACCTTTACAATTTGTTTGCGACGAAAAAAAGAAATATACACTTATACAGGCTATCATAAATTGATGAAATATTAAGCACATTGTAAATATGATGAAGCTACAGATAAATATTGAAAATGTATCTCGTAAGAGTATTCAAACACAGCAGGTAACTAAATATTGCTTTAATAAGCCAAGGTCACATACAATTTTTGAGAGAATTTACCGACTGCAAATAATAAACAGTCCCAAACCTCTTGCACTCAATGATTGTGTATTTTGCTTCGCGAATCTTGGTAAATTATGTATTTTACTCTTCATCGTTACACCCGTAGCCATCAAATCACACTAAAGTTGTGTACTGTATGTTTGAAATCGATTTGGTCCTTGGAACCGCATGGTCTTTCGAGATTATGCAAACTGCGAAACATTGAAATAAATGGCCAATTTATATCTAATCAGCCGTATTTATAACAAGCAGGAACCAATAAATAAAATATTCAATTAACAACCCAGATTGACCCATGGACCTCGCAGCCATCCACAATGCCTGTCACAATTATACCTGGCTACAGATTTCGCCATGCTAAGACAATGGGCAGTAAACCCTAATAAACAGTAGTATTGCAGTATTTGCAGCGACAGTTGGTAATGACTCGCCCACTACCCGTAGGCGTACGTGGGATTTGACTTAGCACCGTTCGAATGCCGTTTCAGAATCCTTTTTGTGGTTATTATATTCTGGTATAACCATTTTTGTTACATGGTCCTTCGGTCCTTCATTTCTTGTTAGCTTTAAAATGTAGAAATTCTTGTGAGTCGGAAAATCATTACTGCGGTGTAGCTTTTCCCAGACGTCGACCAGAAACCGCCTTGCTCAAACAAACTGGTCCTATGATCGTTAACAAGCACACGATACATTCGCTCATCTATAGTACGGCGCGATTCTAGTTTTATCACAGGTGTACCATAAGTCGAGAAATCTGAACGTAACAAATAAATTACATTTTAGCGTTGACGTAAATACCCCTGATTAATTTCTTCCTCCGGCTGAGCATGAAGAATTTCTATAACCATTCATCTACTTAGATGATATGATTGAGAAACAAACTTCCTAACATATTTTATCATAGTTATCGCCTAGGATTGCATGTCAAAACTGCATTCTCCACCATTTGATTTGTTGGTACCAATAAATTGCTTGTGGATTTTGATTAATTATCTGACTGTTGGGCTGCAGCATAGATTTATGATTGCAAACGACTTTGGTCCCCTTTTCTTGCCTGTAAGACCTCAACATCTCCTACAGCATAATGATCGTTATTTGTCTTTTCCTAGAAACTATATTTCTTTGTATAGTTTATCTAAGTTTTGAATTCGTCCCCCTGGTCAGTTGAATGTCGATAATTTTTATAGCACTTTGATAAAATTCCTGTTTGCAAATGAAATGACAAAATTGAACGAGCGAGACAAATTCGTAGGTATTTAGCTAAATGTCGAGTCTTTTGTGTAAAGTTATTTACATTTTTAATGGACCGTCCTTTAACATTAAAGGACAATAAACCCACAATATGCCACCTGCGGTGTTGTTTCTTGCTTTTTCATCTTAAGTGGTACTTTTCATCTGTTAAGAAAGAAAGAATATTATTTATTTGGCCACAGCTTACATGAACCACACAAAAACAATGGAAATAACAGCGCTAAGCGTTCCTTTGGCAATCATTCAAATCGAAAACTCTTTCTTTATCTTTGCTTCTTATCTTCGTCATCATATCAGCTGAACGATGTCCACTGCTGGACTATCAGCCGAACGATGTCCACTGCTGGACTTAGGCCTCCCCTAAATATAGCCACAATGACCGGTCCTACGCTGCTCCCATCCAGCGGTTTCCCGCTACCTTTACCAGGTCGTCAGTCCACCTCGTGGAGGGCCTTTCCCACACTACGCCTTTCGGTAGTCGCCACTCGAGGTCCTTACGACCTCAACGGCCGTCTGCTTTACATGTGCTTCTACAAAATCTATATTACGTGGCAAGTCAAGAGTACACTTTTCTGTTAAGTGTTAAGTGTAAGTAAGAATCTATAAAATCCGAATTGAAAAGAGTGCCCGTGGAGTTTATTGCTCGTTCTACTCCATAGAGGCCTACCTACGTTTTGGAACGAGCAACTAGCTGCAACTTTCTGACTAACTGACCAACTCCTTGACAATACAAAAGTGCCTGTAAATGGCCTATTGAAGAAAATGCTTTGACTTTGAGATTCTGCAAACCAAGGTTGTAGAATCCGATATTCCGAAGCTTTTTCGATACAAATAGCTGACGGTTTTTGCGACATTCCGACGATGCAGGGCGTCGGATGCACGACTGAACCCGCTAATAATATCTCTCTACCTAGTAACAGACTGTATGTATGAGAGGGATCAGCCATAAGATACGTTTTTAATATTTTATTTTTCTTCCAATTTTAAATAACAAAATCGTTTTTTTTTATCAAGTTCTTTTTGAAATTGGCGTAAGTTTTGTAATTCCTTTTTTTGTACTTATCTGACATTGTTTAAAGTATTTTAAGTTTTGAAGTGAGAACTTTAGTCTGGGCAATTTTTGTTGGAGGCAAAACTTATGGGTTTGCGTCACCGACATGCACATGTGACGGCAAGTTTTCACTTATGTCGGCAGCCCTGTGACTGCCTGTTTTTTCTAACTTTCATGGGCTGACTTCATGAAAACTAATAGTCATGTATTAAGATTGTCTATCAACACATTATCAGCTTCCGTGACGATGTTTCTACCTAGATGATGCGAACAATCGTGATAATATTATTGTAGTGTTGATTGTGACAGGAAACAAACAAGATCCATTAGAGGCACGACATGAATTATATTAATTACAGAGTATTCATTACAACTTGATTATGTAATTGTGAGATGATGCAAGGTGAATGCTATTTTCATTTTATATTATTTGTAAGGCTTTTTTTATCTCTTCAAATACATCTGTTCGGGTAGAAGGCTCGTACCAACGTTACAAAAAAAAACATATAATTATCTGACTACTCATTTACTTACAAATAATTGTTTGTTACTCAATTACGCCAGAACGGCTGTAAGGATCTGAACGAAATTTGGCACAGAGATAGATTATAGTCTGGAATAGCACATAGGCTACTTTTTGTCCCGGAAAAATTTACGGTTCCCGTGGGATAATAGCGCTCAGCACACGCACAGTTCGGACCGCGGGAAACAGCACGCGCCGTTCCAATCCCTCGCTCCGAACTGTATAAAAATGACCCGCACATTAGCGCTCAGCACACGCACAGTTCGGACCGCGGGAAACAGCACGCGCCTCGCTCCGAACTGTACGTGTAGATGTGCGGGTCATACATTTTATACAGTTCGGAGCGAGGGATTGGAACGGCGCGTGCTGTTTCCCGCGGTCCGAACTGTGCGTGTGCTGAGCGCTATTATGTCAACTTTGACGCAGTAGAAGTCGTGCGCAGAAACTAGTATGATATAACATTTTTTAATTAATATCATATTAGTTATTTATAATATTTAATAAAATAGCCACTTGAATAACAATGCAGCCTGCTGCGTTGTCATTTAATTGGCTATTTGGTTTTTACAAATTATTAAAAAAAAGTCGTACCTAATTAGATAATTTATATTCAGATGCATCTGGCAAAGCAAATAAATAAATCTGATCAGATTAAAAGCTGACACTAAAATAGCTTGAAAATACCAAACTACCGGTCGTGTCTTATGATAAAAATAAATGATAGGTATTAAGTGATTCCACTTATATTTAGCTTTAAACCAAAAAAAATACCTATATATTGATTTAACAACATTATTATACGAATTCTATTGCGATCAATTTATTTTTAAAGATTTAGTGTACCTAAATGTTTAATTTAAAACAAACTAGCAGACCCGACAGACTGTTTCTGACCAATGATTAATCTAAACTATTCTGAACCACCTAGTGACCCAATCAAACATACAAACAATTTCATTAAAGTCGGTTCGGCCGTTAAAGAGGAGTTCAGTGACATACACACTTACAGAAGAAAATACAGATAATAATTAAACGTGAAGCAAAACATAATTAAATTGTTATTGCATCTACGCAACGCAGGCTATGCCTACGATAGGTTAAAAAATATAAATTCTATTGAAGTTCTATTATCATTTTTTATGTTTAAAAAAGTACCTATTGGCGCGCCTTGGCAGTAAAACCAACTCGAATGCAACCATGACGATGTCATGCCTTCTTTATTTTACTCCATAATTCGTTATACTTACTAGATATTTATTATCTATTCATTCTAATATTAACAAAGATGTTTTACAACTGCCAGGCGTCCAGTGACGCCCATCTTTTTTTTTTACATTGCCTCCCTTACCAAACGTGATATATGTCTGCGCCCTCACCAACTAGCTGAGTATGCAACCTGTCCCGCCCACTTCGGGCGTTGGCCTCGCGGCGAAAGCTATAGTATAGCAGAAGCTTATAAATTGATACCAAGTAAATGATCAGCGAATATTGTGCCAGCATCGGTGATTGAAAACGAAAGTGCTTGATCGATGCGCCGGCGTCGTTAGTTCTCTATGTAATCTGTGAAGTAAATTATTTAGGTATATTATGTACAGGTAAACATAGATTATAATACCTATGTATCTACGAGTATACTTACTATAATAAAGCTGAATAGTTTTTGTTTTTTTGTTTAAATGCGGTAATCTCTGGAACTACCAGTCGGATTGCAAATAATCTTTTTGTATACACGGTTCCTTTTAGGTCGTTCTTAAACCGAAAGCCATAAACTCGATCATCAAACTCGAAACGAATGGGACCATTATTTTTCAAAAATTACAATAAAAAAAAAACAGCTGTTCAGTACATTTATGTTCGTCTAACTCGTCAAAGTGTACTGAACAGCTGTTTTCTTTTATGGTTATTTTTGAAAAAAAAATGGTCCCAATCGTTTCGAGTTTGATGATCGAGTTTGATGATCGAGTTTTATGGCTTTCGGTTTAAGAACGACCTAAAAGTAACCGTGTATAATAGCTAGATTAATAAGGAATAATATAGACTATATATATTCACGCTACGACCTATGGAATCGGAGCAGTAACCAACAACGTAACATAAAAGAACGCGGACGAATTCTCGGCCAGATAATGATAATAATCTTTAAAGTATTCATGGCAAATATTTTATTTGGATGAAATGCAATTTTTTTTTGTTTGCCATCTGCTGAAAGTATGAAGAGATAAAAATATTATTCAGCTGAAAGACAGAATGAGAGCAGATTTATTACACAAAATACCATCGCACGGGATGAACCGAATTACACATAATGAGGACAGATTTGTTACACAAAGCAGCGTAATTCGAAATAAACCGAATTACTAAGGAAAAAACAAATCTAGGTTACTGGCATCTTGTCACTCTCAAATAGGGCTGCCATCCGTCCGGGTTTCCCCGGATTTGTCCTAGTTTAGAGGGCGTCCGGGGGACGTCCGGGAGGGGTTGTCAAAAAGTGTCCGGATAAAATCCGGACACTTTTAATGTCAGGGGAATCCCGATGAATTGAAAGAAAGGCGATAGGAAAATCAAAACAAATCCTGGTTAAAAAAACGTTTCTGGTATGTCCGGGGAAAAAAATCTCAATTTCACCCAAATGTCCGGGGTCTTTGAAGTTTTTGTCCGGCGTCGGCAATTTAGGTGATGGCATCTCTAATCTCAAACCATAACACATGAAACAAGATGAGATGACCCATTTCCCAACTTGACCCGTCTAGCTGGATAGCCACCAGCCAATAGAGCTCCACTTTCAATCTACATACTAGACGTTCTTGGAATATAATCTACGAGTAAGCACAGTACCTGCTCTTAAAATAATATGCCACATCGATTTTACGAATAAGTTAGGCTTTGTAGAGCCGACAGTCCGACACACATAAAACCGGTGCGGTGCGGTACCGCCAAAATCGATAATGCCGCCAGCAGCAACACAAAAATTTGGGACGTGCAGCATGCCGCGGATTTCGGCATTGGTTAGGCTTTGTAGAGCCGACAGTCCGACACACATAAAACCGGTGCGGTGCGGTACCGCCAAAATCGATAATGCCGCCAGCAGCAACACAAAAATTTGGGACGTGCAGCATGCCGCGGATTTCGGCATTGTGACATCACACAAATGTCTAGCAACGTTTACGATCGTGGGAAAAATAGTCACCTCACGCTATGGGAGTAAAACACTTCCCAAAGCGGTGCCCCAACGCGACTCTCAGCTAGGCGTTGCGGCATCGCACCGCATCGCTTTTATATGTCACGTAACGTCTCTGTCACTGTGACAATGTCTTTCTCGATGTGTCATCGGTCTGGTATTGTGCCTTCTACAAATAGTCGTTTGTAACACTGAAAGCAAATTAAATGCATAATTAATTAAGTTCTCATGTAATTTTATTAGCTGCGCAGTGTTCACTGTACAGATTTATTTGACACTGTTATTTAACTGAAAAACAGGAAAATATTGAATAGTTGAAATACTGATACAAAAATCGCACTAGAGAAAATAACCAGTTTTCTTTAATGCATTTTCTATCACGATACTAAATTCTAATTCACGTCGATATTGCAACAAGTAAGATTCGAACTCACGACCTCCACAGTCCACAGTATTCAATGTTGTTTCCAAACACCAGCTATTTATTAGCCTAGATACAACAAATTCTAATTTAACCACGCTGAAACCGCTAACAGAATTCCTTTCGAACGCGATCACTTTACAAAATCTACGTCAACCAAGAGATATGCTAATACTATTCAATATTTCATAGTGTATAGATAGCTGTGGTTATTAGACGGCTTCAGACACCAAGCAAGCTTTATTTAATTAGTTTATTGCTTTACTGATAACTGCTCGCTTAGTTAGATACAGTATAGTGCTGGGGCTTGCGTAAATGCAACTCCGTTCGACTTCGGCTAGTCGTTACGCGAATTTAAGGTGGCAAGTTTTCGGATAAATATCCGATTTGTTTATTGTGTAGCAGCTGTTTGCAATGTTGTTTTCACATTAATTTAGTGTGCGTGTTTCGTTAAAGGGTGCTAATTATTTCGTGTTTTAGTTAAAACTTGACGCCTTGGCGGGTTTGACTGAGAAACTAAAAAACTGCAACATCACGCCTGCAATCCCCGAAGGGTTAGGCAGAGGTGTCCCCATTAGTACACCCACATTTCGCCAGTTATGTTTTTTAAGTCCCATGTCATAGGGGGCGAGCCTATTGCCATCAACCGGGCACAAATCCAAACTCCGAGGCTGCTACTGAGAACTGATGCTTAACTTATCATGTTAATGAAAGTGGTTTGAACGTATTATAATGCGTGCTTCGTTGGTCTCTTGGTCGCAAGCGCGACTTTTGAGTGTGGGGTCCTGGGTTCCATTGCCTGGTATCAGCCCGGAGTTTGGAAGTTGGTCGTGTCAGATTGCCGTCTCATCCAACTATGAGAGTGGGGAAAGAGAGAGTGCACCTGTGTTTGCGCACACGCTTGTGCAGTAAAATATCTCCTGCGTACCTACTGGGCCAGTCTCCATTGAGGTTGGCCGCCATAGTCTTGCTGGGTTATCATTAAAACAGGAATAAAAATATTTCTAGCAAAAAATACGAATAACAACGACAAATAACTAATTGAATCTTCGTTCACCTTTTCAACTACAAGTATATAAAGATTTCTTCAAGAGGCTTAAAAACTTTGCATACATAAAAAATAATCTTCAGTAAATAACATACTTTTATGATAACTAACATAAATATTTACATACACATACAGTCTTTTAGTACTTACAATGCTTATTAATTATAATAACAGTAAATGTAAAGTTTGAAAACATAAATTACCCTGTATTTTTATAAGGTTTAGACTTCAGATAGTAATCTTCACGTGTTCCATTGTTTTCCGCACTAGATAAATATGCAAAATTCCTCCTTGACTTTGTACTCACTTATATCCGCTACATCGTCTGCGTACATGCCAGTTATCGCGGACCCAGACGAGGCTTGCCAGCAAAACTGACAATGGAATCGAATTTCGTTCTCAATTTCATGGTTTTTTTTTTACGTGAAACCCTAATTCTTTTCGATGTCAAAAGTTGCCTAAGTTATTCGTTATGCCATTTTTCAGATTAACCGGAATAAACAAACAGACAGACATACAATAGAAATTACTTTTTGGTTATAAGTACTGTGTAAACATTCAAATGCGTGCAGTAAAAAGCTATTATTTTGAAATTACAAACGGACATCTTAATTTTATTTATTTGTATTGATAAGTGTGACTAGGTATTGCAAAACATCTCAATTATTCTTCACTTTGTCTTTGCAACTTAGTTAATGTATTAAGCAATTTAAAGAAAACTACAACTTCAATTAACAGCTGTCCAACTAATGTCGATTTATTGACCGATAAATATAACTAAACAAGTGACAACAGAATTCACGGAACAGCTGCATTGATTACTATCTTTTTCATTAAAATTCGTTATCGGTAACTGATAATGCAGCTCACAAGTTTAATATTGAGTAGAGCATAATAGTGATTCATTACATAGACGTGCACTATGATGCAGCTAATTAAATCGTATAATTATGCAGATTTTACTCATGCATATTATGTATTGGAAACTTATGCAGTTACTCTTAAGTAATTAGTGCTAATTTATGCACTTACACTTTACAGACAATGAAATCGATCAAGCGGGTCCAAAAAAATCTAATAACATGTCCAAATTCCAACTTCTATGGCGATTTACAACTTTTCCTCAGGCATGATTATTTTTATCTTTTTTGGTTTCAATTAGGGCTAATTTTTCAATCGTCAGATAACTCTTAAGGACTCTTAACGGATGGATAAAAATGGCGGTTTGACAGATTTTGTATAGAAAATATGTCAAACCATTGAAAAATCAGCCCTTAGTTAGACCATTAAAAAGCGCATTTGAACGTTACTTACAAGAAAAACAAAAAATAATAATATTGCATCTCGTTGCCCATTCCAAAAGGTATATAGAAGAATGGGCAAGAAATTCCATATATATTCTTTTAAAAACATATGTTTTACAATAAGTTGTACATTAATTCAATATGTAAACGAATGTGAAGACGATGTACCAAAAATTAAAAAATAAAAATAGTAGTCATCGTCATCATATCAGCCGTAAGATGTCCACTGCTGAACATAGGGTCTCCCCTAAAGATTTCCAGCTAGCATCATAAATAAAATTAATATTCTTTTCATTACAACGCGTTACAAACACAAAGACACACCAACGTCTCAATTTTACAACACCACCCACCCACGTAACGTAAAGATACACAGATAATGGAAACCGCGCACATTTATCCGAATCGTACGCGCGTCACTAGTAATTACACAACAATTCCCACGCGTGTGAGTTGTCGCGTCATTTGATATGGTACATAGTAATCAATGCTTATTGTTTTGTTTTTGCGCTGCGTACACGTGGTCATCAGTGTTGTGTGTCAGTCGGCAACCTTAATTATGTGAGGAGGAGATAAGCCACATGGCTTTAAGTTCATGCCTATAATTAGCTGGGGACCACGTGTTTGAATTAAAATTTTTGGAGATGATGATAATAATAGCAATATCGATTGTTTAAACCAAACAACAACAAGTGTGTTTTTCACACGCCTTACGTTACGTCCTTGGGTACTGCTCCGCTCCCGTAGGTCGTAGCGTGATGTTATATAGCCTACTAGCTTTTGCCCGCAACTACGTCCGCGTGGAACTTGTTTATATCGTATTTGCATACAAACTTCCACCCCCCTTTTCACCGCCTTAGGGGG
Source organism: Hoplodrina blanda (assembly GCA_949316365.1). Classification (NCBI taxonomy): domain Eukaryota; kingdom Metazoa; phylum Arthropoda; class Insecta; order Lepidoptera; family Noctuidae; genus Hoplodrina; species Hoplodrina blanda. The sequence goes on from OX438581.1 coordinate 16,320,436, forward strand.
TGATTTCCGGGATGAAAACTATCCTATGTCCTTCCTCGTATCTTAAACTATCTCCATGCCAAATTTCATCAAAAGCGGTTTAAGCGTGAAGACTTAACAAACAAACAGACAGACACACTTTCGCATTTATAATATTAGTATGGATATTCCTCATGAATCTGGCTATCAAATTATACAAGATATTTTTGATTTGACTGGTAGTTCTTGAGATTAGCGTGTTTAAACAAGCACACGATCAAAAAATCTCATCAGCTATATTATATTCAAGAATATACCTACATTGTAGTTTCACAAATCGTTTGAACAAGAATTTCATTCATTCAATAGATGCTTATGCATGAATTCAAGCTCGTTCTGTGCGCAATGTGTTATTGGAACCATTGTTATATTTATTAGATGTTTTCCTGAAGAGAATGCACTGTGTTTATTGTGTTCAAGTATTGGGGTAACTATTTGAGCCTTGATGGGGTAATTTTATTGAGTTGTTTATGCCAATGACGGCTGTGAAAGAAGCTATTATTGTAATTTGATTTTAATGTCTTTAGCGAATAGCTTTACTTTAGACTTGACACTGAGGAAGTTTGCGCATGTGCAAATGTACGCAAAGTTCGTGAGCCTCACGATACGGTATAAGGGTTGGACCTCATCTGGCAGCACGGAATCGCCTTTTTCCGTCGCCCTTTCTCTTTCTGTCGCTTAGAACTGCCATTTGCTAGGCGGAGACAGAAAGCATAATGCGATCGCCTCGAGGATTCCGCCGCGTGCTATCGCATTATGCTTTCTGTCTCCGCCTAGCAAATGGCAGTTCTAAGCGACAGAAAGAGAAAGGGCGACGGAAAAAGGCGATTCCGTGCTGCCAGATGAGGTCCAACCCTTAGGTACAGTTTTAGAGTGCTAAGTGTGAGTTTTTTCACTGACGTTCGATTGCGAGCGCGTTAGTATTATGTATGGGAAATAAGGTTTTCCTAGTGACCACCAGATGGCGCTATAACATTTTCCCATATAAAATTCAAACGCGCGCGTAATCCAAAGTGATTGAAAATACTCACACTTAGCACTCAAGTTTTGGCGTAGTCACCTCACGACGTGTGACCATTAATTTCTCCTACGATTGTAATAATAATAATAATAATAAACCCGCAGGGCAGCTTGTGGCGAGCTGTTGGGCAGTAGCGACCCCACGGACCTGATCTCCCGGGAGAAGTCTTGCTCCTCATCTCTGGCTTGCCTTTCAATAAGGGCAAGCCAGGGATGGGGAACAGAGCTCCCACCTCTATCTTGCCTTAATTGGCCGGTTAGAGTGGAAACTCGCGAGAGCATTCGTGCTCGGGGTAAGGAAGTATTCCAGTAAGACGCTGGTAGGGATCTTGACCGTACTTCCGGGATTGTCCTGATAGCCGTGGAATACCTCTCCAGTCCTCTAGCACCTCAAGATATGTTGCCCCCTTGTCGCTACGTCACTTCGTGCTAGCGACTGTTTCAGGGGGCCCATTTAGTGAGTGTGCAAGTCACCCCCTGCCATTTTATCCATGTATACAAAACATTGGTCCGGCAGGGGCCATAGTCACTTCATAGTTTCAGGTAACCAAGTCACTTTAGCAACCCATACCCATAGTCCAGTACTGTTAGTTCCCATGTCCTGTAATACTCCTGCACCAACCGGGGGTTGTCCTTGGGTGCACTTGCATAGTGCATATAGGGATAATCGTCGGTTGGTGTCTTATTTCATATAAAGCTACTTAAGGGGCCTCTGGGAGTTGGCTTCGGCTCCTCGTACGCCTTACAAAGGCCCGGGACCTCTGGGTCCCGAGATACATAAAGTATATAAAATAATAATAATAATTTATTTATTTCTTGCCACAAATTACAGAGAAAGTAATTAAATAGTCTACAGACAGAATTTTAACATTTATAATTTGTGGAAGACTGGTGCCTAAACTAGGTTTTTTACAAAACCTGAATGTCAGGTCACCAGGCCCCTGAACAAGGTTAAAACAGTATTATGCTGTACTGAAGACGATTTGATTCGCATAAAATGTCCAAATATAAATCTTATACATTGTAATCAATAACATAGTAATGCAAAAATGCTCGCTAAAGCTATGTTTACAAAGCGAAAATTAAAGTAAAGTTATTTTTTTAAGGATACATGCAAGGGAGGATATATGTGGATGTGGATGGTGTGTGGGGTGAGTGTGTGTGATGAGGAGTTAGTGTGTATGATGTGGGGTAATAATGTATGTGTTTCAAAGGGAAAACATTATGTTAGGATATGGCTTTGAAAAGGTCTTCAATTTGGGTATAATCTGAAGTGATGAGCCAGTCAGTTATTTTTATTTTAAATTTAATTTTGTTTAGGGTATGAATTGAGAGTAAGTCATTCAGTCTGTTGTATAGAAAAGGACCAAGAAAAGAAAAGAAATTTCGGGCAAATTGAGTTTTTACTAATTTAGGTTGGCATACATTCCTTCTTCTGTTTCTCATATCAGAACGATGAAAGGTATTTGTAAATGGAATAAGAGATCGTTGTTTCAAAACTACATGGAGAATAAAAAGCTGCCGAATTGAGAGGACTTTAGCGGACTTATAAACTTCTACAGTGGGATGACGGAAAGGAAGGAATAATGCAACTTTAAGAACTGCCCTTTGGGCCCTTTCAAGTGGTAAAAGGTTAGTTTTAAACGTTCCACCCCATGAAGTGATGCAATAAGTTAGGAGCGATTGGCACAACGCACTATAAACAGACAGTAGTTGCTTGGAGTTAAGGATAGACCGAAGATTTTTTACCACAAAGATAAATTTCCGTATTTTGCTAGTGAGACATTTTATATGTGCGGCAAAGTTTAATTTAGAATCTAAGGTGACCCCCAAGTACTTAATACTGTCGACTTTCTGTAATTTGGAACAAGAACAATCACCGTTTTGAGGGGATGTACAGGTGTGGGCGAGAATGGAGAATGGTTGGAGAGATGATTGAGGGCTGTTTCTCAAAGTAAAGGCTATATACTTGGTTTTATCGGAATTCAAGGTGAGTATATTAGTTTTCAGCCAGCCATTTACAGCATTAAACCCAGCCTGAGCGTAGCAGTAAACCTCATCCCATGAGTCTGCACTGAACAGAACCACAGTGTCATCCGCAAAGGTAATTAAACGTCCATTTTCAAGAGAGAGATTACAAAGGTCGTTAATATATACCAAAAATAACGTGGGCCCTAAAATGCTTCCCTGAGGAACTCCAAAAACTACGGGAAGAATATCACTAAAGTGGTTATCAATTTTGACCAATTGCGTACGGTTAGTTAGGTAATCTTTGAAGAGTGACAACTGATTTCCACGTATGCCGAGGTTTTCAAGCTTACGTAGCAAGATTGGAATCGACACTGTATCAAAGGCCTTAGCTAGGTCTAAAAAGATGGCTAAGGACTTCTTTTTGTCGTCCAACTTAGAAACAATAAAGTTTGTCAGCTCGTGTACCGCCATGGCCGTCGATTTCCCTGCCCGAAAACCGAACTGAGACTGGGACAGCAGGTTATTAGACTCTAGATATTTGACTAACCTGTTGTTCAATAGCCGTTCCAGAATTTTTGATAAGGCAGGCAGAATTGCTATTGGTCTGTAATTATTAACACAGTGTCGATCCCCACTCTTGTGAATGGGATGGATAAGTGCTTTTTTAAACGCAAGAGGAAAGGTACCAGATTCCATCGCCAGGTTGCAGATATGTGTAATGGATGGTACTAAAAGATTCTTATGAGCAATGAGAAGGTTTGATGAAATATTGTCGTAACCCACGGCACAGTCGCGCTTGAGCGAGGAAATAATAGCAGCTACCTCGTCTTCATCAGTGGGCAGGATAACCATGGAATGGGAAAAGTTAGGCAGTTTGGAGCTAGCAGGGGAATAATCATGACCCTGCTGTTGAGCGGTTATTTTATTAGCTAAGGTTGAGCCAACATTGGCGAAAAAGTGGTTTATTTTATTTAAGGAATGGACTGGAAGATCCTGCGGGCTTATTAACTCAGTAGGTGATGTCTTTGGTCTTGATCTATTTGAGACTTTATTTATTACTTTCCAGAGTTGGCGATTGTCCTTTCCCGCCTTTTTAACTTCTTCTCTTTCAAATTCCCTTTTAACTTTCTTTAAAATTTTGTTGCAATAGTTTCGATACCTAGTGTATGTTGTCTTTAGTATTAGATTGTCAGGATGTTTTTTTGATTTTTTATTAAGATTGTCTCTGTTTTTTATACATCTCAAGAGACCTGGGGTTATCCAGGGTTTAATAATTGTTTTTCGCTTGGAGATGGTAATTATTTTGGTGTTTGACTCTATTACAGTTTTGAGAATGTGAACAAGTATGTCAGCTGCCACGTTTGCATCACATGTCTCGAGAACAGGTTGAAAGTTTAAATTATTTAGGTCGGAAAGTAATCCGACTGAATCTATCCGTGAGATTATGTGTTTCAAGTGTCTAGGAAAACGTTGATTTAACGAAAGAATGACAGTATAATGATCGGTGAGGGTTGTTTGAGCTATAAAAATATTTGCTGGGAATTTAGTTTTAAGAATAACGTGATCAAGACATGTTTTCCCGTGTGTTGGAGTAACGTGTGCCGGTAGCAAACCATGAAACGAAGTTAGGTCAAGGTAAGGTGAAGCATTACGATCATGATTATGATTGTGAACGTTGCCTGACGGATTTGACGTCACAACGCAGAAATGCGCGGCGTTTTTCACGTTGCTTTATGCGTTGATGCGAGCAATCCATACGTTTATATAAAGCCCCGGATACACTAGGGAACATTTTGTCCAGCAACATGACGCGCAACACTCAATCTACGTGACGCTGCAACGTTGCACATTGTCCCGCAACATGCCCCGCAACATTGTACGTGACGCGGGGCATGTTGCTTGCTCCCGCCTCGAGAGCGAGCGCACGACGACATTTCTATAAACACTGACTAGTGTAGCCAGCAAAATGTTCCATGACAATTGTCGCGGGACACTTCACGTAGTTGTTGAGGGACATGTTCCGCAACATGTTTCTTCATTTGCCCCCTAATGTATCCCAGGCTTTAAAAATGCGAAAGTAGGTAACTCTTGTCTGTCACGCTTTTACGATTAAATCACTGAAACTATTTGTATGAAGTTTGGTACGGTGTCAGTTTGAACCCCAAGAAAGGACATAAGTAGGCTTTTTATTCCGCGACTTTGTCTGCGTCAATAACCGACATTTACGCGGACGAAATCGCGGGAAAATGCTAGTCGTCAATAATTCGTACATTGACCACAAATCCTTGGGAGTCAGTTAAATTGATGAATTCTATTAGACACAGAGTAACAGTGTGTCTCAATATAGAGCATTTAAAAGAGACTAATTGAAATGGAACACTGTTCTGAGCAACGTTGTTGTCATACATACATCATTATGCTGTTGAATGAATTTAAATCGTCTGATATAACGTTATAGGTATTTTTTTTAGGTAATTAATGACAAGCTATAATATCAAATTACTTAAACTTGAAGCATTCATGTATTTCAATTAGGCCATTAAAAGATACATTTGAACGTCATATACAAGAAAAAGAGAATTGAATTTAGTTGCCTCTTCCAAAAGGTAGTTTCGTATGGAGAAGAATGGACAAGAAACTCCATACATAGTCTCTTAAAATATTTCTTTTACCATTTATTTGTTTTCAGAATCACACAGAATTACACGTGAATGCAATGTAGGTACCTTGCATAGAAAGTACTACCTATATCATATTAAGTAAATGTTAAATTAAGACTACTAGGTAGGTATTACTGTTTTAAACTTGCCACAAGCGTTTCTAATCTTACTTCTTGTGTTTGTGTTTGTGATCCTACAAATACTACTACCTATAGTACCTATTAAATCGCCCTAGTCCTATTGATAGGTTCCCTATAGCTAAAGTTCTATTCTATCAGTAAAAATTCTAGTCGTATGACCTCTAGAAATATAAAATATTTTCCTACACTAGATTAAATAAATAAATACCTAATAGTAATGCATAGTCCCATTAAAGCAACGAATTAAAAACCTCACCATCTCACTCACACAATGTACGTGCGAGTGAAATGGCAAGATAAGTTCCTTTGTTCGGCCGCCATTTTTTATCCAGAGAAGACATCATTAAGCGCCGCCATTTTTTAATTCATTTTTTTATTGGCACATGCATTATCTTTTCCTAAGTGTGCGTCCACACTGAATGCGCGGTGACTTGAGCCTAGGCGGGCGCGGCGAGCGGGGGCGTGCGGTGGCCACAGTGACGCGCGAGCTCTTGTAGCTGTTCGACTTATATCAGGTGTTGCAAACTATGGACGAGGATTTGCTATTTTTACTAGACAGTCCGATCCTGAGATGGGAGGTGTTTAACACTAGAGATGGTGTGCACGAAATAAATAAAAACAGAGGAATAACCATAACTTTCTTGTTATTGTGCGATTACTGTGGTGTGGATGTTTGCTTTGCCGTATAGGTGGTTTAGATTGAATAGCACTTAAAAACAACTCAGTATTTACCGCCATTTTATAGACAAACAAATACTTGAAACGCTTAAACGCCGAGCGACAAGACCGAACTGGTTTGTTACCCCCGCCACCCGCGCATTGGATCGCTCGCTGACTAGGCCCGTAGTGTGGCCAGAACGCGCGGACAGGAGCGTTTGAAAACTACGCGCGCTGTCTCGCTCAGTCCCGTCGCACTAGGCTTCCGCCTTAGTCACTACAATATGGACGCAAAGGCGTGTTTCATATGTTTGATACTTCGCGCCCGTCGTCGCAACCGCGCTAGGCTCGCAGTGTGGACGCACACTAGGTCCTCAAATTGATAAACAAACCAGATTTAATGGTAGTCGTGTGATGACATAGGTACAAGCCTTTGTCTACGAAGTTTCTCACAAACTTTGTTTTGCAAACATCTGTAATACCGCTAACCGATTCCTCTAATAGGTCTTACTCGAATGGACATCAGCGGAGACAGTGCGCAACCAAATCATAAAATAAAAACGTGAAATATCGTACCGTGTCCGCATCGTAACGCACGATTTTGTCGGACGAACTTTTATCGGACGACCAACCACGTCATATAAAAGAGAAGTGAAAACTCTCGGTGTGTGATATTGTCGTGTTGAACGTTCGTGTCGCATCGGTGGTGTGGTGTCGTGTCGTGTCGTGATAGGTGTTTCGGCGCGTCGCCAATGCGCCGGCGGCGGTTACAGGATGTCGCCGGCGCGGGCGTTGCTGGCGGTCCTGCTTATATGTCAACTTCTGTCGTACGGTGGCCACCAAGGACTCACCAAGATATTTTGCACGTAAGCATTGTTTTTCATAAGAATTAAATAAATATACATATCTCTTTGAGGTAGAATGCTGAGCTATGAATAAAGCCTTGAGGAAACAAACTGTCTGGAATGCAACTAATGAAGTTGCATTCCAGACAGTTTGTTTCCTCGTCATATCGCAATTTATGCAAAGAAACTTAAGAAATTATTGTCACATGTGGGTATACCGTATACAGCGTGTAAGGAACACGTTGTATACGGTATCCCCATGTGACAACCCATAACTCTAGCTCGGGTATTAATAAGACCATGTCAAATAATCAACTGGCGTATGAATATTTTTTTTATTTTTTTCGGTTTCATTTTGAAGAAAAATGAAACCAAATTGCCAAAGAAGTTACAGGTATACTTTGTTCTTACAACAAGTACCTTATGTCTGCCTTTTATTTACTTTTGCTCCATTTTTCTCAAAATGAAAGTGAAGAAATAAAAAAAATATACAAAAAGCTTTTATTTAACACTAAATTATAAAAATGTACTAATAAGGAAAAAATAAGTTTTGGCTATAATTAATTTAGGCTGAAAATAATATTTTTATAAAAAAATCAATATTTTTTACTATTATAAAAATTATATTTTATTAAAAGCTTTGGCGCTCATTCGCTATTGCTATTATAATTTAATGAGCGTCAAAGCTTTTAAATGTACTCTTCTCAGTAAACATATAATATTATATTTAAAAATAACAGTAATTAGAAACACAAGACATAATTTTCTTCAGCCACGTTTCAGGGTATTTCAGTCAACTACTCATTCTACTATTTCTCCACACAATACTCGTGACCTTATTATAATAGTTTCTTTCCAAGGCTGGTCACACCTTGATGCCAAGGCCCGTTTGAAATTGGAATAGTGCTTCATATTTCATTACGTGATGACAAATTGACATTATGTTATTTGAAACGTAGAAACTTAATATTTTATGGATATTGGATTTCGTTTATAAAAATTGTATTGTTCTTGCAGTTAGATAAAAAATACTTCCTGGCTATACGGTTTCGTATGATTGCATGCACGTTTGGACAAGAAGAATGACTTCTTAGCACCTCTGAGGAGCTAGTTTCAACCTCTAATAGCTAATCTACAAACTTTGTCTGCAAGTCATTTTTTTTTATGCCCAGAACTGTTTTGCCTAAATGTTGGTTATCACGGGTTTTTATTTTTTTTGCTCGGAACCCTAATTATTTGCATACAAAAATATAAGCTAAGCCTAAGTTATTCCTTATACCATTAGCTATCTGTCAGTGAAAGTCCCGTGAAAATCGGTCCAGCCGTTTCGGAGATTAAACGGAACAATATAACTATAATTAAAAATAAAATTGGTATAATTACCGGGTAAAAATTCATATACATAGTAAAAGTAAAAAGCTGTTATTTTGACATAACAACCAAACACTTCAATTTAATCCATTTGTATAAATTTAAAAAAAAAATGTAAAATTGTTGGATTGTTTGTTAAAAGTAAACTCTGAAAGTATTGGTCCTTTTACAAATATTCTTTCACTGATATAAAGTTCTATATTGCCGAGTGATGTTCATTTGTGGACGAAGTCGCGGGCAGCAGCTGGTACATTCATCAATAAATGACTCAACATCATTCACATATTTTCAAAACTGTAACTCGTTAACATTAATTTGACTGCAACATCAATATTGACACACAAAATGTAATCGATACCATATCAGTACATTGTAAACACACTCTGCTTTATTATTTTTTCATATCTGTTTGCTTATATTTTGGTTAAGTACCTGTATTTTTATACACAAAGACCTTGACCAATTTTGAAAACAATAATAGCAATAATAATTTATGTTGTGATTAAATATCGCATCAAACTATTCTAGCGTATATCCCGGTAGTTAGGTAACTTTTTGAAAGCAGGACGTTATAAAAAGGACATTATAGTTCGATAAATATTGATTGTTATGAAGTTAGGGAAATCTACTAAAATAAAGGCCAATTTGTTAATTGTCAGGTAGTTTAATTATTATCGAAGGGATAATTAGGTATAGCTGTTTGACAGAATTTACATAATAATACCAGCCTACAAAGGCTTTTTAATATAGTGTGATTGAAACACTATTTGATATATGTATTATATTTTTTGTCTTCATAGATTGAATCATAACTTATTAGAATACTAGCTTTGGCCCGCGACTTCGTCCGCGTAGAAGTCTTAGATTTGACCAAGAAATCACGATGTCCCATACAAACTTTGCCCCCCTTTTCACCCCCTAAGGGGTAGAATTTCAAAAAATTCTTTCTTATTCGGATGCCTACGTCATACAAAGAACACACCCTCCAAGTTTCAGGTGTCTACGATCAGCGGTTTAGGCTGTGCATTGATCCGTCCGTCAGTCAGCCATTCATTCAGGTCAAAGTATTTTATATTATAGCCGATTCTATTATTATCTAGTCTAGTGCTGGTCTGTCAAAGACCATCCTATTTTAAACCTCATAGGCATAGACACCTTAAATGCGGTTGTATCCGACAGTCAGCCAGTCTCTACAGTATCTAATCAGTATAAGGTTAATCCAGTGCCTAATATAAAATAATAAAAGCTCGTTACATAATATAACTACGCAGTTACGCACTCCTTGACACAGTCATGACGAACGTCTGAAAATATAATGCTGTAATGATGAAAATTGTCTTCAATTACTCACGATTCAAGTGAACCTTGAACCTAATAGATGATAAAAGAAGAAGCTTCCATTAAAACGTTGTTATTATCCACGGAAAAATGTGAATTGGATCTTGATTTTGATTGATTGTCATAATGTCTTATTAAGTTACATAAAACTAACTACATTTAGGTATAGAAAATTAAAGTTACAACGCTTTCGTTATTTCAAAAAATTAAATCAATTTCAATTCGTAAATTAGTCCATCAACAAATTATTGAACGTCTACACAAACTATGAACCTCAACTGCGCTGATTGTTTCAATTGGATGCATTGGGATCAATGATCATAAATCGTAGCAATCTTAACGATATATTGTGTCCCATTACCGGTCATGTGGCCGGTAATGCGGCGTGGCCGCGCCTTGCCGGCCGCAATATGGAATGCGGCTGATTTTTTATTGGCTATCTAGTTTATGTAATAACTTAAAGATTGGGAGAATGTTTAGTGGCAAATGTTTGTTAGTTTTTCATTACCTAGGTACATATTGAAGGTAACTTTGAAAGGAAAACTAATAAATGGATGTATTTTAAAATGTTGTTCAATGTATTTTTGTTCAATCTTTACTTAGCTACATAATCGATAATTATTTTCTTTACTTTTCACTGTTTATAAGCAATTAAAAGTCGTGTTTATGATACAACTTCAATGTGTAATGTTTTATGCAACATAAAATAACAATTATGTGTTTACTTACTGAATCATGCCACTAGGAAACTTTTGAGAAAAAATGATCGCTATTATTTGAATAACAAAATCTAACGCATCAATTTCTGTTGTTTTCCAGGTTACCTGACACCGGGCAGCCTCCAGTGCTCATATCGCTAGCAGACAACGCCAAATTGGAATTGAGGCATCCAGACGAACTACTGTTCGTCAACGACTCGGAGGAACACAACGACACCAAGATATTCTCCATCATTGACGGCGAACCCGTTGAAGATGACGCAGAGAAACCACCGGAAGACGTGGAGAAGGAAAGCACAGAACCACGGCTCGTCGTTAAAGCCAAGCCCATGCATGAGACCAGACAGGTAGAGGAAGCATTTCAGGCACCCACAGTGGACACGGACACCTCCACAGAATCTCAGACCGATGAACCAAAAGAACAAGAAACAGAAAACATTCCAGTCCAACCAGAAACTCCCCAGGAGGACATCCCCTCGTTCTCAGAGTGGGCACAAAAACAGCTGGCCGAGGCCGAGAAAAAAGACACAGTACTGAACCACTCGAGTCAACCTAGTCATAGTAATACGAATTTTAGTAGTAAAAGCACTAAACTACGATCGAAGAACTACGCTTCGCTCGCGTGCGGCGCCAAGATCGTCGCCGTCAACCCCGAGTCCGGCTCGGCCAGCTCCATCCTGTCGCCCAACAGGGACGAGTACATGCTCAACACGTGCACCAGCCGCATCTGGTTCGTAGTGGAGCTCTGCGAGGCTGTGCAAGCGCAGAAGATTGAGATAGCTAATTTTGAGCTATTCTCATCAACCCCCAAAGATATCGCTGTTTATTTCAGCGACCGGTTCCCGACCAGGGACTGGGCCAGCGTTGGACAGTTCACGGCGCAAGACATGAGAGACGTGCAAAGTTTTGATCTGTACCCGCATTTATTTGGAAAATTTATAAAAGTTGAGATGCTCTCTCACCATGGGTCCGAGCACTACTGCCCGGTATCCCTTTTCAAAGTATACGGCACGTCAGAATTCGAAGTCTTAGAAAAGGAGAACTCGCAGCATCCCGCTCATATTGACGAGGACGAGGATGATGATATAATAGACGTGCCAGACATACCCGCTGCCGAGACAGAGCCCTCGAAGAACCTGTTCGGTTCCGCGCGAGACGCAGTGATGTCTATCATGAAGAAGGCGGCACAAGCGCTGGTGAAAACTGAAGTTCCTAAAAACGTATCCTCAGAACACAACGATACGTCGACAGACAAAACGTACAAACGGTGTTGTTCGCCCAGCCATATTATAGTGTGTGATAATTGCAGTGAGACGCTTTACAATGAAGTGTACGAACTAATTAGCTGTAGCTCGGACAAGTTAGTGAGTTTAGTGCGCCAGGTGTTCCTCCGCGAGACTTTAAAGTGTACCGGCATCTGTCAGCCGTACGGACTAGATTTTAAAAGTACAAAGACAATAGAGTTTAGTGATGAACGCGTCGCTTATATGAATGCTTTGTTCCCTCAGAAATATTTAGCCGCCCTCTGTAATATGTTAGCTATTAAAGAAAAGAAAGTTGTTTTGAATACGAGTTTTGAAACAGAACTGAATGTTACCATGAATGTAACTGTTGATGAGTCGCCGCAAACTGTGAATAGTGAGACGAATTCTGAACTGGAAACGAAATTAGTTTCAGACAAAAATACAGCTACTGATGACGAGAGAGCTAATGAGACAGCTCAATCAGAAGAGAGAACGACAGAAGCTATGACTGAAGGGACCAATGTTCCTGTTGAGTTGCCGAAAGAGCAACACGAGTCAGTTGATGAAAAGATCGACGAAATGCCCTCGGTTGATGAAAAACCAACACATGAAGTACCAGAAATTGTACCAGACAATGAAAAGACTACTGACACTGTAATAGATGAAAATAAAGAAGTTGTTCAGAAGACTGAACCAAAAAATGGTAAAATTGAAGTGAACACAGACAAATTAAAAGAATACAACATTGTTGAAGAAGTAAATGATCCGATAATCATAGATACTGAGAACTTTTTGTCAGACTTCGACCAGATGGCGGTGGACCCGACCCCCACGGGGGTGCCAGCAGCGCAGAACCAGAACCAGGGATCGACGACGCTGCAGAAGGAATCTGTATTCCTAAGGCTTTCTAATAGAGTAAAGGTTAGTATCTTACGTTTTCTAAATACATATATTAGGTCCCACTCAAATTGTTATTACAATTAGATAAAAAATTAACATAATGTAATAAACTTTCTTCCCAAAGGCGTGTAATTTTTGTTCTCAATTCTGTCATGCATGAGATTGCGGGTTCCATACCGAGCAAGTACCAATGTGACTTTTTCAATTCATTTTGTATTTATTAAGTTTGTCTTGGCAAACTCAAACCGGCTTGAGCAAGCGTGGTGATCAATGCTCGGGCCTTCTCTGTGTGAAAAGAGGCCTTTGCCCTGCAGTGGGACAATAATAGGCTGGTATTATTTTTAGAGGAATGAGAAGCCGCTACAATTTATTTACGTTATTTTTTTATTCACCCAGCTTTAAAATATTTGTGTACAATTCTTAATTATTCTAAATTCTCTATTTCAGACGTTGGAGCGCAACATGTCTCTTTCTGGTCAATACCTGGAAGAGCTGAGCAGGCGGTACAAGAAGCAAGTGGAAGAGATGCAGAAGACCTTCGAGAAAACGGTGCAGCAGATGACGGAGGAACGACGGAAGAGCAACGATCGAGAGCAGAAGTACCTCGAGCAGATGACCAGCCTCCAGGAACAACTCGGACAGATGGCCGCCGCCATACACATCCTCATGGAGGAACGAGACAGCTGGTTCGGCAACATCAACTTCTTCAAATTCATCGTGTTCCAGTCAATCATCTTCGTCCTAGTCTTCTACTTCTTCTCCAGAAGACGGAAAGCAGAACCAGTAATTATACCAGTCATAAAAAAGACCAAAAAGAAACAAGACAGGTTTCGGAGAAAATCCGTCGAAGGTGTCAGTGGACATGAGACTCCTTCGGCGAAGAAGCGGCGGCCCAGTGAGGAAGCGTTGCAGATAGCCAGGCAGTCCACTGACGAGGTGAGCAGAGACGAAGACGACGGTGAGTGGCAGGTGGCGCGCAAGAACAGGAGAAGAAAAACATCGATAGTGCACAGGACTGTGGAGTCGGAGCCAAAAGAATGGATTCGTCCAGACAGTATTGGGAAGCTTCAGGACAACCCCATAGCATTGGACGAAGAGGAATACTTCGCTCCAGTGTCCGAACCGAAGGAGTTTAGCGAAAGCGAAACATCCAATCCGCCGAAACAGGAATTACCAAAAACTAATGGCTCGTTCTTCAACAACTTGAAGACGAAAACGATGAAAACGCGGCGGCTATCGTCACCAGCATTCCTTCGGACACTAAGCAGGCAGAGCAGCAGGAGTACTCCTAGCCCTGTGGTCAGGACAATCTTCAACGGGAACGTGAACAAGAAAGCTGCGTCAGAGTCGCCCACGGGAAGCTTGTGGTCGGAATCCACAGAAATATCACAAAACGGACAACAGGACATAGAAAACAGTGGAGGCAAAAAGAAGAAAAGCCTTAAAAACATTCTGAAGAAAGTGTTTTGAGGGACTTAATAGTAACGTAACAGTGTCGTGTATTCCGCTTAAAGTATTAAGCGCGTCGCTATTGTAATTTATTTCATTGCGAATATTAATGTTTAAATTATTGTATATTTGTTGTTAGTTGACCTCATAGGTGCCAATTGTGATAAATTAGGGAGCCTAATTGTTAGCGTATTACATTTTAATTTCGTGCGATGTTTGCTTGTGGATGTATTGTATGGCGACAATAAATGCGAAATTGGAAAGACGAGTGCTAGTCTGTGGGGAGCGATCGGTAAACAAAGAAACGGCATTAAATGCATTAATTTTATTCTGTGGTTTCATTTTTTTTATGATTATCATAATACCTATCACAGAAATACATAGTTTTTAATCTTAATTGATAATGAACTAGATTAAATGAGAATATAGTTGAAAATTGAGTGGTAGATATAAATATTATCAAAAAAATAGTCTTGAAAACAGGTAAAAATAACATTATACTAATATTAAAAACCGATTTTTTTATTGTTTAAACACGCTAATGTCTAGAACTGCCGGATTGGAAAAAATATTTTTGTATATGATAGCCACATTCATGAGGAATACTATTATAGGCTCTATAATATCACTCTACGACCCATGGGAGTGGAGCAGTAACTAAAAACGTAACAAAACGCGGGAACAAAAAACATTTTTTATAAATAACTTGTTATTTTTAACTGTTTTCATATCTATTACAATCATACTCTATACAGTCTAACACAATATTTATATTGCCCTACGAAATGGTATTTACAAAGACAATGGGTAATTATCGTACTATCATATCAATATTGACAAGTTTGTAAAAAAATATAAACAACTAAACGCAAGCTGACTAGCAGATGCTGTAATAACAAAAGCAATTCGTCACCTATATTTAAAAACAGAAGGTGCATTTTGCATCCTCGACAAATACAAGGAGAACTATGCTTAAAATAAATATGTTCTTTTTTTAGTGTCTGTTTTTCGGCTTTGAACTAGAAATCTTCCGGATGGGTTTTGGCAGGCGGAGCGATGACCGGTTATAGTCGTGCGACACTGCTTGTCGCATACGCAACGGGGCGATTCTGTTCTTTGAAAGCGGTGTATTCTGAAATACATAATAAAATCTGCCCAGCCTTTTCCCAACTATTTTTGGGTCGGCTTCCAGTCTAACCGGATGCAGCTGAAAACCGTATTTTACATGGAGCGACTGCCTATCTGTGACCTCCACAACCTAGTAACTGGGTAATATGTTACCCCTTGGTAAGACTGGTTGTCAGGCTTTCGGGCTTGTTGTCATAGATTCACGTGTCATAATTTAATTTGGTTATTTATGTATTTTATGACAACCTCCTAAAAATTGCCGAGGATGCAAAACTGCATTTTATCTAATAATTATAAGAATTACTCATGGAACAAATTCTGCCAATATCATCTGAAACCTATGCAATACATAAAGAATACAGAATTAATTGGTCAAGAATACAAAATAGCCAAATTAGTAGAGTTTTATTTTTTTAGTAGTAGAGTTTTATTTACAACTAGCTGTCCGCCGCGGTTACACCCGCGTCTTTGGTTACTGCTCCGCTCCCGTAGGTCGTAGCGTGATAGTATATAGCCTATAGCCTTCCTCGATAACTAATCTATCTAACACTGAAAGAATTTTTCAAATCGGACCAGTAGTTCCAGAGATTAGCGCGTTCAAACAAACAAACATTGCAGCTTTATAATATTAGTATAGAAAAAAAATAAAACTTTTTTTGAGTAAAACTCAATCTTACATAAAAATAGTAAAATCTATGAAAGAGACCAAAAACAATTAGGTTCGAGATAATTTCAGTAAACTATCGTCAATTTATTGACTGAAAACATTCAAAATCTAGTCTCGATCTCATCTCAGCGACAATCAACATAAAAAAAAATTGACAAATATATCAAGTTTTATTCATAAAGATTGATAAGCTGCTTATTTTATTGAAATCGATTAAAAAAAGTGTGTTTCTTCAACACTGTATAAAAAGTACAATAGGCTTTAAAAAAAAAGGACACACCTCTGTGAATCTTTGGCTACTATAATATTATTTTCACCATCGTCTGACTTAAAGTTACGACTATGTTACAATTTTTTTTTTAAGTTTGCCTAAGAATCTTCATTTGCAAACTTGTAACTAATCCTTTTGCGCGTAAGTGTATTTTAATCGGACCAACATAGAGTCCAGTAGAGAAGCAGTTCCCAGTTGATAGTACCACGACTCACCTAACAAAAAGTTCCAAATTAGGAACTCACTTCATGAAAGAAAAATGGGTATAACTATATGAATGAATGTCTGATCAGGGCCCATCCGATATTCGCTTGCGATCTATACTTTAGAGCCTATGCACACCGCGTTTTAAACGCATCGTCGACGCACATTTGTGTCGATATAAACGCCATACTCACGCGAATCAGACGTCATTTGCATATTCAACTGTGTCGATGACAGTTTAAATTTAATACAGTCAGCCCAAAATTTGGCAACAAGCTTGGGACTTTCAGTAGCGTCCATCAGCACCCGCGATTAGCAGACAACAAGACAGGACACGATATCAAGTGTCCTATCGACACAAGCGCAAACAAACTGCTATGTGAAAGGAAAAACGCTCGACGCGCGTTCCTAAACGCGGTGTGCATATGCCAATATAGGAATGCACTATAGTTATATCAATAGATCTACGAAACACATACATTCCAAATTAAATACCTTATTAAGGGTCGGTACATATCTGACGGAAGATACGCCGCGTATCGTCAGTCGTGTAACGCAGAAACAGTCAAATAGATAGTAAAATATCCAACCATACACACATAACCGATGATGCGTTAGTGCGTCGACCATACTAAAGACGATACGTTCGACGTATCTTCCGTCAGATGTGAACCGACCGTTAATAATCTTATGAGACCTATGAAATAATAGAGACAGACTGCAAGAAATCTTTCAAATCAACACATTTTATGTCAACAAGTTTCTTCTGCCGCGCAAACGCATTCAGCTCCTTGATCGCCACTTCAAAGTCATCAGAACTATAGACTTTACTGCTATTGGTTGCAAATACTATCTCGTTGACCTCTTCGTAAAGCTTAACTGTAGTTAAATGCTTAAAATGGCGCTTGAGTGTGTCCATTATCGACTGCTGCAGTTCGACGTCGCGACACACTAAGTTGAGGATGAAGTGGCCTGAAACAGGAGAAGTAAGTATTTGTTTTACATACATACAAAACATAACATCACGCCTGTAATCCCCGTAGGGTTAGGCAGAGGTGTACCCATTAGTACGCCCACATTTCGCCAGTTATGTTTAAGTCCCATGTAATAGGGGGCGAGCCTATTGCCATCAACCGGGCACAAATCCAGACTCCGAGGCTGCTACTGAGAAATTTCTGATGCAAAAACCCAATAACACTTTGCCCGACCTGGGAATCGGACCCAAGACCTTATACTCAACAGTCGTGCTTTGCGACCACTAGACTAACGAGACAGTCAACATACATACATAAACTCAATAATAGAGAAAATTTTCGAAAAATTGCGTTACAGCTAAATTCGACCGAATTTAAGTTTTCATAGAATGAGAGATTTCCAATTTTATTTTTTTTAATAAGACATTTTGAAAATGTTCTCAACTAACTTTTTAGACCTATGTATTCTGCTGCCTGTGTAGGAAATTACATTAAAATCGATAATCATTCATTTCGATAATAAGTACTTGAATGTTTGTATGAAATACTGTAATGTGTCTGCTCTTAAGAAAATCCCAATAACGCTTTCGGATCTAACCCTGGTATGTGTGAATAGCCGTCAGACATTTATTCGCAAACTTAGTAAAAGTAAGAGGTTCGCGCGCTTTGATGACCGTTAAAAAACCGACACAGCTCAGAAAACCACTAATGCAGCAAAAACTTTACATAATCATTTGCAAATATCGTCCTACGCTTGTGGGTTTACGTATTCATGCGAATGTAAGTGACCGGCATAACACGAACTCATCGGCAGCTGCGCATGCGCCAAATCAGTACCTTGTTCAACGAACATAAGCACAAGTCCTTACCATCTTCTGTAAGTATATTCTTGACGTCAGCCAGTACTTGGTCTTCCAAGAACTGTTTGGGCGGACACGACAGCCCCACTGTCCGATCCTTGCTGTCCATGTCGAACATTACCGCCTCGTAGTGGTTACCTGAAGATGTGAGAAATATTTGTATTAGGCTTAGAAAATATTTGTGATATTTAAAGGTTATATAAGACTAGCTGTCCGCCGCGGTTACACCCGCGTCTTTGGTTACTGCTCCGCTCCCGTAGGTCGTAGCGTATATAGCCTATAACCTTCCTCGATAACTAATCTATCTAACACTGAAAGAATTTTTCAAATCGGACCAGTAGTTCCAGAGATTAGCGCGTTCAAACAAACAAACAAACAAACACTGCAGCTTTATAATATTAGTAAAGATAAAAAGACAAAGTGTCATCGCTTTATATCAGTTTACTCCATATTTCGTTATTAATTTTTATTATGAACTAGCTTTTGCCCGCGACTACGTCCGCGTGGAACTTGTTTATATCGTACTTGCATACAATCTTCCACCCCCCTTTTCACCGCCTTAGGGGGTGATTTCCGGGATAAAAACTATCCTATGTCCTTCCTCGGATCTTAAACTATCTCCATGCCAAATTTCATCAAAATCGGTTCAGCGGTTTAAGCGTGAAGAGGTAACAGACAGACACACTTTCGTATTTATAATATTAGTATGCATTTTAATATCAACATAGATGTTTCACATATCTGCCGGGCGTCCCAAGACGACCACCTTTTTCTCTAAGTATTTATTTATTAGCGAACCTTTATAGCACAATTAAAAATTATCAGCGAGATTATTTTAACCGGAACTTATCAAGAAGCCCGGCCCGGCCCGGCTCGTTAGAAGCCCGAAAGTCTGACAGTCTTACCTAAGGGTATCGGTATTACCCAGCTACTGGGTTGTGAAGGTCAGATAGGCAGTCGTTCATGTAAAATACTGGTATTGAGCAGCATCCGGTTAGACTGGAAGCCGACCCCAGCACAGTTGGGAAAAGGCTAAGCAGATGATGATCAAGAGACTCTAAAACAGAGCTATCAGACAGCGCAATAAAAAAAGCAACTACAAACCTTTCTCCGCCTCATCCTTCAAGAAATCCAGGCCATCTTTAATCTCGATCTTCAACTTCTCATCAGGTTGGAGTTCAAAGAGGTTCTTAGCGACCTCCAACATCGCGGGGTCAAGGTCAACAGCTGTTACGTTTACATCATCGTAGCACTTCCTGAGGAACATGCACAAGCTACCTCCCCCCAGGCCTAGGACGGCCACGTTGGTGGAAGCTGTCCTGGACACCTGGACTCCCACGCACATGAACGAGTGGTACAGCGATATGTGACCGAAGTCGACTACCAGCTTGGTTTTGTGTTTCCTTCTTACTGAAAAGAGAGTATTTTAAGTTAGATTACAAAGGAGGATGATAAAATCTACATACTACATACATACATAAACTCACGCCTTTTTCCCATGGGGGTAGGCGTATTCTAGGGTATTCTCTAAACGTCAAAGGTCCCTACTTCCAAAATAAAAACATAGGGAACCGCCTTCAAAAAACCGACCTACTGAAAAGCACAAAATATTTTTTTATATACGCCACCCCTATCCATTATCTATATCGTCTCTATTCGTACCACGTAAAGCAAATTTCTGCCAAAAGGTAATTAATACCTAATTATAAGAGTAGTTGGCGCTCTTTGGGGGAGGCCTACGTTCAGCAGTGGACAGCCATAGGCTGATATGATGCATAAGAGTAGAAAAAAATATAGGCCGGGGGCAGGGCTCATAGCACTAGCGCTCGTACACGTAGCCTCGCCCCCCCCTTTTTTGAAGGTGACTAAAAAATCATTCCATCTTCCTTACCAGTCTTCAACTTAGCCTCCGACTGCACGAGGAACTGGTTATCCAAGAACACGAGCCTACGGTGAGTGGCGCCCTCTACATCCACATCTTCGACCACGAAGTCTCCGGAGAACTGCGAGGAGCCCTCGTGCACCTTGATTCTTCGACCTACGTCGCTGCCGAGGGAGAGGAATGGGATCTGAAAACATGGAAATACAATTTGTAAAAAAAATTACAACTGTTAGGCGGTTAACACACAGCACCACCGCCGCGGTAGGCGGTGAAGCGGATCTCATGTCGCAATGGCCTCTATGCAATCCGTCATTGCCTTTCACACATCGGTGACCGCGCGGTCTGGCGGTGTACGTGCATGTGTTAATCGCCTTAGTTTGGCGGTCGCAACTGACTGTTGGGCTTGGTCCTTTATACGATACCCAGGACACGAAAATTGTTTTTCTATAAAGAAAACCTCGGTTGTAAGCTATAGAGAGAATAGAGATAGAACTATTAGAGTAATCTATAAAATAAAAATGAATCGCTAAATGTGTTGCTAAGCGCAAAACTTAAGAACGGCTGGACCGATTTGGCTCATTCTTTTTTTGTTGTGTTAGTAATTTTCAAAATAAAAATGGAAAATACACCGGAAATGTCGTAAAGTACCCGTGCGAAGCCGGGGCGGTCCGCTAGTTAGAGATAAAATTCGATTAGGTATAAGTGTTTTTTTTTATTATAATCGAATTCCCCTGCTTGCCATACCTGGGATTTCCTCTGCCTAACCCTTCGGGGATAACAGGCGTGATGTTGTGTTATAATCGAATTCATGCTAAAAGATTTGTGCCCGGTAGATGACAATAGGCTCGTCCCCTATTATATAAATGGCGAAATGTGGGTGTGCTAATGAGTACACCTCTGCCTAACCCTTCGGAGATTACAGGCGTGATGTTATGTCAACATAACATCACGCCTGTAATCTCCGAAGGGTAAAAGTTTTCGTTACGGTATCCTTTCTACTCCATAGATCCTTAAGAAATATATTTATAATGATTCTGGTGAAAGAATAATAAAAGGGTTATTCAAAACATACAAATGATGTACTAATTACCTGCCCCGTCAATCCATACGGTATGAGCATCTTGGCGGCGTGTGCTAGCTCCTCCTTCACGGCCTCCAAGGAGTCGAACTGGTGTCCTCTGCGCAGCACCGCGACCACCAACCTGCCGAAGCGGGCAGAGTCCTGCAGCTGTCGGCGACCGGCTGGCGTGCCGAATAACCACTCCGATTCCCTGGAAGATTCGAGAGTCATCATCATCATCATACAAACATAAACTCACGCCTTTTTCCCTTGGGGGTAGGCAGAAACCACAGAACGCTGCTACGATCCTTACATACTCCTTTCGCCTCATCTACGTTCATACATCTCGTGATTCGAGAATCGAGAGTCACCATCATCATACAAACATAAACTCACGCCTTTTTCCCTTGGGGGTAGGCAGAAACCACAGAACGCTGCTACGATCCTTACATACTCCTTCCGCCTCATTTACGTTTATACATCTCATCATACAAGCACGCCGGTTACGAGTACTGCGCACCTGACCTTTCTGAAGAACCTCACCAATAAGGTCAGTGTAGGTCAACATCATCATTTTATTATTCCACTAGCTGACCCGCCGCGACTTCGTTCGCGTGGTATCCTACACTACCAATACTCCTACCCTAACCCTGCATTACCCTACCCCCTACCCTACCCCTACCCTACCCCTACACTAACCCTACCCTACCCTACCCAACCCCTACCCTACCCAACCCTACCCCTACCCTACCCTACCCCACCCCAACCCTACCCTAACCCTACCCTACCCCTATACTACCCCTACCCCTACCCTACCCTACCCCTACCCCCACCCTAACCCTTCCCTACCCCTACACTACCCCTACCCTACCCTACCCCTACCCTACCCCTACCCTACCCCTACCCTAACCCTACCCTAACCCTACCCTACCCCTACCCCTACCCTTGAGACCGACTTCCCGACTTCATATTAAAAGAGCTGTTTTAGGGACTTCGTTCGCGTGGTATCATGCCCCTACCCTACCCCAACCCTACCCCTACCCCATATTTTCTCACCTTCAAACCTTCCCTAGACCTCCACGAACATTTCAAAATCAAAATCAGCTAAATCGGCCCAGCCGTTCTCGAGTTTTAGCGAGTTTACACCTTGGGTCCGAAAAACCCAAATATCTTACGGACCCCTATTTTTTCTAAAATAAAATATAGCCTATGTCACTCGCAGATAATGTAGCTTTCTAATGGTGAAAGAATTTTCAAAATCGGTCCAGTAGTTTTTGAGTTTATCCATTACAAACAAACAAAAAAACAAAAATACAAAGTTTTCCTCTTTATAATATTAGTATAGACTAGCTGTCCGCCGCGGTTACACCCGCGTCTTTGGTTACTGCTCCGCTCCCGTAGGTCGTAGCGTGATGGTATATAGCCTATAGCCTTCCTCGATAACTAATCTATCTAACACTGAAAGAATTTTTCAAATCGGACCAGTAGTTCCAGAGATTAGCGCGTTCAAACAAACAAACAAACAAACAAACTCTGCAGCTTTATAATATTAGTAAGTATAGAAGTATAGATAATAATAATAATAAGTAATAAGTATAGACACAGTATAAATATACTACCAGTAAATGGACTCGGCCGTAACCTTGAATTAAATGCCTACTTTTTCTCACGCGTTAGGGCTGCCCGCCGCCTATAGTATACATCAACCTACTTGAGTTTCTTTCTAGTTTTGTGAATGTAAATATTATATTATTTTTTTAGTTTATTTAAATTAACTATTTTAATTTAATACAAATAATGTTAAAATTTAAAAAACATAGGTAAATAAATATTGTAAACAAAAAGCCACAAAAAATGTAAATTTAGTTTTGAACTCAAACCATTTTGTAGACCAAATTGTTTCATCAAATACAGTTGTAATTAACAAGTCCATTATGTGATAAAACAGTATTCAAAAAATTACCTACCCTAACTTTACGTATTAAAGATCAAATTGGCTTAACTGTATCACACTGTATTCTATAATATTGGCCTCCTTGAACAAGTCGTTCTTACTCATTAAGCTCGTACGTATAGAATATTTTATCTACTGCTAATTGCAGAAGGTTCAAATTCATCTAACTTTACCATTACTAGGTTACCATTTATTACGAGTGTAAACGTTAAATGTTATAAGTATAACCTTACTAATATTATAAGTACATATAACATTATCATATTATACTACGCGCCACGCGGCTAGCGAATTCATTCTACCAAAAACAGCACAATATTTTCTACTCGTCATATTAATCAAGATTTTTAGAGAAAAAATCGGTTATTCGCGGTTAAAAAACAACACACCGTCCGTTCGACACTACGGTACAGCCGTGACTGTCTGCGCCGCGAGCGCACCCCAAGATCGAGGCGCGTAGGTATAGCTCGCATTTCGTCCGTTTATATGAAGTTGGAGTACTGATTATATCTTTATATTGTGGTATAGATGTTCTACATGGCCGCCGCTATTTCTTACACAAAGTCTCATTCTTTTTCTTAAATTACTTTTCTTTTTTTTTTAATTATACCAAATTTTTTGTTTCTTTTTTACTTTTTTTTCTTTTTTTTTTAGTTTTTTAAGCTGTTAGTAGTAGGTTCAGTTTCTATTGATTATTTTTATTAATGGACATGTCTTCTAACTAGATACATCAAAAAAACCGACTCTAGGAGCTCTAATCCCAAAGAAAACGACTAAAAGCCAAAAAATAAAGGATTTTTAAAAATAATCTTTAAAATTTAATATCTCCATAACGGTTAAGTTTCGGACATTTTATTTCAGAATCAAAATCATCAGAAATGACCTGAATAATAACCTCCTTTAATATTCAGTACGACTTTCCCTGTAACCCTGTATAATACCTTTGTTGACTATTGTTATGACTTGATTTGTGTGTATCTTTCGTTGGAGATCATCATCATCTGCCCAGCCTTTTCCCAACTATGTTGGGGTCGGCTTCCAGTCTAACCGGATGCAGCTGAGTACCAGTATTTTACATGGAGCGACTGCCTATCTGACCTCCACAAACCATTATCTGGGTAATACGATACCCCTAGGTTCTTACCTTCTTCTTCTTCTTCTTAAAATCCCTTTTAAAGTTGCGTCACGATTCACTCCTGCCTTTCTATTCACCCCGTTTTACGGTATCTATTTACGATATACGATACGAGTAATCAAAACAAACCCACACCTCATACAGTGCAAAATCCGACTGACCTAATATTGCGCGTTAATTGAGCTCTTAAATTCATTAAAGAATACTTTTACTTTTATAATTACTGCCAAAAAAACAACGCAAAAATAAAAATATGCACATCATTCTTGCAAAAAAAAACGCCCTCAGACGTAAATATTATCGTATGGAGTTCATTGCTCACGCGCAGCTCTCTTGTTTATCAACACTTCTATTTATAACCGAGTGTGCACCAAACAATGTGGATGCGATCTACTTAATTTTATATGCTGCTATCTTGTGCCTGCGACTTCGTCCGCGTATGTGTGGATAATCGCGGAATAATAATTTTATTAAAAATATATTTTTAAAAACAAGCTTTACTTTAAAAAATTTACAATATTGAGTATTGGACATTGTATTGTCATCAGAACTAAAGGTGTATACAAAATTTCAGCTCAATCGGATACCAACAGATGGTTGAAAAATGGTTTGCAAATTTTGAACGGACAACTTATTTACACACATACATACGAACAGTGCAAGCTAAATAAAAGCTTGTAAAAAGTAGTCCATGTCCTTCTTGGGGTTCAAACTTACCCCGTACCAAATTTTATCAAAATCGGTTCAGTGGTTTAGTCGTGAAAGCATAACAGACAGACGTACAGTTACTTTCTCATTTATAATACTAGCTTTTGCCCGCGACTACGTCCGCGTGGAACTTGTTTATATCGTCCTTGCATGCAAACTTCCACCCCCCCTTTCACCGCCTTAGGGGGTGATTTCCGGAATAAAAACTATCCTATGTCCTTCCTCGGATCTTAAACTATCTCCATGGCAAATTTCATCAAAATCGATTCAGCGGTTTAAGCGTGAAGAGGTAACAGACAGACAGACACACTTTCACATTTATAATATTAGTATGGATTAGTAAGGATAATGTCTCTTTGACAGCCTCGTTGGTCTAGTGGTCGCAAAGCGCGACTGCTGAGCATGAGGTTTTGGGTTCGATTCCTGGTCGGGCAAAGTGTTATTGGGTATTTCCATCAAGAATTTATCAGTAGCCGGCACGGAGTCTGGCTTTGTGCCCGGTTGACGGCAATAGGCTCGCAACCTATTACATGGGGCTTAAACATAACTGGCGAAATGTGTGTGTACTAATGAGTACACTTCTGCTTAACCTTTCGGGGATTAGAGGCGTGATGTTATGATATGACACAACATACAATAAATATTCAGTGACAGTCATAATTAACTCTCCAGCATCTATTTCTGAACAAGCATGATGTATGAGCTACTGCTGGCAGACGTATGGCCGGATTCGCGTATAATATGAGGTAATCTTGGTGGCAGAGATAAGTGGATATCACTTAGTATTATTTATTAGCACATATTTCTATGTCAGGTTAGGTTTTGAGGAGAATGTAGCAACGATTTCAAAGCGGACCCGAAGTCATCATCTGCCTAGTCTTTTCCCAATTATGTTGGAATCGGCTTCCAGTCTAACCGGATGTAGCTTCAGCTGGTATTCATACCAGTATTTTGCATGGAGCGACTGTCTATCTGACCTCCAGAACCCAGAAACTGGGTAATACGATACCCCTTGGCAAAACTGGTTGTCAGATTTTCGGGCTTCTGACGACCCGTAACGACTATCAAAGATCAACGTATGGCAGCCGGGACCAACGGCTTAACGTGCTTTCCGAGGCACGGAACGATGTCAGTGATGTCTAGGATACACTTCGAAAGTACCTACATATGAATTGAAAAAGACACATTAGTACTTGCCCGTATTCGAACCCACAACCTCATGCATGAGAGACGGGCGTCTCAACCACTAGGCCAACACGACGCAGACGAAGCCGCGGAATAAAAGTATCCTATATCATCTCTTGGGGTTCAAACTTACCCCGCACCAAACATCAAAATCGGTTCAGTGGTTTAATTTTCAAAGCGTATCACAAATACAAACAGACAGTTACTTTCGCATTTATTATCAATATATTATTTTTACACGCGTGAATTAATTACGGATTCCTATTTTTTTTTTAATAAAATATACCTTATGTTACTCGCTGATACTAGCTTTCCATAGGTGAAAGAATTTTTAAAATTGGTTAAGCAGTTATTGAGTTTACCATCACAAACAAAAAACACATTTTTTTTTAATTTTTAAAATATTAGTTTAAATAAGTTAGTATGTATAGCCAAACTTATAAGTAGGTACTTATTACTGTAATATTCCAGAGATTAGCGCGTTTTAACACACTAACAAACAAAAACTCTTCGGCTATATTATTTTATTATTTTAAAATAGAATTCCAGTCGTTCCAGATGGGTCTCAAACGTGTGGGCAGAAGCAGCTAAAGCTATCGTAAAACTGTTATTTCTCAGAAATTACGCAGTCTAGAAATTATGGGGTTTACGCATGTGTTGTTGTTACCTGATATCATTAACGCTTTAGAACATTCTGGAGATTTTAAGGGCGCGCCAAAAGCCAGCAAACTTTTGGAACGAAGTTTCTTATATTATAATTCACCCGCGCGCCCCGTGTTAGGTAAGTGTTTTATCGTAATAACTCCAAAATTAAAAGGAATTACCGAAAATGCCTAAACAAAACCCTCACTCATGTATAATTATAACTAATTATCAAATTTTCGTCATATTAGTCATTATAATATCGTGTATAAATCGAAAAAACAAAAAAATTAGAGGCTACTTCGTGATGTTTTTCTATCGAGGAAATGTTATTATTTTATGTTTTTGATCAATGAGAACCCTCGAAAATATCATGTAGTTTTCATACATTTGTATTTTTAGCCTAGAAAGCTAGAATTGTTCATGTAAAATAAAAATAAAAGATTGGTAATTTTGCTTACTACCCACTCTTAATGAGAAGCTTTTTGAAAATGTAAATTAATTTATGAAAAGAAAAGATCGTAAGAGATAAACAAATATGAATTTAAGATAACTTTTATGTTATCTTTTTTTGTAAAAGATATTTTAATTAGGAATGCGTCTTTGCCACCTTATCATCACAGGTTTATCTCACATCGCGAGCATTAAGCATTACAAAATACCACGAGCCATTTCGAGCATTGAAATAAAATATTATTTTCGTGGCTATTTTAATTATCACTACTAGGTGCTCCCGTAGATCATAGCGTGAAGTTATTAAGCCTATACTATGTTACATCATAGCCTCATGAATCTGACTATCTATACTAATATTATAGAGGTAAAATTTGTTTGTAAGTTTGTATGTAGGGGGTAATCTCATAATTGGAAGCTACGTTATCACTGAGTGCTATACGCTATATTTTGTTATCAAAAAATTAGGGATCCGTAAGAAAAATCACGTAAACGAAGTCGCGGGGAGAGTGCTAGTCTTAGATAAAAACGTTTTTTCCAATCCGACTGTTCCAGAGATTTGCAAACAAACATACAAAACATCTCTTCAGGTTTATTATATTACAAGTATAGATTAAATAATTCGTTACAAGATATTCTAGCAAGACCAAGAAAATTTTAAATAAAAAGAAGCATATTATTAATTAATAATAAAATACCTACCCAAAATAAACGAACCCTCCTCAAATCTTTAACTTTTCTTTTAATTTTTAAAATCCTTTTTTAACTTTTTTGATGCAATTAGTTAAAAATTTAAATAATATCGAATGCACAGTTGCACGTCCAGCGCGGCTTCCAAAATGTTTACATAGACGGCGCTCACCGCGTTCGATGCTTCTTTTATACGCCTCAAATTACACTAGGCCGAGACTGTGGGTGTTCTCTCAAAATTATATAAGTATGTATATCAGTTGTCTGGTTACCATAACACAAGGTCTGCATAGCTTGGGATCAGATGGCCGTGTGTTAGTTGTCCCAAGATATTTTTTTTTTTTTTTTAATATTAAACGTATTTCAAAATCAAATCATTTATTTCAATAAGTAGGCAATTTTGAACGTCATATAAAATAATTAAACCTACTTGCCCCTTTCAAAAGGTGGTTTCGTATGAAGAAGAATGGGCAATAAACTCCATACTTACCTGTTTTGAAATAAATGTATTACTTATAACATTTTTGTGTACATAGGATTAAACTCATGCATTTGTAGCATTGCCTACAGCCTAATAATGGACCAATAGAGATATGGTACCACGAGATTCAACAGCAAATTAAACAAAAGACTAAGAAACTGGAAATTGGGAAGATGACAGCATTTACCAATAATTCCAAGACATAACTTCTCTAAAGAAACACTTTATTTTAGCCCTGGAAACTTGATTAATTTTCAATTAACTGTAAAATTTGATTTTGAATTGCTTTCAAATTAATAAATAGTTAGTCAATTGAGTCTACTCAAAAGTGACGTCACAGTTATTTTTTGCCGTACAATATCTATGGGACAATCGCGTTTTGACAGGTCATAAAAAGTACGTCAATTGACTGTGGTGTCATCTACCCTATTGTACACAAGCTTTTGGCTGTAGCTGAGATTAAAATTGTCAGGTTCACACAAAACAGGTGTGAATAAATTGTGTAAAAAGATTTTTAGCCCACCAGGGGTTAGGCAGAGGTGTACTTACCTATTAGTACACCCACATTTCGCCAGTTATGTTTAAGTCCCACGTAATAAGGCATGCCCGCCTTTGTACTTTTGTTGCATAAAGTTTAAATAAATAAAAATCTAATAGGGGGCGAGCCTATTGCCATCAACCGGGCACATAATTATCCAGACTCCGAGGTTGCTACTAAGAAATTCCTGATGGAAAAACCCGATCTGGGAATCGTACCCAAGACATCATGCTCAGCAGTCGCGCTTTGCGACGGCCAGACCAATGAGGTAGATTACAGATTTATAATAACTATAAGTCCAAGTTTCCTAACGATGTTTTCCTTCACCGAAATCAGTAATATTCTAAGATAAACTTGGAAAGTACTAAGTAATAGAAAAAGTCATATTCGTACTTCTCGTTGCCCGGTTGCAAGCCCACAACCTCCTGTTTGAGGCCACCGGGCAATCACGACATTTTCGCGCAAAAAAAAAAACATTGGATATTGGAGAATGGGACTGCCTCGTTGGTTTAGTGGTCGCAAAGCGCAACTGCTGAGCATGAGGTCTTGGGTTCGATTCCCAGGACGGGCAAAGTGTTATTGGGTTTTTCCATCAGGAATTTCTCAGTAGCAGCCTCGGAGTCTGGTTTTTTTGCCCATTGTTGTCAATAGGTTCACCCTTATTACATGGGGCTTCATATCTGGCGAAATGTGGGTGTGCTAATGAGTAAGTACATCTCCTTACCCTTCTGAGATTATAGGCGCGATGTTTATGTTAAAAACAGGATTTCAAAAAAGGTTCAATGCAAAAATCCTTGCAGCAAACATACGAAGTTATTTTTAACCGACTTCAAAAAACGAAGGAGGTTCTCAATTCGGCCGGTATTTTTTTTTTTTTTTATGTATGTACACCGATTACTCCGAGTTTTCTAGTCCGATTAGTGTGATTCTTTTTTTGTTCGATGCAGTATACTTGCCATTTGGTCCCATAAAAATTTCATCCAATTTGGTTTAGTGCTTTTTATTTTGTGAGCATTTTTCTAAATTAAATATATCGTGTGAGGTATTGTTCGAAAGGGCTTTTATTAAGGATTTTAAACATTAACACACAAGCACTAAAAAGTGAAAAATAAAAAGCTTTTTTATAAAAAAAGACAACCGCCTTCAAAAACTACAAAATAAAAAATAACTATAGTTTGGAAGTCTGGCTTTGGTTTTGTTTTTTGTTATGTAGATATTGCCACCGACTTCCAAACTAAAGTTATTTTTTATTTTGTAGTTTTTGAAGGCGGTTGTCTTTTTTTGTAAAAAAGCTTTTCTTCTATCCATGTAGAAGATCCTCTTCTATACATAATTATAATAAAATCGTAGCGAAGTCAAAACTGTATATTTAATATTTTTGAAAAAGAGTAATTGCTGAGTTCGGGGAGTGATTCTAAAGGCGAAAAATTTTTTTTTTTGAATTTTTGTCGGTTTGTCTTTTTGTCTGTATGTTTGTTAGAGCATCACGCGAATACTGCCGGATAGATTCTGTTCAAATTTTGTATGAATATTCCACATTGGCCAAATTAGTCTATAGGCTATAAATTATCACGCTATTTGCTTTGGGGGGTGAGCAATGTTTCATTATGACTATGCAGAAACTTTGACGCGGACGAAGCTAGTTCCCAATAAAATGACTGCGTGGGTGATGTTTACGCGCTGATGCTATTTTTGACGGCCATTGAACAGAATTTCTACCTATGTTGTTGTTATACTGTTTTTCCTTACTGAAATATACCTGGTTGGTTTTTTTATCATGCGTAGTTCGTTTATTTTTTTACTAGCTTCTGCCCGCGACTTCGTCCGCGTCAATGTTTGTTTCTCCATACAAACTACACGAATACTAATGCAACAGTGCTCAGCCCCCAAAGCACATAGCGTGATAATTTATAGCCTATAGACTAATTTGGACAATGTGGAGTATTGATACAAAATTTGAACAGAATCTATCCGGCAGTTTTCGCGTGATGCTCTAACAAACATACAGACAAAAAGACAAACAGACAAAAATTCTAAAAAAAATATTTTCGGCATTAGAATCACTCCCCGACCTCATGGCAATTACTCTTTTTCAAAAATATTAAATGTACAGTTTTGACTTCGCTACAATTTTATTATATGTATAGACTAGCATCTGCGTCCGCGGAGAAGCTCGTGGCTAAGTAATAACAGCCGTACGGGTCGATCAATACGCCGTACGGCTTTTCGTACAAACTTTCAAGTCCAAAGTTTTGGAAATGAATGAACCGATTTTAATGAAACTTCCTACACATAAGCAGGATACATAGGTGTAAAAAGTAAGCTTAGAACATTAAAAAAAATTGTGTTATTGCTAAATTAGACCGAATTTAAGTTTTCTATTGAAACAGAGATTTCCAACTTTCTTTTTTTAAATAAGACATTTAGATTTAGCGGCTTCAAGTTCACGACTACTTGAAGCCTCTAAAAGTCTTTCTAACACATTATCAAGCCAAGTTATAATGTTTGAGTGTACGACTAAACGTCGACAGACACTACAGACTGAACACCGGCAAGACTTTACTTCGACGGGACTCTTCGCCGACAGGACGCTTCGCCGACAGGACGCTTCGCCGACAGGACGCTTCGCCGACAGGACGCTTCGCCGACAGGGCTCATAGAAGATGAGTATTTTTTATAACCTTGTCGTTTCTGGGAGGTAGGGGGCGTAGGGGGGTCACAGTTTTAATTTTTTATATATTTATTTTATTTCGGCGTTTAGTCGTACACTGATAATGTTTAACATTATAACTGGCGAAATGTGGGTGTTATAGGGGGCGAGCCTATTGCCATCAACCGGGCACATTCCCAGACTCCAAGGCTGCTACTGAGAAATTCCTGAAGGAAATACTCAATTTAACGCTTTGCCTGATTTGGGAATCAAATGCATAACCTTAAGCTCAGCAGTCACGCTTTTCGAGCACTAGACCAATAAGGCAGTTCATGTCTTTTTCTTAATAACTCTAATAATATGATATCAATATAAATCCAAGTTACTCACCTTCCCTGTGGCACAACAAAAACTGCATATTTGTTGATCGCCTGTGATCGCTTCTGATCGACCACGTACAGAGTATATCGCGGATTGTCCACTCCAGGCTGCATCAGGTCCAGAGATACCTAGTGATAATAAAAATTACAATAAATATCCATCATCATCATGATCATGAGGTCTTGGGTTTGATTCCCAGGTCGGGCAAAGTGTTATTGGATTTTTCTGTCAGTAATTTCTCAATAGCAGCCTCGGAGTCTGGATTTATGCCCTGTTGATGGCAATAGGCTCGCCCCCTATTACATGGGACTTAAACATAACTGGCGAAATGTGGGTATACTAATGGGTACACCTGCTGCCTAACCCTTCGGGGATTACAGGCATGATGTAAGGGTCAGTTCACACCGAGACGCGACGCAACGTGACGATACTCGAAGAGGCCAGTGACTTCGCGCTGCGCCGCGCGCCGCCGCGAGACGCATCGCAGCGTCGCCGGCGTCGCCACTCTTGCACGTCGCGCATACCGGTGATTCACCGCTGCGCCGCGAGGCATCACGAGGCGTAGAGCGACGCATCGCCACGTAATGCTGCGTGGTGTAACGTTTTCTAAATTCTCACAATGAAATGTGTATCTTTTCGTGTACAAAATAAAGTTATATTTTGAGTCGCTCTTTTAAAGTGTGCACGCAGCGTCGCGTCTTGGCTTGAGCTGACGCTTATGTGGAATTTGTAGCAAACAAATAGTTATAGTACATACTTCATTGTCTTCATCCAGACTAGTTTTAGCAAGTCCGTTAGTGACAAATGCGGTGTCCTGTGCTGTCTTTACGTAAGTTTTCAACTCGTCAGGTGTCTGGAGTCTTTGCATCTTGTCGCCAGCCATACATACTTCCAAAATCTGCAAATAAATATTAGAAGTTGTAGTGTTTTCGGGAATGATAATATTTATATTGTTTATTCAATTTAGATTATATGAAAAATTTGGAACTATAATAAGATTAATTTGCTAAGAAGTATAATAATGAAAAATTCTTTGGCGCAGTCACATCGGAATATTTTTTTTTCTCTTTTGTATTTTTTGTAGCTAGATTCATGAAGTATAGTACAGGCGATTTGACATCACTCTACAACCCAAGGGAGTGGGGCAGTAACGAAAGACATAACATAACTGTTTTTTGTCCCAAATAAATAAAATAAAATAAGGCAGGTGAAAAAAAAAAACAAAGAAGCAAAACTGCAGGCCATGAATACTTACTAGTTGTGGCAAAGCTTTAAACTTTGTTGCAACAACAACAAATACAGGTAATGTAGGACCATCAGCGTTCTCCGCATTCCTCTCTTCAGCTTCATGGCATCTCACGACTCTGAACATCCAAGACTTATTACAAAACGTCTCCAATAATTTACTAAGAATATGGCTCTGAAGCAAACTTATGCACACAAACCGACCTCCAAGCTTCAAAACTCTTTTGATTTCAGAAAAGTATTTGTCTATGGTTTGTTGTGTTTCTTCTGTATCGTCCGGCATTAGAGCATCTAGGGTGCCTTTATCTAAAACTACATTGAATTGTTCATCAGAGAATGATGTGTTTAAAGCGTCCATACAAAGGAATTTCATAGTTTTTCTATGAGAATTTATAGCGTTCATTTGCTTTATGGCTACTTCTGATACGTCTATATTAGTGATATTCTCATAGCCGACATCGAATAGGTCGGCACTCAAGCTTGAGTTACCACAACCAGTAATTAATATAGAATCTTTTGGTTTAATGTACTTATGTAACTGTCCACATAGTTCTAAGTATTCGCCATACCTGAAATATGTATATTTAATTATAAATACTTTACATTTTGGGTTTAATTGGAATCGGAGATGATACAAAATATAACCTACCACTCGAATGCTTTATTCCCACGTTTCTTGAAGAACTTATTCCAGTAGTCTTTTTCACTGAATTCCTTGTGGCTTTTAGGTAATAGATTCATTTTGGTTTTATGCTATTTAGTTATTTATTCATACAATAAAAGAAGAACAGAGAAGGAAGCGCACGCATGGATATACATACACAACGTTTGTTTTGCTGTCAATGTCATATGTCACTGTCAAATTCGCAGAATTTTTGAACGTAACATTACCATAAATAAATTTAGATAATTCTAACTACAGCTTTTTTCATAAGTTAATTATTATTTTTATTTTATAGCGGCAAAGTTATTTCTCTGTGACATTCAGACACATATGGATTTGTACATAAAAAGAAATATTTTTTTGCAACGAACCCCGTCGTAATGTCTCAGGAGACAGTTGACTGTCACTTCCATGTCTTCTATTTCTATCTTGTTGTCTATAGTATCATAATTTTATTTATGGATCATTTTAGTTGTATACCGATTCATATTGTCATTTATTTTAATCGAGTTTCAAATTGGAACAAGTTTTGCGATTCGATCTAAAAAAATAAATATAAAAGCGCCTTTTATTACTATTACAGAGCAGAAGTCTCAAGTTTATCCGCAATACTTCTAGAGTCTTTGAACATAAATATTTAAGTAAGAAGTAACTTTATCAAAGAACCTCCTTCCTCCTTTACTGATATTAAATTATTATAGACTAGCGACCCGCCCCGGCTTCGCACGGGTGCAATGCTGAATACTAAATATACTACATAATGTCTTTATGTACAACGTTCACAGCTTTTTTGTCATTAGACAATACAAAGATGTTATCTTTAGAGATACTTGAAAGAACCCGAAAACACTAAACGTTCAAATCTATATAGGTAGGTAAGTACTCGTCGCCGCGTCGGCCTCCCCGCCGGTACCGCTGCAACCCTGTATTTTAAAGGAGAATGGCGAGAGTATACGTAATTTGGGACCCAGTGATAGAAGTAGTGTGTAATATTGAAACTGATTTGTAGTTAAAGAACGACATAAGGCTAACCAAAAATCAAATGAAAAGTAGTTTGAATAAGTTGGGAGAAAAAAAATATGAAAGGTGGAAGATTATAACCTAAAATAATCTAAAAGTAAACTAAGACTCGCAAATTATTGGTTATGATTTATTTATACATACTATATTATTATTTATTTTTATTCAGATGCTAATTATCAGTCATATACTTACACGTTTAGCCAGATTCACCTGTAATTGATATTTTTGCATATTATCATAGGATAAGGAGGCAGCTTTATATCTCCTGGAATATTATTTATAAGCACAGTTGATGTACTTTTATCTACATTTACCAGAGTTTTGTTGAATAAAACAACATTTATTTATTTAAAAACTTTTATTTATTTTGTAATTACTTATAAAATATTCAAGACATACAAACATTGTATCTTCCTTTAATCTTGTTTTGCGTTCCTAGATAGTATTTTATGATAAATAATCTTTTTACCTAATCAAAAGATTATCTAAGAAGCTAGCTGGTGCAGCGACATAGCTTTGGTGTCTGGGATAATCCGCGTACCACAAAATGTTCATACCATGTGAGCAAGACTCCACATTCATGTCTCCAAAAGGCAATAGCGATAACAACAACAAGAGCAGAGTTTCTGTGAGAACTGTCCACCACTCTGCCTGCAAATAGCATGGCACGCATACTTTATTGTTTAAGATTAACTGAAACAATATACAAGTAAAAAGTTGACAAAAATACAAATGTAAAAATAATAATATGGATAGGTAAGTAGAATATTTATTAATTTCATAACCAACCTGTCGGGGTGTTTGACCATATTTTTTGGTCAATAAAAAATAGTTAAAAATACTGCTTGATAAAACTTAAACCATTTTTATTTCTGTTATAAAATAATTAATCTTAATTTGACATCTTTGTTATATATAGTTTCCATGGTTACGGTATGACATTACACTTGACTTTCTTTTTAGGTTTTTTTCAAGCATAAATACTTTTTACATATTATTGTAAAAAGTATTTATGCTCGACATTAAACACAGGGTCTTATCCATTCAGATATTATTATAATGTTTTCTATTCGGATTACCATTTTAGGCATGTCAGGACGAAGAAACTGATTTTCAACTACTCCTTATTCTCAAAATAGATTGCCACATGCAGCACAGACATTCAATGGCCAAGTTGTTAGTTGTTGTAGGGTTTCTTGTTCAGAAATTCAATAAATTAGTTCACATATATACTCACATGGCGCGGGTACACCCATCTCTGAACTCTTTTAACAATTTGATGACTTTTTTCGGACAAGCGATGTCTTCGCAATTGAGCACTATGTAATTTACAATAACGCACCGCATTTGAACAATTTGACAAAGTCCAAATCACTTGCACATCGTCATCCAGTAGTAGATGCCGTAATTTAGGTTGGTATACAGCATAATCAGTCCAAAGGTAAAGCCAAGTCGTCAAGAATTTACAAAATCGCCGATATATTATTTTGTTTTTTACAACGCTAACCGTTGAAAATAGTGTTGCCTATCGATAGTCGACTATCGCTAAACTATCGATAGGCTATCGATAGTTGAAGTCATATCAATAGTATCCATATTATCTATAGATAATATGATACAGTATTCGTATTTTTATAATGATATACAAAAATAGTATCGAAAGTATTAGTTCCGATGATATCGATAGTATCGATACTATCGAAGTCCAGCATATGTTTAGCAATACTGTCGATAGTACCTATTGATGGTATCGATAGTGTGAGCTATCGGTAAAACTATCGATGTTGTAATACCATTGATAGTTTTACAAACTATCATTAGAATTGATAGTATTACTTTAAAAAATCGATATACTATTGATAGTATTATCATGTAATAGTATCAATCCTATCGATACTCTTGCTTCCAATCAATAGTATTATTTAATGTGTGATATCGATAGTATGGTTATATGGTTTAGTATTGTTACTAGTTTTCGAGGTCATCTATCGATAGAGAAACTATCGATAGTTGGGCAACTCTAGTTGAAAACAAAAATGTCAACAAAAATGTCGTCAGTGTCAATTTGATACTGACGTTCCGTTTCTTCGTTTCATGTAATCCATTACGTACCATGTAGCAAAATAATGAGTCTTATTTTTTTTACGGTCTATTTACATGGTTCGTATATGTTTCATCGTTATGGGTTTCCAGAATATTTAACAACTTTTTAACAAGATGTATAAGTATAAAAGAAGGAAAATCACCAAGCGAAAACGAACTACTTTTTATCTAATCATTAGCCTAGAAAGGAATGTAACTGTAAGTTTCGTTTAGAAACTGCACGATGATTATTTTTTATTAAATAAGGATAATTTATAACTTTTGATTCCCGTTTTGTAATAACTCAGTATTTTTTTTGTACAACACTTATTTACTTGATATTATAATTGATATAAAGTAGACCGTGCACAGCGCTCCGTTCATTTTGGGTCCACTCTTGCCATCCTTCTTTGTGATATCTTCAAAAATATTCATTTAAATTACATGCTGTAAAGGGCTATAATGATCTATATGAAATGCACAATGTTTTTAAGGTACTTAATTGGATAAGGATTAAAGCTGTAATGCCTAAAATTGCTTCTTAAATAAGCCATTATTTCTCGTAAAAAGTTAAAGATAAAAAATGGTTATTGTGGGTTATCCCTAAGAGATAGACATATACCATCGCGGACTTTTTTGTAGACCTTTTTAAGGTGTACAATACTGTAGTACATTATTTTGATCTATCTCGAAGGGTTCAGCCAGCGTTTACAATGTAAGCGCAAAAAAATGTGTTTATTTACGACATCACATTAGAAACCCCTAAAATTATCAGTGTTTCTCTACTATATTATGCATGTATTATACATATAAACCATCCTCTTGAATCACTCTATCTATTAAAAAAAACCGCATCAAAATCCATTGCGGAGTTTTAAAGATCTAAGCATATATAGGGACAGACAGACAGGGCAAGCGACTTTGTTTTATACTATGTAGTGATATTTAATTGCTAACAACGCAATTGTGGTAGAATTGGTAGATGCCATCTAGATGATTGATTATTACCAAACCTGAAAATCTGAATCGACCCTTAGCGACGCTAAAGGCGCGTCTCGGTGTGAGCTGACGCTAAGTTAGCGTCAGCTCACACCGAGACACACACTTTAAAAGAGCGACTCAAAATATAACTTTATTTTCTACACGAAAAGATACACATTTCATTGTGAGAATATAGAATACGTTACACCACGCAGCACTACGTCGCGATGCGTCGCTCTACGCCGCGAGGCGTCACGAGGCGTAGAGCGACGCATCGCGACGCAGCGGTGAATCGCCGCACGGTGGGCTGAAAATCGGCTTTCATAGACTTAGGGATTTCAATTTGCAAGTGCTTGTTTTTATGCCGGATATCGCTTCTATTAGTCATTACTATGATACAAAAATGACACCCGAGTTAATTCTGCCCAAAAACGAAGGAAATATATTTTTTTTACGAAAAATTTGTATGAAGCTAGTATGAAAAATCAAATTATCCTAGCTTATACAAATATATTATACTAGCTTCATACAAATGTTTTTGTCATTTTTGTACATGGTAATGACTAATAGAAGCGATATCCGGCATAAAAACAAGCACTTGCAAATTGAAATCCCTAAGTCTATGAAAGCCGATTTTCAGCCCACCGTGCGCCGGTACGCGCGACGTGCAAGAGCGGCGACGTTGCGATGCGTCTCGTGGCGGCGAGCGGCACAGAGCGAAGTCACTGGCCTCTTCCAGTATCTTCACGTTGCGTCGCGTCGCGTCGCGTCTCGGTGTGAACCGACCCTTAAGAAACTCTCAAAATCGCTTACTCTCGAAGTCAAGCACTCTTGACAATGAGCAATCAGAGCAATCGGAGTTGAATCGAGAACCCTCAAGTCGATTGTCATAAAAAAATAAGTGAAACGTACATCTCTAGTTCAGTCAGTCAATTTTTTTTAATGGAGGAACTGAGTGTGTGTGAAATTAATCGTCGTGTTATTTTTATTAGTTTACGAAAATTAGTTAAACTTCGCATTTCTCATATTTTGTAGTGAAATCATAAATAAAAAATGGCTCTTTGAGTGCAATGGCGTTTCGCGACTTTAATGAGTTAAAGTCTTGGCTGCAATATTCTTGTTATTGATCTTGAACAGGAAGAAAAGAATAACATCATGGAAAAACAGATACAGGACAAGTGGAAAGCATTGGCGACGATTAAATCCTTTGATTTAGGTGAGTGTTTAACTTGGAATAATATTTCTAAAATAGGGTGATTAGGCCGGTTCACGACCACTTAGTCGACTTGTCATCTTTAAAATCACATAGTTATGATAATAAGCGTTAATATTTTGATATTGGGCCTACATGTGAAAGAAAAATGTTTAAATTACACGATCTGATATATTTTTTTAAATTATATTAATGTATTATTTTATAATTAACAAATATATCGAAAAGTGTGATTTTTCCAGTTCCCGGACACCTAAAGCCAGTTAACGCCCGTCTTTTCCGCTAGTTCCCGACCGGTAGAAAGCCACTGTAAAAACAACTCAAGCACTATCAGATTAAAGTCGAAAATAAAATCATTAATATTTTTTTTTATAATCACAATTATTTAATATTATAGCGTACAAAACTGGCAGGTATAATCTTATATGCTGCTTCTATGTAAGGTAGGTAAGGAATATTTATTAAAAAATTGTACACCGCCAAAAACTAGTCGATTTTCTTCAGAGTAAAATCATGGTGGTCGACAACTGATCCGTTGTCGACCACCATGATTTGAGAATTTGAGAACTTTAAGGGCTTACAGTTTAGTTTCTTTGATACAATTAGCCGGTCGTAATCTGGCGAGCAAATCAGCTATGCCGAAATGAATAGAATAAATCGAAATTTTTCACATTATATCTTGCAGTAAGTCCACAATCTTTGAAAATTATCTAGTCAAATTCAGCTAGTTCCCGACCAGGTGGTCGTAAACTAACGGAAGCGTAATTTTAGCAGCTAGTTGACCGACCACTAATTATTTTAATTAAACACTCGTAATTTCCAATTGATTATTAGTTTATAAGTAAATACAAACATATTTTGACACACCAAGCATAATATTTATGTTCAAAACTAAATAATAACATGTTTTACTGACGTTAGAAAATGTTCCCGTCCACTAATTTTAGCTTTAATTTGGTGACTTGGTGTACTGAGCTTAAGTTCATTACTTCACTGAGCGGCATCAAACGATCTTAGGTGGACAAACGATGACGCGTAGGAAGAATACTGAATGACCGTTCGTTTGCATGCAATTCGAGCATTTTCCGCGCTTCGGTTTCCTTATTTTTACCTGATTTTCGCAAAGTGGTCGAGAGCCGGAGGTGGTCGGCGAACTGGCGTGTTCACCCTACGTACATTGCAATGTACTTTTCCATAAAGATAGTAGCCTTGATATCACATAACAAACAACTACAACACGTAAGTATAATCAAATTTCGTCCTAATATAACTTACGTCACTGCAAGAAAAAGCCTAATTTCAAAACATTAGCAAAAATGCTTTTTACACAAAGTACCTATTTTCGTACCTACACGACTTAAAAAATGATGTAATTTAACGCATAGTTGCCTACATTGTAATATTAGCAGAAAACCTTGGAGTAGGAACTGAGATCAATGTACTTTATTAAGAAAATATTTGCTTTGAAAAAACTAGGCTTGTCACGGAAGAACTCAGATGCTTTTAGGGGGGCTTGAGCCCTTATCCCCCATGGATCTGCCACTGCTGATGTCCATTCACCCTTGATGATCCATTCAATTCTAAACTCAGATACATCAATAAAAATCACAACCTGTTGAGCAAAAATAGTATAATTAAGATAGATGTGTCAGTATCAATATAAAACAGAAAAAAGTGACAGCTTGCTCTAAAAATGTATGATTTAATTTTTTGAAATCTCATACCTGGAGCGATTATGATCCACACAATGCTGGCACTATTTTTTTAAAGTCACGTCTGAAATTATTTATTTATTTTCAAAGTTAAAGTCAAAACATTTATTTCAATTAGACCATTTACAGGCACTTTTGAATTGTCAAGGAGTCTGTCAGTTAGTTCAAAAGCTGAAGCTAGTTGCTTGTTCCAAAACGGAGGTTTGGCAGATTTATAATTACCTTACAACTAAAACAACCATGCTCATTACTGTCACCCCATTTACTATGTCTATGTAATATTTTTAGAAAATGTTATTAGCACTTATTTTCTAAACACAGCACTAAAAAGAAACAAGTTTGTACTTGTTATGATATAAAAGATGTAATTCACACTGATATTAAAATATGTATGCGAAAGTAAATAATCCAACTGTCCGTTTGGCCATTTGTTACCTTGTCATGACAAAACTCTTTTGTAAACTATTTTTATAATTTCGTAGCTTGGGATTTGGGTAAGGATGTAGGCCACTTTTTAATCTGTGATTTTATCACTGCCGAGATAAACACTGTTCACCTGGACATAGAAGCTGGCAAAATTTATTTGATTGTGTTATTTATCAGATAAAGGAACTGATGTAAATTGAATCCGAATGTTTTAAGGTTTTTATGAATGAATGCAGAAATTGGGCCTGATAAGAAATCCTCAATGAAATAGATTTCATTGAGGATTTCTTATCAGGCTCAACACACACAGACAACAGTACAGTCTACATATACACCTGGCATCAGATTAGCAGGCGTAGTATTTTAAAATAATGTTTGTTGTGATTTAATAAAAACACATTATGGGTATGTATTCATTGATTTTCTTTTTTTGGGGAATCTGAGCTCTCTATCTCTGGACCTATTATTGGTCCTATGCAAGGTTGGTTTAAATCGGTGATTTAAATCAAGTGATTTTTTTTTATGAAAGTCAATGATTTTAATTTTTTTTTTTTATTATTATTTTTTTTTTTTTACTATGAGCAAATTAGCCAAAATGTGTCAAGGGATTTCCTCTGTAAACTGTTGTGTACATCATAACATTTTATAATATTATTTGTTACATTATGCCAAACATAAATGTGTGGAAACGTTCAGTTTAAAAAAAAAGTTGTATTTTTAAATTAAAAACTTATGAAAAAAGATCAAGTGTGAAAAAATTAATGAATATGAAAAAAAAATTCGATTTATTTTTATAATTTTTTTAAAACGCGTGATTTTTTCTATGTGAGTCACATAAGACCAGGGTCATTAAAAATTGAGCACAAGAGTCTTGTGCTCAATTTTGCTAACATGTGGAACTAGCATAATATTGGTTGGGACCCAGGTGGCTTATTTCCGCCCCTTTCTTCTTTTATTTGACAGAAAAAGATAGAAATAATCTAATTTTGCTTATTTTTCAACCAACTTCAAAAAGGAGGAGGTTCTCAATTCGCCGGTATGTTTTTTTTTTTTGAGAACAAGGGAATTGGCAATTCGGCACCAATAATTATCATTCTGCTCATCTGCTACATTGCCATTCATTCTTATTTTGTGTTCACTTTTAAGCTTGTGGTGTCTAATAATTTTGAAACCTATTTAGAGTGATTTAAAAGAATTGACACACTCGAAGCATTGTTGAAAAGTAGTTGCAATTAACTGCCTGTGTATAAAACAAACAGGTTGCTACAATTAGATTTTAGAACCATCTCGAATAGTTGGCTGTGTGCCTACTAGATCCAAGGATATTTGAATTAACCTAATTGAAATACTGACATAGTCTATTATATACTTCTATAATCTATACTACCTATATTCAAAAGCTAAAGGGTTTGTTTGAACGTGCTAATCTCCCAAATTGCTGGTCCGATTCTGAAAATTACTTCGCTGATATGAAGCTAAGTTATCCCGGAGTGCTATAGGCTATATAATTTGATTATCAATCTATACATGTATAATAAAAAAAAGAACATACTTGTTTGTTTAGATTTGTTTGTTTATTTGAACGTGCTAATCTCCAAAATTGCTGTTCCAATTTTAAAAATTCTTTCGCTATGTTAGCCTTGAGTGTATCGATGGCAAATATAAATAATTGTAATGGATGAATCAGATTCAATATTTGTTTTTTATTTCTTTATTTGACATGACATCATTTTATCACTATTCATTGACATTTTAATATAATTTAGGGCTGATTTTTCAATAGTCAGATAACTTTTATCCAAAGAATAAATATGACAGTTTGACATATTTTCTATACAAAAGCTGTCAAACCGCCATATTTATCCCTCCGTTAAGAGTTATCTGACGATTGAAAAATTAGCCCGTAGACATGAGTAATGGTGGAATTCTAATGTTATTGTTTTGTTTTTTTTTTTACAAGTAACAATTTATTAAAGGGAAATGCAAATGTTTTACTTTCTAATTAATTTATTTGGTTAATTTTATAAAATGGAAATAAATGAAAAGAAAACTAATAAATTTTGTAAAAAAATTGTTTGTACAGTTATACTCAGAGCTATACCTACTCAGTCATATTTATTTTATTTTTCACAATGAAAAATAAATGAATGAAGGGTCCGCAAGAAAATTCACACGGACGATGTCGCGGGAAAAAGCTAGTATAAAACAAAACTGACTACTTAGATATTATAAGACTATTTTCGATCCCTGACAAATATATTTGAAAAAAAAAAAAACCAGAACATATTCATTTTTACAAGCTTTTATTTTTAGGTATACCGTCCATTTTATCGTTTGCGGTTTACATACCTACTGTATGTTACCTACCAGTCATCACGTAGGCTGTGCAACAAGTAGATATAAACCACGTGGTACGAGTCCGCGAATATTCCAGATTGTTACACAGAAGCTAAAATAAACCTTATGTAAGCAACTTTTAGGACTATTTTCGGTCAATGTAAAGACGTTACGTGTAGAAATCCAATGAGCTTATTAGAATACTTTTATGATTTTGAACCTTATTTTAAAATGAAAAGATGCATATTAAGTTGTTTTCTAAAAAGGTGTGCTGGGCCATGAAGGCGTCGACCCTTACAATTTATTGTTTGCTGCTTAAAATAGAAACAAAACCAACGGGATCCGAGTCATTATGTATGCAGCAGTAGAACAAATATTGTAAAACATTAATTTTAAAAGATTTTGTTTGAAGTTTCTTGCCCATTCTTCTCCATACGAAACTAACTACCTTTTGGAATGTACGTTAAAAAGTACCTTTTATTTAATAGCCCACTTGAAATGAATGATTTGGATTTTCTTATTTTATGAACTAAAACTAAGATTTTTCCGACTGCATATTGCCTGAGCTAACTCAAAGAGACTAACACAACTAACTAACAACCTAACCTATACCTTATTGCAGGGGTCACCAATCAGTTTTATTGGAGGTCCGTATTTGAAAATTATGAGACTGTCGCGGTCCTCTTGGTGATAACAAATAAAATGCATATTTTTACTAAGGAAAACTGGGCTAAAATAAAATACCACAAGTTTCTTGCATCCACTTATATTCTGACGTATTAAATAACAGTTTAATGTATTAAGTTCACCGTTTCCTT
Source organism: Hoplodrina blanda (assembly GCA_949316365.1). Taxonomy (NCBI): domain Eukaryota; kingdom Metazoa; phylum Arthropoda; class Insecta; order Lepidoptera; family Noctuidae; genus Hoplodrina; species Hoplodrina blanda. The sequence continues at coordinate 16,365,132 of OX438581.1, forward strand.
AAAGTCCGCATAGGCCCTATTGACCATGCGCAAACTTCCCCCACCACTACGCCAAAACCTGGCCAGGCTACGTGCCGCGGCTGTAAAAGGGAGGGAATAGGTATTTGAAAATTATCTTTAGGATTATCTTATCACGAATGATCGATTATTTTTACACCAATTAATTGGCATAAAGGTTGCTAGCTCATATTATTATGCTACTTAGATGATTAAACCATCTATTGATTGAATCATCATCTATTTCTGTTACCTGTTGAACAGGTAACAGAAGTAGGTACTTACTGTTTAGGATACATGATACATTTTTTTACATCAATTAATTGGCACAATGATTGCTCATATTATTATGCTAGGTAGATAATTGCTCATTTGATTGTTACCTGTCAACCGATAACAGAAATATACGTAGGTACTTACTGTTTAGTTGCAAAAGGACGAAAAAGTATTTTAATTAGGTTATCTTACTTCCTTTTAGTCTAATCTCATTAACAATCTGTTCTTACTACCTATGTTTACATATCCTACCTTATTTCATAATAAAGCTGGTTTACATCCGTAATATCCGTTTTCTTTTATTTTTTGTATTTTTATTGAATAGCTTTTTTATTATTAGTTATTTATTATGAGTTTCTAGCCCATTCTTCTCCATAAGAAACTATCTTTTGGAATGGGCAACTAGTTCAATATTATTTTGTGTTTTTTCTTTTGTTAATGACGTTCAAAAGTGCCTTTTAATGGTCTAATTGAATTAAATGATTTAACTTTAAATTGAGTTAAGTATTAGTAAGTCTGTTCCCTATGCTTCTAAAAACATACCAGGAATCGCTTTCGTATTCATTATTATGGTAGATCATTCCAGAACTCCACAAAAGTTCGTTCTTAAGATACGCTACCCTGTTTAATATTTCATAAAATCCTCAGTCAACCGTTACCTTTAAGATAACATCGATTTCCATAACTTATTCAGAATTCGTAAACAATAAACATGCATTCAATGTCAGATCTGAATGCATGATAAAACTGTTTACTGGGAATATTGATTTGCATTAAACTTGGATACATAGGGGTGATTTCAAACGTGGAGTATCGACAGAAAGTCATCTAGAAACTTCGATTTTATTCGAATTGATATCGTAATCGAAATATCCTTTACTTCATTCAGATTTTTTCTGCGTGATATGAACTTATGAATAGTAAACCACAATGTGGACGAATGTAATGGTATTTTTTAAGCATCTGATGTCTGCCACGCCTACTCCAAGGCCTCGGCTGGAGGATATCTACTTCAGCTGCAGATACTTCAGTTTCAATTAGTCACAGCCTGAATGAAATGATAAAAATGTGCAGGCCACTTATCCTTTGCGATAACAATGTATTGGCGTTCTACTTTTGCGCGACGTGATTATTTAAATGTAAGCCTTATTTTCGACATGCGTAGTTTTAAAGCTTTAACCATGTGTTACCCTTCTAATTCCAGGATTGAATCACAGCTGCAGTAACCAGCCGGTGTTCCACCAGAGCTTGGAGCAGATCGACATCACCAACTCCGCGGCGACCACACCCATCAGCCTGCTGGTCCAATCACTCGTAAAACAACTCTGTTCATTACTTGAAAAAGACAACCTCAGAGCGAACCAACTGTATAACACAATATGCGAGAAGTTGCATAGCATGAACCTCATAGATGACTCTTACGCTATGGGAGAGTTTGAAGCAATGAGGAGTCAATACCAAAGGGCCTTATACCAACTCGTCGCAGTTGCAAGCGGCTCCGAGATCCCAATAACTCTTCCAGCATCATGGCCTATTGTGCAGCCATCAGGCCTCGAGTGGTCGAGATACCATCGCGAATTCGAAGAGCTATACTTCATAGCTGGTGGCGGATTTGGAAGCGTCTTCAAAGCCAAACATAGACTGGATGGTGTCGAATATGCCGTCAAAAAGGTTTACATTAAATCTTCAGACGTCGACTCTATCATGACGCATTTGGCAGAGGTGAAAACCATTGCGAGTCTCAATCATCCTAACATAGTGAACTACAAAGCAGCTTGGCTGGAACCTATGATAGAATCTACTGTTAAAAAGAAGCATAAATTCAAGATGGAGACTGACAGCGAAGACTTTACCATCAACTCTAACTTGATATCGTCCGCCCAGCCCAACATAATAACATCGTTCAAAACTCACAACTCCAAAGAGTTATTTACACATAAAAGCCTATCCGATTTCGTGATTTCCTTCAAGAACTCCAACAGCTTTGCGAGTTCCAAAGAGGATTTGGAGGAGTCAGAGTTTTTGTCTGACGAAGACTCAACCTCGCCTCATGACGAAAACGCTGTCTGTAACTTATTCTCCAGCAAAGAGTTTGAAAACTGCTCCCGAGTGAACTTAAAATGGGCGACGTTGTATATCCAGATGACATACTGCCAGCAGACTTTGAAACAGTGGCTTGACGACCGGAACCAGCACATGACTGCCACTAGAAAAGGTTCTGAAGACTCTGGTCTTCACCACTGTGACTCATCAGACTCTGAGTCCCCAGATTTGACATATCCTGTAGCTTGGACGCATATTGATGTACTTATTGACATGTTTACGCAATTGGTGAAAGGCCTACACTATATCCACTCCAGAGGGGTCATACACCATGACATTAAGCCTAGTAACGTGTTCGTGGCTCAGACTGAAGGTGGTGTGACTGTGCAGTTGGGTGATTTTGGACTGGCGTGTCCGCTGCAGCAGTCTCATAGTGGATTGGCGTTGGGAACTCATTTGTACGCTGCGCCTGAGCAGTTGGATGGGCAGTGTAATCCTAAGGTGAGTTTATAGAAACACAACCAGTATTACTAATGCCTTAAATATTTTTTGTCTAGTGTTTACAAAGACAATATCAAATACATAGATACATTTTTACGCAGCTTGCATTATGAGTTAATTAGCAGTTGTCTCGTAAAGAAAAAGCGTCATACCCTCCAGTGGACACTTATTTATTTATTTAAAAAGTGCATTACACTGTCCTATTTGACTTTTTTTGGTCCAAGTCATAGTATCACATTTTGGCTTTCACAAATCCAGAATTTTCAACTGTGTAGAAATTTAACTTGTAACTGTGAGACCAAACGAACGTACTTTTGAAAGTTATGATTCGTGTAATTTACGCTGCATTACTCTTCGTAAAAAAGGCCTGTTAGTCACTCAGGCGACGCAAAATGAGTTGTCAGTTTCAAAATTCAAAATGTAAGTTACGCGATTGGCTGCAAGATTAAAGTAACAGAAATTTTATATTCATTTTGTCTCCTTTCAGAGCGACATGTACAGCCTCGGTATCATCCTCCTAGAGATGGTGGAACCCTTCAGCACCGACATGGAGCGCGTGAAGACCATCACAGACCTCCGAAAAGGTCAAATTCCAGCCCATTTGACAGCCAACTACCCAAAAATAGCCCATATCATAGGCAAATTGGTACAGAGACGACCTGCAAAACGGTTGGATACTGCCCAACTTTTGGAGGAATTGAAGAATCTATCAGAGAACAAGGATGATACCATAAAGTTCTTGAGGGAAGAACTGGCTGCAAAAGATGATGAGATTGCCAAGTTAAAATTAATGTTAGCGAAGTTTAACTATCAGAGTTAAGGGTCGGTAATGTAATGCAGGGGTTCCCAAAACCTATTAATGACTGAAGAGAGTAAAGCTCATTAGATTTACCTGACACCCGATTAGCACCACCTCGTCGCTCTGTGTCGTTATCGACAGGTGGTCCACAGTTAGATGCTGCGTGTCAACCAGTGAACGATGCGTGGTCAACAAGTAGATGTTGCGTTATCCGCGAATAGATGAGTAGTCAGGAATAATCACTATGCATCTATTCTGGTCCTGTGGCAAGCGTGCGAGCAACGGGTGGTCACTGAGTGGTCCACTCGCCGTTCGCGCGTGGTCAGCCCGCGGATAAGGCGTTGATGGACTATAGATAGTTGATGTAGTGAGCGTATGGGTATACGCTCATTACATACTCCATACAAACAACTCCGCTCGAGGCGAGGCGGTGTTGGTTGAGTGTCAGGTGACTCTAATTAGCTATGATCTTAAAGAAAGGCGTCGTAAGTTTTATCTCGTGTTTTGAAAAAAATTGTAGAGATCACCAAACACGCACGTCAAATTGATTAAATTGCAATTGTAATTTTTATTTTCTATATTCTATACAAATAAATAAAATTAAAGCGTCTGTTTGTAGCGTCAAAATAAAAGCTTTTTTCTAAATGCATATTATTATGAATGTTTACACGGTAGTAATATAGTAATAACATTTTTTTTGTCGGTCTGTTTGTTGTTTCGGCTCCAAGACGGCTTGACCAATTTTGACGATACTTCTAGTGGTAAATAGCCGATGTTATTCTATAATTTTTTTTTAGAAAAAGGGTTAGGATTTGGAGCAAAAAAAGCACTTCGCTATTAACCGGCATTTACGCGGAAGAAGTCGCGGTTATAAGCAAGTTTTTATAAATGTCCTCGCGAAGGTATGACGAGAACGGGGACGGGGAGAGGTGCGGGCGGCGGGCGCTCGTAGCGTGATATACAAGTGGCGAAATATTCACTTGATAGTTCTTAAGATATGTGACGTCACAATTAAGCGGTTTAGCTATAGCTAGGACAGAATATTAAACTTTTAATTGCGCCCCCGAACTAATAATGTTTGGGAACCCCTGATTTAGTCAATAGTGTTCAGTATGCATGAGCTGTTTTTTTTCCTTATACTTGGAAAGTACTGAGGTTTGTTAAAGTGTACTTAAAATCAGTATGGTTTTGTGTGTGATATATTTAATTAATTATAGTATTATGGATTGATTATTTTGTTTTTTTTTTAAGTAGGTATTGGTATCGAACCCGCAACCGCTGGTATGGGAGGCAGGAGACAGGCACTTTTTCTATCTCAAAAGCAGTTTATCTTGGAGATCACTGATATTGGTCATGGAAAAAATTGTAGGGAAACCTGAACTATCTATACATATAAAATGCTTGGTCCAGAATGACTGAATGACGGATCAAAGCACAGCCTAAACCGCTGATCGTAAAGACCTGCAACTTGGAGAGTGTGTTCTTTGCATGACGTAGGCATCCTGTAATATAGGATTTTCCGAAATTCTACCCCCTTAGGGAGTGAAAGTTTCTATTATGGCTCTTTCTATTTCTGGTATTATTATTTTCCGGAGTAGGTATTGGAAACTGTTTTTAAATAAAATCTTATTCATTAATCAGCAATAATACAGCTTATTAATTATAAAACTTTATTTACAAAATCTAACACGCATATATAAATAATTATCTTAGCCTAACGTTATTTACAGTCTTAAAAATTATATTATTTTAATGTAACGCTGTCGTGCGTATTCTGGCGTGGCCGAGAGCCGACTGACGTGTGTACTAAACTTCATTGAAGTTAATTGGTGGGGGATGCGCAGGCGCACGCTACAGGACCGCGTCGACCGCGTGTATCACACCATTCGTCGCGGGGATGTTGTGTGTTATCACTTGTGCGTTGTTCACTTTGATGCGACCTGAAAACGAAGTATGGCATGAAAATTTGTTCCTGGTTATTCAAAATTGACGAATCGCTCTTTTAGACGACACCGGAACTATCAGGGAGACTATTCTACTAACTTTAACGAAATTAGAATTGACCGTCAGGCCAAGGATTAAAACGACATCTACCTTTCTCAAAAAATCTCGAAAGTTAAACAATTTTCCATTATGTATCGATCAACAAGTAAGTTCAATATTATTCAATAAAATTGTAAGTACGGTACGGTACTCAATATTGAGTTACATTTATTTAAATATGCAATAATAATGATAAGCCTTTTGTCCAGCAGTGGGACAATAATAGGCTGGTAATAAAAAAAAAACTGCTTTTTTTTTCGGTTACGTAATACACTAGGTAGCAGAAGACGTTGCAAAGTTGAGAGGATTAACTCACCAGAATTTTTCTGCAGCGTCAGCGGCTTAGCATCCTCCATGGAGTTCCGTAGCTGGTAGTACCTCATGCCGGCACTGTATAATGTTCCCGGCAGCACATGCCTGGCTACCAGAGCCCTGGCACCTGCCTTCTCTGCGTACCGTGCGAGCTCGGCGGGCGGGACGCGCGCGAACGCTGCGTCCGTTGGCGCGAAAACTGTGTAGGTTTTACTTTCTGGAATTGGAAAGGGATTGGTGAAAAAAGTGAATTTATGTTAAGGTTTGATGATTTGGAAGACGATGAAATGAAATGATGTTTATTAAGTAAATTGGTTATAAATGTGACGATACTTTCGTGATATTTGTGAGGTAACAGGTAGTATGATTAGTAGATTTCATTTTTCAAAGTAAATGTAAGTATCAATATCAGAGCAAATGAAATCAAATCACTTATTTCGAATAAATCATTTACAGGCACTTTAAAATTGTCAAGGAGTCAGTCAAAAAGTTAAAGCTCGTTTCAAACAATACGTTTCTATTCTTCTATGAAGAAGACCGAACAAGAACTCCATGAACACTTTTTAACCGTCATCAATAAAAATAACGTCGTAATCGTCATTTTACATATCTAATTGTAATTTAAATATTTTCTAAATACGGAAATAAAAACAGTTTTCTTTCATAACTGGGTTCCGTCTCTAATATTGTCTCCTAAATCCCGAAAATCATAACGGAAGTGAGGAAATCGTAACGAACTGACCTGCAAGTGTCTCCGCGAAGCCACTGGCGTGTATGGCCTTGAGGAAGGTGGTGAACCGTCTGTCCCTGTCAGCCTGGAGCGTCTGCACCAGATCGCCGACCGGCAGCGGGAACATCACGCGGTCTACTGCATGAGCTATGCCCTGGGGAAAGGAGACATTAAAGATAAGTGTTATGAGCTGGTTCACATTAGGTTGAACCGACAGTTTTACCGTTGACCGACTGTCGGTTGTTGCTGTTCACACTAGAAGCTGCCGATCCGACATAATGTGAACACCACCGTCGTTACCGCAGTTGTTAGTTGTTTGTCGGTCCGACCTTATGTAGACCAAGCCTGAGACTTATTTATTTTCAAAAGACAAACGGTACATAGGTAAACGGTACCTAGGTAGGTATTCCTTTATTAGTTAGACACGTGAGCCATAATATAAATCTTCTTGATGATAGGTACGTATCTATAATAAGCATTTAGTGCCCCAAGCCTTGGCCCAGACAGACACCAATCTACTGAGGAGGCCCGCAGAGGCGGACCAGTACCAGTCGGGGATCGCGGAAGGCGTGTACAATACCGGGATAGGTTTTAGTCAGTAGGAGTCTGACAGACCCCTCTGCCCTACCCAGGGCGGTGGACATCCTTGAGGATTTTCTACACCGGAATAATAATAAAAAAGATGACCAATGTAGCAATATTATCCAATAGTTTCTGTTTTTTGACAGTGATCCAAATAGCTAAATAAAAGCTGTTTTTTTTTTCATATAACTAGCTATTTCGTTATTTCCAAAGGAATTTCCAAAACGAACCCTTGTCCTAACAATTACGAACATGACAAATACAAAATCAGCCAAATCGTTCGAGCCGAGCCGTCCTGATGATCTATGCAAAATGTTTTTTCTGATAAGCAAGAAATATAGCTGTAAGATTTTCAGCAGGCATAACAAAAAACTGCACGGATTTGCGCAGGCGTCAATTTAAGTTAATTTAATTACCTGTGGTATATGAATATCCTTCTTATCATCCAGCACTCTGGCTCCGTTGATGGTGGTGACGCGGACCTCGTTCCACTCCACATCGTGCAGGTCATACTGGTTGACTCTCAGCTGTGTGCCGGCGAGGGAGACGCCCGTCATCTCATCCTGGAGGGAAGCGATGTCGAAGGCACCGGGGATCACGTGGTGGAGGAGTAACTGGAAGTGGTGAGATTAGGGTTAAGTGTGATTTTGACTATTGACTTGTATTACCATTACAATTTAGGTTGATATTTTAATACGGGTTTTGATATCTGATTGTTTTTTTAAGCGGGTATTGCACCTGTGCTTGGTGATTCCTTGAACGTAGATCGCGATATGTAATATTTCTTACTATTTTTGTTTGTTGATCAATTTTTACATGCGGCATCATGATGTGAATGATTAATTAATTAATCATCGTTGAAAACAAATCAATATGAGGTATATTATATTAACTTGCTGGAAATTTGCTGCTATTTCCCGAAAATATGACTACCTAACTTCGAGTAAATATAATTTCGAGAGCTATGTTGATGTTTGAAATGGAGATAATTTATAGAAAACAGCGCTGTTATTTGCAAAAAACTATAGTAATGTAATAAAATCAAAGAAACACTTACTCCACTAAGCAGTCTTGGGTTGTCGCGGAACTTTTCTTCAGCCTTATCAGGACCTCCAAGTTGTACGAGCAGAGTTCTAAACGCCTTGTCAGTTGGGACGAAGATGGTGTACGGACCCGTCTCATTCAGGATCGAGTCCAACCCTGACTGGCGCAAGTACTTCGCCGTCGCAAACAGACCATTCTCCTTCAGAATATCCACTAGACCCGAGTTGCTTGACGACGCTTGTCTTGCTATGTTCAGCGGTGAAGGATCACTTGTAAATGTGGGAGCAATTGTACTGGAACCAATGACAACTAAGTCTTTCTCAGAGGAACGATACGGAGTAGTATTAATGATTGTCGAGTGGGTTGAACTGGGGAAAGTGATTCTTGGACTCTGGCTGATGCTGTTTCTACTTGAGGTATACTCAAAGGCTGGGGTACTGGATTTCGTGTTGTATCGCTCTGTGCTTGACACTGTTACGGTAGGCGAGAAGTGTGTCTGAGATTGGGCTGTGCTCCTAGAAGACTGGACGGAAGGCTGGAAGTGTGGCGTCGGTGTTGTGTGTGTGACGGGTATCGTGTGACCAGTGGACCCGTGGTTGGAGGTACTGACGAATGTGGAGTAGCTTGATGGATGATGAGACGATGCAGCGACGTAGTCCGTCGTTTCTGTAATCGGGCTGGCAGTTGTTGAGCTGTAGATAGAGTTGGAGATCTTCGTCTGTCCGGGCAGCTGGATCTCACCGTTCTTTATTTTCTTAAGGATATTCTCGACTTCTGGACCTTCCTCAGTTTGTTGGCCATTAGCTTTGACGCCTTTAACTTTGAACGATCCGTCGTCTTGTTCTTCTAGAAATACGAATGTAACTTTCTTTTTATTCTGCAGCTCGTTTGGTGCTTTTACTTCTTCGAGTTTGCCGTTATCTGACTGTTTGATCAACTCGAAGTTTGCACCTGGTGGTAAAATGCCTTTTGTCAAATCTTCTATGGAAACTCTGCTTTCTTTTTGTGATTCAACCTGAGCAGCTGCCATGATTTGTGCTAAGTTGGAACTGTCAGCAGTGATTGCGCCTTGAGGAATCAGATTTGGGTTTGTTGTTCTAATTACTTCGTATTTCTGTCCGTTGAGAGAAATCTCGCGGGATGAGAAGTTCTTTTCAGAAAAATCTGCAGGGTTTTCAGCGAGAGCTACTTTCAGCTGTTTCAAAATATCTGGTTTCTTTAATAACTCAGCACTCTTCGCTCTCAGGCTGTCGTCGAATCCTTTAGTTTCGCTTTCTTCTAAGAGATTCTTGATTTCGTTGTAGAGTTTAGCCTTATTTCTATCTTGTGGGGGATTCCTAGTTTTTGGTTTTGGGCGGGGTCTATACCTAGGTGTCGGAGGGGGTGGCGGGGGCGGGGTGGTCGTGGTCGTAGTCGTAGTCGTGGTAGTGGTAGTTGTAGGATGGTCTCTCTCGTACAATTCGACAGCTTTCTTGAATAAATCGGTCTCATGCGGAAGAATAGGTCGCCGTCTTTCAGTATGCCTGAAATAATCTTCATAGTTTTCTGTCGTCGAGAAAATTGGAACTGATTTCGTTGCTTGCTTCTTTACAAATTCTTCGTGCAGTTTCTCCACTTTCTCTTGTTGCTTCTGTTGCTGTTTCTGCACAAACTCTTGGTGCTTCTGAATGATTCTCGCCCTTTCTTGTAACTCCTTAAGTTTTTCCAAGTTCTCTTTTGACTGTTGTTCTAAGATATCTTGTATTTGGGAAGCTTGCCCATTGGAGAAGATGGGTTGCTGTCCCAGACTCGGCTGGAAGGGGAGTTGTGCATTGTTCTGATTCTGGTTGAGATTCTGATTGTAATTCTGAGGAGCTAGGTTCGGTGCGGGCTGAATAGTGATGGGATTAGGCTGGCTGAAGATAGGTTGGCTAATAGGTTGGTTGTGTGACGTGGAAATAGTTGGGAGGAAGGCCTGCTGTGTGGGTCTTTGTTGGTTGATGTTAACCGTTGCAGGAATACTAGGCTGGAATGTAGGATTTTGCTGTAAGTGTCCATTCTGGAAAGTTGGTAATGTAGGAATAGGTTGCTGCAGGATATTCTGAGGATTCTGCGGGATCTGCCTCAGGTTCTGTGGCTGCTGGAAATTATTTTGTTGCTGCAACAACTGTGGGTTGTTCGCTTGGGGGTTGAATTGGAAGTTGTTGTTTTGTAAGGGTATGTTGTTGGGAATATTTGGGATGTGATTGTTAAACTGCGGCACATAAGACTGTTGCTGTGGCAGTTGTTGTTGTTGCTGGGGTTGCTGTTGTTGCTGCTGTTGTTGTTGTTGTTGCGAGTATATGGGTTGTTGGAACTGGACGGTGGGTGGGGGGTTAGTGATTATTCCTTGCTGTGCTTGGAAGCCTTGTAGGGGTGAGTTCAGACCGAACCTTGTTTGATGCTCAGTGAACCCGGGGTGCGGTAGCGAGGCCTGTCTTCGTCTATCGAAGTCATTCTCTACCTGAAAATAAAGATAAGGAAACCATTAATGTTGTTATGATATTTCTTATAAATTTTTCGATAGCATTTAATTATTTACCAACGAATGAATTTGCTTCCTCAAACTATAATTAACAATCTAACATTTTTTCGAAAAGAATTTAATTCCGGCAATTAAGACGTAAAGATAACAACATTCTTATTTTAAAAACTATGAATTCGATTGTCTATTGTTACTAAACAACTAAAAAGAACATACTTTTTTTAGTTAATAATTGACATTGTTACATCACTAACTTTTGTGATGCGGAAGTGGTGTTACGAAATGTTCAATTTAATATTTAAGTACTTAACGCGTTTTCAATTATTGTAATGTTTATTTCCGAAGTTAGCTAAGAGGAATTGCGGACGGAGAGATTTTTGTAAATTAGGTATCGCTGTCGCTTTGCGAGGCTCGGCGTGCGAAAAGGACAACTGCAGATCCGACTGCGTATCCTAAGTAATAAGTCATAATTCGGGGTTAAGGGGTTTAGCTCTCACGTATAACCGCGTATTTCATTCAATAAGGATATACACTATGTAACAAAAACCCTGTTAGATCAGTGTTGCCGTTGATTAGTTTTTTATGTTTTATTTTAATTAAATTACTTCTTCTTTCTTCTTTTTTTTTTACTGGGGAAAAATAATAATCTCAAATCCATTAAATGGTTACGTATATGTGTACGCAGTACGATGCCGAATAATACCCTTAAGGATCGGACAGGGTTTTTGTTACATGCTGTATAGTACTGTGTCCCTACGTTTTTTTTTTCTTTTCATTAACCGTTTTCATCAACCGATTTTAATGAAACTTCATACGCATAAGCAGGATGCGTGGTTCTAAAAAAATATCAGACAACAATTTAGAAAAATTGTACTACAGCTAAATTCTACCAAATTTATGTTTTCCATTGAAACAGAGATTTCCATTTATCTTTCATTTCAAAAATGTTCTCACTAACTTTTTAGACCTATGTACGCTGCTTATGTGTAGGAAGTTTCATAAAAATCGGTTCATTCATTTCTATAAATAAGGACTTCCAAGTTTGTATGAAATGTTGTACGGCGTAAATGTTTTTTAAGTCATACGCCAGAAAGATAATACAGGCGAGGGCGTTTGTATGGAGAACAGAGAGGGATTGTGAATTTGTGGGGCCCTGGGCTACTAACACTATTTGGGGGCCTACCTAATTAATCAAGCTAATTGCCATTTTTTCAAAATACTGTTCGTTATAATAATGCATTATGATACAAGTGAGTTAAGTTCGTCATTACAGTCGAGATTGAATTGCATCCCGTACTGAAGGCGAGGGAGCGTCATGGAGCTGAAAATAAAGTGATAAAATACAGTAATAATTTATTTTTTAAATGTTAGTTTTTTCTCCATCGGGGGCTGGGGGCCCTTTATATTCACAGGGCCCTGGGCTGCAGCCCAAAAAGCCTATTTATAGATCCGCCCCTGATGGAGAAAAGACCACCTGAGTTGCCTCTTAATGCATATAAAATATCCAGAACTAGGCTAAGAACAAAAGATTTACTCAGCAAGTCAACACTGTGTTGCAAAACTGGTGTGAATAGTTGCATAAATTATGTCATATTGTGCAGACTGCAAGTTTCAAAATTGAATAGCTTACGATAAACAAAACGAGTAGTCGCTAAATGGCTGAAATCGTGAGAATTTATTACGCAATTACTTGTGAAATGGGAGATAAATTCTAGACTTAGGTCTGAGACGTTGGTGACAAAATATATCTAATTTATTTATTGTTGAAAGTGTTTGTCTGGTTTCGGACTGGCCACTTTTGCCATTGTAGTAGGCAGGTACCTACTGAATTGGCAATTGCAACTGTAGATAGGTAGGTACTTACGCTCTATTCAGATTATGTTGAAATGTGCGCAATGTTATTATAAATTGATATAAGGGAGGTCTCAAGTTAAAATAAATAAAAGCTTGTAAAAATAATCAGACTGGGGCTTTTTTATAATCTTTTAATAAAATAATGAGACTTTGTTGTCAGACTGCATATCGAAAAATTACATGCACACATTAAGAAACCCGTTATAGAAAATACGAATAAAGAACACAAGAATTCTCTTCTTGTGTTCTTTATTCGTTTCTTCGAAAGAGAGTACCTAGGAAAAAGAGTAATTTTGCCTTGATAATAAAGTTGAATGGGTCCACCTGCTAAATTATGGTAGATGTACTTGTGATGCAAAAGGTAAGTAGGTAAGGTGCATTGGGGTAATTACGACAACCGGGTAAATTCCGATTTTATTAATTTGCACCATTTACGTACCACATCTTATTTTGACAGTGTTTTAAAGATGAAACACGTATAATTATTTATTAGCAATGCACGGCAATGTTTAAATCTGTGGCAGCGTTTGATTGAAATTAATATAAATCGGAATATACCCGGTTGTCGTAATTACCCCAATGCACTATTTAGAGGTATCAAGTGCGTGTTAAGATAGTAAACCGAAAGTTTAATGTTGATTCGCCATCTTGGAATTTATTGATCTTAGATTGATTTCTAAAAGTCGAGACAAAATTATTAGAAAAATTAACAGCAATAAAAGAAGACAGAACACTTGCAAGCATTATTGTTAAATCTAATAATTAATTACAAAAGATTTATACTCTCCAACTTAATAAAAATCAAGACATATCATCGTAAAATGACACTTGTTTTCAACAATTTACACTTGGACAATGAAAATAAAATTTAGTACTTAGAAGTTAGCTAAATGGCGCGTTAACTCGCAAACGCAGAGAGTGCACAAGAATGCACTTTCTTGCGACTGATGCGTCACGGACAGACGAATCTAGTGCGGGATGCAACGCCGAGTATGCTCTATGTTGTCTATAGCATTGTTGTGAAGGATAATTTTGAGCGGGAAATCTGACTTTCGCTGTCAAATTCGGCGGTAACTTGAAAAAAAGTTTGGTTATTGTTAGAAAAACTAGTTTCTGGTCGCGGCTTTGTGTGCGTAGACTTTAGAATTAAATCAAAAGTCCTATTTATCCCACGGAAACAGCAAATAATGTATGTCATATTTTAGCTAATTCCGTGCTAATAAAGCGCGAAAGAGTAACAAACATCCATACTTACATACATCCATCCACATAAACCTATGTAAACCCTTACTAAGTATATTTCCCTATTACATAATCTCCGGCTAATGGCTAAACTGTTTCCATCATTATTAAATTACCATACTAATATGTTTTAAAACACCATTAGCATGAATATTAAAAGATATTTAAAGAAAGTGGCGAGTTCGCTTGAATGCTAGCTCAGTAAACAATTCAGATGGCGGGAGAAAATGGTTATACAACAGCATTGATACAATAGTGAATAATGCATGGTGTGCACGACCAACCTTAGGGCTAAGGCAGACTAGCAACTTTTAGCTGCGGTGGTCAGCGATTTTAGTAAGTATCTCGAACTCGTCATCAACTTTGCTTAAAGTTACTAAAATAAAGTAGCTTGCCTTTAGTGTTTAGACCTTTAGTGGCGAGAATCTTTGCTTAAATGATCTTTTTCAATCTTTTCAAAGATGCACCTCGCGACCAGTGGTCGTAAAGTTCAGATTAACTAAGGCACCTCGCACACTAGACGGCCACTAGTCCACGACCAACGTAGTTAATCTGGTCGTTGCGGCCACTGGTCGTAGTCGTAGCCGTCTAGAGTGCGTGGTGCCTAGTTAGCAAAAACTTGATTGAAAAGTGTCCGTCGAGTTTCTTGCTTGATCGTCTCCATAGAGACCTACCTACGTTTTTGGACGAGCAACTCGCTTCAATTTTCTGACTAACTGACCGGCTTTTAGCAATTTGACGGCACGGTTGGCGCAGTGGTTAAGCGATTGGCTGCTGCGCTGCGTATCGCGGCTTTGATTTCCGCACGGAACAAGAATTTGTATGACCTATAGATAGTTGTTTCGGGTCTGGCTGTTTGTGTATGTGAGTTTATATGCTTGTAAACGCACCCACGATACGCGAGAAATTCCTAATGGTAGAAACAATCAAAAGTGCTTGTAAATGGTAACATTGAAATAAATGACATTGACATTGACATCTCACTTCCGCAGACTGCTTAAGTATTTAAATATGTACATCTAATAGCAAGCAGAAAATAAATTCAAATGGCGAATAGCTAGAGAAATCCGCTTTTAAATAGTATTTAAAAAGTTGGCTGAATTAATTAATGAAGATATTGAGATGTTCCTTTTACCTAATTAATAATTTAATTAATGAGAAATCCGTTGTTGTGGCAACACTTGTGCGGTACAGTTGTTATTATTCAGTTATTTTTTTTATTATCTCTTTAAAGTAGGCAAGTTTATAAATAAATTATAATTTTTAAATATAATAAGTACTTACTTGGGTATTATAATTTTGGAAAATGACTTCAACACTAGATTTTTAATTGTAGCCATATTTCTTAGATCCGGGAGAAAATAATAATTTAAATAAATAAAAATTAACAATAGAATAAGTATCTTCTATGTTGTAATTTTTCTTTCAGGAGAATTTCAACGAAAACGTTAACATTTTATACGTATATTAGGTTTTGCCCGCGACTTCGACCGCGTAAATTTAAAAAAATCCTTTCTTAGCGGATGCCTACGTCATAACATCTACCTGCATGCCAAATTTCAGCCCGATCCGTCCAGTGGTTTGGGCTGTGCGTTGATAGATCACTATGTCAGTCAGTCACCTTAGAGTTATATCGGGTGTCCGGTAATGAATGGATAATCTTATAATGGGTCATGGTAGAACTAATGGCCATTCAGAAAAAAATACAAATAAAAAAAAATACCAAGTAGAACCAAAGATATGAGTTATTTAATAATAATCGACGTTTTTGGTACTTTATTTTACATTCTTGTACACCACGACCACAAATTTATGATCTCCATCGGTTTTTTATTGTTAACGTTATTTACGGTAACTAAGCTAATAGATAAGTCATCAAAAGTAGGGCTGCTATTACACGGTTTTGAAAAAAACCAACTTCTTTTAAAAAACATCGTGAAAATTTTTCTTATTAACAAAGTTTAAGCGTCCGTAGTTTAAAAAAAATGTATCGAAACATAAGTGGCCAATAATTTTAAAAAATTATGTGCTTATAGCCAATTTTAAAATGGTATGATTCATTATTGTACCTATTGTAAAAAGTGAATTATTGCTATTCGTTTTCAAAAGGAGTGAAATTTTGTAAAACAATAAAGTTTGCAATATTGTAACAAATATGAACATTAGATGAACCTGACCATCTGGTTATAAATAAAATGATTAGTAGATGTTAGTACTGAATAGGAAAGCTGGGTTAGCCTGTTATGGGACTTGTGGGTTTGAAAATGTGGTGTGACCGTGATTTTTTTTTATTGGGGCTGTCCTAAGGAAAATTATTACGCGAAGCCGATCCTTGGAAGACTTACGAAGCTGTGTCCAGTCAACCACATCGAAAATAAGCAATCGACGTGATAAGCCACTTCTTAGGAGAGCATTTATTCTAAGATGTAAGGTCTGAATCAGAATGGGTGGCAGACAATTTGAACATTTATTGTAATTTACAACGAATACAGTGTTAACATCAGGCCTGTAATTCCTGAAGTGTTAGGCAGAGGTGTACCCATTAGTACACCTACATTTCGCCAGTTATAACACTTTGCCCTATAACACTGCCCAACCTCATGCTCAGCAGTCAAAAACAGTGTTGTTAATATCAAATGATGTTTTTTATTAAACCCCAATGACCAGATACATTTAATGTAAATAAATATTCCAATATCTCAAACTTTGTTGTTTAACCAAATTTCACTCCTTTTGAAAACGAATAGCAATAATTCAATATTTACATTAGATACAATAAGAAATCATACCATTTTGGAATTGGCTATAAGCACATGATCTTACAAAATTATTGGCCACTTGTGTTTCGATACATTTTTTTTAAACTACAGACGCTTAAACTTTGTCAAAAAGAAAAATTTTTACGAATTTTTTCAAAAGAACATAATTCAAGTTGTTTTTTTTTTAAACCGCGTAATACGAGCAGCAGTCCTTCTTTTGATTACTTATCTATCAGCTTAGTTAACGTAAATTACTTTAACAATAAAAAACCGATGGAATTCATTAATTCGTGGTCGTGGTGTATTTAATTATATATATATTTATAATAATTTTTATATAAGTATGTAGAAGATTCTGTATCTTGATAACAATAAATTTAACTACGTTATAAAACAATGCTTACCGCGTCCATCAAAGAAAAATTAAAACGACATAAAGTCTAGTAAAATGATGTAAAAAGTAGTAAGTAGATCACGCTAGGTACTCAGTCATCTTAGCTAGATCATCGACCTGCGCAGACGCACGCAGGTGTGAACGAGACGCCGGCGTCATTGCGGTGAAATTACAGACGCGACTGGTATTACATTGCATCTATACTAATATTATAAAGAGGTAACATTTGTTTGTAAGTTTGTATGTTTGTTAGTTTGTATGTAGGGGGTAATCTCTGGATCTACTGAACCGATTTTGAAAATTCTTTCACAAATTGGAAGCTACGTTATCACTGAGTGCTATAGGCTATATTTTATTATAAAAAAATTAGGGATCCGTAAGAAAAATCACGCGAACGAAGTCGCGGGGAGAGTGCTAGTACATAATACGTTTATAATAATCTATTATACTAATATTATAAAGCTGTCTTTCAAGTTTGTATGTTTAATCTCTGGAACTTCCAGTCAGATTGGAGAAATTAACACTCCTTCTGGTGCAATCGGGTAGAACCTCTTCCTTCAGCCTTCAAATCATCACGCCTGTAATCCCCAAAAGGTTAGGCAGAGGTGTATCTACCCATTAATACCACCCACATTTCGCCAGTTACGTTTAAGTCCCATGTAATAGGGGGCGAGCCTATTGTCATCAACTGGACACAAATTCAAACTCCGAGGCTGCTACTGAGAAATTTGTGATAGAAAAATCCAATCACACTTTGCCCGACCTGGGATTCGAACTAGAGGTTGCAATCGAATATTCGAATATTCGAATTATTCGAATTCGCTTTCCAAATTTATATTCGAATAGCAAATAAATACATATTCGAATATTCGAATACTATTCTACCAAAAAAATTACTAGTCTAAGTCTATGTTGGTAGAACTTAAAATTTGTTGTTGGCAACACTGCTTGACGGTTTGACTTGACTAACTCCATTTTGTTGCGTTTATTCACTTACAGAACGCGTTGTTGTCAATTTCAATGACAAGCCTTTCAGAAACTTTGTTAAATATTTGATTTTTCCAATTTTAATTTTATGTGTCCAATTTTATTATGTTTTGATTTTAATTTTCTAATTGACGCTATTACATTGTTGTTTTTTTTATTTTTTTTATTTTATTTGATTTTTCCAATTTTAATTTTATGTGTCCAATTTTATTATTTTTTTAAATTTAAATTTTATAATTGTTGCTAAGACATTGTTTTTTTTTTATAAATAAATAATAGGCTGATTTTTAAGTGGTTTTTTTATATTTTAAAAATATTCGAATATTCGAATAATATTCGAACATCACTGAAATAATATTCGAATATTCGAAAATTAAAATTATCGAATTTTTGCAACCTCTAATTCGAACCCAAGACCTCATGCTCATCAGTTGCACTTTGCGACCACTAGACGAACGAGGCCTTTATTATCTATACATATAAAATGCTTTGACTGACGAAGTCGCGGGCAGAAGCTAGTATTAATATAGATTTGTTTTCTCTCAAAATCCAAAAAGGTTAATAGATGTAAACAATAGCCAAATTACGCAAAATTACTAACACAATTTGTTCACGCTTTAGTTACTTTCTCACAAACAAAATATATACCCACGTGGGTAGGCCTCGAATACACAATGGCCCATTTAGAACCAACTACAGCCATCTTCAAATAGAAAATGAATAGGTACTAAAAACAAGATTTAAATTATGATATGCATGAGAGATTTGTTTTTTTTTTAACTTTGCTTCACACTAGGTCGTTCTCTTGTGTTGTGGGTGCGTTCTACAAACATATTATAAACTCACATACACAAACAAATAGACCCGGAACAACCATCGCGACACGTAACACAGCATCCAATCGTTTAGCTACTGCACCAACGTGCGTGCCGTCCAATTTGCCGTCCTATCTACTATTTCGACGGCATACAAAATATTTACGAGCTTATTATATTGAAGACTATCAAACCGCCCAGCTTTGCACAAGTGCAAATTTACAGGTGCAATGTAGATACGTATAAAACTTCATCTTGAATCACTCTATCTATTGACGAAAACCGCATTAAAATCCGTTGCGTAATTTAAAAGATCTAAGCGTAGTTACAGACGGCGGGAAGCGACTTTGTTTCACACGCTATATAAAAATACTAGCTGTTCGCCGCGGTTACACCCGCGTCTTTGGTTACTGCTCCGCTCCCGTAGGTTGTAGCGTGATGGTATATAGCCTATAGCCTTCCTCGATAAATGGACTACCCAACACTGAAAGAATTTTTCAAATCGGACCAGTAGTTCCAGAGATTAGCGCGTTCAAACAAACAAACAAACAAACAAACACTGCAGCTTTATAATATTGAGTATAGATATATAGATGGTGTCTAGTACCTACTGCTGGTCCGGCTGTCAATCATGGATCTTTGACAGTCGTTACGAGTCGTCAGAAGCCCGAAAGTCTGACAACAAGTCTTACCAAGGGGTATCGTATTGCCCAGTTATTGGGTTGTGGAGATCAGATAGGCAGTCGCTCCATGTAAAATAGTGGTATTCAGCTGCATCCGGTGAGACTGGAAGCCGACCCCAACATAGTTGGGAAAAGGCTAGGCACATGTTGTTGTCTAGTACCTACTACTAGGACTACATAGTACAAACAATGTTACACAATGACGTCACCAGATGAGAGAAAAGTCTAGTATGAGTATGACTAAAGCCTCGTCCCCACTAGGAACATTTGTCGAGCTACATGTGTCCCCGGTGACATCGGGCGACGTCGGACGACATCGCCGCGACATTGTTGAAACTGTTCCTTGTCGCACAGTCGATGGACAGTAGTGATAAGGAACAGTTTCAACAATGTCACCGGGGACACAATATGTCGCTCGACAAATGTTCCTAGTGGGGACGAGGCTTAATGACAATGAACCACTATACTTACTAGTAAAACGTATCATCTGTAAATATAGCGTGTAGTTATGTGTCTGTGATCTATATGGAGTTGGTTACACAACTTTCGACCATACATTACGTTTATGCAGACACTATAATAACTGTCAACATTGGCATGTTTACAAAGTGGTGACAGTTCTGTATTGACTGTCCGGTTCAATATGAACGAGTGTTATTTTTATTAACTGTTAAAGAGAGATCTATTCGAATACGGAGTTATAGTTAAACCACTAACGAACTATATAACTAGACACATTTTCGCACCAATTCGAAACAATGGAGTACTTAGTTGACACCATTATCCAATAATTCGAAGACATTACTTCTTTAAAGAAACACTTTATTTTAGCCCAGAAAACCCGATTCATTTTCAATTTACTATAAAATTTGATTTCTTGTGGCTTCGAAATCAATAAATAGTTAGTCAATTGAGTTGCCAAATGAGTGACGTAAAAGTTCCCGTAAAAACCCGTTTTGACGGGTCTTAAAAAGTACGTCAGTTAATTGTGGTGTCAATTAGCCTATTGAAGTTTAATAGTTTAATACCAAAGAACTTTAATTACACAAAAGAAAAATAATAATTGTTGTAAACTTTAATTTAAAAGACGAAGAATTACACGGACCCACCATTCTGCCAAAACTGTCACATACGTCAAATCGAACGTGTTTTATTTTTAAATTCCACTTTCTTAATTGTTACGAATTGGCACTAAAATGTGTATACAGTTACGTAGTTCTTGTTCTTATGCGAGTGAGTTGTTGCATTAGTAAAACCGGTTGACAGAAAGTCAACTTTCTTCGTTTTGTGGAAACTACGAACGCATCACTACCATTGTTATTCGCATGGCACGCTGAAGTAGGTACACGACTTCTCCATTCTTGAAAACTTACTTTTGCAATTTTTTTTTAATGAAGCGAAAGTTTAATTTTGACAGGACTATATCATGAATAATTAATTTAGTTTGTGATTTTAATCTGTGGCCCTACTTAAGATGGAAATCGTAAGTCGTGAGTTAAGTTTTAATGAAGATTGTTTTAAATCGTGAAGAAGTTTAAAATTTAAAGTAATTGCAGTATATTTCACCACCTAGCCAGCTAAAACTAGAGCAGTTAATTTAGAAAAAAAGTTAATTAAGCTTTTTTAACTAGTTTTAATTATATTTGCATAACGGTCGCACTTTGCTACCATTTAAATTGACGTTAGGTATCTCATTATTTTAACTACTAGGTATATTTTCTAGCTACGTTTTAAAAACCGGTGAAAAAAATAAATATCTTGGGACAACTTACACACGGCCATCTGAATTCTGATCCCAAGCTAAGCAGAGCTTGTGTTATGGTAACCAGACAACTGATATACATACTTATATAATTTATAAATACATACATATTATAGATAAATTACACCCAGACACAGAACCAACAATTATGCTCATCACACAAAGTTTGTCCTGGGTGGGAATCGAACCAACTACCTCCGGCTTTGCAGTCATGGTCACTAACCACTAGACCAACGAGGCAGTCAAAAAATATTCACCATCCACAGTAATAGACAGTTTATTCGCCATTTTATAACTTATCGAATTACTAACTGTACCTAGGTTGCTAGATTCTAAATCCTGAAAACCAAACAACCAGCCAGTTAAGCCAGAATTTTTGGATAAAATCGGTTTTTATGTCTACATTTTAATGAAATAATAACAGTAAATATTGTATTAGACTTTTTCGATCTTTTATCATAAAAAGAATTACCGCGTTATGTAAGAATTACCGTATTTATTAAATATTAAAAGCCTTAAAATAGCCGGACACCGAATAATTTGGACCGGACATACATCCACAAAGCCTGACTATGTCCTGCTATATCCGGACGCCTAGCAACCCTCACAGTAATAGATAATTCATTTCCTTTTTTATTACATAACGAATCACTTACAACTGTTCTTAAGTAGATATAAATAACAAAAAATCGTTTGTAACAGTTACCTAATTTAAAACTTGTCCCAATTTCAGCAAGGCACACGACAAAAACCATTCTTCCTAAACTAAACGTTTAAAAAAACCACCGCGTCTCTATGTTACACGCGACTACATAATTTATGTAATTATACAAAATGTCGGCGACCTAACACAATAGTACGAAACAGAAAGCTCCGTGGAACTTGTTCGTACAGTGAAAGTGACAATATTCGTGAGATACGTGACTATTAATAATACAAATATTTGCGAAACTAATCGAAGAAGTGTTCTTCAAGTAAGCAGTCTGTTGATTGGTTTTATACACGAGAACGCGTGAAAATTTTATAAGACAAGCTTATTGTAAAATATGTATATTTTTTTAAAAGAGTATGTATGGAGTATCTTGCCCATTGTTCTCCATACAAAACTACATTTCGGAATAGACTAGATTCATTATTTATTGTTTTTTTTTTAGTTCTTGTAAATGACGTTCAGAAGTGCTGGTCTAATTCAAATAAATAATAAATTTTACTTTTAGACATATTATTTAAAGACTGCGCCAGTTTGTAATTTTTCTATTCTGTTATTGAGTTAATTTTATCATTAAAATATGTTTTTTTGTCACTATGAAAAAAAAAAAGAATGTCCATAAACGTTTGTAAGTATTCCCGCCAAAAGTAACTATAATAAAACTAATACATCACGCGTACCTACACCGTACCGTACAACAAAAGCAGTACGTACGTACCCCATATATTTATAAAGAAATAAGAATTCTCAAGAAATTGAAAATCGGTGTGAATGTCCGAATGACTGATGTTACATCACTAACCGTAACGAAACGCATCAGAGATGTACACATTTGTAATTTGGAATACTATTAATTCGTTTCATTCTATTTATGGTAAATGCAAATGGCGCGTTGCAATGCAACATGGAGTCTAAAATTGCGTAAGTAAATAAGATCGTAGAGATGGTATCGGAGCACACCCCGATTCCACTGCGTTACGCAAACGGTCGCACTATCCCTGTCGTAATTCTTTAGACATTTCCTTTAGGCCCATTAATTTAATTAACTTCAAAGAAATTGCCCAGATTTCTCATCTGAATATCTGTTTCGGATTTCGCCATGTTGAATTTGAAATTAGAATAATAAATAGTGTGAATATTTATGGTTATATTTCTTTTTTATTTGACAGCATTCTTTAATCTGTCAAAATAAAAAAATATATCATAAACAATCAAGGTAAAAAAAAAATCGAAATAGAATCGCATGAATGTTTTTAATTAAGAACACACGTTTAACCCTTCAAATAAACGCCATTTTGAATGTTATATTAGAATATTGATTGGATGCAATAATTTTTATATCCAATTTGAATCTTAATTACCGTGGGAACTTTTAATATGTAAGACATCACCTACCTACCTAGTACCTATTTTAAAATTCAAACTATAGAATAGCTGACACGGTGACACCTAATGTTTTCAAAGATATATTACATCGAAGTCTAATAAATTAAACAAATTACATAACTATATTGAGAATAGATAAAAATTGCAGAATATTCTCCTAAAATACCCACCAGAGGCTGTTTACCTGTTTCGTTTACTATTATTACAAAAGTTGTGGTTTTATATTTATTGAGTTGCAAAATGGCGTCGTTTTCGATCATTTATTCGATAACTAATTTCTGTAAATTTTTTTTTTTTTGCTGATGTAATCTGTTGTACAACCCGGTTAGACTGGAAGCCGACCCCAACATAGTTGGGAAAAGGCTAGGCAGATGATGATGATGACGTAATCTGTTGTACAACATATTAATTAAAGTTGATACTGGTTTTAAATACATCTTACTACTAAATGCGAATGTTTGTTTGGATGTTTGTTTGGATCTGGATGGCATGTGGCACAGAGATAGCTTATAGTCTGGAATAGCATTATGTGCTTTTCCCGGAAAAATGTACGGTTTCCGTGGGAAAATAAATCATCTTTATCGTGGACGAAGTCGCGGGCGGAAGCTAGTTAATTTATAAAACAAAGACCAAACCTTTTTTTTTAAGTTGTTATATTTTTAGAACTTTTATTTGTTTTATTAACTTCCAAAAACAAATTATTGTCATCTAAGATAAAGTAAAAAAAAACACTAAAAATAAAAAAAAAAACTCCAGATTTTAGTAAGTACTCATTTTGTTACAGAGTTGCTTCGTAAATCTCTGCCTGCCTCACAAACTAGGAATAATAATCTCGCATCACACGCTGCGCCCGCGCAGCCAGAGGTGAAAGTAGTCGCTTGACACACGCGAGATTCACGCTTAACTGTAATTAGGCTATTAATTACTTAGCACATACGCAAAAGTAATTAAATGATATTTGTCAAGGAACACTGACATTTGTGGTTTCCGATTTATTTCCTTATGACTATTGTCATTATAGATCTTTGATTTATGTTTGAAGCAAAAAAATAGTGTCTATTATTGCTAATCTTTAATTCTATACTAATATTATAAAGATGTAAAGTTTGTGAGTTTGTGCGGTTGTAGGGGGGTTATCTCTGGATCTACTGAACCGATTTAGAAAATTCTTTCGCAAAGTAGAAGTTATCACTGAGTGCGTGGCTATTAATTATCAAGAAATTAGGGATCTGTATAAGAAAAATCACGCGAACGAAGTCGTGGGGAGAGTGTTAGTTTATAATATAAGGGGTTTAAAAGACACATCACAGAGCCGTTACAGCTACGCATACTGCCCATCAAGCTGAGTAACATTGAGCTAAAAATTTTGCTGGGTAATTACTTTTATTTTTGGTGTGAAAAAAATCACTGTTTATATGTAGTAGCGCGAAACGCACTTACATTGTGCTTTCGGGTGGATTGTGCAGGGGTCAAGTTCAGTTTTAACATAATAACTTTTATTTTTCATTTTTTATACGAAAAAGGAAATGAAAAAGAAATTTAAACTTTAACTTTTAAAATTATTTTTTATATAGGGTTACGTAAAGAACGTGAGGTATGGTCAAGAACATGTAACTTTCGGCTTATTTTTACGGCCATTAAATTAGGTCTTTATTTATATTAAACAAGTTGATTGACATTTGATTGGTGCAGTGGCAAGTACGATTCCAGCACGATACAAATATTTGTATGGCCTACAGATAGTTGTTCCGGGTCTGGCTGTTTGTCTAATGAGTTTAAATGTTATAGGAGAAATTCCTATTGTGGGGCAAGGTTTTTTAAAAAGAAGGAAGAATATATAAAAAAAAAGCAAAAACAGGTTTCACAAATAAAAACGACAATACCAAACTACGCTGTTCGCAGTCAAATTGACCCTTTTTCTAAACTACAGCAATAAAACGCATCTTAACAACTCCCAAAGAGGGCAATACCCATCATTGCTGTACGCATAACACATAATCTGGCTCATTTATAATCTGTATTGCCCATAAACAACGAAATTCTACTTTCTATCTATTGCGTCACTATTCATTGTCTGAGTTCAAGGCATCTAATGCTTATTCATGGATCTCGCATGAATTACGCTTTTTATCTCAATTTAGGCGATTAACACACGCCACCGCGCACCGCCGCGGTTGACGGTGAACCGGATCTCATGTCGCATTGGCCTCTAAGAAATCCGTAGGTGCCTAACACGTACACCGTCCGACCGCACGGTTGAGCGGTGAAATCCGCTGTACCGCCACCGCCCTCCGCGGCGGTGCGCAGTGCCGTGTGTTAATCGCCTTAATTTTATTAAATGCATGTAAATTCTTATGGTAATTAGTTTAAGTAGCTAATTAATTTCCGTATCTACAGTTTGAGGCTGTTTAGAAAAGTTTTTATTTTTTTGCGTAAATCAGTAAAAGTTGTTTATGATTTTGATTTGATATTGTTGCAGAAGAGTACGTATGGAGTTTCTCGTCCATTCTTCTCCATGCAAAACTAACTTTTGGAAGGAGCAACTAGATTCAATTTCCTTTTTTTATTTTGTATAAGTATGACGTATAAAAGAGCCTTATAATGGCCTAATTGAAATAAATGATTTGACTTAAATTTGACTTTGACTTTTATTATGATACTGCTTTTTATTATCTAGGGTTTCGTTCCGTACCCAAGGAGTGCCAAAGAGGATCCTATTACTAAGACTCCGCTGTCTGTTTGTCTGTATGTCCGTCTGCCACAGGGCTGTATCTATTGACCCGTAATAGACATTTGAAACTTTCTCAGAATGTGTATCAGGTACTATGGCCGATTTAACAACGAATAAACATGAAAAGTGTTTTTTTATATGGTAAATATTGTAGCGCATTGGTCGTTTTTTTCATTATCCAAAGATTTTCGTGTTTAACACAGCAGAAAATAATACTAGGTACTTACAAGTTTTAATACAATCACCGCCATTATACCTACTTTAGATAGATTTATCCACCAAAGTGTAAACAGTGCCGTCAAAAATTTCTTTAAAAACACCCAGATCCTGAATTTGACCCGATTTCGCTCCATTACGTAACAACCTCACGGATAAACCAAGTTTACGTCAACTTTTCTCATATTATGACATCATCTGACTCAAACTCCGCAGATGTCTAAAATCACGATGAGTTGTTTAAGAATTATTTTACAAGGCGTGTCACTGTTACATCACCGGTTGCACAAAAGCGGTGAAAGAGAGAAAGGCCATGTATCCTCTTACAGTATAATATGTCCATACACAGAGCACGTATTAGGTTACTGCCTCATTCGTCTAGCCTCAATGGTCGGAGGTGACGACAGCGGATCTCTCAATTTGCAAACGTAGACACTTAACGCGGGTGACAGAAAGGAAGAAAGACTGTTTTGACGCACACAACATGAAAAGAAAAAAAGAAAAATTGTACATAATAGCAAAGTAGAAACAAGTTAAATCTAAAAAAAAAAACAAATAAACACAAAGAGAAATACCTATGCTTTACCTAACGCTGCTGCTGCGGCTGCAGAAAACCTCAAACGGCGTAAGTATAATAGTACCCTTTCTGGTACTGGGTATATCGGGGTGAATAGAGACTTAGGGGTGAATCGAGACGGAACTTTAAAAGGGATTTTAACGTTAAACAAATAAAGTTTGTCGCCGACAAGGAGATACATTTATTTTGTAAATTATAATTCAGTAAAAACAGTAGAGTCTTTTTTGCCAACAAACTATATATGTATTACCTATATTAACATTAAAATCTCTTTTAAAGTTCCGTCTCGATTCACCCCTGCGTTTCTATTCACCCCGTTTTACGGTAACCATATTTTCGAGCCGTTTGGGGTGGAAACCCTCGGGTCGTGGGGTTCGTATGCCCACGACCCGAGGGCCTTTTCAAGGAGTCGGCCAAACGGTTGGTTGACACTTCCCGTGACCCAAGGGCTGGTTATTACCTTGGCCAGAGGTTAAGCATTGCCATCCAACGTGGCAATGCGGCCAGTCTTTTGGGCACATTTCCAGTGGTCGGCGATGCGGATGAATTTTTTGATGCCATGTAGTTTGAGTTTTTCTTTTTTTATTATGTTTGTTTTTTGTTTAAATAATAAGCTTTTAAATAATGTACATAGGTATTATTACATAAATAAATAACCTACAATAAGTAGGAACATAACTACACGATTGACTTATCGATGAATGGATCTTATAGAAATGTAGACAATCATATTGTGGCAGCTGTACAGTATTCAATATATAAACAAAGGATTTTTTTCTGTTCTACAGGTTTAAATACGGTAAAGAGTCGATTGTTGCCTCACACCTTTCATAAACTTAATAATACGAGCCTATTACTGTCCCACTGGCAAAGGGCAAAGTTCTCTTCTCATACAGAGAAGGCACGAGCATTAATCAAAGCGGATGGCGATTTCGACTCATGTTTATTTATTACTAGCGACCCGCCCCGGCTTCGCACGGGTGCAATGTAAATACATAAACCTTCCCCTTGAATCACTCTATCTACTAAAAAAACCGCATCAAAATCTGTTGCGTAGTTTTAAAGATCTAAGCATACTTACCTAGGGACAGACAGACGGAAGCGACTTTGTTTTATACTATGTAGTGATAGTGATTTCAGGTTTCCTCACGATTTTTCCCTTCACTAAAGTGATGTCGAAGACAAACTAAGAAGGTAGGTACAGTAAACAAAAGAGATAGATATGCAGGGTCGTCAGATAAAGTTGAAGTTTTCTTAAAAATCGATGGATGTTTTCAAATGTAAATTAATTTAAAAAGTAGATAATAAATAAACAGTTCATTAATTAAGTTTCAATCGAAGACATTCCATCGGTTTCTCTTTTTTGTTGACTGTACATTGAAATTGAAAATGTCACATTGGTACTTGCCCAAGCCCAGTTGTGTTCCAGTCTAACAGGATGCAGCTGAATACCAGTGTTTTACATGGAGCGACTGGCTATGCCTGCCTCCATAACCCAGTTATTAAGTAACATGATACTCCTTGGTAAGACTGGTTGTCAGGCTTTCGGGATCAATTTTCTAACTCTGGGCTGTTACTAAGAAAATAGCCAAAACTTCTAAAGGAAATAGCCAAAATAATAAATAGCCAATAAAAATATTATTAAATTATAATTTTTGTTTTTTATTTTATTGCCTTTTGTTATTATTTTGGTGTAAACATGGTTTGTGTCAATAAACATTTTTTCTTTATTTCTTTCAATAACACTGCCTGACCTGGGAATCACATCCAGGACCCTACGCTGAACAGCCGTGCTTGCGACA
This sequence comes from Hoplodrina blanda, assembly GCA_949316365.1. Classification (NCBI taxonomy): domain Eukaryota; kingdom Metazoa; phylum Arthropoda; class Insecta; order Lepidoptera; family Noctuidae; genus Hoplodrina; species Hoplodrina blanda. The sequence continues at coordinate 16,393,879 of OX438581.1, forward strand.
ACAGTTACCAATTACTAAAAACTAAATACGATTTTTCACACCTCCCCATCCCAATGTCCTCTAATTATTATGTGGGACTGTTTTAAATTGCTTTTGTTTTATGCCAATGGGACAATTCCCATGAATAATAAACCACCTAATACTGGCTTATTATTCATGGGTAGTTTAGTGTATTATGTTAGTTGCTAATTATAATTAAGTATATTTTAATTTTACTTAATTATAATTGTGATTATATTTCATGTGACTTTGATGCTACAGAATTATTTTAAGCTCAGTAATAATTGTATTTAAAAATACACGTGTCAAGGTATTGTTACAGTTTTTTTCTAATTAATGTTAATTAATTGTTACATTCCGAATGCTGTATATCAAGATGTCCCAGTGGTTATGATATCCGCCTCTCATGTACTAGGTTTTGGGTTTATAATATCCACGAGCAATTATAATACGCACTACGAAAGATGAGGCTTGACAAGCGTCAGTTACTTAATGGGAAGCTTGCGCAAGTATGTGATACGAAATGTGTACGAAAAATTCATAATTTGTGTATCTATTCAGGGATATTTCGATGACATTTAGATTAAAATTCTTGATAATATTTATTACGAAATAATAAAGTTTGTGTGGTGTGTCTCATCTTTGTGGCACTTTTTGTACCAATGTGACTTTTTCTATTTCATTTTGTAATTTTTTAGTTTATCTTGGACATTACTGCCATCGATGAAGGAAATCATCGTGAGGAAACCTGGACTTTATCTATACTAATATTAAAAGGGCGCGCCAAAAGCCAGTAAACTTTTGGAACAAAGTTCCTTTTATTATAATTCACCCGCGCGCCCCGTGTTAAGTGTTTTATCGTAATAACTCCAAAACTAAAAGGAATTACCGAAAATGCCTAAACAAAACCCTCACTCATGTATAATTATAAAACTAATTATCTAACTAATTATCTTAACTAATTATCAAATTTTCGTCATATTGGTCATTATAATGTCGTGTATAAATCGAAAAAACAAAAAAAATAGAGGCTACTTCGTGATGTTTTTCTATCGAGAAAATGTTATTATTTTATGTTTTTGATCAATGAGAACCCTCGAAAATATCATGTAGTTTTCATACATTTGTATTTTAAGCCTAGAAACCTAGAATTGTTCATGTAAAATAAAAAAAAAGATTGGTAATTTTGCTTACCTACTACCCACTCAGTTTGCGAGTTTGTGAGGATGCAGGGAGTAATCTCTGCATCTACTGAACCGATTTCGAAAATTCTTTTGCAAATTGGAAGCAACGTTATCACTGAGTACTATAGGCTATATTTTATTGTCAAAAAATTAGGGAGCCTTAGGAAAAATAACGCGAACGAAGTCGCGAGAAGAGACTAAATTAATACAAGTCTACGATCGACAATCCGCCTTGAGCAAGCGTGGTGCTCATGCCTTCTCTGTATGAGAAGAAGGTTTTGCCCTGTAGTGGGACAATAATAGCGTGGTATTATAAAATATTGTGCGTCTATTTAAACGCCAAGTAAAACTCTTAGCACTTTGAAATCTGACCCAATTTTACTTTTAAATTGGTTTTAAAACAGAATAACATCGTGCGTGCGAATTTCTTCAGTCATTCACGCAGCCGTGTAGATTCTACGTACGATAATCGTTGAACGAACAATTTAAAATGAAAACAAAATGGGTATCATGCCGCATTATTTCCTATTCCGATGTCATGTATTTAGACACGCAAAATGAACATTTATAACAATTTATTCTGAACATCCGCGTGTCTCAATAAATGTTCCCGGTGACCTACTTAATTATACGATTATTTATTTCTTTTCTAAAGAATGAAATTCTTTCATGTATCAAATTATGTATAGGTATTATTACGCATTAATGATTTAGTTACGTATTCCTGAAAATCGCTAAGACAACAATTAGTTTTTTAATGCACTATGAGGTTCTTCTTTTTTTTTTAATTATTTTGTAATATACTTAATTACTATTTATTAGGGTTGTGTTTATAGTAATTATTACCTATTATACAGTTGTATAATAATTTTTTGTAGAGGTCCGTTTAATTGATTAAAGACAATATTTTTATTGTTCTTATATTCCGTGCTTGCGAGTAATTTTCGCGCTATGTTAGCTACTGTTATTTTTTATTGTGAAGCTTCTGAAATCTAACATATTTCTCCCAAAAAATAATTAATATAAAAATATACTCCATTATAATTAAAAATTAAGAGAATTATTTAAGAACTATTGAGGACTTGAAAGTAGTTACACTTACAATTCATTCAACAAAGCCATATAATCTTACTAGGTAGGTACTATTATAACTGAGAAATTTTGGATGGATAGACGGCTGAACGGATCTGAATAAAATTTGACACGCACGGAGATAGTTTATAGGTAGTCTAAAATAGCACATAGGCTACTATTTAACCCAGATAAATGTACGGTTCCCGTGATAGAATATATTAACTTTAACGCGAACGAAGTCGCGGGCAGTAGCTAGTAATAAATAAAAGACATGGTACGATACTCGACAATATTACAAAGCAATAAAAATCAAGACCTATCTGATTAAAAGTCGGAATTAGATTTTCCGATAATTCTTACTTATTACGCATCAAGATTTATGTTTATTAGCTCCGTTAGGTTCCTCCATTAATAAATAAATCATTATGTATCTGGGATAATAAATAATCGATATAACACACGCGAATTTCGATATCTACTTTCGACGCATTCAGTAATAATTATCGGCCGCTTTCTTCCGGACCGATGCAGAAGATGTGAGAAACAGGTTTTTTTTCTATCGGATATGCAATTTTTTTGGTTTTGCGGTAAGGAAACTGTTTATTTTAGGTTTAGAATTGTGTGACACAGACTTTTATCATTAATTTAGTTGACACTTTTGCAAGGGCTTGGCCAGAGGCTAAGCATTGCCATCCAACGTGGCAATGCAGTCAGTCTTTGGGGCACATTTCCAGTTGATTGCGATGTGGAATAATTTTTTTTTTTAATTTATTTTTAGTTTCTTTTTTTTATTCTGATTAATTCAATAATTTGGCTTTAAATTTGTCTTTTGGCTTTTCGTCTTTTTACCATCAAAACTCCAGCAATTTTAATTTTAGAATTTACAGTCTTTTAGTTACATAAAAAATACATATACTTAAATGGTTTTTGAGAATTAAAAATTCATCTACTCACTCTCGGTCCGGTGATGGCGCAGACCGCGTGCGCCAACAACAAAAACTGACAAATGCTGCCCCTCATACTGCTCTCAAAACCCAGAGCGGCTGAGTACCATCACACAACACACCACTATCCTGTCAGAACGTACGTCCTTTGCCACTGTCTGACAAAAAAAACACTGCACGGCACTATGTTCCGAATTCGAAAAAAAAAATTCAAAATTGGGCGGCAAACTGGCGTAACGTCACGAGTTGACAGTCGGTCGTCGCTGTTTGCGGCGGACACACGCTGCGGCAGTCGGCACGGCAATAGCGCGAGCGGCGACAACCTGTCCATTTTACCACCCCTACTCTTCGTACCCCCTACTCGTTTCGAAAGGATTCATCATAGATGAGAATTTAAACAGACGGCAGCGCGGGACGTTAATTGAATTGTGCGTTTCATAAATTCTGTACTTCATATTTTTGGGTCAGACGCGTCTTGCGGCGGATGCTATGACAATAATATAATAATTTGTCTGTTTGTTTACACTGTCTGCCATCATGCTAAGTAGCTTTAAAGTGTTTTGAAACTTGTGAAACACTTTCTGCGACGCGATTGCATCTTGAACCATGCTTTAAAAAAAATGGCAAGGTCGTGTAAATTATTTTATGGCTTTTCTCTAAACAATTTTTTTGGAGTTTTTTTTAAACCTATCAAAACTTGGTGATTAATGTTCGTGCCTTCTCTGTATGAGAAGAGGCTTTAGCCCTGCAGTAGAACAGTAAGAGGCTAGTATATTATAATTGTCTAAACACATAGCAGTCACTTAAACTATTCAAACGTGTTGTAACAAAATTAAATCGATAGGTTATATAAGCGACTTTAGTCATAATCATAAATAGACGACTATAGAAATTATACGAATATTTTTAACGCAATACTTGATTATCGATATAGTTTATGAATTGAGGAAACAGAGCGTGTAGGTCAAACACAAGTTGAAAAGAGTCGGTCAGTCAAGATAAGAGGATCGTAGCTCATCCGGAAAATTAAGGGAAGCTGTAATTTGCATATAGTTATAAGTCTACATTAATTTTTTTTACTCGTTACCAGGTTTACTTTTGATAAGATGTAATCTGGCAAAATATAAAGATATAGCATGGCTTCAACAAAAAATAAATCGTTTATGAAACACTTATATCATTGTCTATGTTCAGAGGTAGTTCCTTCAGTGAAAATCAACACTAAGGCAAGCATATAGGGCATCAAAAATCTCGTCAATGGGGCAAGTGCACAAAAGGCTGGCAGCATTGCCACATTCCGGGGTTGCGGGACGTCTCCGGGGTTGCGGCACGTCTCCGGGGTTGTGGGACGTCTCCGGGGTTGCGGGATGTCTTAACAGGATACCGTGGCCCCGGAACGTAAAGGGCAACAGAAGGAACAGGGTGGTTTTTAGTCAGTAAAAGTCTGACAGTCCCTTCCGCCCCACCCAGGGCGGAAGGATTCATTTGATGATTTTTACCACCATAAGAAAAAAAAAGGCATTGCCACATTGTATGGCAATAAAATTAAATTTTATTTTTTACAAATTGTAAATACTTTGTAATTTTATTATTTATAAGTTTTGTGTTTAGGTTAATCATTTAAGTACCTAATCACTAACTAATTAATAATAAACTTCTCTTTGATTGAATTACAGAGACAAAACTAACTGGAAAATGGCTCAAAGTGTATTGAACACTTTGAGCCATTTTCCAGTTAGTTTTGTCTGGTAGTCTACTCCTTATCCCTATATTTTACGTAGTCATTAAAGGTTTTTTTATTTATTTGGAGATAGTCTCATACATCCCAAATACTTGCATCATAAAGAAAACCACACACCACTAACATGTGCTACCAACCGAAAAAAAAACCGTTAAACTGTCAAAAATTTCTCACAACCGATCAAAATGCAAATTGCAGTCACGGCCCTTGCGAGATCCATCGCAAATCTTATGGTAAAATCATTAATCAGGCGGAGATATCTGATGATGGTGCAACAACAGTAATGTTCCATGAACACAATAGCTCCAGCCACGTTGGGCCACAGCTTGTGCGAAAGAATGGAGCATATCTATACTAATTGGTGTTGAACGTTTTGCACCATTTAAGTTAAAGGTATTGTGTCGTAAGGTGCGCTTGGGCCGTGTTAAAAAAATCCGACAATTGGGAGACGAACTCGCACATGGAAGGTTCCGTACCACCCAATGGTGTAGCTTGTCTTAGAATGTACTTACGTTTGGAGTTTCTTGCCCATTCTTCACCATACAAAACTAACTTTTGGAAGGGGCAACTAGATTCAATTCCTTTTTCTTTGACTTCGGCTTTGGCTTTGACTTTGAGTGGCGGATCCAGGAGAACATTTTAAAAATGTCTTATTTATAAAAAGATAAATGGAAATCTTTGTTTCTATGGAAAACTTAAAACGGTCGAATTTTGCTGTAACACATATTTTTCGAAAATGTTCTCTGATAACTTTTTATACCTAAGTATGAATCCTGCTTATGCGTAGGAAGATTCATTAAAATCGGTTCATTTATTTTGAAAAATAAAGACTTGAATGTTCGTATGAAATGCCGTACGGCGTAAAACGCTCTTATTCGGAACTTATTTGTCGCGGGACGTCTTAACTTTATACCGTGGCCCCAGAACGCCAAGGGCTACAGAAGGAACAGGGTGGTTTTTTAGACAGTAAAAGTCTGACAGTCCCTTCCGCCCCACCCAGGGCGGAAGGACTCATTTGATGATTTTACCACCCCAAAAAAAGGGGGTGAATCAGAGCCTTACGCATAATAAATTGCCGTAAAACAATGTGATAATTTTCATGTTTCATTGTACAACATGTTTAAGCAACACGTGAAAATATTTTGCTACTTTATTTGGCGTAGTGTAACAACAATCCTTCTTTGTGAGTTACTACAATGACTTGTTTAATAAACAGTTACATAGTTATTCAGGATTTGTCTTTTGTAAGCATAACATAGTGTAAAATTAACGCACATCATCATTGCCTCATCTGCAGTCATTGCCAATTAATTTCAAAACAATCCGTTTGATGCATTCAGTATGAAGAGTTTAAAATTATTAAGTTTATAAGTCAACATAATCTGCCTAGCCTTTTCCCAATTATGTTGGGGTCGGCTTCCAGTCTCACCTGATGCAGCTGAATACCAGTATTTAACATGGAGGGACTGCCTATCGGACCTCCACAACCCAGTAACTGGGTAATACGATACCTCTTGGTAAGACTGGTTGTCAGACCTTCGGGCTTCTGACGATCCGTAATGACTGTCAAAGATTCACGTATGACAGCCGGGACCAGCAGCTTAATGTGCTTTCCGAGGCACGGAACGATGCCAGTGATGTCTAAGATAAACTTATAATCTCTAAGAGATCGATCGATCTCTCTCTTTTTTAAAGTAACATTTATAAGTAACAATCTGAATGGGTGTGTAACGGTTGATATAATAACAAAAAACCTAACGTTCACTTGACCTAATTTCAGTTAATATACTTTTGTTTAATATAACGATCAGTTGAGATAATGAATTGTTGATATAATTTCATTTTATCTAATTTCTTATGATATAATTAACATTTCCTATAATGCACATTTGACATAATATTCATGTAGTATATTATTCATTTACTATAATATTCATAATCTCTAAGTAACTTTTAATATAATTAAGAAAATCTGATACGATTTTTAACGCCCGCTAGTATGGTGCTAGCAAAAATGCATCGCATAAGCATTAATTGCTACAAAAGTTTGCTTTTATGCATGAGGTGGGTAGACTATACACGAATTTATTATTTTTCTTACTGTCATACAGTTACAGCGAAATAGTCATTGTGTGGCTATTGCAATCTCGATATTTGTTTTATATTTTATGTGTATTATTCCGAATGTTCATTTATAATATTTTTTTAGTCCTAAAACATTTGCTAAAAATTAGGATTTAGTGACAAAAACGACAATCGCTGTAAATCCGACTCCACGCAGTCTTGTTTGCCCTACCCCTAGAGTGTAATTTAAAATCGCGTAGGCGCGGAGGGGCGAGGCGGCCCGCGAGTTGAGGAGCAGGTGGTTGTAACACTCGCCGCCGCGGCTGAGGCTGGCCGGCGTAGCCGGCCAGCAAGCCGAAGCTGCGGTGGTGAGCGTTAAACCCATCTGCGACGATAAACTCGCGTGGGACTGCCGGAGCCCCGCAGCACCGGAGCCGTGACAGAAACCATGCCTGCTGCATGTTGCATGCTTGCATGCTGCGTGCTTGCTTGCATGCTGCATGCTTGCTTGCATGCTGCGTGCTTGCTTGCATGCTACATGCTTGCTTGCATGCTGCGTGCTTGCTTGCATGCTGCATGCTTGCTTGCCTGACGCCTGAGAGAAGTTCATAGCAAAAGCTAAGTTATAAGAAGCGAAGCGGGGCTCCGTCGACCATGCATAGAATATTTTAAGGTTTGGTTAGGTGCCATTTGAGTTAGGTTAGAACTGTGACCATTAAACATGAAAATTAGGTCAAAAGAACATTAGGTCAAATGAATGTTATATAAAAAGAATATTATACATATTGAAAATTATATAAAATGAACGTTTTACTAAATGTTTTATATTAAATGAAAATTATATCATATGAAATATTAGGTCCTATGAAATTAGGTTATATGATTTTATAGCATATGAAAATTATGTCATGTGAACGTTATTTCAAGTGAAATTAGAGCATTTGTTATTATATCATACATTACACACCCAATCTGAATACATCCTCAAACCTTATAGACTTCTTAATTTAAACTTTCGTGTTCTTTTTATATCGACATAAAAACAAATCACTTTTCAAAATGTCGAAAAAATATTCCGAATTCAAAATTTTCGCAATCCATCATGGCGGATATGTAAAGAAATTTTTATTTTCGCAATATATCATTGTTAGCTTAACAATGGGTGCTGAAATGCTAAATGTTTAGATTATAATCTAGACAGCTGATGACTGAGTAAGATATCGACACTTCTTTCAACTTAGGCAATTGTTAAGGACTTAGAATCATAATAAGTTACGACGTTATGCTATTTAAACATGCTTACTTTTTGTTGACCTACGATGAAATCGCGAACCAAAAAAGAATCTGATTTGTCCATTTACGTGAATATAATTTATATGAATCAGCTGTTTTATTTTTTCGAGATTTCAGTACTGAACCCATAGTAAAAGAGATTAGTGACCCCTTTTCAGATTTCTTGTAAACAAACAGTAAAGTAAGAGTTGATAGACAATTTTATTTTGATCATGATTAGGTATGATTTCATTATTTTCATATGGATCTCTAGAGGTAGCATTCCGATTTTGGTGAGCGCGACCGACGACCGCGGTCGTCGGTCGCGGGCTTCAATTAAATTACATTGCTACAAATAAATGATACTTTTTCACCGTATTTTATCCATAATTATAAACAGACTTGTCAGTAATTTATCATTTCACACCAACCTCCATGAATAAATTTTAGTTTTGATTAGAATTACAGAGTCTGACCTCTCACCGGTCAACTCATTCGTCACACTGTGTTTTGTGTTTAATATTATTGCATTTATTACTACAAAAAAAAGCAGAATAAATAAATATTAACTAAGTAATAATAGTTGCAAACTATAACTAATTAAAGTCAACTATACAGAATTAATTTCACAATTGCGAATAGAATATTTAGTTATTTATAATCTAGCAACTTGTTTTATGAAATCTTAACGCACTTTTTAATACGTCTCTGTTTTCCTTAAGGCAATGAAATTAAGGTTTAAAATCACATGATTAGTGTGAATGAGCAGTTTGGTTGTTCTCTTTTCAAATGATCGCTTGGCGGGAAATCGATCAACGGGCGAAGCGATTAGTATTGGTTCGATTATCGTTATTGACAAACAAAATGAATTAATTTTTACGACACCCAACACTAGATGGTCAATTTTAGCTAATAATGTGTTAATTACAGACCAAAGCATTATTTTTAATTACTCTAAGACCAAGAAGGAGATGGCGGGACGACTTGGTAGACTTCCTCGAGAATTAGCAAGACGTAGCGCAAAGTCGCGAAAGATGGAAAAAATGGGAGGAGGCCTTTGCCCATCAGTGGGACAGTACAGGCTAGTTATAATAACATACATACATATATAAACTCACGCCTTTTTCCCATGGGGGTAGGCAGAAACCACAGAACGCCACCTGCTACTATCCTTACATACTCCTTTAGCCTCATCTACGTTCATACATCTCGTCATACAAGCACGCCGGTTAGTTATAATACATAATAATAATAACTAAGATTTTGTCAAAGTATGCAATGGTACCTAATTAATTCCCATTCTATTTTATTTTATTTTATTTTTATTTTATTTATTAAGGGATAACAAACAACTACAACACTTAAAAGACATAAGGTTAACAAAACTTTCAGTAACAGTGTTGCAGTCCACTGCATTATCCGCAGATAACATATTTAAAGAACAGTGGTTGCCACTAGACAGACGAGCATAACCACAATTAACAATTTTGAAATAAATTAATTAGTTACTATAAAGCTATAGCTACCAAGTAAAATCAAAAAAGAAACAATTTCAATAACTTAAATTATGCACTAAATCAATAATAATAATAATAAGATTACAATTTTATTAAAATACTAGCTGTCCGCCGCGGCTACACCCGCGTCTTTGGTTACTGCTCCGCTCCCGTAGGTCGTAGCGTGATAGTATATAGCCTATAGCCTTCCTCGATAACTAATCTATCTAACACTGAAATAATTTTTCAAATCGGACCAGTAGTTCCAGAGATTAGCGCGTTCAAACAAACAAACAAACAAACAAACACTGCAGCTTTATAATATTATAGTATAGGTTTTTTTTATAATATTAGATTCTGTACCTACCTACTATAAAAAAAGCTGAACAGATTTTTGCTGGTTTGTGTTTGTTTAAACGCGCTTATCTCTGGAACTACAAGCCCGATTCAAAAAAATATTTTTGTTTATAACAGCCAGTTTTATGAGGAATCGTACAGGGAATATAACATCACGCTACGACCCGCGGCAGCGGAGCAGTAAGCGTACGAAGTTGCAGAGAACAGCTAGAAATTTCTATAAACAAAACTTATTCTTTTAAATAAAATATGTATGTTATATAGATTTCGTTGCGGGACCCAATACAGTTAATCGTCTCTCTGGGACTCGTCGAGCTTCATTGCCTCGGCGCTTTTCTGGTGGCCTCCACTGTTGATTCTGACTTTCAGGAGTTGTTTTTTCAGGACTTGTTGGAATGTGGCGGGCTTGTCCCGAAAAAAAATATAACTTCATAGATAAATAAATCGTTGGGTTTGCAATGTTTCATTAATTCTAATAGAGTGTTTATGGAGTTTCTTCTTCGTTCTTCTCCATAAAAACCTATTGTGTGGAACGAGCATTCAACGAACGATCGAACGAGCTTCATTATTTTTTCTGACTAACTGACTCCTTCGACAATTCAAAAGTGCTTGAAAAAAGAGACACGAGAAACTAACGACAGACTAGAACTATGAGGCAATAACCTTGTCTACCAGAAATTTGTGAAAGCCTTATCACCTAATTCTTATAACTGGATGTCATCCGGTAGAAATCTACCAACTCTTTTTTATTTAGTTAGGCGTAGATAAAAGTTACCTCTACATCCTTTCATCCATTTAAAATTTAAATTAAATCATCAATAAGTTACCATAATTTTAGAAAATTATGATCTGTTATGTAACAATGTGCGTTTCGATGCTACACACTATGCGTAGACCAGGGGTTCTTAAACTTTTTCTAGTCATGGAACCTGTTTAAAAAAAAAAAAAAATTGTGTCGTAATGGCCTAGCGGTTAAGGGTGCCTCTCATGCATGAGGTTGTGGTTTCAAATCTGGGCAAGTACCAATGTGACTTTTTCAATTCATATGTACTTTCTAAAGTTTATCTTAGACATTACTGACATCATTCCGTGCCTCGGAAAGCACGTTAAGCTGTTGGTCCCGGCTGTCATACGTGGATCTTTGACAGTCGTTACGAGTCGTCAGAAGCTTGAAAGTCTGACAACCATGTCTTACCTAGGGGTACCGTATTACCCAGTTACTGGGTTGTGGAGGTCAGATAGGCAGTCGCTCCATGTAAAATACTGGTATTCAGCTGCATCCGGTGAGACTGGAAGCCGACCCCAACAGTTGGGAAAAGGCTAGGCAGATGATAATGATGGACCCTTTTTTCAAAAAGCCCAAAGACACTTTCCGAAAAAAGGAACAGGATTTTTTGTTTACCAGCTTCTGGCCCGCGACTTCGTCCGTGTCAAAATTGATTTCTCCATATAAACTCTGGACGACGTTTTCATCCCCTTAGGGGCTGAATATTGGAAAATCCTTTCTTAGCGAACGTCTACTATGAACTACCTCCTTACAAATTTTCATCTTTATACGTCATGCGGTTTTCGATATTTCGTGATGAGTGATTGACCTTTAGCTTTTATATATTTAAAACTAGTTTTTGCCCGCGACTTCGTCCGCGTAAATGTCGGACCCCCGTTCATACACTTTTTTTTTTTAGGTGGTAAAAATCATCAAATGACTCCTTGGACTGTCAGACTTTTACTGACTAAAAAACCACCCTGTTCCTTCTGTTGCCCTTTACGTTCCGGGGCCACGGTATCCTGTTAAGACGTCCCGCAACCCCGGCAGGCGTTTGACCCCGTTGGGGGCCCCGTCCCTGTGCTGACCCCGTCCCTGTGCTGACCCCGTTCATCCCCTTAGAGGGTAAATTTTAAAAAATCCTTTCTTAGCGGATGCCTACGTAATAACATCTACCTGCATGCCAAATTTCAGCCCGATCCGTCCAGTAGTTTGGGCTGTGCGTTGATATATATAGATATATATTTTTTATTTTTTTGCATTTGTGAAAATGCAAGGAAGGTAGGCTCGTCATGGACTACCGTCGACATTCATTCCACTGCGCTCTCAGGGGTCAATGGACCACAGTTTAAGAAACCCTGGCGTAGAGATACTAGTTAAGATTTAGATATTTCAGACTTCGAATAAATAAGAACTTGGTACAGTTGACAAATCAACAAACTAAGTTAATCTAAAGAAAGAAACCAATAAAGAATTACCTACAGCATTGATAAAATAATGACATTTTCCTCATTTAAATAACTTTTTACACAATGGCGACGCCCGCCCGGTAAGTCCATGGCTAAGCAATAGACAACCACAGGATTTCGCATAGAAGATTAAAAATAATAAAAAAAAACATGGATAAAATCCGTTACCTGTACCATTCCTTGTTTGAATTTCGAATTTTGACATCTCGGCGCGCGTCGTGAGTGGTCGCGAGCACCATTGCGCAACCGATTGTTACCGAAGATAACCGATTGCCTCCGAATCACCACGATTACAAATGCGCACGCGGTACAAAATTGATCCGGATCCGTAATGGAACCAATTTAGAAGGTCAATTCTTGATTGATGACGATTTCCACGCAGAAAAAGGAAAGAAACGAAGTGAACTGATTAGAAAAATAGTTCGCGGTGAAAATTAATAAAGAGTTTTTTAATTTGATTTTGCATGTTAATTAAGTCAGATCAGTTGTCAAGGTTACATCAGAAACGGTAAAATTTAAAATTTATAAGGTAAAATTTTAAAAATGTATTGATACGTACCTACTAACTTGCTACCACGTAGGTATGTAGGTCATTGTAGGTCTAATTGTACCTAGACTACTGGGCCCAATTATATTGCCTCTCTAATTAGAACTCAGATGGTTTAGGGGGCTAAACCACCTGAGTTCTTCCGTGACAAATGCTAAAGTGAACTTGATATTATCTTATTAATTTTTTTGTTTCCACGTCTAGTGGTCGCAAAGCGCGAATGCTGAGCATCAGGTCTTGGGTTCGATTCCCAGGTCAGGCAAAGTGTTTAGTTTAGGCAACACGACGCCGACGCTACGTGTTTAGTTATTTGATAAGACTTTTGTAATATGTATTAGTTTATTTTTATATTTATAAGATTAAATGTGTATTTTTTTCTATGGGCCTCAGTTGCCTGATAATAAAATGATTTATTTATTATTTTAGTTTTTCCATGGGACTTAAACAAACTGGCGAAATGTGGGTTTAGTACGGGTACACCTCTGCCTAACCCTTTGAGGATTACAGGCGTGATGTTATGTAAACTTTTTTGCAAACATTACCCTACTTAGGTACCATTCGTCGCCAGTTAAAATGTTGAGTGTAAAAAAAAAATCGTGGTCAAGCCCCCCAAGCGACAATCCTGGATCCGCCACTGACTGGTAATAGTTTACAGATTCCCCGCGCAAACACAAACAAACTGACTGTTAGTCTTAGTATAGATGGAACAGATTTTTTTTAAAATGACCTGTCAAGGAATTCAATCCGAAATCATTGGAAGCTGGTAAAACAGTCCCTAACTCAAGAAACACGAGTAACATCCTCTCATCTCAGTTATTTTAATCTCATAACTGCTTTCACTGGTGACCTTGTCGGGGAAAGTTGAATAACCGGCAAAATTGCGTCTCCCCACATCTTTCCTCCCCCCTTCCACGTCCAACGGCATTACAAATTGGTCGGACTATAATATTATACGTAATTATCTTGTGTTACATAAGTATTGGTAATAGGAGATCATTATGTTGCTCAAGGTAGCTGATAGGTGCACAGATTAGAGCAGTGTGGGCTATTTGTTCGGTCATTAATCTTATTCAGAGGGAATGGTGTCTTATTCAGAAAGGGGGGAGGGGGGGGGTATTTGTTGCGTTGGTTTTATAGAGAGGAATGATCGTTAGTTAGAAACCTATTAAGGTGTTGCAGTGTTTATTGTTTCATTGCAGACTGCCATAATGGTCTGGTGGCAATTGTTGTGGATTGCCTGTTTGTAATTTATTCATGACATTAAAACTAGTTGTCATCCAGTAGTCAGGTTTGTGTTTGATACCCAGGTCAGGCAATGTTTTCTGAACTGATTTTCCTTTAGAAATTTCTCAGTAAGTCAAACTTACATGCTTTATTTCAATAAGTCCATTAAGGCTGGGCGCGTATATGTACATACACACACATTCATAAATTACGCATACATACATTCTTTTTACATGTGTGTGTGTGTGTGTGTATTATGTATGTATGTGTATCATGTGTATGTATATACACGCTTCCTGATCTGGAAACTTGATCAGGAAACCGGACGTCTGCGCCCTGCCTAAAAGGCGTTGAACGTCATATTAAAAACTAGCTGACCCGCCGCGACTTCGTTCGCGTGGTATCCTACACTACCAATACCCCTACCCTAACCCTGCTTTACCCTACCCCCTACCCTACCCCTACCCTACCGCTACCCTACCCCTACCCTACCCCTACCCTACCCCTACCCTACCCCTACCCTACCCCTACCCTACCCCTACCCTACCCCTACCCTACCCCTACCCTAACCCTGCCTTACCCTACCCCTACCCCTACCCTTGAGACTGACTTCCCGACTTCATATTAAAAGGGCTGTTCTTAGGGACTTCGTGCGCGTGGTATCCCCCCACCTCTACACTACCGATACCCTACCCAAACCCTACACTACCCCTACCCTATCCTACTAATACCTACCCCTACCCTACCCTACCAATACCTACCCCTACCCTACCCAAACCCTACACTACCCCTACCCTATCCTACCAATACCTACCCCTACCCTACCCTACCAATACCTACCCCTACCCTACCGTACCCTACCTCTACCCTACCCTACCCCTACCCTTGAGACCGACTTCCCGACTTCATATTAAAAGGGCTGTTTTTAGGGATTTCGTTCGCGTGGTATCCTGCCCCTACCCTTACCCCAACCCTACCCCTACCCCATATTTTCACACCGTTTAAACCTTCCCTAGACCTCCACGAACATTTCAAAACCAAAATCAGCTATATCGGCCCAGCCGTTTTCGAGTTTTAGCGAGACTAACAAACAGCAATTGATTTTTATATTTATAGACAAGAGATTGAATTCGCCATAACTTTCAAACCAAACGTCCAATTTTAAAGAATAAAAGAAGACTGAATATTATCTACATAAACAGTACTTTGTGACAAAATAGTTTATTTTGATAAGGAGTAATGACATGTGTAAAATAAATGCGTTTAAATGAAGTTCTAAAAAAAATCAAGATTTTTAAATAAAAAAAATGGTTGTTGTTTTTAACTCGAAATAGATAGGTATAGTGTGTCGCGTACTTTTTTGTAGATATTTTTAAAGTCTTTAATTAATTAGAACATTTTATGGTTCTATCTTTTATAGTTTAGGCGGCGTACGCCAAATAAGGAACTTTTTTGTATGATTTTTTACACCTTGGGTCTGAAAAACCCAAATATCTTACGGACCCCTATTTTTTCTAAAATAAAATATAGCCTATAGCACTCAGTGATAACGTAGCTTCCAATTTCCGAAAGAATTTTCAAAATCGGTTCAGTAGATCCGGAGATTACCCCCTACATACAAACTTACAAACTTACAAACATACAAACTTACAAACAAATTTTACCTCTTTATAATATTAGTATAGATAAAAAAATTAATAAAAAAAAAACTAAATTCTGTCAATCTGTATTTTTTTGGCTAAATAAACAATTACATCGGCAGTACATTGTACTCGTGCGAAGACAGGGTGGGACGCTAGTACTTACTGTAACATCGCTATAAAAATTCATTCTATTTCATTTGCTCAAGACAACAACACAAAAACAAACAATACGAATATATCTGTTGAAACAACTTGCAGATTAGATCTTTTAAAGTTACCAATAGAAACATAAACTAATAAGTTATATTGTATTCCGTTTCATAATAATTAGAACACTTTAGTAATATTTCATAATATTTCAGGCACCTTTTACATCTTAACAAAAACCTCTTTGAATTGTTTCACGAGATAACAATTATTTTATTGTACTTAAGTATTTTAAAGATTATGCAATGGCAACATTTACAATCTTGTGCTGAATATCAATTATTTTTTTATTTTATTTTTGACAGTTACATTAATGTTTTTTACTACTTAGCTTACATCCGCGAGTTTGTCTGCGTGAATGTAAGAAAGAAAGAAAGAAAAACTGTTTATTCACCTGAAAGAGACGCACATAACATTAAAAAAAATGTTTACAAAAGCGTTATCCAAAGGTTTTTTTTTTTATTTGAACAACTTTTGTTTTGGTCGTTAAAAGAACAATTTAATGTATTATATTATATTGTAATCTATATCAATACATAGGTATAAGAATCTCGTGTCATGGAGTTTGTGGTCGCACACCTCCAAACAGGCTTGACCGATTTTTTATGATTTTCTTTTACGTACCTATACATATTTGGTAGGTATGAGCATAGATCGTAAAATATATTTCATACCGCTACGAAATCGCGGGCAGTAGCAGTATACATAATTATATATAAAAGCAACCATAACTGACTAACTAATCTATCAACACACAGCTCAAACCACTGAACGGATTGCGCTGAAAGTCACCCAGATAGTTATTATGACGTAGGCATGCGCTAAGAAAGGATTTTCCAAAATTGACCCCTTTTTGAGGTGGTAAAAATCATCAAACGAGTCCTTCCGCCCTGGGTGGAGCGGAAGGGACTGTCAGACTTTTACTGACTAAAAAACCACCCTGTTCCTTCCGTTGCCCTTTGCGTTCGGGGGCCACGGAATCCTGTTAAGACGTCCCGCGAATATTGACCCCTTAAGGGGATGAAACTTGAGTTCAAAGTTTGTATTCAATAACCGACATTTACGCGGACGAAGTTGCGGGCAGAAGCTAGTACAATATTTATAACTGTTATTACTTTCAATATTTGTAATCTAATTTAACTACCTATGTAAGAACAATTTCTAAATCTTCCATTTTTTGTCCGACAATAACGTTTATTTGTAATTTTATTATCGTTGGGCAAGTTCTGTTTTTATTGAATACCAACTTCTGCCCGTGACTTCGTCCGCATCAAAGTTATTACGTAACATAATAACACACCTGTAATCCTCGAAGGGTTAGGCAGAGGTGCACCCATTAGTACATCCACATTTCGCCAGTTATGTCAAGTCCCATGTAATAGGGGGCGAGCCTATTGCCATCAACCGGGCACGAATCCAGACTCCGAAGCTGCTACTGAGAAATTCCTGAAAACCCCAATAACACTTTGGCCGGCCTGGGAATCGAACTTAAGACCTCATGCTCAGTAGTCGCGCCTTGCGATCACTAGACCAAGAAGGCATACTGCCTTGATGCCCTGCCTTGTTCAAGATGTGTTTCGTAGAACCAATTGGCTTGCGGTAGTTAATTTTCAGCTCTCATCGCTTGCAATACGGTATTCTTTTATTTCTTACGAGTCATCTCTTCTCTCCACCTTAGTGGAAACCGACCCTTAATAATTTCTGTGCCCATAATTACTGCATACCGACGAATTCATCTTACATAAATGATCTCGAATCCAAGCTAGAAAAAATGGAACAAAGCTCAAGGTCCACATGTATTGAGATACGAAACGTCCCTGGTAATACATCCGAGTCCAAGGCCTCCCTGCTCAACACCATCATTGACGCTGGCAAACTCCTCCATGTCACCATTCACCCAAGAGACGTGAAGGACTTGTTTCGTATAAAAACTAAAGATCCTGCCAATAAACCTATCATTGTCGACTTCACCTCCGTCCTCCTCAAGGAAGAATTTTTACTAAAGTTTCGAAACCACAATAAAAACTCCTACAAACTGACTACGGAACACCTTAAGCTTACTGGCCCAGCGAAGCCAATTTATATCTCAGAAAATTTATCAGCAAAGAATAAGAGACTCTTCTTCATGGCTCGTGATGCTGCTAAAACGATTTCCAGTTCTGCTGGGTCTCGCACGGCAAGATATTTGTTCGGGAAAAAGTTGGAAAACCTCATTTTCAAGTAAAATCTGAAGCGGATCTTGCTTGCGTTGTTAAGTCAGCGTGACTGAATATTTTGTATGTTTTTTATCCAAATTTTGAACGTCAAAGGAACCAGAATTTATTGTATTTCCTGCATGAAAATCACCCAATTTGTTTTGTTAGCAAAAATATTATTGTCAAATGCTCACTTACCCTGTACTGTACCGTATTTTCACACAATCCACCCACACATTCACCCCTCACACGTATTCTCACCTCATCACTACACTCCGTATTTACCCAAACCTTCCAAGGGTTTCATGCATCAGATCTTAGTCCCTACACTTATTCTAAAAAAAAAAATTCGCTTAAAACTTCTTTCTTGCTTTTTTGGTGCTATCACCTTCCCAAACCAATTAGTTCGAATTACAGCTTTCCAGTGTTCATTCCCGTATTAATTTCTATTTTTTGTTCCTCGTTTGCTATAAAGATAAAAGATGGATGATTTATCTATGATAGGCAAGGAAGTCGAACATCTCTCAGTCTCAAACTGTTATATTTCCTCACCAGAAAATAGTTCAAGGTACCTAAATGAATATATGCATGACTTTAAAATATTACATACCAATATACGTAGCCTAAACTGTAATTTTGATAATCTCGTGTTATTCATGACTAGACTCTCGTACCTACCGGATGTTGTTATACTCTCAGAGTGCTGGCTGAGTAAATGTTCATCTATTCCTGCCCTAAACGGATATAACTCTCATATCTCGACCTTTACAAATCAAAACGACGGCGTACTTGCATACATTAGAGACTGCCATAATGCTACCATTGAAATTCCTACATTTAGCGATGCTAATTGCCTCATACTAAAATTCTCAGACAAAGCAGCTCTTGTCGCCTTATATCGTTCTCCGTCATGCAGGGACTTGTCGCAGTTCCTGTGCAGTCTTGACTTCATTCTTGGTACACTATCCCAGTATATTACTGTCGCAATCATCGGCGACATTAACATAAACATTGCTCCTGATAGCACTGACCCTAATGCTGACGAATATCTAAACCTTACAGCATCTCACGCTATGCTTTCTGCTCACACTTTCCCTACTAGACTTTCTAGCTGCCTAGATCATGTGATAATTCGCTGCCAAACCTCTGCCACTACATTAGTGCTAGATGCTCTCATAACGGACCATTCTCCTGTCGTTGTTTTTTGTAACTTAAATCTTCAAACAAAAATTAAACACAGTTACTCAAGGGTTAAGATTGATGTTCCTGGGGTTGTTGAATGTATCTCTAACACTGACTTTTCTTCAATTCTTAACTCAAATAACCCAAATGTAGCTGCTGAGTCGTTTGTTCTTATAATATCCGCAGCCATTAAGTCCCACTCTCACACTGCAATAACTCCAAGTAGACGACGCATTATTAAGCCTTGGATCACTCCAGGCCTTTTGAGGTGCTTACGGCATAGAGACAAATTATACCGCAAGTTTTTAAAATATCCAGAAGATGAAACCCACAAAATAGTACTCCATCGCTACCGTAACTTTTGTAATAATCTTCTGAAAACCGTTAAGCGGGAGTACGAGCGCGCTGAGTTTCAAAAAGCAAAAAACAACCCAAAAGCCACATGGTCTCTAATCAAACAGGTAGCAAATTTAAACCACAGCATAGCTCCTTCTTTAGAGCTTTTAAATTGCTGCGACAATCCCTCCCAATCTGTTGACATGGTGAATGGCTACTTCGCAAGTGTAGGTAAATTCTTAGCATCTAAAATCCACCAACCAGCAACTATTAACAATCTAACACCTAGGCAACACAACACTGACGGGACGTGTTCTCCCAAACCCTCCCCTTTACATTCAATGGTTCTTTACAGTGTCGATAGTCCTGAGCTACACAACATCATTCTCGGCTTAAAGGACAAGTGTGCTGTTGGTGTTGACGGTATCCCTACCTCAATTGTAAAAGCCACCAGACTCACTATCGTCCCGGTGCTTGTCTATGTCTTTAACCTCTGCCTATCATCAGGTATCTTTCCTGACGTATTCAAAACCGCGGTCGTCCACCCTATTTTCAAGTCTGGTGACAGAGACAGTGTATCTAATTATAGACCGATATCAGTACTTACCGCCTTATCTAAAATATTTGAAAAAGTGATTAATACTCGACTAACGAAATTTCTTACACAATTTAACATTCTAGCAGAAAATCAATTTGGCTTCAGAAGTACTAAATCTACTGAAGACGCCGTGCTAAAACTCTCAGATACGATTATTAATAATTTCGAAAATAAAAAAAAGACACTAGCTATATTTTTAGACTTATCCAAAGCCTTCGACACTGTCTCTGTCCCCCTACTCCTCTCAAAACTGGAGGACATTGGCATACGTGGTACTCCTCAGGACATCTTTAGGACTTACTTGACGGGCCGAGGACAGTACGTAAAAGTTGGAGAACATTTGAGCAGGAAAGAAGCAGTTGACCTTGGTGTGCCGCAGGGTAGTGTGCTTGGGCCGAGCCTCTTTCTTATTTATGTAAACGAGCTGTGTCAACTATCCCTCCCTAACTGCAAAATACTCGCTTACGCAGATGACACAGCTCTGATAATTCATGGCCACTCGTGGACTGAAGCCCGCGACAATGCTGAGCTCGTGCTAAGTACTGTCATGAACTGGCTAGCCACAAACCTGTTAACACTAAATGTCAGTAAAACCAAGTTCGTTTGTTTCTCCATAAATAAGTCAGGTCAACCGCAAACACCACTCTCACTTCACGCTCACACTTGCCCACAGCCTAGTCCAGATGTCACTTGTGTCTGCCCGCAACTGGAATGCACGCAGACTATCAAATACCTTGGTGTTGTAATTGATCGTCACCTTAAATGGCAACAACAAATTGGTGCAGTTGTGTCTCGCCTTAGGAAGCTCCTATTTGTTTTTAGAAAACTTAGAGCTGTAATGGACTTTGAAAGCTTAATGTCTGTCTATCTTGCACTTGCGCAGTCGCTACTTAGATACTGCTTGACGGCCTGGGGTGGGGCTCACAAAACGGCGATGTTGCGGATTGAAAAGGCGCAAAGAGCGGTTTTGAAGGTCCTTGCGAAGAAACCAATTCGTTTTCCTACCACCGCACTTTTCTCCCACTGCCAGGTTCTGACTGTCAGACAACTATTTATCTCCCAGACAGTGCTCCGTAAACACGCTCTACTCAAATACGATCCAGACATTAGTAGTAACAGACGTCGTTCTGATCGGATTTGTAATATAGAACCCCGTACAACTGTCGCTACTCGTCGTCACTTTAATTACATAAGCTCTAAAATATACAACAGAATAAATAAACACATCGATATCTATTCGGATACCAGGTACAAATGCAAGAAAAAGCTCGACACTTGGCTAAGATCTCTCACATACGATGCAACTGAAAAACTCGTGGAAGTCTAACAACCCTATAAACACTCACACTCCTACACTCACACTCTTTCACTCACACTCCTACACTCACACACAACATCATAACTCACCCTCACCCCCAACCTAACTTTCTTACTCACGGCACACATAACTTTCTTAATTTATAAGCTAACATATTTTTCTTTTTTTTTCTCTTTATTTTGTTTTACTCATACTTGTTTAAAATACTTGTGTTATGTATTAGCCTGGAACTGCTCATCCTCTCACCTGGAGTAGGGCGTTGGTTAGCTGCGCCACAGTTTTTAACTTTTGCAGCTACCATCGTTTTAAACTTTGTTCCTTACTATACTTGTTTTTGTTCCAAATAAACGATTATTATTATTATTATTATAATTACGAACCGAAACTCACCTCTAACTCGATCCAATCTGTTACCGTCTAAAAGCCTAGACCAATGAAGAAATCTACTTGAAATAATGTCTTCTGAAGGCCACACTTATCATCAATACACAAAATGGTGAAAAGTTATGACCTTCGAGTTTTACATAACAGTTTAGCAACCATCTTGATCGTTTTGACGTTGAAACTGCATCATTTCATCCAGCGGTCGGCAACCCGCGGTCCGCGTCTTACTTGTGGCCCGTGAATGCTTTGTAAAGTATAAAATCAATTACCTATTTAGGTACTCTGTAGTTTTCATTTCTAAATGATTTACAGTGGATATTTTTCTAGCTATAAAACCCAAACATATGAACATAATGTAAGTATTATTACGTGTACGAATTCAATTCGTATGTTAAAACATACGAAAAATACGAAAAATTAAAATTTTATAAAAAAAAAAAAAAAAAATTATAAAATTTTAATTTTTTTGATGTTAAATGACCAATTATACGTAGGTATGTTGGGCTTCTAGGGTTAATATCACAATTGCGGCCCGCCTTTAGTTTATATTATGGCCCTTACCTGCCAAAAGGTTGCCGACCCCTGATTTTAATGTAATACGTTTGGGATGATGAGTACGTTTGGTACTTGATATTAAAAAAAGAGAATAAAAGTGAAGCGCATAATTGGAGCTTATGTAATAGATACTAACGAGTTAAGTGACGTGTAAATTAGATGCTGTAAGTATGCAATCTATACTTCTGTACTAATATTATAAAGAGGTAAAGTTTGTGAGGTTGTGGGGGGTAATCTCAGGATTTACTGAACCGATTTTGAAAAGAAAAAACGCAAATTGGAATTGGTTTGGTCTCTAGAGCGCCACAGAGGAACAAACATAGCATACATTACATAGGCTAATAAATATATCCCACCATTGCGTCGCACAGTTGGGTAAAAATGTTTCAATTCTCCGAATGATCTTTTTTTTGCGTATATACAATATTCATAAAGTTCACAATGCAATATGCCCACTTTTTTTAACTCCCGACGCAAAAACGACGGGTGTTATAAGTTTGAAGTGTGTGTGTGTGACTGTCTGTGGCATCGTAGCTCCCAAACGGATGATTTTTCCCGATTTTTTTGTTTGAAAGTTGAATTAGTCGAGAGAGTTTTTTGCTGTGTTTGGTGAAAATCCGTCCAAGATGGCCGCCGTCGGGGTTTTTTTAATTTTTTTTTTCAATTCCACGTCGGTATGATTAAGCCTAAGTGTTTAATGCAATGTAACCTCCTTTAGATAGATAATAATATTTACAATGTGTGATGCTGTTCCGCATTCTGCAATACTTAATATACTTAACTAATAAGATAATGATAGTACTTTTGTGTGGAAATAAATGAAAGCTTTTGAACGTACTCATGTGATTAAATATCTATTAAGCTATTTCGACTTCTTATAAGTTGTATTTTTTGCTCTTCTGTTACCGAAATTAAATGTATATCTATGTTACGTTGTACAGTCACGATCAACAACAAAGTATACACTTAGCAACATTACGAAGCTATTTTCTTCGAATATATTGATTGAAATGTCTTGTTTTTAGGAATATAGTATTTTTTTAATACTACTATAAACACATACATACATAAACTCACGCCTTTTTCCCATAAGGGTAGGCAGAAACCACAGAACGCCACCTGCTACGAGCCTTACATACTCCTTTTGCCTCATCTACGTTAATACATCTCGTCATACAAGCACGCCGGTTACGAGTACTCCGCACCTGACCTTTCTGAAGAACCTCACCAATAAGGTCAATAAGATCTACTATGAAATGGGTCTTATATCAATGTTACAACCATTATTTCACAAGAAAATCGCTTTTAAATTTTGCTAAGTGTATACTTGTTTTTGCTCGTGACTGTACTTCGCTTTGGAGACGTTTTTGTACACTCTCTCGGTCGGAAAAATTGGGTGGTCTAGGGGTTAAGGCACGGCACGGGCCAATATGTACGTAGGTACTAATATGACTTTTTCTATTCCATATTTATTTTTTATCTTGGACGTCACTGACATCGGTGAAACGAAACATCTCGAGGAACCCTAGACTTATAGAATGAAGAAAGAAAAATGCGTTTATTGGCATTACATCAAAATTAATTAACTTAAAACTATGAAAACAGAGAACAATAATTATAATGCCAAAAGGGCCACAGCTCAGCGTAATGTCAGATGACAACACAAGGTGTATACCACCTGACGCTGATTTTCAGCTGCAACCCACGAGTGCCATACGCTAAAATAATAAACACAAAAGGTGTGTGTCCGTTTAGATAGCTATATAAAAATAAACGCTGTGACATAGTGTGAGTAGTGTATACTTATCTATATAATCTGCATTTCTAAAAGGCAACCGTTACAGGGCCCTTAGACAAAGTAACATCGCTTTGTAGCGAAACGATATCTAAATTCGTCATCGTCTCTGACTTGTCAATTCAGTGTTTCCACTTTAAAGATTTCCTTTCCCCACGCCTCAATTCAAATTCTCAGGGCTTATTTCCCCTCAAAAATTTTTCTGCTGTAGTTTTTACTTTTGGCCCTAGTGTAGTAACTAAAAAAAAAAAGGGGATGCCTACGTCATAGTAGCTTTCTATAAGCAATTTTTTCAATAGCCTACAGTATCCATGGAATCGTTATAATCTGCAAGGAGACTGATTCCTCCATCCCCTATTTTATCCCCTTGGGGGTAGAATTAATAATAATAAAATAAATAAATAAATGCCTACGTCATAACATCTACCTGCATGCCAAATTTTAGCCCGATCCGTCCGGTGGTTTGGGCTGTGCGTTGATAGATCACTATGTCAATCAGTCACCTTTGAGTTTATATATTTAGATTTTACGGATATAAATAAAAACTGATTAAATATTTCCATATTTGTTTTATTTCACAGTATCCATAATAAGAAAAAACAATATAAATTATAAGTATCAAAGAAACAAATACATAACTCAATTAGAGCCATAAGAAATGAGATACATCTCTAATTGTTTCATGACGTCATTCTTTGACTTTATTTCAAGTCCTTGGCGCTCTACCGCAATATTTTAAGCTAGGTTTTACCCATGATTTCCCCTTTTAATGTCTTCCCCTTATCCTCCCCCTATGGACCCTAATTTCCCCTCAAATGGGGAACTTACCCTCATTGTGAAAACACTGCTTGTCATGTCTTGCTTCATGTCCACGTGACTTAACGCGGCTTAATGTCAATCCCATACATTTTAGTCTTTTCTAACTTCGTTATCGTTTTGACATTGTTACTTTGTCTAAAGGCCCTGACTGATCAATCAACATACAGCTCAAACCACATAACGGATTGCGCTGTCTGGCACGCAGATGGTTGTTATGACGTAGGCATGCATTAAGAACGGACTGTCTAAAATGAACCCTCTAAGGGGATGAAGGATTCCGGCTGACGCAGGTCCTCACCGGACACGGTTGTTTCGGGAGGTTCCTGTGTCGGATTGCACGGGAGGAAACGCCCGGGTGTCACCACTGTGTGGACCGCCCGGAGGACACGGTGGAGCATACGGTGCAGGTCTGCCCAGCTTGGGCAGAGCATCGCCGTGTCCTCACGGAGGCGATAGGCGGCGGCGACCTCTCGCGCCCGGGCCTGGTTCAGGCCATGCTCCGGGGCGAGAGGGAATGGGATGTAGTCACCTCCTTCTGCGAAGCAGTAATGCTAGCGAAGGAGGAGGCGGGCCGCGTGAGGGAGAGAACAACACCCTCCACCTCACGCCCCAGCCGCCGCGGGAGACGCCCAGGGCGTCGGACGTCGCGAGGCGACATCCGGCCACCGTAGGCGCGGGCTTGCGGACGGCGAGTAATGGGTAGCTCGCCGTCCGATCAAGGACCATGCCCGGGTCGACGGCGCGTTCTGTTCGCGCGCGCCTCAAAGAGCTGTCAGCACAGGGACGGGGCCCCCCAACGGGGCCAAACGCCTGCCGGGGTTGCGGGACGTCTTAACAGGATACCGTGGCCCCGGAATGTAAAGGGCAACAGAAGGAACAGGGTGGTTTTTTAGTCAGTAAAAGTCTGACAGTCCCTTCCGCCCCGCCCAGGACGGAAGGACTCATTTGATGATTTTTACCACCTCAAAAAAAAAAAAAAAAGGGGATGAAGGATAAAGTCCAAAGTTTGTATAGAGATACAAGATGAATCTGAAATTGCTAACTCGCCTTGAATAAGCGTGGTGATCAATGCTCGTGCCTTCTCTGTATGAGAAGCGGCCTTTGCCCTGCAGTGGGACAGTAAGATGATGGTAATATTTGCATTTCAACACTATTTCACAGAACTTAACTATGACATTTGGGTATACGGTTGGTAGTACAACATAGCCGGTAGCCAATTGAACTCGCTATGTTTTATTTATTTAAACTTTATGCAACAAATAAGTACCTACAAAGGCGGACTTAATGCCTTTAGGCATTCTCTAACAGTCAACCAAAGGTGGTGAAGAGATAACATTGCAGGTGCAAATAATTGTGCTAGTGTGACACCACTAAATTAGAGATTAAAAACAATTCAAAATAATTGCGTAAATAAATTGCAATGTACATACATAATATCTTCCTAACATAAGTCCTAAAAATATGGTTATTTCAAAGGCAAAAAAGTTCAAAATAATTATAATTCTACATTTAGTACTTCACTAAGTATTATTGAGCAAAAATTTTTGCTGAGAAACGACTTTTTTTTGGCGTGAAATATCACTGATTTTCGCAAGTTATTGTGCTTATGTGTGCATACTTACTAAAGTACAGGGATCGTCGGAGTATTTCAAGTTTAGTAACTTGTTTCCGAATAAAACCTAGGTAAAAGTTGTAAGCAACTTTGACTATATAAATATATATACTTAATATGTAATACCTTGTAGGAACATTTTCTAAATATACTGGTTATCTAAATAAACTAACCTACAATCTATAATTATATTATGTTAATAAAAGCGGTAACTTTCAAAGCAGCCTACCATTCTCTCAGGCAATTAACTAAACAAAACTAAATCTATTCTAGAAAGCGAAAAGTCGATTTTTCGACACATTAATTTGATTGAGGTCCTGTAGGCCTAGTGCGGGCGATCCGACGTGAGAGTAGAGTCCGACATTTATGCAGACGAAGTCGCGGACAAAGGCTAGTTTAATATAGGGCTGCCATCACCTAAATTGCCGACGCCGAACAAAAACTCCAAAAACCCCGGACATTTGGGTGAAATTGAGTTTTTTTCCGGGCATATACCAAAAAAAATATTTTTTACAATAATTAAAGTTTTTTATAACTAAGATTTGTTTTGATTTCAATTAATCGGGAAAAAAAATCCCCCGACCGATCGAAACTGTCCGGGTTCCCGGACAGTTTATGACAACCCCTCCCAGACGACCCCCGGACGCCCTCTAAACTAGGACAAATCCGGGGAAACCCGGACGGATGGCAGCCCTAGTTTAGGTAATATAACTCAAACACGGAACAAGATATTCTAATATGACTGCTTATAGTATTTTGGTTTATTTCATACGACAAGCACATTTACAATAATATGAATAAAGCCTTCACATTCAATAAATGGTATGTGGGAAACGAAATAATTAAAAAAAATCGTCATGTTAACTCCGCGCGCTTGTGCTAGGCTTTCTGTTTTGAAAGGCAAATATGTTTTTATGGGTACCTACCTACAATAAATCTTATACATAACTTTGATTAGGTATGTGAAGACACGATCGTAGTCAAACTCATTTGAGTTTAGTTTGATTTATTTCAACTAGACCATTAAAAGGCACTTTTGGATGTCATAAACAAGAAAAGAAAGAGTTGAATCTAGTTGTCCCTCCCAAAGGTTTTATAAAATACATATTTGCTCTTTTAATAATAATAATAATAATTTCCCTGTTTCCGCCTCCGGTGGGCTACTATTTTTTTATATTTTTAAATGTTTGTATTTTTATATTAATATTTAAAAATGTAATTTATATGTATGTACAATAAATAAATGGAATAATAATAATAATAATAGTTGTTTATTTCAGGCATTGGCACCCATAGAATTACATAAAATGTTAAAGTGTTATAAAAATTTTACTTACAAGCTAAAAAATAAAATATTAGAAAAATTAAAAAGAAGATAAAACCATTCAAAATTTTACGCACTAAGGGAATCAAAACAAATTCACCACGATATGCAGGAACATCTATTTTAACTCCCTCAGCAAATGGACGGATTCAAACACAGCCTTAACAAGTTTATTGTTACTTGCACCCACTCGAGTACAGAACGATTTTAAAATAAATGTTTCACAACATTAATTGTATAACGAACCCAGCGAACTTCGTACCGCCATTTTTTTTTTAATTTTCTTTCATAAGAACCTTCTCCTTAAAATAACAAACACAACAAAAAAAGAATTAGTGAAATCGGTCCAGCCGTTCACGCGTGATGCCGTGACCAAGGGAAATAGGGATTCATTTTTTTATAGTAAACATATACAGATTACACGTGAATGTGATGTACCTTGAAAAAAACCTTCTTTGATAGAATATATCCAAAGTATAAACTAAGAATTAATAGCATATCACTGCTGGTATTTCATCTCTACGTTTGTAAGGCTAACCCGATCGAGGCGGCAAAACTAAGTGCATTTGCACTAAGTCCAACATACTCTCAAGAATTTTTGCATAATTTTTCGACTAATATGTGATATTATACAATTAAAACAATATCAAATATACAGGGTGTTTAGTGCATCGTTTGCCAAATCGAATTTGCTCAGAGCAGAAGTCATTTGCTATCTCTTCACGCCTAACAACTCATTCTTGGTCGCACCGGTTTTTTTTATAACAATTTTTTTAATTTTAATTTTGAAAAATCCAATCCATTTAAGTTTAACTAAAAAAAAAGTTATTTGTATAGTCTTCCAATTTCATTTTATTTTTAGGTGTACTGTTGTGTGTTTTTGTGTTGAATTCATAATTATTTAACGTTAACTTTCATTTTTAATAACTCGTAAAGTTTTCGTAATAAAAAAACCGGTTCAAGCTCATCAATTATATGGTGTTAGTGTGGCGAAAGGGTGGCGAATATTATTTTTGCATCGGGCCCTGCTTAGCCATATTATGTTCTAAGTGTCAACCATAAAAATTGTCACCATACTTTTAATAACCCCCGTTTTACACAAGCACACGCATAAGATTTAGGTCAGTCCGCTCTTTACACACGCTCTGCTTTCACACGGCCACCTTATCATCACGCCACCTACATATGGTACCAGCTAGGCATTGTACTGCTATTATCGTGCACACCCATCCTTCTGTCGTTCCCATGGGTATCTACCATCGATCCTTCTTTGTGGTTTAACGAGTTTGTTTAATTATACTGGAAAAGATTGTGAATTACTTTTGTTTTTTTTTTCCTAGGTTTTCCACTTTTGTAATTGTTAATTGTGGTTGCCGTTGTACTAGTAACCGGCGTGCTTGTATGACGAGATGTATGAACGTAGATGAGGCGAAAGGAGTATGTGAGGATCGTAGCAGGTGGCGTTCTGTGGTTTCTGCCTACCCGCATGGGAAAAAAGGCGTGAGTTTATGTATGTATGTTGCTGTTGGTGCTGTTCTAAAGTCTTGTATTTATTGAAAAAGACACTTCAAAACCGGCTAAGCATTAGCGCAAACTGAGTAGCAATATGCTACAGTTGTTTCACATTCATTAATTGATAATGAACTACAATGCAATAGTGTTAGAGTTGAAAGTAGTGTGTAAGAAATAAATGCATAATAATCTTGCACACAATTACGCAATTTTTTATCTTAAAACCTATTGTTTTTAGTTTATTGTTAATTACGTTATAGACCATAATATGTTGCCAAAAGATTTTTGGAGAAAATAGAGTCGCTACTGAATTTTACAACTGAAAAGCTATGTTTAATTTTATTGCATTCTGAGGCAATTTAACCTTGAATAACGGTCTCGTCACCAGATCAAAGCATTTGAATCCATCTAGCCTTAACTAATAAACTGAGACATAATTAATTATGTACTTATTGTTGCGCGAACGTTTTGTTAAAACGATCATACATTTCCAATTTTTTAAATATTGTTACAAAATTTCTCAAAAATCGATCGAGCCGTTTCGGAGGAGTGCAGCCATAAACACCTTGACACGACAGTTTTATATTTAGGTATAGATTATTAGCTTCTGCCCGCGATTTTGTCCGCGTAAATGTCGGTTATTGGCGATCTAATCTTGTTTCTCCATACAAACTTTGCCCCCCTTTTTCACCCCCTAAGGGGCAGAATTTCGGAAAATCCTTTCTTATCGGATGCCTACGTTATACAAAGAACACATCCTCCAAGTTTCAGGTGTCTACAATCAGCGGTTTAGGCTGTGCATTAATCAGTCAGTCAATCAGTGAGTCAGTCATTCAATCAGGACAAAGCATTTTATATGTATAGATAAACAATCGACACCACAAAATATGTATAAGTAGGTATATAAATATCACACAAATAATGATTTTGACATCTTAGAAATTATTAAATTTCTCTCTTGATGATTTTTTGCGTCTAAGCTAATCTACATAGATTAATAAATAATACTTTCCATAGATCAGCCTGCGTATCACTACATAGTATAAAACAAAGTCGCTTTCCCTGTCTGTCTGTCCCTATATATGCTTAGATCTTTAAAACTACGCAACGGATTTTGATGCGGTTTTTTTTAATAGATAGAGTGATTTACGAGGAAGGTTTATATGTATAATACATGCATAATATAGTAGAGAAACACTGATAATTTTAGAGGTTTCTAATGTGATGTCGTAAATAAACACATTTTTTTGCGCTTACATTGTAAACGCTGGCTGAATCCTTCGAGATAGA
This sequence comes from Hoplodrina blanda, assembly GCA_949316365.1. Taxonomy (NCBI): domain Eukaryota; kingdom Metazoa; phylum Arthropoda; class Insecta; order Lepidoptera; family Noctuidae; genus Hoplodrina; species Hoplodrina blanda. Next base: position 16,424,787 of record OX438581.1, read on the forward strand.
TCAAAATAATGTACTACAGTATTGTACACCTTAAAAAGGTCTACAAAAAAGTCCTGACGGTATATGTCTATCTCTTAGGGATAACCCACAATAATCATTTTTTATCCATAACTTTTTACGAAAAATAACGGCTTATTTAAGAAGCAATTTTAGGCAATACAGCATTAATCCTTATCCAATTAAGTGCCTTAAAAACATTGTGCATTTCATATAGATTATTATGGCCCTTACAGCATGCAATTTTAATGAATATTTTTGAAGATATTACAGATTTAAAATGCAGGTACATAGCGTCTGCGGCGGCGGCGCTTGCCTAAAAGCTGTGAACGTTGTACCTATATATAGAAATTTTATAGAATATTTAGTATCAGCATTGCACCCGTGCGAAGCCGGGGCGGGTCGCTAGTACCTAATAAAATTAATTATTCATTAATTTTCTCTAGAGACATACGTAATGAACTATTATGATGGGTGTGTAAATATATTGATAGCAATCAACCTGGGGGACAGTGCTGCTAACTTTTAGGAACGATCTCAATCTGATCTCAGTTTGAATCTGTCAAAAATGCCTATAATTAACCTACAGTTTAACACAACTGTTTGGTAGATTTGAATTTTGTAGAATTGGTAAAATACCAGCCTATTATTGTCCCATAGCAGGGCAAAAGCCTCCAAATCTTCTCATAAAGAGAAGACACGAGCATTGATCACCACGCTTGCTCAAAGTGGATTGGCAATTGCAGACATTTCTCCACAATTAGCTCAGCTTTCCTCACGATGTTTTCCTTCACCAATGTCAGTGATGTCCAAGAAAAACTTAGTAACAGCAAAATTGAAGAAGTCACATTGGTGCATGCCCGGAATCGAACCCAACAACCTCATGCTTGAGACGCTGTTGCCTTAACCTTTGGGTCATCACAACATACCTATAAATACCTAAAATAATTGTAATAAAAAGACTTAAGGATAATTGAGAATTAACCTATACGCAAGCAACATTGGCGTACTTACCTATAAAACCTCTAATCCCTTTCCTGTGTTACACAACAATTTCTTCAATTTTTTATTCCCATATTAACAATAGCAGTTGAACAAAACTCCACTGCTTATAATTGAACTAAAAACCGTAAGCTTCCGCCACGGATCTGCTGGTACGATTGCGTACAATAGCGCGATGATATCTCCCATTATTCAACAATGCGCGGACTGTTCACAGAGCTAATGCGATCATATCGTCGCAATACAGCCGTTGTTTATAGAAAAGTGTTAAGACAATAATATAGCGACTGGTTTTACTTTTATAGGGACCTATTGAAATTTGGAGCTAGTGTACTCTGGATGGATTTTATAAAGCGTAGTACAATACCCATAAATATGACGTAATTTTATTTCAAAGATGATTAATTTAACACTCACACTAACAATATTGTCAGAATTAATGATACCTTTATTTACTAGAACATAAGATACAATTTCATTTAAAAAAAATATACCGCACTCTAGGAATGTCTCTGTACCGTGGGTGCGTCTACAAACATAATAAACTCACATTAACTAACAACTAGAACCAGAATAGCCATCTATAGGCCATACAAATATTTGATTCGTGCCTATCGCTACGCTTGACGGTGTCGTCAATTGGTCGGTAGTTTCAGTGGTTAGCTGTTAATTCTCTATCTATCAAGTCCAGGTGTTTCCAAAATGGGGGGCGCACCACCCAAGGAGCAGACACTGCTAGTCTCTGCACCCATACTCAGGCTTACAAGTTACACATTTAAATACTTTTGCAATTAAAAACTTTAATGTTTTTTTTCTAATAAGTGTAAACTTTTTATTTAATCTATATTTTTTAGAGTATGTTAGCACCATCATAACTTAACGTAAGTTTAATAATATTACAAACTTAGGTAGTTTGTTGGTAAGATAACATGCACCTGCATCTAGCATGCAAGATTTATATGTTATCTTTGATAGTACCTAACCTAAAATTATTATTACCTGGACAGGGGGGCGCGGATATTTTGTCTTTGTAGAAATTAGGAAACCCTTGTTCTCTGTTCCTTGTTCTCTTTTCCCAGCGTTACAGCACTACGCAAGCTGGTCATCAATTAACGCGCTTGCATCGCAATCTAATTGCATGTCTTTGTTGTCAGCGCCCACATTACGTTGTGTTACGATATACTACGTAACCGGGACTGATACGCTACGGATTGACACCGTGTTACGTTGTAGAAAAGCTGTTGAGAAGGTCCAATCTAGGTAATACTTGAAGTTGACACCCTTATTTAGAGTATTACTCTCATCTTCATTCTCAAATTCACACAATACCATTCTTCCGACCGAATTTCGTTCACAGAGGTCAATCTTGATGGACCTGTCTTCCCGCGAGAAATTCTTAATGGAAAACTTAATAACACTTTGCCCGACTTGGGAATCGAATCCAGGAGTAAGGGCTTAGCAGTAGCACTTGGGCAGTAGGGCAGTCAGATCTATACAAAATGTTTTTTCACGAAATGATTTAATACATCATCACTTGATTCACTTGTGAGACAAAACAGTCATCCATGTGTGACTTCCATACTTGATCTGTGGACCTTCTGTCCTTACCTCCTTCCTGCTGCCAGTAAGTTCCACTCGGCTGCGTGAACTGAAGCTTATGGGATTTGCCTTTCACCGATACGAATCAATGTGGCGTAAGTGTAACTAGAGGACAGTCTCCACGGGAGACTGGGTACGGCGACCTGTTTGCTTTCGGAATCCTCGACCCGCTTGCCCCGGCCATTTTACATGAGAAATAGATCCATTCGGGCAGGGGTATCCAAACTGTGAACGACGCTTTGGGGCATCGTAGAGCTATCCTAAGAGCGTCGCGCGACAGTACGCAAATATCGCCGGCACGTAACCTCCTTGTTGATTGTAGTAGGTACAATCATTATACTTTTATATTTATCTTCAGATAAATAGTCGCTGACCACTTTCTTTCTTCGATGTATTTCTTAGCGCGAAGGTAGCAAATATTTCATTATAGGTATTAAACAGTGCACATGGTCTCATGTACATGTCTCGTTTGATACAGCTCTCCTGATGGTGACTAATAATTAAGACATATAACATCACGCCTGTAATCCCCGAAGAGTTAGGCAGAGGAAAAAATTAAGACATAATCTTTAGAATTTTTATTATTAAAAATATAAATGTATAGATAATTACAGTAGCGCATACATTACGCATACATACATTCAGACTATGTATGTTACCTATATTCACAAATATCTTCGTAAAGGGAGTTGTAGTATAAAACAGTTTAGAAACCCCTGCATTAGGCAATCGTTTGGTAAGGCTACTGTTGGCTGAAAAGGCCACTTGTATCGTCTGTGTTACAATTATTAAAGAGGTGTTTAAGAGCTTCGAGTTATGTGCAATTACAACACTGAATAAATCGCCTCTTAAGGGTCTATCTCTTGAGAAATGTTTGTAGATTCAGAGAATGGTTTAGTAATAACCTATGCTTAGCATTACCTATTAAAATACCATTTATAAGATATGGTTTTGTATTCTCAGTACACTCAATTACATATTGAGAGGATGAGTGAAAGACGATTAACAAAGGGTATTTATATGGCAGAGGTGAGTGGCAACGCAGGGAGGGGTCGCCCTAGGAAGACCTACACTGACCTTATTGGTGAGGTTCTTCAGAAAGGTCAGGTGCGGAATACTCGTAACCGGCGTGCTTGTATGACGAGATGTATGAACGTAGATGAGGCGAAAGGAGTACCTATGTAAGGATCGTAGCAGGTGGCGTTCTGTAGTTTCTGCCTACTCCCATGGGAAAAAGGCGTGAGTTTATGTATGTATATGTATGTCAATTACATATGAAAGTTAGATGTTCTTCCTATCATTACGATATTTTTTTGTTCTGGGACTGGGAACCTCCTGGTTAATAAAAGATCAAAGTTCCAACTTATTTTGACATTTTTTTTTATATAAACATGCAACTAGCTTAAATTCTTCCCGCGACTTCGTCTGCATCAAAGTTGTTTCTCTATACAAACTTTTATCCCCGTTTTATCCCCTTATGGGGTGAATTTTGGAAAATCCTTTCTTATCGGATGCCTACGTCATACAAAGAACACAACCTCCAAGTTTCAGGTCTCTACGATCAGCGGTTTAGGTTGTGCGTTCCGTCAGTCCCCCATTCAGGACAAAGTATATATGTATAGATTTTGAATATTTTAACTAATCTTTAAATACTTCCATAGCCATGAATCAATGTTATTTAGTTTGATAGTCAGTATAGGTAGTTACAATACAATATATTCCTAGGAAATTATCCTATAAAAAAAACCATTACTTACAGCATAAATATCGCCTTTATATTCTTATCAAAATAAAACACAAAACTGCTTGGAAGAACTTTAATCATGACGATTCAATAAGAACGAATATGTTTCACAGATAGATAGATACACATCTTGTACATAAATGTTACTGTTACATACACATAAGTAGGTAAAACAACCATTATCTAGTTTCTAACATCTTCATTGAGATCACAAACACACTAACACTGTGTTATGGCGGGTTCAGAGGTCGCGACTCTTCGGCAACTGAAAGTTGGTTGGTTGGTCAACAATTTGTTGCCGGTTTAACAAAGCAGGTGATGTACTGTTGTGTGATTATGGGTTATTGGCTTATTTTACAGCTGTCAAGTGATAATCATTTTAGTACTATTATGAATGCGAAAATTTGGAGGGATGGATTTTTGTGACTCAATCATGCCAAAACGGCTGAACAGATCTTGACAAAGTTTGGCAAAGAGATAGATTATAGTCTGCAATGGCATATAAGTATCATAAATCATTTATTAATTTGCAAACATGGTTAAAAAATATACATTGATGTTTTGTTTTAAATGAATAATAAAATAGTAAGCACATAGGCTAATCCCGAAAAAATTTACGGTTCCCGAGCCACAGTGTTTCAGGATTGCTTGGGAGCGGACATGTTTTAACTAATAGCATATATCGATGTAGTAAGACCTAATAACAAAAACTGCAAAAGAAACCCTATGTCAATTATTCTTAGTTTTCGAGAAAAAAAATGCTAAAGTTGCTAGTTCAGAGCATGTGTCAAATAGTAAAAATGTATTTTTTTCTTGAAGAGTCAAAACTAAAAGTAATATTTAATAACCTCGTTTTAACACATAAAATGATATGTTATTTAAGCTTTACAACAGCTATGAAATGTAAGTAATTACGAAGATATTAGCAAAAAATCGAATTTTCGTTTTTATTTTTTATTATGTTAATGACATCATTTCCGCAACAAATTTTCTCCTAAAGGGTAAGTTGACCTTTTGTTCTTACTGTATAAAAAAAATCAGCCATATAACCCGCAGAATTAAGAAGTTATTAAAAATTTAAGAAAAGACTCAGCGCCTATATTTTTAGAAATAGCAAAAGTACTGTGTGATTTAAAATTTGTTTGCTATTAAAAGTAAGACAGGCGTACAATTTAACTTAGACGATCAAACAAATAAGATTATACCTAATCTTATCTTATTAAACCTAATGATCGATCATTAGCTAAAATTCTCATTTATTCTATTTTAAAGATTAGGTATAATCATATTTTATTTGTTTGATCGTCTAAGTTAAATTGTACGCCTGTCTTACTTTTAATTTTAAACAAATTTTAAATCACACAGTACTTTTGCTATTTCTAAAAATATAGGCGCTGAGTGTTTTCTTAAATTTTTAATAACTTCTTAATTCTGCGGGTTATATGGCTGATTTTTTTTATACAGCAAGAACAAAAGGTCAACTTACCCTTTAGGAGAAAATTTGTTGCGGAAATGATGTCATTAACATAATAAAAAATAAAAACGAAAATTCGATTTTTTGCTAATATCTTCGTAATTACTTACATTTCATAGGTGTTGTAAAGCTTAAATAACATTTCATTTTATGTGTTAAAATGAGGTTATTAAATGTTACTTTTAGTTTTGACTCTTCAAGAAAAAAATACATTTTTACTATTTGACACATACTCTGAACTAGCAACTTTAGCATTTTTTTTCTCGAAAACTAAGAATATTTGACATAGGGTTTCTTTTGCAGTTTTTGTTATTAGGTCTTACTACATCGATATATGCTATTAGTTAAAACATGTCCGCTCCCAAGCAATCCTGAAACACTGTGCGAGCGATGATGGAGGCCTTTTCCCAACAATGGGAAAAGGGCTATAAAGGGTTATAAGCTAGAAAAAATAATATGCATAATGTATTTTGCTGTGTAAGCATTATTGGCTTGTACATCCTCTGTGTAATTTTATGCAACTTAATGAAAAAAATCGCTTATCTGAACCAACCATAATTCTATACATTTAATAAATACTTAAGTCAATTCACAGTTTGGCTTCGCCTAATCCTATAACTAATACGATAAGAATATATACACAATCTTAGACCATTTCCTAGGATTAACAAATTTATTTTCTAGACTAAAATGAACTATTCGTCAATTAACTTAAGGTCTAAATCTAAATAACATTATGCAAAACGAACGAGAAATAAGATTAAGTCGCTAACTTAGTAAACTTCATTCTTTAAATCACATTTTAAACTTGTTATGAATACAAGGAATGAGATCGTCACATAATGCATAAACAAATAATTATGAAACTATAACTAAATTGCTTAATTGAGTCCTCGTCTGCTGTCAATATTCACCGTGAACCACTGTGACGTCATATATCTTAAGAACTGTCTAGTGCACATTTCGCCTCTTGTGTATCACGCTACGAGCGTCCGCCGCCCGCACCTCTCCCGGTCCCCGTTATCTCCCTACCCCCGCGACCCTGTACTCTCAGTCGAGGACTCAATTTTCTTTGGCTATCGATAAATAATTTCAGAAACATAAATACAATTCAATCAGTTATCTTAGAGCATCTTTGACTATTATAATGAACACGCATAATATTATTATGGAAAAAACATCGAGATATGGGATATCATATTAAACTCTAAGTATCTTCAGATATGGTCTAACGTAGGCGACCGTTGTAAAACGTGAAACAGCTTTCACGCGGCGTTCACTTGAAATATTATCCTTAGTATGATGAAAATCATGAAAGTTGATAAATAAAATGTATTCTACACATCAAAACAACAAATTCGATGTCCGAAAACTACTTAAAAAATCTAGTTTACAAGACATACAGATATTTATTATCAAAAAGCTATTGAACCGAAAGCATTGGTCCGTTCATATAATCTATGAAATTAAATAAATAATCACGACTAGAAACATTGTTAATTATTACACTAACGTACAGTAATATGTGCCTTATGTATGACAGTAAAACAATTTAGGCAACACTTATATATATTCAAGCTTTCTCAATAATACAGGCAAGCGTAGAGAATGATAATTAAATTTAGGTACATCTATCAATAAATAGACATAAATATTTGGGAAACTAATTAATAATTAACTAAAGGCCTTAATATCGGCCGTTTTCACATCAAATATTCATTATTATCATGCCTTATTAGCTAAAAAACTCGAAATGCAAACGAGTATTTAATACTTCTATTATATCCAATTCAACTACAAGAAATTAAAATGTTCGAACTATTTTTAAAAGTCAATTTTGATCAGTATTTTTTTTAGTTACTTAAACGCGTATAATATCACATTTTTATTTAAACAACATATGTACTATAATGCCGTAGCAAAGAGCTAGTAATATGTATAACTGGTGTAAAAACACGGTTAACATAGCCGAAAATCACATATTTTACAAGCTTTTTATTTAGCTTGCACTGTTCGTATGTATGTAAGTTGTCCTTTCAAATTTTGCAAACCATTTTTCGACCATTTGTTGGTATTCGATTAAAGTGAAATTTTGCATACACCTTTAGTTCTGGTGACAATACAATGTCCAATACACAATATTGTAATAATTTCAATATGGCCGCTGCTCCAAGATGGCGGATTACATATTTTTCCTCAATCCCCTTGATATGGGTATCAAATGAAAGGGCTTGAAGAGTAGAAAACAATAAAGTTAGTAGCATGATAATAGCTTGTTTTTAAAAAGTTTTGTTTTTTTATTTTTTTTTTCATCATTTTAGCCCCTTTTTCGTTAGGCAAGTTGATTCAGTTCGCTGTCAAAATATGCCTATCCGTTAACCAAGTTTAATAAGTCTCTGCTGTCTGCTTCTCGGGGTCGAATTAGTTGTGTGACAGATGTCAAAAACGTCAGTTGGTACCCAGCAATTTTTTTTGCTGAAAGTTACTTAGTTTGATGGACATTAATTAACGGGTATGTGAAGTATTTTTTTACACCCATATAATAAAAGATGAACAGTCAGCTACACGATAATAATTCAAAACAACTTAACTACTTGACTAACAACACTTTGGTTATTTAAAGCTTAGATCTTACTAATAATGAATTTACAAAAATCTACAACATCACAATAACTAGAACATTTATCGCTAAGTACCCGATTTTGACTATAATCCTATACAATTAACTATTTGACTAGATGTCTGGCCGTATTATCATTAAACATTGCTTTGGAAATCAATCTTTGACTTTGACTTTCACTTTGACTTTGAACCTAACACGAAAAATGGTAACTATATCAATCATAGTGTCCCTGCAACTCATATAAAATTTTTAACTGGTTCCATATTTTTTTTTTTATTAATCTACCAACAGTATTATGTTCTACATTATGGATTGCAATAAAGATTTGAGATTTAGTAAAATTCTCTTTAAATATCATTTAAAAGTTCGTTATTTTCAATTGTAGCGCGTTCTTATTTCAAATTACAAAATGGCGTCATTTGTTTTGCGATAATACGACCAAAATTAAAATACATTCGAAGAATTTGAAGTTCGAAGACTTTTACTACGGCTTCGAACTTATTGGTATAATGATAAATGGGATTAGTACGACCAGAGGCTTATGTCATTCAGATAATGAGACTAAATCGTGATAGTTGTTAAGTGTTATATAAAACACATTTATAGCTAAATGCGGTTGAATGATTTTATTTCGCAATTCTACAAAGTGCAGTTTTGTGTCCTCGACAAATTTAGGAAGTCATAAAAGACTTAGGTAGGTATAAATCAAATCAAATTACGACACCTGGTCAGTAATTAACAAATACTTGTTTCTTTATTTGTATGACAGTATTTCAGAATACGCCTCTTTCAAAGAGTAGAATATACGACTATATCACTGTGTGCGTGCGGGGTCATCGCCCCGCGTGCCTAAACCCAGCAGCAAGATGGCGACTTCGAATTCGAAATTCAAATACAAAAAGAAAATATTCGTGTCGTGAACCTCCTTGAATTTGACGAAGATTCAAAACGCCATTTTGTAAAATGCCGTCTAATTCCATTTACCGTTATTAAGTATATTCTGTAAACGCAGTCATTTCGTGCACAGAATTGGATCATTATTTTTATTTATAAGTCATTCTGTGATATGAGAACGTATACCAACTTGTACTATGTTGACACAACACTGAACAGTGACACTACAAAGATATTTTATTCAATACACAAAATGGCATTCCTGAAATTTCTACGTTTTCCAAAATATTGAACGAACAATGATATTTGTAGATATGATTATTAGATATACGTCCATTTCTCGTACTATAAATTCCTTTTATTGTGGCCTCGATTTAAGAAAAGAAAATGTTTAGATAATAAATTGCAGTAGGAATACTTCAGCAAATATGTATATTGAAATTCTGATCTTTGGCACTTCAAACAATACTGATATGTATTGTTTATAACAGGACGCATGCTCAAACAACAATAATATTTAAATCTATAATACAAATATATTAAACTAAAAAGATTTTTGTTTACGCGCTTTATAATCTCTGGAACTAACTGTTTATGAAAAGCAGATTCATGGGGAATAGTCTCTGCTATTCTTATAGCCTATGCTATACAACATCACGCTGCGAGCCACAGGAGTAGAGCAGTAATCAAAAAAGTAACTAAACACGGGTGAAACAAATCATACGTTAGAAGTAGCTAGGAAAAAATTTCGTTCAAAAGTTTCATCGACATTATAAGTTGTCTATTTATTTTAAGAACCATGCCCAAATTCAAATCTAGATTACCAAGTTCGCTAAAATTTCGTTTCTAATTCGGTAATACATTCAGAGACGTAGATAAGTTTTGTAATGTAATTATTTCATACTAGCGATACCGCCCCGGCATCTCACGAGTGCAATGTCGATACATAAACCTTCATCTTGAATCACTCTATCTATAATAAATGAAAGCCACATTAAAATCTGTTGCGTAGTTTTAAAGATATTAGCGTACATACGGTCTAATAGCTTCAGCCGATTGTTAATCAATTTTACTGATTTAACGAAAACCAGGTCAGTTGTCTTTTGTGTCTGAAATCCAATCCTACAATAAGTAATGGCTTTTCAAAGTTTCGCCAACACAAGTAAAAATAGTCTTTGTCACCCAAATGACCATTTTAGTACACAGCCTAAAAAAGACAACATTGCCAAAAAGCTTAGAGTATTAGGAACGGTTATGAAACAACACAGTTGAGTTAATCACCATTAATGGCTATAATATTGCCGATATGGCTGTATGACCCAAAGCCATCTTTTATGTGGGTTACATACTGTTTCATAACTAACTACTACTTCTGTTATTACTAGTACTTCTGTTATATATGAGTTTATGTACTTGTGTACGTTTAAACTTATCTATATATTTGTTTTTTTGCACCTGCTTTGTTATCTCTTCATCACCTTTGGTTGACTGGTAGAGAATGCCTTAGGCATTAAGTCCGCCTTTGTACGCTTTTGTTGCATTAAGTTTAAATAAATAATAAATAAATAAGGCAATTAACACAGGGCACCGCGCACCGCCGCGGAGGGCGGTGGCGGTAAAGCGGATTGCACCGCTCGACCGCGCGCTCGGGCAGTGTACCTACGTCTGTTAGGCATCAACTGATTTCTTATAGGCCAATGCGACATAAGATCCGCTCCACCGCTAACCGCGGCGGTGCGCGGTGCCGTGTGTTAATCGCCTAAGTAACTACTCCGTTGGTCTTGTGGTAAACGTGTGGGGTCCTGGATTCGATTTCCAGGTAGGGCAAAAAGTATTAATGGGTTTTTTCTTTAGGAATCTTTCAGTAGAAGCCCAGAGTTTTGAAGTTGGTTATGTAACACCCCCGTGCTTCGAAAAGCACGTAAACGTAAAGGGCAACAGAAGAAACAGGGTGGTTTTTTAGTCAGTAAAAGTCTTACAGTCCGTTCCGCCCCACCAAGGGCGGAAGGACTCACTTGATGATTTTTACCACAAAAAAAAAAACCGTGGGTCCTACGCCTATCTCTTACCGCGGCTGTATCGGATTGCCGTCTCACCGGTCTATGGGAGTGAGGGAAGACTGCACCTGTGTTTGAGCACACACTAAACTTGTGCACTATAATATTTTTATCCGTAAGGTTCTCAGCAAAACTATACAGACCAATTTATCATTTACTAAAGTAAAACAAGTTACTGAACGTAGTACTTGCCGAGCCAGTTTTATAATTTTACCAAAAATGAGAACTAAGTTTGGCAAAAAACAATTGACATTTGAAGGAGCACAGTTGAACAACAAAATACCCGCTTGTATCAAAAGCTTACACTCATTCAATGTATTCAAGACACAGTTAGCTAAATATCTAGATATCTAGATATACAGCGAAAAAATATCTAGATATACAGCGAATAATACCCTTCTCAAAAACTGAATGTATTGGATGACTGCCATGTACCGTGAACAATGTTTAATGCAGTTACGAACTTATTATTAATATTAGCATAAGGTCCTCTGTTCTCATGTAAGTGACTTTGTGTCTTTTTTGAGAATAAATATCTTTAAACCTAATATCTCCTGCATACAGTTTGGCTAATCTCCATTGAGATTGACCGAAATCGGTCTGCAGAATATTACTCTGTTTTGATAGTAATGGGTTGTTGCTTCACGGTTGCTATTGCTACTTGGTTGCTTAAACGAAGATTGGTTATTTATTGCCATGATCTCGGTAAGGTTAAGTACCCTATCTGTTAGTCGACTGATATTTGATGGATGGGCTAATATTTAGTATTTCATGTAGTACTAATAATTGATGTTATACTAACTGACTCGGTCATGAGTAGCTGTGGCTTTTTGCAATTAAAAAAATATTGAGGTCAGTAATCGAGATAAAAACTATCCTATCATTTAAGTATGACCAAATTATAGAAAGTAAGTTAAATTTCATTAAAAAAGGTTAAGTAATTCCGATGTTTATACCGGACAAACATCGTGACGCGTTGTTTTTTCATATGTATTTATTAGGCATTTATGGTATAACAAGCAGAACATACTAAGTGCTTTTCTCACGTGCAAGTTTGCTAAATAGTTCCTTTAATACGTAAACCATCATAATATTACATAAGTCGATACCACATTCTTAAGAAATAAACTACATTAGCAATATTAAGACTATTATTTTTTAAGTATTTAAAAAAAAATATGACAGCTTCAAGGTCTTTTTATTAAAATGGCGAAAGTTAATTGGAAAACAAACGGCGATAATCCAATTAGTGATAGCACAAAAAGTGGAGCCAATCAAATCGTTGCATTTGCATAGCTCTCAAACTCTATTGGTCAAGGACACGTTGAAACTTCTCTTTAATCAGAAACTAATGCATATTTTGCCGACAAGAAATTCATTTTTCGAATCTTTTCAATTGTTTTTATTTTTATTTTGGGTTTTTTTCCATTTAGGGTAGCTGGGTATGGTACCGGGTATTTCGTGGACAAGATTTTTATGAATAATTTTTCAAAATCTGCAGGAAATATTGGAAATTAGCACCCGTGTTTGGAAAAACAATCAGAAAAGTCGTAAATTTGCACCCGCGCGAAACCGGGGCGTTTCGCTAGTAATAGAATGAAAATGCCAAACATTTTCTTTCCTGGTGGGTCGCAGACATAACTTTTGTTTAAAAGCACCGCTCTGACATAGCATAAGATTTTATCATTCAAGTTAAGGTTTTATATTATGTGCATTAAAGTAAATTTTACAATGACAAGATACAAAAGTTGACGGCTCGCGGGCGGGTGTAATTTTTTGAAAGCGGTTACCATAAGACATAGGGTCCCTCCGTAGACGTTGTTTGAGCATACTCCTTTTTGCTAAAGTATTACAAAAAGAGAAACCTACTTAAGAATATAGGTAGGACGTATCTTCAGTGATAGAACAACAAAGTAGTAAGTTTGTTATATCCATCGAGGCCACCTTGCGGCACTATTCTTTGCACCTACAGCAGAAGGATGCTGTCTCGGGCCGGCCGGCTCCGCGTTGTCACGCACGCCCCATCATGGCCGCCACGTCGCCCGCGGACTGCGAGTGCAGAAGGGCTACCCTGGTGGGCCGCGTTGGGGCCACCCTGGGCAAGGCCAGCAGTCCGGAAGGACCCGGGGTCGACGCGATGCCTGTCACGAACTCATGGCGCATAGCTTCGGTTGGGGTGATACGGCGTTTTGGGTCCCAGCTGGAAAAAAGATGGAATGGTTAGCAGGATTCTTTTAATATCAAGGTGCAGTTTTGCATTCTTGTTTTTCAGGAGATTGTCATAAAACGCAATAATCTATAGGTAAAAAAAAACGCAATACTCAAAAAAGCCTAGGGAACGCGCCAACTACTCTAACTTAATAAAAGAAAATTCTCTAGAAAATTTATTTGCCATTAAAAATTGTAAATGTAGGTTAAAACTTTAAATATAATTGTTTGAAATTTTGTAGAGTTTAAAATTCTTTATAAATGTGGTTCACATTTTTAAAAACGTTTAACCGTATTTGTGATTGAACGCGAAGAGTGCTATTTAAAAAATACTTGATCCTTATGTTACATCAACGAATCATAGCCGCCCAAATTACGTAACCCAATGATCTTATACCAGATAAGCGACAAACACTAAGAAAATGTTCCATCACAGCTAAAAATGGTCCTAAGATATTGCTCAACAGCTCAGACTGCTCGCAAAAAGCTCGGAACACTTCCTATTGCTCAATCCTTCAGGTTTGAACGGAAACCTGTTACATGTAAACCACGATTCAATTAAAAACAGGTTGTTCTTTTTTTGTATGGCAACAGCTGCATGCAGGTTTAATTTTAATCTCTGATATGTAGACCTATTAAGTTGTTTATTATATGGTTTGGTCGCCATGTATGGTTTGATTGTGTCTTGTTTAATGTATTTGGTGGTAGATAGAACAGTTATTTTTAGTAAAAAATGTATATTTTTGTTACAATTTCTGGAATGGTAAAATAACTAGTTGAGGTGCTAGGTACTCCCACCTCTGAGCGGAAACAGCAGAGGCGGGCATACGCAGCGTGATTGTAGTAAAACCACTAATAGTAATAGAAATAGCAAGCGGGGGAGGGGGTGCTGACCCCCACGATTCGCCCTTGAAAACTGGGGTGGTTTTTATCAGTAATCTTCCCTACTCTCTTTACGTGCATTTAAGGATATAAACATACTATATGAGCTTGACTGAAATGAGAATCTCAACATCATCGCAAACTAATAATTATTTGCAATGTAGTTTTCAGCCTATTTGTTTTCCACAAAAAATCAATCAAGCACTTTGCTGTTAGATCACGATTGTCGCAGTGACTGAGTCTCAGTAACTGAGCTGCACTGCGTGTCATGAGTTCGATTGCCACGCGGAGCAAATACTTTGCATTAGTGTTGCCTATCAATAGTCGACTATCGCTTAACTATCGATAGTCTATCGATAGTTGACGTCATATCAATAGTATCGATAGTCTATCGATCGTATCGATATTATCAATAGTGTCTCGATAGTATCGATATTATCGATAGTATCGATACTATCGATAGCACAAATTAACTAATACTATTGATTGGAGGCAATAGTATCGATACTATCGAAACATATGCTGGTCTTCGATAGTATCGATACTATCGATAGCACTATCGATATTGTTACTAGTTTTCGAGGTCACCTATCGATAGGGAAACTATCGATAGTTGGGCAACTCTGCTTTGCATGGCTTACATACAGGTAGGTAGTTGTTCCAGGTCTGGTTGTTTGTGTACGTGAGTTTATATGTTTGTTAACGCACCCATGATATATTAGAAATTCATAGTGTGGGGAAACGATTTTTTTATAAACAATTAATTAGAAAAAACCAAGTATTAGGTATTATTTTTTAGCCCTTTCTAGTACTTTCCGAGCACTATATCCAGCCCAACTGGCGTCCGAGCTAGGTACCTTCATTATATCTGGATCAAGGCGATAACAGTCACTTTAAAGTGGCCAGCCCCAGAGTACTGGGCCATTAATAATTCAAGTATCTACCTTATATGATATTATATTTTGTAAGGATATTATAGCTAAGAGAAATAAAATTTATAAGGACATTTTTATGGGGACACCAAAAAAACTAGTTAACTTAAAAAAAAACATGAGGGACTACCAACACAATTGTCAATTAATCTCTAGAAGTATTGATTTGATTACAAAAAATCGTTCACTGATATAAAGCTACACTACTGCCGAGTGTGAAAGGATGTCCTTTATGATACCTATATTTGACTTCCACACAGTCTATGGTGCATTTGTCTTCCAAGCAGACAACGTCGCGAGCGGAAACTAAGCTAGTAACTGGTATTACGATTATGAAGTTTACTCCAAAGATACAAAAAAAAAACTCACAATAAAAGGTATAATCATAAGGAAGTATCATTTCATTAAATATAATATGCGTCAACACACTCTGCTAACGATACTTTAAAGCCGGTGTTGCAACTGCGGACTGTGTGCCCACCTTTACGCACAGCGCATGCTGACGACGAAGCTAATCACATGTAATAGGAAGACCTGCCTTATGCAAGTGGTTACAGCATTAATAGGTTTTGGTTTGCGAATTAACTTTTTCTCAAACGAATAAAGTTCATGCTAATCTATTTTTGTTTGTAATGGATAAACTCAAAAACAATTTAAGGGCGCGCCAAAAGCCAGCAAACTTTTGGAACGAAGTTTAAGCCTAAACAAAACCCTCACTCATGTATAACTAATTCTCAAATTTTCGTCATATTAGTCATAAACGTATAATATCGTGTATAAATCAAAAAACAAATTAGAGGCTACTTCGTGATGTTTTTCTATCGAGAAAATGTTATTGTTTTATGTTTTTGATCAATGAGAACCCTCGAAAATATTAGGGGCCTTACATCACGCCTCTAATCCCCGAAGGGTTAGGCAGAGGTGTATCCATTAGTACACCTACATTTCGCCAGTTATGTTTAAGTTCCATGTAATAGGTGGCGAGCCTATTGCCATCAAACGGGCACAAATCCAGACTACAAGCCAGGCTGCTACTGAGAAATTTCTGATGGAAAAACCCAATAACACTTTGCCCCCTCTCTTAGCAGTAAAGCTTGCAATCGTGAGACCAGTGAGACAGGTCAAAAATATAGGCAATATAATTCAACCTAGTGCTTCAAGCTCTTACGAAATATGGGTGGCTGATTATGAAAACCAGAACAGTAAGTTTAGGACATTTCGGCCGCCGTTCTATATTACCGGCGAGCAATTTCTTAATCCCTTTCTAATAGTTCAATGGCCTGGAATTTGAACGTTAGACCGATGGCCGGTGTACTAACCGTGTATTTTATTAAGTAAGCTATAGTTATACCCCACGGGTTTACCCTTGTCTAGTAAGGTATTTAGTTGTTATTCCGCTCCTGTCGGTTGTAGCGTAATCCATACTAATATTATAAATGAACAGATGAATGAAACGAAAGTGTGTCTGTCTGTCTGTTACCTCTTCACGCTTAAACCGCTGAATCGATTTTGATGAAATTTGGCATGGAGATAGTTTAAGATCCGAGGAAGGACATAGGATAGTTTTTATCCCGGAAATCACCCCCTAAGGCGGTGAAAAGGGGGGTGGAAGTTTGTATGCAAGTACGATATAAACAAGTTCCACGCGGATGTAGTCGCGGGCAAAAGCTAGTGTTATATATATTAGCCTTTACTATAAATCATGAATCTGGCTATAATATACAAAAAAATGTTGTCCAATCGGTGTAGCAGTTCTAGAGATTAGGGCGTTTAAACAAACAAACAAAAAAGCTCTTCAAATTATGTTACAAGCTGTTCTATGTGACACGTACGCGTAATTTTTTTCACCTGTGTTAAGTTTCATCCTTAGTTAAGCTAGGTAGTAACTGAGGTCTTGGGTTCGATTTCCAGGTCGGGCAGAGTGGTATTGGATTTTTTCATCAGGAATTTCTCAGTAGCAGTCTCGGAGTCTGGATTTGTGCCCGGTTGATTACAATAGGCTCGCCATTTTTACATGGAACTAAAACATATCTGGCGAAATGTGGGTACACCTTTGCTAAACGCTTCGGGGATAACAGGCGTGATGATATAATAAGTGAATGAATTAAAATATAAAATACTTAATACGATATAAAATATTTTAAGCATACTTAAGACAAATTAATAAAGTTTGCTGCAAGTTAAAATTTACTGTGCCGACAGGCAGTGATGGGCAAAAAGTAATTAGATTAATAATTACAAATTACAGTTACATTGTAATTAGTAATTAAAATACTTTGGAACAGATTACTTAAGTAACTAATTGCAATGAGTAGGTACTTGAGTAATGAGTAACTAATAAAATATTTAAAACTACTAACTACACTATGTAACAAAAACCCTGTCAGATCAGTGTTGCCGTTGATCAGTTTTTATGTTTTATTTTAATTTAATTACTTCTTCTTTTTTTTTCACTGGGGAAAAATAATAATCTCAAATCCATTAAATGGTTACGTATATGTGTACGCAGTACGATGCCGAATAATACCCTTAAGGATCGGACAGGGTTTTTGTTACATGCTGTATAATGATTGACAGTTTTTTTTTTTGTATAATTAATTGTGTTTCATTTTCGTATTTCTCAGAAATGTGTACCTACCTAATTACTTTTTATCAGATTACTTAGGTAATCTGTTATAATGTAATTAGATTACATTTTAATAAATTATTATGTGATTGAATTATTAATTAGATTACTTAAGTAACTAGTTACGCCCATCACTGCCGACAGGGTCTATGATTGTTTCTATTATTTCAATATTTGCCACCTATAAGTGAATCACCATGGATTGCAATAAATGATTTAATTTGATTTGTTATTTTTGTATGTTCACAAAATGGACAGAGTTATAGTACATAGAGATGGTACGCACTGCCGCGTCGATGATGCAAGCGCGGTATCAATTATCTTGTTTCTTGTATACGTAATAAATGATGATAGATGTTATAATAATTTTGATGATGTTTTGTAATAAGTATTATTGTAATAACTATTTCTGTTACGGACCTTAGTCAATAGAGCGGAAAGTTATTATCTGTGTTGTCGCCATTGAAAGTAATTCGTTTTTAAATTATGTATAGGATTTAATTCTCTTAAAACGAATGAACTCACATCATAATGGCATCCATTGTTTTCATTGTAGACTAGCTTCTGATCGCGACTTCGTGTGCGTAAAAGTCGGTTATTGGCGATCTAAACTTTGCCCCCCTTTTGACCCCCTAAGGCGTAGAATTTCGGAAAATCCTTTCTCGTCGGATGCCTACGTCATACAAAGAACACACCCTCAAAGTTTCAGTTCTCTACGATCAGCGGTTTAAGCTGTGCGTTGATCCGTCAGTCAGTAATTCAGGATACAACATTGTATATGTATAGATACTGATTTTAACTACCTAAATGACTTTTTACATTACAAGGAATATGTTGATGACCCCTGCATCGTGGGTGCGTTTACAAACATAAAAAAATCACACACAATCAACCAGACCCGGAACAACAGACTGTAGGTCAAACAAATATTTGTTCAATGCGAGAATCGACCCCACGACACGCAACACTGCAGTCGATCGCTCAAACTGCGCCAAACATCAAACTTTGAACTCTTGCAGCCGGAGCACGAGGAAATGCATAGTAAACTCAACATTAACATAGGTTAGGAATCGTAAGAAGGCAATACTTGAGTCAGAGAGAAAACACCAAGTGAAACTGTTTCTGATTACCTAGATGTTACATGATAAGATTAGAGTTGAACGCGTGGTTTGAATTTACATAAACACACCGAGCGCGACTGTCAACTAGTATTTGTCAACCAATAAAAACGAATACGAAGCTACAAAAAAATAATAATAAAAAAACAAGCTTTAATTAAAAAATATTAGGTATAATATTGAGTATTGGACATTGTATTGTCATCAGAACTAAAGGTGTATGCAAAACAGCTCAATCGGATACCAACAAATGGTCGAAAAATGGTTTGCAAAATTTGAAAGGACAACTTACTTACTTACATACAAACGAACAGTGCAAGCTAAATAAAAGTTTGTAAAAAGTAAAATGGTCGACAAACCTTGAAAAACACAAAGCAATGTCAAAATCAAAATTAAATCATTTATTTCAAACTAGATTTTACCCGCGTCTTTATCCGCGTAAATGTCGGTTATCGCTGACGCAGTCGCGAAATAAAAAGTAGTCGTACTAAATTTCATCAAAATCGGTTCAGTGGTTTAGTCCTGAAAGCGTAACAGATAAACAGAGCTTGCTTTTGCATGTATAATATTAGTCGCTCCCTATTACATGGGACTTAAACATAACTGGCGACATGTAGATGTACTAATGGGTACACCTCTGCCTAACCTTTCGGTTAGGCGTTATGTTACATAACATCACGCCTGTAATCCCCGAAGGGTTAGGCAGAGGTGTACCAATTAGTGCACCCACATTTCGCCAGTTATAATTATGTAAGTCCCATGTAATAGGGGGCGAGCCTATTGCGTTTTGTTATCTTATGTTTTAATTAATACTAGTAAAAATTAGTCTAGGTTTCCTCACGATGTTTTCCTTCATCGATCCCAGTGATATCCAAGATAAAATTAGAAAGTATGAACGAATTAAAAAAGTCACATTGGTACTTGCCACAACTACTACGAAAGGCCTTAATCACAGGGCCATCACGACAATAAAGTTAAATATTCAGAAATGGACAATCTCTCCAAAAATGAAAGGCAATTAGAAGATAATACGAGCAGGAGGTCGATGACCCTGTAGGGCCGGTTTTATTAACAGATTATTAAGTAGTCAGCAATATGCCTGAGGCTTTTATACAAGTGGTGATTATTTCATCTCATATAAGACGTTAGAGCCGCTCTCGTAATAATTTAGGTGTATCATGTCAATCACTTATGGATAGACGCATTGTGGTGTGTATCGAAATAGCCTAACATGTGTGTGTGTTATTGACTTTACTGACAACGCATGCCATCAGCAGTAACACTATTCCAATAAAATTAAAATTATGAAAGGAACGTGTTTTTCTTATTCAAAAAGTAAATAATTTTCAAACAAATTAAATTAGAAGATAGTACTAACATTTATGAGGTAGACACTCAACACTTACAATCACAAATTAAGATGCTTGAAAAGTCATTACATTCTCTTGCTATAAAATATGAGACATCTCAAAAGCAAATAAAAGAACATATCCTTGCCACAAATGAATTAGTGGATAATATATGTGTACCTAACTCAAATGAAGACAGAGTGGACCCGCTGCCTCTCAGCTCCACTTTTTGTACCTTGGAGATGAAATCTCATCTTCCGGCTGTCCAGCCTGAGGTAACGGAATACCTGACTGATTAAATTTTGGAAATAGAACAAGGGATAGTTAGTTTCCCGTCGAGAAACGTAATTCCAAAACGATAATTTAAAAAATAGAAAAAAATAATACTTATTGACTAAAATAAGACTAGATTCTTTTGTATGGTGTGTTGGATCGTTTATGTCTCCGGGCTTAAGAGACACTTGACAAACACTGAGGGGTGTATTGGACTCCTACAGACTAAAACCCCACCGTATTCCTCCAATTACCTTTGGCCGGGGCAGGGGGGTTGCTCTGAGCATTCATCCGCACCCCGGCAGTTGACCGGCTGACCCTGAGCAGTCAGACCTATTCCCATCTCACTGGCTGGCTATTTTGCTACCCCATGACCTATTCTATACAAGTAGTCCGGTCGAGTATGAGGCAATTACACGTCATTCACGTTCAAGAAAGCTGAAGGCACCTATTACGGAAGCATTGACACTAAACTGCGTCTACGCATAATTTTGAAGAGGTGAACGTTTCTTAAATGCGCATAACTGTTAAGTATTCAATGTAGGTACTTACTCATTCATACGCAAAACGAAAAGTAAAAAGTCAGAAATATGCACATCACATCACATCGGGTACTCTCGGGTCGGCGACGGATGATCGGAGTTACGTCACAGACGCGGTAACCTTTCACTGCGTGCTAGATGCGTGCGCGCAACCGTAGAAGTTGCGGTTTGCGCCGGAATGTCGGGGAATGTGAATTTTGAAGTAAATGGAACGGCAATTTATGGTGGCGGTGTAGATTGGAAGGTAAATTAATTACTGTATAAGAGTGGGTTCCATCAAAGGGTAGGCAAGACCCTCTGCCGGGGTGCGGAAGACTTCGGGGGTGTCGAAGAATACTTATTGAGCGACCCTCATGCCTCAGCCAAAGGTAGTTGGAGAAACACCATGGGGCTTTAGTCGGTAAGGATTCATAAGGATTTCACCGTGTAAAAAAAACACCAACGTAAAAATGGCGGACGGGCTTGACTCCTACGAAAAAAGCCAACCCGCATTAGCAGACAATTTTATATTGTAATTTTTGGGCCCAGTAGGTGGTCACGTTTGTCGCGGCATCAGTAGCGTTGTTAACGTCCTCTAAGTGCAGGTGTAGGGACACTTTGGGCACTGTAGTAAGTGGGCCATCGTCTGATCAGAAGCACCGCACTCGCACTGGGTATCGGTGGGATCTGTCCCATTTAGCTAGATTATGTTTGCAATGGCGTACTTGGACGCAGATTAGAGAGGCATTTATGCCACGGTGGGTCAATACAGTCTTGATAGAAGATACGCAAAGAGAGTGTCGCAATTCCCAAAAATATACCTTATTGCTAGTCATCGAAAATCGAATCTAGAAAATCACCAGAACAAGATATGGCCATGACCTGGACCGGACTTGAGATGGATGAGTGTGCACGTTCTAAACTCTTACCTAACGCATCTCAATTTCGTTTGACAGCTGCAAGACGTTACAATATGTGGAAAGGTTACTCTTACGCATTTATTGAGCTTTGTAACGGCTGTAAAAAGACACAACCTCCTCTGTTCCTCACATCATTGCAATCATTATTTTGCTCTAGACCTGGAAACCTTCTGATGACGGAGATAATTAAAGGTCAAAGTTCCAACATTTTTTTTCTGGTTTTAAATGTTCCAGCTAAACTATCAATAGCTCTACGACCCTTTTACTGTTGCCTGCTGCCTGCATACATAGGCATAAACATTGGTCTTTCACACCAAAAATTCGGACCCGAGACACGCAACGCCGAAGCCAATCGCTCAGCCACTATACCCACATCCGTCATTGATGTTAAAAAGTTATTATGTTTTAATTAAATTTGCTTGTGTGTGTGTACTAATTGGTACACCTCTGCCTAACCCTTCGGGGATTACAGGCATGAGGTTTTGTATGTTAAACTTGCCCCCGTAGCTTATTTTTATTTCTTTAATATCATTGTTTTTTCCTGCCTCTATCCTCAATTATTTATTATCGACAACGTGTTTTCTTCTATATATCTTTATCAAGCGTCATTACTAGATGAGTCATTATATCTTCCTTTCATCATCCTTCACAAATTCTTTAGAGCGGCACAGGAATGTTGTTTCTTTAGCAAATGAAAAGGACAGTATATGTATAACAACATGTATACACGTATACAGAGTTCATTGCTCCACTTTCAGTTCTCACTACTCGCATATTTGTAATCTGCACGTTAACGAGAACGTCTATTGAGTGTCCGGTGGTCAGATTATCTTGGGAGCTTGCGAAAATAGTTACTAAATCATTGGCTTTTACAGTATTGTTATAGAGGTTGGCATAATCTGTTATTTCAACAAAAGGATCTATGAAGTTGCTGGCCCATGCGACCTGACTTTTTAAAATGAAAATGACTCATTTAATTTACCTATATACAAGAAAATATTAATATATATGTCGGCGCAATTACGACAGTTGTCATTTGATTGACCTAAAATTAGTTTATAAATCGTCAGTTAATTACTGCGAGCTTATTGTGATTTAAAAATAACGTTAAACTACAGGTCATTATTGGTTATTGTAATTCCAATACTTAACCTCAAAACTTGAAAACACGTGCACTGAGCGCTATAAATACGGCCGCACTGTGAACGCAAAGGGCATTCGCTCTCGAGCCGCCGTACAGTACGGACCTCTCTGTGACGTCATTACGCTGCCCGTTAAATAAGCGAAGTATTCAAACAGTGAGTGAAGTTTTCTTTCGAAGACCAGAACATGAGTCATCAAGAAAATAACTATCGTGACGTCAGCAATGCTGACGTCACACCTTTTAAAAACACTTTGGAGGTACCACCCTCTCCGTCATCAGAAGTGGGATTGCAAGAAGCTCCTACCCAAACCGCTTCCTCATCAGCTCGTTCACCACCTGATGTGACGTACCAAATGGAACCAACCAACACCCAGCAACAGGAACCTGTGTTGGCCACCAATGCACCATCGGAAGATGTAATGCAATCTAGACCACAAGCGTACTCTCACCATGGAATGCAGATGAGAAGGATACCACCACAATTCCTGATACAAATGATGGAAATGAATCACCTACTCAGAACTCTGAACCAAACGATCCCATTCCATCGACCAACAGAACAACCCT
The DNA here is from genome assembly GCA_949316365.1 of Hoplodrina blanda. Taxonomy (NCBI): domain Eukaryota; kingdom Metazoa; phylum Arthropoda; class Insecta; order Lepidoptera; family Noctuidae; genus Hoplodrina; species Hoplodrina blanda. The sequence goes on from OX438581.1 coordinate 16,448,717, forward strand.
GATGACGCTTGATTACTAAACAAACGGTGAGTTCTTTTCATAACTCAATCTAGAGCTTACCTAAACACAGAAGAACAACAATACACAACAACAACAATACACAACAACAATACACAACAACAATACACAACAACAACAATACACAATAACCAACAACAATACACAACAACCAACAACAACAATGCACAACAACAATGCACAACAACAATGCACAACAACAACAACAACCAACAACAACAAACATCAACAACAACCAACAACAACAAACATCATCAATTAAAAATGCAAGTATGCGTGGAGACATTTGCATTCAATAACAAAAACGTGTAAAATGCGTGTAGCATACAAACACGGTCTACGAGAACTCTACGAGACCCTCCGAGAGCTCGTAATCATTACTTTATCCTTTACCATTTAGAACCCCTGTGCATAGCACAGCATCGACCTTGTTCATCTTCCCAATAGAGCCTCTGTGTACCACGGCGCACAGGACCGCCCAGAGCACAGCAACATAATAATCTTCCCATTTCTACGAGACCCTCCGAGAATTCTACGAGACCCTCCGAGAACTCTACGAGACCCTCCGAGAACTCTACGAGACCCTCCGAGAACTCTACGAGACCCTCCGAGAACTCTACGAGACCCTCCGAGAACTCTACGAGACCCTCCGAGAACTCTACGAGACCCTCCGAGAACTCTACGTGTAGCGGACGACGGACTTGTTTCGTTTAGTGTGTGTGTGTGTGAAACTTTAAAGTCGATTTGTAGTTAAAGTATGTATATGTTAATCAAAACAATTCAGTAAGTAGGATACTTTTATGCTAGATAATACAATTAAAAGCGATTCAAACCATAAAGTCACGATTTTGTCGAAAATGTTAATTTCCTTTGTTCCGAAAGTATATACTCAACAATGTATAAGATATAACATAGGAATACCGCACTAGGATTGGTGGAAGTGCCTTTTGCAAATGTATACCTCCCGCCACTACTTCCACCTATGTAGAACGCAATAAATTAAGCAAGCCTGAGAGCACCGAGTTAGTTCACTTCAGAAATCGCGCTTTAGAGGTCGTAATGCCAGTCGGCCCCAATTCGGTCTTGTCTTGTACTTATATTGTGACTATAAATTATTGTGTATTTAAATCATTGACTCTTAATATTGTGACGTTAAATTATTTGTGTTTTAAATCATTGTGACTTTGGATATTTTTAATAAACGTTGATATTTGTGTTTAAATGTTGTTCGAATTATTGAACTATACAGTCCACCCTAACACTACGAGACCCTCCGAGAACTCTACGAGAACCGCCGAGAACCCTCCAAAACTCTCCGAGTACCTACTAACCTTATAAACATTAATATTCTCAAAAGATAAAGCAACCAAGTTGCTTACAGATGCTCTACTCAGAGGAGGTTATTTCTATTGTTACAGGTCAACGAGAATCTACGAGATCTACAACAATCTGCGAGATCTACAACAATCTGCGAGATCTACAACAATCTGCGAGATCTACAACAATCTGCGAGATCTACAACAATCTGCGAGATCTACAACAATCTGCGAGATCTACAACAATCTGCGAGATCTACAACAATCTGCGAGATCTACAACAATCTGCGAGATCTACAACAATCTGCGAGATCTACAACAATCTGCGAGATCTACAACAATCTGCGAGATCTACAACAATCTGCGAGATCTACAACAATCTGCGAGATCTACAACAATCTGCGAGATCTACAACAATCTGCGAGATCTACAACAATCTACGAGAAGCAACGAGGCTGGTGCAGAGCACGCACCGCCTGTCAGAATGGCCGTGTCGGCGCAATTACGACAGTTGTCATTTGATTGACCTAAAATTAGTTTATAAATCGTCAGTTAATTACTGCGAGCTTATTGTGATTTAAAAATAACGTTAAACTACAGGTCATTATTGGTTATTGTAATTCCAATACTTAACCTCAAAACTTGAAAACACGTGCACTGAGCGCTATAAATACGGCCGCACTGTGAACGCAAAGGGCATTCGCTCTCGAGCCGCCGTACAGTACGGACCTCTCTGTGACGTCATTACGCTGCCCGTTAAATAAGCGAAGTATTCAAACAGTGAGTGAAGTTTTCTTTCGAAGACCAGAACATGAGTCATCAAGAAAATAACTATCGTGACGTCAGCAATGCTGACGTCACACCTTTTAAAAACACTTTGGAGGTACCACCCTCTCCGTCATATATGAATATACATAATTTGACTGTCTCGTTGGTCTAGTGGTCACAAAGTGCGACTGCTGAGCATGAGGTTTTGGATTCGATTCCTAGGTCGGGCAAAGTGTTACTGAGTTTTTCCATCAGGAATTCTCAGTAGCAGCCTCGGAGACTGGATTTGTGCCTGGTTGATGGCAACAGGCTCGCCCCCTATTAAGGTGTGTCCAAACACGGCGTGCAAGGTGCGCGGCAGCTACGCGCGGCATTCGCGGAACACAAATTTGCCGCGCGACTAGTTTAGACCTTCTGCGCGGCAGTACTGCGCGGCATGTCCGAGACACGCCGCGCTCTTTATTTCGTATTCAAACCACAATGAAAGCGGCCGCGTGTGTTGTTGCTCTGCTTATTATTCGTAAATTACGTAAAAAAAATACATCCGTCCACACACAACCACTGGCGAACCAACACTAACACCGTTCGCGGCGATCGCCGCACGCGGCAGGTAGCTCGCGGCTGCCGCGCGCGGCAGTCGTCCAATCATAGCGCGGCTAGCCGCGCGCGGCAGCCGCGCTCGAATGCCGCTTTATGTTTGGACACACCTTTAGGGTGTACTAGTGGGTACACCTCTGCCCAACCCTTCGGGGATTACAGGCGTGATGTTATGTTATTAAATATTATTTTTTTGTCCCCAGTACCTAGTCATACACGCTCCTTTATTACTAGTTTGTAAATATATATTTTGACACTAGCCGCGGCTGTTGAGTTATGTTGTATCGGAAATGCGTTTTTTATCCGCATTGATGTTGAAAGTGTGACCGGTGCCGAGGTCGAGGATGCACTTTCACCCCTTGCCCACTTTTCGCGGATTTCGAACAAGCCAGTACGTAAAACCGGCATGCGATCTTGAACTTTGTGGCTTACAATATGGTAATCTTCAGAATAGCGTGTGTTCGTACATTCTTCAGTGTATTATGTAAATGAATATAATATTCGGACTGTAAATTATAAAGATTAAAATTTTTAAGTTGTATTTTTGTTTTTTTTTTTATTGTGTTGTTAATATTTTGAATGGTAAAAGCCTTTCTACTTTCAAAATGTTTTTATTTTGCAGACATTATAAGTAATTTTAGCTTTTTTAATTACCCAGATTGATTTATTTATTATATCAGATATGATTTTTTTGCGCTTTATAGAGATATAATGATTACTTGTTTGTCTGAATAAGCTTGGAATGATGTCTGATATACAGATGTTTTTTTTTATTTAATACAGACACCATTGTGTATTGTTTTCTATATTGCAACCTGCATTTTTGTCAAATAAATTATAATTATTATCTAACGACATTCATATTTAACTCTAATTATTATTAGCCTTTACAATCCTTGTATCCTCCATCACATTTTATTTGGCTCGTGCTTAACAATTCAAAGTCAAAACATTTATTTCAATAAGACCATTTACCGGCACTTTTGAATTGTCAAGGAGTCGGTCAGTTAGTCAGAAAGTTGAAGCTAGTTGCTCGTTCCAAAACGGAAGTAGGCCTTTATGGAGAAGAACGAGCAAGAAACACCATGGCACTTTTTTCAATTAAGTTTTTACAAAATCCTGGTTACATTATTCTTGTTGCTTCTACATGTGAAAACAATGAAGATGAATGTATATGTAACAACATTATAATAAAAATAAAATGTCATATGAATCAAGATGTAAGCCATGGCAGTTAAGAATGACCAATCCCAAGGCAGTATGTCCGCATAATCTTCGCTCCGCAACGTCACTGACCCAACATAATCTTCTCTCATAACCCGTTCTTCGCTTCCATATCTACAGTAACATAAAGTTATCCACGTATACGTAATGCAGCTCATGACGTCGGCCCTACCGCTTTCTCCGACTCTCACGGCCAAAAGGTCGGCACTGCGAAAATGTTTGTATCTGTTGAGAGTCTCCTCCGGCGAGATATTGTGATCGCTTGGCTTTGATGCGAGACGTGCTCTGTGATTGCTGTTTCAATTGAATACGTATATACCTATATACTTACTTACTTTCAAATAGTTATCATTCATTTGACGGTTATTTATTACATCTTTGTGACTTTGAATACTATTTTTGGAATTTTCTTTTACACCGGTCGTTAGATGCATTATCAAGTCTACATCTGCAAATAATGCTAGCCTAAAAGGCAGAGTTTGCTTTGAAATCGAAAATAGTTAATCATTTGAGTTGGCCAAAATGTGACATCATACAAAATCTATGGGGGAATCCCGTTTTGAAAGATCATAAAAAGTATGTCATTTGTTTGTACTGTGAAAACGACAAGTTGATTGTGAAAATATGTCTATACCCCATCAATCTTATAAATTCTAAAGCATATCATTATGTAACTGTGTCTCTTTGACAAAAAAAATCTAAATGACATAAGTACCAAATATTTTTTGCTAATCGTTTTTTGTTTTGCGTCCTACTTAAATATCCGTTTTGCAAGTTTTGCATACATACATAAAATTATACTTTTGAAGTTATGAACCCACAGGTTATGCAAAATCATATTCGTCACCAGAGTGCCCTTACTTAAGAAGTCAATAAATAACAAAACGTTTTCTAACGATTTGGAAAATAGCAAAATGATGAAATTTCGAAAATCCTTTTCTTTTTTGGTTAGCCTGTTCTGTCCCACTCCTGGGCAAAGGCCTCCAGTCCTTCCATCCTTCACGTTTCCGGGTCTTACACCTCCAGTTTTGGGAGCAATCTGTCCAGTTCGTCTTGCCATCTCATCATCATCGACTCACTGTCATAGGGCACCCACTTCGCATGCGGCAGACATGTCCTGCCTAGTCCCATTTGAGTTGGGAAACTTTTTGACCCACGTCAGCTATCGATTTTGAAGCGCAGTACAGTGGTCCGTTAATTTAACATCTAGTGTACTGAGCTCTATTGCGCGTTCGCCGAAACGCCTTGTCATTCTATACTAGCACTATCCCAGCGATTTACGGATCCCTAACTTTTTTTGAAAATATAATATAGACTATGTCACCCGGGGATAGTGTAGCTTCCCAACAGTGAAAGAATTTTTAAATCGGTTCAGTAGTTTCGGAGCCTATTCAATGCAAACAAACAATCAAATCTTTCCTCTTTATAATATTATATTATAGTATAGAAAAATTAACAGATGCGTTCGAGACAGCGACAATGGTTCGGCTCATCGCTTCCTATTCCGCCTCTCGCACTTGACGCTTTAACAAAGAGGTGTGAACTTGCAGAGAAAGTAATGTTTTTTATTGCTGTCATCTTCACAACCTTCATTGTTCTTTAAATATTACATTTCCCACCTTATGTGTATTGTTTTAAAATTCAGTTTCTATTTTCGGAATTACTTTGTTAAGTTTGTTACGCAAATGTTAGAACTTTACATATATGCGTTTGGTTAAATTAGTCGTGTTTAGCTTCGCTCGCAGATGGGTGGGTTTTCATTATGCGTGAAATTATGAATGGTGTTATATCATTCTAGTAATCTTGTTAACAAGAATTTAAAATAGATTTTATCAAGTCTGCCAGCTTTTGCGAGGTAAATTCGGGTAACTTAGTGTACTCCTAAGTTTTTGCATAGATGGAAACTTTGGACCCCCATTTCATCCCCTAAGGGAATAAATTAAAAAAAAAATCTTTCTTAGCAGACGTCTACTAACTATAAACTACCTACCTGCCAAATTTCATCATTATTCGTCAAGAGTTTTTCGATATTTCGTGATGAGTGAGTACCTAAGTGAGTGACCTCTCGCTTTTATATATTTATCAAGTCTATTACTACAAGTTAATCTTTGCTACGATCATTTGGAATAGGATGCAACAAATATGGTCAATTTAATGTACACAAAAAGTTTAATAAGTCCAGAAAAGTCATAATAAAGTAAATCAAATTCAGTCAATCCGGAAACGTTGATAATTTCAACACCTGCAGTTTCCTCACGGGAAATTATACTCATTATAAATATTAGATTATAATCAGGGTGTGAAAGAAAAACTTGCATTACTATCTACAGAACTTTCATTACAAAATTACGATCACAATAACATAAGAAATGGAAGGAAATAACTCCAGGAAACATAACATTAATATCATCATTTTAATTGTCAATAGTGTAACTTTCTTTTACATCTTATTTGTATGTCATTGTTGACAAAACATAGCGGAGTATGTATCTACTATTTATAAAACCTTTATAATGTAAGTGACTGCCTCAATTTCTAGTGGTCGCAAAGCGCGACTGCTGAGCATGAGGTATTGGGTTCGATTCCCAAGTCGGGCAAAGTATTATTGGGTTTTTCCATCAGGAATTTCTCAGTAGCAGCCTCGGAGTCTGGATCTATGCCCGGTTGATAGGGTCGCCCCCTATTACATGGGATCACTTACCTAAACAATACTGGCAGAATGTTGGTGTACTAATGGGTACACCTCTACCTCCTACAACCCTTCGGGGATTACAGGCGTGATGTTATGATTTATAATGTAATTGCCTATGTTTTACAAATAAATGATCTCTGATTTCTGGTTGAAGTTAAATTCTATACTTAATATAATAATGCTAAAGAGATTTTTTGTTTGTTTTTTCAAACGCACTAATCGCTAGAACTAATAGTCCGATTGAAAAAAACTTTTGTATATGATAGCCAGTTTTATAAGGAATAGTATAGGTTATATAATATCACGCTACGACCCAGGGGATCGGAGCAGTAACCAAAGATGTAACATAACACGGGTTGAAAAAAATCACATGTAGAAGTTGCTGGGAACAGCCAGTCAGGGACACCCTGGATAGAAAGAAAAGTGGACATCAGATAGGTCTCCAACACTAACTGATATAACCGGCTACAATAATCTAAAAGAAACAAGTTTTTCAATACTTTCTACAAACACAGATAATAGCTTGTTATATAAATTAGAAACCACGTATGGAATGGACGGCGCAGGAAACAAAATCAATGGCTGCGTTAAAATTCTGCATAATATTATATTGTGTAACACTTGCAAAACATTCTGAAGACATCTTGTTGCTACGTTTAGTTTTGAGCACTTGACAACAAGATAAGTAGAAGTAGAAAGGTCATGATTTTGAGGGCGTTGCGATTTCGTCAATCTGACTAGCCTTTTCCCGACTTTATTGGGGTCGGCTTCCAGACTATCCGGATGCAGCTGAATACCAATATTTTACATAGAGCGACTGCCTACCTGACCTCCACAACCCTGTGACTATACGATATCGCCTTGGTAAGACTGGTAGTCAGACTTTCGGGCTTCTGACGACTGTCAAAGATCCACGTATAACAGCCGGGGCCAACAGCCTAACGTGCTTTCCGAGTCACGGAGGAATCTCTGTGTGTAAATATGGTCACCCATCCACGGACCAACCCCGGCAAGCGTAGCTTAACCTGATGGATCGACCCGTGCGGCTGTTATTACTTTGTCACGAGCTCCTCAGCTGAAGAGCCTCGAGGCGTTGGAATTTCATAATGATATACAATTAACTCGTGGCCGTACTACTAGGAATTCCAAACGGCTCTGATGAGATCAAAGGTTGGAATTACAATTTGAAGATAATTTGGAAGATAATTTGCTTTTTGGACATTACTATAATCACATCAGGAGGAGTTAATGACAAAGACATGATAGATAAAATTACTGAGTAAAGAGGACCACACAATGTGATTGCAACATCAGTTAACACGGAATTCTTAACCTCCAGATTGCTAGATGCAGATAAAAAATGATGCAAAGATAACATCGGAATAAACAAAGAAGCACTTTTTACTAAACAATCTAATATGATCGTGGCAGATGACGTTTCCCATTGAGCGAGCGTTGAATGCGCGTACGCAGCATTCGCACGATTGATTGCGCAAGCAATTCATCATTGCTTTCCCATCGCTACGACTAACATAACGTACGATCTGTTAGTCTTGTGTGGGAAATTATTTTATCCGTGAAAGAGAATATTGGGCAGTTGATCGAGAATTTCTGATTGGTTGCGCTTTATAATATAATTTGATTCATTGTAAGGTTTGAATGGAAAGGCTGATTGATTTCTAAATTTTTAATATTTTATAGCCTTGGAAAAGATCTGCCCATTAAAAAATAAATTAAAAATGGAGAGTTGTTTAGTAATTATTTTCGGATTGGCCCAAACCTTGCTTAAAAATAAACAGAACATAGGATTGCATTACAGTTAAAGGTACAGGCTAAGGAGCAAGGATTTTGAATATTAAAATTATTTTAATTATAACGTTAAATAAAATTCCGTATGTCATTTTTAATAAAATAAGTTAATGTGACGAGTGTAAAACGGTACTAAACGAAGCCGAAAGTCACGTATTAGGGTCATCATTCTGGTTACAGCGATGTAAAAGGTACTTAAAAGTAAAATAAAATATGTGACTTTTTTACGAAAATGAGTTTTAAATGTTCTAATTTTAACTTTAAATATTCTCACGACCCCTGTAGTATTGTACGCTCCGTAAAGTACAATGTTTTGCATGTGTTATATTACGTGCTATAATAAAAAAGTGTTAGGTACTAGGATTTTTTATTAGGAATTTCTCAGAATTTGGAAGTTGGTAATGTGACAGCGTACCCTGATAAGCCGTTCGTCTTGCAACTGATCTCTCCTCGGTCGTGTCGTATTGCCGTCCCATTGGCTACGAGAGAGTGAGGGAAGAGCGAATGCACCTGTGTTTGCGCACACACCTGTGCACTATAATATCTCCTGCATACTTTGGTTAGTTAGTCTCCAATGAGATTGGCCACCGAAATCAGTTTGGGGAATATTATTATTATTTTATTCAGATGACATGCTCTAGATAGTTTTTGAAGTTAAAACTTTTAATACCAGCGTAATAATCGCGTAAAACAACCCGCAATTTAGCATTAACTTGAATCATTCATAATTGGGAAATCTATGTTCCCATTAAGAATTCCAGCATGGTTTTTATAAATTGATGGCGTGTAACCGACAGACGGTATTTACAACATTTTTATTACTTATAATTATAATTATCTTCAGAGATGTTGTAAGCACTGTGATATAACGTTTTGATTGCGTATTTGAAGGATGGTACTTTTATCATGATGGAGAGGTAATAGGATCTAGGTTTTTTTTTTTTGGGACAAGCCCGCCACACTGTTCCCACCCACTGCAACTCCTGAAAGCCAGAATCAACAGTGGAGGCCACCAGAAAGGCGCCGAGGCAATGAAGCTCGACGAGTCCCAGAGAAACGATTGACTGTCTTGGGTCCCGCAACGAAATTAATCAGAAAAGAATAGCGGAGGAGTAAGAAAAAATATAATTTCCACTTCCCTCCAAACAAGCAGGAGACAGAACAGAACTAGGCCAATAGGCATAAAGGGACGTTTGCGACTGGGAGAAGCCCAGATTGCCAAGCACCACGGATTGCAATTATTATTAAATTAATGGGTCCTAATGTGAGCTGTTACTTTTGATTCTTCTGAGGATTTAGGTATATTGGCAGTGACTGAACGATTAGCTGCTAGTTGCTATGCTGCGTGTCATAATTGTAATGTATTAACGTAAGGAATTAATATTTGTATGACCTGCCTGTAGTTACGAGTCTGGCTGTTTGTGTATGTGTGTTTATGTTTGTAAACGCACCTACTAACGATACAGGAGAAGTTTTAGTGTGGAGCAACGTTGTTTGTTAATATTAAAAAAATATAAACGTGGTAGTATGGTTCCAATAACAGACCATTAGAACGTAACACAGGTTAGTTCATACAATCCGACAAAACTTATTAATAAATCTCATAGACTGTTGATCAAAAGACGGACTTAAACTCCAAAAATTTCTCTTCATATTAATTTTACAGTGAAAAACACAAAAGTCCTTGTATTTACATGCATTACCAATTACTAACCATGTCTTATTAATCCATTGAAAAAAGTATTCACTTAATTTTTTTTTTACTAGCCCATAACTTCCCACAGCTGGGCGAAGGCCTCTCCCTAGTCTTACTCAGTATTTATTTCTTGCGCCACCTCCAACCAACCCTTTTGGTACGTGTCAAGGTCATCTCACCACCTCTTCTTGGGCCGGTATCTCCTATTATAAGACTAATAAAGATATGAAGTACTTACTCGAGGCACCTGTACAGGAAGTGCAGGAACGAAGGGTCGTCCGCCCTCAGGATGGTCGGGAGGGTCCGTGTGGCAGGTTTGCGCTTACGACCCTTTGAGTTGATGATGCTGCGCGGGGCGCCTTTTGAATCTGGTAGGCAATTTGTCACAAGTTAGGATTTCGTAAATAAATTAAAGGCATTCTGTACAATGAAAGACGTCACCAGGGCCGGATTATCCATTAGGCAGTGAGCCTATGGGCCCCGCATCAGATAAGGGCCCCGAGGACTAAAAAGGAATAATTTTTGAATATTTGAATAAATGGAAAAATACACATCTATGTTATACCTTTCATTTTTTAATGAAGTAAAAAAAAAGCGCAATCCTTTATGAACAAAATTGACATGTGGTAAAAATAAAACTTTTTGGAAAGGGCAAAAGAGTCCCGAGACTTGCATTAATGACAAGATTAATCCGGCCCTGGATGTTACTATAGACACATTATATTTATAATCAAAAGAATATTCTGACTAAAGCCGATTCATTTTGAAACAGGACTTTACGAGTACAAGGTATCATACAATCTCTTAGCTTACACAGATTTAAGAGCAAAAGGAGGCATGCAGCTTGGAGTGTTCCAGGGAAACGTTCTAGGACCAAAAGTAAACCCTTACCGAAAAACAGTCGCTTCCTAGTGGCATGTAGCAGCAGATCCGGGGGTGGTGGTCCAAGCACCTCCATGATGCAAGCCAGCTGTTCCGACTCATTCTCGCCCGGGAACAGGGGGTAGCCTGTGTGGAGTTCCGCTAGGATGCATCCTGGGACCAAAATTTACAGCCTTTAAAAATTGCCCAACTAGCAAAAACTAGGCTTACAACAATCTCAAGACTACTGTTTTTTTGCTCTTACATCACTCCTTTATAATCGTATAAGCCTGGGTTTGGGCACCAATTATAAGCATATTTAGTTTAATATCGTTCTATTATCAGTCTAATTGAATGCTGTTTGCACTTACAGTAATCTAGCCAAAATTAATTTAAGCCGACTTAGGCTAATATTGCTTTTACGTAAGTATCTTGTAAGCCTGCATAGGCTTATATTGGTCTAGACCCTAGGCAAAATAAGCTCGTCAGATGAAACTTAAAAGTTCGTGTGTGTGCTTTAAAAAAAAATATTTTAAATTTAAAAATTTAATTAAGATTGCTGTGAAGTTAATGTTTATAGTTAGTGCCGTATTTATCAAGTGCGTGTATTTAAGTTTTACGCTTACGCTATTCGGATTGGAAAATATTATTTACTGTTAAGTTGACCTCGTTTTACGCTTCAAAATTCATGCGCCTTATTAAATATTGGTATTTCCTGCTCTCGTTTAATATTTTATTTGTTAATTTGTATTGATAGTGTCGCCATTAGCATAGCTTCATTTTGCAAGCGCACTATTAGACTATTGTAAGATTGTTTACTCTAATATTAGCATTCGGAATACTAAAGATATAACTCATCCATATTGGAATAAATTAGGGGTCCTCGCAATTTTACATATAACCTTAAATCGACAGGGAGAAAAAAGTCTTTTCCAGTTTTTGTAATCCATTATTACTATTAAAATTTAAAATTTGAAATAAAATATGGCCAACAAAATCTTACTCTTAAAATTAGTATTCCCAAAATCGATCTAAGATAAACGCTCTTATATTGGTCTTGTCTTTTGTATTGTAAATATGTTGATCCAAAATCACTCTAATACCATACTATCCAGTGCTATTGATCTTATAATAGTTTCAAATAAGATCAGAAATGCACGTACTTGCAGTGCTCTTATGCAATGCTGATATTAGTCTGACATTCTTACAATAGCATTTGGCAAGTCTATTATAAAATCAGACGAGCTTAGAAAATATGCATATAAGAGCAAGTTTTCTCAAGTGCAATTAGTCTTAGTAAATGCTATTATAGGATTAAATGGCTTACAATAGCATAGTTATATACTCTTATATACATATATGAGACTTGGTTATGAGACTGAGCGTTCTTGAGGTCATACCGGCTTGTCTAAAAGTAATATAGGATCGATGGCATGTCCAAAACAGTTATAAGACCGCTTAAAGCCTACCACTCTTATAAAGTCCGGGTTCTGAGACTGTTTTGCTAGTTGGGTGATTCTATACTATTCACTTCTTCTATTTTCATATTTATGGATGTATGTTGGTCAATATTCATCTATAATTAATAAATTGAAGTGTATGTTCGTAATGTGAATACCAGTTTTTTTTAATTTATAACGGGATTCTCGAGGATGTAGTAAATGAACGTACGCACGGATTCGGTAAAACACATTTAATTTACAACACGTTGAACAATAAAAGAATGGCGTCGGTCGCACGATCGCAGCGTGCGCGTGCACTTGATGTCAATGATGTCCAAGATAAACAATATAAAAGTCATCTAGAAACTTGCCCGGTTTCGAACCCTCAACCTCATAAATGAGAATCGGTCGCCTTAACCCAATAGTCTTACTTACTTTTACTTAATATCTTTATTGATTTTCCATTTATACCTTATTACATTATATCTTATTACATTTATACCATACTTATATACGTATATGCTTAGGTGGTAACTTAAAATAATTGAGATCATTATGGACCCTGTAGGGAACAGCAAAAGGGTAGGAGAGAGGAGCAAATTAATGAGTTCTAACTTAGGAACCCCTAGGCCATCACGACACTTTCCTTTAAAATAATTTTCAAAAACCAAACGAACAAAACCATCAAGTGCTTTCGTATCATCCAACGCCAACCTGTTACCAGATATAAAGATGAGTCTCTTTGTTATAAAACGAGTCGTTAATGTAACGAGAAACGCCCGGTAGGCGGTAACATCCATCATCAATTGCGTAAAGACTACATTCTTTAGTGTCGATATCTGCTGTGCGAATCACGAGGTCACCTTTCTCCCTCACTTTCTATAGCTAAGGATTATGGCATGCTTGCGACTGTTTGTCGGATGTCTGTGGAAAGCTTTGCTTTGAATTTGTCGTGTTCTGTTGTGATCTTTATTGTTATGATTGTTGGGTCAAAGAGAGTATTCTGGTTATAAGGTAAGGTGCTTTCTCTTCAGTAAGAATCTAAGAATAAAATTTTCGTATTAGTATTTATCAATAGACGTCGGTGAAATGAAATGAAATGATGTTTATTAAGTAAATTGGTTATAAATAAATAAATATAACACTTTTATAAATAAATAATAAATAAACACTTTTATAAATAAATTAACACATAAAGACGTCGGTGAAGGAACTATTAGGAAATAAAATTATAATAAAACATAATATCACGTCTGTTATCCCTGAAGGGTAAAGCAGAGGTGTACCCATTAGTACACCCATAGTTTGTCAGTTATATTTAAGTCCCATGTAATAAGGGTGCGAGCCTATTGCCATCCATAGTGTCTCCGAGGCAGCTACTGAGAAATTCCTGTTGGAAAAACCCAATAACACTGGGAGTAGAGCCCAAGACCTCATGCTCAGCAGCTGCTATTGTTTCACAAATAAATGATTTCAGTAAATATGATTTAAATGATCAGGTTGAAGTTGAATTCTATACTTAATATAATAATGCTTATAATTTCCTGATGGAAAAACCCGATCACTTTGCCCGACCTTTGAATCGAACTCAAGACCCCAAAAAACAAGAAAAGGAAACCTGAACATAATTATCTTACTACTAGGTACTTACTTACTTTTTTAGACACGACTAAATAGCTGTGTCCAAATAACTAAAGGAAGCTACTAAAACAAATGTTGTAGTAGCTTGCTTCGGATGCGTGGCAAACTTAAGCTTACATAATCCAGATTATCAGTAGTTAACCTCTCAATCTCACTTCGTTGACCGTCTACTTCTAATTTGGAACATTAGAAAGAGAAGCACGATCAAGATTACGCGATCTTACACTTTTATAGCTGTGCTTTGTTTGATAACCATCCGTTGAGATTCTTTTGGAGTTAAGTACATATTTATTTGTGATGTAATTTCCGCTTTGTGAGGCATCGCTGTTAGTTCCAATTCTTAGGTAGGTACTTCCCTAATTATTTATTGAAACGCTTGTTAAAATATTACGTAAAGATTAAAAAAAACACGATAGACCTCAATGCCTCAATTGATCTTACGTATGGTAATTATATTTGACACACGCCTAGCAAAACATGTTTTTCATTTTGTTGGCAAATTATAATCAATTAATCAATCTGCCTAGCCTTTTCCCTACTATGTTGTGGTCTGCTTCCAGTCGGATGCAGCTGAATACCAGTATTTCACATCGACTGCCTATTTGACCTCCACAACCCAGTAACTGGGTAATACGTGGTAATACGATACCCCTTGGTAAAATTGGTTGTTAGACTTTTGAGCTTCTGACGACCCTTAACAACTGTCAAAGATCCATATAAGACAGCCCGGGACCAACGGCTTAACGTGCTTTCCGAGGCACGGAGGAGCTTCGGTGTGTAAAGTTGGTCACCCATCCACTGACCAACCCCGACAAGCGTAGCTTTACCTAATGGATCGACCCGAGCGGCTGTTAATACTCAGCTACAAACACCTCGCGCCTTATTGCCAAATTATACTAACAATGTCAGTTTTACGGTGGAGATCATCTTGACATTTACTCAATACTCAATATCTTTATTGCTTTATCTTTATTCTTTATATTGTATGTGGGTTGAAACCCACATAAACACAAACATTAAACTGTTACGATATGGTTTTTAAATACAATTTAAGAAACAAGTGATATTTTATTGATGTTATTGGATTTCAAGCCGCCTGTCCATGTTATGCCGGCCATCCACGATCCTTCCTATCGTCCAATCGGCATGACGCTACCGATTGGATCAGTTAGAATTGACCGTGTGTGGGAGTGGATTGGCATGACAGTTATAATTGACGGCATAATCGAATTTCGATCCTTTTGGCATGATCATTCCGATTGGATCATGCCGATTGGACCGTGGATGGCGGTCTGCGCGATCGTAGATAATCTTGAGGCGCAACCCTCAATTCTTTTAATAAATTTGTATGAGAAAACTGTTATTTTTCATTAGCCACTGTTTGCACCACTCTGCTGGAACTTTTCAACTGAACGTCGCTACCGATTGGACAATTTAAACTGATCGTGGGTGGTGTATATAGACGAACTGCAGATTGGATCATGCCTACAGCGTCATGCCGATTGGACGATAGGAAGGATCGTGGATGGCCAGCATTACGGTAATTCACGACCGTATGGTTATATCCATGCGAAAGTAACTCTGTATGTCTGTCTTTCTGTTACACTTTCACGACTAAATCACTAAACCAATTTTGATGAAAATTGTTACGGGGTTAGTTTGAACCCCATGAAAGGACATAAGCTACTTTTTGTTCCGGGACTTCGTCTGCTTCTGCGATAACCGACATTTACGTGGACGAAGTCGTGATAATTAAGTTAAGAGTAGGTATACACACACCCTCACTGCCCATGCATGCGCACTGTTTATTTTTGTTTATAGGTTTAAAGATATTTATTCTCAAAAAAAGACACAAAGTCACTTACATGAGAACAGAGGACCTTATGCTAATATTAATAATAAGTTCGTAACTGCATTAAACATTGTTCACGGTACACTCATCCAATACATTCAGTTTTTGAGAAGGGTATTATATGCTGTTAGATATTTAGCTAACTGTGTCTTGAATACATTGAATGAGTGTAAGCTTTTGATACAAGCGGGTATTTTGTTGTACAACTGTGCTCCTTCAAATGTCAATGTTTATATCTACCATCATCATTGTACCTATGTAGTAATGTAGTAATATTTAACCATGTAGTACTTAACAAATGTATAATTACTACATGACTAAATTACTGGTAAAAAACTCACCCACGCTCCACATGTCAATCGGTGGCCCGTATGGCAGGCCTAGTATGACCTCAGGGCTCCTGTAGAATCGAGACTGGATGTAGGTGTAGACGCGCGCATGCGTGAAGCATGAGCTTCCGAAATCGATCACCTTGATGGAGGAGCTGCCTCTAGCTTTTAGCAAGATGTTTTCCTGGAAGATAAAGATATTTGAAGATATAAAATACTGTGAGACAGACCAAGGGCCCGTTTAACAGTTTTTGAAAAGCGTTATCTACTAGAGAAGTCTTCTTCTTCTTCTCGTGTCGATTGACTCTTGTCCGACCAATATTGAGCAACCTGTACAGCTCTGTCATTGGCCTCATTAAGGTCTTGGATGGTGCAGGTGGTAGTGCACGACTGGCAACTGAGGAGATGACGCATATCCTGTGATGGTGCTTCACACTGGCACTCCGTTTGGGATGGGTGAGGAAAGCCCCATTTGGCCAGATTAGTTTTACAGCGGCCAACCTGGGTCCGCAATCTGTTAAGAGATTTCCAGATTGGCCACTGCAGTTCACATCCGGGGGGAAGATGTTCAAATAAAGAGACGAAGTACTAGACTAGAGAAGTTATTTATTTATTTAAATTGTATGCAACAATAAAAAGTAAAAAGGCGGACTTAATGCCTTAGGCATTCTCTAACAGTCAACCAAAGGTGGTGAAGATAGGTATAACATGACAGATGCAAATTATTATTATACGAAAGTAAAACCACAAAATTAGAAAATAAAAAATAAAACTCAAAACAATTACATAAATAAATAATTGTTACAAAAAAAGACCAGAATTTTGTAAGTCTACTAGACTAGTTATCCAGGACTCGTTGGAAAAAAGGTCAAAAAACATAAAAATATTCAATTTTTAACACCGCCATTAAAGCCACGCTGTCACGCATGACCTCCCGATAAAAAAAAGGTTAAACGAACCAAGTGATTCCTGATCCCGAACCTAAAATAGTGGAAAAAGGGTGCTTACTGGCTTCAGGTCACAGTGTATGATGTTTTCTCCCTCCAGCAGCCGAAGACAGCGCAGTAGTGAGGTTGTGAACCGCCTGATGAGGCTTAGACTGAAGCCTTGATAGTTGTTCTTCTTTATCAGCTCATATAAGTTGATGCTGTAAATTAAATGGAGACAAGTTTTTAAATTTTGAAAGTGAACTTTATTTGAAACTCTTGAATTATTAGCCCTAAATGATAATAATAAAGTTAGGTTGTTTGTATTTTTGTTGCATTTAAGTTGCTTTCTGTACCGTTATGATGTTTTCCGTAGGGTAGCATCGCCACGTGCGAGGTAATAAGAGGCCTCTTTTAGTTTTAGTCTTTCATTATGGAGTTGACAACGTACCCTTCTGATTATACTCCCTACCGAATCTCTGTTACGGCTGTCACATCTCAATTGAGAGTAGCCTAATACGCAGGATATATTAAAGTGCACAATTGTGTGCGCATACACAGGTGCACTGGGATCTTCCCTCACTCTCATAATAGTCCGATGGGACGGTAATCCGATACGATCGGAGAGAGATCAGGCGCAAAACCAACGACTTTACGTGCTTTCCGAGGCACGGGGGTGTCCCACCACCAACTTCCAAACTCCGGGTTGTTGCTGGGAAATTCCCAATGAAAAAGTCCTATATTTCTTCAATTGGGTAGTTGATACCACTAATCAATTGACATACGTTTTATGGACTGTCAAAACGCGATTTCCCCGTAGATTTGGTATGGCAATATCGAACTTTGATGTCACTCATTTGCCAACTCAATTAACTTACTATTTATTGATTTTAAAGCCACAAAAAATCTAATAATAAGTAAGTCGAAAATTAATCGGGATTCTGCTGAAATGAAGTGTTTTTTTAGAAGTAAATCGTTAATGGTGTTAAACTACCCAATTATCTAAAACTAGCTGTCCGCCGCGGTTACACCCGCGTCTTTGGTTACTGCTCCGCTCCCGTAGGTCGTAGCGTGATGGTATATAGCCTATAGCCTTCCTCGATAACTAATCTATCTAACACTGAAAGAATTTTTCAAATCGGACCAGTAGTTCCAGAAATTAGCGCGTTCAAACAAACAAACAAACAAACACTGCAGCTTTATAATATTAGTATAGATAAGTATAGAAGTATAGATAATGTAAAAGCTGTACTCACCTCATAAGCTCAAAACTGATGCACAGATGATTCCTGAAGTAGAAGTAATCAAGCATATGAATGACGTGGTGCGATTGATCTTTATCCTTGTGCCTCAGGTGGTCGAGGACTCTCACTTCCACTAACGCCTGGTGGTGGAATCGCTTCTTGTTCCTGATGATCTTGATGGCTACCAGGGTCCCCGTGCGGTGGTCATGGGCTCTGATGACCTGTCCGAAGGATCCTTTGCCGATGACTTCGAGGATCTCGTATCTGTAGGCTATCTGGTCGTGCATTTGCTGGAATTGAAGATATGAAGATGAAGTTAGTTGGGTTTTGCGAATTGATGTCATTTTTTTCTATCTAACTACTATTAGAAATGCGGAAGTTTTGATTGATGTTTGTTACTCAATCAGTCCAAAACGGTTGAACGGATCAGAATGAAATTTTGTACATTTAGATAGATTACAGTCTGGAATAGCACATACGCAAAATCTACGGTCTCCATGGTATAATTTATCAACGTTGACGCTGACGAAGTCAAGAGGAGGAGATAGTATCTCATAAAGAAAAGACCTTGAATAAGGACTCTGTTTCATAAACTACTTATGTAATCACAGTTATGTGGATATTTGTGGATGTATCGTAAAATTCTTCTGTAATACCATCACTGTACCGTAACTCAGCAAGAGATTTTTATCCTATGGCGTACGATGGTATCTTAACCAATGAATAGGCAAATGTTTGGCATATCAATGGCAATTTCTAACCATATTAGGACTTATTATTCCCTTGTAAATAGTTGGTTTTGGAAAGTAAAAGGAAACCTCGGATGCGGGTATAAAACAGTCTCCGTTTATGTCAAAAGGTACCTTGCTATACCGATAACTTTATAAGAAGTCCGATTTGACGTTTCTCCTACGTAATAATTTGAAAAATCCAATTCATAATCCTGAATTATTACTATGTTACCCATACACTATAAGAACGAGTATCACTTGTAAACATCAAGTTCAACTTAATTTTGAAAAAATACACTCACAAACACGAATAATTGCCGATTTATATTTTGACAAGACGTTTTGACAACACTACACAAAGCATTTTGATAGCTGTCAAATCGGGCTTCTTACAAAGTTATCGGTATACGTACCTAATACTTTTTTAAAATTTATACAGGAGTCTGTTTTGAATTTGCATGACAATGTAATAAAGTGATATCACAGAGAAATATATCCGAAATCACCAATCCACCTTGACCAAGCGTGGTGATCAATGCTCATGCCTTTTTAATAGGCCTTTGGCCTGTTTATCGAGGTATATAATATTACGCCACGATCTACAGAACCTAAGGAATAATAAAAGACGTTACTTAATGCGGGTGAAAAAACCTGGTATTTTTATGTAGTAACGAAGTATATTCAAAAAATGGAAGATTCAGGTAATATAATGAATTCTGATGGCTAGGGACAACATTTTTGTACGTTATAAAACAAACTCCTAAAGATAATAATTCACAGCTTGGGTTTCGGACAATTAATTTAGTACAAAAAATCGGTTCTTTCAATTCTCATTTCAGTATCCTATTTAAAATTCCATTACAGTATTTTATCGCTGGATTCGAATCCGTATTTTATTCATACAACTTTTTTTTGTAATTATTTGGGTAGAAGGTTTTGGGTTTTAATTAGTGTTCGAATGGAGTTCTGAGCTTTTAAATAAAATGTTTGGTAAATAATGAATATTTTGGTAATGGAACGGAAAAATATAGGTATTGCGTTACTTTGAACGGCCATGATTTTAGCACAATCAAGTGACCTAGAAAATACCAGCATTGTAATGAGTTTCACATACATACATAAACTCACGCCTTTTCCCCATGGGGGTAGGCAGAAACCAAAGAACGCGACCAGCCACGATCCTTACATACTCCTTTCGCTTTGTCCACGTTCATACATCTCGTCATACAAGCACGCCGGTTACGAGTACTGCGCACCTGACCTTCCTGAAGAACCTCACCAATACGGTCAGTGTAGGTCTTCCTAGGACGTCCCCTCTCTGCGTTACGCACTTGTTGATCCTCTGAACATGCCCTAAACATCTAAGCATACTCTTTTCAATCCTTGTCACTACATTTGTTTTAGTCTACATCAGGGGTGGCCAACCAAGATTATTCTTAGTGACTACTGACTATTTACATTAGTGTGGGCATTGCATCTGCGATCGACTCGACTAATAGCCGCAGTCGACCGTTCGATCGCGATCGCCCGGTTGACCATCCCTGGTGACGCGTAATAAGATTGGTTAAACAACACAATATTACCTTATTATAGCTGCCGTTGTCGTCATCAAACCCGCAGTTGTTGGGCAGGTTGGCTCTGCCAGCCACCTTGGCGGCCTCCAGCCCCAGGAACCACACCTCCGGGTACTTCCTGACCTCGTTCCTCTCCCATTCCGTCAGCCTGTCTCCGTACAACTTTAGTGCTTCTGCAATGAAAGATAGAACCGGGGTTAGTAGAGTTTAATTGCCTATTTGCCTAACCTAACCTCATCGTTTACAATGTTTTCATAAGAACCTAATTTATGTTTGTTTACGAATTTTTTTTGCAATCGACTAATTATACTAGCAACGATCTTCTTTTCTTTATCGTGTGGGCAGTAAGGTCTTACGACCCCACACACCTTAGTGTCAGAGTTTCTAAACCGCCTCAAGGGCCTCTGACATGGTTTGAGTGGAACAGTAAGTCCAGGTTTCCTCACGACTTTTTACTTCACCGATGCCAGTGATATGGTTTGAGTGGAACAGTAAGTCCAGTTCCTCACGATGTTTTCTACAACACTACTGTTTTACTAGCAACACTGAAATGATTGTATGATTGTCTTTGGTAAAGCCGTTAATGTCACAGCGGCAGCGGCCGAGAACATTTTGAGTTCGTCGAGGTCGGACGTACAAATGGTTTATGCAAAGTTCGGGAAAAGTGTTATTAGGTTTTTCCATCAGAATTTACTCAGAGTCTAGATTTGTGCCCGGTTGATGGCATTAGGCTCGCTCCCTATTACATGGAACTTAAACATAACTGGCGAAATGTGGGTGTACTAATGGGTACGCCTCAGCTTAATCCCTTCGGGGATTACAGACGTGATGTTATGTTATACATGTTACAAACATATCACCGTGTAATGCTACCTAAACTACCTCTAAAGCCTTCGTGACGTCACAACACGTGTCATAAATCTATAGGCGTTACAGGCATTGACCTATATCGACATCCATCACAACAAACAGGAGACTGTGACGTCGTAGCGTGTAACGTTGCAAGGTGACACGTGTAATAGGAAATGTGAAGAGATTATGTAGGTTTACGCGTCGCCGTACAGGATATTATGGAGATATTTGCGGATATATCTTGTTATAAGGAAAATGTGATGTAGGAACAATGAGGGTTGTAAAAAGATACTTCGAAGCCCATACATCTTTTCATCATTGTAGTATTTTTTTTGTTTCGTACTTACTCAAGTACAAAATAAAATGTCGTGAAGGCCCAATGGTTGAGGCGCCCGCCTGTCATTCATGAGGTTGTGAGTTCGAATCCGGGCAAATACCAGTGTGATTTTTTCATCCCCAACATAGTTAGGAAAAGGCTAAGCAGATTATGATGACTTACCCAAGTACGGAACAAAAAAAATGACCGCAGATGACCTTTAACACTTTAATTATTAAATGACGGTGATATTAAAGGTTGACCGCCCCATTAGTCTCGTGGTAGCAAGCGCGACTGTGAGTGTGGAGTTCTAGGTTCGATTCCCAGGACGGGCAAAAAGCGTTATTAGGTTTTTCTATTAGGAATAGTGTTCGACGATGTAAGAACAAAGAACGTAATTTCATCTTTCTTCTATATTAAGCAGAAGACATAACAAATCTAGGCCAATAGGCACTAATGGCCGTTTACCACTCGGAAAAGTCTAGTTACCTAGTATTATGGAAAACAATAAATTAATAGGTCGTAAAATGTGAACGTTAGATTCCAATAATAGGTATGGCATAAACGTTTAAACGCACGCTCGCCGAAGTTTGGAACTTAATTAGGTCAAAGCGTAGCTGTTATAGATATTGACAGTGACCCAAAACACGTGTCCATCTCAAACAGGACGTACCACCAGGGCCGGATTAACAATGTTGGGGCCTCCAAGCAATGGACGTCTCGTGGCCCCAGTACCGGTTTGTAATTTCCAAAAATTTTTTTTTTCTACCATAACGCAATTTTTATGAATCTGGCTTTCACATACCTACAAAAAAAAACAATCTTACAGGTAGTTCCAGAGATTAACGCGTTAAAATAAATACACTTAAATTCAAAAAAACTCTTGTTTTTAAAAAAAAATATAGATACCCAACACTATGTATCTCTCCTGTATCGTGAGTGCATTTACAAACATATAAACTTACGTACACAAACAACCAGACCCGAAACAACTATCTGAGGCCATACAAATATTTGTTCCGTGCGAGAATTTTCGTACGAAGAAACATTTTAAATTTTTTTTTCTCGGGCTCGAGGCTCTCTTTTGCCCAAAGCCCCCATACACTGCCAAATGTATAATCCGGCCCTGCATACCACGTTTTCGTGACGTCATCACGGACACGTGTCCCTTGGATAGACAATACCTTTGTACTAGTAGTTCACGTGGACAGACTTGATTAAATTCTGCCATTCTATTGATACAGTTCCGGGGATGTATTGCGATGATATTACATCGTTCTATGCTGTTGAAACACGTGCCAAATAGTTGGGGAGGCCAGGAAGGGATTTTTGGATTTACTCGTTCTCGGCAGATTAATATAAGGGGGGATACCTTGCACCCTGTTAAGTACCTCCACAATATATGAGCCCTATATGTAGGGCCGCGCGTCTAGGGCAGCGGATTTTATTTTTCAAACCAGAATTGTCAGATCAAGGACAAGGACAAGACAAGGACATCAAGCTGAAGTGTCTGTATATTAATCTGACGCGCTCGAGTAGTAGTTCGTGATATTTTTTTTTTTCATTTTTTTAAATATGTACTTATGCGCTCCTTCCACCAGTGAAAGGGTCCTATCTGTAACTATTTTTACTTTTTAGCATCTATTATTCACAATCCAAAAGGTTCCCACGACGCTGGAGTAAATCCACATTTAGCATCTTGGCCTCCCCTACTAAAATTATGTATTGTGTTATGTAAAACCCTTGAACTCTGCCCGCTTATGTTACTGTCCCGTTGGCATCGTGATGATGCGGTCCTGGTCCGAACTTCAGCCAGGTAGATATTATTATGTACAGTCAACAAAGGCGAGATGTATGCAGGGTTGTCAGATATAGTTGAAGTTTTCTTAGAAACCGATGGATGTTTGCAAATGTAATTTAATTTAAAAAGTAGTTATTAAATCGTTCATTAATTAAGTTAAGTTTGAATCGAAGACATCCATCGGTTTCTATGAAAACTTCAACTTTTGTTAACTGTACCTATGTAGGTACCTATTTTAATGACAGAAGAATAGACAGCAATTTATATCTTTAACAGACCTTTGTTTTACATTAAGACTATACCGAAACACTTATTTATTTTTAGCCTTTATTAAGAGAAGCATTTACATGAAAAGATCCCATTTTAATCCAGTTAAAAAGGGTTCATAAAACAGCCGTCCGTTTTGAGTTTGTTAAAGCATTATTAAACAATCACTCACAGATTTCTATTTTAGGATAAATTGTTTCAACACTTTCAAATAACTCGAATTTTATTTATATAGGTACTACTATAACTTATGCCCGCGACTTTAACCGCGTGAATGTCGATATTTGGAGGATTTTTTTTTGCGCGGTTACCTATTCTTTATGTAAAAACAAAAGTAGCCTAAGTTACTTCTTTTAACATCAGCTATCTACCCATTAAAGTTTCATCTAAATCAGTCTAGTGGTTTCGGAGATTAACCGGTACAACAAACTGACAGCCAATTTCTTTTTTAAGTATCGTTAATACTCATTTTCTTATGTACTTTCACTATGCGTTTAGATACCAAAAAGCAGTTATTTTGATATTACAAACAGACACATTAACTTTTTTCATTAATTGTACCATTTATTTCAGGTTGAATCCCTTGAAAAGGAAAAAGGGGCTATTAATAAAGGAAGTGATAACATCTAAATATTGATTGTAACCTTTTGTTTAATAAAACATAAGGTATCGCCCGATCCGTATTCAAGAGCACGTCTTGAATCCCATTTTAGCCTGGCCGCACACTGGCCACACGCGACAGCCACAAACGCTGCCACAAACGCCGCCACCTGAAGCTAGAAACGGCGGTGTGGCGACCACTGACGCCAACCGTGTGTGGCGAGTTAATATAAAATGTATAAACGACCTACGACATAACATCACGCCTGCAATCCCCGAAGCGTTAGACAGAAGTGTACCCATTAGTACACCCACATTTCGCCAGTTATGTTAAGGTCCCATGTAATAGGGGGCGAACCTATTGCCATCAACCGGGAACAAATTCAGATTCCAAGGCTACTACTGAGAAATTCCTGATAGAAAAACCCAATAACTCTTTGGCTTTGCGACCACTAGACGAACGAGGCAGTAAAATGTATGAAAGCTACAGGGAAATAAGTCGGTGGCGGCGTTTTGTGGTTGCGGTCGGTGGCTCGTGTGCAGCCTGACTTATTGTCTGCTAATATTTGCATGAAGGCAGACGTTTAACTGTTTTACTCACGTACATTTCCAGGTTTTATGGTGTTCTGTACAGCCTACAATCCCTGAGGAATAGATTGAAGAGTACTTTCGTCGGGAGATAGTCTATAAACGGGTCTGTTTTATTTTAAGCCCAATCCCTGGGCTACGTGCTTCACACAGGTAAGGCAGAGGTGTACACGTTAGCACACCCACATTTCGCCAGTTAAGTTTATGTCCCATGTAATAGGAAGCGAGCCTA
Organism: Hoplodrina blanda; assembly: GCA_949316365.1. Lineage (NCBI taxonomy): Eukaryota > Metazoa > Arthropoda > Insecta > Lepidoptera > Noctuidae > Hoplodrina > Hoplodrina blanda. The sequence goes on from OX438581.1 coordinate 16,474,093, forward strand.
TTGCCATAAACCAGACACAAATCCAGACTCCAAGGCTGCTACTGAGAAATTCCTGATGGAAAAACCCTATAACACTGCCTGACCCAATCGAACCCAGCTCAGCAGTCGCGCTGTGCTATCACTACACCAATGAGGCAGTCTGACTTTAAGAGACTTCTTTTCAACCTGTCTTATTAAAACAGAACGTTTACAGCTGCGGTTGTATGACACATAAGTGTGAATAAACTCGAAAATAATAGATCATAATGCTCGTTCTTCACACTTTTCTAATGATACAATACGATGTTACATAAATCTATGTTATTAACCCATTTAGCGATACGCGGCCAAATTATTAAGTGTTCTTACAAAGTTGAGTGGCGTTTAAAGCGGCGGTTATGTTGGGTGCAGATGAACGGAGAAAAATTGCGCGAACTTGTAGGTAAGTACCAAACTGATAAATAACATACATAAAATCACGCCTGTAATCCCCGATAGGTTAGGCAGAGGTATATCCACATTTCGTCAGTTATGTTTAAGTCCCATAAAATAGGGGGCGAGTCTATTGCCATCAACCGGGCACAAACCCAGACTCCGAGTCTGCTACTGAGAAATTCCAGATGGAAAAACCCAATAACACTTTGCCCGACCTGGGAATCGAACCCAAGACCTCATGCTCAGCAGTCGCGCTTTGCGACCACTAAACCAGCGAGGCAGTCAAAAGCTAAAGTATTTATACAAATGAAGTATCATCTTCATGTGTTTATAATAATGTGAATGTGAATTTATGTCGAGTTTTCCATTAAAGCCGGGACGAACAAAGAGAGAGCTTTCTCCATAAATTATAAACCATTATAATAAAAGCCTTTCATGATACGTTGTCTCTCCATATTAAGATTTCTGGAACATAATTTATGAACGTCAAAGTAATGAGACTTTAGTACTATGTTCTAGAACAGAAAAATATCGGAATTATGAGATAACATACAACTTTTGCTTCTATAAGTATCTTTTTACACCCGTCAGATTGGGTTGAAGCACACACCTTTATTTTATTTCATCCATACATCTTTGTTAGGCGGCCACGAAAAAAATAGCATCTCAATTTATAATAATACACTCCACAATCCGCGCACGCGCCCGTTAACACCACCAATATAACCGCAGCTTAAGTTGCGATGATTAATAACGTTCGCGTGTACACGTGACGGTGTCATATCTTCATAGGATTGGAAATCTTGATACTTGAAAACAATTTGGTTCAAACATGGCCGACGGTTCAAGACTTTAAGTTGATGTATCGTCTGTTTAGGAATGAATGATTTTATATGTTTTGTCATGGTTTTTATGAGTTTTGAAAATTATACTAATTGTTTTACTTACTTATTTATTAACATGTAAAAACAACAAATTAAAGCTGTCGCTTCGTGCCCCTTAATCTACAACAGTTGTTGAGTTAAAGGATACAGACTGATGGATAATACGTTTGGTTTATGGCGCTTCTAATCGGAGAAGCGCCATAATTTCCTGGCATGTTTTAAATGTTGCTGAAATATTCCGCATTTTTTTTGTGTAGCACGACCGCTTCAACATGTAGGTATTGTTGCAGCACTTTCAATATCCACGAGCTATATTTGTCAACAAACTTTTAAGTAGGTTAGGTACCCATTATTTTAGAAGCATCTTCACACTTACCTACAACTCTTTTCAATCGATATCATCCACCACAAAATAATATATCAAAATTAAACATCCACTACAATTAACAGTTTGTAAACTAAACAGGCGATAGCCAATCAATCCCGAGGGTATATTGGTACAATCACCACGCTTGAACGACTGTTGACCACAATATGATTGGATATCTATAGGTACCAATGGCGCTCCAGTCGCGTTAGTAACGAGAAACCTCGTAACCCAAGGGAATGAGTCGGTCTATAAATATACGTTTATTCGTTTGTAATTCTTTTGTAGTTCTGCTACTGTTAATACTGCTATTCGTACAGTCTAGACACGATTAAAAACTGGGCAAGTGTAAGTCAGAATCGCACACGACGATTTTCGTACTACCGTACAATATTGAAAACTACATATTTAAGAACAAAAACTGAGTTGCTTGTGGCTAAGTAATAACAGCCGCACGGGTCTATGCATCAGGTTAAGGTACGCATGCCGAGGTTGGTCCATGGATGGGTGACCATCTTTACACACCGAGACTTTTCCGTGCTTTGGAAAGTACGTTAAGCCGTTGGTCCCGGTTGTCATACGTGATCTTTGACAGTCGTTACGGGTCGTCAGAGAAGCACGAAAGTCTGACAACCAGTGTTACTAAAGGGTATCGTATTACCCAGTTACTGGGTTATCGAAGTCAGAAAATACTGGTATTGAGCTATAATCGAGTTAGACTGAAAACTGACTCAAATATAGGTAGTCGAAAATGCTAGGCGGGTTAATTAATTTAAGAATAATAAAAACAAAAAGTTTTCAAAAATAAAAACACGTTTCTTGTATAGGGACCACCCTCTTCAATTTTTAACTGTACTTTATTTTTAAAATTTGTAGTTACAGCATTCTTAGTAATATACTCTCTGTGAAATTTAAGTCCCTATGTACCTACTACAGTACAAAAGAGACGGCCCTGTCACAGACAGACAAACAGACAGCTGAGTCTTACCAGTAACCGCCCATTTAGCACCCTTTGAGTACGGACCCAAAAAGCACACAACTCGACTCGACACTTGACGAAAAATCTATAATTTCCACCAAAATATAACGCAAGGGAAATATCAAAATTAATGGCAACTTTACCACAACCGCGTACCACCCATTAGGCGTTAAGTTAAAACTGTTATATGACAAGTTTTCCCCAACATACCCTTTGAACTCGCACTAATTGAATAGTTTCAGTTCTGAAAGCACTTTATAACGTCTATCTTCATTACGCACTAGTTAGAAGGGTTGCTGACATTCAGAGACTAAATTAAATGTAATTACGCAAAAAGGATCCAACCCACAAAAACCTCAAAATTGTGTTTTACTAAAGTCATATAAACACATGTGGAATAGCACTTTGTGTAATAATACATACGTGATATTTTCTTCGTTTATCTCTGGCTCACTTTGACTGAATGAAAATATCGACCTTTATCAACATACTTAACCCTTTATGCACCCTTTATTGGGCTAGGCAGATGATGATGACTCTTACACCTATGTGTAACTCAATTTTGTGGATTTGCGGGTTAGATCCTTTTTACGTATCTATTGAGAAGAACGAGCAAAAAAACTCCACTTACACAGTTTTTAGAAGATCTATGTGAACTTTTTTTAGACAAATCAAGCATAAATTTACAGAGAACTTTGTAATGCACCCATTTGAATGAACGATTCAAAGCGCCTACGCAAAGAGTCAGAGCCAAGCGCAGTCTTGCGTGAAGCTATTATACAATTGAACATAAACCCCAGTTCAAACCTTGAATACGTATTTCTATTCTAGGTTACAGCCAGGGCCGGATTAACAATGTCGGAGCCCCTAGGTAATGCATGGTTTGGGGTCGCTTTTCTAACTTACAATTTTTTTTCCTTCGGATTCGTGGCCCCTTCCCGATGCGGTTCTCTACCCGGTGCAGGGCCCTGTCTAGTGTGGGGGCCCTACGCCCTAATGGGTAGTCCGGCCCTGGGTACAACTTAGGTAAAATATACATGAACCACAAGAATACTTCGTTTCATAACAAAATCTAAGAATTTATTCAAGAAAAGGTATCCCAAAGATATTCTTTTTACTTAAAGGAGCGAGAACTTTATATTGGAAGTTTTTAAAATATGTAAATAAGTATTTTCTAGATCTTGTTATTTTTGACCTTTGCTTTCTTTTATTATTTATAAGAAATTAATTTCTTACGTTACGCATTCAAAATATTGAGATTGAAACTTTATGATATTTTTTATGTGTTTTTTTTTCTATCTTTGTTTCGTTTAAGTACATGTAATTAATCATAAAAATCGTCTGTCGGTGTGTCACTTCATTTTAAGATGTGTAACGGGTCCCTCCGGGTCCCCATGGTCCCGAGATATTAAAAAAATAGCTTATTATCGTCCCACTGCAGGGTAAAGGCCTCCCGGGTCGACGGCGCGTTCTGTTCGCGCGCGCCTCAAAGAGCTGTCAGCACAGGGACGGGGCCCCAATAGGGGCCAAACGCCTGCCGGGGTTGCGGGACGTCTTAACAGGATACCGTGGCCCCGGAACGTAAAGGGCAACAGAAGGAACAGGGTGGTTTTTTAGTCAGTAAAAGTCTGACAGTCCCTTCCGCCCCACCCAGGCCGGAAGGAGTCATTTGATGATTTTTACCACCTAAAAAAAAAAAAAAGGGTAAAGGTATCTTCTCATATAGAGAAGGCACCAACATTGATCACTACACTTGCTCAAGGTGGATGAGACTTTTGGTTATTTTAAGTCAAGTTTTCCTCACGATGTTTTGCCTTCACAAATGTCAGTGATGTCCAAGATAAACGTAGAAAATACATAATTATGGATTAGAAAAAGGTCAAATTAGTAATTTTTGTTTTGTTTTGTTTTTTGTTTTTGATTTACTGTAATTGATTTACCCATTGTAAAGAAATAATCTAAATATAAATATAATAAAAGCGAAAGGTCACACACTCACTTGCTTGACGTATAAAGATGTTTGGCAGGGAGGTAAGTCCTACCTAGTTTTAGTTAGTAGACGTCCGCTAAGAACGGATATTCCAAATTTCACCCTCTAAAGAGGATGAAACGGGGGTCCGGGATATACGCGGACGAAGTCGCGAGCAGAAGCTAGAAATAAACAATTTTATCAGTGCGTAATTCATCGTTATTATAGGTATCGGCACTGAGCACAAATGTCACCTGCGCAGTTGTTAATTTTTCGGTCTCTTTGGAGGAATGAAGAAGGCGGGGGGCGCCGATGCTGCAGTCCGCTGCACGCGATTGGTTCGTCAATCGATGCTCATCGTCTATTGGACTATCGCCTGTCATTCGGCTGCTGTACACTTTTGTGCAATGTTAGTGACTTACGTTTTGAATTTTTAAATAGTTTTTTTTTTTGTTATTACGTATTAGTTGTTTTTTTTAATATAGTTTAATTTCGTTATTTCGTCATTGTTGTGTTTAATGTTTAATAAAGTTCATTTTTATTATTTATTTTTATAAAATTGATGTGTTATAAACTTTTTTAATTTTTAAATAGACATTGAAAATGAATATGTATTAGCCTTTATTTGGCCAAAAGTGTACATGCGCGAAGTTGTACTATCTGTGCTCAAGATACGTGCCGGCATCTGAGCTATGATCTACCACAAAATTCCACGTGTACCGTTCCAGACCCTATTTCTACCATAACAGTCACATAATTCACACTACAAGCCAAAACCAAAACTACGAGGTCTAAGTATATAAATCGCGAAAATTTGGCAGCGAAATTCTATCTCCATCGCTTGAAGCACCCAATATAGGTAGCCAGTATGCAGAATGCGCCAAATCAGGGGCGGCGGTGGCGGCCATTGACTCAGCCGCGTCCGGAGCATTTACATCGTACGGCATTACATACAAACTTTCAAGTCCTTAGAAATGGAGCCGATTTTAATAAAATTTCCTACACATCATTTCTCAGTGGCAACCTCAGAGTCTGGATTTGTGCCCGGTTGATGGCAACATTACTGGTGAAATGTGGGTGTATGTACTAATGGGTACACCTCTGCCTAACCCTTCGGGGATTACAGGCGTGATGTTATGTGATCCTACACATAAGGGATACATAGGTCTAAAAGGTAAGTTGAATACATGTTCAAAAAATTGTGTTAGAGATAAACTACTATAACATGGCGCTCCCCTCCATAATACTATTTCAATAATAATGAGTAATTATTATTATTATTACCCTTAAATATATTTATATACCAGCTGTCTGTAGTGTTCAGTGGTACTGAAGTACTGAAGTACGGAGCTCCCACCTCTATCTTGCCTTAATTGGCCGGTTAGAGTGGAAACTCGCGAGAGCATTCGTGCTCGGGGTAAGGAAGTATTCCAGTAAGACGCTGGTAGGGATCTTGACCGTACTTCCGGGATTGTCCTGATAGCCGTGGAATACCTCTCCACTCCTCTAGCACCTCAAGATATGTTGCCCCCTTGTCGCTACGTCACTTCGTGCTAGCGACTGTTTCAGGGGGCCCATTTAGTGAGTGTGCAAGTCACCCCCTGCCATTTTATCCATGTATACAAACATTGGTCCGGCAGGGGCCATAGTCACTTCATAGTTTCAGGTAACCAAGTCACTTTAGCAACCCATACCCATAGTCCATTACTGTTAGTTCCCATGTCCTGTAATAGTCCTGCACCAACCGGGGTTTGTCCTTGGGTGCACTTGCATAGTGCATATAGGGATAATCGTCGGTTGGTGTCTTATTTCATATAAAGTTACCTAAGGGGCCTCTGCGAGTTGGCTTCGGCTCCTCGTACGCCTTACAAAGGCCCGGGACCTCTGGGTCCCGAGATACATAAAGTTTACATAAAGTAATTAATGACGCCGCTAGTCAAGCAACAATGACACGCTGATTTGTTTTTGTTTCGAGAGCTGTCTCAGTACGCAGTTACGCACACATGCGTTGTGAGTCTTGTAAATACTTTTACAAATACTTTCAAACGTTTTGAATTGTGGAAGGGCGCGCCAAGTTATCGTAGTCAGCTAAATTCGAGGGAATTTAAGTTTTCCATAGAAACAAAGATTTCCAATTATCTTTTTTTAAATAAGATATTTCGAAAATGTTCTCAACTAACTTTTTACACCTATGTACTTATTCTGCTTATGTGAAGGATGTTTTAAAAATAAGGATTTGAATGTTTGTATAAAATGCCATTAGGGGTAAACTCGCTTAAACGCTATAAGAACACCCATTGTATGAGGCTTTAGTGATACTAAATCGCTTTTTGTTAACAGAGCTTCGTTCCAGCGCTGCAGCGGCTTTTTGTTGAGCGCTATCGCGAATGCGCCAGTGATTTCGGTTGGCTGAATTTCCATGTGTGTTCTGTAGATAAATTCATTTTTGTGTTATGATAAAAAAAGCCGGTCGAGAGCAAGTCAGGCTCGCATGCGGTGGGTTCCGTAACACTTTACAATATTTAACATTACATACAAACAGTCGCCTTCTCGTATCGTATTGTACTTGTTATTATAGCGGCGATAGTAATCCACTGAAAAATTCAAATCTGTACTCATTACGGTTCATGAGATACAGCTCACTGACACATAGACGGACTGATAGCGGAGGCTTAGTATTAGGCTCTGGTTTTGTACCTTTCGGGTACAAAACCCAAAAATCTAAATACATGTAGAACTCTTTTAAGGCGTTAATCATACTTAGAAATTAGTCATCCGCGAATTGACAATTCCAGTTGCATGATCAAATTGGCTGCAGTAGCAAGCAAGGTCTGCTTGGGTTCTGCAGCGACAGCGCAACCCTGTTGTGCCCCCGCAGGGTCTCGATGTCATTGGGGCTAAATGACATGTGCTAAACCCTCTTCAACTGAAGGATGCAAACTCTACTTTGAGTATTCACAAGATCTGCCTGGTTCCTCTTTTGCCCCCACGGGGTCACGATGTAATAAACGGTAAATAAGTTCTGCTAAACCCTTTCCAAATGTAGGACGTAGCCTCCACTATCAAATATTCACAGGATCATTAGCTATGCGACACGGCGCTGTTTTTTTTTTCTCGGTCTAATTAAGTGCGGCTGTGTTGACCTACATTCAGTTCCGGAGTCCAAGGCCCTCTCCAGATAAATGGCGGTCGCGACACGAGAAGGGTTGCCAATCAATATGTAGATTCACATTTTACAGCATCTGTTTTTTGGGCACTAAAAGAAAGAAAGAAAATCTCTTTATTCACGCGAAAATAACGCACATACCATGATAAGAGAAATAAGAAATTGTTATTGCCCAGCCATTGAGACGCCCGCCACTCATGCATGAGGTTGTGGGTTCGAATCCGGGCAAGTACCAATATGTATGTGCTTTCTAAAGTTTATCTTAGACATCACTGACATCGGTGAAGGAAAACATCGTGAGGAAACATGGACTCGTAATTAATATAGGTATAAGTCTGAAATCGCCAATCCGCCTTGAGCAAGCGTGGTGATCAATGCTCATGCCTTCTCTGTATAAAAAGAGGCCTTTGCCCAGCAGTGGGACTGTAATAGGCTGGTATTATTATTATTAAAAGAAAACTTTGGTTACTCTTCACCTTCATAGGTGAAGAGTAACCAAAGTTCACAGCCAGAGAGGGATCAAGGTGTTACTTCATCAATTTTCTAACTTCCAAACTCAATAAAACTTTTGCCAACCTAGGAATCGTACACTACGCTCAACAGTTGCGCTAACAAACCTAGTACGACTAAAATACCAACGATGCTGTCCATTTTAAAATGTTTGTTTGCACGTAAATATTTTGTTCATTCGTTTATCAAAAAGCGTTCACGACCTTGGTGCAGGTACTATAAGAATACAAACGAATCTGAATTTCGCATGAAATGCTCTCTTAGGCGCTTTGCACATAGAGCAACTATTGCAGCAACTGGCAACTAGCTGGCAACTAGCTGTTTACATAATATTATATTTCAATTGGACTGCGCACACATAGCAGGCATTTTTTGCTTAAAAGGAGGCTCCAATCACTAATGTGTTTATCTTTTATGGTTACGAATTAAACAATTTTTATTTTATTTATTATAGCAACTCGAGTTTCGAGTTCCGGTGATCGTCACCAGTTTTCAGTTGCTGTAATCGATGACTAAGTTAGTTCCTAATTGCCGCAACTAGCAACTGTTAAATATTATACCGGTTTTTAAAGTTGCCGGTTTCCTCAATCGTCATTCGCAACGCGTCGTGCGATTTCACACCCTCTCTCTCTCTCTCCCTGTGCTCGGTAATGCCAGTGTCGCTACGGCAACGGCATACGGCAACTCGGCTATGAAAGTTGCTCACAGATTGCCATAAAGTTGCGGCAACCGTAAACGTTAGCAACTATCAACTTTTACAGGAAACTTTTAAAGTGTTGATAGTTGCCTCAACTTTAGTTGCTTCATGTGCAAAGCGCCTTATTTTCCTTTCCACGAATTTCAATATCACATATTTCCAACAACGAGTTGCGTATTTTTTTAATAAAACCCAGTTTCGCGGCAAAATGGAATATTCGCTTACACGTGGCGACCGGAATCAATATTGCATAAAAATAACTGGTTGAAAGTCTGACCTTTACATTTGTGTAAAGAGCAGGTTTGAACTGTGGGTGAAATGACGCTGTTCCTTGTGAGCAGAGGTTTATTATAAGAAATAAGGAAATCTTAAAAAAAAATGGCAGTCTGTTTTCGTCAAAACTTAACGTTATGTTAACATGTCGGTGACGCGGCCACATTAGCATGTTGGTGACGCGTAACCATAAGCCCTTACCAAAAATTGGTAACGCGGCTAAATACCTAAGCTTTAACTTTGACTTTGACTTTAGCTTTGATACTTCTTTACTTCACTTTGACAAAAAAAAATCTGCTGTTCCATACGCTTAGACCGTGTGCACTTTTGTGTTAAAACACTACCAACAACAAAGAGCTTTCCACAAGAAACGTTTTTTTACCTAATTTTACCCGATTTTTTAACCTCAGTCACTCCAATAGAATACCTATTGAGTTACAAAAAAAATACACCATCAGCTGTAGATTATTTTAGCTATCCTACACAAACAAAACTACCTACCTATTCAATTTTTAACATTTCTTTTTTTTGTACCCGGCTGGAAAATCTTCATGGATTTGGACCTTGGGAGGGCGGAGGGGTATGTCAGACTCTTACTAACTAAAAACCACCTCGGTGTTCCCTTCCCGTGGCGACTCGCGGCGCGAAAATTAGTACGTCTAAAATCGCTTCTCCGAAAACGCACTCATACAACGCCATATTATTATGTTTGAATTCAGCGCGGGCCGCGACGCACAACGCGACGCCCCGCGTCTCCGTAAACGAGGCCTTACGTCGGAGATTACAGGAACGTACGCGGTACGCGCCTTCTCAATTTTTAACTTTTTTTCGTTTTACTATCAACCGTGCGATCGGGATCACGCCTTTGTCGTGTGTTAAAAAATCGTTTCTTTGGGAAAGTTTGTTATCATAAGTAAAATAATACATACGTACATAACATAACGCCTGTAATACCCACAGGTGTACCCATTAGTACACCCACATTTTGCCAGTTAGTTTTAAGTCCCATGTAATAGGGGGCGAGCCTATTACCATCAAACGGGCACAAATCCAGACTCCGTAAAACTAAAATAATGTGTTTCAAGTTCCGGTTACTAATTACCAATCACCCTTTAATATAATAAGGATGAAGCACAGCGGCTCAAGGTCTTGCATCCAATCGATTTATTGCGCAGGAAACCGGTCGTCCAATCAAAACATTGATGCAGTTTAGAACGCAGGTACACAGCCAATGAGAGGCTTGTATTTATCATGACGGACATTCTGCTGCGAGAGTGTTTACCCGCATTGCGTCGAAACTAATGCTCTCTACTGGATATATTGAAAATCCTTCACAACATACGCTGTGTCCCTACTTGGATAAAGTTGCTTTAGCCTTAATGAGATGTTTTTGATGACCTTTGACCTTTCTCTCGACGTCTATACAATCATTTTATTTATTTAATTGGTGGGCTAATTTTCCAATAGTCAGATAACTTTTATCCAAAGAATAAATATGACAGTTTGACATATTTTCTATAGCTGTCAAACCGCCATATTTATCCCTCCGTTACGAGTTAACTGACGATTAAATAATCAGCCCTAATACATACAAAACAATAAAGAAAGTTGTGAAATAAAAATGCTGGTTGCATTGCCTATTTTTGTTTTGTTTATTTTTATTTTGTTTTTACAGCCTCAGAGTCTGGATTTATGTCCGGTTGATGGCAATAGACTCGTCCCCTATTAGATGGGACTTAAACATATCTGGCGATATGTGGGTGTACTAATGGGTACACATCTGCCTGTTATGTTATTTGAGGACTAGCCTCTGCCGAGGACTTCGTTTGCGTCAAAGTTGACACCTGAATGATTAAAAAACTTTCCTGATTTAAAAAACCCGGTAACACTTTGCCCAACCTGGGAATCGAACCCAAAACGAACGAGGCTGTAAATAAATCAAGCGCCTCCTTTCATATAGTTTCACCTTCCAGAATCAGTGTCAAGAATCTCGCTAACTATGACGTATGGGAAGTTTCCTAACAGAATTTACGTACTGAAGCGGAGACAAGTGGCTCCGATACTTGGGAACCGTTCCGAAGTAATTTGCCAAGTTGACAGCGAACACTTCGACTGGAAATTTCGAGTACCAGACTGACTACCAAACATGTGTGGGTGAAGATAGGTATTGTGATATATATGAGAAATACGGGGGCGATTCCCGTATTTATTAAAAACGTCTGCATTCTAATTTTAGTCTTAATTTGTCAAAAATTTTATACATCTAAATTACCTTTTTGACAATGTTTTGACACTGAATTGTCGCTGACATGTGATTGATACTAGATTTTGATCGCTTTCAGTGACGGTAATTGGCTTTCTGGTTTTTTGAGATCTTTGGCATCTATTATTGTTTAATATTTTGGCTTAGTGTTGTAAAACAAACATAACATCACGACTGTGATTAAGGGTTAGCCAGAGGTGTGCCCTAGTACACCCACATTTCGCAGTCATGTTTAAATCAGTTATGTAAATCCCATGTACTAGGGGGCGAGCCTATAACCATCAACCGGGCACAAATACAGACTCCGAGGCTGCTACTTAGAAGTTCCTGATGGAAAAACCCAATAACACTTTGCCAGACCTGGGAATCGAACTTATGCTCAGTAGACGCGCTTTGCGACCACTAGACCAACGAGGCAGTCAAAATAAACACTTCGTTAAGTTCTATAAGCGGAAAAAGGAACGAATCACTAAGCGAAGGGACAAATAATGCTACGCGCTACGCTGCTACGCTGTAGCCATTGCTACGCCGTAGTAGCTGATCAAAGGTCTCCTTCACAGCCATTCCAGTCTTCCCTGTGTGTTGCTTTCTCAAACCCATCTATACTAATATAGAAAAGCTGAAAATATTTCTTGTTTGTTTAAAAGCGTTATTCTCTAAAACTTCTAGACTTCAAAAATATTTTTGTATATGATGGCCAGATTTATAGGCTATTTTTTCGGCATAAAAAACCTATGTACTATTCAAGACTATAATCTATCTCTGTGCCATTTCATCAAGATTCGTTCAGTCGTTTTGGCGTGATTGTGTATCAAATATTCATCGATCCAAACTTTCGCATAGTAGTAAGATAAGTCTGAAATCGCCAATCCGCTTGGATCAAGCGTGCAAAAAAGGCGCGTGTTATCTAGTAATAAGTACACGCGCCTTTTTTGCTCGAGAAGAGGTCTTTGCCCTAAAATAGGTCAAAAATAGGCTTGGATTATAACTATTAAGGGTCAGTTCACACTGAGACGCGACGCGACGCTGCGCGCACACTTTAAAAGAGCGACTCAAAATATAACTTTATTTTCTACACGAAAAGATACACATTTCATTGTGAGAATTTAGAAAACGTTACACCACGCAGCACTACGCCTCGTGATGCCTCGCGGCGTCGAGCGACGCCTCGCGACGCAGTGGTGAATCGCCGATACGCGCGGCGTGCAAGAGCGGCGACCGCGACGTTGCGATGCGTCTCGCGGCGGCGCGCGGTGCAGCGCGAAGTCACTGGCCTCTTCCAGTATCATCACGTCGCGTCGCGTCTCGGTGTGAACTGACCGTAAGTTAGAAAGACAGCCCTAGATCCAACTTAGCAACGGAAGTGAAACGTCGACTACAGGAGGGAAATAATAACCATAGTCTACAGAGTGGAGTGGCATTATATCTAGATCGGATAGTTCCATTGTTTGCAGATCTAGGTTACTGCGGAGTTGTGATTAATTATCTTGTCTTTTCGATATCTCTGATAGTAGATTGTAGTACTTTATAATTAATTAATGTTATAAATAATTTGGAAACGACGTGTTTTTAATTTTCCTTTATAAAGTTAATGTTAAAGTTAACTTTATAAAGGAAAATTATAAAGTTAACTTTAACATTAACTACATACATACACATACATAAACTCACGCTTTTTTCCCATGGGGGCAGGCAGAAACCACAGAACGCCACCTGCTACGATCCTTACATACTCCTTACATATTCAAAATTAAAATATTTTATGTCGAATACCAAAAATAAAGTTAATATATAAAGTTAAATTTAATTTTAAAAATATAATATGATCTCTCTGTAAAAGTTCCTATTTATTATGTGATAATAGATATTAGATACTCACTGCAATATTATTAGTCTTAAGTTATCTTGCTGTGCCCTAACAGCGTCATGTACTCACTGGTTTTAAGCATAGCGCGTAAACTATGTTTGTACATTGTGCATTGAATAAATAAAGACCATGAACAAAATAAACAACACAAATGAACATAAGAAAAAAATACTAATTTAGCGCAGTAGTTCGGAAGTTGCGAACATACTTACATTTCGGTGATTCATTTTTGTTTATATAGGTAGATCAGCTATAGTATATCCACTTTCAGAGAAGTATCGAATAACCAATCACCTTGTAGATGTTACCTACAGTACAAAATTAGTTTTGCTCGATAATATTTTCCACGCACTTTTATGTATAGATATAGCACGTGGAAAGCCTTGAGGACAGACCGAAGCCCCGCAAGCTATCAAAGAATTATGTTAAATACGTGCTGACGCCTTGAATACAAAACCTGTATTATTAAATGACACCCATTTTATATCTGTACAATCTGGGGTACAGGCCTATATCATTTTTGGCCATCTCCTTTGAAAGGGAAAAATACTTTTGATTATGATTTATACATAGGTATACTGTTTCTTTAAAATGTAAATGGTTAATGATTTTTTTTAAAGGACTGCCTTGTTGGTTTATTGTTCGCAAAGCGTGACTGCTGAGCATGAGGTTTTCAGTTCGATTTCTAGATCAGACAAAGTTTTTTCCATCAGGAGTTTCTCAGTAGCACCCTCGGAGTCTGGATTTATGCCCGGTTGATGGCAATAGGATCACACCCTAATGGGTAGGTACATCTCTGCCTAACGCTTCGGGGATTACAGGCGTGATGTTATGATGTTAAATTATGTTAAAATTAATTGTAATACTTTTATTCCTGTACAGATCTGAGGCACATTGTGTCCATCTTCTTTTGAATAGAACTGTATGACTTTTGTCGACCTATTACTGGGACTTAATGCTCTTTTTCTGGGTTAACAAATATTTGTTTCGCTGCGTGTCGCGTGCTCGTTTCGCGCACACAACAAATATTTATATGGTCTACAGGTAGTTGTTCCGGGTCTGTTTGTTTGTGTATGTCGAGTTTATTTGTTTGTAAACGCACCCACGACATAAGAGAAATTCCTAGCGTGGAGTAACGTATCTTTAGCAAAAAATAACATAAAATCAGTTCGTTTTTTAGGCCTCGTTCACGTTAGCTAGTGAAGCTTTTTCAATACATATGTACTTTCGAAGTTCATCTTGGATTTCACTGACTATGAAGGAAAACATCATGAGGAAACTGGACTTGTGATAAGTAAAAAATCTGGAATCGCCAACCCGCCTTGAGCAAGCGTATAGTGATTAATGCTCGTGCCTTCTCTGTATGATAAGAGGCCTTTGCCCAGCAGTGGAATAATATTAGGCTGGTATTATTATTATTTTAGGCAAAGTGATATTTTTAGAGCAGTGCAAAGAATGAAAGAGAAGACTGCTTGATGATTGAATTTTCATTTTCATCAATCATCAATCATTAAACTAAATTTCATTTCATTTCAATTAAATCAATCATTAAACTAAATTAATAGATATGAAGATAGAAACATTATGCTTGATCGATAAATCGGTGTTTTCAAGGCTGCTTTAAAGCGCTAACAAGTATCTAAGTGATTCAAGGAAACTACGTAATTAGTATACAATTGGAACTAAGCACTGGAATAGGTTTCCTATCTATTTGCATACAATTTTAAGACCTAATATAACTTGGCATACTTTTGTTTGTCCTAATTATATTTTCGCATAATATTATTTACGCATAACAACTTTACGCATAATTTTTTAAGCATAATTTCTCTAATCATAATAATGATTAGGCATAATATTTTAAAGCATAAATAATTTCAACAGATGGTCGCTCTGGGCGGTAAAAAAAAAAGCTGCCGCCCTATCTCCCGTCAGCCATGTCGTCGGAGCTCCGCCGGCCTTCGGCCTACGCTCCTCATGTCCCAAAGTCGGACTTCTGGGGCCAAAAGTAAGTTATGCGAATTAAATTTATGGCAAAACAAATTAGCCTTCAAGATAATTATGCCAACATAAACTGTATGCCAAAAAAAATATGGCAAAGTATTATTATGGCAAAACAAATTATACCAAAACCGTTATGCCAAAGTATATTAGGAAAAAGAATATTATGCGAAAAAAAGGGGAGCCACTGGAATACCTACTTGAAAAAAACCTGAAAATTTATTTCACTTTGTGGCACCCATAATTAATGCACTCGATGATTATTAAATTGTAATTTTATTTTCGTATCAATTTTATAAATACGTTTTTTTCTCACTAGTGTGTTGAAAAACGTCGTATGAAACGCGTGAGTATTTTATTATTACAGTCTTGCACCTCACTTGTTTCATATTATTCAAATAAAGGGAACAGAATATCTTCTATCTCAGTTTGTTTCGTAACCCTTGATTCGCTCTAAAAATTGAGGACATTACGAGAATCTACTTTCAATAGGAGGTTCTCAAGTTATTCGGGTCGTATTTTAAGAGGTCTCTGCCCCCCACCCAGTTGAAGTAACAAATTGATAGTGTGATGGATGACCAAGGCTCGTTGGCTCCCAGAATTAATGGTACCACAGACTAAATAATAGATGAATGATCGCGGGAGATCGCATGAGTCGGAACTTTTCTTTAAGATCTTTTTGCTGACTTTGTGTTTGCGCGTCACCCCATTCTTTTTATACGACTGCCTCAAAAAAAGGAGTGTTATGTGTTCAGGGTTAATGTATGTATGTTTGTATGTATGTGAGTTTCTTTATTCCACCATAACTTTTAAACGCCTGAACTGATTTAGATGTATGAGGTATCGTTACAATCCTTGCATCGTTCCGAGTAACATATAAACCGGTGTGGTCACTTTAAAACGTAAATTAATACCAGCCTCAATTTATTTTTTTAATGTATCTGGTCGTGTCTATGTTTATCGTCTAGAATTTGACAAGTAGATTTAAAAAATATATAACACTGTAAATAAAAATCGTCGTAAAAAAAACTGACGAGTAAACAAAGTACAAATATGTGCAATTTTCGCAGTCGTGTTTTTTAATTTTTTAATTATAGTAGATTGTTTCTTTTCTTGAAGTGGAACAAAGACTTGTTGAATATGGTGAAGGCGCGAGAGCATTCGGGATTCTGACGACCCGTAACGACTGACACAGATCCACGTATGACAGTCGGGACCAACGCCCCAACGGCTTAACGTGCTTTCCGGGGCACGGAGGTGTCTCGGTGTGTAAAGACGGTCACCCATCCACGGGCAAAACCCGGTAAGCGTGGCTAAACCTGGTGAATCGACCCGTGTAGCTGTCATTTCTTAGCCACAAGCTCCTCAAAATCCACTTTTAAATGAAGTCATAAATAAATAGTGTTTCAATCCGAGTAGATTGAGTATCCCGGTACAAAGTAGGTATTGATCCTACGTCCAGAGATTGCTTATAATACAGGGCCCAATTTTGTTTATCTGTATATTTTCAGCTTATTAAAGCCTTGTTTTCCATTCTATTTTCTCCAGTTATCGTGAAAAACGCTTGCTATTCTAAATAAGGGATCAAAAATATGAATATTCTTTTTGAAAGAAACAAAATAAATGTATTTTATTTGATGTACCGAAACGTTTACTAATGAGCTTCGGAGAAATCTGTCGAAACATGATTCTTCGTTATCTACGACTTGTTTTCACAAGGAAAACCTTAAAAAAAAATTAGCTTTACAAATTAATAATAAATTGAAATTATTTTCTTTAATTTTCCGTTCATAGCCACGGAGTCGAGATTTAAAGACCAATTAGTTCTACTTATCGTTCGAATTCCAGTTGCAATCTCATCTCAGCGACAATCAATGCCAAAAACATAACATCACGCCTGTAATCCCCGAAGGGTTAGGCAGAAGTGCAACCATGAGTACACCCACATTTCGTCAGTTATGTTAAGTCTCATGTAATAGGGGGCGAGCCTATTGCCATCAACCGGGCACAAATCCAGAATCCGAAGCTGCTACTGAGAAATTCCTGATGGAAAAACCCAAATACACTTAGCCCGACTTGGGAATCAAACCCAAGACCCCAAGCGCGCTTTGTGACCACTAGACTAACGAAGCAGTCGATGTTAAAAAGTCGATGTTACGTAAATTAGAGCCATTTTTGACAGATTGAGACTGAGATTAGTTTGCTATCATTCCTTATAAGTTAGTAGAATTTTGTTATAAGACAGCATTATTCAATAATTCAAAACATAACTTATTTTGTTCTGACTTACTGATGGTAAGTCGGCCGGGGCTTGACAGGTTATTAAAGAAACACTTTATTTTAGCCCTAAAAACCCGATTAATTTCCAATTATCAGTTTGTTTAAACGCATTATCTTTGGAACTCCCAATCAGGTTAGAGAAAATATTGTATGTATATTTCTATATGATAGCCAGATTTAAGAGGTATAGTATAGTCTATATAAAATCACGCTACGATCCAACTTAAAGCGGGTGAAAAAAATTACACGGACGAAGCCGCGAGCAGAAGCTAGAAGATATAACCTATACCATATTTACGAACAACGTCAATACTCATCGCACGACAAACAGTTTATGATGATTGGCGCCAAATACGCCGAAATATAGACACTATTAGCTCGACTGTCGACGCTGTGTAAATATATCGTATTCCTGACACAATATCATTATCTGATCCTGATACAATATTGTTACATCTTCATTGATATTGCGCTGTTTTTGGAGTTCCGTACACAAAGGGTAAAACGGGACTGTATTACTAAGACTCTGCTGTACGTCTGTCACCAGACTGTATCTCATGTATTGTGATGGTTAGACAGTTGAAATTTTCACAGATGATGTATTTCTGCTGCCACTATAACAAGAAAAACTAAAATACAGAATAAAATAAATATTTAAGAGGGCTCCTATACAACAAACGTAATTTTTTTGCTCGCACTTTGCTGGTTTTTTATGTATTTACACATATACGACGATAATGAACTAATATACTGGGTGGAAAAAATCAATGGGCCCTGATGGAAGCGAGACGAGTGAAAGACAATGTTTCTTGAAGAAATTTTGTCTTTTACATTGAATGTCGTGAGGTCTTGGGTTTGATTCCTAGGTCAGACAAAGTGTTATTGGGTTTTTCCATCAGGAATTTCTCAGTAGCAGCCTCGGAGTCTGCATTTGTGCCCGGTTCATGGCAATAGGCTGGCCCCCTATTACATGGGACTTAAACATAGCTGGCGAAATGTGGGTGTACAAATGGGTACACCTCTGCCCAACCCTTCGGGGATTACAGGCGTGATGTTATGTTACGATAAAGAAACATGACGATGGAGATACGACGTAAGTAGTAAACTTTCAGCCATAAATGTCTCTTCCCACGATTCAACCGAACTGAAAATTGATAGGTTTTCCAATCTGCACAGCGAGGGTTCCGTAGCAATGAATATCTGTCCGCGCCGGGGTCGGTAGACTGTCGTGTATAATTTATATCTAATTTTAGAAATTGGGTTAAACATGCCGTGATGGAATTGTTTGCAGAAATAAATGAATGGGGGAAGTTATTGACGACGTTTTGGAAATAGAAATAATTTGTTCGACTATAAATAGAATTAAAATTTTGTGATGGATTCACATATTTTCTGTACTAGTTTTTTTTTTTTGTTTAGCTTAACCACACATTGTGAACCGTTAAGGCTCCTACAGGATGGTTGTTAATAAAAACATAAATTAATTATTAATTATAATAACGACACCTGGTCGATAATTAATAAATTCTTTTTTAACCGACTTCTAAAAAAGGAGGAGGTTCTCAATTCGGATGTTTGTATGTTTTTTTTTTTTTTTTTAGGTTTGTTCGCGCTAAGTCCGTCGTTTGCCAACCGATTTGAAAAATTCTTTTGTTGGAAAGGTTATACTTCCCAAATGGTCCTATGAAAATTTTATCGAAATCAGACAAAAATATGTCACTAAAAATTAACAAATAAAAATTTTTTTTGTAAAAAAAAGAACCGACTTCAAAAAAAAGCACTAAAAAGTTAAAAATAATACTATAACCTACCTATATTAATAAACCTAACCTAACCTACGATTAACCTATACTAAAATTTAACAATTTTTTGGAGTCGGTGCCAAGACCGAGGATATTATATCCAACCGTATGGCACCGACTCCAAAAAAAATTTAAATTTTAGTATATGTTAATCGTAGGTTAGGTTAGGTTTATTAATATAGGTAGGTTATAGTATTATTTTTAACTTTTTAGTGCTTTTTTTTGAAGTCGGTTCTTTTTTTTGAAAAAAAAATTTTTTTTTTTTTCAGTTTTTTATGTGTGATAGTATTTCAGAATACACCTCTTTCAAAGAACAGAATTGCCCCGTTGCTTAAGTGGTAGGCAATGTTGTGTAACTATGTCACTGCGTGTGCGGGTTCATCGCCCCGCCTGCGTAAACCCAGCCCGCAAGATGGCTAGTTCAAATCCGAAAATCACGTGCTAAAAATATTCCTGTTTAATTTAATTTTATAATTCCCGTGCCTTGTTGGTCTAGGGGTCGTAAAGCGCGACTGCTGAGCATGAGATCTTGGGTTCGATTCCCAGGTCGGGCAAAGTGTTATTGGGTATTTCCATCAGGAATTTCTCAATAGCAGCCTCGGAGTCTGGGTTTGTGCCCGGTTGATGGCAATAGGCTCGCCCCCTATTACATGGGACTTAAACATAACTGGCGAAATGTGGGTGTACTAATGGGTACACCTCTGCCTAACCCTTTGGGGATTACAGGCATGATGTTATGTTATGTTTTATAATTTATTCGTATTGAGAATCATATATTAGTTGTCTGCCTAGCCATTTCCCTACTATGTTGGGGTCGGTTTCCAGTCTAACCGGATGCAGCTGAATATCAATATTTTACATTGAGCGACTACGTATCTGACCTCCACAATCCCAGTAACTACAGTACCCGGCGATAAATATTGCACATCGACCTTTATCGTATTTCGTATTTTATACAAAGAATAAAAAGAATTTATCAAAAGAAGCAAATCATAATTGTTTTAATAGCTCCTAATAGATACCGGACTGTTTGTATGTCGTGCGACAGAGATAACGCTCTGCGAAGCCGAAATAAGCCGATTGTCTCTTTCCAAAGGTCGATGTTGCAATATTTATCGACGGGTACTGTAGGTAATCGTATTAATACGATACCCTTGCTAAGACTGGTTGTCAGACTTTCGGGCTTCTGACGACCTCTTTGAATATAACGAGAATGTAAAGCTGTGTACAGATTACGCGCGGCAGCCGCGCGAGCCAATGTTCGACCAGATTTGACGTTAATTTGCCTCGCGAGCCAAATCGTACCGCGGCTGCCGCGCGCGGCAGGCGATCCATCCGCTGCCCAGACTCGCGCGCGGTAGTTCATTCTTGCCTGGTATGGACGCGCGTGGTCGGGCGGCTGCCGCTTTCATTGTGATACATCAAGTTATTTGTAAAAATAATAAAACACCACAACAACTCATTAGCGCCATACAATATTGTATGAGTAGACGGCAGCTTTCGTTGTCCATCGTGTTCGCGCGAGCCAATTCACCAAAACTATACCGTCCCAACTGCGCGCGAGCGAACGACGAAAGCTTCTTTGATGCAGTCGCAAAAACCGACAGCGAGCGGTTCGCCCCGCGGCACGTTCGAGCGCGGCGATATTCGAGTTGCCGCGCGCGGCAACCCCGTCTACATAGTGCGCGGCCGCCGCGCGCGCCAATGTTCGAGGGTTTGCCGCGCGTAATTTGTACGCAGCTTAATACTACGCCTTTTACCTACATATACAGCATGTAACAAAAACCCTGTCCGATCCTTAAGGGTATTATTCGGCATCGTACTGCGTACACATATACGTAACCATTTAATGGATTTGAGATTATTATTTCTCCCCAGTAAAAAAAAAAAGAAGAAAGAAGAAGTAGTTAAATTAAAATAAAACATAAAAACTGATCAACGGCAACACTGATCAGACAGGGTTTTTGTTACATAGTGTATATCTATCCTTACCTGCAGGTGTAAGCGGCCGGACCCGTGGCGGGACCGGCGGCGGCAGCTGCGCAGTTTCTTGGTCATCTGGACTGGACTGGCTGGATTGACCTGCACCGTCATTGTTGTTCACCGGGGGACGCGGCTCCTCGACTACCGATGTCTCGATTTTCAGCTGTAAGAGGAAGTTGTATTTAGAAATTGGGAATTTCGTTCGCATAAAAGTCGGGTATCACGGGGTTATAATTTTTTCACACGATACCCTAATTCTTTTTCTACACTAATGTTATAAAGAGGAAAGATTTCTATTTTTGTGTGTGCGTGTATGTTTGTAATGAATAAACTCAAAAACTACTGCGCCGATTTCAAAATTTTTTTCACCATTACTATAATTCACCATTAGAAAGCTACATAAGTTATAATATATTTTCAAAAAGTTAGGGATCCGTAAGGAAAATCACGCGAACGAAGTCGCGGGGAGAGTGCTAGTTTAAAATAAAAGTAAGTTACTAGGCTAAGTTACTCCTTATCACAACAGCTATATGCCAGTGAAAATCCCGTCAAGATCGGTCCAGGCATTTCAGAGATTAGCCAGAACAAACAAACAGACAAAAATGTTAAAAATTGTTCTTTTCGTGTAAGTTACACGGCGTGTTTATCCACTGGGCCATCACGAAATGTTCATGGAGATTTGAAACCATCAATCATTTTTTTCCGTCCCCAAGTAGTTCCACAATCTTTATGGAAAGATAAAAAGGTAAAAGATGAAAGATGAAGACTTCGTCCTTGCGAAACAGGAAGGAGATAATAGACAGAAATGGAATATTTTGACTAGCCTAACTATTTGGCTTGGAGATATTTACAGACTTGGTCTTTGACTAACATTCAGAAGTCCAAACTCAAGGTATGCCAACGGGCGATGGAGCGCAGTATACTCAATGTTAAATTGACAGACATCATCAGAAACACCACACTGCGCTCCAGAACGCAAATCATAGACGTAGCACAAAAAGCTGCCAAACTGAAATGGGACTGGGCGGGCCATGTCTGTCGGATGCCGTCGGATGCTAAGCGATGGGCCCGCATAACACAAGAGTGGAGCCCTGACACAGTAAGACGGGGTCGCGGCAGACCGAGGAGGAGATGGCGGGGCGCCTTGGATAGCTTCCTCGGGAACTGGCGAGAGGAGGCACAACACAGAGGAAAGTGGAAGGAATGGGGGGAGGCCTTTGCCCAGGAGTGGGACAGTAACGGCTAAATAAAAAAAAAATAAAAAAAAACTATTTGGCTATGATCCAAAGGCAATTTCCTTCCTATCATCATCTAGCTTAATCAATCTAACATCCTACTAATACCTACATACTACACACATCAAAAAAGTCTAGGGATCAACATCCCTAACATTTGTTAGGGATGTTGATCCCTAGACTTTTTTGATGTGTATATTTCCTAGCTTTTGCTCTCGACTTCGTCCAAGTGAATGTCGTTTATCTGCGGGGTTTTAATTTTACCGCGAACCCTTTTTATTCTAGAGGGTTTTTTTTACAGATTAAGTCTGAGATTAGATTACGATCGTTCCTAAAAGGAAATAAAGATGCCTGGGTCCTTAGACAAAGTAACATCGCTTCGTAGCGAAATGATATCTAAATTCGTCGTCGTCTCTCTAAGATAACTACTTACAACGTTTTAGCATTCGTTTTGTTATCTTTTTTGGCGATCACGATCGAGGCGAAGGCGAACACTGAAAGCGCTGCTTGTCTACGCATTATGGGATAAACACGATAACGATTCGTTACTCTATGGTTTCGTTATGAATTATAACATTGTCTACCATATTTAAGCAGCTATTCGTAAACTTAAGTAAACACGCGCGAGAGTAGATAACGTGCAGCCTTCTGCGTCAGCTTGTGGTTAGCTAGAAGGCGCCAAACGAACTGCCGATTGCCATAGAGTAAATAACCGACTGCCGATTGGTGAGGAGCGAGGGAGCGGGAGCGGTCCCGCTCAAGGTCGGCCGCACTTGCCGGCCGGTGCGGCTCGCGCGCTTGTTTTACCTACATCATTTTATTATGCTACATTTATAATTATTTGTATGTATTATATTTATAATTAGTAATATTATAAGTAAATATTATTATTAGCTTTAAGGCAACGTATTTATTATTTATTTGCAAGTAACGCTACATTACATGTTCATAATTAAAACTGGTCTACATCCATAATCACGTCACACACAAAGGCCCAGTTGAAAACCAGCGTCAGGCACAAGTGGTCTGGCATTTTATGCTGAACTGGGTCTGTTTGGCGCAGCTGTGGGGCACACAATTTCTTATTTGTTGTTCTTTTTATTGCCTTTTTATTATTATTATTTTTTGTGTGCACATGGTGTGTCAATAAACATTTTTTCTTTCTTTCTTTCTTTCTTTACCAAATTGCGATAATGATGTCGATTGGCCACGTGACTTAACGCGGCTTATGTCAATCCCCTACATTATAGTCTTTTCTAACTTCGTTATCGTTTTGAAATTGTTACTTTGTCTAAGCCCCCTGGATCTTAATCCCTTAATAATCTCTATTATTAAGTTACCACTTAAGAATACATATGAAAAGCAATAAAGATATTGAGTATTCAGCGTAGATGAGGCGAAAGGAGTATGTAAGGATGGTAGCAGGTGGCGTTCTGTGGTTTCTGCCTACCTCCATGGGAAAAAGGCGTGAGTTTATGTATGTATGTGTGTATTCAGCACTTTTATCACGGTAATTTAAATCTCGTGATTTTTCCAACCGACGCGAACGTACTTGCAGGAAAAAACTAGTGGCTAATAAATAACAGTTTTTTCTTTCTTCTGTGACAGAAAAAGAACATTATTACAGTTTGAAACTTCGATCATAAATTCTACCGTTATTCTAACTTCAAATTAAAATCTCCAAGGAGGCTTTAAATAGCGGTGTCCGTCTTAAAACGGCCTCCCACTCCGCACTCGAGTATTTTTCTTTGCTTTAAGTTAATTAAGTTCAGACTTAATTATAAATACACTTAATTAAAACTTCTATGGTTTGGTAACTTTGCTTACAACGTTTATAATTATACTGCCTTGTAATTTTCTGTGTAAAGAAGGTCTTGAGTGGTTGTGACGGGTATTACGATTATTTCTGAACTAGTTGCTCCCGCGACTTTACGTACGAGTGATTTTTTAGCAGTTTTAAGTCGATACTGGATAAGATAAACTACTATAACATGGCGCGCCTCTCCATATTACTATTTCAATGTATGTAGTCAAATCCATATGAAAAAGTTTCTATGTAATGCAGGCGTAAGTCTTCAGTAGCAGGCCGGCAGATTTGTTGGTCAACTAATCATAACTAGCAAGACCGCGCAAGACAACGCACGTGTCATATTCATAGAGTATGTCAGTGAAGCGCCATACTAATAATATTCAGTAATTAATGACGCCGCTAGTCGAGCAACAAATCGTTTTTGCTTTTGTTTCGAGTGTTTTCTCAGTACGCACACATGCGTTGTGAGTCTTGTAAATACTTTCAAGCGTTTTGAATTTGTGGAGGGGCGTGCCATAGTAGTAGTTTATCTCTACGGCTCTGCACCATACTAACAAGTCAGTTTACTCATAAATGTTTCTCATTCATTCCCCTGCAAAGAAAAGCCCCCAAACAGGTAATACGCTCATGATTTTAATTGTCACATTATTTTTTCATAATTAAATTCATAGGTAACACAATTACGATGTAGAATATCCGTAGAATAATTTAAAGTTACGGTAATAACTTGAAGCAGAAAGACATCGCGTGCTGTGCGGTTGTCGCATGATGCCGGATATAGAGGGGAAGGGCACAAGTAATTTTTACCACGGGACGTTGAAAATGCCAAAAAAGTTTGCAATAAACCAAATAGAGGCTTTTTTTACGATGATCGAAGCTTTGCGCCATTCATGTTTTATTACAGATAAGTACTATCTACTTTGTCAACGTCAAAGTCGATTTCTCCATGCAAACTTTGGACCCCCGTTTTATCACCTTCCCTAAAAAAAGGGGGTGAATTTTGGAAAATTCTTTTAGTGAGTGAGTGAATGAGTGACCTTTCGCTTTTATATATATATTCCTTTTTTTTGTAAATAGATTATACTTATCAAGGTTTCGTTAAGATTAAATGATATCAACAGTGACTTTCCCATAGCCAGAAAAACTTAAGTATCTCAAGTTGATCTCTTCATGACTTTGTAACATTTGTATTCCATATAGACACAGAGTTGAAAGAATGTGGTTTCGCTCGATCTGCCAGAACTCATTTTGCTCATATATGTCAACGGCACAGACAGATCCACTAACCTTTCGAGTAAAGATCGGGTCAACGAACCGAGTCTTACAAAAAACGTTCGTCGGTTCCGTTTACAGACACTGAACTTTGTCTAATTCCGTTGGGGTTTGCGTTTACGTTTGTGTTTGCGTTTGCGTTTGCTTAACTAAGTGGACAAAAACTTGATTAACCATTTGCTCTTATTTGGATAGAACCTCTTTGTTGTATAACATGTAGATGGTTAGTGACTGCCCCGTTTTCATAGTGGTCGCAAATGCGTAAGGGGTAAGAAAAAAAGTGTTATTGGGTTTTTTCATTAGAAAGGTCAGGTGCGGAGTACTCGTAACCGGCGTGCTTGTATGACGAGATGTATGAACGAAGATGAGGCGAAAGGAGTATGTAAGGATCGTAGCAGGTAGCGTTCTGTCCGGGGTTGCGGGACGTCTTAACAGGATACCGTGGCCCCGGAACGTACGACTGACTAATCTATCAACACACAGCTCAAACTACTGAACGGATTGCGCTGAAAGTCACGCAGATAGTTATTATGACGTAGGCATGCGCTAAGAAAGGATTTTCCAAAATTCACCCCTTTTTTGTGGTGGTAAAAATCATCAAATGAGTCCTTCCGCCCTGGTTTTTTAGTCAGTAAAAGTCTGACAGTCCCTTCCGCCCCACCCAGGGCGGAAGGACTCATTTGATGATTTTTACCACCTCAAAAAAAAAAAAGAGGTAGCGTTCTGTGGTTTCTGCCTGCCCCCATGGGAAAAAGGCTTGAGTTTATGTATGTATGTGAATTTATGAGTAGCAGCCCGGAGTTTGGAAGCTGGTGGTGTGAAAGCTGTTGGTCCTGCGTCTGATCTTCTCCCCTGTTGTGTCGGATTGAAATCTCATCAGACGATGAGAGCCAGGGAAGAAGGAGTACACTTGAGTTTGCACACACACTTGTGAACTATAATATCTTCTGCATACTTGGCTAGTCTACATTGATATTAGCCGTCGAAATTAGTCTGGAGAACATTAGCAGAACAGAGTAATACAGTAAAACGGGGTGAATAGAAAGGCAGGGGTGAATCGAGACGGAACTTAAAAGGGATTTTAACGTTAAACTAATATATCTAGTTTGTTGGCAAAAAAGACTCTACTGTTTTCACTGAATTATAATTTACAAATTGGTCTCCTTGTTGGCGACAAACTTTATTAGTTTAACGTTAAAATCCCTTTTAAAGTTCCGCCTCGATTCACCCCTGCCTTTCTATTCACCCCGTTTTACCCGGTAGTAAAATAAAGTAACATAAGTCCCTTTATTTTATCTTGGACATCGCTGACATAGGTGAAGGAAAACATCGTGAGGAAATCTGGACTTAAAATTAGCAAGCGCACCGCCCAGGCTTCGCATGGGTGCAAATTTCGGACATTTCCTGTGAATTTTCTACAAATTTTCTTTCATAAAAACTTTGTCCGGGAAACTAATATCACAACAAAAAAATAATCAGCGAAATCGGCCTAGCCGTTCTCGAGCTTTGCACTTAGCAACACATTAAGCCATTCATTTTTATTTACACAACAAATAGATAGAAGATAGATATAAAGACTGAAATCGCCTCTGCCTTGAGCAAGCGTGGTGATCAATGCTCGTGCCTTCTCTGTATGAGAAGAGGCCTTTATTTATTCATTTAAATCAGGTAACAAAGACCCATAACATATATACCTTATAGACTATCATACATATTTATAAAAACAAAAACTATTGCACACGAAGTGACGGCGTCGTGTTGCGCTGCGTGGTGTCGCGTAGCCTTCCGCGGAATCGCTGATACACGACACCCTTCGGCCAAAACTCTTCCTTGAGGAAGGTCTCAATGCGATGAGTCGGAACTCGCACCACGAACGATTTGAAATTCGTGTTGTGGCGCGACTCCAACTTCTCGACCCTCCTTCCTTTGCCCTACACTAGGACAATAATAGGCTGCTATTATTAAATCCCTTTGAGAAATAAAATTCTATAACATTCCGTCATAACAGCTAATTTACAATATGAATGCAAAATAAAGCGCTCCCATTTACAAAGCTTGTATTAAAAATTACAGTACTTTGTAAGAATTGCTGCCGCGTTGTTGTTTCAGCGTTGCGTGCAAACCTTCAGCCTGTATTACGTTTTGTTATTAAGTTTGTTTGTGTCGCTCTGTTTACAAAACTGTTACACAGAAAATAATGCAAAGAAAAACAGGATTTATTGTGTTTAGAGTGTAGCTTTGGATTTAATCGAAGATATTTTTTTTCATATTGTTTTATGTTAAATATAGATTTTGCCCGCGACTTCTGCGTAAATTTTCTTTCGGAACCCTATTTTTTTTGTTAATAAAATGTTCTAGCCTGTTTTACTCAGGGGATAACGTAGCTTCCTTTTAATCAAAGTATTGATTTGGACTGCCTCGTTGGTCTAGTGGTCACAAAGCGCGACTTCTAAGCATGAGGCCCCTATCATGCAAGCCCCCTATTACATAGGACTTAAACATAACTGGCGAAATGTAGGTGTACTATGGGTTCACCTCTGTCTAACCCTTCGGGAATTATAGCCGTGATGTTATGTTATAACCACATACTTAAAGGTTGCCATCTCACCGGGCAATAATGACCTTTTCCTAATCGATTCGCACGTCGCCGGGGCGATAAACCGTTTGTCCACTAGATAGAGGTAATATTTCTGTATAATTTATAGCCCGAATATGAGAAAAGGGTACGTGATATCATTAGGGATGACAGGGATATTAATTGCGCCTGTCCTGTAATCAGCTTTGTACCTTTAAGATGTGATGAAGGTTTTAATTTGGGAATCTGTAAAAGGGTCTGTTCGTTGAAATCAGCCTGAGGTGTGCTGTCATTCTATATGATGCTAGGAATTTAAAGATCACTTCAAGCTCAGTTAACACTTTAACTGTCCATACATTACACGTAGGGTTGCCAACTCTTTGTCGGTCAAATATAGTAGTTCTAAAATTTTTACCCATAAAAATATAGTAGGTAAGGAAAATATTAAAAAAAATATCAAAATAAGTACTTTATTTCTAAAAAAATCGAAAATCGAAATTGACAATCTGTTAAACTCAAACTATCTATTGAACGTAACTGTCAACTTGACATTCCAGAATCGTTAAGAAAAAAATTATTACGTTTCGTTTTACGCTTAGACATTTTGAAGCGAATATCATTGCTTAAGAGTTTGATGCCTTCAAAATATAGTAGTTCGCCTACTTTATCTTTTTCCAAAGAATATAGTAGGCGGGGGGCTCTAATATAGTAGGATACTATATTATATAGTAGGGTTGGCAACCCTAATTACATGTAATGCACTGAAAACTTTGCTTGAAACGTCCGTGATGACATTTAATGCATTTTTAAAAAATTATCTGATAGCTACCCAGGGCCCGATCTAGCTATTTAGCCGTCGGGCAAAAAAAATGTTCGCCGCCCTTTACCTACACTATCACCACATAAGTCATGAGCTTGCTATTCCCAAGAGGGAATGATAGATACAAGTATATAATTATGTAATATTGTTAATTGTATAATATACGCACACTCTGCCGCCCCTCGTTTTTACCCTTAGATCGGGACCTGTAGCTAGGAATCTCTCGAAATTTCGCTTACCTAAAATGTATTACGTGACCTCGTATAATTATTGGACATTTGGTGATCAGCACGGAAATATGCTTCGGACAGTTAAAGTGTTAACTTTAATACACCGAGGTAGATATTTACAGAAAAGTAATGCCGATGCTAGAAATTGACAGCTCACCTGAAATTTCACGGATTTTTGTTTTTTAGAATAGCACTGCTACTGATGTTAAGGTACTCCCTCAAGTACGGTTAGGCAGAGATGTACCAATTAGCACACCTACATTTCGCCAGTTATTTTTTAAGTCCCATGTAATAGGGAGCGAGTCTTACCATCAACCGGGCACAAATCCAGACTCCGAGGCTGCTTCGAGAAATTCCTGATGGAAAAACCCAATAACACTGTCCAACCTGGGAACAGAAGCCAAGATTTCATGCTCAGCAGTCGCGCTTTGCGACCTAGATCAACGAAACATTCTTAGTTATGATCCCAAACAAATATTTCAATTTTAGTTACTGCAGCATTCGCTACCTTGCTTCAATATTGCACCACACAACTTTGCCCACGCTAGCAAAAACCTCAACCCCCCAACTCCTGAACTACAATTTATTGCAAGTTACCGAAAAGCAACTAAAGCTATTAATAACAATGAATGATCATGGAAGTTTAGTTTTGGTGCAATGTACCGAATAAAGGGAGGTATATCCGGGGTTGCGGGACGTCTTAACAGGATACCGTGGCCCCGGAACGTAAAGGGCAACAGAGGGAACAGGGTGGTTTTTTAGTCAGTAAAAGTCTGACAGTCCCTTCCGCCCCACCCTGGGTGGAAGGACTCAATTGATGATTTTTACCACCTAAAAAAAAAGGAGGTTTATCAGTTACTACTACTAGCTTCTGCCCGTGACACGAATCTGGCTATCATATAAGTAAAAAAAAAAATTCAATCCAACTTGTAGTTCCAGAGATTGGTGTTCCAGTGATTTAAAGAAGCAAACAAAAAAAATACTCTTCAGTTTTAATATATTAATTAATAGTATACGAGTATGTCAGTCCGCTGTTCGTTAAAAACTTCACAAAATTCTAATACCTTCATAAAAATTTTGCTTTAGACTTTGCATCGTTCTGCTCCTCAACACGCTATGCAGATCCTGACGTTACTTCGACGTCAAGCTAACGTCAGCAGTACGTCTGACGTTTCGAACAAACTTTTTGACTTGTTTTTTTATTTACGTATTTAAGTGCAGTTTAAAGTTTCTTTTACAGCAAAGACTTTGAAACGCTTGTCGTCACGACACCATTGAGCTTTATTTATTGCTCTAATAAACATATTTCATTGAACTTGTTAACAGTTCCTTTGAATAATTAGAACATAGCATCACGCCTATAATCCCCGAAGGGTTAGGCAGAGGTGTATCCATCGGTACGTTCACATTTTGCCAGTTACGTTTAAGTCCCATGTAATAGGGGGCAACCCTGTTGCCTATTGAATAAGTTATCTTACAATTTTTATAAATGCGAGCGTTGAATCGATAGATATTTGTTGCTCAATCACTCCAGGAGGGCTGAATGGATCTGGATTCAAAGCACAGAGATTTATAATTATAGTCTGGAATAGTCTCGTACAATAACTTGCACCTACCATGTTAATTCTTCACCACCTTTGGTCGACTGTTAGAGCATGCCTAAGGCATTAAGTCCGCCTTTGTACTTTTGTGCATAAAGTTTAAATAAATAAATAAATAGCCAGACTAGCTCTTTAAACTTATGAACTGTAATATTATTTTGTACCTATATGTACAGTCAACAAAAGACATAGGTATCCAGGGTCGTCAGATATAGTTGAAGTTTCCTTAGTAACCGATGGATGCCTTCGATTGAAACTTAGCTTTATTAATCAACAGTTTATTTTCTAATTTTTTAATTAAATTACGTTTAAAAACATCCGTCGGTTTCTAAGAAAACTTCAACTAAATCTGGCGATGCTGCATACCTACCTCTTTTGTTGAGTGTACATTAAGAAATAATATTTATTTTGATTTCTCAGAAGCAGTCTCAGAATCTGGATTTGTGCCCGGTTGATGGTAATAGGCTCGTCCTATGGGACTTAAACATTACTGGCGAAATGTGGGTGTACTAAGTAGGTAATAATATTATTTTGTGTTTTTTTTTTGACACCGGTTGTATTGATTAGGTATATTTCTTTTTATTTAATTGGAAAAATCGGAAATAGCACCCGTGTGAAACGTAGTGAATAACAAAAATATTGAATTATGGAAATCATTTTTACTAAATCGGCATACGGCTACCAAGATAAGTCTTTACGTTCAAAGCATCCGACGCATCTCAAACATGATCCTTAAGCTGCTCGTTACTACGCCCAAGGGCAAAGAAAGGGTGCCCATTATATAGCCGGAAAGTACACATTCCAACTCCATAACGAAAGTAACTCTGTCCATTATAATATAGAGCCTATATTGCGTCAAAAGAAAATATAAAGCATCCGAACATAAACGATGGCCATCCTTACAAGTTATTATTAGACGAAATGTCTCTGACAATCTGTTAGTGGGATTACAACTTAAGAACGGCTGAATCGAGATTTTTTGTTGACCTACTACTTCTTATACTACTATTATAAATGTAATGGTTTTTAACACGCTTATATTAGCTTCACTTGTAAATAACTATGTAAGAAAATCTTAGAATCTTAATTTGACCCACTTCCCGGTCTTCGATTAGGATGAAATTTTGCACATGCTCTGAGTTCTGATGACAATACATGACTAGCTAAGAAACGTCATTACAAATCCAATATGGCGGCCTCCCCAAGATGGCGGACTGGCGGTTTGAAATCCACCCCCATGATATGGGTATCAAATGAAAGGGTTTGCTGTCAGGAATACGAAAAAAATAGTCACGTTACTTAAATCCAACATGGCGGACATCCAAGATGGCGGATTGGCTATTTGAAATGCACCCTCATGATATGGGTATTAAATGAAAGGGTTTGCTGAATAGGATACGAAAAAAATTAGTGCGTGCGTGTTTTTTAAACTATTAAAAAAATATATTATTATTATTATTATATTATTGTTATTATTTATTATTTTTTGTTAGGTAATCACGCCAGAATGGCTGAACGGATCTGTATGAAACATACAGAGATAGTTTATAGTCTGGAATAACACAAAGGCTACTTTTATCCCGGAAAAATGTACTCAAATGTGAGGATCCTTCGACCAGACGGGTGTTACGTCTAGTGGGCTACTGCCCGACGGTTGTTGTCGGGATTTCGTATATATGCAAACGTCGGTCGTGCCGAATTTTGATTGAGCGATGTAGGAGTTGTCAGTTGTAGTATGTTTGTAGTGCGAAAGATGTCGCTACAGACAAATGTTTCAATATTTTTTTCAACATATCTGCGGGCCCATAATAAAGAACATACAAGGATAGGAATTAATCAATTTAAAAATGTCATACGACCTTGCAATTTCGCCACACCATTATAAATCTGGCCAGCTATTACCGTATCGTTATACAACATTATTTTTTGTTTATGCGAAACCCGATACACCTGTCTAGTATTTTTGTGTAAAGAATCTATGTACAAAATTTTAAAACCGTATCATAAAAAATCACAAAGTTATAAACTTGTATAATACCTGGTTGTCCGTTCAAAAACATGCTCATTTCGCGGTACACCCGCGTAAACCGCGTCTCCTGTGTTATACACTCGTGATAATAGTTTGGCAATAGGTACCTAACCGTACGGTGATTGTATTGTAATTAACTGGTAATAAAATTTAATTAAAATATTTTTGAAAAAAAAAATAACATGGTGTAAAAATTTTTGGAATCGAATCGGTTACTAATTCTGAACAAACTATATTCAGGTTTCGCATATACTAAAAATAATGTTATATATAGTGAACGTGCGAGCTTTACCGCCAACCACAATGTTGATTGCACCATCAAAAACGTCCTAATTGGTTCTGGAACGCAGAAATAAAACGCGAATCGGCTCTCCTTCGGGGACCGTCGTAAAACATCGTTTATGATCGGCCGAGCAGTATGTTCCGTTCTTTATTAGACTTTCATGTGCTGTGTGTATGGAGTTTCGTCTAAAGAGGGTTTTGAATGATTGAATTTAGGCGCATCGTGGGCCCGAGGTACCTGAAATATTAAGCCGTTGAACAGCATCTAACATCTTCTTCCTTTCGAATCGATGGGTGGTAATAAAATAAATAAATAAAACTAGCCTTAGTGTCCCACCGCAGGGCAAAGGCCTGCCGGTGTTGCGGGACGTCTTAACAGGATACCGTGACCCCGGAACGTAAAGGGCAACAGAAGGAACAGGGTGGTTTTTTAGTCAGTAAAAGTCTGACAGTCCCTTCCGCCCCACCCAGGGCGGAAGGATTCATTTGATGATTTTTACCACCTCAAAAAAAAAAGGGCAAAGGCCTTTTCTCATGCAGAGAAGGCACGAGCATTACTGATCACCACGCTAGCCTAAAGCGGATTGGCGATTTCAGATTTATATTTAGGGTGACTGGTAAATGTCGATCTAATTACAAGTCATCATACCTACTTACACCAGTATATGATAGCCAGATTCTACAACAACATCACGCTTTTACCCACGGGGCGGAGCAGCTACCAAAGACGTGACGCAGGTGAAACATGCGAACGAAATCGAGGGCCGAAGCCAGTCAAATTAATAAAACTCATGAGGATTGATTTTTGCGGCATTTAACTACGCTAAAACAATCAATAATACTCTTTCTGTTTATAGGTACCAATGTTCATTAAGGTAATGCCTTTGCCTTAGTAGATACCCCGGTTATTTGGGATGCCAACCCGTTATTTTATTGGAACGTTAATTTTACAATCTGATTTTATTTGATGCGGGTACAGTTATAAACATCGTAACTTCAACGTATATACCTATACTAGGTATAGGTGGCGGGCAAAGTGGCGGGCAGTGATTTGAATAGGCCTTCAAAATAAATAAATATTGTTTGCGAATCAGAAATTTCCAATTTAAAAATTGATTGAATTTACGTTACGTTTACACTGCGCGGTGGTGTTAGGCCCTCTCAATAAAGATGGAATCGGGAACACGTGTTGTCTATGGCACGTAGGAACGTAATCACCCTTTTGTGTGTCGGTACTAAAATTGACATTATACATGATGTTATGATGTTTTCTCCTTTTCCAGCTTCGGAAGAATCTATCCTTACTAATATTATAAATGCGAAAGTAACTCTGTCTGACTGTCTCGCTTTCACGCCTAAACCACTGAACCGATTTTGATGAAATTTGGCATGGAGATAGTTTAAGACCCGGGGAAAGACATAGGCTACTTTTTATTAGACTTCGACTTCAACTTCGTCTGCGTCCGCGATAACCGACATTTGCGCGGACGAAGTCGCGGGCAAAAGCTAGTACTTTATATAATAAAGCTGAAGAAATTTTTTATTTGTTTGTTTCAATTGTGGTCATTGCGGAGGGGCGCGCCAAGTTATCGTAGTTTATCTCTACACGCAATAGTATGGGAGTCTTGTCAATATTTAAAATTAAGTATATTTTATTTATTTCACAAACGTTTCCGCTGCCATTATCGGCGTTCGTTAAAAATTGAGTCAAAAAGTCGACCTTTGGTTTTTCCATAACCAGAGGTTTCCTAAGTACCTATCTAGAATAAGAAAATGATCACAATGATTAAGAACGTGTAACTTTTTACATCCGTTATACTTGACCCGAATAAAAAATTCGAAATGTCTCGAGAATTCTCGGCGTTTGGCAACACTATCGAGTAGTCTCGAGTACTCTGGCATGCCAGTAATGTGCCAAGCGCGCCACTTGACGCCACGCCGAATAAAATCGATTTAGGAGATGTAAACCGTATTTTCATAAACTTTTTCCTTGAGAAACCCTGAATAAATGGTACGAAACGTTTTATTTTTAGAACGAGGGTTGTTTATTACATCCTACTCAACATTATAAATGTGAAAGTTTATAAATATGTTTGTATGTTTGTAACTCAATCACGCGTTTAAATCGTTGAACAGATTCGGATGTAAATTGGCACATAGATAGACCTGGATTAACACAATTCATACTTTTTATCCCGGTAATGAGTTCCCTTGGGACTTAAACTTTTTGCGGAAAGTGACTTTTTACGTGGGCAAAGCCGCGGGCACATGCTAGTCTAGTCTATACTTAATATTAAAATGAGGAAAGATTTGATTGACTGTTTGTTTGTTTGCATTGAAAAGACTCCGAAACTACGGAACCGATTTGAAAAATTATTTCACTGTTGGGAAGCTACACTATCCCCGGGTGACATAAGCTATATTATATTTAAAAAAAATTAGGGATCTGTAAGAAAATCACTCGTACGCAGTCGCGGGAAGAGTGTTAGTATAGAATATTGGGGTGAATTGCGCAAGCAAAAAAAATACACGGCAAACCTGAGAACGTAGTGCAATGTGCTGATTTTTATTTTTATATATTTTTTCTTAACAACGTAAGCTTCTCTACCTTGGCAAAAAAATAATTGATTTCTACCCTCTAATATATCAAAAAAAAATTACAAAGTGTTATTTTATCATCACGGTGGCCTGTCCTGAACCCAATTCCGCTCATAAAATACCTTCCCCTGCAAATACATTCGTAATATGGATTTAAAGCGATTTTGTTATCATTAAATTATAATATATTCGATCAAATAAAACTATTTTTGTTTGTTTATCTTCTTTCTCATGGATTTGACAGGCAGTCAACTTTGATATATGGAATGTTTCCTCTCAGTCATGTCGCAAACTTGAAGGAAATAGGCAATAATCAAATGTCTTCCAATCGTGTATCAATCTCAAATATCGGTTTCTTTATTTACCCTTATTTTTAGATACCATGAAATGATACCTAAGCTCAAAGCAATAAGAATTACGTATTGGGTCTTCTGATGTTGTTTCGGTCAAATGATTATTTAGATACGTACTTTTTACCCGACTACGGCAAAGCCAAAACAAGAGGAGGGTTATGATTTTGACCGGTATGTATGTTTGTATGTATGTATGTTTGTTTGTTCCCTCAGAACTTCTAAACTACTTATCATTACATGGCAAATGAGGTGTCGTTAAAAGCGTTTCAGTTGTCCGCTGGTTATAGGGTAGGTGACGTGTCACCAAATCCAATATGGCGCCCTCTAGGGGAGGTGAAGTCGTTACCGAAAAAAAAAATATTTTCGCACAGTATCGACATGGGTATCAAATTAAAGGGCTTGACGAGCACATTTGAAATATATATACATTATATAGCTTTTACTAGCTACTTTGCCTGATTTTAACAGTGTCAACATGGGTATCAAGTGAAAAGGCTTAATGAGTACATTTGAAATTCACTCGCTACTTTGCTTTTATTATTTAATAATATAACCCCCAAAATAGTGTAAATAAAAAATAAGTTAAAAAATAACTAAAACCCGACTACGACAAAATCGCGCACTGAAAAGTATAAAACAAGAACAATATTCATTTGACCGATATTTTCGAAATTTTTAAGTAATAGCCGTGGTCGTGTGCCACCTAGTCAATAAAGATTTGTGTGAAACAACCGCAGGTGATATTTCTAAAATTCTATTCAAAATCTATTCACATGATATTTTTAAAATACATAGTGTTATATCTTCTACGATACGGTATGGTACGGAACCTTGTGTGCAAGTGCGACTCGCAGTTGACCAGCTTTTTTTATATATGCCTTGATGTAGTCTATACACATACTACATATAAAATTCTTTGTACTGAATGACTGACTGACGGATCAACGCACAACCTAAATCGCTGATCGTAGAGACCTGAAACTTGGAGATTGTGTTCTTTGTATGACGTAGGCATCTGGTAAGAAAGAAATTTTCCAAAATTCACCCCAAACTTTGGATGGAGTAACCAACTTTGACGCTTTGAACCTTAGTCTCTAAATTTTGCCATTAAAATAAAACTCAAAGGATGCTTAAAATATACATATAAAAAATAAAACGGGAGAATTTCAGTCAATCTGTCTATTAAAAGTTCCCCCAATTGTATACAATGTATTGTAATACACAACAATTGAATGTTATTTCTTTGATCCGTAACAATAAAATTACACTGGTTTCTTTGTTGGTAATGTCAACTCGATATAATATCGACTTTTCCAATTGTTCCTTTTCAAAACCTATTGTGTAAAAAATCCACGCGAAAAACACAATACCAGTCTATTATTGGCCACTGCAGGGCAAAGACCTCGCAAATTGGAAATTTCAGACTTACCTACATTAACTGTAAGTCCAGGTTTCCTCACCATGTTTTCCATCACTAATGTAAAGAAAGAAAGAAAAACCATTTATTCACGCAGAAGTGACGCACAATACAAAATAATCTTAACAGCGGCAAGACAAGTTGGTACTTATTTATCTAAAAAACTAAATACATAAATGACAGAAAATTTTAAAAAAAAAAACGGAAGTTTGCGCCACTACCGCGCGAAACGGCCGACGCTCAGCTTATTGCCGTGGCCCACACACGATGGCACGAAACCACGGCGCTGATTTTCAGCGTAGGCCGACGTGTCTCTGTCTCGGAACCACAGGCAAACATCATTCACCCATCGTTCCGAGGCACGGACAAATAAAAATTATGACACTAAAAGACGCTTATGTCGCTAATGTCACGCTAATGTACGCTAATGTCAGTGATGTCTAAGATAAGCTTAAAAAGTACAGAT
Source organism: Hoplodrina blanda (assembly GCA_949316365.1). Lineage (NCBI taxonomy): Eukaryota > Metazoa > Arthropoda > Insecta > Lepidoptera > Noctuidae > Hoplodrina > Hoplodrina blanda. Next base: position 16,512,236 of record OX438581.1, read on the forward strand.
GAAAACGAAATATCATATTATCTGCATTATGTGCAGCTCAATCGAACTACGGGAAGTGTGTCCGCCTTTGTACTTTCATTGCATAAAATTTAAATAAATAAAAAAAACAAAGTAACTTGTAAGATTTGATTAAGTTCAATGACCACTTTCTGGCAACATCATCAGACCAGCTCTGTGACATCATTGTCATACAAATTGCACATTTACGCATAATTTCAGCTCAATCGAACATCGGAAAGTGGCTTAATTTTAACTTGTAAGATTTGATCCACAGACACCGGGACAGGTGAAAGTAAATAAAATTACCTACCTACTATATATAAATAAAGCGTTACTGATTGACTAATCTATCAACACACAGCTCAAACCACTGAACGGATTGCGCTAAAATTAGCACGCAGCTAGTTATTATGACGTAGACATATAAGAAAAGATTTTCCAAAACCCCTAAGGGGATGAAATCGAGTCCAAACTTTGCATAGAGAGTTCTATAGAGTCAACTACATTACCTACTCCTAATTTACGCGAGCAAAACCGCAGGCTAGTAATAAAATAAGCAGCAATTTTACTAAAAAACGGTTTTAAAGGTCATCTAAACGTTTCAAGTTCTTGACGCATCCAAAGGGCCGGATCCTCCGGGAATACAGACGCACTTCAGCGGCACCCTCCCTTTTACAGGTCAATATGAGGCCGTAAGCCTGTGACGTCAACCGTGACGTCAGAGTCTTAGAGGGTACTGACACTTCTCGTATTATACTGTCAAAAGCGGAGTCGGCTTTTGTTTTTAATAAAATAGCTGTGATATTAGAGTTTTGAGAAGTGATATATCTCACATGACTGTGTTACTGAACAATATTACTTCTAAACTTCTAGTATAAAAGAAAGTCGCTTCATGCCGTCTGTACGCTTACATCTTTTAAACTACGCAACGGATTTTAATGCGGTTTAAACATGGCCGCTGTACTAACAATTACTAATAAAATAAAGTTAAAAGTGAACTAAAGGACTGCCTCGTCGCAGTCGCAGTCGCGCTTTGCGACCAATAGACCACTAGTGGTCGCAGAGCGCGACTGCTGAGCATGAGGTCTTGGGTTCAAATCCCAGGTCGGGCAAAGTGTTATTGGGTTTTTCCATCAGGAATTTCTAAGCAGCAGCCTCGGAGTCTGGATTTGTAGCCGATTGATGGCAATAGACTCGCTCCCAATTACATGGGACTGAAACATACCTAAGTAGTGCTATGCTATAAATTTACAAACGTAATGTTAAAAATGAAAGGGAGTCCCCAATACAAGAAACGTGTATTCTTAAATGTCGGGTCAAATTTTAAACCTATTAGCTGGTGTTTTTCTCTCGAATTGATATTACAATCTTCATCGACAAACGTTCGGAAAATCCCAGTAGCGATTTACTTCAAATACATAACCTTTTAAAACCCGTCCGTATTTACGATAGGAAAGTTCTTCAGGCGCAGATCAATCACCGGAACGAACCGCACTTGTTGCGTGGGTCAGCTACAACCAATCCATCTGCGTTATTACATGACGCCTGACGGAGTAATCCAAACTCCAAATATATATAAAACTAGCTTATATTCGCGACTGCGTTCGCGTAAATGGCAGATATCACGGGGTTTTTTTTTTTGGCGCGATACCCTAATTCTTTTTTCTAAAATAAAAATCAGTAATTCTGAAATTAATCTTTATACTATGGACTTTCTTCCAATGAAAGTCACGTCAAAATTAGTCCTGCCGTTTCGGAGATTAGCCAGAACAAATAAATAGACATACAGACAACATTAAAAAAAATGGTATTCCCTGTAAACATTGAAATTAATTTTGTAAAAAGCTTTTATTGTGACATTACAAACGGAGACAATTTTATTTATTTGTATAGATATACCAAGTCTGGTAATCTAAACTATAACATACATACACAACATCACGTCATTATCCCCGAAGGGTTAGGCAGAGGTGTACCCATTAGTACCTACACCCACATTTCGCCAGTTATGTTTAAGTTCCATGTAATAGGGGGCAAGCCTAGCCATCAATCGGGCACATATCTATACTAATATTATAAAGCTGCAGAGTTTGTTTGTTTGTTTGAACGCGCTAATCTCTGGAACTACTGGTCCGATTTGAAAAATTCTTTCAGTGTTAGATAGATTAGTTATCGAGGAAGGCTATAGGCTATATATCATCACGCTACGACCTACGGGAGCGGAGCAGTAACCAAAGACGCGGGTGTAACCGCGGCGGACAGCTAGTCCAAAATAAAATAAAACATAGCAAAATAACATACTAACCTTTGCCTCAACTTTACCAAAAATCTATTTTTAAATTAAATTAATTCAAACAACATCTACTCGTAAATAAATCCATAATTACTTAGCGCAGGATCACGTTTAACAAACTCAGATTATTTTGTAATATAAACTCTTTGGTGTAAGTAGTATCAAGTGACAAAGAACTTTATAGATTAAAGACTTAGATATGGAATCGATTTTCAGTCAAATTACAGTTTGACTGCCTTGTTGGCCTAGTGGTAAAGGGCGACTGCTGAGCATGAAGTCTTGGGTTCGATTACCAGGTCGGACAGTGTTATTGGGTTTTTTTTGGAATTTCTCAGTAGCAGCCTCGAAGTCTGGATATGTGCTCGGTTGATGGCAATAGACTCGCCCCCTATTACATGGGATTTTAACATAACTGACGAAATGTGGGTGTACTAATGGGTGCACCTCTGCCGAACCTTTCGGGGATTACAGCCGTCTTCTTCTTCTTCTTTATCGTGTGGGCAGTAAGGTCTTACGACCCCACACACCCTATTGTCAGAGTTTCTAAACCGCCTCAAGGGCCTCTGACATGGTTTGAGTGGGACAGTAATAGGCTGGTATAAGTCCAGGGTTTCCTCACGATGTTTTTCCTTCACCGATGTCAGTGATGTCCAAGATAAACTTTTGATTTGATGACATATGAATTGAAAAAATCACATTGGTACTTGCCCCCTATTACATGGGACTTAAACATAACTGGCGAAATGTGATTGTACTAATGGGTACGGCTCTGCCTGACCCTTCGGGGATTACAGGCGAGATGATATGTTATGTGTAGTAGGTATCTACAAAAAAACAGTCTTCATGAACCGTGTCGCGGTAAAAGATAATTCGGTATCACGTTATATCGCGTTAGCATACGGTAACGAGCGATAAGAGTCGAGTGGGTGAATTTAATAAGGCTTCACAAGCCGAGGGTAATCCCTGCGATGGCTGGCTGCTATACGGCTTAACTCACACGGACAGGTCCCGGGCGGCGAAAAAAAATCAGCTGTTCCGTACATTACGATCGTGTTATGTAGCATTTTTGCAAGGAACAGCTGATTTTTACTTATCACTACATTTAGTATAAAACAAAGTCGCTTCTTCTGTCTGTCCCTATATATGCTTAGATCTTTAAAACTACGCAACGGATTTTGATGCGGTTTTTTTTAATAGATAGAGTGATTCAAGAGGAAGGTTTATATGTATAATACATGCACCCGTGCGAAGCCGGGGCGGGTCATTTATAAAATCTCTGTAACAAACATGATAAATCAAATTAAAGGACCTTTCGCTTTAGATAAGATTAGTCTGAAATCACCAATCCGCCTTGAGCGAACGTGGTGATTAATATTCGTGCCTTCTCTGTATGAGAAAAAGCTATTTTACAAAAAAAGATAACCGCCTTCAAAAACTACAAAATAAAAATAACTTTAGTTTTGGAAGTCGGCGGCTTTGGTTTTTTTTTTGTTATGTAGGTACCATGGGTGGCCAAATTATTAGGGACAGCGCTCATAGAAATGTATTATCTAGTTGAAACATTATTTTTAAACAAAGTAATAGATTTATACGGGGTTTTTTTTTATTTGATGTTATTACTGATATTAATATTATGTTTTGATGTGAAAAAATTGTAGAGCTGGTACCTTTTTTTCGAAAAGTGATGTGACTTTCTCATTTAGTTGATTTTTGTTGAAAATTACTCTTATTGTAGCAGTGTAAAAAAAAAAATCAGATTGACATTGCAAGTTCATTTCAGCTAACCGTAGTCAGAACGTGAGTAATGTTTCGTATAGTGGTACTATTTTTAATCTTAATACTTGAATTTTAATGTTATTAAAGTTATAACATGAAAACCTCAAAATTACTTATTTTCTAGTATGGGCAAGGTTTAAGACACGTCTTCAAGAAAAATTAGAGAAATAAAAACATTAATACTGCTCTCTACACATGCCCAGAGAGGTATAGCAACAATTGCAAGTGTTTTAAGGTTTGTAGTTATTCTAATAAAAATGTAAACTGAGCAGAACAATACTCTGGAGGTAGGCCGTGTGAAAAAATGTAGCAGAAAAAGGATCACCACTCTTCATACAGATCGAAAAATCAGAGATATCTGCCTTGAAAATCGTAAAACGGGTGTTGCCTGTTTGTCTATGATGATGAACGATGAAAGAAAAGGAGTTTTCGAAAGGACAGTACAAGCGCGGTTGGCCGAAGAGAACTAGATAGGTCGTCGGCCAATCAAGACACCACGCCTCACAGAGAACATGAAGAAGAGACGACTTCAATGGGCCAGACAACACCGAAATTTGTCTTTTGCAGGCTGGAGTCGGGTAAGAATATGTCTTTTAATAGAACAGCACGTGGTGTTTGTCACTGTATTGCGATTTTGTAATATTTTTTCAGGTATGCTTCCGATAAATCAATATTTCAGATTTTGCTCGACAAAATTTATTTTGTGCGTCGACGCCCTGCGGTATAACTTCATACAGACTCTGCATGAACTGCCTTGTGGGGGGGCTAAACATCCAATAAGTACCATGGTGTGGTCTGTGACCTTTTCGAAAGGCATTTAAGGCGCCTATACATCGTTGTGACCGTCGAAGGGAACATGAGGCAGGACCAGTACCAACGACTTCTAGAAATCAAATAACGTATATTTTTTTTTTCCAAAAATAAATAAATAGTTTTGCCTACAGACTTGATGTTTTTATTACCTCAATTAATAAATCCTTTAAATAAAAATACCCGTGGGGCCTAAGACAACCCATTTCCCTGAAAAATTTAAACAAACTAGAAATTATTAAAATCTCGGCGCTGTCCCTAATAATTTGGCCACCCACTGTAAGTATTGCCACCGACTTCCAAAACTAAAGTTATTTTTATTTTGTAGTTTTTGAAGGCGGTTATCTTTTTTTGTAAAATAGCTTTTAATTTTTCACTTTTTAGTGCTTGTGTATTAATGTTTGAAATCCTTACAATAAGCCCTTTCAAACAATACCTCACACGATATATTTAATTTTGGAAACTGGTAGGAGGGGGGTTGACGTACCCCCCCCCCTTTTCCTTCAGTCAGTCATCGACTACACGTATAAACAAAGCAATTTCACTTGTTACGATATTGCTGCTGTGATTCTATGAGGAATTCCATTCCATATCTCCGAAGTTCATTATCAGATATTGAAATGGTGACAATGGCCACACGAGAAGCACCAGCTTTCAAATAAAAAAAGAATCATGAAAATCGGTTCACGCAGTCGCAAGTTAGGAGCTAACAAACATGAAAAAAAAAATACAGACGAATTGATAACCTCCTCCTTTTTTTGAAGTCGGTTAAAAAGGCCTCTTTGCCTTGCAGTGGGACAATAATAGACTGATATTATTATTATTTATCCACTACTCATCTGTTTTTTATTTACTACTTACAGTTATCTTTTAAACGCGATACAATTCTCTGATTTATCATCAATTTCAATTTGATACTGAAATGTGATTGGCGTTGTGTCAATTAAAAAGCTTTTAACATTCGAAAGAGCTTTATCGGTAAATTTAGAATTGAAAGAGCTTTATATAAATCTGATAATTGATTTAATGGATCTGAATTTGAATTTAGGTCATATCAGATGACACTTTAAATAATATCTACTAGTACAATCATTATAGCTCTTTCCACTAATTTGGGTCAAAGTCAAAAGTCAAGGTCAAAGTCAAGGTCAAAGTCAAAAGTCAAAGTCAAAACATTTATTTCAATTAGACCATTTACAGGCACTTTTGAATTGTCAAGGAGTCGGTCAGTTAGTCCGAAAAGTTGAAGCTAGTTGCTCGTTCCAAAACGGAGGTAGGCCTCTATGGGTCAGAGAAGGCCTCAGCATTGATCACCACGCTTGATGAAAGCGGATTGGTGATTTCAGACTTATGTTAATTATGAGTCGTGGTTCTTTCACGATGTTTTTCTTCACCGAAATTAGAAAGAATATTTGAATGAGAAACAGGCGCTTGCCCGGTATCGAACCCGTAACCTTATGCATGATAAGTAGGCCTCTACCACTGGGCCATCAGCTACATAGTAAAATATTTAAAGTATATTTTTAAACTAGCATTTGCTCACGACTTCGTTCGCGTAAATATCGGTTATCGTGGACGCAGACGAAGTCGCGAAACCAAATGTAGCTTATGTCCTTCACCCTTGACCAAACATCAAAATTGGTTTAGTGGTTAGGCGTAAAAATGTAACACACAAACGAATTAGAACGAATTAGTATGGATTTCATTCCAATTGGGAAAGCAAGGCTTTTATAGTTCTACTATAGGCTCCTTAAAAGGAAGTCCTTTCTTTAGATTTGAGTCAGAATATGCAAATAAAAGAATGTCTAGTAGACCATCAATAACCAACACAAATTGTATAACTCTCTGCCACCCCCTATTGAGAATAACTGGCTTGAACATAATGATCTTACCTCCAAACGAACCTAAAATACAGCACCAAAGACTTTGAAACGGCTATAAATAGACCAAAGGTGATTCAAAGAGTTGTGTAGCACTACACCTATAACTACGACTGTTACGGGCGTGCTACGACGTAGTACGTCTACGCTAGTTACGCGTAGCTCGTAGCGGGGAATTACGTGCTACGAAATATGTTGCTAGCTGCATTTTAAACAGTTTATAAATAGAATGTGTTGTAAGTATGAATAGTTATAATATTGAATTATTTATCTTGTCATTTAAGGAGCATAATATAATCGGCCGTAAAATTATATCATTTTTTTTTAAACTAGCAATTGATTTGCATTTTCATACAATGTGCATAAATATATATTCAAAATTCCAGCTCAATCGAAAACCGAGAAGTGGGTCAAAAACTTATAAGATTTTATTTAGTTCCTATGGCCACTTTCCGGCTCAATCATCAGACCAGGGGTCCTACCATGAACTCTTATCGCGATCCAAAAACTGAACTGTTCTTCAAATACGTCAATATAACGCATCAATTTATGTCATTATATTGACGTATTTGAAGAACAGTTCAGTTTTTGGATCGCGATAAGAGTTCATGGTAGGACCACTGCTCTGTGATATCATTATATTGCATTATTATGCAAATAGCACATTTACGTAAAATTTCAACTCAATCAAACATTAGGAAAGGTTAGATTGGAAACTGACATCGGGACAGATGAAACTTAATAAAAGTTTGTAATAATTACAAAACCGTTATTTAAAACCACGGAAAATAATTACTTACTTTGTTGTTAAAACTAAACCCACATGCACCAAAAAATTAGCTCAGAGTTAGTTTCTAACACGAGATTAATGAACAAGCTACTATAATTAAAAAATTAAAAAACACGACTGCAAAAATTGCACATTTGTACTTTGTTTACTCGTCAGTTTTTTTTACGACGTTTTTTATTTACAGTGTTATATATTTTTTATATGTACTAGTCATATTCTAGACGATAAACATAGACACGACCAGATTCATTAAAAAAATAAATTGAGACTGGTATTAATTTACGTTTTAATGTGATCACACCGGTTTATTTTTATTTTTAACTAGCCTATGTTACTCGGAACGATGCAAGGATTGCAACGATACCCCATACATCTAAATCAGTTCAGGCGTTTAAAAGTTATGGTGGAATAAAGAAACTCACATACATACATACATACATACATACATACATACATACATTAACCCTAAATACATAACACTCCTTTTTTTGGGGCAGTCGTGTAAAAAATCACAAAAAATGCCATACATAATTGGACCTGCGATAGCTACTGTATCTTTTTCTTATTTTTGTATTTTTTATTGTTCTTTCTTTCTTCTTTTCTTTCTTTTTTTTCTATTAACCCTAAGTTAAAAGATAATCCTGACTGGCATAAGCAGACCTAACACAAATCAAAAAAAAATAAAAAGCTTAATGAAATATTCACATTTCAATAATATAATATTGTATAACAGACGACAAAAGCGGGTTCTCTCGCGGGGCACATCAACTGATCGCCCCATAATACACTTCAATCATTCAAAGCCTGAACATTGACATTTTCGACGCTTCAGCTGAAAATTCCATTAAATGAAATGACACGTCGAGAGAGAACGTGTCGACTATTTATGTAGTCACAGAATTAGTGTCTGAATAAAAGCTTGATTGCACTTTGATTGATTAACACTAAAATTTTGACGGTTTTAGAGAGGAATTAAGAATACTCCATTTATCAATCAGCTAGCCTTTTCCTAACTGTGTTGGTGTCAGCTTCCAGTCTCACTGTATGCAGTTGAATACTAGCATTATACATGGAGCGACTGCCTATCTGACCTCCACAACCCAGTAACTAAATAATACGATACTCCTTGGTAAGACTGTTTGTCAGACTTTCGGGCTTCAGACACGTATGACAGTCCCGGCTGTCATACGTGGATCTTTGTTTTCAGAAGACCGAAAGTCTGACAAACTGTCTTACCAAGGAGCATTGTATTACTCAGTTTACACCAACGGCTTTACGTGCTTTCCGAGGCACGGAGGAGTATCGGTGAGTAAACAATCAGACCCGGAGTCTGGCTGTTTGTGTATGTGAGATTATATGTTTTAAGGAAAAATAACTACTACCTAAGGGACAAAGTATTAAAGAAAACGGACGACATTCGACCACTGAGCGAACCGCTATTATAAACAAAACATTTAGACTAAATAAATACCTATCATAAGTGAAACGGGTATTTCCAATATAAATAAGACAATATAAAAAAAAAAAACTTTTAAAAAAACTAGCTTTTTGTGTGATTTTACTAACTTTATCGTTTTCCACTCTTCAAGCCCTTTCATTTAATACCCATATTAAGGGGATTGAGAAATAATATCTAATCCGCCATCTTGGAAGGGCGGCCATAATGAAATTATTACAATATTGAGTATTGGACATTTTATTGTCACCAGAACAAAAGGTGTACCTATGCAAAATTTTAGCTCAATCGGATACCAACAGATGGTCGAAAAATGGTTTGCAAATTTTGAAAGGACTACTTACATACGGACAGTGCAAGCTAAATAAAAGCTTGTAAAAATATCGAATTAACGTTACCTACTTAAATTTTTTCCTACAAATCTTTAACTTTAAGTCTTCTGAATAAGCTTCTGAGAAAACCTCCTATACCTATATTTTCATTTCAATTAGGCCACTGCAGCGTGAAACTCATGTCAAGGACGCATGTTAAAATGAAATGAATTAAAGTCAAAGTTCCCGAAACTCCGAATGCACACGTATTTACAAACAAAAACATATTTCTCGTTACTGTGTGTTAATTGAAAATACTTCCCTTTAGCGAGAATTAATTTAACCCGAGCTCGGATCAACTCTGAATTCAAGGTCGATGTAAATGTTATTTATATCAGTATTATAATTAATGCTTGCTAGGATTTCTATGAATTCGTTATCTATGCTAAGCTGAAGAGTTACTATGTCCGTTTGTTTAAACACACTAATCTTAAATCTAATTTGTTGTACTTCACCACCTATGTATTTTATCTCTCTTCACTTTATATATTTTGTTTGTTTGTATGTATGTATATAATAATATGTATTTATTATCAAGTATAATTTATTCTCGATTTCCTGTATCTGTGCACCTACTATGTTTGTCTCTGCATCACACTAAGGTAGACTGGTAGAAAATGCCTAAGGCATTAAGTCCGCCTTTGTACAATGTATTTTATTTACATGTGCATAAAGTTTTTAAATAAATAAATAATCTTTGGAACTGCCAGTCAGATTGGGAAAATTCTTTTTGTATATAGGGGAGAGTTGGTTATATCGTACTGCCATTTTAATCGTACCACTTCTAAATTTCCTATTAAATGGGTTAATTTTTCTACACTGGTAACAACAAATCGTGGTCCTACACCGCCCCCCCGCCATCCGCCATTTGCAAATGATGTGAGTTGACAACTGTGCGCGTGAGCTAGAAAACAATTTTTAGTGAGAGTTGATGTAAATATTCTCGTAAATTCGTAAGCATATAACTCGTAAAAAAGGTAAGCTACAGATGTTGCAGTTTGCATTATTCTATTACAGTTTTATACTACATTTTTGGTGGGTTTTTTGGAGCGTTTATGTTTCGAGGTTATGCCGGACCGTTACTTTTAAAAAAAAAGGCCGAGTTCGCTAAATCGTACCACTCGTAGTTTGGTAAATTGTACCTAGTACGATTTAGCCGACTACTTGAAAAGTACCTATATAAATTTACAGACTGTATTTATATTGTTATAGATGACGGACCATAACGCTAAAAGAAAATATTATAATTGAAATAGGGAGGATCTAGAATGAGCTGAGCATATTATTCATCTTGAAACACACATGTTTGGTCTAACACTAAACGATATTCGACGTCTCGCATTTGAAATTGCTGAAATCCACAATATTCACAATAATTTTAATAAAGAAAAACGTATGGCTGGCAAGGCATGGTTCTACAAATTTATGAAAAGGCTGTTTATATTTTCAGTTAACTTTATTAGTAGTTTAAATACTGTATTTTTTATACCTTTATTAATTCATCTCAAAATTATAGTACAATCGTTATTTTTATAAGAAAGCATTGATGTGTTGATAACATTGTTTCCTTATCACCTAAACGGTTAAAAGAAATAATTTGGTTGAAATATCAATTGTCTTTAATTCAGTGGTACGACTTAAACACCCATGGTACGATTTAAAATCGTAGTGGTACGATTAAAACGACTCGTCGGCTAAATCGTACCGACGGCAGTCCTTTGTAAAAAAACATTTTTAACAATGTTAGACTAAACGTATGGAACTGATTTCTCTATCTAAGCAAGGCAAAATGTTAAACTTTATTTTTCATATTCATTAATTATTGTAAGACTTGTCATAGTCGAAATATTTAAGTTGGAGTAAAAAGTGGTACGATATATCCGACTCTCCCCTATGATCGCCAAATTCATGAGGAATATTATAGAGTAGAGATATTTTATTTATCTGCCTCGTTGTTCTCGTGGTTGCAAAGCGCGACTGCTGAGCCTGAGGTCTTGGGTTCGATTCCCAGGTCGGGCAAAGTGTTATTGTTGTACATGGGACTTAAACATAACTGGCGAAATGTGGGTGTACTAATAAGTGCACTACCGCCTAACCCTTCGGGGATTACAGGCGTGATGTTATGATGTTTATGTTATATTTTATCACTCGTATTGAGCAGAATCACTAGTATAGTTACCTGCCTAGCCTTTTGCCGGACTATGTTTGGGTCGGTTTCCAGTCTAACCGGATGCAGCTGAATATCAATATTTTACATGGAGCGACTACCTATCTAGCGACCCGCCCTGGCTCCGCATGGGTTCAATGTAGGTACCAACTGTAAGATAAACCTTCCTCTTGAATCACTCTATCTATTGATGAAAACCGCATTAAAATCCGTTGCCTAGTTTAAAAGATCTAAGCGTAGAAATAAACTACGATAACTTGGAGCGCCCTTCCACAAGTCAAAACGTTTGAAAGTATTTGTAAAAGTATTTACAAGACTCACAACGCATGTGTGCGTACTGAGACGGCTCTCGAAACAAAAACAAATCAGCGTGTCATTGTATGTGTCATGACTGCCTCGTTGGTCTAGTGGTTAGTGACCCTGACTGCAAAGCCGGAGGTAGTGGGTTCGATTCCCACCCAGGACCAACTTTGTGTGATGAGCATAATTGTTGGTTCTGTGTCTGGGTGTAATTTATCTATAATATGTATGTATTTATAAATTATATAAGTATGTATATCAGTTGTCTGGTTACCATAACACAAGCTCTGCTTAGCTTGGGATCAGATGGCCGTGTGTGAGTTGTCCCAAGATATTTATTATTATTATTTATTATTGTTGCTTGACTAGCGGCATCATTAATGACTCATTATTATTGAAATAGTAATATGGAGGGGAGCGCTATGTTATAGTAATTTATCTCTACAGACGGCGGGAAGCCATATTGTTTTATACTATGTAGATAAGTAAGATTAGTGAACCATACAACATAGCCTCTTTCATCGGTCGTTGACTGTCACAAAAACCAGACGTCTGTAGGTAATACCTATCACACACAAGTTGCATGATCAATAGACGGCATAATCCCCTCAAAATTGGAGCTTCCCCGGATTACAGAGGATGGGAGGGCTTAGCAAACATATTAATGACTTATTTTTAGCCATACGATGCTAACTAATGACTTTGTGCTTCTTTGTAGCTGATTGTTCCAATATTTATAGTAGACTAGTCCTCTCTCCAGATCTCTATCAGACGTAAAATTTTATCTGACAACAAGATAGCACTCTCCCCGCGACTTTTTTCGCGTGTTTTTCTTGCGAATCCCTATTTTTTTAATAATAAAATATATAGCCTATATCCGCAATGATAACGTAGCTTCCAATTTGCGAAAGAATTTCCAAAATCGATTTAGTAGATCCAGAGATTACCCCCTACAACATCACAATTTCATAAATTTTACCTCTTTTAAAATATAAAAATAGGTCTAGCGGACCCGGCAGACATCATCCTTACCGGAAAAGAAATGTTTTGACTTTGACTTTGACTTTTAAGTATAAAGTGTTAAGAGAGCGGTTCGTATCAAAGTGATATACGCCGTATCAAAGTGATACACAGCAGCGCCACCTACCGGGTCCAATTATGATTTCAAACCATCCAGGAACCCATTGAATTATAAAAACAAAATTTTATCCAAATCGGTCCAGCTGATTAAAATAAAAATGATCTTTCAGATTCGTGTTAAGAATTGCTAGCATAGTTATCTCGATCTCGGTCGAAGTATCGGGAAGAAGCTAGTATTAATAGATTTAAATGTCACATCTTCATACTCCTGTTACACAATATCATCAATAAACCCTGTTCCAGTAGCTGGAGCAGTCAATCAAGCTGACATTCAGACCCTGGAAGGTCCCGAACCACCCACGCAGATCTATATTTAGCGCACAGCAGCGAAACGCATGGCCATAAGGCACTGCTAGTGAACCAGCGGAAGCGATTAAGTATCTACTCGCTCAGAAAATATCAAGTCCGCTGGTATAACAAAACATCACGCCCGAAATCCTCGAAGGGTTAGGCAGAGGTGTACCTATTACACCCACATTTCGCCAGTTATGTTTATGTCCCATGTAGGGGGAGCCTATTGTCATCAACACACAAATTTAGACACCGAGACTGCTACTGAGTAATTCTAAAAACCCTACCTATAACACTTTGCCCGAGCTAGGAATCGAACCCAAGACCTCATGCTCAGCAGTCGCGCTTTGCAACCACTAGACCAAGAGGCAGTATATTCAACTTAAATTGTCCGTATATTCAAATCACAAGCGTCATCCTTCGACAGTAGTTTAAAATGACTATAATAGGACAAATTGACAAAGTGCGTTAAACTACTAAACAATTAATTACCCTGACTGTAAAATTGATGATCCTTGCCACGTCTGTCACGTCTGGACAAGGAAAGATGGCCGTTGGAATAGATGAGTATTTACAGGACAGCATGGAAACTCTTTAGACGTGAAATGGCCAATACCCGTAATTAAAAAGTTCAAAATCTATTCACAATCTCATCTTAGCTACAGTCAATGTTAAAAACTTGTCAAAAATATAGAATTACATACATAAACTCACGCCTTTTTCCCATGGGGATAGGCAGAAACCACAGAACGCTACCTGCTACGATCCTTACATACTCCTTTGCCTCATTCACGTTCATTCATCTCGTCATACAAGCACGCCGGTTACGAGTACTATGCACCTGACCTTTCTGAAGAACCTCAACATTAAGGTCAGTGTAGGTCTTCCTAGGGCGACCCCTCCCTGCGTTGCCACTCACCTCTGCCTTAAAAATACCTTTTGTTAATCGTCTTTCACTCATCCTCTCAACATGACCGAACATACACATGATTTACATGACTTATATTTTTGGTACACCGTCTTCACATTCGTATAATAATTATGAAATGAATGTCTGTGAATGTAAATGACGTTCACACAAAGTACCTTTTAATGGTCTAATTAAAGTAAATGATTTGACTTTGACTTTGAAAAAGATATATAATATAATAATAATATTTTAGTTTCTCTTTTTTTTACTCAGTTTTTTTTTTTTTTTTGTTAAATAATCTATACTAATATTATAAAGAGGTAACATTTGTTTGTAAGTTTGTAAGTTTGTATGTTTGTAAGTTTGTAAGTTTGTATGTAGGGGGTAATCTCCGGATCTACTGAACCGATTTTGAAAATTCTTTCGGAAATTGGAAACTACGTTATCACTGAGTGCTATAGGCTATATTTTATTTTAGAAAAAATAGGGATCCGTAAGATATTTGGGTTTTTCGGACCCAAGGTGTAAAAATTCATCCAAAAAAGTTCCTTATTTGGCGTACGCCGCCTAAACTATAAAAGATAGAACCATAAAATGTTCTAATTAATTAAAGACTTTCAAAATATCTACAAAAAAGTCCGCGACACACTATACCTATCTATTTCGAGTTAAACACAACAACCATTTTTTTATTTAAAAATCTTGAATTGTTTTAGAACTTCATTTAAACGCTTTTGTTTTACACATGTCATTACTCCTTATCAAAATAACTAACTATTTTGTCACAAAGTACTGTTTATATAGATAGTATTTAGTCTTTTATTCATTAAAATTGGCCGTTTGGTTTGAAAGTTATGACAAAATCAATCTCTTCTCTTCTCTTCTCTCTATATATATAAATAAAATCAATTGCTGTTTGTCAGTCTCGCTAAAACTCGAGAACGGCTGGGCCGATTTAGCTGATTTTGGTTTTGAAATGTTCGTGGAGGTCTAGGGAAGGTTTAAACGGTGAGAAAATATGAAGTAGGGGTAGGGGTATTTGTAGGGGTACGGGGTAGGGTACGGTAGGGGTAGGGTAGGCGTAGGGTAGGGGTAGGGTATGGGTAGGTTAGGGGTAGGGTAGGGGTAGGGTAGGGGTAGGGTGGGGTAGGGGTAGGGTAGGGGTAGGGTAGGGGTAGGGTGGGGATAGGGTAGGGGTGGGGTAGGGGTAGTGTAGGGGTAGGGGGTAGGGTAAGGCAGGGTTAGGGTATTGGTAGTGTAGGATACCACGCGAACGAAGTCGCGGCGGGTCAGCTAGTGTTTATATTAAACTAGCTGTCCGCCGCGGTTATACCCGCGTCTTTGGTTACTGCTCCGCTCCCGTAGGTCGTAGCGTGATGGTATATAGCCTATAGCCTTCCTCGATAACTAATCTATCTAACACTGAAAGAATTTTTCAAATCGGACCAGTAATTCCAGAGATTAGCGCGTTCAAACAAACAAACAAACAAACTCTGCAGCTTTATAATATTATAGTATAGATAGATAAAGTAGGTAATATAAGAATTAAAAAAAAATGAATGAGATAAGTTGATTAATTGCATCCTGACTCGATACTATTTTAGCTCAACTCGCTAATCGTCAGCAGTGGGAACAGTTCCTAGGTGAATGTGGAATTTGTCGGTTGAAGATCAAAATAAGTGTATAGGGACCGAGACCTTTAAGTACCAAAATAGTCTAGTACTGACATTTAGGAGTTGCGTGGGAGGACAGCTTAAACGATACTTCCATTTAATACGTTTATTATTCATATTCCTGTCTGATAATTATGGTATAACTAACTTTCTCCGCGATTTCGTCCGCGTAAATTTCAGCTATCGCGGACGCAGACGAAGTCGCGAAAGTCAAAGTCAAAACATTTATTTCAATTAGACCATTTACAGGCACTTTTGAATTGTCAAAGAGTCTGTCATTAGTCCGAAAGATGAAGCTAGTTGCTCGTTCCAAAACGGAGGTAGGCCTCTATGGAGAAGAACGAGTAAGCAACTCCACGGCACTCTTTTTAATTAGGTTTTTACAAAATCCTGGTTACATTATTCTTGTTGATTCTACATGTGATCAAAATGAAGATGAATATAAAACAATAGTAAAAAATAATAAAAATAAAGATGTAAGTAAGCCATAGCAGTTAAGAGATAATAAGTAGCAGTAGTAGTATTACAGTTCTCCTTTCTTGGGGTGCAAACCCCGTACCAAATTTGATGAAAATCGGTTTAGTGGTTTAGTCGTGGAACAAATGTTGGGGCGCAGGTTTTCTTCAATGAAAAATAGGTTTCTTTTGTTGGACTATTTCTTTAATTATAATAATATGTAGATATAAAATAAAACGTTTCCTTTTAACGTTGGCGACCGTGGGATCGAAACAGACAGAGTTACTTTCGCATTTATAATATTACTAGCTTCTGCCCGCGACTTTGTCCGCGTAAATGTCGATTTTTGGTGATCTAATCTTGTGAGCCACGTTTCATCACTTGTAGCGGGTGAATTTTGGAAAATCTTTTCTTAGCGCATGCCTACACAATGTCACAATAACTATTTACACATTACCTATGTCTCTATCTTCAGTATACTAGGAAATATAAAATGTCAACGCAATTTCATCTCGAAATACTTTCAAAAGGTTTCATTCTGAAAGTATTTTTCGAAGAACACGCGACTGCAAGAGCCTGCAAGGCTTCCAGTTTCTAGGAACTAGTGCTCATGGCAATTTATCTTAGTTTCACGTTTAAAATATGAGAAAAACATGAGATCATGCAGATCTTTTCAATTCTTCTATCGTCTAAGGGCCTAGCGGTTTTATTAACAACTAGCATTCTCCCCGCGACTTCGTTCGCGTAATTTTTCTTACGGATCCCTAATTTTTTGATAATACAATATAGCCTATAGCACTCAGTGATAACGTAGCTTCCAATTTGTGAAAGAATTTTCAAAATCGGTTCATTACTTCCGGAGATTACCCACTACATACTAACTTACAAACAAATGTTACCTCTTTATAATATTATTATTATTATTAACATTTGTATATATATTACATATATATTATAGTATAGATTAAAATCTTATGCTCAGCAGTCGCGTTTTGCGACCAACTAGACCAACAAAACTGGTATTTGATAAATATAAAACCATATAATTATTATGAACGATGCGATTTCGACTGCGTAGATGCCAGAATTAAGCCAAAGTTTTACAGTATCTCACAGAAATATAGATAAAAAAAATACAAGATAAAAAATATTCCATGTGGTAAGCTAGATTAATGTATATATGTGTTCCAAATGTCAGCAAATTCTGCTCAGTCGTTTATGCGTGAAAGAGAAACAAACAAACATTTATCCATGCTGTAGATCCGCCTTGTAGTATTAACGGATAGACAGTGCGTTGCAGCTTACTTTGCCACCACTGATTAGGTAAGTACTAGTGTCTGCTTATACCTACATAGGTGTACAGCCTACATAATCAATAATGATGGCCAGTAATACCAAGCAATACCTGCAGTGCGCTGTCTGTCTGTCAATCCTGAGCGTTGGGTCCTGAATTGGACTCCCCGGTCCGACGAGGACCGGGGAATCCCATGTTGGGATTGGGATTAGGAATTTCTCAGTACTAGCCCGAACTTTGGAAGTTGGTGGTGTGACACCTCCATCACTCGGAAAGCACGTATTTAAAGCCATTGATCCTGTTTCTGATCTCTCCCCGGTCGAGTCGGATTGCCGTCCCATCAGACTGTGACTGTAAGATGGAGTGCATCTGTGTTTGCCCGCTCGTGCACTGTAATATCTCCTGCGTACTAGGCTAGTCTCAGATTGGCCACCGTGGACGAAATTCGGTCAGGGGAATTATAGTTTTATACCTACTATATTAGGTAGATAGGTAGGTACAAGATATACCTACCTTATCATTAATTTAGGCCAAGCAGTGTAAGATATACAAGGAAGTATCCTGTTGTCTTATTTTTCTAAACCTCTGTTTTACTCGTCAACATTTTGCAGTCCGGTTTAGGAATTACTAATATGATTTAGTTTGTATAATTAACACTTCATTTTTAAATTGTTTTTAAACATAAATGAACCACAGCTGCTGACGTCAAAAATTCAACCGCAAAAACCGGTCCGTGAAAAGACCAAAAATGATTTTAAAATTTCAAACCACGGTTCCGGAATACGAAATACGTCATAAAAACTGTATTTGGTCGGACGCCCGTCAAAAGTACTAAGGGCTATCTCATCTCACACAAGGTTACACTCACCGTGGTCGACCTCTGCGCCATACTATCCCCTCCACTTGTCTTGAAGTACACTATCACTTTCATTTTGTTACTTAAATCTTTGCAAAGCTTGTATTGTGTTGGTGGTATTTTTTATATGTATGTATGTATCTCTAGCCGCAGCATGGCTGACCGAATGCGTCCATCGCCGCTGCAGCTGGGGAGAAGACTGGGTGAGCTAGTGATGGGATGCGTCCGAACCCGGGAGAATCGAGTTGTCGTTTTTGGAAATATAGATGAAATAAAATAAAACGTATTTATAAAAACAGATCAGTAATATAATTAAGTCACATTGTTTTTGACTCTTATTACGTTCTGTTGTCAAAATTATTTATTGTAATTTATGTGAAAATATTTCATTTTACTCCATTTTCTATTAAAATATTGTTATCAAGTTCTTGCAACTTTCCAAACAAAATCACAAAAACACTTAAGTTTACATTGTAAATTATTTAAATTATCGACAAAACACCTCCCCATCCCTAGCCTCCTTGATGCTGCGCGCGCAGATCAACCCTGAAGCTCCCTCACACCTTATCTCGCGAAACCAATCTAAAACCAACCCTTACTAGTTAGCAATAGAGTTTAAATTCACGGCTGGATCACTGTCCTTCGTTTTCGTTAGCAGTACAAGTCATGATTGACAGCGTTATGACTGGGCTATCATTTAAGCTTCAGACGAATGTAACTTCATCGAGGTTGATAAATGGATGGGTGACCATCTTTACACACCGAGACTCCTCCGTATCTTAGAAAGTCACGTCAAGCCGTTGGTCCCGGCTGTCATACGTGGATCTTTGACATTCGTTACGGGTCGTCAGAAACCCGAAAGTCTGATAACCAGTCTTACCAAGGAATATCGTATTATTCAGTTACTGGGCAGTCGCTCCATGTAAAATACTGGTATTCAGCTGCATCCAGTTAGACTGGAAGCCGACACGAACATAGGGTTGCGGAGGTCAGCCTCCGCAACCCAGTGACTGGGTAATACGATACCCCTTGGTAAGACTGACTGTCAGGCTTCTGACGACCCGTAACGACTATCAAAGATCTACGTGGTGTATGACAGCCGGGACCAACAGCTTAACGTGCTTTCCGAGGCACGGAACGATGTAAGTGATGTCTAAGATAAACTTAGAAAGTACATATGAATTGAAAAAGTATTGGTACCTACTTGGTTGCCGGATTCGAACCCACAACCTCATGCATGAGAGGCGGGTGCCTCAACCACGGGGCCATCATAACATTTCCAGAACTCATACCCATTATTATTATTCGTCCGCTCCGCTTAACACTTACATCATTGCGGAAAATACAGTCGCAAATCTGCGACCTTATACCCAAGTTCCGAGAAAAACGCAATTGTTGAGGCATACGTGTCTAACGTATTTTATTTTACGGTAGTTTCACGACAACTAAACTTAGGCGGCCCTCTATACTAATATATTTATATAATTTTTTTCTTTCTTTATTTTGTCACCTAACTCCTCCTAAACCGCTGGACCGATTTGGATGAAATTTTCTGTCAATATTTCAATGGGGAAAATCAAAATTGTTGGAATAGTTTGAAATCAAAATTGGACCCAGTAGGTGGCGTTGCTGTCGGTATGTCACCAAATACCATTAAATCTGGCGCTGCTTTTCCGGGCAGGACGGCGACTCGGTCCTCTAGTACTAATATATTAAAGCTGAAGATTTTTTGTTTGTTTGAATGCGCTAATCTCTAAAACTAAGAGGCGGATTGAAAAGATTATTCTTGTATTATACAATAGGCTATATAAATGGCAGTCGCTTTATGTAAAATACTGGTATTCAGCTGCATCAGGTTAGACTGGAAACCGACCCCAATGTAGTTGCGAAAAAGCTAGGCACTTAGGCAGATGACGATAATGATGACTATAGGCTATATAACTTCACGCTACGACACACGGGAACGGAGCAGTAATCAAAGACGTAACTTGACGCGGATGAAAATGTTGGGTTTTTTTTTTAGTGGTAAAAATCATCAAATGAGTCCTTCCGCCCTGGGTGGGGCGGAAGGGACTGTCAGACTTTTACTGACTAAAAAACCACCCTGTTCCTTCTGTTGTCCTTTACGTTCCGGGGCCACGGTATCCTGTTAAGACGTCCCGCAACCCCGGCAGGAAATGTCCCGATTGATTAAAATTTTATGAAACTGTCACCATCTCAATATTGCGTTCAGTTTCCAGTCTACATGAACAGATTCTGCGAAAACTAAATGTCACAGTAAATAGTGTTCGCAGAATCCCAGAGAGAAATCCCTCAATCCGTTTACTGGGAACTCAGATCATTCATGAAATGTTCTGTGTGGGTGCACGATTTCCACGAACTTGTATGGCTCCGTGATTTTCAGTTTATAAGCGTTTACGCCCGCGATGTACTGCATTTCATAAGAACTTTCAAGTCCTTATTTATCGAAATAAATCAACCGATTTTAATGAAACTTTCTACGTATAAGTAGAATACCTACATAGGTCTAATAAGTGATCAGAGAACGTTTTTGAAAAATTGTGGTAAGTACCTACAGCTAAATTCGACCGATTTTAAGTTTTCCAATTATCTCTTTTCCACCGACGAAACAACGGAGAAGGTTGAGAACCTCCGTTTTTTCGTCGGTTGAAAAGGATACACATTATCGAGACTAATATTATCATAAGTTGGGAATTCCTCAGTCTGGATTTGTGCCCGGCTGATGGCAATAGACTCGCCCCCTATTCCACGAGACTTAAACATAACAGGCGCAATGTGGGTGTACGGAGTACTAATGGGTACACCTCTGCCTAACCCTTCGGAGATTACAGGCGTGATGTTATGTAGCTATTATAAGTCCAGGTTTCCCCACGATATGTCCCCACCGGGGACTGGGTGAAAGCACAAATTATGCGGCAAAACTCAAAGATATGGGTGCCAAGGACAAGACAACAGTACTTATGCAGAAAGTTAGCAAGCTTCCACATAGCGGGAAGGTGATACTGGTAGGTCAAACGGCGGTCGATCTGTGCTAAATGCTAAAATATTCAGCCGCATCTGACTGAAGTGGAAGCGTCCCCGATACAAATTTAAATGTACGAGGACATACCTATTCGTAACTCTGTCTGTCTGTTTGTTACTTTATGACGACAAAACCACTAAACCGATCGGAATACCTACCTAGTTCTTTTTTTTGTTTTGCTTGGGGTCTGAATAAGGACATACCTAGGCTAGTTCTTAATTCGTGTCTTCTTCTAATTTCGCGCGCGTGTGTTAATAAATTTTAAGAGTCTGTTTGTAATATCTAAATAACAATGTTTTTTTACAAAATAACTATGAATGTTTTCACGGCGCTTGCACGAAAAAAATAAGATTTTTTTAAATTTTTGTTTGTCTGTCTGTTCCGGCTAATCTCTGTAACGGCTGACCGGATTTTGACGGGGCTTTCACTTGCTGATTGTAAAAGTAATAAGTTTAAGTAGTCATTTTATGTTAGAAAAAGAAATAGGGTTCTGCGCAAAAAAAAAGCCCCATGATGATCAACATTTACGCGAACAAAATCTAATATGAATGTGCGAATTCGATAAGAATCCAAAGGACAGTAAGCCCATAAGCTACGTAAGCGACAGAGAAACGAGAACCCTATGCTCCGTAAAAAAATACATGGATTCGAAGCCAAATCCTGGGGATTTGTTGATAATTCGGTTGTAAAATCTAGTTAGACGAAAACTCGTTGCTTACTTCTGAATTCTTTAAGGAAAAGCATAATAAAAGCATTAAATATTTTTGTTAGTAATATAAAACAATAATTTTATAAAATAAATCTAATAATTTGTTGTCTAATACTTACATCGTATAAAATCATGTCCAGTGTAGTTGATTCCGTCACCTGTTGCACTGTTCTTAACTTACTATGTCTCTTTAAACACTTATTTATTTAAAAACTACTTTTATTGAAATCTTAATTAATAAAAATTGTGAAAATCTAATTTTCTTACAAAAAAAAATATTATCGATTTCTAATCTATGTATGTGTATATTATTTTTTTATGTTGGTATGCTTTTTTTATTACCGGTCTTTCATAAATACTTTTTTAAATTTATGCGATACAGTCCAAAAAAAAATTATTTATTTGAACAACGCCAAAGTTCATGCACCTTTGATTGCGAAATTTAATTCGAAATTTAAACCACAGCACAAAATTGTAACACTGAGACGTTCGATATTTGAATCCTAAGGACTAAATGAGTGATCATTTAATTTATGCAATATTTTTTATGATGGAAAACAATGTTTTACTTTTTTTAAGTATTGATTTTTCGAAGAAGCGAGCGTACTCGCTGAAAGTGCGGGCACACTAAGGGCGGTCGGTCGCCCTGTGTTGTATACTTGGGCGGGGTAGGCCTAGAGGCGTAAGTAGATTTTAATTCAGTTAGGCACGACTAGCACACCAGGCATCACTGTTGCTTTTAAATTACTTTCTAGTAACTAATTTTAAGCTTTTGTATTTTAATTATAAAACTGCGCTAAAAGTTTCTAGAACTAATTGAGTATCGTATTACTATGTAGGTAATTGTATTAGGTTGGTACTTAATTTTTGTAGTCTATATTCGATAAGACGTTTAGAGGTCTTTTTAATTAAAAACGTGAGCGAACAAAAAATAAAAAAAGCATAGATAAAGTAAACAATATAAAAAGGTTTTTAATTTGAAAAATACAAAACAAAATAATAAAAATTGCCAATTTAGATTCTCGAATAACGTAATATTCAATTGAGGAAAATAGCGACGATTTAGAAATACGTTGGAGCGCACACAACTATGGACATTTCCCTAATTTTAATGCACGTTACGACCGAAATGTTGGAATAATGGCGATATCGTAACGCGTTTACGTTTTATTCTTTGAAATAATCGTACCGTCAATGCGTACTTGCACACTAAGTACTTATTCTACCTATTAACCTATTATAAGACGTAGAAATTGACTAATTAAGGTGATTGCTAAATCATTTTTGAGACCGCTCATCCTGTCTCACTAGGTAACTTAATCCATACTAATATAATAAATGCGAAAGTAACTGTCTGTCTGTTACACTGTCACATCTAAACCACTGAATCGATTTTAATGAAATTTGTTTCGGGGTAACTTTGAACCCCAAGAACTTTTTAACCGACATTTAATTACGCGGACGAAGTCGCGAGCCATGCTAGTGTTTCCTAATTTATTTATTTAAAACTTTATGCACAAATATAAAAAATATATTGTACAAAGGCGGACTAATGCCTAATGCAGGCCATCCACCATCCAATCTATCGTCCAATCGGCAGGACGGTGATTGGATTGGTAGATTGGATGGTGGATGGCCTGCATTAGGCATTTTCTACCAGTCTACCTTAGGGCGAATGGGCGATGCAGAGACAAAACATAGTAGGTGCACAGATACAGAAAATTTCCAAGAATAAATTATAATAATAAATACACATATACATAGGTACATACAAACAAAATATATAAAGTGGAGAGAGATAAAATAATACATAGGTGGTGGTGGTGGTGGTGATAATTATGTAACAGAATTACAGAACTAACCACTACCTAAGTACATATACAACCTTAATTTTAATTCGTTACAAATCTTTCAGGGGGGTTCAATCTTTCTTTCACATTTCGTACTATGTCCCGTAATAAAAGTTGTTCATATTCATGAGTACATTCACCCCCTGAAAGATTTGCAACGAATTAAAATTAAGGTTGTATAGGTATATGACAAAAGGTAAATTCCTGAAAAACTCTAACCGTCTTTAAAATAACAAAAACGAAACGACTAACATGAATAAGAAAACAAAAATAAACTTTAGGTACCTACCTAATAAGTTTTATTAAATTTAAAATGTCGTCAAAAGATCGACTCTCCTAAATTAGTACCTAAACCAGCCGCTCGCGCCGAAGTTTCTGCTGAAAGTAAAGAGACTTTAAATTTAGTTTCAATGTGATAAGTACATTGAAACTAAATTAAAGTCTTCCGTCGTGTCATTTGGGTCTTGGTATTGGGTTAAAGTTATTGTTTTTAGATTTGGGTCAAACCTTTTTCTATGATACTAGCACTCTCCCCGCGACTTCGTTCGCGTGATTTTTCTTACGGATCCCTAATTTTTTTATAATAAAATATAGCCTATAGCACTCAGTGATAACGTAGCTTCCAATTTGTGAAAGAATTTTCAAAATCAGTTCAGTAGATCCAGAGATTACCCCCTACATACAAACTTACAAACATACAAACTTACAAACATACAAACTTACAAACAAATGTTACCTCTTTATAATATTAGTATAGAAGTATAGAAAAAACGACATGGCCGGTTTCTGCCCTCCAAATCAATTACATGTACAGTAATTATTAATAATTATGTAAATATTACTTATAAAATTAACTAAAATTAATAGCAACAATTATACTGCTCTAGAACAGGCGACAAAAAATGACAAATGGCAATGCAATACAATGCACGACACAAATACTGTATCTAAAGCTCAGATTAAAACATCATGACTGTTAGGGCCTCGTTCACCATCTTCAAGTAAAGTGTTGATTAGTTATTTCCCAATTAAAGTTAATTGACAAGTAAAAGTTATGAGTATCTTCTATCAATAGGGTCAGTTAATCTTATGATTAGCGCTACTCGGACATCGTGAAAGTCGCACGTGAAGTTACGGGGGACTTTAACTGACGATTAGTCTACTCGTCACTTTACTTGAGGGTGGTGAAAGAGGCCCTTAGAATCGTATTGCTATGGTACTATTTACGCCCGTTGTATAGGTACCTAGGTAGGTTCTACCGTCATCATCATGATTTGACTAACCTTTTCCCAACTATGTTGGGGTCGGCTTCCAGTCTAACTAGATGCAGCTGAATACCAATATTTTACATGAAGCGATTGCCTATCTGACATCCACAACCCAGTAACTGGGTAATACCTACGATAGGTAGGTGCTACCATTAAAAATAAAAAAAATCGAGAAAAAAGCGAGACGGACGCGCTACTGAAGGGTTTCGTACGACCGAACACTAAAAATTGATAACTAACAACAATAATTTATTATTAAAGGGGCCAAAGTAGAACCCAGTCTTTGAAAATTTCAAGTGTCTACCTATCACGGTTTAAAAGATACATACGATTCTTTTGAACAGAACAGACGTCAGTCTTCATAATAGGGTCCCGTTTAATAACACCCTTTTGGTCGCCGAACGCTAAAAAGCTATGGGTTGTTAAGGATGTTTATGCAAGTTATAGAACTGCACCAACTGACAAGCTGAAGCTTTCATGACTACAGTCCTACCAACTTATCTGTAAAATGAACCGTCCTTATTGTAAGCTTTCTGTCCTTTTTAGCCTCTCTACTTATCTGTGAACTGAAAGAGGACGGCACTGTCGATTCATTTCACAGATAAGTTGGTAGGATTGTAAAGAGTCGTGGTTGTATGTCACACCGTTGAAAGAAAAAAAAAGAATATGACATGGACAATGTGCTTTTATTCCTGCTTTTTTTTTTTGTGCGCGGTGGAAATCCTCATCAATTCCTCGGGTGACGAATAAAACCACCACAGTGTTCCACCTCTGCCTATGGCCGGCAGTGCGGGATTCGCATAATAAACATTCACCGCTCCCCTGGCAGTGTTCGCGTTCCCGGCAGTGTAACAGTGTTCTTGTAGGATTCTGAAATCTCCATATATTATAGTGGGTATCGTTCTGTATTTAATAAGTTAAGTCCTGTAATTGGCTGTCAGTCTAACTTATTGTCTTTAGTCTGCTTTGTTATCTGTAACGTTGTAAGTCTTCCATATTAATTAATTAAATATGTAGGTAATTAATATTGTATGCAATAAGTAGGTACCTACCTATTTTTATTTAGTTAACTACGAAAATAGATGAGCAAAAGGTCATGACGTATACGTGGTAGTACCTATATATTTTTAACCTAAGGGGTAGGCAGAGGTATTGACATTTACCTACCCACCCACATTTCAAGCGAGCGAGCTTTTACCGTTATTCTACTTAATGATTACCTACAAAGCCAGCCTCCCCCAGATGGTGCTGAGAATTGCCTAATGGCTCTTTGTCTTATTCGGCATCTAACCAATGAGACAACCAACCCAGAAGCTCGTGTTCAGCAGCGAGGGCTTGTCCTAGACGGGCCCTGAATCAAAATTTGTTGGGGGCCCTAGCTGCGGCCAAGCCCAAATGGAGGGTAAAGTTTAGTCACAAAAGTTACAATAAGTTTATTTTTTCAAGGGCCTAAGAATTTGTGTGAGATAGTGGATAATATTTTATGAATTTTTATTGCCCCTGCAGCTGGGGCCCTGAATCTTTAATACGGCGGTAGCTACGTCCCTGTTCAGCAGTCTCGATTGCAAATAGTTAGACTGGCAAGGCATTCTCAATATTAATAAAAAAATACCTTCAACTAGCCAGCCAACAGAACAAAATAAAAGTTCCTAGCAACTCGGAAAGCCTTCGAAAAATCCTACCCAATTTTAATTAACCCAACAAAAAGCATGGCTCTCCAGTCTACGTACGAAACAATGCGAGAGCCTAGAGTTTTTTTCAAGTGCGTTTTTAATCTGTGCCCGTGCGAGGTCCCGTGCCTGTGAAGCCCGCGCCACGCGACCAACAATCCAATTAGATTTCGAAACGTGCGCGAATAGAACAAACGGATTACTCATTTATGCGCAGTTTGTCTTTCAGAGATTTTATAGCACGAGATGTGTGCGTGGGTTGTTGAAAGGGAATTTACATTTTTGTTTTAAAAACTCTCGCTGCTGGATTTTTATGAAACTTAGGTAGGTAGGCCTACACAACTTAGGGAACAAGGAGGGTAGACTTAGATAAGGTCACTCTCGGAAATTTTGCTGCCTATTTTATTTTGTTTGAAAGATTATTTATTTACTTATTTACTCTAAATCTATTCTAATATTATAAAGCTGCAGAGTTTGTTTGTTTGTTTGTTTGTTTGTTTGTTTGAACGCGCTAATCTCTGGAACTACTGGTCCGATTTGTTCATAATGATGAGTACAATGGCCCCTTTTAAGGTTTCGGGTATATTTTCAATTACCCTATCAGAGGAATTATATAATACTAGCTGTCCGCCGCAGTTACACCTGCGTCTTAGGTTACTGCTCCGCTCCCGTAGGTCGTAGCGTGATGGTATATAGCCTATAGCCTTTCTCGATAACTAATCTATCTAACACTGAAAGAATTTTTCAAATCGGACCAGTAGTTCCAGAGATTAGCGCGTTCAAACAAACAAACAAACAAACAAACACTGCAGCTTTATAATATTAGTATAGATTACCCTGTATATTAGATAAATTATATTTGTAACTATATTATTATAACATTATTGCGTAATCTCCAGTAATAGGATATAATGGTGCCGATTCCGTTGTTCGCAAACTAAACTAAATTTAGAGAATTTTCATCTTTTACTGACATATAGCTGAAGAAAAGGACGGTGACACTTACACACTAAGATAGAGATGTCAAATTAGTTTCGCCTTCAAATTCTTCATATTTTTAATCGACACGTTTTAGATGTCAACTTTAATTGGTATGGATGTGTCAGATTAACTAAAATTGACAGGTCTAATTTATTTCCGCCCCTTTCTTGTTTTATTGGCCAGAAAAAGATAAAAATAGTCTAAATTTAGTTTAGTTTGCGAACAACGGAATCGGCACCAATAATTAGTTAAAACCATTATTATTAGTTTCGCTGTTGCTGTTTAGGACAATTAAAAATACTTAAATCATTTATTTTTGTTCTGGGAGGGCTTAGTTATTTAGTATTTGACATTGTTTGGACACAGTTATAAGACTTGAACGTGACCCGCATCTCAGATTAGTCGGATTATTTTTCAAGTTCAAGCTCATTAAAACATCCAAGTTCAACATGGCGTACTACTTCATATTTAAAATTAACACGTTTTGTTTAATATTTATATCAAACTGTATATGTAAATATATTAACAAAAATAAACTCATCAACAGACAAACATGAATCAAAATTCACCATTTTGTTTGCGAATTTGCGATTTGATAATTGGACTGTTCCAAAAATAAATACACGGCAACCCCAGAACAAGCTGCGAATTGACGCTGTCATGCATGTCAATTGATGAATTGACATTTGAAATGTCAAATCTGTAAACAAGAAATTCGTGGATGTTTGTTTTTTAACGGAATCTTATGTGAAATAATCAATAAATAACATTTAATACTGAGTAAGAAGTTTATTGAAGTTATTTTAGATGACTCTCGGACGTAAATACCAGCAATCTTCCGGGTAAATGGTTCTCCTGCCCTTGTAGCGCTGTCCCTGTTTGACGATGCATGAACAGTCTTTAACGTTTATAAATACGGCAAAAAATTGATTTTTCCCTATTTATAGGAATGCTGGGGAGGCTCGTAAGGTGTATTCTAACCAGTCGAAGGTCGGGACTCTATCTGGTTGCTCGTCTTCTGTAAGTCATCCCACTAATATTGATACCTAGTATTCATAAAATCATAACTCTTTTAAGCTATATGAATCACCCTTTCCCTGTCCTTATTAGTAGTGTGTGGTTTGGATTGTTTACTAATTGATTGTTGGTACGTCGAGGCTACTGTTACTTCATACTAATATGTTAATCTATGAGGCAATACTTTAACAAATTGTCTCTATGAATATGCTTTCATAATCCAGGTGAAAAGTAGAACAAAATGTGCTAGTATAATAATAACGATATTATTTTGTGAGCAACAAGAGTGTTTGCTGTGTTATTTAAAAAATAATTCTATAATATAGTTTTTTTGAGTGAATATTTTTATAGATGATTAACTTTCTGAGTGTGTATTTATAAAAAATCCTTTACTTGCAACCTTTATTCATGCTTCAATCACAATACAGGTTTCCTGTTCTAATAAAAAATATTTTTTGTAAATTATCTGCATTTAAAACAACATTGCATTCGGCACTATTATGTAAAAGTGAAAGTATTAAATAAGTGAGTAATTATCATTTAAATGATGGTAACTATAGCTTTCATCGCTATTTATCTATCTATCTAAATATATAAAAGCAAAAGATCACTCATTCACTCATCATTAAATATCGAAAAATGCTTGATGTATAAAGATGAAATTTAGCTGAGAGGTAGTTTGTATTTCGGTAAAAAACCCTATATTGTCTATTATTAATGAAACATTGAAGATGTGCGTAATTCAACCATAAATACTACAAAATAACTTACAACTTATTCAAACACCTCTGCTCAGATATCACTTTGCGACATGATTGAACCGCCGGACTATGAAGAGGTGTGTGAGCGCCTCATGGGTGAGCGGGACCCCCTCGCTTACCCTGAGGTGGACATGGAGCTGTGCAACGTGCCTCGACGCATCAGAACCATTACCCATGTCCTACCTGATGAAGACCTGTGAGTATCATTAAGAGCTGGTTCACATTAGTTTGGACAGACAGTTTTGCCGTTGACCGACTGTCAGGTGTATTATATATTATTATTATAAATTATTATAAATGTGAACCAGGCCTTAGTCTACATAATTATATATACAAATTCTATTTGTAACGAGTAAAATTTTAGTAATCATTTTTTATCTTGTTCATTGAAGTAGATAATGTTCAATGGCTCTTCAGCATTAAGCCTTACACTCACTAGGGGACAAATGCCCCACAACCCATCCCTAAAAATAGATAAATAGCATACTATACTTTATTTGTCGCCAAAATTGGAGGGTTATAAAATTTCTAAAGATCAGTTACTCTTTAGAAATTTTATAATCCTCCAATTTTCTTTTATTTTAGAAAAATAATTAGATAACCGCGCATTTTTTATTTTAATGTTTTAATGCAATTATTTTAATGTCTGATGAATATAGGTAGATAATTATAATCTATTGTAATTTAATTTTAATTTTATATAATTTATGATTTGTGTTGTCTGTATGTGAATGATTTGTAACTTAAATGAGTCTCTGTTACTTGAAATAAATGAATAAATAAATAAATAAAAGAAAAATCCTGCAGACACGCGGACGAAGTCGCGGGCATTAGCTAGTCTAATTAATGTAATAGGTATAATTCTCACAAAATATAACGTTTCTCTCTTCTAATACCAGTGCAAAAGCTCCAATGTTCGTTCGCGACTGCATCCGCTGCTACACAACAGACTATACAGTCGTGGAGTACAAGCACCGGATGCACTCGGGCTCCATGTGCGGCCGCGAGCGGCTGGGGGAGCGCCTGGAGCGGCTGCACGCGGGGCCAAGACACCAGTACGAGGTGGACGCAGAGCCAAGCACTAGCACTGAGGAACACCAGGTAAATAGAACTACAGAGTTACTGTAACTGTTGCTCAAGCCCACCACACTATTCCCAACTACTGCAACTCCTGAAAGAACAGCGGAGACCATCAGAAAAGCGCCTAAGTAATTAAACTCGATGAGACTCGAAGAAACGATTCGATTGTCTCGGATCCTACAACGAAATTTATTAGAAAATAATAGCGGAGGAAATTAATGTCTGCCGGATCGCGACGGCCCAAATGATCCCTTACTATAACCGTTTGCTGACCAGTTGAAGGGTCAGCAAACGGCAGCGGTACAACCACCATTAGTTGTACCGCTTATGGTCCAAAATCGCTTGACACTTCACGTTATCCGACTTGTTATTTTTTGTCAAACTTTGATCTGCTATAAGAGTGTGTCGCCTTTGCAGTGCTACTCCACAGCATCGTAGATGATTTGAATGACACCCCATTCAACTGAAGTTATGTAAAAAATTCTGAACCTTCATTCTTTCGAATAAGGATTCATTTTATTGGTAAAGATTTTCAGCTATCTGTAGACTTGATTCTCAGTACCCGTTGATATAGATATTTGAATAAAACGATTTATGGTACTGCTGCATCTAGCATTACCATAACAGAATTCCCAATTTCAGAGCCACTTAATCTTCTAAACATCTTCTACCCCTAGTCTGAATCTCAACCATCAAGTGGTCGTCAGTCAGTGGCCTCAATGTCGTCATCATCTTCCTGCAACGAAACCCTGACTCCTCGCGGGTCCTGGGCCAGCCTGGACCTTCGGAGCTCATCCTCTGATCCACTGCTACCTGATCTGTTTGAGAGGAAACCACCAGAACAGCTGGATGCTGTTAATGAAGCTAGGAGGTAAGTTGGTGTGGGTTAAAAATTATGTACCTACTGTCTACAAAAAAGATAAAGTAAGTCTGTTCGTTACTTAACACCGGCAGAACTCCTAAACTGATCGTAATAAAATTAGACAGAGAGGTAACTTGGAATGTAATAAAAAGTCGGCAGGCGCAGTGGCTAAGGGATTGGCTTCTGCACTGCGTGTCCCAGTTTCGGTTCCCGGACGGAACAAACATCGTATGGCCTACATCATGTTGTTTCGGATCTGATTGTTTGTAGAAGAATTCCTTGTGTGTTTTTGAAATGAGTAAATGATTAAAAAGCAAAGGATAACGTGCCCTCACCGTTTTTTTTTTAATATACAATAAGGGTTTGCTCTTGACTCTAGTCTAAGGGTCAGTTCACACCGAGACGCAACGCGACGCGACGCTGCGTGCACACTTTAAAAGAGCGACTCAAAATATAACTTTATTTTCTACACGAAAAGATACACATTTCATTGTGAGAATTTAGAATACGTTACACCACGCAGCGCTACGTCGCGATGCGTCGCTCCACGCTGCGAGGCATCACGAGGCGTAGAGCGACGCATCGCGACGCAGCGGTGAATCGCCGGTACATGCGACGTGCAAGAGCGGCGACGTTGCGATGCGTCTCGCGGCACCGCGCGGCGCAGCGCGAAGTCACTGGCCTCTTCCAGTATCGTCACGTTGCGTCGCGTCGCGTCGCGTCTCGGTGTGAACTGACCCTAAGTCAGAGGTAACAGAGACAAAGTCTACGATGGATTGAGCTTACCCAGAAGAAGCCTGTACACTCTGACTTTAAAGAGATTAGGGTCGAATGCGTTCGGAAATACAGAAAGTCAGAACCCGTATAACTGAACATGATTAATGTTTTTTTCTCTCCTTAGGTTAGAGAACCGTCAGGCTGATCTCCTAGGTCTATATACTCCATATCTTGATGAGGAGGAGGCGGTGGAGCGAAGGCTGGCTGCGGAGATGCCGTGCGAGATCATGGGCCACAGAATTATGGTGGTCTGCCATCAGTTGAAGTGAGTCAAATATTTGTTTGATATAGAATATTTTTTTTTTTTGCCAAAGAAATATATTATAGAATAAAAAAAAATAGATTTTTTGATAAATATGTTATTTAATTTGCATTGATTATATTGTAAAATGAATTATAATGTTCAAAATTGGGTAAATGCATGATACCAAGGTAATTATTTTTTTTTTTAAATTGTGTTACAGCTAAATTCGAGCGAATTTAAGTTTTCCATAAAAACAGAGATGTCCAATTTTGTACATAACTTTTTTTAACTGGGTTCCGAAAATATTCTCAACTAACTTTTGAGACCTAAGTATCCTGCTTATGTGACTATGTGTAGGAAGTTTCATTAAAATCGGTTCAATCATTTGGAATAATTAGGACCTGAAAGTTTGTATGAAATGTTGTACGACGTAAACCCTTACCCCTGTATTCAAAGAACAAAGAATGCAGTTCCGGAAGCATCAAAAAGACTTGCCCGCAGCCTTATTAGATTGAAACGGGACAAAATCCGCAAGATCATAGGCATCATAACCGGCCACTGTCCCCTAAACAAACACCTATTCACCATAGGTGTGACAGATAGCCCTCTGTGCAGAGGATGCATGGAGGCGGAAGAAACACCACAGCACGTGCTCTTGGAGTGCAAAAGTGTGGCGGATCAACGGGCACGGACTCTTCAATCGCCGGCATTGCTCCTCGGCATTGCTTTCAGACTGCTGCAGGCTTCGTGCAGCAGTCTGAAAAGGCTGCTGGCAATCTGGGAGGACCTGGGATGGTTGGAGTAATTTTGAGGATATTTCTTTACACGTACAATGGCCTAATAAAGAGGTTAAGTGCGGAAACAGCCCAGCTAACCTAACCTAACCCCTGTATTCCCAGAACTAATAAACAGAGGTGTATCACTTGATGATGTCATATCTATTCCAGGCTTGAACTGGACGTGGAACCCCTCTTCGCCTCCATGGCCGTCTACGACGCAAAGGAAAAGAAAAAAGTGTCAGAGAACTTCTACTTCAACTTGAACTCTGAGTGCACCCGCCAAATGTTAGCCTCGCACGTCCCTCACGCGGACCTCTCGACCCTCAGCCGGAGTGCCGTGTTCGACCTGCTGAACCCTTCACCAGACATGTTTTTAGTGGTTAGAGTGGAAAAGGTGCTTCAGGGCGATGTCAATGAGTGTGTTGAGCCGTATATTAAGGATGATAAGGTTGGTTTTTGCTTGCATAAAAAAAAATATTTAAGCTTAAAATGCCAATCCCACACAACAAACGTCAAAACTGTGGGAACTTTGATCTTCAATATCTCCATAACCAGCATGTTCCCAGGTTTGACCCAGAACAATAAAATGATAGCAATGAAGAGAAGAACATGTCCTTTATGTGTCAAACTTTCCCCAGAACCGCGAGAAAGTCCGCGCAGGCGCAGCGGCGGCATGCTCTCGGCTCGGGAAGTACCGCATGCCGCTAGCCTGGAGTGCCGTGTCTCTGCTCAACATACTGAGCGGCTCCAACAGCTTGGAGCGAGACCAAGACAAGGACAGCTTGTCTGCTTGCCCCAATACTAACAGCTTGGGTAAGTGGCTTTTAAAAATGAGGATATTTTCCATAATAACAAAACATATTCATGACCGAATTTCGGTCAGACTAGTAGTCCAGTGGGATGGCTATCCGACACGCCTGGGGAGAGATCAGGCGCAGGGATCAACGACGATATGTACGCACATTATTTAAACGCGTGGGCGGCGAAAGTGTCATACAACCAAATTCCGGACCACTACTGAGAAAATCCTCATAGAAAAACTCAATAACACTTTATCCGATCCGGTAATCACCACGAGACCAGGAAGTTGATTATCCTAAAGCAATTCTTCACGCCTATTAAAGGAAATCCATGATCACTAACAAGTTAATTATTTATCCATTTGGATCTCCAACAGAGGCTCCACAATTGCATAATAAAAATAAATCACGGAACAATTACTTGTGTGCAATTATAGAAGAGCACATCATTAATTTGTTTTTTATTCTCA
The DNA here is from genome assembly GCA_949316365.1 of Hoplodrina blanda. Taxonomy (NCBI): domain Eukaryota; kingdom Metazoa; phylum Arthropoda; class Insecta; order Lepidoptera; family Noctuidae; genus Hoplodrina; species Hoplodrina blanda. The sequence goes on from OX438581.1 coordinate 16,547,010, forward strand.
TTTCTTTCGACTGCCGCGTTGGTCTATAGGTTGCAAAGCGCGACTGCTGAGCACGAGATCGTCTTGGCTTCGATACCCAGGTCGGGGAAAGTGCTATAGGGTTTTGGAACGAAGTTCCTTATTGCGCGTTGCGAAAGGGGGCTAGACGGAAAAAATTAAGACCAAAAGTTGTAACGACACTTTTTGCTATAGTTGTAAGCCGTGCGGCGTGCGCGTGTTTCTCTGTCTGTCTCTCTCTCTCATATAACTTCGTTCCATCTGGGTGTCCCTTGACACCTCTCAAGTTTTTTTTTTCCATAAGGAATTTCTCAGTAACAACCTCAGTCTGAATTTGTGCCCGGTTCGCCCTTATTACATGGATCTTAAACATAACTGACGAAACGTGGGTGAACTAATGGGTACACCTCTGCCTAGCCCTTTGGGGATTACAGGTGTGAATTTATGTTATGTTATGTGTTCTAATTTAATTGGCTTAAAAAAATAATCCAAAATTGTATTCAATTTCAACGCTGACCTGGGAACTGCAGAAGGTGCATCTGGTAATTGACTTTTCTTCATAAATGTAACAGCTGAATTCTCAAACGTAACTTAATTTTCAGCCTACGCCAAGTCTCGTACTATCTCACTCACTTTAAGGTGTGTTATCGCGACGGAACTACTATTAAGTGCTGTCTCAGAATTCGAAGCTTAGTTTGGTACAAAATTTCATCGTCATGTAGTTGTATTTTCCCAGATCAACGTATTTTTAAGTAGATTTGATTTGGTGATTATTTTACCTTCATTTTTTTAGGTAGAACCATGTAAGTACGTTTCATAATTATCTGAAAATATTAAAAGAGTCAATATTTACTAATCAGTAGCTCGCTCTTATCTATGCTATGTGTATTTATTATCTATACTAATATTATAAAGCTGATTTTTTTTGTTTGTTTCGCTAATTTACGTAACTATTGGTCTGATTCAAAAAATTATTTCGCTAATAGAAAGTATGTACAGTCAGCAACAAAAGTCGATTAACATTTATGATTTTTAAATCCTAATTATAAAGTACAATATTAAAAGTAAAACGCAATAATTATAAAATTAAGATAAAATAAACCCTTAGCTATTGCCTGAAATTCTGAAAGCCAGTACATTATGTGTTTAGTGTCTGTTTAAATGATATAACAAGTAACATTGTTAATCGACTTTTGTTGCTGACTGTACGTTATCCCCAGCATACATCATCTCCCTCACACCTTGACATCTAGCTCTACCACACAGTCATTCATCATCAAACTTTCCATTCATACAATAAATATTACATCATCACTATGATACTTCCCCTTTCCGCAGACCGCAAGGCGTCGTCCAGTAGCTTGGAGCAGCTTCGTCGTCGCGCGGGGGAGGTAGGGGGCTCGTTGACACGCAAGGGCTCCATAGAGCGACGCGCGCCCACCCATCACGCGGATGACCTCGCCAACCAGCTTGACACGTTCAAGCCTATCGTGATTACTGTTACCAGCTTTTTTAAACAGGTGAGATTCTTTTATTGGAACGAAGTTCTTTATCGCGCGTTGCGAAAGGGGGCTAGACGGAAAAAATTAAGACCAAAAGTTGTAACGACACTTTTAAGACCAAAAGTTGTAACGACACTTTTCTTTTGGAATTTTCTTTTCTTTTCCTTTCTTTTCTTTTCTTTTGGAACGAAGTTCCTAATCGCGCGTTGCGAAAGGGGGCTAGACGGAAAAAATAAAGACCAAAAGTTGTAACGACACTTTTTGCTATAGTTGTAAGCCGTGCGGCGTGCGCGTGTTTCTCTGTCTGTCTCTCTCTCTCATATAACTTCGTTCCATCCGGGTGTCCCTTGACACCCTCTCAAGTTTTTTTTTTGTCTTTAAATTCTTGAGGTGCTCGTGGCTAAGTAATAACAGCCGCACGAGTTGATCCATCAAGTTAAGTTACACTTGCCGGGGTTGGTCCGTGAATGGGTGACCATCTTTTCACAACGAGACTCCTCCGTACCTCGGAAAGCACGTCAAGCCGTTGGTCCCGGGAGTCATCACTCATACGTGGACACTGCATACGCATCAGGGTGATTCTGTTTTTGGATAGAGGTCGATTCTGGAATACTGTCAAACGTAAACAACTAAGATTTGAAAAAAAACGCTTTTATTTAAAAATACAATTTTAAAATGTACTAAAAAGGAAAACATAAGATTTTTCTAAAATTGTAGGCTGAAAATAATACTTTTATAAAATAACTAGCGACCCGCCCCGGCTTCGCACGGGTGCATGTATTATACATATAAACCTTGCTCTTAAATCACTCTATCTATTAAAAAAAACCGCATCAAAATCCGTTGCGTAGTTTTAAAGATCTAAGCATATATAGGGACAGACAGACAGACAGGGAAAGCGACTTTGTTTTATACTATGTAGTGATAGTGATTAATAAAATAGTATCTCCGTTTTAAGGTTACGCTCATTCACTACTGCTATTTTATTATAATTTTAATATTTAATGAGCGCCAATTAATAATTTCACTGTATTCCTCCATCAGGAAACCGACAAACTGCGAGACGAAGACCTATACAAGTTTCTGGCTGAGATCAAGCGACCCAGCTCAGCTCCAAAGAAGCTTAAGTGCATCCCCGGTACACTGAAGATCGAAGTCTCGCCGTGTCCTGATGAATTGAAGAATGGACTCACTCCTGAACTAGCTAAATTGCACCCTTATGGAGGTAAGTTAAGATTCAAAAGCCTTTGATCGTAATGTTGATACTTGGATAAATATTATCATTCTTTTAACAACACAAATAGTGCTTTATTTCTTTTGGAATAAAAGTTACTTTGTATTACCGCTGTAACGATAGTATTTTTTTACATAGTCGCTTTCCGCTGTCTGTATACTTTAGATCTTTTAAACTACGCAACGAATTTTAATGCAGTTTTTATCAGTAGATAAGAGTTATTCAATAGGAAGTTTTATACCTATAGCTAGTATCTAAATATACACATCAAAAGTGTCTAGGGATCAACATCCCTAACAAATGTTAGGGATGTTGATCCCTAGACACTTTTGATGTGTGTATTTTCAATAAAATTTTAATTTTAATTTGAAATAGGGTAGATACCACCAATCAACTGACGTACTTTTTCTAACCTGTCAAAACGCTATTCTCCCATAGATTTTGTATGGTGTAAATAACTATGACGTCACTTTTGAGTAGACTCAATTGACTAACTACACACATCAAAAGTGTCTAGGGATCAACATCCCTAATCAATGTTAGGGATGTTGATCCCTAGACACTTTTGATGTGTATATTTATAAATTGGAAAGCAATAAAAAATCAAAACAGACAGTTAATTGAAAATGAATTGGGTTATCAGGGCTAAAATAAAGTGTTTCTTTAGAGAAGTTATGTCTTGGTATTATTGGTTAGTGATGTCATCTACCCTATTATTAGCTAGATTTCCACATCATATTTGTACGCCTCCTGGCTTGACATAGCGCTCTTTTCATCAAGCAAGATCTGTATTTCTTTACCTATGTTAACAAATATATAAATTCTATACTATTCTATTCTATTATATCTATATTGCACCCGTGCAAGGCCGAGGCGGGTCGCTAGTAATGACTTCAAAAATGCGTGTAAAGAAAAAAAAATAACATCCAAACAAAGAAGCTTATCATGCTATTTCACTCACACGCTATAGAAAGTGTGTGAGAGGACATGACTATCGCTGCCATTTGCTATCCACGCGTTACAACTGCCTAAGGCCCGGAATCCACCAAAGAGGAGAGGAGAAGAGATGTTTTGTAAACAACCAATAGTATACTGTGTTGTGTTGAAGCTAAGCGGTGAGATGTGAAAATTACGCAAGCCGATTGGTTATACGAGACATCTCCTCTCGTCTCCGCTTTGGTGGATACCGGGCCTAATGGTTCTCTGTCTCCCACGTCAGATGACAACGTGCGTCCGTGCAAGGAGATGCTGGCGTTCCCGACGCACGCGCCGGCCATGCCGCACTACCAGTACCGCAACCTGCTGTACCTGGCCGTCAAGGAGATCAACCTGAACGCCTACACCTCCAGGACTGGCTCCGCTAGGAATATTACTGTGAGTTTGTTACAATGCTTTTTTTAACACAAAGAAAACAAACAAAAAAATTAAAAACTACAAGCTTTTATTTAAATTAAACTAAAAGTCTGCAAACAAGTAAGGCTGAGCATGAGGTCTCGGGTTCGATTCCCAGGTCGGGCAAAGTGTTATTGGGTTTTTCAAGGAGCTTCTCAGTAGCAGCCTCGTAGTCTGGATTTGTGCCCGGGTGATGGCAATAGGCTCGCCCCCTATGACATGGGACTTAAACATAGCTGGCGAAATGTGGGTATACTAATGGGTACACCTCTGCCTAGCCCTTCGGGGATTACAGGCGTGATGTTATGTGAAACTAAAAGTCATAATATTGATACACGTTACTATTGACAGGTGCGAATACAACTGATGTCTGGCGAGAACGAGGAGTCTGCCCTACCAGCTATATTTGGACGGAGCTCCTGTCCGGAGTTCACCAATGAGGCTTACACCACCGTGCTGTACCATAACAAGTAAGATCTTGTTTATGTCCCACTGCCGAGCAAAGAACTCCCCTTTCCATGCTTCTACAAGAATGATAGCAGACAATAAAGGAAGAGAATAGGTACAGTAGCGGTCATAAGTGGAGTAGCAATCTACAAAGCAAATCGATTGACACTTTGGTTAAACTTACGACCTTTCGACGTCGTGTGCGAATTTTGAGGTGTACGTAGGTACTGTGTTATTACGTTCAAAAGTGCCTTATAATGGCCTAATTAAATAAATTATTTGCCTTTGACTTTAACTTTGAATACATCACTTATACATACAGATGTAGGTATGGCCTGTACCCCGTGTTCACAGCAATTCAAACCTTAGCATGCTACTGCACTTATGACCGCTACTGTACATAAAAGATGGTCAAGATCTTGGGCCTTGAAAAAGTTTCTATAGTACTATCGTTAAGGGGCGTGGCTAGAATATTTGTGAAGTATAGCACTCATTATTATGTTCACTAAAGATAGGATTCTTGATGCAGCGGACCTGGGCTAACAACATGTAATTTTATAATCTTAAAATATAAAAGCTAAAGGTCGCTCACTCACTGATGATCGTCACCAAATATCAAAAACCCTCAAGGGGTTTTTGATATTTGGTGACGATCATCAGTATAAAGATGAAATTTGGCAGGGAGTTAGATTATTAGTTAGTACACGTCCGATAATTCCGTCACGTCTGCGGATTTTCCAAAATTCAGCCTTTAGGGGGATTAAACAGGGGTCTGACATTTACTCGGGCGAAATCGCGGGTAAAAACTAGTCAAAACATTTGCTTTAGGGCTGATTTTTCAATAGTCAGATAACTTTTATCCAAAGAATAAATATGACAGTTTGGCATATTTTCTATACAAAAGCTGTCAAACCGCCATATTTATCCCTCCGTTAAGAGTTATCTGACGATTGAAAAATTAGCCCTTAAAAGAGTAAATATGGAGTATTTTTTTCTTGTAAATGACGATCAAAAATAACTTTTAATGGTCTAATTGATATAAATAATTTGCCTTTGACTTGAACTACATAGGTAAGTTATTCATTTCAGTTAGTCAGTCATTGGTTTTTTCGCCGTTTTCAGGAACCCGTCTCTCTACGACGAGATAAAGCTGAAACTGCCCGCCGACCTGGGCGACCAGCATCACCTACTGTTCACCTTCCTACACGTATCGTGTCAGAGGAAACCCGTCGCGCCTGACCAGGAGAAGAACTTGGAGACTCCTGTGGGATACTCCGTAAGTCAACAAGTTTTTTTTTTAATTTATTGGATGACAAACAAACTAACAACGAGGATGGGGTGGAAATGGGCCTTTACCAGAAGGCCAATTGTGTATGAGATGTCAAAGCATGATTCCTCCATAAATTTTGTATGGTAATTGTAATCTATGCCGCCATTTTAAAGCAATTAAAAATAATAATTTGAGAATATATTAAATAGAGGCGTTTTATCATCATTAGTAGAGTCTCATTTATGAGATTGCTTGTTCGATATCGTGCAACTATCAATATCGCTTTAACGATTCATATGTACTTTCTAACTTTATTTTGGACAACAGTCAAATCGGTAATGGAAAACATCGTGACGAAACCTAGACCTACAAATAATATATCTGAATTACTATTCCCCCTTGAGCAAGCGTGGTAATCAATGATCATGCCTTTCTGTATGAGAAAGGGCCTTTTTTACTTTATAATTAACTAGCTTCTGCCAGCGACTTTGTCCGCGTCAAAATTGATTTCTCCATACAAACTTTGGAACCCTGATTCATCCCCTTATGGGGTGAATTTTGAATCCTTTCTGAGCGGATGCCTACGTCATAACATCTACCTGCATGCCAAATTTCAGCCCGATCGGTTCAGTGGTTTGGGCTGTGCGTTGATAGATCACTATATCAGTCAGTCAGTCAGTCACCTTTGAGTTATATATATTTAGATATTCTTTTAGCTACTTATTTGTGAAGAGTAAATTAAAATTAAAACTAAACTTTGATATAAATTGACAATTATTATTTATCCACAGTGGCTCCCTCTGTGCCGTAACGGAAAACTCACGTGCGGCGAGTTCAACTTACCGGTGATGCAGGAGGAGCCCCCCGCTAACTACTCGTACATCTTCCCCGACGTGCTGCTGCCGGGCACGCGGTGGATCGACAACCACAAGCCTATCTTCAGCATCACACTTGATGCCCACACCACTGTGCATCCGTTGGTGAGTTAGTGTTGTGAGTGCCGTGGAGTTTCTTGCTCGTTCTTCTCCATAGAGGCCTACCTCCGTTTTGGAACGAGCAACTAGCGTCAACTTTCTGATAAGGAACCGACTCCTTGACTATTCAAAAGTGCCTGTAAATGGTCTAATTGAAATATTTGTTTTGACTTTGACTTTGTTACTAAATTAATATAATATCCTCCCGGCGGTGTTCGTACAATGTCACAATGGAGTCTAGCCAAGGTCTTGGGTTCGATTCCCAGGTCGGGCAAAGTGTTATTGAGTTTTTCCATCAGGATTTTCTCAGTAGCAGACTCGAAATCTGGATTTGTGCTCGGTTGATGGCAATAGCCTCGCCCCCTATTACATGGGACTTAATCATAACTGGCGAAATGTGGGTGTACTAATGGGTACACCACTGCCTAACCCTTCGGGGATTAAAGGGGTGATGTTATGTAACTACCATACTGCCCATCAAACTAAGTAACTTCAAACGAAAATTATTGCTGGCAAACAATTTTATTTTCAGTGAAAAATCACTATTGTGTTTATGGGTGCATACAACAATACAAGGGTCGTGAGAGTATCTGCAGCAGCGCTGGGTGTCGTCTGCGATTCATGTCTTGGAGAGCAGAACCGTGTTCCTAACGCGGTCCGTTAATTTGACTCCCAGAATGCTGAGCTCCATTGTACCCTCAAGCTTGAACCTCTGCCTTAATAAAAATAATTCTTCTGTTTTATAGGACGGCTATATAGAACGTTTCGCAATGGCGTGCGAGGCGGTGCAAGAGGGAAACATTCCTCCGCGCATCGGACTGTCCAACATGGAGTCTGAACTACGCGCTAGGTAAGTAACGTGGTGTTATTTGATACAATTTGCTATGTAAACTTTAGATGAATATTAAATATTTAAACGTGTCAATCTGTTTTTCCAGTGTGTGCGTTTTATTCAAAATATTCAACACTAGCACTCTCCCCGCGACTTCGTTCGCGTGATTTTTCTTACGGATCCCTATTTTTTTGATATTAAAATATAGCCTATAGCACTCAGTGATAACGTAGCATTCGATTTGTGAAACAATATTCAAAATCGGTTCATTACTTCCGGAGATTACCACCTACAAACAAACTTACAAACAAATGTTACCTCTTTATAATATTAGTATAGATGAAAAACATACTAATAGTATACAAACAACAAAAACCTACAAACAACAACATAATACCATTAGTACAGTCTGTTGGCAGCATTATCTGACCCACTTTGATCTTTAACGCGTAACGTTAAGGGTCAGCTAATGCTGCCAACAGACTGTACTTAGAGTTGCGTACCCGAAGGGTGCTAACAAGACCCTGTTACTAAACTTCCACTGTTCGTCCGTCTGTCAGCGGGCTGTATCTCATAAACCGTAATAGCTAGAGAGTTGAAATTTTCATAAATAGTATTTAATTTTTTTACCATGGATTTAATAAATGATAATTAACACTAGATATCGGTTATAACAAAAAAAAAATAGGTGCAAAATAATTATAACGAAAAATCGCACGTGTTTTGTCTTGACATTAAAATCCGATTTGTACATTATCTTCCTGTTCCAGCATAACGGAGCTGCCGACGGCCAACGTGGAGGTGCTGGCGCGCTACCTGGGCGTGGTGCTGGACAAGCTGCTGCACCTGCTGGTGGCGCCGCCCGCGCTGGCGGGCCACACGCTTAACATCGCGCAGGACGTCTTCACCTGCCTCGCGCATCTCTTCACTGATATATCTGTGAGTTTTGCAAGATATTTATTTATTGAAGGGCTAATTTTTCAATCGTCAGATAACTCTTAACGGAGGGATAAATATGGCGGTTTGACAGCTTTTGTATAGAAAATATGTCAAACTGTCATATTTATTATTTGGATAAAAGTTATCTGACTATTGAAAAATCAGCCCTAAGAAATTCAAATTTTCTTACATTGTTTTGCATTTTGTAGTTTTGACATACAGAGTGTAAAAACACACATCACATAGTTAATTATGCATATTGCTCATCAAACTAAGTAAGCAACTTTAGACGGAATAAAATATTATTAATTCTTCTAGACCCACTTGTATCAAAATTTAACTCTTAAATCAGTAAATAATAGGTTTGAATTACAATGTCGATAAAGTATCTAGATACTAATATAATAATTTTAAACTAGAGTCAAGAACAAACCCATCTCAAATAAAAAAAAACCAAAAGGTTTATGTTTGTCTGTTTAAACGCGCTAATCTTTGAAAGTACAAGTCAGATTAAAAATAATATTTTTGTACATGCTAGCCAGATTTATGAGGAATAGTATAAGCCGTATAACATCACGCTACGACATCCGGGAGCGGAGTAGTAACCAAAAACGTAGCGAGGGTAAAGCCGCGAAGTACAGCTAGTTAAAAAAATTCTATGTAATATTTGCAGAACATGAACGAAGGCTCGACCTGTGACAACCACGGCCGCAGCGGCCTCATCACCACCTACATACAGTACCAGTGCACCATCCCCCGACCCTCGCTCACCGACAGGGATATAGGACTGCCGCTACCTCCTGCAGGTATGACCTTGGACTTTCTGGTTTTAATGGTATAAGAATAAAAATACTTAAAATAGGCTTGATTTTGTCTACACCAACACCATTAGATAGTATGTATGTAATGCATTATGAAATCTTACAATTTCAACTCACTGATTTAACAAGTACAGTCTGTTGGCAGCATTAGCTGACCCTTAACGTTACGTGTTAAAGATCAAAGTGGGTCAGATAATGCTGCCAACAGACTGTACATAAATTATACTAAGAAATCTGTTATTTATAAGAAAACTCCCAATTGTAGAAAATTTGATTTAGAGAATTAGGTTTTTAGAGAATTAGCCATTTTGAGAATTAGGCCTTTTGCGCCTAAACCGTAATTTCCTTACTAAATAAGGTTGTATATGGCTCAGCTAGCCAGAGTCTCTACAGTACTTTGTCCAGTATTTTGTCATGTAAATGATTGCTTTTGTTACCAGTGATGACGGACGGCTCGTGCAAGATCCTCCATGAAGAGCTGGCTCTGCAGTGGGTGGTCGCTAGCGGAGCCACCAGAGATCTGGCTATGCAGAATTCATGGTGAGTAACGGTCTGGTACACAGCTTAGAAAAAGACAATTAAAAACTTCGCATACTACCTTAATTAACATTCAAAAAAGACGCATGATTGTAAAGTTCGTTCTTTACACTCATTCATTCATAACACTACACGTGGCGTGCATGCTTGACATGTGATGCTCCCCCCAGGGCCCTGTTCGAGCTGATGGTGAAGTCGATGGTGGAGTACCTGTACTGGAGCGGCGCGCACGAGGCGAGGCGCAAGTCGCGCTTCCCCGACCAGTTCACTGACGACCTCACCACGCTCGTCAACAACGTCACCACTGAGATTATATCCAGGTAAACACGGTGCTCCAAGATGCAAAATCACTCACGTCACCCAAAAAGCAGCCAAGCTAAAGGCCAGACACATCAGCCACATGGCGAACAGGTCGTAGGCTAAATCAGGAATCACCAAATGGCGGACCGCGGTCCGTATTCGGACCGTCGACTTATACAGGTTAATTGAAAATATACCCATTCCAATATAGTCATTAATTAGTCCTATTGGAGGTACATGTTTGATAATTATGGGACTGTCGCGGTTCATTTGATGATAACATATTTTTATTAAGAAAGACTGGTCTCTACTTAAATGCCACAAGTTTTAATTTTGTTTTTCACATATCTATACTATAATATTATAAAACTGCAGTGTTTGTTTTTTTGAACGCGCTAATCTCTGGAACTACTGGTCCGATTTGAAAAATTCTTTCAGTGTTAGATAGATTAGTTATCGTGGAAGGCTATAGGCTATATACCATCACGCTACGACCTACGGGAGCGGAGCAGTAACCAAAGACGCGGTTGTAACCGCGGCGGACAGCTAGTATTGACATAATTATAATAGTTTTAGGTATGAAGTTTACTGTTTTTTTAAGGTCCGCACTATACAAGGTAATTGAAAATATACCCGAAACCTTAAAGGGGTCATTGTACTCATCATTATGAACAACTTTTATAATGTGACCAAACTTGAAATCATGAAAAAAAAAAATCATAACTTTTCCCTACTAAAATACTACACAACACGATCGTAATGTATGAAACAGCTGATTTTTTTTCATGATTTCAAGTTTGGTCCCATTATAAAAGTTGTTCATAATGATGAGTACAATGACCCTTTTAAGGTTTCGGGTATATTTTCAATTACCTTGTATAGTGCGGACCTTAAAAAAACAGTAAACCCCATAAATAAAACTATTATAATTATGTCAATATAAATGTGAAAAAACAAAATTAAAACTTGTGGCATTTAAGTAGAGACCAGTCTTTCTTATTAAAAATATGTTATCATCAAATGGACCGCGATAGTCCCATAATTTTCAAACATGTACCTCCAATAGGACTAATTAATGAATCCTGGGATAAATCATCCACAATATGGGTCCTGAAAAATGTACAGCGACATCGCAGCAGACCCTGGCGAAATTCGTATTCAATGATATTAGAGCTGTGGCTAAAAGTCAAAGTCAAATCAATTATGTATTTCAATTAGGCCATTATTAGGCACTTTTGAACGTCACATACAGGAAAAAAAATGGATCTAGTTGCCCTTTTAGTAGTAGCTGTAGTTTTAAGATACAGGAGAAATTCTTAGTGTAGGGGAATGTATTAAAAAAATTTTAAAAACTTGAGAGGGTGTCAAGGGACACCCGGATGGAACGAAGTTATATGAGAAAGAGAGAGAGAGACAGACAGAGAAAAACGCGCACGCCGCACGGCTTACAACTATAGCAAAAAGTGTCGTTACAACTTTTGGTCTTAATTTTTTCAGTCGTTTCGTTCCAATAATGTGATGTGAATTATTTAATTTTCTCCCCAGATACGGCAAGGACAGCCGCTTAACGCAGAGCTTGAACAACAGCCTCGCGTTCTTCCTGTTCGAGCTGCTGAGCGTGATGGACCGCGGCTACGTGTTCAACCTCATCCGCACCTACTACAAGCAGATGTGCGCTAAGATCGCCTCGCTACCCGACGCTGTGCCACTCGTTCACTATAAGGTAAACTATCATGGAAGATTTATTTATTAATTACCTGTTGCCTGTGTCAATTTCCTGAAGGATCCAATAATTTTTGACATTGAAATTCGTTGTAGCGTGTGAAGTAATGGTTATAGAACCAAAGGCTTCCTTTTTAGTTTATGGAATCCCTAATACTAACAAAAAAAAGTTGTTATGTTATGTGTATTCATAATATACTTAAAGTAGTACGAAATATGAAATAATATAAAGAAAAACGAGCAGCATTGAGTCGGTTTTACTGCCAAGGTGTGCCAATAGATGTTTAAATTTGAAATAGGAATTCTGTCTCCCAAATGCAGCTAGCGTTCCTGCGCATCATCAGCTCGCACGAGCACTACGTGTCGCTGAACCTGCCACCCGGCGCAGGCGCAGCCGTGTCTCCGGCCGCGTCGTGGCAGTCGCTGGGCTCGCAGTCCAGCGCGCCGCCCAGACACGCGCTGGGGCACGAGTTCCGCTCCCGACACTACCTGGCCGGCCTGCTGCTCACTGAGCTCACTAATGCGCTGGATTTGCAGTAAGTGGATCATTATCTGTCTAGAACTATAGACTATGTAAAAAAAATCGTAAAACTCCACATCTTGAAAGTTTTCTCTAGGGCACTAATTAATTAACATCTACATCACTATTATATTATATTTTCTCCTACATTTTTATTAATTTGCTATGTATGATAATTAGGACACCTACTGCATATTTCCGAAGCATAACAGTACATATAAACAGATCAATGAGTATTTGCTATTGACTTGCTTTCAAAAGATCGATATGTAATTGAGCACGAACTTTTTCGTATTACCCACAACACTTTAAAAAAAATTGTGTCTACAAGTTAGCTTATTTATTAACGAATACCTACCTACGCTAAGTAATTCTTATATTTAGTTTTTAAGATGAACTTGTGTTTCTCATATTAAGTGAATTGTATTCTTTTTGAGAAATAAATGTCTTAAACCGTATGTAGAGATAAACTACTTGCGCGGTCTTGATAGTTATGATCAGTTGACCAACAAATCTGCCGGCCTGCTACTGAGGACGAATACTTACAACTACATAGAAACTACACACAGTGAAATAGTAATATGGAGGGGTTCGCCATGTTATAGTAGTTTATCTATACAAGGGCAGATCCGGGGGAGGGCCATTGGGGTAATATTTTTTTTTGTCATGAACTGTTCACATTTAAAGATCCATATAACATTACGCTTATAATCCCCGAAGGGTTAGGCAGAGGTGTACCCATTACTACACTCACATTTCGCCAGTTATGTTTAAGACCCATGTTATAGAGGGCACGCCTTTTGCCATCAACTGGGCACAAATCCAGACTCCAAAGCTGTTACTGAGAAATTCCTGATGGAACAACTCAATGCCACTACCCGACCTGGGGGGCGGGGGCCTACCACCACCTCTTAAAATAATATTATTATAATATTACTTTGCCTTCTGCACTGTTGGATTTTCAACGCTCGGCTCAGCGCCGAGAGTTGAAAATGCAACAACAGAAATTACAAAGTAATATTAAAATAATATTGTTTTAAGCGATGGCGGTAGGCCCCCCCTGGGAATCGAACCCAAGACCTCATGCCCAGAAGTCGCGCTTTGTAACCACTAGATTAACGCAGTCTATCAAATACGTTAGCAAAAACCTCAGAAGAACTTACTAAGATTTATTGTTGCTTACCTATTGTTACCGAAGTCTGTGTTCCCCCACCAGGAGCCCAGTCCTCCAATGCGCGGCAGTGAACGGAGTCCTGTCCCTGCTGACGGCGCACGACGCAGACCCGCGCCTCAGCTCGCCCGACGTGAAGGCGCGCGTGGCAGCGCTGTACCTGCCGCTGCTGGGCATCGTCATGGATGCGCACGCGCAGCTCTACCGGGGGTTCACTACTAGTAAAGGTAATTCAACATTACTTGGTAAATGTTCTTTAATTTACAGTCAGCCTTATGTAAAATGATCCTTTAAATGTTCTTTTTTACGTTTGAGGCCCAGATCCAGCCTTCAAAAAAAGGATGTGGTAAAGGTTACTTAAAATCGGCAAAGTGCGAGTTGGACTCAAACACATTATCGCATCTAAGCTTTAACTTACTGAACCGATTTTAATTAAACTTTTACATCTTGAAAGCATATCAGATTTTATTTAGGTACAATCAAAATATCAAGGGGGGGGGAGGTCTTGGGTTCGATTCCCAGGTCAGGCAAAGTGTTATTGGGTTTTTCCATCAGGAATTTCTCAGTAGCTGTCTTGGAGTCTGGATTTGTGCCCGGTTGATGGCAATAGGCTCACCCCCTGTTACATGGGAGTTAAACATAACTGGCGAAATGTGGGTGTCCTAATTGGTACACCTCTGCCTAACCCTTCGGGGATTACAGGCGTGATGTTATGTATGTAAAATATCAAATTGAATCTTTTTTTTTTGCGCATTTGGATTGTGGCAATGCCCACCGTGCCCACATCGGTGGATTCGCGCTTGCTTATAGGTCAGAAAGGGTTATTAGAGCCTTTTGATAAATATTGTTGATGTATAACATTTTTTTACAGAAATACTTCAACTGGACAGTGAAATGGGACAGTTTGCAAATCTATACACCGCGACATCGCCTGAGGGTGATTTTAAACAGGTACGACACATTCTTTGAATATTTTTACATCCCGTTCTTTATAAGAACTCTCTTGTCGTTGTTGATTGTCTCTAAATCTCGTTATTGTCTTCGGTTTACCAATTATAAAAATATATAATATAATATTATTCTAAAGGAAGCACAAGTAAGCGTTTCCCGGAACTACTTTTTTTTTTTCAAACCGCAAACTCTGTTGTACTAAAATATCTCTTGCGGACTTTGCTAGCCTTCATCGTGATCAATTCTATCGGGAGAATATATGATTATTAGGCGTTCATTTCGAGTTTACCTTTACCTCCGGCACCGCTTCCCCTCCCCACGCTTCAAGTCAGACCCGCTAAGTATGGATAGCAAACTCACAATTTCATTTCCGTGTTTTTTTTTGTTAATCTCTTGTTTCTTTTGTTTTGTTATTTTATCAGTTTAATAGTTTGTTAAGGTTACGTTTGCAAATCCGATAAAAATGAACCGATTTTCGGTATGTTTCGAAATGGAAACAGAAATAATGAGAAATAAAAATGCCTGATGTTGATTTTATGTATTCAGTAAAAAAACTACAATTACATATTATTTTTTGTCAACGGTATTTATCCGTATGACATCTGTAACGATGGCTAACTTGAAGTGAACGGGTAGTATATTGTATCCTTATTTCCAGAACGGTCGTCCACCGTTCAACAGCGAGACGAGCCGCAACCTGCTGATGTGCCTGGTGTGGGTGCTGAAGTGGGCGGAGCGCAGTGCTCTGGCGGCGTGCGTGGCCGAGCTGTCCGCGCCGCGCCTGCACTCGCTGCTGGCGCTCATCGACCTGTGCTTCAAGTGCCAGGAGTACAAGGTACGATTCTCCATAGAGGCCTACCTCCGTTTTGGAACGAGCAACTAGCTTCAACTTTCGGACTAACTGACAGACTCCTTGACTATTCAAAAGTGCCTGTAAATGGTCTAATATTGAAATAAATGTTTTTGACTTTGACTTTGATAAGACGGCAGACTCAACGTACGAGGTGAGAAAATAGCCGTTACCTTCACGTACTGCCTATCAAGCTAAATAATACTGAGCAAAAGTTACAGCTGTGAAACAGATCCAAGACAGTTGAATATAGTTTCTTTGGGATTCTGTTGACGATTATATATATGTATACACACCACACACAGCTAAATACCAGTCGATTTGTGATTTGACTCCAATAAACTACAAATATATGTGTATACTAAAATAACTGTCGAATGAACAAACATGAATTTCAAAATGACAATGTATTTCGTCAGGGTCGCAAAGAGATAATGAAGTGCACGCAACAGAACGTGCGCAAGACCACCGACATCAAAGCCAAGCTGGAGGACGTGATCCTGGGGCAGGGCTCCGCCAGGAACGACTTCATCATGAGGAGGAAAGGTGAGCTGGTGATTGCCAAATGTAGATTATTTATTTGTTATAACTACTATAGATTAGGGATGGTACGCATATTCGCATCCACAACCGCAATTGCGGAACTTCCGTATCTGTATTAATCAATGCAGATGTTTAATCCTATAAAGGCGGCAATATTACTTTTTATTGAATTTATATTATGTTTTAATTTATTTTTTAAATAAATAATTTTAAAAAAAGAACAAAAATGACTATCTTAATATTTTATTTTTCACTCAACACTTATAAAAAATCTAAGATCCGCATCTGATCCGTGGATGTGAGTCTTAAAAAATCACCATGTACGCATGTGAAAAAAAATGCATGGGCAACATTCCTACACTATTAATTTCTGTTTATAAAACTTATTCAGTTGGATGTTTCCTTAATTATTGAATTTAATTTTTTTTTAATCCATTTTTTACTTAGCTGTGTTAAACAGACGTAATTTTTTTATATCCTTTCATTTTCCAGTACTATTTCAATACAAACTTATGTAAAACATAAGTTTTTTTACTATTTTTTTCTTACTCCTGTTTATGGCCAAATTCCCGCAACCGTGTAAGCATGAGGGTGAACAAATAGAGTATTTAGTACAAGCTGACTACAGTGTGTAAGATAGGCGGTGGTGGGCCGGTAGGTGCGTGTCGGCGCGAGCGCTGGCGCAAGGAGCTGTGGCGCGGGGGCGCGCGCGAGCCGGGCGCGCCCCCCGCGCCCCTGCCCGCGCTGGCCGCCGCGCTGGCCGCGGAGGTCGCGCTCACGCTGCTGCACGCGCTCGAGACTATCGTACAGGTCAGTCCTCCTTATTTCAGCCCACACAACCCTACTTCTGGAAAATAATTTAAGAAGAATAAGCGTCAGCTCACACCGAGACGCGACGCGACGCGACTCTGCGTGCACACTTTAAAAGAGCGACTCAATATAACTTTACTTTCTACACGAAAAGATACACATTTCATTGTGAGAATTTAGAATACGTTACACCACGCAGCACTACGCGCGCACTAGCAGCGGCGAATCGTGTACGAAAAGGTGTACGCGCGACGTGCAAGAGCGGCGACGTTGCGATGCGTCTCGCGGCGGCGCGCGGCGCAGCGCGTAGTCACTGGCCTCTTCAAGTATCGTCACGTCGCGTCGCGTCTCGGTGTGAACTGACCCTAACTACTTGTTGGACGTGTAGAATACTTTTACTATTATCAGCCTGCATTATTCCACTACTGGACAAACCTCTCCCTCTTGATTTCCAGCTGATCTAGAGTTCTAGAGAGTTGATCTATATTTCGACTTTTAATTCTATTCAGTAACTTGACAGTTCAAAGAAAATAATGTTACCATACTACAACTAATAGTGTTGGGAGTAGTGAATGATTTTGCGTAAGGAACGAATGATAAAAATGGTTTAATACCAAGTTAGATACATTATTTAAGTTCATTAAATTTCGTTCATTCTTACGCCACATCACTATCTCTTTTTTTTGTCAAAACTTGGTAACCCTTTATCTGTCAAGTTACTGAATAGAATTACAAGTCGAAATATACTCGATAGACGTGTAGAATACTTTTAGTATTATTAGCCTGCATTATCCCACTACTGGGCAAACCCCTTCCTCTTAATTTCCAGCTGATCTAGAGCTCTAAAGAGTTGATCTAGAGCTGTTACTGTAACAAAAGAAATAAAGTTTTGTTACATTTTTGCACCGATGCAATTATAATATTTCCAGTCGTGCAGCAATCTGGAATGCGGTCAAAGTGTGTGCAGCGCGGCGTTACAAGTCGTGTTGCGCGCGCTGCAGCGCAATCAGAGCGTCGTCGTGTTGCAGCACATGTTCGCTACCGTGCGAGCGCTCATCGTCAAGGTAAAGTAGTTGTTTGCTGTTTTGCTTTTTTAAATCACGTTAGTCGCGTTATTTAATTTGACATTTTTGTATAATTTTCATAGAATAGTTTCATAATAATTTAACCAAAATTAATAAATATAAATAAAGCTTATAAATAACATTTTTTTTGTATTTTCAAATGTTTGTATTTTTATATTAATATTTAAAAATGTAATTTATATAACGTATTTAATTGAATAAATAATATTATTATTACAATCTGCATAGAATAGTTGAGGTGATGATACCGACACTTCGCAAAGTACCCCAAAGGAGAAATCTGCTTTAAATCAAAACCTTAAAGTTCATAATTTTACATCATAATAAAAAAAATATTTTTCTTATAAATAAAACCCTTGCTATATATGAGTGTAACATAACATAATATCCCGCAGCTGGGCTGGTCGTGCTGCGGCGAGGAGTCAGGCATGTGCCGCGTGCTGCTGCGCCACTGCGCCGCGCTGTGCGCGCCCACACGCGCGCACGCCTCCGCCACGCTCTACGCGCTCATGCGCCAACACTACCAGCTTGGGAATGTGAGTTACTACTGCTCTCCGAACATCAAAATCATCCACACTAATACTGTAAATAAGAAAGTAAATCAGTCTTTTTGTCTGTAACGTTATCATCGAAAAATCACTAAAGAGGTAGCTTGGAAACTGGATAAACAATAAAAAACATTTTTTTGAAATACCAAGACTCATATTGTTAGTAACAATTTACTTACAAACTATCTTAGTAAAGCACGAACAAATATAAAAAAAAACATAGTGACAGACTTAGATGAAACCCTGCAGCTGGGAGCCACAAACGTCTTCTTGCAACCATAATCAGGATGCTGTTGATGCTGGCCCGCACCCTACGGGCTAAGAATAAAAACATGGATATTTGTACTACTTTGTCTGAGTCCAGCACCCAGTTACTGGGTTGTGGAGGTCAGATAAGCAGTCGCTCCATGTAAAATACTGGTACTCAGCTGCATCCGGTTGGACTGGAAGCCGACCCCAAGATAGTTGGGAGAAGGCTAGGCAGATGATGTCTGCGTCCGCTATAGCGGACATTGTTTAAATGTCGGATAAATATCCGACATAATAGAGTAAGTATGAGCAAAATTTAGTCTAACTGATCTATCAACACAAAGCTCAAACTACTAAACGGATTGCGCTGAATTTTGTAACACAGATAGTTATTATGACGTAGACATGCGCTAAGAATGAATTTTTCAAAATTCACCCCCTAAGGGGATAAAACGGGGGTCCGACTTATACACAGACGAATTCGCGGACAAGTTCATAATTCGTTAATTTCCTTGTCAGTCCCCTCTTGTTACTAATTAGTTCCCCCCTTTTACCCAGAACTTCAGTCGCGTCAAGATGCAGGTGACGATGTCGCTGTCCTCGCTCGTGGGCACCTCCACGACCTTCAGCGAGGACTCTCTGCGTCGCGCTCTCAAGACCATCCTCGTGTACGCGGAGCATGACGCTGACCTTACGGACACCACCTTCCCAGAACAGGTAACTATAACCCCCCGGTTTCCCCTACGAAAAATTTATGAGACAAATTGACAAAAATTTCGACACAATTTAAAAATCGTTTTGCGTTGATTTTTGCTACACTTTGCGATATGGCGATCCTATAACTCAGAAGTACATATCAAGCATGTCACCTTGACGCACCATCTCTAAATTAGTGAAAGCGGTTCATGGAGTTTTGGGTTACAAAATTATTCATAGGAGGTCCGGATTTATGACGGATATCAAAAATAGCTAGTACTGACAAATTAAACTATTATTAATTTTTGACAGTTGACTACGACTTACTTTTCGAGATATTTTTCCCTATTTTAATATCAAATGTGGTGACATACCGACAGCGGCGCCACTTACCGGGTACAATTGTGTTTTCAAACCATCCAGGAACCCATTAAAAATTAATCCAAATGGGTCCAGCCTTTTAGGAGGAGTTAGGTGACAAACACACTTGCGGAAGAATTATATATTTAAGATAACACAGAATAACCAACTGGAAGTCTTGTTTATAGCTTTTTGGTGAACGTTTTTGTCGAAGTCGGGTTTTAGTTTTTCAAATCGGTCATCTCATTTAATTTCTAGGTAAAAGACCTAGTGTTCAACTTGCACATGATCCTGTCAGACACGGTGAAGATGAAGGAGTTCCAAGAGGACCCTGAGATGCTGCTGGACCTGATGCACCGCATCGCGCGAGGCTACCAGCACAGCCCCGACCTCAGGCTCACGTGGCTCAACAATATGGCGCAGAAGCATATGGAGGTACGATTCTCTTAAATGAGGCGGGGGGATGGGCCGAATGCGGGGGTGATCTGATCGGATTAGGCGCACAATGCCACATTCGCAAAATGACATATTGAAATTTCGCAAAATGTCACATTCTCAAATTGTTATATTCTGAAAACGCCACATCGCAAAACGTCACATTAGCAAAATGCCATTTTCGCAAAATGCCATTTTATTAGCATAATGTCACATTCAGTATTTTTTGTTTTTAATAAATCGACCGACATAAATCCCTACATTTTATATATTGACGCAATTTTAAGTTGAGGAACGGACTAAGGGAACTATTTTCCCACTTTTAAGCAAATATTTTAAATAAATCAAATCCACACAAATATTACATTTTTGCATTCAATATCATAACAATGTTACACAGAATATAATAAATTAGTCAATAACGAATCAAATATCTACTTAACAGAATCTTTTTTGAAGAAAATTATCAGAATGATGTCTCCACTACATGAAAAACGCGCAATTTTTCAAAAGTGACGTGAAGCTGATTCTGACGTTGACAACTGATGTTTAAAGGATTGGGATTGATTGCCATTTTAAAAATATTCGTGTATTTAGATACATTAACGGGGTGTGAAAATATTTCCCTGTACCCGATTAAGGGTTAAAGTAAACCGCACATTATATGATAATATTATGTATTATGAATTTTTGAGAATGTGGCATTTTGCTATTGTGACATTTTGAGAAAAGACAATTTGCGAATGTGACATTTTGAGAATGTGGCATTTTGCTAGTGTGGCATATTGAGAAAAGACATTTTGCGAATGTGTCATTTTGCGTCAGAATGTCATTTTGCGAATGTGACATTGTGCGCCTAATCCATCTGATCTTGGCAAATATCACGTAATTTTTTTTGTTTAAAACTTTAGTAGTTCCTACTTAATGATTACTATATACTTATACTAGATACTTGATTGTTCGATCTTCTCACTGTGATTCTATACTTTTTCTAGTTCTTAGAAGTCTTGAGTACTAGTTAAATAAAAAGAATCAAGCAAATGTTTTTTTTTTTAATCATTCAAACGCACAAATTTACTTATTTACTTTAGAAAAACATATTTTGAAAAATCTCACGCGAGATTAGGGGAGGGGGTTGACTTAAATCTCACGATATCTCACCAAGGGGAGGAAGGGTTGAAGCATCGTTAAAAAACTAACTTTTGTGCCAGCGATCGAACCATACAGAAGCAGGCATGTGCCTGATCCACGGCGCGGCGCTGGTGGCGGAGCAGATGTGTGCGGGCGGGCGCGGGGCCGCGCTGCTGCAGCGCGTCACGCACAACGCGCTCGACGAGAGCTGCGCAGACGCACTGCATCACCACCTCACGCATCTGGAGCTGCAGGTATACCCCACACTTGTGTCAAGGAATAGATGTGCGCCAAACTTGATTGAAAACATTTCCGTGTTTGTTTAATAAACCTTGCTATCGATACTATAAGGCTTCAGACTCGCACACAAAGGGTTCCGTAGTATTCCGTAGCACCGTACAATACTTATCACTACATGCAAAAACATGTTTCTTCGATTTTTAAAGTTATTTTCAATCAAAACTTTTATTTCGGACAATAACAATCCATATTTTGTTAGCAATACAGTAGGTGTTGTACAGTCTGTTGACAACATTATCTGACCCACCCTAAAATCAAACGAATTTGGAGCCTCTGCCTGTAACATTAAAGTTTATTCAATTTATATAAGCTTATCAGACAAGTGCTCGGTGAACAAATACAATAACAATACAGGCCGAATGTGTTGCAATACTATTCAGTGATAACAGTTCAATGTACATCCTAAACTGAACCTAAAATACCTTGGTCCTTTGCTCCGTCAGGCGCTGCTGGAGCACGCGGCCAGCGAGCTGATGACCGCCGGCATGTACGAGACCGTCAATGAGGTGTACAAGGTGCTCATACCCATCGCGGAGGAGCACAGGGACTACAAGAAACTCGCTAACATACACAGGTAAACGCACTTTTTAAATTGCTGCCTTCATAAAACAGGTTCAATTCTATAAATGGTTAGGTGGTAGGGCAAATTTTACTCACCTTTTATACTTCTTGGTCTGATCTTACCAATCCGTCTTGAGCAGCGTGGTGATCAATGCTCCATACGATAATGCTCCAACGGATAATTGGCTAGTTGACACCATCAATCAATTAACATACTTTTTATACCGATAACTTTGTAAGAAGCCCGATTTGACGTTTCTCCTACGTAATAATTTGAAAAATCCAATTCATAATCACTTGTAAACATCAAGTTTAACTTAATTTTGAAAAAATACACTCACAAACACGAATTAATTGCCGATTTATATTTTGACAAGACGTTTTGACAACACTACACAAAGCATTTTGATAGCTGTCAAATCGGGCTTCTTACAAAGTTATCGGTATAGTAGTACTTTTTTAAACGCGGTTCCCATAGATTTTGTATGGCAAGGTCGAACTGTGACGTCACTTATTTGTCAACTCAATTGACAAACTATTTATTAATTTCAAAGCAACGAAAAATCTAATTTTAAAGTAAATGGAAAATTAATCAGGTTTTCAGGCTAAGATAAAGTGTTTCTTTAAAGAAGTTATGTCTTGGAATTATTGATTAATGGTGTCAATTACCCAATTAATCCATACTGTCCCTCTTCTAGGCAAAGGCCTCCCCCCATTCCTTCCACTTCCCTCGATGTTGTGCTTTGTTTCGCCAATTTCTGAGGAAGCAATCCAAGACGTCCCGCCATCTTCTCAGTCTGCCGCGACCCCGTCTACTTTTAAAATTGTTACTATCATAACTTAATCTCTCATTCCCCAGCAAACTGAACGAAGCGTTCACTCGTATAGAGCAGCTGCACGGCAAGCGAGTGTTCGGCACGTACTTCCGCGTGTCGTTCTACGGCGCGCGCTTCGGGGACCTCGACAGCGAGGAGTTCATCTACAAGGAGCACGCGCTCACCAAGCTACCCGAGATCTTCAGCAGGCTCGAGGTTGGTACACGAGAGACTACTGGAACAAGCAACTATAGTTCGCCTTCTAATTATTGTATTCAGTAACTTGACAGTTCAAAGGAAAATAAAGTTATCATACTAAAACTATTCGTATTGGGGTAGTGAACGATTTTGCGTAAAGAACGAATGATAAGAATGGTTAACATAACATAACATCACGCCTGTTATCACCGATGGGTTAGGCAGAGGTGTACCCATTAGTACACCCACATTACGCCAGTTATGTTTTTAAGTCCCATGTAATAGGACAAAATAATGTAATAGGGATTAAATGGTTTAATTTAAATAAAACTTTAAATAGTCGTATGTAAGATGTGGAATATAGGAATAATAAATAATGAAAAAGTAAAAAAAAAAATAATAATAAAGGGGTTAATAATATGACCCCGTCGTCATGAAGTGCTTTTGTATCTCGGTTTTTTATTTAAAAATAATAACTTTGCAATATTTTTCAATTTTATACAAACTCATTATTTTTTTAAGCTACTTATGTCTTCCATATTCCAATAATTAAATAATTTGCAGAACTTCTACGGCGCTCGCTTCGGCGTGGAGAACGTGGTAATCATAAAAGACTCCAACATCGTAGACGTGAGCACACTGGAGCCCGACAAGGCGTACATACAGATCACGTACGTGGAGCCCTACTTCGAGCCGCACGAGCTGCGCAAGCGCGCCACGCAGTACGAGAAGAACTATAATATCAGTGAGTTTATACTGTCAGCAACTTTTTGCCCGAGATTTTTTCCACGTAGAAGTCAAGGGGTTTGTCGCAAAATGTGCATAATTATTTTATTCAAAATGGTTTTAATGGTTCATAACTGGCGAAATGTGGGTAGACTAATGAATGAACCTCTGCCTAACTCTTCGGGAATTACAGGTGTGATGTTATTATTATTCGTTTGCAGAGCGCTTCATGTACGCGACGCCGTTCACGGTGGGCGGGCGCGCGCACGGGGACATCGCGGAGCAGTGCAAGCGCAAGACCATACTCACCACCGCACACCACTTCCCCTACGTCAAGACTAGGATACAGGTACCATAAACAGATGCTTTACTATGTAGGACCTTACTTAATTTAAAGTCTAAACTACTAATAGTAATAACCCCCTTACTTATAAACACCGACGATCAGCAAGAAGCAGGTACAGTTTCAAACTTTAAACGAGTTGACGAGAAGCAAGTTTGTTGTTCCGATATATATACACATCAAAAGTGTCTAGGGATCAACATCCCTAACAAATGTTAGGGATGTTGATCCCTAGACACTTTTGATGTGTGTAGTTTTTGTTGTGTACTAAAACCCCATCTGAACTACTATTGTAAGGTGTAGTACAATAATAATAATACCAGCCTATTGCTGTGCTACTGCAGGTTATAAGGCTCTTTTCAAATATAAAAGGCACAAGCATTTATCACCACGATTGCTCAAAGCGGGTTAGCGATTTTAGACTTATATTATAATAAGTTCACGTTGCCTCACGATGTTTTTCTTCACCAATGTCAGTGATGTCCACGATAAACTTTAGAAAGTACATATTTTGTTCGTTTTCAGGTTGTACAACGAACTCAAATAATTTTAACACCTATTGAAGTCGCCATTGAAGATATTCAGAAGAAGGTAAGGATTCCCAGGATTGCCCATACTGTCCCACTGCTGGGCAAAGGCCGACCTCCATTCCATCAACAGCATAGCCTCACTACCTATAACTCCTCAATATCCCACATTACTAGACGTTTCGATCCTGTTGCCCGCCATCACACCCGGCTCTCGACTACTTCCTCCCGTCGCTTCTTTTGTTACCTTGGCTGTTTTCTTTACAACAAAATAAATAGAATACTAACAATCTTTAGCCTCACGAAAAGCAAATGCAAAATTAAACTCAGCAGTTGGCTCCAGGAGTTAAATTATGAAGAAACCGAAAAACTACTTGCTGTCCCATCTTAACCATTCTACTATTATTATTCTATATCATCAAATTCACCCATTCCCAGCACACACAACACTCGCATATACACCACTACACACTCACAGACACGTACTCACACAAACACTTACTAACCATACTAACACACAGCAACCAAAACTTGTAAATCTTTATACTTAAGAGCACAATTAATCAATAAATGTAAACCTTACGCAGAGGGGGGAGACCTGGTGTCCTGAAATACAGACATTACGTCTAGCTTAGGCACCAGTCTCCCACAGTATCTATAACCTGTAATATTGTGGCGAGAGAATAAATATTTATCTTATCTTATCTTATCTTATCCATTGGTCGTGACGCAGTCCACCAAGGCCAGACCAGTCTTACAAAGGGTTATCGTAATACCTAATTACTGGGTTATGGAGTACAGATAGGCAGTCGCTCCATGTAAAATACTGGTATTCAGCTGCATTCGGTTAGACTGGAAGCCGACCCCAATATAGTCGGGAAAAGGCTAGTCAGATGATGGTGGTCGTCGTCATCAATCATGCGTTCTATGTGTTCTATTTTGTACGATCAGATCAACGAGTTAGCGGCCGCAACTAGTCAGGAGCCTGCAGATCCGAAGATGCTACAAATGGTCGTGCAGGGCTGCATCGGCACCACCGTCAACCAGGGACCGCTCGAACTTGCACAGGTCTGTATTAGAGACATAATAATGGATGTAAAAAGAAACTTAACGAAGTTGAAAGCTGCATTTTCTGCCCATCATTGCGATCTGTTTTTGTTCTGAACCTTTCCTGAGAACATTCTTGTCAAACTTCCAACTTTTTTATCCGGGAATCGTCGAGCTTCAGTGCCGCTTTTCTGGTGGTTACTGTGCAGTAAGCCTTTAAAATCTTTTTATTCTTGTGGTATGTCATAGGTGTTCCTGGCTCCAGTAGCAGAAGGCAGTCAGCCTCCAACGCGGCTCACGAACAAATTACGACTTGCCTTCAAAGATTTCTCCAAGAAGTGAGTATTTTATTGTAGTTATTATATCGATTCTTATTAAAATATACAAGCAATTATAAGGAAAAGTGTAACTCAACAGACGCCAAAAAAGGCCTTGGTTTTGCTCAGAATTGGGTAATGGAGAACACCAATCAATTGACATACTTACCTATGTATGACTTAACAAAACGCGAATTCGTCATAGATTTTGTATGGAAATAGCAAACTGTGACGTAACTTATTTGCCAACTCAATTTGACTAATTATTAATTGATTTCAAACCAGCAGAAACATCTAATACTTTAGTTAATTAAAAATTGAAGTAAAATATTGGTTAACAGTGTCTACGACCCAAATTGCACAGGTCCATCACGGAGAACATGCAACTTGAGCACACCATGTGCACAGATGCTACGGCAAAACATATCAGTTCGAGATCCAGCCAGGTCCCCCCCCATCTTTCATTAAAACCTCCGTAACTTAAAACAAATATCAAAACTCCATCCGATGTCAACCAATGTTCTTCCAGGTGTCACGACGCTCTTCGGAAGAACAAGAACCTGATCGGCAGCGACCAGCGTGAGTACCAGCGCGAGTTGGAGCGCAACTTCCAGCGCTTCACGGAGAGACTCGCGCCGCTCATACAGGCCACGCCCGGGCATGTCGCGCAGCTCAGGTGATACTCAGCATCTCCTTATTCCGCTCTGACTAATTAGGGTTTGATCAGGAAAGTGGTCCGTTGTTGCACACGATCTGAATTAACATTTAGAACCAGCGCGAAGAAAGTATTAGAATGTTTTATTCGACAGTTAATTATTTAAATAACTACAAAGTGGAAAATGACTTCTATATAAAACTAGCGACCCGCCCCGGCTTCGCACGGGTGCAATGCTGTATTCTATAAAATTTATTTATATATAACGTTTACAGCTTTTAGGCAAGCGCCGCCGCCGCAGACGCTATGTACCTGCATTTTAAATCTGTAATATCTTCAAAAATATTCATTTAAATTGCATGCTGTAAAGGGCCATAATGATCTATATGAAATGCACAATGTTTTTAAGGTACTTAATTGGATAAGGATTAATGCTGTATTGCCTAAAATTGCTTCTTAAATAAGCCATTATTTTTCGTAAAAAGTTAAGGATAAAAAATGGTTATTGTGGGTTATCCCTAAGAGATAGACATATACCGTCGCGGACTTTTTTGTGGACCTTTTTAAGGTGTACAATACTGTAGTACATTATTTTGATCTATCTCGAAGGGTTTAGCCAGCGTTTACAATGTAAGCGCAAAAAAATGTGTTTATTTACGACATCACATTAGAAACCTCTAAAATTATCAGTGTTTCTCTTCTATATTATGCATGTATTATACATATAAACCTTTCTCTTGAATCACTCTATCTATTAAAAAAAACCGCATCAAAATCCGTTGCGTAGTTTTAAAGATCTAAGCATATATAGGGACAGACAGACAGGGAAAGCGACTTTGTTTTATACTATGTAGTGATAAATAATGTTTCCTAAATTACCTACACGTTTTAGGTATTTTATACATTGCTTAGGTATCGTATAGAATACCGGATTATACAGATTGCCGGTAATGTATTTATATACATAATAATTATTATTAAACTGTAACTGGTCGCTGTCTGTACATAGAAAATATATGAGAAAAAATATTGTTGTGGGCCTTTATCAATAAAGAACCCAAAACAATGATATTTTGAATTATGTTTGTGCGTTTCTGCGCGCTAGTCTCAGAGGCGACTTAACCGAATCGGGGCGGTTTTCATTTACAATAAAGATAATGCATAAAGACGTAAGACGCCCCCTTTAAAAAAATAAATAAATTGTAATTTGTAAACATTTTTAAAACTGGTATTTAAGTTGTAAAGTAAATAATATAATTATATATGAGAAAAATTATTGTTGTGGGCCTTTATCAACCCAACCCAAAACAATGATTTTTTGAATTTCGTCTGTGCGTTTGTGCGCGCTAATCTCAGAGACGGCTTAACCGAATCGGGGCGGTTTTCATTTACAATAAAGATAATGCATGAAAACGTAAGACGTCCCCTTTAAAAAAATAAATAAATTGTAATTTGTAAACTTTTTTAAAACTGGTATTTAAGTTGTAAAGTAAATAATATAATTATCTAATATCCTTCTTCTTCTTTTCGTGTCCATTGACTCTGTATTAAATTTTGTTCGACCATAAGCAACCTGCATTATAATATTAACAATAACGTATATTGTACTCGTTACAGCAACGGCCTGAGCAAGCACGACTACAAGTACCAAGCTTGAGGCGATCAAGCACAAAACGAAACGAAACACTATTTACCACCGTCAACGTACCTAGTTATTAATAATTATATCTATAATTATTTTACATATTTGTAATTATATCTCATTATTTAATTATTTTTTGTATTGTGAATGTAAGGGTTATATCGCACTAAAGCGTAGGTGTGTGTTAGCAATTTTTCTGTTATTTATCTGACATAATTTTACACTGGTTCCGATTAAATTATCTAGTAGTTAGTGCTGGATAAAATCTCTAACGAATACTAGGCAACTCCATTGGCTATATTTAGCAATGCACTTGCTTTGAATCGTCAAGGTTATCTGCAGGTACCCAGCACCCAGCATATGGGTGCAAATGTCAGCATACAGGGTGCTTGGCACCGAGTGTTAACAAAGTTTATTTATCGGTAACTGAAAACAGCGCCACGCTACACCTCGCAGTGTGCCGGCCCTTAGACACTATTTTACGTTAAAATAAGTATATTTATGTACTTCCTTAGTTTTTAGAGATTTTTGTGACTTGTAGAATATACATCGAGTAATTAATTATTCGAATACGAATATCGAAAGTATCAAAATTAATATTACATTTACGCACAGATGCACAAGTAGCAAGATGTCTTTGTTGCCATGACCTTAGGTTTTCAAAATGGCGGAGTTTTATTGCTGCTAACCACAAACTGTATTTGTCATTGATTGAAGCATTAATACCAGTATTGGATATCTACGAAATTGCTCTAGTCACTACCATGAAGGTATAGAGTAAAACTGGAGTCAAAACTTCGAACAAAAGTTTGAGTCAAATACCTACAAAACATCTATCTCGCTCTCTGTGGTCTAGAGAGAGAGAGAGAATACAGGTTATCCTACTTAGAAAGAGAGAGTGAGACCACAGAGAGCGAGCTAGCGATACATTATTTGAGCTTCAAGTAAGTATTCAAAGTCTGGGCTCCAGTTTTATCTATACCTTCATGGTGTAGTGACTACATGGTGTAGACACTACACAACTGAGGAGATGATGGGGTCATCTGTTGTCAAACGTTAAATACAGGTTTAATTTTATCTCAACTTTCGTTTTGTATGGTAAGGAGAGAGGGACCATCAGTATGCTTGGCGCTAATATTTGCGCAACGCAATGAGCAAAATTATAAACGAAAACAAGGTGCGAGAGCTTGTAATTTTTAATCTTTGTTATATTTACTTTTTCAGTATTTCGAAGGAAAACTATTGCAGTATAGTATTTTAATTAATTGTAAAAAATGTAACTGTGTAACGTATGTGTCTATGTATTAACTCAAATAGTCTATTACAGAGTTCGATAGAGTTAACTATTTATGTGTGTGTGATTAGAAAAATCTATTGAAATTAAACTGCCAGAAAAGCACAACCAGATAACCTACATTTACGGGTTAATTTGTGCAAAGTTTTGTGCCTATCCACGATCGTTGATAAATGAAAATATGACTGAACAGATATTACCAAAGAAGAGTTGTTTAGAAAAGCTGGTTTAATTTCAATAGCTTTTCTATCGCCGTGTCTAGAAGACTACGATTCCTATATTTATGAATCAATAAAACTAATATTTACTTTACTTTATTTTATTTAATTTCTATCCAATAATAATAATAATATATCTAATTATAAGTCCAAGTTACGATAGAATTGAAGGCTTGAATTCCTCCTACGCTGATGTCGTTGACTAAGAGTGCGTATAAAAGCACCACACTTTAACGCTGACGTTAGCGTAAGAGAAGTTCTAGCCCTGGAGTCCAACCGGACCGCGCTCGATCGACGAACAGACAAATATTTAGGACTCTTTTGTGATTTTGTGAAGCATAGCACACTGTTAACGGTGTGGAAAGACCCCCAAGTGGTAGACTGACGACCTGGTAAAGGTCGCGGAAAACTGCTGGATGGGGGCCATCTTCAGGGGAGGCCAAAGTCCAGCAGTGGACGTTGTTCGGCTGATATAGTGATAAGAATACGGGTCAGTTCACACCGAGACGAGACGCGATGCAACGCGACCAGACGGTACTGGAAGATGCCAGTTCTTTCGCGCTGCACCGCGCGCCGCCGCGACACGCATCGCAACGTCGCCGCTCTTGCACGCCGCGCGTACCGGCGATTCACCGCTGCGTTGCGTGCATCACGTGGCGTAGTGCTGCGTGGTGTAACGTATTCTAAATTCTCACAATGAAATGTGTATCTTTTCGTGTAGAAAATAAAGTTATATTTTGAGTCGCTTTTTTAAAGTGTGCGCGCAGCGTCGCGTCGTGTTGCGTCTCGGTGTGAGCTGCTAACACAAAAGATTCATTCTTTTCATACAGTCGACGCGTCGAGAGCGCATTTTCGACACAGCAGGACGATAATCGTCGCGCGTCGACTCTAAGGAAAAAAAATTACAACCGTTCGTGTGCAGCACAACTCTGGCGCCAAAGGATTCCGACATCAAACGCTTAAATTTGGTATTAGACAGTACAAATCACTTTACATAATTTGTATGACCTGTCAAAACGCGATTTGTCTCATAAAAATTGTACGGCAATAGTTAACTGTGATGTCACTTTTTTGCCAACTCAATTGACTATAAATTAATTTCATACCAACAAAAAACTGATTTTACAGTCAATTGAACAATAATCGGGTTTTCAGGGCTGAAATAAAGTGTATTATTGGCTAATGGTGTCTAATACCGAAATAATAGAGTCCTAACATATCTAAAACCTTTTGATATACAATGAGGTGTTATATTTTGAGGTTTTGTCGTTGATCGACCGCGGTCTGGTTGCACCTTTATAGAGACTACGATAGGACAATACACATGTCTATCAGATGACAATTAGTTGAATGTTAAGTAACTAAATCACATGCCACTGGTGCTTAGTCAATACTTAGTATTTAAATACACCTGCCCCTAAGTCTGAAGATTGTTTAAAGCGAGTTGAGAAAACGCTGTCGATTCGTGAGGGATAGTCCGTTTCAACATACACCCGGTTTCTCAGACGGAAATTAATAGTTTGGTCGATTTCAAATTTAGGGCCAAAAGCATACTTGATTTAATTTTCGTATGATAAATGATAACGTATTATGTATTATCATTAGTATAACCAAAGTACTTGTGCACCTAACTACAAAAATAATACGAAAACATTTTAAATTCAAGAAATTCCTGCTTTCTTGGCCCTAAATTTGAGAACAACCCAGTCAAGAGTGCGTACACCGCTGTGACTGAATTAACAACAATCAATCGTCTGAGAAACTGGAGGTTTGTGTTACACATAAGCGGGTCGACATTATAAATACCACGTTATCACGTTATCAGAAGAAGTTGTATTGAGAATGCCGAACCGAATGTGCCGACCCGCTTATGTGAGCTTAAATAAGACCATCGAGAAACATAATCCCTGCTCCCCAAACTGGATACGCAACGTTTTATCACTTGAAACAATCTTCACTCAACTATTCTAAATTCATGATAATATAAAAATGTAATAATATAGATCAGACCATGCGTGGCACACAGGACTGCTTGTGATAAGTAGTAATATACATACATAAAATCAGACAAAAACATACCATATTCGTGGTGTGCGCAAAAAAGACCCATTTACTGTACCACAAGGATAAACGAACCCATTGACGAAAAAAGAAATAATAAACATGCGACCTGCGACTTATACATATAACATAACACCACCTACGGTTATTTTAATACACTCGAATTTCGCCAGATGGGTTCCGGACTTCATTTTAATCTATTTCGAGATTAAAATACATATACCTAACAGCTATTATACTTAACTACTAAAAATTATACTTTGACAAGACCCGGCTCGAATATTTGCCATAGCACTGTGGCATGTAGCACCCAGCGAATATGGTCTATTTTCTCGAAATTTATACACAAAATTGCAAAATACAAAACCATTTTGGTTTTAATAGTAGATTATTAACCAAGGGGATAAAGCAGTGTCTTCTGTGGCGGGTGACGATTTAAATCGCGAGCGTAACGAAGGACTCAAGGTTTACTCCCGAGCGTAGCGAGGGTGTTAAAAACTTAAATCACGAGCGAAGCGAGGGATTTAAGGCGAGTCCTGAGTGTAGCGAGGGATTTAAGTTCACCCAAGACTAAGACAGCTTTATCACCGAGGAAAATACTCTACTTTTCGTACCATTTGCGAAAAAAATAACACAATAATAATATGAGATATGCATTTTAGAACATTAAGTTATTTATAAAAATAAATTAAAATAAACTTAACGTTTATGTATTTGAAGAAAACAAAAACGCGGCAAATTCCTAGACTAATATTTTTTTGTCGGAAAAGCAAACGCATCAAGCTCATGCGGCCTCGTCGGTTTTCGTAATTTTATTTAATAATCATAACTGCATAATAAATGCGTATTCCTTTTTCAAAAAGATGTATACTTAATGCTTTATATACAAACTCAATGGTGTAAACATGTAGTGCAGTATAAATTTCGGTAAGTATTCCAAATTTAAATCACATTCTCTCCCTAGAGGATGAATGAAATTCAGTACAATTTTCTTTCCCTGTTTTTAACAGATTAAAAATGACTATTGTTATGTTCGCTTTTTGTGGCATAGAATGTCACTTTTTTGAGCAAGTGGTACGAAAACGTATCTTATCTTACAAAATAAATACTCCGACAGTTTTGTTTCTCTTAGGGCGCATTCACATAGACCGTCCGATTTTACAGTGATCCATCGCTACTGGAGGTAATATTCACACAGCGTTTACAAAACCGATTTTAACTGATCCGTCGCTACTGAAGGTAATATTCACACAGCATTTAGGCTAAGCGCGCACCGCGACAAAAATCGTTGCGATTTTTTTAATGCGAAATAAAATCTATAAAAAATTTATTTTCGCAATGCGCGGATTGTAGTGTATTTCTGTGGTTCACAGATTTGCGATATTTTTTCGCAACGATTTTTTATCGTAGTGCACGCTCGCCCTTACAGGACCGATTTTAACAGATCCGACGCTACTGGACTTTCGTTCTTTAGTGTATCGCCTACTTTCTACGAGGATGGACGTTGTCGTGTTGTATTGTACTATCGTCGTCGGCGTCGGAGAAAGCCCCGGCGTTAATGGATACATCCATTTTTAAGGCAAAGATTTTGTCGAGGTGCTCTTGTGCGTCAGCTGCAAGAAGACGAATCTAAATTTTTTCTTATTTCCGAATGACGACGTCTACTTTTGATTACCTTCTTAAACGATTAGAAAAGGATTTAAAAAAGAAAGACGCACACGTTTTTAAAGAAAGAAATATATACACGGTTACTTTTAGGTCGTTCTGGAACCGAAAGTCATAAACTTGATCATCAAACTCGAAACGATTGAGACCATTTTTTTTTTTTCAAAAAGTAACAATTAAAAAAACTGCTTTTTAGTACACTTTGAGGAGTTAGACGAACATAAATATACTGAACAGCTGATTTTTTTTTTATTGTTACTTTTTGAAAAATGGTCCCAATCGTTTCGAGTTTGATGATAGAGTTTATGGTTTTCGGTTCCAGAACGACCTAAAAGTAACCGTGTATATTGTGAAAACAATCATACACCTTCGAAAAGATTCAATTTATCTCTTTTCTGTCTTTTAGAGAGCTTTTTTTTATTTCGGGATTATTTTAGGATTATCCTTTGTTTGAAGTATATTTATCAGTAGCCTTGAAATGATTGCTACAAATTCTACTGCTTTTTGAAGGCGTCCAACTGGATTCACTTCTTTGTTTACGAACAATTGCGATCCACTCTTGAAGTCGGATCTCAGTGGTTGGAAACCTACGAAGAAAAGACGATAAACAGTCAAACTCGCTGTTGTCACATAGTAAAGTAATAAACGATTCATTTCTTTGTTTATGTACGAACAATTGCAATCCATTCTTGAAGCCTGCAGCCCTACCATGAACTCTTATCGCGATCCAAAAACTGAATTGTTCTTCAAATACGTCAATATAACGCATCAATTTATGCGTTATATTGACGTATTTGAAAAACAGTTCAGTTTTTGGATCGCGATAAGAGAAAATACGTCAATATAATGACATAAATTGATGCGTTATATTGACGTATTTAAAGAACAATTCAGTTTTTGGATCGCGATAAGAGTTCATGGTAGGACCCCTGATCTCAATGGTAGCTTTATTTTAACATTATCTGTGACATATTATGGTAACGATAAGCTATTTATATTTCCTTTTCCTACATATGACATGTTTAATTTATAATTAAGTATATCAAACAAAATTATAAAGAAAAGTTATTAAAAGGGAAACTAGAACTCTGGAGTAAAGATGACTTTACTGCCTAATATTCGCATCCGCACTTTTATTCTATGTCCGGAGTGCACGCATCCTTGTCGTTCTTACGACAAAAAATGTATTTTCTATCTCTTTCTTTTTTCTAACCTCCAACTATCAGAATATTAGGAAAATAATTGAAATATATATTAATAAATCGAAGTATATTGCGTACTTACGTGTGGTATGAGATCCCTTGTGTTTTATTAACTTTGGTATCGTAATTGGTACACTTTCTAAATACACACGATGGCATTTTTGATGGTAATTACGTAGCAGCGCGCAATGTATCGCTCGTAGTCGTGCGAGACACAGACTAAAGGCTATACGTCCCAATTAGGACGTTTTCTAGTCTTCACGTTTTGCGCGCTCATAACATATCTGTTTACTAAAAATTTCATTGAGCACACCGCACCCCGCGCACCCCCGTGCCAAGCCTCGCGCGGTTTCGATCCGATAAAACGGATCAATTTTACTGGATCCGGAATACTGTCATGTGTGTGAACTGGCTCATACAACTACATACTAACATATACGTTTAAACGGACCTGTAAAACGGAATGCTGCTCATTTTGTCGGATCGTTATTTTTTACTGGATCCGGAATACTGTATTCTGTGTGAACTCGCTCATACAACTACATACGCTAATAACATTATATACGTTTAAACGGACCTGTAAATCGGACGTTCTATGTGAACGCGCCCTTAGGCCGACACTTTGCTAAGTGTTTCATATGAATAAGAACGTTATTTTTATCCGAATAATGATCATATTTCTAAGCGCATGAATATTTATTTTGGAAGTATTAATGTTCACATTTATATGAAACGCTGACTTAGAAAAGTAGTCTATATATGCTTTAGAGTGAGATTAAGAACTCAGCGTAAACTTACGCTTCGATCTGTCAAAATTACGATAACATGCACTTTGACAGATCGAAGCCTAAGCTTACTCTAAGTTTCGTTTCTGGATGATTGCTTTTGTCAAGA
The DNA here is from genome assembly GCA_949316365.1 of Hoplodrina blanda. Classification (NCBI taxonomy): domain Eukaryota; kingdom Metazoa; phylum Arthropoda; class Insecta; order Lepidoptera; family Noctuidae; genus Hoplodrina; species Hoplodrina blanda. The sequence goes on from OX438581.1 coordinate 16,582,791, forward strand.
GCGTACGCTAAAACTCGCGCAGGAGCATGCTTAAAAAAAGCTTTTGCCATCCGCGTAAATGTCAAACCTCCCTTTCATCCCCTTAGTAGGTGAACTTTGCAAAATCATTTCTTAGCGCATACCTACGTCATAATAACTATCTGAATGCAAAATTCAGCGCAATCCGTTTAAAAATTTGACCTGTGTGTTGATAGTTCAGTCAGTAATGGTTGCCCTAGCGCTAACTGCCGCGGGAATTTTAGAGTACGCCCTAAGATTTCTCTAGTCCCAGACGAATTTACAAAGCTTATGATAACATGGAAGCAAATGATTTCATCTGCAGAATTGACGTCCAACGTCGCACGTCATATCACGAAATAAAAGTAAGGCTTATCCGCACACAACAGTGCCGACACGTGCCGATCCGTCACGTGACGATCAGTGTCAGTGAAATTTCGTAATGTAGCATACATTTTGTACGACGCTATCCGTACTTGTCAGTGACAGTGACGTTCAGTGGTGTCAGTGCTGCGCCGACATTGTCCGTGCTGCGCCGACATTGTCCGTGATCCGACGTGAATTTGTAGGTACAATATTTTGCCTGAGACTGTCGCAGTGTTTCAAGATGGACGACGAAACGGTACGGATGTCGGTCACGTGTCGGCACTGTTGTGTGCGGATAGGCCTTGAAATTTCACTGACACTGATCGTCACGTGACGGATCGGCACGTGTCGGCACTGTTGTGTGCGGATAGGCCTTTAGTCAGAGAGGACTAAAAAATGATCTCAAACTGACATCAGAAGCAATGACAAGTGCCAAGATTATTATTGTAAAAGATCTTATCTCCAGTACGAAGCAACAGACTGCTTGTAAACTGGTCACATATTAACATGCATATTGGCTTATTATGCAGACAAAATTGCGATTGTTGCCGATACATGTACACCGCGCAGCACTTCCTAACAACGTAGAAACGCGATGTATGACAACCTAGCCCCTAATTGATCTTGAATCTATTATAAAATACCGAGCAAATTAAACGAAAACAATCTCTAAGCTGACGTTAAAATTCATACTCACTACGGTTTGCATAGGGTATGTATTTAATCATCCCCAAATAATTGGGTAGTACACACCAAAAATCAATTGATATACTTTTTATGAGCTGTTAAAACGCTTGTAGCGACATCTATCGCACAGCATGTGAACTACAGCTGACTATTCCTACATCGCGCAATCGAAGTTTGCCGCGACATTAGCAACCATCAAGCAGTAGCCCACCAGACAACACTCGTCTGGTGGGAGGATCCTTCCTTTTCAATGAAGATGAGAAACTTTACACCCTGTCTCTCACACCTCTAAACGGTATTCCCCCATAGATTTGTATGGCAATAGCAACCAAAACGTCACTTATTTGCCTAGTCAAAACCTAATTTTATATTTATCTAAATAAAGTGTTTTATAGAAAAATTGTCTTGGAATATTCGGCTTAGGTAAGGTGTCGACTACCCAATTCCCATTTTAATTGTCCTAAAAATACTAATTACACAATAAATATACTCAGTGATCCTCTTTTTTTGGTGCATCCAAGGTCATGGGCACACAACAACTTGGATGTAAACCAACCTTATACCAGTACTGTTTTTAATAAGACCAGAAAGTTAAAAAGATGATCATTAAGTAAAAAAACATGAATAACATTAACAAGTCAAAAAGGTTTTTAGAGGATTCATTAAATATTCCCCTAGACAGTTTCTTTACATTATAATCATTACATATCAGTGCACTAAATGCCTGTATTACTATCTAGAAAAAGAAACGAATACACATGTCCATGTCGTTTACGTAGAACACGTCACACATGATGGCTAACAGATAAGGAGATAGACGAAGCTAAAGTGGCGACCTCTACTGCCACAGATAACTGCACTTAGAAGCTACACATTCAAACATGAATACATCAATACGAACAGAGTCCGCAGAAGCGCCTAATTCACATAAAAGAAAACCACAAGCTACCAAATTAGAAATTGCAAAGTATGGCAACACTTTTTAAGAGTCCGTCGCTAGAAACACTTGTCCGGCGAACTAGATGTGGCGCTGCCGCTCATGAATCTCCATGGCGCGGACGTAGAAATAGTCCCCGCCGTAGCGAATACTGGGCATGCCACATGCGGCTCTATATCATTCGGACTCCGCCGGCGTATGCCAAGTAAGCCTCTCCTCGTAAAAAGCGATCACCTGTAGACAAGACCAAGAACATCTCTGAATATAGGACATATCATACGTAAAAGTTCGTTCAGTTAAATCTTTGGTTACTGATCCGCTCCCTTGGGCCATAGCGTGATGTTATAAAGCCTATACTATTCCTCATGAATCTGGCTATCATACGTAAAAGATTTTTATTCCAAATCCTACTAGGACTTCCAGATTTCAGCATGTTTAAAACAAGTAAAAAATAAATTCTTTAGCTTTATTCAATTAGTGTACATTATTTGAATTTCGTCACTATAAGTTGAAGATCAAAGCTACTCCAAATGATAATGTCAATCAGCAGAGAGAAAGGAACAGGTATATCTGCCATACCTGCTGTGGGCACTTCAAGTTGGCGACCTTAGCGGGCACCAGCTCCGCCTCATCAGAGTCCGCCCATTTGATCAAGAACATCAGCTCGCCGGTCGCGTCCGATGCGCCTATAAACGCCATTATAGTTATTACACATAATAAAAACTTTTGATGTTGTGATGTTTGTACAAGTGTAATTTCTGTAGACTAGAGGCGAGAGCAAACCCGTCTTATTTAAAAAAATATATACACGGTTACTTTTAGGTCGTTCTTAAACCTAAAGCCATAAACTCGATCATCAAACTCGAAACGATTGGGACCATTTTTTCTTTTCAAAAATAACAATAACAAAAAACAGCTTTTCAGTACACTTTGACGAGTTACACAAACATAAATGTACTGAACAGCTGATTTTTTTATTGTTATTTTTGAAAAAAAAATGTCCCAATCGTTTCGAGTTTGATGATCGAGTTTATGGCTTTCGGTTCAAGACCTGTCTGATTGTTGTCTTAACTGAAAAAACAAAAATACGAGACAAATAGATATTTAAAAGTTATTCAAAAGTAGTCAAAATTACTAATGAAATAGAGTTTCAAATATCCATTAAGCTACAGTAGTATAGGTATATTTACCTACATCATGACCATTCTATAAGCTGTAAGCCATCTTGCCATCACCCAAAATTCATATGGCTGCAGTTTCTTCACGAAAGAGAAGGATAGACGGGTGCCTAAAGGCCTCTACTGGGCACGTGATGTATGCATAACTACCACTGACTCTCCTCGCGACTGCGTTTGCGTGAAACCCAACAGCTAACCGCCATTAACGTGAATGAAGTCGCGTCCAAACGCTAGTAGGTATTCTAATAAATACCTGTTACAATTGAACCACTACGATTATTTAACAGTATCGCGTGCGATTATTTCATTCGACTGATCGTAGCGGCCTGAATAGCTACCCCTGACCGGTTGCGTACACAAATAAAATACATATTTTTACTAAGAAAGATTGGGCTAAATTAAAATGCTACAAATTAAAATTTTGTTATTTTACGGACCCCTAATTTTTGATAATAAAATATAGCCTGTAGCACTTAGTGATAACATAGCTTTCAATTTGCGAAAGAATTTTTAAAATCGGTACAGTAGATCCAGAGATTACCCTACAATCTCAAAAACTTTACCTTTTTATAATATTAGTATAGAAGTATCACCAGCCCATTATTGACTCACCGCAGGCACAAGCAGTGATCACAACACTCGCTCAAGGCGGGTTGGCAATTTAAAACTTATAATAATTTTAAGTTCAGATTACCCCACGATATTTTCCTTCACCAATGTCAGTCAGTCATATCCAAGATAAACTTAAAAAGAATAAATTGAAAATATCACATCTGTCCTATGTATGAGAGGGTACGCCTCTCAGCCTTAACCACTGGAAATCACGACATTTTACTATGTGAAGTATATGTAATTATGTATCCTACCAATTATCTTCTCAGCCTTCAGCCCCTTGTCGAAGCCAGACCTCGGCTTGTCTTCCTTGCGGTCTCGCTTGGCTTCCCTGTGGTCTTCAGCGGACGACACACTGGCGCCGCGCCCCTTTCGTCCAGACGTTGTCTCCTCGCTAGACTCTCGAACACGCTTCTTGCCGCGGTCTTCTGGCTTTTTGGTTTTAGACTGAATAGGGAAGAGAATAAAGCTTTATTCTTAAAAAGCTTAAGAATTATGTAGTCAAATGGTATTAATGAATGTAGTAAACCGTAACTGTGTATCTATTTTCTGTTATTAGCTGTTAGTTTTCCTAAGAAAATAAAATAAAATAAAAAATAAAGAGATAATGAAAACTGCAAGTGCCTGTACATGAACATCGTGGAAATTGAACAAGGGTTAACTTTGTTTGAAAACATGTCATCTGCTTTCCTTGCAATACAGAGTTCGCACTAACATCCGAAGTTTATAGTGTATTTAAATCCCAATCTTTGTCTATATCCAAATAATTACACGTAACAATCAGGAACCGAGTTTGTAATCTGCACTTTTAATCACAAGATTCACAAATAGTATTCAAGGACTACAAACTGAGGTATGATATGCGCCTTGAAAGATGAGACTTGACAAGCGTCAGTAATGGAGAGCTTGCGCAGGTATGGATGTACGAAATAGTTTTCCATAATTTGTGTATCTATTCAGGGATTTTTCGATGACATTAAAATTCTTAACAATATATAATATTTATAATAATAAAGTTTGTATGGTGTGTCCAGTCTTATCTTTCGTGGCGCGTATTGTATGCATTATTAGTTATGGTTGTTAAACAGTTGTAAGAACAGAGTAGAGTATGACAGAAAGACAGAAATGCTTAATTACCTCCTTCTCCTTCCTGTTATCTTCAAAAGTCTTGATCAGATCTTCACAGTCGAGGTTCTCCAATGGCTCCCAGGTACTCTCTTCCTCTTTGTAGCCTTTCCATTTCAGTAAATATTGGATCTTGAAGTAAACATAAGTTATTAGAATAAAGGTTTTGATGTTTATTTGACATATTACTAACACTATAGATTATTAACTATTTATGCCAATAATTCTTGAGTGCAACAATTTGAGACTTCAATGAGCAGAATTCATGTTTACAGATTTAGTAGTGCATCTCCTATGGATGCATTTCAAGATATTTATGAAAATGAGGTCTTAGTTTCGATTCCTAGCTCAGGCAGCGTTATTGGGTTTCCCAATGAGCTTGCCTACATGGGACTTAAACATAACTGGCAAAATGTGGGTGTAAAAATAGGTACACCTCTGCCTAACCCTTCAGGGATTACAGGTGATGTTATGTTATGTAATGAATCGAAAAACCGACCCGCCCCAGCAGTCGTACGGGTGCAATGTAGATACAGAAAGAAACCTTGAATCACTCTATCTATTGGTTGAATCCGCATGAAAATCGATTCAGTAGTTTTCGAGTTTAACGCGAACAGACAGACAGATGCGGTGGAGTACTTTGTTTTATAATGTAGTGATATTGATTTATTTATTGCATTCATGTTATTAAAAGCTAGTATAAGATAGTTTTAGTTTCAAACATGAACCCAGCTAGGGCACAGCAATATATTTAATTAGGGGAAGTGGGGATTCTGCAGTAATACTGGCATTGCTTCAGCTGAAACTCAAGCTTTAGTATGATCTGTTAACTTAAATATTTTAAGGATCAGGGCAAACAAGAGCAGCAATTTGCATTAAAGATACATACATTTAATATAAGTTTATAATTTAGGGTGTTAGGTTGGGTATAAAATGGCCATGGCTTGAGCATTTTTCATATTGACAATTGAATTTTTATGTTTTGACATTTGTAACGAAGGTTGTATTTATTTATGTATTTACTAATAAAAAACAATATTTACAGTTAACACTAGACATACAAATTCTTGTTCAATATAAATTAAGTACTAAACATAAAATTTGACTGAGTTATAATAAATTGAATAAAATTAGCAAGCAAGCAAGATAAAAATAGAATTTGTTTATAACAGTCGAGGAGATTGTGCTGGGGGTAGCAATGAAGTCGAGATATCAATTAGCAGCACTCCAGGAGTCTCAGCTCAGTACTTCTACTTACAGTAGTTCATATTTAGTCCAATGGTATTTCATCTATACCAATATTATAAAAAGGTTAAGGTTTGTGAGTTGGTAGGGGGCAATCTCTGGATCTACTTAACTGATTTTGAAAATTCTTTCGCAAATTGTAAAATACATCATCACTATAGGCTATTTTATTATCAAAAAATTAGGGAACCGAAAGGAAAATCTTTGATTGGGGTCATATAGAGTTATTGCAAATTAATAAGTAAGGTGACCTAAATAAAATAGCTGCTCAGTTGTCATAATACTATCACTGCATAATTTTTTGATGTTTAAATCTTCAGAGTGCCTGAACAGACATGGTTTAATTTCTCAGTTTATTGTTCCTATATTGATCATTTAATCAGAATTTCATCATCTATTGTGATGTCTCATTTAAAACTTATCTTTCACAATGTTTATAAGAGGGAAAATATGAATTATGATTTAACATTTTGATCTTTATATAAGTATGAAAGATTCCGATAGATACTTTGAATTATTTTTACAGGACTGATTCTTGATATATTATTCATTTGTGAGTGTTGGACTATCAGCTTGCAAGCATAACCAAGTCGAGGAGCTCTTGTATCCATACTGATATTATAAATGTGAAAGTAACTTACGACTAAACCACTAAACCGATTTTGATGACATTTGATTTAGGGTTAGTTTGAGTCCTAAGAAAGGCCATAGACTACTTTTATTCTGCGACTTCGTCTGCGTCCACGATAAGTCGCGAGCAAAAGCTGATCATGCCATATAGTTAAAGCATACAAGGCACAGATTTAACACTGTGCAAACGTTTATGAAGGCATCTAGAAAATCTGTAGTGCTGTATAAATCTGCCACTGTGAATTTACGTACTGAACTTGAGGTGAGCTATTGGTTCCTAGCATCAGGGTGAGATGACCACGTTCACCTCAAGCTCACCTATGAGACTAGCTGCTGTTAGTGATAGATATCTTCAATATAATAAAATACATTTTTTTTTGTATTAAAACGCAGCAGTTTACTGCATTTTTTGGAGAAAAACGATTATATTTACCATTCCACGCGTTTACTCAATTTGAGTAATTACAATGCGCTAAATTCTATATTAACTTATTTAGCAGGAATACAGCCATCATCATCAAAACCCCGAGTAGCTACACTACACCTACTGCTGGGTCCAGTCCAGTCTAGGCCAGCAATTGAATACATCCACCCAGTCCATAACATAAGGATAAAGCTGAAACTACGTCTTACCTTGCCTTTGACTGTTCTTTTGTCGAGAACCTTCTCCACGACATATTCTTCTTCACTGGATCCATCGCTATCACCTTTTTTGTCTTTCTTGCCCATTTTACAGAATTAAATGATAGTAATAGTAAAAGCCTACTTATAAAAATAAAGTAATTGGAATTATAACTATTATTGGGCTGGCAAGTGATAAATCGGGAATACCGAGGAATCGAGGATTAATAGCGGTCGTAACTGAAGCGTCACCCAAGCAAGAAGACTCAAAATGGCGCCTTCAAAAGTTCAAAATAAATATGGCGGCCGGCATATGGAATGGACTACACAAGTTGCATCTTCGACAGGCGGCAGGCGCCGGTCAGTGCAGATGCAGGGAATAGGGATGGCGCACAGCCACAGAGTATAACAATCAGCTAAACGAATCAGGTGGAACGATTTGACAGTGCCCAACACAAAAATGAGTAATGTAATGCTGGCATCAAGGCTGGCACTTAGCGTATTTGTGCAAATATTCGCGTTGTTTTGGTAACACAAAATCAATAATATTGTAATGAAGTACGGTATATTTTGCCCAATTAAAAATAATTTAAAACGTCAATTGTGAAATGCCAACATTATTTGCCACATAACGCTACTTTGTGCCACTTGACGTATTTGTTAATATTCTCGTTTTTTTCGGCATTCAAAATGAACACTCGCTCTGTGTAGGTGTATGCAAAATAACACGAGTACACGACCATTTAATTTTAAAATAAATTTAAATTAAATATAATGTACCAAGTGAAGTACAATGCCGGCATTACACGATGAAAATCAATTTTATGGTGGCAACATTGGTAACATGTCTGCCAACATTATGGACAGTCAAGATTTTTATCATAATTTCTATCTTTGTCTATTGATAACTAATACTTTCGATTAAAACATATAATTCCAGTGAAATTAGTAACGTGTGATCAACCAAAATGTATAAGCACCTCTATTATAGCGAGTAACTATATTTTTTATTAGTCGTATCTCAAACATGATCAATAAAAGAAGTTTTTAATTGCCACAACATTGAAAAAGAGCGAGATCACGATATCGCTCTCGTGACAAACTTCACACTTGTTTCATTCATTTTTTTCTTGGTCTATCAATCAAAACACGGCAACAGCCGTGGATCGTATCGCAAATCGCAGCAGTTTTCATTTCAGTCAACCAGCCAGCCTGTTGCATTGAGTGTGTGTGTATTTCGCGTATTATTTTGTGCAATGCGATTATAGGTAAATACATTTGCTAGTGGTGTTAACCGTGTTGTGTGAACTAATTAAACGACGTGTTACATTAATTGAACTGAAAAGATAACGCTGGAGGTTTTGTGACGATTCGAGTGGTTTCAAATTGACTTTTGACGTCACGCGAGACAACCAATCAGTTGGCGCGAAAGAAAAAAAAAACTACACCGCTGGCGCTGCGTGTTTTTGTTTTCGTGCTTACGAATTACGAAGTTTTAATGTTTGACTGTATCGGATGGATCGTAATAGGTGAACGCTTGGATTGTTGAAAATGCTTTTAAAATGTACTGCGGACGGGAGGCCGATCAAAGTGAACGGGGCGCCGGTCAGCCACGGGAATGGTGCGAGAGGTAAGGTCCGGCAATTATTTCTTCTTAATTATGCACTTAGCTAACTTTCAAAGTTTTTTTCAAGTACCCTACCTTGAAATACCTACCATATTAGTTCGAAATGTGCAACTAAACAATATTATTATGCCCTTCAAACAATACAATCATGTTATTAAAATTAAACAGAACAACCCGAGACAGCTCAGACAGCTGATATCAGCTATATACCTACGCACTTAATAATCGGCTCTCATAATTATCCAACTAATTAGGCTAACAAAGAAAACATATCAAGAAGAATAATAAACATTCCTATCGCTGCAAAATTTCAAAATTTCCAACTGCGTAGGTAGTAGGTAGGTATGGAACTATGGATCTCAAAAACGACTTCTTGTAAAGTTCTGGCACCTGTCATTGGTCAGTGGGTCGTCTTAGGGGCGGATTTGTTGGAGTTGGAGTATACGCTTAGGGGCACTATGAACAGCAAAGAAACAAAAAAAAAATTTTTTTTTGGTTGAAAAAAAAAAAATTTGGGACTTGGAAATTTTTTGATTTTTTTACGAAAAGTTTTTTCGGAAACGTTCCAATTTTATTGCAGCATCTTATTAAGCTAGTCCATAGAAACAAATTAAGCTCTGAGAAGTATGGCCCCACGACGCACCGTTTCCGAGTTATGGGTCCTCGAAATTTTTAGTTTTTTATAAAACACTATATTTCCAAAATGGTAGGTCGGACGAAAATCTTTTCTGGAAAGAAATTGTTGGTCTAGTCGAGAACCATAAGATGGTGTAAAGAAACCCGCGGAAATTAGTAAAAAAAAAAAATATGAAAAATTTTCTAAGTGTCGGATCGTCAGCTTGCGTATCTTTAGGGGCACGGGACTTAGTCAAATTTTCTAAGATTTTTTTTTTTACTAATTTTCGCGGGTTTCTTTACACTATCTCATGGTTCTCGACTAGAGCAACAATTTCTTTCCAGAAAAGATTTTCATCCGACCTACCATTTTGGAAATATAGAGTGTTTTATAAAAAACTAAAAATTTCGAAGACCCATAACTCGGAAACGGTGCGTCGTAGGGCCATACTTCTCAGAGCTTAATTTGTTTCTATGGACTAGCTTAATAAGATGCTGCAATAAAATTGGAACTTTTCCGAAAAAACTTTTCGTAAAAAAATCAAAAATTTTCTAAGTCCTAGCGCCCCTAAGGCTACACTCCAACCCTGTCATTTTCTATGCTCCATTTACTTTTAAGCCGCCAACTGGCTTCTACTAGCTTCAACTAACTTCATTTTACTTGCTTCTACTAACTTCTTTATCGGCTAAACGGAGCATCAACAAGTAGTGTCCTTAAACTACGTGTCCACGTCTTTTAATTAGATTCCATTTTTCTACTTAATGAAGATGAAGCCCCTTAATTACGAATTTCGAAAATGAGTTTTAATAAGTAGGTAACTAGCTACTAAACAATATTTGCTCTAACATTACCTAATTATTACCCCTAAATAGGTAGGTATCTTGTTTAATAAAACCACAATTGTCGACCAAAAACGTCCCTTTTGATCACCCCTTGGTCAAATTATCGATTCACTCAATACACAACTGGGTTTGTTGTTTTGACTGACTTTAATCTCGTTCAGTCCAACGCCCTTGCGGTCTACGGGTTGTCTGTACGATTTTTGATTCATAATATTCATAACAGCTTTGAGATAAGCGCGCACGATTCTTAAGCATAAAAGCACTGCATCGTCTCCTGTAAGCCAGAATCTACAGTGGCGCCCTTAGACCATTTTACCGTGCCAGGGTCCAACTTAAATGAGTTTGCAAGAAATTCTAACAGAAAAGGGGCGCGTGAGATCTAAAATACCAATTTGATCAAATCGCGCAGTTACTTAACCTTTTCACCGCCAGCGAACACAGAACGCGATGCCTCGCCCAGCGCCAAGCTATATGATAATAGTTAAAATGAAGAGCTTCTAATGAAGTCGTGGCGCTAGTGGCATGAAAATCCGGAACTTCTATTGAAGTCCGTGGCGGTGAAAAGGTTAATATCTTTTGTTCAATTTTAGACGCTGTAGACCGGGGCTTTAGGTTCCTCTTCTATGGTCTAAGCTAGACCATAGATCAGACTGCTTGGGACTTAGAAACATAACCAAGTTAATAGGTACTTAGCCCATTTTGTCGTGGCCCACGTCTCTATATCTCTCCTGGAAGAGCTTCTCTTATTGTTGTTTGACTGAGAATCTATTTGGAAAAGCCCGCTTTCAGTAGGGTGATTAGGCCGGTTCACGACCACTTAGTCGACTTGTCATCTTTAAAATCACATAGTTATGATAATAAGCGTTAATATTTTGATATTGGGCCTACATGTGAAAGAAAAATGTTTAAATTACACGATCTGATATTTTTTTTTAAATTATATTAATGTATTATTTTATAATTAACAAATATATCGAAAAGTGTGATTTTTCCAGTTCCCGGACACCTAAAGCCAGTTAACGCCCGTCTTTTCCGCTAGTTCCCGACCGGTAGAAAGCCATTGTAAAAACAACTCAAGCACTATCAGATTAAAGTCGAAAATAAAATCATTAATATTTTTTTTTATAATCAGAATTATTTAATATTATAGCGTACAAAACGGCAGGTATAATCTTATATGCTGCTTCTATGTAAGGTAGGTAAGGAATATTTATTAAAAAATTGTACACCGCCAAAAACTAGTCGATTTTCTTCAGAGTAAAATCATGGTGGTCGACAACTGATCCGTTGTCGACCACCATGATTTGAGAATTTGAGAACTTTAAGGGCTTACAGTTTAGTTTCTTTGATACAATTAGCCGGTCGTAATCTGGCGAGCAAATCAGCTATGCCGAAATGAATAGAATAAATCGAAATTTTTCACATTATATCTTGCAGTAAGTCCACAATCTTTGAAAATTATCTAGTCTAATTCAGCTAGTTCCCGACCAGGTGGTCGTAAACTAACGGAAGCGTAATTTTAGCAGCTAGTTGACCGACCACTAATTATTTTAATTAAACACTCGTAATTTCCAATTGATTATTAGTTTATAAGTAAATACAAACATATTTTGACACACCAAGCATAATATTTATGTTCAAAACTAAATAATAACATGTTTTACTGACGTTAGAAAATGTTCCCGTCCACTAATTTTAGCTTTAATTTGGTGACTTGGTGTACTGAGCTTAAGTTCATTACTTCACTGAGCGGCATCAAACGATCTTAGGTGGACAAACGATGACGCGTAGGAAGAATACTGAATGACCGTTCGTTTGCATGCAATTCGAACATTTTCCGCGCTTCGGTTTCCTTATTTTTACCTGATTTTCGCAAAGTGGTCGAGAGCCGGAGGTGGTCGGCGAACTGGCGTGTTCACCCTATCCTCCAGGGCCGCCATTTTATTGATTTCGTCAACTTTAATTTAATTTGATGCCAAGTGTACAAAGGTACGTAGACTTGAATGACCTTGACGATGCAATAGTCTACAGACAGACCTATATTTTGTGTATTCAGGAAAAATTTAAAGCAAATGCCATAAAATCCTATAGGCAACTTATCTACCTAACTAAATACCTAACCTAAAATGAACGAAATTATGGCAACATCGGTCATTGCCATTTAAGCACCAAAGAAAGCACTAAAACACTTTCAATTAGTGCCACATCACTCGGTCAAATGACGTCATTAACTCGACGAAATTGACCGGAATTAACATAATATTTTGCTTATTACGTAATTTTGTTAAATCGTTATCTAGGTATGACACCTTAGATATCGTTTAATTGCTTACTATTCTTACTACGTTCTTAGATACGTATTATCGCCAAGATATTATAGAAAACTTCGTGCAAAACCCCGAAGGTCTTAAGCACCTATATTTTCAATATTACTTGGATTATTTATCGAGATAAGTACTATCTTGACCAATTAAAGAGTGCATTAATTATGAAAAAAAATTGCTGCCCTATTGATAACTTCACGAATCACGATTCAACAAATTATCGTTTTATCGCATTTTTATTTAAGTACAGAAAGCAGTTATACAGTTTTTAATATGGCTCGCTTTTTAATGTCTGATTGTCTGGTGAACGAGACTCCATTTTATATATACGTACGTTTTACATATACGTTGATAATGTCTGTCGTCGTATTTAACAGTCTAACTAGTGTCATATATCCTTTTAAGTAACTGCTAGCTTCTGGCGATCTAATCTTGTATCTTTTTACAAACTTTGCCCCCCTTTTTCACCCCCTAAGAGGTAGAATTTCGGAAAATGCTTTCTAATCGGATGCCTACGTCATACCTACAAAGAACACTCCCTCAAAGTTTCAGGTTTCTACTACCAGCGGTTTAGGCTGTGCGTTGATCCGTCAGTCATTCAGGACAAAGCATTTTTATGTTAGATAGATAAGGTATACCAAGATACAGGTATGCACTTCTATCCTGCTTCTATCCTGTCGGCATGAACTGCCCAATCACAGATCCGATGAAAGGTCGATGAAAATAATATCCCAGCTTACTGCCCGAGTGCCCGCCGATGCGCTGGACAATTTCACATGTAAAGAAGGCCCACTAAATGTATCCCCTCTTTGAAACTGCTTTAATTCCTCAAGGCTGAACCTAATTCTGCCTTAGAATGAGTATGTACTCCTCGACCCAAAGGAAATGTCATTACACAAGTAACGTAACACCGCTATTCCGTCCGCAGACCACACCCATAACAATACATTTGTCTCAATTGACTTGAACACGTGGACAAACGGCTAAGCACTGTTTGCAGTTCGTAATCAGATTTTTAATTAAACCTCTGTGCGAGTTTCCTTTTTCGTTTAAGTACATCTTGTTTCGTCGACCTTTGTCTATGAATGACAGAAAAACTGGTACCGAAACGCAGTGTTTACAAAACGTTGCGCAATATCCGCCGTGTCGCAGATAAGGGATCACATTCTTTCGCACTGTCGTGCTAGACGGACGTGTCATGCAGCTGCCTTGAGGGTGCTACTCAAATGACGTATAGAACACGATACACATGCATGATGACGAACCGGATATCTTACTAAATATTTACACATTAGCGTCTCGTTGGCGTTAAGTTTTTTGTTCTATATTTATAATTTTTCGTGTCTGATGTAAGAGGTTAATATTCTCTGTTTTCAAAGGCGAATAATCGATTTTTAAGTAGGTACCTAAGTTTGTTATTTATTTTGTTTCACAGATATTCGGCGCACAGTAAGTGAAGTGCGTCATTTATTAGTACAATTGATAAGAGTTTCTCAGTAGCAGTCCGGTGTTAGGAAGTTGGGGGTGTGATACCCGGATACCCCCGTTACTCGGAAAGTACCTACGTAAAACCGTTGGATCTTTGACAGTAGTTACGGGTAGTCAGAACGGTCTTACCAAAGGGTATCGTGTTACCCAGTAACTGGGTTGTTGAGGTCGGTTAGGCAGTCGCTCCGTGTAAAATACTGCCATTCAATTGTATCCGGTTAGGCTGGAAACCGACCCGAACATAGTTGGGAAAGGGCTAGCTAGGCAGATGATGATGATATTATTCAAAACACTGCCAGTCCTAGGTCCTATACGTCCGTTCCTTGATAGAATTTAGCTTACTCGTCTCAAAGTGAAACAACAGTTTTTTCTGATCTTTTTTGGTTATGATGGACTGTGACCATTCGATTTCTTGAAAGAATTCATAAAATAAACTATTTTTTTTTAAAGATTTTTAGATTTGTGGCCTTTTTCCAAAGCCCTAATAAACAAACCGCATTTTCAAATTTATGAAGCTTTATTAGAAAAAAAGGTGGTGCTTTGACCTCGGGCAAAAATCATGTAACCTTTACTGTAAGCCAGAATCCGAATATTCATAAATTCAGTTAAGCCAATCATACTGGATTGCGTGGATTTTATTTTCAGTATAACTCTTGTTATTACTTCGACTGGCCTAAATCTAGGTGAGAATACAGTCGACAGTCTGGCAGCTTTCCTGCCCTAATTCTAATCATCACAAATGACCCGCTAAAAGCGAAATGTCATATATCATATTGCGTCCCATAATACTCATTATAGTAGGGAATTCAACGATATTTTACTTCAAATATTCATATATTGTCACACTGCAGGGCAAAAGCCTGTTCTCATACAGAGAAGGCACGAGCATTGATTACCACGCTTGCTCAAGGCGGATTGGCGATTTCAGACTTGTATTCATTACTAGATGATCCAGCGAACTTCGTACCGCCATATTTTTTCTCCTTTTTTTTTCATAAGAACCTTCTTACAATAACAAACACAACAGAAAAGAATTAGTGGAATCGGTCCAGCCATTCACGCGTGATGCCGTGACCAAGGGAAATAGGGATTATTCTTTTTATATTTAAAGATAGACAAGTCCAGGTTTTCTACACCGATGTCGGTGATGTCCAAGAAAAAGTCGCATTGCTACCTGCCCGATATCGAACTCGCAGCCTTGTGTATGCAACACGACAGATAATAATCAAAGTGCCATCGTAATTATGTCTGCAATGTGCGTCACAAGAGAGAGATAATTTTAAATATTTACTGCATTACTTTCTATTCAGAATAAATAAGTTTACCTGCCAAGCCAGACATTTATATAAATGCTTTATTAAGTATTCAATGCCTGTAGATTCAACGAAAACCAATTTACAGTACTTAAGTGAAAATGACGCAATCAAAGCCAGATAATAAGAAATGGTTATCGTCGACATAGCTTGCCTACAATAAGTTAGAAATTATGAACCACTAACTCCTGGCGGCAACTTCGTCGGCCATTTCTGAATTAAGCCAAAATCTCTAAATTATCATGTAGCCAATTTGCTATTTCAGATTGTAATCTATCTCTCTGCCTTACATCCAGATTCTTTCAGCCGTTCTGCCGTGATTCAGCAACAAACTACAACATCCATATATCCAAATCTTCGCATTTAAGTTAGTACTTAGAATAATAACTAGAAATATACCGTTTCTAATATTTAAATAGGCTGCGAAAAACAAGATGGAGGGGAAAACGTAACGAAAGCTCTTACCATGGATTCAGTACACGATTCCACCCCCTTTTTATTCGCGGTGGAAATTCTCATGGTCTTCCTCCGTCGTGGTGGTGACGGTGGGGCATGCCGGACTCTTACCGGCTAAAACCACCGCAGTATTCCACCTGGGGCCTGGGGTGCGGAATTCGCATAAGCATTCACCGCTCCCCCGGCAGATTCTAAACCTAACATTTTTCGTCAAGTCTTAAAATAAACTTTTCATTAACTAAATCCCTTTCACCTGTCATAAATATGTGATTTGCGTAAACCCGGATCCAATATTACGCCTTCCAGATTTCAAACTCCATTGATGTAGGACTCCACACCGATCCAGAGTCATGAACAAACAAACACTATAATTATAATTGATGGACGTAATAACTTTAATATATTTATTTGGAGGGTTTATATAACGATCAATATTATTGCTATAATTACAACATCAAAGGACTGGTTTCCAGAAACGTTTTCAGACCTGATTCCCGTTGAAAATTGAAGAAAAGTCAACAAACAAAATTGTTTTGATTGGTTTAAGTTGTCGTCGGCTGAATATTTTTACCAAGGACCTAAAAATATTTGTACTTAAAAAATAACACTTGACTAATAGTATAAAGGCGGAGATTGATATTTGAGAGGTAATTCGCGACCTTTTCTCTATAGAAACGCTCTATCCTGTTTTCTTTTAGGTTTAATGTTTTTTTTACAGTAAAGTAAATAATTATCAACTATTTATATGTCCCTTATTTTCCTTTACAATGATACATTACTTTTATAAGCTCTAGAACTCACAGAATATGCTCAAAATTGCCTATTTATTCCGCTATCAACGGAGGCCTAGTGTACGAAATTAAAACTATTAATGAAAAAAGAAAAACACATATTCAGTTTACGAAATATCATTTATATTGGTTCAATATTAGAGAAAGAAATAGGCAAGAGCAAAGAGCCTAATTATGAAGTTTTGCTTAGACTATTTAGTCGGATCTGCTGTTGTCTTTTTCGCACACCGAGCCTATAGTTACTTCTAATATTTAATGTTCAAAAACATCCGCCCACGTTTCCTCATAAGTACCCAACATTACAGAATGGAAATGGAATGATAGAATCCCAAAAAGTTCTAGAATTCTCGGATTACCAACTATGATTAACTTCGAAAGCTTCGTTCAAATTAGTCCAACTGTAATTGTTTTGATGGCTTCCTTAGCCTTCTCCTTCTAAGAAGGCACTGATTGAAATTCAAATATTCTGTTAAATATTACGCCCGAATTAAACCAGTTAGCTAATGATTTATTGAAATAAGCAGATATGTTCTCAACCTTTGTGTTTTTTGCAAAGCCTCGACCTCTCACCTTGGCTACAGTAAGGGGGCGGGTTCTATGGTTGCTATACCAATTTGTTGAAGAAAATAAAACATTATCATCTACATTTACATAATTATTATGTAATTATGTATCATTATTTTGCCTTCTCGTATCTTTTTACTGTATTGAACCTGCGTACGTATATTCATCGTCAGATTTAAGTATTCGAATTTCATATTTTTAAACGCATATTTTTAATCTCTCTCTGTTATGGTTCGCTTCCAATCTTATGTAAGTAAGTAAACCTGTTTAGTAAAAATATTATAGGTAACAGAGTTGTTCAGTGTCTCATGAGAATTTAAATAAGACGCGTTGTGGACCGACCCTCGAGTCTCAACTTATCTTGCCGTGTTATCGCGCCGGGGACCACTATCGGGGGTCAGAATGGCGCCCGCGCACTCCGCTCTGTTTACAGACTCGATATGCGCACGCGACGGTCATATGATGAGCTAACTAGTTTACACTGAATTGTTCACCTGACTCTATTTCGGATGGTCGTTGACTCCGGTAATTATTTAAATCGCGTAATTATGAAACGCGAACGTCTTTTTGTTTTATAATGAAACTTGGTTTGTGTGAAAAGTGGACAACTTTGGACAGTTATGAATGGAAAGTTGACACTTGATGGAAAGTTATGGATGTTATGTACATTAATTGGATGTTTACAGTTGCTACTGACTTTCATAGGGGCTTTAGACCTTAGAACTAACGTTTTTGGAGAATTTAAGATGACTCCGTTTTAGGTGTGATTTATTTATTCACTGTTGCCGACTTCGTCCGATTTTTTTAATAATCAAAAGTGTGGACAATACATTGTAAATAATACCTCAGCTATCTGTAATCTGTAAATAACTCAGCCTTAAATAAATGTATAAATCCACCGTTAAAAGATATTTGGATCTAAGAAGTATCTTTATTCCGAAAACCTTGGTTGAGAAAAATATTTAGACCCACTTTTTTTTATATTATACTGATTTTGTTTCTATATAATGTAGCATATGCCAACTGGACTATAATAACGAATTGATTGACACCTCAATCATTAAAATCGAATAAGGAATTTAAGCGCTATTGTGAAACATACAAACGTAGGTAAGTACAAAAAACTGCAAAAATCATAACACTTGGCCGTAGATAGATAAAAACACTCCGGGAGTGCCGGCAGAAGTGAAAACTTGATTATTAACGTTTACGTTTACGTTTAACATACACGAACATTCGCGCAAGCGCCCTGCGCTGTCTAAACGAAACAGTAGGCCCAGGCATACATTTTCGCCGCGCCGTAGAGAGGGGATAGCTGTCTACTCTCCATCCGTCTTACGCTTTTTCGATCAGGTCACGTGTCCTGACGCGCACGTGTCCTGACGCGAGTTTAAGATTTTATACCCATTACAGAAAAAGTGCTCAACGCCGCTAAAGAAGTTTTCACTTCAAAAAATATTAGTTAAAGTGAACACAAAAACACGAGTAGCCACAATAATAAACATAGGTACAAAGTGCTATCTTGTATCACTTGTATCTAATTAAACACAAAAGGGAAGCCAACGATAAGATAACCAATTTAGGTCCAACATGAATGAAATGTCGTTGACCGGAGAAATAGGTCGACCTGTGATTAATTAAAATATTGTCTAGTGATAAAAATTGCAGAAAAATAGGTACTGCGCAGATGAAAATAGGGACCATTGTTTTGAAGATTCATCCTCAAAACAGATCCTCCATTTTAAAACTAGCACTCTCCCCGCGCCTGCGTTCGCGTGATTTTCCTTTCGGAATCCTAACTTTAAAAAAAATATAATATAGCCTATGTTACTCAGGGTTAATATTGCTTTCTATGGTGAAAAATCGGCAGTAGTTTTTAAGTTTATTCATTACAAACATTACACACAAAAATACAAATATTTCCTCTTTACAATATTAGTGTAGATTAACTTTGTCCTCGTAAAGCTCGGTTATCGCGGACGCAGACGAAGTCGCGGAATAAAAAATAGCTTATGTCCTTTCTTGAGGTTCAAACTTATCCCGTAACAAATTTCATCAAAATCGGGTCAATGGTTTTGTCGTAAAAGCGTTACAGACAGACAGATACTTTGGTTATCGTGGATAAAGTCCCGGATTATAAATTCTATAACCTTATCCAGAACCCAACTTACCTCTCCGTCAAATTTCATTACAATCGATTTAGTAGTTTTACCGTGATAAGGTAACAAACAGACAAGAGTTACTTTCGATAGGGAATTTAAAAATGTGTGTAACATAAAAGATTGAAACCTTAAATCTAACAATGTAGAGACACCTTTTACCTGTCAGGTAGTCCGCCATTATGAAAGTTAAAGCTATAGTGACGTATTACGCATTGATTTGACAAAGGTTGAGTCGAAATTCATTGTATAAATGTTATTTGTTTTTGTTTATTTATCCATTGACCTACATTTGAAGGCTACAGTGGCGCAGGTTTTAACTTATTTAAATATTTGACATACCTACCTAGTTTTTATTAATACACGGTTACTTTTAGGTCGTTCTTGAACCGAAAGCCATAAACTCGATCATCAAACTCGAAACGATTGGGACCATTATTTTTCAAAAATAACAATTAAAAAAACAGCTGTTCAGTACATTTAGACGAGTTATAATATAAATGTACTGAACAGCTGTTTTTTTTTATTGTTATTAAAAAAATAATGGTCCCAATCGTTTCGAGTTTGATGATCGAGTTTATGGCTTTCGGTTTAAGAACGACCTAAAAGTAACCGTGTATATTAAAAAACCTGAGTATAGCAACTGTATCCTAAAATAAAGAATACCAGCCTATATACTGTCCTACTGCAAATCAAAGGCCTCTTCTCATACCTACAGAGATGCTCAAGGCGGATTGGTGATTTCAGACTTATATTAATTATAAGTCCACGTTTCCTCACATTGTTTTCCTTCACCGATGTCAGCGTTGTCCAAGATGAACTTAGAAATACATGCACGTATGAATTAGAAAGATCATCACGGCATTCTAAAACATTTTGATATTATTTTCTGCCTTTGTCGCCTCTTTAGGCCCGGCGCGGCGCCCACTATCGGCATCGGCACGGCTCAGGATTTTAGGTGATAAAAAGCATTATACATTAACTTCATGGCAATAAAGTAGAAATTTCCATGATAGGTATAAGAATTTTTGTTACTATGATCATATATCATGGAAATTTCTATTTTATTGCTATGAAGTTAATGTATAATGCTTTTTATCACCTAAAATCCTGAGCCGTGCCGATGCCGATAGTGGGCGCCGGGCCTTTACGAACTCAAAGATAATTATGATTTCAATAAGTCCAGTTTCTAGACCACTTAGGCTGGGTCCACATTTGTAGCATCTTGACGTATCCCGATCAGTCGTATCGTATCGAGTATTTGTATCATAAATATGGACGCTCATTTTGTCCATGTCGTATTATTAAGGCGTATATGGTAAAAAACGCGTCCATACTTATCAAATGCTGTATCATGTCAGTGTATCGGCTGTATCTTTACAAATATGGACGCTTCGTTTTTCTTCCGATCCTCGTATCTTTTCCTGATACGCGTTTCTTTCAATGCACCTTCTGATAAACATGATCGGCGGAAAAACTGACACAGATGGTTCGCGGTGTATCACGTATCGTATCGCGATACAGTATCGTGATACAGTATCAAAATACGTCCATACTACCGATCGTGGTACGCGTATCGGATACGAGGTGTATCAAGATACGCGGTTAGTGTGGATCGGGCCGTATCAGATACGGCGTGTATCATTAACGTGTATCATCTTGCGTCCAAACTAGCGATCATGATACGCGCCGAGGCCACGCAACGGAGATACGATACACCGAAAGGATACAAATGTGGACGCAGCCTTACGTAATTCCCGTATACATATAACCATAAGTAGATCAAATAAGGCTGGGTCCACATTTGTAGCATCTTGACGTATCCCGATCAGTCGTATCGTATCGAGTATTTGTATCATAAATATGGACGCTCATTTTGTCCATGTCGTATTATTAAGGCGTATATGGTAAAAAACGCGTCCATACTTATCAAATGCTGTATCATGTCAGTGTATCGGCTGTATCTTTACAAATATGGAAGCTTCGTTTTTCTTCCGATCCTCGTATCTTTTCCTGATACGCGTTTCTTTCAATGCACCTTCTGATAAACATGATCGGCGGAAAAACCGACACAGATGGTTCGCGGTGTATCACGTATCGTATCGCGATACAGTATCGTGATACAGTATCAAAATACGTCCATACTACCGATCGTGATACGCGTATCGGATACGAGGTGTATCAAGATACGCGGTTAGTGTGGATCGGGCCGTATCAGATACGGCGTGTATCATTAACGGGTATCATCTTGCGTCCAAACTAGCGATCATGATACGCGCCGAGGCCACGCAACGGAGATACGATACACCGAAATGATACAAATGTGGACGCGGCCTAAGTTGCTACAATACATTGAAATGCCCCATACAGAGCAAGCCAATGTTCGAACTCCTCGACATATAACGTAATGTTGTCGGGGGTCTAATTTGTAGTTTCATTAGCACTTGGTCAGTTCTAGTTATGAGATTGTGATTTTTTTGAGACTTGGTACGGTGGACGACATGGTTTACGCAGTAGGTGAGCGATTGGCTGCTGCGCTGTGTGTTCGAACGTTGCACGGTAGTGGTTTCAGGTCTGGTTGTTTGTGAGTTTATATGTTTGTAAACGCACGCACCCATGATATAGGAGAAATTCCTAGAGCGGGACAACATTTTTTATAAAAGAAAAAGAGAATTTTGCTAAACGTACTTTTAAAATTCTGTTGGATTTATACATAAGTTAATGAGTTAGAAGCATGCTACTAGTGAAAAGCATTTGCTTGCTTGCAAAATAAAATCCAGACCCAATGTCCACGGACGCGTAAAGCAGCTTTGACTGGTTTATACACAAATTAGGAACTATAAAGATTTTTATTCGTGTAAGTATGTATACAAAATCAAACATCCGAAATCATGCCATTACTTGCTAATGATCCATATCTACTACTATTTAACACATACCATATTATAATACGGTCTACAAGACATCTCAGACTATACAAGGAAAACGTTAAAAAAAATATTACAAACCAAACATAACTCATTCGAAAATCGTCTTACTTAGATGCTGAAAATAAATTATACACAGAAACTTAATTTTAGAAAAGATAATGATAACGTGATACCATAATGCTACAATACACAGTGAGAGTAGAAAGAGCATAAAGACAAAACCAATAATTGTTCTAACGAATTAACGCTTCCTTCATATTGCGTAACTTTTGCGCAAGTATTTGCTGTACTCATTTAATCTATATTAATACACGACTGCGTGTAGTAAATTACTTGTAGCGTCATTAGCTAAGAATACGCTTCTTCATCTCGCAGTCTGACACGACTGACGTGTGGGAGCGAGAAGCGTTAACCTAAACTGTATATTACTTCATAATAACTAACCTAAACACAAAACTTATGAATAATAATAAACGAGTAAGCTTATAGGGCTTCAAAAAACTCGTCAGCATCGCTGTCAATGGGGCAAGTGCCCAAAAGGCTGATGGCAATGCTAATTCTTTTTCCCAACAAAAGGCAAGCCCTTTTATCATGTGAACATAAACGAATTGTACTGTGAAGATACAGCTCCAAGAATTGCAGAAAGATGCAACATGATGCAACTCCCATATCTGACGGTTACATTGACTTAGATGATTAGGAGATGGACAAAAGTGCTAGATATATCGGGAATGTAAATGCTGTGTTCCTAAACAACGTCAAAAACATACTCTCGGAAAGTGGCCATGCAGAATAAGGTCATAGAAGGATTCGGGGAAATACAAATGGTCGGTGAAGGCTTCGCTACATCAAGCAAAATAGTTAACATTTAGAGAATCAGTCTTAACTGTGCTCTGAACGCAAGACCTAGGTTAAGGCATGCATTAACTGACAATATAACATTAAATGCTAAGTAGTCAGTTAACAAATGAATAGCTGTAGCCATCAAGACATGAACGGAAACGTGACAGTGTGTCGTAAGTAGAGCCACCTTGTTTTATGTTTTGATAACATGAGCCTCTGTTAACATGCCTATGATAATAACCTTACCTATGTTATCTAGCAACTGATGATAAAGGTAGATAATTGGGTGAAACAAGAGTTGTAAATGATACTAAACATTAAAAAAAACATTCGATACTATGTCCAAAAGGACCTTGTGAAGAAAGATGAAGACAATGAAAAAGATATTTGGACTACGTTTGATGATAATCGGCCTTATGGAACGAAATTGCTTAACGTGGAGTTAACTGGTAGACATCGTTAAATAAGGAAAAAGCGTTATACCCCCTCCAGGCGACCTTACCTCTCTCTGTGTCTTTCTATTAAAAACCGGTGTCAGGACTTTCTGAGGGGGGTCCCCTGACCACGACCGTTCTTCTTTGTCAATTCTTTATACAATAACAATGCAGCTGATTGAAATGTTTAAATTATTTTTTGAAAAGGTTTTCGATTTCCCTTCATTACATATTACAACAATTATATAAGAGCATGTTTTAAATACATTCCTCTAAAAACTCAAAATAAACATTGCGAAATCAAATCATGAAAATGTTAAACACTCTTTCTCGCTTCTAACTGTAATATCTTCTTTAGACCACAGAATGCCTCAAGGAACTATCCTAGGTCCTCTGCGTTTTTCTGTAATTGAAATTATATTATATTCCTTTTTTAATAACATTAATTGTTTAGCCAGAAGGTACTTAGAGTGTCTTAGTATTTAAAAAATGATGTTGTTTAACAAAAGGTTTTGCTTAGTAGAGGTACCAAGTTCTAAGAACTTCCGTATACGATGAGAATCAATAAGGAAACAACAACAACAATACCGATAAAAAATCTGTTATTCAATGATTTCTCTATAAAACGTACAATAGCTGATTTCTTACGAGCAGTTTTTTCAATTTGTGGATTTTATGTATTGATTTTGCGAATCATTATCTTTGAATTAACAGCGTTTAAGAACATACTGTAGTATATTACGTCAGTGCCTGATAAAGCAGAGACACGTGAACTTGGAATGTTTTTATTAACATTTTTATTTTTATAATTGATGATAAAAATAGATACCTACCTTCCCAACTTATCCTCCTCATTAGAATTGTAGTTATTTTAAACTTATTTATTTTATTGTCTGTTTGATAACTATCTTAAATTTTGTTTTACATAAAATAATCGTTCTGTAGTCGAATTTGAATTAAGTCTTAAATACAGGTAGGTAACCGTAGGTACCTTATCTAACGTTAGATGTTTGACCTACAAACTGCTTTATCTTTGATTCGATAATGGTCTATAAGAATCACGACTTGCAGAACGAGACAGCTCTATGGTCGCATGTTAAATTACCTCTTAATCATTCAATCTGGTGTGAGATGCGTCGCCAATAGAACTGGTCGCACAGTCTGTCACTTGTGTATGATTGCGCAAGCGCACGAGGCGGCACGGTAACAAGCCGCACGTGGACCGACGTAGGAACTGAAGTGGCTAGAATGTGGCTCACTTGTGAAGTGTAAAGTATCTTTGTTGTTATAGGAAATTCATCTAGGTCCGTTTGGTCACTTAGATTAGAAAAAAGCTTATTGTGAAGACTGATAAATTTTTGGTTGTCTAAGACTAAAAATTTATTGTTCTCCTAAAAGGAGAGCAACTTTAACAAAACGACAAAGTTAGTGTTATTAATACTTAGCCGAGTTTTCTAATCGCCATTAGCAAATTCGCTCTTGTCACGAAATGATGTATCGCTGTAGAAAATCTAATTTAGTTAATGATTTATTTTCAGCCACGGAATGCGGACGGCACTGAAGTTTTGTGATGGATCTGCTGGGTAGGCGGTTTGCTCTCGGCTGTTTATTCTCCATCTCTCGCTAATTAATATTTTAGCGTACATGTGAAAGAGACGACAAGCATATTCGTTGTGTGACTCAAAACATGCGCGAGCGGCGCGTTCTAATCAACCTTGACCTTGTAGTGAATCAAGCTATCGCACTCTTAAGTAATTTGCAATTGATACACATTAGACGTTTACATTTAGAACATATGTTAGCCGGCCATTATTGTTACGGGCCTATACCAATATTGTCGGCCTTGGATGTCTGACTAATATCACTGTTTTCCTTATTATTTTTAACTACAATAACATCTCATACAGTTTATACTAATCCTAGAGACTGGTTTCCTTCAGCAGTATTAATATCATCAAACACAAGCTGATCTTTTTGATAACCAATGATGTTGCCGTTGTTTCAACGGTTCTTCTTACTATATTTAAGTGTATTGTAGCAAATGTCAGATTTTAAATGGAGTCCTTTTTTGTTGTTGTTGTCGTTGTCAGCACAGCACAAGTGTCTGTTAACAGCTTTTTACTAAATACATGCATGAATGTTTATACGGTACTTATACCAAAAAAGAAATTTCTAATATTTTTGTCTATCGCGATAGATGGAAGAAATCAGTGGCGGATCCAAGACTGCCGTTTGGGAGGGGCTTGACCCCGCTGAGGGTCTACCCTCAGCGGGGTCAAGCCCCTCCCAAACGGCAGGTAGGCAGGCAGGCAGGTAGGTCTACCTTACCCCCCCCCCACTGGAAGCAATGGAAGGAGGCCTTCGCCCAGCAGTAGGACAGTACGAACAAGTTATAATAATAATTCAACTATCAAACCTCGCGACGTGACGTCATAGCCCAATGTTTACGGGAGCAGTACAAAAATCTGGATTATGTATACATTATCTATGGCACGTGTTCCCCCACGTCTTTCTTTGTTTACATGCTTATTTATGTTTTTCATTGAGGCCGTTTTGGGTCGTACGTGTTTTATTGAATTCATAATGGTCAATTGTAGTTTTGAATTGATCCATATGCCTCGGCCTGATAGGTTTTGTTATTTACAATTTTGTGTATTTTGCTTTCATTTGTTTTGGGTATTAAATGTTGTTTTGGATGGATTCTACAAAATTGATCGGTTTGCCAAGGTTTTCAAGTTTATCTGCTTCAGAACTGATTGTTAGTTATCTATACATATAAATAAATGATATTGAAATGTCTGTCTGTATTGTCAAAATAACAGGTATTTACTAAATGCATTTACATAATGTTTACACGGTACTTAAACCAAACAACCATTTTTTTTTTTTTCTGGTTACATAACATCACGCCTGTAATCCCCGAAGGGTTAGGCAGAGGTGTACACATTAGCACACCCACATTTCGCCAGTTATGTTTAAGTCCCATGTAATAGGGGGCGAGCCTATTGCCATCAACCGGGTACAAATCTTTTTCTGGTTGTTCCAACTAATCTTCAAAAAAGCTGGACCAATTTTAACGAGACTTTCACTGGCGGATTATAGCCAATGTTATAAAGAGTTACTTTGAAATAGAATTAGGGTTCCGCGCAAACAAAAGTAAAGCCCCTCAGAAACGCGGGCTACCTAAAGCTAGTCACCAAATAAATGGTTTCGTTCAGTTGACTTTCAACTTCCTTCGTCTTTGCTGACTGAGATTACAAGCACTCAGTCACAATACGATTTCTCTCAAGTTTAATATTATTCTTCTCGTTTTTTCATACCTTAATTTTTTTGTACGAAACAAATATTGATTTGCGGCTTACGGTCGGTATCTAAGTTAGTCATCGTTTCGCAATTTTGTTTGTTCGTTAGTATTTTGATACGGTGTCACGCGTTTCTTTTACAAACAAACAAACAATTACTGTATTTACTTTGCTCTTTAACCTTATTTGTGTTCCCCGAAATTTCTTGATTATTTTTATACTTTTGTTAATTTATTTTTCTTAATACCTAGATTAGAATTATAATTAGTTACGTATTTTCGCTACCGAGCCTATCCTTACTAATATTATAAATGCGAAAGTAACTCTGTCTGTCTGAAATTTGGCATGGAGATAGTTTAAGACCCGGGGAAAGACATGGCTACTTTTTATTAGACTTCGACTTCGTCTGCGTCCGCCCGCGATAACCGACATTTGCGCGGACGAAGTCGCGGGCAAAAGCTAGTTATTAATGAATACCAGCCTTTTATTGTCCCACTGCTGGGCAAAAGCCTCGTCTTATACAGAGCAGGCACGAGCATTGATCACCACGCTTCCTCAAGGGGGATTGGCAATTTTGCGATTATTCGTCATCAATCTGGCTTTCATTAAACAAAAAGATTTTTCTAATCCGACTGGTATTTCCAGTTATTAGCGCGTTTAGACAGACAAAAATCTTTAGGTTTATAAGCATAGATAAGTTCCAGGTTTCCTTACGATGTTTTCCACCACCTCCATGTCCTACGAACGTCCACCGAAGTACCTACTGTTTCTGAATTATGCATTGAAAATATTAATGGGCTTTTCCATCAGGAATTTGTCAGTAGCAGCCTCGAAGTCTAGATTGGTGCCCGGTTTATGACAATAGGCACGCCCCCTATTACATAAGACTTGAACATAATTGGCGAAATGTGGGTGCACTAATGGGTTCACCTCAGCCTAACCCTTCGGGGATTACAGGCGTGATGTTATGTGTATAAACAATTTCTTTCATTTTCTTTTAGAATAATTTAACATGTTTTATTCTGGTTTATTTTGGTATAAGATAAATGCTTTTTCCTTGTTCTTGTCACATCACTTACTTGTTGAATGGACACTTATCACAGCGTAATCTAGTTCGAATTCAAAGTAACTTTGAATAAGTATTCTGTAGGGATCAAAGTCCAATTAGTAATCTAAGAGATCTTTATTCATATTTTTGAGTAAACGGTATTTTTTAATCAGAAAACAAGACTCTGGGAACGTCGGTGTTGGTGCATATCTTTGAAGTAAGAATGCGGTTAATGTTAGTTCATGAATATTAAATACTAGCGACCCGCCCCGGCTTCGCATGGGTGCCAATGTAACTAGTTACACAAACCTTCCAATTGAATCACTATCTATTGATGATAACCGCATTCAAATCCGTTGCTAAGCATACAGACAGCGGAAAGCAACTTTTGTTTTAAATACTATGTAAAGATTGACGACACGGTTGGCGTAGTGAATTAAGTCAAAGTCAAAGTCAAATCATTTATTTCAATTAGGCCATTACAAGGCACTTTTGAACGTCATGTACAAAAGAAAAAGGAATTGAATCTAGTTGCCTAAGAGAGAGAGAACCTAAGAGAACTTAACATTAAAGCCAAACAAACACAACAAGCAAAAACTACATTAGCTTATAATAATTAACCTAAATATAAAACTAATCTAAATTATAAAAGCTAAAGGTTACTCACTAAAACTCGACTACGAAATATCGAAAACCTCTTGACGTATAAGATGAAATTTGGCAGGGAGGTACTTTAAAGCTAGTAGACGTCCGCTAAGAACGGATTTCCCAATATTCGTCCCCTAAGGGGAAAAAACGGGGGTCCAAAGTTTGTATGGAGAAACAATTAAAAAATGCATAAAAAAACTCGTCCGCATCCGCTGTCAATGGTGCAAGTGCCCATAAGGCTAACGGCATTGTCACATTGTATGACAATCCTAATTTTTTGACCCAAGAAGAGGTCATGTCAATAATAGTAAATGGAACATTGTAAGAATAACATTTAAAGGTCACATAGTATTCTATCGAATATTACATAACATGGTAGCCGTTCTATTTTTAACGTTGACAGTAAAAAATGAATAAAATTGCTATCGCAAATCTATCTGTGGGGCCGAGGGTATCGCAAATATTTACCTCGATACTAAACCTCGAGGTCATTCAAACATTATTCCAAGTTACCGTGTACCTAAATCCCGAAGACTTCCCAAAAGGCATGTGCAGAGTCGGCTGATCCAAATGGTTTTTAGGGCCGTATATTAACTGCTTCGTTTTTCAAGTGGTCGCAAAGCGCGACTGCTGGGCATGAGGTCTTGGGTTCGATTCCCAGGTCGGGCAAAGTCTTATTGGGTTTTTCCATCAGGAAATTCTCAGTAGCAGCCTCGGAGTCTGTATTTGTGCACGGCTGATGGCAATAGGCTCGCCCCCCCCCCCCCCCCCCTATTACATGGGTTAATTAATGCGAAAATAAATGTCTGTCTGTGTATCGGTCTGTCTGTTACGCTTAAATGACTAAATACTGATTTTGTAATTGATGAAATTTGGCATAAGGTAAGTTTGAACCTCAAAAAGAGACAGGCTACTTTTTATTCCGCGACTTCGTTTTCGTCCGCGATAACCGAAATTTACGAGGACGAAGTCGCGGGTTAAAGTCAGTTCAGTTAAGTCAGTTTAATATTGTAAGGTGCTACGGACTACGGAACCCTTCGTGTTCAAGTCCGACTCGCATTTGACCGGTTTTTATTGTATTTCTGCCATTTCACATGACTGGCGAGATAGCTTGTTATCGCTCACTAGACCCGCTACCTATATTACGACTCAAGCGCCCAAATCGTTATCTGCGAGTTTTATTGTTTGAATATACAGACACTTATCATGGGCGTCTGTGCGTAAATGGAGATTACAATTCTGACAGATAATTACTGACAAAGCCAGCACTCTGAAACAAAATAGACAATAATAGATAGAAACATTGATTATTGATAGTTGATTCATGGTTGATACCAATGACGACATAGATCGCGTATGGATTATGCATGACAGTATAGCTCTAGCTTTATCAAGTAAACAAACATGGCGGCGTAGTGACCATTGTGAATACTGAAAGAAGTGAACTGAAAAAATCATTGCGTATTCGAAAGTTTATAATATGTAAAATCTGCTGGATCGATTGACCGGACGACTTAATTTTGTTGCTGTGACTGTTTTGTGCTTTTGTTTACGTTAGTATCTAGCTACAGTACCCACTACTTGTAGGATAATAGAGGCCGGATATTTAGATAATGTCATTATTTTTATTTTGTTCTGGTATCGAGTAGACGTCAACTTACTACAGTTAAAAGTCAATAATTTACTATTCCGAAACGACACACCCCCTTCGTAATAACTCGTAAAATTGCGTAACACACATACTTGTACAGGTATGTAGATAACGATTATAAAATACGTACCTAGGGCTGCCATCCGTCGGGGTTTCCCCGGATTTTTCCTAGTTTAGAGGGCGTCCGGAGGATGTCCGGGAAGGGTTGTCGAAAAGTTTCCGGGTCAAACTCGGACACTTTTAGTGTCAGGGGAATACCGACTGATTGAAATTTAGGAAAAAGAATAAAATATGTAGGTAAGTAGGTAATAAAGAAATGAAAATGTAAACGATGGTTTTTTATTTTTACTGTTCACATATTTTTTTTGGGAGTGTCCGGGAAGAAATCTCAATTTCACTAAAATGTCCGGGGTTTTTGAAGTTGTTGCCCGGAATCGGCAATTTAGGCGATGGCAGCCCTATACCTACGTACCTATAAATATTTGTATATGTATAAAATATTTTAACTACACCTGTGATCTGGCGTATCAACAGAGCTCACGGCTGAAATTCCGCCATTTCGTAATTACGCAACGATTTTATAATTATCATGGTTATTATAATTTTAATTGCCACAGAATACAGAATAATTAGTTATGGGTATTACGTAGTTACCTTAGTAGGCTGAACAATATTTTATTCTTATCGAAGGAATTTGAAGTAGGTACCCTAGTAGGTATTTTAGGAGCTCCCACGTTTCAAGAGCAGTAGTAGACATCTAAGTTTGATAATGTCTTCATTATAGAATTTCTTGCTCGTCGAGAAATACCCAATTTTTTTCCCAAAAAATAGCTCTCTCCCGTTTCTACCCGAAAAGCTTGACTAGTTGTTATCTTGAGGTATATTCTAAGGACTTTGGAGAAAACAAGAGTTACTAAAAGACGAGACGGTTGCTGTGATCCGCATGAATATGTTGATCGAGGTTTAAAAGAAACAAAAATTTGCTTGATTTCATTCCTAAATATTTTGGGAAGATGGTGCAACAAGAGACCTACTCCGTTCAATAAAACGTTAGAAAAAATATCAGTTATAACGGTATCATTATTTAAATGTTAGCATCTTAGCATGTAACAAACTTTGTTATTTCACAATAAATACAAAGCAATAAAAACTTTGCCTTTATTATATTAAACTAAAATTCAGTTATTTCAAGAACTTCGCCGCTTTTAGTCTTATGTGATTATAAATGGAGTATAATAGATATATATATATATATTATACAAAATGGTCAGAAGAGTAATTATAAAATATGTACAATTTATAAAAAAGACAGAAAGGGGAAACCTCATAGTCATAGGGCATCAAAACATTCGTCCGCGTCGCTGTCAATGGGGCAAGTGCCCAAAAGGCTGACAGCAATGCCAGTTTGCCACGTTGTATGGCAATGCTGATTCTTTGACCTAAGAAAAGGCCAGCCCTCTGGTCATGTGAAGAGTCGACCAGTCGCTTAGCGATGTCCTGAAAAAATAATTTATAATTACTCTTAGGTTTTATGTTTAGGTTAATTATTGTAAATTAAAATATTAGGTACCATAAATGGACAAAAGAAAGGAAACATAAAAAATTGACGCAAGACAGAAGCCGGCCATCAGTTAAACATAATTATAGAGATCAACCAACACCCTAAATACATTAGGAACACTGTAATTGTGCACGAAACTGTTATCAAAGAGGTCTTGGATCTCGGCACCTTTATCTAATCAGAATTTATCTCCAGGCCTTGACTGTCACGCCAGCCGCCACGTTTTCTAGCTTATGACTGACTCTAAAGTGCGATTATTTTGGATTCACCACCCGAAATAGATATAACTGGGTGAATCGCTCGCGAATTTCACACCAGATGCCAAATTGTAGGTTGTACGATACATTTTCTTGTTTTTTGATACTTGTGGATTTGAGTTTCTACGTATACTTATTTTGTCATTGCTGACTATCTTTTGTCCTCTATTATTGGTTATAATGATTTATTGGGTGTTAAAACAAAATCATTAGGCCAATAATTAGTTTAATTACTTGTTCACCAATTATCTACTCATTATCCTCCAACGGTAACTAATCAAAATTTTGTTATGGACATTTTCGATCCTGTTTGCTGTTTATTTTTATGTGTGTACCAAAAAGTTGATGCCTCAATAAACAAAAACATGTTAGTATTATTGGTTAATTTATAATTAACGTTTATTACAAATTCTACCGACCTTATTCTCAGGACTAAGGACTTGTGTATGACGTCAAACGACCGGTTGTCTTAACCCACATCAGTGCGATATATCTGCAGTAATAACTTTAATATAGTTCTAAAAATAACAAAGTGAGAATAACAAAACTTTAGTGAAGAGAAATCTCAGAAATCCCAAAATCTAGTGTTGCTAGAAATGGATAAAGTTTAAGAAATTAAACTAGTATTTGACAAGCCACAAGACTGCGGTAACCGCATGAAGTGATATGAAATCATTACTGTGTATTAGTAATGTATAATCCCAAGGTAAATCCAACCACAAATTGGTATATAAGTTAGATATTGATGCCGTATAATGAATACCTTTTCAAAGCAGTGCGTGGGGTTTAGTATAGATTCTTATATAAAGCACTTAGCCCCCTAAGCCTCTTTTTACCACTACTTTAACTCGTGACAGTATCACCATTGCTTTAATACAATCCAAAACACTTGACTAAAAATCAAAACAGTCTTTGGTCTTTGGAGTCGCGAACACCTGACACTGTTTTTCTCTCCACGTCCGCTTTCGCGAATGTTATTATAAATGCTCTTGTAAATACAGCTCTGTGTGCTCAAAATATCCGCAGGTTGACACTTCATTCGGAGTATAACGACCGAACGCCCGATAAAAGGATAGGTTTTGATTGCACAGACATTATCACTATACTTTCAGACGTTACTTAAGTTTACATTGTGTGATATATGTAATACGCTGTAAAATTCTTGAAATGTTTTAATAATTAATTTAAACATTTTTGGGCTATTGTAAAGATGTAGATGAAAAAAGTATTCAAATATAGCCTTTGTCCGCTCCCACATTTTGGCCTTTCTGTGAGTAGTTTTAATTTTCATTTCCTAGGATGGATTACTTAAGCTTGCATCATTGTTTCATCTGCCTTTCTTAGTTTGGTTATCATGGCATTCTTGACAGCCAAACATTGCGTTCTTAATGTAGAATTAGATGTTGTATTTACTTTTACTTTAATAATATCTTTTAAATCATCAACTAACATTACCTACACCTACCCATTATTCAGCGTTTTTCATATTTTCATTCTCAAACATTAACCTCATCTTCTATCTTCTTTAAAAGATAAATACAGCAGTTCTATCAATATTTACTTTACTTGTGAGCATTTTATCGGACTTTGCCACGAAATTGGTCCTTTGATACGTTTGGATAAATAAAATGTTCATTTCCAGTTTCTTTCCGGACTTTGGTCACAGGATGAAGAACGCCGAATGTAAAGATACTATTTACGGAATAATATTTACTATCGAGGTTGTAGATATCGAAAAAGAATTGGATCTCTCTGATCTGCTTATGGTCCTTTTAATTTCAAGTATATTATTATCTACAAGCTACCCGCCCCGGCTTCGCACGGGTTGCATTGTAGATACATAAACCTTCCTCTTGAATAATTCTATATCTGTTGATGAAAAAGTCCGTTCCTTAGTTTTACTACTTGCTATTGCTACTACACTGTACATGAAGTATGACGCTAGGCTAGCTTACGACATCCTTTATGATAGGGGGCTGTAATTCAATGTTAAACTGTAATCTAAACAAACTGGGTGCTTCCTTAGATCATTATGCAATAACTCCTTATGTGTCAACAGATTCCAAGGTTGGGATAAATAAGAAAATAATATCCATACGAATATTATAAAGCTGAAAGGGATTGTTTTTTGTTTGAACACCTTAATATCCGGAACTACTGGTCCAATTTTGTAATTCTTTCGCTAATAGGAAGCTACGTTTGCTAGCTTCTGTCCGCGACTACATCCGTGTTAATGTTGACATATTATCCCACGGGGACTGTACATGTTTTCCTTGATAAAATGTAACCCATATGCTACGAAAATTTCAGACTATAATCTCTGTGCCTTTTATCCAGATCCGTTTAAACTTATGGCGTGATTGGCTAAGAAACATCACTTCAGAAAGCTAATAGTAGTAAGATTATAAAAATGGGCATGCATAAGAAAATTGACGAGAACGAAGTCGCGGCAACAGCTAGTATTGTACAAATGTTCGATAGTTACTGCTATTCTAAAAATACGGAAATTGTTCTTGATATTTGCAAATAAACTGTTTCAAAAGAGTGTAACGCCCCACGTGAACTCTACAAGGCCATTAAATATAATTTGCATGTATAATACAGTTCAGAAATTGTGGAGCTGGCGATGCGTTTGCGCACTGTGTGACATTTTTCAATGTTTTGTAAACATTTCACATGTGAATGTGTGGGAACTTGGGAACCAAAGTCATTATTATCGTCAGCCTATAGCACTTCACTGTTGGATTTCCGCCAATCACACGCCATTGAACTCAATCCACGGCCAATCTTAACTAACTCGCGGAGATCGTCGCTAAAAGAAACGAAAAGTGCTTAGTGTAATATTAGGTTTTCTCACACCAATTTAAAAATAAAAATACCAGTCTATTACAGTCCCACTGCGAGGCAAAAGCCTCTTATCATACAGAGAAGGCACGATCATTGATCACCACGCTTACTTAAGGCGGATTGGTGATTTCAGACTTATATTAATCGTAAGTCCAGGTTTGCTCACGATCCGGGGTTGCGGGACGTCTTAACAGGATACCGTGACCCCGGAACGTAAAGGGCAACAGAAGGAACAGGGTGGTTTTTTTAGCCAGTAAAAGTCTGATAGTCCCTTCCGTTCCGCCCCACCCAGGGCGGAAGGACTCATTTGATGATTTTTACCACCTCAGCTCACCTTGCTCCTTTGCTCACGATGTTTTCGTTCACCGATGTCAGTGACGACCAAGATAAACTTAGAAAGTACATATGAATTGAAAAATTCACTTTTCAATTTGCTCAAGTGGCAATGGACAGGGCACAGCTCGTAGAGCAGATGGCCGTTGGGGTCGTAAGGCTATGTAGTGGTGACTACCTACCGGAAGGTGTAGTGTGTGAAGGCGAGCTGGACGACGACCTGGTAAAGGTAGCGAGAAACCGCTGGATGCGGGCAGTGCATGACCTACCGCTATGGCTATCTTTAAGAGAGGCATAATGTCCAGTGAACGTTCGGCTGATATGATGACGATGAATAATTTTCTCTCCTTTACACATTCAACTATGTGTATCAACATAAGCAAATTAACTTTACCCATACTAATAAAGTTATTTACATTACGAAGAATTTATGAGTATTGTTGACAAGTAATGAAGTCTATTTGCCCGGAAAAAGGAAGTAGTGCTATGACTTATATGACACCGAGATTATACAAGAGACGATAAAAGTATACAATATTATGCTAATGTTGCCAAGAATCATAACACTAAACCTGTTCATCTAGTGAAAATCAGAGCATCTTATGAGAGCTTGACAATTTGTCTCGTTAATTTACCGATCGGGAATCCGGTGATCTTACCCCGATCACTAAAGATGATTCCTAAAGAAATGCACTACTTATACGGGGCACTTACAATTTCAGAAAAAAAAACCATGTTGTTTCTGAAAAGCTTCTAGTAACGGAGAAATAGCAAATTATAATTTGTTTCTCGAAAACAGATTTCGAGAATTTCTCGGTAGCAGCTTCGGAGTCTGAATTTGTGCCCGGTTGATTGATGGCAATAGCCTCGCCCTCTATGACAGGGAGCTTAAACATAACTGGCGAAATGTGGGTGTACTAATGGGTGCACCTCTGCCTAACCCTTCGGGCACAGGCGTGATGTTATGATGATGGAAACAGTTATTAAATGTATTTAAGCTTTGAATAACCCCATGATCCCTGTACTTTTACATGCACCCATAAACACAATGTTAGTGCGTTACATAGCGCACTACGAAAAAACAGTGATTTTCATCCCAGCAATAGTTCTTGCCTAATGTTACTTAGTTTGATGGACAGTATGCGGTAGTTAACTCTATATGATGTGTCTTGTAACACTGTATAATAGTCATTCTATGTCCACAAGAAGCGAAATTCAAACAATATCATACGACCTACGATTGAGTGTATAAACTTGTCACTGAAAAATAGGGTTGACGATGGCTGTTAAAATGTTTAATGTTTCTTGAATATCTGAGGAAAGAGCAAGAACCCTAAGGACAATATTAGCCACTGATAACAATGGTTCGTTGCCACTAGTACCATTAACAGTTCCATGATGGAACTACTGATGTTTTAATTTAGTTTTAATCACTAGTTCCATTTTAAAAGTATCTAAAAATAATGGAACTAGTGTTGAATTTTTTATCACTAGTTCCACATTATTACTGTATAATGGTTTTGATCAAATTACAAAAGAGAATCTTGTACATTCCTATGTATCTTTATTATTTCGCATGACGTTAAATTGCTACTAAAGTTTTGAAAATTTCACATATTCCGTCCCAGGAAGACAAATAAAGTCAAAGTTTCATTAATTTTAATGAAACCATTTATATACACTTTTAAATTGTCAAGGAGTCGGTCAGTTAGTCAGAAAGTTAAAGCTAGTGGCTAGTTCTAAATCTTAGGCAGGTCTCCTTGGAGAAGAATGAGCTAGAAACTCAAATAGAACATAGAAGGTACATTGGGCGCACATCATGTTTAATATTTGCTGCCTTGGAAATAACGGTTGCTTGACGACCGGCTTCACAAGTTACTTCAAATGGACTGGTTCCTTTCATTCAATTGACCCATTCATCCAACCCTTCATTATTTTCATTCATCCAAAATTATTATTTTGCACACCTTTATCTCTTGTCAGCCCTACAATGTTTACCGTCGCAGGCGCATCTGCGTTGTATTAGTTGCATCACAGCTGCACGTGGCGTTACTGGTTGTCATCAATTATCTGCTAGGATTCCTTGAAGGTTAACGTGTACTACGTACTGAGTTGGGAAACCCGTAGTGGTTTTTGGATGTTTACCGGATGTTATAGTTACAATAACCCCTTTTCGTTTATTTTTATATGTTTTGATACAATATTTGCGTATCTAATCTTATCATAAAAGAAAAAATTGGATAATCCATACAAAGAATTTTGTCAGGGCCCTATTTAGTTTTTCTTTCTGTGAAATCTAATCCGGTCAAGGAATGTTGTTTTATAAAAGGGTTTCAGGGGTTATGTTGACCTGGTAAAGTGGTTTTCATTTATCGCGGAAACAGAAAATATAAGGAGTACCAAGTACTTATTGAGAAAGTCAAATCATTAATTTCAATTATACCACTAAAGGGCACTTCTGAACGGCTTAAAAAAAATGAAATCTCTTCGATAAGGTAATTTACTAATAGAATATTAGGAAAGAAGCACCATTACCCCTTTAAAATAAATGTGTAACAATATTTTCTATACCGGATAAGGCGTGAATACGATGTACCTTACATAAAAACTACTAGTTTTATAATTTGTACAAATAATTACAAATTAATGACGGCTAAACACATTCCATAATTATTAAGCTCGTATTCTCCTACAGTCATTGCTTGGCAATCTCCATTACATTATGTAGCATTACTTAATATTCACCAGAAGAACTATTGAGCGTCATAAGCAACAACAAAGTAATCCTGACCATAAGCATCATACGTCATACTACCGTCATCCCAATCAAATTCAAAATTCGAATTGACTCGACCATAGCAAGGTCGAAAGGTAATTTCAGCTCGCATTTGATAGCTCTATGAATACTTGAGATAGGTGAGATACTGGCCATCGCCCAAGATCATAACTATAACAAGATTGTTTTTGTTTCAGGTAATGGACGCTTCAAACTATTCAGCTACTCTAAGTTTTGTAAGTAGAAGTAAGTGCGTATCGTTGTATTTTTGTCTCAAATCTGGGCCTTTCATTTGACGTAGACATGATTTCAAACAAAAATAGACAATCTTTAAATATACTTTGAGTTGAGAATAATCATTTGATTGTGTAACAAAAAAACCTACAAACGATAAATTAATCTCAGCGTATATCAGACAACTACGGGGTCATTTGATAAGGCCTTAAGTGATTACTGCTATAAACTGGCTGAAGACTTGTTCAAGTTATAAATAATAAAGTATTTATAAGATACAACTAAGAATAAGATTCGCAATAAAAAAGACTACTGGAAGTAGGACCGCTGGAAAATCCATTATACCATTGACGCAAGCAAAACCGGCTTAAAGGACCAAAAACAAACAGCTCGAAGCAATTTAACTACCATTACACTAAGTAGCCACTAACTTAAGTCTCCAGTACTAGACTAAATATAGAAAAAGGTTTGCTTTGCAAAATTTATCAAAAATCTGCCTATTGATTGGTTTACAATCAGTATATTGATTAAAGATCAATTCAATACAAATGTTTAGACAAGGGCCGGCTTCAAGCGTCTGCTTTTAAGTGGACTCTGAACTGATTAATGAGTTTTACTATTAATTGTTCGTTATTGCCTTTGTTGGTCTAATTAGATTTGTGGCTTACTAATGGATTTGTTTCAAATGTTGGATGTCAATAATCTAATGTTGAGCAGTTATAACCGAATTAAAGATATTTCCATGATGCGTTTCATGTATGGGTGAATATCGGTTATCACGGGGATTTTGTTTATGCGCGATACTTTTAAATCTTTTTCTAAATAAAAGTTAGCTAATAAAAGTAAGTAAGTAACCCGTGGGCTCAAGCCTCCCCCCTAAAAGCATCTGTGTTCTTCCGTGACAAATCTGACAATGAACTGTATATTGATAAACTGACTGCAAAGATGTCATTAGGAAAAGATACCAGTGCATGAACACTGGTAACTTTCAAAAAACTGTGTTCCAATATTGTACCCTGAAAATTGTTCATCAGATTTAAAATTTTGATGCAATTCTGTCTCAAGACACAGGAAGATCTGCTTATGCAAAACACATTGTATAATACGATAAATAACATGAAGCCATGTCTAACTTTTAATCCAGCATAAATAAGTATGCTTTCTAACTAATTAACCCAGAAATTCATCAACAACTAAGACATCTTTTACCATTTAATACAAGTTCCTACTCCACCGTACTAACAAGAGATGAAGAGAACAATACAATTTATAAACTTCATTCATATTCATACGGAGATGATGTGAATACAAGACATAAGGTTATCGTGGACGTGAATAGATATGGATAGGATGTAAGTATTCGTATGTAGTATGTCCTACTTGCAGGCCAGTGTCCACAGATGGAAAATTTTACAGTTCAATCAAGTGTTTGAGGATAAATATTCGAGATTCAGATTTTGAAATTGGATTTGGTAATGATGATGTGCTAACAAAACTCATACATACTTTAAATATTCCAAAGGAACCATTTGAGTAGGTGAACTATAGCATATTTGAGCAACAAATGAACTGAACAAAGCAAATCCTCACAGGAGGTTTTAAGATTGCAAAGAAAATTATTAATCTCGAAATAGAATAATCTTTTGCGAGAGTAGAAAATAGAAAGAATGTAATCGTCTAAAGAAAATAACTAGTAAAAGGACAGGATTTAGTTGCGCTAATAGAAAGAGCAACCTATCTTTGGAACAAAATCATCATGGCGATTTTGCAAAATTTTGTCTGTCCGCCATATTCTGTACAGCCATATTCTATTCGAAGAACCTATCACAAATCTAACGATTCTCTCCTAAAAGTAAGTATACTGGTGGTGTATCATCTTCCTTGAAACATAGCAGAGATATGATAAAACCGCATAGTAATAAAATCTGAACTTTTCACATAATTTCCTTAAGGTTATCAACCTTGTATGCAGTTTCCTTATTCTAGAACATTTTACTCTACACGTTCATCTAACGTGGTTCTAACCGCAGCTTGCCCCACGAGTATGTATTCTGTTACATAACGCCGCGTCGTTAGCACGCACACTGCAATTGTAATAGATAGTTGTAGTCAACGTATTACAGTAGTAAACAAGATGTCATTACCGTCATGCTGAGAGTTAGCTTTGTAAACCATTTGGCATTTATGCTGTTTATGCCCAAGATCGCTTAAGTAGTCTGACACATGAGAGATTTGCCTATTCAATGTCTTGAATTGAAGTCATCATCGGCTCTTTGATTTCGAACGTAGCGAAGTTCTCATCTTCATCTTTATTTTCTTCCTTTATATACCAATAAAAACTTAATCATAATTATCTGCCCGGTAGTAGAGTAGTCTGACTTTGTGTAGTAAACAAGTAGACGATGTTGTGTTAACTTTTTGTACGCAACTGCATACAATGATCGTTAGTTGATACTAACCGTTTCCTGAGCGGCGCAGTCCTATTCAAACGTTGTTTAAGCTTTAATTGTCAGCAACGTGTTTTGTAATTCTTTTTGTCTTTTGCATACTACCAGAAGATTGTAAGAATACTAGTAAGAAATTATTTGTATTGAGGTTGTCAGGATTTTGTACTATGTCACGCGAAAACCATCTTGCCATGAAAATTTAATAAAAACCTTTGTTTTCACTACGAGGATCAAATCCTAGGGTGATAATAAAAATAAGACACGCCTCGCGCGTTCATTTTGGATGTGTGACTAATGTTTAACAATTGGAAAGAATTTAGTTGCGTAGTTCCCCGATACGTCAGCAGGCATTTGACTTAATCACTTACTGGATTATAACCGAGAAGCGCTGACATCGCGTGCATACTGAGAACAACAAACAAGAAGTAAGAATAAATTAAGAAGCGCTTTATCTTGTACACATTCAACGCGTGTATACAGCTCTTTGATTTAACCGATTAATGCGTTAATCTTAACTGCCTTGACTTAAGCACGCTTGATTGTAGATTTGCAAGTTTTTGTACCTGCGCTTTATTCAATTCTTCTGAAATGATTTGTTTGGAATTCATGTTGACAATGTATTATTGTTTATTGTTTGTGTATTTATTGTTTACAAAACAGAACTGTAATCTATCTGTTTGGTAAGATTCAGCTGTTCCCCAAGCCGATATTACTTTACATTATCGTAATTTAGATGAATGGCAAGGAGAGCCGTGCCCACCGCTCGATTCTAGGAAAAACGTCGTATAATGCTTGATAATGGCATCCCCTACGTCACGCAGCTGCGGTTTTCGCGCAATTATCTTCAATTAAATTTATATAATGGTGTTTACCTCATTCATACGTTGTGTTCAGTTTACGTTTCGCCACCGATGCGACAACTTCGATGCGGCATTTGTCTCTTATGTAGTGCTGTGCATGGATTTGTTCCAGAACATTTGTTCTTACTGTGAATTCTTTCAATCGTAAACTTGGACTGATACGCAGTGTATTGTGTACTTCTGCTTTCGCTTCAACGGAATCGTTGTGAGTACTATTATCATTTATGGATTCAACAATGTCCTCAATTTCTTGTGGCTCTGGTTGAGTTACGACTCTGGTACCCGTATTATCTTTGTGATTTAGTGCATTTTCGAAATATTTTCCTTGTAAACTAATTAGATTGTTGTTAACATTCTGGGTAACGATAAAAAAAATGTATTTTCCAAAGATACTTTCGAAATTGTCAAGCGGAAATTATGAAAATGTTGTTTGTTTAATATAATGCTGATATTTCTTGGCCCTTCTCAGTCTTCATTTCCTAAATTATTTCAAATAAGCATTAAATATAAATATTTTCTTTAGATAACAGATATCAATACCTACTGTTTGAGATGAATTTTCTAGATTCGTTGCTAAGATCCGCTATCATAAAATAATAGGTATTAATGATCATTATAACGTGATACATAATGCTGTTTGTTTTTATAGAAGCCACTGCATCTAAGTGGAGTTGACAAGTTCATTACATGTTATCTGAATGTAAACATTCTAGATATTAATAGCTTTAAACATACAAGAGTTCTTGCAGTGTCTGGTACATT
Source organism: Hoplodrina blanda (assembly GCA_949316365.1). NCBI lineage: Eukaryota > Metazoa > Arthropoda > Insecta > Lepidoptera > Noctuidae > Hoplodrina > Hoplodrina blanda. The sequence goes on from OX438581.1 coordinate 16,625,302, forward strand.
ATTTTCAGTGTCTGTTTGTTATATTCATTGCACTAATCAAATTCTTGTACCTCTTGGTTTTTGTAAGCTTTCGTTAGGTTTGTTTCTTTTTTTTTTTATTAAATTGTAGCGTGAATTAGTAACAAACATCCATCCATTGAAACCTTCGCATTTGTAATAATAATAGTAATAAGATATATGAACGACCGAAACTATCTCTATGTTTTTGATAGCAAATTCGATAGCAAGAGTCTCCAAACATTTTTGGTCCTTCGGAACCGAAACAGAACCATCAATGGTCACAGGGACAGGATTTACTTCACAACTTCGATTTCGAGATTGTAGCTAGAATTTGCGTATTACAAAAAAAATTACAAAACGAATAGTCGAAATTCGTCTTTTCAAATTAACTTAGCTGCGCACGCAGCTACCATGTTTACAAACAGGTCCGCACCTTTTTATTTTTAAGTTGGTTTTATTATTAGGTGCATCCAGCCAAAAAGTCTAGGTAAGACAGACAGCCCGCTCGTAAACACTAAACCAGCGTAGCCTTGATAACAATGACGTCATACGAAGGATAACATATTATTACTAATTTCGCAAGAATCAGTATCACGTCAGTAGCTGTATTAACTGACAGTACCTATATATGCAATGCAAAACTGCCTTAATTAACATACGTTTTTATGTAACTTTACGAGTAAATCGCGTAGCAAGGTAACCATGAATCATGGATCTGTGGTCAGTAGAACTATTTTCGTATGGCTCCACGATAAGCGGGGTTTATACGCTAAATTAACGTTTTCAAAGTACCTACCTTATTGAATTTCCTGAAATTGAGGTCTGTCTGCTTAAGTACGATTTAATTAAAGTTTTGCGTGATGTGTTTCATAAATGCAAGTCGCAAAAAGGTTTGACAAATTAGGATTAAGCTTTTTGGGTATTCCAAGTTCTGAATCATCGTCATTTTTGCCTTTCAATGCAACTTTAGTAGCTATCAGCAAACCTTTAAATTGATTGACTTTTTGGACGACAAAATCTTTGATAAAGTAAATAATAACATAACGCTGTTTCAAATCCATACAGAGTTAGCTCTGTCTCTCTGTCTGTAACGCTTTCACGATTGTAAACTGTAACCACTGAATCGATTTTAAGTAAATTTGGTACAGGGTAAGTTTGAACCCCAAGAAAGGACATTTATGCTACTTCGTATTCCGCGTTTGTCTCGTCTGCGTCCGCAATAACCGACATTTACGCGGATGAAGTCGCGGGCAAAAGCTAGTGGTTTTCAAGAAAAATGGGTGGAGTTTAAGACGACGCTCTAAAAAAGTTCTTTTTTTTTCTAAAACCCATTTACCCTTAATGTACTCCATATGATACTGTAGATTAATATTTAATATATCTGTAACTTCATTATCTTTTCAACAAAAATATTCATGAAGCATAATGACTATATTACTGTAAGTACTTACTCCTAAATACCCCAAAACTTGACTTCTCATGCCACCTTCGTGACCAAACCAATTTAGGTCCAAATGACGACTATTAAACGGACACCTATTTATTTTCGTTGTCGCCTTGCTATTAAAACAGTGTCCCAGCCCATCGACCTTCGACGCTATTCTCAGTCACGATAATTCTACCTCTTTGGTTCATCTACCTGTTTCGTGACATATCTCATTTAGAAACATCTAATGGATGTAATTCGGAATTGGAGAATGACATTGTTCTTACCTCCATCTTTGTTCTAAGTAACTGTCTTTCTTATGACCTGTATGTCTGAATTATAGGATTCTATATTCATCATCATCATCTCAGCAAAATGTCGTCCACTGCTGCTACATAGGCCGCACCTAAAGGTAGCCACAATGTAGATTGAAAGTAAAATCCAACTCTTTCGTATATTAGCCAAATATTTATTATTTCTGAGTCGGCTCAAAGGACCAATCATAACTTTCATGAAGTAAACGATTCATTGGTTCACTCAAGGCATTCATTTCATATCATTAATTGAAGGATTTCTTACATAAGAGATACCCTACGTTTTTGCATAAAGCACACATTTTACGCTCAGGCAATAGATCAGTAATGCATAGAGTGCATTATTATGCACTCGAGTCGCCGTCACTGGCGCTCCACTAGCAGGAAATCAAGCATGTTAACACTGTTATGTCATTTTATAGCTAACCGCTATTGTGGTTCAGCCATATCATAGCTAATTGACTGACAATACGAACTTTAAACTTGTCAATAAGGATATATTATTAATAATTTGTTATAAACAAGAATTTATTCTGTGAGCATTATTGACAGACTGAAAGTAAACTCAGTAAACTTGTCAAATGACCCTAACGAAAACGACGTCTTTTACAATTTGGGAATTTATTCAACTTTCCACTTTCGCAGCTTGCTTAGTGTCAATTTTCATTTCTTTTTAGAAGTATTTCTTTGTTTACTCTAGCTTAATTTGAAGTAAATACAAATAATAATAAACTAGTCCTGGCACCTGTCACATCACCCGAAAGTTCCTAACTTCTACTCTCTGATCCACATTTCCAATTTAATTTTCCCCTTACACATCTGACTCCAGCCTGTGTGTAAGGTCGTCAACTCTTTTATAAGAGAAGAAAAATGAAGAACTCAATATAACAATAACAATACCAGCCTATTAATTGTCCACTGCAGGGCAAAAGCCTCTTCCCATCCAGAGAAGGCGAGAGTATTAATCACCACGCTTGCTCAAGGCGGATTGGCGATTTCAGACTTACACGGACTTTTTCCTCACGATATTTTCCTTCAAGTAGTAAGTAAATACAAGGCTGAAGATATTGTAAAATGGTTATGTAATCACTATTTACCTGCCATTGAGAAAACCCATTTCCCTGAGTTGACTCATAAGACTTAGTTACAAGAAGTACATAAAGTTAGATAATATGTATATTGTATAGTGGTGTCTTATACGTACATTCTTTATTTATCTTAATACCTATTAGCATGACACTCATTACCCCATAAATTATAATTTATATCTTTTAAATTGTTAGAAATAATCATAAAACTAGTCTTCGTGTCATCGCCGTTATATCTGACGTATTCGATATGTATGGACAATAAAATATTGTTAAGAGTTTAACGGCTGAAATAATAGCAATATGGCTATTATCTACATTAGATCAAATGTTAGAAACACTTGTGTTAGGAAGCCATTCTTATTTTATTCTCTGTGGACACACCTGTTTAAATTTTTAAACGCTTTCTTTTTCACGGAGACAGAAGCCTGTAAGCAGTTAGTTCAAAAGTGAATTCAGTCCACATATGAATAAATATGACTGTGACGTTAATAATGCCAGATCAATCAGACACTTAAGTGACTAGATTTTGCCAAGTCTTCTGCCTGTTCTTGTTCACGAAAAACGAAATGTGTTTCTCTTCCATTCTCCGTTTTTCCTTTATCTTTCTGTTCACTCCCTTTTCATTCCTGTCATCATTCGCATACACATCCAAGTTCTCTTCGGTCTTCCTCTCCCTCTATCCGTTAGCATTACTAATCATGGTTTTTTGCCAAATAAGTTACTTAGTGCTCGAAAACTAGTCACATCTACATAGATATCCTAGTCTATGAAATAATTGTTCTTTCACCCAAGTCAAATATTATTACAAAATCCGACAGGCACCTTGCCCCAAATATGAAATAAATAGATCACGCGTGACGCAAAGGAGTGTACCCATATATCTTGCATTCACTGTATCATATAGAATTACAGTGGAATCTTTGTCCGTTGCATTGCAAAAGTAAATATAGTACGAGGAAAACTCCTAGACATGCAACATGCGTGAAATGTCTCGGGCTCCAGAGAATAAAATCTGACAAGTGTGGGACGCAGCTTCTTAGACCGTTAGCATCCCCCAGATACAATAGAATCTTTTAGAATGTGCAACTAAATTCAATTCTTTTTTTTACAAGTTAAATAAAAGCTTTTAATAATAAAATACATGTGCTTGTACGAAACAGAGGTAGTTAAAAAGTGTATACAGTTGCACACTATTACCTATTACGCCGAAAACACTCTTGGTCAAAAGTATAATTCACGAAAGCACCCTTTAACGATAAACTGGTTCAGCCAAAACAACTTATATTTTGGTGAGCTGGTCATTTTTACGCAAGATTCATTATTATAGATAAACCTGGTTGTAATATATGGACTTTAACTTGCTCTGACGCAGTAAATCTATAAACAAGTATTGGTGGGGTATAACAGAACCCGACCTCTATGATTCGTTGACCCATCGCTTTCAAAGTCCATGCTTGACGGCTATTCACAGCATGTGCAAGAGTAACATTAATTTATTAAGTCAAACGGGTAACATGTAACATCAATTTATATTTGACCCAGACAGTGTTTTAAATGCCAATCCCACGCGCCCAATTGACAATGCATACGAAAGTATTAGAGAAATGCATTTTAGTTACAACTCCTTTTGTGTTGGTTATAATTGACATGTCAGCCGGTCTGTTATGTAAAGATCGCCCTTGAAGTGAGGTTGAGGTGAGCTATTATTCCACCCATTTTTATCCTGTCTCTACTGCTATAATAAACGTGAAAATTTGTAAGGATGGTTGTTTGTTCCGGTTTCACGCTTAGAATTAAGTATAACAATTATAACATTGTTGTCCCGTTTTTGTGTTCTTGTGGGATCATTTAGGACTGTGGCTAAATTCGGAAATCCACGCAGCCAAAGTCTCGGGCAGAATCTAGTTTTCAATAAACTTAAAACTTTCAAGTGAAATTCTCAACAGTACTTAGCATCTCCCAAGTTTCGACTACATTTTCATTTCCTTTATTGTCAGTCAGTCCATCAAGTTAAAAGCCGTTGGTAATTCATGCTCTCTAGCTGCATCAAGGATTCATCTACTCTAATAAGCATAGCTCTTCGGTACATTTGAACGAACCCTCTGCTATCGCTGGGTTCTCCCTGCTGACTCAGATAAGATTCTCCGGTTCTTTCCGACTTTTGATTACTTTTGTGCATAAATAAATGTGTCATCTTTAATTGGATTTAATTGATTATTTATTTGCTTTAATCGTATCTACGTCCGTGTCTTTTTATGTCCTGGGGTCCTACCATGAACTCTTATCGCGATCCAAAAACCGAATTGTTCTTTCAATATAACGCATCAATTTATGTCATTATATTGACGTATTTTCTCTTATCGCGATCCAAAAACTATAATAAAAAATATAACGCATAAATTGATGCGTTATATTGACGTATTTGAAGAACAATTCAGTTTTTGGATTGCGATAAGAGTTCATGGTAGGGCTGCTGTTACAAATTGGTTATTTAATATTTTTTATCACTAGTTACGTTTAAGTAATGTGATGAATTATTTATTTATTTATGAAATTAATAGCCCTGGGTTTTAAGCAAGTTGGTTTCGTTGCTCTTCGCGTAATCGTTTTTAATGGTAACTTAACATGATGATAATTATGTATTTTATATAAAAAGTCCAAGCTTCATCCCAATGTTTTCCTTTACCGATGTCAGTGAAATCCAAGATAAACTTAGAAAGTACATTATCCATTCATCAGTTTAAGTTTGAACGTAAACAGCTCAATTATTTAATTTTAACTTCAGCTCGGGCCAAATTTTTTTTTTAGTAAAATTTGAATTTATTTTAAACGTCTAATACACAATAAACGCTAATTTAAAACAATCTCAAGACAACAAAAAGCTTATACAGTCATCGAGCGAGCATTACTACATATATCGTTCACTTAATTGACCGCAGGAATTCATTACAGACACGTTATCATTGTGAATTACACCATAACGTGTTTCAATTAAGGTCTATAGTCGTAGAATGTGGCACTGGGTTTTTCTCGAGAACCGAAGGTGAGCGAGGGTTGGCTGTGCGTCACAGACAGATGCAGTGAACATTGACCAACCCTTCGATTCGTTGAAATGTAGCAAGTGTGCCAACCTTGCATTAATTAATGTTTTAGCGTTTATTGTGTAAATTCTTGTGAATGTATGAATGTCTGTCGACTATTTTATTGTGTTTTGCGGAGACTTTTCAAGAAATATTTATACTTAATATTATTGAGTGGTAAAGTTTGTTTGTTTGTATGAGTTAATGTTTGGAAGTACTGGTACGATTATAAAAATTATTTCAATAATACCAAGCTACACTACTGCCGAGTCATATGTTTTCTGGTATACTTGACTTCCACGCCCACGCAGACTGTGAGGCACGCAAAAGCTAGTTAGAAGTATATTGAGCAAAAGCAAAATTCATTATGGCATAAATTCTTTGAATAAGAAACAAATACTTGGCTCTGAGGACCACAAAATATTTATAATGAAGATAATTATGTAGCATGTCCTGATTGACCTATTAGATTGTGCACCTAATTAAACTTTAAACAATCTAACTAAACCTAGTAATAAATAAATAAAATATAAAAATTTGTAAATTAGGCTAATTGAGAACTTGACGCATTGGTATCTAAAGTTCAAAGTGTAAAAAGACTATTAATACTCATAAAAATGCCAAAAAGAAAAAAGAAATAGAAATTAACTCGTTTCTGGATTCTGCTATGACGTCTTGTTTACAAAACTTGCATGTGACTAACCACCAAATAAAAATAAATACTAACTCGATCTACATTTTAAAATATACACAAGTTATGTTATTGTCAATAGATAAAAAAATCCTCCTTGCTTAATATATTAAAACCAGTCTGTCCTAAATCAGAATGCATGTAAACAAGTTTCAAACTGTTTTATATAAATATTAAGCATCAGCAATATTAGCATGTTCCGGTGGGTTTGAACGCGTAAGTCAGATATACACATATCCTATGACAATAGTGTAGCTTTCTATAGGTGAAAGATTTCTTATAATCAGTCCAGTACTTCCAGAGATTACCTCTTACATAGAAAAAAAAAAACAAACGAACATTGTAATACCAGTACCTACCAATAGATATTAAACACCTATCCTCGACATCCAACTTCTTATTGGTCTTAAAGGTTTTCAAAAGCCATTCCTATGATCCGCGCTTTTTTTAATACGTCCCTGATTTTGAATTTAGAAACAAGTGATTCCGAATTCAAAATCACTTCATAAAACAAATGGTTAGTAAAATGTTTTAATAAAACCATTTGCAAGTCATTAACTTTTTATCTAAAGTATGATGTTAAAGTACCTTCTTATGTATAATGAAGCTGTTTTTAACTAAGATGTTAAAAAGTAATTTGCTAATTAGTGCGTAGAAGTTAACAGAGTGTACGGAGAGAAAGGCTGTAGTAAGTTATAACATGTGATAGCCCAACAACGTTTAAATATTTTATGCAATGGCAAACTTTCAACAATTTATTACATGTGCACGAGTTTCATTTATGCTGTGCCAACACGCGCTAGTAATGAACTTTGCTTTATATGGGTTAATCTTCTGCTGCTCCTAGAATCTAAATCAAGGCACTATTTAGTTAAAAGCGTTTTTTAACTTTCTGCGTTGGGTCAAATCTTACAAGCAATAATTATACCACTTCCTCTGAATTTACGATTTTGAAATTTTGCATCCTTGTTCAGTACTGATGACAATACACTAAAATGATAAAAATAACCTGATGTTTCCAGGATTGCCTCCTCACGAAGGAATTTTTAAACTGTTAGTAGCACGCACTGATGGGTACACCTCTGCATAACCCTTCAGGGATTACAGGCGTGATGTTATGTCATGTAGTGGCACGGAGACGCAACTCTACACATACGTTAAATTTTGATTATTTCATTTCAAATTCAAATGAGGAACTGGACACTTTCTTGCCGCCAACCGTTCTTTTACTTTCTTATGGAGATATGAAACCCATGTTATAACCATGATCTAACAGAATAACCACGCCATTAAACTAAACCATAAAAACTTTTACGTTGTTTGTAACAAGAAACTCACGTTAGGTGAAAAAAGATGAGCAAAAACAACATAAACGTGGTCTAAAAACGTGTTTATTTTTATTTTTAAATGCAAATTCATGCCGCCTCGCTATTTTCGTACTACCACGTTGTTTCTAATCTTGGCTCGTCAACAAACTAAAACGTTATGATTAAAAAATGTACTCCTCAAAAAATCTTATAAACTTTATGGAAAGCATATATGAGTGGTTTTCGAATGATTTTCTATTTTTGGGACGCATAAAATTGCGCTGTAATCGCGCGAGATTGGAGAGTCGAATACTTTTAGAATGCAAAAAAATAATTGTTATTGTAGCAAAACACGGTAGTGGAACGGGGTTAATATGAGTTGAACTTTAAAGCCCCGCTTTTAAGATTCATTTTAGACAACTGAGAATGTGTAAAGTTTCGGAACACGAACGAAACAAATAAACTGAAAATCGTAGTTTAGTGTAATGGTCATATCTTTTGTGAACAATCCAGACATTTGCAGAAAAATATTAAGCTCAACAAAGTTCCTACGTTTAATTTCATTTATATTTCTTTAATTTCATGAAAATAATGAAGTTTCCTGAAATACAACCTTCCTGCTGTTTTATCATTATAAAACCATTTATTATTTCAACGCTTTAAAACAAACGAACAATTTTTTCAGGGACTACTTTCCCAAGGACAAATTATTAAATAAAAAGTAATTTCAAATGGAACTCCTAACTGTCTCGTTGATCTCGTGGTCACAACTGATGAGCGTGGGTTCCTGGGTTCGATTTCAAGGTCGGGCAAAGTGTTATTAGTCTTTTTCATTATGAAATTTCTTAGTAACCTGGAATTTGGAAGTTGGTGGTGTGAACCATGCCTCGGAAAGCACTTTGGTACCAACTGTCATTGCTAGATCTTTGACAGTCGTTACGGGTAGTCAGAAGCCTGAAAGTTTTACCAAATGGTATCGTGTTACCCAGTAACTGGGTTGTGGAGTTTAGATAGGCAGTTGCTACATGTAAAACACTAATATTCAGCTAGTTAGACTGAAAGCTGGCCCCAACATAGGTGGAAAAAAAAGCTAAGTAGACGATATACTATCAAAAGTACATAATAACAGTTATCTATTAGTTATTGGGTTATTAATGTGATCATTGTTAGTTTGCATTTCATTGATAAGATTACAATTGTGTTGACAGTCGTCTGTTGAGTATTAGTCAATCCTTATCTAGTTCTAGTACTTTTATTAAAAATTCAGTTTGACACCGTTATTACAACAGGCTAATAAAACCTACTTAAACACGTTTTTTTAATTACATCTTTTTCTAAATAAAAAAAAAACGGTCAAGTGCGAGTCGGACTTGCATACGAAGGGTTATGTTCATCATCCACCATACAATATTACAAAAAAGTTTATACTCGCAAAAAATAAAAGAAATGTGACCTACAAATTGAAGGTTTTCTTTTTATTCCCTCAACTTGTGCTATAAGACATTGCTTCTTGCCTTTCATGATTTTCACATCAACGGAAAATACCCTATTGGTTTTGATTCCATTGCGTGTCAAAATATGCAGAACAAACGGCCATATCTTTTGATTGCGTTGACTTAGTTTGACAGATCTGAGTATATTTTAATTTTAACTTAATACCTCCACACGTTCCTTAGAAAAGGGTCTTGACAGATAGGCGGACAACAAAGTGATCCAATAACGGCCTGGCCACAGCTAACGGCGGCGCGAATTGCGGGGCGTCTGGAGTCGCGGCGGGCGGCGCGATTTGCGATGGTATGCCACAGCTAGAGTTGTTGCGACCGCGGCGGCGTCAGCGGTGGACGTATTTAGAGAACGGCTAAACTATTAAAATTAATCAAAAGTTTAAATTAAATGGCCCCCATCAAAAGTTTGAACTAAATTGCCGTATCTACATTACTTGTAAAAAATAGGTAATAAATACTTACCACTATTAACAGGAAATTGTTGTTTTATTTGGGCCCACAACTTTTTTATAACATGCCTATATTTATGATGTGGATGTTTTGACATCCATACTGCTGGTCTACTCAATATTTCGCTTATAAATTGTTCCGTATCCATTACTTTTATAAAAAAACGCGCGATAAAAACAAAATTATTTGTTTCGGTCGCGCGATCCCGAATGCGTCCACCGATGCCGCCGCGCGCGCCGCTCTGAGCTGTGGCCGCCTCGATACTCGCTAGTACATTTGTTTCATTCGCAAGACGCACCGCCCGTCGCCGCCGAGAACGCCCGACGCTCATCGATTCGCAGTTCGCGACGCTCAACGCGCCGCAGGTCGCGCCGCGGTAGCTGTGGCATACTTCATAGTTTGTCTACCATTTGTTTGAGTCGCTCACCGCAAGACGCGACTCCAGACGCCCCGCAATTCGCGCCGCCGTTAGCTGTGGCCAGGCCGTAAGGCTTTCTTCTTCCTTTTAACGTATAGGACCCTGCCAGGGTCGCGGGACGTCTTAACAGGATACCGTGACCCCGGAACGCAAAGGGCAACAGAAGGAACAGGGTTGGTTTTTAGTCAGTAAAAGTCTGACAGTCCCTTCTGCTCCACCCAGGGCGGAAGGACTAATTTGTTTTTTAGGGTTCCGTACCTCAAAAGGTAAAAACGGAACCCTTATAGGATCACTTTGTTGTCCGTCTGTCTGTCTGTCTGTCTGTCTGTCAAGACCTTTTTTCTCAGGAACGCGTGGAGGTATCAAGCTGAAATTCATATCAAATACTCAAGTCTATGGTCTCTTGGAGCTGTGAAAAAATCAAACTTCTAAGTCAACGCGATCAAAAGATACTCCCGTTTATGCCGCAAATTTTCGACACTCGCAAGGGAATCAAAACCTACAGGGTACTTCCCGTGAACTCAGAATCTTGAAATTTGGTATGAAGCAACGTCTTATAGCAGAGATATAGGAAAAATTGCGAAAAGTATAAATTTTTAGTTACATCATATAATAAAAATATTTTTAATAATTTTAAACTTACTACCCCTTTCCTCATGAACGCGTAGTGGTATTATATTGAAATTCATATCAAATACTCAAATCTATAATACCTTTAAGCTGTAACAAAATTAAACTTCTATGTCAACGCAATCAAAAGAAACAGGAATTAAAACCGCATATTTTGAAACTCGCCACTACTCGCAAGGGAATCAAAACCTACAGGGTACTTCCCGTGAACTCAGAATCTTGAAATTTGGTACGAAGCAACGTCTTATAACACAGATAAAGGAAAAATTGCGAAAAGCATAAATTTTTAGTTACATCATATAATAAAAATATTTTTAATAATTTTAAACTTATTACCCCTTTACTCATGAACGCGTAGTGGTATTATATTGAAATTCTTAACAAATACTCAAGTCTATAATATCTTTAAGCTGTAACAAAATCAAACTTCTACGTCAACGCAATCAAAAGATACAGCAATTAAAGCCGCATATTTTGAAACTCGCAACTACTCGCAAGGGAATCAAAACCTAAAGGATACTTCCAGACGACCTGGAATCTTGAAATTTGGCATGAAGCAACGTTATAAAGTACACATATAGGAAAAATTCCGAAAATCTTAAATTTTTAGTTACATCACATAGTATATTTTTTTTAATAATCATAAACTTACTAGCTGACCCAGCAAACGTTGTTCAGCGATTAAAAAAAAAAAACAGATGTTGGCCGATTCTCAGACCTACCCGATATGCACACAAAATTTCATGCAAATCGGTTCAGCCGTTTCGGAGGAGTTTGGAAACAAACACCGCAACACGAGAATTTTATATATGGGCGGATTTTTTTAAAAGTGTACCTTAAGTTTTCATGATGTCCCATAAGTTTAGATTTTTTTTTTACTCACGTTATTACAAAACACTAATATTTTTTAACGTCACATGATAGAGCATATGTTTGGTAGCATAGCCGTGATTTTTTTTTCATTGTTTTTTAGTTAATTGATCATTTTTCAGTGCAATATAATTACTAATCAGCAGGTTTTTGCCATGTCCCCTCATCTCGTAGTAACATAAAAAGTAGCATAACAGTTTAGTTATCAGTATTTAGATTGCTGTAATAACAGTAATATACGGCCTTAATAATATATTTATGAAAAACCTAAACAAAAATTAATTACAATAACAAATAGATTTTTAATTAGTTTTTAAATCAAAGTCTGAGATTTCGACTGAGTGGAACTTTCCCCTGAGTAACGCGAGTTTAAGTGGTTTTATGAAAATATTTCTAAATCAGTAATATTTTCTTTCGTTGGCAACACTACAAAGCCATCCGATTGGCTGCCTGCATCTTGACAACAAATTACGAGTATCGTTCACAACAGCAACATTGAGGACGCGTGCGGCGTGTGCACAAATTATATCCAGTGACTAACCACCAGTAACCACAATTTTTAAGGTAATTATACAATCTTTTATATGTTTCATACTTAATTTACGAACAGTCAGTTATTAGTTTCTTAAATTGTTACATTATTTCGTTGATATAACTACAAATCATGGAAATATTAATGCAAACATAATTTTTGTCGGACTTTCGTTACATTCCACTGACTAATTCTGCCAAAAATGTTACTCAGTGGAGAAATTTGTTACACATTGGAACGCTAAAGCTGTATTCACGACGAACAGCGTTCCGTCATATCTCTTTTATATTTGATTACGTAATTTAAATAGCTTCTTAATCATTTTAAAACTAGCAACTGAACTGAACGTGGATATTTATTTGTTTTTGTTGTGCGTGTATGTATTTGTTTTTTTTCCTTGAATCATTGTCAAACAGTGACCATAGTAAGATTTTTAGTTAATTTGTTTCATAATAACACAAGGATAGGAGAGTTAACTTTAGGTTAAGTTGGCGCAATTGGGGCTAGGTAAATTAATATTAAGTATTTTCTTAAACATTTTAATATAAGTACATGTATAGTGTATGCAGTAGCATAGTATGTATGTGTGTGTGCATTTCAACTTAATAACTGATCCAGCTTTATGGAGTGTGAGCTGTTTTAAGGAGTATTAGAGACAAAGTAACTATTACAATTTTAATTTTTAGGTGACAATAATGCCACTCACATCAGCTGAGAGAGTTAGACGACACAGAGAAAAATTAAAGCAAGACCCAGAAAAATTTGAAGAGTACCTACAAGAAAAAACATGCAGCTCTTGTAAAATCCTTAACTATCGTCACCGATGTTCAAAAGCAGCTTTATTTAAATCCTGATTACCAATGTTCCTAAATTGATACAATATGTCGTTTTTTAAGACTTTTGTTATCTGTGTAAGAGCTTGTCATTTTTGTATTGTTATGATTAAGAAGTTTTAGTTTTCTAATTTAGTATATTTTCACAAAGCAAAACAATTTCAATGAGTTGATAAAGCAATCAAAATTGGCAAAAAATCCTTCATTGTAACCAGAGCCCTTACTTTTCCACTGACCAATTTCAACATTCCAATGAGTAACTGTCCCTATACAAATAATTCAACATTTTGGGTTTATTTTTACTTGGTGTACAGTTTTTAATATTTTAAATATTGTTATGAAGAGAACATATTCTTTTTACTTTAAAATTTTATCACAAAATAGTAATCAATGACAATTTGAAAAGTTATAAAGAAAAACACGCAAGCGATTAGTCAACAAGTTAGTCAGAGGATATAAACATACAATAATATTATTATTTCATTTGTTCGTTCGAACTAAATGATTATTATTCTTATATAAAAACCTACCTGATATTAATAAAAGGATGATTTTCATTATAAACCCGTTTTATTTAACTCATTATTAAGATAATAAATTGTTATTCAGTGGAACCAAAAATCCCCCAACTGAATTTCAATAACTTATTATGACTAATTTGTAGCAGCTATTCATATATTCTATACATTTTATTATAGTTCACTTATTATACAATAAGAATTCAACTACACATATTGAAACAAAAACAAAAAAAATGAGGACCTGCATTTTAACTTAGGTACAGTTTTAAAAAAATCCGCCCATATTAGACTTGCTGACCCAGCAAACGTTGTTATGCGATTAACAAAAAAAAATAAAAAAATAGATTTTGGCCGATTCTCAGACCTACCCGATATGCACACAAAATTTCATGCAAATTGGTTCAGCTATTTCGGAGGAGTTTGGAAACAAACACCGCGACACGAGAAATCACTTCTCTTCTTAAAGAGATGAAGATTTTTCCGAACATACATAATGTTTTCATATATGTATTGACAAGGTACCGTCAGCTTTCCACATTGTTATGTTATGGATTTCATTTAGCAATAAAAATACCATAACTTTTACTTATATACCTACAGGTTTGTACGGAACCCTCGGTGCGCGAGTCTGACTCGCACTTGGCCGGTTTTTTTTTTTTTAATTTTAAAGGTAGGTAAATAGGCCCCTAAAATAAGAACAATTGTATTAAAATGGTAATTTTAAATCGGAGGCAACATATTAGAGGCGTCTTTGGCCCAATCATGATCATGACGTCAATCATATTCAATTTAATACGATACTCGGGAAAATTAAAAATAATCTTCGTTCAAGTTATAAATAAACGAATGTAAGTTTTTTATTTCGGCCTTTCGAGGCCTCTTAAAACGCTTATGAATGCAGGTTAAGCAAGCTTGTGGGTTAAATATAGTAATAATTATTTTATTTAAAAGAGCGGGGAATTCGCGTGACGTGGTGAGAGGCGATCGCGGTTTGTCCAACGTCATTAGGTTCAACGCACTCTCTCGATATGTCGTCGCAATCGATTAAATAAACAAGCGCGTCTGCAACGAATCCAATCGAATATTGCATGGCCAACACTATTAGTGGTTACTAGTTATTTTTCTATCAAGACTTTAGAGCTTTTTGTTGGCATTTTTTTTACGACGTTTTTATTTTTTCTGAATGCGTCTTCTTGAATGCGAAACACACGATCTTTATCCGATAATTCCTTTGTAACAATAGCGGACGCGTCAGACGTTGTCCTGCCTAAACGTTGGCTTGCAGTGCCACCTATCGGGTCCAATTGTGAATCTAAAGCAAGCAGGGACCCACTCAAACACACAAAAAATAACATCAAAATTGGTCCAACCATCTAGGAGGAGTTCAGTGACATACCTACATACATTTAGTAAACGCCAATTTTCGGCTGATTGACGATAACACATATAAAAGCATGAATAGTCCATACATCATCATAAACAAAGCCTTCCAAGTAATTAAACAACAACAAAAGGCAACAAAAACAGTAGCAATAGTAATTCAAAGAATAGCTTACGGTCACTAGGCTAATGAAGCTATTGAACGTCGAAGCACGTTCCATTGTAAGCAATTTGCAGTATTCTGTACTGTGGACTGCAAATGTTGATAGCAGGAGGGGGAGAGGGAGACTAAAGAAGGAAGGGATGAATATTGTGAGAGATAATTATTATGAAGAAAAGGCAAAAGATGATATAGGACAGGGATGGCGACACTTTATAGGTAATAGTGCCATTTTTACGAAAAAAAAAAATGTTACTATGACGTGCCGAATCGAGGTATATATTACTTTATGTTTATTTAAAAGAAAAGGTTAGTGATATTTCTACTGTCGCAAACTAGATTCAATCAAATACATTAATTATTGGAGTGCCAGAATTATTTTGCCACCATGCCTAATATAGAGGAAGAATAGAAGAGAAACCAGCGCCAGGTCCAAAGACTGTAGCAGGCTAGAAAAATAGTGATCTGATGCAATACCTCTACATAGTATAAAACAGTCTCTCTTCGCCGTCTGTAGGCTTAGATCTTTTAAACTACGCTATGGATTTTAATGCAGTTTTCATCAATAGATAGAGTGATTCAAGAGGAAGGTAGGAGGTAGGTCGTATCTACATTGCACCAGTGAGAAGCTGGGACAGGTCGCTAGATCTATATAAATCTTTCTCGATGAACAGATGACGCTCGATGATCACCAGCATCAACTGAAATGACAACTCACCTCGTCTTCAAAAGGCCGACTGTTAAAGTAAAAAACAAACAACAGTTAGACTAGACCTTGCGAATTCGTGTTCAGGTTAACACGCGCATAAGTAATCACTGAATAATAACACTGTTGACTAGTAATAACTTACGCACAATAGCTCACGTTACACGCGATATTTATTTAGCAGAGCTACTGTCGGTGGTATACGTACGTTTTATAGTTGCAGCAACTATTGTATTGTCATCATCATTAGTATTCTGAGCCTTACCCTTTTGTTCTGTAAGTACAATTTTTACTGAATTTATTGATGATGAGTTGAAACGGATTTTTTTTTTTTGAGGTGGTAAAAATCATCAAATGAGTCCTTCCGCCCTGGGTGGGGCGGAAGGGACTGTCAGACTTTTACTGACTAAAAAACCACCCTGTTCCTTCTGTTGCCCTTCATGTTCCGGGGCCACGGTATCCTGTTAAGACGTCCCGCAACCCCGGCAGGCGTTTGGCCCCGTCCCTTGTTGGGGCCCCGTCCCTTGTTGTGATGGCCCAGCGGTTACGGCGAGACTTCTCCTTTATAACAGTGTTATATCTTTAATTCATGTACTTTCTAAGTTCATCTTGGACATTACTGACATTGGTGTAAGAAAACATCGTGAGGATACCTGGACTTGTAATTTATAGAAGTCTAAAATGGCCAATCTGCTTTGAGCAATTGTGGTGATCAATAATGCTCGTGCATTCTCTGCATGAGAAGAGGCCTTTGCTTGCACTACGACAATAATAGGCTGGTATAATAATAAGGGCTACTATATCTTCTGAACACACAAAGAAAGACAACCGCAAATCTCATTACAGATCACAGTCATCATTCATCCCTCATTGATATTTTAAACATTAATCTCGTTACACCTTTTTAAAATTTTCGCTTTTGGGACGAATGAATATCATCCATCCATCATCATTTGAAAAGGTTATTAACTCCGATGGTATTTTTGGTCTTTTATCCTTTATAACAATAGGTATGCTTAATCATAATTATTGTTCTGTCTGGTATTGTATGACATTTTCAAATTTTCGTGTGAATATTCTTAGTTTCATGCTGATTGAACAAAAACTTCAAACGTCTAATTATAATAATATGTGCATTTTAAGTTTTTGTGGAGCTAACCTCCTAGTGATTCTGTGGTGCATTGACACCGCATTGCATACATACGAGTATCATTGCTTGAAAAACGGAGACATTGAAATATTCCATGGAGATCACTTCGGGTGTTCTTATAGTAATTAAAATAAGACCGAGCACTTCTAGATATGTTTTAACGGATCGTCCAATAATCACGTGACGGCCGATGGGGGGGGGGCACTTCAGAGGGGAGGTTTACTTGCAAGTGGCAAGTAAACCTTCCCCCTGAAGTGAAACAATACAGTGTTGAGTTCGGTTTGACTTCTATAAGCTGTTTTAAGCTGACACGGCTTGAACGAAAACCCGTAAACGATACCACTTCAAGTCAAGTGCAATAGAATCCAATTACGAACCTTCAACATACGGCATACGCATGTGAACCAAACAGACAGAGTACCAAACAGATAACTTACAAACTAGATAGTGCATGGTAAACAAGAAAAGAAAAACTTGTTCTCCATAATATGTGATGTCAGGTGAGAGGCGGCTAGTCGATCACTATGGCTTAATTATTTAATCTCAAAGTTCCGGCAACAGTAAGCTTTGGCCTCAACCGGATCGCGCCGGACAAACCAATAATGTTACCGGTTCGATCCGGTTATAAAGTCTACGGTATTTAGGATACAAGCCGTAAATATTTGGTCCCATAAAAGTCGGGACCTAAAACAATCTGGGAAATTCTGGAGCAATGAAAATTAATGCCGTCGTTTGGCTACTCTTAAGACAAGTTATTAAATTGGGCAATGTTTTAAATAAAAAAAGGCGGCGCCACCAATTTTGGCAACTGCCACTTATAAGTCCATCGAATACTTAAGTAGTCAAAAGCAAGTACTTAGCAATGACCCTTCGTCCCATGTTAAGTAGGACCTCTTATAGGACATTATATTTGATGAATAATTCACGAAGAACCGAGATCAAAAGTAGGTTATGAGATTTGACGCAAAAGGTCGTCCATTATCTCCCCTTACCGTAACGTAAATAATAATATTTTTGTTTTGACCTTACGCTCCTTCCAAACAATAATAAAACATTTCTACACGCACCTACGCCTCTATCTCAGATTTTGTTATGATACAATCCTACGTTATTCCAATTAAGCCAACCGGACACATGGGACGACCGATGTTTACAAACAGGCAATAATTACTGGTTCTAAAAATAAGCAACATTATCTGTCTTGAACCACCCGGCTCCCGGCAACAGGTAGCTGGGGGCGCACAAACACTCGGTAGGTCCTTGTGGCTTGTAGATAGTGGAGCCACGTTAAACAACATTTGAAGGACTTGTCCTATAAAAGATGTATAAAGACCTTATCGAAGCCGAAACTTAGGTACCTATTCTTTTAATCATTGCGATGTTTTTTGTTATGTGTCTTAGACCATACCAAGAAAGAAACCTTTTACTGGAGGAGATATTAGAAGTCAAAATTCCTCTTTTTTGCAAGTTTTTTTTTTACCAAAACAAGTTTCAGTTTTATAATACACCCCCACGGCCCCTGTAGGTACTTTTGTACTATATTTTGCTTGCTACATTATTCGTTACCATAAACAGTAATTCTTCACACAATAAAAATATTTAGATTGGCAGTTTACGGCTATGTGATATGTGTCTCCTAACACCCCGTATAAAGTTGAAAGTGCTTTAATCTGGTAGATATACACTATGTAACAAAAACCCTGTCAGATCAGTGTTGCCGTTGATCAGTTTTTATGTTTTATTTTAATTTGATTACTTCTTCTTTTTTTTTTCACTGGGGAAAAATAATAATCTCAAATCCATTAAATGGTTACGTATATGTGTACGCAGTACGATGCCGAATAATACCCTTAAGTATCGGACAGGGTTTTTGTTACATGCTGTATAATAGCCATATGGTTTTAATTTCTTTTGTAACGTTTGTTGCGAAAATAGAAGCCTTCTGTGACTCACGTATTTTTATGCAATCAAATCTGAGGTCGTTTCTTGGCTCTGACGTGTAAATCCAAAACACTGTATCTCAAAAGTACCTATTTCGAGAAAAGGGCTTTTAAAACTTTTTTTGGTTTTTGCTTCGTTTTGGAAATATAATTAATATAAAGTATATAGTGATACGTACCAAATGATAGGTATTTTTACGTCTTATCTAGCCGTCTAAATTTTATAACCATACGATCCACACAAAAAGACTTAATTTAGTAAACGTGTATTGCCCCAATAAAACTTTAAGACAATTTATCCGATTGTTTGAGCAAAACACTGTATATTTAGTTACAGTGTATTGGGTTTATGAGAACAGAGCCAATGGATCATACAAAAACACAATAATTTATATTTAAGAGGGTGTCCGAATGAATTTACATTGATAATTTTAAACATAGTTGGAATACTAAAGTGATAAAGGTGTTATAATTTTGAATTTTAAAGTCTCTGTTGGATTCGGAGATGTTAACGGAACAGTTTTTTTTTTGCAGTTTTGGCAAGGAGGTCTCATGGGATGCTTTTTTGCTTGATTTAACAAAATGACGTTAGGGTCTCGGCTTCGGGCACGCTGCAATCGCGGCGGTAAGACACCTCTTTGAGGAGTGGCTGGAGAGGCGCTACGGCGTCCTCACCTTCCGGCTGACGCAGGCCCTCACCGGACACGGTTGTTTCGGGAGGTTCCTGTGTCGGATTGCGCGGGAGGAAACGCCCGGGTGTCACCACTGTGTGGACCGCCTGGAGGACACGGTGGAGCATACAGTGCAGGTCTGCCCCGCTTGGGCAGAGCACCGCCGTGACCTCACGGAGGCGATAGGCCGCGGCGATCTCTCGCGCCCGGACCTGGTTCAGGCCATGCTCCGGGGCGAGAGGGAATGGGATGCAGTCACCTCCTTCTGCGAAGCAGTAATGCTAGCGAAGGAGGAGGCGGGCCACGTGAGGGAGAGAACAACACCCTCCACCTCACGCCCCAGCCGCCGCGGGAGACGCCCAGGGCGTCGGACGTCGCGAGGCGACATCTGGCCACCGTAGACGCGGGCTTGCGGACGACGAGTAATGGGTAGCTCGCCGTCCGATCAAGGACCATGCCCGGGTCAACGGCGCGTTCTATTCGCGCGCGCCTCAAAGAGCTGTCAGCACAGGGACGGGGCCCCAACGGGGCCAAACGCCTGCCGGGGTTGCAGGACGTTTTAACAGGATACCGTGGCCCTGGAATGTAAAGGGCAATAGAAGAAACAGGGTGGTTTTTTAGTCAGTAAAAGTCTGACAGCCCCTTCCGCCCCACCCAGGGCGGAAGGCCTCATTTGATGATTTTTACCACCTCAAAAAAAAAATGGATCTCGGCCTCTTTTGACTGGTGGAGAATAAGTTTCTTCTAGTGTTTCACACGGGAATACAGCACTTGACGTATCGAGACACTCCGTTGGAAGTAGAAGAGGACGCCGGGTTTACATTAATTACCGATCCAGTATCAGAATGCAATAATGGACTCTCAGGGCAGTGTTGGCTACTTAAATCCTTACATAATTCTTGATTGGTACTAGAAGCAGGTACGGGTAATAAATCAGCGTAGTTGACGTCGCCACCAAGATTGTCAGCAATACACTCATTTATTTGAGATTCACTAAGGGGTATCAAGGGGCTGATGATGATTCACGACTACTAACTGCTGAGCTCTCGCTCCGCCCCCCGCGCGTCTAGCAAGTATTACGCGTAGGGAAGTGTCGCCGCGCTCGACGTATCAAGTTTTTTTGGTTACCGAAAACACTGTATCTCAGGGTTTCGACTATTCGCGCGTAGACTGTTTCGCCAACACACTGTAACTTCAATTACAGTGATATGCCAAACTAAGCCATAAATGTAACTAAAATACAGTGTTTTTTAGGTGCTCCTATCTCCTTCTACGTACTTTAAAATGAAAAAGTAATACTATAGGGATATGTAATTGCCTCAAAAAAATCAAATAAGCGCTATTAAGGCAAAACACTGTAACTCGAGTTGCAGTGTATTGGATATACACGACAGGGCTACTATAGTATGTCGCAATGCCCCTAGTATAGCCAAAAAGGTTGTCTTATCCAGGACTTTTATCCTTTTCTCATTTTCTCAATTTTCTTAGCACGAATGGTCACCCTACATGCATTTCCCTTTTACTTCTCAAGTAATGGACCTCCCACTTGATCCCCGTTGCTTGGCGACGAAGGTCCGATTAACTTGGCGTGCCAATAATCTGCCCTCACTTTATCTAGATTGGATTCTAAAAGATTGAAGGGAAATGGCGGTTTGAAGGTTAAAGTGAAGCGTAGCCTGAAATGTGCGGCATTGTTTCGATGTATAGAGAATTGATTCATCAGTGTTTGCTGGCTGGGACTTTGGTACAGACTGACTTAAAATAATAATGATACCAATCTATTACTGGCCCACTACAAAACAAAGGCTTCGTCTCATACAGAGAAGGCACGAGCATTGATCGTCATGCTTATTTAAGGCGGATTGGCGATTTTAGACTAATAATATTAGATCTTAGCTATTATACAACCTTAATTTTAATTCGTTACAAATCTTTTAGGGGGTGAATGTACTCATGAATATGAACAACTTTTATTAAGGGACATAGTACTATATGTGAAAAAAAAAACAGCTGATCCATACATTTTGATCGTAATGTAGACCCCCTGAAAGATTTGCAACGAATTAAAATTAAGGTTGTATTAGCTGCCAATATTCTTGTAAATAAATATATAATTCATTCAATAAGTCTAAGGTTCCTCAAGATGTTTTCCTTCACCGATATCAGTGTTGTCCATGATAGGTTTAGAAAGTAAGTACCTATACAAGGTGTTGTTTGGCATCCTCGTCAAAGGAGATGTTAGATTTTGGGCCACCTCTATGTACACTACAAAGATAAAAAGGAAAAAAATAATAGATTTTCATAAAAATACAATTAAATTAATTTGAATAAAAGTAAAATTGTAATTAATTAATTATTTCCAAAGTTTTTTAGTGAGTTAACCCTTCTTTAAGGTAGCCATGACAGTGGTGTTATGACGTTTGATTGACGACTTTGACAGTTCTAAGTTTCGTTTCCGTTTATCTTTAACGTTTGACATTTGACGTTTGGAATTCATTTCATGTTTTGTTTTTTCTCGCAGTTATGGTAGGTGCATGACACAAATCAAACGTCATTTTCAAAATGACATTTCGCTTATTGCTGACCACCATAATTATTAGTAGCTGTGTTGCTCTCCTTGACCGACTTAAATTGAAAATACATAAAAACGAAGCCAAAATATAGGGAATTAACATCAAAAAACGTTAACTATACCTTATAATGATATTTACATTAGGTGTACATAGTGCTGGCCCAAGCTCCATACATTTCTATAACATCTCCTTTCAGGTAGTTGTCCTAAAAGACATAAATAATCAATTGAAAATACAGTACCGGGCAATAACTAATAAGCGCGCGCGGGAGCGCGAGCGTGGCTAGGCACGTGCGCGAGTAGTACCTACGAAATTATTGAATGATCGTTGCGTATGCGTTGTGTATGTCTTGTTTGCGTTTGTTTGTGTGTGAAAGCGCGGTTATAGCTAGTAACAGACGGGCCGCTTTTAAATACGGCTGGTTTACAATTATGGATTTCAGTAAACAGGAAAAAATATAAAAAAATACCTACTCATTTTATTGTTGATTTGGGTCGAGAATCATTAGCATAGTTACGTCCTTGAATTTGACTAGGATGCAAATCAACAGCTTGTATAATATTAATTGAAAAAGTCACATTAGTATTTTTCTTAACCACTATGAGCCATCACGACACACATACTGAAATCACAGACTTAAATATCCAGAAAACTATATCAACCAGTTAAATGTATTTTTATTTTTTGATATGTGTAATACTCCATAAATATATTTTTACAAAATAAATAAATGTTGATATTTCAAACCGAATCAAGTTGGAGATACATTTAATTAAAACCAACTTTACTTTACGATTGATTCAGTATTATTATCATTTAAAACAATAATTTAGAGTCTTGTTAAGAACAGTTAAATGCAAATGAGGCGTTCGAAATCCAGATTGGTAACAAGCGTAATAAGTTGAAACGATAAAATGTGTTTTAAATTAACAATATCTGTATCTGTCAGATTGCATTTTAACTAGAGAATTATTCAATGAAATGTCAATAGTCCCGTTTGATAGCCATATCAGCTTCCGACATCATTCACACCTTGTAACGTGGGCTGCTGATTCACGAATCTCAGTCGCAATCGCGAAAGATTTTAAACAAAATCAGCGAGCAGACTGCCCCACTTTACTGGCACTTTTGATATGATTTTGATGAAATCTGTAACAATATGTTTGCGATAAACGCCGGAATCAGAGTCATAATATGGTAATATGAAACTCCGCGACTGCTACGTCCGCGTCAAAATTGATATTTATTATTCCATGGGAACCGTACATTTTTCCGGGATAAAACGTAGCCTATGTGCTGTTTCGGATTATAGTCTATCTCTGTGCCAATCCAGATCCGTTTAGCCATTCTGACGTGATTGAGTAATAAACATTTATCCATCCAAACATTCATATTCGTATTTATTATAGTAGTAAGATTTGTAACTGAAGTTGACTTGGTAACTAATCATGGTACCATCAGCAACCATGGAATTGAAACTTAATTGAAGACAGTGTCCGTGGAGTTTCCTGCTCGTTCTTCTCCATAGATACCTGCCTACGTTTTAGAACGAGCAACTAGCTTAAACTTTCTGACCTAGTACCAAATTTAAGATCATCATAAGTGCATAAATGCCATTCAAAAGTGCATAAATGTATTGACTTATTTAGAAGGCATTTAAGAGCGACTGCAACAGAAGCAACTGTTGAAATACTAGTTAATTCTGCTTCTCAAACACTACAAGTAAAATTATCTGCAATCTGCATACTTATCTTACAGCCTATCAATAAAATCCAATGATGCATATAAATTGTAAATATAGGAACTATTAGTGTCCGGTCAGCTGTGTTACAAGACTTACAAGGTTAGCTTGAAGTCCTCTTTGTCCTTGTCCTATGCATTTCCGCATTAAAGTCTTCACGGAGGTCTCAAGACTTCGTATCCAATATATAAATGTAGGTGAAAGGTCTATCTTGCATAATTTTAAAATTGTACGGATAGCGCTATCAACTGGTTATCCCCTTTTCGAACGAATTGTAATACGTAAGGAGTACGTAGGGGAGATGACTGTCCGTTCGTGCCGTTCTGTTAGGCAATCCAAAAGTAAACCTTTTGAAATTCCTATTTATAGCAGTATCATCCTTACCATTCATTTCTTGCTTCCAAAGTTCCTGTGACAAGGTGACACAATCTTGTCCTTTGTTGTAGAATGTTTATTACCCAAACCTTTACAAATATAGATAACTAGCTTTTGCCACCGACTTCGTTTGCTTGGATTTTTCAGCTGCGTTATGCTTCATCTTTGGTTACTGGTCCGCTCCCTTGGATCGTACTATAGATTATGCTAATTCTCATGAATCAGGCTAATCCGTGTTTTAGTTCCAAAGATTAGCGCATATCAGTATAGATTCCTGATTCCCCTCCAATTTTTAGTCCTCCAGCCAGAGAATTTCCGGGGTTGCGGGACGTCTTAACACAGGATACCGTGGCCCCGGAACGTAAAGGGCAACAGAAGGAACAGGGTGGTTTTTTAGTCAGTAAAAGTCTGACAGTCCCTTCCGCCCCACCCAGGGCGGAAGGGAGTCATTTGATGATTTTTACCACCAAAAAAAAATGCCAGAGAATTTACCAATTTGGAGAGTATTCTCGCGGTAGAACCTTCTGATGTTCATCGTTCTTGAATGTTTATGTTCGCACACTCGGTCTCGGCTCTTCATTTGCACGTGTCACTCTTGTTTTACGATGCGACCTCGTATTATAGTCTAGTGTTGAGCTAGCTTTAGTACTGTTGTTTATTTTCGAGGACATCAGTGTCGTTTATGTTTTAAAATTGTCTTTATCAATCATGCAGTGACTTTCAAATGTACAATCTTAGATAATAGCAGTGAACAATTTTTCACCCATAATCATAGGATTGAAAAGTGGGCAACCACCATTGTTTTCGGTTTTATCCGTATCTACGGAGTATCCCTGGACCTTTATTTACCTAGAACTAGAGTTGGAATCCATTCTTATATAATGAAGCTAAAGATATTTTTTTCATTTGTTTAAATTGCCAAATCTCTGGAATGACCCGTCGGATTGCAACAATTCTAAAATCCATCACGCTACGATCCAGAGGAACGGAGCAGTAACCAAAGAACACAGGTGTAAAAAGCCACTCGTACGAACTCACAGGGACCAGTTAGTAAGAGAAAATGGATACACATGGAATTCCAATAAAAACCCTTTCTTTCAAAGCAATTCTCGCAAAAGCACGAGTTCTCTTGCAAGGCATGCTCAAACCGCAAAGTAAACTGCTCTTAGAAACAATAATTAGATTAATTGATTTGCTGGTAATGTCTTCATTAACGTTGATGTATAGCAATGTTTGCATCAACAGGTCAGCTTGTGTGCGTAGACTGTGTTATTCTTTGTTGCTACACGGCGTATAAAGAGGAACACTCATGTGAGGAACTTACTGTCTAGTGTCGTTTCCTGATTTGAGTAATTGGTTTGTGTAGTCTTGACAACGGTGGGTTGGAGAGTGACCGGGAATACTTTTGAACAGAAATCTGGAAAAGGAATGACTTTGATTTAGAACTAGCTTCTGCCCGCGACTTCGTCTGCGTCAATGTTGATTTCTCCATAAAAACTTTGGAACTGCGTTTCATCCCCTAAGGGAGTGAATTTTGGAAAATATTCTTAGCGGACGTCTGCTGACTATAAGCTACCTCCCTGCCAAAAATAAACAAGCTTTTATATTGCATCGTCATGTAATCTGCACATAGCTAATTTAGTCCAATCAAAGCTTGTCACTTTGTTTTTGTTCGAAGAATCGGCGATTATAATGACTACACAAAGTTCGGATTAGCTGAACTGGGAATAACCATGGTATTGGCAAAAACTAATGTCCAAAGTACAGCCACATTAGAGAGATAGACTAGGGTAGACGACCTCATTCAGACTGATGACTATGTTTCCTAGAAACCAACCCAACAAACGTAGTCTTACAAATAAAAGCACCTCGCAAAGGGAAAACCCAATAATCGTATTGTTTTTAATGAACTTTGAACTGCGTAAATTAGAACATTAATAATATTAAAAATCTTGTGGTTACCACATGTTTGTTAATTCTTGATAAAGGCGCGACATGTTTTGGTCTAAATAATTAGTTTTCAGAATTAATCGTCATTAAGTCTTAATAATAATTAAATACGATGTTTCCGCAAAGCGTTTACTATTACAAGAATGTAATTAAATCAGAATGTAGTATTTACTTGTAGATGAATAACATTCTAGAGAATAACTAATCTGTACTTCTCTACATAGTAGTTATAAAACAAAGTCGCTTCGCTACGCAACGGATTTTAACGCGGTTTTCATCAATAGATAGACATTGATTCAAGCGGAAGGTTTATCTACATTGCACCCGTGCGAAGCCGGGTGGCCCGCTAATAGGCTATATTTTATGGTACCTTGGTATACTCGCCTTCTCAATCAACTGAGTTGCAGTCAGCAGTAAAATAATCCGATTTTTTCTTCAACTTTTGAAAAGTTTTGAATTTAAATAATCCAATTTCGAATAAAAACTTATACATACTTATATATGAACGAATACACGTGTTTCAGTAATGTTGTTTATCTCGCATAGTGTGTCAAATCAAACGTTCCACATGCATATTGGTCAGCAAGTGCGTCAAGAAGAGGAAATTCTCCTTTCACCGCCACTCAGCCAGTTCCAACGCGGTCAGGGCACGCGCATCTACAAACGTTTTCATATCTTGTGCCTTTGCTATATGGTCGGTAATTAATTGGCATAGTACAAGATGGTCATTAGCTCATGCTATGGTCACTGGAGAGCAAGTTTAGCTATGCGAGTTAATTAAGCAAATTAAACAGTTTGGAACCGAAGAATGTGCAACGCTGACTTAATTTTGAATCTTTCGGTTTTTTTTAAAAATCTTAATATGGTTGTAAGTAGTTTCTGTAGAGGCAGAGTGTGGTAATACTTATTGATTCTAGTTTCATGTATCTATCTATACTTCTATACGCACTATATTATAATGGTAAAGTTTGTAGGGGGTAATTTCTCGATCTACTGAACCGATTTTAACTTTTTTTACGAAAATTGGAAGCTTATTATTAAAAAAATAGGGATCCGTAAGAAAAATCACGCAAACTAAGCCGCGGGGAGAGCGCTAGTGTATGTATGAGAAAACAACATCAAATTCATGAATCTTTCAAGCAATCAAACCGTAGCAAACTAATTAAATAAAAAGAGATATGTACAAGCAAATGTGCATAATTTTGAAAAAAAAAAAAAAAACATTTTACATAATTATAACTAGCTAAGCCCGGCCATGCTTCGCTATGTCTCTTTCTGATAAAAAATAAAGTAAAAAAAACACAGCCAATATTCAATGTTGTATGAAAAAATCAAGTCAATTCATCTACTACTTTACGAGTTTTACTGACACTAACATACGGAAGCTGAATTTTATATTTAAAAGATGATACAAATATTTTAAAACCGCATGATATAAAATAACGTTTTAGCGACTACACAAATTCTTAAAACAATTTAGTCTGCTCTCTGAGAACAACACTAGCCACACCCACTGCCCAGTGGGGAGGTCCGGCCGACTGCGATAGTGTAGGAAAATCTAAGAAATCTAGGGCTTAGATAGATCTTTTATAAGACAAGTTTGAGCATTAAATATTATGAGTATGGCACATTTTACTCCACTATCCAATAATTCCAAGATGCAGAAAAAAATACGCTTAATTTTCAACTATCTTTAAAATTAAATTTTTTCATGCTATGAAAACAATATAGTCAATTGAGTTGGCAAATATGTGACGTCACAGTTTCTTTTGCCATATATACGATCTAGGGGGGAATCGCGTTTTGAAAGCTCATAAAAAGTATGTCGTTTAATTGGTAATGTTAAATATCCAATTTGGGAAAGGCATAATAAATGCAGTCATACCCCATAAATCTTATAATAATGACTATAAGACTAGTTCAGAACTGCATTAAAAAGCTGCGTTGATTGATTGATTGATTGCAAGCGTTCCTGTGCCAAAATATCGTACGAAACCTCCATTGGGAAACCCTAAGAACAAAACCGTAAAACGTTCGACTTTCAAGTGTCTTCAAAACTAAGTATCAATTTAAAACCAAGTTAAAAAACTCTTCTGAAATAAAAACAGCTGAACCAAATGCTTTAAAACGCGACCCACGTGTTCAATAACTTACCGAGTGTCTAGAAAATATTAACTTTTTTTTTTTCAACAATCCACCCGGCGACTAGAAAATATTAACTTTTCTCTTTCATCAATCCAGAATCACGTTGAATCGCGTTGCGTTTAGTTTTCCACGCAAATAAACTCATCTGTACAAACTTGTACTACTGTATCGAGAGCTTCATATACCCAGTGGAGGGGGGGCACTTGCGTCACGAGGCAATTCTGGGACGACGGCAATTTGCCGCGTGCGATTGTTGAACTCGGACTGTATGCACTATATACACTCATATAGCGACTCTATAGCTGATAGTATGCACCGCGCCCTCGCACATTTGATTACTTGTTTTTTTTTTCGTGACGTTGCGTCTAGGTTTTGTCGTTGATTAGTCTTGGGAATTGAAGTTTTGTTTTTCAGTTAAGTTCATTGCGTACTGGTTCTTAATCTATATTGTACTATACAGGGTCATTGAAAATATACCCGAAACCTTAAAAGGGGTCATTGTACTCATCATTATGAGCAACTTTTACTCTGGGACTCAACTTGAAATCATGAAAAAAAAATCAGCTGTTTCATACATTACGATCGTGTTGTGTAGCATTTTTGTTGGGAACAGCTGATTTTTTTTTATGATTTCAGGGTTGGTCCCATAGTAAAAGTTGTTCATAATGATGAGTACAATGACCCCTTTTAAGGTTTCTGATATATTGTCAATTATCCTGTATAATGAAGCTGAAGAGACGCGCATATCTCAGGAACTACCTGACGGATTGGAACAAATCTTTTTGTATATATGATAGCCAGATTCATGAGGAATTATTTAGGCATATAACATCACGCTACGGCCCACGGGAGCGGAACAGTAGCTAAAGACGTATTTTAACGCTGGTGAAAAATTACACGCGGGCGAAGTCGCGGACAGAAGCTATAGTTAAAGAATAAAAATATCGCTCTCAAATCTTGAATCAGTCGATAGATTTCTATAGCACCTATACCTACTTAACCTATGATTTGAAAAAGCTTAAATTAGCTTAACAATATTGAGAGACCCAAGGAACCGGTTTCCCAAGAAACATTGATTCTCCAAATTATCATTGCAAATAGGTACATAATAGTGTCAAAGGGTTATCTGTTATTGTAAATTCTGCCGCTAACATAAGCAGTGAAAACGAGAAATCAAATAATATACCTACTTAAAAGTATAAGAATTAAACCGATAAATCTTTCTCAATATTTATTTCTTTTCTTTTCTTTTCTTTTCTTTTCTTTTCTTTTCTTTTCTTTTCTTTTCTTTTCTTTTCTTTTCTTTCCTTTTTTTTCTTTTCGTTTTTTCTTTCTTTCTTTCTTTCTTAAAATGACTTTTATTTTCGTTACATCGTCTTCAAATTCGTATAATTATTAAACTAATGTACCTACGTATACTACTGATTGCAAAACAATTTTTTTTAAAGAGTGTATGGGGTTAATTTCCCATTTTTCTCCACACAAAACTACTTTTTGAAACGAGCCATTAAGATTCAATATTTTGTTATTCTTTTTGTATATGACGTTTAAAAGTGGCTTTTAATGGTTTAATTGAAATAAAATAAAATGATTTGTAACCATATCTTCAATGTGGGATACATAAATACATATTGTGAGAACAACAACTCAGACGCATGTTTTCCTTTGTCCGCATTATTTGTACTGGCAATCAGCTGTTTATTATGTACCCTTATCGCACTCATGTTTTTACACTGTTACATTTATTTCGTAGTAAATAAATAGGTACCGGATATAGGCTACCGGATAGTTCAATAGATTTTGTTTACGTTTCTTTTCTTCATAATATTGTCCTTGGAGGTAACTGTCTTCAAACTCAATGTTCTTGATATCTTTTACAGCAATATTTGAATGAGTTGAGATGTTCAGTAGTTTTTGAGCTTATTCGTTGCAAACATCCAAAAATACAAGTCTTTCCTCATTATAATATTAGTATAAATATAGATTTGTACTTTTCTAAAGTTTATCTTGGACATCACTGACATCGGTGAAGGAAAACATCGTGAGGAAACCTGGACTGGTAATAATATAAGTCTGCAATCGCCAATCCACCTTAAGCAAGCGTTGTGATTAATGCTCGTGCCTTCTCTGTATGAGAAGAGACCTTTGGGTACTAGATTAGAAGTCTCATGTAACAAGTACCTAGACAGACTGCCGGGTAATGCTCAATGTTCAGAATTACTGTAGCAACTAGCAGTACCCGCTACCCACACAACTTACAAAAGTCTAATTTTAGCTGAATAATTCCCCTTTTGTTAGACAACTTGGCTCACAGTCAAATCCTTTTGGTTATGTCATGATGTTCCTACGTGTTCCCTTGTCACTTTTTGATGAATTGTAAACAGCTCTGAATGCTTTGCTTTCTGTTTTGGTTCTTAGTTTTATTGTTATAGGATATCTTATTTAACATGTTTGAGAAATATGTTCATATAGGTACCTTGTATACAATATGTAACAGAATAAACGCAAGACCTGAAAGTAGTTTGCTCAGAATCGGCTTCTGAATCGATTTCCATCATTATTTATATGTGTTAATTTTCTCCGGAAAAATCCTTTATTTAACCTAAATTAGGATCACTGCGTAAAACCAACGTAATAAAATATTTTAATTAGGGAAATTTAAGTCTTATCTCAAAGCAATAAAAACCCATATGAATGTATGGCTGAATTTGTAGCTCGCTCAATAGCTATCCATACACACACGTAATAATATCAATGCATTATTTTAATAGTGTGCGAAAAATAAAATATTTAATTTAAGGAAGATTAATCTTTAAATCCAAGCAATACGTCGTACTTAACTGCACAACCGAATTTGTACTTTGTAGTTCATATCTATCCTTAGTATCCTTACTCACACACACACCCCTATTGTACGTAATTTAAGGAAATTTTAACCTTATTTCAAAAACAATAAAGCTTTTTTTAAATGCATAACTGAATTTGTAATTCCGCATTTCCCAATCTTTTGTTGAGAAATGACAAAATATTAGAAAATCTAATGTTCGTTTTTTGCAAACGCAAAATCAATATGAAAGAGCGAGACGCAATAATTTACCGACTTAGCCCTTTGACATTTGATGACATTTGACATAAAAAAAATTGACATTTGACATAAAAAATAGTGAATTTCGTAATTTTGTTGTTGTTGCTGTTACTTGTTTACGCACGCGATGGCTTTCCGGTATAGCAATATTCACTACACGGAGATGGTGAGGACACTAGCTCGTTGCGGCGATAATGTGGAGTTAGCGTGTCGAGTGTTCAATGAACGACATGGTACCAGAGTGAGCGCCAGGACAATGCTAGGTGCAACTCAGCGCCTGAGGGACTCCGGAACGTTTTATCCTAACACGGCAATGGATAGAGGGACGAATGTGCGCTCTAGTCGTTTGCAGGAAAACATTCTTGATTATTTCGATGAAAATCCAGAGAGCAGCACGAGAGAAGCAGCGCCGTTGTTTAACTGTAGTCACATGTACGTGTGGAGAACATTATGTGCTGATGGCGAACACCCCCTCCACCTACGACGTTGTCAGGAGCTGATGCCGACTGACTATTTGCCACGACTACAATTTTGTAGATGGTTGTTGGTAAACTGGCAACAAAACATCATCTGGACGGATGAGAGCACCTTCACACGACTTGGTATTTACAACCAGCACAACATGCATTTGTGGAGGCACGAAAACCGTGAGTGTGTGCGTAGAGATAGACTAGTATGCTCGAACGTTTTACGTTCAGTCAGGACAACTATTTTATTAAAAAAACTGTGTGTTCTTTAAGTAAATTGAATTACAGATGTTGTTTTAGTTCTATTATTTAATATTCTAATTGGGGTGTCTGAGGTCTTGCGTGTATTCCGTGACACGTTGTATAACAAAAATAATACCAGTCTATTATTGTCCCATTGCAAGGCAAAGGCATCTACCCAACAAGAAAAGGCATAAGCATTGATCACCACGCTTGCTCAATTCTGATTGGCAATTTCAGACTTATCTGTCTGTACATATAAAATGCTTTGTCCTGACTGAGTGACTGACTGACTAAAGGATCAACGCACTGCCTAAACCGCTGATCGTAGAGTCCTGAAACTTGGAGGGTGTATGACGTAGGCATCTACTAAGAACGGATTTTCCAAAATTCATTTGCCTAAGGGGATGAAACAGTGGTCCAATGTTTTTATAAAGAAACCAAAGCGGGCAGAAACTAGTAAATTATAAGTCCAGGTTTATTCACGATATTTTCCTTTACAGTGTTGTCTTAGTAAGAACATATGATATTTTATGTGGACAGCTTACATTCACTCTATTCCATAATCCAAGGGACAATAGAATTTTCTAAACCTAAAAACTCGTGAAAAACTTGTGATAACATTAACATCGTTCTGATTCCATTATATACTCACTTGTACCGTCCTACCAATGAATTCTGAATTGACTTAACACCCCCAAAGCAATAACATTGGTACTGTAAATAGTAAAAAAGCTGTCTCGCACAGTTTACGACGTTTTTACTGCGTTTTGTCACTACGTCGGGCCATAAAAACTGCTCAACTTAATACTCTATAGTAGAACAGTATTGTCAACGAAAATTACGCGAATTGCGTCTGAAATTAAGGTGTGAAATGGCTGAATACAGTTGTAAGAGAGATGATATTTTTTCAAAGCGTCCCTTCCGCCCCACCCAGGGCGGAAGGAGTCATTTGATGAATTCTACCACCTTAAAAAAAAGCCGATATTAACTCATAAGCGACCGGTTAATTATTCGACGCGAGCAAAGAAAGAAAGCAATGTATTATGTATTTTAAATCTTTAAGCCTATTTTCGTTTCGAAATTCAGTTATGTAACTTTTTTGATACTTTCGAGTTAATTCTTAACTTTTAGTTGATTGCCTCGTTGGTCTAGAGGATTTCAATCTTACGATATTTACATCACTTAAAGCAGAGAGAAGTGCGCCCAAATCGCATTGTGAGAACGTGCACAGATCATTTACTCGACATTTTTTCACCACCAGTCCACCAATAGCTGAAATAGAAACGTGCTGCTGGTATTTTTACGATATCTTTTGCTAGTTGGGTACTGTCTCTTTCTCTCTTTGTTGTGACTAAGTTTAGAGGATTCTCATGTTATACATAATATTTCCATGACACTGTATCAAAAACTTTCATCTCGTGGTCGGCGTGAAAGTTGATTGAGGCAGGTTAGGTATGGAAGGGCTTGGTCTTAATGAATAGGCATAGACAACATGTCAACATATACCTAGTGCAGATTACAACATGTCCGGTTTCTGAGGCCCATATAAACTTTCAAATGTTTATCGTTTTGGCAAAATTATATGGAAGGTGAAATTGACATCAACAAAACAGCTGTTCTCTACTAAAATACTACACAAAACGATCATAATGTATGAAACAGCTGATATTTTTTTCATGATTTCAGGGTTGGCCCCATAGTAAAAGTTGTTCATAATGATGAGTACAATGACCCCTTTTCAGGTTTCGGGTAAATTGTCAATGACCCTGTATAAAAGCGGACCCGAAAAAATTTTACATAGACGTACTCGCGAGCATAAGGTTTTTATTTTTAATATTAAGTAACCATGACATATAACGATTTTCTTAAAAACCGTCACAGCATTATATCTTG
This sequence comes from Hoplodrina blanda, assembly GCA_949316365.1. NCBI lineage: Eukaryota > Metazoa > Arthropoda > Insecta > Lepidoptera > Noctuidae > Hoplodrina > Hoplodrina blanda. The sequence goes on from OX438581.1 coordinate 16,659,449, forward strand.
TGGCAACAAAGAAGCTTCTCATTAAAAACATCGGTTTACTAATTATTTGCCGACGCGTAGGTTGAATGCTAATGTAGGTATTACGACTCTGAAGACGTTCTTCGAAATCCGTAGGAAATTGGTTCGTAATACGTCACGTGTAGCCTGCTTTTAAAACAATTAAGCTCCTAGAATATAATATTACCAATTTAAGTAAAATCAATTTGCCTAGCCTTTTCCCGACTATGTCGGGGTCGGCTTCCAGTCTAACCGGATGCAGCTGAATACCAGTATTTTACATAGAGCGAATGCCTATCTGACCTCCACAACCCAGTAACTAGGTAATACGATACCCATTGGTAGGACTGTTTGTCAGACTTTCGGGACTGACGATCCGTAACGACTGTTTTATATCCACGTATGACAGCCAGGACCAACAGCTTAACGTGCTTTCCGAGGCACGGAGGAGTCTCGGTGTGGAAAGATGGTCACCCATCCACGGACCAACCCCGGCAAGCGTAGCTTAACCTGATGGATCGACCCGTGCGGCTGTTATTACATAGCACCCTATTTAGCTTTAATATTTAATTTGTGTATAGACCAAGGGATATTCCCGACTTTAATGAAGTACAGTAAAGTTATACCGCTCTTCAAATCCGGGGATAGCAAGGACACCAATAATTATAGACCTGTTTCGGTTCTGCCGGTTTTTAGCAAGGTGTTTGAAAAAGTAATGCTAAATCAAATGCTCAATTATTTTAACTGTAACAACATCCTACACGATCAACAGTACGGTTTCACCAGAGGGCGTTGTACTACTGACGCTGGTGTTACTTTGATTAAGCACATCTTTAATGCATGGGAGGACTCACAGGATGCCATTGGCATTTTTTGCGACCTCTCTAAAGCATTCGATTGCGTAAATCACGAAACACTGCTGCTGAAGCTTGAGCATTACGGACTAGGTGAACTAGCACTTAGCTTAGTAAAATCGTATTTGAATGATAGACTACAGCAAGTTCAAGTTAACGGTGTAACTTCATCAGGATTAAAAGTAAAGATGGGGGTTCCACAGGGATCAATACTGGGTCCATTCCTTTTTCTGGTATACATAAATGATTTACCTCATTTACTAGAAAACCAACCACAAATGGTGTTATTTGCTGATGATACTTCATTAATTTTTAGAGTAGATAGACGAGCACAACACCTTGACGACGTAAATAACGCCATGCTTAAGGTTCCCAATTGGTTTACTACTAATAATTTAGTGTTAAATGAGAAAAAAACGAAATGCATAAGATTCACTTTACCAAATGTTAGAAGTAGTGAACGTAACGTTATATTGAATAAGGACATACTAGAATTCGTCGAAAAGACAGTTTTTCTGGGGATTACGCTCGATTCTAAGCTGCAGTGGGGTCCCCACTTAACATCTCTTGCAGGGCGGTTAAGTTCAGCCGCTTACGCTGTCAGAAAAATCCGACAATTAACAGACGTGGATACCGCGAGACTAGTCTATTTTAGTTACTTTCATAGCATCATGTCTTACGGTATTTTGCTTTGGGGACGGGCTGCAGATATAAATTCTATCTTTATCCTGCAAAAGAGGGCCATCAGAGCCATCTATAATCTTGGCAGTCGAGATACTCTAAGGGAACTGTTTAAAAAAATTAACATCATGACGGTACCTTGTCAATATATATATGAAAACATTATGCATGTTCGGAAAAACCTTCATCTTTTTAAGAAAATTAGTGATAGACATAATTTTAATACTAGAAATAGGAACAAATTAGATCAACGAAGTTTCAGATTGTCAAAAGTAAGCACTTCTTTTATGGGGTACTGTGTAAAATGCTATAATAAAATACCACTAGATATTCTCCAACTAAATGAGAGAAAATTTAAAACATGCATTAAACGCACACTATGTAGTCGAGCATACTATAAGTTAGAAGATTATATCACAGACAAAAATGCTTGGCTTAATGCTAGTCCTGCTCCACAGCCACTCGGGCTCACTAATTAGTATTAAATTTAAGAGAATGATGTTTCTTACCCCCTTTTTATTGACCTGAATAACTTGTTTCGTTATCAGTACCTACTAGTACTTTTTTCTTTTTTTTTTTACATACCACAGTGCATCTTACGAATCACTGAAGTGTTAGTATTGTATAATTATCATTTATTTCAATTTTGTAAATGTGAGTACCATGGAGCTTTTTATTTATTGAGTTACTAATTACTATGTGTTTTGACTTAAAGAGCATGGCGGTTGAGAGCTTGTCATGCTCACTCAAATATCTCGCTGATGGTGGCGCGTGTGTTGGATCATTTGGCTCCCTTCAAAATGGTTGAGTTAAGTGGTGCTGATCCATGCGTCATGCTCGTGAACGAGTGCTGTCAGTTGGGATTGGTCATCTCTTAACTGCCTTGGCTTACATCTTTATTCTTATTTTTATTTTTATAATTGTTTTATATTCATCTTCATTGTTTTCACATGTAGAATCAACAAGAATAATGTAATCAGGATTTTGTAAAAACCTAATTTAAAAGAGTGCCGTGAAGTTTCTTGCTCGTTCTTCTCCATAGAGGCCTACCTCCGTTTTGGAACGAGCAACTAGCTTCAATTTTCGGACTAACTGACAGACTCCTTGACTATTCAAAAGTGCCTGTAAATGGTCTAATTGAAATAAATGTTTTGACTTTGACTTTGACTTTGATAGCCACGAGCTCCTCCAATACCAATTATCAATTTAAGTAAATAACATGTAATTCTAGATAATTATTTCGAAATCGTAAAGTCCAGCCGTTGCTCAATGTATGCCACGCCAAATCCAATGATTACTAATATTATCACTATAAACTAGGTCGGTACTGGCAACATTGAGACAGTCGGAAACATAATAAATTAAAAACTGGCTCGATTCATCGTATTGTTTATAAAAACCTTGAGTATTTAGGCGCTATCGGTCAACGTTGACGATAAATTAATACTGTTTTAATTGTTGCACCGTTATCGCGACGGTAATGCCCATGTAACGAGCAAGTAATCGCTTCATAATCACCTAGGGTTAACGATACACCTGCCCTAGGCCCCCGGACACGATAAAATGGCGCACCAAACGTTTACTATGAAGATTCCGGTAACGTAACAGAACGCTGAACAACAGAAACGTTATAAAATCAAAAAAGTCAATGTCAAATCATTTATTTCAATTACACCACTAAAAGGCATTTTTACTTCAAGAGAAAAAATGAAATTGAATCTAGTTGCCCCTTTCAAAAGGTACTTTCGTATTAGTAAGAAGAATGGGAAAGAAACTGAGGTATATATTATAAAAAAAAAGTTTATCAATAAAAGTCTCGAGTTCAATGAAACGAAAAAGTGTTTTCTATAGTGGCTGTGTTACATACCTATGCTTGATCAAAATGGCCGAGATATTTATTAGAATGAGAGTAAAACGCCGAACACTAAACTTGTTGACAAAATTGTTGCGTCTGGAGATTCTAAATTAAATAACAGTGCCAATGCCCGCTTGTTTACTACTTTTTTGAATCTTATCATATAAAAATTGACAAAACATCTCTAATCCGTATGACGAATCGTGTTTTCTCTCTTTCGTACGATAGTATTGCAGCATATTAAATGCCCCAGCCACGTGTCTTGCGCGTGTTTGTAGATCAATTTGATTAGAAACTAAACGCAATAGCCACTGTTTGTGAACTGTGAACCGGTATGTGTGGGCAATGGCCAAGAAACGATGTATTCTGCTGGAATTTAATAAGTTCGATGACGTCAAAGATAACGTTAGCAAAAAAGACTTTTCTACTCATTAAGGTTTCTCTGTCACTTCATGATAATTTTTGCATCTGTCCGCGAATTCGTCCCCCTCAAAGTTAGTATATTATCCCACGGGGAACCGTACATTTTTTGGTATAGAATATTTGATTGAAAATATTAGATTTTTGGGATAGCTTATGTGCTGTTTCAGATCCGTGCAGCTGTTCTGGCGTGATTGAGGAAGAAACATCCATCGATACTTTCGCCTTTTTAATAGTAGTAAGATTGAGTGAGAGTTGAAATTCGACCATACATGTTGGAACGTCGTCGTACTTATTCTTTTCATTTCAAAACCTATATTTTTATGAACAAATTCTAAACAGTCAAAAATATACCCTAAAACACAATAAAAAGAAGCCATTTCTCAGCTTTGTTCTCAAAAGCGGCAACGCTCTGTAGATCCGGTACTCTAATTATTCGTTTTTGCTCTTATGTTTACTTGCTGTTTTTGTTATGTCTATTTTTGTCTTAATGGGGATTTACGTTTTACGCAGCTACAAAAAACCTTCGAATATTCGTAGCCCGTAGACCAGAGGTTTCCTAACTTATTTATGACGCGTCCCCTTTCTACACAGAAAAAAAAAACCTAATTTTAGGTTATTATTATAAGGAGTAAAGTAAAGAATTAGGGTTACGCACAAAACAATTAAAATTACGCAGGTAACCTATACAGAGTGTTTGTAATATCGATACAAAGCCGTACAGAGGAGCTGTATAGACATTATAATGCCCAGTTTAAAAGATAAATAAAAAATAAATAATTTATCTTTTAAACTGGCCGTTATTTGCATCTAACTGCAAAATTTTGGGTTCTGTCATAAAAAATTAAGAATGAAGAAGAAAAAGAAAGAAGAAGACAAGTTCGGTTCAAATGGTTCTAAATAATCTATACTGGCTCCGCTTTACGGCTTTGCATCGACCTTCCAAACACCCTGTATATAAATTGATCGATATTTCCTAGTTGAACATATCTGCGCTAAGAAGCCTACGCTAAAAATAACACTTGCGGTAGATCTATAAAAACTAAATGAGAGTAAAAAAGACGAGATATTGATAATAGTTCTTTTTATTAGTTCTTGTGTGAAGGTACTTGCTTGATTCGACATGAAAAACTCCAAGATCAATATCAAACTAAAGTAGAAACTACCTACTATTGTATATTTTTAAAGGTCTTTAAGCGGCAACGCAGGTAGTCTTTTCTCCATACAAACGGTCTCGCCCGTTTTCTTTCCGGTTTATGACTTCAAAGCAATGATTTTTTAGAGTAAAGTAAATTTTATATCAACTGTTTCTATACCCTTATGTCCTTTTTAATGATACATTATTTTTATAAGCACTAGAACCCACAGAAAATGCTCAAAATTGCCTATTTACCGCTGTGAACTCTAATCTCAAAATTGCCTATTTATACCGCTGTGAACAGAGGCCTAATGTACAATGAAAAAAAAAAGCTTTTTTACAAAAAAATAAAACCGCCTTCAAAAACTACAAAATAAAAAAATTACTTTAGTTTTGGAAGTCGGTGGCTTTGGTTTTGTTTTTTGTTAAGTATGTAGATATTGCCACCGACTTCCAAAACTAAAGTAATTTTTTTATTTTGTAGTTTTTGAAGGCGGTTTTATTTTTTTGTAAAAAAGCTTTTTATTTTTCACTTTTTAGTGCTTGTGTGTTAATGTTTGAAATCCTTACAAAAAGCCCTTTTTAACAATACCTCACACGATACATTTAATTTTGAAAAGTAGTAGGAGGGGGGTTGACGTACCCCCTTCCCCTTTTCCTTCAGTCAGTCATCGACTACACGTATAAACAAAGCAATTTTACTTGTTACGACAGTTATGCAGTGATTCTATAAGGAGTTCCGTTCCATATCTCCGAAATTCATCATCAGATCATGACAATATTTCTATGGGACCTATTCGGAAGTATACTCTTTCAAACAAAAAAAGAATCATCCAAATCTATTCATAATTGGCTGAGAAATCAGGTAACATTAATACAAAAAAAAAAAAACATACGCGCCGAATTGAGAACCTCCTCCTTTTTGAAGTCGGTTGAAAAGAAAACATAGGGCCACAGTATACAATCGTTCTTATTTATTTTATGAAATATCTTTTACAGAGAAGAAAATAGGCGATAGCAGTACCCCGAATTATGATTTTTAGGCTTGTCAGTCGGATCTGCAGTTGTCCTTTTCGCACGCCGATGCTCGCAGAGCGACAGCGATAGTTTCTTCAAATACTTTATTTTCAAAAACCTCTCCGCCCGTTTTTCCTTCCAACCATTATTGCCGTCTCCCAGCCTAACAAGATGCAGCTGAATGTTATCAGCAAACGGCGAATGCCATCTGACCTCAACAACCCCACTACAGATAATTCTGTCATATCTAAAACTAATGTAAATAAAGCTGAAGAGTTTTTTGTTTGTTTGTTTAATCGCGTCAATCTCTTGAACTACTAGTCAGACCGGAAATATGTTTACTATATGATAGCCAGATTCATGAAGAGTAATATAGGCTAGATAACATCACGCTACGACCTACGGGAACGGAGCAGTATCCAAAAACGTAACATAACTTCTGGAAAATCCACAAATTATATCTATGATGTATACAAAATTGAATCTGTAGACTAAGTTAACTTTAAACTGTGATCAGTGGTAAGAAATTTAAAATCTATTCTAACACGGGTGAGAAAAAATCATGCAGACAAATCCGCGGGCAGCAGCTAGTCAATAAATAACTTACCTCCTATATTCGGCCTACCAATAACAGTTTCACACTAAAATCTCGATCAGAATCGAAGTCGCGACAAGGCAGGACCTTGCTCTCTCCGTGACCCAGATACGGGCCTAATAGTGTTTACATATTTATACACTGTATACATACGGGCGACAAATCGCTTGTTTGTTTCTTATTATCTACTGCCGTAAGGGTGAATACTTACATTGTTACGTTTACTGTTTTGCTACACTTTCAAGTAATGTCTGCCTCGTTGATCTATTGATCGCAAAGTGCGACTGCTGAGCATGAGGTTTTGGGTACGATGCCCAGGCCGGGCAAAGTGTTATTGGATTTTTCCATCAGGAATTTCTCGGTAGTAGTCTCGGAGTCTGGATTTGTGCCCGGTTGATGGCAATAGGCTCGCCTTTTATTACATGGGACTTAAAAATATAACTGGCGAAATGTACTATAGCACCTGCACTACTGCCCAGCTCTTTTGGAGATTACAAGCGTAATGTTATGAATGTTCAAGTATAATGTTTCGTTTTAATTTGTAGATTGATTACTTTTTTGGTCGAAATTCCTATTTTTCTTTGTCCCTTCTCTTTATCCCCATGAAATTGAGATTGGAATTGGTTGTACTTTTAGGTACCTATCAATCGTTTGCGTTATTTACTAGTTATGAGGCGAAAGGAGTATGTAAGGATCGTAGCAGGTGGCGTTCTGTGGTTTCTGCCTACCCCCATGGGAAAAAGGCGTGAGTTTATGTATGTACTGTTATGTATGTGTTTGCTTGCGTAGTTTGTCCGCGTTAAGTTACGTCTTACATTTCTGCCTAACACTTTTAGGGATTACAAGCGTGATGTTATGTTTTGTAAGTTACGTCTTCGGTTACTGCTCCGCACTCATATTGGTAGCGTGTTGTTATAAAGCCTAGTATAAACTATACACTATGTAACAAAACAGATCAGTGTTGCCGTTGATCAGTTTTTATGTTATATTTTAATTTAGTTACTTCTTCTTTCTTCTTTTTTTTTCCACTGGGGAAAAATAATAATCTCAAATCCATTAAATGGTTACGTATATGTGTACGCAGTACGATGCCGAATAATACCCTTAAGGATCGGACAGGGTTTTTGTTACATGCTGTATTAGCGCATTTAAACAAAAATAAACTCTTCAGATTAATTATATTAGTATAAATTGACAGCTTGGTAACACCAGTTTTATCTAAGTAAGCATTTGTACAGCTACTTGCACAAAAACGTGTCTATCACACACAATGATCTCCTCGACACATTTCCCTACAACACGATAACCACCAGATAAGATCTTAACACAATAACAGCAATATGTTCAGCAGTATTTTTAGCTAACTTCGGTCACGTGAATCCACAATGGCTCCTAGACCTACTGCTTGACCCCACAGTTCAATATAAACAGAAGCCAATTTATCAACGCCCGACTCCCTTGCATTATCTATCTTACAACGTTCGTTACAACATCATTACAACACTCTGTCTTATCATGTTATTTTTAGGTTATTCGTCATTTCGCACCGGTGCTTTCTTATTTTTATTCATTGGGGCAAACATCCGTTGTAGTATTTATGTATTTATCTCAGCCCACGGTCAGTAACCCTGGCTGCTTAATAAATTATGCTGATAACTGGTGTTTGTGGATTGACCGATGGTTGTGCGCATTGACTATGCGGTTTGTTTACGTTCCTTCTCCGGCTGATAGGTCAACATGAAATGTAGCGGAGGCTTTTCTTCCATATCTTGGGTACACAAACACGTACTCGACTACAAATACAATTAATCTTTCATGACAAGTTTGATACAGATATTCTTAATGTCTGGCGTGGTTCAAGCGCCGATCCACCGTTGTGGGCATGCCCGCTACACAAATTCAAGAATTAAGAATGTTTGTTAAATCTGATATGCATTCAAGCTGTAAAAGTTTCATTAAAATCTGTTCAGCAGTTTAGAGTCTAGATGCGATAATGTGATACGCTTTCTAAAGTCCAACTCGCACTTAGTCGTTTTCAAGTGACCGTGAACACATTCTTTTTTTTGAGAGCTAGATCTGCGCCAGTATACCTACTATGTAGTCTGTGAATTACGCCTGCCCTGGTAAAGATTGTCAATCCCGAGTCAAAGAAAATGTTAACATGCAAATAAATTAAAGAATTAACATATAAATTATAATCACTAGATTACCATTTATGTAGATTAAAAAAATGGAACTAGATAAGTAACATAGCGTGTTTATTGAGGACTAAAGATAAAACTTATTAAACAAACACGATAAAGAGAGTGAATGAAAATATGAAATATCTGAAGTAATTAATAAATTACAAAGTACAAATAACAACATAATCAATGAGAGAGAAAAAGAAGTAAATAATGAACAAATTCTCTAAGACGGCTCTTCCAGTTGAATACTTAACTTTCTCGTTACTACCTAATGGAAATTAGCCATGTAATATATATTTCGGAAACTTATATTACAACGTAGAGAAACTTCTAGAAAGTTATAATTATGTATTATGTTATTCATATAAACTTTTCAACAAAAATATTATCTTCAACTTAATAAATGGTCTGAAAAAAATTTATGAAGCTATCGAGGTTTTAATAACTGAATTAATCATAAGCACAAGGACGCGACAGGATCGATAAGACACAAATAAAATGGCTGAAGTCATACCTTACAGTTTGTATCGCGCATGTTTGGTTTGACGGTATTAAGAAGATTGTAAGGAAAATATCACGAATAAGGAAGATAGAAAGTCAAATAAAAACACACATGAAGCCATTACAAAACTATAAAACAGAACTGACCATCAAATGAACCTTGAGTAGGACGTAGACAACCTTGAGCCCTCTGACCTATGAAACTAACAACTCCATAAAGACCAAAGTAGTCTACAAGTGATAAAACAATATTGTTTCCTCAACTGAGTACAATATCAGGTTCACAAGATAATTCAACTTCGAATCGTTGATAGGAAAATTAAATGGTAGTACACTTTCGCCCGGAAAATTGAATCGAAAATTCTCCAATTACGATAATGTAGCCTTGCCATAATAGTCGCTTAGCAACCTGTTGAGGTAGGCCCCGGATCGAAAAGGGCAAAGGTAATAAGGCTACAAGGAAAAAAACAAAGATTAATAATATTAAACAATTTTGATACATAAATAACCGGCATGTATGATAAGGTTGACTAAGAGTTAGAAATTGATTGTAATTGAACAAAAGCTGGCAAGTTTTGCCATTGTTATCGAGTTATGTGTTAAGCTAAAAATATAGCCGTTGTGTTACGTAACTGATTATGCCGAAAATCAGTCAATGTTCCAGGTAGATTAACAAAACCTTCACTAAATTGAAGTAAACGAGAAGGGAACGCCTAACCAAGTGTTTCTGACACGTTGATATAAACAATTTAATGTCCATCATTTCTTCAAATATCAACTCCGTACAGTTACTAACTTAAAATCAATACAATTCATTTCACTTAAACATTACACGTGGACAGGAATGTAGCGGACACATTTAAAATTATAACCAGATCACGTGGATCGCCACGACATAAATCGAAATGTTCTGTGACTGAATGTATTGTATCGACGACACTATTCAAAGTTTGACCTATTCCTATCGGTATCTCTTACGTAATATTTACACACAGTGTTAGGCGTGAAACAATAAATGTTTCATACGTGTCACTGTAACGGAAGCCATGATATCAACAAACCAATTGTTTTTCAATCACTCGCGGTTGGCTTTGCAAATAAAGATTTGTTTCCGTATTCATTCGCTGTATTTGCAGAAGAAAAATCATTAACTGCTCTACGAATATTTAATATTAATTGAAAACCCGTCGTAGACAACTAGTAAGACTACCAAATCAGTAAATATTTAATTTTCGAGTCCAGTGTACTCATTTGTGAAGGAAAACTTGATTAATAACTACTATTCTGTTGACGCTTTCAAAACAACAAAAGGAAACTTAATGGTTATTGATTTGAGCTAAATATACATTTTTAACTGGGCTGGAAAAGTATTACTTGTACCGTCTATTTCTTACTTGATATATTTTGATTGTTAACGTATGCTTGCTTACACGTATCTCTTGAAACTTTGAACAGGAAAAAACACTCGCAGACCCTTAATCAGCGTTCGACAGGGATCACAAGTCTGACCAATGCAAACAAAGTTAATCCGAGCTTTCCTGTTTTCTTCTGGGCGTGTATATGACCAGTCAGGTGTGGTGGACTTTCACCAGTGGACGATGACGACCGATAACCGTCGATAGCTGGGGTCGCGTCTGGGCGTCCCACAGGGTAACGAACTCGCTCCTATTCTATCTTATACACATGTACACATGCACTCAATTGCGCGCCTTAATGGCCTGTCATTTGTATCGATTCACGTCGTTCTGTTGTTAAAGGGCCCATACTTATCTGTAATAGTGCTACTAGTTAAGTAGTCGAGTCTTCGATGTTAAAAATTTTATGAGGAATGTGTTTGTTACCGTTTGTATTGTGTGGTTAACGACTTGTTGCGTTAAGGTCTTTATTTGACTAGATTTTTAGTTGTGCTAGGTAGATAGGACGTACACTTATATATTTTGCATTTAGATACCAATAAGTAAAATTATATTAAAAAGCCCTTTTCAATATGAATAGAGGCGTTTGCTCTGCGGTAGTATAATAATAGGATGGTGTTATAATTTTATTTATTTCTTTTAAATACATACAAATTATATTTTTAACGGTGGTCTGGGCCACTGAGAGTGGAATCTCCGAACAAAACGCGCATCGTCCAGGAATACCGCTTTTTGAAGCCCTTTCCCGAACTGCCCAACGAGGACCTTCCTTAGATATTGGTCGAAGATCTTTATTATTCTTACTATTATTAAAAAGTAAAATCATACTTCCTTCACGTTAAACGTCATCTTAAAATCTTGCTACCCAGTCTTATTGCTTCATATCCATACATCCCTAAAGGTAACTAATGCTACTACTAATAAAATTACAATCACATTACAATCCTCTTACCGCCCAATCTTTCGTAGTATTTGTATCACGTGAGTCTAACAGATAAGATATTGTACTAACTAAAATAGTCTCGTTTGTACCAGTTATATCTGGTTTCAACTATCAGGTGATATTGTTTCAATTGTCACTCACGTAATTATTTTGTTATTAAAATTCAATGAAACGCTGTCCAAAGACACCGCTCTCCTAATAAATTCGTAATGCGTACGCCATAATTCTCTTTGCTTTGTCGCGCTTGTAATTTACTGTTATTTGAGATAGATCTAATGGGCCTTTAGTAACAATAGATTTGTAATTTTATAGCGTATTAAAATTTATTCGTATTTAAATAATCGAATCTACGCCTACCGCATAAAGATCATTTACGTTTGCTCGCACACGCTTGATCTTGTTTTGATTTGTAGTTTAAAGAAATTGAGTTCTACTTATAAATATTTGCATGTCTCCAAAAGTGTTTTGTTTTAATTAAGGAAGACATTCAAGTGCTCTACCATGTCGATGAACTTCACAAACATCATGCAGTAGATCATTATTATTTACTAGCTTCTGCCGGCGTGGTTTTATCCACCCGTCTTATTACGTCTTTGGTTACTGCTTCGCTTCTGTGTGTCGCAGCGTGATGCTATACATTTAGCCTGTATGTTATGAATCTGGCTGTCTTACACAAAAGGACTGTTTCCAATACGACTGATAGTTCAAGAAAAAAACACAGGTAAACAAAAAAAAAATAGAAACACTCTTCAGTTTTATTACATTAGTATAGGTCAGTAGTTCCTCCTACCGACCGGTCCTTTACAAGGCCAACTAAATCAAAAGACACTACATCACTATCTTGACCGTCATCAAGGAACTGCTCACCAGGTAATAAAACTTTGAATAAGGATGAACCTTTATTTAGGGTCACTGCTTATCCTCTATAAGCAGTGACCCTAAATAAAGGTTAATAGTACAGTTTACCAACATTGTTATTCTGTAGCAATTTGAAATAACTCGCTCAATTATGATAAATTATCCATTGTTATTACTATTGCTGTAGAGTTTATATAAACGCGTCTGTTTTGATCTTATTCTTAACACTTTGTTGCATTTCTAAGTTGTTTTCTTTCACATTGTATATTACGTTCTTATTTCGATTGACATATTTGAGTTTCCTGTTCGTTTTTCTCCATAGGAATCTACGAGCAACTAGCTTCAACTTTCTGACTAACTAACCGATTCCTTGACAGTTCAAAAGTGCCTGTAAATGCTTTAACTTCTCTTTAAGAGGTGAGAAATCTGTAATGTGTGTGAAAATGTGTTTCTTGCCAGTGTTTTCATTCATGCGAAACAAGTAGTAAAATGTTTACAAAATAAAGTATTTAATTACCTATAAGTACTGTTGTTATGATACGTACTGCGTGTAGCGGTCGCAGTGTTTTGACTATGTTACGATAGTGTTTCATACATGAGGCTACTGACGCCAGTACGTTCCCCTCACCCGGCTGTAATCAAGTCTTCCTACTTTTATTTGCATCCTCTCTCGTATCAATCAAAAGCTAAACTAGTAACGGTAATACAAGTACAAAACCTACGATAGTATCCATTGTTTGGTCGCCGTTATCAGTTACCAAGTGGACGTTAAAAGGCGAAGAGAACTCGATTAAAAATCGCAAGGACGCGGCTATTTTTAACGTTTCGCTGTGCTCGAGTGAATGTCTCGGACTCCGCGAGGTGCGTCGGTAACCATTGCGTGAGGTACGAATCGATACGTATTGGTAGCAGCATAGAGTTTCATTTCGTTGAAGGGATTTTCAGCGACAGTCGTTTTGTTTATTGTGATGCTGGATTTGGGATCTTTCTCGTAAAATGCTTAATTGTCACGACAATCATAGCCTAAGTCAATATGCCTTGTTGTTATAACTGTATGTATAGCAATTATATTAGGACTGGTTATGCTGTACTCTCAATTGAAAGTGATAATTTAGTCGCTATTGTACTTTAGAATAAGCTCGTTTTAAATTACAAAAATATATTATCTACGCACGACTTCTCAACGGCGACGATCAAATCGATAAGGGTTTAACAAAAGCTTCCTTATTGTTAGTTTTATTACGACTATAATAATTCTAGACACTAAAAAAAAATCATAATTACTTTAATAGACATTTTATAAATTTTTTGTTTGGGTTGGTTTTTTTGAGTGGGCAACTGGGCGGAAGCCAGTTTTGAAGACCCACACGTAGATGTAGATGAAGAGAATGAAATAAAGATGGATGAGATTGTAAGAGCACTGAGAGGTATGAAAGTTGGCAAAGCTGCAGGCTATGATAGAGTGTCTGTCGAAATGCTAAAGAACGGTGACGGGGTGGTAGCAAGCCTGTTGTGCTTGATCTTTAATATGTGTTGGAGTTATGGTCGTGTGCCGGATGACTGGTGCAAGGCTGTAATTGTTCCACTATATAAGGGAAAAGGCTCACAGCAGGAGTGTAAAAACTACCGCGGCATTAGTCTATTAAGCGTTGTCGGCAAACTGTATGCGAAAGTTTTAATTAATAGGGTGATAGGAGTGACTGATGAGAAAATTTGGGATGTACAAGCGGGATTTAGACAGGGAATGGGCTGTATGGATCAGATCTTCTCTTTAAGGTGTATAGCCGAAAAACATCTGGCAAAGCACAAGAAAGTCTATTGCGCTTTCGTAGATTTGGAGAAGGCCTATGACAGTGTGTGGAGGGAAGAATTATGGTCGACTCTATCCATGTATGGTGTGGACGGACACTTGATACGAGCACTGAAATCTTTATACAAAGATTCCAGTGCTTGTGTTAGGATTAATGGGGCATACACTGACTGGTTTTGCATCTCAAGAGGTGTAAGACAGGGCTGTGTAGCGTCTCCTTGGCTGTTCAACCTATACATGGATAGTTGTTTGGCGGATTTGAGAGAGAGTGAGTGTGGATTAAGGATGGATGAGTTGCTTGTCAAATGCCTGTTATACGCAGATGATCAAGTTCTTCTTGCATCGTCGGCAGAGCAGTTGCAAGACATGGTAACGGTAATGAATGACGCGTTTAAGAGGAAAGGGATGAATATAAATGTGAACAAGACGAAAGTGATGGTTTTTGAAAGAGAAGAGGATATATCGGTGTGTGATGTGAAAATAAATGATGAGAGTGTGGATCAAATGAATGAGTTTGTATACTTGGGCAGTATGTTTACTAGAGATGGAAAGATTGATGCTGATGTGGAAAGGAGAGTAACTGCGGGAAATAAAGTGAATGGTGCTATACGTGCGGTTGTGACCAACCAGTCCATGCCCAAAAAGGCTCGACTGGCTGTTCACAACGGCGTGCTGGTGCCTACACTTATGTATGGAAGTGAATGTTGGGTTTGGCAAACGAGGCATGAGAGTAGGATTAATGCTGTGGAAATGCGTTCCTTGCGGAGTATGTGTGGTGTAACTTTGAACGATAGAGTGAGGAATGAGGTTATACGGGACCGTTGCGGATTAAAAGAGGATGTAGTTACAAAGATAGAAAAGGGTATGCTTAGATGGTTCGGTCATGTTGAGAGGATGAGTGAAAGACGATTAACAAAAGGTATTTATATGGCAGAGGTGAGTGGTAACGCAGGGAGGGGTCGCCCTAGGAAGACCTACACTGACCTTATTGGTGAGGTTCTTCAGAAAGGTCAGGTGCGGAGTACTCGTAACCGGCGTGCTTGTATGACGAGATGTATGAACGTAGATGAGGCGAAAGGAGTATGTAAGGATCGTAGCAGGTGGCGTTCTGTGGTTTCTGCCTACCCCCATGGGAAAAAGGCGTGAGTTTATGTATATGTATGTATGTATGTTTATAAATTTTTACACTTATTTGTATTTTTTTTAACTTGTGAAAAAATACAGACAAGAAACTTTAATACATTATACGTTTTGCACAGTTACTGTAAACATAATATGACGCCTGTAATCCCCGAAAGATTAGGCAGAGGTGGACTCATTAGTACACCTCTGCTGTGCTGCAAAAATTAATTTAAAATCTACCATTGCACGTGTAGTAGGTACGTACTCCAAAAATATGTCTCACCACAATTTGCATAGACCAATAAATGCCTATGACCCTACAACGAATTCAAAAGGAATACTAAGTGGCTCCACTTCGCCAGATGTACTGGCACAAGGTCAAGTTTTACTATCCAAATTTATTATTTCCTGTGAACCGAGAAAGAATTTTATATTACAGTATTAAAATCATTGTGAACGTAAATCATATTTGCATTATGCATAAAATGTTATGTGAAAAGAATCAATAAGAGATAAGGGGTCCCTGAAGGCTCCTTTCGATAATGGAGAAGCTTTTGACTCTGTTGATGACTTAGTGGACTTGAATTGATTCGATTTATTGTTTGTTTTGTAACTTTTAGCCCTATTGCTGACTGAAATGTAATTACAAAAGTGTTTAAAGAGTAAAACTTATTTAATTAATCTGATTTGTGATTATAACAATTTCTGCCATCTATTTTTCAAGTTTTATCAATCTATAAATAAACGAATTTATTGAGAATCGTTATGTTGATTGTATAAACGTGTACTTTCTACCGAATTTTTAAGGTAAACAGGTTGAAATAAATAAATTGTCAATGACCGCGCTGTATGAATGTTTGGCATTCGAAGTATCCAACAAATTGGCTTCACCTATACGTCCTACACGCGCTATAGTGTTATTAAAGGTTTTGATTCTCCCACGATATTCACTTTTAGTTTTACGATTTGTGTGGACTTTGTGTTTTAACAATCATTATATTTTAGAGTTTTAGTCTTCCTTCCGTGTTTCTGCTTATTCTCAAAATATCTGGATTCAAGTATTGTTTAGTGCTGGTGCTGTACAATACACGTACTGCATAACATAACACAACATCACATCATAATCCCCGAAGGGTTAAGCAGAGGTGTACCCATTAGTACACCAACATTTCGCTAGTTAGTATGTTTTTTATCCCATGTAACAGGGGGCGAGCCTATTGTCATCGACCGGCCACAGACTCTGAGGCTGCTACTGAGAAATTCCTGATGGAAAAACCCGATAACACTTTGCCTTACCTGGGAATCTAATCCAAGACTTCATGCTCAGCAGTCGCGCTTTGCAACCATAAGACCGACGAGGCAGTCATACTGAATATATGGAAATATTTTGATGACCGCTGTATTTGTCTTGGCGACAATATGCCTCAGCGTCGATAGTCGTTACATTCGAAGGGGTCATAATCAAGAACCCTTAAACATCAATCAGGGTTTAACGATGACGAGTCACGCTCACCAATAAATGAGCACAAGGAGTAAGCACATATTGTAACATGGTCAATTAATTACGACTATTACCAAAAGTGACGATAATATTTGTGCTTAAATAACAATGTTACAGCTTAGAGCGCCGAGCGGTAGTGTGATCAATCTGAGCATATTTACTGCTTCGTATAAATTAGTTTTATGTATTTTGGCAGTTACATGTTAACTACTAACGATTACGACCTCAGTTTACTTTGAGACGAATGTAACAATAATCTTGCGACTTTAACACTTACTCAAATATTCACACGAGATAAACTCCAATGTCTTGTCTCGACTACAAAGAACTTAGCTTTGACCCGCGACTTCATCCGCTGTCGGTTATCGCGGACGAAGTCGAATAAAAAGTAGCTATGTCCTTTGTTAGAGTTCAAACTTACCCTTTACCAAATTTAATCAAAATCGGTTCAGTGATTTAGTCGTAGAGCGTAACAGAAAGACAGAGTTACTTTCGCATTTTTAATACAAGTATGAATGATATATCAGATAAATCTTTTTCAAATCCCCTATTGTTGTAAGTAATGATAAAACACAGGACATAAACATAATCTATGCCACCACAAACACCGCACACCGGAAACAGAAACCCGTGCGTAATAAACTACTTAGAACTGCACTGTGTCATTAAATAGTAGCGATTAAAGAACTCTTTGATTGTATAGTACATAATAATAAATTCATTTGCAGTACCTAAGCTACCTACGGAGGAGTTACGAGGCAAATAGATTATAGTCTCGTTTAATAGGCGGTGGACTTTGTGTCAATTTAAAATGGAGTAACGACACTGCGCTAGTCGCATGCGCATATTATGCTCCGATTTTCTGAATATTTTCTCTCAAGTGTATCTTAGAGTCAGTTGTTAGTTAAATTGTTGGTGTTTATTTAGGTGAGAGGTTTTTTTTTAATTCGTTTAGAAATATTTTGTAATGTAAATTAAGATTCCAACTTATTCCACGTTCGATGCCATGTGAAAATCTTTGACTTTTAGCGTATCTTGAAGGTCTTAAAGATATATTATAATGTAAACATTATTTTGATCGACAGCACAGTGTGCAAACTCACTTATATTTTATGTATTCACAGACGCGCCCATTTTACGATTGAACATGTTATAGCATTTGGACCATAAAATTTTGATTTGGATCTCTAAATATTGTCTCGTGACTCATGGCCTTAAGACTGAGGAATTACAATTATGAACCGCTTCCGTGATGTTCGGTTATGCAATAAAATTTCGAGGAATTGCGATTAAATACGAGTAAATTAATTCTGGATATGCTTGATCAGATTTATGGTGCACGCACAAACAAAATAATGTAATCTAGTCTTAGGATCTTTGGATTTGCATGGGTTTTCGTATCTAACAGATATTTCAGATAGTTACTTATTATTCAATGTATGTGTCTATTGAGGCAGTGAATACCTCTGTCTGGCTGGCTGTACAATTAATTCACTTGTCTAGCCAATAAGTAATATCGGCTCGTCTAACAATAGTTTCTAAAACGTGATCCACAAACTTTATTAATTTAAAAAAGAATTTGCTATCTCTTCACATAGTCAATAAAAATTTACTAATTTTTATTTTCTGTTTGTCGACAGGCATGAAAATGACTATGTCCACGGCCCCGACGATGAGCGCACGTGTACACAGGAAAGTGATGCGGGCACCGCATAAGCGGGCTCATCCGGGTAAGACGCAGCACCCGGGAAAAATGGTGCACGCCGGCAAAATTGCCCACCACCCGGGCAAACTCGCACATTTAGGCAAATTCGGGAAACTCGCGCACTACGCTCACACTCACTCGCTGAGGCCGCCCGAGCCGTGTGAGAACAGTAACGACAGCGGCCTAGGACCCGATGCCGTCAACAGGTAAGACCGATATGGCTATACACTCGCTTTCTGCTATGTTAATATTTAATACGGTGGCCACTTGCACAGTCTAACCTAACAAGTTCGTTTCTCGTGGCGTTCCATTTGGGGATGAGAATAACCTAGATGACACTACAATCATTTTGTTATGTCGCACTAATACATACGCCGAGTTTAACGTTCTTAATTATGTGCTTAATACAAGGGCTTAAAAATTGACGATACCTAAATAATCACACTGCTTTTGCGGAGAATATGAAGCTTTGACAAACTTAATTAGCGTAGAGTCTCAGAAACTCCCACGAATTCTCGGTGACTAATTAAACCTCACCTGCTTCTTGAATGTGGTCATCATTTGCGTTACTTATTAGCATCGATATACCGACAGATAAAATTAGATCAGCTATCGATGGAGTGTTAATATAAAACTGACTCCCAGTGAGAATTTAAACATCATCTTCAATGGTTACTGAATTTAATTCAATGAGTTTAGTTACAGTTACTTGTACAAGAGTTGTTGTTATGTCTTCCTGTCTTCTTATGTTCTTGTTCTTCAGAATTTTCTTCATGTACTTTATTGCTATTAAATTTCAAAGCATTAGTTCAATCATTTTATGTTTTAATAAACTCCAAAGATCCAACTTTCCTTGCTTCCTTGTTCACTGCATTAAAAAGTAATTTGAACAAATTAGATTATTGTAATCAATCCAGTAGTTATCCTTTTTTGCCACTTGCCTATAATTGTATCCATATCATTTAGAAAGACTGTACATATAGATACTCTTTAAATAATAGAAAAGCTTATTTTAATAGTAACTTAATGAGTAATGATGTATTAACTAAAGTCTATCACACAATCATGTAATTCGATAACGGAATAATCAATGAACTCGCTTTATCTTTTGCTGTAGTTATTTTTTTGCTTTGATAGCTGTATTGCGAATCACGCCTACGTCTGTGTCCCTAGCTATCTTTTAATTAGCGCTTAGTCACCAAATTTGTACAGCCTCACCATCGGATAGCTTCAAATCTATGCAGTTCTTTCTTATTCGACCTTCGGTTTTAGATATCGACTCACGTCCGATATGCGCGTGAGTCGCGCGTGCGAACACGTCCTTATCGATCAATAACTACTCGATTTTATCGCTATCGATCTTTTAACTACTCGATTTTATCACTAACTTGATTTTTATCGGGTTGTCTATTTTAAGCAGTTGAATAAGTATCGGAGGCTCTAAGCTCTAGATGTCTTTGTTCATTAATTTGAATCAAGTTTTTTGGCTCAATTGAGTTCCAGTTCTCAGGGCTGTCAATACCAATGAATTATAGAGCTTTTAGCTTACATCAAGGCGCCGACCTTTTCTGCTCTTTCTTTCTTACATTAAATTAATGAATTCGATCGTTTGATTGACAATGCAAAAGAAACCCTTGCAATTTTTCATTCAAAATCAAAGTTTACAGCTTTTATTGCTAAGCATACATTGCATCGTTCAAAATAAAGGTCGCGTAAACAATACAATAAACAACCTTAAACACCAACAAACAATTTGACAAACACTATTTATCCACTCATGATATTATTATAACACGCAAGTAGAGTACACATACAACATAAGTAATACGAATTACGTAAGGCCGTTGCTACGCAACTAACCATTTATGTAATACACAATTGCGAAAAACATACGAAATGTTGAACGTAGAGTCAATGGCCGTTTTATGAGTGATGTTGCAATTTGATCGTTTATCGTCTGGCCCTTATTTTTAATGTGTCTTCATATTCGACACGGATGTAATTGCAGAATTGA
Source organism: Hoplodrina blanda (assembly GCA_949316365.1). Taxonomy (NCBI): domain Eukaryota; kingdom Metazoa; phylum Arthropoda; class Insecta; order Lepidoptera; family Noctuidae; genus Hoplodrina; species Hoplodrina blanda. The sequence continues at coordinate 16,680,061 of OX438581.1, forward strand.
GGCAGCCTAGTTTCCAAATCCATTCTGTTAAAAGAGACCTTGACTTTTCTTTCAATTAGCTTTATATTTCATTCAGCTATATCTTTTTCTTTTAAACCAAATGGAAACTTCACAATTTCTTTTTATTCTTCTGATTGAAAAGTTCTTCTCACATGACGATTCTCCTGGTCGACTTCTTGGTCAAGTATTTTCTATTCATCTTCCAATCTAGACAAAAAGCCTGAATACCAGTTTGCATCCCGAAGACTATAATCTATCCTGTGCTTGGAATAATCTGATACCAGTATTTGCAGCCTATTTACAAGAATATAGTACCATAGCAAATACCCTAGCCAATCGCAAACCGTTATTTGAAGCTAACGAAACTACAGGGGAAGCCAATGTTTTAGTAGATATTTACTGACTGCTATGATTGATGATACATTAGATAATCACGCGATAAACAAATGATACACATGGGCTAGAAACATAAACTGAAATACACAAGCCAGGTCAAGGCTAGGACGTTCGGCTAGACTGAAGTGTCAGAAATACCAAGCACCGTGTGGGTAGAAGCTCCCGGGTTTTGTCCTTGAGAGTTGAAGCCTAAATTATAATATTTGTAAGACGTATTGCGTGTCCAACACAGGATTGGGCAAAGTGCCATAATAACGAGAAGCGAGAACTTAACATCGGTTGTACTCGCACATGACGACATGGTAGTAATCAACGTCTTATACACACCATCGCTATGATTTTCAAATTAACTCTTGCCTTCGCATTTCAACACTCAGATTGATAAAAATTATTCATTGACCAATCATTTCTTGCTTGCCTAAATATGCCAGTTACCAATAATTTGTAAGCTTTCTCTTCCGCATGTGGTGAATTTAAATTTAATAGTTTTCCACGCAAAGAAGTTTCCGTTGTACGCCCATCTTGTCCCTTGAAATCATTTGCATATTTAATTAATTAGTTTGCATTCTGTTGAAGGCTACCTTTATCATTATGTTAGTTTACGTGAAAAGGTGTGTTTGTATGTTAATATAGATATTTGTTTTACAAATAGCCAGCAAAACACAATTGATGAGGCAAGTTCAGTAGATTTGCTCCTAAACTGCGGCTTTTCATTTCTGTCTTTTGTTAAGAATTCTGATGCTCTGAATCCTTTTGTATCTCTCACAGCTTCCTATGATTGAAACACTTCAGGTGTGTCAGTAGAGCAAGCTAAGCCAGTAGTGTACTAAATAACATAGATTATAGATTACCTATCATTGACATTAATAGATTCATAGTAGTCTAAAACACATCTGCCATAAAAATCTTTGAAGCACTATATCGCTTGTTTACTGATCGTTTTTGCCAATCCACAACTAATTTTACAGTTAACGTAGTACACTAGATTAGATTAGTCTACTAGATCAATCAGACATTCTCATCGCTGCGCAAACGCACCGCACGCTAATGTATTTTTAGCACGTTTCGCCGCACGTGCGCGTGAGTCGCCTATCACGCTGTTACTTCAACCTCAGTCCAATGATAAAATACTAGCAATTAATGAATAATTATTTTGGGCCTGTCAAATTTTAGGCTAGTCTCCTGCTTTTTGTTTGTAGCGCAAGAAAGAAGCTTTAGCGATTTAGGCAAATATATCGTACCATTATTTGTGAAAATACTGTCGACAAACTAATATAAAGCAACGTTTATAATGTTGAAGTCTTCATTGCTTTAATTTATATACGCCATAGCATGACTCTTTGAAAACCACAATTTCTTTAGCGTAGTGAAGGTAACCTTGCAAAGGTCTGTGTCTGCAAGACATCAAAAGGCCGATGGTGGGAATAACTTCAATTAGGTACTTCCTTAATTAAAGACGTTAATGGCGTGTGCAGATTATCGGACACTTTGGAGGAGTGGGAACACCCGGAGTTGAAACGACGACGTGGGGACACTGAAGCGGCGGTTAAGCTAGAATGCGACGACGCGAACGACGCGTACGCTTTCCGCGCGCCGGGCGCGGCCGACCCCGCTTCCGCGCCCGCGCCGCCTGACGCTCCCGCCTCTACGCTAGCGCCGGCCCTACCCGCTCCCGTGTACGTTGACTTATTTTTTGACATTGGATCACGCTCAAAATTCATTCACAATTTGGTGTTTCTGTCCCTAACCTCTCATTGGATCAAGAAAAAGCACGGATCCTGGATACGGGTAGATCCGGAGACTCCAGAGTGTCCTATTATGAAGGTTTCATTAGAATTGAGTGTCTCAAACTGTCGTGTTGACATGAATAGTGGTTTTAATAACTGGTTGCTTGACAAGCGTTCGTTTGTGCAGTGTCACGACTCCGAGCATATCCATGAATCCGCATGTTCACCGCATGTAACTGTTGCATCGTCCATGTGTTCGTGTACGTGTGACGCACTGATGGTTTATACTTACAAATATTCTACTAATTGTTTATTGACCTCACGATCATGAATACACATTCATTTGTGTTTATTTTTCACGACCAATTCGACAAAAATATGTCGTGGAAGAGTGACTAATACCAGGTGTTTTACAAAGATATGGAAAAACAACTAAAATAACTTAAAATAATTCGTAACTATGCCGATTTTATTTACAGAATGAGAGCGGGTTGCAGTATATCTAGTCCAAATATAGCTGAAACTCCCGGCAAGAGATTCCAAGACCCGTACAGATCGTGCGGGAAACTTGGCAGCGGCGGTAAACTGGCAAACAAGTACCCTGGAGGGGGAAAGTTAGTTGGTGCCGGTGGAAAATTAGGGGGCAAACTGGGGGGGAAGTATGGAGGTAAATTGGCACAGGCTATGGCGCGAAGAAGAGCGCTAGCAGCCATGGCGCAAGGTGGCAGGCCAGGACTGGCGGCGCCCCTGGCTAACAGGTCAAGAGATGGCACGGTGGAACTACAGATACTGTGCCAGCCCGAGACACAACACAGAGCGAGGTAACTATGGTATTACCTTTTCTCGAAAATGGTTGAAATCCTTATGAGTTTCTAGGAATCCTAAAGGGTTCTAAATATTTTCCCCTGACTTCAAAAGTCGACCATATTCTCAGTTGCTGGTGCTTCCTCAAATCCACAAGTTGCTTAATTGCGTAATTTCATTCCAGATATCAGACTGAAGGCAGCCGTGGCGCTGTCAAAGACAACTCAGGGAATGGTTTCCCGACAGTCAAATTAGTTGGTTACGACAAACCAGCTGTACTGCAGGTAAGACCTCATAATCATCATATTTCACTTGCCTTTGATACATCATATCTGTAGCGCTTACGACCATCAAGGGTGTTCCAATCTTTAAGAAACTTTGATTCCTGGAATGTCGAAGGTCATATGTACTCGACTATAAATCAATAGATAACATCTATTCGTGAGTGGCAAGCCAATCTCGATGCACTGTTGTGGTCGGGTTTACCACTGCTGTAATTGAGAAGGGTTAACAATATGGATTTAATACTGATTCACTTAGCTGTACCTACTTGTGTTTTATTAAACTTCATCATTAATTACATTAGATGAGGTATGTAACATGTAAAGCGCATTAGTAAATGGTATTTTTTTTATTGTTCAGTGCCCCACTCACAACTTGGCTGATAAAAACACGCTTTTTCATTTATAACGATAAGAAATTGTCATCCATGATATTTTTTCTGTTTGTAATCAGCAATAACCGGCTGAGTTATATGACCAGAAACTTTGATACGATGACCATCAACATCATCATACAAATACTCTTCATCATAATTTGTAATCGACGCCAGACGTCGTTTTTTCACACGTTTGTATTAGTCGTCATTTCATAGCCTAAAAAAGATGAGATTGTGGGAAAGATGCTGTATCTTTCACACAGACCATTCAAGTGGTTTGTTCAAAGAAGAAGTTGCTTTAGACAAACCACTGGCATCACGGAATACAATATTATCTTATCCACAGGTATTCATCGGCACAGACACAGGTCGGGTAGCGCCGCATATGTTTTACCAAGCGTGTCGTGTCTCCGGCAAGAACTCCACTCCGTGCAAGGAGAGGAAGGAGGACGGTACCGTCATCATCGAGATCGACCTGGAGCCAGCCAAGAACTGGCAGGTCACTTGTGACTGTGTGGGGATACTCAAGGTCAGTTAAGCTTTAAAAGTGTCCTTGTCTTTAAGATTTTATAAGTGGAGGATCTCGAAATCAGTTTTAACTTTGTTCATTCGCCTTTGGCTTCAAAAATTCTAATAACTGCTATTTTATAGCAGATCAGAACCTTTTCGAAGCTGGGAGAGCTCCAATGGCAAATATTCTCTTTCCACAAGTATTTCTGATTAATTCAAAGTCAAACAATAAAATTTATTCAAATTAACAAAATACACTTTAGAACGTCATTTATAACAGAAAAATATAATTGCATATAAAGGGTGTAGGGGATATCCCTCCGAAAACTTACAGGGTGAATTCAGTAAACCATATTAAGATGACCGGTACATGAAATTATTTCAGGAACGTTACGGGAATACACTAAACCTGATTTGTGTAAATACCTTATAAGCAATGTATCGTTTTCGTGGCAAAACGCACGTAGCGAACGGCAAGCGCAGCGAGCCTTCGGCCGCCCTCCCCGCCAAGCGCTCTCGCGTCACGTTATTTGTTACGTCGTTTGTTTCGATTATTTCAACATCCATTGCTGGTTTTTTGATTTTAGCTGTATTAATTACATAAATGGAGTGCTGCGTACAGATAATGTAATTTTACATTGAAATAAAGGAATACTAACTAAAAAAACGGGAAAAGATATGGAAATTTTCCTGAGGAAAATTCCCATGGAATACGATTCAAAATAAGGAGCTGAAGAAGGAGGAGACATCTGGTAGGAGAATAAGGAGCTGAATGCACCCTGTAAGTTTTCGGAGGGATGTCCCTTACACCCTGTAGTTGCCCCTTCCAAAACGTAGTTTCGTATGCTCGGATCGGGTAGTCGATGCAGCGTACTATCGATGTAGCATACCGTCGCTTTAGTGTACTAACGATGTAGCGCACCAACGATTTGGGGTACTGTCGATGTAGCGTACCATCGATTTGGGGTACTGTCGATACATTAGCCCGTCGATGGAACGTTTTCGATACAGCGACCATCGATGTAGTGACTGTCGATATTGTGAACTAGACCCTGGAGAAGAATAGACAAGAAATTCCATTCTTACTCTAGAAACAGAGAACAGGAAGTTCCTGACACCCGTATAAAAGAGACAGGTAGAAAGAGAGGGAAGTTGCCCAAAAGGGGGCATAACGCTTTTTCCTTACGTAACGATTTCTGTCAGTTAACCGCGAAAATTACTTCTTTTAAAAAATCCTTTTCTATATTTCCAGGAACGCAATGTAGACGTAGAGCACAGGTTCGGCGAGTCGCTGGGCGGTGGTGGTGGGGGCGGCGCGGTGGCCACGGTGACGGGCGCCGCGCACATCTCGCGCGGTAAGAAGAAGTCCACGCGCTGCCGCATGGTGTTCCGCACCGACATCGTCAATGCTGCCGGACACCCTGAAACGCTGCAAGTGTGCTCCACGCAGATCATATGCAGTGAGTCTGATTTTACCTTTTTTGATACTTGTTTTACAGTTCATTATCAACGATCAAGAAGCGCCTGCGAGCGATAAAAATAAGATGGCCGAGGCTGCTATGTTCGCAGCCGTGCTTTGGGCCGTATGACAAAGTTGGAAGGGCCATGGGGGCCATTATCTGCCCAGCCCTTTCCCAACTACCTATGTAGGGATCGGCTTCCAGTCTAACTGGATGCAGCTGAATACCAGTATTTTACGTGGACTGACTGCCTATCTATACACTTGTTTTATTCTTATTGCACAAAGTCGCAAACTACAAAGGAGACACGAACATTGATCATCACGTTTTCTCAAGATGGATTAATGATTTCTGACTTATATTAATTTTAAGTCCAGGTTACCTCACGATGTTTTCCTTCACCAATGTCAGTCATGTTCTATATAAACTTAGAAAGTACATATGAATTGAAAACGTCACATTAGTACTTGACACCACCATGCCCTTCCGACCTTGAGTATCAAATAGGATAATTTTACTAACTGCTATGTTCCTTCTTTACAGCACAACCACCAGGCGTGCCCGAAGTGTGTCGCAAGTCTCTGGTGTCCTGTCCTGCCTCCGGAGGCCTAGAGCTGTACCTCCTCGGCAAGAACTTCCTCAAGGAGACGCGCGTGGTGTTCTGCCAGCGACAGGACGGACGCACGCACTGGGAGGAGGAGGTGGCTCCTGACAAGGAGTTCTTACAACAGGTATACCGAGATATTTTAAAAATTGACCTTAATTTCACTGGCAAGGGGTTGAAAATATAATGAATTTATATAACTTTTACTACAGAAGCTACAGTAAAATAAGCAATAAGGCTTCTGTTTTAAAAAAAAAGAGGTAACAGGGTGTTTAGTTTCTCATCCGCCGTTAAAAAGGAAGGATCCTTTGCCCAGACGGGTGTTGTCTGGTGGGCTACTGCCCGACGGTTGTTGTCGGGATCTTACATAATAAATGTTAACGTCGCGCCGAACTTTGATTGCGCGATGTAGGAATTGTCAGTTGTAGTTCGCATTCTGTGCAATAGATTTCGCTACAGTGTCACTGTTGTAGTTTTGTATGGAACAGCTGATTTTTTCTCATATTTCAGAATTGGTTTTTTAGTAAAAGTTGTTGAGATTAATTAGTACTTTCACGGGGCTAATAGAATGGCAATGAATAACAAGATATTCAATTAAAAGAAATCCACTGCTGTGATAGAATTTTTCCGTCACGAATTTCTCGGTAACAGCCTGGAGTTTGAAAGTTGGTGGTGCGAAACGGAAAATCCGTTGGTCCTGCGCCTGATTTTGCCCCGGTCGAATCGGACTGCCGTCCCACCAGACTATAGCCCAGGAAAATTAGGGTTTCACCTCGGAATGAGAGATAGTCGGCTATTAATTTGTATAAACCTTTATTTTGTCACCCTAAAACTTGTCTCAAAACCTACTTATCGTAGGGTGTCCGCGTATCTCGAAAATGGTTCAAGATATTAAAAAAAAGTTTAGGCAAAAGTTGTAGAGAATTTAATCCTCTACAGTACTTGTTATCATACAAATAGCATAAAACCCATAGGAAACGAGATATTTGCAATAAATGTAAAAAAAACAATTTTTTGACCTTTGACCTTGAAATATCTGACGTCGCGGACACCCTACGATAAGTAGGTTTTGAGACAAGTTTTAGGGTGACAAAATAAAGGTTTATACTTTATAGCTGACTATCTCTCAATTCCGAGATTCTTGCTAAGAGTGTGGGCAAAGGGAGTGCACTGTGTTTGCACACACACTTGTGCACTATAACATCTCCTGCTTACTGGGCTACTCTTCATTGAGATTGGCCGCCGTGTTAATTTAATCAAGAGAATATAGGCCTATCCACAAAGCACCAGGCTTACGACCGGCCAGCTTTAAGATTAGGGATCACTTTACATTCCAATCGTGTGGTAACATCGTCTAATTTGAATGACTCTTATGTAAAGTGTGTACTCCTAAACTTATCTTTAGTCACGTTATATTTAGTCACGTTTTAAGATCCATTGACACGTTCCGTTATCAGCCACGAAGGATAAGTTGCTTGCACCATATTGGATGATGTTTTAATAAATTAATACTATGTGATTATTTTCTTTTTTTATTTGTAAATTCGTCTGTTTAGTTTGTAAATGCCTCGGGTGAATTTATGTAAAGGAAAACCTACCTCGACTACCTTAAGGAAGGGGGGCTACTAGATTCATTTCTTTTTTCTTACTTGTAAATGACGTTTAAACGTGCCTTTAAAAGGCCTTTTCCATCATTCACGTTACATTTAATGATCTTATTCTCTACAAATGAGTCTTTGACTTTGAGTGAGCTTGAGGTAAACTGGTATCACACCTACGGTGCTATTCTGTTATAATCTCACTCGTTGAATTTTGGTAAAGTGAGCTTAAAGCAAGGGCGGATTCAATTTTCAAATTAGGAGGGAAAATATAATCAAGGTCTAGTCAAGACAGGTTCTGTTTCGATTACAATAATAAATCTAATTAAAACAAAATAATAAGCCTAGAGGGGTCATGACCTACCCCCACCCCCTGGATCTGCCCTTGGCTTAAAGTAAGCTGTGAATTCCTAGCATTAGGTTGGATGACTGCTCATCTCAATCTCATTTCACGTAAAAAACGCAACGATGACTATACATAGAAAATTAACACTCTAAACAAATGCCCTTCCAGACTCACTTAGTATGCTGCGTCCCACCATACCTTCGGGCCGACATAACGGAGACGGTGTCCGTGCAGCTGTTCGTCCGGTCCGGCGGCAAGGCGTCGGAGCCGCACGCCTTCTACTACACGCCGCCCGCGCTCGACACCGGCCCGCTGCACTCGTCGCGGCACCACACGCAAGGTAATACTAGCACAAGTAACACGGTTCATGATACGCTTGGGTGTGCTTGGAGACACGGTTTCTTGATGTCAAACGCGTGAACAAACATACAACTAGCTATGCAAGATTATGCTTTAAAAAATTCTAATATAATTGGGTAATTTTATTCGTACATAGCAAAAGAAGGGAATGACTTACGAAACAATGACGGCAATTGGTAAATAAAACGCTACAAACTATGTAAACTTATTTTTGATATGTGCAAGGGTATAACTCAACACTTCAAAAATAATGAGTGAATTATTAAGCATTTTTTGCTTAATAATTCAAAGAAAAAATATGGGAATTTTATGATTCAAATAAGTATATGTAACGTTTTCAGATAAAAATATAGAACTTTGATTAATGATACATGAAAAGGGTTTGCATTTAAATAATCGCATTATTTTAATTTTATGAAAATATAATCGTTTGTTTGATATAAAACGTTGCCCTATACTACTATACCACGCATTGGCATTAAGAAACGCGTTATCGCATTTCGTATATTCATAAATTAGAGTCGTCACATCCAAAACGATGTTTAAATGTCCTCCATGTATGCACGAATATATAAAAATATATACATAAAAAATAACATACGCTTATATATCTGTGTGCAATACAAAATTGCTGTCAAATAGTGCAAGGCTTTTGTAAACTGTTATTTCATTACTCACATACTTATGTGTTATATGTAAAATGGGGGTAAATTAAAAGCATGCTGTTTTTATTTTAAAATCTTAAATAAAAAAATAAAAAAATAAAAAAATACTAGTAGATAATGGGTACAGTACTGTTACTTCTTTATTGAAAACTCGCGGTTTTTAATTACCCCCAGTTTATAATATTTATTAATTAATTTGGACAAAGTTAAAGTATTTATTTTTTAAAGATAACTGCAATGTCAAGAAAAATATGTCGTAAATGTACGAGAAATTCATCTAATCTAATTAAAATACAAACATTATAATTCATTAGATATACTATGCTATCGTTTTCAATCTTTTCTTCTTCATTTATTTCTATTACTCTTCTGTTTTACTTCTTCACTTCTTGTATAATAATAAGATATCTTAAAAGATTAGAACACTTATAGAATAATTACACAAACACACTCGAATTTGGTGGTCAAAACAATATCAAAATCCACCCAGCCGTTTTCGAGTTTAGCTTTAAGAAACGGACCGACAGACCTGGTCAGTAGTATCTTATATGTACCATAGTTTTAACTAGTATTTGTATTGTATAAACTTTGTCCCTGCATGTTTTATTTGTGGTCGAAAATGTTGCTTGTAAAGCTAATAATTTGCTTCTTATCTAATATTGCTTTATTATCATCGGAAACTAACATATACTGTAATATGAAAAAAATATTTTTTTAATCTGGAATTTGAAAGTGCATTGCATTAAAATTGAATTTGCTTTAGAAATATTTAGTATCATTTAGCTTTTACGTACGTATCGCTTACACTTCTATTACTTATGCGATAATAATTTAAACATTTCATATCTTAATAACTTAGCTGTTTGACAAAAACCGTATCTACAAAAAATATAGTATATTACAAAAAATCAGAGCAATATTTTCGTATTTAATCATTTTAAATATCTGAAGAAGTTAATGTTAATAAGAGCTATTTTCCTTTACCCGTAAGAATAAAAGCGTAAGCGAAACATTTGATTGCCATATTGCATAACGTAACAACATGTTGCTTGGATCTAACACCGCTTCATTACTCAAGCATGTATGTAACACTGCGGTACATAGTTATATAATTATAATACTGAAAGTTAAGATATATATTTATAGAGATATTTGGAAGAAACGACTGATGCGCGAATTGCGTACTCTTTCTTTTTTCCCTTCTGTTCAAGCTAGGTCTGTCTAGGTAGCGAGCACTGCCGACGCCCGCCGCTGCCCGCTGACCGCGCCAGCACGGTACTGACACACAACACACCATCACACCCCACGCACATGTACACCTACATGACGAACACAATACACCTTACACAATAACACACACTGATACAATTTTGTTTCAACATACGCACTGTCGATGTTATATTTATTCTGAAACTAGCTTCTGCCCGCGACTTCGTATGCCTCAAAGTTGATATATAAAACTGTTTATATACTGGAAGTTCTTCCTTGTTCAAGGAGTAGAAGAAACACGAAAAATCTCCGTCTTTTTTGTTATAACAGACTAGCTTCTGCCCGCCACTTCGTCCGCGTCAAAGTTGATATATTATTTTTCTGAGAAAAAATGTGTGAAAAAATATGCTATTCCAGATTATAATCTATCTCTGTGCCAAATTTCATCCAGATCCGTTCAGCTGTTCTGGCGTGATTGAATAACAAACAACCATCCAAACTTTTGCATTTATATAATTGTAATAAGATTATAAGTATTAGTTACTTAACATGTTAAACATGTTAAACATGTTTCAATTATCATTTAAATAAATGGAAACAACAGATATGAATCAGTCCTTAATTTATTTATTTTCTTGGTCAAAATACCTATAAATCTTAAGTAAATTAAAATACTTATATATTACCATTCATACATATTCACGTCGACAGTGCACTATAATCACACAAACAAGCAAAACTCAATACAGAAAAAACTCAAGAGTGTAAAAAAATATCCAAAAGACTACGCAAAGTCAATGGAAAATGAACTTTATTGACTTTAACACAGAGCTCACTTGCCAGTAACACTGACCTTCGCGTAGGACAGACTGCACATCCCCCCACACTTTAGATAGTACTTATTGCGTGCCGACCCTATGTTGTATATTATTGTATGTTTTACTCCTTCTTAACTGGTCTCAAAATATATAAAAAAATGTGATTGATAAAATATATAGTATAAGTTTACTGTGAAGTTTTGACTGTTTTCACTGTGCTGCCTTGTGATTTAATTTTATTAGGACTATCGATATTGGACAGTCAAAGTCAGAATTATTTATTTAAATTACACATTATTTATAATTTTTTTGTTTAAGTTGATCATTATCCCTACTATAGAGTTGTAAAATAAATACGTCTCTATTAGACCAGAGACACTTTTGAATATCAAGTCAAGTCAAAATATAAAAGTGAAATAGAAAATTTTTTGGAGTCGTTCAGATTAAAATAATCAAACTAAGTACCTATGCAATATGCTGGCTTAATGGCTACCTTGAAGTCTATACATTAATATTTGCAGCATTATGAAAAAAAACAGATACAATACATTGTCTGCTACTTATTGAAAAGACAATAAAATTGAACCTTAAATAGCAATCGATTGTTCTAATGACATTAAAGCAATATACTGCGCGCTGAAAACATTAAACATTTACACAATACAGATATTATCAAGCCAGAAACGCCCCGCTGTTACCAAAACAGATTTATTTGTTAATAAATAAATCCGATAAACGAGGTAGTGAACACCTACCTCTTTGGGGGAGGCCTACGCAGGTGTTAGTCCTGCAAAAGGCTCAGCCAAAGAACCTGGTGGAACGGAAGCAGCAAGCTTCGCTCGACACATCGATGACGACATTTCGATGTGTCATTCGAAGCTATAATAGCGTTATCTGATAACGAATTCTGGTTTACGTCTACGATAAGTTTAGAAATGCAAAAAATTAAAGATAAGAATATATATTTGATTACATTTGATGTTATGATAACAAATATCAATGAAATTCAATTCTTTTTAAAGAAATTATTTATGTTATTCATTTATTCACTTTTATTATCAATTGATTGAATATTTTCAATATAATGAAAAATAAATTAGAAAAATTATGTATTCAAATAATTTTGAGATTTACAACGTTTACAAGATTTACATAATTGTGTTATGAATATCTTAACACCAAGAAGAATTTTGATATATGTGTGCTCAAAAATATTAACTACATTTTGATTTAGATATATTTTTGCATTGAATTAATAGAAATTCGTTTCAATATTAATGCATTTACTGTGGAAAACACGCCTTTACTGTATGCAGAAATTTCTACAGAGTTCTCAAAGGCACATGTAACGTTACAAGTGACACAAGTCGCGGGACGTGCAACGTGTATTGTAACACGTTATGTGAAGGCTTAAGCGCAGGCCACACCGCCAGCTAGCGGGCGGGCGGGCTAAGCGGGCGAACATCGTTTCACCTCTTTACATACTTCGGTTCACACCGCGAGCTACCGACTAACCTGACGAGCTAAGCTAACGAAATATCCGACGATTCCTAGCTAGCGGGCGGGCGGGCTAAGCGGGCGAACATCGTTTCACCTCTTTACATACTTCGGTTCACACCGCGAGCTACCGACTATTCAACGAGCTAAGCTAACGAAATATCCGTCGCTCGTCTGTCCGTAGTTTTCGGTGTGAACCCCATAGTTTAGCTCGCCAATATTTCGCGTAGTTTGTATAGTTTCCTTCGTTCGCTTCGCCCGCCCGCTTAGCCCGCCCGCCCGCTAGCTGGCGGTGTGGCCTGCGCTTTATTCTACTAATTAAAAATGTCGCAATCTCATCTCAGCGACTATCAATGTCAAAAAATGTAGGTAAGAAGCATGACAGATTGAGACCAAGATTAGAATGCGATCGTTTCTAATTGTTAGTAGAATTGCCCCCTCCGATGTGCCACAGACACGCTACGTGTGTTCTTTGTAAGTTAAGACATTCTTTTTGCTTAAATTTAGATATTGTTACTACAAAAAATCGTTCGTAGAAACTAGGAGCGCACAAGTTACAGGCGTATCTTCCGTAGGCAATGAGCCGAACCAGTTAAGTTGGATCATGTGTAGGGCGGGGTCGGTACGTGTAGCTGAGTCTCTCCGGAGCCCTACTAACGCGCTGCTGTATGTGTCGCTAGGTGGCGAGGAGGCCCGGCCGGTGCTCCTGTGGGGGGGAGGCATGATGCCACCGCCGTCGCTGCCGGTGCGCAGGCCTTCCATCATTGTTCCCGACCCGCACTCTCCGCAAGGACTTAAGAGCGAGGTATGTAAAGTGTATACAAACCCTTATTTACAACTGACTGTATTTTCTTTGATATTGACAAAAGTCAATCTTATTATTTTTTATTTAATAAAATCAAATGCGCGCGCGCACACACAAGGGAGCCGAGAGCGATGACGCAGAGAAGGTATGGTGGCATGAGAAAGCATCATGCCGCTTGCCGTCACAGCAAACTGGTCAATTGTACTGCCAAAGAGCGCTAATATTATGTTACACATCAAGCGCCCAAGTCTGCTTAAAACTCACAAAGCAAGAAGTTTCGTATTCACACATTTTTTTTTTCTATGCCTCTAGAATTCTAGATGAAAAAAAAAGATTAGGAATAAAAATAACATAAACCTCATTTGTTTGTGTATTAGATCGCGGATGAAACCAGCCAGCACTCCCTCGGAGATGGCGGCGAGTCGTCGTGCGGCGCGGACGGGCCCGACAAGCCCATGAACATGTCCGACGACCTCAACATCGTGGACCTCAGGCTCAAGTCCGAGATGTCCAGGGACTCGCAGAGCCAGGTATCCAGTGCTTTATTATCTATTTTCCCACTGCTGGGACAAGAATGCTAGTACTGAAAAAAGTTATTTTGAGTTTAAAATTGACTACTCAACCTACTTACTTTCACATTTTATAGAAACACAAGAAATAAGTTTCATAATTAATTTCTAATTAGAAATTAAATGGATGTCACACTATGTAAACTGCTAAACTTGCGTCTTTTAACAGTACTATAATTAAATGTCTCGTGTAACTATAATATCTTTCTATTAGGTGAGCTACGTAAGCGGTTACGACACCATGAAACTCTCTCCAAGCACTCCTTCGCAGAGCGAGCCCCCCTCCCCCCTCGCATCGTTCACGCAACAGCTACAGGCCATTCAGAACCAAGTGCAAACTGACAAGATGGTGGAGACCGTTACCGCCGCTATCTTCAACTCTGAAGAGAATGCGCCACAGATCTACCCCACCATCATGCAACCTATCGACTCTATGAGACAGCTCATCTCCTCCAAGAGTGTGGACCCATTGGAGACCGACATGAAACTCAACCCCGAACTGATGATCACGGACTCGAGTATGCAGCAGAACGAGCAAAGACTGATAGTGTACAACCAGATGCAGGGCCGGCAGGAGGAGAGCTTCAACCCCTTCGGCGCCATCACCAAGCTTGAGATGGGCACCAGCCAGATCGAGCAGAGGCTCGCCCAGCAGTCCGCGCACATGGAGGCGCTCGTGGAAGACGCCATGAAGGCCACGGCCGCCATCCTCCCGGACAACACCAAGCTCGACGAGCTGGTGAACTCGCGCGTCGACGACCACCTGTCCGGCACGTCCTCCTCGCCGTCGTCCGGCGCCAGCCACGCGTCCGACATCCTGCTGAGCCCCAACGCCGCCGTGGCCGGGCGCAGCTCCGGGCCCGAGCTGCTGCCCCCCATGCCCGCGTCCGCCATCTCGCCCGACGTCATCCTCAACCCGCAAGTGTCGCCCAGCATGCTGTGCGACAGCGCGCAGCGCATCGTGCTGCCGGCGGGCGCGGCGCAGGACGAGCTCATGATGATGCAGGACTCCGTGCAGCAGCTCACGTCCGTCAAGACGCCGCCCGCCGCCGTCAAGTCCATGATCCTCAACGCGGCCGCCGAGATCCTCACGTCCGACACCACCATGAACGCTCTAGTGACGTCGGCCATCAACACTGCTAATATTCTGACTACCGAGAGCGCGGGATCGGGAGGCATGCAGGCGAACGACTCTGCTCAGCCGCCGGCCGAGCCCGCCGGAGAGACTCCTCTGGTGGCCATGTCTCAAGCCGTGTCGCAGGCCGTGACCCAGGCCGTGTCCCAGGCGGTGTCGCAGGCCGTGTCACAGGCCGTGACGCAGGAGATGACGGCGCCGGTGCAGGGCCTGACGGACATGAGCGACCAGGACTTGCTCTCGTACATTAACCCCAGCACCTTCGACCAAGGTGAGTACATGGACGTCTATTACAACTAGTCAGTGAGCCGCGCCAATCCGAACTGCTACATAGTTATTACGATGTTCGGATTTAGTTTCTGTAAGTTAGATGAACACAAATTAATGTAAATATACTGTATATAGTAAGTTAGTGGTACGTACGTTAGTTTATTATTATTGTAAGTGAAGGTAGAGTTCATTGACCGCTACGTTTCGAGTTCGGATTTTCGAGGCTTTCTTGCACATCACCATTTGTTAAACATTCTTATAATAACTGCAGTAGTTTTAGTTAATTAAAAAATAATTTATTAATATTAAAGAGGTTTTTACCTTTTTAAATTAATAAATTATTTCATGGCAACTTTATTTTACTTTTAAATATCAATTTTTGTTTGGTATATTTGAAATTGGAACTTGTGAATCAAACTGGTCGTTAGTGAATTGATTTCCTGTACAATACTACATGCACATTGTAACGCTCCAATGAATGACAATTGTTATTTGTAACAAAACACCAATTATATTGATTGCAGTGTAATCGCCCGCGCCGCCATACGAGACGCGCTCGCGGGACACTTAGCCTACTGAATGCATTTCTTGTGTCGAGGGCTCAAAGCAGTTTTTATGTGAATTTTTAATGGATGTCAACGTAGAAATAAAGTATTTAGAATAGAAATTATAATCTCCAGATGTATGAATGTTTGTGTTATTATGATTGTCAAGTTGTCCTCGGTTTGCTAGTAAAATGTTTGGACGTCAATTAATTCATCATGTGAGTCAGTATTACAGGGCAAATCAATTGTTTGAGCGCTTTGGAATCATTGTGGATTATCTAATATGTGTGTAGTTACATATGTATTTATTATATGGGGATAAACCAGACATTTTTAATATTAATGTACTATGTATAAGTATACACATACACCGACTATTAAATCGACAAATCCTATATTTATTATACCGGTATATACTCTAGAAGTGTGAATTTTAGATCTTATACATAATGATTGTATAACTCGTGCAATGATTTCCAAACAAATTGGAATCAATTGTATGTTAAATGTATTGAGAAAGTGGGCGTACATTGCGTACTATGTCTATGTATGTTTGCACGAATATCGAATTATTGTAAATAGTGTCATGTTTGAGTATTGATGTAATTGTGGCGACAAGCGGTCCTCGAAGCATATACCTACTAAGCACGCCCCCCCACCCCCCCCCCCCCTGTCTGTAGTAGAAATGATAATTGACGGTTTCTAATTTTGTCTCAGATTACGTGAATTTAGTGAAACTTCAGAATTGGACAGCCTTCTACAGCAACAACTGCGTCGGTATACCTGTTGATTGATAGGAATCAGTCAGTTCTCCTCAAATCTGGCAGCCGTCACCGTTCAGCCATTAGAGAGTTGCGCCCACTCTGGGGCCCAACCGTCTCGTAGCTGAATCAACCAGTTCTGTCTCCATCAGTCACTCCTGGTGGGACCAGGCGTGATCTGATACTAGCCTAAGTAACCTTACATGAGTCTACCTAAGTCTCTTCAATAAGTTAGGCTCCAATCAATCAGTGACAGGCGTATTTATTGACATTTGCATGGCCGTACTTTTAAAGGCTCAATTTCTTCTACAATCCTAAAAAGTCTTGAAAATTTTTGATGCATATAATAAAATTATCATTTCTTTTACGGGTTTTTCAAGCTATTATTTATATATTGAACCCATGGGGCTGGGATTTAGGCAATGTTACTGAGACCTGAACTTTATAAAGTTGTGAAGGGCATTTAGAAAATGGAGCGATTTATTCATTCCGGTCACATTTCTTAAATCCTACACAGCCAGATATGACCATGATGACGAAAACTGGGCAAGGTAATCTACAGACGAAACAGACGAAAATTTTGTATGTGAAAACATATTTGAAACGCCGCTTTCTGGGTCATGTCTGACTGCAGCCTCATAATTATACTGGTAATTACTGGTTATAACTCAAAGACGAATAGTCACTGTATAACTTTAGTGATTGACTTAAACAGTGAATATATAAGTTTATATGTATAAATTATACACGAGAACTGTGCTAATTTATTTATTCCTGTACAATTAATACAGTCCTTGTGATGTACTCTGACTACCCGTCTGCCGCCGCGCCATGTTTTGTTCAACAGAACAAAATCCTTTACAGAACCGTGAAGTGCTTCCTGTACATCGAACACAAATCTATGTTATATACAAGCTTTAACAATATACAATATATTTCCGAGGTAACACAACGAAATCAACCCCCACTCAATATTATACAAGAGACCACTTCACATAATGTAAAGTATATTTTTATATGTTGTATATGATTGTGATATGTAACTGAATATACATATTAATCAACATAGTAGTTATTTTTTTTATAAGTGTAAGGAAATTGTACTGATGTGATGATAGAGCAAAGAGTATATTAAAAAATTATGTTATAAACATTTATTATTAATTAAAACATGAGTTTTTTATAGAGTCGAATGCTACATATTTGTGCCATTTAAATAAATGTAAACGTAGGTATATGTTAGTGTATGAAGCATATCGATAGAGTTCTATCAACTATTGGTTTTGGCCGACATGATCATGTAAGCGTGCCTTTACGACGTTACACTTGCGACATAATTGTTGCCATAACACAAAAATATAAAATCGAACCAATCATCACCTTTTATACGGCAATTTTGCAACTTGCAACACTTTACTTGTGGCAGATATTATGTCTAGTATAATAAAAGAAAATATACATTATACAGTATTTCAATCAGGGACCATGATGCATACATTATACAAAATAGACATTATGTATAGAAAATCTACAAACATTTTATACTGATTTATAAGATGCTGTACACGAAACGCACCAAATACAATGATGTCTATAGATATTTATATGTACTGTTATGAAGTCTTAAGCAAAAAGTATAAAAGTAACAAAAAAAAGGAACCAAAAATAAAAATGTATAACTGTTAAAATTGGTGCAACTATAAATTGTTGTGCTTGTAAAATGTCTACATTAAATTATACCAAATTCAAAATAATTATATTTACTGTCAAGTTAAGTCGTGTGTAAAAGAAAAAAATATATACAATATATACCTTTTATACAACATTTTGCAAGCATGATATAAAATAATATAAAACTGGGAATCTCCACAGTCTTCCTCTCAATTGTTTCTGCATGTGTTTTGCATTGTATCCAAAGGGACAACACATTAATTGTATTTTATACTTATGTTAGTCTTCCATTTTGTCAAACATTCGCAAACCTTCGTTATAGTAAATTGAAATTGTATTTAAAAGGAGAAGATAGTTAAATATGAGATTTTGTGTTAAGTAGAAAAATTGTGTATTGTGTAGCAATGTGAGAAATTTTTAGTTTTATGTATCCGTTTTAGTTTGCTGCAAATAATGTTAGTTGCTTGCATTGTAATATTCGAACTCCATCCGAGTAATTTACTACTCTAATTATTGTATAATAATTAAATTATACACAAAATAAAATATTCTACAAAAAATTGCTCATTCCTCGATTTGTATATTTTGAAGAGCTTTTTTTAGTAAGAGTTTTAGATTATTTTAACTATCTTCTTCGTTTGAAAGTTTCTGGTGTTAAATATAACGTATCATTACGTACACTGATAGATCTCTAGTCGGTCTAAATCGATGAGTGCTATTGCCGAGCGCGCGTTCATCAACTATGTTATTTGTTTTGATGTAATTAATAAATGTTATGAAAAATATTCTTTGATTTTCATTTTTATATTCCCAACTAGCGTTTGCCCGCGACTTCGTCCGCGTATATGTCGGTTATCGCGGACGCAGACGAAGTCGAATAAAAAGTAGCCTATGTCCTTTGTTGGGGTTCACACTCACCCTGTACCAAATTTCACACAAATCGATTCAGTAGTTTAGGCGTGAAGAAAAGACAGACAGACAGACAGTCAGACAGACAGACAGAAAGACAGACAGAGTTACTTTCGCATTTATAATATTAGTTAGGATGTATCTATCTATACAAATAAAAATGCGCGACTTTATCTTTAGATTGCGTTGACTTAGAAGTTTTTTTACGACTCTAAGGGGTAGCAGATCTGACTATTTGATATTTATTTCAGCTTGATACGAAGGTTTTTATGAAAGAACAATTTTTGAAAAGTCTGCCGTAGAAGTCGGAATTTTACACCCGCGCGAAGCCGAGGCGGTTCACTAGTTTAATTATAAAATATTAAGTAGATAGGTAATAGTTATCAGTCTTATGTATTTTATTGGAACGAAGTTCCTTATCGCGCGTTGCGAAAGGGGGCTAGACGGAAAAAATTAAGACCAAAAGTTGTAACGACACTTTTAAGACCAAAAGTTGTAACGACACTTTTTGCTATAATAGTTGTAAGCCGTGCGGCGTGCGCGTGTTTCTCTGTCCGTCTCTCTCTCTCTCTATCTCTCTCTCTCTCATACATATAACTTCGTTCCATCCCGGTGTCCCTTGACACCTCTCAAGTTTTTTTGATATAATAATGGCTTTTCAAGGACACGATGCTAAATATTTTACATAATTATGTATAAGTTACTATAATCTATACTAATATTATAAAGCTGCAGTGTTTGTTTGTTTGTTTGAACGCGCTAATCTCTGGAACTACTGGTCCGATTTGAAAAATTCTTTCAGTGTTAGATAGATTAGTTATCGAGGAAGGCTATAGGCTATATACCATCACGCTACGACCTACGGGAGCGGAGCAGTAACCAAAGACGCGGGTGTAACCGCGGCGGACAGCTAGTATAATATAAACAGAATAGTGTCGACAGCAGCTGATAGATTGCCCTAAAACGATGTCAGTCACCTACATACGCCCATTTAAACTTTGATCTCAGATAAAATTTATCTAATGCTAATATTACTAATTTAGTTGCCTACGTTGAATTTTAGCTCGATTACAATAAAATCATCCGGAAACAAGCTACTATAATTAAAAAATTAAAAGACACGACTGTAAATAAAAAACGTCGTAAAAAAGACTGACGAGTAAACAAAGTACAAATATGTGCAATTTTTGCACATATTTGTACTTTGTTTACTCGTCAGTCTTTTTTACGACGTTTTTTATTTACAGTGTTATATATTTTTTAAATCTACGTGTCAAATTCTAGACGATAAACATAGACACGACCAGATTCATTAAAAAAATAAATTGAGGCTGGTATTAATTTACTTTTTAAAGTGACCACACCGCTTTCTTTTTACTTTTAGCCTATGTTACTCGGAACGATGCAAGGATTGTAGCGATACCCCATACATCTAAATCGGTTCAGGCGTTTAAAAGTTATGGTGGAATAAAGAAACTCGCATACATACATACATTAACCCTGAACACATAACACAGTCGTGTAACAAACTGAAGTCAGAATTAGTACTCTTATGAATTTATGCGTTTGGTGCAGACCGGGCGACGAACCAGAGTATAGTGATATAGAGAGGAACTGCATCCGGAGTATTGTTTTTGTTTGTTTGAGTGGCAATAGGCTCGCCCCCTATTACATGGGACTTAAACATAACTGGCGAAATGGGTGTACTGATGGGTACCTACACCTCTGCCTAACCCTTCGGGGATTACAGGCGTGATGTTATTTTGTTTGTTTAGAGAAGTCATATTTTGGAATTATTGGTTAATCGCGTCTAACACTTAATTTAAACCTTCATTTGTTTTTTGTTTTCTACCCTCACTTTTGTTGAAGTAACAGCGTTGAGTGGTCGTTAGTCGATGTTCTCATCTCGGAAACTAAGTTATCGCGCTACACCGCTGTATATCTACTACATTGGACAATTTCTTTTTCTTTGAATATTTAGTTATCAGTAACAACATTATTTTAAATTATTGCGTGTTCATTCTTTCGTTTATTCTAATATGTTTTTTTTGGAAGCTCTATAGCTTCCAAAAAGGGTGTCTGCACAAAATGAACTATAGGTAAGCGGAGCGGGTTGCCTTTTTCTAGACAAGAATCTAAATAATTCAAATTGAAATTCTGCATTTCTGCTGTTTGAGAAGCCGAATGCTTCTGCTTCTGAGATAACTTGGGAGCAGCCTCTGTGCTGCAGATATAGGCTTAGTTAGTTGAATCTAATCACAGGTGGTTTCAAATGTCCCTCGGACAAATTCCTCAAAGTCAAATCATTTATTTAAATTAAGCCATCAGAAGGCACTTTTAAACGTCATATATGCTCTCTTCTTTATTAAAAACAATGTTGAACAACAGTTGCGCAACAAATGTCGAACGTCAACGTTGTACAACTTTGTAATGACAACACGGCTTGTACAACTCTGGCAGCTTGTTTGTACGTAGAAATTGAAATAAAAAAACCAACAGTATTGCAACATTGCACCTCATTTAATTCAATTACATAATCCTATTTATTTATACATACATAATATGTATATGAGCGTAATATTCATAATTGCCTATTACAATAACATTACACTAACATAACCCCGAATTACTTACACAAGAAATAGTTTCAATTACTTTACTTTTCATAATAAATATATTTATATATTGTTAAATGCCCATGTATGAACATAGCGTGAAGGTACAGAATAGTACGAAAATTATAAGTAGGATGGCAACCCAGGCAGGTACAGTACCTGTGAACAACAACACATATAAGTCAATAATTTTCGTTACAAAAAAGTTCTAGCTTTTTCCTGCGACTTCGTCGGCGTAATTGTCGGATATCACGGACGCAGTCGCGTATCAAAAAGTAGCCTATGGCCTTTCTTGAGGTTCGAGCATACTCTGTACCAGATTTCATCAAAATCGGTTCAGTGTTTTAGCCATGGAAGCGTAACAGACCGGGTTATATTCGCATTTAATTTATAATACTCGTATTAGTATGAATTAAACGTTAAACTCCCAAACCATTGGATAAACCTGTAGATTTGTTGTATTAGTAAAAAAAATCGCTTTTATTACGAAGGAATCTGGGTGAAATGTGGGTGTACTATTGGGGAAACCTCTGCCTAACCCTTTGAGGATTACAGGCGTGATGTTATGTACTAAGAATCTTCATCCAAAACTAGTACAGACCTACTACCATTATAAATTTAAGAAGAGTTTCTTTTAGAATAAAAAAAATAAGAAAGACAGAATTTGAACTATGTTATCAGATCGGTCATATTCATAGAAATAAAAACAACATAAAAATAAAGTTATCGTGTGTCGCCTCATAAAAATATTATAAATGCAATAATAACCGTGTCACTCAACCGATAATAAAGAAATCATTGAAATAACGGACTGAGATAATCCGATCACACTTACCTATATGACTGATGACTGGTGAATTGATAAACGCTTACTGTTGTTAGTAATTGTCCACAGAGTTGGACTGCTGATGTGGTTATAAACATTTCTGACCAGCTGGTGATGCGGTGATTATAAACACTTACTTTTCTTAGGCAACGAGGGCAGACATGGACAGTTGACCACTGACATGAACAGTATTGCAGCTTCTGATCGACTGGTGATGTTAAAATTTACATTTCTGACCGGCTGGTGATTATGAATACTTACTTCTGTTAGGCAGCGAGTGCACGCAAAGACAGTTGTCCACAGATATGGACAATAATGCAGCTTCTGATCGACTGGTGATGTTATAATTTACATTTCTGACCGGCTGGTGATTATGAATACTTACTTCTGTTAGGCAGCGAGTGCACGCAAAGACAGTTGTCCACAGATATGGACAGTAATGCAGCTTCTGATCGACTGGTGATGGCTGGTCCGTAGCCGCGCACCGGGAGGAACTCTAGTCCCGTCACGAACATCATGTGTGCGTTTTTCACGTGGAGAACTCGCTAGAATAGGGTAAGCGGGGTATTAGAATATTAATATCATTAGAAGCTTATATTTTAAAAGTAGGCATGTTAATCACCTTGACTAAAGATTAAAGACTGACCCAAGGACTTTAGTTGTTTAATTGGTTTACTAAAATAAGCCCCAGAGTTATATGATTAGATTTGTCAAAAAAATTTAAACATGGCTTCGAAGCCAAAGTTCTCTCGTATGCATTGGAAACAATGTTGCACAACACAACAACAACAGTTGATCTTGCAAGATGTTTTTTTATCTATACTAATATTATAAAGAGGTAACATTTGTTTGTAAGTTTGTATGTAGGGGGTAATCTCCGGAAGTAATGAACCGATTTTGAAAATTGTTTCATAAATTGGAAGCTACGTTATTACTGAGTGCTATAGGCTAGATTTTACTATCAAAAAATTAGGGGATCCGTAAGAAAAATCACGCGAACGAAGTCGCGGGGAGAGTGCTAGTTTACTATAAATACGAAACATTACAATGTGGCCTGAAAACATGTTGCAGAAACAATGTTGAACAACTTTGTTTGCCAATTACTGTGAGGGTTAAGTCTGAATCCCACTGTTTTAACACACGTGCGTGGAGATATCCCTTTATTTGTTTATTTAGTTTGAAGACAAAAGTGCTTTGTGTTTGTCGTATTTCCAATGCCAAATCTACTTGAAGCGACAACTTCTATGATGCTAGGCCTACAGCTAACCAAATGTGCCGTGTGTTTATAATTTTAGTTGAAAGAATTATTAGTGTCAAATGTATATTATAAAGCGTACACTGCCCTTTACACCGTAACCATGACCGTGTTAGAAACGTGTGAAAATCATCTTTGTATTGAAAATATGAGTCTGCACACTAGACAGTCCCGTCAGGCCGTCACCGACCAATATATTCGCGTGGCATGCACGGAGCGTCAACAATTGGGTAGAAGACACCTTAACCATTATTTTTAAGACACAACTTCTCAAAAAGAAAAACACTTTATTTCAGCAGAAACCCGATTAATTTTCAATTTACTGTAATACAGATTTTTTGTGGCTCCGACATCAATAAATAGATAGTCTATTGAGTTGTCAAAAAAGTGACGTCACAGTTCTATATTGCCATACAAAATCTATGGGGAATTGCGTTTTGACAGTCCATAAAAGTATGTGGTTGGTGTGTGTGTGTATGAGGTCTTGGGTTCGATTCCCGGGTCGGACAAAGTGTTATTGGGTTTTTCTCAGTAGCAGCGGAGTCGGAGTCTGGATTTGTGCCCGGTTGATGGCAATAGGTTCGCCCCCTATTACATGGGACTTAAACATGAATGGCGAAATGTGGGTGTACTAATAGGTACACCTCTGCCTAACCCTTCGGGGATAACAGGCGTGATGTTATGTTATGTAAAAAGTATGTTAATTGATTGGTGTCGACTACCCAATTGTTATAACAAAATAAAATATGACAAACATACCTGCAAGCTAAATGCAATATAAATATCAACGGATCCGCTGAACATGGTGCCGACGCCGACGAACCGCCCGTCGTCCCGCACGGCCAGCGCCGACAGCGACTCGCTGGCGAGCGCGGAGCGGCGCAGGGCTCCGGTGCGCGGCTCCCACGACTGCAGCAGGCCGAGCTGCCGCCCCGACCGCGTCAGGGGATTCGCTATTGTGAACATTCTGTATTCGTTCTTTTGATCTTCTATTAGACCAAATCTGAAAATTTAAAATCCATACTAATATTATAAATGCGAAAGTGTGTCTGTCTGTTACCTCTTCACGCTTAAACCGCTGAACCGATTTAGGTGAAATTTTGTATAGAGATAGTTTGAGACCCGGGGAAGGACATAGAATAGTTTTTATCCCGGAAATTACCCCCTAAGGCGGTGAAAAGGGGGGGTGGAAGTTTGTATGCAAGTACGATGTAAACAAGTTCCACGCGGACGTAGTCGCGGGCATTAGCTAGTTAAGTATAAATAACTAGCATCTGCCCTCGACTGCGCCTGTGTAAACTTTAGAATTAAGTCTGAAAAATCGTTGAGAAATTGAATTTCAAATTCAATAAATGTAAGTCTCTCTCATTTGTTGGTCTAGTGGTTGCAAAGGGCGACTGCTGCTGATCATGAGGTCTTGGGTTCAATTCCCAGGTCTGGCAAAGTATTATTGAGATTTTCCATCAGGAATTTCTCAGTAGCAGCCTCGGAGTCTGGACTTGTACCCGGTTTATGACAATAGACTCGCCCCCTGTTACATGAGACTTTAACATAACTGGCGAAATGTGGGTGTACTAATACGTACACGTCTGCCTAACCCTTTGGAGATTACAGGCGTGATGTTATGTTACAAATGTAATAATAATATCTCCCCGGCCGAATTTTAGTCACTCTCACTCTCAGCCGATCTCAATGGAGACTAGCCAAGTACACAGAATATATTCTTCTATTTATCTGGTTGATAGTGAATCAGGGTAACATGGGACTGTAAAACAAACCCAAAGTGTTATGTGTACCTGCATCGTCTGAACAGGTACTTGTTCCCGTTGGGGGGCTGGCACGTGATCTGCAGCGTGGGGGCCCGCTTCCTGTCCGTGGCCCACAGCAGCGCCAGCCCGTCCTTAGCGATGCTCACCAGGGAACTGTCGCATGGACTGTAGTCGAGGTCGTCGATCTATAAAGAGGTAACAGGAAAAATTAATTTAACGCGACAGGCTCGCTCCCTATTACATGGGACTTAGACATAACGTGCGAAATGTGTGTGTACTAATGGGTACACCTCTGCCTAACCCTTCGGGCATTACAGGCGTAATGTTATGTTATGTAATTTAAGTCATCATTATCAAAATTCGATATAAAAAGGGTTTTTTTTAATTTACTAGCTGACCCGCCGCGACTTCGTTCGCGTGGTATCCTACACTACCAATACCCCTACCCTACACCCTACCCTACTCTACCCTACCCCTACCCTACCCTACCCCTAACCTACCCTTGAGACCGACTTCCCGACTTCATATTAAAAGGTCTGTTTTTAGGGACTTCGTTCGTGTGGTATCCTGCCCCTACCCTACCCCAACCCTACCCCTACCCCATATTTTCTCACCGTTTAAACCTTCCCTGGACTACGACAAACATTTCAAAACCAAAATCAGCTAAATCGGCCCAGCCGTTCTCGAGTTTTAGCGAGACTAACAAACAGCAATTGATTTTAGTAGATAGTAGATTTAAGGATTGTTTTTGCCAGCCAGTTCTGTCCGCGTTTATTTTATTCCGGCTTCTTGAATGCCTCGTTGGTCTAGTGGTCGCAAAGCACGACTGCTGAGCATGAGGTCTTGGGTTCGAGTTCCAGACTGGCCAGTGTTATTGGGTTTTTCCACCAGAAATTTCTCAGTACCAGCCTCAGAATCTCGATTTGTGCCCGGTTGTTTGCAATAAGCTCGCAACCTTTTACATGCGACTTAAACGTAACAGGCGAAGTGTGGGTGTACTAATGTGTACACCTCTGCCTAACCCTTTTGGGATTACAGGTGTGATATTATGTTATGTGGATTCTTATTTTTTTTTTATAATAAAATATAGCCTGTAGACAGAGCCTGCCTTAGATCCCAGAGAAACCTAGAAAAACTCATCTATCAAAACTCTTTACTTTATTTCATACGCTGTATTATTATTATTTATTCAAATATCGATTTAAAGTTATAAAATCATAGAAATCCGTAGAAATTGTTTTTAAATGAGTCATGCAAATCCGTGATTCGATTAGATCGCGCCGCGTCATGCCCTAATTGTAACATTGAACAATTCACCTATAATCCGTTTATTTTTTATGACCTTTTCCGTCCTATTTACAAGGTCTGCCTTTACACCAGGTTGTTTTGTATTTTGAATCTTATTCTTACAAAAGTAAAGTTTCTAATGTATTACTAGGCCTTAGCTGTCTGTCTGCCTATCTGTCAGCATCATTATTGTCTCATTAATAATAATAGCTAGAGTTGAAATTTTCACAGTGCATATTTCTAAAGACAATTAAAAATGAAATTAAGTTAGGGACATATATATAAAACACTTTTCTTGTATCAAAACCCCCTTTAATTTTTTAACTTATTTTCATTATTATTTATGTTTTTTTAATTCTATTTTTTTTTAATATTGTATGGTGACACAGAATCCTTTGTATACTAGTCTGACAAGTTATTTCTTCAAAGAAAGGTATTTCTGTCTCCCTTTATCTCTTACCTCTTTAGTGTGTCCTTCCAGCTCGTACAGCAGTTCCATCTTAGGAAAGCTCCACACACGCACTTTGCCGTCGATGCCGCCGGTCGCCATCTGCTTGCCATTGTGACTGATCCGGACTACCCGCTGAAGAGGGTCGTTGCTGTAATGTTTTACAAAAAAATCTTACTACTACTCGTATTGTAAATTTGGATAAATGTTTGTTACTCAATAACGCCAGAACGGCTGAATGGATATGGATGAAATTTGGCACAGAGATAGACTATAGTCTGGAATAGCATATAGGCTACTTTTTATTCCGGAAATATGTAAAGTTCCCGTGGAATAATATATCAACTTCGACGCAGACAAAGTGGCGGATAGAAACCAATCACTACATATTATAAAATAAAGTCGCTTTCCCTGTCTGTCTGTCCCTATATATGCTATCTTTAAAACTACGCAACGGATTTTGATGCGGTTTTTTTTAATAGATAGAGTGATTCAAGAGGAAGGTTTATATGTATAATACATGCACCCGTGCGAAGCCGGGGCGGGTCGCTAGTTAAAAATAATATAATATAATAATATTCCACAACTATCACACAACGCCATCTAGTCCCAAGCTAAGCAGAGCTTGTGTTATGAGTACTAGACAACTGATATACATACTTATATATTTCTAAATACATACATAATATTATAGATAAATTACACCCAGACACAGAACAAATGATCGTGCTCATTACACAAACATTTGTCCTGGATGGGAATCGAACCCACGACCTCCGGCGTAGCAGTCAGAGTCACTAACCACTAGACCAACAGGCCTGTCGAAATAATTTAACTAGTCCAAATAATTACTCAAGTCCCACGTAATGAGACACAGCTGATTTTCTATTGTTCTGACTTACCGGTAAGTCAGCCGGGGTTTGACCGGTTAAATACTTTGACTTTGACTCCCAAAGAGAAATTCCTAAAGTGGAGCAACATTTCATAAATATAAAAAGAATGTTACAAATCTTTTATCTCAAAGAATTTATATCAAAGTCGTAATCTTAGTGAAGGATGTTTCATGACACATTTTTATCTGTAGCAGATAAAAACCATCCGTAATCTCATTGGATTGAATGAGGTTGCTCACATTATTACTTATAGTTGATGGTATAACAATTTATAAGCTTCCTACTTTACTACATATGGTTTGAAGGTAACCAAGATGCAGTTGCAGATGTATAAATAATTCTGAACAAGAAACGTAACATGTTGTAAAGTTTTAGTGATAAGAAAAATAAATAAACATGATAAAGAAATTAGAATTATTGTTCTATGTTTATTAATTTTAGAATGCTGCAATGCAATATTTATGATTTGAATTTATTAAAAAATAAACTATTATACATCCACTAGCTGACCCGCCGCGACCTTGTTCGCGTGGTATCCTACCCCTATCCCTACCCCACCTCAACCCTACCCATACCCCTTATTTTCTCACCATTTAAACCTTCCCTGGACTACGACAAACATTTCAAAACCATAATCAGCTAAATCGGCCCAGCCGTTCTCGAGTTTTAGCGAGTCTAACAAACAGCAATTGATTTTTATATATACAGAGAAGATGTGAACCTATCATTGGCTTTATGTAACCTATACAACTTCCGTATTAACGTTATGTATAGCTGTTGGTTCTCTATCTGATAAATGAATAACCATGAAAAATTCTTAAGGTCCAAGCTTAGTCTGTACCCAATCTCATAAAAATCAGTTCAGCAGTTTAGCAGTAAAAGTGAGTTTGTATGTTTAACAAACAATTTCACTTTCACATTTAAAATATTAGTATAATATGTATATTATATGTATGAATGCCTTCCCAATAATCATGATAGTGAACGATGTTCTGTAGTTTAAAGCTACTAGATTACCTGAAATCAGTCTGCACACTTTCACTGGGCCTTATTTCAAATGATATTCTTTTCTCCGTTGTGTTACTATTGCTGTCCTTCTTAGATATATTGTCGTTCTCCGAAACAGTACGCCTTCTTCTCCTAACTAGACCATTCTCTGCTCTGAAGCTACCTCGGCGCATCTCAGCGGCATCCACCATGCGGATATTTACTTTATATAACTGACAATGGCTTTCTTGCCCCGCAGTTAAATAAGTCTTATTCTGTTGATTACTTCTCACAGAACAGTTCATCACTACGTTCGGTCCTGTTTCATGACGCATCACCTCTTCGGCCACGAATCTTGTTCCATTATGTGATAGCTCAAATATTTCCTAAAACGAAAAGTTAATTTGATGTCATACATATTTTTTACTGTTGCCTTTTTTTTCTATGATAAGTCTAGTTTCTAAGTAAGTTTTAAGTCATGGTACGTTTGTAATTAATTCCTTGTAATCAGCGATCGTAACGAAATGCCTAATTACTACAAGTCAGTGGTCATTGGACCAACACATTTGCTGGTATAGATATTAAAATCGCGTTTCACTTTCTATGTGATAAAATTTGCTTTGGAATGTGAGAACTACAGTTTTTTTTATTGCAACCAGTGAAATTGTATTTATTAGCAGTCTGAGTAAGCAGCTGACACGTATGCCTATCGCGAACCACTAAAACTAAAAGGAGTCATTTAAATATGAGAATGTTAAAGTTTATACTTACAAATCCATTAGCAACGCCTGTCGCCGCGGCTCCACCACCACCCGCGACTATTACGTGTCGATTTGTTAGCGTTTGAAGCGTGTAGAGCGGAAAATCAACCCTTGCTAGTAAACCATCACATCTATTAGGAGACATGGTGGCTTATAACATCAATTTAACCGATCCAACGAACCTGTATCTATCAAATAACACTATCCTAATGTCAAAGCAAGCCACTTCAGTTCATTTTAATTAACTAAACATCGTATAATTGCCGTAATATGGTTAAAACTACGCGAATCATGAATAAAACTTTAGCAAAGAATTCAGCAGTTCCAACATGACAAAAGTCAAATTTGACAGGTAGTTGTTAACGAATGTAGCTTTGTAGATAAAAAATATTTTTAAATGGTGAATTTAATTCTTAATTTTGTAATATTAGAAAGCTTTTATGAATCAAAATATTTTTTATTTTACATTTCTTATTTTAACAAAATCATTACAGCGACACGCTATTATTAGTCTTCAACAATGAATTCTTCAAGCATACTTCGTAAACACAATCTAAGGCTGACTATTCACAGCTGTCATTCCAAACAGAATATTCCATTCAGTGGAAAAACGAAACAAGAATTCGTGATTCATTAATTTTATGTAAAAACATCAAACTGGCTCAGTGACTATAGCCCCGATAGAAAAGTCACTAATTCAATTTCTGCGTCTCTTTATTTATATTTATATAAATAAATAAAATTGAAGTATCTGCTTGTAATATCAAAATAAAACCTTTGCTAAAAGTAGACACTTTTAACAAAAAAATATATATTTTTTGTCTCCTTGTTCCGGCTAATCATCAATTTTGGCGGGACTTTCACTGGTAGATAGCTGATCATTTTAAAAAAGTATTTTGTGTAGCTGATGTTATAAGGAATAACTTACATAATTATAAAACCCCGCACAGAACCGACTTTCATGCGAAGGCAGTCGCGGGCATAAATTAGTTTTACCTAATAAAGTAGCACGATAATAAAAATGTGGTACCTATGCTTTTCCTGGCAAGCATTAGTTCGAAAGCGCTGCTCATCTAACTAAAAAAAGAGGGATTATAGATGTTGAATCTTAAAAAAAGGAAATAAATAAAAGAGAACATGGTATCAAAAATATTTTTAATAAATAGTCCGAATTAAAATTACTAGCTAAGTAGATCATACACGATTCAACTGATTATTTCCAAATTAATTAAAAAAACAAAGTTTACAATTAAAACATAACCCTCCTTCTGGCGGTTGGGTAAAAAAAGTGCGGCCCATTCAAATGGGATCCACAGAAAAATGCACACTAGAACTGCAATCAACAAATTAGGTAATATATACTAACAATCAATTGACGTACTTTTTTATGACCTGTCAAAACGCGACTACCCATAGATTTTGTATGGCAGAGACAACTGTGACGTCACTTTTATGCCAACTCAAGTGACCAACTATTTATTGATTTCAAAGCAACTAAAAATCGATTTTTACTGTTAATTGTTAGTTAATCGGGTTTTCAGAGTAAACATATTTCCGCCTTATTTTTAAGGAACATTTTAGGCTTTATTATAAAACAACAAACTTTATTTTAATAACAAAAATTTCAAACCTGGTTTAAGCAAATACTTTGTTCTATAAATAAGGCCTAAAATGTTCCTTTAGCGAAGTTACGTCTAGTAATTATTGGTTAATACTGTTTAATACCCAAGCAAGTAAAAATGTAAAGAAATTATTTACCTATATTACAAAATGCCCAATGTCACAATATTTTTCTTAGTTTTCTATTTACAGTTATCATTACATTACTTTCAACCAATTAGGACCTTGTTGGGAAGTGTCAGCCATCATTGTTCGATTGCAAGAAAGAGACGGAGCTATACGAGATATAGCGACATCTTTTTTCCGCATTGGATGAATGAAACTTCCTTACAAATACCAGTACATGAAACTCTGGTAAGCATTTAGCTTTATTTATATTTATTACGGTAACTACTTATAATAGGTTAACCAACACACGGGCGGATCCTGCTATCAAGTCAGGGGAAGGTCATACATATAATCAAGGTCTATTCAGGTCAGGCTCCGTTTCGATTACAATAATAAATCTAATTGAAAGGAAATAGTAATCCCAGTAGGGTCATGAGCTACCCCCCCCCCTCCCCCCTTGCATATACAAGGCGTAGTTTTGCATCCCCGTTAAATTCAAGGAGGTTACAAAGCTACTAGATCTTATTATCACGAATCAATAATAAAATAAATAAGTTTTTTGTAGTTGATTTTCGAATTCGAACAAGCCATCTTGCCGCTAGGTATATACACGCACATAGTGATACTGCCTACCGTATACGCAACAGGGCGATTCTGTTCTTTGAAAGAGGTGTATTCTGAAATAATCTTAAAAAAAAAACAAACAAATACAAGTATTTATTAATTATTGACCAGATGTCATAATTTTATTTAATTACTTATTTATGTCTTAAATGACAACCTCCTGAAAGACGAGAATGCAAAAATACACTTGTTTATAAAGATTAAAAGTTTAAAAATGTAAGTTGAACACATAACTACACACATTTTAAATATATGTATTAAAACTTTGGCTATTCGCACATATAATAATTATTACAAAAACACAGAATATTGGGGCTGGGCCATTACTCACGTTTCGCGAAAGAAATAATAGATTAGATGACACCACACCAATCAATTGACGTACTTTTTATGACCTCCCATAGAATTTGTATTGCAAAAGAGAATTATGACGTCACTTGTCTGCGGACTCAATTGACTAACTTTTTATTAATTTGAAAGCAATTAAAAAATAAACTTTTACAGAAAATTGAAAATTAATCGGGTTTTCAGGGCTAAAATAAAGTGTTCCTTTATAGAAGTTCCGTCTTGGAATTATTAGTTAATGGTGTCCAACTACCCAATGGACAAGCGCGCGTAATGCAGTGATTGGTTGTTGCAAATTCAGTAAGCCAATCATAACAGCTCACGCGCGTTTGACAAATCGGTTACAATTTAAAAAATGGAACAGAATCTCTACATACTCTAAACACTAGTTTCTGCACACGGCATCGTCCGCGTGGTTTTTTTCACCCGCGTTAAGTTACGTCTACTGCACAGCTCCCGTGTGTCGCAGCGTGATGTTATATAGCCTATACTATTCCTCATGAATCTGACTATCATATTCAAAAATATTTTGTCCAATTCAACTGGTAATTCTAGAAACTAATGATCTCTACAGCTTTATTATATTAAGTACTAGCTTTCGCCCGCGGCTTCGCTCGCTTTAGATGGAAATTCGACCATGATTCGAAAGACATGTACTTAGCGCCATCTGTCATCATAAGAACGTTATTGTGATTTCTCTCGGGAACAGTACTTTTGAAAGGTGCGTACCTTTCATCCCGAAAAAAGTATGTAAAGGTAACAAACAAACCTACTTTCGCAATTATAATATAGGATAGATAAATATCGGTATTTACAATTCACTACTTCCTATGATTCTACTCTTGTAGTAAAAATATCTTATTCCAGTCATAATTATTATAGCTACTATTCTGATGGCATCATTGTTCCAAATTTAAATTCATGAAATTTTAAGAAGCTAGACCTTTGTTTAAATCCGAGAGTGTATTCCATTTTGTATCCTGTTAATTTATAATTTACGTTAAATAGTTATCATGGAAGCCTCGGTCACTTCGATCAGCACAGTCCTATAATACTAAAAACACATTTTATTTCTGAAGCTTATATGTGACACATCGAGTTTGAGAAACAGTCAACAGACCTGCCAAACAAATAACAACCTTGCGCTTATTGTAATATCATTGAATATAACTAATGTACTATTAGTCCGCGAGCACATCAAAACAGACAGAGGCACTCAGTTAAAACTATTTATTTTAGACTTTATTTTAAGGGATGCAGAGTTTATATTTGTTTGGCAGTGAAAACCGTGCTGCATTGAGCCAGGTGCAAGAAAGCCGAACCTTTTCTTAATCCTGATGTGCCTTAACTATGTCTGTATAAAGCACTGAACATGTCACTATTACATACATAGATAAACTCACGCCTTTTACCCATGGCGGTAAGCAGAAACACAACGCCACCTGCTACGATCCTTACAAACTCCTTTCGCCTCATCCACGTTCATACATCTCGTCATACAAGCACGCCGGTTACGAGTACTGCGCACTTGACCTTTCTGAAGAACCAATAAGGTCAGTGAGGTCTTCCTAGGGCGTCCCCTCCCTGCGTTGCCCTCACATCTGCCATATTACACACTATTATCAGCTTAAAATACTATATTTTTTTTAAATATATCAGCCACAACCTTTTACGTTTTTACAAAACGATATAAAGATCGGGTGACATTGTCTGCTAGTAGGTGAAGATGATGGATCGTATGAGGCCGTCCCTGACTGAGTCGGAGCTCTGTCCGATGCCAAAGTTGAAGAACACTGACTCTGCTGCCACCTGCTGCGCGCACGTACCCATGGGGTACCAGCCCACTTTGTTGAACACTATGCCCACTTTGTATACCTGTGGGAGGGAAAGGCTTCGTAAATAGAGTTGCTAGGTGAAAAAAAAATGGAGTGGATGTACGGACTGCAACAAAAGTTGGTTAACTCTCTACCGAAAAAGTCGGAAATTATGTATTATTTTAATACATAGGCTTTACGGCAACGAATTAAACATCTGTAGCCAAGATAATTGTAGATACTTATTTATATTTTAAGGATTAGCGCCTTAAATATTTTAAAATGTATTTTCAGCGAACAGAAATGTTAATATTTCGACCTTGGAGGTGAAAATACCATCATTATAATAGATTTTTTTATTTGAAAATCTTTGCACTCATGCGCACCCTAAGGGGCGTGGCTAGTTTAGTATATTTTCGTAATCTGACCTTATTCCTCTGTATATACACGGGGCGGTTGAACATGATGTCGAGCAGGTGTCGGAAGGGCACGCGGTTGGTGTAGTGCGTGTAGGTGAGGCGCGCGCCGTCCGCGTCCAGCAGGTGCGCGTACAGCAGCTCGCAGTACGAGCCCGCGCCCGCGCCCCCCGCGCCCCCCACGCCCCCCACGCCCCCGCCCAGCGCGCACGACACGCCGCTCTCCTCGCTCGGCGCCTGCGTCGGGACCTAAACGAAGGAAACACGTTTATCTTCGACTAGCTTTTGAATTATCTTACAGGTCCCCATTGGCGAATGAATTTTCAGAATGAGACTAGTAGTTTCGGAGATTAGGGCGTTCAAACATAATGCCATAATATATTAGTATAGGTTCGTTGTCCTTAATACCAATCCGGGGCTAGAAAGTTGGCCGTGTGACACCCTATACCTATGTACAAAATATTTTAATAAGTACAGTAGCGGTCAAAAGTGCAGTAGCATGCTAAGGTTTGAATTGCTGTGACCACGCGGTACAGGCCATACCTACATCTGTGTGCATAAGTAATGTATTCAAAGTTAAAGTCAAAGTCAAATCATTTACCTATTTAATTATAGGCCATTATAAGGCACTTTTGAACGTAATAACACAGTACCTACGTACACCTCAAAATTCGCACACGACGTCGAAAGGTCGTAAGTTTAACCAAGTATCAATCGTTTTGCTTTGTAGATTGCTACTCCACTTATGACCGCTACTGTACAGTTATTTTGAAAAGAAGTATTATTTTGAAAGTATTGAGTTTCTTGCCCATTCTTCTCCATACGAAACTACCTTTTAGAAAATGACGACCAAAAATGCCTTAATTGAAATTAATAATTAAAGGTTTGCTGTTGAAATTTGACGCCGTGACCTATCGTCTTGTTGTTCTCTCACCTGCACTCCCAGCAGACAGATATTCTTGTCCACCATGAAGGTGACGGAGCAGTCCAGCACGGAGGTGTTGAGGCAGTCGGTGTGCTGGATGATGGGGCGCTGGCAGTATATCTTGTTGTAGTCGTTGGTGTGCCGGTCCATGTGCTCCACGCCGAGGCCGGACAGGTTCGCGTTGTTGACGATGGAGGAGTGGCGGACACCGACTGGGGAAATGTTGAAATTAGAATCAATTTTAGGGCTCCAATTGATCCGAGTAAATCAAAAAAATTGTGCGTTTGGCGTTTATCAGGAACGAAGTTATAAAATTGCAATAATGGCACAATATAAGTCCCGTATGAATTTAAAAAAAAACAACAAATAACTTTAAATAATTATATGTACACGTGTTTAGAATTGAGGTTATTACAGCTGGCCGCGCACAAAGCTTGCTGCTCGAATCTCGATATTCGTACGTACAGTCGGTTATAGCTGTTACCTAACCCACCTAACTGGCTCAATAAAGTTAGGCGAATTTGAACCTTCTGCAATTAAAAACAAACGAATTTGAACCCTCTGTCAATAACGTTAAGGTTTATTCAATTTGTATGAGTTCATCACACTAGCGCTGCTTAATGAACGAATACAATAATATTATAGATACGCAAATTTGATCTTTAAATCGTTAGCATTAGGATACTTACAACTTGTTATGCAATTTTGATTTTTATGCCATATGACTTAAAGTTTATTAGAGTATTGTGATATAATTTAATGTCATTACTACTAATTGCTTATTTTAAATAAAAAGTTCAAGTAGATTTGGTCTCGTGGTCCGTGTATAAGGCTGAGACGAACGAGATGCGAGTTCAAATCCTGCATTGAGGAATATTGTTTTGCTTTCAATTTAGAATTGATTAAGTAAATATTTCTTGCATTATTGCAAAGAACCGGCCACATACTTCAAAAATATCTAAATTGTTAATATTTTCGCCTAACTTGTGATAAGTGGGTAGTTGAAAGACAATTTGCGTATTCATTATAAAACTGGTATTCAAATGTTAGTAAGGATGTGGGTAGGAAAATAAAAATGAACCGTAACAGTAAACCTCAAGCCAGTCTACGCGCAATTGCAGTGACTACGCGCAAAAATTTCTTACCTTGACTTGGTAAATTGCAAAAATCTTCTTTTTCCAATGTTTTTATATATTCTATTGTTTCATTATCATGTCTCAATGTCTCAATTGAGTGATTATTTGAAATACAAAAATATAATCTATTTGCTGAAGGAGAATGTTGGCATCAGAGAGATTGCTTGGAGATTTAATATAGCAGTAAGTGTGTTTGTCTAATTTTATACCTAAGTATTCCTTATGCTGTGACAATGATGTGTAATTATTTTTTATATACTTAAACGTAAAGTGACATCCATTTCATTTATTTGTTTCAGAGAAATACAGTCAGATTGTGGTTAAGACGTTTTGAAGAAACAGGAAATCTTCAAAAGGGTCGTTCATGAAATCGTGACCAAATCCTGCAATGTTTACTCCCGTATTAGAACGGATCGTTAGTAGACATATTCATGCATGCTGCTGGACTGAAACAATACAAGCCGGCGCGTAAAATTCAATGAACCGCTGTTCATTGCCAAGCAAGAATCCGCTTTGCCCAAGAATATATACTTAGATTTTAATTGGAAAGAACATGTTGCTCAAGAGATGGTGCAGACAGCACCATCGTCAGCAGCCCACAATACTTAAGTGTCAGTGTGTGTTTTAAATAAACTGTTGTTATCATAAATTCTAAGGAAGTGTTTCATACATTGAATAAGCAGGTCCTTTTTACGATCATAACCATATTAAAAATTAAAAATACTTATAAAAATCCATAAAGTATGTAAACACCAAAGTATTTAATGCTATTTTCACTTTTATTTTATAAGTAGGTATGACAGTTAATGTGGTGATGTTATTGTTATGAAACAGAAATATTATATTTCTAAACATGTAACATGTTGATTCACTACATAATTTTTTACCTACTTTAAAAATAAAAATATAGGTATTTTATAGACAGTATTGAAACGAAGACACTGCTTTTTTTATCAAGTTCTAGCTCAAGTAGTTTATTTTATATTTATTCTTACTTGTTTTATATGGTTTAGCTTTATAATATGAGAAGTAATTATTTTTGTCAGTTATTATTTTACATTTAACCATATTGAATAAAATCGTAATAAAAATTATTACTGTTTTTCATTTCTGTTGTTATTTTTGCATTTAAATAGTCAATTTTTGTTAACTATTTTAATTTAATATAAATAAAATTTAGAACGCAAAAAATAGAAATAACCATTGTAAACAAAAAGTGTCAAAAATTCATACTTAGGTTTGATCTCACTACCATGTTGCTACCACTTGGTCAAATCGTCTTTACAAAATAATGAAGTTGAAATTAACAACTCCATTAAGTGACTACCCTAACATAACGTATTAAAGATCAAATTGGCAACAGTATTCTATAATATTTGCGTCCTTGAACAAGTCGTTCTAGCTCATTAAGCTCGTACGTATCGAATTCGTATATTATAATTGCAGAAGGTTCAAATTCGCCTAACTTTATTGAGCCAGTTAGGTGGGTTAGGTAACAGCTATAACCGACTGTACACAGACAGAAAGAAAGAGAGGGAAGGTCGCCAGGAGGGGGTATAAAGCTTTTCCCTTATATGACGATTTCGACCAGTTAACTGATTAACGCAAGCCGCATTTAGAATCTTCGTTCCAAAAGAGTATTGTAACCTAGATTTTGTAAAAACTTAATTGAAAAGAGTGTCCATGGAGTTTTGTTCATAATTCTCCATAGAGACCTATCTAAGATTTAGAACAAGCAACTAGATCTAAACTGACTAACTGACCGACTCCTTGACAGTCAAAAAGTTCTTGTAAATGATTTCATTAAAATAAGTGCTTTGACTTTGAATCCAAAGGGATATGATGATATCTGTGTTAGAAAAATTGCACATTAAATTGTAGGAAGGTCATGAAACCCCCTTAATTCAAAGTATGTTTCAATCAAATAGATTGAACCTTACAGGGTGACAGCACTCACCATCATGTCGCGTGGGGCGGGGGTAGGGTGGCAGGTAGGCGGGCGGCGCCCCAAACACCTGGTCCAACATCACCGGGCTCGGAGTGTCCACTGTCAGCGTCGCCATCTGATGACACACCAACAATCACTATAACTGGTTTAATAAGATTCATCTCAAACAG
The DNA here is from genome assembly GCA_949316365.1 of Hoplodrina blanda. Taxonomy (NCBI): domain Eukaryota; kingdom Metazoa; phylum Arthropoda; class Insecta; order Lepidoptera; family Noctuidae; genus Hoplodrina; species Hoplodrina blanda. The sequence continues at coordinate 16,719,325 of OX438581.1, forward strand.
ATCAACAATATGCTCAAGTAATTTGAAACTAATAAACAAATACATTAGAGTTGAAAATTGAGAAGTATTTTAAAAGTACATGGGGTTACATCTTCTATGATAGTACGGAACTCGACTCGACTCGTACTGACCGCGTTGTACTAAAATACTCACATTAGAAGATGGCCCATCTCCGATCAGCTGTTTCCTGGGCACCCTGCAGGTTGAGAAGCCAGTAGGCATGGCCACATCCGAGGTGCTGGACAGTATGTTCATGAGGACGGCGAAAGCCTCGGACTCCGTGAGGAGTGAGGAGCGCGCCGGCCCTTCTGCAAACTGCTGCGGCATCAAGGTCAAGAAGCGAATCTTTTCGATCGCTTTACGAATTGACGGCTTGTCTGTTTTTGGTTCTGTGGAAAATGAGATGGGTGGTAATTAATTAAATTAACTTTAATTAATTAATCTTATTATTAGACAGAATCACACTGAAATGACTTCTTTAAAAAAAAAACATCCTTCAAATATTTTTCTGCAAGTCAAACTTGCGAGCGTAACGCGAAAAAAAATTGAATATGCATAATATTAATTCTTATAATTATTTAATTAATAAATTTCAGTAGCAGCCTCTGAGTCTGGATTTGTGCCCGGTTGATGGCAGTAGGCTCGCTCCCCTATTACATGGGACCTAAACATAACTGGCGAACTGTGGGTGTACTAATGAGTACACCTCTGCCGAACCCTTCGGGGATTATAGGCGTGATGTTATGTTATGTTGATTAATGTAAACCTCTACAAAATATGCAACAAAACGGTAATTTTTTTTTCTATGCCTCTTTTGTCTATGGTTATTTTAAACTAGCTGTCCGCCGCGGTTACACCCGCGTCTTTGGTTACTGCTCCGCTCCCGTAGGTCGTAGCGTGATGGTATATAGCCTATAGCCTTCCTCGATAACTAATCTATCTAACACTGAAAGAATTTTTCAAATCGGACCAGTAGTTCCAGAGATTAGCGCGTTCAAACAAACAAACAAACATACAAACACTGCAGCTTTATAATATTAGTATAGATTAGTATAGATGGAAATAGATGAATTTAAAAAATATATTACATGACTTTATGCTCACCAGGTTTCTTCTTGCCTTCATCTGAGGGTCCAGGTAGAGGCTGGTACGAGCTGTCACTTGTTTTTAGTGAGTCCATCACAGATTCAGGGCTGTTCTCTGCACTGCTTTCAACGTTCACTACCTGTAATCATATAATTCACCATCAGTGTGTGTTGCTAACGGCTATGTAATGTGTATTTTACACCCCATATACCAGGGGTGGCTAACCAGTCGATAGCGGCTATTAGTCGAATCGATCTTAGATGCAATGCTCACATTTATGTAAGTAAGTTACAAAAAATAATCTTTAATTTAGTTGTATTTTCTTCTTAATAAAATAAAACTGCGTCGTTGGTCTAGTAATCGCAAAGCGTGACTGCTGATCAAGAGGCCTTGGGTTCGATTCCCAGGACGGGCAAAGTGTTTTTGGGTTTCAAGAATTTCTCAGAGTAGCAGCCTCCGAGTCTGGATTTGTGCCCGGTTTATCGCAATAGGACTTAAACATAACTGGCAAAATGTGGGTGTACTAATAGGTACACCTCTGCCTAACCCTTCAGGGATTACAGGAATGAAGTTATGTTATAAAATAAAAAGTACTACTCGTAAGTAAACTGTTTTCTATAAGTATAATATATTTTTAATTACCTATGTGAAATACAATTCAATGTCAAGTTTATAAAGCATTGATTTTATTATTGGTAGATTGGTCACAGATTGGTAGATTGGTACAGTCAGGTCAGTAAACAGTTGATCTTCGATGTTTTTATGTTGGCTACCCCTGCCATATACTATAATAGTTGTTCAAATTACATACTTTATCTTTAGAAGACGAAGGTCCAGGACTTTTGGACCTCTTCTCATTTGGAGGTCCATTCTCTGATGGTGGGGACACGCTCCTCTCCGACATCCTCCTCTCCTGGGCCTTGGCATACCTCACTGCGGCCACAAACAGGTCCAGTTCACTGTCTACATTCAAGTGGTCTAGGGAGAAGACAGTGATGACGGTGTTCAGCTCAACATCCTCAAAGCTGCTGTCGTTTAGAACCTCTTTTGTATTTGTGCTGATTATCTGAAATTACAAAAATTTACTGAAGCATTTTTCTAATAGGCGTAGGCAGAAATTGAATTTTTAATTTAGCTAAGTAGTAATATGCTTTATTATAGGTGAAGAATTTAATTTTTGAAACCAAAACCACAACTACAAAAACTATTAAGTACATATGGGACTTAAAAAACATAACTGGCGAAATATAGGTGTACAAATGGGTGCATCTCTGCCTAACCCTTCGGGCGGATTATAGGCATGATGTTAAAAAAATGTTTTTATTTTATTTCTAACCATAGGTTTTCTGACTACAAGTTTTTTTATTTGATAAAATTATTAAAAAATATCTCAGAGTGTTTTCTTTACGCAAAAAAAAAATTTATTTGAAGGTAAAATATTTTGTTTATATAGTTTTATTTTACGTACTCCATAAAAGGTTATTATAGAATACCTGTATACACTTCTCCATAAGCACATTCTCTTCAAACAGCCTCGCAAACTCGTAGGCACGACAGGCGTTCCTTGGGTACAGGTCTGACCAAAGGTACCGAGTACATTCCTTCACCAGATGAGGAAGCATGTACTTCTTGGCTCCATAGCACAGCTCACAGGCTTTGTCAAATGAGCTGATGTTTATATTGTCCGTGTAAATGTATCTGTTGGGATACACCATGTTAAGTAAAGATTTGTTAAAATACTGGTTTCTTTCTTGAATTCAACGTTAGGTAGAATTTTGGGTTTCAGGTAGGGTTAACGTATTTCCTAATAGACTATAAAATATACCTATTATTTTATGGAAAGAGTAAAAAAATAAACCAAGATATTATAATTGTTAGTTTTTTACTTATTACATTTTTTGCAAATGACGAGTTTGTTTATTTAGTTCTGTGACTGCAATAACCAACATTTAAGTTGTCGAAGTCACAAGCAAAATCTAGTACCTACTATATATTATAGTATAGTTCGTTAAATATCTAACAGGCACTTTGTTATACAAAGTTCAGGATTGAGATCAAAACTATTGTTTTTTGACTAAATATTAAGAATTAATGCTTCAGTCTACTATTAATATAGTCTTAAACTGCTTGAATAACTACTAGATCTTTCTATGTTACATACTCACTCCAACAGAGCTCTGAATGCTTCAGGCTGTACATCTAATATGGGTATGGGATCATTTCTCTCTGCCATACCACCATAGAACATTGCCTCGAATACAGGTGACGCCATCGCTAGGACCAGCTTGTGGCCAGCAATTACCACTTGGTCAGGCTCAGCACCCACCAAGAAGGTACAATCAGACCACTGCCCCGACTTTAGAAGATATTCTCCCCTTTGCTTCACTTCAACACATCCTAATTGCCAATCACTCGGCACGCCAGCCATTATCTCTGATATTTGATTTACTAGATTATGTAATTTAGCAGTTATTCAGCTAAGATTACTCAATCGAGGTCAGGAAATGTAAGAAATTACGAATAAAAACAAAACAAGCTATTTGACGAAAATAATCACTCCACTTGCTGCTTGATTAATGATGAAGTGAGCATTTGTGAATGTCCTTTCGATTTTATTTCATAAAACAGCAGTTATAAGTTATTTATGTTATGAATGCAGTTAAATATGGCAAATTCTTAATTTCGTTGTGTGTAAAATATTTGGGATTGCAATTTAATTTTGCACTTTTTATCTCACAAATTTGGCACTCAATCATCGGCAGAAAAAGTAATCCTTTTTCAGAAACTGTCTTTATAAACGGGACTGTTGAATCAGATGACTTCGTAATTAAAGGCAATCGTTTAGAAATACATAATCACTAATTTTGACAAAGTTATACCTATACTTATTTGTTTATATAACGAAGATACGTAAATAGGTCAAAAATACTTGTGTTTTCAGAAATTAAAAATAACAAAATTGTATAAATGAGTATACTATTCTTAAATAAATTGCTAAACCATTTCACATTTTTGATTTCTTGAACGAAAATGTTATATGTGTCAAACTGTCAATGTCAAACAATTATTTTGCAAGCTGTCAATGAAACGGATTTACATGAAACTTCGAACAATATCGTGATTATCGATGTAATGTGAAAAGTGGAACGAAATAAATTCATGAAACACCATGAATCACGACGAGATAAAATCTGTGGTACAGGAAAAATTCCTATCAAGCGAACGAGTCACAGCTTTCCTGTGCGATGCCAAAGTATTGCATCCCGAATGGGTAAAAAAGGATCGGCTATTAGCTATTGTAGAGTTTGGTGACGAAAAGGCAGTATTCTGCCTGTTTACGTCATGCTACCCGCCAAAGTCCTTCACGGATTTATCCATAGAAATAGTGTTGCCGATAGATAAGAGTTTTAAATGTGAAATTGACAACAAACCTTCCGATCCCGAGGCCATACTGTACCTGAATCTGCAATCTCGGAGTAATAAGTATAAGTTTGAAATACAGATGACCCCGCGCGTCGACAACTTTGTCGACGACCTGTTCCGAGGCATAGAAGCTGTAAACAAAGTGCCAACTCAGCCTGATTTTGTGTGGCTTAAGAAGTATAGTGGTAAGAGCGATAACGAAATACTCACTCACGCCATGGCGCTGCCCGGAGGAGTCCCGCACACGCAGACCTCAGCACCTGTTGCCATTCGAGAGAGCCTCATCAAACACAAAATGTCTGACAAGGAATATGAATATACCTTTACTAAGAAATTCTCAATATTCTGTGGGACATGGAATGTGAATGACAAATCTCCCGTGATTCCTCTCAAGGGGTGGCTGAGTGTTGACCGAGAGCCCCCTGACATTTATGCTATTGGTTTCCAAGAGTTGGACCTATCAAAGGAGACATTTTTGTTTGACCAAACCTTTAGAGAAGATGAGTGGTATTCTGCTGTTCTAAATTATGTGGATAAGAGAGCAAAGTATGTGAAGCTGGAGAAAGTACGACTAGTGGGCATGATGCTGATAGTCCTTATCAAAGCCAAACACTTCTCTCATGTACGTAACGTTGTATGTGACACCGTAGGAACCGGAATCATGGGGAAGATGGGTAATAAAGGTGGTGTGTCCATAAGATTTGACCTCCACAGTACGTCAATGTGCTTTGTCAACTCCCACTTGGCAGCTCACGTTGAGGAGTTTGAGAGAAGAAACCAGGACTTCAGAGACATCTGTAGTAGGACCAGGTTTGTGCAGCCTAACCAGCTTCCTAAAGGTATCAAAGACCATGACCATGTGTACTGGCTGGGAGACCTGAACTATCGCATTACAGAATTGGACCCTACTACGGTTAAAAAGTTATGTGATGAAAGCAATTTTGCGCTAGTACTAGAGAAGGATCAACTAAAGCAACAGCACAAACTAAATAATGTGTTTGCTGGATACATAGAAGGGGAAATCAATTACAAACCTACATACAAATACGACCCTGGGACGGATAACTGGGATTCTAGTGAGAAGAACAGAGCCCCAGCGTGGTGCGACAGAATTTTCTGGAAAGGAGAAAATATCACGCAGCTAGGGTACAGAAGCCACCCAGCATTGAACATCAGCGACCACAAACCCGTGTCAGCCATATTTAACTCTTCAATTAAAATTATAGATGAAGAGAAATACAGAAAAGTATACGAAGAAGTCATCAAGCAATTGGACAAAATGGAAAATGAATTGATTCCTCAAGTCAAGGTTGATAGAACTGAAATTGATTTTGAGACTGTACGGTACTTAGAACTGCAAGTTCGGACAATCACGATAAAGAATATTGGCAAGCTGCCTGTAGAGTTTGAGTTTATAAGGAAATTAGATGAAACGAGCTTCTGCAAGGAATGGTTGATAGTTGAACCATATAAGAAATGTATCTGTGCTGAGGAAATATGCGAAATTCAACTCAAGGTGCTTATAAATAAGACGTCTGCCTGCAAGATGAATGCTGGAACAGATAAGCTGTACGACATTCTTGTATTACATTTGTACGGAGGCAAAGATATCTTCATAACAATTAACGGGACATACCAAAGAAGTTGTTTTGGGTGCTCAATAGAGGTTTTAGTGAACCTCAACATGCCAATTAAAGAGGTACCTGTAGGGAAACTAATTGAGCTTGAAAATAAGAGAGACACATGTGTTTCTAATCAGTCCACCTACTCAATACCCAAAGAAATTTGGTTCTTAGTTGACCATATTTATCTCCATGGCTTGAAAGAACCCAACTTGTTTGAACAGCCTGGATTCCATTCAGAGATACTTCAGATCAGAGATTGGTTGGACAGCGGCTCCATCGACCCGATCCCTGGAAGTATTCATTCTGTGGCAGAAGCTTTATTACTGCTTCTTGAAAGTACTGCAGATCCCATCATTCCTTATAACCTTCAGTCAGTATGTTTAAGGGCATCGGCCAATTATTTGCAATGCAAACAAATTATAATGGAGTTGCCAGAATTCAGAAAGAATGTTTTCCTATACTTGTGTGAGTTTCTACAAGAGGCGTTGCAACATAGTGCTGAAAATGGACTGGATTCTAAAACGCTGTCCACTTTGTTCGGTGCCATTTTCCTTAGGGATAATCCGAACCAAACGCAGGAACCACAATCAAGGATAAATAAACAAGTCATAGATAAGAAAAAGGCACAGTTTGTATACCACTTTTTGGTAAATGACCATAGTGATTTAATATTTTCTAGATAAATATAATTAATTGTTGTAAACCTTGCTGGAAAAATGGAACACTGCCTTTTAAATGCAAAAAAAACCTTGCAGTTAGCCCCATCGAGTTGTTCTTTTTTCCTATCAAGTTCTTGTTTAGTACGCTTGCGTACATATTGTTTTTAATCTATTAGAATAATACTCAAAAATTTCCATTAGTAACCCTAGGCAATATTTTTACTTTTATAATATCACTAGAGATTGTATTGATTGTATTTTCTATTTGAAGAAGTCTCACAATACGGTTTACGCTTAATACCTTATAATAAACGTGAATCCACGTTCAAATATTTTGTCAATGTAATGTTTCGGCTCATTGTTTTGTACTAATTTATTAATAATTCAATGTACTTGCTTAAACCACGTAATCACTAGATCAGGGGTTTTCAAACTTTATTGCTGCAATTATTTTTGCGACGCCTTTTTAAAGAAAATATTGGTGTGTAGCACTAACATACCTACATTAAGATTATTTTATCCATATATTATTTATATTCAATTAAGGAAAATTGCAAAGATCTTAATTATAACTATTCTACTTATTAGAAAATATTACAGTATAATGATTGTACTACAATAATTACGACTAGTGGTTACGCCTTCAGGATAGCTCTATGACGACTCAGGGCGTCGCGACGCATAGTTTGGGAACCCCTGCATTAGATGATTCATGTGTGACAAAATTGTCATGTCTATTTTATGTTTTGTATGTAATGTTCACAAATTTTATTTGTAATGCTTAAAGAGATGTCGCCTGCTTAAGATCAGAATTGTTGTACCAAGAATACTTACTAGAGGTACCCCGGGAATACTGACAGAGGCATTTTTGACTCCTGATAGCTCAAAAATGCCTCTGGTAAGTATTACTGGTAATTGTACCTACTTATTCGTTTTGTGTATTCTTTTGGAAACTTAAAACGAATAAGTAGGTATGCTCTTTTCACTATGGCATCCTTATGGTGGTCTATAATGCTGGCAAAAGTCCATTAAGGCTGCCACAACGTTTAGAAGGTAGACATAAAAAGTAAGAAAAGGTTTACTTGCTGAACTGGTGCCATAGTGATGAGTGGGTGGCATAATTATCTTAGCTCAAACACAGTATACTGAACCCAAGAAACAAGTCAATATTAGCTCTCTCGACCTTAAATTTTTCAAGATTTTTGGAGTCCTAATTCAAAGATCTTTGATACTTGTGACAATTTTAAAATTAATTGTAATTACTTGATAAAACGGTGATGTAAATTCTGCCAAAATATTCATTCTATAAGGTTGATAACGAAAGTAAGGTACATTACTAAGTTTTTATTTTTAAAACTTATGATGTCATAAAATTTTGTAATATAATTTATATTATTTATCTATTGATGCGTTATGTTTAGTTCCCAGTCAAGAGCTTATTATACTACCCAATCGTTAGGGCACGCATTGATAATGTGGGCGTGCGTGGCGTTGCACGTACGGTCGGGCACACTCAGTCGACCTGGCAGGCTGGCAGGCCTATCTCTCTATCTGCTATTTATAACAGTCGCCGGCACGAAACTTGGCGTTTTGGCGTAGTAGTACAAGAATGCATGTAAAGTCAGTTCATTTTACATACGTAATCTCCCCCCACTACACCAAAACCTTGCTAAGGTACTTGCCGACAACTACACTACGCGGTGGAAATCCTCAAGGACTTCCTCCGTAGTGGGGGTGTTGGAGGGGTTTGCCGGACTCTTACCGGCTTAAACCACCGCAGTGTTCCACCTCTGCATGGCTGGGAGTACGGGATTCGCATAAGTATTCACCGCTCCCCCCCCAAAACTGTACACTACCCTAGATGGCGACCCTACCATTTGGGTAGTATAATAAGCTCTTAAAATGGATGCGCGTCAGCTTCTGAAGACAGTTCCTCAACTGTGAACACTAGTGCTAAATATTCTGTAAATATCTCCTACGGTGACTAGGTGAATCATCATATTATATTACCTATACTTGATAACAACACCTATTATACCTACATTGTTAACGCCCATTCTATTTTTATCTGTGGAACATAAAAAATAAGTATTTTTAGTCGCTAGTTCAACGAATCAAAGTGGCCAAGTCCATTAGTTTTAGTTTTTAATTAATATCTTTTTAATTGTTATTTTATGACGAAAACTTTAAATTACTACCTTAATAATTATTATAGTGTACTAAAATATGAATTTTTAAGATGCTCTTTCAATCACAGACTTTTGAAATTACGCAAAATTTTTACTGGATTTTTATTATATGAATAGTTAAAATGTATTGTAAATTATATTTATTGCAAAAAAGGTCCGTTTACTTTTTGATTGGTAAGATTGATTGTGAAAGTATTTACATTGTGTAGGTACTGGCATATTCACACTTCCGCAATCAAAGTGTAATCAAACCATGAATATAGCTCTGTGACGGCATTTACAATAACATTTTATATTGGTGTCCATGCATAGTAGGAAATATGTATTTTACATAATTATTATACTTAAACAAATATTTTATTATTATATTTATTCGTTCATGTAATAGTAAATATAGTGAACTGTTAATTTATTAAATTATAAAAGAATACCACAATGATTGAAGTTACATTTTATTTCCCAGTAAACGACTATTCTCTTGGTTCCTAACAAATGACATTGTTGTATTATTATGTTTCATTACATAACAATACGTTATACAGCTTGAAAGAAATGAGTTGTAGTTCTGCTCATCCTGTTCAAATAACAAGGAAAAAAATTAAGGAATGGACTGAATCAAACCAAAGTTAGTGTTATCGATTTCCAATAGATGGCGTTGAGTCAAATGCTTCGTACAAAATGACAACAGATGTCGTTAGGTGTTATCAGAAATGAATAGTTTTCTAAGCGTTATCACTAAGCATGTAATATTTTGGTTTTTATTTGAAAAAGGACGTGTTAAGAATATTTGGGTGATCCAATTCATAAAATGACTAAGTCCATTTTTAACGCTTTTGAGTTAGCAACACTCGCTTGTTAAGTTTTTCATTCCCTTTCGAATGGTCTATTCAAGGTTCTTGGGAAATATCTCTAAGTGCCATTTCCAAAAGTATAAAAAAACAAAAAAGGCGGATCTTCCATTCATTAAATCCCTATGTCCAAGAAATCACTAAGTCGTAAGTTTTTTTTGGAAGAAATCGCTAAGTCCATTTAATATTTGTTTAAGTCCTAATGGCAATCCACGTCATTACGTCAAATTATATGACAGAATTTTTTCTTATCGGTTTTTATAACTAGATTTACTGACTAGATGTATTATCAAAAGGGTAATTTGGCTAAGACAGTTAGATACCGATTGCGAAATTGTTTTTTTTTATTAGGTTTATTATATTATAACAGAATAATGCAACAAAGGGGTCTCTTTGTCTCTGGGAAAAGTACCACCAGAGATATTGGGGATTATTCTGCTTTATCTGAGGACGAATGGACACCCAAAAGAACTCGTGCTTTCAAAAATATCGTACCCGCTTTGAATAACGAACAGCCAATAAATTCTCTACAACTACCCTCATTTTCTGGCATTACACCAAAGCGCATGAAGCAGAATGTATATAATATATATATATATATAGTCCTCTTCACCCAGACTATTTGTGTTTGAAGCGGAATCAGACAGATAATGGCTATAGTATTGGCGATTATTCTGATTCATCTGTGGACAAACGAACACCAGATGATTCAAAACGAAAATCGTCCATTACTTTTTTGGCTGATGTACACCTACCCACTTAAAGCTACCTACAATCTTAAAGTTTCTTCTACCATGCGTACTCGTAGTGCATGAGACAAATAAAATTAAATCTTTTCAAATGACAATCAACAGTAAATTTTACGATATCTACATATTGCAAGATGTAAAGCGGTTGCTAGAAACTGTTCCTGAATCGGAAAGGTATTTTTATGAGGATTTATTTAATGGATTTCAGGACCCCATAACTGCAGAATTCGATTCTGAAGAAGAAGTGGAATGATAAGCTGATTTTGTATAAATGTTGTTCTGGATACTGCAATAATATATCTAAGTCCTCCATTTATCACTCTAATATGCCTAAGTCCAGGGATTAGAAATAAGTCCAATTTTTTTGTTATTTTATTAAGAGACTCCAGTTACGTATATCATTTTGATTATTTCAATAAATAAAACTACTTAGTTTGCGCTATAATATGTATTTAAATTGTTTTTTTTAACCAACGCATGTTATTTCAGCTGACATTTATAACATAAAATTATAAATATCTCAAATGTCACTTTTAGGACTTAGTCATTTCTTGAATTGGGTCACCCATTTGTAAATAATTAGCTCAAACAAAATAAATAGGATTTGCGAAAATATATTTATTTTGACTTGCAACATCATGCTTTTTGGAACGCAGCTTCCTAGATCATTGGTCGATGAATCGAAGCTGAAAGCGCTGGATTTGAATTCAGCCAATCAGGCAGTTGCGTCGAACAGTTTGTCAAACAAACAATCTCACGAAAACTTCATTTAAGAAAGAAAACGTCTATCGCTCATATCCTGTCTTTCTCCATTTCAAATTTAATTCAAAATAACTGTTTCAACGACATAAGAAGTTATAAAGATTTTGAATCGAACGTAAACTGAATTAAAACTTGTTTGTCCTTTGTGTCTATCGGACGTGTATTTACCAAACCAAACCAAACGTCTTCAACCAACAAAGAGCAACAATGGAAGTCGAAACTGTTAAATGTAAGTCGATTTTTATTATTATCGTGTGCTATTTTATTTATTTTAGGTAATCCGTGAAGTATTCCTGCTCACTATAATACGTATTTAAATTAATGTTGAAAAATCAAATATCGTTCGATTCTTTCGTTGCTTGTTTCATTTTTTATTTTTCTATTTTACGCACGGTGTGCTTTCGTAATTTTAATTTATTTATCAGTGACTATCTTGACTGCAGTTAAGGTTTATGTACTACAGGTTTTGGTCGTTTTTCATTATTTTCGTGATCGATAATTTTACTTTTGAGTGCTAGAAGATAACGAAATAAAAATATCAACCCCACATTGCGATTTTTAAGTTTTTTTTTTATAAAAATTAATTAGTATCATCATTTTCATTCACATAATAATTTTAACTATTCCAAACAGCGAGATTTAATCTTTGAAAATAGACAATGACAAGCAGGTAGGTATAAAACCTAGGTATAAAAATTGTCTCACCAAGTTTTATACCTACCTAGGTATACCTACTTATTATAGGCACTTAAGTATATTTAAAAAGAAAACGGTTACATACTTAAGTACATAACAAAGACCTACCTCAACACAGTTTATATATTTTATCCCTCATTTTTCCTAAATTCCGTGTGTCCGTCTGTCACAGGGCTGTACTTTTTGAACCGTATTTATGTAGACAGTTTACCGAGTGTGTAAGTAATTGCTATGCCCGTTTTGACAACAAATAAAATAAAGTGGAAATGTAAGGGGTATAATGTACTTACCTATTGTATGGGGACCCCCATACCCATACAAGTACTGACCGTGTTTTGTAGTACCAGATGTAATGTTAAATATAATGCACGATGGTGAGAAACCCTTTGTGTGCGCCTGCAATTGGTGGGTTTTTTGTTATACCTGAGAACCTTCTGGTTAAGAAGATATGATATGAAGGGAAAAAGCTTCAACGTTTTTTTTACATTTTACGTTAACAAGTACCTAATAATATTTTAACCAAACTTAAATTACCCCCAAGACTAGGTACACAACTGAAAACTGATTTCTTACACTAAACATAAAATTTTCCCAGAAAAAAGCTCTAGGTGACTTAAGTCTCGTCTTAGTATAGACCACAGAGATAGGAACATCATCTGTCTAGCCATTTATAGTTGGAAAAGGGCTAGGCAGATCATGATAGCGATATAGAAAATTACAGACATTTATTCAACGGTCACTAGGTACAAGCAAGCTGCAACTGAAAGGCGCTAGTACCTAATTGAGTTAAATTCTAATAAAACCGGTTTTAGAAGACAGCTGTTTACTCACCTTATGATTTTGATCCCTTGGAGTCTTCAGGGATAGTTAATCTCTTCCCGGGGTGAGGGTGACCTATTTCTCGCGGATTACAAAAAAGTGGTTAGGTCTTTAGCTACCATTGTTCTTGTACACATAGATTATTTTGTATTGCTACTTACTAGCGACCTGCCCCGGCTTTGCACGGGCCCAATGAGGATACATAAACCTTCCTTTTGAATCACTATCTATTGATGAAAACCGCATTAAAATCCGTTGCTTAATTTAAAAGTTCCAATCTTACAAACCGCGGAAAGCGACTCATGTAATGTAGGACTTACGTTATAATCAAGCAGTCTTTCAAATAATAAGACCGCACGTATCGTTTCTCTAATTAGTTTATAACCATTCCTTTATTGTTGTGTCTGGATTCAGCTATAAATCATACACGGTGTGTATTTACAATCTACGAGTTCAACGCTCTCCGTTAACTGGTTAATTGTAAGTCGTTATTATTTTAATAACCATCGGCAATTTGCGCTCGGCAAAATTCGCGCGATTTGTCATCATTGCGACCGTTAAACAAGTTTCAATTTACCGGCCGGCGACGGACGCGGCACTGAGAAAGTTATTTTTTTCGTGGGTGTGTGTCATCCTCGTGACTCCTCTGTTCAAATGGATGAAACGACGGTTGGTCGGCAAGGACATTGCAACCGTTGCGGTGACTCACGCCCGGCTCTTCATCTCTTCCTACATAACGAGTTTTATGCCTTAATTTGAACTTTGAAATACCTATCCATTTAGGGATCGCTTAAGTCGGCTAGCTGCACGTAAACAACCGGCGTCGTATGTAAATCGTTTCGTTGTCGACATGTAAAGAAACTTGTTCCAAGTTCCGGCGTTTGTACGAAGGATACGTAGGTACGTCTTTGTTTACATAGCGAGGGCAGCGCGACTTTGTTTTATTTTACGTTTAGTTGTCTCGAATGAAGTTAAAACGGCTAAAAAGGGAGCCTTTTACGACTTATTAAATCCCCCACTAAAAGCAGTGTAGTGACCACACCGTTCTCTGGTAGGTACCACACTTTCCATTGTTCCCGTTTAATCGTCCATGAAAATGTAATATTTCTTTTCTCTATTGTCCTGACCGCATTAGACACAGCGAACGGCCGGTGTAAACAAACCAGAGCTTAATTAAACTGCCAAAAAAATCCTCCCTACAATGGGCTTTATTAAATTGTCTGCCGTCGACGTTACTGTAAAAAGCTGTTGCCGAAATATACCTAAGTACTTCGATGTTTAAATTTGACGCTCAATTTAAAATGTTATTAAATTGACACTAAGAGGTCCCAAATCTCGGAGGGTGGCGTTGATTAAAAGCGCTAGAAGCGGGTAGAGAAGAGAAATAGCCCCACAGTGGCGGAGGTAAATTCCAATACGATACAACAGCGGTGTAATATCTCGAAGCAAGCCGCTTAATGGGCCGTTACGGGGCGGAACTTTGTTCATTTTCCGAAAAGAAGTGGTGCGGGTTTAACATAGCCCCCTATTTTGTTGATATCCGACACATTAACATGACAATGAAAGGAATCCTCGGCCCACAACGCCGCACCTAAAGCAAATGTTGACCGTAGGTCCGTAGTACATGACAGAGCGTAAACAACTACATCATTACAGTCTACCTACGGATATCTATACTAATATTATAAAGCTGCAGTGTTTGTTTGAACGCGCTAATCTCTGGAACTACTGGTCCGATTTGAAAAATTCTTTCAGTGTTAGATAGATTAGTTATCGAGGAAGGCTATAGGCTATATACCATCACGCTACGACCTACGGGAGCGGAGCAGTAACCAAAGACGCGGGTGTAACCGCGGCGGACAGCTAGTCATAAGATAAAGCATGATAATGTTCTACCTTCCTTTTGTGCCTAGGACATAATGTCTTTAGCTAGCTCATTAATTTACGCAGTAACTATAGACCTATATAATTGTACGTAATACTAGCTTGTACCCGCGACTTCGTCCACATGGAATGAAAGTCAAGAATACCATAAAACAATCTATGTTTATGGCACTCTGCAATAGCTTCTAACTTTCTCTCAGCGATTTTTTATAATTGGACCAATACTTTAACTTTCAGCAATTACCTTTTGAAAACACAATCTTTACCTCTTTATAAGAACTCTAATAGAGCTTTTGCTTGCGAAAAAGCTCACAATCCTGTTATAAAGAACAGCAAAATCGAGATGTTTTATAAAAGGTTGCTTATTGAAAAAAGGAACAGTAAAAACAGGAAAGCTACTGAAAAGGAAGGGAAATTAAACACCTTTTCAGTTGGCAAACTTCGTTGCAGTTACGGTACTTTTCCTGATTTGATTTAAACAAGGGGAGTTAGGTCGTCCGCTAGGTCAATCTAATTTGCCCGGTTGCGGCTCAAATAGTTTTTCCTCTGGATTTTATTGTCGATCGATAACGCTTTGAGCCGAGTGCTTCTTTTCAAAGGCCTTTTTCAGACGGATTAGTAAGACGCAAAACTTTCTCCTTATAATATCTTTCCAATCAATCAATATAATTATTCACACATTAGATATTGCAATGTGCGAAATTGTATGCAATCAAAGTAGCTTAACGTGTCTCTGTCCACCTACACGACACTACTTTCTATACATGTATAGGTTCCCAGTGCGACCGGGTTGTTTTTGTTGTCTTGCTGCACGCAATGAAAGCTTGCTCGAGCGTACGTTGCCCAGAAAAGGCAAGACGTGGGCGCTACTTGCCGTCCCACGCCTTCCACACTTACCCAGTACTCCGAAATTCCATTTTGCCATTCATTATTCATCGAGGGAGATCTATTGTGGCAATTTACTTCGGCATGACTAATAAACACAATGCATTCGGGTCATCAAACTTGGTGCGTTTTGTTAGCGCTTCACTTAACGGTTAACAGAAATGCGACTAACACATGTTAGCTATAATTACAACTAACGGCCGATGGCCTTGCTTGAGACTAAAGACTAATAATACTAACGTGGAACTTCAGGATTCAATGTTTGTTTCCTTTAGTTCGGTATTAACTTGATTACACCGTTCCCCGTTCGAAGACAAAGTAAATTAAATTAAATCATTCCATGTTTTCGGTAAACACAATTATTTCGAAATGTTCCTCCTCTGAATTGAGATTAAGATTTTATCATAAATTATTGTTTAAGTATATTTGTTGTGGTACATTACAAATATTAGATTCGTCTGATGCTTTATTGCTGCGTGTGACAACAATTGGGATGAACGGGAATGTTACTAACGAATGAACGCACGGACGGACTGACACCATTATGTATCTTTTGAACCGTAATAGGTAAGACACTTGAAATTTTCACAGAATGTCTGTTACTATGACCATTATACAGCCTGTAACAAAAACCCTGTCCGATCCTTAAGGGTATTATTCGGCATCGTACTGCGTACACATATACGTAACCATTTCATGGATTTGAGATTATTATTTTTCCCCAGTGAAAAAAAGAAAGAAGAAGTAATTAAATTAAAATAAAACATAAAAACTGATCAACGGCAACACTGATCTGACAGGGTTTTTGTTACATAGTGTATTATAACAACAAATAAAATACAGTTAAATATTAAAGGGTCCCCATACAAGAAACGTTTGTGTGCTTTGTATAAAGCGTTAAATATTGAATGGTGGCCGGTTTTTTCTGCTTCACCCCAATAATAATTTGAAACTTAAACCTAACTTCAGCAATTTGTATAAAAATCAAATTAGCTTCGAAATCCCTTAATGTGTTTTTGTTATCCCCTAAGCGTAGGTTCACCAAGTTATTTCTTAAAACCCACTTCCAGACAGCCAGATCTTAAAGGACATTTCATAGCACCCTATCACTATAGTACCTACATCGGAGGAAATCATTAATTTCAACTTTATTGATGTCATAAATCCGGCCTAGTAGCCGTTTTAGTAGTCATTTTATTGTTTTCACGAGGGACTAGCAGTCTGCCCTCGTATAAGGTCATCCAACTACGCACTGTTATTGCAGAATACTTTGTACCATTTCTCAAGTATTGTGCTCTTTCTCAAGATGAAATTGACGTTGTGAAAACGGCCAATCTGCCTTGGTTTCTCTCACAATATAACAAAGACGTGCAGAGCTCTCGGGGCTACGTTGTCCTTGAATTTATTAAGATAGAACACCGAATAAACTCCTATCTTTTAGACGCCACAGATAAATTCTTTGCACAAAGGAAAAAATAGGAGGAATTTTCGCTCATCAGATGAAATTTCAATTCTTGTACAAAAGTCTGTTCAGTCGGAAAATTTGGATAGTGCCCAAAACTTTTAATCGGGTTCATTGCGCATGACCTAAGCGAGTAGGGTTGCTAGGTATGCGGATAAAGTCGGACATAGTCTGGCTTCTTAAAAGTGTGTCCAGCCAAATTATTTCAATAAAGTAACGAAAAATAATCCAATATCATCCATAATGTTAGATAAATTCTGTCTAAAAATCCGACTTTTTATTTTATCCAAAACTCTTCCTCGTTGGTCTAGTGGTCGCAAAGCGCGACTGCTGAGGCAATGAGGTCTTGGGTTCGATTCCCAGTTCTCTGGGAATCTAGATTTGTGCTCGATCGGTGGCAATAGGCTCGCCCCTTATTACATGGGACTTAAACATAACTGGCGAAATGTGGGTGAAAATGATATCTACACCTCTGCCTAATCCTTCGGGAATTACAGGCGTGATGTTATGTTTCTACTCAAAAGTCCGGCTTAATCGACTGGCGGTTTTGGCTTTCCGGATTTGGGATCTGGCAACCCTATGAGCGAGTGTTGCCGGGGTGAATAATCTATAGATAGGTAGTTCGCAGAGCCTACATTGCGATTGCCTAGCGGTGCTGCACACAACGGTACATCGTCCACAGATGAATGAAATATCACTGAACTCCGCTGCAAAAAACGTGTAAATTCAGGCCAAATTATTTATTGAAAAAACAGCAGTTCGTATAGATCGATTTTTATCTGAAGCAAGGAAGATTATTATCTTGTGTAGTGTGCTTCAATAAAGTATTCTTATTTTATCTAAGCCTGCCGGGGTTGCGGGACGTCTTAACAGGATACCGTGGCCCCGGAACGTAAAGGGCAACAGAAGGAACAGGGTGGTTTTTTAGTCAGTAAAAGTCTGACAGTCCCTTCCGCCCCACCCAGGGCGGAAGGAGTCATTTGATGATTTTTACCACCTTTAAAAAAAAAAGGTTAGTAAAAAAACCCATATTTCGCCAGATATGTTTATGTCCCATGTAATAGGGGACGAGTCTATTGCCATCAAACCGAGCACAAATCCAGAGTCCGAGGCTGTTACTGAGGAATTCCTGATGGAAAATCCCAATAACAATTTGCCCGACCTGGACATCGAACTTAAGACCTCATGCTCAGCAGTCACGCTTTGCGACCACTAGACACACAGGCAGAAAACTGAATAATCTAAAAAAAATATTAGCCAGGTTTTGATGCTCATACTACCTTCACAAATGTTGGATGTGGACATTTTCGTGCACAGGATATGCATATCAAAAATAGCTACGGGCGTTCGGTGTTATGCTAATACAGGCCCTAAGGAACTTTCGTGTTTTAGTGCCGTACCGAGCATGCTGCAAGTTCCTTATCTAGTTTGCTAAATGTACGTACTTACACGGTTATATTGGGCTTGATGTTTTACCTGAACACACTATGAATTTTTCTTGTATCGTTGGTACGTTTACAAACAAAGTTACATACACAAACAGCCAGACCCGGACCAAATATCTATACAAACGGGGCAGCAAAAAGCCATATAATACATAAAAAAAAAACAACAGGCCTATGCTTAGATGGTTCGGTCATGTTGAGAGGATGAGTGAAAGACGGTTAACAAAAGGTATTTATATGGCAGATGTGAGCGGTAACGCAGGGAGGGGTTGCCCTAGGAAGACCTACACTGACCTTATTGGTGAGGTTCTTCAGAAACGTCAGGTGCGCAGTACTCGTACCCGGCGTGCTTGTATGACGAGATGTATTGACGTGGACAAGGCGAGAGGAGTATTTAAGGAACGTAGAAGGTGGCGTTCTGTGGTTTCTGCCTACCCCCATGGGAATAAAGCGTGAGTTTATGTACTATGCACTATTCAGGCTGGTATCATCGAAAACTCATTTTCTTTCAAATAGATAGTTATCTAACTACCAAGTTTGCTACTGTAAGTACCTGCTATAACTGTATACAATAGTGGCTTTCCACGAAATTGAAATTATTTTCGGTTCAAGTACTCCGGATCCGGAGGCAATGGCCTGAAGGGGAAGCTCTTTTGACTATGATACTAAAACTGTCAAGCTGTTTTGTTTGTTTAATCTATACAAAATAAATAAAATTAAAAATGTCTGTAATTTCAATTTTCAAAATAGGTAACAGCTTTTTACAAAATAAATATATGTTTATACGGAAATTATAAGCAAAACACCATTTTTTTAAATAGTAAATATGTCTGTTTGTTTCTGCTAATCTCCGAAACGGCTGGACCGATTTTTACGAGACTTTCAGATAACTGATGTTGTAAGTAGTGCCTTAGGCTACTTAAATTATGCCAAAAAAATGTGGCACTGCGCAAAAAAAAAAATATCCCCGCAGAAAGCCGCCATTCACTGAGACAAAGTCGCGGACATAAGCTAGTCACTACATAGTATAAAACAAAGTCGCTTTTTCTGTCTGTCTGTCCCTATATATGCTTAGATCTTTAAAACTGCTCAACGGATTTTGATGCGGTTTTTTTTAATAGATAGAGTGATTCAAGAGGAAGGTTTATATGTATAATACATGCATAATATAGTAGAGAAACACTGATAATTTTAGAGGTTTCTAATGTGATGTCGTAAATAAACACTTTTTTTTGCGCTTACATTGTAAACGCTGGCTGAACCCTTCGAGATAGATCAAAATAATGTACTACAGTATTGTACACCTTAAAAAGTTCTACAAAAAAGTCCGCGATGGTATATGTCTATCTCTTAGGGATAACCCACAATAACCATTTTTTATCCTTAACTTTTTACGAGTAATAATGGCTTATTTAAGATGCAATTTTAGGCAATACAGCATTAATTTCTTATCCAATTAAGTACCTTAAAAACATTGTGCATTTCATATAGATCATTATGGCCCTTTACAGCATGTAATTTAAATGAATATTTTCGAAGATATCACAAATTTAAAATACAGGGTTGCAGCGGGACCGGCCGTGGGGTCGCCGGTCGACGCGGCGACGAGTACCTACCTATGATATAGATTTGAACATTGAGTGTTTTCGTGTTCTTTCAAGTGTCTCTAAATATAACACGTTTGTATTGTCTAATTTAATGACAAAAAGCTGTGAACGTTGTACATAAAGACATTCTGTAGTATATTTAGTATCAGCATTGCACCCGTGCGAAGCCGGGGCGGGTCGCTAGTACGTAATAAATATCGCCAAAGGTCAGGGCTCCATGTGTTATCGGTCAAAGAGTTATTTATTTTATTTTCCTGGTACAATGCTATAAAAATATAACATAATTTTATTGTTACTCATTAATTAAAATGTACACAATAGTACCTACTTATATGTCTATTTTTCTGTTATTGTAAAACCAACGTCAAAACATTTTGCCTTCAGACCTAATTTATTTTGGGCCTATACAAGTAAATCCTTTACAGCAGGGGTTCTCAAACAGTGCGTCGCGACGCCTTGGGGCGTCTCGTCGAGTAGCTATCCTATCCATCGCGCGACGGTAGGCACAAGTCGCATTGATTTTAGTACGGTCGAACAAGCTATGTATTTGGTTTACAGGCAATAATTAGGTATACATCTTTTTGCTACATTGCCATTCATTGTTATTTTGTGTTTCACTTTTTAAGCTTGTGGTGCCTTATAATTTTGAAACCTATTTAGAGTAATTAAGAAAAAACGACACATTAGAAACATTATTTAAAAGTAGTTGCAAGTTAGCTGCCTGTACATACCAAATGGCTTGTTCGACGTACAATCATTATTCTGTTATATTTTTTAATAAATATACACATCAAAAGTGTCTAGGGATCAACATCCCTAACATTGATTAGGGATGTTGATCCCTAGACACTTTTGATGTGTGTAGTAAAAATTACGATTATAATTATTGTAGTTTCCTTAAATTAAATAAGAATAATAAAGTAATTTTAATATTTGCTAGCGCTATGCGTTCACACAATGATGTCTTTAAATAAAGGAGTCACAAAAAAATTGCTACCCCTAAAAGGAGTCGCAGTATTAAAAAGATTGGAACCCCTGCTCTACAGTATTACCTAGGATCTTCAAGTCCCCCAAAAATCCAATTCTGTCGCGGTTTGTCATGTGTATAGGGTACTGTGTGAACAGGGGCGTAGCTACCACCGTAACAGCCGGGCCCCTCAGCTTACAGGGGCTCCGAACATGTTTAAGCAAAAACTCGTAAAATATCCACTGTCTCACTCAAACCCGTACGCTGAACTTCCGGGGAAAAATGAAACATAATAATATTGTTATTTTGTGAAAAAAAAATCCTCCATTCGGGCTTTGCCGCAGTTAGGTAGAAGGGCCCCCTAATATAGATACAGGGGCCCGTCTAGCCGGGCAAACTACGCCCCTGCGTGTGGACCTATTTCCAGACTATAATAATGTTCCTTATCTACTAGTCCTCACACGTTTACGGAGAAAATGAGAAATAAATTGATGTAAGTAAGTATCTCATCGGTCTGTGACTCACCGTTATATTTTTTCTACAACGTAATTTATCTGGGTACTTATCTTATTATTCGTATTACTAATGGCTGTAAAGAAAGTGATATCAATTTTGATAACGGTTATTCATACTTTTTATGTCTCCGTCAAATTCTGGCTGGTTGAGTGCTATACAACCTTATTTTGTACTAGTTTATGACAAAGAATTCGTTCGCGAAAATGTTTTTTTTTTTTTTGCGCGTTACCCTTATTAAAAACCTTTTATAACTTGTTTAACCCGGTACAAGCAACCCACGCACGACAAGGGGTTCCAGTACCGACAATAAAACGCGAGACAGCTATAATAACGCACAATAAAATTTAGTTGCCATTATTGAAGTAAAATCGATGTGCAGCTAATTATTCTGGGAATTTTGAGTCACCCTTTTCATAGCAAACGACCCGACGACGCCATAGTATCGTTACTGCTTTTGAAAAAAATTTAGGTACCTATATTCCTGTATAATCCTAGTCCAGTGGGGTTCTTGCAGTTGACTGATAAGCGTCTGTGTTATTAAAGTGTAAAATTTTACCATTTTAATCTACTTTCAAAGCTACAAATGCATCAAATTTGTCGTTTTACTGAAAACTAGCACTTTCCCCGCGACTACTGTTCCCGTGGGACTCTGCTCAAAGTCGATGGCGGAAGCTATAGTATACCATAAAACATGTTATGAGTTAAGAGTTTAAGACATTCGGCAATAGTGTAGCTTTCTACTAGTAAAATCGAACCAGCACTTCCCGAGATTACCTCTTACAAACAAAAAAAGCAAACAAACTTTACCTCTTTACAATATTAGGATAGACTCAAAAGACCCAAAAAGAATCAATGTCGATTCTTCAAGCTTACGTAAAAGTAACGTAAAATATTCAGTTAAGCATAGTACAAAACCTAGACAGGCCGAAACTTGTATAACATCGAGTACAGACAGCCGTGGTACAGCAAAATCAATACCAACTGATATTTATTGGCTTTGCTCACGGGCACGGATGTCGGGACATCCGCGCGAGATATTGCGAACATCTGTCGGTGCTCGATACACCGCCATGCGAAATTGTAGCTGTACATATTAATTCGAGGATGTCATAAGTCTGGGAGATTGTGGTCTTGGTAATTTGAGACGGGATTTTGGAACTGTATTAGGTATAGGAAATGGCGATACCGGTTAGCTGGTTTGAAGATGATAACTTACGAAAAGAGTGGTGTTACTAAACTAGTTGTATCATATACGGGATGGAAGTAGGTAGTAGGTACATAGAGTAGATAAGTGCAGGCCAAAGAAAAATAGTTCTTCGGTTATTAAAAAAAGCTATTCCATAAAAAAGATACGGCACAGTTGGTGCAGTGGCTAACCCATTTGTTGCTCTACTGCGTGTCGTGGATTTGATTCCTTTACGGAACAAATATTTGTATGACCTAAAGATAACTGCCTCGTTGGTCTAGTGGTCGCAAAGCGCGACTGCTAAGCATGAGGTCTTGGGTTCGATTCCCAGGTCGGGCCACGTGTTATTGGATTTTTCCATCAGGAATTTCTTAGTAGCAGCCTCGGAGTCTGGATTTGTGCCCAGTTGATGGCAATAGGCTCGCCCCCTATTACATGGGACTTAAACATAACTGACGAAATGTAGGTGTACTAATGAGTACTACACCTCTGCTTAACCCTTCGGGGATTACAGGCGTGATGTTATGACCTAAAGATAATTGTTCCAGGTCTGACTGTTTTTGTATGTGAGTTTATGTTTGTAAACGCACTCATACAGAAGAGAAGACAATCTTTAGCCCAGTACTCCTAGTGGGGCAAAGTTTTTTTTAAAGCAACACCTCAAGATTAGCGCTTTTGAACAAACGAACAAAAAGCTCTTTAGCTTTATTAGTATAATATACATTAATCGATACGAAAAGCAGATTATAGGTACCTATAGGACCATCGTAGGGGTTTAAAAATCGTTTTCGTGACAAGTCTATGATATTAAAATTCACTTCACACATTGCCTTGATATATTCTCAGCAATTTCTCCGACGACGGACGTTTGCCTATAACATGCTGAAATATTCCGTCTTGTCATCGAAAAATTGAGATAACTTCGCTGTCTTGTATGATTGAACTCTTGTGATAAGGCATTCCTTTCGCAAAACATCTACAAAGCTCAAAAGCTTTGATTTTGAAAGGTTTTTACTGTTCTTCTATATTTAGATACCTACTAAGTACCTACTAGCTTTCGCCCGTGACTGTGTCCATGCTTTTTTTTCGAATTTTTCTAAAAAAAAGTCATCAAAGATACTTCTTATAATATCAGGTATCCATTGCCAGTGAAACTCCCGCCAAAAACGATCTACACGTTTAGGAGATCAGACGGAACAAACAGACAGACAGACGGACGATATTAAAAAAAAGTTTTTGGGTATATCCTTAATATACATTTACTGTAATTATTTTAATTAAGTATAGGCTGTTATTTTGACATTAGACACTTCAATTGTATGCCTTTATAAAATACCTGTCCATCTGAGGAGTCGCATAACGTTTGTACAAGTTCCAAAAACAACATACTTACATAATTAATTTGAGCTTTCATTTTCTTATTTCCCAAGAATATAAACGCAAAGAAACTTCACAGTTCCTCTCAAGCTCTCAGAGCTCCCTAATTTCAATAAGCCACTCAGTTTCACGCTGATCAGAATTCACGTTTCACGCCACACTCGCTTCAATTACTGCTGAGCTGCATTCTAGACCATACGGGTCACTGATCACCGATTATTAACACGCTCCGACGGCACTCGTGATTCTCTCAAGTAAACCTTCATTTTGCAAACAAATTGGTTTTCCCGTTTAAGAAGATTGGGTTTTTGACCTTTATCGGTTTAAAATTATATAATACTAGCTTTTGCCCGCGACTTCGTCCGCGTAAATGGCGTCCCGGGGGGGGGGGGGGGATGGTGGGATTTTGGAAAATCCGTTTTTAGCGGACGTCTACTAACTATAAACTCCCTCCCTGCCAAATTGAGTGACCTTTTGCTTTAATATATTTCTTTTTTAAGTAATAAGGATAAAGAGTTTTTTTGTTTGTTTAAACGCAGAACACTGGAACTACCAGTCGGATTAGAAAAAAAATATTTAATTGTTTTTAGGAAACGATTTTTAAAACTGGAGTGAAAAAAAAAAACTCGTTTTATGGTAGTACAGAAGCCGTGGTGGTATTTAAAGTACCTATACTTTAAACATTTAAAAGTTATTTTCGTAAAAAGATGTAAACAAAAAGTTGGTACTTTGACACAAAATGACCAGTCCTGCTGCCAGCCCGCATCCAGCGGTTTCCTGCGACCTTTACCAAATACCAGGTCATCGCTCCACCTCGTAGGTCCACCTTCCCACACTGTGCCTTCAGGTACGTGGTCGCCACTCCAGAGCCTTACGACCCCAACGGCCGTCTGCTCTAAGATATATTTATTTATTTTTTATTTAATCTCAAAAAGCTTTACATTCTGATTTACAAGTAACACTGGACCCCACACTAGGATATATGCTCATATATGCTCTATTGTTATATCATGAATGTAATAGAACACATTTTTTTTTATCTACTACCTGACCTTCACTTGTCCTTCTCAGTCCACAACACAAAGACCTAAAAATACGAGCTAAATATAGGTACTTAGATCTATACGTCTCGCTTCAAACCCTGTACAATCGCCAACACATCAGCCTACTTTTTTGTTGTAAAATAACCCCTATTACAACTGTTTAAGATGCTGCAGTGTTTACCTTAAAACGCTGTCGTACAAGTAATATTTCTCGAATCTATCTTGTAATTTAGTATTCATGGTTTAAGTTTTATTACTCTGAGAGCTTCGAACCCACTGCGAACTCGCTGACTCGTAAAATATGTGTCTACTCGTCTACAAGAGGTTTTAAAACATATGTCTGTAATAATAAAGCTACATATAAATGTGTTTTATTATACAGCCTGTAACAAAAACCCTGTCCGATCCTTAAGGGTATTATTCGGTATCGTACTGCGTACACATATACTTAACCATTTAATGGATTTGAGATTATTATTTTTCCCCAGTGAAAAAAAAAAAGAAGAAAGAAGAAGTAATTAAATTAAAATAAAACATAAAAACTGATCAACGGCAACACTGATCTGACAGGGTTTTTGTTACATAGTGTATAGGTATGTATAGGCCTACTTTTTTTTTTACGTTATTTTTTTTTAACATAACGTGTAGTAGCCATAATCATGAAACCAAAGCCTCCCATACATCCTTCTTAAATTAACTATTTCTTTCAGGGTTTCGTACCGAACGGTGCTAATAGGATCCTGTTAATAAACCTCTGCTGTCTGTCAGTCTGTCTGTCAGAGGCATCTCATGAACTGTAATAGCTAGAGTTGAAATTTTCACAGAATGTGTATTTCTATAAACCTGCACTTTTTCCTGTACCGTGGATGCGTTTTATAAACTTATTAACTGTAGGCCATACAAATATTTGTTTCGTACGGGCATCGAACCCGCGACACGTAGCCCAGCAGACAATCGCTTAGCCACTGCGCCAACCGTGTCGTGAAAATGTCAAAACTAAAATGTCGAAATTACGCTCAACTCAAAAGACTCAAAATACACACATCAAAAAAGTCTAGGGATCAACATCCCTAACATTTGTTAGGGATGTTGATCCCTAGACTTTTTTGATGTGTATAGTTAATGCTTTGTGCAACTTGTAAGCTCGTTAATTATCTTTAATTAATAAATTTTATCATTATCACAATACAGAGTCTTATCAGTCAACTAATTGCACGATAAGCAGCTGTCTATTGATATTTTCATTTTGTCTTGTTTTATAAATATTTTTTTATTGGGACTAGCTTCTAAACGCGGCACCGTCCGCGCGGTTTTTTTTTACTCGCGTTAAGATACGTCTTTGGTTTCTGCTCTGCTACCGTGTGTCGAAGCGTGATGTTATGTAGCCTCTACTATTCCTCATAAATCTGGCTATTATGTACAAACAAAAAATATTTCCAATCTGGGGGTTCCAGAGATAAGCGCTTTTAAACAAACAAACAAAAACATATTCAGCTTTATAAGGCGAGCCTATTGTCATCAACTGGGCACAAATCCAGAATCCGAGACTGCTACTGGGAATTTCCTGATGGAAAAATCCAATATCACTTTGCTCGACTTGGGAATCGAACCCAAGATGTAATGCTTAGTAGTCACGCTTTGCGACCACTAGACCAACAAGGTAGCTTTATTATAATTATTAGTATAGAATAGGTACATAAATATCATTGTAGCATCAGTCAGCTAATTGCAAGCATTTGTCAATAATCAGTTGGCTTTGCTTCTATAATTTTGACTTCTTGGGAATCTATAATAATATCAATAAAATTCCTTTTGAAGAAAGATAACACAGAATACAAAGTAAAGCAATACAGTTTGTAACAGATGATAATGTAAACAAAGAGAATAAAACTTCGTATGTAACGAGGGCAGAAAAACATGATATTTCGAACAAAGAAACCGTTATCCTGATTCGTCATACACTGGTGATTAATGTGAGCTATCTAGCTCACCACGACGAATGAAAACGCATTAATTTTAAAGAACAGTCATAGAGGTTTTTGTTATGATATTGATGTATTTATAAGTCCACTAAACATACTCAGACTATATTCCATATCATTATCCATACTAATCTAAACTGTAAATAATAAAGGTAAAGAGTATTTTTGTTTGTTTAAAAACGCGCTAATTTCTAGAACTTCCAGTCTGATTGGAAAAAATATTTTTGTATATGGTAGCCATATTTATGTCTTGATGGCCTAGCGGTTAAGGCGCCCGCCTCTCATGCATGAGGTTGTAGGTTCGAATCCGGGCAAGTACCAATGTAACTTTTTCAATTCATATGTACTTTCTAAGTTTATCTTAGACATTACTGACATCAATCCGTGCCTCGGAAAGCACGTTAAGCCGTTGGTCCCGGCTGTCATACGTGGATCTTTGACAGTCGTTATGAGTCGTCAGAAGCCCGAAAGTCTGACAACCAGTCTGACCAAGGGGTATCGTATTACCCAGTTACTGGGTTGTGGAGGTCAGATAGGCAGTCGCTCCATGTAAAATACTGGTACTCAGCTGCATCCGGTTAGACTGGAAGCCGACCCCAACATAGTTGGGAAAAGGCTAGGCAGATGATGATGAGCCAGATTTATGAGGAACAATATTGGATATATGAGATCACGCTATGACCCATGGGAGCGGAGCAGTAACTAAATACGTAACATATCGTGCGTGAAAAAAACCAAGCGGTTGAAGTCGCGGGCATAGCTAGAATCCTCATAAAAGCAAGTGGTATACGCTACTGTGTAATTGAGGATAACTAGCATCTATAAATTGGGTACTGTTATAAACTTTATTGCAAGGCAATAGAGCTGACTTCTGCTGTCTGCACTCTACAGTTAGTCTCATTTTTAATTGCAAAGTAAATGTTGAATTGCAGTTATCGCACATTAACGGAGTTATTATAATAATTTTAGTTAGTTAGATTCTGAACGCCCGCGCCGTCGCGTAAACTAAATTCGGTAAAATTATCTCGAGAGATACCAAGAGAGATTATAGGAAGTTAATTTTGGTTGGTGTATTATTGTGTATTACTTGGTTAAATATTAATCAAAGGTGTAAACTGTGGATTTTTGTGAATAAATAAGTGGTTCTGTAGAAAATAGTGTTATTTTTAAGACTTCCGGGGTCGGCCTTGTAAGTTGTAACAGTACGAAACATCTATTGTCTCACTCAGGTACTCATTGTGCTGATTCATTTAGATTGCTTGCCTTCCAAAATTATTCATTTTGTTTCAATGGAGGTCAACGTTTTTCATACTGATTTAATTGAACTTTATATAAGCTGCCTTTGTATTCAGGCTACATTAACTTCATCAAGCGATGCGTTGGACCTTGGCAATTAACCGCGACAGCAGTATGTAGGCTTCACTCTTCAGTTCTAACGTTTCAGCCTCGGCCCAACACATTGCGGTTATTGGCTTCACATTAAACCGCCGTGCTCCAATTTACTTAAGCTTCAATCAATCTTTATTTCGCATCATTGAGATCCTTTATTCGTTCTGTACATATTGATTTTCCTTGTATCCTTGAGCCGTCGAGGTGTTCCAGCCGTAGGTATTGTTCTCACCTTGAGAATGTAGAACGCGAAGTTCTTCAAGCCGAGACTACTTAAGATTGTACAAAGAAAGGCACAGCTTCGAATAATAAAGGAAACGCACGTGAACAAAAAGAAATCTTAATCGTACAAAGCGTCTGGCCCTGATCGATCCATTGTGCGTGTGTCATTCTCTTTACAGCTTTTGTCGGCGACGGTCGTGCCTTGAACCTCTTTTATAGCATTAAGCGAAGTCTGTTTGTGTACTTACGTCTACCTGCAGCCGTGCGGTGGATTACGGTTGGACTAGGGATAATCTTGCTTTTACTTTGTACCCTTGTTTACTGAAGGATATAGAAAGTAATTTAGATTACTTGGACTGCCTCGCTGGTTTCGTGGTCGCAAAGCGTGACTGCTGAGCATGAGGTCTTGGGTTCGATTCCCAGGTCGGGGCAAAGTGTTATTGGGTTTTTCCGTCAGGAATTTCTCTTTGTGCCCGGTTGATGGCAATAGGCTCGCCTCCTATTACATGAGACTTTACCATAACTGGCTAAGTAAGTACTAATACACCTCTGCCTAACCCTTCGGGGATAACAGGCGTTATGTTTCTCAAGATAGTGAAAAGTAAATAACCCGTATGAGCAATCAAAATAAATCAAGTAGAACGGAGAGGGCGCGATAGGATATAATAAAGATGTTGTCATACATGAAGGAGGGTCATTATAATATGAACCCTCGATTTGGTCCCTCTTGGTATTGAATGTCGTATAGGATTGATGATCCTCCCACAGATGTCTGTCAGTCGAATACTAGATTACGGTTTTATGGATTACTTTTTAATGTCTACGACAGGGTTGACCAAATGGCGGGCCGCGGTCCGTGCCCGGTCCGCCCGACGCGGCGTATATAATTGTGCGCCTGTGCGGACCTTCAGTAAACTATTTAGATCAGAATATAATATGTCAATAAAAAAATAAAAGCATGTGGGATTTTAATTTAGCCCAGTCTTCCCAAGTAAAAAATACAATATGTGTTTTATTTGTTATCACAAAGTGGACCGCGTCAGTCTTAAAATTTTTGAAGTACGGACCTCCAATAAAAGTAATTGGTGACCCCTGGTCTATGAGATATAAGCGATCGGTCCATCTCTGTATGTTACGCTGGTTGAACACAGTTTTTTGTGTAAGTGGTATGGAAACGCACAATTTGCAATAAGTAGAAAATAAATGCTAAGAAAAATAGGTACGACTGGTAGGTAGCGTCTTATGATCTTATGTTTATGAATTATGAAGATTAAAATCGGTAATGGACTAAAAATAGACACGTTTTAGAGCATTGACGTACTTCAAATATATTTTGGCGATAAACCTTTGCTTTGGTTGACTGGTAGTGAATTCCTAAGACCTTAAGTCCGCCTTTGTACTTTTGTTGCGTAAAGTTTAAATACATAAAGGCAGGAAGGAAGAGTAACTTAGAATTAATTTACTATACAATTAAATATGTATAATGTGGTGTGTCTGCTCATAATGTTAAAAACAGCTATTTACTCAATCCTTACTAATATTATAAATGCGAAAGTAACTCTGTCTGTCTGTCTCGCTTTCACGCCTAAACCACTGAACCGATTTTGATGAAATTTGGCATGGAGATAGTTTAAGACCCGGGGAAAGACATAGGCTACTTTTTATTAGACTTCGACTTCGTCTGCGTCCGCGATAACCGACACTTGCGCGGACGAAGTCGCGGGCAAAAGCTAGTTCATAACTACACCTTTTTGATTTTTTCTGGCTCATCTCCGAAACGGCTGGACCGATTTTGACAGGACTTTCACTGGCAGAGCTATTATAAGGAGTAACTGAGGCTATTTAGAGAAGAATTAACGTTACGCGCAAAAAATAAAAACTCAGTGATAACTTACATGGGAACAAAGTCACGGGCAGAAAAGCTAGTTGGAATTAATTTTATACAGTATGCAGTTGTACAAAACCATAATTTACCCTGCCCTTCCTCTTATTTGTACCAAAATTGTACAGAAGAGTCTGAGTCTAGATTTGTGCCCGGTTGATGGCAATAGGCTCGCCCCCTATTACATGGGACTTGAACATAACAGGCGACTAATGGGTACACCTCTGCCTAACCCTTCGGGGATTACAGGCGTGATGTTATGTTATGTTATTGTACAGAAATACATAAATCTCGTTGTAGTTTCTGCGCGCAAGTTTTCAATCTGATATTTGAGACCTAACCTTCGACACCAAAGTAATATCTTACGAAAGGGAACATCTTTAATAATTCTGCGAACAAATTTTCCTTTTAGAACTTGCTGAAAGTTTGCACGGTCCAGATGGCTTGGAATTCGACATGGTTAGTGATAGCCATATGGCGTTCCAATCTCTTGGCTAATATTTTAACTCTACTAAATCGTAGCTTAACCGTCGTCTTACCACAAAACGTCGTATCATCAATGACTACGGCTTAAAAAAAACAATATTCTTTGTAAAGTCTATTGTGATTTCAGTTTCAAGAAGAATTATTGTTTATAAAATTATAACGCAAAGTACCAACTTGAAGTCTTGTTTATAGCTTTTTGGTGGAAGTTTGTGACGTATCGTAGTCTGGTTTTCGTTTAACTTAATTTTTTCTCATATAATATTTCGCTGAACAACTGTAAAATATGATTCAAAACTTAACAACGACTTAATTGACTCCTCCTTAACATGTGATCTCAGGAAGTGATCGCGTTACCTCATCATCGTCATCATATCTGCCGAACCACGTCCACTGCTGGACATAGGCTACCCCCTAAAGATAGCCACAATGACCGGTCCTACTCTGCCCTTAACCGCCCTTCCCGCGACCTTTATCACGTTACCTTCTTCTATTTTTGATATTTTGTACACATATTACCATTACTTTTACAAAAAATTCCAGTGATACGAATAAGAAATACAGCCTCGTTGCCTGAATAATTTATAAGTCTTAGTCAATATTAATGACGCAACTTTTCAACTCTGATTACTTATCTCCGAACGTGGTATCCATAATTAATAATATCTAATCGAGAGGACCCCTTAATTATCATTATTTTGTTTGCGGACTCTTTGCTGCTGTCAACGACACCCCCCTTTAATTGGTTTTAATGTCTCCCGCTCTCATTAATATTACTTTGTTCAAATTTATTGCGTTTACTGTATTGCTGGCTCTATTAACGCGTAATCTCTTTATGTTTCTTAATGTATCCCGATCCGCAGTACACAATATGTTACCATTCCAAGTTATTTAACTCACGTATGTCGGCCTCTTCTGCTCGTACCTATTAAGTTACTCCGGATGTCTGGGACGACGTAAACGGGTGGATCTCTTCAAAGATAATGCACATAAAATCCAGCGGTATAATGTTGATTTGGACTTTGTGTTAGGCTGTGTCTGCGTCAAAATACAGGGTCGGTGGTGTCTAAGCAATGCTTGAAACAAGGCAAAATCGATACTGTTGCCGTCGCAGGCGGACGCGCGCCGCTGGATCCGAATTATATTCTCAGCCAAATCCAGCCGGCACGTGACCCAACTTGTTGCCGCTCCGGAGAGAGACAAAGCTACATTATTATAGCCTTATAGCCGGCAATACGCTGGTGCTGAGATCGTGCACACCGATGGCGGATTATTGACCATTATCTCAAGTGTCCCATTTAAATTGTTTGAAGCACCATTGACACCATTATGGTCGCGGTTTCATTTTACAATTATCGTTTCATGGAAAATATGAGAGCATAAAAAGAGAACGCTTATGTGGCATGAGTCAAAATGATAATAATTTACCTTATAACGCCTTTAAATATTGAATTAACTTAGTAATTGAATTTCTTTACGTGACAATAATAATTATTATAAGGTTATTCGAAATAAGCAAAACCAATGAAAAAACACCTAGTGTTGAAAAGGGGCTTATTAAACTTTCTACTATCGCTATCGCATCGCTCGTGAATGTGACTGCAGTCGTGCGCTGCACATATAATAAGCGCCTAAGCAAGAATTATTAATCTTGTTGCCCCACGTTGGGCGCCATCCTGTCGTCTATATTAAAACGCTTTTTGTGAAGCCACTTAGCTGAATACAGCAATCGTTGTATATTGTTTTTGTTTAAAATTCTGACAAGGAAACAATCTGCTCTAACAAATTTTGTTTATGAAAGTTGTAAAGTAATGATGTCTGTTAAGTTGATTGTATGTCAAAAGTTTCCCGTAAATAAAAGCCTCCGAAAAGTTTATTAGTCACCTCTCTGCGTTGAGTCGACGACGAACTTTTATTGAGGAAACTAATTTATCACTGCGGTGATATGATCTATGGAACGCAGTCGTCGAGGGTAGACGGACTCGTATTATCTTGAATTTCATGTTCTTTTGATGGAGTGTTCGCAAATTGTCGGGGATTTTATGTCATCCCCTAGCGTAATACATTTTGTGAATTAGCATTTTTATACAGTTGTTGGTAAAGCAACTCGCAACTGTAAGCTTGTTGTAATAATGAGAATTACACGTCTCTTATAAACCCGAACACGAACTTTAGTGCAGGTTTTAGCCTGTAAAATGGAAGTGGTTGTCAATTAGGCACAATTTCTAGTAACGTCAGCCAGGCGGACGCCAGCCGCGGCGGTATTTCCATGGCTGTGTCGGCGCTTGTCCGTATGCATCGGCCGAGCGAGGCTCGCTCCTGGTATTCCCAGTTATTACCGCAGGGGGACGCGGTCTAGGGGTTGTTGGCCGGGATCGATCCGCCGCACCACGGCCGGTGTTACCGGTGCACGGGGTTACGACACCATCACCACTGCAGTCTTCCTATTTCATTTCTCTCTTGCACCGGACTAGGTAAGCCGTTTCGCTAGCTGTTTCGGGACTCAATACTTAACCTCACTTTGCCTCTTCTGCCAATGCCAATATCCTTCGGTGTTTGCGACAGTGTTGAACATCTGTGAGGTGTCAGGACAGTCATTCAGTGATAGATTTTGAGAACAGGAAATCAATCGGAAGCAATTCGAGTGGCGAAACAAATTCAGCGTGGCGTTGCCGGCTGTTAATTGGCTGCGGGTGGCGGCGCCGAGACGGCGGCGGAACCTCCGCATGGAGGCTCCCTCGCGTGCCCTCCCCACGCACGCGCCCGTCGCCCCCCGACAGCTCGGCGTTTTTATGAGCGAGAAGTCCGTCGAGACCCGCACGAGTCTGGGTGGCTCTTAAATTAGTTTGTCTTCCCCGACCCTAGACCTTGTAGGTTGCTAGGTGCCAATTTAGAATCCCACATATCATATTCTTGGTCAATCTTTATAAGTCTCACGTGAGCACCACCTGTTTCTATACATTTTAAGTGTCACTGAAACTTTGCCCTTTTCTCATAACGGAGATTGAAATCTTCCTCTTCCACATAGGAAATTAAACTGTAGCAAGACGTCTCATATCCTCATATAAAGGGGGACTTGATGTGACGTATAATACATGTCGTGAGTGACATTATTTTTCCATTTGGTAGGCTTATTTTCTTGTGCGGGTTATCAAGTTAGGGACGGTAGCGCGCAAGGGGTAGCTGCGGGGTGGGTCCGCAGGGCGGGGGCTGCGGGGCGCGGGGTGCAGCTATCGACCGGCTGCCCTCCCCCCGGCGTGGCTCAGTTTCCGGGCGAGAGTCGCGCAGTCCGCCAGCGCCGCGACGCGACTCCGTCACACGTTAGATAGTCAATTTGATCATCATCATGCTGATAGGGCTCGTTCGGGACTCGGTGATGCAGTGCTTCTGCCACTCATGCCGCGCGCCTGTTCTGCCTGCAGGTTGGGAACGCTGCAAAGGACAAATTCTTCGTAATCATCACAAATTCGACCGGCGACGCTGTTGCTACTCTCGCTGCGGAGACAAACGCCCTACATTGTATTCTGGCTTGAAATTGTTAAAAAAGAAAACAAATCTTATATCACAATCTAAAAACTCTGTTACAGGAAAGGCAAAACAGAAGGTAACCTCTTTTAACTGTCAGCTACGACTTCTCCAATTATTTTGAGACTGGTAAATTGATAAAAACTAATATTAATCGCTAATGATATACCTAAGTACTTGTATTCTTAATCGGTTAGGAATGTCCGAGTTTCATGTCTGTTATTGAGTCTTCATAACCGCCGCCGGCCGGCTAGCGGGGGAGGGGTACCGGCCGGCGCCTATGTTTAAATTGCATCTGACGTAAATCACGTGATACATCGAGTACGAGAAAGGGGCAATGTTGTTAGACGACAATCGATGTCTTCCAACGTGATGGTGACAATGTGGATCAAATGTCAACGCCTTTGCATTTTCTTCTGACGTAGACTGATTGTAAGATGTTGGCAGTTATGTAAGTTCTATTGGTAAATTACTTCGAGTAGACTAGGGGAAATAACCCAAAATCTTTCTTATTTTGCTGCATATGTGTATGGAAGTACTTATTGTATTACGTCGTCTGTATGTCTACGACGTAGATTCGTTCGTGTCCGGATTTTCAGGAAGGCAGGATTCGGGAGCGCTGAATCATGTTCGGGGTTTTCCAGTTTTACAGTTACCTGTCAGTCCGAGCCGGCCTAACTACAACTATTGATTAAACATTACTGCATAATGTCCACCATTTTGTACAGACGACGAATCGTGATATTGTGGCACGCTTTCACCACTCAGCGCAGAGCACCAAACCTTATACTTCAGTCTGAAAGACCACCAAGCTAAAATTAGAAAACTCTTTCAAGAAAATGATTTCTTACAACTTACGTAATGGATTTGGATTCCGTAACATTGGAACAGTTCAAACATACTTATCCGGGAAATTCGGAAAAATAGTTGTTTTCACATAATATCGTGAGCTTGATTAAATTATGTCACGCAATCGCGACATAATCACTTTAGGGCACTTCGTAAAATGTTTTGGTATTTTATGCGCCACTACGCACGCATTTGAGGACCTCGTGTAGCTTTATTATTGCGGGCTTGTTAATTAACGACATTTTTCAAACATTCCGACATTTATGATAGCCATTAGTCAGATTGCGAAAAGGATAAAAAACGCTGATTCTGTAGCGTTTTCAACTTCGCTTTTTCGAGATAATATCTTTAAAATGGGCTACTTACTGCTACGCTTATTGAACGATATTTTTATCGGGAATTTTAGTCATCTAATTTGGTCACATTAAATTGGTAGACATAAAAACATGGAACGGCAAAGTAGATTTGAAATAGAGCCAGACGGTATACCTTCTGAATTATTGATGTTCGGAACATTAAGCGATTTTACGATCGATCTTACTGTTAGGTCTACCTAAGCACGGTCCTTGATATTCAACTTCATGGCTTCAAAGACCATAAAACATGGGCTTTACGGACCATGCCGATAGCCTTGGAAATGTGAATTTCTTAGAAGGCATATTATTCTGAAACGCTGTAATGGTTCGTTACAACCGCTGTGGACATTCCACTGCGCATTTTACGGCTGGAATCAGAGATGAAATAACTTCGTAATTAACGCTCTTACGGTAACATAATTAATCATCATCGTACAATACGCCTCGTAACGTCATAATAATGCCTGTCACTACATTTGAAGTGGGTTTGGATTAGCAAACACGCTATTCTGAAGTGACAACAGGGACTCGAGATCACATAATTGTTTAGGGGACGATTAAAACAGTGGGTTTAATTGGCTTAACAAGTCCTGCACCCTTTGCGGAGGGTGCGACAGGGCTTACAGATTTTGATCATCTTTATTACCATGCCGTTTTGCTTAATAAAAACATTACTTTAGCATTGTGATGAGCGCGTCAAATGGATTATTGTCGTTGGGGTTTATGTCTACATATACAAGAGTGGAAGTTTACGCCTTTTTTTTGTTGGGAGTTGAGACGACATACGTTATTGATCCCGTATGAGGGTTGAACAATGGTATAAAACGCACATTTCATCTCATGTGTGGGATCTGACGTGTATTACTTTCATGTTATAGCGTAATGGAAACCGGAACATCGTGCAACTCGACCCAAGGTTGCACCAGTGTCTAGATTTGGAGCCACACATGTCCACAATGATGCATTGCAGGTGCTTACAAAGTTTGCGTGCTCCAAGCCATTCCGGTCACCAGCTGACTGGGCCAACGTGAGAATTTGCAAGTGAGCTGCTTTACGACTTGCAGTGATTTAAATATTTTCCATCCCAACTCTGCACTTAGTCGTGAATGGATTTAAAAATAACATTTTTGCGACGAACACTAAAAAGAGGGTTGCACACAAAGTCACACCCATTTTCCTAATGAGCGTAACTCGTAAAGAGGACGTCGGTGCCGTCTCCGCTATTCTGGAATGTTCTCAACGCTGCATAGAATATATCTCTTGTTTCTGCATCGCCTAGCCGCCGCATTTGCGTCGTGTTTAAAACACTCGTACGTGCCAACGCTCGTATATTCCCAGCGGTAGTAAATTTACTTTCAGCTCTCCCCTCAAGGGTTTTAAAGCCAGCCTTTAAATATTTTATCAGGTTTTCCATGTTGTATCGTGCGGCGCCGGAGGGGGTGCCCCTCGACCTTTCAGTTGTAACTACCCCGTTTGTATTCGATTATTATACTTTTCTGCTTTATTGTTTTCATGCACGTTCATTAAATTTCTGTTTTATACAGCTGCAACTCTATTGAATATGGATGAAATAGTATTGATTAGAATTTTAATGAATAAGTAAAACCGTCTCGGGTTCACTTCGTTGTTTTTTGTGTTATCCATAAACGATAACGAATATCTTGATTCGTGCATCAAAACCTTTTTAAACATGAATCAATAACACAAATATTTCCGTCGGTACAGTTGGAAAGTCTGCTTTAGCCTTCACGGAATCCCATTAAATAATTAATTGAATCCCGTCGGTATCCAACTTTTAGCTTGTCGTGGTCTAGATTTTTCATTCGCATCAGCGTCTGTGGTTACGTAAAACAGCAGCTGGGATTAAAGCGGTTTACCACAATGATTTCCCTTACTTGGTAATTTGTGAAAATCGTGATGAAGGAAGACTAAATTTCACGGAATTAATGAGACAACTATCTCATGACAATTGTTTTGACGTGAATTATGGTGAACGCTAATTAACTTTTGATAAATAGCCCTCTGGTGACGTTCGTGCAATCAGAAATATTGTTTTCATTGCGATTGTTTGGTTTCAGCTGGATTTTAGGAAATTAATTTGTTTGTAGCGCGGTGGAGAGCTCTTTAGATTCTTTGGCTATTTAATTTGTACGAGTAATTATACTAAGTAACGCTAATTCGTATTCCATCGGCCTTACATTTTTGTTGCATCAATGTCGACTTTCGGGAGCTTGAACATCTTTTAAAACAAACTCCCACAAAACCCAAAATACAGGCCTTACCTTGTTTAAACTTTGGCCATGAATTGGCTGAGAATTAAAGTTTAAAGTCGACTTAACACTTTGTATAGCATGGTCTCCGCATCGTCTGCTGTGTAAACTGGGACTTAGCGCTGCCGTGGGGGATTATCCGTATTTGCGGCGAATTTCGCCGGCACTCCGACATTCCCCGCACGTAGCGGCCTCATCTCCCGACGTCGTGTCGTCGTTATTACCTCGATACTATTACCGAGACGTCCCCAACAACATGAGTTGGGGCCCAAATATCTAATAAATGACTAGGTTTTCATTTGCGACCTCGACTTTTGGAAGACTTGGAATTTTGGCGTTGTTTTTGGCT
Source organism: Hoplodrina blanda (assembly GCA_949316365.1). Taxonomy (NCBI): domain Eukaryota; kingdom Metazoa; phylum Arthropoda; class Insecta; order Lepidoptera; family Noctuidae; genus Hoplodrina; species Hoplodrina blanda. Next base: position 16,757,860 of record OX438581.1, read on the forward strand.
GGAATGGGTTTTGGTGTCGTTGGATGGGAGTGCGGGTTTGTTATAACCGTACAGGAGACTGAATTTTCAGTATTATCAACTTCTTTCATTTCAAATTACGCAACATTTGTAGTAATTTTAGCTTTATCATTAATTCAACTTTGAAGGTTCACCTTTGTGTAGACATCAGCTAATTTGATCGAAATAATCCTTTTTCATTACTCAAATACACATAGCCGGGTAAAGCTTTCAAATAAATATTAGATAACCGTTGTTCATAGAACTAATTTTAGGTATTTATTACTATAATGCATGTCATGTAGGTACTTATTAGCTCGAAGCTCTATCTACTTTATGTCAGCCATTAGCTAGGTACATGTTATATGGACTGCGACATTTTCTATCGATTGTTTGTTCACCACAACCGATGCTTTCAGGAGTCACGCGACCATCGAATGTCGATTCATTAAAACGGTGGGTCCGAATTCTGGAACTCTGAATGTTCTTCAAATAAACATTAGTTGGGTCGATTGGAGCGACGTAATCGTTTTTCGATTGTCCGTTAGTGTTGTTTGGGGGACTGTTGACTTGGCAATGGAGGCTCTACTTTGAATGGTATTTGCGACCGATGTTTCGAGGTCGTGGGCTCATTCCGTTTGAGATTAGTACCTAGCAGGGCGGATTAATTTACTGTGTATTGCTTTCTGCGCAAACATTTGTCCATCCGACTTTTTTGCCGGAAAAATTTTGACCAACTTGTAAGTGTCGTACGATCTTTAGAATGTATTTCGGTCAATTTTGATATTCAAGCCAGAGGGTCAGTTTGTCTCCACGAGAGTCATCAGCGTCGTGGGCCCGGGCTCCGCTGACGGCCTCTTTCTATCCCTAGCTCACCGACGGTCGGCGCCCGTCAAGAAACCAGTCGGCAAACCGAGGACCAAGCAACCGAAGAAGGTCAAGTTTATAAGTAAGTGGTATTTGCATAGGAAAATAAGCATTATGACTTTAGTACTAAGAATTATGGCGATTCAGTTGGAGGAAGTGATTAACTCGATTTGATTCCGATTAAGACTGATTTACTTCAGCGATTAAGGTTTATGTTTATGATGCAGTTTTGAATGGTACAATATCACGGCAAGTCTAAACTTAATTTAAATCCAGACAGTTCAAGCTAAAGTTAGTTTCAAAAAGCTTAATTTTTAAAGATATAAAAGACATTAAATTGTAGCCGACAGCCATTTGGACATGTTTCAATTTGGCTGCCAAAAAAGTTCAACGTGTTTTAACTTGACTAAGTGCAGTGACGAAGTGGATATATACTATTCTGTGTGACTGCCAGGAATTACAGTATAGCCCGGAGCTTACTTCTTTAGTCCTTAGAAAGGGTGACAAGTTTTCTTTCACATGCTGTCACTATGTACACAGAGTAGAAAGTAAATGGAGTGATTACTTACCTGTATTTTTTTACGATTTCGACTCCCATATTTATGTAATGTATGCGTAGGAAATATAATGTCGTATCGTATCCTGTCGTAAACCTATAAAAACTAAAACCTACAAGTACCTAACTTAAACTTTTCGAATGTTATATTATCTGTGAAGGCTTGCTATTAGCAACTTGATAACGTGTTGTTGTTGCCTATTATTATGTAATTAGCCGGTAAGCCTTCATAAAATTAACAAAAATACAACTGTGAGTAATGATAATATGTAAAAATCTCATTCAATGAATTTAGCACTGCTAGTCAGCGTGCCTTATTTCTGATTGATGCAGCGATAAACAAATGTTTCAAACTAAGTGGGTTCACTATTCATTTCGCATTGTCACTCCATTTGCTCACAACTCTGCACCAGCACATACAGGGTAAGATCTCTTTCAAAGATAGCATACACACAGCCCCGAGGATGTGAGCCCCCCTTTGTGTGGCGCCTGGCGGGTCAAGAGTTTTCACCCCCTTTTAAGTGAGTTATTGTTAGTTTCGTATTGTGCTCGTGTTTGTTTTTTGTGAAGCCCTTTTCGCGTGGGTGAGTGAAATTCCAACACTTATTTAGGGACCCTTGACGCCGTTTTCCCCTTCAGGTACCTACTTGCTTTATGTTTTCTATTATTCAGGGAATGTTTCACGGGAAAAATTAATAGACATAGCTTTCTTTGTTAGAAATGTTGAACCCGAGTTTTTTTTTTGTAGGATTGACAAAATATTTATCCATTGACTGCCTCGCTGGTCTGGTAGTCGCAAAGCGCGACTGCTGAGCGCGAGGTCTTGGGTTCGATTCCCAGGTCGGGCAGTGTTATTGGGTTTTTCCATCAGGAATTTCTCAGTAGCAGCCTCGGAGTCTGGTATGACAATAGGCTAGCTCCCAAATGGGTACCTACACCTCTGCCTAACCCTTCGGGGATTACAGGCGTGATGTTATGTTTTATGAGAAACTCACCCCATCCCCTGTATCACAGGCTGAGTCACCTGTTTTCATACAGACATAGTTTGCGGACACAGTCATACTCTGAAACACGATTGTAATGCAATTGGCGTGACTCACCGGGAGGGGGGGAGGGTCCTGGGTGAGTCTCCCGCTCCCCTACCCTCCCAATAATTAAACAATACAGCATTCCTTACCCAAGACGAAGTTTACCCGACCTTGAATATTACAGTAATTTACCCCTTACCCCGTTGCGTTTTAAGAATTCCACCCCCTAAATGTTGGGGACTGTAATTTAATGAGTTTAGCGAGTGTATTCAGATGGGGACGTTAATTAACGCCTTTAAAATTACGGTTAATTTGTGAAATATTGTAAAGGAAATTAGTGGGACGGTTTGTGAGATGAAATTGGTAATTTAGGGGATCATGGAACTTTAACGCGTCAACGGCTTTATGCTAAGTTATCGCTTATTTTGTGTAAGCTTAGTAATTATGTTTGCATAATTTATTATGGAAATATCGAAGGTCTAGTTTGCTTGTACAACAGCTATGACAATCTTACTTCAGCTTATGGCATAACATAGCGCCTGTTATCCCCGAAGGGTTAGGTAGAGTTATACCTATTAGTACACCCACATTTCACCAGTTATGTTAAGTCCCATGTAATAGGAGGCGAGCCTATTGCCATCAACCGGGCACAAATCCAGACTCCGAGGCTGCTACTGAGAAATTCCTAATTGAAAAACCCAATAACACTTCTCTTCACTTCTTCATACTTCTTATCATACTACTTTTGTAAATGCAAAAGTTTGGATGGATGAATGTTTCTCAATCACGGCTAAAAGAATCTGAATGAAAAGCACAAAGTCAAAGTCAAAACATTTATTTCAATTAGACCATTTACAGGCACTTTTGAATTGTCAAGGAGTCGGTCAGTTAGTCCGAAAGATGAAGCTAGTTGCTCGTTCCAAAACGGAGGTAGGCCTCTATGGAGAAGAACGAGCAAGAAACTCCACGGCACTCTTTTAAATTAGGTTTTTACAAAGACACAGAGTTAAATTTATAGTCTGGAATTGCACATAGCCTACTTTTTATCCTGGAGAAATGTACGGTTCTTGTTGAATAACATCCACTTTGACGCGGACGAAGTCGCGGGCAGGAACTAGTAATATAACATGGAATTACGGAGTTTACATTTCAGACATTTTAGAAATTATTCATACTGTTTCCCTGTTCCAGCGTTCCCTCAAATTATTTCAAAAACAATTTGCACCCGAAACATAGCGCGGAGCCTTCTACGCTCAGGGTCACGACGCGTCGCGGTCGATTTTTATTAGCACATGTATATTTACATAGATACGGTTCATTTTAGCCTGCTTGCAGCCTATTGTTAGGATTATATTCAGTTTAGGAGTCTGGTAAATTGTCCCACCTTACAGCAAGATGACTCGCAATAGAGGACTCGAAAATTCCCGAATTATGATTACCTGCCTAAAAGAAATTATGTATGAAATTCAGATGATGTTTAGGTACTGAGTTACCAACAAAAGACTATCTATAACTGCATTAATGTTGGTCTTTGATGAAGATAAAAATTGCATGGAAACCTCAGTCAGACCAGAAAAAATAAAAACCTGACCTGAGCGTTTACGCCGTACAGCATTGAATACAAACTTTCAAGTACATTACATACTCTATTTTTCGAAATTAATGAACCGATTTTAGTGTATTAATTAGTGTATCAATTAATGAACTTCTTACACATAAGCAAGATATTTAGCTCTAAAAAGTTAATTGAGTTAAGTATAATTTAAACCAGTTTTTGAATCAATGTGCCTATTCACAGCTATACACGTAACTATATTAGGTACCCATATCTAAGTACATATAATGCAACCGCTATTGTTTGGATGACGTTCGATCTGAGCGCACAATTATTGCATTATGCGACGCTATTGATGCATGGTTCCGTCTTGCTGTACAATAGTGTGATATAACCGTTACGAAATCATTGAAAAGAAATCTTTTTGTTTGTTGTTCTGGTAGTTACTGGGTGTAACAAAACCTGTCACAGGTGTTCCGTGGCCCCGGAACGTAAAGGGCTACAGAAGGAACAGGGTGGTTTTTTAGTAAAAATCTGACAGTCCGTTCCGCCCCACTCACTTGATGATTTTTACCACCTAAAAAAAAAGGTGTAGGTACCCGTTAACTTCATAATACTGCCCAGTCATCAAACTAAGTAATATTGACCAAAACTTTTTGTTGGTAAATTTTGGCTGAAACATTGTGCTTACATGTGTCTATGCAGTAGGTACAGGGGTCGTGCGGGTTTTCAAAGTTAAGCTAGAGAAAATATAAAACTAGTTTTTGTAAAAAAAAACGTTGGAAAATTGAACATAAATACATATTTCCGTAATAAAAATGGTGCCAGGTATTTTCCAGCATTAAAAAATGATCGCGATGATGGGACATGTAACTTTTGTCTTCGTTGTTTCTTGGACCTGATTAGTGTGTCATTTCTACAGCTCTTTTAGTACTGTCAATAATTATACAAGTATGAATTAGGTTTACCATTGAATAGGTATCTATTATTTACAAAATAAAGTTTCATTTCCTTTGTTTTACTTTGTCTACTGTCTTTTGTCTGTTTGTAGTACTGACGTAGGTAGTACGTGCGCACGTATTGATACCAGATAGTGTACATTACTTAGCTACCTACTATACTTTTGTAATGTTTGTAATCAGTTACCATTATATAGCCTACTTTGCTTAAAGTAGGTACTACTTTGTACCTTTCGTTGCATTACGTATAATTTTTTATAATACCTACTCTTTTAAACTCACTTTATAATTAGTATAAACAATAACAATAACTGCAGTCAACTGAGTCAACTATTATTTAAACTATAATATATTCCTTTTGGTACAGTTTAAAAATCTAACCAAAATATATATCATAGACAGTTCACCAAACATGTGGGTCATAGTTGCGCTCGAAATAGGTTAATTTCACCAATATTGCCAGCCAGAGTGCATCTGACGCAGGTAATGGACTCCATTACAGCCCATTCAAAAGAGATTGGCACAAAATTTTTTTTCAACAACTTTTTTCCATTGACCATACAGACTCTTTTCTCTAATGGTCTCCGTCTGAAGAAAATAGCTGAGCTAAAAGAGCTGATGACAAAATGTGTAACTAGAATGGTCGTGGGGGATTAAAACCCCATAATGGGCCATTGGGTCAGTGGGTACAGGTCACCAGTCATCATTGTTTTCTGTGCTTCTTCCACTATAACTAACTCCAAAAATTTCCCACAGCTACCGAAATCCGCTGCCAAGAGATGTCTAAGGGTGGTCTGGCGTACGAGGTTATCCTCGCAGAGCCCGTGGGAGTGCCGGTGCCGCGTCGCGCCGACTCCCCAGAGAAGACGCCGTCCGTTGAGGAGATCCAAGAGAAACTAAAGGCGGCTGAGGAAAGGAGACGTGTAAGTAGAGGAAGAAAGCTTGTTTATGATGCAGTCACTCATCTTTTGGTTATTGCTCTCATTTTTATATAAACCAAGAGTTATCTTATTGAGCTTCAAGATTTAACTGAACTTAGACTATCGCTGGTCCACTATATTGTAACCAGGATTTTGTTGAAACCAAATTGAAAAGAATGTCCGTTGTAGTTTCTTGCTCGTTCTTCTCCATAGAGGCCTACTCCGTTTTGAAACGAGCAACTAGCTTTAATTTTCTGACTAACTGACCGACTCCTTCACGATGCAAAAGTGCCTGTAAATAGTCTAATTGAAATAAATGCTTTGACTTTGACTGCTCACCGTTTTCCTCCTCCAAGATCCCACAGCACTCATCATACAACAACTTTTTTGCAGTACCCCATACCATAATAAAACCCTCAACCGCCCACAGAGTCTGGAAGCCAGCAAGATGGCTGCCATCGCAACAAAAATGCAGAAGATTGAAGAAGCGTCCCGCATCCGTAGCGAACAGACCAACAACTTCATCGTCAACACCAAGGAGGCTCTCGATGCTAAGATGGAGACGCATGAGGAGAAGCGCGAGGCGTATATCAACGAACTGCGCGCGCGTCTTAAGGACCACCTCGAGGGCGTGGAGAAGACCAGGTAACATTGTCTACAGCTTCTATAAATTTGCGCACCGGTGTAATTACACTCATATGGGGTTTTAAGCTGGAAAATCCTATAGTGGATGCGCTCTGGGGGAGCAGAGGGTTCTGTGTGACTCTTTCTGATTAAAAACCACCCCGGAGTTCCCTTTCCACAATTACGCCGGAGATCCTGGGAGCATACGCGCCTCTCACGATACCCGACCGGATGCAGCTGAATACCAGTGTTTTACAAAGCGCTATTGCCTATTTGTCATCCACAGCCCTGTTACTGGGTGACACGGTACCGCTTGGCAACCTTGGCATTTGATAATAATAATATTTATTGGCTGCGATGTCCGTTAGCATCAGGTCCACAGGTGGGTCGCCTCATAGTCATAGACCTGCTTGTTTGCCCCTAAATAAATACCAAAATAACTTTTGTCTTGTTCGTAATCCTGCAGGCTGACCCTGGAGCAGCAGACGATGGAAGTGTACAAGGCCATCGAGGAGAAGATGAACACGGCCGCTGACAAGCGCGATGAGAACATCAAGAAGATGCTTGAGCGCCTGCGCGAGCATGTGAGTCACACTTTTTTATGTTGAGAAATTGCTTCTGGAACTTGAAAGGCCTTTCTACTGCTGACTTTTGTAGAAAGTGACACACAACAAGAATGAGGGAAAATTATGTGAAGTTTTTTTTTATTGATTTTGCCATCGTACGTGGTCAATATTTTTACTGCCTAGGACCGTATATAAAAACCAGGCTTACACTTGAACGAAAGTGAGTACTTATTTCCTACCTGAAAAAGGATCCAGCATAAGTCCCACATCTTAATGATATATTCTTCTCCCTATCCTTAATTTTTTTGCTTAATTACTTAAGTCCCACGTAATGAGACACAATTGATTTTCTATTGTTCTGACGTACCGGTAAGTCAGCCAGGGCTTGACCGGTTAAAACAAATCTAACCTGATCTTAATCTTTGTTCAGGAGGAACAAGTCAAGAAGGTGCGCGCGGGCAACCACGAGCGCTTCCAGCAGCTCGAGAGCGCCATCCAGGAGAAACTGCAGCAAGCTGCCGACCGGCGCCTGCTCATCGAGGCCGAGCAGAAGGAGAAGCTGCGCAACCATGTGAGTGATGGTGGAACTGGCTGTAGGTGCCATGGTGTTATAGCCAGTCGGGACTTAGTGATGTCGAATGATGTATTGACGATTTAATTAGGCCACAATTGCCGTGCGTTAGTCTCGCATACACCCGAAAATAACTCGACCGATATGTTTTTTTTTTTGTTACTTTCGCCTCAATACCATTGAGGCTTCTCGAACGACAAATAATTGTGACAAATTGTCGAGCCCGCGTAAGCCGCTTTGATTGGTTCTTGGGGCCTACCACCCCCTCTTAAAACAATATTATTTTAATAATACTTTGCTTTCCGCACTGTTGGATTTTCAACGCTCGGCTCAGAGCTAAGAGTTGAAAATGCAACAACAGAAATTATAAAGTAATATTAAAATAATATTATTGACGTGACAACCTCTTATAATTCGATGGAGCCGGCTGCACGCACGAAAAAACATGACTTATGCGGCGTTACCTCGCTATGCGGCGTTACCTCTTTTGAAAAATGAAACCATTCCATCAGTATTTTCTTATGTCACATTCAACTATCGTCAGTAAACCGATTTTTACAGACAACCGATTTTTTAAGAGATGGCGGTAGGCGCCCTGATAATTTAATCAACCAAACCGCAGCTTACGCGCTTTACAATTTATCATATTTTTTCATTTGAGTAACTGGAGACAATTGGTCATGTATGACATTTTAGAGACTATTATTTTGTTTTATTTTTTATTACTTGATGATGATATACAAAATTTGTATAATTAATGTCCTCGTCAGTATAAAAAAATATCTATACTTTGGTAACAAGATTAGCTTGCTTCTGTTATGTTACTCTGCTAAATCTGACTGGCAATAAGAGTCCATGGTAAGCCTGGAATATGTGTGCCTCGTTGTGACCTTAGGTCTTAGGTGTTCTGTTTGTATGCCGGCTGCGGCGGTTCGAACTGGTTTCAAGCGGATCGTGAGGTAAACAAAAGTTATACTCCACTTTTCGCTGGGGGGCTTCCAAATTATTATTTTTTTTGTTCTGGCAATACTAAACAAAATAGATATTTCGCTGCTTCTAAAATAGTCTGGGTTGATTGGCTTACACGCAAAATTTTAGAACAAAGAACCAAATCAAACCGTTTCAGCCATTTCATTAAATATCATCCATTTTTAGACATACATCATTCATTCATTTAGCATGTATTTGTGTTCTGCATGATTGTTTTTATTTTGTTTTTTTTTTTTTAATGCGTAAACGCAGAGTCTTAAGCTAGCCGAGGCGCGTTCGGCCGCTACCGCGAAGGTCGAGGAGATTACTAAAGACATTGAGAATAAACTGACAGCTGCTGAGATCAACAGAGAGAAGGAGATACAGAAGAAGCTGGATTTCGTCAAGAAGGAGGTTTGTTGTCGTGTTTGATTTGCGTTAAGGACGCTACATTCCAAGTCGTGATACAATCGCGTAACTTTAACGAATGAATATAGCTGTGATTCCAAAAAATACGATCATGTTACCTTATTTTCTACTAGCGTCTTTCGTTGCTGCTCTGCTCCCATGTGTCGAAGTTTGACGTTATAATAGCCCTACAACCTTTCTCGATGATAAACGCTCTGTATAACGCTAAAGATTTTTTTCAAATTGGACCAGTAGTTCCTGACATTAGCGCTTTTAAAAAAACAAACTCTTTAATTCCAAATATCTGACACACGAGCAAATATCACAGTCGCGTAACCATTGAAAATTAGCCTTAATTTGTATCACCACACCCGAAATGTTATGTTCACTGCTGGACATTGACCAATCCCATAGGTAGCAATTGAAGGGAAGCATTCAGCAGATTCCCGCGACCTCCACCAGGTCGTTGGTCTTACACCGACAAGGTGGAAGTTCCCAAATCCAAAGAAATTATCGTATCATGACTTGCTGGTATTTCTTGACTGTCATAGTCAATTAAGTTTAGCGTATAGCGTCCTTCAACTTTTGCTTCTCATCATTAAATAGCTCGTCCATTCAGTAGCTCTTATTAATTCAACATGACTGCTTCGAAATTTCACAATGGGCTGCTGAGTAGCAAGGGTTTATTATAATTTAAATTTGATGTGTAGATGTTCAATTTGTGTTCTTACTTTTATACGAAATTATATTTTTAATTGTGATCCATGATCTATATTTAACAGAAAAGCTGATAAGTCTTGTCTTCCCAATTAACTTTTGATTCTCAATTCTATAAAGCTTTGTATTCATATGTGTATGTATGTCCCACAGGAGCGACGCGCAGAGATGGTGCGACAGAACAAAAGCGCGCGCGTGGAGAGCTCGGGCGCCGCCACGTCTGGCTAGACCCCCCGCACCGCACCGCGCACGCCACGCACACACCACGGCCACATGACGACATGACCACACGACCACATGACGAGCCAAAAGACTCATACCCACAACTCACTAAAAAAAACAACATGTCAATGTCAAATATCAACACCGTCAATGACAGATCATTAGTGTTGCCATGTGTTTACGTACTTTTAGGGTTGTTGGAAATCGCACGACGTTTAGACGGTCGCTTAGCGAGCGTTTGTGCGCTCTATTCGCATTTATGTAGTACATCTCTGTTATTGTTCAGTTACAAAAGTTTTGAAAGGTTTGCGATGACGGAAAACTAGTGACGTTTGATAACTTCACTTGTTTTTCGCCTCACAATGAATGAATGAAAAGACTTCGTAAATTGCTTTACATTTCCAAAAGACAAGTTGGCTTCGTTGGAACATCTTATTGGTATTTGTGATTGCAGTGCTAACAAGTCTTTTGCTGGCAATGTTTGTAATTCATGATATTAGTTATAAGGTCTTTTGGCTGGTCCAGTAGCGAAATTTGTACTTCGGTGTAAAACGTGGAAGCGCCATTTAGAAGGCCGATACTGCGTCGGTGTTGTAACATGTAAAAATATTGTGATAAAAATTATAAAAAAAAATATATTTCTCTAATATTGCACACCGTACAGCATCCTCACAATATTTGTGTTACATCCCCTGGCGCGCTTACTTTGTGACACCAAATATGTCCCTCGTGATCATGCTTACGACATCTTTGATTCTAAATTGTAATTTAGTTATGAATTGTTTTCACCATTATTGTGGCAACATTGCTATACACTTTAAATAACAATAATTATGGCCTATTTCAAAATGATGTACTTAATTAAATGTGTTTAGACATGATCCGACTAGAACCAACTTTTAGTATTCCAATCGAACATTTTATCTTATACTTCAATGATTTCATAGCTTCCATCTTGGTATACTAAAACTTGGACAGTCGCATTCAGGGTTCTGTACCTAAAATGCCGCAAATTTGCCTATTATTTTTATATGATTAACTTTTAATTTTCTAATAAAACTTGCCGAATTTTGCAGAGGTTAACTTTTAATTTTTAGTACGGAACCCTCGGCAAATTAAACGAATGATGAGATTTGTAAGCAAGCTGGCGGGACAGAGCTCGATGGTGGAAAGAAAAGTATCCCTAATCGTTAGTTATAGACTTATATCATTATTTTTAATGTTTATCATACGCAACAGTATTTTTAGGGAGGTATAATCTAAATTTAAGTTTTATCATGTTCTTTCTTATTTGTATCGCCGTAACGCTATTAACTGCCCATTAATAACGATAATTATTATGATTAAGTATATATTTTTTGTATTGTTGTCGATGATTTAGGAAGACTGTCGTGTCGCGGGTTGTTTGTGGCTGCGTTTGTTTCGTCAGGTCGGTGGTCGCTTGTGCTCAGTGGATGCGGACGCGGACTGGACGTCCGGACCTGCCGCGTCCGGGACTCGGAGACTGACCAGTCCGCGCGACGCCACGACATCTAGTCTACAACTTTAAATTTAAGACGTATATCACTTCCTTTTATGATCTCAATCGGTACAATAAACATAAAATAGATGGATTGTTACTTCATTAGTTAACCAGCGGAAGTGCCTCAGTATATTCGGTAATTGGCTCTCGGATGATATCAATAAAGTGTAACGTATAAAACTGCCTTCATAGCGTTTTATATTTTTTTAATTGTAGATGGCGAGGGCGCCGGGCCGCGGACGTAATGGTGTGTTGGACACAAACCGCTTCTGTGATGTTTTTGCTCTAGTGATATTATGTATGGTATCGTTCGGTTAGGCACAAAATTATATCGATACGGACGCTCCGTACTTGCGCGTTAGCTCAGGACGATGCACGATGGAGAGATACCTACTACGCGGGTTTGTCGCTCGACTGTTTAGTGAGAGTATTCCTGTATTTTATAGTATATTTTTGCCATTCATTTAACGTCGGTCTGTTTTAACGTCAAGATATTGATAATAATTGTATATAATATTAAGAGATGATGTATCGTTGCTTGGCGCGAGGAGCGCGGCGGGGCGAGTTGCTTGCCTGCTTCTACTCTATGTTACTAACGCTGATATGAGTAAGGGAATAGTTGTAAGTTACTAGCTTGTTTCTCGGTGAAGAAGTGAAAACCTCTGACCAATTTGCCTTGGGTATTGTGTAGCCTTTTAGATTCTCACGATCGAGACGAATCATGTATAGCGATGCAACATGTAGCTTTCAGATAATTATATTTTTTTGTTTTTCGTAATTTTTGCGTAATATTAGTCATTCTCCTATCTCTTATTATGGTGTTATTATCGTTAATTTTTATATTTTATGTGATTAATTATATTAATGTGCTTCAGTTTGTGAGGTATATGAAAATTGCTGTTTGAAGTGCAGGCAACTTTTGTAGTTTCATTGTCGTATTAAATAAAGTCATAAATACTAATAAATAACGTCTTTGTTATAACTCCTGAACCTTTTTCCTTTTAAATAGTATGAATACTTGCTAATAAGTCCAGGTAAATAATTGTGCAAATAAGTTCCTTCTCTAAGGGCCCCTTCACACTAGCGTTTTTCCAGCGTAGGCGTTCGATGAACGTATGCGCAGCGCAGACGCCGCCGCTACGAGCTGCGAGCAGCGACGCGTTGTCGGGGCGTTTGATCTGCAGTTAATTTATTGCGCAGGCGTGCAGGCGTCACACAATGAAACGCACGCCTACGCTGGACAAACGCTTGTGTGAAGGTGCTGTAAAGTATTAGGTATAGTGCGAGTTGGCTTCAACCCCTCGTACGCCTCTCTAAGGTCTGGCATCTCACTTGTTCTAAGTTTTGTACAAAACGAATACCTAATGTAATAATAATACCACCCTATTGTCCTACTGCAGGGCAAAAAGGCTCTTCCCATAAAGAGAAGGCACCAGCATTTGTAACCACATCTGCTCCTATCACAATAGTACCTTTACTTATAAGAACGAGGGAATGAAACCCAGGATTTCCATTTTCTGGTCGGGGACAAACGGTATTGAGGAAGCTTGGCCGCTGCATGCTCAGATTTTGGTTATTATGTTCCATAGCATCACGCTCATCCAAAATTTATTTCAAACTTAAATTGATGATAAGGTGGTCAGTCGCTTAACTTACCCTAGACGGGCCCTGTATCATTTTATTTTTTGGAGGACCCTGTTACGGTGAAGCCCAGAATAATATTTTGGTAGCCGCTCTTTAGGGCTTCCTAAAACACCCGCACCACCGCCTAAGCGGGTTCGCGGCCCTTGTGGCTGGGGAGGCTGGTATCTTTGATATGGCTGATACAGCGGTAGCTACGGCCCTGGTGGTGGCGAACTGATGATAAGTATTTAATTGTGAATGTTTGATCTATAAATCACCCGCATATAATAAAAAGTAAATCACACTGTCAATATTATAGCGAAAAGCCAAGTACTTAAAATAAATATCAAATCAATGACAAGCTCCATAGAGTTTAAGACGAGTAGAATCGACAACATCGAAATGACCGAAAAATATCTGAAATGTCAAAATAAAAATGGCTACGCATCGTGTATTCATTCGGCGCAATTGTTAATTCAATATTTTACTAACTATTATCTGTAATTGTTAGCAATTTTTCAGTTTAATTGTATATATGAACATTTTAGGTTATTAGTTTTGTGTTTCAACTTGTGTATTCATACAAAATGGACTCGAATAAGGATGGTAAACGTAAGAAAGATCGAAACAGTGATGATGAAGATAGACGCAAGGATAGAAAGTCTAAAAGGGCACGTTCGAGGTCCAGATCACCAGCTGAAAACCGCGACAGGGACTCCAGAAGGAAACGAAGACACTCCAAGTCGCGGTCACCCGACGGGGCCATCAAACAAGAGAGACGAACTGACGCACCAAAGGAGCCCGAACTAAAAAAAGAAGCACCACTACGACGTGTCAAAGAAACAGACATGCTGAATACTAGAACAGGAGGTGCCTACATACCTCCTGCACGTCTCAGAATGATGCAGGCTCAAATTACAGACAAATCTTCAATGGCATATCAAAGACTGGCGTGGGAAGCTCTGAAGAAGTCAATTCATGGCCACATCAACAAAATCAACGTTGGCAACATTGGTATCATTATCAAGGAGTTGTTGAAAGAAAACATAGTTCGCGGTAGAGGTTTGTTATGTCGTTCAGTTATACAAGCACAGGCTGCTTCACCTACATTCACAAATGTTTATGCTGCCCTAGTAGCAGCCGTCAACTCTCGTTTTCCGAACATCGGTGAGTTGCTTCTAAAGAGGTTGATGATTCAATTCAAAAGAGGATTCAAACGCAATGATAAACCTATTTGTATATCGTCTGCTTCATTCATAGCTCATTTGGTAAATCAGAGAGTGGCACATGAGATTCTAGCGTTAGAACTGCTCACATTACTTGTTGAAACACCTACTGATGACTCTGTAGAAGTAGCCATTGCTTTTCTGAAGGAATGTGGCCAGAAACTGACTGAAGTGTCCTCCAAAGGTGTTAATGCAATATTTGAAATGTTGAGAAACATACTCCATGAAGGACAGCTGGACAAAAGGGTACAGTATATGATTGAAGTCATGTTCCAAGTGTGGAAGGATGGTTTCAAAGATCATCCGGCATTGATTGAGGAGTTAGAGCTGGTGCCTGAGGAGGAGCAGTTCACTCATCTTATGATGCTGGATGAAGCTACAGATCCACAGGATATCTTGAGTAAGTTTTAGTCTTTAGACTTTGTTATTTTAGTATAAAGGAAAATATGTAGGGAAATACAAACTGCAAATAATAATTCTGCTTTACAAAATATTCCTAAAAGATTATTATTATTTTAAGCAATAGAATCCATAAGCTTTGTAAATATTAAAAAGTTTTGTTGCCACAGTTATTAATCATAATTGCCATTATTTTTCAGATGTCTTCAAATTCGATGAAAAGTATGAGGAAAATGAACAAAAATATAAAACATTAAGCAAAGAGATCCTCGGCTCTGATGCGGAATCTGGCGACGAAGATGGTTCTGGAGAAAGTGGCAGCGATGAATCTGGAGAAGATGATGAAGAAGAAGCTCAAAAAGAAGTTACCATTATTGACAACACAGAGACAAACCTAGTAGCTCTACGTAGAACAATATACTTAACTATTAATTCCAGTTTGGACTTTGAGGAATGCGCTCATAAACTAATGAAGATGCAACTAAAACCTGGACAAGAAGTAGAACTCTGTCACATGTTCTTGGACTGCTGTGCCGAGCAGCGGACATATGAGAAGTTCTACGGGCTGTTAGCACAACGGTTCTGTAACATAAACCGAATATACATTGGTCCTTTTGAGGACATATTCAAAGATTCTTATGGTACTGCACATAGATTAGATACCAACAGACTAAGGAACGTCAGCAAGTTCTTCGCTCATCTATTGTTCACGGATTCAATCAGTTGGGAAGTGCTGGAGTGTGTGAAGTTGAATGAGGAGGATACAACAAGTTCCAGTCGTATTTACATCAAGATCTTGTTTCAAGAGTTGGCAGAATACATGGGGCTGAAGAAACTAAATGATCGTCTGAAGGATGTGTGAGTTAATATTATACATATTATAAAGAGAGATGTTTAGTTTGCTATTATTTGACTTTATGGGATTTTTCTGCTGTTACACTTAAACATATAGCAATTTGGCAGAGTAAAGTGTGGCGATCGTCACCATCTATCATACATAGTCTCACTTGATGAATGCTAATATGAAGAGAAGGTCCATGGCAATGAGGAACCTCACATTACCATTTCTTATTCAGTTCACTGTTTTATATAATATATTTTTTTATATGAATTGGGTTTGCTCTTGACTCTAGTTTAGGTTTATATAGGTACTGTAGTAAGTTCTGTGTGTGGCTGAGGTACCAGTTCTAGCTTCTATCAGTGTATAGGGCTCCAACTACGTTTAACTGAAAGGCGCGATTACTTTTCCGTCTTATATTAAATTATATAAATTTAAAGCTGCTGCCCACACAAACAAATTACCCATATTAAAATTGATTCAGATATTAAGCGCCCAATTTAATGAACTCCATTTCTTCTTTTTCAGGACCCTTCAGAGCGCGTTCTCGGGTATATTCCCGCGCGACAACCCCAAGAACACGAGGTTTTCCATCAACTTCTTTACATCTATTGGTCTTGGAGGTCTGACGGACGAGCTGAGAGAACATTTGAAGCAAATGCCCAAGGTCTGTTCATTTATATCATTTAAGCATTATTGTAGGGGATGTATCGTTTAGCTTATTGACGCAATCAAAACACGTACGTACAGTCAGCAACAAAAGTCGATTAACATTTATGATTTCTAAATCCTAATTATTAAGTACAATATTAAAAGTAAAACGCAATGAATATAAAATGAAGATATAATAACCCTTGGCTATTGCCTGAAATTCTGAAAGCCAGTACATTATTTGTTTAGTGTCTGTTTAAATGATATAAAAAAGTAACATTGTTAATCGACTTTTGTTGTTGACCATACAACAACACATAAAATAATTTTATAATAATATTCTGCCCTGGTAAAAAAAAGGCATAAAAAAATGATTTATAAATAAGTATAATTTTCTTTAGTTATATTGATGCCTCTGGATTATATTGATGTTCCGTTGCAGAATGTGCCAGCACCAATACCGGAGATCAAATTAAACAGTGACTCTAGTTCTGAATCAAGTTCTGACTCTTCAAGTTCCAGTAGTTCTGATTCCTCGTCCTCCAGCGACAGCAGTGGTTAGTTCAACAAAACATTTCTTTTATTACTAGCTTCTTCCAGCGACTTTGTCTGTGTCAAAGTTAATAAATAAATAAATAAATATCCTGGGACAACTCACACACGGCCATCTGATCCCAAGCTAAGCAGAGCTTGTGTTATGGTAACCAGACAACTGATATACATACTTATATAATTTATAAATACATACATATTATAGATAAATTACACCCAGACACAATGCTCATCACACAAAGTTTTCGAAATATTATCTCACAGGAACCATTCAATTTTCAAGGATAAAAAATGGGCCTATGTGCTATCCCAGACTATCTATCTCTGTGCTAAATTTCATCGAGATCTGTTCAGTCGTTCTGACGTGATTGAGTAACAGCTAACATCCATCTATTCATACTTTCGCATTTATAATAGTAGTAAGATTATAGAAACAAAACAAATCAAGTTAAATAACAGACCTTATTTAAAAACTAGTTGACAGTCCTACAATCCCACAATCCACGTAATTATGGTCTGTGCTGATTGTTTCATTTTAGTGACATTTTTTTTTTCAGTTTATTTGTAGAAACGATTGTACTTATGTAACACTACTTAATTTGTTCTCCTTTCAGATGCTGAGACTGAGAAGACCAATAATAAAAAGAAGGAAAAGAAATCTAGGAAAGATAAAAACAAGGATAAGGTTCCTCAAACACCTACTGACGAGGCGCCGGATAAGCCTGTCGAAAGATGGGGCCACGACGGCTTCTACGACACGTACGGCAAAGATGCCAGAAGGATGGAAAACAGGCCTCAAGAAAGAGACAATTTTGCCAGACCTCGAGATGTGAGAAGAAATGACGATAGAACGGATCACAGAAACGGAGATGATAGACGAAGGAGATATGATGAAAACGAACAGAGCAATGGCGATTTCAGGCGACGTGACAATGACAGGGGCCGGCAAAACGAAGACAGAAGCAGAAGAGATGATGACAGAGGACGAAGAGATGACGATAAACCACGAGATGAAAGCAGAGGTCTCAGAGATGATGACAGGGGCAACCAAAATGAGGAAAGAGGTCGTAGAAATGATGAGAGGCTTAGAGATGATAAAAGCCGTAGGGATGATGACAGGCAACAGAGAGATGATGGAAGAGCTCGCAAAGATGATGACAGAGGAAACACAAGTGAAGGAAGGAATAGAAGGGATGATGATAGACCACAAAGAGATGACGGTAGATATCGTAGAGATGATGACAGAATAAGGCAAAATGAGGACAGAAACCGTAGAGACGACGAAAGGACACAACGGGAAGAAATGAGAGGGCGCAGAGATGACGAGAGACCAAGAGATGACAACAGAGTCCGAAAGGATGATGACAGAGCACGTCAAAATGAAGACAGACGCAGAGATAATGACAGATTACAGCGAGACGATGAAAAATCTTTAAGAGATGATAACAGAGAACGGAAGAACGATGAGAAACCACAAAGAGACGAGAACAAGAGTCGTAAGGATGACGAGAGACCACAAAGGAATGAAAGCAGAGGCCAGAAACCTGACGACCAAGTACGCCAAAATGAAGACAGAGGACGTAGAGACAGATTACAACGAGATGATGAAAGGTCGTCAAAAGATGAAAATAGAGAACGCAGAAGTGATGAGAAACCTAAAAGAGACGTAAATAGGAGCCGTAGGGATGATGAAAGACCACAAAAAGATGAAAACCGAGGTCGTTGGGATGAAGATTCAAAAAAAGATAATGAAGATAGATACCGTAGAGATGAAAGACCGCAGAGAGACGAAACCAGAAGTCGTAGAGACGATGACGATGATGGAAGACACCGCAGGGAAGACGACAGAGAAGCTAAAGGACGTAGGGATGACGATAGAGCTCGGAGAGAGGATGAAAGAGGACGTCAAGGTGATGACAGAGGCAGGAAAGATGATAGAGAACAAAGGAATGATAATAGAGCTCGTAAAGATGATGACAGGGGGCGTCAAGATGACGAAAAAAGATATCAAGATGATGATAGACGGAAAGAAAATGATAAAAGCCGTAAGGATGATGACAGGAAACGCAGAGACGAAGACAATGATAGAACTCGTAAAGAAGGTAAAAGTGACGACGATAGATTACGTAAAAATGACGACAGAGGGCGCGGAGATGAAGTTGAAGCTTCCAAAAGGAATAAGAAGGACACTGGAGTGAAAAATGTAAAGGACAATGAAGAACCAAGAAGTAGGAAGAAAGATTTGGAAGAACGAAGCGATCGGGATCACTCTAAAGCAGGCGATAGTCGAAAGAAAGATAAAAACAATGACAAGCTAAGAGACGGTCGTGATGAAGACGAGTCTAGATCGAAGAAAAAAGTTACCAACAGCCAAAGATATCAAAATGGAGAAGAACAAATAAACGATAAAAGTAGCAGAAAAAGAAACGAAACAGAAGATAACAAATCCAAAAAGAAAGACACAGAAGACAGAAGAGAAAAGGAAAGTAAAAAAAAGAAGAGTAAAACTAGCAAAAAAGATAAAAAGAGTGAAGACAAAAAAACACGTAAAAAGAAAGAAAAGAAACGTTCAAAAGACAAAAAGGTAGAGAGTGATACTGATGATTCCACTTCCTCGTCTTCTTCCTCATCATCATCTTCTTCATCTTCCTCATCATCCTCCGACGAAGAAGATGGGAAGGTTCCTAGTAGGTATTGGGATACGTTAGATATTAAGAGTAGGGAGGAAGCGAAGCGAGCAGTAAGTGGCAAAAAGGAACGGTCCTAGAGTTTTTTTTACCCGATTTGTAAACAAGAGGGGTGATATATCCGATCCTCGACGATTGAAGTCTCGGCGATTATACAGCTGATAAACCGACGGGCGTGATTTCTAGTGATTCTACAAGAATAATGCAGACAAGCAGACCCCGAACTGCTGCTCTTACTGCTGCGAAAAAAACTGTAACGAGACTTGAGTCGACGAGTAAAAAGATATAATTTTAGTAAACAGGGCTTTTTATTCCTGCACTGATTCTTATTATAATGAGTAAATAATATAAAATGTACTTTCGTATTTTATTTCACGGTGTTTGGATTTTGCGTCGCCGCCTATTATTGTCCCAATGTAGGACAAAGACCTTTTCTATCATAGAGAAGGCACTAGCATTGATCACTACGCTTGATCAAGGCGGATTGGCTATTTCAAACTTATAACAACTATAAATCCGAATTTCTTCACGATGTTTTCTTTCACCGATGTCAGTGATGTCTAAGATAAACTTAGAAAAGAAAGGACATACAAATTGGAATGTTCTGATCGGTACTTGCCCAGATTTGAACTTACAAATTCGTGTATAAGAGGCGGCCGCCTTCACCACTGGGCCGTCACGACCATAGAGCAACACGGGTACTTCCGTCAGGTACCCGTGTTGCTCTATGGTCACGACATGTTATGTATAAAACCTCTACATAAATGAAACTCATTTATTATTCTTTTGTATAGATACTCCTTCGAAACAACCAGAGAGTATCCAAGCAAACAAAATCAAACCCAAAATGACAATACAAGTGTCAGAAAAACCAGAATCTACTGCAATTACTGCGCAATTTCATAAAATTATTATCCAAACCATCATCATGGACACAGACATGCCTTGTATAGCCGTGGACATGCACTCGGATACGAGTCAGAGATCCGTTTCCTCAACCAACCAAGGCATAAAAATAAAAGCCGCAACCGCCCCAGCCTTCCCTGATACCCCTTCGGAAGTAGGGCTGGTAAAGCCACAGATATCAGCCCCATCATATCTGAATTATCTGAGGGAGAACGAACAGCCACCGTTTAAGAAGCCAGAACATGAACCTAGGCCTTGTATACTTACCGGGACTATAATGAATGAAGCAGAAGCAGTAGCCATGATTGCAGCTGCTGATAGTGATAAACAGAACGGGCTGAGAAGATTCTTAGGTAAACTATCTTTTGCTGTACCTCACGCTTGTTTTTTCCATTAGGGGATAGCCAGAGGTCTTGTGAGGTAGTGGAGTATCTTGCTCGTTCTTCTCCATAGAGGCCTACCTCCGTTTTGGAACGAGCAACTAGCGTCAACTTTCTGACTAACTAACCGACTCCTTGACAATTCAAAAGTGCCTGTAATTGGTCTAATTGAAATAAATGTTTTGACTTTGTACAACACCCGCCAAAAATCCAGACTCGTAAAAACTTTTAAGTATTTTCAAATTAAATGTAGGTACCTACATTAAAGGCGACTACTTTCATCATTCTACTTAATTTTTAACCGACTTTAAAAAAAGAAGGAGGTTCTCAATTTTGCTGTACATGTCGTCCAGTAACTCATTCAATGATTACAATAAAGCGCTTATTACACTTCCCAATCAGTAGGGCTCTATTGATTGCCTATCAATAGAGCCCTAGGGAGCATTCAAGTAATACGTAACGCAATTTGGGGGGAGGGGGGGGTCTTGCAAAACGTTACGGTGCGTTACAAGGGCGGGAGGGGGAGTATTTAAACGACGCGTTACGTAACATTTTTTTTATTTTAATAAAAAAGCTAGAGAATTAGAATCTTTTAAATTCCAAATATTATACTTTGTTCAACATATCTAATTGTGACTTTAATGGTCACTTAAATGTTACGTAACGTTTAGGGAGGGGAAGGGGGGGTGCAGAAAAACGTTATGGTGCGCTACATGGGGGGAGGGAGGGCCTAAAATCTTCAAAAATTGCGTTACGTAATACTTGAACGCTCCCCTACCGATTGGGTAGTGTCACTTGCCACGCCACGCCAACCCTATCAATGATAGGGTTAGAGGAATAGTAGGAATAGAGTGCGGTCGGGAACACCTGATCGACCTAGCAGTAGGACCTATCGTTCTATCTGTTATAATACTACCCTAAGGAGATACGAACTCTACCGATTGGGTATCATTCCTATAGCGCTTAAGGTAACTAACTAAGCGACGTGATAGATTGTGGAAACCATTAATAACAAGCATTTTCAATTTCCTAGGTGACTTCATGATTCAAAAAAACATAATAGCGAATTACTTCTTGTCCGAGAAGAATTTTCTCATCAATCTGTTGATGGAGACGATCGATTACGCAGCACAGCGGGACTTCGACGCGGCCAAGTTGTCCGCCCTTATCACTATATACCTAGCGACGCACCTGTACTTCAAGTGGTACTACTGGCAGTCGCCGACCGCTGTTTGGAAGTATTTCAAAGATATCATGATACGTCATACCATTGACGTAAGTACTTCTGAATAGATATTTTTTAGCTAGACATTACAGGCACCAGCCCAGCAGGGGGAGGGGGTTGTTGGACAAGCGGAGAGGGAGGGGGTGGGGGTAATCTAGATTTCTGGCACGAACAGATACGTATCTAACTCATCAGCAAAATAAATGAATGAGGCCTTCATGTATATTTGTAGTAGTACCAACTTACATCAACTTAAGAACTATAAATCAAGAACCCGCCGATTTCACTCAGATTTTTCCATTTTGTCTACGGGACCCTAAACAGTTTTGTATTTCTAGGACACTCCTGATGGTGAAGAAGTGTTCGATGCGGAAGATAGCTACGACATACTCTCTCACTTCCACAATGTCTACCTGAGCAACTTGCCACTCATACATATTGTTACCTTCGGCACTCCCAGACTGAAGCTGCTGTGGCCTTTCAAATTGAAATAGAAGCTTAGAACGGTTTTTTTGACAATAGATAACTTTATTACACTTTAGGGTCCCGACTTGTGATATAGCAGATTTGCACACAGACCCTATCTATTTATATAAGGTAAGGTTGTTCTGAGCAAACCACTTGTGTTAACAACCAATTATTATGGTGTTTAACTAGCTTTAATTTTAGCCTAGTCAGTTTCAAATAAATTTTTAATTTTTTAATGTAGTAGTTTTATTTAAAAATGTAGTTATTTACCTTTTATGGTAGATAGACCAATAAAAGCTGGCCACATGAAAGGCGGCAATTTTAAAAATAGACCATATTGGTAGGTACCTAGTAACATATCACAGACTATGCACTGAATAAAGTAAGTTGAACTGGAAAAAGTGCATTGGAATTAAAAATCAAACTGGCCAATTCAGTTCAAAATCAGTTTTTAGTTACAATTCTTTCATGTTTATGTAAGATTAATAAGTATGTGAAGAATTATAATAAAAGAATACTTTTATCACATATTAACATTTATTAGCCATTACTTAGAGCAGTCTTCAATAATTGCTCTTTCAAATGTTGAGGCAATTTCTTCTTTTTTCTTTTCCTAACTTTTCCTTCAGCCACAGTTTCTGCTTTCTTATTATTATTATTAGCAGATTTTTTCTTCTTTTTCTTTTTACATGACAAAGGATTAGGATTATGCTGCCTTTTCTTTTTTATCGGATTTTTTGGTTCCTCTACTTTTTCTTCAACACCTAGAACCTTTTTCATTGTTTGTAGTGCCTCATTTTGTGTCTCAGTGATAAACATGTGTGGATTACCTTCTAAGCTTTGACCTGCTTTAGCATAGCTTTTTGCTGAAGGTTTTTCTAAAGTAGGAGACTTGCTGTGGAGATACAGAAGAGGGACACCAGCTTTCTCCCTTAGTTTGTCTTGTAAGTCCCTATCCTGTGTTGCCAGAATATAATGTTTATCATTTTTCCTACCAATCATAGACAATATGCAGTTGGATCCACCTATTGGCTCTTTGTGATTACATTCATGTATTCCGAATTGCTTCAATATAGTCAGGGCTCCATGGGTCTTCTTTGCTATTTTATCAGTTTCTATAATAATGCATCTTGTAGTCAGTAATTTTACTTGTGAGTTCAAATATTTTGGAATTTGTTCTCTAATGTTAATATGTTCCTGAAAAGTTAAAATTATCATCAGCGAGTATAAAAAACATTGGTTAGATTAATATTTAGATATGGCTTCAAAATCAGCATTGATTTTTCAAAATAATGATAAGAATTGAAGTTAATAAGAATACCTAGTTTTAATTACTGCTTGCTGGCTCAGGAAAATTCTCCTGCCAGCGCATGCTCTGTTCTTTGAGAGTGAGGTGGGAGTCTGCGCTATCAGCCTCGGGGTCCGGTAGCTCTTCCAATGGAACCTGGATGTCTTCATGGGGCAATTGCTCGGCTCTCCATTCCTCATCTACGATGTCTATCAGACGGCCGTTGCGGCGGTACTTGCTGTCCATTCTGTGTATTTTTTTTAGTGATTGGTGGCAAGTTTGGTTTATAAATTTAGCTTATGTATAGAAAATATTGTTTGCCTACAGCAGTAATTAACACTAAGTCTTCTTCTTTAATTGTTTGTTTTCGTAATGATTCTCTGGTTAATGATAAATGGATAATAAGAAGAAGACTTACTTTAAACGCGGCAAAACAAAATGTGCCGTCGAGCAACACTTGGTATGGCTGGTGGAAACCGAAGTTGTTGTAGTAAAACTTCAGATATTTCTGAACCTTCTTGTATCTAGTGATTTTCATTTTATGGAACTATTGTACCAACCTGTTAATTATGTTTTGTTCAATAAATTCACGATATTAAACTATTTATTCACAAAGAAAATACAATGCCATGCGACTACATCGATCTCGACTCAAATGTCAAAAATATTATTTATTGCCACTTTGCCACAGATTAATAAATAATCGAGTTCCATCTTCCATTTTAGACTAGAGTCTAAAAGCGAAAGAGAAGAATGGCTAAAATATTCGTAATGAAAAAACATGACAAAAAGTCAATGCAGATTTTAAAATATTAATCATATGAAGAGTAATACAATTTATGTATTTTTGTTGATGCCCTCTCCATTATTTTTGCAATATTTTGTTTAAAGTATTGTATATTTCTAATTATAAGTTTCAGTTGACTAAAAGTATGAATAATTATGAAATTAATTAATTAACCCAAATTAATTAACGTAATGAAAAAATAATGATTGTGATGGTATTGTTTTGTACTATCATAAACAATCCGCAGATTTTTCTTAAAAATGACGTATACTTAACCATAGACAGTTTTTTTGTGAAATGAAACGTCTCGCTCGCTCTCTCGCTTCCATGTTTGTTCGTGGTCATTTTGCATTTCTGTGCTAGATTTTCCAGTTTAGCATTTAAAATTAATGATTTTATTCATTAAAGTGTGTAATTAATGATATTTTCGGCGATACGGCGACCTCTTGAGGATCTGTCGCCCAAGGAAAAGTGCAAAACAGCGGTATAATAACAGGGAGGGTACGTCTTTCATATCCTTATAATCAAATAAATGCGTCATTTTATCGAATATTGTTGAGAGTGTTCATGAAATGAGAAGATTAGGTGAATTGTTCATTACAGTGGTCGTCAGGACAAAGTGATCAAACGCGTAGATGACTACGTTGATCGCTTTTATGACATACAGCTGATTTCAATGAGGGCGTCTATAGGTAATTTTTAATCGTCCGAGTCGAAGGAAACGCTGTGATACGGGCATAAACGGTTAGTCATCATCATAACAGACACGTTTTTGGTGCGCGACAGATAAATTGATCGAGAAATTATTATGTAGGTCCGGCAAACTGCGCCGAACAGTGGCTGATAAAGTGTCATTGTTAATACCTTTTGTTTCTTTGTGATTTTGCGACGATACGGACGTGGAGATAACAATTTCTTGTTTACCGTTTTAAGCCAGTCTTTATTACAGTCGCTTTCGTAGTTCTCAAGCCTCAAGGTTTGATGTGAAACAACAAATTGGATTCTTGATAAATGTGCATGAGTGATTAATCATTATTAGTTGTTAGTTGTAATTACAAGTCTTGTCAATGGTGTCCAACTGTGTTTTTGTAGGACTTTTATCTGGTAAGTACTTCGTTCAAAATATACTTAAAAAAACATTCATAGATTAGGTAACAGTAAGCGATGTAACTAAGAAAAGAAATTGCTCAACTATTCGAATGAATTTGACAGATTTTTTTTGCTCAAATGTGAAAACATCAACATACAAAATAGCAATAATGATTTGTCATACTTCTCATAAGTTTTTATGATCTAAGTAACTTGTAACAAAGTGATTCATAAATGGGTAAAATGTACATAAACTGACATCCTTGAGTAAATAATTATTTAATTTCACATACTCTTTATCTGTGGAAGATTTCAAAGTAATTATAGTTTTATCATTAATTAGGTATGTATGTGATACAAAACAAATAGGAATTTTCATTGTCTAGTACAAAAGTTACATTTCATCATTTTGTTAACATATTTAGATAAACATTCCTAATTATGTTTTAAAGATCCAAGATTATTATAATAATTTGTGGCAGATCCAGGGGGGGCTGAGGGGTTCAAGATCCCCCCAAAAGCATCTGAGTTCTTCTGTGACAAATCTTAAAGTAAACTTGATATTATTCCATTTCATTCATTCATTTTTTCAACTGACTTCAAAAAGGAGGATGTTCTCAAATCGGCAGTATTTTTGTTTTTATGTTTTACTGTTAATTTTGGATCAAACCAAACAAACCCTTTAGGATCAAACCAAACAACAATATTCTGGATCAGCCACTTGAGCCACTGGTAATAATAACCTATAAATAAAGCGAGAGTGAGAGTTTGTAGTGTATTATTATTATTAATAATACACTCATAATAATTTCTAGTAAATAATGAGTGGTGTTAAATATTATAAAATAGGCACAAGACCACAAGTATTTAGCTACATTGTGGTTTTAAACATTTTGGTTTACATAAAAATGGTAAATATTAGGTATTAGATCAGCATTTGTTATCTGTGAACTCTACATTGATTTATTGTTATTTTGTGTTCACTTTTTAAGCTTGTGGTGTCTAATAATTTTGAAACCTATTTAGAGTGTTTTAAAAGAATTGAAACATTTGAAACATTAAAACAACAACTCAAGTCCCACATAATGAGACACAATTGATTTTCTATTGTTCTGTCATACCGGTAAGTCAGCAGGGGCTTGACGTGTTAAAAATTAGCTGTACAGTTATTGTACAGTTGAACAAGCCATTTGGTATACAGGCATGTATACCAAATGGCTGGTTCAACTGTATAATTTAGTTTTTAATAACCTCGCATAGCATTATGATTTATTATTTTGGCCACCCTCTATTTGGAAATTGGACAATTTATTTATTCAAAAGCAGACTAACTGACCCACAAAATTATAGATTACAATGCCCTACAAGATGACACCATTTTTGATGCCTTTCAAATGTAGAAAATACGGAATAGTTCCAAAATATTTACATAACACAAATCTCTAAAGACATAACATTATGCAACGTTATAAACATCGTTATTTCTACTGATTAACTTCACACTTGATTTAACTTATAAATTAATGAATTAACCAAAGATAGTAGCTCAAGTGATAAGTATGTTTTTCCTGGTTCCATTGATGGCATAGAGCATAATCATAATGCATTTATTAATAACTAGCTTCTGCCTGCGACTTTGTCTGCGTCGATTTCGCCACACAAACTTTGGACCCCCTTTTCATCCCCCTTTTCTTAGCACTCTCTTCCCCAGCCTTTCTTAGCGGACGTCTACTAAATTAGAAGTACCCCCTGCCAAACATATTTCGTGATGATTGAGTGACTGAGTGAGAGACTGATTGACTGACCTTTTGCTTTTATATGTTTAGATTATTCCAAGATAGTAGCTCAAGTGATAAGTATGTTTTTCCTGGTTTTATTGATGGTATGAGCATAATCGTACTGCATTTATTAATAAAAATGCATTCCATTGTTCATGGTTAAATTTATATTTTTATAAAAGTATTCAGTAAGTATTTAGTATTACTAGTTTGAGTGCCTCTTTAGTCTAGTGGTCGCAAAGCGCGACTGCTGAGCGTGAGGTCTTGGGTTCGATCCCCAAGTCGGCCAGTGTTATTGGGTTTTTCCATCAGTAATTTCTCAGTAGCAGCCTTGGAGTCTGGATTTGTGCCCATTTGATGCCAACAGGCTTACCCCCTATTACAAGGGACTTAAACATAACTGGCGAAATGTGGGTGTACTAATGGGTACACCTCTGCCTTACCCCCTGCAGCCTCTGCCTAAGGATTATAGGCGTGATGTTATGATGTTATGTTAAAAGTATTCCTTCTGCTCTAGGTAATAAAGTTGAATTTTGTTTACACATAGTTCTTTTCTAGGTTTTGTAGACATATAAAAATGAAATGTAGGTAGATGCTTATCCTACTCTATTAGGAATAAGAGTGGGTCATTGTAACAGTAGTTGATAAGTAATGGATTGGGTCAGCAGTACTTGTAGAACTGCCATTGTTGTGTTAGACCATAAACAAACTTTGACATTTGAATATAGACTTTATGGTGTACTGTTTAGTAGACATTTTCAAGTACCTAGACTGGACAGTATAGTTTATGATTATTAGAAGCTGAAATGCTGATTACTTTTTTTTAATCACCTATCTTGATCATTACAATAATTATTACAAGTCTTTGTTGTTTGTTCCTTAACAAAATTGAAGTGTCTGTTTGGAATATCAAAATAACAGCATTATGGAAGGTTACAAAAAAAACACTTCTTAATTTTTTTTTGTCTGTTTGTTCCGTTAAATCTCAGAAACGGCTGAACCGATTTTGATGTGACATTCACTGGCATATAGCTGCACATTATAAGGAGTAACTAAGGCTACTCTGTTTAGAAAAAGATTTAGGGTTCCGCGCAAAAAAAAAACCCCGTGATAACTGTCATTCGTAAACGAAGCAGTGGCCATAAGCTTTACTTTAAGTATTTTTTCTTGATATTCGTGTCAGTAGGATAATTATTTGTCATTATAGCTATCATACAACTGCCATATTGTTATTTGTGAGAAAGAGGCCATCTTAGTGTCATTGACTGCTGCATTTCCTTTCTCTCTTACACCTTTGTTTGTGGTTTATCTTATTCTTAATGTTTTCTTAGACCTTTCTTTCTTTTTATCATTTTTTTCTTTACTTTAGTAAGATGAACAAATAGAAAAACAGAGATTTTTTTTGTTTTTCTTCTCTGTGCATGATTTTAAGCTGAATTCATATTACCTAATTAATATCTTAGAGCATATTTACACTCACTTTATGTATTTGTGAGTCATTTTCTATTGTCTTACAATTAATAAAGGATATGACAAAGTCAAAATGTAACATTTATTTAAATTTTAGACCATTTAAAGGCATTATAGAATGCCAAAATTTACAAAAAATAAATCGATATGTCCTTTTTAAAAATTACTTTCGTATAGTAGAACAATAGCCAAGAAACTCAATAATTAATTAAAATAAGTCTTGTATACAATATGTCCTTGTATTAATGTAAAAAAATATAAAAACACAAGTTACATTAATTTGTAAACATTCAGTTTAAGGTTGTTGAACAGAATAATTAGCAATCATTTGCATTTCCTGTGCACACTACTCTTGTTCTTCCTGCCTTTCACATTTATTGTATTCGTCTGACATGATAATTATAACTGTAATTATCTATTACAGTAAAGTTTTAATTTTAGTTACAGTTTTAATATTGTTTTCTAATTTATTTATTCCTATTGGAAATTCGCGTTGACATCGGTGAAGGAAAACATCGTGAGAAAACGTGGACTTATACCAGCTTATAACTGTCCCACTCAAACCATGTTAGAGGCCCTTGAGACGGTTTAGAAACTCTGACACTAGGGTGTGTGGGGTCGTAAGACCTTATTGCCCACACGATAAAGAAGAAGAATTCGTGTTGACACAAATCCTCTTACTTCAAAGTCAAATCATTTGTTTTAATCAGGCCATTAAAAGGCACTTTTGAATTTTGAATGTCATACAAGAAAAAAACAGTCGAATCTAGTTGCCCCTTCCAAAACGTAGTTTTGTATGGAAAAGAACAGGCAAGAAACTCCATACATGCTCTACTAAATTATCATTTTACAACAAATAATATTTTACATGCAATATTAATTAGCATTCGTCAATGTGATAGCTACACGGTTAACGCCCATATAATAGCCTTGTTATCTCCTAATAAATGAAAACCGTGTTTTTTGGGCTGTTTGTCCCCATATGGTCCTAGGTATGATAGGATTATCGAAGGAGGAAAGGAGAGAGAATTTTTAGAGGACATTGAAAGGTTAATTATACTCGTATTATCGAATTCAAACAGCTGATAGCTAGTAGAAACTTACTTTCTAATCATATTTTGAAAGTTGAATAACAGTCACTCTTATTTGTTTATTAGAAACTTTCTCAGTGATAACGAAGCTTCCAATTTGCGAAAGAATTTTCAAAATCGGTTCAGTATATCTAGAGATTACCCCCAACAACCTCACAAAGCCTCTTTATAATATACTTAGTAGATGCGCAAGCGCATCTTTGAAGGCTTTCGAAAGATATAACCTTACACTTTAGCTGTAGTATAGTTACTTACATATATTTATAATATTGGAAACTAGTTTATGTCAGTGTGTTCATTGAGATTTTAATTGAAATGTTGAAAGAAAAAATGTCGTAACGGAGAAAGGTAAATAAAATATTCTTCAGACCGATTTCGGCCACAGCGGTCAATCTCAATGGAGACTAGCCATGTCCGCAAGAGATATTATTGTGCACAAGTGTGTGCGCAAACGCAGGTGCACTCTCTCTTCCCTCACTCTCGCGCAGGTCAAAGGCTTTACGTGCTTTCCGAGGCACGGGGATGTTACACCACCAACTTCCATACTCTGGGCTGTTACTGAAAAATTCCTAATGGAAAAACCGAGTAACACTTTTTGCCTGACGCGGGTATCGAACCCAGAACCCCACGCTCAGCAGTCGCGCTGGCGACCACGAGTGCAAAGGGGCAGTAAGGACAATAAACTCTAGGTTGACACATTCTGATAATGAAATCTGGTTGCTTATTTAGCTCATTTACTTCAATAACAACTGTAAGTCAAAAGTATTTTCATCTCTCTGTGTTGTTGCACTGAAGTAAGAAAATATTTCCATCAAATTAAGTCGTAATTTTCATGCAAACTGCTGAAGGTCACTTACTCCACCTAATGGTGTTCTGTTAACGGTCAAGGACAAAGTTATTTAAATATTCAAGTCTATGAAAAAAGTAGTTTCAAGGTACTCTTGAAGCAGGTATAGTAGAGAAAGGTATTATTAGATTAGAATAACTGTAGTAACTGTAGTATTAAAAGAAAAAATTAAATATAAACCAAGCTTTCATTTCAAATAATTATAATATAGAGTAAAGGACATTGTATTGTCATCAGAACTGAAGGTGTATGCATTTCAGCTCAATCGGATACCAACAAATTGTCAAAAATTGTTTGCAAACAACTCACATACATACGAACAGTGCAAGCTAAATGAAAGCTTGTAAAAAGAGGGCATCTTAAGTACTGGCCCATCATGAAATCAAAACAACAAAACTAACAAAAAACTTAACTTTTTTGAATTTAACACCAATTAAAAATAGTTACAATGTGACTATATTATTTGGCAATAAAATACCCAGATTTACTTACATATTACTTGAATAATAATTAGCAGCTTAATCCTTCGACTTGAAACTGACTTGATACTGTTTCATTTGCTAATTATATTAAATCACTTTGTTCCAGCATTAATTTCGTTCTTATATCATCAATGCATTGTCTATCTTATTTTACTACATTGATTTTATGTATGGAGTTTCTTGCAACTAGATTCAATTCTATTTTTTTTTCCTTATTTATGACGTTCAAAAGTGCCTGATAAAGTGATAATGGCCTAATTGAAATAAATGATTTGACTTCGACTACCGATAATGTCGATTTTTAAATTCCCGTCTCTTCATGTGGACAAGGCTAGACTTTATGGAGTCCTCGCTACTGTCGCTAGTTATGCTAATATTTTGAATGTCGACAGGCGATGGCGACAAACAGGAGCGGTGCGGCTCAGCGGCCGAACGGCGCTCCACAAACGAAAGTGTGCCAGTTCAAGCTGGTGCTCCTAGGAGAGTCAGCAGTTGGGAAGTCTTCTCTCGTGCTGCGCTTCGTGAAGGGGCAGTTCCACGAGTACCAGGAGAGCACGATCGGCGCCGCCTTTCTCACGCAGACCGTCTGTCTCGATGACACCACCGTCAAGTTTGAAATTTGGGATACGGCGGGGCAGGAAAGGTTAGTACTGCTGTGTTTTTGTCAAACTTTCACCAAGTTTCTGGTCAATAGTTCTAAAATATGTTTGTGCGCGGTGGACTTCCTTCATC
Organism: Hoplodrina blanda; assembly: GCA_949316365.1. NCBI lineage: Eukaryota > Metazoa > Arthropoda > Insecta > Lepidoptera > Noctuidae > Hoplodrina > Hoplodrina blanda. The sequence goes on from OX438581.1 coordinate 16,789,860, forward strand.
TTGGGTATGACGGAGGGGCATACCGGTCTCATACCGGCTAAAACCACCGCGGTGTTCCACGTCTGCCCATGGCTGGGAGTGCGGGATTTGCATAAGCATTCACCGCTCCCCCGTTAGGCCTCGCCTCGCTGTTCCTCAGCGGTGTCCTAATATTATAAAGCTGAAGAGTTTATTTGAACGTGCTATTCTTCGAAACTGCTGCTCTAATCATGAAAAATATTTCGCTAATTGGCTACGTTATTCCTGACTACTATAGGCTATCCTAATCCTAACTAATATTATAAATGCGAAAGTAACTCTGTCTGTCTGTCTGTCTGTTTGTCTGTCTGTCTTTTCTTCACGCCTAAACTACTGAACCGATTTGTGTGTTTGGTACAGGGTAAGTGTGAACCCCAACAAAGGACATAGGCTACTTTTTATTCGACTTCGACTTCGTCTGCGTCCGCGATAACCGACATATACGCGGACGAAGTCGCGGGCAAAAGCTAGTATGTTTTATAACTAGAAAATTAACGGCGGACGAAGTCGCGAGTAAAAACTACTGTTAATATACAAAAGTAAGCTATACAAGGGGGAATATCCCTCCATTATCCTTCTGCTTTCGTGGTTATAAATAAGTTAAGGGCGTGTAGGCCAAACGAAAGAGGTATTAAACGCTACCAAGAGTTGCCCGCGATTACCGCAAAGCCAGCCGTGCGCTAGCGTCGCGCGGAGTGTCACATTACAGATAAGCAGGCAGTAGGTCAACTTCTCTGACGCCCACTTGCACAAACCCGAGTTATCCTTTAAACTCAGAGTTAGTCGCCGGGCTTGTGCAAGCGGGCGTTATTGATTTATTTTAAAAATAAAATAAGAGATTTGATTCATTTAAAACTCGTTTTATTATAATTTGTAGTACCTAATAGCGAATGTGTATCTCTGTTGCCGCTAAAAGAAGAAATACGAAAGATTTAAAAAAAAATTGAACTCGATATTTAAATGGAGACCTCATTCAAAATTTGTATATTTTTTAATACAACAACGCTAATATTATCAACTCTGTATCTCAAGCATAATGGTAATCATCAAATGTGTCAAAATTATTATTCATGTACTACATTAATCATCTTAAAATTCTTCAAAATTTATTTCTCTTGAACTGGTGGCCGGTTGCAATTCTGATTGTGTCTCAGAAGATGACAGGGCTATGGACTGTACAGAATTGCCGATTTGTTGCGCAGGTGATGGCATCGTTGGAGAGTCCACATAATTAAAATTTTCATTTTCCTTGTCATCTTGTAAGGTTAACATCCTTATTGGCATTCCACGTGCATGTCTACTGTCCACAATTTCCGGTAATAAACACTTCATGTAAAATTTGACCAGCTTTGACTCCATTTGTGTCTTCCAGAAATTATCGTCCCTTTCGATACGTTCTGTAAGCAAGGGTTCATTTTCTCCACCCCAGATGCCTGAAAACCCATCCATATTATGTTAGTTAATGTACATTATGAGGATCCAGGACTTTAATACAGTTAAGCATCGATTATCCGAAAGTCGTTCAACCGAATGACCGCTTAATAAGTCCCCCAATTAGTTCGGATAATCGACGCTCTACTATAATACTAAGTTAACTTAGTGGCCCGGCGCAATTGAAATACTTGTTTCTTTAGGTGGGATTATAATAAAAAGTATATGTATACAGTATGTTTCTTTTGAATTGGCCAAAAAGCAGAAATCAGGATCATACAATTTGTATGAAAAAATATTTTGGTTTTGACCAACCGGAAGTTGGTCAAAACCAAAATATTTTTTCATCCGTCTAGATTTTGTTTCTTCCGATACAATGAAATTATTCTTATATGAAACAGAGTAGAATGGCATTAAAAAAAAATCGTCAATTTCACTCATTATTATAGACAACTCACACTTGACCAAAAAAATAAAAATCCAACATTGTCAACATCAAAAAAGAGTTAAAGTTTCCTAAGAAAGTTTTCCCGTATCTCTTATGGATACAAATTTCTCCCTTTTTGGCCAATTTAAAAGAAACACCCTGTATATAAAGTTGTGTTCCGGTCATTTAGATATTTCTTGGTTTTCCTATAATCCATTTTCTGTTTTTTTTTTCAAAATTTTCGACATTTTCTTAAATAATTTCCAAATTATTTATCTTAAGGGCAACCGAAGGAACAGGGCGGATTTAAGTCAGTACAAGTTTGAAAGTCCCTTCTGCTCCATTCAGTTTGGCAGGACTCATTTGATGATTTTACCACCCGAGAAAAAAAAGATATACCTATTTTCGTTTGAATCCTCAAGTATCAGATTTGTTGCTGCGGCAGTGTTCATATTAGTTTCTTCAGGGTGCCCAACTGAACTATAACAAAAATGAAATGGAGTACCTACTGTAAAGAGTTATTACTAAAACTCTTTAGTAATGTGCTGCTGGCGGGTGTGAAAAGAAATAAACTGTTCGAATATTCTGAATGATATTGTTTTTAGACAGATGTGTCATCGTGAAAAGAAATCTTAAGCAGCGATTACACGACACGATTCATCGTGCCCTAAGTCCCTAAGTCCCGATGGATTGGGTAGTGTGATCGCTGTTAGGCTGTTAGTGTCCCTAAATCGGGCGATCGAGAGTGCCCGACCGCCCTAAGTCCCTAAGTCCCGATAAATCGTGTCGTCTGATCGCGGTTAGGGACTTAGGGCGCTCAATGGCGGCGTGGCGTTCGACGTGAAACGACGTGTGAAATAAAAATGGCTACGCAACGCGAAAGGATAGAAGCATAATATAGGGACAGACAGCGGAAAGCGACTTTGTTTTATACTATGTAGTGATAGGTACCGCCATTTTTTTTGGAACCCCTAATTTTTGACCATTATCAAAATTATTTGCGGAACAAGGATTGCTGACTGATTTTTTGAATTGCAAACAACACTGTTTTTTTGTGGCTCACCAATTTTATAACTGCTAAACATTTAATTTACTTCCATATTTTAAGAAGATTAAGAAAATAATAGTGGGTAGGTATGTATTATGATTAAATAAATAAATAGGTAGGCAGGTGGTACTTATGTATATAATTAAATAAAGCGAAAACGTCGAGCAGTGAAGATGGCGCCTACCATCTTCACTGCTCGACGTTTGGCTGCCAAGTGAGTTAGGGTGGCGATATCGTGTAGTGTGATCAGAACGCCCAATCTATCGAGGCCTGCTCATCGGCCCGATGAATCGTGTCGTGTAATCGCTGCTTTAGAAAAATATGAGGATTATTGTATCGGCCGCGTCCATGTAAACACCATTATGATTAAACGCTAGATTCCGTGCCTCATTGTATTTCTGAGCTCCCCCTCCTTATAGTACCTATTTCATAGATGAAATTGATAGGTACCTAGATATAGTAATTACTGTTCGTTAGCAAACGCCAGGTTCAGGTGGTATAATTTTATCAAAAATCTTATCATTCTGTTGTAGTTCTGATATTTTTGTACAGTGGCTCGCCATTCGCCAGGCAGGACACCGAACGAAAAGACAAAATATGAATTATCCAAAATCGTAGCGATCCTCGGTACTAATATTCATAAACTATAGTACAATAATCATAAATTTTACATTTACCAATCGGAGACTGAATAAAATAAAATTTAATTTTGTGACAAAATTACATTGCAATACAAATAAAATATTTACGTAAGTACTTACTTCTTCACATATCTTTGGAGTGCATTCTTTTTGTTTGTGTCTTTTATCACTTTACGCGACTTTTTTCGCCTGCGTTGTTTATTGCCCATTATAATTTATAACTGAAAAGCAACAAATTCTCAAAAAGAGATGATTTGGTGCGCGTAGTTGTCGCTGAAGAAACTGACACAGGTCCGTCGTCGACAAGCGCCAACGCGCGACTGAACAGACCTGTCTGAGCCGCCGCGACCGCTTTTAATTCTTATTAAAACATAGTAATTAAGAAAATCATTTTATCAATTCACACTCTGCGAATTTGTCTGTAACTAATTAGTTTCTTTATTATAGTACAAAAATTAAATGTAAAAAATCAGTAATATAGTCATAATATTGAAAAAACGTTTTAAAAAGGGGTAACTTTGCGATTTTTTTCTATCGAGTGAAGTTCATCAGGTCTTGCAACTGAATGCGATTTTGACTATATAAGATCCTTAACTAACACATATATTTTTTTTACAATTTAAAACACTGCAGTTTTTGTCTCAGATTGTTTTAAAAAACTAAAATTTGGGCCCACCTCGTCTTAAGTAATTATCAAGTCGATAATTTCCTATTTGATTCAAACTGCAAGGCGAACATGACCCCTATTGAAGCACTATCTACTGCTATGTATTATGCATTTATGTAATTAGGCCTTCATTTTGTTGCTACCTAGATCTTCATATTTAGACTGGGTAATATTTCAAATATAACATTATTTGAAATATTACCCAGTTGCTGGGTTGTGGAGGTCAGATAGGCAGTCGCTCCATGTAAAATACTGGTATTCAGCTGCATCTGGTTAGACTGGAAGTCGACCCCAAGTGATAGGCTATGTTTAATGTCATATTTGGGTTGCAAATGAACGAAAACAGGGTCAGTGCCTGCCAGGGTTGCGGATTTTGTTCCAAAGATTCACCGCGGCCTTAGAACACAAAGGGCATTAGGAGGAACACGCAGGGCTGTAGCTAGAGTCGAATTTGAGGTAGGGCAGCATTGGTTACAGGTAGGTCGGAAGTAAAAAAAATCTCATAATTGATCTGCCCTCGAAACACGGGCTCCTAAACAATCACCATGTATATCTGACATCATCTTATGATGACTCTGAAACTATGAACAAACCATTTAATTATAATAATTTATCTTATTTTTGGTATTTTTAAGGTAGGGCATTGTGATTTCAAGGTAGGGCATTGCCCCACAATGCCCCCCCCTAGCTACGGCCCTGGGAACACGGATGGGTTTTAGTCAGTAAGAGTCTGACACTTCTTGCAAATCATTCGATGATTGCCCAAGTTAAAAATAAAATAAAATAACGGACAAAGACGCGATCAGAAGATAGTAGACAATTAAAATCAAAGAAGAATATAAAGCGACGCGCCAAAAATGCCAACAGATGAGGAAAATTCCAAGACAAATGAAATCAATAGGCCTTGAATCGTTACAAGCAAAACAAAATACGTCTCGTAGACGTTTATATGTACAAAAAAAACTAGCTTTTGTAGGTTTACTGTTACTTATTACTTTTCAACTGAGGGTTTTTGAATCCCCAGGTTATCTAAGAGCTGGTCAATCAATCAATCTGCCTAGCCTTTTCCCGACTATGTTGGGGTCGGCTTCCAGTCTAGCCGAATGCACCTGAATACCAGTATTTTACATGAACCGACTGCTTATCTGGTAAATGGGTACTACTACTATACACCTTGATAAGTCTGGTTGTCAGATTTCCGGGCTTCTAACGACCCGTAACGACTGTCAAATATTTACGTATGGCAGCCAGGACCAACGGCTTAACGTGGTTTCCGAGGCACCGAGGAATCACTGTGTAAAGATGGTCACCCATCCACGGACCAACCCCGGCAAACGCAGCTTAACCTGATGGATGGACCCGTGCAGCTGTTATAACAGCTGATTTTTTTTCAATATCCTTGTTTTAAGATATTGTTACGAAATCGTACCGGTTTTTTTTAATGAGCTTGATATTTTCCATAAATATATTTTTTTTTAATTAAAAAACAAATTATTTTCTAACATTATCATTATCTTCCACAGGTATCACAGCTTAGCTCCAATGTACTACAGAGGTGCGCAGGCGGCGATCGTCGTATATGATATTACTAATCAGGTAAATATTTGCTTACATACAATTCTCGTTAGTCAATAGAGTATAGAACTATCTTGTTCTTATCAAATTCCAAGTTAGACGGCAATTATAGATATTAATCATTTTAATCCATTTATCTGAACGCGCATATTGTCCTTTACACACGACGACGTAATATCAAGCTATAAGTTTCCATCAAGGAAAAGCTGACCTCTCATTGTACAGAAACTCCAAGCAATACGAGGTCAGCTAATACTGGACTATCTTGATATATATTTGTGTGCATACAAGGCGTGTTTTGCAATGTTTTGTATACGAATTATTTATGATGGATTTGGAGATTTCTCCATTTAATGCACCCTTTTCTGCATTTTCTTTATCAACATCTCGACTAGCTTGAAATATCTTCATGTGCACACGAGGTGTGTTCAAAAATGTTTTGTATACGAATTCTTTATGATGGATTTATTGATTTAATGTACACTTTTCTTTACCTTATACCTGTATAAGATTACTATTCTGTGCTTATGCATTTAAATCTGAAAATGTGTGTGTGTGAGTGAGTGTGACTCAGATTCATCTCTTCAAGATGATGACGAATTAGACAGCAAAAGAATTCTCTAGATCAATACTAATCAATATATCTTATCGGTCAAGTAGATAAGGCGCATTGTTCTTAATTTAGCGATAGGTACGTCCGGTTTGAAAGTGAGTGCTATTTCGTCAAGGGCCAGGTATCACCTAGACACGATGAGACACGACTAGGCGTGCACTTTTAAAAATCACGACACAATATCAAACTTATTTATTACTTGATAAGGTTCATATGAGCGGAAACGTGACTAAGTTCGCTACGTTTAATCACTTCTGGTGGTGATAAAACAGGTGGTTATCTATCGCAGATCACACATTCAGGATTAATTATTAATAGACTATCCATCAGGAAATTCTCAGTAGCAGCTTCGGAGTCTGGATTTGTGCCCAGTTGAAAGCAATAGGCTCGCACTATATTACATGGGACTTAAACAGGCGAAATGTGGGTGTACTAATGGGTACACATCTGCCTAACCCTTCGCGGATTACAGGCGTGATGGTATGTGTTATTATCAATAGAAAATCTCAAAAAAGCGATGCAAAAAACGAAAATGAAAGAATTACGACTCAATAATAACTGTTTTTTGTCCCTAATGAATGAATGAATGAATGAATAAATAAATAAATAACTAATTACAATAAATAAATAAACTAATTGTCCTTGACGTTAATTTGGCCTCAGATTTGCCATTGTTTATGGCATTAGACGGCCTACATTAGGGGGCACCTATTAATTACGTCAAGCGATTTTGGCGATCTTTCGACACCCCCCGGTTTCAGCTTCCCCCCTAAACACCTCATGTAATTAATGGTCGCCCCCTTATGACAAGTGTAGCTCCAATAGACTCGGGTGAATCAGACAAAGGCCACCCCACACTAGTAGAAGATATATTTAAGATAATGATCGTGCAACCTTGTAGTCGTACAACCCGTAAACTGAACGGCCCTGAACAAATCTAGTTCAAGTGTAATGGAGATTCTTCTGTTCAATCGTAAACGGCGTCTGATTAATTAGATTTTTATGCTGTGATATCTTTACTTCATTTAAATAATCCATAGATAGACAAATAAACATAAAAATAAATAACTTAAGACCTTTATTGCTGTTTTATATTTCTTGCAATTACTAAAGTGTTTAAGTTATCTGTATAACTGGCTTCTGCCAGCTATTTCGTCCGCGTCATAGTTGGAATATATCCCACGGGAACGGTACATTTTTTCGGGATTAAAAGGCTTGACTTTATGCTATTTCAGACTATAATATATTTCTTTACTGTGCTATAATCTATCTCTGTGCCAAATTTTATCCAGATCCGCTCAGCCGTTTTGGCTATCCAAACTTTCGCATTTATAATAGAAGGTACATTATTACCAAGACGCGATCAATATTATAAAAAAAAAATTGTCTCGGAGTCTGGATTTGTGCCCGGTTGATGGCAATAGGCTCGCCTATTACATGGGACTTAACATAACTGGCGAAATGTGGGTGTGCGAATATACACCTCTGCCTAACCCTTCGTTTGATTACAGGCGTTATGTTATGTCATTTTATTGTACCAAAGCAACGAAAATGACAATAAAAAATCAAAAATTCATACCGAAAAACCTCTATAACACAAACAGATGATTCTAATACAAAAAGTAAGTATGTTAAAATTCGCACAACAAAGTCGAATAGTCGCGAATGAAGTAACATTCCTCCTTGACTGTACAATAGTGACAATGCCGATACAATTTGGTCAGTATGATGGTCAGTAGGCAAAGGCCGGCCATGTTTGCTCTCTGTTTAGTGAGACATAATGTTACTGTTTTTTGAGTAGCAGTAAAGGTGTAAGTACATTGAGGTGTAACATGATTTTTAAAAGATTTTAATATGTACTTATTGTTGTTGTTTTTTAAAGTCAAAGTCAAAACATTTATTTCAATTAGACCATTTACAGGCACTTTTGAATTGTCAGGGAGTCGGTCAGTTAGTCCGAAAAATGAAGCTAGTTAAAGTTCGGAAATCATCCATACATACATAATCTTACGCCTTTTTCCCATGGAGGTAGGCAGAAACCACAGAACGCCACCTGCTACAAAAAAAAAACAAAAAAAAAAACAAAAAAAATAACCAAATTAATGACAAAAACTTTAAAAAAAAACAAAAACCAAAAAAAATAACCAAATTAATGACAAACTTTATCATATTTATCTTTTATTATATTTTAAAATTTAAAATTGATGTATGTTTGTTGCGCAATCGCGCCAGAACGGCTGAACGGATCTGGATATAATTTGGCACAGAGATAGATTATATTCTGGAATTGCACATCGGCTAGTTTTTATTCCGGAAAAATGTATTGTCCCCGTGTGATAATATTAACATAAACGCGGACGAAGTCGCATTCGGAAGCTAGTATATCTAAATAAAAATCGATGGTCGTGCGTTAGTCTCGCAAAAACTCGAAAATAGCTCGATCAATTTGAATAATTATTTTTTGTTGTTAGGAAAAAAAAAATTATTGGTAGCACAAAGTTCACTGGGTCACTAGTATTTTTTAAACTTGCTTAGTACAGAAAATCAACCATCAAATTAGTTTACTTCGACGAATACATAATGAATAATTTTCTGCACCTTTCAAAACTGCAAAAATGCGTACATAAATGGCATCAAAATTGCGAAAATTATTTTTTTATCTCCAACATGATCTGTGGCACAGTTTCTTTGTAATCTTAAAGTATTTTCACGGTCTCATTCCGTTGATAGGTCAGCAGAGTTCAGTCAATTGTTCGTCATTGTCACGGCTTGAGGTATTTAGATTAGCCCGGAAGTGTGACCTGTCATACAATAAGACAGCGTGCGTGTGGTGGGGGGCATAAGAGGGACAGCTTTACGGTCAGGAGAGGGACAATCTATATACTTCTTCTATATTATAAAGAGGAAAGATTTGATCGTTTGTTTGTTTGCATTGAATTGGATCCGAAACTACTGAACCGATTTAGAAAATTCTTTCACTGTTGGGAAGCTACACTATCCCCGGGTGACTATAGGCTATATTATATTTTCAAAAAAGTTAAGGATCCGTGAGGAAAATCACGCGGACGAAGTAGCGGGGAAAGTGCTAGTATAAAATAAATTGTGTATAGGCTATGGATGGACATTGTGAAAATAAACAACGTTTATAGTAGGTACACGGATAGGTCACATTTAGGGGTAGCCTTTGTCCAGCTTAGGGGAGGTCCTTGCCAAGTAGTGGACGACGTTCGGCTGATAATTATGATGATCATGATGGTAAACCAAGTGCGGTTGATCTTTGACAGTCGTTACGGGTCGTCAAAAGCCCGCAAGGCTAACAACCAGTCTTACCAAGGGTTATCGTATTACCCAGTTACTGGGTTGTGGAGGTCAGATAGGCAGTCGCTTCATGTAAAATATTGGTATACAGCTGCATCCGGTTAGACTGGAAGCCGACCCCAAAATAGTTGGGAAAAGGCTAGGCAGATTGATTTCCTTAACAATACGTTGTAAGGTATCATGGAGCAGTAAATTTAATTAGGCACATTTTCCATAGATGTTCACGAACACAATCGTGTCATAGATAATTAGACGAGCTACAAGTACTTACACCCTTCACGCGACTATGTTTTTGTGTTTAGCATTGTTTATGAATAGTAATTTAAGATTTTACACAAGTTATCTTATAAAATCATATTGACGCTCACATATTTCAAAATTGGAAATATTGAATCTTCTAAATAGTAGTGGCACCCGATAATTATAGTAGACTAGCTTCTGGCGAAATGTGGGTGTACTAATGGGTACACCGCTGCCTAACCCTACGGGGATTACAGACGTGATGTTATGTGATTAATAACCGTCTAAGAACTAAACTAAACCAAAATATCGGCCGATAGAAAGTGTGCAGTCTGCGGGGGCTCTAAGACTTACTTAGGCTTAGAAGTTTAAAACTGAATGTCTCCGGGTGACGTGACATGGAACCGTCATCGTTTGACGCTATGACGTACCCCACCTTTTGGCTTTGCCGTAGTCAGGTAAAAAAAGCAGCTGTTCAGTACACTTTGACGAGTTAGACGAACATAAATGTACTGAACAGCTGGATTTTTTTTGTTACTTTTTGAAAAAAAATGGTCCCAATCGTTTCGAGTTTGATGATCGAGTTTATGGCTTTCGGGTCCAGAACGACCTAAAAGTAACCGTGTATAAACATCCATACATCCAAACTTTAAACATTTATTATTATAATAGTAGCAAGAAAGTTTGAAATCGCCAATCCGACTTGAGCAAGCGTGATGATCAATTCTCGTGCCTTCTCTGTATGAGAAGAAGCCGTTACCTTGCACCGAGACAATAAAAAGCTATAAGGAACATTAGGATGGTATTATTAGGGTTTATTAGAATTTGGAACTAAATAAATAACGCCAATAATAAAAGGTTTTATATTTTATTTATTGGTATACCGATAAGATATTATTGTGGCATTATATTTAGAATTATTATTATGTTCTTATCTAGGAAGAAGAATAATAACACATTACAATATGACAATGCATTTATCTCGCAAACGATTGTATGATATGATAAGGGGAGGATAATATCGTCGTTGAAAGTCCAATTCTGCTTACACCTCTGCCTAACACTTAGGGAATAACAGGCGTGATAGTTTATGTTATCCTAACTAATATTATAAATGCGAAAGTAAGTTTGTTTGTTACCTTTCCAAGCCTAAACCACTAAATCGATCATTATGAAATGTTGCATATGCGTAGTCAGGTGTACAAAAATGGACATAGGGTACTTTTTTCCTGATAAAAAGTCCTTTCCCGAGAAAAATCACAATAACGATTTTATGATGATAGATGGCGCCACATGTCTTTCGAATCATTATCGAATTTTAAATTTAAATATGCGAGCAAAGCCGCAGGCGAAATCTATAGTGTTATACAAAAGTGAAAAATGAAAAAAGTTCAGGGAACAGCTGAATTAAAAAAATATATTAATAAGCAATAGGCTCCCTATTACATGAGACTTTAATATAACTGGCGAAATGTGGGTGTACTAATGGGTACACCTCTGCCTTACCCTTCGGGGATTACAGGCGTGATTTTATGTGATTAATAACTGTCTAAGAACCAAACTAAACCAAAATATCGGCCGATAGAAAGTGTGCAGTCTGCGGGGGCTCTAAGACTTACTTAGGCTTAGAAGTTTAAAACTGAATGTCTCCGGGTGACGTGACATGGAACCGTCATCGTTTGACGCTATGACGTAGGACGTGTTACATAAACATAACAACTTTGATTTTAGAGTTCTGTACCCGAATGAATGGTCTCAACGAGACTTATTATTATGCCTCCATTTCGTTCATCTGCCCGTCCGTCCGTCCGTCCGTCCGTCTGTCCGTCTGTCTGTCTGTCTGTCTGTCTGTCTGTCTGTCTGTCTGTCTGTCTGTCTGTCTGTCTGTCTGTCTGTCTGTCTGTCTGTCTGTCTGTTCGACTCTCAGTCCCTCCGTTTGTTTTTCTTTCCGTCTCTTCGTCTCTCAGTTCGTTTTTATTTTGTCGGGTCTGTCTGTCAGCAGGCTGAATCTCATGAACCGTGAAAGGTAGAGAGTTGAGAAGTCCCTGTACAACAAAACGTGTTGCTTTACATGGAGTGTTAAACATTGTACGTTGGTACGGAACCCCACGTGTCCGTCTCGCACTTGTCCAATTTTTATTACTACTTACACGCTAGTGGGCGGTGTCCTTTAACGGCATTAAGGCGAGAAATACGACAACTATGCCAATTGGATTATTTCACGTTTTTGCGCATAGATTTATTAGCGCTGTGCTACGAGACACGAGTACACGACTTCTTCTCTCTTATGAAATCCATTATCTCGTTATTTGCTGACGCTGAAGCTTGACCCTTCTCTTAAATTACTACGATAAACATGTTTTTAAGTCCCCTAATTTGCAAAAATCCATTATTACATTTAAATTAAAACAGGGCTTCCTCCATCCTACCCTTTTGCTGTGCCTTACAGAGTCCAAAATGATCTCAGATATAAAGTTACCACCTAAGAATAAATATGGAAGGCAATTTATAAAGATAATTAAGTATTAAGATAGGTACTGAGGCGAAAAATTCGTTTTTAATAAATTGTGCAAGACCACACTGTGATGAAAATCGCGATTTGCGACCGGCCTTTCCCAAAGTGGGCGATAACGCCCCCTTTTGGGCACTGCAGGCCTAAAGAGGGGCGGTAAGAGACCCAGAAAAAAAATCGGGGCATTGTGTAGAGGCTTGGTGAGCGATTCGTAATTTCATCTACCAGGTGGTTTTAAGTTGGTGAAAAAATTTGGGCGCTAGAAAATATATTTATTCTCAAAGTGGGCAGTAGACAAAATAAGTTTGGGATTGACCCCTGCATTGGACCAGCAGTCAAAAACAAAGTCGTTTTTCTATACTTCCAATAATATACGCTACATGATGACGTGTATTTTCCTTTATTGCTAACTAACCGTAGATAGAGAGAGCTCTTAAGATGAAATTGAGTACTCTAATACTGACACAGTTAGCCCCCTGTGGCTTCATCCCTGTGGGAGATGTGGCTACCTACCTTTATCTATGTTTTCTTGTGTATACTAGCTTATTAGATCCGCGTTATGTCCGTATTCTACGGGATTTTTATTTGAAATCTTATTATTTTTCTAAAATAATAGTTGCCTACGTTATCTTATAGCATCAGCTATCTGCTATTGAAAGTCCTATCAAAATCGGTCCAGAGATTTGCCGGAATAAACAAACAGATAGGCAAAAAAATTAAAAACTGGTTGTTTGCCTACCATTTAGTAAAATGCTGCAAATATTGCAAAAAAATAAAAATTGGTTGTTTGCCTACCATTTAGCAAAATGCTGCAAATATTGTAAACATTGATTTTAAAAGAGTACGTATGGAGTTTCTTGCCCATTCTTCTCCATACAAAGCTACCTTTTGGAAGGGGCAAGAATCATTTCCTTTTCTTTTGTATATGACGTTCAAAAGTGCCTTGTAATGGCCTAATTGAAATAAATGATTAGACTTTGACTTTGACTTTGCTGTTATTTTGACATTACTTTCTCTTTGACTCTATATACTCTGTCTATCTCTCTGTATTATGACAGATTCCCTTAGGCTGTGCGCAGATCTACCCAAAGCAGTCTTGACTCCCGTGGCCCCGGAACGCAAAGGGCAACAGAAGGAACAGGGTGGTTCCAGTCAGTAGAAGTCTGACAGTCCCTTCCACCCAGGGCGGAAGGACTCATTTGATTACCACCCAAAAGCAGTCTTGACTCGATTTGCGCAGCCTTATAGCTACTCGTGTAAGATTCTATGATATCGCTAAAAAAGTAAACAAAAACACAACAACTAGAGAGCTAAGTGGTAGCACAGTCGAAGAAATGCAACATTATCGTGCTGATATGCTTATCAAGTTATCAGATAACAGAACAATTATACGGCACGATCCCTCGCCGAGCCTCGCGGACTTTGTACATTTATCTCGCTATGTTTCATACCCGCCTAGTACTCGGTTCTTGACGATTGCCTAAATTCTGCTGGTTGACGAATAAGGCGAGTACTCTTTCATGTGTGATTGAAGCCTGGTATTTGGTTTTTTAATACATAACAATCACGCCCGCAATCCCCGAAGGGTTAGGCAGAGGTGTACCCATTAGTACACCCATAATTCGTCAGTTATGTTTAAGTCCCATTAATAGTGCTCACTTGTGCACTATAATATCTCTTGCGTAGGTACTTGGGTAATCTCCATTGAGACTAGCCGCGGTGACCGAAATCTGAAGAATATTATAAATCAACATTCTGCATTGATAGTATTGCTTTTTCCATGTCTCATAAAACGTGCTCTCTTGTATTATTGACAGCGTGTGGCAGGAGTCTTGTACGATTAAGCAATTGTTCTGATAATACAGAATCAATATCTTATCCTGTCGGATCGTTATCTCTTGCGTTGCATTGCTGCCTTACATATCTCTTTAATAATTATACCCGCCTTTTATTGTCTCACTGCAAAACAAAGTCCTCTGTTCGTACAGAGAAGGCACGAGCATTAATCACCACGTTTGCTGAAGGCGGATTGGTGATTTCAGACTTATATTATATAAAGTTCTGGTTTCCTCACTATGTTTTCCTCGAACAGTATCAGTAATGTCCATAATAAAAGAAAGTACATAGAATTGCAAATGTTATATTGGTATTTGCCCGGTGTCGAACCCACAACCCAATGCATTAGAGGCACCCCTTAGCCACTGGACAAATCTCTTTACATAAATATTACAGTTTACTTTTTGACAAGCATCATAAATTCAATTTCAAATTAATTTCTTCATTTTGTGAACATAAGGTAGAAAGTATACAGATGATAAATAAATAAAATGTAGGCCATGTCCCGCCAGAAGGCATACAAAATAGCCAAAAAAATAAAGTACCTACATGTAACTTTCTGCCTTGGTTTTTACCGTCAGAAACTGTCTATCTGTTTCTGAGATCGCAACAGACAAAGCAAGGCAAACATAATGCACGCTCAAAGAGATCGCCAACATTTCAACATTCGCAAAAATTATACAAACGGGAAATATAGTGTTGTAGTACTTGTTTTTATATTCAGAAGTACCTAATTCGTCACGGTACCCAATCACTGACGTGTTTAAACTTCTGGGATATTTGTATGATCACTGTTTAAGGAAAAGCATTCAAATATTAAAATTCAGAAATCCATACTTAATATTATAAATGCGAAAGTAACTCTGTCTGTCACGCTTTCACGATTAAACCGCTGAACCAATTTTGATGAAATTCGCTACAGGGTAAGTTTGAACCCAAAAAAAAGAAAGGATATTTTTATTTTGCGACTATGTCTGCGTCCGCTATAACCGACATTTTCGCAGGCAAAGTCGCGCGTAAAATCTAGTTTTATAAAGAAAATAAGTACATTTGGTGGAAACCAACATTAAAATAATAATGGAAAAACCCAATAACACTTTCAGGAATTTCTCAGTAGCAGCCTCGGAGTCTGGTTTGTGCCCGGTTGATGGCAGTAGGCTCGCCCCCTATTACATGGGACTTAAACATAACTGGTGGAATGTGGGCAGTGGCGGCTGGTGGGTTATCGAACTGGTGGTGCACTTTACTAAAATATTAAAATTAGAAAATGCAACAAAACAAAAATTGACATAATATAATATTATGTTTATTTTATATACATTAAATCAATGCGACGACATTTTTCTGAAGCGAAATGTTCAATCACCTTTTTATTAAAATCGGGTATTACTATTAACACCATACACAGTATAGAATAAAAGTTCTCGAAAAAAATCGAAACAAAAACTAAAAACAATTACGGTAATATAAATAAACAATAATTAACGCGTCACACATACAGTGAAACTTTACTGGTAGTCTGTTAGAGATGTCAATCATGGCTGCCGTCGCGTCGCGCCCATGCCGGCCGGACAATTCGTCAAACATCGGGTGCTCTCGGCAATCCTCGGTTCGCACGTGCGGCGCTCGAGAACCCACTCATTGCTCGGTACATTTCTATGAACTATCTTCTGTTTCACGCGTCAGGCGTATTAACTCGTATCTCCTACAAGTTATATTAGCAGTCCTCGTGCACTCGCCGATGCGCACGAGAATTTGTCTTTACAGGAAAATAAGTCTTAATAGTTTAGTAAAGCGCTCAAACTGTTTCACCATAATTGGAGATTTAATTTTTTATACGTTTTTGTATGTTTAAAAATAACTATTAAAATGGTAATTTAAAAATAAAGATGATTTTTGATTTATGAATTTATTGGTGGTTCAGCGCACGAGCGCACTTAAGGTACAGCCGCCACTGAATGTGGGTGTGCTAATGGGTAAACATACACCCCTGCCTATACCTTCGGGGATTACAGGCGTAATGTTATGATGTGATGCATAGTTAACGAAATTGTAATGTGGCCTTTTACACCCCGATGTGTCCTCAAAATATATTTCTGTTTTATAATCATATTGCCTGACATTAACAAAAAATCTAAACATTTTAGTTCATTTCCGAAGCAACAATCAACAGGCAAATAGATAATAAATATATCGAATTCGTTATCAATGTTTCAGCTGGTATGATACATGTACATAATGTTAATGAATCGTGGTATGGGATTACCCATAGATATTTATTTATTTTTACTTTAATTGTAACGGTTACAGTTGTAACCGTAATAATAATAAAAGACATATCACGTAAAACAGGAAAACATATAAAAATATTTAAAAATAAAAGAAAACAAATTAAATATACATTTACGCCGAGCGTTTAGAGATAAACTACTATAACATGACGCGCCCCTCCATATTACTATTTCAATGTGTGTAGTCACATCCGTATGAAAGAGTTTGTATGTAGTTGTAAGTAATCGTCTTCAGTAGCAGGCCGGCAGATTTGTTTGTCAACTAACCATAAATAGCCGACCGCGCAAGACAACGCACCTGTCATTTTCATAGAGTATGTCAGTGCAACGCCATACCATAATAATGAGTGATTAATGACGCCGCTAGTCTAGCAACAAATCGCTGATTTATTTTTGTTTCGGGAGCTGTCTCAGTACGCACACATGCGTTGTGAATATTTTCAATACTTTTAATTACAAACACTTTCATACGTTTTGATTTGTGGAAGGGCGCGTCAAGTTATTGTAGTTTATCTCTACGTCATACGACATTTCATACAAACGTCCAAGTCCTTGTTATTCGAAATGAATAAACCGATTTTAACGAAACTTCCTACACGTAAGCAGGATACATAGGTGTAAAAAGTTAGTTGAGAACATTTTCGAAATGTCTCATTTAAGAAAAGATAATTGGAAATCTTCGTTTTTTTATGAAAAACTTAAATTCGCTCGAATTTAGCTGTAACACATTTTTAGACCCATGAAGGGTTGTTTATGTGTTTTATTGAAATCGGTTCATTAATTTCGAAAAATAAGAATGAGG
This sequence comes from Hoplodrina blanda, assembly GCA_949316365.1. Taxonomy (NCBI): domain Eukaryota; kingdom Metazoa; phylum Arthropoda; class Insecta; order Lepidoptera; family Noctuidae; genus Hoplodrina; species Hoplodrina blanda. The sequence goes on from OX438581.1 coordinate 16,807,279, forward strand.
ATAAGAAGGGAGAAGTTTGTTTGAAATGCCGTACGGCGAAAACGCTCATAATGTGGTGTATTTCTCCCTAAATTTAGTGACATATTGTTATTTTTTTGACAGATGCCAAAAGCAAAAAAAAAAGAATGTATATTCACCAAGTCATACTTTCTAAATTCACACACCTGTAAGAATAGGCATTTAACTACTATTTGGTAGCGGTCAATACAACGCCGTGCAAATGGAATTAAACAAGTAGGTCTTCGCGAGTTCAAGGGCGACAGACAGACCGACAAAGATAACAAAGTAACGTACATAAATGTCATATTATGTATGTGCTATACGTATTTACTGTGCTATGTATAACCCGGTTAAATTAGGTGCACATCGTGTATGTAAAAAATGGATCACTACTTATGTAACAAATGTTTTGTTAAAAAGTAACGGTTAATTTAAGATAAAACTTGCTTTTTCTCGCGAGTATTTTCTTACGGATCCCTAATTTTTTAGATAATGAAATATAGCCTATAGCATTCAGGGTTAACCTAGCTTCCTATTAGCGAATGAATTTTCAGAATCGGACTAGTATTTCCGAAGATTTGCGCATTCAAACAAACAAACTCATTAACTTTATAATATGAGTAAAGACAATTTGAATGCAGACTAACAGAATATAGGTTATCGTCACAAATCGTCGATCATATTGATAAACATGTGGGAATGCGCGTTAAAGATAGCGATACACCAAATTGTACAATAAAAAACCTAGTTTACGAAAAATTACCATTTGTACTAAAAATGTTTTTGTTTAAGAGATTTTTTAGATGTATTCCCGTTTGAGCACCTATTTTTTGAGTACCAATCTTTACCATTAAGTCTTGGGTTCAATTCCCAGGTCGGGCAAAGTGCTACTGGGTTTTTCTACCAGGAATTTCTTAGTAGTCTGGATTTGTGCCCGGTTGATGGCAATAGGCTCGTCCCCGATTACATGGGACTTAAACATAACCAGCGAAATGTGGGTGTTCTAATGGGTATACCTCTGCTTAACCCTTCAGGGATTACAGGCGTGATGTTATGTTATGCAATCTTTACCATCAATACTTTGGTACTCAAATGCATCAGGTGCTCAAACGAGAATACTTTGATTTTTAACTCATATACATAAGCCGGATTTACATTATGAAACAAGTGTCATGCATGATAGAACTAGTTTCGTGAAACTAATTTTAGCACATGTGAAACTTCTTTCGTTTAAATTATAGTGTCGTGAAATTATCAGTATCGACAAGATAATGGCTCTGTCAAAATCAAAGCTGTATTTTATGATGCAAAACCTCGTTGTAGAAAACCACACGTCCACTCTGCGCAGGTGCTGTCGCGACACCAGTTTCGCGTCGCATTTACATGATGAAATTAGTTGCATGACATAAGTTTTACAAAAAATATGCGCATAGCACGAAACTACTCCAGTGTCACAAAAGTAATGCATGCATTGTAAAACTGAACGTTTACACGTGAAGTTACTAGTCAAATTAGTGTTGTAAAACTAATTTCAAGCCACTAATTTCGTAATGTAAGGCTTTATATAGTCTCACGTATAGCTTTTTTCCAATTGTAACAAAAACTTCTCTCTCCTTTCCCAGGACACATTCGGGCGCGCCAAGAACTGGGTTAAAGAACTCCAGCGGCAAGCGTCCCCCTCCATAGTCATAGCCCTCGCCGGCAACAAGAGCGACCTGGCGGCCAAGCGCATGGTGGAGTTCGAGGAGGCGCAGGCGTACGCCGACGAGAACGGACTCCTCTTCATGGAGACCAGCGCCAAAACCGCCATGAATGTTAACGACATATTCTTAGCTATCGGTGAGTAAGACTCCAAACGAAAATTCTGGAAGCCTGACTGCAAAGCCGGAGGTAGTGGGTTCGATTCCCACCCAGGACAAACTTTGTGTGATGAGCATATTTGTTGGTTCTGTGTCTGGGTGTAATTTATCTATAATATGTATGTATTTATAAAATTATATAAGTATGTATATCAGTTGTCTGGTTACAATAACACAAGCTCTGCTTAGCTTGGGATCAGATGGCCGTGTGTGAGTTGTCCCAAGATATTTATTTATTCTTGAGCTATCCAAACCATCCCCTTGTGTGTTCTACGATTTTTTGTGGTTTAGGAGCTTTGAACCCATGACCTCATGCTCAGCAGAGCATTTTCTTAGCAGAGGTCTTGGGTTCGATTCCCAGGTCGGACAAAGAGTTATTGGGTTTGTCCATCAGGAATTCCTCAGTAGCAGCCTCGAAGTCTGGATTTGTGCCCGGTCGATGGCAATAGGCCTGCCCCCTATTGCATGGGACTTTTTGTGTAGACAAACCATTTACAGGCATTTTTGAATTATCTAGGAGTCAGTCAGTCAGAAAATTGAAGGTAGTTGTTTGTCAGAGAGAGAAGAGTGTTTCTATATTTTATCCTACGTGGTCTCTGTCGAGATTGGCCGAGAACCATTCAGATAGGATTTTTTTAAATTGTTTCTGATGTTTTATTGATAATGTTCCAGCGAACAAGTTACCAAAGAGCGAGGGTGGCGGTGCGGCGGCGGCGGGGGGCGCGCGGCGCCTGGGCGACGCGGAGCAGGCGCGCCAGTCCTCCTGCTGCAAGTGATAGCGCAGGTCAGTGTGCACGGGGACTACTACAGATAAACTACTATAACATGGCGCGCCCCTCCACAATTCAAAAGTGTTTGTAAAAATATTGAAAAGATTCATAACGCATGTGTGCGTACTGAAACGGCTCTCGAAACAAAAACAAGCGACGTCATTAATCACTCATTATTACTAGTATGGCGCTGTACTGACATATTCTATAAAAATGACAGGTGCGTTGTCTTGCGCGGTCGGCTATTTATGATTAGTTGACATACAAATCTGCCGGCCTGCTACTGAAGACGATTACTCACAACTACATACAAACTCTTTCATACGGATGTGACTACACACATTGAAATAGTAATATGGAGGGGCGCGCCATGTTATAGTAGTTTATCTCTACCACCATACTTAGTCATGTAGCGACATCTATCGCACAATATACGAACTATAACTGACGTTTCCTATATCGAGCGAACAAAGTTTGCCGCGACGTTACCATATATACAAAATCCCGACAACAAACGTCGGGCAGTAGCCCACCAGACACAACACCCTGTCTGGTTCTTCTTTTAAATGGAGGATGAGAAACTTTACACCCTGTTTCCTCTAAATTCCTAAACAGTGTGGATGATACCGGTATAATTACAGGCACATGCAGGGTTGCATCGTAATCCCTATTAGTAACCTCAAATTGTCTCGATTTCAGACAAAACCGCCGATTGGTGAGGGCGTGCGCGCGGGTTGAGGTATGTAGTAGGTAACGATACAACAACCGGCAGACGAAGTACCACTCCGGCCTGCTAGTACCCACGCCCGCGGCGGACGGACGGACACACCCACAACCCAGCTTGATATCATACGAGGCAGCTGCAATATGGAACGAGGCACATTCGTGTCTTGCGCCTCGCTTTAAATAACATTTTTTAGACGGGGCGAGTGCTATAATTATGTACTGGACTAGGCAGAGACATTATGAGGTTGAACCTGGGATAGTATATGATTATAATACAAGGCGAGGCTACTCTAGATCGTCTCGTGAAGTGTAAACGTCCTCCATCGTCTCGTAAAAGCCTCGTGTGTACATATTTTCTGTTTCCTAAAAAATTAGCGAATTGTCAACGAGTCATACCCCGCGGGGTGGTCTATAGCTGTATACATATGTATATCTACTTATTTCTTGCAATATTTATCTTTAATAATGACTTGCCTCGCGGGCCTGCCTCGCCTCATAATTAATAAAGTGTGTTTGTACGTCCACGCGGGTCACATTAAAACATTATATAATATTAATAAAAAAAAACAAGCTAATTATAAAAAATGATAACTAGATTTAAAACTTATTTGTAACTGTAATGAAAATGTAATAAAAAATGATTATATTTACTTTCGTTTGTATCAAGTTAGCAGTGCACTGTGCCGTAGGGTTATTTAACGAGATTCCTTCGTTTAGCAGTAATTGAGCTTGTGTTATACAAATACAATAATAAAACATTATACAGTATACTTCAGCTGGGACACTGTTTAAAATAAATAGATACAGCTAAACTTTAGAAAAAGAAACACTGGAGCCGATTCACTTGTTCACTACCCAAACAAAAATTAGAGAATTGACATCTCTTTCTGGCATACAGCTAAAGAAAAGGACGGTGACCCTTAAAAACATGAGATGTCAAATTAGTTTTGCCTTTAACTAATAAATTTTGATCAACTATAATTATATGGAAGTTTTAGATCAACTAAATTTGACAGCTCTTGTATATGTCCGTCCCTTTCTTGTTCTGTTGGCGAGAAAGAGATAGAAATAGTCTAATGGTTAAGTTTAGTTCGTGCATAATAGAATCAACACCAGAATCAAACTAAAAGTTGATTTTGTTTTATCAATTCTCCAACTGAAGTACACTGCGTTTGAAACAGAAGCGTTAATGTCAAAATTTATTGGTGAAGGTGCATTTACATTCGTGTATCGTTACATATACATTTAATATAATTTTAATCATCTGTTCACAAGTGTGGCAACTAACAAAAAATAATAATTTCAACTGCAATCTCAGTGTTGCAAAAAAAAAACAACTTTAATGAAAAAAATATGTGTTGTTGTTTGCCACAAAAAGCTTTCGTCTCAATGTTCTTTTACTTATAAATGTTATGATTTGTGTCTGCACTGTTTGCTGAAATATTTAAAAAAAGCTATATTTTTATTTGTTTAAGTTTGAGAGATCGAAAATGGGTTAATAATATGATAAGATGACAGTACGTGTCTACAATACGAAAACAGTTACGCTTCGTGAAATATTGTAATTTTATATAAATATAGAATAACATTTATAAGTAAGGAGTACTTCCTTAGGTAGTGTTGGTCATACAGTGAAGGTTCTATGTGGACCGACGCTTCTTCCCCCCTCCAAGTAATCTTCGCTCGCTACTTCTCGTATCCACATGTCGTAGAAGGCTAGTGTCTCCTCACTCGCTAAGCGTTTGTCCCAGAACGGTTCAATATAACGAGCGAAGTATTCCCACAAATGGGACAACTCCCATTGAAGTGGTCGGGAACATGTCGCGAACCCCTTCATTGTACTAATAATAAAATCAATTCAATTCTCGTTGAAATGTGTAGGTACATTCATCCATACATTATTTTAGTTCAAAATAATATAATATGGCATAGTTATTTAATGAAATAGATTTACACTTCTCAGATAGGAAGTTATATAGTTATTTTTAAAAACACTAATTATTCGATGGATAAATTGTTCTATACATATTATTAACTATTATGTATATTGTCTTGTATAATTTATATTTTATAAGTAAAATGTAAACGGTGGGGTCATAATTGTCGTATCCTTTTTTTTATAATCGCATTCCATACAGGGAGGACTCACTGGGGCCTGCGGAACCCAAAAGTTAATAACTTCGATAATTTTAGGCTGTAGATTTGACATCGATAATTTCTCCAATAGCCGTCACACCTCTATTTGTCGATATATTGCAAGTAATTGTAGCGTTCGCCAGTTTGCCTATCACTCTTACATCCAGTCTTAACAGCTGTTACTGATTTAGAATGTGGCTTTATATATTAGCAATATTATAATATATATTGCATTGAAAGCGCTATCGGTTGTCGCTTGTTTAAGAAATCACGTTAATATTCTTTGAAAGCTTGCATCACTTAGCAACTTATTATTTATCTATAAGAAGGATAGGTACAGTCTAACACCTGCGAGAGTGGAACAAGTCCTGACGCGTCAGTTTTGTAACTCTATGAGATTTTATAACAATCCGAGTCCATCGTGTTGTTGGGAATAAATTGTCTATAAATTGTTCATATGTAAGGTGTCAACTATTGTATATTAATCAAAGCTTATAGATGAATTTGATGCACGTTGCGTGGTATGCCGTTGGCTTAAGCATTTGGGGATGTTTTCGTCTCTGTGTATGGTTATCGTGATGGCGTACTACGCAACGGTGCTATGTTATATTATGGGCAGCGTTGATCGCGCCGCTTCCTCACACTATGTTAACACTTATAAATATCTAAATAGTTGCATCACCTTGCCACAAGTTCAGTAGTTCTCGATGTAGGCAGTTCTTTGTTTAACAAACTACTCGTTTTAATCATTCTATTGTCTTGTGGTCAGTAAACCTATCTACTTATCGCGACATAGGAAGCGGCACTCAATATTAAACTTTATGCCAACGCTATAGAGCAGTTGTTGCAAGCAGTTCCCCGAAATTGGTTAGTAATAGTAACACTGGCTCGGCTGGCCACGGACGCCGATCATGGTCGTATTGTATGTTTTTTGTATTGTGTAAATATTTTGGATTTATTAAGAATATTATTATATTGATTAAAAAAACATTGTAAATGGACGTGTTTTTGGTGTTTTATTTGTATGTACCCCCTTCTTCTGGCCCTTTCAACACATCACAAGCAATGAAGCAACAATCAAGACATTTGTACTGAAGAAGTAGAAGAACTATTTATTCCATCAGCTACTTTTTCTCGATGATTTTAAATCAACTCAATTGTGATAAAATGTTTTGACCACACAAACACACATACATACTAACAAATCAAATATAGGAGTTGTCACTGTTACCAAAACCAGGCAGATGACCAGACAGTGCGACCATCGGGATTGTCGTGTTGGAAACACGACTTAATTTTATACGAAGAGCGCAAATAGTAATATTCCCATTGATATGTTTACAGCCTTCAAACAAAATAAATAAATACTTGGTACAAAACGGCTATTTCCAATTTTAAAATCGATCGAAATTACGTTACGATCACTCCACGCATTCTAGGCCCCCAAATAAGCGTTAGAATAAGTCCAGTTTGAAAATAGGGTCAGAGAAGGGATATAAAAAAAACTCTGTACAATAAATTACAATTTATTTCATTTAGCTGAACATTTACACACACCAACTGCCGTACTCAGAGACGTAACTTAAAACGCAGCATATCATTAGCACACATCTACAAAATTGAAATAACTATTCTAAATATAATTATTTTTGAATCCATTCCATAATATATTATTATATATTAATGACTGACTTTTAGGTGACGCCTCTGAGTACCAAGGTAAGACACAGTTAGGCCGCACTAAATACAATTTATCAACACCTATGGCACTTGTGCAATACACAAGAAAAAGGAAAATATAATGAATTTGGATTTTCAACATTGACCAAAATATGAAGCCAACATAGTAGACACGTATATTACCGTTTATTGCACACCAAATTCAAAGAAAATGATGCGTATTCCATAATTTTATAAAGGCAAATTAAAGGTGTCTGTAAAATGATTTTAAAATAAAATCTAGAGATTCTGTATTGAATGAAATAAAAGATTGAATTTGTAAACATTGTTTAATAAGCATCCTTCGACATACATTTTAATTGCTTATATTAATAATGACAATCCATACTAATATTATAAATGCTAAGTAACTCTGTCTGTTACGCTTTCCCGACTAAATCGCTGAACCGATTTCGATGAAATTCGGTACAGACTCAGCTCAAACCTCAAGCAAGGACATAGGCTACTTTTTATACCACGACTTCGTCTGCGTCCGCGATAACCGACATTTCGCGGACGAAGTCGCGGGCAAAAGCAAGTCGTACAGCCTTAGAACTTTTTAAACAATGTTCACCTATGTAAATTCACATCTTAAAATATAATAATATTTTATGACTAGTCTACGTATTGAATTGCATAATGCATGTTATGTGCAAGATTATATAAAGAGTATAAAAAGACACATGTTTTTATAATCATTGAGATATCTTTTTGTTGTGACCATACCCGGGTCCTTCTAGACAAAGTAACATCGCTTCGTAGCGAAACGATATCTAAATTCGTCATCGTCTCTCTAGGATAACTACAACGTTTTAGCATTCGTTTCGTTATCTTTTTTGGCGATCACGATCGAGGCGAAGGCGAACACTGAAAGCGCTGCTTGTCTACGCATTATGGGATAAACACGATAACGATTCGTTACTTTATGGTTTCGTTATGAATTATAACATTGTCTACCAAATTGCGATAACGATGTCGATTGACCACGTGACTTAACGCGGCTTATGTCAATCCCATACATTTAAGTCTTTTCTAACTTCGTTATCGTTTTGAAATTGTTACTTTGTCTAAGCCCCCTGGGAATGGGAACCTTATGGTTACGAAGATTTATGGTCAAAGTTTTAGTTACGTAACATAATCTACATAACATCACGGCTGTAATCCCCGAAGCGTTAGGCAAAGGTGTACCTATTAGTACACCCACATTTCGCCAGTTATGTTTAAGTCCCATGTTATAGGGGGCGAACCTATTGCCATCGACCAGGCACAAATTCAGACTCCAAGGCTGCTACCGAGAAATTCCTGATGGAAGAACCTAATAACACTATGCCCGACCTGGGAATCCAAGACCTCATACTAAGCAGGCGCGCTTTGCAACCACTAAGCCAGTTTAGTTACATTTTTTTACGAAAACTAATTTTAAATAAAAAAAAAATTAAATACCACCTCAACCCCTATTAGACTACAGGCCCACGTCCAAAAATGGTGGGTCATCTGAACCACCAGGTGACGTATATAGGACGATATAAGAGCATAAAATAATAAGATTCAGCACTATGCCGTCACTTGTAAGTTGTCCAACTGAGTGCTGGTGAGAATTGAAAAGTGCAGGTAGAGTGAGTACATTTTGGTCATATATTTTTGTACGGCATTTTTACCATTGATAGATCCATGAAAAATAATAAGAAAGCGCGCAGTGCCGTACAAAAATGTTGGGCCACAAAGTCGGTATTTTTTTTGATTTTCTGACAATTTCCAGGGTAAAGGACAATGGGCATTATTGTATGAGTTGTGTCCCAACCCTTGTAACAAGTTGGGACTAGTAGAAACATGTGCAGTTAAGCTATTTTATGATCAATATGCCAAGTTTTTATTGTAATTACGTGCAGGTCAAAAGTTATTGGGCTTCAAGTGAAAAATAAGTTTTTGATTTAAATAATGCTTTAATCATACTATATAACATTTTGTGTTACATGTAAACATAATTATTATATTTATAATAATTGTACAGTAATCACAGGCAATAATAGTTATTTTTTGACGGTTATTTATTTCTTTTATTATTTATTTATTTTCAAATACATAAATAACAAAGGAATAATATCCATATGTAAGAGTACGGCTTAAACGTATGCAAATTGTTTACTAGTTAGTACTTTTAGTAGTGATTATTATCTATGATAATATCATCCAAAAATGTCGCGGGTAACAATATGCTTGGCTGGTGTCTAGCCCAGCCAAGGTACCAAATAATACTCATTACGTGATCGCAAGTACCTACAGTTCTTTTTCCCGTTAAACATAAGCAATAATAATGAGCAATTGCATCTCTCGCCGTTTCTGCTCTATTTTTTATTATAATATACGAGACGAAAGCGCTAGATAAATAATTGCATGTAGATGCACCGGCAACCATCTCTTTCTAATGTATAACGTGGTTTTTCCACTTGATTTTAAAATCGTTGCAGCCCTTTTGTCATTAAAATATTAATTGATTAAGTTTTATTTAAGATTTTTTTGGAATAAATGATACCACTATAACAGCTTCCCTGCACAAGATACAGAGTTACGCCCATACAAAAAAACATAACACGAATTGAGATCTTTCAAATGATATAGGTAAGAAAATGTTACAACACTTGGGACGAAACCGCTCATTGTCCTTTGGTCATTTGATTCTGTACGGCATCAGTTACATACTGTTTCAATACAGCTTCTAATCCATTATTCCGCAACGCCGTACAAAAATCATGCGACAAGGGGAAAAAATCGAGGGTTGCAACCCCCTCTCTTTCCGTGGTCCGGGGGGTGATTTGAAACAACATAAAATTAATTTATTTTGAAAGTATTTTATGCATAGATAATATTTTTTTACATGCCGTACATTTTCGTTGGTCCAAAGGTTTGTAGGGGAAAAACAACTCAAGGAAAAATCCATAGAACAAAATGATATGAAAAGATATGGTCTGCATTAAAATGTACGGCATCATTTTTTCCTAATTTATTTATCTTAATAATATTTAAAACAAGGGAAAAATGTAGAAAATTGCTATAGATTATTAATCTATGAATATTTAAACTTTTGCAATAATTCAGTTTTTGTATTTCTCTATAATTTTTTTTAGAACAGTTTCTTTTGAACGGCAATACTATATAACAATTGTATTTTACAATATCATGTTAAAAAAAAAGTTGCCGTACAGAGTCAAATGATTTTACAGCTTTATAAATCAAGTGTACCATGAAATTAAGATAATTAATTAATTTACATTCAAATGAACAATAATTTTTTGACGGCATTATTTTTAATAGTACTTTTGAGTGCTAGATAATGTTTTGGAACCGAAGCCGTACTTTTTCAAATCACCCCCCGGACCACGGAAAGAGAGGGGGTTGCAACCCTCGATTTTTTCCCCTTGTCACATGATTTTTGTACGGCGTTGTGAAATAATGGATTAGAAGCTGTATTGAAACAGTATGAAACTGATGCCGTACAGAATCAAATGACCAAATTTACCCTGGAAATTGTTAGAAAATAAAAAAAAAATACCGACTTTGTGGCCCACCATTTTTGTACGGCACTGCGCGCTTTCTTATTATTTTTCATGGATCTATCAATGGTAAAAATGCCGTACAAAAATATATGACCAAAATGTACTCACTCTACCTGCACTTTTCAATTCTCACCAGCACTCAGTTGGACAACTTACAAGTGACGGCATAGTGCTGAATCTTATTATTTTATGCTCTTATATCGTCCTATATACGTCACCTGGTGGTTCATATGACCCACCATTTTTGGACATGGGCCTGTAGTCTGTAATGTTACTAAACTGTTGTATGTAACCAGGATTTTGTAAAAACTTAATTGAAAAGAGTGCAGAGGAGTTTATTGCTTGTTCTTCTCCACAGAGGCCTACCTCCGTTTTGGAACAAACATCTAGCTTTAGCTTTCGGACTAACTGACCGACTCCTTGACAATTCAAAAGTGCCTGTAAATGGTCTAATTGAAATAAATGCATTTGACTTTATGCACCCATAAGCACAATAATTCGCATGTGTAACATTGCATGGCACCATAAACAGTGACATTTCACCTAAAAACGGTCGTTTCCGTACAACAATATCTGCTAACCTTACTTGGTTTAACGAGCAGTATCATGTGTCTTTTTATACCCTACATTATAAACGTAATTAATCTATTCGTTATTATTGAATATCTTTGTACAATAACGAAGGTACATTTACATTTTTTACAAAGTTTGGTCTGGCAACCCTAAAATTGATTGGTAGTTAAGTAGTTCTGTTAGTTGCCGCCAGTGGAAAATTAGCGCTAGTGGTAATATAATTACTATACTAGGTTGATTACATTACAGCATACAGTACCCGGCGATAAATATTGCACATCGACCATTGGAAAGAGACAATCGGCTAATTTCGGCTTCGTAGAGCGTTATGTCTGTCGCACGAAATACAAACAGCCCGGTATCTATTAGGAGCTGTTAGAACAATTATGATTTATTTCTTTTGATAATTCTTTTTATTCTTTTATATTTATATAATATTATAAAGCTGCAGAGTTTGTTTGTTTGAACGCGCTAATCTCTGGAACTACTGGTCCGATTTGAAAAATTCTTTCAGTGTTAGATAGATTAGTTATCGAGGAAGGCTATAGGCTATATACCATCACGCTACGACCTACGGGAGCGGAGCAGTAACCAAAAACGCGGGTGTAACCGCGGCGGACAGCTAGTTCTTTGTATAAAATACGATAAAGGTCGATGTGCAATATTTATCGCCGGGTACTGTACAATGCTTCACATAATTAATTTATACTGGAGTTTACATTAAAATTAGGCCGTAAATTAAATAACAATACAAATAATATATAATGATTAATTAATATAAGATCTACATAGTTTGTTAACGACGCGTTCGACGAAACGTTCGTTATTTGAATTGGGAGCAATTTTGTATAGAAACAGCTCATTATCATATTAATAAGTACATATACACATTTAATATAATTTAAGATTATCAGCCTAATCTATAACCTATCTACATAAATAAAATGAACTAAATATGTTGCTAAGCGCAAATCTCGAGAACGGCTGGAACGATTTGACTGTTGTTTTGTCGTGTTCGTAATTTCCCAGGTAAGATTTTTACCAAGTTTTTTTTTTGGATAATTTACCGGAAAAATGGGAAATTTGCACTCCTGCGAAGCCGAGGCGGTTCGCTAGTATTTGAATAAATATCGGGATCACAATCATATTACAATATTTTATATTATAGTGTTACAAGCATATACTAGCATTTAGTAATTAGTAGTAAATAAACAGTAGGTATATTTTAGTAAATAAAGAATATTTTTCGGAGGTAAAAAACGTTTGTAATTGGCTATCGCTAACATTACGCGAAAAAGCTTATTTCTGATTGGCGATTGTTTATTAAAGGTACCCCCTACTCCCAGCGGGGTCACACGGAGGAAAAATATAGTTCATTTTAGACTAAAATCGCCAATCCGCCTTGAGCAAACGCAGTGATCAATGCTCGTGCCTTCTCTGTATGAGAAGAGGCTTTTTCCCAGCAGTGGGAATAATAGGCTGGTATTCTAGTACATTACCTCCCATTCCTTACAGAATGACGAAACTCTTATTGCTTTACTAAGTATTTTGTGCGTAAATGCCGTTTTTACTATACACCAATCATTTCAATACGAGACTCAAGCGTCATAACAGCTTGATCCAACTCATCTTAATACTTGTCGCATCAAACGTTGGAAAACATATTCGAGTCAACATTTCAAGGCCTACGCGAGACAGAACGAGTGACCTTGACAAGAGATCGCTGCGTGCACAAAGCGTTGGTCGAGCGAGTCGCTGCGGCCACACTTGCTACTCGCCAGTGTGATAAGGCTCTCACAGAGAGGGCCGGGCCGCATTTTAAATATCAGTGATTGATCATCACCTAAAACAGCGGTTCCTTAACTTATTTATGACGCGCCCCCTTTCTACAAAGAAAAAATATCTACGCCCCCCCAGAAAATATAATTTTAGGATACTATATCAAAGATAACACAAATACATGTAAGTTTTTGATTGCGAAAATGTTTAAGTATTTGTTAAGAAGGTTCTTGGCTACGCTTGTGGCCTATTGCTGGTCTCTGCACCCCCCACTTTTTAAACCCCTGACCTTCATTTCATTGATGTTTACAGGGCTTGATGATCCTTGTATGGCGAAATCTCTGAAAAATCTACACACATCGGGTACGATTTTTTACCGCTTGAAAACATACGACGCTGGTCGTTCGAATTGAGTATGTATTGTATGTACTCGTGGATGATCGAATACTTGCGTATCTAAATCGCGACAGGCCCTATTGTTGATGAAGCAATTCCCGTATTTAAAGAACGTTCGCAATCTAATCTCAGTGTTAATCTGTGAAAAATACTATGAGGGACAGGGTGTAAAGTTTCTTATCGTCCATTAAAAAGGGAGGATCCTCCGACCAGACGGGTGTTGTGCCTGGTGGGCTACTGCCCGACGGTCATATGCTAACGTCACGAAGAACTTTGATAGCGCGATGTAGGAAACGACAATTATTTCAGTTCGCATGTTGCGTTAGATATCGCTACAAAACTTTTTGACATTGGTGCCGATTTCCTTGTTCATAAACTAAACTAAAATTAGACTGTTTCTATCTTTTTCTGTCCAATAAAACAAGAAAGGGGCGGAAATAAATTTGACCTGTCAATTTTAGTTGACATGTCAAAACGCATTGATTAAAAACACAGAAAAGTTTGACATCAGTCTCTAACTTAGTTCTAAAATGTCACCGCCTTTTTCTTTCGCTGTATTAAGTAAGAGATGCCAATTCTCTAATTTCAGTGTAGTTTGTGAACAAGGGAATCGGCAGTATTGATTGGCGCTGAAATGAGAGCATGCAACCAGAAATCAACCACCAAACACTGCAACCAGAAATCTGACAACCAGTCTTACCAAGGGGTATCGTATTACCCAGTTACTGGGTTGTGGAGGTCAGATAGGCAGTCGCTCCATGTAAAATACTGGTATTCAGCTGCATCCGGTTAGACTGGAAGCCGACCCCAACATAATTGGGAAAAGGCTAGGCAGATGATGATGAGATGACACTGCAACGTTTTTTTTACGGGAATAGGCTTTCAGATATGTTTCAACGTACATCAATGCTGAAGTAAAGGAACAGTAAGCCAAGTCTTCAGAGCTCGTCATCGAAGTGTTCCCCCATCAGGTCGCTGCCGTAATCTGTCGCCTCGCTGCCGACGAACACGTCGTGGTGCAGCAGGATCTCCTCGAACGTCAGCAGGTCGTCGTGGTCGTCGTCAGCTGACGCGAACAAGTGGTCTACTTCCTCGTCTGCTATTTCACTGGAAAGAGAACAATGGGAAGTTTAGCGAAGAGAAATATCGTATGGTAGTGAAAAGAGTTTTATGTGAACTGTGTGAGTTATCTAAAGGTAGCATTCCGATGTTGGCGACCCGGCGACCGCGGCAGGCGACCACGGCCGGGTCGCCCCACTCACAGCGACCACAGGTCGCACGACGCGGTCGGCTTGCGTATTTAGGGTTCCATATAAATTCATACAATAAGAAATGAAGCAGCAGCAGTGAGTTTCCTTTAGGAAAATCGCACCCAATTTGTAAAACAAAAATCAGCTGTTCCATATATGTGTACATCTTGGCCATGTAAGTGCTGTACTTTTGCATAGAACGGGTTCGCGATGCGGGTTCGTCGCCCCGCCTGCCTAAACTGCAAGATGGCTAGTTACATAACACAACATCACGCCTGTATTCTCCGAAGGGTTAGACAGAGTTGTACCCATTGTCACACCCACATTTCGCCAGTTATAATTAAGTCCTATGTAATAGGGGGCGAGCCTATTAATTACCATTAAACAGGCACAAATCCAGACTTCGAGGCTGCTACTAACAAATTCCTGATGCAAAACCCAATAACACTTTGCGCTACTTGGGAATCGAACCCACGACCACATGCTCAGCAGTCGCGCTTTGCGACCACTTGACCAACGAGGCAGGCAAAATGGTCAGTTCGAAGTACAAAATAATACTATAGTATTATTGATTTTATTATTGATTCGTATTGAGAATTAGTTACCTACTTGAATTTATAATTTTACATAACTGTAACTTGTAGTATAATTATTATCGTCGTATTAATGTAAAACCCACAGTTTTATAACATCAACAAGGACATTAGCAGTTTTCATTAAATCGCTGTTGAAAAAGAAAATCTTTCCAATAATCCTTATCAGCTTCATATAATTCGAACATAGCCATTAAAAATTACTTACCGTATCAAATTGCTAGATTTGTAATACTCATATTAGCAGATCCCGTTTTATTTTTTAAATGCAACATGGCTTTCATACTAGGATACATTTTAAATATATGAAAATAGATCTAACAAGCATTATCAAAGAGATTGTATGCAGCGACTACTTCTTTGGTTATTGTTCGGTTACTTCTCCGCTATTAAGTGGTTCGTAGCGTGATCATCTGCCTAGCCTTTTCCCAACTATGTTGGGGTCGGCTTCCAGTCTAACCGGATGCAGCTGAGTACCAGTATTTTACATGGAGCGACTGCCTATCTGACCACTACAACCCAGTAACTGGGTAATACGATACCCCTTGGTCAGACTGGTTGTCAGACTTTCGGGCTTCTGACGACTCGTAACGACTGTCAAAGATCCACGTATGACAGCCGGGACCAACGGCTTAACGTGGTTCCGAGGCACGGATTGATGTCAGTAATGTCTAACATAAACTTAGAAAGTACAGTCTGTTATAGCTGTTACCTAACCCACCTAACTGGCTCAATAAAGTTAGGCGAATTTGAACCTTCTGCAATTAAAAACAAACGAATTTGAACCCTCTGTCAATAACGTTAAGGTTTATTCAATTTGTATGAGTTCATCACACTAGCGCTGCTTAATGAACGAACACGATAATATTATAGATACGCAAATTTGATCTTTAAATCGTTAGCATTAGGATACTCATAACTTGTTATGCAATTTTGATTTTTATGCCATATGACTTAAAGTTTATTAGAGTATTGTGATATAATTTAATGTCATTACTACTAATTGCTTATTTTAAATAAAAAGATCAAGTAGATTTGGTCTCGTGGTCCGTGTATAAGGCTGAGACGAACGAATAACAACAGAAATGAAAAACAGTAATATTTTTTATACAGAAATGAAAAACAGTAATATTTTTTATACAGAAATGAAAAACAGTAATAATTTTTATTACGATTTTATTATATGATATGGTTAAATGTAAAATAATTACTGACAAAAATAATTACTTGTCATATTATAAAGTTAAACCATATAAAACAAGTCAGAATAAATATAAAATAAACTACTTGAGCTAGAACTTGATAAAAAAAGCAGTGTCTTCGTTTCAATACTGTCTATAAAATACCTATATTTCTATTTTTCAAGTAGGTAAAAAATTATGTAGTGAATCAACATGTTACATGTTTAGAAATATAATATTTCTGTTTCATAACAATAACATCACCACATTAACTGTCATACCTACTTATAAAATAAAAGTGAAAATTAATAGCATTAAATACTTTGGTGTTTACCTACTTATGGATTTTTATAAGTATTTTTAATTTTTAATATGGTTATGATCGTAAAAAGGACCTGCTTATTCAATGTATGAAACACTTCCTTAGAATTTATGATAACAACAGTTTATTTAAAACACACACTGACACTTAAGTATTGTGGGCTGCTGACGATGTTGCTGTCTGCACCATCTCTTGAGCAACATGTTCTTTCCAATTAAAATCTATATATTCTTGGGCAAAGCGGATTCTTGCTTGGCGATGAACAGAGCGGTTCATTGAATTTTACGTGCCGGCTTGTATTGTTTCAGTCCAGCAGCATGCATGAATATGTCTACTAACAAACAATCCGTTCTAATACGGGAGTAAACATTACAGGTTTTGGTCACGATTTCACGAACGACCCTTTTGAACATTTCCTGTTTCTTCAAAACGTCTTAACCACAATCTGACTGTATTTCTCTAAAAACAAATAAATGAAACGGATGTCACTTTACGTTTAAGTATATAAAAACAATTACACATCATTGTCGCAGCATAAGGAATACTTAGGTATAAAATTAGACAAACACACTTACTGCTATATTAAATCTCCAAGCAATCTCTCTGATGCCAACATTCTCCTTCAGCAAATAGATTATTTTTTTGTATTTCAAATAATCACTCAATTGAGACATGATAATGAAACAATAGAATATATAAAAACATTGGAAAAAGAATATTTTTGCAATTTAGCAAGTTAAGGTAAGAAATTTTTGCGCGTAGTCACTGCATTGCGCGTAGACTGGCTTGAGATTTACTGTCACGGTTCATTTTTGTTTTCCTACCCACATCCTTACTAACATTTGAATACCAGTTTTATAATGAATACGCAATTGTCTTTCAACTACCCACTTATCACAAGTTAGGCGAAAATATTAACAATTTAGATATTTTTGAAGTATGTGGCCGGTTCTTTGCAATAATGCAAGAAATATTTACTTAATCAATTCTAAATTGAAAGCAAAACAATATTCCTCAATGCAGGATTTGAACTCGCATCTCGTTCGTCTCAGCCTTATACACGGACCACGAGACCAAATCTACTTGAACTTTTTATTTAAAATAAGCAATTAGTAGTAATGACATTAAATTATATCACAATACTCTAATAAACTTTAAGTCATATGGCATAAAAATCAAAATTGCATAACAAGTTATGAGTATCCTAATGCTAACGATTTAAAGATCAAATTTGCGTATCTATAATATTATTGTGTTCGTTCATTAAGCAGCGCTAGTGTGATGAACGCATACAAATTGAATAAACCTTAAAGTTATTGACAGAGGGTTCAAATTCGTTTGTTTTTAATTGCAGAAGGTTCAAATTCGCCTAACTTTATTGAGCCAGTTAGGTGGGTTAGGTAACAGATATAACAGACTGTACATATGAATTGAAAAAGTCACATTGGTACTTGCCCGGATTCGAACCCACAACCTCATGCATGAGAGGCGGGCGCCTTAACCGCTAGGCCATCACGACATTTTGGGTCGTAGCGAGATGTTATTTATATAAAGCCTATATTGTCTTCCCTATATTGTTCTTCATGAATCTGGCCATCATATTATACAAATATATTTTTTCCAATCTGACTGGTAGACTCGTATAATTAAAACAGCTAATGTCTTTTTTGTAAATAATAGTAATATAAAATATAGTACTATTTGTTAGTCGACCTACGGGACTTTTGACTGTCCCATACTAGATTTAGAGTTCTTTGTTTGTGCAATGATGTTGATGCTTCCCGGCGTTTGTACGCTCAGATCTTTTAAACCATGCGGATTTTAAAGCGGTTTTCATCAATTAAATAGATAGAGTAATTCAAGAGGAAGGTAAATACGTATCGTTAGTATCTACATTACACCCGTGCGAAGCTGGGCGGGTTAATCACTACATAGTATAAAACAAAGTCGCTTTCCCTGTCTGTCTGTCTGTCCCTATATATGCTTAGATCTTTAAAACTACGCAACGGATTTTGATGCGGTTTTTTTTAATAGATAGAGTGATTCAAGAGAAAGGTTTATATGTATAATACATGCACCCGTGCGAAGCCGGGGCGGGTCGCTAGTTAATAATAAAAGTAGAATATAAGATGAATAACATTTGAAAAATTCAAAAAGTAATCTACAAGTATTGAAACAGTCTTGAATACGAAATGATTTATTTGGAAGGGTTAGGTTAAGAAAGAGTGTTATGTTACCTGTGGTCTCGGCTGAAATAATTATTATATTACCATTAAAAAATGCAAGCAATTTAAAAAAAATGACGTTTTTTTTTTAAGCGCGAAATTAAGTGTACCTTAAACTCGTGAACAATCATGGAGTCTACTGCCAGCGCTATATACTGGATGTCTCATGTAACGTAACATCACGCCTGTAATCCCCGAAGGATTAGGCAGAGGTGTACCCATTAGTACACCCACATTTCACCAGTTATGTATTTAATTATGTGTTTCACAAAATAATACTAATATCCTCCCGACCAAATTTCCTTCACGGCGCCCAATCTCAATGGAGACTAGTAGGAGATATTATAGTGTGCAAGTGTGTGCGCAAACACAGGTGCACTCCCCCTTCCCCTACTCTCACAGTCCGATGGGACGGCAAACCGACACAACCGGGGGAAGCCGACCTATTATAAAATTACCGTTAACATGAATTTTCACATATTTAGGAAAAACTAAAATTTTATCAGCCTAGGGTATTTTAGGAACAGTCACATGTGGTCAGGAGAGATCAGGCGCAGGACCAACTGAATTACGTGCTTTCCGGGCTTGCTTGCAAAATCCGGGCTGCTATTAAGAAATTACTTATGGAAAAGGCCGTTTGCTTGACTCAGGAATCGAACCCAGGATCTCGCGCTCGGCAATAAATGAGGCTGTTATGCGCGCTGCGGCTGTGGGCGCTAATGAGACTACATGATATACTAGCTTCTGTCTGTGACTTCGTCATCGTCAATACACCATGGACCCGTATTTTTCCGAGATAAAGCATAATTATTATTATGTGCCAATTCAGAGTATAATCTATTTCTGGCGTAATTGAGTAAAAAACATCCATCCATCCGTCCAAACTTTCGCATTTACAATACTCACTTGTTGTTAGGTATGATCCAGGCGTGTATTTCAGCGAGGTCGATGACCCCGTCCTTGTTGAGGTCCAGGTCGTTATCGAACTTGTCCTTCTCGGATAGCAGCCACGCTTTGTCCTGCTGGTTACCTGGTGGAATAAGATGCATGGGTTTATTACATACATACATATATAAACTCAAGCCTTTTTCCCTTGGGGGTAGGCAGAAACCACAGAATGCCACCTGCTACAATCCTTACATACTCCTTTCGCCTTGTCCACGTTTATAAATCTCGTCATACAAACACGCAAGGTATGCTACTTCCACATATCATAACATCACTCATTAGTACACCCACATTCGCTTGTTATGTTTTAGTCCTATGTAATAGGAAAAACCCAATAACATCTTACTTTTAATTAATGTAAAAAAATAAATATTATTTTTTACGATTAGATTTTTTGAATCCTTGAAACCTGTTTGTAATTATAAAGTAACTGTTCTAATGATTCTTCGTCACTGTCATCCTCTTCTTCTTTATCGTGTGGGCAGTAAGGTCTTACGACCCCACACAACCGAGTGTCAGTTTTCTAAACCGCCTCAAGGGCCTCTGACAGGGTTTGAGTGGGACAGTAATAAGTCCAGGTTTCCTCACGATGTTTTCCTTCACCGATGTCAGTGATGCCCAAGAAAAACTTTAGAAAGTACATATGAATTGAAAATGTCACATTGGTACTTGCCCGGATTTGAACCCACAATCTCAACCATTAGAGGTGGGCGCCTTAACCACTAGGCCATCACGCCATCATGCCTACCTATTCCATTAATGAATAAAGGCTGATTTAGACGGTGCGAGAAATATCGTGCAAGTTGTGGTACATTTCCGTCAATGATCAGTCACTTTTGACATGACAGCCGCGCGGTCCCGCAATGTACGTCAAATCGCACGATATTTCTTGCATCGTCTAAATGAGGCTTCAGCGACACATATCACTTGTCTTTTATCATAATTTACTATTATTTCAATCCGAGTGTAACATACACTGACGAACGAATTAATAACGATTCGGTCTATTAAACGCTATCTACTCGTACAGAGTTGACACAGTTTTGAAGATTTGCACTTTGCACTGCGTTAATTGATATAACGCTCCGTTGTTCTAGTGGCCGCAAAACGCGACTGTTGAGCATGAGGTCTTGGGTTCGATTCCCAGCTCGGGCAAAGTGTTATTGGGTTTTTCCATCAGGAATTTCTCAGTTGTACCCGGTTGATGGCAATAGGCTCGCTCCTTATTACAGGGGACTACATAACTGGCGAAATGTGGGTGTAGTAATGAGTACACATCTGCCTAACCCTTTGAGGATTACAGGCATGATGTTATGGTATTGTTTGATGGTTTTTCTTACAATGAGCGCTGGGAGCCCTCTGGCTCCCAGCGCTCTCTAGCCAGTGATCCTTTTTTGTATATGACGTTCAAAAGTGCCTTATATTGGCCTAATTGAAATAAATGATTTGACTTTGAGGTGATGAAACCGTAAGTCTGTAACGTCTATGTTTACATAATACAAAGCAGTCAGCACTCATCTCTTGCATATATTTTGCTTATTCGCATGTTTAAAATACAAAGAAAATTTGTTATTTATTTACTGTTTGTGTGAAAAAACAAATAACGGATGTGAAAAGATACCTAACGTTGTCGAAAGTTACATTCTTACAAACATTGCGATAATTTTTCAGGGTACCGTACCCGAAGGGTGCAGGGGCGAAGGGTGCATCACCATCTGCCTAGCCTTTTTCCCAACTATGTTGGGGTCTACTAGGAAGACCTACACTGACCTTATTGGTGAGGTTCTTCAGAAAGGTCAGATGCGCAGTACTCGTAACCGGCGTGCTTGTATGACGAGATGTATGAACGTGGATGAGGCGAAAGGAGTATGTAAGGATCGTAGCAGGTGGCGTTCTGTGGTTTCTGCCAACCCCCATGGGAAAAAGGCTTGAGTTTATGTATGTATGTTGGGGTCGGCTTCCAGTCTAACCGGATGCAGACCAGTATTTTACAGACTTGACTTGCCTATCTGACCTCCACAACCCAGTAACTGGGTAATGTAATACCCGAAAATGGGACCATATTACTACTGTTAGCCTCCGCTGTCCGTCCGTCTGTCAGCGAGCTGTATCTCATGAACCGTAATAGATAAAGAGTTGAAATTTTCACAGAATGTGTATTTCTATTGCTGCTTTATCAACAAACTAGCTGTCCGCCGCGGTTACTGCTCCGCTCCCGTAGGCCGTAGCGTGATGGTATATAGCCTATAGCCTTCCTCGATAACTAATCTATCTAACACTGAAAGAATTTTTCAAATCGGACCAGTAGTTCCAGAGATTAGCGCGTTCAAACAAACAAACACTGCAGCTTTATAATATTAGTATAGATAATAAAAATAAATAAAAGTAAACAATTAAAAGGGGTCCCGATACAAGAGACCTGTTTGTTTTGTGTTGTTGGCTGGATACTATAATTGCAATACTGTTTATGTCTCTACTATGGTACAGAACTCGTCGAGCCAAAAATCTATCTTCATTTTACATACCTCTTTCGCCAATGTACTCGTTGAAGTCGATACGACCGTCCTTGTTGGTGTCCTTCTCCCTCAGGGTCTGGTTGATGAGGAACTGGTGCATGTCCTGATGTTCCTCAGGGTTGGTGAACACCTAGACACAGGGTGGCGGTCAGAGAGGTGATGGCGACAGGTGATGAGGAGTTTGGAGAGTGACGGTACGGTTGGCGAAGTGGTTGAGTGATTGGCTACTGCGCTGCGGGTTCGCGGGTTCGATTCCCGTATGGAACAAATATTTGTATGACAGATAGTTGTTCTGGCTGTTTGTGTATGTGAGTTAATATGTTTGTAAACGCACCCAGATTACAGGAGAAATTCCTAGTATAAAGAAACTTTTTTTTAAAAACAAAAGCAAAAGCAAAAAGTTTCTTTCTTTTAATTCATAACTGGGTGTACTTTCTTTATGGGCTGTCAAAACGCGGTTCTCAAATAGATTTTGTATGGTAATAACAAACTGTGACGTCACCTTATCTCGCCAACTCAATTAATTAACTATTTAGTGATTTCGAAGCAACAAAAAATTTAATTTTACTGTTAATTGAAAATTAATCGAATTTACAGATCTAAAATAAAGTATTTTTTTTTTTAAAGAAGTTGTGTCTTGAGTTCTTGGTTACCTAATTGGGTAGTTAACATCATTAGCGTCAGCTCACACCGAGACGCGACGCGACGCGACGCTGCGTGCACACTTTAAAAGAGCGACTCAAAATATTACTTTATTTTCTACACGAAAAGCACATTTCATTGTGAGAATTTAGAATACGTTACACCACGCAGCACTACGTCGTGATGCGTCGCTCTACGCCGCGAGGCATCACGAGGCGTAGAGCGGCGCATCGCGACGCAGCGGTGAATCGTGTACGAAAAGGTGTACGCGCGACGTGCAAGAGCGGCGACGCCGACGTTGCGATGCGTCTCGCGGCGGCGCGCAGCGTGAAGTCACTGGCCTCTTCAAGTATCGTCACGTTGCGTCGCGTCGCGTCGCGTCTCGGTGTGAACTGACCTCTTAAGGTGTGAACTCCCCAATTAGGTCGGGATATTATACAGGAAGACTTTTTTATCACGTTCCAAATTTTTTCTAGGCATTAGGTATCTTTCGAAGACACCATTTTAAAAAAAAACTTGGTTTGTAAAATTTTCAAAATAAAATATTGTTATATCCGGAATACGAAATACCTTTCCCGTTTGATGGTTCTAAGTCCGTGAAAGTATACATAGAAGGAAAAGTAACTTATATTTTGATTGTTATCAATGTTTGGGGGCGGGGCCAGGCGCGCGAGTCGGGTCAGTGTTCGACGCGGCGCATATATATGCTATATTTTAGTACTGAGTTATACTAAAAGAAAAAACACGTAAGTACATATTTTATTATTTTCAATAATATTAAAAAAAAATCTATAAAAAAAACTAAATAAAAATCTATAAGTAAAAAAAAAAATCTATACAAAAAATCTTCCTGTATTATTAGTAATTGGTAAAGGTCGCGGGAAACCGCTGGATGCGGGCGCGCATGACCGACCATTGTTTGGTCATCTTTAGGGGAGGCCTATATCCACCAGTGGACGACGTTCCGCTGATATAATGATGATTAACAATGACTATATTGTGTACTCACTTGAAACTCGTCTATTTCCAACATTCCGTCGCTGTTTGCGTCGGCAACGGCCCACATCGCCTTTTCCTCTTGCAGCAACTAAAAAATACGATGTATCAAAAACATATTTTTTTTAAACACCCTTCTATGGTTTTTAAAAAAATGTTTTTGATCGAACACATTGCCACTTTTAGGCTCCATCATCAGACCATCTCTGTGACATCATGGTGTTCCAGAGGATAGTGCGTTTATGCCAACAAAAAATCTTTTTAGCTTTGTTATATTAGTAAAGACGTAAGAGCACGCCATTTCATCACACTACCTTGTTAGGTCACAAGCAAAGTCAAATCATTTAGGTATTTCATACATACACACACATACATAAACTCACGCCTTTTTCCCATGGGGGTAGGCAGAAACCACAGAACGCCACCTGCTACGATCCTTACATACTCCTTTCGCCTCATCTACGTTCATACATCTCGTCATACAAGCACGCCGGTATTTCAATTAGGCCATTAAAGAGGCATCAACAAGAAAAAAATAAATTGAATTGAATAAGCTCATAAATAGTAGTAGTTCATATGTATATGTATGTAGTACAGGTGGCGGCACGTAACTTGGCAAGAGATTTTCGTAGTGGGGGAAGTTCGCGCATATAAAAATGTATGAAATTGTGCGTGCGCAAACTTCCCCCACTACAAAAACTCTTGCCAACTTACGTGCCGGTAACTGTACTTAGGGTATACATACCAGACCCGTATCTCCAGCATCGTCTGGCCCCACATCATCCTCAGAATCCACTCCGAAGGCGTCGTGCAGGTACTCTTGCCACGTCACGGCTCCATCGCGGTCCTCATCGGCTTCCATCAAACGCTCCTGCGCCTCTTCGCGCGACAGATTACTGGTGGACAGACAATATGATAATATTCTGATGACCGAATTTCCGTCATGGCAGTTAAACTCAATGGACACTACCCAAGTATGCAGGAGATGTTATAGTGTGCTAGTGTGTGTGCAAATTCATTTGCATTCTCTACTTCCTCACTCAGTCGTGATGGCCCAGTGGTTAAGGCGCTCGCCTCTCATGCATGAGGATGTGGCTTCAAATCGGGGCAAGTACCAATGTGACTTTTTCAAGTCATAATGTACTTTCTAGTTTATCTTGGACATCACTGACATCGGTGAAGGAAAACATCGTGAGGAAACCTGGTTACACCAGCCTATTACTGTTCCACTCAAACCATGTCAGAGGCCCTTGAGGCAGTTTAGAAACTCTGACACTAGGGTGTGTGGGGTCGTAAGACCTTACTGCCCACACAATAAAGAAGAAGAAAGACTTTCTTACTCTCATATTCAGATGGAACGGCAATCAAATACAATCGGCAAGCACCCAGGAAACTTGGACTTATAAATTAATATAAGTCTGAAATCGCCAATTCACCTTGAGCAAGCATAGTGATCAATGCTCATGCCTTCTTTGTATGAAAAAGGCCTTTGCCATGCATTGGGACAGTAAAAGACTGGTATTATTATTATATTGACTTGATGTAACACGGGACCCTAGGCTGTGCCCTAGGTTTCTGTACCTCTGAAAGGCATAAGAGGAGCCAGAGCCAACTCACAGAAGCCCCTTAGACAGCTTTACATACATACATAAACTCACGCCTTTTTCCCATGGGGGTAGGCAGAAACCACAGAACGCCACCTGCTATGATCCTTACATACTCCTTTCGCCTCATCTACGTTCATACATCTCGTCATACAAGCACGCCGGTTACGAGAACCTGACCTTTCTGAAGAACCTCACCAATAAGGTCAGTGTAGGTCTTCCTAGTACGACCTCGGCTTTACATTGAAATGAAAATATTAAAAGCAGTATTACAATTGGTGAACAGTAGCTTGGTTGAGTCAACATCAAATTCTATTTAAAATTATAAATATGTAACCTATAAAGTAAATATGAGAGCAAGAAAGTTGAATAAACAGAAAAACATTTTCAAGTGCCACAGTTAAAGAAATTAAGTAAACATAGTTCTTCACCTGTTACTCAAAAATATTCCTTAATAACTTTATTTACTATCCATCCATACATGTATGTTTTTAACTAGTAATCATTTTTATTTCAATGCAATTTTTCTTAGTGTTGGGTTCAATGACCCCATCGTAGGTTTTCAGTTAATTAAAATACATTGTATATCTAGTTTTCTTATACTTTTAAGTGTCTTTTAAATAATATACTTTATTTTATTTTAAGCAAACATTAAAATGAAGGGACAAGCATCATTAATTAATTTTAAGTGGCAATCGTCAGTAAACTGTATGGATTCTAATTGGAAGAGTAAGTTTAGTATACTCATTAGGTTCAGCAACATAGTTAGTTATTATGTATGAGTAACTGTAGCAAGACAAAAACAAAATTACTATAAAAAACTACTTCCGCTAAAATATTGTTTGCTTAATTTTATTTTCTTTAATTTTATTACACAAACAGTAAGTTTTATTTTAACCACGAAAATATTAAAAAACTCAGAATTTTAAACCAATTAAGCCAAGTCAAACAACTTACATAAAAGATTTCAAGATCCATTTTTTGAGTTCCATTCGGTCTATTTCCTGGTCACCGTTCAAGTCCATCGCGGGGAGTAGCAACGCCAGGCGGCGCTTCGACTCCTCGGGGCTCAGCTTGTCATACTCCTCCGCCTCCCGCACGCTCCCTGAGAAGAAGTAGTAAGTAAAAGCCAAGACCATAGGCGTCAAAATAAATAACACGCTCTTAATTGACATCTCGGCGCGCGCCAGCCGCTACTTATCGCATTCCTTATCAACTGAGCGAGCTGTTGCAAAATCTTGCTGTTGTTTGCCAGCGCCCGGTCGACGTCACATAATAAAAGCAGTGAGTATAATAAAGTACTCAGTAGTACCTAAAATGGCTTCGTGGTCGAACTCAGAGTTGTGTCCGGAGTCGCCGTAGTGCTCATAGTCTCTCGCGCGGAAGCTCCCGTCCGTTTCCCGCTCCAGGTTGTCAGCGCTGTGCCCGTGCACCGCCGCCGAAGCACAGTACAACAACATGTTGTAAGTCAACAGAACACTTAAGATGTACTTCAAAGCCATTTTATTGCACTCCGTAACAATTTTTATTATTTATAACCTCGCTTTATGACTTTATTATTCAAATTTCATTATAAATTGTTTATTTTCACAAAAATAACACCGACGGAGCAAAAGCAAAAAAAAGAGATCATGCAATTTTGATTGATGACATGACATTTGATTAAGTGGTGTTGCCATAATCATTTTATCTAATGGTATTAGATTTTTTTGACATTTTGTCTACCGCAAGACGTTTTTCATTGCATTTCTAAAAATCATTTGAAAGCTTAACATTAATATATTATATTGCTGTTTGACTAACAAACAAACATGAAATAATTCACAAGATAATCAAGAAAGTTTTACCCACGGGCCTCATTTGCTGAAACTGGACGTACGGGAATGGGGCCCGAGGCCTTGGAGAATGACGGATGAGCGGATGCATTAATAGTGGGTAGTGGGCAGATCTCACGTTTGATTAATCTGCTAAACCAATGATCAATCACGTTTCGACTAGACGATAGAATCTAGTTCTTGTGCAAAGCAGAGCACGTACAAAGTTGTTATTAAACAGATGGTCATTCTCATTATAACACTTCAACAGCTTCGATGAGATATTTATTGTAGGTACCTACTTAATTAGTGAGTGAGAACGTTGTAAGATTACAAGGCAGGGGAAAAATCTATACCCACAAGTAAATAAAACTGAAATGTCTGTTCGATAGGTAAAAACTACAGCTACTTTTTACATTATTAACAAAAATAATTTTTTGACTGTCCGTCAGCCTGTTCGTTCTGGCTAATCTCCGGAATGGCTAGACCAATATTGACGAGACTTTCACTGGAATATACTTAACTGATGTTAAAAGGAGTAATTACATAGGCTATTTTAGAAAAAGATTTAGGGTTTCGTGCAACATAAGTAAAACCCAGCAGGTAACTGATATTCACACGGACGGAGAACTTGCGGGTATAAGCTAGTATGGATTTTAAATAAAAGCTCCTTTTCAAAATGTAAGGTAGGAGTTTATTTCAACAAATTGTTAGCTGCCATCACGATCAACGTGATTCTGCGTCCGGCGACGTGGTTGGGGTACGCGACCAGGAACTTAGACAGGTGCTTGCGAACTTCCCCTACTACCAGCGGGAGATGTCCGCGAGTGTCCTGATTCGCCACATCCAAATTAATTATGGCGTCCTCTAAGTATCTGGAATTGGAAGATTATACGAGATTTACATTAAAAGTAGAGCACGTTTTCCATGCTAAGTGATTTTGATCAATAAAATTCAACCCGGCAGCAAATATTTAGAAAACTGCGGGAAATCCATACTAATATTATAAATGCGAAAGTGTGTCTGTCTGTCTGTCTGTTACCTCTTCACGCTTAAACCGCTGAACCGGTTTAGGTGAAATTTCGTATAGAGATAGTTTAAGACCCGGGGAAGGACATAGAATAGTTTTTATTCCGGAAATCACCCCCTAAGGCGGTGAAAAGGGGGGCGGAAATTTGTATGCAAGTATGATATAAACAAGTTTCATGCGGTTGTAGTCGCGGGCAAAAGCTAGTAAATAATATAATAATACCACTATGACGTCACATCACTCAAGAACTGTCCAGTGCAAATTTCGCCTCTTGTGTATCACGCTACGAGCGCCCGCCGCCCGCACCTCTCCCGGTCCGCGTTCTCGTACGTCCTACTCTCTTGGTTTAGAATATAGCACTGAATGCGGTAACCTAAATATTTCAGGCATTTCATAGAAATACGAAAGTAACTCAGTCTTAGATCTGTTTGTAACAATTTCACGACTAAACCACTGAACCGATTTTGATGAAATTTGGCACGGAGTACTGTTAAACCCTGAGGAAGGAGATAGGCAACTTTTTATTTCGCAACTTCGTCTGCGTCAGACATAATCGATATAAACGCGGATTAAAATCCCGGGCAAAGCTAGTTTTATGTAAAACGCGACGTTCAAGTTCTCCGGCTAACCTAACCTAACAAGTAGGTACCTGCACTTTAGCTGCGTTTCATGCAGCATGTCCGTAGCGAGTTGCTGCACGAGTGACAGCAGCACGTGCTGCTGCAAGCTGCAGGGTGCTGCGAACACCTTGTCAGGGTTGACGGCGCGGCAGGCAGCCATCACCAGGGACAGGTCGCCAGCGGTCAGCGCGCGCTCGAAGGAACTGTTTACGTCACCATCAGCGATGTGTTTGTTGATCAGCGCTATTTGCATCTAGGAAAACATTATTACTTACATCATTCCTGTATTCATCGAGGAGGTAAGCAGAGGTATATA
Organism: Hoplodrina blanda; assembly: GCA_949316365.1. Lineage (NCBI taxonomy): Eukaryota > Metazoa > Arthropoda > Insecta > Lepidoptera > Noctuidae > Hoplodrina > Hoplodrina blanda. Next base: position 16,836,848 of record OX438581.1, read on the forward strand.
TAGCGCAATTACATTTTGCCAATTTTGCCATTATGCAGCTTTCGAGTAATTTATTAATCGGGTTAAAAACTGATTTTCGGTTACCCACTCTGAATTTGTCTGCCTCATTAGTCTACGTGGTCACAAAGTGCGACTGCTGAGCGTGAGGTCTTGGGTTCGATTCCCAGGTCGGGCAGTGTTGTTGGGTTTTTCTATCAGGAATTTCTCAGTAGCAACCTTGGAATCTGGATTTGTGCCCGGATGATGGCGATATAGGCTCGCCCCCATTACAAGGGACTTAAAACATAACTGGCTGATATAACAAACACCTCTGCCTATAACCCTTTGGGGATTACAGGCGTGATGTTATGTTTACTGCATAATGGAACAAACTTCGCCAATGAATTGTTTAGTGATTGAAAAAAAAAAAAGAATATTTGCATGACTCGTATATCGAAAGTCGAAACCAAGACTTTCGGCAGTCGTGTTATTTGTGCTTCTAGTTCTACTTAGTTTAATACTTACCAGCTGATCGATCACAGAGACCTGAGGACCTGCTGGTTGCGGCGGAGTGTCGGGCCCGTAGTCAAGTGGAGGCACGGCTGTCTCCTCTACAGGCAGGGGCTCCGCCTGGAACTGGGTGGAGAACAGGTCTGCCACTTTGTGACGCCACTCCTTTAGCTCTTTGTGCAGCAATCTATTAAAAATATAAAATGTGATATCTTTAATTCTCGCAAGGAAGTTTACTAAACTTTACTATATTTATACAGGGTTATTTTTAAAACACCAACAACCAGAAAAGGGGTCATTGTACTCATCATTATGAACAACTTTTTCTATGGGACCAACCCTGAAATCATGAAAAGAAAATCAGCTGTTCCCTACAAAAAATGGTATTATACAACATAATCATAATGTATGAAACAGCAGATTTTTTTTTCATGATATCAGGGTTGATCCCATAGAAAAAGTTGTTCATAACGATGAGTACAATGCCCCCTTTTCAGGTTGCTGGTGTTTTAAAAATAACCCTATAATTATGTAGGTTGTATTAGGTATCTACCGCGTGCAGATGAATTAATTGATTCAAAGTAGTGTCCGATTGAGACAGGATTTTCAGCCGAAATCGAATCTTCGGCTTTAGTCTTAGTTTCGGCGGAAACCGAAACTTATCTTAATTTAGAAAATGATATATTTACATAAATATACTTCCATGAAATACTGAAATTATGTGCTAGTTTTAACATATATAGAGATAGTTAATTCACAATTTAACATGTTCAACTATTCACAAAAACAGAGGTTCAGTTTAGATTTCTAAATCTCATTCTTTCTTCTTTATCGTGTGGGCAGTAAGGTCTTACGACCCCACACACCCTAGTGTCAGAGTTTCTAAACCGCCTCAAGGGCCTCTGACATGGTTTGAATGGAACAGAAAGTCCAGGTTTCCTCACGATGTTTTCCTTCACCGATGCCAGTGATGTCCAAGATAAACTTTAGAAAGTACATATGAATTGAAAAAAAATCGTAAATCTCATTGTTACGTACTCTTCAACAGTGCACTGCAGCGTATTGACCAGGTTCTTGTCGGGGTCAGCTGAAGCCTCCATCAAACACTGGTGGCGCTCCAAAGCGCGGCGTAGGGCTCCTGACGTCTTGTGCACAGACTTGAATAGAGAGGATGATTTGTCTTCCACTATGTTATTGGAAAGAAAATAGTTTAAAAATGCATAATTATTGTAAGAACTAAACGGCTTGCTAGGATCTCAATGGGCCAGTTGATAGTTGCTAACGTGACAACAAAGTTTCTATAAAAAAACTTAGCAATCTAGAGACTGGATTTAAGCCTGGTTTTTAGCAAGCAATGGGTCCTTTTCACGTTTTGTCTTTAGTCGTCCTAGCTAGGATTAAGGGTCTTTTTGTTTTTTCCCCCATTTCCCTTCCCACACTTAGGTATGCTGGCGATTCCAGGAGCATACGAGTCTTCCCCGATGCCCAACGGGGGGATCAGCATTCCGAACAACTGTGGAACAAGTTACCGTAACAGGCTTTTTTCCAACTCACGTTCGTAAAAAGCGTGTTCTATGATCTTGTGTATGTGTGCGATGAGGCGGCGGTGCGACCGTTCCAGAACAGGCAGGTATAGCTTCGACATGTCCCGGCTGAAACAGCCGTCGATCAGGCGGCGCACTGACTCTGCTGTGGCCCGTACCATTTGGTCTTTTAACTCCTGTGTAAATAATGGAATTATTTAGACTCGCACTGAACAGGTGACGACGACGACTAGTAGGTACGAGGGTTTAATGTAATAATATAATAATTAATATAATAATTTTAAATTAGAGCTTGTTTTTTAAAATATTTTTTAATAATTATTAATAATTTTAAATAATCGGAAAAATCTGTGGAGGAGTGAGATTAAATATAAACGATACTGGAAATATGAAATAACGTAAGGGACATTTGAAAACTACAAATCTGCAAATGTAAACACCCTCATTATTGACATAAAAAAAATGTGGGCTGTAATTGTTGATACAGGGCCCATCTTGGGCAAGCTACGCTACTGCTTACCTCGCTCTGTAAGAAGCTAATGAGGCTGTTCCTGATCTCCCTGTCGAGAGACACCTCCCGCCTGGACTCGATGGCGTTCAGAAGTATCTTCGCGCGACTGTTTACAGTCTTTTCTCCGCTAGGTTCTGCTACGTCCAGCCCTGTCATTCTAAAAAGGTGAACTTAAGCTTATGTAGACGCTCGACGAGGGATTTCTAACGCCTTCTACTAATTATAGTTTGTCAAAATCAAATTATTTCTTTCAATTAGATCATTGAAAGGCACTTTTTAACGTCTTAGACAAGAAAAAAGAATTGAATCTAGTTGCCCCTTCCAAAAGGTAATTTCTGATGGAGAAGAACGGGCAAGCTCTTTTAGAATAAGTATTTTACGCCTTTCTGACCTCCACAACCCAGTAACTGTGAAATACGATATAATTATATAGTATACAATACAGTACCTACACTTGGAAATAATACAGTTTAGTCTGTCATAATGTCTACCTTTGAGCAATGGTTTTCTTGAGCATATCAACGAGCATTTCATTGTGCGCGAACTCGGTCTTCTCCAGCATCAACTTGGAGCTACGCAGCTCTTCTTTCATGGTAGTGAGTAGCTTGCACTGTTCCAGGAACATATCTGTCAAGTTTGGAGAAACATTTATTTATAAATGCACTGCATACATCCTTACTATTAGTATCTTACTAATCCATACTTCCATACTAATATTATAAATGCGAAAGTGTGTCTGTCTGTCTGTTACCTCTTCACGTTTAAACCGCTGAATCGATTATGATGAAATTTGGCAAGGAGATAGTTTAAGATCCGAGGAAGGACATAGGATAGTTTTTATCCCGGAAATCACCCCCTAAGGCGGTGAAAAGGGGGGTGGAAGTTTGTATGTAAGTACGAAATAAACAAGTTCTACGCGGACGTAGTCGCGGGCAAAAGCTAGTGTTTTATATGCGAAAGTAACTGTCTATCTATACTGTCTGTCTGTAACGCTTTCACGATTAAACCACTGAACCGATTTTAATGAAATTTGGTACGGGGTAAGTTTGAACTCCAAAAAAGGACAATAGGCTACTTTTTATTTCGCGACTTTGTCTGATAACCGAATTGGATGGACGGATTTAAGTTTGTTACTCAATCTCGCCAGAACCAGAACGGCTGAACCGATTATGATGAAATTTGGCACAGAGATCAGAATCTGGAATAGCACATGCGCTTGAAGGCGACAGCGACAGTTTCATCTGATACCAAATTCTCGAAGACCTCGCCGCTAGCGTTTTCTTTTAAAATATACCTAAGTAATTACCGTTCAACCGATCTATCTTCTGCTCCAACACGGCAAGCATGTCACTGTCTTCCATCCGATCGCAGATTCCGCTATCCATTGGCACCTCACACCTATCAGAATGCATGCACACTTCGGCAGAAGACTCGCTGAACGTGCGTTGTACCGGCCCCTGCTTAAAAACCGTCACGTCGATAGTATTCTCCTCACTATGTAAGGAATTCAGGGATTGGGATCTCCGACGTTCGGAGTTTTCGACTTGAGTCGGCTTTGTATTCATGGTGCAGAGATATAAATTAGTTATAGCGTGTTTTGCACTCTGATCGTTTTGATATGAAGCTATAAAAGTACCGAGTTTGATTTAGTGTTATTTGACAAGTTGATAAATTTTTTACGTACTACCCTCATGTTCGTTAGTTTTTTTTTTAAGGTTGGTACATCATCCAATGATTTCTACCGCTCTGGGCGGAGCGGAACGGAGTGTCAGACTCTTATGCTTTTTTTTTAAGGTGGTAAAAATCATCAAATGAGTCCCTTCCACCCTGGTTGGGGCGGAACTTTTACTGACTAAAAACCACCCTGTTCCTTCTGTTGCCCTTTACGTTCCGGGGCCACGGTATCCTGTTAAGACGTCCCGCAACAGATTCTTATGCTGGGGCTACATTAGCGGGCTACGGCGAATATTTGTGTTGACGCGATGAGTGTGGCCGGGTAGATGGTTGCAACGCGTAGTATTCGGGCGAAGACGATGTACATCGGGGCACTGTCGGTAAACTGGCGCGCTTCAACAGGATTTGTCGCCCGCCTAATAATAAAATAAAATGTTTATTGCAGAAACTTGGAGAACTTTTACAGTGAATCTTACGTAGGGAGAGGGACCTCCTTTTAAGTAAAAGATATTATTTATTTATTTATTTATTTATATACATTATTACATTTATTTATATACATTATTACATTTATTTATATACATTTATATATACTTGCCTTATGTAGACAAGAACATCGTGTAAGCCCAAACACGATGTTTTGGCACGCCAACGCGACACGAATCTTGTGCTAATGTAACCCCAGCATTACTGACAAAAACCCATCCGTGTTTCTCCTTACGCCCTTTGTGTTCCAGGGCCACGGTAACTCTTTCGAACAAAATCCGCAACCCTGGATGTTTGTTAGTATTGCGTATTGCGATAAAGGCCTTGTCATACTAAATGCGTGTCAGCGCGCCGTTTGTTTGGTGTGTTGTTGTACTTCCTTGCTATTGTTAGTAAGTAGTACCTACACATACACAAGCGTGAGTCAATAGGACTCACGCCTCGCGTTATCGCGTATTTTGGAATGTGATGCAATGGAGCCTTTAGATTTCAATTAAGAATTGACTTTGGCGCTCATATTGCATTTTTGTGTTTATTCTATATTAATATACAAAATAATTGCGTCACGGTGTTTGTCCGGGATAAACTCCGGAACTACATAACCAACTTTTATAAAATGGCTTACTGTGTGTAATTTGGTCATTATTAATTGATTATAATTATTATTAATTGACCTCAATATTTTTTATTGCAGAGTCATAACAACGCGTGGCTAGGTCATCCAGTTAAATACAAAATTAAGTATAATATAACATTTTGAATACTTGATTATGTAGGTTAGCATAAAGAAAAAAGTGTGGATAAAAAATGAAAACAAAAAAATTACAAATCAAATACGCATTTATTGATATAATGTATTTCTTAGAGTAATACTATCAATGTCAAGAGTACCTAAAGCGTCGACAAAAATAATATAATAATCTTATAAAAAAAATAACATGGGACTCCCCACTCAATGTTACAGCTAAGTTATAAAATGAATGATAAGACTTGTTGTATCAATCACCCACATACGAGATTGATAACTGGATCAATAGTTTAATTTTTTCAATCATGAAATATTTATATGCGACAAAGGAGTCATTTAAAATGTTTATATTTTATGGACTGTCAAAACGCGATTCTTCCATAGATTTTGTATGGCAATAGCAATCTGTGACGTCACTTATTTGTCAACTCAATTGACAATTCCAAAGCAATTGAAAATCTAATTTTACAGTTATTCAAAAATATTTGGGTTTAAAGGTTAAAAAGGGTCACTATAAACATAAGCGGTTCGGCGCATTCGGTTCGGCATTTCTCGAATCGAATAATTCTTACCAACGTTTAGAGAGAGTGAGGAGTCCTTAAGATACAGCGCGTTATATCGTCCACTAAGGGAATGAAATAGTATTGATGATAAGCGAAGGAGGCTGCGTGTACCTGACCTGTCGCTATAGATTTAGGCTCGGGTTTGTTCCACAAATTCTATAATAAATATAATTTCATTAATATTACGCGCCAGTCTTCAGTGACAAAGATTGTTCACATAAATATATATTATTTTGAAATTATTATTAGCTTTACAGATTATAAGTTATACAAATAACTTTACACCAATACGCATTATAAACCTGCTGTGTAAGCCCAAAGGCTTATAGAACACACGATAAAAACGGAACACGGAACGCAGTAGTAGGCCTAGCAGTATTGCTTTGCCGTGATTGGATTATATCAGACAACGATTTCTAGCACAAAAATAAAACAATATTTTAATTATGAAAACCCGATTATTTTACTTAACTGTATAATTAGATTTTTTTTTATGCTTTGAAATCAATAAATAGTTAGTCAATTGAGTTGGCAAATAAGTGACGTCACAGTCACAGCACCATATTGCAATACAAAACTATGAGGAAAAAAGAAAGAAAGAAACCTTTTATTCACGTAGAAGTGACGCACAATACAAAATAATCTTTACAGCAGCAAGACAAGTTGGTACTTACTTATCTAAAAAACTAAATACATGACAGAAAAATTTAAAAAACGGAAATTTGCGCCACTACCGCGCGAAACGGCCGACGCTCAGCTTATTGCCGTGGCCCACACACGATGGCACGAAACCACAGCGCTGATTTTCAGCGTAGGCGCGAAATCGCGTTTTGACAGCTCTAAAAAGTATGTAAATTGATTGGAAGTCTTGGAGCCTACAACCATAATAATATGAAAAAGTTTGAAGAGTCGAGAGTGTACCCTTAAATTAAATCTGTAAAACTAATATAAAATTCCAAACACTCGCAAAATTTTCCCAATCAACCAACTTTCGAAAAATCTGAAATGTATTAAACATGTTTATATTATGTATAAAGCGTTTTATATTAACAATGCATAAAGTTATATATACTTTTTCAGCGGGTAGACCTTAGTAAGGTCACTTTTAAGTCAACTAGAAGAAAAAACGACTATTTTTTAATACAAAGATTGACTTTTTCATGACAAAACAAATAAAACAGAATGTAACTATCATATGACGTGTGCGCCACATCTTTGATTAAATTGTAACATGTTCTATCATTTGACGCGTACGCCACATCTTTGTTTAAATTGTAACATGTTAAGATTAAGTGTAAACTAGTGTTTCGAAGATTTGTCAAAATAAATAATAGCCATTGTGAGTGAGTACTATATTTCGACTTTTAATTCTATTAAGTAACTTGACAGATAAAGGGTTACCAAGTTTTGACTAAAAAAAGATAGTGAGGTGGTGTAAGAATGAACGAAATTGAATGAACTTAAAAATGTACTTAACTTGGTATTAAACCATTCTTATCATTCGTTCCTTACGCAAAATCCTTCACTACCCCAACACTATTAGTTGTAGTATGGTCACATTATTTTTCTTTGAACTGTCAAGTTACTGAATAGAATTAAAAGTCGAAATATAGTGTCCTAATGCCCTTACTGTCTTTAGATATGAATCGAGTCTTACAGCTAGTAGATACCTATTTTTTTTAAGGGAAATACCTCTCTGTCACTAATCTATTGCTTTTCCATACACTCAGTCAACACATTGGACTAGCACCGTATTGGTGATTCGTTATTTTACATGAGCTTACATATAAACTGGCGACAGTCTTCATAATAACATACTACAGCGTCGTGCGTTATGAAATATCTTTTTATATCTAACCCGCTTGATTGAGTCCTCGCCTGCGGGGTACGGGGGCGCGGGGACCGGGAGAGAGGCGGGGCGGGCGCTCGTAGCGTGATACACAAGAGGCGAAATGTGCACTGGACAGTTCTTGAGATATGTGACGTCACAGTGGTATACGGAGTGGTAACCTTATACCATTAACTGGCGATAGTTGTGTTTAACTCCCATGTAATAGGGGGCGAGCACAAATCCAGACTCCCAGACGATTCCCGAGGCGGCTACTGTAAAATTTCTTAATGGAAAAACCCAATAACACTTTGCCCGACCTGGAAATAGAACCCAAGACCTCATGCTTAGCAGTCGCGCTTTGCGACCACTAGAACAACGAGGCAGTCCCCTCACCCCGTATACCCGCAGACGAGGACTTAATTAAGGGGTTTAGCTATAATTTTTTATATACCTACTAATGACGTAAGATTGGCAGTTCATATATATTGGCTCTAAAATAAAATGGTTCTATAGTCAACGCATTTAGAAGGGTTTTGAGGTTTTTTTTTCATTAATATTATTTTTTTAAAGGAGCTTTGATTTCAATGTCCATATTGACTATTGTTAAAGTGGTATCACACCGGCGAAGCGAGTGGATTGGACGGGCGAGAATTAATATTTGTTAAGGGAATAAAGACTTTATACACGTAAGTATATAGTTCAATGTTGTACCTATAAACAATTATTTTAAAACACATCTCGTTAATTTTTGGCGTGATAGGTCTGAATGCGCGGTGAGAATTAAAACATTTGTTTATGTAACAACAATAAACTATATTACTGCATAAATATAGTGTCGTGCCTTGTAAAGCACGCTAAGCCGTTGGTCCAGGCTGTCATACCTGACTCTTTGACAGCTGTTACGGGTCATCAGAAGCCCGAAAGTCTGACAACAAGTCTTACCTAGGGGTATCGTATTACCCAGTTACTGGGTCGTGGAGGTCAGTTAAGCAGTCGCTCCATGTAAAATACTGGTATTGAGCTGCATTCGGTTAGACTGGAAGCCGACCCCAACATAGTTGTGAAAAGGCTAGGCAGATTGATTGCTGCATAAATATAGTATTTATTACTTTGAATGGATACAGAAACTTCGCGTGGGTCGGCGAGTACCAACGCGGTACATCTTTCTAGATTGCCTCGCCTCGCCAGATGGAAACCACCTCTATACTAAAATTAACAAACCTTACATTAAGTCTTACGACCAAACCGTCAGCATTTAAAACTGATTTAGACGGTGCGAGAAGTATCGTGCAAGTCGTGGTACATTTCCGTCGATGATCGACCACTTACGACACGACAGCCGCGCGGTCCCGCAATGTACGACAAATCGCACGATAGTTCTCGCATCGTCTAAATAAGGCTTAATAAATAACATAAGCTCCATGGAGATTACGCTCCTAAATAATAAAAAAAGAACATGTTTTTTTACACAAATCAGAACGTCAAACTTAAAAATGGTCACGTATTCTTTCAGGGATCGAATGTCAACAAGCTATACTAATCACATAGTCCTTATAATATCACATTGTAGCAACTGTCTGTGTCGAACTATACCCAAGCTTGCACTGGCGAGAATGATAGAGGCGCTACTTGACGAGAAGATGTGTCGGGAAGGAAAGTCTGTGGTTTCTGCATACCCCCGTAGGAAAAAGGCGTGAGTTTATGTATCTATGTATGTAGGTGGAAAACGATAAGTTACTATATTTTAAACGCGTCTATAGTCCATTCTATAGACGCTTACCCGAAAGCCGAAGAGACATACCTACACTGTGTGTGACTTTTAATTCCTTGTAAATCTTTCAGGATGTGAAAGTACTCATGAATATGAACAACTTTTATAATGGAACATAGTACGAAATATAAAAAAAAAACAGCTGTTCCATACAATTTGATTGTATTTTAATGCATTTTTGTATGGAACAACAGTTGTTTTTCGGGTTTCGGGTAAATGCCTATAGTCCATTCACGTTTAAAATATAGCGAGTCGTCGTTGTTCACCTATATAAATATAAAACTCACGCTTTTTTCTAATGAGGGTAGGCAGAAACCATAGAACGACATTGACAGTTTTTTACGCTTTAGACTAAGAGCTGATTTTTCAATAGTCGGATAACTTTTATCCATGGAATAAATATGACAGGTTGACATTATTTACTATACAAAAGCTGTCAAATCGCCATATTTATCTCTTTAAGAGTTATCTGACGATTGAAAAATCGGCCCAAAAGCGTAAAAAAAAAACTGTTATTTCTATATTATTATGTTTGCCTCTTCTATCTCCCCTCCCGACGTAAACTCGCCAAATAGTGCCAAACGCAACACAATATAATAGGTTACAAGCACAACGTTGCAAACACATCACTCACTGCAAAACATAGATGTCACTATTATATCGTGTCTAACTTTGCGTAGGAACTTCGTACGTGATGTGTGGTGCCAAATATGAATCATTCAGAAAGAAATCGTTAAACTTACGAGTTTTCAGCTATTCTATTTCAATCAATAATCAACAGTTATAATAATAATAAGTGTTATTTTTGCATTTTTACTTACATTTTTGAATCAACATTTGGCGTAGTAATTATTTATTTATTTAGTAATTTACTTGATATAAAAAACTCGTACTTTAAGCCACAGATGAGTTAACAAATGGAGTGATAAGGCGCGGAAGAAATAAAAATGGCTGACAGCGCCACGCCAGTCTCGTCTTATGGCGTCAATATAACCTATCCTAAATACGACCTAAGAATGACGTCACGGCGACGACTACTATATCCACACAGCCACTCATTACCACTCCACTTAAAAACCCCACGCACACTATCACTCTGTCCAACACACGACTTTAACAGCATAGTCTAGGCACAGCAGCGCTCGGGCGCGCTAGTAGCGCGCGGCGCAGGCGCAGGCGGGCGGGGGGCGCGCGGCGCAGGGGTGCGGGGGGCGCGCGGGTCAGGCGGCCGCCTTGACCAGCGCCTCCGTGGCCATGAGCAGCATGCGCAGCTGGCGCGCCAGCGCGTGGCTGGGGTTGGCGGACAGGAACGCCATCAGCTGCTTCTGCAGCTCGCGCACCACGGCCGGCAGGTGCTCGCGCGTCACCGGGTTCGACGTGTCCAAGTTCATAACGGCTTCTTCTAGGTATCTGTAATATTGTGTTTTGTTTAAAATATTGTTTATGTGCCATTTTAGATTCTGATGGTGGATGGCGTCTGATTTACACAATAGGATTGCTTCATTATGAAGCTTCTTCTTTTTGAGTCGATGATTTTAGACCATTCTTTTTTACGTTTTTTTTTCCTAAAATTTTTGGGTCCAGTATGTGGCCACATTTATCGCAGCATCAGTAGCGTTGCTGACGTCCTCTAAAGTTCAGGTGTAGGGACACTTTGGGCACTATAAGTGGGTCACCGACTGATCAGAAGCACCGCACACTGGGTAACGGTGGGATCTATCATCCCTCAATAATTAAGCAATCCTAATGTTATCAACTTAGCTTAACTCAAGTGGAACGGCAACCTAAAGCTATTGTTATGTTTTGACCTGTGCTTGAGCGGCGTGTCCCTCTGCATGTCGGCGGCCAGCTGCTGCACCAGCGACAGCAGCACGTGCTGCTTGAGCTTGCAGGGCGGCCCGAACACCAGCGCGGGCTCGGCCGCGCGGCACGCGCACATCACCAGCGCCAGGTCCGACGCCGACAGCGCTTGCTGGAAGGCGCCGTTCACGTCGCCGCTGCCTATTAGTGACTGGATCTGGGCGACTTGCATCTACGTGGGGGAAGAGGGTTTAGTTGTGTGTCGAAGTTATGGCACTAGTTAGGCTGCGTTTCCACCAGAGAAGCGCGAGAATGCGTACCAAGGGATCTGAGTGAAACTAACCAATCACAGCGCTAGTTTAGCTCAAATTATGAATATGAAGCAATGGCATTGGTCATTTTCACACACATTCCCATCCCTGGTGGAACGCAGCCTAATGCTGCACTGCACTTGGCGTATTTGTACAAATATTCGCGTTACTATGGTTGTTTAGGGCGATAAGGTTGATTTATGTTTGTCGGATCTTTTAATTAAATAGACTTGTGGTTGATTTGTAGATTTTTTTCTACTAAACTTCACAACTTCTCTAGACGTGTACGGTTGTCACTTACCTATAGCTAGGTACATTACTTACTCCTAATATCATTCGCTTAATCAATGGTAATACAAAGTACACCCTATAGTTTTTGAAATAAAGTTAATTTTTAATTAGCGTAGTTTATGTGAAATACAATAATCTAATTTTGTCTAGAAGTAAAATGACCGTGATGATGGGAACAATACGTAACTTTCGGCTAAATTAAGCGTCTTCTACACCTATTTTAATACCAGGATATTAATGAGTTCTACTGCTAAAGAATATCTTAAGTGGAAAACAAAATACATTCAATAACGGAACATAATACTTGTAGGAGAAAAGGTAAGGATTCTTGAACGCAATTTCTTGGAACATTACGATGTGGTCTCTGAAAGTTACGAAAATATAGTTTTCAAGTAGATACACAACACAGTAACATGTGCTCTCCAAAAAATAAAAGTAATAATATATAATAGTTACTATACTGTATTCATCTGGGCTTGAGACAAAATGTAAACAAAGAAAATCGATAGTAAAGATGGCGGATATAACCCGACCGATTACAAAACGTCACATTTTAATGTAAAATGTTGGCAGTATCTGTGGTCTTTAATTTAGTAGTATTATAATGCGTTTGAAGTTTGGGAATCGTCATTTTTGGGTGCTTTTTAATGTAAACGATTTAATTTAAAAAATATTAAAATTAAGAAACTAATTTAAGGCATTTATGATATTCGAGATTAAATAAGTCTGAAAGGATTACATATGTTCTACAGACATCGTTCTCAAAATATCATTTACAGTGTTGTCAGCGTATTACTTCCGTAGTTATTTTTATAATATTCACTTCATCAATCGTGACCTTTAAAGTACCCTTTTTATGATTTGTTTACCTTTTATCTCACTACTCCCTGAATACGGTATAGTTACAACCCGAGGTTTCACCCGCGTTAAGTTACGTCTCTGGTTACTATCCCGCCCTCAAAAAACTCAAATTTTCCTTTATTTCGATTTCCCATTTCTTCCCAAGACCATGTCAACTTTTCAAGGGTAAAAGAGAGAGGGAGATGGGGGAAGGGGATGGGGAGGGGGAGAGCGAGTGGGAGGGAGGGGGGAGAGAGAGGGGGAGGGCGAGAGAGAGAGAGAGAAGGGAAAGAGCATAGAGATTTCATAGTTGATTATTTCCTCATGTGCAATTTTTTGCACCTGCTTTGTTATCTTTTCACCACTTTTGGTTGACTGTTAGAGAATGCCTAAGGCATTAAGTCCGCCTTTGTACTTTTTTTTGTTGCAAAAAAAAAAAAAATAAAGAGAGAGAGTTATAGGAAAATTCTATGGAGATAGGTTTAGTATAGTTCTAGCTTCTTTTTATTGTACAGCGGTATGTTACCTGTCTGTCGTGCGCGTGATGCGAATGCGGCGTGGAGGGGGAGTGCGCGCGCGACTGTAGCGCCACCGAGCGCGCCTGCTCGCGCCACCAGCCCAGCTCTTTTTCTAGTACACTAGTGAATTGACAAGAGAAAAGATAAGATGATTAAAACAAGGAAGAAAATATTAATTTATTTATTTGTATAAATAAATAAGGTATTGATTAATAAATAATAATAATACCAGTCTATTATTGTTTTAATGCAGGGTAAAGGCCTTTTATTACACAGAGAAAGCACGAGCATTGATCACTACACTTGCTCAACGCGGAAGTCGAGAATTGTGGCGTAGACGGTGAGAGAGAGCGTCATGCCGTGTGCCGTCACGCCAAACTGGTTGATTTAACTGGCAAAGTCAAAGTCAAAACATTTATTTCAATTAGACCATTTACAGGCACTTTTGAATTGTCAAGGAGTCGGTCAGTTAGTCCGAAAGCTAAAGCTAGTTGCTCGTTCCAAGAGGTAGGCCTCTATGGAGAAGAACGAGCAAGAAACTCCACGGCACTCTTTTCAATTAGGTTTTTAGAAAATACTGGTTACATTATTCTTGTTGCTTTTACATGTGAAAGTGCGACAATAGTTGTGTACCTGTGCGTGGTCTCGCGGATGATGTCGGCAATGCTGTGCTGCTCGAGGCCGCGCGCGCGTGCGAGCGCGTCCGCGTGTCGCTCCAGCGCCGCGCGCAGCCCGCTCGCTGCTGCCGCTCCCCCTCGCTCTGCTGCTGCACGCGCTGCTGCCTCTGTGTTGGCTGCGACTGAACACGACACGTCATATAGTCGGTAACTACGCATACTGCCCGTCAAACTTATGAGAAACAGGGTGTAAAGTTTCTCATCCTCTGTTGAAAAGGAAGATCCTCCGACCAGACGGGTGTTGTGTGTGTTATTATAGGGATATTGTATACTATACTAATGTAGCGGCGAACTTTGATTGCGCGATAAAGGAATTGTCAGTTTTAGTTAACATGCCATGCGGTAGATGTCGCTACAAAACAAAGCAACATTGAGCAAAAATTTTTGCTAGGAAACAACTTTGTTTTGTGTGTGAAAAATCGCTGTTTATGGTAGTGCGCAATGTAACGTACGCAAAACATTGTGAATACGGATGCATCCAACAGTATGAGAGTACTTAAAGTTTAGATAAAACAAAACGTGTTTTCGTAAACGTGACAAACAATTCGGACTTTGGCCTCCAATATCTCAGTAACTGGAAGGTATGATCCAGAACAAGAAAATGATCAATGATGAGAAGAACATATATCTAAAACTAATAACTAATAACTATCGGCTTCCATAAGTATCTTTTTACATTCTATAAGTCACGTAGTCACGTAATACATCTCTCAATTTTTTATTTTTACTAACACTCCCTTAATTTAGAGAAACAGGAATGTTAAGTACTCAAACATTATACCATTTCACACTAATACTTACACTCCTTAGTCCCATTCTGGAAGGCCTGGTTGATCTGCTTGAAGATCTGCGCGTGCGTCTTCTCCATGACGGGTATGACGCTCTCGAACAGGGCCTCGCGGAACGACTCGCGCACCATGTCGGATAGACTCTTGGCTATGGAAGTGCTGAGGCGCTCCATTATCGTCTGTTGGACAATTTAGAACTATTTTAAACAACCTTAATTGTTTTTTAATGGAAAAAAGAAATAGGGTAGATGACACTACAGTCAATTGACGTACTTTTTATGACCTGTCAAAACGCGATTGTCCCATAGATATTGTACGGCAAAAAATAACTGTGACGTCACTTTTGAGTAGACTCAATTGACTAACTATTTATTAAATTGAAAGCAATTCAAAATCAAATTTTACAGTTAATTTAAAATTAATCAAGTTTCCAGGGCTAAAATAAAGTGTTTCTTTAGAGAAGTTATGTCTTGGAATTATTGGTAAATGCTGTCATCTTCCCAATTATTACAATCTGTAGACAGGCGGCTAGCCCTCAGAAAAAGGATGGTCACTAGACATCGGCGAATCACATTATCGCGTTTAAAAGTCTAAAACTTTTAAACTATTGAACCGATTTTAATGTAAATTTTAGTATATTAGGTAATATTAAAACCAGCTTTTAATAATATCTCTTATACTTAATACATTTTACAATGAATTATTTTATTTAGGTGTTTATTGAAAATAAGAAATTCAAACTAAAGTTTTGCGAGGCGTATTTGGGTTGTGGGCATGCCCACGCCCACAACGATGCATCCGCGCTTGTCTGTCGAGCCATTTTTGAATTTTTCAGATGATTATTTAAAGTAACGTTTCCCATTATACGATGGTGTGTGCAGTTCACTCACCTTGCTGTTGGCCAGCTTGTCGATGTTCTCGCGCAGCAGCACGTCGGTGGCAGACAGCTTGGTGGCCAGCTCGTGCTGCAGCGCGGCCGCTAGCGGCTCCAGCGCGCGCGCCGCGCCCACGCCGGCTGCTTGGGCTGCGCGTGCGCTGGCCGCCTCGCCCACGCGCGAGATGCGCTCCCAGCTGTGGAGCGGACAGCTTGTTAATGGCACACGCCAGGAGGACAATTGTTTATTACCAGCTGTCAAGCTGTAAACGCGACTACCCCATAGATTTTGTATGGCAATCGTAAATTGTGACGTCACTTTTTTGTTAATTACAAATACAACAAAAATCTAAATTTACAGTTAATCAACAATGAATCGGGTTTTCAGAGCTAAAATAAGGTGTTTGTTTAGAGAATTGATGTCTTGGAATTATTGAATAATGGTATCTAATACTCAATTGTGCGTGCATAAATAAATAAACAAATATTATCGAACATACCCGTCAGCGAGTGCACTCTCGACGGCTTGCGCAGTCCGCTGCGCATGCGCATGCAGCGCCTCGTCGATCATCTCGCGAGGTGACGTCACCGCGCCGCGCAGGCTGCGCAGTTCGCGCGTTTGTGTGCTCATCATCTCTGTAAGCATAATAGGAAGTTAACCCATGCACTCTAAGGGTCCCTTTATACTAGCGTTCGTCCAGCGCAGGTATTTGATGAATGTATGCGTAGCGCAGACATACGAGTCACGTTGTCGCAGCAATTTTCTCTGCAGTTAATCAAACGCCTACGTTGGACAAATGTTAGTGTGAAGGGACTCTTATAAAGAAATGTTGGAGACGCTATCTGGTCAAGAAAAGCCTAAGATAGAAACGATAATTAGTTTTAGTTTTATAATTATTCAATGTTTATGTCCAGTTTCTACCTATAAGTATTCCAAATTTGTTGTTAAGGAACTCAGTGTCTTTTGCTCCTGGGGTGGACGCTATAACTGCCACACAGTTAACTAACTAACGCAGTATTAACGTACACAAAAATTGCAACCATGTTTTTGTTCTGAATGGAATTTGATTTGAATGGAAGCAGTTGGAAGAATGACACAAGGCACGCTGATAATTAAACCGGGGAACGGGGAACCTGATTATATATTTAGTATCAGTAATAAAAGCAATATATCATCGAGTATCAGTAATATAAGGGAATCTGAACCATGAGCGGTGCAAGTATAACTGGTACATTTGTGAAGGTACCTGTGAGCTTGTCCAGCTTGTGCTCGAGCGCCTCCAGCCGGCTCTTGTCGTTGGGCGACAGGCCCGCACAGCGCGCGTCCTCGCTGGGCGCGCGCTCCACGCTCGACACGTTCAGCATCGTGTTCAGGGACTGACTGCTCGACTTGTCGCTGGAAGCCTTCCGTTGGGCCGCCTCCGTTATTTGCGGGAGAGAGATCTGGGGCCAGGTTTCGCTGTCTGTAAAAGAGAGGTGATGGCTAAATTGTTATGGTTACGAATTAATCTATAACTAGCTTTTGCCCGCGACTTCGCCTGCGTAATGTCGGTTATCGCGGTCACAGACCAAGTCGAGGAATAAAAAGTAGCCTATGTGCCTTGGCGTTCAAACTTACCCCGTACCAAATTTTATCAAAATCGGTTGTGGTTTAGTCGTAAAAGCGTGACAGACAAACAGTTACATTCACATTTGAAATACTATTATGGATAATATAATAAAGCTGAAAAGTTTTATTTTGTGTTTGATTAAACGTGCTAATCTCTAGTACAAACTGTCGATTGGAAAAAATCTTTTTGTATATGATAGTCAGATTCGTGAGGAATAGTATAGGCTATATAACATCATGACACGACCCACTGCGATAATTAAGATAATTGCGTTTTGACAGGTCATAAAAAAAACACTATTTCTCTATTATTCAGAAGAAACCTAATTAATTTTCAATTTACTGTAAAATTCGATTTTTTGTGGCTTTGAAACCAATAAATAGTAAGTCAATTAAGTTGGTAAATAATGACGTCACAGTATATAATGTTAGCAAGTCTTTTCCCGCGCGATACTCACTGGTATGCGCCAGCTTGTGCGGGTGCGGCGGCGGGGGGAGCGGTGTGACGGGCGCGGGCACGTCGGCTGCCACGAACACATCGTCCGCCACGTACAGCGGCTCCGACACGAACAGTGGCGAGGAGCCGTTCGCGACCACCACGGCCTCTACCACGGGTGTTGGGTCTGTTTCTTCTTCCTGCCGTATTCGTATTCATTTATTTGCATACCATAATGTGTGTAATATATGTTACATAAGACTTAAAGCTAAGGTACAGTTATGGACCCTGTTAAGGCACAGCAACATTGGGTATAACTAAAATTAAAAATTAGAAGATAAAAATTAAACAAAAATAAAATTTAAATATAAAAATAAAATAACACTTCTTATAAATGAGTGTGAACTCATGTAATACAATATAGTGTGCTAGCTAGTTATACTAGCTCTTGTTCGTGACTTCGTCGGCGTGGATTTTTACGGATCCATTACTCACTGATAATTTAGCTTTCCATAGGTGAAAGAACTATTGAAATCAGTTTAGTAGTTTTTTAGCAATCAGCTAAAAAAACGTTAAAAACATCTTTTCTCATTATAATATTATTATAGTGTAGAAGTTTAGACTAGCTTATGCTCGCTACTTCATTCGCGTAAATGTCGTGTATAACGGGGTTTTTTTTTGCGGTTTTTTTGTTCCACGCTCGCCCTTCTTAAGCTGGGTATCCATTTGAGGCAGCCTTGGGCCGAGCGGCTGCCTCGACCCGAGGCAGATCTAGTGGAGACCGTGCCGCGAGTCGAGGCTTGCCGCGACTTGAACCAAACGAGGCGGCCGCGCAGCGAGCCAAATCGTGTCGGTAAATGGCCATGCTCAAAGACGCCTCAGTGTGAGACGTGCCTTCAGTGGAGACGGACGTTACGATATTATGTGTGCTCAAGTGGAGACGCATGTACTTTCCGCAGCCCGCGGCACGCTCAGGATGAGCCAGCTCGCCACGAGGCTGCGCAAATGGATACCCAGCTTTAGACGTGACGCGGGGAGAGTCAAACACCTCACTCCCCTCTCTGACCTGAAGTGGTTTTCAGTGGCAAGCCAGGGCTACGGAAGGCGCATATGCTCACAGAGTCCCCACCGTACTTAAGTGTGGAAATGACACCAGGGTGATTTTCAAGACATCCATGAAGATTTTCCACCTGGAGCATATACAAAAAAAGGGGTAACAGTACCTTGAAGAAGGGATGGTCGTTATGCGACATAATCTGCTGCACTTCTCGACTGGGGCTGGAACCTGCCGACGCAAGCTTACTGGCAGCTTCAGCTATCGACTCCTCCACACAAGGACCTACAAAGAAAACAATATAATACTGTGAAAATAAGACACTTTAAGTCATCGCTCATTTCAACAGCAAATAATTTGCCATTCAATTTTAGATTTTAAATTATGTGCGTTAAAATATGCTATCAACTGGGTACAAAATAACCCCCCCCCCCCCCCCCACGCTATATAATACGCTCAACCCCTATTACATGGGACTAAAACGTAACTGGCGAAAAGTGGGTGTACGACACCACTGCCTAACCCTTCGGGGATTACAGGCGTGATGTTATGGTATAATAAAATATTTTTTATAATGACATGAAATGAATGACATGATGAAAAAAGGTGACAGCTTGCGGGCGGCGCGCTGGCAGCTAACTGTTGCAATGAGTGATGACAATTACACTGTGTCAGGTAAAACATTGCACAAACTTTAAAGGACTGTTGTACTCATGCAGGTGAACAACTTTTTCTATGAGTCCAAATCTAAATAATTAAAAAACGAACAGCTGTTTCATACGAAAGCGCAATACTAAAGGCGGAAACAGACTTATAACAAGCTACGCCATGCGTGCTTATTGGCCAAGAGACAAAGAGTAGTTTTACTATGAAACTACTCCGTTTCTATCTTAAGGGTATCGCTCCACTGAGAAATGGAGCTTAAGATACCCAAAAGAATACCAATAATTTAAACAGCTCCGCTTCCATGGACAGTGTGTAAGCAAAAATTCGTAAAACATCATCCACTATATCACTGAAACTATTAAGTCAACATCCCGAGAAAATAAAAATAAAATATTGTTTCTTTTGTGAAAAATGGTTTAGGCGCAAGAAGGCCTAATTCTCAAAATGTCAACAGAGTCGCAAAAGGACTAGTTCTCAAAATGGCTTATTCTCAAAAAGCCTAATTCTCGGAATGGCTAATTATCAAAATGGTACATTTTCTACAATTGGAAGTATTCCTATAAACAGATTTCTTATAATAAATGTATTTGTTTAATCAGTGAGTTGAAATTGTACGATTTTACAATGTATAAGAATAAAAATATTTAAAATTGGCTTGATTTTGTCTACACCAACACCATTAGATAGTATTTTTATATAATATGGATAGACAGAATCATGAGGAATAGAGCAAAGATATATAAATGGAGTACACACTCCCATAAAGTTCGTCAAACCTTTTCCCTGCCATACTGTATTTATGGATCTAAAAAGTGCTTCTGCACTATTAAAGAAAAAATCTACATTATAAAGTAACTATTGGGTAGTTGAGACCGTTAACTAATTATTTAAAGAAACACTTTATAAAACCCTTGAAAACTCGATAAATTTTCAATTTACTCAATAAATAGTTAGTCAATTGAGTTGCCAAATAAGTGACGTCACAGTTCGATATTGCCATACAAAATCTATGAAAGAATCGGGTTTTAACAAGTCATAAAAAGTACGTCAATTGATGGTGGTGTCATACTAGCCTATTGCATCAGATATCTTTGTAATAATTACTGAGTACGACATAACTAGCGCTATCGCGAGTTTCGAATGTTTTCTCTCTTATCGCGCGGCAAAAAGGTTGCATTTTATTTGAAAGCGTGCAATGGCGGTGCAAAAAAAAAACAGAAGTGTGTGTTTTATTTTGTAAAGAAGCGGGCGGCCCACCTGATGTTAAGTGGTGACCGCCGCCTGTGCAATACCAGAGGCATCGCAGCTTTGTCCACCCTAGAGACAAAGTTTAAATGTCTCATGTGCCTGTAATTATACTGCAAAACCCTTCGGCTTTCAATCATCTATCATCTATCTTCTCTTCTTATATATAAAAATCAATTGCTGTTCGTTAGTCTCGCTAAAACTCGAGAACGGCTGAGCCGATTTAGCTGATTTTGGTTTTGAAATGTTTGTCGTAGTCCAGGGAAGGTTTAAACGGTGAGAAAATATGAGATAGGGTTGGGGTAGGTTTGGGGTAGGGTACGGTAGGGTAGGGGTAGTGTAGGGTATCGGTAGTGTAGAGGTGGGGGTATCTGTAGGATAGGGGTAGGGGTATCGGTTGGGTAGGGGTAGGATACCACGCGAACGAAATCGTGGCGGGTCAGCTAGTTACTAATAATAACAGACTATGTATGGAGTTTCTTGCCTATCTTCTACAAACTACCTTTTCGAATGGGCAACTTGATTTAATATTTTTGTGATTTAGTATCAAACTAAACTGTAATGTAATGTACTGCCATGCAGTGGCAACACTGCTTAACTTTCTTTGTTCATGCTATTTATGGTTGTTGTTCTATTTTGTCCATTAAAATAGTCAGTCGTTGTTCAAACTCAACAAACGTTGTTTCATTATAAATATTATAATTATACTTATATTTCTATCTTATAAATGACGTTTAAAAGTGCTTTATATTGGTCTAATTGAAATATAAATGATTTGATTTGACTAAATTATTTTTCTATATTATATTAGTTGCAAACAGATTTTGTATTATCATCTAGCCTAGCCTTTTCCCTACTATGTTGGTGTCGGCTTCCAGTCTAACCAGATGCAGCTGAATACCAGTATTTTACATGGAGCGACTGCCTATCTGACCTTCACAACCCAGTAACTGGGCAGACGGATTTTGTATATTTTTGTTGATATTTTGTTGGTTTTATTTCTAAGTAAGAAATAATATCTTATAATAATGGCTGCAAAAAGACACTTGACGAAGCCAAAAGTTACATATTCTTCCCATAATTGCTAAAGTTCTTCAATTCTTGTAAATCTCTCTAAATTCACCTTTAAATTCTTGATTTGTAATACTTTATAAGTGCTATGATTTAGTAGTTTTTAAATAAGGTACATTGCATTCACATGCCACTATGTATGATTCTGTATGCAAATATTGTAAACATTGATTTTAAAAGAGTATGTATGGAGTTTCTTTTCCATTCTTCTCTACACAAAACTACCTTTTCGAAGGGGCAACTAGATTCAATTCCTTTTGTATATGATGTTCAATAGTGCCTTGTAATGGCCTAATTGAAATAAATGATTTGACTTTTTGACTTTAAATAGGTTTCAAAGTTATTAGACACCACAAGTGAACACAAAATAACAATGAATGATAACATAGCAGAAAGATAATTATTGTCGTTTGTAAACCAAATAGCTTTTTCGACCGTACAGTTATTTTTCAATTATTTTTGTAAGATCTTGTATCTTCTAATAGTTTTATTTTAAAATTGGAACACAGTCATGCTGCTTAGTAGCAGAAAATGGCATGGTTATCGCTCATTTTGTATGTTTGTCGCATCTATAAATATGTGGTAATACCTCCGGTGGAGTTGCGCGGCTTGCTGCCGACGTCGGGGGTGGCAGACAGCGGGGGATCGTCCTCCTCGCGCTTACCTGGGGAGCTGCACACAAACAGAACCATGAGATACACAATGGCAGTTAAAAGCACTGCGATTTTCTGGCTGCACTAAGTGCCTTTGTAGATTTGAAGTTTTACCAACTGAAAATAATAACAAATAAATACATAAATAACAAAAAATAATATGATTTTAATTCCCACAATTAATGACAACTGAATGTTCGGCAAGAAGTAAATTTTGATATCATTCAATTAAAGATCAGACTGACTCGTTGGTCTAGTGGTCGCAAAGCGTGACTGCTGAGCATTCAGTTCGATTCCCAGGTCGGGCAGTGTCATTGAGTTCATTCCATCAGGAATTTCTCAGTAGCAGCCTTGTGCCCGGTTGATGGCAATAGGCTTATGGGTACACCTCTTCCTAACCCTTCGGGGATTACAGGCGTGATGTTATGTTATGTCAATTAAAGATTCTTAAATAATTAATTTGAATATTGCGACAAATATAGAAATATATAAGATCTTGAAGTTTTAAATCCATTTATAGTACGCATATACAATACATGGGTTTAGTTCTAAAGTACAATAACGAATATTTACCTAAAGGCGTCAGGCGTCATGAGATTCAGCTGCGGCGCGATAGATGGAGACTCGGGCCGGGTACCGATTAGACTGCCTGGCTGCGTCTACACGAATAATATAAGTAATTATAGTTATTATTAAATAATACAAAAAAATGATATTGAGTTTTTTCATTAGAAATTTCTCAATAGCAGCCTCGGAGTCTGGATTTGTGCCCGGTCGATGGCAATAGGCTCGCCCCCTATTACATCGAACTTAAACATAACTGGCGAAATGTGGGTGTATAGTATCACAAATAGTGATTTTTTACACCCCATTTATCATATTACTATATTACTGCATGATGAGGAGGTTACCTGCGAGCGCATGAGCAAGTTCTTGAGCTGCTGGCTTTGTTGCTGCAGGATGCTGGACGCGATCGTCGCAGGCGCAGACTCTGACGAGCTATCCTCAAGTGCCAGCTCGGATAGACCTGGGGAAAAACTTAAATTATAGTTTGCCTATATTTTACGTAAATTTTTGCCCGCGGCTTCGCTCGCGTTAAATGCGGGATAACGTAGTTCACTTCTATGTTTCTCTATACAAACTTTTGACCTCTGTTTCATCCCATTAAGAGGTGACTTTTGGAATATCCTTTTTTAGTGCATGCCTACGTCATCATAATTATCTGTGTGCATTTCAGTGCAATCCATTTAGTGGTTTAAGTAGTGTGTTGAAAGATCAGTCAGTTAGTAACGGTTGCCTTTTATATCATACTAGCTGTCTGCCGCGGTTACACCCGCGTCTTTGGTTACTGCTCCGCTCCCGTAGGTCGTAGCGTGATGGTATATAGCCTATAGCCTTCCTCGATAACTAATCTATCTAACACTGAAAGAATTTTTCAAATCGGACCAAACAAACAAACAAACACTGCAGCTTTATAATATTATAGTATAGATAGACTAACTTGTACTCAATATTGTTATTGCTGTGTGCTTTACTTCTTTGTGCTCTTCAAGACTATAACCTATGTCTGTGACAAACTTCACTCAGATCGGTTTAGCCGTTCTGGCGTGATTGGGTAACAAACATCCATCAATCCAAACTTTCGCATGTATAATACAGGATGCGTACCGTGCATGAGGTCGGCGTGTATGGGCGGGCGCGGCGGCGTGTACACGAGGCGGCCCTCCTGCAGGCCCTTGGGCTGCACGATGTACAGCCGCACGCACACGCGGCGCCACTCCTCGCTGCACTCGCCGCTTGAGCCCTCGTCCTGTACATGGAAGAGTACTCATTGATACCAATAAAAGCGGCTATTTAAACCAATAAAAATTCAACGGAAACATCGCGCGCGCTGCAACAATTCGAGGTCGGCAGCTCTCTGATCGAGACACTTGGTTTAGGCAGTTGTTAACTTATTTTGTAACTAGCTTTTGCCTGCGACTTCGTCCTCGTAGATGTTGGTTATCGCGGACGCAGTAGCCTATGCCCTTACTTGGGGTTCAGTCTTGCCTCGTAAAAAATTTCATGAAAATCGGTTCACTGGTACAATGAAAACGTAACAGATAGAATGATCAAAGATATGGAGGCTTCCAGCTACAGGGGACCCGAACCAGAATTCGTAATTAGGTAAAAGGGCCAACAAATTTTGATACAGGGCCCTTCTAGAGCAAGCCATACCACAGTCACAGATAAACAGTGCCTTTCGCATTTATAATATTAATAAGTATGGATTATTTTACCAAAAATGATATCAGTTTTGAAATCAAATTGGTTTTTTAAATATTTGGGCTTGCTTGGTTGCATGGATAAGTAGACTCACATCATGATGCAGTTCGTAATGTATGGGCGAGTCTGCATCGCCGCCCGACCCGTTCCTATACAGCGGCTCGTCGCAGCTCGGCTCGCACTTGGTCTGCTGTTCTTCTGCAGAATGCAAATAATGTACAGACAGCAAATATTTTAAACTCTAAAAAAACACTTTATTGTAGGCCTGTAAACCCGATTACTTTTGAATTAACTGTGAAAATAGAGTTTTAGATGCTTCGATATCAATAAACAGTTATGTACTTAATGGAATTGGCGAAAAAATTACGACACAGATTATTTGTATTTTGTCGTTTTTTTTGCAGTGGTAAAAATCATCAAATGAGTCCTTCCGCCCTGGGTGGGGCGCGGGGGACTGTCAGACTTTTACTGACTAAAAAACCACCCTGTTTCTTCTGTTGCCCTTTGCGTTCCATCACGCCTGTAATCCCCGAAGGATTAGGCAGAGGTGTACCCATTACTACACCCACATTTCGCCAGTTATGTTTATGTCCCATGTAATAGGGGGCGAGCCTATTGCCATCAACCGGGCACAAATCCAGACTCCGAGGCTGTTACTGAGAAATTCCTAATGAAAAATTCCAATAACACTTTGCCTGATCTGGGAATCGAACCCAAGACCTCATGCTCAGCAGTCGCGCTTTACTAGACCAACAGGGCAGGCAACGAGTCAGTGGAAGCATAATATAAAATAGAAACTAATTAATTATTTATTGACTCAATATACATATCATATAAATTGTTGTGTATTGTCTTGTTCTCCTAGCAAGATCCCAAAGCAAACTAAAATGCCAGGAAAAGGATAGTAGACTCACCAGCATCCACAATACAGAAGCTCAACACCGGATAAGGCAGCAGGAACTCCGAGATGCTCTTACAATACGCCATACTGTCCTCAGGGTCCCTCGCCATGTTCAGGACATACAGACTCCTGGACTTGAAGTCCGACAGCAGAAGGTAGCTGGCGCTTGTATCTAGCATAGCCTTGAGGCCCAGGGTGACTTCCGTGCCGATGCCAGGAGTAAACGTGATGGTTTGCAGACAGGTCCAAGACTTGCATGACCAGATCTTGATGGTGGTGTTGTTTTCGGCACCAGTCACAGCGAATTTCCAGAATTGGACGCTGTAGAGATTGGATTTATTATTTACTCATAGTTATAGCTAAATCGCTTCATTGAGTTCTCGCCTGCGGAAAATCACTATATATTACAAAACAAAGTCCTCCGCCGCATCTGTCTGTCTGTTCGCGATAAACTCAAAAACTGCTAAGTAGATTTTTATGCGGTTTTCACCAATAGATATAGTGATTCATGAGGAAAGTTTTAGGTATATCAATTTTCAAGGTTTTGTGTAAATTGGTTGAAATATAAAGATAATAATTGTTGGAAGTATCTGTGATGTCACATATCTTAAGAACTGTCCAGTGCACATTTCGCCTCTTGTGTATCACGCTACGAGCGCCCGCCGCCCGCACCTCTCCCAGTCCCCGCGCCCCTGTACCCCGCAGGCGAGGACTAAATTAGGTGGTTTAATTTAAAAACTAGAACAGATCCAATATACCTATTCAAAAGTGCCTTTTGATGGTCTTATAAAAATTAATGATTTGACTTTGATTTGGACTATGGTGTGTGGGTACTTACTCAGTATTATAGTTCTTATGGTTGTCCAAGAAGAAAAGGCAGCTGAGCGGTTTCCCGCCGTGCGGCTGCCACTTGTGCAGGCAGCGGGGACTGCTGTCAGCGTGCATGTACACCTGCAACGCAGCAATCTATATACATATATAGACGCGAAAGGTCACTCACTCATCACGAAATATCGAAAACCCATTGACGTATTAAGTTTATAGTTAGTAGGCGTCCACTAACACTAAGGACGTCACTAAATTATTGACTACTACTATAATGTTGCAAGTCTTCAAATTATTGTATGCTTAAAGGCATAGATGTACTTCACTTTTTAAACTGTAACACCATATTTTTACCTGTCTACCACAATAAACAATTTGAATTTTGAATTTTTTTTTAAGCATTTTCTAAAATTCACCCCTTATGGGGATGAAACGGGCGTCCAAAGGAGAAATCAACTTGGACGCGGACAAAGTCGCGGGCAGAAGCTAGTTTATTTATAAAATTGATACTGTTTATGAGCTGTCAAAATGCAATGCCAACAATTTTCCTGGTAATAGAATGAATCTTTACAGGCTTAATAAAGTGTATTTTTTTAGAAGTTTTGTCTTGAAATCATTGGTATGGTTTTAAATACTCAATTTTAAGTTCAGCTGCATCCGGTTAGCCTGGAAGCCGACCCCAACATAGTTGGGAAGAGGCTAGGCAGATGATGATGAAGTTACGACGACCCCTACTTAGCTTAGAACATGAGCCCCTTAGGGTCCGCCTCCACGATCTATATACTCTATACACTCTCATAAATCATTTATTTTGTAATGAATGTGGGAACAAAATTAAATGTCGACATTGTAAAAGCAGTTCCAACACACTCTACCTTACGGCATGCAAAAGTAACAATAAAAAAACTCTCTCTTAGAACGCGTCTACACACGGCGATGTCATCGCGGCGATGCGATGTGTGGAAATACGTGGCATGACGATAATATCGCCGAGATTCTCTCGCTCGTGGAGACGGCCCCTGAGGGTCTTTCTCCACATCCCGATCCGTTCAGTGTTAGATCACCTGGAAGAACATGACGTATCCGTCGGCGGAGGCGGTGGCGAGGGCGGAGCCGTCGGGCGAGAAGGCGGCGTCGAGGATGGCGGCCACGTGCTCCGCCGCGCACAGCGCGCCCGCGCCCCCCACGCGCGCGCCCGCCGACACGCTGCCCGACAGCGTGCGCGTGTTCCACATGCGCGCTGCGGGGAGGGACACACATTACGCATCTGTTGCAATTTGCCAGTTATATTACTGCATTGATAAAAAAAAACAACAATGGTTGACCGTCACGAAACGTCCGGCAGATGTAAAACATTACAGTGAATATTCAAAGTTAGAACTTTATCATTAAAAATCAATAGAAAAGAAAAATAAAGCAACTCATACACAGAAGTAACCGAGATTACAGTTTGCGCGCGCACACTCGCGGGAGTCGCGAGCGGCGGCGTAAGAGAGAACGTCATGCCGTTTGCCGTCACGACAAACTGGTCGACTTTTAAAATATTGTAAAACATTTATTTTAAAAGAGTAAGTATAGAGTTGGTTTTCTATTCTTCTCCATATAAAACTACCTTTTGGAAGGGACAACTTGATGCAATTGTTTATGATATTCAATAGTTCCTTTTTAGGTCTAATTGAAGTACTTTAAATAATAGTAATTTTTCATTAATAAAAATAGCTCGCCTATGAATTTTTTAGGCCAACTATTAGCGATAATATATTATTTAGCAAATTTTTCAAATAAATAAACATGGCGGTTCGACAGCTTTTGTAGGGAAAATATGTCAAAGTGTCATATTTATTCTTTAATTAAAGTTATCTGACTATTGAAAAATTAGCCCTAAATTAGATATAAAATACCTAGTTTTCATCCATTACACAGATGGATGAAGGTTGTTTCTAGTTTGGATCTTAGACTAGTAGATTCTTACCAACGTTATCGTGCGTGGTGAGCAGTAACCGCGCCACGTCATCATCAGTGGCCTCGTCTTCATCGTCAGGTATGTAGGGGCACCACACCACGCGGTGCGACGAGCCCACCGCACCCGTGTCCTCGCGCACCTCCGCTAATAGCGTACATCTGAAAGGATATTGTTTTATTTAGTTATTTATTACTAGCGTCACTGCACAATTTTCCGGGATAGATAGATAGATAAACCATTTATTTGGTGCACACAAGACATAGCACAATACACCCTAAATTAAAAATTTACAAATAACATACAAGGGTCGAAGCATAAAGTAAATGTTCATGCATTGTGAAACCCACGCGCAGACCCCCCCTTTCTGCGGGACGAACAGCGAGTAAGGATAAGACTATAATGTGTCTGTGCCAAATGTCATCCAGATTCGTTCTTAAATATAATTGGGTAGTTGACACCATTAACCAATAATTCCAAGACATAACTTCTCTAAAGAAACGCTTTATTTTAGCCCTGAAAACCCGATTAATTTTCAATTTACTGAAAAATTAGATTTTTGTGGCTTTGAAATCAAAAAATAGTTAGACAATTGAGTTGCCAATTATGTGACGTCACAGCGTGCTATTACCATACAAAATCTATGAAAGAATCGCGTTTTGACAGGTCATAAAAAGTACGTCAATTGATGGTGGTGTCAACTAGCCAATTGTAAGCATACCTCAGTCCGCTGTCAGTGACCTCAATCTCGTGCACATAGAAGTTGCCCTGTTCGTCGATACACGCTAGCACCACCTGGCTCTGAATGTGAGCAAACGCCAAGTCTTGCACCTGCAAATAAAGCAAATATTTACGTATTTATTTTTTATTTGGTATCTGGGAAGTCAATCTTGGGCCTCCAGTCAGAGGATAAAGCTAATAAACTAAGCGGCGGATCCCCTCTATGGGCGCCCAACTTCCCCCCAAAAGTGTTGAGTTCTTGTGTGTATCTTAAAATAAATGATATTATTCTAATTAAACTTTTTTACAAACATTACACTGCCTAGAGTACCATTGTCATTAATTAAAATACTAGGTGCAAAAAAAGAAGAAACCATGGTCAAGACCACTAAAGCTGCAGTTCCACTTGACCTATATGCAAGGCTTTGCTGTCTGATTTACACCAATAGGATTGCTTCATTATTTTTTTCTTTAAAAATAAAGCATTCCTATTGGTGTAAATCAGATACATCTATATAGAGTTGGTCTTATAATACCTCTCCCTTCATGCCTTTGATGAGAGCGCGCCTGTCGGTGCCGGGCTCAGGGTTGTACACCACGCGCACCATGCCGCTCCAAGTGCCAGGGTTCACCGCGTTTGGAGCTAAAGGCAAAAAAAATATAATTAATATGTGGATTTCGGGATCATACGGCAGGGAACCAATGGATGCGGGCAGTGCAAGATGCAGGATTAGTTATTGTGGCTATCTTTAGAGATATGTCGAACTGTGGACATTGTTCGGCTGAAATGATAAAGTAGTGATAAGCTTTCGGAGAGCAATTGATATTTCTGTTGTCAAATCTTGTTAAATGATTTGACTACATGGTTGTCAGAATAGTTCAGCGATTGGCTGCTGAGCTGTGTCGCAGGTTAGTCTCCCACACAAATCAAATATTTTGCCAATAGGTAGTTGTTTTCTGACCAAGCATGAGTGACAAAGGGTAGTAACTAAAAGATGTTTCTTTCGCTGTCATCCATTAATCATGTTATGTTTTTAGCAACTTTTTAACCCGCTCTACATACAACCTCATCTACATGAATGCCCGGTGTTATGGACAGTAGTCACAGAGTTAAGTTCACATTTACAATATTAGAAGGGATACAAAACATAGCATACTATTTAATATGTATGCATGACCTTTTGTATTATACCTATGTTTCACAAATAAACTTTTTACTTTGACTTTGATGAGGATTTGGTCACGGGTTCAAAAATGTATCTGAATTAATATCATACCTTTGATGGAGTAAGCTAAGTACTTCCCACTGGTGTGAATGGCCAGCAACTGGCCAGCATAGAACTTGGGCTCCCAATTGTAGTCCACCAGGTTTTTAAGCTTCACCTTAGAGCTGCCATGGTCATGGTTGCCAGCATTGGTGTTCACCATCACATTGGTGGAGTACACCTCTGCACTACACACTCCATCTCCATCAGAGAATGATCTGAAACAGAATGGTTTGATAAGACTAACGGACTTTTAAGGGTACAAACACATTATTGTTTTGTATAACAAATGTTTACAAATAAAACCCTTCCAAATAAATGTAACATCACTCCTCTAATCCCAGAAGGTAAACCCACATTTCATCAGTTATGTTTTAAGTCCCATCTAATAGGGAGTTAGCCTATTGCCATCAACCGGGCACACTGTATTATGACATGGTCAAATCCAATTTATCAATGGCACATAATCTGTTTATTTTACTCCATTTAAGTAGGTAGCCAAATTAGGAACTAATCTGGAGCAAGTAATGTAAAAGAAAAATGGCATTTTATGTTTTCATGATCAGTTACAATAAGCAGCCCCATTAGAAAACCTAATCCTAAACCAGTAATGGTTAGATAGGGGGTATGTACCTAATATGGGGTGAAATTAGGTATAGGAGACAAGGGCGGATCCAGCCTTCAAGTCAGGGGGGGGTCATACAGGGTGACCCAGATAAGGACGTCCAAACGAAAATTTTGGACTCCTCTCTTCTTGGGCTATCCAAACCACCCCCATGTATGTTATACGATTTTTTACAGTTTAGGAGCTAGACGACATTTTAATATTTTTTAGAAAATTCTTCTTTACATCAGATTTTGTACATTTTCTCTTTATGTGTCGCATTTTTTGGAAATATTTTTATGGATCCTGGAAGTATGGTCTTCGATTGATAAAAACAACTGTGTCTTATTGTCACCCGAAATTACTTAAACTTATGTAGTTCAAAGCCAAAAATGATGTTTTGTAAATTACGTTGCAGATTTTCGGCTCTTAAAGAAAAATCACAATAAGGGCCCAAAAGACCTTAAAGTAATTTCAAAAACTTCCACGGACCCACAGCTCTGTAAAACAGTACAAATAACTAGTATTATTCGGTGCAATTAAAGCTCGAACATGGTAAGGAAAAAAAAGCAATATTTTCGTTTTCAAGTGGAAGCCGATGATAATGAATTGAAACGAACTTTTATTAAGTTTTCCATACAGTTTGAGCTCATCACTAATTTAAAAAAATTACGAAACTTTGGTTAGGTTTACCTAACCTACCTAACTTTTTTCGCGGGGAAATCTTCATGGACTGCCTCCACCTCGGGGAAAGCGGAGGGGTGTGTCGGACTCTTACCGACTAAAACCCCACGGTGAGGAACACCGTGTTAACAATTACCTTTTGCCGGGGCACGGGAGCGCTCAGAGCATTTTTCCGCACCCCGGCAGGTATCGACCCGCCACCGCCACAAGGCGGGTCCCGCCACCCGGTGCAGCCGTCACTCACCGGCAGCACAGACTCTAACAAGGCGCGCGGGGAATACCACGTGCGCCTTACTCTCGGGTCTGTCGTGTTCGGGCCACGGACTGCCCCCAAGTCCGCCGCCCGCAGGCCCCATCTTATGGTGGCCGGAGATCGTTTTGCGCCCTCCGGCGCCTGGTGCGTCTACGGCGGGTGGGATGGGAGAAGGAAGCCTCTCCCTCCTGTTCCGCCGCCTCTTTAGCGGTCATCACCTCCTCGACAAGCCGTCGCCTCCTCAAGGAGGCGACGGCGCCCCAAGCACCCCCGCTCCCGACAATGGACAGAACTACGTCCGGGAACGAGAGGCTACCCGCAGTTGTCGCTGCAATGAGATCACGGCGCTGCGCTGCCCAAGCTGGGCACTCCTCCAGCGTATGCTGCGCCGTGTTCTCGGGGCAGCTCTAACAATGATGGCACCTAGGCACCGTCTCCCGGCCTATGCGACACAGGTACTTCCCGAAGCATCCATGTCCAGAAAGCACCTGCGTCATCCGAAATGTGGTGCCCATGACACCTCTCCAACCACTCCTTCCTCCTCCTCCACACACGGGACTTACCGCCGCTATAGCGGCGTGCCCTAACATAACCTAATTTTTTTTTGCCTATCCAGACCAAACCTAACCTAACCCTTTTTTTATCGTGGGGAAATCCTCATGGACTATCCCCCGTCTAGGGGAAGACGGTGTGCCGGACTCTTACCGGCTAAAACCACCACGGTCGGGATTCGCTCGCGCCCCCGCCAGGCTTTGAACCGCCACCTGTGTAGGCGGGTCCCGTCTACGTCGGCGGTCTAAGCGCCGCCGAATCCTCTAGTGTGGCGCGCGCGGAACACGTGCGCCGCCTACACGGGCCTGCATCTGATGGGGCGGTGGACTACCCCTAGGTCCACCGCCCGCAGGCCAGCAACTCATGGAGGCCGGAGGTCATTTTGCGCCCTCCGTCGCCCGGTGCGTCTTCTCCTGGAGGGAAGCGAGGCAGTTGCTTCCCTCTTCCTCTCTGCCGCCTCCTTTGTGCGCATGACGTGCTCGCAAAAAGAGGCGACAGCCTCCCACGCACTCTCGCTCCCGACCATCGAGAGAACGATGTTCGGGAGTGAGAGGTCACCGACTACTGCGGAGAGATCACGGCGCTGTTCTGCCCAAAACCTAACCTAACTGTAATAACTACTCCGAATCACCATTGTGCAAATAATAAACATGACAAAGAGCTCATATTGCATTGAAAACTTGATAAAAGTTAATTCTAATTCATTTTCATTAGGGTTCACTTATGCTTTTTTCGCCTTACCATGTTCGAGCTTGAATTGCACTAAATAATGTCCTGTAAAATAGTATAGTTATTTGTACTGTTATAAAAAGCTGAGGGTCCGTGGAAGGTTTTGAAATTACTTTAAGGTCATTTGGGCCCTTACTGTGAATTTTCTTTAAGAGCCGAAAATCTGCAATGTAATTTGCAAAGCATCATTTTTGACTTTGAACTAAGTTTAAGTAATTTTGGGTAACCATAAGACAGACAGTTATTTTCATCTATCGAAGACCATACTTCCAGGATTAATTATCTGTAATATTTCCAAAAAATGCAACACAAAAAGTAAAAATCTACAAAATCTGATGTAAAAAAGAATTTTCCAAAAAAATATTAAAATGTCGTCTAAGTAGCTCCTAAACCGCAAAAAATCGTAGAAAAATCATGGGGATGGTTTGGATAGCCCAAGAAGAGTTTGTTTGTTTGGACGTCTTTATCTGGGTCACCCTGTATAATAAGGTCTAGTCACTGTCAGGACAGGCTCCGTTTCGATTACAATAATAATTTTAATTAAAAGAAAATAGCCCAGGGGGGGGTCATGACCCCCATGACCCCCCCCCTGGATCCGCGCTTGATAGGAGAATGAAAAATATTATTTTGTATAGGTATAAATTGAAATTCTTACAAAAAATTTTGAGTGATTGTATTATAAACTTAAGTCCTGCATGCAACTGTCAGACTTTCACCGTGTATGATTGGAAAACCCCAGTAATTCTAAGGGTTGATTGTCTACGTGAAAATCGGGCATGTTAGGCGGATGTTTAGGCAACAGGTTACAGTATTTTTTGCAGAAAGAATATAAAAAATATACAGGGACATCACTCCAGCTTTACTACACAGGATACACATAGAAACTATTATTTATTTGCGTAAGCAATAAATCAAAAGCGAAATTTGGTTTCAGATTAATGTCACTTACATCGTTTGAGTGGCATCCGATAGCTTTGGAAGCATTGTTGTTGGTGCCATTATTGAGCTAATCTTCCACTTTCCACATGAATTTCAGAAACTTTAGCGCAAATTCACAATAGAATCGTAATTGCAAAAAATCATGCAAATATTACAACAGCAAACCGCTGATGCAGAGTTGCCGACCGACATGAGAGAGAATCGAGAGAATGCGTTTTGTTTCCACATTTCGCATCAGATGGATCTTTGTTTAAATTTTATTTTATTGTTTAAGTTATTCATCCTTAAATAATATAACAATATGCAATTGAGGTTGATTTTATTTAAATAAATTAACTCATAGGAATATAATAATACATCCTAAATATTTAAAAAAATAAATTATAAAAATATTGAATTGAATAACGAAACGCATAATGGAAGCACAGGAAGTCGGTTTTCAATTACCGCATTCGAAATTCTTTGAATACCAATGATTCTAGCAATCTTGTAAGGAAGTGAACAACGTTTTTAACACGATTTAGAAATAATTTAGTACTTCTAAATTGAGTTGATAAATTAATTATGATTGCAATGTTGTCACCCAGAAAATGTATTTTAGACGCAAAATCCTATAGGATATGGCAAAGAGAACAATCCATTTTTTAGTTGATTTGACAGGTGACAGGGCAGTGAATTGATTTTTTCGAAAATGGTAAGAATTATTCGTAAATATTAAATAATTTGCTTAGATATCGAAAGGAAATCCTTGTAATTATGTTAATTATTGTTTCAGTCGCTAACAGACAAGCTTTCCATGCTTATGGCCCGCCCGGGCGGCGACAATGCCCAGAAAGATGACGTGCCTTGGTGGATGCGCTACGCTGGTCGGGGTCTTGGAACAGTTGGCGGCCTCAGTTCGTATTATTTTGCTATAAATTAAATAAGATACACATGCATCTTTGACTTGACGAGTAGAATATTTTGTGTGCGCTAACATTTAAGTGGAGTGCACCTATAAATCAACAGTATTATCTTATCTATAGAACCCAAATCTACAGTACCACCCTTGATTTTAGACAATGAGCCTGAAATAACAAACAGTTACGATGAGCTGTACGTATTACGTCTTAATTTGTCTGACAGGAATAATTGCTTGTGCATATTTATTTAGAAAGTGTTTCATAAGATAATTAGGGCATTAAATTTTCACATATAAAATTTTAATGAGTACTTACATTATTACGATTACGTAGGTAGGTACTTACTTAAATTCTGAGCCTAGAAGATTAATCTACTTATGTATTTTTGAGGAATTTTAATACCTATTATTTTTTACAAAAAATACCTAAAAATTTGGCCCAAGCACTTAATCCAAAGGTAGTTACTGACATATAGGTTTAAGTTACAATATGTCATACATAATATAACATAACATAATTATAAACACATGTGGAGTGGTACCTTATGTTGATACAAACTGCATATCTTTTGTTTATCTCTGACTCTGGGTCATTTTTACTGAACGAAAATATCACCAATACAATGTCTTTAATTTCTCTAACATAAAAACATGTATAACAATTCTATATAGGCCTTTTTCTTAGTAAATGTTAGGGGAAAAATGCCACTTCTATGATATTCTCTAGAACAATTTTGGTCATGGTGGCTAATCTCAAAGGAGACTAGCTAAGTATGCAGGGGATTTTATAGTGCATAAGTGTATGTGCAAATGGAGGTGCAGTCCCTCTTCCCTCACAATCATAGTCCGATGGGACTGCAGTCAGACACAACCAGGTAGAAATTAGGTGCAGGACCAAAGGCTTTTCTTGCTTTCCGAGGCATTGGGGTGTTACATCACAAACTTCCAGAGGTTGCTATTGAGCAATTCCTAATGGAAAAATCCAATATCACTTTTTACCCGACCTGGAATCGAACCTGGACCCCACATTGAACAGTCCCGTTTGCGACCACAAGGCCAATGGGCCAACAGAGCAGTCTAATTGGTTCAATTATGTAATTAATTTGATGTATTCATTATTGATCAGATGTCGTAATTTTATTTGACTAAATATGTCTTTTATGGCAAGCTCCTCCAATTACACCTTGTATAATGAAATGCAAATTACTACACGCTATATATTAACAATATGTACAGGGCCAACTGGCTGGGTCTAATAACTGTAACATGTAATACTTGTAATGCCACGAAATAGTTAACAATTATTAGTTCAAAGTAGATACAACCATGTTTCACTGAGTAAGTATTAAAGGCTGAATACCGGCTAAATGTGAGTCGGACTGACACAATACTACATACTAGTGATGTAGCGAATATTCGTATTCATATCCGCGAATAATCGCGTAGTTTTTGAAATTCGTATTCGCAGCAAATTATACCAAACAGGCTTATTATAAATAAACGGTTTATTATAAACTAGCTTATACCGCGACTTTGTTCACCTGAATGCGGAACCCTAATTATTTTTCTAAAATAAAAGCATAATTTACTTTTGATAACATCAGTTATCTGCCAGTGAGAGTCCCGTCAAAATCGGTTCAGCCGTTTCGGAAATTAGCCGGAACAAACAGATGGAAAGATAAGAATTTATAAGAAAAACATGTTTTTTTTTTAGTGTAAGTACATTTATAAGCATAGGTAAGGTGTTATGTTGACATTACAAACATAACATAACATCACGCCTGTAATCCCCGAAGGGTTAGGCAGAGGTGTACCCATTACTACACCCACATTTCGCCAGTTATGTTTAAGTCCCATGTAATAGGGGGCGAGCCTATTGCCATCAACCGGGCACTAATCCAGACTCCGAGGCTGCTACTGAGAAATTCCTGATGGAAAAACCCAATAACACTTTGCCCGACCTGGGAATCGAACCCAAGACCTCATGCTCAGCAGTCGCGCTTTGCGACCACTAGACCAACGAGGCAGTCAAACATCCATCCAAACACAAACAACAAACAAACACACACAAACAAACATCCATGAATTAATTGCTGTGACAAAAATGCGTAAACTTAAACCAGTTCTCTTAACAGCGTAAAATTGATAATATGAAATGTTAGACGTATCAGATAATCAATATCATACACTAAATGTATTTTGCTTGTAATGAACGTAAAGGTAATGTAGGCACTAAAAGCATTGATTATCCTAATTAAAATAAAACAATCTCAGTTTTATGTTCCCCTAAATGGTAGGTTAGTGCGTAATGCAATTAGGTTTAGAATACACTAAAAGCTGATTTAGGTAAGATTCAGACCAACCGGCTCGGATCGGACCGCATCGGAACGGATCCGTACGCATGCGAACGGATCCGTACGCATGCCGCGGCAGCCGTACGCATCCGTACGCATGCCGCGGCAGCCGAACGGATCCGTACGCATGCCGCGGCAGCCGATCGCGTCCGTACGCACTCCAAGCGCTCAGAAGTGCTGCTCACGGCGCCGTACGGAGCCGGTCGGAGCCGGACGGAGCCGATCGGAGCCGTACGCATCCGTACGCATGCCGCGGCAGCCGTACGCATCCGTACGGCTCCGACGGACGCGATCGACGGAGGTAAAGTTGCATGCAAATATGAACTATAATTACTGTTGATACATTTCAATGTTCTTTACCGCATTGTAAAATGCCGCCCGGCCCGGCCCGATGCGAGCCGGTTGGTCTGAATCTTACCTTAGACGGTGCGAGAAATATCTTGCATGTTGTTGTACATTTCCGTCGATGATCGATCACTTGTGACTCGACAGCCGCGCGGCCCCGCAATGTACGACAAACCGCAAGATATTTCTCGCATCGTCTAAATCGTAAATAAAAATTCGCGGGATAAAAAGAAGTATTTATTCTTTCTTGGGGTTCAAACTTACTTCGTGCCAAATTTTATCAAAATCGGTTCAGTATTTTAGTCGTGAAAGCGTAACAGACAAACAGACAGACAGTTACTTTCGGATTTATAATATTAGGAAGTATGGATAAATATGAATGTTTACATAGCAATAACACGAAATACCAGGTTTTCAAAAATTTTGTCTACCTGTTTGTTACGGCTTATTTCCGAAACGGCTGGAGCGATTTTGTAACGTAGACTTCATGTATTTTAGAAAATAATTGGGGACCCGCGTAAAAAAAAAATGACACTAGAAGCTGCGGGTCTATGCTTGTCAAAAAATTGCTTTTCCCGATTGCCATTTCCACTATCAAAATAAACATCACTGAAAGGACTTAAGTGCTTCAATTTGTAAGAGATAACGACTGATAACATTTAGCTGAATTAAGTTTTTTTTTGTTTAAAGGCGTTGTTATTATGATGTTCCTTTGTCTTTGGTTTTTATAGCTAGACGAAGCCATGATGGCGGATTTATCTATAGATCAATATTACAATAGGAGAGGTCAACCAAGCCCTAAAATATTTAGTAGCTAAATATTTAGCCATGTCTTCGTCCGCGGGTTTTTTTTAGCGGAAGCAAAATTCTTTAAAAATTTTGTTTGTCTTTCTGTTCCGACTGATCTCCTAAAGGGCTGGACCGATTTCGACGGGACTATCAATGGCTTATAGCTGATGTTATAAGAAGTAACTTAGGGTATTTTTATTTTAGAAAAAGACAAAGGGCGCCGCGTTAGATAATAAAACACTGCCGACACAGTATAAATATACTACCAGTAATTGGACTCGGCCGTAACCTTGAATTAAATACCTACTTTTTCGCTGCACCTACTCACGCGTTAGGGCTGCCCGCCGCCTATAGTATTTAAATTTCATCAACCTACTTGTTTCTTTCTAGTTTTGTGAATGTAAATATTATATTATTTTTTTAGTTTATTTAAATTAAGTAACTATTTTAATTTAATACAAATAATGTTAAAATTTAAAAAACATAGGTAAATAAATATTGTAAACAAAAAGCCACAAAAAATGTAAATTCATTCATTTTGTAGACCAAATTGTTTCATCAAATACAGTTATAATTAACAAGTCCATTATGTGATAAAACAGTATTCAAAAAATTACCTACCCTAACTTTACGTATTAAAGATCAAATTGGCTTAACTGTATCACACTGTATTCTATAATATTGGCCTCCTTGAACAAGTCGTTCTTACTCATTAAGCTCGTACGTATAGAATATGTTATCTACTGCTAATTGCAGAAGGTTCAAATTCATCTAACTTTACCATTACTAGGTTACCATTTATTACGAGTGTAAACGTTAAATGTTATAAGTATAACCTTACTAATATTATAAGTACTTATAACATTATCATATTATACTACGCGCCACGCGGCTAGCGAATTCATGCAACCAAAAACAGCACAATATTTTCTACTCGTCATATTAATCAAGATTTTTAGAGAAAAAATCGGTTATTCGCGGTTAAAAAACAACACACCGTCCGCGTCCGTTCGACACTGCGGTACAGCCGTGACTGTCTGCGCCGCGAGCGCACCCCGAGATCGAGGCGCGTAGGTATAGCTCGCATTTCGTCCGTTTGTATGAAGTTGGAGTACTGACTATAATATTACCGTGCTGCCGATATCCGACATAATTTATGCAAATGAAATCGCGAACTATGCTTGTAACAAATAGAGGTATGACTAGTTTTTGCCGTCCTCTTTCATCAATTCTGTTAAAGAATCATCATCATCTGCTTAGCCTTTTCCAACTATGTTGGGGTCGGCTTCCAGTCTGACCGGATGCAGCTGAATACCAGTATTTTACATGGAGCGACAGCCTATCTAACCTCCACAACCCAGTAACTGAGTAATACGATACCCCTAGGTAAGACTGGTTGTCAGACTTTCAAGCTTCTGACGACTCGTAACGAATACGAACGAACGAATTCTGTTAAAGAATATTTATGCAAAATTTGAAGTAGATTGGACCAAGGAATCACATTGTCCCATACATTGCCCCCCTTTTCACCCCCTAAGGGATAGAATTTTGGAAAATTCTTATCAAATGCCTACGTCATACCAAGAAAACATCCTTCAAGTTTCAGGTCTCTACGATCAGCGGTTTAGGCTGTACGTTGATCCGTCATCAGTCAGTCATTCAGGACTAAGCATTTTATATGTATAGATAGAAGATAGATAAAAGCCCCCAACCATAGTTTTTCTCATCAATCTTCCATGTACAGACGGCGATCAATTACAGATCATTATACACGGTTACTTTTAGGTCGTTCTTAAACCGAAAGCCATAAACTCGATCATCAAACTCGAAACGATTGGGACCATTTTTTTAAAAAATAACAATAAAAAAAAAAACAGCTGTTCAGTACATTTATGTTCGTCTAACTCGTCAAAGTGTACTGAACAGCTATTTTCTTTATTGTTATTTAAAAAAAAAATGGTCCCAATCGTTTCGAATTTGATGATCGAGTTTATGGCTTTCGGTTTAAGAACGACCTAAAAGTAATCGTGTATTTATAGATAAGCTTCCTAGTTTAGTCTTTTTATTATATCTTTCATAGAATGAATACCAATTTTTTATCTAGAGTATTTACTGAAAAAAATTCTATTAACGCTAGTTGCAATCGTCATACTAGAACAAAAGAGCATTGTTGTGTTTGCATACGCATTTTACAATTTAATTAATATAAATAGGATAGCAGCGGAGTAGAAATGATACGACCTTGGTACTGTTATACCTGTTATTGTATGGCAGATTGAGCTGTGTGGTCAACTGGCCAACGCTTCGGCCATTGTGACCAATTGTCGCGTGTGTAGGAAGGTCGTTAACCAAAACTGTAACGGGCTATTTTTAGACAACATCATAAGTACCTGTGCTATTTTGTAAACGGTTTATATTTTGGGCAATTTAATAAAAATACATACATAAACTCACGCCTTTTACCCATGAGGGTAGACAGAAACCACAACGCCACCTGCTATGATCCTTACATACTCCTTTCGCCTCATCCACGGTCATACAATCACGCCGGCAAACTTTCATATTATCTAGCTTCATACATTCATACATAAACACCACGCCTGTAATCCCCGAAGGGTTAGAAAGAGGTATGCCCATTAGTACACCCACATTTCGCCAGGTAAGTCCCATGTAAAAGGGGGCGAGCCTTATTTTCAATTAACTGTAAAATTTTATTTTCAATGTCAATTGACTCGGCACAAAAGTGACGTCACAGTTGTCTTTTGCCATACAAAATGTATGGGAGAATCGCGTTTTGACAGGTCATAAAAAGTACGCCAATTGATTGTTGGTGTCATCTACCCCATGCAAACGTGCCTGTAATTGGTATAATTGAAATAAATGCTTCGTC
This sequence comes from Hoplodrina blanda, assembly GCA_949316365.1. Lineage (NCBI taxonomy): Eukaryota > Metazoa > Arthropoda > Insecta > Lepidoptera > Noctuidae > Hoplodrina > Hoplodrina blanda. Next base: position 16,878,274 of record OX438581.1, read on the forward strand.
TTTGATGGCGTTAACCTCACAATAACTTCCTTTAATTTCAGTTGCCATAGTCCTGGGTCTCCTCAACTGCATCAGCATCGTGGTCCTGAACGTGGCCTGCCTGATAGCCGGCATCTGGCAGATGCTGGCCGGCTTCATAGTGATAGTGTGCGAGGCGCCATGCTGCTGCTTCTTCATAGACTACGTGCAGACCCTCAGCGATAAGGTGGAGACCAGGCCTTACTGGAATAAGGCTGCTTTGTATATTGGGTGAGTTGATAGAGTCCATTATAACTTGAACTTAAAAATAATGTCTGTTTTCCAAAATGGCAATGGCAAAATGTAATAAATTCGCCGCAAACGGGGGCGGTGCGGGTCAGTCATACTATATTATGAAGTAAAATATTATTTTTACGCATGGAACTGGCGAGCCACAACTTTACATCGAAAGAGCAGGTTGCCGACCCCTGGTCTATAGTCTTTCTAATGTTATAAAGCTAAAGAGTCTACCAGTTTCGTATACATATAGCTCAAATATACATACGGCTCAAATATTAATAAAAGTAGTACTGATAAATTGTCCAAATCAGAAAGTGAGTCATCTGATAATAATAATATCATGGCACGTATAAATAAGACTTTTTTAAGTAAAAGTACCTTATCATTAATTGAGAACCTGAACGTACGGAGTTACAATAACATTACATTTTAGTAGTACTTTTAAACAATTTATTTACAAGTTAAACATGCATACTTACATAACATCGCGCCTGTTATCCCCGAAGGGTTAGGCAGAGGTGTACCCATTAGTACACCCACATTTCGCCAGTTATGTTTAAGTCCCATGCAATAGGGGGCGAGCCTATTGCCATCAACCGGGCACAAATCCAGACTCCGAGGCTGCTACTGAGAAATTCCTGATGGAAAAACCCAATAACACTTTGCCCGACCCGGGAATCGAACCCAAGACCTCATGCTCAGCAGTCGCGCTTTGCGACTACTAGACCATTACAAGTACAAGTTAAATACAAGTTAATACGTCAAGGTTATTTATTATAAAACAATTTCTATCGTAAAATAAAAAAAAACATATCTTCTGTATTGTATTGTCATGTAATGTGCATAATCATCATCATATCAGCCGTAGGATGTCCCCTGATGAACATAAGACTCCCCTATGGTTTCCAATAGGACCGGTTAATTACATTATGTAAAATCACCGAACCTCAATCAAACACCGGAAAGTGGGTATAATTTAACTCGTTAGATTTGATTAACTTCCTATGGTGACTTTCCGGCACCATTAACAGACCAACTCTGTGATATCATTATAATACATTGTCGTGCACATTGCACGTTTACGCAAAATTATAGCTTAACCAAACGCCGGGAAGCGGGTCAAATTTAACTTGTAAGATTTGAGCCACAGACACCGGGACAGGTGAAAGTAAGTAAATAAAAGCCTGTATTAAATTTAGCTGTTTCATACATTTTGACCGTGTAAGCGTTGCACTATTATACAACGTGTAACGTTAAATGCGCAAAACCTGAAAATAGTTTCCGCAAAATCAGAATAACGAGCAGAATCAATTGAACCACTTTTTAATATAGATCACATTTTCCAAAAAGTCTTCATTAAAAACGTTGCCGCGTCTATTTATTAGTAGGTCAAGCCATCCGGCGCGCAGCGGCCTGGTGACGACTTCTCCCTCGATAGAGTGTCGTCACAGACGCAAGAAACGATCAGAATTGCCAGTAAAACTAAATCAGCACATAAAACCTTTACTTTTGTTTTAATGATTTTTTTTTCTCTGAAATAGGTCAATTTAATTAAAAATCAGTTGGGGTGTCTGAGGTTTTGCGCATTTAACGTTACACGTTGTATATGGAACAGCTAATGGCTAGCTAGTAGCTTAGCTGCCAGCATCCAGGGGATTCTCGCGACCATACCAGGTCGTCGGTCAACCTCGTGGGGGGTTTTCCCACACCGTGCCTTCCGGTACGTGGTCGCCACTTGAGAGCCTTTGTGAGATAACACAACTATACATATCACTTCTACAAGTAACTACGTCACGTCGACTAAGCTGATTCATTGTTTTTATCAGAGCCATAAAACATAAGTTAATAATAAGAATAACAGTCTAATTGTTATCTATCATAACAGTTTTTTTATAACGAACTAATATATGACGTTTGTAAGGTAATTTATATCTTTATTTATTAGCAATCTTGTTGAAATGTAATCTAATGTTAGTTTTTATATTTACCAGCTTTTTAAAGTTATCATAACAAGACATATCATTACCTACGCCTGTAATCCCCGAAGGGGAAAAGGGATGTCATGTACCCATTAGTACACTCACATTTCGCCAGTTATGTTTAAGTCCCATGTAGTAGGGGGAGAGCCTATTGCCATCAACCGGGCACAAATTCAGACCCCGAGGCTGTTACTGAGGAATTCCTGATGGAAAAACCCAATAACACTTTGCTCGACCTGGGAATCGAACCCAAGACCTCATGCCCAGCAGTCACCGTCGCAGTCGATTTAAAGTTCAGTTAGATTTAAAAATGCGAAAAGGTGTTGGTACTTCCAAAACAAAAAAAAAGACTTAGATAATGATAGGAAGAACTCAAGAACATGTAACTTTCGGCTACAATAAGCGTCTTTCTGGTCGGTTTAAAACTGCGGTATCATATATATATCACCCATTAAAATAATCAAGTAATAAAATTTCATAGCATGCGTTGCAAATTGTATGCGACGTCACGAGCGCAATTGAATGCTTTACAAGCCATTGTGTGGGTGCTGTTCAATAATAACGCTATCCTATCCCTGTCTGAAGAAACATGTGACTTCATGTTTTGTTCTTTTTATATTCGAACGGATAGCTGACGTGGCTCAAAAGGATTGCCCGACTTAAAAATTTAAACCGGCTTCCCAATAATGGGTCCCGACGAAAATCTAGACTACAGTACTTGAAGTCTTAACATCACGCCTGTAATCCCCGAAGGGTTAGGCAGAGGTGTACCCATTAGTACCTATACCCACATTTCGCCAGTTATGTTTAAGTCCCATCTAATAGGGGGCGAGCCTATTGCCATCAACCGGGCACAAATCCAGACTCCGAGGCTGCTACTGAGAAATTCCTGATGGAAAAACCCAATAACACTTTGCCCGACCTGGGAATCGAGACCACTAGACCAACGAAGCAGTTAATATGTTTATTTTTTATTAAAATTTATTTATGATTCTTGATATTGGTTATGGATATTGATTTTTTTTTAACCTGTTTTTACGTCTATCTTTCAGGCTATCAGTTCCACCATTCTTCATGTGCTTCTTAAGCATGAGCACGTGGTTCGGCAGCGGGCTGATCTTCGCCACCGGGATCATATACGGAATGATGGCGCTCGGCAAAAAGTCAGTATAATACCTACATAATATACTTAATATACAGTGTGTTACTAACATGATTGACTAACTCAAGTTATTTGGCGGGTTGGAGTACTGTCTTGGCAAATGACTTGAGTTTCTTATCTGATAAGGGTGTTATGGAAAGATGAAGTAAAACTTCAGGTGGCCCGTCTTTGAATTGTCCACAAAAAAAACGAAAATAATCTTTATTTACATAAGAAAAGGGTTATAAATCGTATGAAGTCCGTGACTATCACCTTTCTTAATTATCATCCTTTTTGGCAGATAAAAAAAAGGGAATAATTTTACCAGCACAAAATATCCACTGTTCTTAACGTGGTATTAAAAAGAGTACAGATAACTACTATAACATGGCGCTCCCCTCCATAATTCTATTTCAATTATTTAATGAGTAATTAATATTGCCGCTAATCAAGCAACAATGACACGCTGATTTGTTTTTGTTTCGAGAGCCGTCTCAGTATGCACACATGCGTTGTGAGTCTTGTATTATACTTTCAAACGTTTTGAATTGTGGAAGGGCGCATCAAGTTATCGTAGTTTATCTGTAATGGTAGGTATAGTTATTCCCTTACTTTTGCGAAAATTATGTACAGTACGCGTCCGTCAATAAGATACGCCGAGTTTTTAGAAATATCTTATTGAGCATCGAACTAACTCTTGGGTGTGGGTGTGTTTGTCTAACATTTCTTTGAAATCTTGTCGCCGAATGTCTGTGTCACTAGATTGGAATTGTATTGATCTTTATTTCAATGTGACTCTTGGCTTAAACTTAAGTGTACCTGTGCTTTGATATTGATTTTCCAGATTCAGTTGTCTTTTTCTTGCTGTTTAATCTGTTGGGTTTCTACCTATGCGTAAATGGTGGACGAATTTCAATACAATATCTAAGAATTCCCTCAATTTCTTAAATAAAAAAAAATATTTAAGTAATCTGATAAATATGAATACATGGAAAACTAAGTACTGCCATAATTACTTCTGGCGCTCAGAAGTAGCTACATTCAACTTTTGGTTTGATGTGTGGTGTGCAGGTTTAATGACAGACAAATGAGACTTCGCCTTTGTCTCTGAGATGAAAGCTCTTGCTATATCTTTTTAGTATTTCAGATTATTAATTTACACATAATTATAACATCAGTAAAGCCAAAGCGATGCTTTAAGTGAAGTTACAAAACTATACAATAAAATATTATAACAAAAATAATAATTATTATTCAGTGTGCTAGTCACCTTCTTATCAGGCAGAGGCCGTAGTTTTTCCAATTCAGCACCAACTGGACGCAGTCCTTGGCAGCACTTGCATAGTGCATACAGTTACAGAGATAATCGTCGGTTGGTGTCTCATCTAAAGCTACCTAAGGGGCCTCTGCGAGTTGGCTTCGGCCCTTCGTACGCCTTACAAAGGCCTATGACCTCAGGGTCCTGAGATATATAAAGATAAAAATAACAACTTAACATACTAATTAACTGTGCAGCTTGAACAAATTTCGTCAGGTTTTGTCCTAGCATATCCTCAGAATCCGCAGCAGCTGTGACCACTGACATCAGGGGTGTAGTGCCATGTAATCGTAAAACTACATTAAAGCTTGATGTTTTCATTAACTGGGTCGTTGGCGTGTAGTGTGTAACTAATCCGTGTGTGTGTGTGCGTGTGGGGCGCAGGGGGTCCCGCGACGACATGGCGGCGATGGCGGCGGGCGGGACCACGCCCCCGGGCGCTCCGATGGCGTCCTCCCACGACCACAACGTCACCCTTATGGAGGACCCGGACGTGTGGCGCCCCAACTAAACGAGGCACGCATCACTCTAACATGTTTAGTGTTTCGTCTATGCTTGTTTGTGCTTTCGCTTTGCATAGTGGTGGATAGAAGTTATCACCGTCAGTTTTAATAGAATTTTTTGTTGGATCCTTAATATACGTCGTACATAGATGCCTACATAACATCACGCCTGTAATCCCCGAAGGGTTAGGCAGAGGTGTACCCATTAGTACATCCACATTTCGCCAGTTATGTTTAAGTCCCATGTAATAGGGGGCGAGCCTATTGCCATCAACCGGGCACTGGATACCGGGCCGGGTAGATGCTGTATCATTTGTAGGAGGCGTACAGTGAAGTCTTAAAGCTAGTATAGTCCCGTTACAAAAAAACATAAAATTAAAGTCAAATTATTTATATCAATTAGACCATTAGTAAAAAAAAAACCATGATGTTAAAAAAACAATATGAATGAACACGAACACGAAACAGCATGAAACGTTAACGTTTACACGCTTCGAGTCACTAAACATTAGACCACTAAAAGACACTTTTGAACGTTATTTACAAAAACAAATAATCTTGTCGATGCTTCTAAATAGTTTTGTATGAGTAAAAAAAAAAAACTTTTTTTAAATAAGTAAGTGTTTCATATAATTATGGTACTTTTCGTCTTCTACGGGGCAATATATTTTTGTATCTAACACTAAATTCCACGGGATCATAACCCAATTTTTTATTACAGATAGATTTTCATTTTATTTCTGTCATGGGCTCCATTAGACGATTCTATTAGAATTGACTCTGACTTGGTTTATTTTTGTTGCATGTTCCTGCTTGGAATAATTTCACCTTTGTTTGTCTTTGTTTTTCTGCACAGGGTTTCTTTTTTCCAGCATTCGGGAGCACCATTTTGTTCTTTTTTTACAAATTATTACTTTTTTTATATTTTTCACTAGACAATTTTTTTTAAATGTTTATTCTGATTGTTCAATAAACCAAACTATAAATGGACTTGCTTTCGCAAAACGAAACCAACCCTCTGTACAAGAATGTGTGCAATAAAATTATTTAACAAATAATTTGATTGCACACTTTAGAGAAAAATGGCTTTTTCTTAAAACTTTCCGTTGGTTCCGTTTTGTGTTAGTAGGTCCAAATCAAGTCTCATTTCTTCTTTTTGCACAAATTCGTTCAAGCAATTCAATTTTTTTTTAATATTCGCAATAAGCAATAAAACAACAAAATATTTTTTCGAACAAAAATAATCCAAATATATAATTTTAATTATCCCAACAGAGGATCAATAGATGACATGAGGACGTCGGCGGCTAACTTGGAGGCGGGTGCGGGCCAGCCAACGAGCGCTCCTCGCGCCAACCTCGTCACAAACGAACAGCCAATCAGCTTCACCGGCGTCCCCGCGCGCAACTGACCCCGCACGTCGACGTGAGTCTCCTACACGAAATGCGCTCCTGGTACTTTGTAGCGAACACTGAGGCTTATCGTGAAGTCTAATAACTACACATTCTTATTGTATTTATTTACCTTTACAACTTCTTAATTAATAATTAACCTAAACACAAAACTAATTAATAATAAAATTACAAGGTAAGTATATACAATTTATAAAAAAGAAAGGAGGAAGATGCCAGCCTTTTGGGTACGAACTGACAAACTTCTGCAATCAGTGTAAACTTATGTTGCATAACATTGTTGCAGCAACACAATTATGTTGCTGAAATAGTTGTGAGTAACTTTGTTTGCCATGAATACAAAAGACCCTAAGGCGTTAGAATAAGGTACAGTTTACTGAGAACAAAATGGCGTGTAGGTAGTATGTGTAGTTCATGATAAGCCTGTAATATGATAGTTTGTAACTCAAATATTTTGTATCATTTTGTTGTTAAATTTGGAGGAGTGCATCAAAATACCAATTTTTTATATCAATATTTTTTTTGGCAAAAATATGACTGCTGTTTCTATTAAAATATTTTATATTCTCATTTGTAATACTACGGAGCGCATAGAAATTACTAAAAAGACTTGTATGGTGTAAGTTTAACCATTTAAAAACATTTCCATTCGAGACGTTCAGCAATATTCATAGTAAAACTCCCTAGTTTAGTGTTGCCAATAAAAAAAATCTGTGTCCTCCAAAAAAAATAATAGAATTGCCAACTTTTTTTTATTTGAGTCTGCTTGTAGATAGTTAATATTCTTGTCTATGATAATTATTCAGCATGTATTATAAAAAAATATAATATTCAATTATTTGTTATATCTATAGAGGTTTATGAAATAAGCACATATAATTATACTAGACATAATGTACCATATCCTTGGCCCATGAAAGGAGATTTAACTAAAATAGATATTATATCCGTTGCAATAGAGGCTGTTGTGCAATAAGTGGTCGTTTTTAATAAAAACATGTTCATAATAAAGGACCAATGCATTTGAAATGAAATGAAACCTCTAACCGAAGTAATTTTTGTAGGGAAATAATTTATTTATATTATTGTTCATAACTTTACAGTGGCTTCAAATATAACAAGTTTGAATAAAGAATTAAATGTTACGGACGGTTTGTCTCGTCATAATTATTATAATGGAATCCATTAACATGGATTCTAAGTCAATTTTGAAGTCACAGCGTTAAATACTATGGAATCTATGACAACAACGGAAACTTTTGCCATGGATTCAGACTGATTTAGTACATGATTGTAGAACGTCCAGTGTTGAATATTTTCAAGTTAAAAGATTTTAGTTCCATAAATTTTCAAGTAATACACTTTGACTGCGGACGAACATTCTTTACGCCAAACACGAATCGCTGCTGGTTACACAGTTGGTGTGTTCGCCATAGAAGATACACATAGTTGTGTTTTTAATAGAAACACGACAGGTGTGTTTTCCTCCAGTCAACGGTTAAAACCACGAAAAAGTTTAAGGCGAATATAATTTGACATCTATAATATTCTCTAACTTAGGTCTAAAATGTCACCGTCCTTTTCTTTCGCTGTATGTTAGTAAAAGACACCAATTCTCTAATTTTTGTGTAGTTTGTGAACCAAGGAATCATCACCATTATCGTTTCTGGTGGAGTCTTAGAGTCTACTGAACCCATGGTAAAAGAATTCGGGTCAATGTCCCTTCCAATGAGTATTGTAATAATATAAAAGTAAGGAAGAAAATCTTGTACCTTGAACTAAGATGTATCCTTCACGAGAACTCCATAATTATTCGTTTGTGAGGTAGCGAATTATAATCGTAACGTAGTCAAGGGCTGTTAATAGTATAATTAATTGTTTAATGTTAATTTATTAGGTGAAAGGTGCCCTGTGGCTCATGATGAGGGGTTTTTTTTGACGTTTTATTAGTTTCTGTGGGAAAAAATGCGTGAAATTTCATTCATGTCATCTTAGTGGGTAACTGGGGTTGCCAGGTCGAAAATCTTAACATGGAAAGCCACTAGTAGCCAGTTAAGCCGGACGTTTAAGTAAAATTTGGTAAAAAAGGCGCTGGATGTTGTATCTGAATTTTAACATAAAAAAAATTATTGCATTCAGTGAAAAGCTATAACTGGCGAAATGTGGGTGTATTCATGGGTACACCTCTGCTTAACCCTTTGGGATATTACAGGCGTGATGTATGTGTGTAAAAAGCCGGACACGCATCTCAAAAACCTGACTATGTCCGTCTTTATCCGGATGCCTGGCAACCTTAAATTACCGATGATGCCCTTCACTCGGATTATGCACTTTCGGGTGAACTTTCCAACTCTTAGTTAAACTCTCAGAAATACCATAAAACGTTTCGATATTTCATACATATCGTCACAGTAACCTGTCTGGCATATATCTATAAGCTCTTGTTTTCATTAGTAAATTGTTATAATCTTATGGTCACACAAATATTATCATCAGAATCATTTATATTATTGCTCATATTTTATCTTATTTTCGTCCAAAATTATTATAGGCAGTTATTTTATTTAAGTTTAATTCTGGTAGGATTGTGCGGCCATATGTCGTGTTTCAACGAGTTTGATCCAAATTAAACATAGCATAATAGTTAGCAAAATTTTTCTTGACATTGATGTAAAGTGTTTATTACTATAACTATAGAGTATATAATTGTATAGCTGCGCCTTCCTTCGTAATAGACTTACTGATATAAATCATCATATCGTATTTCTTATGAACTTGTGGTTTTTAGTTCGGGAGCATTTTTGAACTGAGTTTGTTAAAGACATTGGTAAAGGATTCTTTTGCGTTGTATGCGACAATATGCCCTAACAGTTTTTATTTTTTAAATGATAATTAACTATCATACATTTTAAATAGAGTGAGAATTGTATGCTCGACAATAATTTTTATCTTGCATGCAAATTAACCAATTTTGAACTCTATTTTTGTTGTGCATAAGTTCATTATCAAATAATAAAAAAAACTGCTCGAGTTGAAAAAGTAAATTCGTACGATCAGAGGTCAGAGGGCGCCACCTCCGCTTGGCTTATGAAAATCGTCATTTGTTTGTGACAAGGCATTGGAATCTTAATATCGAACGTATGCATTCCGAAATCGTACTGAATATATGGGTCTTTTCTTTCTAGTACTTGTTTTTTAAATATACTATCTACAGGATGTAAATAGACGAATCCGATTCCCGTTAACTACCCATAGGTACTGCCCATTAAACTAAGGAACTTTTAGCAAAAATCATTTCTGGGAAACGACTATTTTGAATGTGAAAAATCACTATTTAATGATACCATGCATTGTAGTACAGTACCCGGCGATAAATATTGCACATCGACCTTTGGAAAGAGACAATCGGCTAATTTCGGTTTCGTAGAGCGTTATCTCTGTCGCACGAAATACAAACAGTCCGATATCTATTAGGAGCTGCTGCCCTACCATGAACTCTTATTGCGATCCAAAAAACTGAATTGTTCTTCAAATAAGTCAATATAACGCATCAATTTATGCGTTATATTGACGTATTTGAAGAACAGTTCAGTTTTTGGATCGCGATAAGAGAAAATACGTCAATAAATGACATAAATTGATGCGTTATATTGACTTATTTGAAGAACAATTCAGTTTTTTGGATCGCATAAGAGTTCATGGTAGGGCAGCTGTTAAAACAATTATGATTTGCTTCTTTTGATAATTCTTTTTATTCTTTGTATAAAATACGAAATACGATAAAGGTCGATGTGCAATGTTTATCGCCGGGCACTGTACTCGCTTATTATTATTCTTATGGGTGCATACAACAGCAGGGATATGTAAAAAAACATAGTGAAAAGTTGTAACTTTGAACTTTAATATCTCCAGAACCAGTGGATTCCCAGGTATGATGTAGTAAAAAAAAATGATCGTAATCATGGGTAGAATATGTGGTTTTCGGAAATGTGATTGATCTCTTTACAACCGGTATACTATCTACACTATGTAACAAAAACCCTGTCAGATCAGTGTTGCCGTTTATCAGTTTTTATGTTTACTTTTAATTTAATTACTTCTTCTTCTTTTTTTTTTCACTGGGGAAAAATAATAATCTCAAATCCATTAAATGGTTACGTATATGTCTACGCAGTACGATGCCGAATAATACCCTTAAGGATCGGACAGGGTTTTTGTTACATGCTGTATATTATATCTTGCATGACTTAGTATATGTAGTTCCTACAGATGTTGGTACTCTAAAACATTGTTACAACAATGTCAATTTGTTGATACAGTGTACTTTAGCTAAAGTTAAGTGGGTCGCACTTGTGTACTAAAGTCCCCGTCACGTCAAGCTATAAATTTTGTAAACACACATTCAGGGGATCGCAACCCTTAGATCAAATACTGCGTTAGCGTGAACTTATAGTACGGCCGACGTATCTTGGCGGTCTGAAGATAGCTGTTTGGCTGCGCAATGGATCTTATAGAAACGAAATTGTTTACTGCAATGCTAACTTCAGAGCCGCCAAGATACGTCGCGGCCGTATTGTACTTCAAAATTACCCAAATGTTTACGTTCCATGTGTCAGACGCGTTTCAGTGCCACAAAGTATAAGAAGGCAGCGCTTCATATCGCTATAATATAACCCGACCAAGTGAAATTGCACGTTAGTTTCGTATTATAATATATACGTATATTATGTGTTACTTTGAGTTAATTGAATTTGGGACTATTTGTTGTCGATAGAATTGTCGCTACGTAACTTAGAAGTTCTTTATTTATATAATTTATAGCTTCTCGTGACGGGAACTTTACATGTATTAACCCCCTAGCCAGAAATATGAGGTTGGAGATAGTAACGTTAAACAAATCTTATTATACATGTTTTTGGTCAGTATTTTGGAGTAACAGTATATTTATCAACAGTTGTACAACCAGATCTTTAGTGTTCTTTAATAACCCTTTGACCGCCACGTCAAAAAAGCAAAAACGTGCCCTCGGCGCCAAGCTACGAATTCAAAACTTTATAATTGGTATTTTTGTTTTTGTCGTCTTATGTTAATATGGATGAAATAAAAAGAACTTCAACTAATAGATATAAATTAGGATGAATCAAGAAACATTTAATTAGCAAAGGAAATTAAAAAAAAAGTTGTTTTACGAGCTTTATTTATGTATAAAATCGTAATTTTACCTATTTAGTATGTCATGTAGTCGTGACCGTGGCGCGCTGGGCACATTTTGGTTGGTCATCTATACATGACTGGCGGTCAAAGGTTAAAGATATTAAAGACTGGTTGCATCAACTTGTAATGTACACTATTTAAAAATATTTAACACAATCATAGCCATTAGAGAGTTGTTCTGTAACACAATATGAATAGATTAAAATTATCACTGTTACTGTAATTGCAAGATATTTTTGTAAAAATAACGATTTAAAACGCCACATTGACTGCGTAAGTATTATTGTGTATAAGAAAGGCCCTAGTCTTAGGTAATATTTTGCTAGTTTTAACATTTTTGCTCACACACAGCCAATATTTTAGTGAACGATTTTTTTTTAATTTGAATTAGTATGAAGTGTTGCCAGTTTCGAAAACAGGAACGGTTAAAATGAATTTATGGACTTGCAACACTGATTGGAATGATTGATAGCTATGTGGCATGTGCTTCCTTTATTTACATTGAATATGTTCTTTTTTTAAATTATACATCATGATTTTACATGCATCGATTTATTTATGTATATTAAGCGAATTGTTATAGTAAGAATTTACTTTGAGATTGTATATAGTATATGCTATGATTAAATTGATAAGTTAATACATTCTTTGCTTAGCCTAATACACTTGCAACTTGGTAAGTTGAATGTTCCGTTAGGAAGTTATTCGAGATCGTTAATTAATATGTTGCTTGTATACTTAGGGTTAGTGCAGAGATAAATTTAGCTCCATACATAACTGCCCTTTGTACAGTCAGCAATAGCAGTCGATTTTAACCTAATTTATAGAGCATAATATCAAAGGAAATGGTTGTAAAATAAAGATGAAATAAACTCTTACCTACCACATATCCTGAAAAGTGCAATATTTTATTTCGTATTTATTTAAATTATATTTAAAATAAACAGTGCTAGTAGACTTTTGTCGCGGACTGTACTAATTTTTTTGCAATAAGAACTTTACTTTAAAATTGGATGTTTTTACAACATGCATCAAGAAATAGAAGTAATAATAAGTAAACTAATTAGCTGATGTTAATAAGACGAATTCATGTACCTTTTGGCAATTAATAGCTTTAACCAACTTTTTTGTCTGTCAGTCTGTCCAGTATTTATCCCTGCACTGAAACAAAGTAATAAATAGTAAAAAATTGTTTGTAATACTTCTGTAAGAGTATGCATAGTTGTATAGTGTAAGTGGTTGCAGTTGTTTCTCGTCAAGTTAATGTTATATTTAGGAAAGCATATCTGTAATAAATGTGTGTATATTGAAGTTGTTGTTTTATTTTGTACTTTGTGGTGTAGGACATAGGGTTGAAGTTGAGTCACTGCTGAGCATATGAGGACTTGGATTCGATTTAGGTTGGGCGATTGAGTTTTTCCATCAGGAATTTCTCAGTAGCAGCCTCTGAGTCTGGTTTTGTGCCCAGTTGATGGCGATAGGCTCGCCCCCTATTACATAGGACTTAAACATGCAAAATGTGGGTGTACTAATGGGTACACCTCTGCCTAACCCTTCGGGGATTACAGGCGTGATGTATGTGTGGCAAACTTAAAGTGCGAGATGAATCTCGCCATACTTGATTGGGTAAGTTTGACAATCAAACAAGAAAAGTCGCAATAAATTTATCTTTTATTTACAAAAAAAAATACACTGCTTACATTATTATATAAAGATTAATACATTATAAAATTATTGTTTAGCATAATAATTATAGACTGAGTTATCTTTCTTAAGATCACTGTTTCGTGGCATCCCAAGGACTATTTCCATACAGTCTTACTAAATTTAATAGAGTTAGGTAATCAGTAGTTCTTGCTATCTTAAATCTGAAAAACAAAAGAAAAAAACTTGATGCATCAATTCTTACACGGCGATTATAAGGGGGCGTCCATTAATTACGCGAGGCGTTTAGGGGGGCAGGGGTCCAATCGGATCTCGAGTTGGGGTGAGGGGGATCTAAGCAAATGTCATGTACCTAATTATTTTTTTTGCTTAAATTTAGTAGTTCCTACATAAGTATATTATTGTTAGATTTTCTCACTGTGATTCTAGACTACGTTCTCAGACTATTGAAATAAAAATAATTAAGCAAAATTTATAATAAATCAAGTGCAATCAAGCACAAATTAACTTTTTTACTAAAATACACATTTCGAAAAATCTCACGTGGGAAGGGAGAGGTGTTCGAAAAATCGCTAGAATTGGGTATTTGACACCATTACCCAAAAATTCAAAGACACAACTTCTTAAAAAAAACACGTCATTTTAGCCCTGAAAACCCGATAAATGTTCAATTAACAGTAAAATTAGATTTTTAGTTGCTCTGAAATCAATAAATAGTTAATCAATTGAGTGAGCTAGTAAGTGACGTCACAGCTGTCTTTTCCATACAAAACCTATGGGAGAACCGCGTTTTGACAGCTCATAAAAAGTATGTCAATTGATTGGTGGTGTCAAATACCCTATTGTCTCACGTAGTTAATGGATGCCTCTTAATCATCTATGGCAGGTATTTGTACAGAAATTGCTTTTAACTCAAGGTCAGTAAGAATTTTAACTAGTTTATAATCACTTGAGTTAAATAAATACAGACAGTAACTGGATAACACCTGGCAACATGGAAAATGAAATTGGGCCAGATTAACCCGTGGACTGCAGTCGAACATTCGCTACGCCAAGTCTGAAGCATGGCTGGCTACAGTTTGTGCGTTTGCAGAACAAAATACATACGGTTGTGTGTGCCCGCAGTCAACGGGTTAAATACTTATGATGTACCTTCCTCAGTTTATATACTCTGGAAGTTGAGAAACTATCGTCCAGCTACAAGTGAATACAATACCAGTGAAGAATGATCTAGGAAAGTGGTCATGACTCTCAGCAATGAAGAGAAAGATGCGAAGAGAAAGCTATTTAGCTTAAATAATCAGGTACGTACTGCATAAAATGGTAATTAAGTTTGGTATATTAAAGGCGACCGTTACTGACTGATCTATTAACACAGCCTGAACTACTGAAACTGAACGGATTGCACTGAAATTTATTGATGCAGTTAGTTATTATGACGTGGGCATGCGCTGTTGGTTGTGGGTTTGCAACCAGGCACAGGCTAAGTACCAATGTGACTTTATCAATTCATAATTTTGTACTTTCTATGTTTATCTTTGACATAACTGACACAATAGTTAATATAAGTTAGTGTAAGCAATCGTGGTGATCAATGCTCGTGCCTTCTTGGTATGAGAAGAGGCCTTTGCCCTGCAGTTGGACACTAATAGACTGGTATTATAGGTATGAGTAAAGATTTTTGATTGCAAAATTCAGCTCTTAAGAGGATGAAACGGGAGTCCGAAATTTACGCGGATGAAGTCGAGAAGCTAGTATCTAATAAAATAACAAAACTTACTATGATCTCTGCTTAATTATTGCTCCAGTAATCGTTCCATGTCGCTGAATTAAACATTGCTTCTTGTCTGTCTCTAGGCAAACAGTGGGCGGCTTCAAGTTAGGCTGTATCTTGCATGCCTGCTCCGATATCGCGACTACAATCCCCGCTGAGTCAACGTGCGCCGTTCCCTTTGCAGCTAAGCATAGGCCCTGGTGGTCAGCTACTAGGCAACCAGTCACGTTGGGTGTCGACATTATCTCCTCAACTACTCTGTCCAATTCTTTCTCCATGATAATTGAGTCGATACGCACCAATTGTTGTATTTTTGTTTACGTTTTACACAAAGGTCGTGTAGTGAAATAAACTGTCATTCATACAGCAGTGTCACTGTCGACTGTCGTGTCATCATGTCATGTCATTCATTCATTCTCGATCTGTCAAATTAGAAGTGAACAGCAAACACGTTACGTCAAGTTACACTTGATGTCAAATGATGGTCAAATGACATTATTACATTTTAAATGAATAAGCACGAAAATTATTTCACCTTTTGTCTGGATTAATAAAAAGGTATCGAATTCTCTGAATGTTGTTTTGTGTGATTAATTAAAGCACCGTGGTTTATGAAATGCACTTTATAACAGTCATTCATTAAAACTCTGTCAGTCAATGTCATTGTCAATCAAAAAACGTGCGTTCAGGAATAAAGTAAATTCTCAAACATGACGAAAAAGTTCGTTCAGTACCTATTGGGTTAGGCACAAGGTTCTGAGCCTAAATGGGTCTCTATCACTAGACTAAGATGAGATAAAATGCCCTTCATCATTGACAACTTTGTCATAGGTTACTATTGTTTATTCTAGTTACATCTTTATATTTAGCTGTAGCTGCGGAAATGAAGCCAATATCTCCATTGACAACGTCGTGAAGATTGTTATTACCCATTATTACACTTATAAACTATAACCAGACATTGGCACACATTTCGGATAATACATAGATTATAATAACGTACTATTATTACCCTTTTGATAGAGATTGTGCATGAGACTGCACCCATGTGAAATAAAAGTAATTGGGTCCCTCAACCTATCTCTTAGGTTACGTGGTATAAAGATATTACAACTTTGTAGGTAAATTGAAATTCCTAATGGGTAAAAAGTAGGTATTTATAAAATATGGCAGAGGTGAGTGGCAACGCAGGGAGGGGTCGCCCTAGGAAGACGTACACCTCACCAATAAGGTCATCATTGGTGAGGTTCTTCAGAAAGGTCAGGTGCGCAGTACTCGTAAACGGCGTGCTTGTATGACAAGATGTATGAACGTGAATGAGGCGAAAGGAGTATGTAAGGATCGTAGCAGGTGGCGTTCTGTGGTTTCTGCCTACCCCAATAGGAAACAGGCGTGAACTTATGTATGTATGTAAAGTATTCTATAGGTTGTATTATGATACACGTTTATGGGCTGAAATCAGAAAAATGAATGAAAACAAACCAGGACTTCAAAGAAACCGTACATAATGAGCGTTGCAAATAAATTCAGTTCATGTGTATAACGCAGTAAAGTAAAAAATTGAATAAATCCACTAAGATATCAAGTTCATGTTGTCGTATGGTCTTGAATAACCGGTATCTCACTATACCTTCTGTTTTTAGTTGTATTAATACCGTCGAAGGGGCAGCTCGTGTCGTTGTGTTTACCGCAGTTGCCATGTTACAACTAATTGTGTACAGTTTACTTATATTTTTAACATTTCTAGCAGTATTCGATATAATAAGAATTTGTACGTTTAACAATGAGGCGTCCAAACGGAGGATGAGAATTTTGTCTGGTATGTACTTAACTCCCATACATTGTCATAACTAATAGTGTGCATATTATTTACACAGAAGAGTTTTATTTGTTCCTCGTCAATAAGATTTGTTTATAAACAATTGAACTCCGACATTACAATCACAAAAGAACAATAGGAAATTCAATCTACAAACACTAACATATTTATTTAAAAAAACAAAATATTTACCACGTCAGAATATCCTAAATACGAAAGTAATTTTTGTTTGGAGGTATAGGTAATTTATTTACATTGCAATAACTTTAGTGTAGTTTTATGATGGAATATCTCGTAACGTATGGTGCTAGAACTTGGGTGTAAATTCTAGCTAATGTAGGTACTCGGAAAGGCCGAGGGTACTTGAGCGGGAGAATTTCAGAGGGAGACGTATCTTAGTCCTAAACGAATAGAAAACGTGGCATTACTTAAAGGACAATATATATAGAGTGACTATATGATAAACAAGTTTAAATAAAAAAAATACAATAACCAGTTTCGATTCAAACATTTTTATTGATATTTTTCGCTCATCAGTTCCGTTAGACCCCATGGCTCCATGCCATCTTCTATTCTCTTACCACAATATCTTTCATTATTTCCTGCCTTCTCCTTTCATACCTGACAAATGTATTAAAAAGAAACGAAATGAGTGGATAAGTTACCTAGGTTAAGTAGTTGCTTAAATTTTAAAGGTCATCTGTGAATCGTTTCCTCATAAGCTATTGATACTGTTAAGCATTTACAAACCACTTTTAATGTATCGCTTTCGTCACCTCTAAAGGGTGGTTGCCTGGGTGTCCCACAGGGTCTCATTCTGGGTCCTATTTCTCAAACCTTTAATTATCGTCTAAAAATGACACATTATCAGCTACATGTTAGTACGTGGTAAAAAATAAATTGTTAGTTATGAAAATAGTAATAAAAGTGTAGTTTTTACGATCGTGCACAGCGATTGAGTCACTATTGGCACATTGTTATTGAAATTTAATTGTTCTTATGCTATTACATGCTTCTCGTTAATATTCGTTTGCAGCTGTTTGACACCATTTTGTTAAAAATTATTATTTTTTGAAAATCTTATGTACCTACTTAGTGTTTAAATATTCAAGGTCTCGGTGTTTCAAAGTCATTTTAATAATAATTATACTAAGTTATCTAGTTATCTACTAACGCGCATAATAAATTAGTCCATGCATCGCAGACCACCAAAACCGGGCAACCAATTTTTTTTTTTTTGTTAAGGTTGCAGAAGTAAAATAATTAGATAGTATAGTTTTAATCTTCTTTTTTTTAATTTTTTTAATAAAATTTTAGTTTTTCGATCGGATATGACCAAATAATACTAGAAAACCAACCACAAATGGTGTTATTTGCTGATGATACCTCATTAATTTTTAGAGTAGATAGACGAGCACAACACCTTGACGACGTAAATAACGCCATGCTTAAGGTTCACAATTGGTTTACTACTAATAATTTAGTGTTAAATGAGAAAAAAACGAAATGCATAAGATTCACTTTACCAAATGTTAGAAGTAGTGAACGTAACGTTATATTGAATAAGGACATACTAGAATTCGTCGAAAAGACAGTTTTCCTGGGGATTACGCTCGATTCTAAGCTGCAGTGGGGTCCCCACTTAACATCTCTTGCAGGGCGGTTAAGTTCAGCCGCTTACGCTGTCAGAAAAATCCGACAATTAACAGACGTGGATACCGCGAGACTAGTCTATTTTAGTTACTTTCATAGCATCATGTCTTACGGTATTTTGCTTTGGGGACGGGCTGCAGATATAAATTCTATCTTTATCCTGCAAAAGAGGGCCGTCAGAGCCATCTATAATCTTGGCAGTCGAGATACTCTAAGGGAATTGTTTAAGAAAATTAACATCATGACGGTACCTTGTCAATATATATATGAAAACATTATGCATGTTCGGAAAAACCTTCATCTTTTTAAGAAAATTAGTGATAGACATAATTTTAATACTAGAAATAGGAACAAATTAGATCAACGAAGTTTCAGATTGTCAAAAGTAAGCACTTCTTTTATGGGGTACTGTGTAAAATGTTATAATAAAATACCACTGGATATTCTCCAACTAAATGAGAGAAAATTTAAAACATGCATTAAACGCACACTATGTAGTCGAGCATACTATAAGCTAGAAGATTATATCACAGACAAAAATGCTTGGCTTAATGCTAGTCCTGCTCCACAGCCACTCGGTCTCACTAATTAGTATCAATTTTAAGAGAATGATGTTTCTTACCCCCTTTTTATTGACCTGAATAACTTATTTCGTTATCAGTACCTACTAGTACTTTTTTCTTTTTATTTTTACATACCACAGTTCATCTTTCGAATCACTGAAGTGTTAGTATTGTATAATTTAATATCATTTATTTCAATTTTGTAAATGTGAGTACCATGGAGCTTTTTATTTATTGAGTTACTATGTGTTTTGACTTAAAGAGCATGGCGGTTGAGAGCTTGTCATGCTCACTCAAATATCTCGCTGATGGTGGCGCGTGTGTTGGATCATTTGGCTCCCTTCAAAATGGTTGAGTTAGGTGGTGCTGATGCATGCGTCATGCTCGTGAACGAGTGCTGTCAGTTGGGATTGGTCATCTCTTAACTGCCTTGGCTTACATCTTTATTCTTATTTTTATTTTTATAATTGTTTTATATTCATCTTCATTGTTTTCACATGTAGAATCAACAAGAATAATGTAATCAGGATTTTGTAAAAACCTAATTTAAAAGAGTGCCGTGGAGTTTCTTGCTCGTTCTTCTCCATAGAGGCCTACCTCCGTTTTGGAACGAGCAACTAGCTTCAACTTTCGGACTGACTGACAGACTCCTTGACTATTCAAAAGTGCCTGTAAATGGTCTAATTGAAATAAATGTTTTGACTTTTGACTTTTGACTTTTGACTTTTTTTGAATCGTAGCTTCTAGGGTTAATATGACAAGTGCGGCTCGCCTTTAGTTTTCTTGCCACCTTGTGGCCCTTGCCTGCCAAAAGGTTGCCGACCCCTGCTCTAGTGTCAGAGTTTCTAATCAGCTTCAAGGGCCTCTGACATGGTTTGAATGGGACAGTAATAGGCAGTGGGGTGGGTAGTTTTAATGTTATTTTAATTATATTAGTTATTTAGGCGTTCACTTCGAGTTGGCCATTTCCTCTGTCCCGCTTCCCCACCCCACGCCTCACGTCAGACCCGTTAAGTATTGATAGCAAATTCGTAATTCCCGTGTTTTTAAAAGCTTTTGTTTGGTGAATCTCTTGTTATTGTTTCTGTTTAAAATTTTGTTGTTGTTATTTTTGTACGCGTTTACAAATCAGACAAAATTAAGCTGATTTTCGGTAGATTTTGAAATGAAAAATAAGAAAATGCCAAGACGTGTCATGCGTTGATTTAATGGACCTATAATAAGTACACACACAACTTTATAATTCATCATAGGCCTAGCCTTTCAAAGTCAAAGTCAAAGTCAAATCATTTATTTCAATTAGACCATTTTAAAAGGCACTTTGGCACGTCATTCCGGCGTTTTTCCAATTATGTTGGGGTCGGCTTACTCGGCTTCCAATCTATTCGGATGAAACTGAATACCAGTATTTTACATGGAGCAACTGCCTGTCTGACCTCCACAACCCAGTAACTTACACAACTTTACTTTTTTATTATTTTCAATCATAAATAAATAATTTATTTTGCAATGCAATTCTATAAATACAATTACAAATCTACTTAGGACATCACCGACATCAGTGAATATAAAAAGCTATTTTACAAAAAAAGATAACCGCCTTCAAAAACTACTTAATAAAAATAACTTTAGTTTTGGAAGTCGGCGGCTTTGGTTTTGTTTTTTGTTATGTAGGTAAGTATTGCCACCAACTTCCAAAACTAAAGTTATTTTTATTAAGTAGTTTTTGAAGGCGGTTATCTTTTTTTGTAAAATAGCTTTTTATTTTTCACTTTTTAGTGCTTGTGTATTAATGTTTGAAATCCTTACAATAAGCCCTTTCAAACAATACCTCACACGATATATTTAATTTTGGAAACTGGTAGGAGGGGGGTTGACGTACCCCCCCCCCCTTTTCCTTCAGTCAGTCATCGACTACACGTATAAACAAAGCAATTTCACTTGTTACGATATTGCTGCTGTGATTCTATGAGGAGTTCCATTCCATATCTCCGAAGTTCATCATCAGATATTGAAATGGTGACAATGGGACCACACGAGAAGCCCCAGCTTTCAAATAAAAAAAGAATCATGAAAATCGGTTCACCCAGTCGCAAGTTAGGAGCTAACAAACATAAAAAAAAAATACAGACGAATTGATAACCTCCTCCTTTTTTTGAAGTCGGTTAAAAAGTATTGTGAGGAAACCCGTACTTTTAATTATCTTCTAATCTTCTTTAATATATAAAATCAAAAGGTCACCCACTCACTCACTCATCACGAAATATCGTTCATAGTACCTAAGTAGACGTCCGCTAAGAAAGGATTTTTCAAAATTCACCCCCCATTTTTTTTTGAGTTGGTAAAAATCATCAAATGAGTCCTTCCGCCCTGGCTGGGGCGGAAGGGACTGTCAGACTTTTACTGACTAAAAATCACCCTGTTTCTTCTGTTGCCCTTTACGTTCCGGGGCCACGGTATCCTGTTAAGACCTCCCGCAACCCCGGCAGGCGTTTGGCCCCGTTGGGGCCCCGTCCCTGTGCTGACAGCTTTTTGAGGCGCGCGCGAACAGAACGCGCCGTCGACCCGGGCATTGTCCTTGATCGGACAGCGAGCTACCCATTACTCGCCGTCCGCAAGCCCGCGCCTACGGTGGCCGGATGTCGTCTCTCGACGTCCGACGCCCTGGGCGTCTCCCGCGGGCGGCGGCTGGGAAAATTCACTCCCTACGGGGATGAAACGGGGGTTCAAAGTTTGTGTGGAGAAATCAACTTTGACGCGGACGAAGTAGGCGGGTAGAAGCCAGTAGTTAATAGCGGACGAAATCTCGGGCAGAAGCTAGTACCTAGAAGTCTGAAGTCGTCAATGCGCCTTGAGCAAGCGTGGTGATCAATGGTCATACCTTCTTTGCATGAGAAGAGGCTTTTGCCCTACAGTAGGACCAGGGCTGTAGCTAGAGTCAAATTTGAGGTAGGGCAGCATTGGTTACAGGTAGGGCGAAAGTAAAAAAAAAATATCATAATTGATCTGCCCTTGAAGCATGGGCTCCTAAATCATGAAACAAGTCAAGTAGACAAATTATTTCTGTGACAGCGTATGACCATGGGTCTAAGAACTATTAAATCCTCTATGATGAAGTACAAACAAACAAGATGGTTGAACTTCCAGATTTGGATATAGAGATCTAAGGTAGGGCATTGCCCCACAATGCCCCCCCCTATAGCTACGGCCCTGAGTAGGACAAAAATAAGCTGGTATTATTATCACAGACCACACTGTAAATGATTGTACAGGACCGAAAAAGGACATATTAAAATTACTAACTCTAATTACATACCGATTCATGGTCAAACAAGAATTTGAAAGTTTGTTGAAAGGCTATTTGGTTGAGAAAGTGATCTAAATCAAAATCATACACAAAATATTTTTATTTTACACGACTGCCCCAAAAATATAACACTCCTTGTGTTATGTGTTCAGGGTTAATGTGTGTATGTATGTAAGTTTCTTTATTCCACCATAACTTTTAAACGCCTGAACCGATTTAGATGTATGGGATATCGTTACAATCCTTGCATTGTTCCGAGTAACATAGGCTAGTAAAAAATAAAACGAAACCGAAATCTATCTAATAGTGTCAATGTTTATAATCTAGAATATGACAAGTAGATTAAAAAAAAAAAAATATAAACAAAGTTCATATTTATGTGCAATTTTTGCAGTCGTGTTTTTTAATTTTTTAATTATAGTAGATACAGCTTGTTTTCAATCCGACTGGTAGTTTACGAGCGTATTTAAACAAATGCACAAACAAAAAATCTCCTCGTCTTTATTAAATTAGCATAGATAATTTATTATGCTAGAGAGAACCTTGAAAAATCAGTCAAATTTCGTTAAACACCGATGTAGCGGAGTGACGGCCATTGCGTAAACCGTATTCTGGTGCTTGATATCATGGTGCAATTCAATTTACACTACTAATTCTCAAACTTCGGTGACTAGATTCGTAGATTTTGTAACGAAATTGTTTAACATTGCAAGAGCACCTATCTGGTATACTGATGTAGTAAAGATCGTATCGCCCCTTCTCCCCCCCTATCTCCTCTACCGTCCCCCACTCGGGTACGCCCATTAAACCCGTAACATTCTGAAGAGTCGGAATTTATTTTTCATACTTTGCTCATTTATCAGAACCTTATGGTATTCTCGACCTTAAAACTTTTTGAATAAGTACCTAATAACTTAGTAAAAACTCTCCAGGTTTTACTAAATGTATGTGTAGGTACCTAAGTAAGTTTTATTTTTAGAATAGATTTACGAAGATTTTTGCATGTTTTTCTCGGACCAATGAAGCTATAAATAAACATGAAATAAAACTATAGGTACTTACCTTTAAATAAACAGCAAAAAACCTGTACCAATTAATTTGCTAAAAAAAAAATAATATTCCCCTAACCGATTTTGGTAACGGCTGCCACTCTCAATGAGACTACCCAAGTAGGTACGCAGGATATTCAGTGCACAGGTGTGTGCGCAAACAGACCTGCACTCTCTCTTTCCTTACTCCCATAGTTCGATGGGACGGCAATCCGACTCAACCGGGGAGAGATCAGGGGTCCCACCATGAACTCTTATCGCGATCCAAAAACTGAACTGTTCTTCAAATACGTCAATATAACGCATCAATTTATGTCATTATATTGACGTATTTGAAGAACAGCAGCCCTACCATGAACTCTTATCGCGATCCAAAAACTGAACTGTTCTTCAAATACGTCAATATAACGCATCAATTTATGTCATTATATTGACGTATTTGAAGAACAGTTCAGTTTTTGGATCGCGATAAGAGTTCATGGTAGGACCCCAGGTATGGTATTCTCTAAAAACACAGCGCCGCGGCAGCGCTGCGGCAGCGCTGACACTATGGTTAGTGGATTTTCAACGTTGTGATCTACACTATAAAGTTGAAAATCCACTAAACACAAACCATAGTGTCAGTGCAATAGCACAGCAGGTGCAGGACCAACGGCTTTACGTTCTTTCCGAGGTACAAGGGAGGTACAGGGGTGTCAAACCACAAATTTCCAAACTCCGGGCTGCTACTGAGTAATCCCTAATGGAAAAACCCAATAACTCTTTTTGGCCTACCTGAGAATCGAAGCCAAAACCAACGCCCAGTAGTTCAATAATAAAAAAATATAATACCTATTACTGTTAAAGTCAATAACCGCAAAGAATTCATAGGAAATATGCAATATGCATGCAATATGCATCTTCCATATATAAAAAATTAATAATAATTAAAATTAATAGTATGTAGATTGATATTTCTTATTAATAGTTATGTTGCAAAGTTTATGATATATTGGTTGTTGTCTGGTTTATAGACAAGATGTAAAAAAAGTGGCCAAGTGCGAGTCGGACTCGCCCATGAAGGGTTCCGTAGCAGAATTGCGGTTTACGATTTATGACGTATTAAAAAGAAGTTTACATGGTAATGTGTACATCATATATTTTTTTTAGTTTTATCAATCTCTTATTTTAGAAATTACAGGGGACACATTTTACCACTTTGGAAGTGTCTCTCGCGCAAACTATTCAGTTCAGAAATAAATTATATAAGAAACCTCATTATCATTTTTGAAGACCTATCCATAGATATCCCACACGTATGGGTTTGATGAATTTTTTTTTTTGAGTTTCAGTTCTATAAGTATGGGGAACCCCCAAAATTTATTGCTTTTTTCCATTTTTGTGTGAAAATCTTAATGTGGTTCATAGAATACATCTACTTACCAAGTTTCAACAGTATGGTTCTTAGTTTCGGAAAAAAGTGGCTGTGACATAGGTAAGTACGGACGGACAGACAGACATGACGAAGCCCTATGGGTTCTGTTTTTGCCATTTGGCCACGGAACCCTGAAAAGACAGACATCTGGTAACCGGTAACTACGTATTGCCCGTCAAACGAAGCAACATTGAGCAAGATTATTGGTAGTAAACGACTTTTATTTTTGGTGTCAGTAATTACTGTATTATCGTAATGGCCTAGCGGCGGGTTGCGGGACGTCTTAACAGGATACCGTGGCCCCGGAACGTAAAGGGCAACAGAAGGAACAGGGTGGTTTTTTAGTCAGTAAAAGTCTGACAGTCCCTTCCGCCCCACCCAGGACGGAAGGACTCATTTGATGATTTTTACCACCTCAAAAAAAAAAAAAAAATGGCCTAGCGGTTAAGACGCCCGCCTCTCATGCATAGGTTGTGGGTTCAAATCCGGGCAAGTACCAATGTGACTTTTTCAATTCATATGTACTTTCTAAAGTTTATCTTAGACATTACTGACATCATTCCGTGCCTCGGAAAGCACGTTAAGCTGTTGGTCCCGGCTGTCATACGTGGATCTTTGACAGTCGTTACGAGTCGTCAGAATCTTGAAAGTCTGACAACCAGTCTTAGCTAGGGGTACCGTATTACCCAGTTATTGGGTTGTGGAGGTCAGATAGGCAGTCGCTCCATGTAAAATACTAGTATTCAGCTGCATCCGGTTAGACTGGAAGCCGACCCCAGCATAGTTGGGAAAAGGCTAGGCAGATGATGAATTATACTGTATTATAGTGTGAAATGTTATGCACGCAAAGTATGGTGCATGCAACATCACTGCAGGGGTCATAAGGGTATAGTCGACGTTAAATCTTTAATACTTATTTTCGTTTAAACATAACATTACGCCTGTAATCCCCGAAGGGTTAGGCAGAGGTGTACCCATTAGAACACCCACATTTCACCAGTTATGTTTAAGTCCCCGGCGAGCCTATTGCCATCAACCGGGCAAAAATCCATACTCCGAGATCTCGACTATTACTGAGAACTGATTGAGACTGAATTAAACTATTACTGCCTCGTTGGTCAAGTGGTCGCAAAGCTCGACTGTTGAGCATGAGGTCTTGGGTTCGATTCCCGGGTCGGGCAAAGTCTTATTGGGATTTTCCGTCAGAAATTTCTCAATAGCAGCCTCGGAGTCTGGATTTGTGTCCGGTTGATGGCAATAGGCTCGCCCCCTATTACATGGGACATAAACATAACTGGCGAAATGTGGGTGTAGTTACTAATGGGTTCATCTCTGCCTAACCCTTTAGGGATTACAGGCGCGATATTATGTATTTTATCAACTACCTGCTTCTAACCCAGACAGTATCACAATAAGTGTCAAGTTTTACAACATAATATGTATTATTATGCATGTATATACCTACTTATTTTGGCTGTGAAGAAAATTGTCTTCATTAGCATTTCGTTCATTTTACAATAGCCGGTAAATACACACATACATACATAAACTCACGCCTTTTTCCCATGGGGGTAGGCAGAAACCACAGAACGCCACCTGCTACGATCCTTACATACTCCTTTCGCCTCATCTACGTTCATACATTTCGTCATACAAGCACGCCGGTTACCAGTACTCCGCACCTGACCTTTCTGAAGAACCTCACCAATAAGGTCAGGGAGGGGTCGCCCTAGGAAGACCTACTCCTAGGGCGACCCCTCCCTGCGTTACCACTCACCTCTGCCATATAAATACCTTTTGTTAATCGTCTTTCACTCAGCCGGTAAATCTTTTGGTAATTTATGTTAATGTGGATGACGCAAAACTATGATTAAAGCAAAATATGTTCGACTAGCTTTTGCCTTCAACTTCATCCGCGTATATGTCGGTTATCGCAGACGAAGTCGCGGAATAAAAAGTAGCCCATGTCCTTTCTTAAGGTTCAAACTAACCCCGTACCAAATTTCATCAAAATCGGGTCAGTGGTTTTGTCGTGAAAGCATGACAGGCAGACAGAGTTACTTTCGCATTTATAATATTACTATGGATGTATAAAAAACATGCTTTACTTGAGTAATCATAGATTCATGTCAATTCAGCAGTTCTTCATACTTTAAATGGCAAAATTAGTAGTGATTAGCTCACAGGTTTTATATGTTTTGCGGAACCCTAATTAATTCAACAATAACCGTAAATTTTGCCGTATAACATTACCTATCTACCACTAAAAGTCTCCTTAAAATCGGTTCAACCGTTTCGGAGATTGGCCGGAACAGACAAATATTTTTTTAATGTTTTTTTTTAATTCTTACCGTGTAAACATTTAGTAATACCTAAGCTGTTATTTTGACATTATAAACAGACACTTCAATTTTATTTATTCATTAAATTAAATTAATGTGTTTTAAAAATGTGTAAATTAATTAATGTAATTTAAAATTGTGTAAATTAAATTAATGTAACATAAATCTTTTTCATAATTTTGTTTCAGCTCCATACGAGGTGGTGAAGAACACTCTTAAAGGCATGAAGACCTTGAAGGAGGAGGCTCCTCCACCAGGCGCTGTGAAGGACTCCAAACCATATAGTATTTCGGAGACAGTCTGATTGCAAGAAGATAAATTAGAATACAGTTCGATTATATGACTAAGTGTATATGGTCGATGGATATTACCATATCCTCATAATTATAAAGTTCTCTAGGTTATTCTAGTTGTAATAAAAAAAAGGTTAGATTATTTATTTCTAAAAACCATTAGGCACTTTTGAACGTCATTTACAAGAAGAAAAAAAATTGTATCTAGTAACACCTTGCTATTAAGGTATTTATAAATTGTTATTTTTTTCTAAAACAGATTAATTTGGCTTTTAATGTGATAAATATTATTTTAATCTATATTATTAAATTTTTAAATTAATTATATGATTGTTTGGCAAAATAAATAAATGTTTTTAAATGTCCGTAAGATAAAATCATTCATTGAAGAAGTTTGTTCGTTTATTGAACTGTTATTCCTAAACTACACACATCAAAAGTGTCTAGGGATCAAAGATGTATTATTACCAATACATCTTTGATTCCTAGACACTTTTGATGTGTATATATCTAGGTATCCTGTTGTTTATATGAACTAGATTCGGTTTTCCGTTTTTTTTTTTTTTTTGTTTTTTAGATTTGGGAGAATCGCGTTTTGACAGTTCATAAAAAGTACGTCAATTGATTAATGATCAATTGACGTACTTTTTATGAACTGTCAAAACGCGATTCTCCCAAATCTCCCATAGATAGCCTAATATAAAATCGGAAAGTACGTCAATTGATCATTAATCAATTGACGTACTTTTTATGAACTGTCAAAACGCGATTCTCCCAAATCTCCCATAGATTTTGTATGGCATTATCGAACAGTGACGCTACTTACTTATTTGCCAACTCAATTGACTAACTATTTATTGGTTTCAAAGCCACAAGAATTCAAGTTCTACAGTAAATTGAAAATAAATCGTGTTTTGAGGGCTAAAATAAAGTGTTTCTTTATAGAAGTTATGCCTTGGAATTATTGGTTATTGTTGTCAACTACCCAATTTATAATGCTGTTCTGTGACCGCAAATAACTGGTTCACGTGGTCTGTGGATCTGTGAAAGCTTTATCTATGTCCATTTTTTGTTATTTACAACAGTATTATTAATGAATTTTATAAAATACATTTAATATTAAGTATACCTATATTCCTCACGCTCTAGGATGGTGCCGGTGACATTTGTCAAACTGTTGCTTTTCACTCTTGAACGTTACGGCGATTTACAATCATGATTGAATATTTTAACTGCACACTAATATCATAGTCGTAAAATACGGAATCAGTAATAAGTAAGTAAATAACTAGTAAATTAAATAATGTCTCTGACATAATCATATTATGCGATTCTGACATCCATAGATGAATTGCTGACATGATTGTGTCACCCGCACCATCATAGAACGATTGGAATATAGTTGTATATTTTTCGTGGTGTTATCTAAAAAAAATCTACGGTACTTCCTACTACTATGAGTCGGAGGCCTGATATTATTCACATAAAGCATGATCCGCGTCTCCGACAGTCCGACTGGTGTTGATTTCATAATAACTAATAATTCTATATTATTGGCCATGATTAGGTACCTAGTAGAAACCACAAATTATAGACAAGACATTCTTTTATTGAGCTGTCAAAATGCAATTCCCTCATAGATTTTGTATGGCCAAAGAAAACAACTCAATTGATCGGGGGGCACGGCAGTGCCCCCGCCAAAGTCGAGCGCGAAGCAAACACTGCCGTACCATCCTTTACTGGAACCATTTCGCCGCATTTTCAGGCCCCTATTTGAGAACCTCTAGATAACATCAGAACGCAGAAATTTTCGTCATCCAGTAAGCTGAAATCATATACTTAAAATCCAAAATTTCAAGTCTGTAGGTCATTTAGTTCCGAAGTTAAGCGAAAGCAAAGTTTCGCATTTATGACACTCACTCACTCACTCATGATCATCAAAATAGAACTAGTACTTCCCATAAACTCAGAGAGCTGAAATTTGGTACAGAGTTAGGGTTTAATGGCCACATAAAGGGAAAACTATAAAAACTAGGACAATCGAAGATCTGGAGTACCTGGTGACCCTGATTAGAAAACACAAGAGCCCAACCAAACTATTAGAGATCGCGACATACCGCCTTTACCAAAAATATTCAACTTGGTGGGCCGCTTCATTAAAAACAAAAAGAAAAAAAAAAAAACGGGTTGCACTCCGGGAGTGCCGGCAGAAGTGAAAACTTGATTATTAACGTTGAGCATGTTTGATATTTTGGAATGGTTAGGGAATAATTTTGCACCAATTGCTTTATCAGTATAAAAGTACTATCATTTATGTGGTAGAATACAATATTCATTTATTGCGCTATCGTACACAAACATGACAATTTATATTACATTAAAAATTTAACTTTAAAACTATTACAATTATCATTCGCGCAAGCGCCCTGCGCTGTCTAAACGAAACAGTAGGCCCAGGCATACATTTTCGCCGCGCCGTAGAGAGGGGATAGCTGTCTACTCTCCATCCGTCTTACGCTTTTTCGATCAGGTCACGTGTCCTGACGCGAGTTTAAGATTTTATACACATTACAGAAAAAGTGCTCAACGCCGCTAAAGAAGTTTTCACTTCAAAAAGAAAAAAAAACTGTGTCAAATAAGAAAATCTAATAAAATAAATCAATATATACGTTTCTACAAAAAGAAGTGAAATCCCACCAAAAACATTCTGTAAAAAACTAGCCAAGTCTCGATGGAGCTGCTTGTTTATCTCTAAAAAGTAATGAAATCAAAACAAAGTCGTGCCAAGTCTAAGGTTCCTTACTGCGATTTCTTTATTATTATAGTTAATGTTGTGTGACTTGGCCGTTGAACATTCTTTATACGTTAGTGTGTACAAGTCAACAATTGACTGGTTATTGAATCAACGTTTTCCAAGTGGCAATTTTCCATCGTCAAAGGGTAGCGGTTCTAGCGACAGATTGGAGCAATGGTGTCATGGAGCACCTGGTTTTGTACCCTTAAACGGCCAAGTCACACAACATTAACTATAATAATAAAGAAATCGCAGTAAGGAACCTTAGACTTGGCACGACTTTGTTTTGATTTCATTACTTTTTAGAGATAAACAAGCAGCTCCATCGAGACTTGGCTAGTTTTTTACAGAATGTTTTTGGTGGGATTAACTATTTATTGATTACAAAGTAATTAAAAAAATAATTTTATTTTACTGTTAATTGAAAATACTAAAATAAAGTGTTTCTTTAGAGAATTTACATAAAACATAACATCACGCCTGTAATCCCCGAAGGGTTAGGCAGAGGTGTACCTACACATTAGTACACCCACATTTCGCCGGTTATGTTTAAGCCCCATGTAATAGGTGGGGAGCCTATTACCATCAACCAGGCACAAATCCAGACTCCGTGGCTTCTACTGAGAAATTCCCGATGGAAAAACCCAATAACACTTTGCCTGACCTGGGAATCGCACTCAAGACCTCATGCTCAGCAGTTGCGCTTTGCGACTACTAGGCCAACGAAGAATCTTCGGAGAATTTATGTCTTAGAATTGTTGGTTCAATCAATCTGCCTAGCCTTTTCCCGACTATGTTGGGGTCGGCTTTCAGTCTAACCGGATGCAGCTGAATCTAACTGCGACTGCCTAGTGCCTATCTATCCACCACAACTTAGTAACTGGGTAATACGATACCCCTTAGTAAGACTGTTTGTCAGAATTTCGGGCTTCTGACGGCACGTTCAGAACCACGTACGATAGCCGGGACCAACGGCTTAACGTGCTTTCCGAGGCACGGAGGAGTCTCGGTGTGTAAAAGATGATCACCCATCCACAGACCAACCCTGGGAAGGCCAAGGCCCGATCTAGTTATTTAGTCGCATCTGGGTAAAAACAACATTGCCGTTCTTAACACTCACACCATACAAGTCATGAGCAGGCTATTTTAAAGATCTACTACGGCTTCTGGGCAGGTATACAAAAAATTATGAGAGCATGTTGGACTTCGTGCAACCGCCCGGCCGCGGCACCCTCAATGCCGACCTTCATTTTTGCCGCTCTGTGCAATTGCCTGGCTTGCCCCCCCCCCCCCTCTTAAATCGGGCACTGCCACGAGCACCTCTTAGAATGATTAGTTAATGGTGTCTAATATCCTTACAAATGGATACACACATGGTACCTGGTTTTTTTACAAACCAGCTTATAAATACCTAATGTTGAAATCACCCAGTTTTCGACGCAGTGTGCTAAGCCAAGTAGTAAGCAAAAAATGAACAAAAAATTTTATAAGAAGGTAAGTATCTAATTTTAGCTAAGAGGCTAATAGAATAAAATTCACAAAAAAACTTGATTTCAAGTCTAGTTTTTTCCATGGTTGTTTTATATAATGCACGAAATAAAAAAAACAGTTATATAAAGATGGTGGAAGAGGCATCATGACCCAAAATTTTACCTGAACAGTTAACTTTTGCCAGTTAAAAAAACAAAAAAATCATTTTACATTATATTTACAATAAAATGTAAAAATTGAATAAAATGTTTATATTTTGACTGCCTCGTTGACCTAGTGGTCGCAATGCGCGACTGCTGAGCATGAGGGTTCGATTCCCAGGTCAGGAAAAGTGTTATTAGGTTTATCCATTAGCAATTTCTCAGAAGAAGCCTCGCAGTCTGGATTTTGTGTCCGGTTGATGGCAATAGGCTCGCCCCCTATAATCCTACATGGGACTTTAACATAACTGGCGAAATGTAGGTGTACTAATGGGTAAACCTCTGCCTAACCCTTCGTAAAATAAACAATTGATATTAATTAATTAAACATGTTTTATGCACGTGTTTAGAAGATAAAGGAGAAGTGAGTCTCTCGCTCACATCCAGCCAGACCGTAGTCCTCTCCGTACTCTAGACTAAACATTTCCACGGCAGATTAAAGTGATAGATAGTTGCAATGCACATATGGTTCGAAATACCTTTTGGCGTTATTTTAAAGTAACAAATATTCATACATCCCAATTTTCGCATTATACACGGTTACTTTTAGGTCGTTCTTAAACCGAAAGTCATAAACTCGATCATCAAACTCGAAACGATTAGGACCATTTTTTTTCAAAAATAACAATAAAAAAAACAGCTGTTCAGTACACTTTGACGAGTTAGACGTGTATGTACTGTGAAATGTACTAAACAGCTGTTTTTTTTTATTATTATTTTTGAAAAATAATGGTCCCAATCGTTTCGAGTTTGATGATCGAGTTTATGGCTTTCGGTTCAAGAACGACCTAAAAGTAACCGTGTATAATAGTAGTAAGATATGGATATCTTTACAAGTTACCTAAAGATTGTACGTGGGTGGATGTATGAGAAGAAGAGCCTATTGATATGCACAGAGCAGGGTGACATAACAACTAAAGGCCTCTCACTTCATATTGTAACTCTACGAAGCACAAAAGGTGAAGAGAACACGCTGCAATTGGACCAAGGCGCAAGGGCCCTTAAAGTGCGTTTCACCGAATAGTTCCTATGGCGTTATGTTGCCTACTCTGTCATGAAACACTGTCTGCAACACTGAAAAATATTGCTGCCAACATAACGCCATAGGAACTATTCGGTGAAACCAGAAACGCACTATAAAAGGTCAACTGACGTTAGAAAATGTGACGTTGTTGACATCTGTCACAATGATAATTCGGCCCCGAGAAGCAGACTGATTCAGTTTAGTTAACGGCACGGATAGGCATATTTGGACATAAATCAGCTTGCCTAACGAACAAGGGGTTATGCTAAAAATCTTTATACGAACATACGTAAAAAGTAAATAAAAGCTAGTAAAAATGAATCCCTATTCTCCTTGGTCACGACATCACGCGTGAACGGCAATTTCCCTTATTCTTTCTTTGTTGTTTGTTATTGTGAGGAAGAAGGTTGATAAGAAAGAAAATTTAAAAAAATATAAGGCGGTACAAAGTTTGCTGGGTCAGCTAGTAATATAAATACAATTGAAGTGTCTGTTTGTAATTTCAAAATAGCTAAGCACAGCTTTTTGCAAAATAAATATTACCTAAGCCTAACATACCTATACACGATAAAACAATGCATTTTGTATGTCTGCCTGTCTATTTGTTGCAGCTAATCCAAAACGGCTGGACCGATTTTGACGGGACTTTCAGCAGTAGACAGCTGATGTTATAGCGAGTTACCTCACATACTTCTTAATTAAAAAAAAAACTAGGGCGCCGTGGTAAAAAATAAAACCCTTTCACACGCACGAAGTCGCGGGCATTATAGGTACTATTGCTTGCATAAGAGCCGCTGCCTAATACTTTATATAAGCAGATAATTGATAACATCGATCGCCTACTATTTTAGTAGGCGATCGATTTAAAACCTTTTTATGCTAATGTTGCATGTATCGATATAAAAGGCGTTTTAAAAAAATATTTTTTTATTATAATCTAGAATAGTAGAATCTAGATATTTGAATATCAGATTATATAATGTAAAAGTCTCGTCACGCGCATTTTCGTGAATAAAATGGCAGATTACAAGCGATTTCCTGATTATGTTCCGGTAAACAGCGACAGTTGATAAGCAGTGACATAAGAGAGGTTTATAGGTCAATCGTTGAAACGTAACTTGAATGCGGGCAACACTCGCTCCGTCAGTGTGGCCTGCACCGTCATGCTGGCGCGTCGTGCGCTTTCCCACCAAAAATAAGCATTCCATTTTCGAAAAAACCCGCGTATATTATCGACGTACGTCACAAATTGATTGAATCAGTGCATTTATAACAGAAACAATGTTTTTATTGCTAGTTTTAGCGTTAGTTGGGTCTATTGCCCTATGTTTTATGCTAATAGATTCCCTATGGAGTGTATTGGAGCTAATATCTTCGTATTTGATGCCTTATTTCCTGCCTTCGGAGGTGCAGGTTCTGTCTAAGAGGTTCGGACCTTGGGCTGGTGAGTAGATTGTTTTTTTTTTATTATTTTTAACTTAGGTTCCGATGTTGTTTACATTGAGTTGGGTCAGCGCCTGCGCCCTACATCCACTGAGCAGGTTTTAATGGCGATATTGAAAGAGGGAAATACTGTGTGACCTTTATCGATTTTTCTGTTTAAATTTTCTTGTAGTTATGTGTAGATTTTTATTAGCCTATAGACTTGTTGCTATCTTGTTAATTGATAACGAAGATTATAAATAAATTTATTGATTTTACGTACAGATTATGTAAAATACCCACATAAAAATTCAATTTAAAGAATATTTTCTCTAAGTACTTAACTTACCTGTTGCGGGACGTCTTAACAGGATACCGTGGCCCCGGAACGTAAAGGGCAACAGAAGGAACAGGGTGGTTTTTTAGTCAGTAAAAGTCTGACTCATTTGATGATTTTAACATCTTAAAAAAAAGTAATTTACCTACCCTTACCCATGTCTACTCTGGTAAATATGTATGTTATTTTGTTAGTATTAATGTGAGTATTTGCTCGTTTTATTAACATTCTAAAAATTGCTCACTGAAGAGCGATGTGTTGACATAGCATTTATCTAGTTCTAGATTTTAAAATCAATGAAAGGATATTTTAGTTTTTTTTTTCTACGTGGTATCTACCTTCGCTTTCGTGGTATCTACGCAAAAACATAAGTTTACCTACTTCCGGATTTTCCTGTAATGAAATTTCAGCATTTTCAAAGTTTAACGAACTTCTTAGTCATGAATCAAAAATTTTCTTAATTGCGCTGAAGGCGGAATTTTGACAAACATGGAAGAAGATTATGTTTAGCACAGGGGCGTAGCCACCGCCGTATCAGCTGTATCAAAGATACGGGGCCCTCCAGCTACATAGGGGCCCCGAACTAGGGTTGCCAACTCTACTGTATATTATAGTATCCTACTATATTAAGGTCCTGACTACTATAAGTATTTCTGACTAAATGCTAAACTACTATTTATTTTTAAAAGCATCAAACTAAAAGCAATAACATCCAATTTAAACTATTCTTGGACATTATTCTGGTCCGGGGTTGCGGGACGTCTTAACAGGATACCGTGGCCCCGGAACGCAAAGGGCTACAGAAGGAACAGGGTGGTTTTTTAGTCATTAAAAGTCTGACAGTCAGTCCCTTCCGCCCCACCCAGGGCGGAAGGACTCATTTGATGATTTTTACCACCTCAAAAAAAAATATATCATGTTGACAGTACATTCACTTTTTACCTAAGTACTTACCTACAATTTTTTTTTCATCTTATTGCTATCTACTATATTTTGGGTGGGTATTGTGACATTTTTGACAGAAAGAGTTGACAACCCTACCCCGAACCCAAGTAAACAAAAATTCGTTAAACATTAGTGGTGTGTAATTAAACGGGTATGTGATGTGTCATTAGTGGGTTCGAATCCAGACAAGTACCAATGTGCCAATTCATATGTACTTTCTAAGTGTATCTTAGACATCACTGACATCGTTCCGTGCCTCGGAAAGCACGTTAAGCCGTTGGTCCCGGCAGTCATAATGTGGATTTTTGACAGTCGTCGTCAGAAGCCCAAAAATCTGACAACCAGTCTTACCTAGGAGTATCGTATTATCCAGTTACTGGGTTGTGGAGGTCAGATAGGCAGTCGCTCCAAGTAAAATACTGGTATTCAGCTGCATTCGGTTAGACTGGAAGCCGACCCCAACATAGTTGGGAAAAGGCTAGGCAGATGATGATGTGATGTGTCATTATACACCCACACATCTCGAAACTAACCGCACTTAAACCGTATCGCCCTAAACACGGGTCTCGTGGACTAAGCAAAAAACGGTAGGTTAATCAGGAAATACAAGACATATAATCTAAAATATTTTTTACTAGTCGAGCAATTAATAGACTCGGTTATAAATACGAATTCCGGATTGGCTCTCTTGAGTTCAACAAAGCCAAATTTCAAGTTTTTTTTTTAAATTTAAACCAACGCACGTGAACCAAACTTGTTTGTAAGAATATAATTAATTTTTTACCTACCTTAAAATACATAATCTCGGAATAGCGTTATAATATAACATAACATCACGCCTGTAATCCCTAAAGGGTTAGGCAGAGTTAAACCCATTACTACACCCACATTTCGCCAGTTATGTTTAAGTCCCATATAATAGGGGGCGAGCCTATTGCCAACAACCGGGCACAAATCCAGACTCAGAGGCTGCTACTGAGAAATTCCTGATGAAAAAACCCAATAACACTCTGCCCGACCTGGGAATCGAAACCAAGATCTCATGCACAGCAGTCGCGCTTTGCGAACGCTAAACCAACGAGGCAGTCAATGAAAGCAATAACATAGTGTGATGTTATACATGATAGCGTAAAACGTTCCTTTATAAACGGGCTAACGCCAACAGATTTTATTTATACCAGCTCTGTGACATCATTATATTGCATTGTCATGCAAATTGCACATTTACGCAAAACTTCAAATCAATCGAACATCGCGAAGTGGATCCAATTTAACTTGTACAATTTGATCCATAGACACCGTCACAGGTAAAAGTAAATACTAAAAACTAGTGGTGTTACTTGAACGTAAGTGATTAAGGTACCTTTTGTACCTGAAAAAGACATACATAGTTATTCATGTGTATTTCCTCGCTTCAGCCGTGCTAAAAACAAAGCAGAATAACAAACAACTAATTATGATAATTACATTATGTTAAATGTTAATATTATACTGTACTTTTATTATTATACATAAGCAAAAACATTTTGCATTGCAAATATTTTTTGGTCGGTATACAATTAAATATATTATTATTTAGTATTAAGTTAATAATTTTACTAAAATATAATAATATCCTGCACACCGATTTCGGTCACGGGCGGGTAATCTCGGATAACGGCGAGTAAGCCATTATGGGCATTATGCATTAGATTTATATTACACAAGTGTGTGCATAGTTATTTTTTTATCTACCTAAAAACAGATAAAAAAAAAACTGTGCACACACTGTCTTGTGCACTATAATCCCCAAAGGGTTAGGCAGAGGTGTACCCATTAGTACAATCTGATTTCGCCATTTATGTTTAAGTCCCATGTAAAAGGGGGCGAGCCTATTGCTATCAACCGGGCACAAATCCAGTCTTCGAGGTTGCTACTGAGGAATTCCTGATGGAAAAACCCAAAAAAAAATAACTGGCGAAATGTGGGTGTGCTAATAGGTACACCTCTGCCTAACCCATCGGGGATTACAGAAGTGATGTTAAGTTGTGTTATGAATAACGAGTATATGTATAGGATAATTAGCTTCCGTCAGGGCCGTAGCTAGGGGGGGGAATTGTGGGGCAATGCCCTACCTTGAAATAACAATGCCCAACCATAGATCTCTATATCGAAATCTGGAAGCTCAACCATCTTGTTCGCTTGTACTTCATCATTGAGGATTTAATAGTTCTTAGATCCATGGTCATGCGCTGACGCAGAAATTATTGGTCTACTTATAGCTATTGAATGTACATCACTGATCTAGAGTTCAGTGATATACACGGTGATTGATTTAGGAGCCCATGCTTCAAGGGCAGATCAATTATTATATATTTTTTTTTCTTTTGCCCTACCTGTAACCAATGCTGCCCTACCTCAAATTTGACTCTAGCTACAGCCCTGGCTTCCGTCCGAGACTTCGCAGAAAGTTTACATATTATCCTACAAGAATCGTTAATTTCTTTCAGGATAAAGAGTAGGCTATGTGCTAATCCAATCTATCTTCGTGCCCATCCAGATCTGTTCAGCCGTTCTGGCATGATTGAGTAACAAACTCCATCTATAAAAAACTTTGGCATTTGTAATACTAGTAAGATAAATATCGTAATCGGCCGCTTTTTGCCTATTGGAGTATAGGTGTCATCACTGTCGAAATGTCGAACAAAACTTAATGGTTCCCTACACACTGGCCACTAATGGTACGTGTTGACATGTTATGTCATTACGTAAGTTGTGTGGTGTTGCCACATCACGACAGTGTGGCTAGCCATGGAGATGATATGTTATACCGTTGTGCAATACTCTACTGTTTCAAAGTAACTATAGTTTTTAGGTACTGTTAGGTTACTAGGACTTCTGTCCGCAACTTCATAAACGTGAAATTTAAGTTTAGGCACTGTAAAACATACTCTAAGCAACGAGGCGATTCTGTTCTTCGAAGGAGGTGTATTCTGAAATACTTTTAAACTGAAAAAAAAAACAAGTAGTTACTAATGGGGAGCCACACTCAAAGATAATCGTAGATGGCGCTGCGATCAACTGTACCTTGTTTATTTTCCGTGACAGGAGTGTGGTTGCTATTTTCGCGATTTAAAAGTGATGATTTTGATTATAATGTACTCGTTTATGACGATTCCTCAACTTAAAGTTGAGCTTTGAAAAAAAAAACGCGTCAACTGCTGGCAAAAAGGCTCAATTGATTGAAAGGTAAACACATAAAATATTTAAGGTTATGATTTGATTCAGAGCTTTTTTTCTGTTTTCTTGAAGTACTTCAAGAAAACAGAAAAAAAGCTCTGAACTTTCGGTAACTTTTCTGTTCTTTTTGAAGGTTGGAATCGTACGATCGGAACCAGAACTTTGGTGCTGACTTTTTTATTTTATTTATTTTTCTTTATTTCGGAAATAAATGGACTCCCCTATTTTTACAATTTAATGCACTACATTGAGGCATTTCTGCACAAATTATTAAGAATAGGAACGACAAACTTTATTAAAAACAAATATCCATACGATTTGACAGTTGTTACGTCAAAACACGGTACAGTCGATCAATACGCCCTCTTTCGTGATAAAAAGTTAGTGTTCCTCCCCATTATCTTTTATAACAACCTCCTGAAAAGAGGATGCAATACTGTATCTTGTAGATTACAAAACTTTGTATTTAACGTTAATTAATAAAGTTTAAAGGCTAACATTGAAATAACAATAAAGTTAGGTATAACGAAATTTACATAATGCATATAATATTAAAATCTAGTATTATCTATACTAATTAAAACATTATTACATTTTTTGCTTTTTTATTATTTAAGGCGTAAATATTCGTTTTACGCCAAAACGAAAAAAAAACACTGTATAATTAGGCTGAAATTAGTTATCTAACAGGAAGTGAATAATATTGTTTTGGAAATACCTAGATATCGTTTTAAAATATAAACTAACTATACTGACCGGCCCACGCGTTGCTGTGGCAAAAAGTATTAAGACCTATAATTGAGATGAAAACTAACCTATCTTTCAAGTTGGACCAAACTGCACAGGGTGTGCAAATTTGATTAAAATCGGTAAAGTAGTTTAGGAATCCATCCCGGACAAACAACGTGACGCGTAATTTATATTAAGATTTATAGGTAAAAATCTTAACATGCTTAAATTAAAACACAAATTAACGGCAAAAGTCTTAAACGCAACTCAATTTTAAGTCGCAAGGGGGTGGAGCAGTCATCAAAGATGTAACAGAAGGCGGATGAAACCGCCTGGCATAGCTAGTTACATTAATAAAGTTATTCGTATGCGAGTCATTGTTTTTTTTTATCAGTAACTAGCGACCCGCCCCGGCTTCGCACGGGTGCATGTATTATACATATAAACCTTCCTCTTGAATCACTCTATCTATTAGAAAAAACCGCATCAAAATCCGTAGCGTAGTTTTAAAGATCTAAGCATATATAGGGACAGACAGAAGAAGCGACTTTGTTTTATACTATGTAGTGATGCGAGAATAGAGACGTGTTCGCATAAAATAATCAGTCATCGATGTATGCGTGTTGGTGCGTTTGTAAGTGTCAATTTACTAAATTGCTGAACAGTATAGTTTTCTGCAAGGTTTGCTAGAATTTTGTTACCATTAATGGCTTGTTTCACCACCTACTAATGTTCTAGCTCTCTCATCTGCCAAAACAAACTGCACCTTAATTACAACAAAAGTCTTCAAATTAATTTTCAAGACTTTTGTTGTGGTCAATGTGCAGTTTTACAAATTCAAGGAGGTAAAGTCTACTTATGCTAG
The DNA here is from genome assembly GCA_949316365.1 of Hoplodrina blanda. NCBI lineage: Eukaryota > Metazoa > Arthropoda > Insecta > Lepidoptera > Noctuidae > Hoplodrina > Hoplodrina blanda. The sequence goes on from OX438581.1 coordinate 16,919,004, forward strand.
TAATTCTCAACACGAATTAAAATAAAACTAATTTAATATACTTAAGTTTTTTTTTGTTGATTATTTTCGTATGACTGGGTTGTGGAGGTCAGACAGGCAGTCGCTCCATGTGAAATACTGGTATTCAGCTGCATCCGGTTAGACTGGAAGCCGACCCCAACGTAGTTGGGAAAAGGCTAGGCAGATGATGATGATTTTCGTATTTTGTACTAGTCATCTTGCCGCTGGGCTTAGGCCTAAAACATACACAAGCGACGTAAGGCCCAAAACACACACAAGCGACGTAAGGCAGCAGGCGTGGAACTTCCACGCCTGCTGCCTTACGTCGCTTGTGTGTGTTTTGGGCCTTAGGCAGGCGGGGCGATGAACCCACACGCAGCGAATAATCGCGCGACACTGCCTACGCAACGGGGCGATTCTGTTCTTTAATAGAGGTGTATTCTGAAACACTGTCAAATATATGATTTTTAAATCTCTTATTTGATTATTTACTTATGTACAATATTTTGCACCTGCCATGTTATTTCTTCACCACCTTTGGTTTACTGGTAAAGTTTAAATAAATAAATTATACAACAAAAAAAAACAAGAATTTATAAATTAATGACCAGGTGTCTTAATTTAATTAATTAATTTAATTGCACCTTATAGATATGCCTATCCTGACACAGTGAAATGAGTCATAATAATTTTAAATGTAGCTTTCGAAATCCGAGCTAGATTCTCGAAGTGAACTCTGAGCTTTGCGCCTTTCCAAGCTAAGATAATAACCTCACGTTATGTTACATTACCCGAGTACAACACGAACAACCTCATTTTATAGGTACAACGAGAACAATATTTGTACTGCAACACTTCGTCTGCGTCTGCGAAAAATAGTTTTTTTTTTTAAATAAAATAGTTACCTCCCCGCACTAGTAATTTCTCTTGTATCGTGGGTGCGTTTTCAAACATTACATACATAATTTAAAAAAAAATTTAAAACCAGCTTTTTAGTGTAATGTTAGTAACTTTATCGTTTTCTACTCTTCAAGCCCTTTCATTTGATACCCATATCAAGGGGATTGAGATAAAATGTGTAATCCGCCATCTTGGAACGGCGGCCATGTTGAAATTATTATAATACTGAGTATTGCTAATTATATTGTCACCAGAACTAAAGTTGTAAGCAAAATTTCAGCTCAATCGGATACCAACAAATGGTCGAAAAATGGTTTGCAAATTTTGAAAGGACAACTTACGTACGGACAGTGCAAGCTAAATAAAAGCTTGTAATACAAAGAGAGAGAATCCTATGCCCTGCAGTGGGACAATTATATTTTAAAGGTTTAATGTTACATTACGCCTGGAATCCTCGAAGGGTTAGGCAGAGGTGTACCTACTAGAACACCTACATTTCGCCAGTAATGTTCAAGTCCCATGTAATAGGGGGCGAGCCTATTGCCATCTACCGGGCACAAATCCAGTGTCCCAGGCTGCTACTGAGAAATTCTTGATGGGAACACCCAATAATACTTTGCCCGACCTGAGAATCGAACCCAATACCTTATGCTCAACAGTCGCGCTTTTCGACCAACTAGACCAACGGGCAAGATTATTATTGTTATATTATTTGTATTTCGTTATTAATTGCGCTGCAGCTAAAGATGCGAATGTTATTGTGACTCTGTGAGAATTGTGTTGCTCAAGTACGTTACTCAATTGTAAAGAAACTCATTAACTGAGATTTGTGCTTGCATTGCTGCATCTTAGTTAAATCTAGACATACGGCAATATGCTAGCCAAGTTCGGTGAACATTGGAATGTGTATACCTACATATTGCACGAAATATTTCGAGCAAGTCTCGCCCCCTTACTTAAAAAGTATTAGACGTACTTTCTTGCAACTTTGCATGTTTAATAAAGCACTCTTAGACACCTAGAACCCAAAATTTTGTTAATATACCTCTTATAGTTATGGATTTATTTAGGTTTGAAAAATGTCATGTCATTCTGTTTCACGCGCGCCTCAAAGAGCTGTCAGCACAGGGACAAACGCCTGCCGGGGTTGCGGGACGTCTTAACAGGATACCGTGGCCCCCGAATGTAAAGGGCAACAGAAGGAACAGGGTGGTTTTTTAGTCAGTAAAAGTTTAACAGTCCCTTCCGCCTCACCCAGGGCGAAAGGACTCATTTGACGATTTTTACCACCTAAAAAAAAAAGCCCCCCCCTAAAAGCATCTGAGTTCATTATTCCGATATATTATTTTTGCAAGCATTACTACCTAAGGTATTTTGTTCTCCAAAAAAATGTTGTGTGCTTAAACTATTTACTTTGCTAAAAACCTAGGGTCAAGCCCAAGCCCAAACGACAATCTTGGATCCACCACTGCTAGAAACTCATTGTTCAAGGTGACTTCATAACAACAAGCCAATTTTGTACCTACCTAGTAATTTGAACTGAAGACCACAACCACTGCTTACCGTTCACGATTTCCCCTTTCTTGTCAGCAGCAATTGTAGCTTCGGTTGTTCGTGAATAATGCGCAATAACTATTAGATTATAACCTGTAGAAAGATGCGGTTTACGACCCTATACTTTGTAAGTAGCATTTCGTAATTACTTAAGGAGAGGGTCCATATTAGTGCCAAGGATTTTGGAAACGGGAAAGGCATTGACGACATTTTGGCCAATAAATAATTTAAGTTGATGACATTTTGTTAATTCCTAATTGCGAACTTTTTATGACCTGTCAAAACTCGATTCTTGCAAGGATGTTGTATGACAAACTGTGTATGTAAACTGTGACGTCAATTTATTAGCCAACTCGATTGATTAACTACTTTTTGATTTCAAAGCAAGTCAAAATCTAATTTTAATGTTAATTGAAAATTAATTGGGTTTTCAGGCCTAACATAGTGTTTTTTTCAAAACAGTTGTGTCTTGGACTCAGTGTACTTAATTTCAAAGTTCAGATTTAAAAATCATCATTTTGAAACATGAAAATTCGATTAATTTTCATTTTACTGTAAAATTCGATTTTTAGTATTTATTTACCTATTCTTTAATTTTATATAAGTACAATATAAATTAACCATGATTGTCATTTTGAAACTAAGTTATCAGATATTAAAGAAAAAAAAATGCCTAGACTACTTTTGTATGGGCGCGTTGATCTCCGAAACTACCTACTGGTTTAATTCTGAAAATTCTAAATTATCAAAACTTTTGTTAACTGTCACTTTAGACAATGTCCCGTTTTGAGTGAAAATAAAATGGTCAACTATGCAGGTAAAAGTTAGTTAAGCAATAAATACTTTACGACGACCTTCTAATGATTTATTATTGAAAATGTTAGTTACGTTATTTTAATATGCCTGTTAGTTTAGTAGACCTACCAGTTTAGTAACTGTGGATTAATCGCCGAAATGTTTAAGTAGGTATGTTTTATCTCAAACATTGCGCCAAACAGCCCAGGGCGTGTTCTGTGTGTGAAGAAATTTGTTTTCGAACTACGAGCATGTCATCATATCTGCTAATCCGTTGGCAAACAACGAAGTAAGATTTGTCACTTGTTAGGGTTAGGCAGAGGTGTACTTATTCATTAGTGCGCCCACATTTCCGCATTTATACCTATTTTAAGTCCCATGTGATAGGGGTCGAGCCTGTTACCATCAACCGGGCATAAATTCAGACGCCGAGGCCGAGACAGCCGAGAAGAAACGATCCAACTGTCGTGGGTCCTTGGTTGGAAAAAAAAGAAGAGCGGTAGAGTAAGACTTCCAATATAACCAGATACAGCTGACTTCAAGTGTTTTACATGAACCCTGCCTTTCTGACCTGATATGACTGGAACTTTGGGGATTCGGACTACCCACTTTTCCTATACAAATGTCCAAGTTCACTTTAATAACCGGAGAGCGACCGAGTACTATTGCGCTAACGTAAAGTAATTATTCAATTTGTCTACACTAATATCTAAAGCTGAAGAGTTTGTTGTTCTGAACACGCTAATATCAGAAACTACTGGTCCTATTCTGAAAATTCTTTCGCTAGTAGGACTATGCGTTATCTCTAAATGCTATAGGCTATTTTTACTAGCTTGTATTTAGCTTGCACTGTTCGTATGTAAGTATGTATGTAAGTAAGTTGTCCTTTCAAAATTTGCAAACCATCTTTCGACTATTTGTTGTTATCCGATTGAGCTGAAATTTTGCATACACCTTTAGTTCTGTTGACAATACAATGTCCAATACGTTATATTGTAATATAAACTTGTTTTTAAAAATTATATTTTAACAAGGTTTAGTAAGAAAATGGCGCCGTCGAAATCGAGGGCAAAAGCAGGTTAAGTAATAATTAAAGACTTTAACGACATTCTATTGATTTAATATTAATAAAATATTACGTTAGTATTTTATTATGCCTATTAAATTAGTAGGCTTACTAGTTGAGCAACTATGTTTCAATCGCCGAAAAGTTCAAGTAAGTAGGTTCCTTATGTGATGAAATTTTTTATCTACTATGTCATCATCAGCATAAGCGCAACCTTTTCCCAACTTTACGTATTGAGGTCGGCTTCCAGTCTAACCTGATGCAGCTCGATACCAGTATTTTCATTGAGCGACTGCCTATCTGACCCTGTCAGACGCCCGAAAGTCTGACAACCGGTATTTTCAGGTCAGTAAGGCACCTAACCTATCTGTAACGACTGTCAAAGATCATCCACATGTGTCTGTTCCTGAAATGCCTAAAATTTTCGTTTTTCTGAAATGTAAGGTATTAGGGTGATTCCCTCTTGATAAACGGTGCGAGCGACTGCCTATCTCATCTGGTTGTTAGACTTTCGGACTTCTGACTACCCAGTCAGACGCCCGAAAGTCTGACAACCGGTATTTTCAGGTCAGAAAGGCACCTAACCTACCTGTAACGACTGTCAAAGATCATTTGATAACCGGAGTGCCTAGTACGATTGTCTAACGGTAAAACTGAAGAGTGAACTTGTTTGTCTGAACGCTCTAAACTCGGGAACTGCTAATTTAAAAAAATCTTTTGAGTTATATAACCCGGTTATCGAGAAAGGTTATAGGCTAACATCACGCTACAGTAAACGGGAGCGGAGCAGTAGACTATGACGTAACTTAACGCTGTTAAAACCTCAAGGTATAGGTATAGCTAGTAGCAAATGCTTTGTAAAGTGAAATGTAAATTTTTGAATTTTAAATAATGCACTTATATAACATTTTGGTTTAATTCATAAGACAGACAAATATTTTGGTTTGAAGGCTTTATTCAAATAGATATTATTAAGATTTATGAATGACGTTTTCAAGTTCAACAGTTCAAAACCAGTATTTACAAACTCAAAATATATGTAATTTGTTTATTACATAACGAGCTTTTCGAGGTTGTAATAAGATGCAAATTTGAGATTTGCAGTCGTCCGATCTTGACGATGAGAAGGTCATACTCACAGGTCATGTTGGTGGTGAAAATATTAGTCAGTTAGCAATGTAGGATTAGGTTTAGGGCCAAGGGCGGATCCAGGGGGGGGGGGGGGGCGGGCACGCTGCAATCGCGGCGGTAAGACCCTCTTTGAGGAGTGGCTGAAGAGGCGCCACGGCGTCCTCACCTTCCGGCTGACGCAGGTCCTCACCGGGCAACAGAAGGAACAGGGTGGCTTTTTAGTCAGTTAAATTCTGACAGTCCTTTCCGCCCCACCCATTTTTCCCAGATTTTTACCACCTCAAAAAAAGGGGGGGGTTGTCATGGGGGTCATGACCCCCCCCGGGCTAACTATTTTCTTTTAATTAGAATTATTATTGTAATCGAAAAGGAGCCTGTCCTGACTAGACCTTATTATTAATGACCCCCTCTGACTTGAAGGCTGGATCCGCCCTTGTGCACAAATCCAGCCGCCAAGGCTGCTACTGAGAAATTCCTGATGGATTCCTGGTGCAGTCCAGATGCATAAATTGAAGGAGCCCTTAAGATTACCCATTGAAACCCATCAAGGCGACAATTTTTTTCCTAGCCTGTTTATTTATTTATTAAAAATGAAACGTCAGCAATGTAAATACGAACAGGAAATTAACATTGTAGTGGACTAAAGCTAGTATTTATATCTATTACAGACATGCACAACATTTGCATATCGCAGTGTGTGTAGGTACCGAAAAAAAAAAAATGTCAAACTTATAAAATGCATGCATAAATAGCTATAAAATACCTGTGTTATTGAATTTAAATTAGCTTAAAATTAAAATAAAAGTTAATATAATGATAAAATCAAATGTTAAATTAAATAATTTTTTTTAATAGTTTAAAAAACTAAAAAACACGCTTTTAGCACGTACTATTTTTTTTCGTATCCCATTCAGCAAACCCTTTCATTTAATACCCATATCATGGGGGTGCATTTCAAACAGCTAGTCCGCCACCTTGGGGAGGCCGCCATATTGGATTTGTAATGACGTTTCGTAGCTAGTCATGTATTGTCATCAGAATTCAGAGCGTGTGCAAAATTTCATCCTAATCGAAGACCAGGAAGTGGGTCAAATTAAGATTCCAAGATTTTCTTACATACATACTTACAAGTGAAGCTAATATAAGCGTGTTAAAATCAGTCAAAGGATACTGTCAAACGTAAACAACTAAATAATTAATGGTAAAAAAACTTTTTATAAACAAGCTTTTTTGTGATGTTACTATCTTTATCGTTTTCTACTCTTCAAGCCCTTTAATTTGATACTCATATCAAGGGGATTAAGAAAAAATATGTTATCCGCCATCTTGGAACGGCGGCCATATTGGAATTATTCCAATATTCAGCTCAATCGAATATCCGCAAATGGTCGAAAAATGGTTTGGCATTGACCAGGTTTCGTAATTTTATTTGATTATTTTTTCCATTGGGACAACCTCAGAGGATTCAAAACTGCACCTTGTTTTTGTTTTGTACCTCAAAAGGAGCAACGGAAGCCTTGAAAGATCTCTTTTTGGTCGTTTATCACACAAGGGGGTTTTTCTAAAGGTATTCTCAAGATCGAATGAATTTTAATTTTGATTGTGATCTTCATTACGTTCACACATCTCCAGTTAAAGACCACACATTTTTTCTTTTACATTTATTTTGCGGATTACTTTGATAATACAACAAAAATAGGGTGTTATTGCCCGTTACTTGGGTCACGTGAATCACGGGTTTTTTTATATGCGTTATACCCTAATTCTTTTTACAAAGTTATTACCTACAACTTAAAACATTACTCTGCCAGTGAAAGTCCCGTCAAACATAACATAACATTACACCTGTAATCCCCGAAAGTTTAGGCAGAGGAGTACCCATTAGAACACCCACATTTCGCCAGTTATGTTTAAGTCCCATGTAAAAGGAGGCGAGTCTATTGCCAACAACTGGGCACAAATCCAGACTCCTAGGCTGCTACTGAGAAATTCCAGATAAGAAATCTCAATAACACCGGGAATCGAACCCAAGATGATCGCCAGCCGCGTTTTGCGACCTTACCCCAATGAGGCAGTCAATAAATTATGTAAAGTAAAAAGCACAGAACTATTTTTACAAGACAAAAATTTTCTCGGAACTTGTTTTCCCTGTGATACCGCTGTGCGTTAACCACGGAAGCGGTAACTTGTATTATAAAACTGTACAGCATTGACCCGCACGCGTCGCGTATCGCGGGTTGCGCCAGCGCATTCGGCGAGACATGCAATTTTGACTGTGTTTCTAACTACTATTGATCTAATTGCATGACTCTCGAAATTTGCTTGCCTATCTATGCCTTGTGAAAAATTACTTTCAAATACTTATGAAATTATGAAACTGCGTCTCGATTGTATCTAAGCAGTATATATACATACGTATAACTATAGTAAGTACTAAGTTATGACCGCGATTTTGCCCCTACGAATGCCGGTTTTTTTAAGGAGTTTTAATGTTTTAGGGCGGAACCAAAATTTTTGGCTTTTTCTAAAATAATAGTAGCAAAGTTACTTTTTGTTCTGTTTGTTGAATTAGTTTCTTGTTTTGTCCTAGACCAATTTTTTTACGTAGTCATGTTACAGTTTTATTAACTTTATTTTTGTATATTTTAGCAAAAACTGAAAAAATAAATTAAAAATGAAAACGTAAGGTCAGTAAACTTGTTCACAAAGTTAGCAGTACATAGGTCCCTATTAATTAATTTAGATACCTACCTGCCCTTTTGGAATCGCAAAAACCACGCAAAAAAGAATTACACAAATCAAATTAAAAATCCGAACAAAAAACAAACAAACTTCAATAACAATTAACCGGTAAACAGGATAATTAAAAAAAAAATACCATTAAAAATTAACAATCGAATCTTTAAGTTTAAAAAAAAATCGTTTTTCACGATTTTACGTGACCCTGTGCGTTCACTCACTCCCAGCGTATGATCATCAATATTGCGAAACATAATGACTATCATCATTTTGGTAAACTTGGTCGGCGCCGGCGCAACTTCGTCTAAGGCCGCTATCACACGGACCGCACCACAACAACCGCACGCAGTTTCTATATTCAACTGCATGCAGTTGTACGTTCGACTTCGTGCAGTCATGATACCAACTGCACGCGGTCGGCTGCAGTCGTGCCTTCAACTTCACGCGATCAGCTACAACTTCATGCGGTCGGCTACAACTGTAGCCGACCGCGTGAAGTTGAAGGCACGACTGCATGCAGTTGATATTGACTTTTCTCGACTGCAAGCCGACCGCGTGAAGTTGAAGGCTCGACTGCACGAAGTCGAACGTACAACTGCATGCAGTTGAATATAGAGACTGCGTGCGGTTGTTGTGGTGCAGTCCGTGTGATAGCGGCCAAACAGTTTTAGATGAGGTGGCTCGGTTGTGGTATGTTTAGCATTAAGTCTAAGGTCGATGATTGTGAAGTTATTATAATGTATTGTTATTTTTTGCTGCTGCAAAATAGCTGTTATTTATTTTTATTTAATAAATTAAGTAGATAAGTAGGTATGCTTTTTTCTTTGGAAAATCTTTTCCATAGCTTTTAGAAGTACCTACAGAAGTGAATCAAAAATAATTCAGATTCAAAACATTTATTTGAATTAGACCACGATTAAATTGTCAAGGAGTTTGTCAGTTAGTTGCTCGTTCCAAAACTTAGATACTTAGGCCTCTAAGAAGAAGAACGAGCAAGAAACTCCACCGACATTCTTATAATTTTTCTTTACTTTTTTTATTCTACATAATATATCTAAGGTTTTTACAAAATCCAGGTCACAATATTCTTGTTGCTTATATATGTATGTGAAAACAATGACGGAAAAAAAATAATGGCTGGAGATGGGCAATCCCAACTGACAGTGCCCGTTCACGAACATGACGATTATTGGAAACCCAACGCATGCGGTTTCGGGAAAATTCTACTAATTAGATAAAATTAAATAATTTATTTTATGAAGTAAGCAACGAATTTACGATAAACCACTACTTAGTTATTTATTAAAATTAAAAATAATTAGCAACTACACTTACAACAACTTTAAGCCTACGTCATTTATCATTGTATTCAACACAAATATATGTAAATATCTACTCAACAATATGCTTATTACGCTAATGAAATATTATAAAAAAACATTTTACATAATACAATAAAATACATACATAATGTAACAACACAATCAAATTGAAAGTGAGACTTCCATAGGCGACGAGCCTAGTCAAGTTGTGATGTAACGCATGAGGTTGCGTATGCGCACCCGATTGGCGTCAAGGTCGATGACTTTCATAGACATAGGAGAAATAGGTCAATGATCTTGACTTTGTATTGCTGTTTATGTGAAGTGGACTTTTGCTTATTTGTAATTATCGATGGTACTTAGTGTACTTAAATGAATGAGGCAGTGGCCTAACTTGCACCCTAAATTTAAAAAAAAAAATTAAACAGGGCCCGCCTGTATAAAAAATTTTTAGGGGGCTACTTAACTGTGGCGCAGCCCATTTGTTTCTGTCCTTTCGATAGGAAACAAACAGCAGTCGGTTTTTCAGAAGTTTTTATTTATTTACTTTTACCAGCCCCGGTGTCTGTGGCTAATTAAAACATTACAAGTTAATTTGAACCACTTTCCGATGTTCGATTGAACTGAAATTGTGCAATTTGCATGACAATGCAATTTAATGATGTCACAGCACTGGAAAGTGGTTAAAGGAGAACTGAATCAAATCTTACAAGTTAGACTCACTTCCCAGTTTTCGATTTAACTGGAATTTTGTATACATAATTATGCACATTGCATGAATAGGTACATAAAAGCTTGTTTTACAAAGAAAATATTTTTAGATTAGGACTTTTTCGGATGGTCAGCAATTGGCGGAATAAGTTGCTAGCTAAGTAACTTAACTCTGACATTGTGTTCGTGTAATTCGCGCGATAAGTCAGCTGTTAAATTAGAACCATAAATAAATGGCACCAGATTTAAATTCGGATTCTGTAGTAGCAATCGCGAAAATCGTGCATAAAAAAATATATCCGTTACATCACTAGCAGTTAGGTACCTATTATGTATGAAAATTAAAAGTACCATCAATCTTTAATCTAAGTATCTTAGGACATTGAGTTTTGACTTAGAACTTTGCTGTGCTAGAACTTACTAAACTTGATAGCGCTGGCCTCAAAAGTTCAAATATTACTTAATTCTCTTTCAAATCTTTGTGTTCGATTGTAGTAATTGATTAAATGCAAATCATGACAAGCTACGATACGATTCAAGTAAACACTTTTGTTTTCTTTTGTTTCAGTAATAACGGGCGGAACTGACGGTATTGGCAAGCAGTATGCGCTGGAGTTGGCGCGGCGCGGGATCAACATCGTCATCATAAGTCGAAACCATGACAAACTGAAGGCTGTGGCCACTGAGATTGGTCAGTATTTGGTCTAGCTTTTGCCCGCGACTTGGTCTGAGCAAATTTCTGTTATCGAGGAAGTCACAGATAAAGGGGTAGCCTATGGGGTTCAAGTTTAGTCTGTATAAAATTTTATCAAAATCGGTTCAGTAGTTTAGCAGTGAAAGCTTTACAAAGAAAGAATCGACACCTTTTCCTTGTTACCAAGTTAAGTAACTAGGATTTTGTAAAAACTTAATTGAAAAGAGTGCCGTGGTTTCTTGCTCGTTCTTCTCCATAAAGACCTAACTACGTTTTGGAACGAGCAACTAGCTTCAACTTTCTGACTAACTGACTGACTACTTGATAATTCAAAAGTGCGAGATAATTGGTTTGCCTTCTAAAAATTGAAGTTTATTCTAAAAAATACAACAGCTAAATGCTAATTTATATGTTTTTAACAATAAGTCAATAGGAAGACGTTCGCTGTGTACTTAACTATAATGGTTTAAGAAATGCAAATACTATAAGTTTGCATACAGACAATATTGTTGACTTCTTCTTCTTCTTATCTTTACATAGCACTAGCAATCTCCCCGCGACTTCGTTCGCGTAATTTATCTTACGGATCCCTAATTTTTTGATAATAAAATATAGCAAAAACACTTAGTGATAACGTAACTTCCAATTTGCGAAAGTATTTTCAAAATCGACTCAGTAGATCCAGAGATTACTAACCAAAATAATTATGTATTCTTATTTTACAAAAATATATAAAAACTAGCTTTTGCCCGCGACTTCGTCCGCGCAAATGTCGGTTATCGCGGACGCAGACGAAGTCGAAGTCTAATAAAAAGTAGCCTATGTCTTTCCCCGGGTCTTAAACTATCTCCATGCCAAATTTCATCAAAATCGGTTCAGTGGATTAGGCGTGAAAGCGAGACAGACAGACAGACAGAGTTACTTTCGCATTTATAATATTAGTAAGGATGTCAACGTTTCCTCGACGTTGGTTCATATAGGAGTATTTTGGTTGGTTAAAAACCCTTTTTAATAAAGAAAACCTGCAGCCCCAACAATTGGCGCTCTACAACCTCACAAACTTTACCTCTTTATAATATTAAGATAAATAAATAATTCGCTACGCCCGTACGCTTAGGCCGCTATCACACGGACTGCACCACAACAACCGCACGCAGTCTCTATATTTAACTGCATGCAGTTCGACTTCGTGCAGTCATGATACCAACTGCACGCGGTCGGCTGCAGTCGAGAGAAGTCAATATCAACTGTATGCAGTCGAGCCTTCAACTTCACGCGGTCGGCTTGCAGTCGAGAGAAGTCAATATCAACTGCATGCAGTCGTGCCTTCAACTTCACGCGGTTGGCTGCAGTTGTAGCCGACCGCGTGAAGTTGAAGGCACGACTGCAGCCGACCGCGTGCAGTTGGTATCATGACTGCACGAAGTCGAACGTACAACTGCATGCAGTTGAATATAGAGACTGCGTGCGGTTGTTGTGGTGCAGTCCGTGTGATAGCGGCCTTAGGCTCTAGACAGACGGACTGCATTTCAACTGCAATCCAACTGCAAATTTGCAGTTCGGATGCAGTTTGAATGCAGTTGACACGACTGCAATAGAACTGCAAACCAACCGTGCGGTCCAATTGCAGTCGGCGTGCAGTCGTGTGAACTGCACACCGACTGCAATCGAACTGCATCCGAACTGCACCATACCCACCCGTCCGCACTACTTTAACGCTCCGCCCCCGCTCAGTTCGGATGCAGTTCGATTGCAGTCGGTCAACTGCATTCAAACTGCATCCGAACTGCAAATTTGCAGTTGGATTGCAGTTGAAATGCAGTCCGTCTGTCTAGAGCCTTAGATCTTTTAAAACTATTCAATCGAAAATGCGGTTTTCCACAATAGAAATAGTGATTCAAGAGGAAGTTGTATTTTATGTAGAACTTACCAAATGTGTAACCTAATATACTTTAATAATGTTTGCATGCCATTTTCATGGCGAAATGTGCTTGAACTTTTATTTATATTTACCATCTTTGTACATACCACATTTAAAGCAAATAAATAATTTTGACTTTGACTTTTTGACTTTGAAGGTTTAGGCCAGGGCGAGTCGTTAGTAGGTAATATAACAAAACTGAAAAAAAAAAAATTGTTTGTCCCCGCTAATCGCTGGAACTTTCAGTCGAATTGAAAAAAATCTTTTTGAATATGCTAGCCTGATTTATGAGGAATAATAAAGGCTATATAACATTACGCTTCGACGCACGGGTGGCGCAGCAGTAATCAAAGACGTTGGTAACATAATATAGGTGAAAAAAACTACACGGAAATTGTCACTGGCTTGTTGATTTATATTGATGAGTACCATCAGAAGTAGGTGCCTGAGTCCACAAGCTAGATTGCAGTTGAAAAATATTTGCTTTTCTTCGTGGCTTTTTGAAATAAGCATTTTAAGTGTTTAGTTATTTAAGAACGTGAGGAATTTTACGATCTCTGTTTTGAAAGCGATATTTATGTGTTAGCATTTAAATGCATTCATAGGCCTACCGCGTATTAAGTACATCTTAAATACAAATAAATAAAAAGGAAAGTGTGTTTGTGATGTCAAAATAGGTAACAGCTTTTTACAAAATTTATATGAATGTTTACATGGTACGTTACGTAGGTAAAAATAGCATTTTTTTATAGAATAGAATAGAATAAAATATATTTATTTGCTTAAAACATGGTATACAAGGTGTTATTTTAAAATATGAGATCTCACATGTTCTGCTTAAAACTAAAGCATGCAAACTTAAGCCTACAATTTTATTAACAGGAGAAAACCCAAAAGCAATAATAATTCATAATAAAAATCATTAATATTATAAAAATGTGTCTCTCTGTTTCGGCTATTCTCCTAAATGGCTGGATCGATTTCGATAGAATTTTCACTGGCAGATGTTATAAGGAGTAGGTTACCTTAGGTATATTTTATTTTTTTGAAAGTTTATAACGTTTATTGGACAAAATCAGAACTTAGCCTGTTACAGTTTCAACACTAAAAACATTACTGTAAAAACCTGATACAAAAAAATAGATACAGGGTGCCGGGCAAAATAAATACCTAAAACCCCAACGAGGCAGTCAGTACATGATATAATGTTTTTACATACAAAAGGATAGTAGGCCATGCCATAGATGCGCATACGCAAATGTTATAAAACAACGGTAATAGTCACTACTAGCTTGCGCGCGCCCGCGACTTAGTCTGCGTGAATATCGGTTACCTGCGGGGTTTTATTTTTTTTGCGTGGAACCATAATACTTAATTTCTCTAAAATAAATGTAGCCTATGTTAGACCTTATAATGTCAGCTATCCGGCAATGAAAGTCCCGTCAAAATCAGTCCAACCATTTTGGAGATAACCCGGAACAATCAGACAGACAAACATTTTAATTGTGTTTTTGGTAAAGTACCGTGTAAACATTCATAAAATTACTAATAATTTAAAGAAAAACAAAAAACCCGACTGCGTAAAAACTAATTAGGTAACTTAAATAAAAACTAAAAAGAAAGAAACAAGCCCAGTAGTTTAGAATTCTGTTAAGTAATACTAAATAACTATACAATTGAAATAGTTTTATAATCGATACACAGTACACACATAAAACAAATCATAAATTCTAATGCAGAACAGAACGACTCACAGTCGGGGCCCCTTGGGAAGATTTGATTGGTAAAATTTGAATGGGCCCCGACTGTGAGTCGTTCTGTTCTGCATTAGAATTTATGATTTGTTTTATGTGTGTAAGCTGTTATTACGACATTACAAACAGACACTTTAATTTTGTTTGTTAGATCTATGGCCCATGATGTAATATAAGATTTGGATAGTAGGCCATGCTATAGATCAGGGGTCACCAATTAGTTTCGAAATGACCATCACGGTTCGCATAACATTTTATAGAAAAAAAAAATTTATTAAAGAAATGTAAAATTACGGAAATAACAAAGGGTTTTTTTTTTCACGCCACGACGATAAACGCTTTCGCAGTCCGCGAACTCTTTCTCGCTTGTTAGCTCGTTACTTCGCCCGGCCGTTTTCGAATTGACGTCAACAAAGATAATGCGGGGGATACATTTTTATTAAATAACGTATATACTCTGTAGTGCAAGTTGCTGTGTCTGGGCGCGGGCCCAGGCGGTCCTCACAAAATGGGTCGACGCGCGGTCCGCATGCGGACAGCGGTCTGCCATTTGGTGACCCCTGCCATAGATGTACTCGCGAATGTTACAGAACAATACATCGGTAATTGTCGCTATCGTAGGCGGTTAACGCAACAACGCGATGCGTTTGGTATTGTTATGTCACAATCAGAATTGCTGACCCAACGCGAGAGCAGCATTGTCTCGCATCATTGCGACATTCACCTTTATTCGTTTGAATTAAGAAATTTTTTCAAGTTTTTTTTGTTTAGAAAATTGCGAAAATTATTTGGCAATGGGTAGGGCACATAGGTCGTAGAGCAGACGGCCTTTGGGGTTGCAGGCGGAGATCCAGCTCTCAAAAATGGATGTGATCACGCGTATCACATTATCGCATGTAGACTCTAAACTACTAATCCGATTTTAATGAAACTTTTACAACTTAAAAGCTGAACAGATTTAATAAAAAGTTGGTATCACACTGAATAATTTTATTTAGGTGTTTACTTAAAATAAAAAAAATTCAAACTAAGTTTTTTCTCGCCTTTTGACTGTTTCATTGTTCTAGTGGTCCCAAAGTGCGACTGCTGAGCATGAGGTCTTGGGTTTGATTCCTAGGTCGGGCATGCTGACAATACTGCAGGCTGCATTACGAAGCTAAAAATAGTACCGCAGTAAATCCCGAGTCAAAGTATGAAATTGACGTAAGTAACAGTTGATCAATGTAAATATGTGTTTCCAGAGAAAGAGCACAGCGTGAAGACTAAGATTGTGGTGGCAGACTTCAGCAGAGGCGCTGCAGTGTACCCGCACATTGAGGAGGAACTCAAAGACATACCTATTGGAATACTAGGTGAGCATGACCCAAATACTGGTAAACAGAAAAGCCGTAGGAAACATAATAAAAAAGGAAAGCGCACCGCAGTGTGGTAAATGGCTGCAGCTGAAGCGTAATACACTTGTGCGAAAGATATTTCCGCGAATCCACTAGCGCGAAATGGAGACTAACAAGAAATATATTTTTGCAAAGGATATTAGGCAAAATTCTCATACAAACCTTCAAGTATTTTTTTTTCGAATTGAATGATCCGATTTTAATGTAACTTCCTACACATAACTAAGATAATTATAATAGGTCTAAAAAGTTAGTTGAGAATATTGTCGAAAAATTGTGTTACAGGTTTTGACCGAATTTGAGTTTTCCATAGAAACAGAGATAATAATTAGTCTTTCCAATTATCTTTTTTTTTATAAGACATTTCATTTCCATAAAATATGTGAAAAAGTTGACGGACGGATATTTTTTTTGAGACTACTTACAAACTTAGGGCGAGCGCGCACTACGATAAAAAAGCGTTGCGAAAAAATATCGCAAATCTGTGAACCACAGAAATACACTACAATCCGCGCATTGCGAAAATAATTTTTTTATAGATTTTATTTCGCATTAAAAAAATCGCAACGATTTTTATCGCGGTGCGCGCTTAGCCTTAGTTTGAAAGATTTATAAATTTTTAAGCAATCTTTTTAGATGACTATATGTCTGCTCACTTTGGGTATTTTTTAAGAACCAAAGCTATTTAATAGAAAAGTGGCCTTTAGAATTTTTGATTCTTGATGCAAACTAAATTAACCAACTTATTTAAATTATATGCAACAAAAAAGTACAAAAGCGGACTTAATGCCTAAGGCATTCTCTACCAGTCAGCCAAAAGTGGTGAAAAGATAACATGGCAGGTGCAAAAAATTGTACATGAGTAAATAATCAAATAAAAGATTTAAAAATTTGAACGTACACAAGTACAAAATAATTAAAATTCATGTTTAAATTACGTCTCAACTTACGTCTTTTTAATTTCCAGTCAACAATGTAGGTATAAATTACGACTACCCGATGCCGCTATGCGAAACCCCTCCCTCCAAGGTGTGGGAGATGATTAACGTGAACGTGGGGGCCGTCACGTCCATGAGCAGGCTGGTGCTGCCCTCCATGGTGCAGAGGGGGCGCGGCGCTGTGGTCAACGTGTCTTCAGGGTCGGAGCTGCAGCCACTGCCGCTGATGACCGTTTACGCTGCTTCAAAGGTATGTTGGTTGAAGACGAAGACTCTCTGGCAATCAAATTTCGTCTACTATCTATTTGTCCATATGAATAAAAATAAATGTCTAAATGGACTGCTAAGTAAGAGAAAAACTCGAGAACATTTAAACCGATTTGGCTGATTATTTTTTGTTGTGTTCGTAATTTCCCAGGCAAAGATGAAGCCGATGCTTTACACAAAAAAAATATCGTAACGAAGACCTAACTACCATACATTTAGTTTTCAACTCAAGACCCCACAGAGAAATGTATCGTCAAAATTGTATATGGAAAAACTGTTTCTATTGTTTGTATTAAATTAACCGACGATTAATCTTAACATGCAGGATAACAGGGTTCAGAATTATTCACTGAATTCGTGATAAAATAGTTACGATGTCGTTTCAACCCCGTATATGAAAGAGCTGATCTTTTTTATGACTTGAAATAAAATATTAGGGTGTTTGGGTGTCCAGAATCATCTACTGAATCCATTTATGCCATTTAAGTGTGTATTATGCTTATTTCTTTTCTTTAACGGAGTCCCATTCTTCTTCCAGGCGTACATCTGCAGCTTCACCCACGCCATCCGCGAAGAGTATGCTCCCAAAGGCATCTACATTCAGCACCTCTCTCCGCTGTTCGTCTCCACCAAGATCAACGCGTTCTCCCAGCGGCTGATGGAAGGCAACCTGCTCGTGCCTGACGCGGCCACGTATGCTCGTCATGCGGTCTCCACGCTCGGCAGACAGCACAATACTACTGGATACTGGTTGCATGGCTTACAGGTACATTATATTTTACAGTGTTACAGTTTTCTTAACATCTCATGTGTGCGATAGGTTTTAGTCGAAGTTCGAAATAAAATAACTCAATAAAAATGTCCAAAATAGTGGACAGACGCAGATTGGTAAACTCTGCGGCATCTTATGCAGTTGTAATAGGAGTACCATCTTAAAAACCGGGGCAAACCAGCGTTCTTCTATTTCGGTTTAAAAGGGTTTTCAGTCTTTCAGGCATAGTAGTTTGCGTGTCATGTTTTTTTTCGTTTACAAAACAAATACAACCTGAATTTTAATCCGTTGCAAATCTTTCAGGGGGTGAATGTACTCATGAATATGAACATCTTTTATTAAGGGACATAGTACGAAATGTAAAAAAAAAACAGCTGATCCATACAATTTGATCGTAATGTAGTACATTATTGTATGGATCAGCTGTTTTTTTTTCACATTTCATACTATGTCCCTTAATAAAAGTTGTTCATATTCATGAGTACATTCACCCCCTGAAAGATTTGCAACGGATTAAAATTCACGGTGTATGTTTATGGCACGGTCATAGGGTCAATTTGAGGGCCTAAAGAAGTTTGCCTATAACAATAGGCAAACTTCTTTAGACCCTCAAATTTGACTATCTGCCACACTCCCACATCTACTACTTGTGCCATATACGAAAAAAAAACACAAAATCAGCAGCCATCATCATCATATCAGCGGAACGACGTCCACTGCTGGACATAGGAAAGATAGCCACAATGACCTGCCCTGTGCTGCCTCCAGTAGTTTCTCGCGACCTCTAGAGTCCGTCGATCCACCTCGTGGGGTCAGTTAAATTGATTTTAATGAATTAATTAATTGGTTTTCAGTATTTCTTCATCAAAGTACCACCAGTATGGATAAGGACCAAGTTCGGCATGCAGATCAACGAGCAGTTCCGACAGGAATACCTTCAGAACGCAAAGATAAAGGCCAACTGAGGAGCATAGGATTGGAAACCAGTCAGAAATGACTCCCTGTTAAACTTTAACTTCGGAAACTGGGGGCTGTAGTATAATTTCAATGAACTTGTGATAAGGTACAATTTTGCATAATCGTCAAATTCAAGGAGGTACCCATGCTAGTGATTCTCAACACGAATGAATAATAAAATAAATAGGTTTTTTTTTGTCGGTTATTTTCGAATTCGAACTAGCCATCTTGCTTGCTTGGGCACACAATGATATAGTCGCGCGACACTGCCGCGACACGCAGCAGGAGTCTGTACTTTAAAAGAGGTGTATTCTGAAATACTGTCAAACATAAACATCTTACTAATGTTTTACTTTATTGATTATTGTGTCGTAATTTTATTTGAGTATTTATACCTTTTATAATAACCACCTGAAATTTGATGAACATGCAAAACTGCATTTTGTATTTAGCAGAAAGAATATGTGTAATGTTTTTTATGAATGAGTGTTTTAATTGTGATATTATTTTTTCATAGATGTAAATAGAAATAAATAAATAAAAGTACTATTTTGTTTTCTTGTAAAGCGTTATATAGACCAAAATATACAAAAAGAAAGTTCTTTATGACTTCTCGGAAACTTACTAAGTAAAGTTACGTACTTATGGTAATCCAAAATTAAAAATAGTAATAAATACAGAAACCATACAAAGATTGGTAAAAAAAAATTATAGAATTTAACTAAACTTTTTGACACTGATTATCGCTGAGATGAGATTTTGTAAAAAAACACATAAAAAACGATGACGGTGTTGCCAATATAAACAAATATTAACAAAGTAAGTACAATGACTTATACTTAGGCACTGGTAGGCAGTCAGAGGAATGAACGAGGGTTAGTGATAAATTAGAAGAAAAATAAAATTAAAACTTCATGTTGACACAAAAGATTCCTGGCCCAAGATCCCGGAATCGTTAGGTCTACTCCATGTTATCATGGCTGAAACGAGCCTAAATAGAGGAATATGACTCAGTGTATCCTGGACCCTTTCTCAGGTATCAGGTAAAAAGGTAAGTAGGTACTTTATTAATGTACTTTAAGAGCGTCTAACCAAGCAAGTATGCATACCCTTATCGAAATATTCCTTTGCCTATTCCCAAAATTTCAGCCATGCTGTCAGTATAACAAATGACGTAGGTGCGAGGACACTAGGATTTCAGTCCATTCTTGGTTGTTGATTCGATTTGTCAATCTGTCACTTTCCAAAAGCATAAAACTTCCAGAAAAGGAATAAATTAAATGTGCTTTGTGCTTGGGATTTATTTTGTGATTTGTCGGATCTAGTTATTGAAGAGTAGAGTATTATTACGGGAAATCGCATGAGTACACAGCTCAGTTAGTTCGTCTTTAGTCGAACTTACCGGATATAGCAGACATGCAAGTGAGTAAAGCTAAAATTTTGGCAAAAACAGGTTTAATAATTAACACGCTTCATATTTATCTTCTATCTTCTTCTCTGTTCAATAAATAAATATCAATTGCCTTATGTAGTTATGTTATACCATTACTAGAGAACGGCTTAACCGATTTTGCTGATTTTTGGTTGTATTTGCAAAATTATTAGGGTAATGTTTGTATATTTTTTTTTTGGAAAATTGACTAGAAAGAAAGAAATTTAGTTGATATTAAAAATATAATATATACGATTTATAAATTGCACTCGGTCGAAGAAAGGGTGGGTGGTTAGTATAGTATAAGATGATATTTTCACCACGGCACGGTGTTGTCCAAATGCAAGACAAATTAATGATCGCGAGGTTTAGAACGATGTAACTAATGGATGGAATATAAACATTCGAACGCCAAATTATCTGTTTCATTAACAAGTATTGTGCATACTAATGCACTAGGTCCAAAACCCATAAATCTTGTTTTAAAAACAAGTTCGTAAATCTTTTTAAAATACTGGAACTAGGAAGTATGGTGGAAGCAACCTTCAGGCAGCCCGAGTCGGAGTCCGAGCCGGAGCATGAGCCGCACCAGCTTCCTCAGCCGCGTGAGCTCCAGCCAGCCCCGGGAGATGGAGTTCCAGTTCTTCATGCAACAGGAGGTATCAGAATTTAACCTGTCGCCTGTGGTTTGTCTGCAAGAACCCCACCATGTTTTGGAAAAAAAACCCTCTAGAACAGTAGTTTTCAAAGGTGACTGGACCGCAACTCGTCTAACAAAAAGTTCCGAATTCGGGACTCACCTATTGGTTTTCATGAAGGAAAAAGGGGCATAACTTTATGAATGAAAGAATGTTCAGGGAGCACGTAATATTCGCTTGCGATCCACCAGTGGGTCGCTGCTCATACTTTGGGAACTACTGCTCTCTAGAGTCAATTCATTAACGTGTTTGTTCCTGTTGGTATGTATGCTGAATCAGCTGAATGTATCTATATTAATGTAGGAAACTTTAAGCCCAGTGAACAGCCTGTTATTGTCTCAGTGCAGGGCAAAGCCCTCTCCTCATAGAGAGAAGGCACGAGCATTGATCACTGACTGGATGGGCTAGCGATTTCAGACTTTAAAGATCAATTATCTACAAAAAGTATAGGCTGCAGGTAAGTTTAACTTAGGACGATGTCGCGGGCAGAACCTAGTGTAGGTACCTAATTATAGGTATATCATCACTACATAGTATAAAACAAAGTCGCTTCCCTGTCTGTCTGTCTGTCCCTATATATGCTTAGATCTTTAAAACTACGCAACGGATTTTGATGCGATTTTTTTAAATAGATAGAATGATTCAAGAGGAAGGTTTATACGTATAATACATGCATCCGTGCGAAGCCGGAGCGGGTCACTAGTAATAATTATAGAAAATTATAGAAAAGTAAAGCTAAAGACTAAAAGTGTAAGGTGGAAATGGCACCTTTGTTTTGTTTTAGGGTTTTAGGGATGGTGATCATATCCCATCACATTTTTACGTTTTCAGGCAGTCTATCCAGCATGGTGGACCCGTCACGGTGCCACCGAATGGTTCCGCGGCCTACCTGACGACAACCTGTGGAACTGGTACATCTGCGGCTGCGTACTCATGGGGGTCGTCTGGACAGTCGCGCAGTTCGAAAGCATCTACATAAACATGATCGACGCTGTCTACAACATCTCATACGCTATCCATATGTTTGCGCTCGGCTACTTTTATTTATCAGAAATGGAACAAAAGCGTATCACTTTTTGGGTTGGCTGTTAGTATAATTGTTTAAATAGGTATGTAACGTTATTACCTGGGAAGTAGGCATGTGATGCGGAGAGATGAGGAATAAATTCTGAGGAAAGTTTTGAATAGGATTGTAGTATCACTACCTAAGTACATCTGCGAAAGGTTACTCACTTACTCACTCCTCACGAAATGTCAAAAACCGCTTAACATATTTTATGAAATTTGGTAGGGAGGTAGTTTATGGTTAGTAGTCGTCCGCTAAGAAAGGATTTTCTAGAAGTCACCCGCTAAAGGGGATAAAACGGGGGTCTAAAGTTTGTATGGAGAAATCAACTTTGACGCAGACGAAGTCGAGGGCAAAAGCTAGTATTAATGAAAGTGGCTTCTCACCGTTTTTACGCTTAGATCTTCTAAACTGCGCAACGGATTTTAGTGCGGTTTTCATCAATAGATAGTCTTTGAAGAGGAAGGTTTATATGTAGGTATCTATATTGCACCCGTGTGAAGATTGGGCGGGTCGCTAGTAAATTATTATAGAAGTATCATCGATACGAAAAGAGAAAGAATTCCACATTCATTTTCCTCCTTTTCGTCTATGTTTCCAGGTGGTTTCCTCCTGGACATCGCCACATTCGCTCATTACGCCAAGAGTTCTGTTCAATACTTTAAGCTCTATGTTTACTACTTGCGGTTTCATCGACCTTTTAAATATCTTTGTAAGTTTCATTGGTTTTTAATTGTGCTACAATCTTCTATCATCAATGCTATACTCACTAAAAAAAAAGATTTTGTTAAATCGGTCGATAATTTGGCGGAGAAAGTGAACATACTTAAAGACAAAAGATGCATACTTTCGAACATAGAACTTCCTTCTTTTTTTTGAAGTGAAAACTTCTTTAGCGGCGTTGAGCACTTTTTCTGTAATGGGTATAAAATCTTAAACTCGCGTCAGGACACGTGCGCGTCAGGACACGTGACCTGATCGAAAAAGCGTAAGACGGATGGAGAGTAGACAGCTATCCCCTCTCTACGGCGCGGCGAAAATGTATGCCTGGGCCTACTGTTTCGTTTAGACAGCGCAGGGCGCTTGCGCGAATGTTCGTGTATGTTAAACGTAAACGTAAACGTTAATAATCAAGTTTTCACTTCTGCCGGCACTCCCGGAGTGCAACCCGTTTTTTTTAAGTCAGTACTTAATACAAATAAAGAGTCTTTTCGTTTGTTGCCAATTTCTAGAACATATATTTTCATACTTGCAAAATAATGAAGAAAAAATGACCTGGCACTGTGAACTTAAACCTTTTGGACGCAATTGTCACATCTAAGTGACAAACGAAATCTGTCCCTGAACGCCAACGTCACAAATGACAAACGAAATCTGTCCCTGAACGCCAACGTCACAAATATATGACAAAATCACGTCGCACTATATTATGAAATAAACAATTTAATCAAGTTTTGGAATCCCTATTTTTTATGAAGGTCATTTGACAGAAAAAGTGGCCTGGCGTCAGGGGTACGGCGATACGTTTATTATATACTCTGGCGTTTAAAAGGTTAATATCTCCGAAACCAAAATGTTCCCAGACAAGGCCCAGAACAAAAGCAATGATGGGAAGAACTAGATCTTTACACCCTTCAATTCACGACATAATAAAGTCACATTGGACTTGCCTTTTCAAAGTAATCAAATTACATTTCCAGGGTGTCTGAATGACCACAATTTAAAAGGCAGTATATTGGGAACTGCTATGAAGTACTGTTATCATTTTATGGTGTTAAGAATCACTTTTGCTTATATTTGGCTTCATGTGACCGAGGTATGTACTCAATTATTTTATCATCAGTCTTTATTAGAGGTGATTTCTTTTACTATTACTATTGGACCAACCTTGAAATCATGAAAAAAAAAACAGCTGATCAGCATACATTACGATCTTGTTATACAGTAGCATTTTTGTAGGGAACAGCTGATTTTTTTTTCACGATTTCAGGGTTGGTCCCATAGTAAAAGTTGTTCATAATGATGAGTACAATGATCCCTTTTCAGGTTTCGGGTAAATTTTCAATTACCCTGTATATAAGAATATAAATAACGACTGGCCTCTTCCTCTCTCCTAAATTTTGCTGTGCCCGACAGGCTCCATATTGATCTCTTTTACTTTAATATATAATGTATGTAAGGTTTATATGGAATGCAATAAAAATTGAGTTTTGAGTATTTTTTTGTTATTCAGATAGAACCTGCGTACTATATACCGGATGTAAAACCTGTTAATCAAACAGAGCATAGGAAAGTGCGCCATCCAGCGGATCCGGTCGGGAACTTCCTGACCTCGTTCTACATCATCAGCAAGATGTTCATACCTGTTGGGTAATTATCATTCTCGAAACCCCTGGATCAGTTAAAAATAAAAAAAAGACAACCGCCTTCAAAAACTACAAAAAATTAAACTTTACTTTTGGAAGTCGGTGGCAGTACATAACAAGAAACAAAACCAAAGTCGCCGACTTTAAAAACTAACTGAAAACTTTTGAAGGCGGTTTTCTGTTTTTTTTTTAATGTTTTTAACTGACCAAGGTATTTTCAAACTTTTTTTTACTGCGACTCCATTTTCAGGTAGGATTTTTTTAAATATTTTCTACAGAGTATCAAACAGAGGCGCTACCCGCCGTGTGTCCTTCTGTACGGCTAGATCTTTTAAACTACGCAACGGATTTTAATGCGGTTTTCACTATCATTTAGAGAATTTCTTTCGAAAGGTTTATATGCATAATACATGCATTGTTATAGTAGAGAAAAACCGAGAATTTCAAAGATTTCTAATGACATCGTACAAAACATATTTTTGGGGGCTTATTAAGTTTAATTCGGTTAAGTTCGGGACAGATTACAATAATTTTTTTTTGTCAGAAAGCTACTTTATCACCGAATGCTAAAGGCTATGTTATTTTCTTCCTTCTTAAAAAAAAAACGTAGTACACTTACTAGTAAATTTGAATTTCTCCTGTATCGTGCGTGCGTTTACAAACATAACTCACACAAACAGCCAGACCCGGAACAACTATCTGTAGGTCTTACAAATATAATGTTCCGTGCGGGGATCGTACCCACGACACGCAGTGGAGCAGCCAATCTGTTAGCCACTGCGTCAGCTGTGCCGTGCCGTATGTTTTATATAATGAGTAAGCATGAAAAAAAATCTTGATTACCACGTAACATCTTGATAAAAGCCTAGTTTATTCTCAGACCCTCAATCTATCCCGACAATGACGTGGAACGCATTGTGTGCGTCCTCATCATGATCACCGGCTGCCTGATGGTGACCGGCACAGCCGTGGCCTCGCTGTCCATCATCATCAGCCTTTACATGAGGCCTGAGGAAACCTTCCGCTCCAGATACAAGCTCATGATGAAGGAAATGGTGAGTTTAACAGGAGATGCAGTAGTGTATTCTGCAACCTTTTTTTTTATTAATGACCAATCCTGAAATCGAGAAATTTAATTAATCAGCTGTGCCACACAATTATATTCATATTTTGAAAGTACTCGTAATACCTATTAGCCTATTTTTGAACCACTGCAGGGCCAAAGCCTCTTATTATAAAGAGAAGGCACTACCATTGATTAGGGCTGCCATCCGTCCGGGTTTCCCCGGATTTGTCCTAGTTTAGAGGGCGTTCGGGGGACGTCCCGATTTATTGAAAAATCAAAACAAATCTTAGTTAAAAATATATTAAGCTTTAATATTTTATTGTAAAAAATATTTTTTCTGGGATGTCCGGGAAAAAAACTCCATTGCACCCAAATGTCCGGGGTTTTTGAAGATTTGGTCCGGCGTCGGAAATTAAGGTGATGGCAGCCCTACCATTGATCACCACGCTTGCTCAAGGTGGATTGGCGATTACAGACTTATATTAATTATAGAGTAGGTTTTCTATGTCTTCCTTCATCAGCGTCAGTGATTTCCAAGATAGAACTAGAAAGTACATAATGAATTGAAAAATTCAGATTGCCATTGCATACTAGCCCGGTATTGAACCTCATGCATGAGAGGCAGGCGCTTTAACCACTATGAAATGTTATGAACATCTCTATAAACATATCAAGTTTCTGGCAAATCAATATTGTATTCTCTTAATATTCCAGATTGATACCCACGTCCCTCCAAATCTTTGCGCGAAGGTGAAGACGTTCTACAAGATGTACTGGCACAGGCAACGAGGAGTGTCGCAGACACAACTGTTACCTACTTTCCCACCGACGCTACCGGCCACCATTAACCTGGATATCTACTTCGAAGCTACGCAAAAGGTAAGAGCATAACTGGAGATAAGTTTATCAAAGTGACACTTCAAGTTACTGGGTTTTAGAACTTGTGGAGGTCAGATAGGCAGCCGCTCCATGTAAAATACTGGTATTCAGCTGCATCCGGTTAGACTGGAAGCCGACCCCAACATAATTGGGAAAAGGCTAGGCAGATGATGATGACTTCAAGTAATCGGAGTTTTAATAATAATAAAATTAATTGACAGAAATAAGAAGTAAGAAAATGTCCAAAATTAGGTATCCCACGGGAAGACAAAAACGGGGTAAAAATTATCCTATGTCTGTATATAACATAACTTCACGCCTATAATCCCCAAAGGGTTAGGCAGAGGTGTACTCATTAGTACACCCACATTTCGCCAGTTATATTTAAGTCCGATGTATGGGGCGAGCCTATTGCTATCAACCGGGCATAAATTCAGACACCGAGGCTGCTACTGAGAAATTCCTGATGAAAAACCCATTAACACTTTGCTCGACCTGGGAATACCCAAGATCTCATGCTCAGCAGTCGCGCTTTGCGACCAATAGACCAACGAGGCAGTCAGCCTGTCTACTTATATATATCAATATCTATAGTGTTATTATTTGTGTGTGTGTCTTTTTTTTACCAGAATACCAGTTCTGAAAGTACCTACACCACGATTACGCAAAACTTGCTTCTATTTCAGGCTCGAGTGCTCCGAGATCTGTCGCATCAGATGCTGTCAGAGCTCGCCAAGAAGATGGAAACCATACACTTCATCCCTGGAGACGCCATCATTAAACGAGGCTCTAAAAAGTCCAAGATCATTTACATTACTTATGGAGATGTTGAGGTAGATCACACCTTTTCTTAATTTTGTCTAATTTGATGACACGGCTGGCGTAGTGGCTGAGGAATTGGCTGCTGCGCTACGTGTCGTGGGTTCGATTCCCGCACGGAACAAATATTTGATCGGACCTACAAATAGTTGTCCGGTTTTCGTAAAAAACTAATTCTTGTCTTGTGTAGGTCGCAAGGGCGACTGCAACCTGGAAATTAAACCTAATATCCTAGGTTTAGTACCTACCTGGGATCCTGGGTTTGATTCCCAGGTCAGACAGATCAGTGTAGTTGGGTGTAATGGAGTATTTATTTCTACCCGGTCGATGGATAGCCCGCTTCTACATTCCATATAACTGGCTAGGCTGAGATAAATCTATGTTAATCCGTAGTAGATTTTAGTTATGTAACGTACAATGTGGAACTCGCTTCAGATGCTGACGGCGGAGGACGACAACACGGCAATACTGCGCTTAACGCGCGGCACCGTGCTGACGCCGTACGGCGGTCCCGTGGCGCCTGCGCTCAGCGTGTCGCACCTCGCCGTGCGCGCCGCCACCTTCTGCACTGCGCATGTGCTGAAAGCCTCAGAACTCTGGAGGGTAGTCCACAAGCACTCCGTCTCAGAGAACCACGCGGCGCCCATACTGTCTTCATTTACAGTTCAGTATTGCGATACCAGAAGTAGATAAGTACCTACCCGTTTATTGATACGGCACTATAAAAAAGTCTGGCTATACGAGTGCAATTTTGTATCCTCGTCAATTTCAGAGATTATCAAAAGGATAAATAATCAAATAAATTTACGACACCTGGACAATAATTAAAAATACTTAAGTACTTGATATTTTTAGTTTTTTAGGTTTGACAATATTCAGAATACTTACACTTCTTTCAAAGAACAGAATCGTCCCGTTGCGTATGCGGCAGGCAGTGTCGCGCGACTTTGTGCGTTCATCGTTCATCGTTCAAACTAGCCATCTTGGCGCTGGGTTTAGGCAGGCGGAACGCCGCCTGCCTAAACCCAGCGCCAAGATGGCTAGTTCAAAATTCAAAAATCGCTTACTAATAAAAAAACTTGTTTATTAATCATTGATTCGTGTTGAGAATCCCTAGCATAGTTACTTTTTTTAATTTGAATAGTACCTGTGATTCTTCAGCTGCCAAAGTGGTTTTGATATCAGGGGCCCTACCGCCATCTCTTAAAACAATATTATTTTATTATTGCTTTGTAATTTTTGTTGCTGAACTCTCGGCGCTAAGCCAAGCGTTGAAAATCCAATAGGTAGTGCGCAAGACAAAGTCTTAATGTTAAAAAATAATATTGTTTTAAGAGATGGGGGTCGACTCCCTGAAAGCGGTGGTTTTTCAGTCCCGAAACATGGCAACAGGCAAGAGAGATAACCATTCCATAAACCTTTTTGACAACTAAACCTGTCTGTGCAATATAAATACTAATTATGCGATCTGCTGTTACAGGAACACGTTGAAAGGGTGAAGCGGCATTACACCATGAAGATACCAGATTTAGCTGCGTTAGTACATGGGCTTAATATTCATATTCATTTATTTTGCAATAATTTGTAACACTTTGTATCTTTTCCAATATAGAGGTCTGGTACATTATATTTACTTAATTTCTGTTTACAAAATACTGTAAAACATTTATTTTATAAGACTAAGTACGGAGTTTCTTACTCATTGTTCTTCATACGAAACTACGAAGGAAGGAGCAACTAGAATCAATTATTTTTCTTGTAAATGACGTAAGTATGTACGAAAGAGTCTGATAATGGTCTAATTGAAACAAACAATTAGACTTTGTTTTTTTCTGTATGTTGTTGCTGTTTCTGTGTTAAATAATCAAAATATATTTTAATTTGATCACAAAGCCTCAGAAAATAATCTTAATGTCTTGAAACTCGCCCTTTCCCAGAGGTTCACGTAATTGGGTAGATGACACTAAGTATTAACCAATAATTCCAAGACATAACTTCTATAAAGATACACTTTATTTTAGCCCTGAAAATCTGATTAATTTTCAAATCACTGTAAAATTGGATTTTTAACTGCTTTCAAATTAATTAATAAATAGTTAGTCAATCGAGTCTGCACAAAAGTGACGTCACAGTTGAGTTTTGTAATACAAAATCTATGGGAGAATCGCGTTTTGACAGATCATAAAAAGTACGTCAATTGATTGGTGGTGTCATCTACCCTATTGGGAAGTTGAAACCACCAATCAATTGACATACTTTTTATGAGCTGTCAAAAAGCGATTCCTTTATACATTTTGTACGGCAAAAGTAAACTCTGACGTCACGTATTTGCCAACTGAATTGATTAACTAAGTACTTATTAATTTGAAACCAAGGAAAAATCTAATTTCCTGTCAAATAAATATAAATCGGGTTTTCAGCAGGTTACCATTTTTTTTTTAAGAGGCTTTTTGAAGAAGTTGTGTCTTGGAACTATTGATTACTGGTGTCAGCCACCCAATTCCTTTGACTTAGGGCCTCTTTCACCACTCTCAAGTAAAGCGACGAGTAGACTAATCGTCAGTTAAGTCCCCCGTAACTTCACGTGCGACTTTTAAGCCTCGTATTCATGGTAAACGTTTGTTTAGCAACAGTTGATCAACGTTGTTGATGAACGGCGAGAATGCTGCTTGAAACTTTGTTTAAATCAATATGGGTTGTCCACACACGTCAATATTTGTTGATAAACTGATGTTTTCGCTCGCCGGGCGTCAACTCTGCAACATGGCGTGATCAACTCCGCAACACAAGTGTTTCCCGCAATATGTTGACAGCAACTCGGCAACATGTTTATACAGCCATGTTGCTAAACAAATGTTTACCATGAATACGAGGCTTTACGATGTCCGAGTAGCACTAATCATAAGATTAACTGACCCTATTGATAGAATATACTCATAACTTTTACTTGCCAATTAACTTTAATTGGGAAGTAACTAATCAACACTTTACTTGAAAATGGTGAACGAGGCCCTTAGACTAACGTAATGATGTATTACCGACAGGCGCAAGAGCAGCATCCTACAATTCAATCGCAACCTTATGTCGCTGAAGGGAATGAAGGATGAACGCGGTGTCCCACTGCTGGCCAGCCCCGACATTTTCCTGGAGATCGCTGGCTGCTACATTATGAGGAATGTAAGTGTTATTTATTTGCAGGATAAAGTCCTCCCTTTCTCCTTTTCAATCGAAGCAAGTACCAATTGATTGGGCGTTTTTCAGCATCATATGCATGTATTTTCTTAGTTTCTTTTGGAGATCACTGATATCGGTGAAGGAAAACATCTTGAGGAAACCTGGACTTATGATAAATATAAGGCTCATATCGCCAATCCCCTTTGAGCAAGCTTGGTGATCATACAAGTAGTAACAGAAGAAAACAAAAATACAAACAAAGCATCCAATTAGACTAGAGGAATATTTACCAAGCCTACTGTCTGTCATGTAGCTTGATAAACCTATCCATTTTGAGTATCAATGCTCGTGCCTTCTCTGTTTGAAAAGAAGCCTTTGCCCAGCTGTGGGACAGTAATAGCCTAGTGTTATTTTTTTTTTTCCACGACTGTGGCTGTATCTGGTTTGCCTGTCTATTCCAGCAGCGTAAAGATGCTACCCTGACCGACCAGTCTGATGAGATCTGTCTCCGACCGACTTTCCCCTGCATCCTGCAGCCAAACTCCTCACTGCTGGTTGCGTGGAACGACTTCGTTGCTTTCCTCATATTGATCTGCTGTGTTGTGAGTAACAAATACCTCCTATCATTTCTTTGGCCATGGGGAATACCATACATTATGGCACGTCAACTTCTACTATTGAATATCACTTTTATTTTGTCCTCTAATTACCTAAGTAATTATCACAGCGGTGAGGTTGATGTGTGTAAGGTGATGAATGAGTTTAAGTAGTTGATGATTGTGAACAGGATTTTAGAAGAAATAAAACAATGATGCGTTACGTTAACGACGAATTCAACACAAGATTGAAGGAGCGGGGGTCGGGGAACATTATTGATGAGAACCAATCGCGATCGAGAAATACAAGTGGTTAGTTGCTCTTCTTGAACCGAAATGTCGCTGCCGGACTTGATAGAAATGAAGTATTAATTCACAACATACCAATAACCCATCATAACGGCGACCCTTTGAAATTACATATTTCCTAGCGTACCCAATTATCTTTGATAAAATGCTGCTTCAGATAATTTGACATTATACTTACGTACATTTTTATCTTGACGCGGCTGATATGGTGACGTTACAGGAGTCTTAGGCTCTAGACAGACGGACTGCATCCCAACTGCCAATATTGCAGTTTTGATGCAGTTACCATGACTGCAATGAAACTATCAACCAACTGCACGCCGACTGCAATCGGGCTGCTCTTGGCGTGCGCGTATTCGTTGGAACTGCACGCCAACTGCACACCAACTGCACGTTCGGTTGGCAGTTTCATTGCAGTCATAGTAACTGCATTAAAACTGCAATTAGGCAGTCGGAGTGCAGTTGAAATGCAGTCCGTCTGTCTAGAGCCTTAAGCCTTATTTATAACTTGTTAGTTACTTACTTATCGGCTATTCTAATGCTTGTGTTTGTGTTTCGCAGGCTCATCCCTACAATCTGGTGTTCGCAAGCGAACGCTCTTTGGGGTTCATGTTCTTTGATGTCGCCGTCACCTTCGTGTTCATAGTGGACCACATCGTATATCTGTCTACAGGAGCTAACGTCGAGGAAGGTAAAAAAGAAACAAACAAATTAAAAAAAAAATAATGCCAGCCTACTATTTGTCCCACTGCAGGGCAAGATTTTTAGATTTCAGACTTCTTTGTATAAAAGGCAACTGTTACTCACTGACTGATCTATCAACTCACAGCTTAAACCACTGAACGGATTGCGTTGTAAGCAGGTCGTTATTATGACGTAGGCAGGGGCGCCGACTCCGTGGGTGCTCGGGTGCTCCAGCACCCACGAGAGGTAAATTAGTGGGTGCCAGCACCCACGATTATGAATATCTAAAATAATTCTCTTTCTCATCTTTTAAGATAAATAAGATATTTATTAACAGGTGCACATGTCAAACTGCTGTGTAATACAATAAATTATCTTTTCTAAATATCTTGTGTTTTCAACCGAATTCAAAAAGGAGGTTCTCAATTAGGCGCGTATGTTTTTTTTCTTGTGTCTATTAAATAACAAAAATATATATATAAGTAGCTAGGTATGTCATTAAAAAAGCTGGAGCACCCACAGGAATTTTAAAAACTCGGAGCCCCTGGACTTAGGCATCCGCTATGAAATGATTTTCCAAAATGCACCCCCTGAGGGGATGAAACAGGGGTCCGATATTTACGTGGACGAAATCGCAAGCAAAAGCCAGTCATTTATAAGCCAGGTTTCCACACGATGCTTTTCTTCTGTGTCTTTACACCCCGTATTTACCTGTCACCAGGTGTACCGATAACATTTGCGC
This sequence comes from Hoplodrina blanda, assembly GCA_949316365.1. NCBI lineage: Eukaryota > Metazoa > Arthropoda > Insecta > Lepidoptera > Noctuidae > Hoplodrina > Hoplodrina blanda. The sequence continues at coordinate 16,951,750 of OX438581.1, forward strand.
AGACATCGTCCCAGCAGATGCGCAGTCACTGGTTTGTGCTGGACGTGGTGGCTACACTGCCTATCTTCGAGTTAATCGGTGATGGTCGCTTTGGAGGCATCAACAAGCTTCTCAGGATACCGAAGGTATCCTACAGCTAGTCATGTCTTTTCAGCTGGAAGACAGCTAGACAAAAGCCTCCTTTTTCCCAGCAAATGATCAAAAGTTTGCAAGATTATGTGTTAAATCTGCTCTTGCTGTGCTTTCAGGGTTATTGTGTATATAGAATATTTTTTGTTTGTTTGTATAAACGCGCTAATCTCAAGAACTACCAGTCGGATTGAAAAAATCTTTTTGAATTTGATAGCCAGATTCATGAGGAATAGTATAGGCTATATAACATCACGCTGCGACCCACGGGAACGGGGCAGTAACCAAAAATATAACTTAAGTCGTTAAAAAAAACGCGAGCGATGTCGCGGGCAGAAGCTAGTATACAAGCTGTTGATTTGCATCCTAGTCAAATTCAAGGACGTAATTATGCTAATGATTCTCGACCCAAATCAACAATAAAATGAGTAGGTATTTTTTATATTTTTTTCCTGTTTACTGAAATCCATAATTGTAAACCAGCCGTATTTAAAAGCGGCCCGTCTGTTACTAGCTATAACCGCGCTTTCACACACAAACAAACGCAAACAATACATACACAACGCATACGCAACGATCATTCAATAATTTCGTAGGTACTACTCGCGCACGTGCCTAGCCACGCTCGCGCTCCCGCGCGCGCTTATTAGTTATTGCCCGGTACTGTATTTTCAATTGATTATTTATGTCTTTTAGGACAACCACCTGAAATTTGACGAGGATGCAAAACAACACCTTGTATAATTGAGAGTCGGATAATTGTAATCATTGTAATAAATGAGTAATAAATGATTACAAATATTATTATGCACAAAATATTAAAAAAATGAGTAAGTAGATTTTTCTTACTCCTTATTGATTCCAGCTGTTCCGAGTACTCAAAACTATTGAAGACAGTTGCGTGTACCGCGCTAACGTGCTTCGATTCCTGTCTTACACACTGTTACTGCTCATCGCCTGCTACCTCATAGCTGCCATGCAGCAGGGCTTCATGTGTTTTCAGTAAGTTGTTTAAGGTAAACGCAGGTAATAACGACCCCCCTAAGGCAATTTTAAAATCAACAATTTTTTTTTAGTATACTGGTTCCTCTAAAGATTGATAGTTTAATTTTATATGCTAGTGTTTTGTATAAATAATGTATTTACTGAATCAAATACATTTAAATAAAGGATTATCCTGTAAAAAATAATTTACAAAGTGACTTAGTCGATTGTTGCTATTACCGACCCATAAAAACGGCTGTGAAGCTATTAACGATTTTTATGCAGCTATTCCCGATCGTGTATGAGAGAAGGCCTTTTTCCAGCAATGGAATGTATAAGCTAGTGATGGTCTCTCTACCCTACCTCTACCCTACCTCTGCCCTACCTCTACCCTACCTCTACCCTACCTATGCCCTACCTCTGCCCTACCTCTGCCCTACCTCTGCCCTACCTCTGCCCTACCTCTGCCCTACCTCTGCCCTACCTCTGCCCTACCTCTACCCTACCTCTGCCCTACCTCTACCCTACCTCTGCCCTACCTCTGCCCTACCTCTGCCCCACCTCTACCCTACCTCTGCCCTACCTCTGACCTACCTCTACCCTACCTCTACCCTACCTCTGCCCTACCTCTACCCTACCTCTGCCCTACCTCTGCCCTACCTCTGCCCTACCTCGGCCCTACCTCTGCCCTACCTCTGTTCTACCTCTGCCCTACCTCTGCCCTACCTCTACCCTAACTCTGCGCTACCTCTGCCCTACCTCTGCCCTACCTCTACCCTACCTCTGCCCTACCTCTACCCTACCTCTGCCCTACCTCTGCCCTACCTCTGCCCTACCTCTGCCCTACCTATACCCTACCTCTGCCCTACCTCTGCCCTACCTCTGCCCTACCTCTGCCCTACCTCTGCCCTACCTCTGCCCTACCTCTGCCCTACCTCTGCCCCACCTCTACCCTACCTCTGCCCTACCTCTGCCCTACCTCTGCCCTACCTCTGCCCTACCTCTGCCCTACCTCTGCCCTACCTCTGCCCTACCTCTGCCCTACCTCTACCCTACCTCTGCCCTACCTCTACCCTACCTCTGCCCTACCTCTACCCTACCTCTGCCCTACCTCTGCCCTACCTCTGCCCCACCTCTACCATACCTCTGCCCTACCTCTGATCTACCTCTACCCTACCTCTACCCTACCTCTGCCCTACCTCTGCCCTACCTCTGCCCTACCTCGGCCCTACCTCTGCCCTACCTCTGTTCTACCTCTGCCCTACCTCTGCCCTACCTCTGCCCTACCTCTACCCTAACTCTGCGCTACCTCTGCCCTACCTCTGCCCTACCTCTACCCTACCTCTGCCCTACCTCTGCCCTACCTCTACCCTACCTCTGCCCTACCTCTGCCCTACCTCTGCCCTACCTCTGCCCTACCTCTGCCCTACCTCTGCCCTACCTTTACCCTACCTCTGCCCTACCTCTGCCCTACCTCTGCCCTACCTCTGCCCTACCTCTGCCCTACCTCTGCCCTACCTCTGCCCTACCTCTGCCCTACCTCTGCCCTACCTCTGCCCTACCTCTGCCCTACCACTGCAGTACCTCTGCCCTACCTCTGCCCTACCTCTGCCCTACCTCTGCCCTACCTCTGCCCTACCTCTGCCCTACCTCTGCCCTGCCTCTGCCCTGCCTTGCCCTACCTTGCCCTACCTCTGCCCTACCTCTGCCCTACCTCTGCCCTGCCTCTGCCCTGCCTCTGCCCTACCTCTGCTCTACCTCTGCCCTACCTCTGCCCCATATTTTCTCACCGTTTAAACCTTCCCTAGACCTCCACGAACATTTCAAAACCAAAATCAGCTAAATCATAAAAGTAAGGTGAGAAACTAAATAATCTATATACGATCAGTAATAGCTTCTTATAGTTGCTATTGCCGACCCTCATGGGTCGGTAATAAAGTATGTAAGTATAAACATAAATTGTATTACCGACTCATAAAAAAATGGTTATTTTAATTTAATTGACCTTCGGACTATAAAATAGATTATAATTGATTAATGTCACAAAAATATGAACAAATGCACACTGTTTTAAACACAAAAACAATGATTTATTACTGATACTATTCAATATCGATCCTCGAAAAATATCATAACTTTGGTTAAATTGACAACGCTAAAAGGTAAAAACTAGACAAAAAAGTTTAGTCGCTAATAGATTTTTATAAAGACTGATAGCTTAGATTTAAACTGGTTCATAAAAATACTTGTGTTAGTGTGATATAATAACATAAAAGAAAAATAAAACAAAAAGTTACTTTGCTGCCATTGCCGACTTATGGGTCGTTGATAGCTGCCACGACTAAAACTGATGAAGCTAACACCGTCCCATTTTAATTTAAAGTTTTATCGTTTCAAATTACTTTTTATTAATAAAATGTCGTAAGAAATCAAGAGTTGACACTTAAATGAATACATTTAGTAATATAAGATAAAGTATAGACGTCATTTGTTTGTATAAATGTCTTAAATAGAAAAGTCACGTACTTACTTGAAGGAACAAGGGAACAGTACTACACGCCCTGCGTCCACGCTGCCCCGCAGTAATTAGCGTATTTTATCTGTTTTTTGCACAGCTACTCACAAAAACGTAAAAGTATACGATGCTCAAGGAATAAACGCGTGTGTAACTTTGCCTACTATAGCTAAAATAGTTCTGGAAACGTAAAGATTTCGAATTACTTTTATAGGTCGGTAATACCTGCAGATTTTCGATGGGTCGTTGATAGCTGCGTTTACCTTATCTATTAAAAATGTTTTACCATACCGGAGTAGCAGAACTTGGTAGCGTTATATTTTGAAACAAAAAGAAAGATTTGTTTTTCTAAATTTATTCAGTTTTTTAGTCAATAGGAGTCTGACACTTCCTTCCGCTCCGCTCAGAGCGGAAGAAGTCATTTGATGGTTTTCCATTCTAAAAAAAAGGTACCTTCTTGCTGGTATGACCGTCCTAATGGGGTAAAGTCCTCGTCACGAGAAGCTATCTTCTTCTTTATCGTGTGGGCAGTAAGGTCTTAACGACCCCACACACCCTAGTGTCAGAGTTTATAAACTTTAGAAAGTACATATGAATTGAAAAAGTCACATTGGTACTTGCCCGGATTTGAACCCACAACCTCATGCATGAGAGGCGAGCGCCTTAACCACTGGACTCCCGAAAAGCTATAAATTTTGTAAACACATTCAGGGGATCGCAATCCCTAGATCAAATACTGCGTCAGCGTGAACTTACTTCAAAATGACTTCCCAATGTTTACGTTCCGTGTGTCAGACACGTTCCAGTACCACAAAACATTAGACGACCGCGCTTCATATCGCTATAACCCGACCAAGTGAAATTGCTCGTTAGTTTCGTATTACACGTATGTTACTTTGAGTTCATTGAATTTGGGATTATTTGTTGTGGACTGAATTGTCGCTACGTAACTTAGTAGTAGTTCTTTATTTACATATAATTTATAGCTTCTCGTGACAAGGACTTGAGTTCATACCAGGTTTGTACTTCAAAGCGCTTGTCATATGAATGAACTAAGTCATCATCTTCCTGCCCTTGTCCCATGTTACTTGGGGTCGGCGCAACACGTTCTCTTCTTCCACTCCGTCCTGTCAGCCGTCATGCAATCACTGACTCCCTTTTCTTTCATATCATTCTTCACAAAATCCATCCATCTTTTCTTTGGACTTTCTCTTGCTTTCCATCCATATTCATATTCATAACTCTCCTGGTCACATGCGTAATATGAATGAACTAAGTAACATCTGTTTATTCACAGGGCTGGCTACTGCTTGGTAACAAACTTCACGCATTCCCCGTTCTGGGATCACAAACCGCTGGACAGCGAGACAATCGCCAATAGACTGACCTTCGGCCTTTATTGGGCTATATCGATGATCAACTTTACCAGTACGTGATCGAATATATCATACTTATCTACACTACAATATAAAAAAGCAGAATATTTTTTTGTTTGTGTGATTTCCACCATTTCAAAAAATTAGTTTTAATTAGTTTGTATTCTTTCATATTCCACAGTGCACCGGCAGACTTGGAGTGCGACAGACTGGAGGCATGTGATGTACACGCTGGTCATCCTGGAGATGTGCGTCATTCTGCGCATCTTCATGGAGGCCGTCTACTCAGCCACCATCATGGTCACCACGGCTCTAAGGTGACTATCTTACTTCCTGAAAGACTGAAGTGGAAATTATGTATTTTCTTACTCTCTCGCTCCGTCTTGATATCGCCTGTAGCTGGGCTCATAGGAACTTAATCTAGGCTTCTCCCAGTTGTTAATATCCCTTTATACTTATTGGCCTAGTTCTGTTCTGTCTCCTGCTTGTTTGAAGGGAAGTGGATATGTTTTTTTACTCCTCCGCTGTTCTTTTTAAATTACTCTCGTTGCGGGATCCAAGATAGTTGAACTGTCTCTTCAAAACTCGTCGAGCTTCATTGCTTGCGCTTTTCTGTTGGTCACCACTGTTGATTCTGGCTTTCAGGTGTTGTAGTGGTTAGGAATAGTGTCGCGCGGTTGTTCCATTCTGAAAGGGTAAGACCAATATTAGCTGACGAGTAGTTACTACAGCATTAAGTGAAAGTCAAACCATTAATATCTCAATTAGATCATTACAAGACACTTTAGTTAGAACATCAGCATTTAAAGAAAAAAAAAGTTGTTTCAAAACCCATCCAGTCAGCTAGATGGCCGACCCGGGATAGACTTTATGTGAAAGGTGGAAAATCAAGCGTTGTGATGCAACATGGAAGAAGCCTATATCCAGTAGTAGACTGTGATAAGCTTGATGGTTTTTTAAGAAATAATGAGTCAATTTTATTACCAGGGAGAATTACAGTTCCCGCATAACTATGGTGAAGAATTTTTTGATCAGAAATGAGGTGGACCCTCTATTGATGAAGCGATTTATTGCATACCTGCAGCTCTGCTGGCATACTGATAAGGTAATCATTTATTTTATTCAATTTTGAACTTCAAGGAAGGCCTGCTGGCCGAGGAAGATAATAATGTGTGCAAACTCGAAAAGTTGTAGACCTACGTGTTCAGCAAAATAGATATTTATAATACCAGCCTATTATTGTCTCACTGTAGGGCAAAGGCCTCTTCTCATACAGAGAAGGCATGAGCATTGATCACCACGCTTGCTCAAGGCGGATTGGCGATTTCAGACTTATATTAATTACAAGTCCAGGTTTCCTCACGATGTTTTCCTTCAAGATAAACTTAAGAAAGTACATAACACATAACACAATAGATATTTAGTTAATGCCAAATACAAACTAAATTAAAGATTGCTTACTGTTTAATGATTTCGTTTATCGGGTTCCGAACCATAAGGATGCCGACGGGACACTATTACAAAGCCTCCGTTGTTCATTTCGTCCGTCTGTACGTCAGCTGGCTGTATTCCATGAACCGTAATAGATAGAGAGTTGAAATTTTCAGATTCTGTATTAATATGGCCATTATAACAACTCGCACTTGTTTTTAATCTAAGACGACGGGTATCAGGGTTGTATAAAAGAAACATACTATGTGGAAAGTCAAACTCGAATAAATTGAGATTCTAGGGTAAGAAGAAGAGCACGATTTCCTAAGAGGGGATTCTGATTACCTGCTATGTGCACGCCCATACGCCTTTAGCCAGGCCTGCGTTGTGTTAGCGTGGCAGCTGAATTTTCTGATGGATCTTTATTGTCCAGGCTTACAAGATGACTCACAAGAAGCACTCGAACATATTCTACGACCTACCGGAGCACGTGTACCAGGACATTATCGGCAGGAACCGGGTCATGTACATTCTGAGCATACCGTTTATGAGGGTGCGTATTACTATTATTTATTTTAAATTTAAAAGATTCTTCAATTGTAAGGTAGTATTGTAATTGTAGACATTCGCGCTGGGAAGCCTTACTCGCGCCTTACTTTCGGATCTCTATTCGGGCGACGGATTGACCCCGAGTCATCATCATCTGCCTAGCCTTTTCCCAACTATGTTGTGGTCGGCTTCCAGTCCAACCCCATGCAGCTGAATACCAGTATTTTATATAGAGCGACTGCCTATCTGACCTCCACAACCCAGTACCTGAGTAATACGATACCCCTTGGAAAGACTTTCAGGCTTCTGACGACCCGTTACGACTGTCAAAAGTCCACGTACTGTCATACGTAGATCTTTTTCCGGGACCAACGGCTTCACGTGATTTCCGAGGCACGAAACGATGTCAATGACGTCTAAGATAAACTCCGAGTGTGGATGGGAATAGTGTGGTGGTTGGTGTTCCACTCCTGTCGCCGTCCTAATGGCCTTAATGACTGTTCTAGGTGGTTAACAGGGAGTACCTAAAGGCTATGACGTCATCAGTTAAACTGTTTTACTCTTCACCAAATGAGATCTTGCTTAACACTGGAGAGCTGACCAACGAGATTTATGTTATCAAACAGGGAATCTGTGAGGTGAGTCATGATCTAGAAAGCCGAAAGCATTTATTTCAATTAGACTGTTTGCAGGCTCTTTGGAATTGTCAAAGAAGTCAAATTAAAATTGTCTGAAAGTTGAAGCTACATAGTTGCTCGTTCCGAAACTTGGTAAGCCACTGGCCTCTATGGAGATGAATGAGCAAAAAATTCCACGGACACTCTTTTCAATATAGAGTTTTTACAAAATTCTGGTTACAATATTCTTGTTGCTTCTTTATATAAAAACAACAAAATGAATACCTATTAAAAAAAAAGATGTAAGCTATAGCAGTTAACGAGATCGCAGCTGACAGAGCCGAACGATGGCTCGTAAAATTTAAGCCAATAAATGTCTTAACAAAGTCCTTTTATTTTATGGCACCCCACATCAAATAACTATGAATGAAAGACTACAATCTTCTTCTTCTTCTTCTTCTTTATCGTGTGGGCAGTAAGGTCTTACGACCCCACACACCCTAGTGTCAGAGTTTCTAAACCGCCTTAAGGCCCTCTGACATGGTTCGAGTGGAACAGTAAGTTCAGGTTTCCTCACGATGTTTTCCTTCACCGATGCCAGTGATGTCCAAGATAAACTAAAATAAGAAAAAAACTAAGGAAAAATACAAAAAAAAAACAAAACAAAATAAGGATAAAAATATTTTATCTAAGGTATAATAACACAGATAAATAAAATTGAAGTGTCTGTTTGTAATTTAAAAAAAACGAAGAACACAATATTTGTATCACTTTCAGATTCTGGATCCTACCTCTCAGAAGTCGATTGGCACTTTGTCTTACAAGAACCATTTCGGAGCTCTTATTTGCCTGTTACGTAAGTACTGTTTCATTGACAACGCAATATGTTTTTAGATAGAACTTGTTTGTTTGTTGGTTCTTGTTTGTTTGTGGTCTTAGGTCCGATTACAAGGTCGGGCAAAGTGTTATTGGATTTTTCCATCAGGAATTTCTCAGTAGCAACCTCGGAGTCTGGATTTGTGCCCGGTTGATGGCAATAGGCTCGCTCCCTATTACATGGGACTTGAACATAACTTGCGGAATGTGGGTGGGTAATGGGTACACCTCTGCCTAACCCTTCGGGGATTACAGGCGTGATGTTATGTGTAGAACTTGTTTAATACTGGCCTGTTTCCCCCAGGTCTACCGGCGTACTACACCATCCGCGCTGTCACCCACGTGCAGGTTATGTGCATACCTATGAAGGCTCTGTCGAAAGCGCTGGCTAATCCTCAATTAATACAAGCTATTAATTACGTCAAGAAAACTCCGGTAAGATGTCCAGGGTTCTTCTGTATAACTTTATCAGTTTTGATAGTATCTTTCTCTCGCATTTGAGATCATAAGCATGAAGGAAGAAGGTAAAAGATTACATTTTTGTAATAAAGCAGTATTAGTTTTTTAGGGTACCTTATTGGTGAGGTTCTTCAGAAAGGTCAGGTGCGGCGTACTCGTAACCGGCGTGCTTGTATGACGAGATGTATGAACGTAGATGAGGCAAAAGGAGTAGGTATGTAAGGATCGTAGCAGGTGGCGTTCTGTGGTTTCTGCCTACCCCCATGGGAAAAAGGCGTGAGTTTATGTATGTATGTGTTTCTTAGGGTATCAACGGGAACCCTATTACTAAGCCACCGCTGTCCATCCGTCTGTACATCAGCGGGCTGTATAATCTCATAAACCGTATGTTAAGGTGCTGATAGATCTGAGCATTCACGTGTAACAGAACATCGAGCATTCGCCGTTTTTATATTTGTCGAACTGAACAACGAGCCGAGCCAAGCATAGAGCCAAACATTGCTATAAACATTTTCATGAGCATTCTAGTGAACGCTCTAGTCGATGCTCGTCAAAAAATATTCTTCACGAAGATGTCAGACTTGACGGTCGCGTGTGCTGCATTTATACTCATTGGTTATGTAAAAAAAAAAGAAAAATAGAAGATGGTGGCAAACTAATCTCGCAGAGCGGCGGGGCGCGGAACGTTGACCGAAGCTTCGCTCGGCAAAAAGCTCGAATCAATGCTCGCAAGAATGCTCGCCAGAACGCTCGATAGAATGCTCGCTAAAATGCTCATTACAAGTGCTCAAGTTTATCAGCACCTTTATTGGGGTTTTCCATTACAAATTTCTTAATAGCAGCTCGGAGTTTGTAAGTTGATGTTGTGACACCCTAGTGTTTTTTTTTCGTGAGATTATCCTCATGGACTTATCTCCCTTAACGCGGCTTAAAATAAGTCAAATAAGCGTCATGCCCCCTCTAGGCGACCTTACCTCTCTTTCGTTTTCTCTCTGTCTCTTTCTCTTATACGGGTGTTAGCAACTTTGTTCCTGACGGGGTACCCCGACTGCCCATTTTTTTCATTATGATTAATTTTGTTTCGCATTTACTGCAAGGAGTTCCAGAGGCTTCAAACGCCAATACCAGCATTTGTCAAGTATGTCCTGCCGCCTCCGACGTCCAATTTGATGCACTTCAAGCTGCTCAGGAAACACCAACCAGATTCAGAGTTCCAGGACCCTTTCAATAAACTTGAATACCTATCCATCTTACGGTAAATTATTATGATTAAATCATTGTACTTAACAATAATTCCCAGGTCGGACAAAGCGTTAATGGGTTTTTCCAGTAGCAGCCTAGGAGTCTGGATTTGTGCCCGGTTGATGGCAATAGGCTCGCTCCCTGGAACATAACTGGCGAAATGTGGGTGTACTAATGGGTACACCTCTGCCTAACCTTTCGTGGATTACAGGCGTGATGTTGTGTGCTATCTGACCCATATGGAGGACGGCCCTGTCTGTTGTCAACGGTTTTCTATAAAGATGTTGTCCGGCAGTTACGTGTTTCCCCGCTACACGATCCGTCCGGACGGCAAGTACCTGCAGCGGTACGAGTGGTTCCGCTTCATGTGCGCGCTGTGCTCCATGCAGCTGTACCCGCACTACACCTACCTGGTGCTGCAGTGGCCGTACCTCTACTACGTCACAGTCATCCTCGATCTGACTGCCTATTTCGATATGTACGTATAGATAAACTACTATAACATGACGCGCCCCTCCATATTACTATTTCAATATGTGTAGTCACATCCGTATGAAAGAGTTTCTATGTAGTTGTAAGTAATCGTCTTCAGTAGCAGGCAGATTTGTTTGTCAACTAATCATAAATAGCTGACCGCGCAAGACAATGCACCTGTCATTTTCATAGAATATGTCGACCAGTGCAGCGCCATACAATCAATCAATCAATCATCATCATTCGCCTAGCCTTTTCCCAACTATGTTGGGTTTGGCTTCCAGTCTAAGGCCGCCTTCACATTACGTCGCAAGCATTGCGACAGCAGCGCGGCAGCCGCAAATTTTGTATGAAAATCCAAATTTGCGGCTGCCGCGCTGCTGCCGCAAATTTGGATTTGGACGCAGCTGAATACTAGAAAAGCCGATACAGCACACCTTTCGGCCAAAACTCTTCCTTGAGGAAGCTTTCATGTATTTGTTTTCGTGTCAGTTTCCAGCGCATGCTGATTGGCTACTTCAATGAGAAAGGCATCCTGGTGTACCACCCGTTCAGCACAGCATCCTATTACATAAAAGGAGGTTTCATTACGGACTTGTTTGGATGCCTCCCGCTTGAGAACATGGAGGCACCACGCACGGACTTCTACAGTAAGAAATTCTACTAATATTTAATGCAAAAAATGTTGAAGATGGATGGATGGATGTTTTGATCTTTTTTACGGTTAAACGTTCATTCAAAAAGATCTCTCAATGGACAAAATAGCTTTGACAAGGCAACTGCCCGGCTGGAATCGCCTCAAAAATTTAACCGTTAACCCAGCACCACCTAGCACCGCCCGCGAGCCGTCACCTTTTTATCTTCTCAATATAAAATGTACTTTAATGAGCAGAATTTAAAGCCTTAATTTGAATGGCAAATTATGTCCTGTTATAACGAGTGATGATCTTTGGTGATTGGAGATGTGACCGTGCCTCTTCTGTTGTACAGAAGACATGCAGCGTGTGACCCCAACGAAACAGTTGCTCATGCTGAATCGTTTGATCCAAATGTATCGGATGCAGGGAGCCATGAACATTCTGAAGCAATACATCGAAAGGCGGGACATTCTTTTAGTGTAAGACCTTAAAACATTATTGCTTATACAAATGAAATTAGATTTACAGTTGCTTTAAAATAAAAAAATAGTTAATCTATTGAGTTGGCAAAAATGTGACGTCACAGTTTGCTTTGCCATACAAAATCTACGAGGGAATCGCGTTCTGATAGCTCATAAAAAGTATGTCAATTGATTATGGTGGTGTCAAATATCCAATTACCACTAATTAGCTATTGCCCGCGCCTTCGTCCGCGTCAAAATTGACTTCTTCATACAAACTTTGGACCCCCGTTTCACCCCTTTCGGGGGTGAATTTTGGGAAATTCTTTTTTAGCGGACGTCTACTAACTATTAATTTATCTCCCTGCCAAATTTCATCTCTATACCTCAAGCGGTTTACCATATTTCTTGATGAGTGAGTGTATCACTTTTCGCTTTTACATGACCGACCGACTCCTTGACAATTCAAAAGTGCCTGTAAGTGGTCTAATTAAAATAAATGTTTTGACTTTAACTTTGACTATATTTTGATTTTGTCGACCTTGAAAATGAACGCATCATTGTTGTTGTTCGCTACTTAAATGATAATATTGCAGCATGCAAGCGATACCTTTGTTCATGGCGATGCTGAACATCATAACTTGCTTCATGGTATTCTACTCCGCGAGGATTTATTACCGTGAAACTGAAGATGGGTACGCGTGGCACATCGAGCCCTTAGAAGACCAAGGGGGGTCATGGATGATTCTGTTCAAGGACACATGTAAGAATTATATATTTTTATATTAATAAATTTATAGTAAAAATACTTTTTAAAACAAGCTTTTTTAGTGCGATGTTACTAACTTCATAGTTTTCTACTCTTCAAGTCCTTTCATTTGATACCCATATCAAGGGGATTGAGAAAAAATATGTAATCCGCCATTCTGGAACGGCGGCCATATTGAAATTATTACAATATTGAGTATTGGATATTGTATTGTCACCAGAACTAAAAGTGTATGCAAAATTTCAGCTCAATCGGATATCAACGAATGGTCGAAAAATGGTTTACAAATTTTGAAAGGACAACTTACATACATACGAACAGCGCAAGCTAAATAAAAGCTTGTAAAAACACGTAAAAAGTAAAGAAATAGTTGACTTTAATTGGACGCCCGGCAGATGGGAAATATCTCAGTGAATATTACAATCTGCATAGCCTTTCCCAACTACGTTAGGGTGGTCGGCTTCCAGTCTAACGGGATGCAGTTTAATACCAGTATTTTACATGGAGCGACTGCCTATCTGACCTCCACAACCCAGTAACTGGGTAATACGATATCTCTAATACTGTCAGACTTTCGGGCTTCTGACGACCCGTAACGACTGCCAAGTTCCACATATGACAGCCGGGACCAACGGCTTAACATGCTTTCCGAGGCACGGAGGAGTCTCGGTGTGTAAAGATGGTCATCCATCCACGGACGAACTCCGCAATATTTAAATTTCTAAGTAATAAAATCCCTGTCAGAGTACGTGTAATTATGGCTAATATGCAGTTATTTAGGTTGTACGGAACCCTTAGTGCACTAGTCCAAGACGTACAATGGTTTTTCTTATATCATTCTATTTAATAATTGCCATGTACTTAACCTCTAAAAAACAGTTCGATTTAACTTGACATCGACACCGTGGAACATGCACCTGGCGACGTACTTCTGGGTGGTGTATGAGTGCAGCACCACCGGTTACGGCGTCTTCAACCCCAGCAACCAGGATCTTATGAAAGTACTGTTCATCGGAATGGCTAGCAGTAAGGCTACTTACACTTGTTTGTCATCGTCATCATCACCTTCACATCGCCTATAGCTGACCTCACAGAGGCTTTTTTTTTTTTTTTTTTTATGTGGTAAAAATCATCAAATGACTCCTTCCGTCCCTTCAGTCCCTTCCGCCCTGGGTGGGGCGGAAGGGACTGTCAGACTTTTACTGACTAAAAAACCACCCTGTTCCTTCTGTTGCCCTTTACGTTCCGGGGCCACGGTATCCTGTTAAGACGTCCCGCAACCCCGGCAGGCGTTTGGCCCCTATTGGGGCCCCGTCCCTGTGCTGACAGCTCTTTGAGGCGCGCGCGAACAGAACGCACCGTCGACCCGGGCATGGTCCTTGATCGGACGGCGAGCTACCCATTACTCGCCGTCCGCAAGCCCGCGCCTACGGTGGCCGGATGTCGCCTCGCGACGTCCGACGCCCTGGGCGTCTCCCGCGGCGGCTGGGGCGTGAGGTGGAGGATGTTCTCTCCCTCACGCGGCCCGCCTCCTCCTTCGCTAGCATTACTGCTTCGCAGAAGGAGGTGAACCTCACAGAGGCTTAATCTGGACTTCTCCCAGTTGTATACAGGGTTATTTTTAAAACTCATCATTATGAACAACTTTTTCTATGGGACCAACCCTGAAATCATCAAAAAAAATCAGCTGTTTCATACATTATGATTGTGATGTAGGTACCTATAGCATTTTTGTAGGGAACAACTGATTTTTTATCTATCTGTATATCCCTTTGTGCTTATTGGCCTAGTTGTGCTCCAGTATCGTAGCTTCCCTTTCTACCAAACTGCAACGAAATTAATCAGAAAAGAACAGCGGAGGAGTAAGAAAAAACATTTTAGAGGCTACTTAAATGCCACAAGATTTTTTTTCCAGCTACAATGATATCGACATACTACTTGGTCCGCATCATCAGTATCCGCGCTAACGTCAACAAGTCTTTGGCTGGCTTCAAGCAGCACATGAAGGATATAAAGGTATACATGGCAAGAGAGAAGTTGGACCCGGAACTGCGGAAGTATGTTATTATTATGTATTTCTACATCGAGCTTATGAACTCGACTTAGGGCTGATTTCTCAATAGTCAGATAACTTTTATTCAATGAATAAATATGATAGTTTGACATGTTTTCTGTACAACAGTTGTCAAATCGCCATATTTATCCCTCCGTTATATGGAAGTATTCCTGTTTGTGCACCTGTGCATTGAGCACCAATCTTCAATATCTTTGGTGCTCAATGCATAGGTGCTCAAACGGGAATACTTCGTTAAGAGTTATCTGACGATTGAAAAATTAGCCCTTAGAGCCATAGCACCACAGCTGCATCTTAATTTCAACCCGTAAGCCACATCATAGCTACATTTAAGGCTCCTTCAAGTTCAAGTATCACCACAGTTATCGACCCCACCGTCGTCGGTTAGATCGACGAGCGAATATTCGCTTGGTAAGAGGTACACTTGGCAATAAAAGACGATTATTATTTCATATTTTTGTACCCTAGATATTGAGCACAATATCAAAGCAAATGAAAGAAGGCTAAGGTTGTAAAATAAACTCTTACCTAACTGAAATGCTGAGAAGAAGTACATTGCGTAATTTTCTTAAAATGATATGTTAAAATTTAAAAGTGTTAATCGACTTGTGTCGCTGTCCGTACCTTGCAAATAACCGCTGGCCGATCTGCTGCTGCAGAAGTCAGGACCAGAACTTTAAAAGGAAAAGCTTCCATAGAATCTGATAGAGTCGGTTTTGGTCACGCTACCCATCACAAAATTTACAAAATTTATGGAGAGTTGTTTGTCCCTACTGACGTGTATTCTTCTTCCTTCCTCAAAACATTTTTTATTGTGTATCAGGGAACTTCAGCGATACTACGAGTATAACTGGGAGAAAATGGGCGGCATAGACTACAGAGGAGTGCTTAAGCTCTGCGACCAGATCACTCTCAGAACAGATGCTATCCTGCATATATACGGACCTACTTTCGCTAAGGTGTGTCAAAGTCAAGTCATTTATTTTATTTAATTAGGAACTTTTAAACGCTTTTAAAGGCACTTTCGTTTTTCGGAAGTGCTGATGCCAAAAACCACTTCGTCATCATTATCATCACATCAGCCTATCCATCCACTGCTGAACCAACCACTTAAATGAGATCAATTACAAATACTGTACGTGCTTAGCATCCTTTGTCAGAAACTTACACAAGGCGCTTTGCCACTTCTAGAATTCGTATACAAAACTAGCTTTTGCCTGCGACTCCGTCCGCGTAAAAGTCGAAAATACGAAGCACGTCTTCCATCAATTTATTAATTATTTATTTTAATGATTTTATCTGTTAATGATTTCAAACACAATGTAAATTGTTTCCTGAAAAATAAATAAATAAATAAAAATTATTTTAAATAATTTTTGTGCAAAATTTGAAGTAGATTGGACCAAGGAATTACGTGGCCCATATATAAACTTTGACCCCTATTTCGACCCCTAAGGGGTAGAATTTTCGAAAATCCTTTCTTATCGAATGCCTACGTTATACAAAGAACACACCCTCCAAGTTTCAGGTTTCTACTATCAGCGGTTAAGGCTGTGCGTTGATCCGTTAGTCAGTCATTCAGGACAAAGCATTTTAGGTGTATAGAAGATGGAAAATATACCTATTTTTAAACGACCCGCAGTGCCCAGTACTAGCAAATGCCGACGTCTCCCTATTGCGCATCATAGGGCGAGCAGTGCGCAGCGTGTACTTCCTGCGCGGCATGACGATCATCGAGCAGGACGATATGGTCACCGACATGTACTTCGTGAACTACGGCGGGGTTGAGGTCATCGTGGCTAAGGGCGAGATGAACTCGGTTCTCCGACTGCCTAGGGGCAGGTAATAATAAAATTTACCAAGAATATGATAATTAAGATTATTACTGCCTCGTGCAAAGTAAAGCAAAGTGTAATTGGGTTTTTCCATCAGGAATTTCTCAGTAGCAACCTCGGAGTCTGGATTTGCGCCCGGCTGATGGCAATAAGCTCGTCGCCCGGTACATGGGACTTAAATATGGCTGGCGAAGTGTGGGATACTATTGGGTGAACTTCTGCCTAATCCTTCGGGAATTACAGGCTTGATGTAATGTGTAAAAACACTCTAGTCTTGGTCAGAGGTGACAGAAACAAAATCTACGATGGAGTGAGCTTAAAGTCAAAGTCAAAGTCAAAGTCAAATCATTTATTTCAATTAGGCCATTATAAGGCACAGGTCATTACCCAGAAGAAGCCTGTTCACTACGACATTTACTACATAATTTAATTAATCATTCGATGCAGTGTATTCGGCAATCTGGAAGGCACCGCAGCACACAGGAGTCCTTACTCAGTGGTGGCAACGAGCCGACTGCACCTGCTGATGATCAAATCACAGGCCTTCTCTACCGTCACCAAGGACTTTCCCGCTGTCAAGGAAAACCTGGCCAATGCAAGGATGGGATCTAAGGGAATGAGGGTAAGATTTATGAAGCTATTTGATCAGCAAATCCAGAATCAAATTTTTGGAACAGAGTTCCTTAACGTGGCTTGCTTGTTTATGACTGGAGATTGACTGGGTATATTATCTGTCAATAGTAGACAGTAGAATACTTCTGACTTTGCCATTTTTCAATGGAGGTAGAGTAGCTGTTGTTCCGAACTTCCGCAGGGAAGCTGGTAGAAATGTTGGGGGTCATTCGCCTCGAGGACAGCCAGTATTGGCTGGACCTCACGACACAGGGTCTCCTAGTGTGGGGTTCAGGGTGCAATGTATACACAATGTACCAATGTACCAACTAATATCAACAAATAATTAATGATTAATGAGTTTTTACCAAGCTGGTCCAAATTAATGATCATTCAGATAAATCCAACCCGCAAGGGCAATAACTTGAACCAAACGAGCCGGCAGCAATCGAGTAATATGAGGCCCTCGCTTCCGATGTTCACAGATGTACGTTTTGGGCAGCGAGGCTACAGTGATTAAGATTCACCGCGACGCGCTCTCAGGCCCGCAACGATCCGTGACGAAGACCAGCATGGTCAAGTACATCTACTTCCAAGAGGGCATGGTGAAGTTCTACCTGATCGGCATGTGCATGAGCTGCATCTATTTGGACTTGTATAACGCGGGATTTAAGGTTTATACAGCTTCTGTGGTCCCGGTATCGAACCGGTGGGCATCGGTGCGGCTCAGTAAACCTTGGCGCTTTACGAAGCCACCCGAAGCAGCTCTCAGGCACCCGAAACCGCCGTAAGGCGCCCGAGCTATATCGATCCGCACCGATGCCCACCGATAGTGGGCGCCGGGCCTAAGAGTTACCTGACGATTGAATATATTTTTTTAATAGTTTAAAAAACTAAAAATCACGCTTTTAGCACGCACTATTTTTTTTTCGTATCCCATTCAGCAAACCTTTTCATTTAATACCCATATCATGGGGGTGCATTTCAAATAGCCAATCCGCCATCTTGGATATCCGCCATGTTGGATTTAAGTCACGTGACTACTTTTTTCGTATTCCTGACAGCGAACCCTTTCATTTGATACCCATATCATGGGGGTGGATTACAAACAGCTAGTCCGCCATCTTGGGGAGGCCGCCATATTGGATTCGTAATGACGTTTCTTAGCTAGTCATATATTGTCATCAGAGCTCAGAGCGTGTACAAAATTTCATCCTTATCGAAGACCGGGAAGTGGGTCAAATTAAGATTCCAAGATTTTTTTACATACATAGTTACAAGTGAAGCTAATATAAGCGTGTTAAAAAATAGCCCTTAGTTGTACATCATTATTTCTTTTTTTTTTCAGATCAACAGCATGTGGATGCTTATAACGCTATACTCGTTGGACTTCTGTTTCTTGATGAAGATTCTGATACGACACTTAATGCCATTTCTTGTGACTAATAAAAGTATGAAGAGAATAATGTTGCAAATAAGAAGGCTGTTAGTATACATACCTATATAAGCGAATGGATACGTATGACCCTCCTATAACCCTTCGGGGATTACAGGCGTGATCATCATCATCATCTGCCTAGCCTTTCCCGTGATGTTATGTAATAAAAAAATTTAAGAGAAAAGATTTGTATTTTTTGTTTGTAATGGATAAACTCAGAAACGATTAACCGATTTTGAAAATTCTTTCACCTATGGAAAGCTGCATTATCAGCAAGTAGCATAAGCTAAATTTTCTTGTCTTTAGGGATCCGTATGAAAATTTACGCAGACGAAGTCGCGGACAAGCTAGCTAATGTGTGATAAGTTTAATTTTAGAGGTTTATTATTCCAGGTACTTCAAGGGAGAGTTTAAATACGACTTAATATCGATACTGCCTTTGGAGTTATTCAGTTATGCTGCATCTGTGGAACAAAAATGGATGTGGTTTGGTTTGCTACGGTTGAACAGGACCTTTCGAATTGTAAGATCTTTTTTAAACTAGAAATCCCCCAATTTTTCATCTGAAGTTTTCCGTGAAGTTACGTTTTTGATTACTGCTCCACTCCCGTCGATTGTAGCGTAATGTTATATAGCCTTTAACCTTCCTCTATATAATGCAAAATGATTTCTTTAAATCGGACTAATACTTCATTAGTATAGATTTTCGGCTCCATAATGAAAAATCCACACTGTTTAAGAAGTTTGATGAAGCAGTTCTATGTCCGAAAGTATTAAAACTTGAACTACGAAAATCGCTCTTACTGCAAAGAAATAAAGGCGCTGTCGAAGTTACCATGGAAATTGTTACCATGGATGTGCGTCTATTATCCGAACTATTAAAATAACCCGAGTGTTGCCCTCTAGGTTACGGTATACAGGTGCCTGCGCATGCGTAGCGAGTGCATCACCGTCAACCTGACCCTGACCACGGTGATGGCCGTCTTCATCTGGTTCACTCTCCACGTCCACATCACCACCTGCATATGGTACTTCATCGCCACTGTTGAAGATAGTTTGCAGCCAAACTCCTCCTGGATCCATCTTGGTATGTTCTTTCCTAGCGACCCACCCCTTCTTCGCACTACTAACTATACGTATAAACCTTCCTCTTGAATCACTCTATCGATTGATGAAAACTGCATTAAAATCCGTTACATTTTTAAAAGATCTGAGCGTATAGACGGCGAGAAGCGAATTTGTTTTTAAATACTATGTTGAGATATATTATGTCATGATAAATACTTGATGTGGCAGATGACGGCACGACGCACTGTGACAACTATTACGTATGCTCCCTCTACTTCGTGATCACCACATTTACGCAGAACGGCGTCGGAGACATCATGCCTAAGAAACATTCTGAGGTGAGCATTGATAACTAGAACTTATTTTTAAAAGGATGGCCGATGAGGCCGAGGAGTTCTAAATTGGTGACCTACGCCTTTGATAGACCTCACACGAGGTGAGATGGTGACCTGGCGTAAGTTGCAGAAATCTGCTGGATACTGGAAACATAGGTATATACAAGGCGATGCTTGAGGCTGTCGTATGTCCAGCAGTGGACATAAGATTACGGGAGTTAAGACTAAATTATGATGAAGATCATAATTTATTATAACGGCTCGAAGGGACATAATAACGAAACCTATATAATGGATTCAGTAGACGATTCTAAAACACCCTGCGATAAAATTTAAGATCAGTTTACGGACAAAAATGATAATGAATCCATTAAGATAAGTAAGATAGTATATTTTATTTTGCGTCTATGGGTACTTACAAGACATACAAAAAAATAATTAGCAACAGCTCATTAGCAATATTATTTTACCAGACGGCATACAAAAGTTTATATACTTTTGTATGCCGTCCGGTAAAATATACATCAGAGATGCTAAGTAAAGACTACATAATTTTACATGCAGGTGCTGTTTGTGGCGATGCTTATGATCATGTCGACGATGGTGTTCATGATATACGTTGGCGAGTTCTCCAAAATCATTCAGTACCAGTCCTATCGCTCGTTCAGCTTCTACAGCAAGTACCTCGAGTTGCAGGTGAGTGTGGACACAAAGACTATGTTTAAAAATAAATAATAACAGCCTATTACTGTCTCACTGCAGGGCAAAGGCTTCGTCTTATACAGATAAGGCATCACCACGCTCTTAAGACGGATTAGCGATTTCAGCCTTATTAATCCAGGTTTCCTCACAATGTTTTCCTTCACCGATGTCAGTGATATCCAAAATAAACTTAAAAACTACATGTAAATTGAAAAATCTACGTTGGTACTTGTACGGTATCGTCATCGATTCTTTCTTTCCTTTCTTCCTTCTTTTTTTCTATATTTTTGCATACTTTATTACTCTTTTCTCTCCTAGGCTTTTTTGAAGAACAATCGCGTTTCCGACAATCTGGTGACCATCGTGAACAAGTATACTCTTCACTTGTGGAGGGAGAACCGAGGCCTGCAGATACCACACTTTTTGAAGCAAGCGCCTCTTTCCCTCCGACTTAGGGTCATGTCTGCCGCTTACCTGCATCATATCACCAGGGTAATGTATCTGTAGCTGTAGATGTAGTAGTAGTAGTAGTAGTAGTAGTAGTAGTAGTAGTAGTAGTAGCTGATATAATGTATCTGTATCTTTTGCGACCACTAGACCAACGAGGCAGTAAGATAAATACTGACTTATATTTTATTTTGAATTTAGCATCACATCTTTGAAGAATGTGAACCAGCTTTTCTGAGGCAGATGGTGGGCTGCTTGACACTATACACTTATAATGAAGGTACGTAAATACTTGTTCTTTACTTAGTAACGGCTAAAGTTGATAGTCAAATGAGTTAAGTGAATGAGTTGAGTGTAAACTTAGTTTAGATTTGATCAAACGCGGATCCACCATTGTGGGCACGTTGGGCACGCCCACAGCCCAAATTCGCGGCAAAAAACTTAGATTTGAAATTGTTATTTTAAGTAAGCACCAAAATTAAATTATTCAGTATAAAATGTATAGGTACCAGCTTAAAATTTGAATCAGTATGCTTTCAAGCTGTAAAATTTTAATTAAAATTGGTTCAGTTGTTTCGAATCAACATGCGATAATGTGATATGCGTGATTGAGTCCATCTTACACTTGGCCGATTTCAAGGGACCCTGGCCACATCCTTATTTGAGGGCTGGATCCGCGCCTTAATACTATCTTCTGTCCGCAATAAAAGTCAGTGGCGTAGCTACCAAGGGGCTAGATGGTGCCATTCATCCGGCCCCCAATCTCATTGGACCCTCAGACTCTGACCAGCAAACCTTTTAATGAACTAACAGAAATTTCTCCCACATTCGGAATGTAAATAAAATAGGTTACAATACGACTCGAATGGTGTCGAAAGTGCCTGTAAATGATTTACTTGAAATAAATCCTCTGATTTTGACTTCGAACTTTTTGGTGGGCATTTCAATTTTGACATAAGATATATTTCTTTAGGCATGTACGTCGTAAAGGAAAGCGAAATCACAGATTCCATGTTCATAATGCACACCGGTAAGGTGATGGAAATCTGTGAGGAAACGGAAGTCAACTCTAGGATATATCCCGCTGGCTCGTACTTTGGCATTGTAAGTACCTATATGTAGATAAGGCACGTATTAAAACGTGGAATGTCTAATATTTTTTGTCCAATTTCAGTTACAGGGTTTAATACGCAATACTCCGTACACTCACTCGTATCAAACAATAGTCAAGTCTCAAGTACTCACTCTGAAACTCGATGACTGGGAACACTTACTAAAACACTTCCCGGACAGCAGGAACACCATACATAAACACATGGGGAAGCTAGGAGGCAAGGATAGGGATTGGCATATGGCCTCCCCCTCAGTACAGAAATTTCCCGAGTTCGAACCATTATTCGAAACACAAGATGCACCAGGAACTCCTGGTTCCAGTAAAATCCCTCGAACTGAGTCTAATTTGGATAGAGGATCCATAGGCAGTGCAAAAGAATCCCACGATAATTTGTTCGACGACGAAAATCAAACACTATTAAAAAAAGAACCGAAAGTTATTTTAAAATCTGATGCTCCTGCGGCTACACATACTCTTGAAAAAGAAAATCAAACAGCTATCAAAGAAAAATCCAAACAGAGTTTCTTTAGACAAATCGCTAAGACGGCAAAAAAATTAATGGGAAGAGTGTCCGACCCTGACCTGATGACTTTTGACGGCAAAGACGACCTTTTACTCGAGGAAGATGTGGAAGCAACGGAAGCCCTGCTTGCGCAGTTTGAAAAAGCAAGGAAAAAGGAAATGGGGGAAAAAAGATTGAAAAGTCACAGAAAACAATCAACTGCAATACGAGTTAAGTTCTTTGGGGAAGAAAAATTCGGAACACAAATGTCAATTTTTGGCATGGATGATTCTACAATTGATGCAACGCAAGAAAAAGATGCTGAATCACTAATTATGCGACCACTCCAAATCCGTGATGACGATGAGGAATTGCAGATTCCAATGATGAACCAAGAAATACCAAAAGTAGATTTATCAATTGTAAAGAGTGATGATGAATCTATGGAAGCTTCCATATCCGTGCCGCCAACTGATGTTCTTATAACAACATCTCCCTCATCTGATATGCCATCCAAACTTCTCGAGCCAGCATCTGAATCAGTTTCAGTTATTTTGTCTGCCCAAGACACCACAGAAGCTCAGCCAGCTGAAGATACCACAAAACCTACGTCTGCTAAAGATACTACGAAGTCACTTGACACTCTAACTTCCATGCCTCTTATTACCAATCCTGACATTAATGTATTCTCTCTGGAATCTTTAGGTAATCTTTTTGAAGCAGAAAAGGAGCGCACTGAGTCTAAGAGAAATATTGCACTACCTCCTGAAGAGGGAACTGACGAGATTCTAGGTACAGATACGACAATACCTCCAGCTGAAACCTTGACACCTATGCATGACTCCCCAGGGACCTCGCATGCCGCTGATAATGAAAGCCAGGTTACATTACCTACACCACCTGAACCTACTACCGCCTTAAACGTGCCTGGACCTTCGAAATATGACGATAATTTATCCGTTCCAGTCCACAGTAAACAAGGTACCTTTTTCTTTCTTCTAAGAAAACCTGGTTCATAATTTATTTTGCTTAGTTCAGGAGATATTGTCGTCATGGCCCAGTATTTAAGAGCCCGCCTCCTATGCATGAGGCATATTGATATCGAGTAAGTACAATGTGTCCCCTTTAGTTCATATGTACTTTTTATTAAGTTTATAATCTTGAACGTCACTAACATCAGTTAAAGGAAACATCATGAGAAAAGGCATTAAATACAATATGACGTCACATAAAATTCGAAATCGCAGCTTACGACGGACATAAAAGACGTAATTACTATTATTACTAGATATTATAAAACAAAGTTTTCCTCTGTGTCTATCTGTCGGTTTGCAATTAACTTAAAAACTACTGAACGGATTTTCATGCGGCTTTA
This sequence comes from Hoplodrina blanda, assembly GCA_949316365.1. Classification (NCBI taxonomy): domain Eukaryota; kingdom Metazoa; phylum Arthropoda; class Insecta; order Lepidoptera; family Noctuidae; genus Hoplodrina; species Hoplodrina blanda. The sequence continues at coordinate 16,975,772 of OX438581.1, forward strand.
GCTAATAGATAGAGTGATTCGTGTGATTTGTGGTTTCTGGGTTTGTACTAATCAGTGGACCAATGTTGTCTGATTAAATAAATTTATTATTATCTTATATACATATATAATTACATTTTTAAATATTAATATAAAACAATAAAAACATTTAAAAATATAAAAAATAGTATCCCACCGGCATCGGGAACGACTGTCCAAGCTACCAGCGGTCAGGGCTCCAGAGAAAGGAATCTCCTAACAATACGCGCCGTGTCCAGGAGTGCCGCTTTCTGAATCAAGCCATTGATCAGAAAGCCTATTATTATTATTATTAAATTAGTTAAAACGATAATTATTGGACATGTTGGCCGCCGGGAGCTTTTATTGATTGCGAAGCCGGGGCGGGTCGCTGGTCGAAAAATAAAATTAAAGTAAGTAGTGTTATGTTGTATAATGAAAGATCTTATTTTTCGTAGGTACAGGTAGTGAGTCCTCGCAATCAACGCAGTCAACGCATTTGCCGATAATTTCGGAAAGTAAAGAGAAGGCCAGACGCTTCGTCCACGTGCAGTACGATGACGAAAATAGTGAAAAGACCAGTCAGGCTAGTATCAAGGAAGAGAATGTGGAAACGAAGCCATCCAGAGTTCGGACGCTGGACAGTGATGAGCTGGTTTTCCCGACTGCCGCGGAAATGCGCGAAGGTGTCGAGGAGTCCTCTACATCAGCAGCGTCAGTTTCTACCTCCGGGACCAAAAAAGACAAAAAGCCCTATAAAAGAGAAACTATGGATTAGTTTATACTTTTTAGGATTTCGTACTAAAAGGATACCTACGGCCAATGCTCTTTTACTTGTGTTCCCCGCGCGCCTTTATGGGGTGGATGACAGAACCCGTCTTTTGGTGGTGGCTGGTTGAGAAAGAATGCTTGCCCCGGCCAAAGGTACACAAGGCCCAAGAAGAATACAGTGGGGTTTTGCCCTTCCCCCCAAAAAAGGCTCCACTATCTGTTCGCCCATCTGTCACAGGGCTGGGTCTTTTGAACCTAAGGAAGAAATTCGAAATGTATAAATTAAGTTAAAAATATAATTTTAATTACTCGCGCGACTGATAAGCGTAAGGTCTTGGGTTCGATTCCCAGGTGAGGCAAAGTGTTATTGGGTTTTTCCATTAGGAATTTCTCAGTAGCAGCCTCGGAGTCTAGGTTGTGCCTAGTTGAGGGCTCGCCCCCCTATTACATGGGACTTAAACGTAACTGGCGAAATGTGGGTGTACTAATGGGTACACCTCTGCCTAACCCTTCGGGGATTACAGGCGAGATGTTATGTTATGTATAATTTTAATTCCATATCTATACTTGTTTTTAAATGTCAGCATTATAGACAAAGTAGTTGATATGTTTGTTTGTGTTTTGATGGTAAGGTTAAGAATACCCACTTTTAAGGGCGCCCGCACACATACAATTCCAAGTTGGCCAACTAAATCGCAAAGCATACCAATAGACTAGTGACTTAATGAGAGTCCGCACATTTTATCCAACTAAATCGTCCAACTTTTTAGTGTATTTTGTATGCTGTGCGATTTAGTTGGCCAACTTGGAATTGTAATATCTGCGGGCGCTCTAAAACTATTTATTTAGAACTACTTAAGTTATTTTTTTTAAGGTAAGTGTAGTTTTGCTTTGCGTTATGTCTAGTTATTCTTATTTCGGATATAGGTACCGAAGTACGAAATATTTTTAATTTGTTGTTTCACTGTTAAAAATGTTGTTAAACCTTTGAAACGTAATATATTTGTACCACAAAATAGTTAATTTTATTCGTTGTTTATATCTTTCTTTATTAAAGTATGGTACCTACAAAAAAATCTTTTTTTTTTGTCAACCCTTTCTTGTCCCACAACATTTTCACAGCGAATTCTCCAGTTTAGTACAAAGAATTTATTTATTAAGGATTTTTCTTAATAAAAAAACGTTGCCCCACACTAGGAATTTCTCCTGTATATATATATATAGGTCTGTGCGTTTACAAACATTTACAAAATAAATAAAAATTCCATAAAAAAATTACGCCGGCAAAGTCGCGGCCAAAAGCGAGTGTGTAATATACGCTAAAACGTACCTAATCATATTAATTACCTCCATCATAATATATTAAATCTATCAATAATATTTAACGACTAACATCCTGTGCTAGTCAAACACTTATAGAGATCGTATAGCAAAGCACTGCGGCCATTAAATCATGTAGAACTAATAAATACCCAATGTATTTACGTAACAATATTACGAACCTGTGTTACTAATAAATAACATACATACATAAACTCACGCCTTTTTCCCATGGGGGTGGGTAGAAACCACAGAATGCCACTTGCTACGATCCATACATACTCCTTTCGCCTCATCCACGTTCATGCATTGCGTCATACAAGCACGCCGGTTACGAGTACTGCGCTCCTGACCTTTCTGAAGATCCACACCAATAAGGTATGATATTAATACCAGCCTATTACTGTCCCACTGCAGATCAAGGCGGCTATCCCAAATCAAAACACAGTAAGGGACTTCGAACAAATTTTACAGGAGGGCAAAAAAAAGCTGATTTTCTTATGCCTTACCAAACTATGAATCTACAGCTTATAGCCTAAGAGCCCACGAGGGCCAGACCTTCGTTATTTTATAAAAGCTGAAAGTTTGTCAGCGCATGCTCCTAACACAGGTAAGAACTATGCACGAACGATGAAGTTTGGGTAACGGTTGCTTTGGCAGGTACACGGTTCTAAAGGTGTAACAAATTTAAATCTACTTTCGTCATTTTATAAAGGCTGATTTTTTGGTATTACCTTCAGAATTTTATTAAAAATCACGTCATTCATTGCCAGACACTTATCATGGTGGAAACCCCTTGCCAGACACCGTTATTGTTCATGAAATTATACTTAATTCTACTTAAGTTATAGTATAAAAAGCTGATTTTTACTTATGGGATGTCCGGTAATAAATAGATAACCATGAAATGGGTTATGGTAGAACTAATGGCCGTTCCGCAAAAAAAAAACAAATAAAAAAAAACAAGTAGGTACTTAGTACCAAAGATATGGGCTTTCGATGTTTTTTGTTCCCTTATTTTACATTCTTAAGTACACCACGACCACGAATTAATGAATTCCATCGTTAGAATATGAATCGAACGTTAGAGTATGAATAGTGAATTATTGCTATTCGTTTACAAAAGAAGTGAAATTTAAAGTTTGAGAAATTGGAATATTTCATCATCTGCCTAGCCTTTTCCCAACTATGTTGGGGTCGGCTTCCAGTCCAACCGCACGCCGTTACCGTGAACCGTAGGCCGTTTCGCGCGGTAGACTAGGCGCAATCTTTTTATTATTATCATTTAGTTTTTTTTTTTTTTTATTCTTTTTTTAGATTAAGTTCCAGCTTGTCTTGGCTGTTGAAAAATTATTTTGTATGCGTCACTTTCACGTGAATAAAAAGTTTTTCTTTCTTTTTCTTTCTTTCTTTCTTTCAACCTCTGAGTGCAGCTGAGTACCAATATTTTACATGGAGCGACTGCCTATCTGACCTCCACTACCCAGTAACTGGGTAATACGATACCCCTTGGTTAGACTGGTTGTCAGATTTTCGGGCTTCTGACGACTCGTAACGACTGCCAAAGATCCACGTATGACAGCCGGGACCAACGGCTTAACGTGCTTTCCGAGGCACGGATTGATGTCAGTAATGTCTACAAAAGAGACAGGTATGCAGGGTCGTCAGATATAGTTGAAGTTTTCTTAGAAACCAGTGGATATTCTCAAATCTGATTTAATATTTTAAGATGTAGATAATAAACAGTTCCTTAATTATACTAAGTATTAAAAAGCCCATATCTTTGGTACTACTTATTTTTTTTTTTTTTTCTGAATGGCCATTAGTTCTACCATGACGCATTTCGAGGTTATCTATTAATTACCGGACATCCCATAAGTAAAAATCAGCTTTTATACTATAACGTAAGTAGAATTATAATTTCATGAACATTAAGGGTGTCCGGCAAGAGGTTTCCACCATGATAAGTGTCTGGCAATGAATGACGTGATTTTTAATAAAATTCTGAAGGTAATACCAAAAAATCAGCCTTTATAAAATGACGAAAGTAGATTTAAATTTGTCACACCTTTAGAACCGTGTACCTGCCAAAGCAACCGTTACCCAAACTTCATCGTTCGTGCATAGTTCTTACCTGTGTTAGGAGCATGCGCTGACAAACTTTCAGCTTTTATAAAATAACGAAGGTCTGGCCGTCATGGGCTCTTGCTCTATTAATATGATTCTTGGAGATGGTAGATAAGATTATTGTCTACAATTTTGCATATTAAAACTTTAAAAATATAATTTGATGCACGTTTTATAACACTTACTAACTTTGAAATGGGATCCAACACTAATTATTGACCATGGAAACCAAACCAAAACACAGTATGAGATACAACTAAGTTTTTGAAATTGTAACCAATACTCTTAATACTCATCATAGATTATGAAAAATAATGATTATTCAAAATTATGATTAATAAACAACAGAACGCCGCCTATTACGATCCTTACATACTCCTTTCGCCTCATCTACGTTTTTACATCTCGTCATACAAGCACGCCGGTTACGAGTACTCCGCATCTGACCTTTAAAAAGGATCAATTGAACAGCAAATCAAATGGCATCGAAAGTTTCTCAACAGAAACTTTGTTCCCGCCTTCTGGAGGACTGGTTTGGCTATACTGTGTAATTTTTAGATTTTATGGTCTTTTAGACATGTTAATTCCCAAATCAAAAACCTAGCAAGTGGAAATTCCCAATCCAAAACACAGTAAGTACTTGTGCCTTGCTGTGTTTTGAACTGGTTATCAGCTCTTACTAGGTTTTTGATTTGGGGATTGCGGTTTAGTTTGTGCACTTACTAGGTTTTATGGTATCACTAAATTGGGAATGGGGGCCTTTATTGAAAAAAGGGTTTTTGCATAGGTATTGTGGGCATTTACTGTGTATAAAGCGTGGTGTAAAAATCTTGATTTCGACAAAAATGTCCCTTACTGTGTTTTGATTTGGGACAGCCGAAGGTATCTGCTCATGCAGAAAAGACATGAGCATATTGATCATCACGCTTGCTCAAGGCCGATTGGCGATTTCAGACTTATATTTTATACTAAATGTATATATTAATATTTGCAAGGTAGGTACTTATAACAAACAACCAATTTTCTATATTATTGTCTATCTGTCTGTTTGTTCTGGATTATCTCCGAAACGGCTGGACTATTTGACGGGACTGTTCATTAGCAGATAGCTGATATTATAAGGAGTAATTTAGGCTATTTTTATTTTAGAAATAGAAGGGTTCTAGGTCAAGAGTTTATCCGTCAAAAATAATTTAATCCGTCCCGACATTTTCGCAGACACATTCGCGGGTATGAACTAGTATAGTAGGTGATAAATTAACCCCTCTGTTTCTAAAACGAAAAATAAATGTAAGAAAATGTCAAGCGCGCGCAAGCGTTAGATAATTCAGTCGACCAATCACAGCAGGCTGCGTGCGCGCTGACAATTTGTCACATTAATTTTGTGTTGACTTTCGTTCGAGACACCTGGGGTAATTGTGCTTGTCGTATTTATTAAACGAAAATGCTTTAGGATAGTCGCATTCCGAATTTTGAAATCGACTCTAATCGAATACTTTGTTGGAACCCTCACGACCTGGGAGTTTCAACCCTGAACGGCTCTTTGTACTATGCCCAGCGGTCTGAATTGCATTTACATTCTGATTAACTGTGGATTAAAAGTTTATGGTACGGACGACAGAGCATTAAGGTAAACACTACGGCATCTTATGCGGTTGCAATAGAAGCGATTTTACAACAAAAAGGTTATTCTGAAGTGCTGGCGTCTTTACAAGGATAACATAAAAATGTCAGCATTCAATGCATCGGCATCGTTTTGAAATGTTGGCAATGTTGCAGCGACATGACGTCCGCGACGGGAAAAAATTACAGATTGATGTTTTGAGCGCAAGAAAGCAAAAACATCACGCAACACTGTTTAAAATAATAAACATGTTATGTAAGATGATAAAATAAAGAGATTAATGTCAAATGGGTTGAATAGGAATGCAGGGGTGAATCGGGACAAAACTTTAAAAGGGATTTTAACGTTGAAATAATACAGAGTATTGCCAAAAAGGAGCCTAACGTTTTTACTGAATCAAAATTTACGATTTAATGTACTTTTTGGGAAGCTTGAAAGTCTGACAACCAGTATTACCTAGGGGTACCGTATTACCCAGTTACTGGGTTGTGGAGGTCAGATAGGCAGTCGCTCCATGTAAAATACTGGTATTCAGCTGCATCCGGTTAGACTGGAAGCCGACCCCGACATAGTTGGGAAAAGGCTAAGCAGATGATGAATGTACTTGTTGGGAACAAACAACATTATTTCAACGTTAAAATCATTTTTACCCGACTACGGTAAAGCCAAAAGGAGGGTTATGATTTTGACCGGTATGTATGTATGTATGTTTGTTTGTTTGTTCCCTCGTAACTTCTAAACTACTTATCATTACATGACAAATGAGGTGTCGTTAGAAGCGTCTCAGTTGTCTGCTGGTTATAGGGTAGGTGACGTGTCACAAAATCCAATATGGCGCCCTCCAGGGGATGAGAAGTCGTTATCGAAAAAAAAAAAATTTTGCACAGTATCGACATGGGTATCAAATTAAAGGGCTTGATGAGCACATTTGAAATATATATACATTATATAGCTTTTACTAGCTACTTTGCCTGTTTTTAACAGTGTCAACATGGGTATCAAATGAAAAGGCTTAATGAGTACATTTGAAATTCACTCGCTACTTTGCTTTTATTATTATATCAAATAATTAAATAGAGTTATTCCTTCAAATAATATAACCCCCAAAATAGTGTAAATAAAAAATAAGTTACAAATAACTAAAACCCGACTACGACAAAATCGCGCACTGAAAAGTATAAAACAAGAACAATATTCATTTGACCGATATTTTCGAAATTTTTAAGTAATAGCCGTGGTCGTATGCCACCTAGCCAATAAAGATTGTGTGAAACAACCGCAGGTGGTATACGACCACGGCTATTACTTAAAAATTTCGAAAATATCGGTCAAATGAATATTGTTCTTGTTTTATACTTTTCAGTGCGCGATTTTGTCGTAGTCGGGTTTTAGTTATTTTTTAAAGTTTAGTTCCGATTCACCCCTGCTATCCGTTTCATCCCGTTATTAGTTTAATGTATGTTTAATGTAATGTCTTACTCATCTATTTTCTCCTGGTGTCAATCACGTTTACAATCCTCTATCAGTCCTTTAGAGTATCCACACATTTCACACTATCAATCCACCTTTCTTCGGTCATTGACGTAACAGTCAACAAAAGAGATAGGTATGCAGGGTCATCTGATATAATATACACATCAAAAAAGTCTAGGGATCAACATCCCTAACAAATGTTAGGGATGTTGATCCCTAGACTTTTTTGATGTGTGTAGTTGTTAGAAACCGATGGACGTTTCCAAATGAAGGGCACAGGGAAAGAAGGGGCTCATCAACAATTAACACAAATTGAATTAAACGCTAATTTATACTAAAAATCTACATGTTGTTATGTCATTTATTTCAAGATGGCGGGAGTATGGGCGCGTTCTTGTTTTGTAAACGTAAAATGTGCTCCTTTTAACTCTGATTGGGATGCAATGAGCACCTTTTAAGCTAGTTCGATACGAAATGAGCTCTTTTTATTCCTTGACGTGTTTTTTAATATTGAGGATTACAAATCAATGGGCCCTTTTTAGTTTGTTTTGAATATGTCATATCAAAGGCCTGTTCAAAATCTATCAAATGCGATCATTTGTTTGATTTCGTATAAATTGTCGATGACCCCCTTTTTTCCCCGTGCCCTTCAAATGTCATTTAATTTAAAAAGTTGATAATAAACAGGTAAATAATTAAGTTAAGTCTAATCGAAGACGTCCATCGGTTTCTAAGAAAACTTCAACTTTATTAGACTGTACCAAAATAAAAGCTACACATTACTAAAAAAGACTTTATTACAAAAACTCTCTTAGCTCATAACAACGATAAAATCCGTAACAAGATGATTTGTACCAAACATCAACAATTAATAGCTAAATCAATAACATTGCTTTGGTAATAAACATTTTCCATCTACATGTTGTCTTTCTGGCTATATTTTTTTAGTTTCGACATTATTTATATTGGAATGCCCAGCACTGTTTTCACATAAATGTCTAATCTCTGACGGTGTTAAGAGTTTTCCATTCTGTATGACCTTCTGTTCCATGGTCTTAAGGTATTTTTTTAAATGCTTGGGTGAACATTGTTTAACTTATGATTACCTTATTTACTAAAATTACGGTTTCCTTATGATTAAATGTTTTTATAGCGTTTTTTGAGCGCCATCTTGGATTGGTCTCAAGTGTGGGTTGTTTCTGGACAGAATCTGTAACAAAACAGACATTACAATTAATAATTTAATTAATTAATTAACTGAATTGAGTCAACTAAAAATAATGGACTTATTGTACCACAGATCTAGGTGGTCATCTTGGCCTTGAGATTTTGCTATAATACCTAGAAGACGGAAATTCTGAAGTCTTTCAGAAAATCTTAGATTTACTAGTAGTATAGTAAAGATATAATCTAAGAGTTATTTTGTTTGTTTGACGTGCTTATCTCTGGTACTACCAGTCGGATTAAAAATATATTTTTGTTTATGATAGCGAGATTCATGTGAAACAAGGCTAAAATAACATCACGCTATGTCCCATGGGAGTGGAGCAGTAAGCAAAGACGTAACTTGACAACAAGCAGCTAGTATTACATATCTCTGCAAGACCTGGGGGCCTACCACAACCTCATAAAACGATATTATTTTAATATTATTTTGCCTTCCGCATTGTTCGATTTTCAACGCTCGGATCAGCGCCGAGAGTTGAAAATGCAAAAACAGAAATTACAAAGTAATATTAAAATAATGTTGTAAGAGATGGCGGTAGGTGCCCTGTTATATTATCACCAAAAATCTCGCAAATAAATACTATCGACTTTTACTGTCTTTACCACGTTGGAGCTGACTGCGCCGCCTCCCGCGTGCCGCGACTAATTTTTACGACCAGTTTTTCTAGTGTCTATTTCAAGCGCCAGTATTTCAATATATAATTATAAAACTACAGGAAACTACATTGACGTCAGTCTACACTCTAAATTATATGACTGATATTCTTTATTCAAATTCAAAATGAAAAAAAATACTTAGTTCTAGAAATATTTGCGGAGTATTTAAATGTCGCAATAATCCGTTATTTATGTTTTAAATTCTCTGTGGTAGGTACACTGTGGACGTGTCGGGAACATCAAATTATGACGCGTATGTGTTGGTGGGTGGCTAAGAATACACTGTCTTGCTTTTGATGATTATTATAATATTAATTTCAATGTCGTTTGGCTGGGATTTACTTTTAATCGAGACCTTGATTTTCTTCAAGTAAAAGTATTTATCAAACACTAGCCCATGACTGCTCCGCTCCTGTGTATCGTAGCGTGATGTTATATACCTTATACTAAGTATTCCTCGTAAATCTGGCTATCATTTACAAAAAGATTTTTCCGATCCGACTGGTAATTCCAGAGATTAGAGCGTCAAACAAAATAACTCTTTAGCTTTATGGTATTAGTATAGATTTAGCTATAGACTACTAAAATGTAATAATAAACATTCAGTTTGCGTTGTTAGTAAGTATTTTGAATAAAATATAAAGCATGTTCAAATCTCAATAGAATGTAAAGCTCCCATCCATTTCCCCAGTCAAAATAACACACAAAATTAAATAATGGTGCAGATTCCCATGTTCACATATTAAACTAGAGAATTGGCATCTCTTACTGACATACAGGTAAAGATAAGGACGGTGACACTTACAAACTAAGTTAGAGATGTCAAAGTTTCGCCTTCAAATTCTCCATATTATTATTATTTCTATACGTTTTATGGTGTAAACTATAATTGTCTGAATCTGACAGCTCTTAATATCCGTCCCTTTCTTGTTTAATTAGAGAAAAAAACGAAAGAAACAGTTTAAATTAAGTTTAGTTCATGTATCGTGAATATTCGTGAATCGACACCAATGTGTAAGTACTTCACGCCCTCATCGACGTACGGACACTACGGTCGAATTAAATATAACCATTAACGAGTCGTCGTTAATTACTTATACCGGTCGGTAGGTTTTAATTAGGTACCTATATGTCGTGATGACCCGATGGTTAGGGCACCCGTATCTCATGCATGTGATTGTGGGTTCGTTATCGACGAGTACCAATATGACATTATCAATTCATATTTCTAAGTTTAGCGTGACTGCTGAGCGTGAAGAGTTGGGTTCGATTATCAGGTCGGGCTAAGTGTTATTAGGTTTTTCCATCAGGAATTTCTCAGTAGCAGCCTTAGAGTCTGGATTTGTACCCGGTTGATGGCAATAGTCCTATTATATGGGACTTAAACATAACTGGCCAAATGTAGGTTTACTAATGCGTACATCTCTGCCTAACCCAACGGGGATTACAGGTGTGATGTGATGTTATGTTATTTCTAGGTTTATCTTGGACATCGGTGGAGAAAGGAAAAGGATGTGGTCACGCTTACTTGAAATCCGCCAAGTGCGAGTTGGACAATCATAAATACGTTATCGCAACTAGACTCTAACATAACAACCTTTCACAGCTTGAAAGCATAGCTGATTTGATTAAAAGTACCTATACATTTTACACTGAATCATTTTATTTAAGTGTTTACTTAAAATAACAAATTCAAAAGCCATAGCCGGATCCTGCCCTCCGAATCAATTACATGTACAGTACCTAATTATTAATTATATGTAAAAATTATTTGTAAAATAAACTAAAATTAATCGCAGCAATTACTTATATTTCTCTAGAACACGCGACAAAAAAAGACAAAAAAATAAGTGTGTTTATTGATTTTAATGTTGTTTTTAATTAAAACGTGGCAATGCAATACAATTGCATTTACGTCGGAGCATAACACAAATAAAGTGTCTGAAGTACTCCCGAAACTCAGGTTAAAATATAATACAGCCATGACTGTTAGAATCAATCAAGTTTCATTTGCGAATTTGGGTTGTGGGCATGCCCATCGTGCCCGCAACGGTGGACCCGCGCTTCGCTCACGTGGACCTAAGTGAAACTAAAGGAAATAAGCATTGAATGCTATGTCATCATAATACTCCAAGCTGCTCTGATGGTTGCAAGCGTGATTGCAAAGTTGAAAGTTATAGTGGATATTTCCATAAGGAATTTGTTTGTGGATGCCCAGAGTCTTGATATGTATCCGGTTAATAATTTGCTAGCGCTATACCTAGGACTAACACTTATGGCGTAAGGACGTACGATGTGACTTTATTTATTATTTGGTTCTATTGGTTTGTACTTTGGCTATCTATCAAGCGCGTAGATTTAAACAAGACAAACCTCGCAGTGGAACTTAGGATCTTAGTGAATGACCAAACAAGACACACTGGAAAGAATACTACTTACTATAGAGTGAGGAGATTATAAGATAATATAATATCTATCTGTGCCAAATAGTCTCCTATTAGGTACGTCGGGATAATTGGGTAGTCGACGCCATTAACGAGTAATTCAAAGACTCAACTTAAAAAAAAAAAACACTTTATTTTATTCCCGAAAATCCGATTAACAGTAAAATTTGATTTTTAGTTGCTTTGAAATCAATTACTAGTTAAACAATTGGCTAAAAAGTGACGTCTCATTTTATTATTGCCATACTGTAGGGGAATCCCGTTTTGACAGATCATAAAAAGGATATCATTTGATTTTAGTTGCCCTTGAGGCGGATAAGAAACTCTGACACTAGGGTGTGTGGGGTCGTAAGACCTTACTGCCCACACGATAAAGAAGAAAGAGTGATGTCAAGTAGGTAACATCACGCTTGTAATCCCCGAAGGGTTAGGCAGAGATGTACCCTACGTAGTTGCTGTTGTAGGAGATAGATAGACAGAAAGATCTTTGGAGATCTTTAGATATGTCTGCGTTTTGTCTAAATAAAAAATAATGTTTATTACACATGAGATTTGACGCTGCTACGCAAAACGGTCGACTATTATTTCAAGAAACACTTCGAGCTTTGCTGATGTTTGCGAAACGCTTTGATGCATGCATGCAATGGCAATGCATTCTCACAATCATTTCATCATAACAACAAACACCCAAAATTCACCAGTTATTTTTAAGTCCCATGTAATAGGGGGCGAGCCTATTGCCATCAACTGGGCATAAATCTCCAGACTCCAAGCACACAAGGCTGCTACTGAGAAACTCCTGATGGAAAACTCTTCGCCCGAAATGGGAATCGAATCCATGATCCTGTGCTCAGCAACGCTGCAAAAATTTCGACCATTTCCTCAAGAAATACTTTAGGATAACGTCGCCAGGCCAGGATCGAATCGGCCAAGTGCAAGTTAGACTTAATCACGCGTATCACATTATCGCATCTAGACTCTTAACTACTGAACCGATTTTAATTAAACTTTCACAGCTTGAAAGCATATCAGATTTAATTAAAAGCTATGATATACATGTTGCACCAAATAATTTTTGCTTTCATGACTAAACCACTGAATCGATTTTGATGATATTAAGTAGAGGGTAAAGCCGCAATTATATTAAGCTGACGCCGCGTGTCGCCACGCGTGGTTAAGCTATCGGTTACATACATTTAGTACTGGATTGATTACATTAGTCCCGTCCCGCGTGGCGTGGAGTAACCGACTAAATGTATGAAACCGATAGCCTTCCCACGCGTGGCGACACGCGGGGCAAGTTAAGTATAATCGCAGCTTAAGTTTGAACCCCAACAAAGGACATAGACTACTTTTTATTCAACTTCGACTTCGTCTGCGTCCGCGATAACAGACATTTACGCGGGCAAAAGCTGGGCAAATTTTATGAAGTGTGGTTTCAGATACAACGCCTTGTAAGCTTAAGTAAAGCCGACACAAAGTTCTCTAAGGTTTAGATCTTGTAGTAGCCATGAGATCTGTTTGTGTAGTTTATGTCTTTTTAACAGCACCTAAATTATGTTTAATGTATAACAGCACTACACGGTCGTTCCACGTCACTCGCCGCAAGCTGTTCTTTGAATAAACAAAGTCTACAAACCTTCGACACTAACCCGTCAACATCAACGATTCACAGATTTTTAATCACACTTGGCAACGAAAAGCAGTTATCTACATTTTATTCCTCTATTTTCATCACCATGGCGGAGGTATTGACGACGTCCGTTGCCCCAAATGATTGATTGCAATCGTTAACCAACCTGTCACTACTTTTTCTATCCGTCTTCTTGTTAGGTTTGGCTATCCCATCCATCTTCCTGCGTCTTTTGCGATTTACGTCATTCTAACTATTGTTTCTAACATATTTCGGCTCTTATTTTGTGTTTTCTATTTTGAAAATGAAGGTTAATTCAAAATATAAATAGACTTTGAAGTTATTTTAAACACGTGGAGACACGTTGTATTTTTAAAGTGCGTTGTGAAGCTTGATGTTGTATTTTTAAATGGACTTTGTTGATTTTATCTCCGTTGTTCTTGAATCTAGATTTGAAATAGTACAACAGTATTTTTGCTATCGCTGTGTTTAGTTTATTTTGTAAATTCTCTAATGCAAGTCCATTAGACTTATCGGCATCGTTATAATAAACTACAGTGTCCTCTGCATAACATCAAAGATTCTCTCTGGAATTACGTAAAATAGTGGGCGGTAAGTATCTAAATACATTGCCTGCATAATATTGTTTAGTCTGTCTGACGTATGTAATGTTTATTACAAAAAGTTCTCGGTCGATTGGTAAAAGAATTGAAAACAGCCACCGATGGATATATTCAGTGTGTTTACAAGAAAAATACTTAAGTTTAAATTTAAATAAATATTTTCAAAAGCAAACTTTTATAATTTAGTGTGACGGATTCTCAGCAAACCCTTTTATTTTATACCCATATGGGTATTATACCATGGGAGAGCACAAAATAACTAATAGGTACACTCTCCTGGCTGGTCCGCCATATTGGATTTAGAATGACGTTCACTTAACTCACCATGCATTGTCATCCAAACTAAATGTGCATGCAAAATTTCAGCTTAATCGGTTGAAGAAAACTGCTTTAAAATTCAGTTGCAAGATTTGACCCGAGCAAACATACTACATATACAAGTTAAATAAAAGCTTGTAATAAAATACGTTTGTTTCTAGAACTATTAACACACAAATAAAAGTCACGTCGATTTGAATACCTAGAGATAGTAAAATATATCCAAAATAAACACATTCCTTGTCTACCTACTTGAAATATTGCTGTAATTTTTTGCACCGTACTGAACCTTTCAAAATGATGTTTTAATTCAGTAATAGCGACTGTAAATTTTTCTATTATTTGCAAAGCTGTTGGAGTTTAAAACTTCTTTTTTTTTAGTTTTGAAACTCATAAACAGTACTATGAAAATGTAATCATTGCTGATGGTAGACTGTTGTATGACTTGTATGAGTTGTATGATATTGTGAAAACAACAAGTTATGGTTTGACGTTTTGATTATTCGTACTACTGTGCCGACTCGACGACGGGTGAAGTAGACTTGTTTTGATTGTGTGTACGTAAATCTGTTTGCATCAGCCCAAATATTTGTTTATCGTCTAGTTCTGAGGTTTCCAAACTTTTTTCTCGTCTATAGACCACTTTCTAAATGTTCCTGTTTACTGCTACATTTCTACCATATTCCCAAAATTTGACAAACAAGATTAGATCTAACTATGAAAAATTGCGTCGCGGCTAAGTGCCAACCCTAAATTCAGAATTGTAAAAAAACATTGTTTTTTACTATTGAAACCAGATAATTTTTCTACCCACTTACAACTTGTGAACCCCCATTTTTTTACGCGCCAACGTAAGCCCTCATCGAGTCTCTTATAGACCTAAAAAACATTTTTGTTCTTTACTATAGAAACCAGACAATTTTTTTCCCCAATTACAACTTGTGAACCCTCATTTTTGTTCACGCCAACGTACCTCGCCGAGTCTTTCGTGGACCCCTGGAGGTCCTGGATCACTTTGGGAATCACTGTTCTAGTACGTTTGTCATAGCTTTGCGATGATTGCAGTACAGTGTGGGAGACCTCGTCACCGTTGACATGTTTACAGCCGTCTAATTCGCCTCGCATCATTTAAATAAAAAAAACAATTGGCAAATTTACAATTTTTATCTAAAGCTTGTTTCGTTTTCTCCGCTCTATGTCTTCTGACCGACCATTCAGTGTTTCAGTTAGATTATTTCGGTAATTTTAGACGCGAGAATGTTATGATTTCTGTGGAGAAGCCGCAGGCGCCGGTCGGCGAACTATTTTAGTTATCCGACGTGAGGGTGTACCTACGAATCAACTGCGATCGTTTCGACATCAGGAATGTTGATTTAAATTCATGGCTATTGTTATTTTTACATTGTAAATAGAGTTGTTTACTTTGAATAAATATGTTTGGCACTAATTGGTCATTAGTTGGCGCGTTCTTTCGATCTTGTGGTTTTGTATGGAAACTGTTTTTATTTTATTTTCTGTTAACGTCACCACACAAACAATGCACTCGGTTTTTTTGCGAATGTTTTGGAACTGTAGGGCTGTTTTTCTATCAATTTAAAATGGACACTATACAAAACTGACTAAGTTCTACAATCCGAGCGATCACTTATTAACAAATAAGTTTACAAGTAAAAAAAGCACCTCAGAACATCCCCGAGTAGAGCAACCAGAGGCTGGCGAGGAGAAGCACCAGGATCAGGTACGTGGCGATGAGGCTCGTGGTCTCGTGGTTGGGCATGATGACTCCGTGACACCTTCACCGGACAAACGGCTCCAGGGAACTGAGGTTCCGCTGGAGATACGACCGTCGCCTACGTATGCCATCACGCCTATTTCAAACGCGAAATATTTTCAGCATTTATAAATATGAATGTACGTTATTAGATCGGTCGTATAGTGACAGGTGGCGTAGATATTGCGGAAAATTAACATTGCGATATCGATGCGGCGGATACAGCGCGGTACGACATTCAAATTTTTTCAAATTAGGTTCTAGAACTGCCACAGATAACTAACTCAACAATGATAGGATGAACGGGTAGTACGAACACACACACACACAAACCTCACAATGCTGAAGTTTAGAAGACGGTGGAGTAGAGTAGCCACAGGAAGAAGAGGAGAATGACGAGGATCATGTAGGTAGCGGCCAGGTTGACCGTCTCCGCGTTGATCGGCATGGTTGCTATGTAACGGAGCAGGCTGGACTGATCGCTGGAGGATCTTCCTACCGCTTGAACCATCAAGTTTGCGTCAGAGCACAGGGCCCAACTTCGTACGGAAGGATGTTGCAGATTTTTTTTTAATTTTTTTTGAAAAAATTTTTAATGTCCTTCGAAAATACTGGAAGCCTCCTTAGTCCTTATAGAAAGGGTCGAATCTTATCAAAGTCTGGTTGCCTTTTTATGGAAATTCATGAGCATGAATAAAGTCAGTTTGCTATGATCCGATAACATTTAAAATTATCTTTAGCTTCTCCAGATATGTACTATTTATAAGATAGGTAGTACCTTATTAAAAAATGGAACAGAATTTTAATGAAGTTTTAGTTTTAAAATATTTTAGCGGTTCATTTCCTCCATTACGTCCAGTTAAGAGCTATCCACCAGATTGACAAATTAATTATTTAAAAAATGAAACAGAATTTTTATGAAGTTTAAAGTTTTGAAGTTTTCTGTCAGCCTATTTCTTCGAGCTTGTTCAGATAAGCACTATTTACCAGATAATTAGTATAGTTTGAAGTTATCTAGATGACAAGTACCTAAATATACAGCATGTAACAAAAACCCTGTCCGATCCTTAAGGGTATTATTCGGCATCGTACTGCGTACACATATACGTAACCATTTAATGGATTTGAGATTATTATTTTTTCCCAGTGAAAAAAAAAAGAAGAAAGAAGAAGTAATTAAATTAAAATAAAACATAAAAACTGATGAACGGCAACACTGATCGGACAGGGTTTTTGTTACATAGTGTATATTACAAATCGTGGTTAAACGCCATAAACTTTAATTGACTGTAATGAATGATTGAAAATGAAGGCAACATTCTAATACTTTTTAAGTATGGATTTAAAAATTACGTAACGGTCAATGCTTGCCTATTCTTTCCATACGAAACTACTAGGGGTTCGTTCGAAAGTGCCTTTTAATGGTCTAATTGAAATAAATGATTTGACTTTGACTCTCAATGCCAATGATTAAAGTCTCAAACTTTAAATAAATGCGTCAACAAAACGTAGTTTTTTCATAATGGCTGAAAACAAAATAAATCAAAACAAAAAGTCGTGTTAAAATTCACTATGAAAGAAAAACGCAAGCTCAACAACACATATCCAATATCAATCAAGCTGCATACAAGACAATAATCATGTCACAAAGAAAAACGTTTTCATAACCTATTGAAATATAACCTCTTCTATATTTATCGCAAAACAATTTCCACAAAATTCACTATTCCAGGACTTGAAATGGGTTTTAAATATATATAGAATTAAATAACACAATCGTATTCATAAATACTTTATTTAAAGCACAAGGTACGAAGTTCCCTGTACTTTGGAATTTTCAGCATCTCACGAATTATATAATGGCCGCCGCATCAACGATTCCAGTGTTATTTTTGATACACAGTCACAACACTTTAGTACGCTCAGTCACGGATCCGAAGCTCAAAAAACTAGGTATTTTTAAGCACTTTACTTACATTTAGTCCTTAGAATGCTGAATATAAGAGCCACAGCGAGATGAGAAGGAGCAGCAAGATGCAGTAGGTTGCCACGAGGTTGACTCCTTCATGCGAGTTCATGGTGTTGCCTCTTACGCGTTACCGACGAGATTGAGAACAAATGTGAGGGGCACAGCTTCATATACATATCTATGTAATTGTTTAACGTGACGAATACACGAAAATTCTATTTTTTGTTTTTTGGCGACGCATGTGATTAATTGGCTGTCTTGTAAAAATTTCTTACTTGTTAAGATTCGGCATTTATTTACTAATTTACGCTTTGTCCCTTTTGATTTTATTTGCATACCGTTTTGGCTTCGGAGCGCGATTTAAATAATCTTGAAGATTGCTTGAATTGTTTCATTGTTGAAAATTGTCTTTTGTTTTCTTAAAGTTTTGGGTGACTCGCCTTTTAAATCGCATTGTTTTTGTTTTATAAATAAATGTTTACATTATCCAGATGTTTATTACGAAGCTCTTGCGCATAAAATATAACGGTTATGAAATATATTTTTGGCGTCTTCATACTCCTTGCCAAAGAAAATGTTTGTGATACATTTTACATTAACTATTGGGAAAATGAGTGAAAAACTGCAAAAATGTGTAGAAAAATAATGTCTGGAATTCTCCAGCGCTGCCGAGTCCGTGCCTGTGTTCAATTCACATTTATGGAGTATGATAAACCGGGCTATTTCCGCACTGGAGCTTCGGTTGTACGTGAGATGAACCCGCGCGTACTATGCACTCCACTTTTTCCGACCTGAATTCGACGGAGCCACATCGATGTATTACTCAAAGCTCTTTAGTACGATCGATATTGGAATTCCATCTTTATAAATGTTGTTTACTATTATCGTGAGAAGTATTTAACCCGTCGTAACTCTGAATTGATTTTCTAGCGTCTGGTAATATTGATTTTGTTTAAACAAAAATCCGGTCTTAAAAGCCGTTGCGTCGCTCAATTCTTTCAGTTCAGATATCAGACGAAGTTTTTGATCGTTTCACTATTTACTTCGAGGGTAATCGAAGTATACTTCTATACTTACTATAATAAAGCTGAAGAGATCTTTTGTTTGTTTGTTTGTGTGCTTGTTTACCTAAACGCGCTAATCTGGGTAGGTAACTGCCATTTCGATTGGAAAAATATTTTATATAAAAATATAAAAATATGAACCTGATTTATGATGAATTGTAGACTATTTAACATCACGCTACGACACACCGAGACTCCTCCGAGCCTCGAAAAGCACGTTAAGCCGTTGGTCCGGGCTTTCATACATGGATCTTTGACAGTCGTTATGACTTCACAGTAATATTATTAAGGGCGCGCCAAAAGCCAGCAAACTTTTATAATTCACCCGCGCGCCCCGTGTTAAGTGTTTTATCGTAATTACTCCAAAAATAAAAGGAATTACCTAAAATGCCTAGACAAAACCCTCACTCATGTATAAATATAACTAATTATCAAATTTTCGTCATATTAGTCATTATAATATCGTGTATAAATCGAAAAAAACAAAAAATTAGAGGCTACTTCGTGATGTTTTTCTATCGAGAAAATGTTATTATTTTATGTTTTTGATCAATGAGAATCCTCGAAAATATCATGTAGTCTTTATACATTTGTATTTTAAGCCTAGAATGTTCATGTAAAATAAAAAAAAGATTGGTAATTTTGCTTACTACCCACTCTTAATATCATCCCTTTTACAACTATGTCGATGTCGTGATGGCCCAGAAGGCCCGCCCCATGCGTGCGAGGTTGCGGGGTCGGTACCTGGTAAGTATCAATTCATAGGAGTTTATCTTGGAAATCACTGACATCGGTGAAGGAAAACATCGTGAGGAAATGAAAAAGTCTGAAATCGCCAATAGCACATGTGGCGATCAATTATCCTGCCTTCTCTTATGAGAAGAGGCCTTTGCCCTACAGGTCATTATTATAACTTCTTCTTTTCGTGTCGATGATTTAAGTTATTCCCTTTTTTTTCTATAATTTTTGAGTCCAGTAGATGGCCACGTTTAATATTATAACTATCTACATTTCACGGAACCCTCGCCTTTTCATAATCAAAATTACTATAATTATTATTATTAGACTTGTAATTGGCTTCCTGTCAACTTATGGTTTCCTGTTTTACTTAGTTTTTAAGCTGTAAGTCTTCCATGCTTCATTAAATAAATAAATAAATAAATAAATAAAATTCCTATTACTATGTAACCCACAAACATGTGAAACGTTTCAAGGCGACAGACTGCTCATAATTCCTTTTCACAAACGACATAGTTATTATTATGGCTGAGCCACTGAAAAGTGGGAAAAAAACTATCTAAAAATACTACATCGATTAAAGGAGAATGGCGAGAGTACACGTAATTTGGGACCCAGTGATAGAAGTAGTGTGTAATATTGAAACTGATTTGCAGTTAAAGAACGACTTAAGGCTAACCAAAAATCAAATGGAAAGTAGTTTGAAAAAGTTGGGAGAAAAAAAATATGAAAGGTGGAAGATTATAACCTAAAATAATCTAAGACTCGCAATTATTGGTTATTATTTATTTTACATACTATATTATTATTATTTATTTTTATTCCGATGCTAATTATCAGTCATATACCCGTTTAGCCAGATTCACCAGTAATTAATATTTTTGCATAATATCACAGGATAAGGAGGCAGCTTTATATCTCCTGGAATATTCTTTAAAAGCACAGTTGATGTTGATGTTGTTGTTTTAACATTTACCAGAGTATTGTTGAATAAAACAACATTTATTTATTTAAAAACTTTTAATTATGTACTTGTAAAATATTCAAGACATAAAAACATTGTATCTTCCTTTAATCTTGTTTTGCGTTCCTAGATAGTATTTTATAATAAATAATCTATTTACCTAATCAAAAGATTATCTAAGAAGCTAGCTGGTGCAGCGACATAGCTTTGGTGTCTGGGATAATCCACGTACCACAAAATGCTCATACCATGTGAGCAAGAGTTCACATTTATGTCCAATGGCGATAACAACAACAAGAGCAGAGTCTCTGTGGGAACTGTCCACCACTCTGCCAGCAAATAGCATGGCACACATATTTTATTGTTAAAGATTAACTGAAACAATAAACAAGTAAAAAGTTGTCAAAAATACAAATACAATGTAAAAATAATAATATGGATAAAAAGAATATTTATTAATTTCATAACCAACCTGTCGGGGTGTTTGACCATATCTTTTGGTCAATAAAAATAGTTAAAAATACTAGTTGATAAAACTTAAACCATTTTTATTGCTGTTATAAAATAATTAATCTTAATTTGACATCTTTGTTATATAGAGTTTCCATGGTTACGGTATGACATTACATTTTACTTTCTTTTTAGGTTTTTTTTTTCAAGCATAAATACTTTTTACTTATTAATGTAAAAAGTATTTATGCTCGACATTAAACACGGGGTCTTATCCATTCAGATATTATTATAATGTTTTCTATTCGGATTACCATTTCAGTCATGTCAGGACGAAGAAACTGATTTTCAACTACTCCATATTCTCAAAATAGATTGCCACATGCAGCACAGACATTACAATGGTCGAGTTGTTAGTTGTTGTAGGGTTTCTTGTTCAGAAATTCAACAAATTAGTTCACATATATACTCACATCGCGCGGGTACACCCATCTCTGAACTCTTTTAACAATTTGATGACTTATTTCGGACAAGCGATGTCTTCGCAATTGAGCACTGTGTAATTTACAATAACGCACCGCATTTGAACAGTTTGACAAAGTCCAAATCACTTGCAAATCGTCATCCAGTAGTAAATGCCGTAATTTAGGTTGGTATACAGCATAATCAGTCCAAAGGTAAAGCCAAGTCGTCAAGAATTTACAAAATCGCCGATATATTATTTGTTTTTTACAACGCTAACCGTTGAAAATAGTGTTGCCTATCGATAGTCGACTATCGCTAAACTATCGATAGCCTATCGATAGTATCCATATTATCTATAGATAGTATAAAACAGTTTACGTATTTTTATAATAATATCGAAGTCCAGCATATGTTTAGGAACAATACTGTCGATAGTATTGATGGTATAGATAGTGTGAGCTATCGAAAAATCTATCGATGTTGTAATACTATTGATAGTTATACAAACTATCATTAGTATCGATAGTATTACTTTAAAAAATCGATATACTATTGATAGTATTATCATGTAATAGTATCGATCCTATCGATACTCTCGATTCCAATCAATAGTACAATTAGTTAATTTGTGATATCGATAGTATCAGTGGTTTAGCATTGTTACTAGTTTTCGAGGTCATCTATCGATAGAGAAACTATCGACAGATGGGCAACTCTAGTTGAAAACAAAAATGTCAACAAAAATGCCGTCAGTGTCAATTTGATACTGACGTTCCGTTTCTCCGTTTCATGTAATCCATTACTTATGATGTATCAAAATAATGAGTCTTATTTTTTTTACGGTCTATTTACATGGTTCGTATGTTTCATCGTTATGGGTTTTCAGAATATTTAACAACTTTTTAACAAGATGTATAAGTATAAAAGAAGGAAAATCACCAAGCGAAAACGAACTACTTTTTATCTAATAATTAGCCTAGAAAGGAATGTAACTATAAGTTTCGTTTAGAAACTGCACGATGATTATTTTTTATTAAATAGGGATATTGATAACTTTTGATTCCCGTTTTGTAAAAACTTAGTATTTTTTTTGTACAACACTTATTAACTTGATATTATAATTGATATAAATTAGACCTTGCACAGTGTTCCATTAATTTTGGGTCCGCTCTCGCCATCCTTCTTTGGTATGACTTAAAAGCTTATTACACACTACATTAATCTGAATTATCTGACATTATTTCGTGCCTCGGAAAGCACGTTAAGCTGTTGGTCCCGGCTGTCATACGTTGATCTTTGACAGTCGTCGAGTCGTCAGAAGCTTGAAAGTCTGACAACCAGTCTTACCTAGGGGTATCGTATTACCCAGTTACTGGGTTGTGGAGGTCAGATAGGCAGTCGCTCTATGTAAAATACTGGTACTCAGCTGCATCCGGTTAGACTGGAAGCCGACCCCAACATAGTTGGAAAAAGGCTAGGCAGATGATGATTAATCTAAATTTATGATTTAGGAAGTTAGACGAATCAGCCATCTCGATTGAATACCTTATATCTGCTTATTATTAGATTTGTTTTTTTAAAACGACTAATTTCGTCTTGAAAGCGTGGTGATCAATGCTCGTGCCTTCTCTGTATAAGAAGAAGTCTTTGCCCTGCAGTGCGACAGTAATAGGCAGGTATTATTATATTATTATAAGTTTAATTACTTGCAATAGGGACTGCCTAGGCGCACCTCAACACTTAATGATAAGTTCTATATAATCTGCGAAAGCAATAGGTTTGTCAATGTTTTATATCCAGTTGAAGTAACCCTCATGGGATCACTTTGTTGTCCGTCTGTCTGTCTGTCCGTCCATCTGTCAAGACCCTTTTTCTCAGGAACGCGTGGAGGTAGGTTGTCAAGCTGATTGTTAATAATAAATACTCGCAGCTTAGGTCTGCTATACTCTTTGGATCAGTGAATAAATCAAACTTCTAAGTCAACGCGATCTAAAGATAAAGTCGTTTATGATGCATATTTAAATTTCGGATATTGGAATTTCTTTATTGGAATTTTGAATTTGAATTTCCCATTGACCTGGAATCATGAAAATATCGGAAGACCCTGGTTACTTTGCCCTGAATGACTGACGGATCAACGCACAGCCTAAACCGCCGATCGTAGAGATCTGAAACTTGGAGTTTGTGTTTTTTGTATGACGTAGGCATCCGATAAGAAAGGATTTTCCTAAGGGGATGAAACGGGGGTCTGACATTTACGCGGACGAAGTCGCGGACAAAAGCTAGTCTCTTTTGTTGACTGTAGTGTACATTAGTATTCTTCTTGCGGGAAATCTTGTATCCACAGACATTCCTAAAGCGTCTTAGTAACGAATATATTTGTCATTCGTCCTCTAAAATAGACTTTGTGTATCATAATGTTCATATTAAATCGTGATTCATTCACTTCGCTGCAACTCCAGAACCACACGATTTCGGCTGCCAAACGTTATCTCGTAAATATTCTGGTTTTTTTTTTCGTTTAAATTGTTCTTTTTATACGACATGTTCCAGTAATCCATTTGTCTTTGTGTGTTTGCGATGTGATTTACAGTGCAGTTACATAGAAATTTTATAAAAAAAAAACTGCTTTGTAGAGTGTCGTCTCTATTAGGTACTTAGATACCTATTTGTTGAATTGTTGCTGATAGTTGCAAGTAGTTGCATTAAACAAAAGCCAAAATGTCAACATTTGCCTAATAATTGTCCCACTGTAGGGCAAACGCCTCTTCTCATACAAAGGAACACGAGCATTGTTCTTGCCCTTGCTTTCAGACTTATCAATGATGTCAGGGATGTCCATGATAAACTTGCGTAGCCATTTCCCAACTATGTTGGGGTCGGATTCCAGTCTAACCGGATGCAGCTTAATACCAGTATTTTACGTGGAGTGAATCCTTACGTGACTTCCACAATCCAGTTAATGGATAACATGATACCCTTTGGCTTACCATAGGGTATCATGTTACCCAGTAACTGGCGTAACCAGTTAAGACTGGTTGTTAGACTTTCGAGCTTTTGACTACCCATAATGACCGTCAAAGAGCTAGATGACATCCGGGACCAACGGCTTTACGAGCTCTCCGAAGTACAGGGGTGTCACATCACAAACTCCGGGCTGCTACTGAGAAATTCTTTATGGATAAACCCAGTAACACTTTACTTGAACTGAAATTGAACACAAGACACCAAGCTTAGCAGTCGTACGTATGACCACGAATCAAACGGTTAACGAGATCAAAATCAAAACAGTTTAGCAAGTAAAACGGAAGATGTTTGTTATCGTGCAATATAATGAACTTGTGAGAAGCGCGGCGCGCCCCCGCTGTGCTCGTGACACTTTGGGGGCGCTGCACTGAAATAGATGACTGTATCCAAGCATTGCTTCATGGGTGAAACATCGTTCTCAAACCACGAAAATTCTGAGAATTTTATTGTTGAACCACTACCTACTCGTGGTTCCGCCTACTTGAAAACTTTATTAGTATTCCGTGATTAAAAATAGAGCACCACCTATTTTGAACGGTGCCTAGTTACTACATTAGACCTCATCCGATTTCCTAGAGTTTTTTGTATAATTTTAAAATCATTTAAGTCTGTCAATGTGAGTACCTTGGAGCCGTTTATTTATTAAGTTAAAGTGACCAGTCCCGAATTCGCACGGGTGCAATGTAGATACTAACTATATTTATTTATTTATTTGAACTTTATGCAACAAAAAGTACAAAGGCGGACTAATACCGATGCTCCTTTCTCTTGAATCTCGCTATCTATTGATGAAGACCGCATTAAAATCTGTTGCGTAGTTTAAAAGATCTGGACAGCGAAAAGCGACTTTGTTTTATACTATGTAGAGATTATGATTGAAGTATCATATTTTAGCCGGTACCTACTGAACTACTGACCCACTACTGGGAAAAGGCCTCCCTCCATTCTTTCCATCTGTCGCAATTTTGCATTAAGTAGGTACGTCTTGTCAATTCTCAAGGAAGCCGACCAAATCGTCCCGCCATCTCCTTCATGGTCTACCGCACCCTCGTCTCGCCATTTAGGGGCACAAATCTTGTGCTCTATGAGCCCAGATCATTCGACATGTGGCAGACGTGCCCAGCCCAGTCGCATACTAAGCTGGGCAACCTTTTGAGCCACGTCAATGATCTGTGTTTTGAAACGCAGACATATTTAGAAAATATGTCATGCAAAAGTAAATTGATGTGTTTCCGTTCAATGTCGGCTGGTGTAATAATATTCTGTCTTTCGACTGAGGCCGGATTTCTATCTATATAGAAAAACTATTTAAATTTCTACGAATTTCCTTAATATCTATATGTTTTTGCCTAGGTAATGCTAACACTAGATATTAAGAAAGGATCTCCCTAAGTTAATCCATTATATGATTTGCAATAAAATTGTATTACCTACTACTGCCTACTAGGGTATATATTATTCATGTTTTAATTATAAAGATGACATGTTCAAATGCTGACAAAACTCCATCAATAAAGATTAAAATAGGTATGTGTTTGACATAATGAACATTGTCATAATAATTTCGCGTACGTTAGATCATTCTCCAAGACGGCTCAGCTAAATGGTGCTGATCCATGCGTCATGTTCGTGAACAGGCGCTGTCAGTTCGGGTGGGTCACCTCTTCTGTCATGGCTTATATTTTTATTACTTTTTTAATTCTTTTATATTGCTCTTCAGGTATGTTGCTTTCACATATAGAAGCAACAAGAATAATGTAACCAGGGTTATGTAAAAACTTAATTGAAAACAGTGTCCGTGGAGTTTCATAGAGGCCAACTTGCTTTTCAACTTTCTGGCTAACTGACTGACTCCTTGACAATTCAAAAGTGCCTGTAAATGGTTTAATTGAATGGGGCAAGATTCCTGTCTGTTAATTTAAATCAGAAAGTCTTTCAGAGACAGGATATATACTAATGTTTAGAGTTAAAACAAAATTGGCTGATATTGTCAGTCGTTCGTTCGTTTGTGTCGATTGGAAATGGATGCATTCCACGATTTATTACTGCTGTCAGCGTGCCGCCGTGCGCATGTGCACGCAGTACTGAAGTTGGTTGATCAGCGTATTTAAATACTTAAAATTAGATTATTTTATGTACCTACCTATAGCTACACAGTAGGTGCATGTAGTAAAATTTGGCAGATGAATTATTAATTACCGTTTGTTGAATGCTCAGCTCAGCTAGACGTAAACAGACTATTTTAGTTCAAAATTAAACTGTTTTAAATTTTATTGTAATTGGACTGTTAATTGTACAGCACATAACAGAGGGTAGTGGAAGGAATGGGGGGAGGATGGGCCAAGGAGTATGAAAGTGAAGGCAAGCAAACAAATTGTTGTTTGTCTACCCGCCGAGGCTGTGGATTCGCAACTGGGTACGGACAAGTTTGTACCAATGTGACTTTTTCTATTTCATATGCACTTTCTAAGTTTATCTCGGAAATCAAGACATCGCATCGGTGAAAGAAAACATCATGAGGAAACCTAGACTTAAAATGAATATAAGTCTGAAATCGCCAATCCGCCTTGAGCAAGTGTGGTGATCAATGCTCGTGCCTTCTCTGACTAGTAAGAGGCCTTTGCCCTGTAGCAGGACAATACCTAATAGGCTCGTATTTTTTAAATTATATATTTAGAATTTCATTTTTATAATTATTTCTGTAGGTAAAGGTAGGTAGGTTTAATGTCGTGATGGCCTAGCGGTTAAGGCGCCCGCCTCTCATACTTGAGGTTGTGGGTTCAAATCCGGGCAAGTACCAATGTGACTTTTTCAATTCATATGTACTTTCTAAAGTTTATCTTAGACATTACTGACATCATTCCGTGCCTCGGAAAGCACGTTAAGCTGTTGGTCCCGGCTGTCATACGTGGATCTTTGACAGTCGTTACGAGTCGTCAGACGCTTGAGAGCTGACAACCAGTCTTACCCTAGGGGTATCGTATTACCCAGTTACTGGGTTGTGGAGGTCAGATAGGCAGTCGCTCCATGTAAAATACTGGTACTCAGCTGCATCCGGGTAGACTGGAAGCCGACCCCAACATAGTTGGGAAAAGGCTAGGCAGATGATGAATTTCTGTAGGTAAAGAATACTGGAAAAATATGACTTTGCCGTTTATAATTAGGACATAAGCAGTGACGTCTGTAATTCCTAAACAAGATCTAGATAAAAGATGAAAAGCGTAAGTAATCGCATAACACGAGTCATATGCGAGAAGAGGCAAGCTTGCGCGCCATTTTACTGCGGCAGTCGTAAAACAGATCAAATGGCTGTTGAAATTATGTCTCATAAATATCACTCCGCTAGCTCGGTTAATTTTTACTTTTAAGAGAATATTTATAGTTTCGTGGATATTGTACACATTTTACTGTCTGTAATATGTTCAGGGACAAACGTGGTGTATCGTACCTAGTCATCGTTATTTTTAATCGACTTGAAAAAAAAGGAGGAGGTTCTATGTTTGACTAAACTAAGTACCTATAGCTGTTACTCTTCGAGTTTCGAAAGGACAACTGCAGATCCGACTGAATAGCCTAAGTAAAAAGAGTCACTTTAGGAAGGCGCTTTCCCGGGTAGACGGCGCGTTTTGTTCCACGCGCGCCTCAAAGAGCTGTCAGCACAGGGACTGGGCCTCAATATGGCCAAACGCCTGCCGGGGTCGCGGGACGTCTTAACAGGAAACCGTGGCCCCGGAGCGCAAAAGGCAACAGAAGGAATAGGGTGGTTTTTTAGTCAGTAAAAGTCTGAAAGTCCCTGCCGACCCAGCCAGGGCGGAAGGACTCGTTTGATGATTTTCTACCCCAAAAAAAAGGAAGACGCTTTAGGCTAGAGCCTAATATATTTCCTTGAGATCACTACTTGTACCGGGATATTCAATCTACTGTGATTGAAAGACAGTTTATATATGACTTCATATATTGATTTATTTAAATTATAATTTCTTATCTAGTCGTACATGATATGACAGCCCTGTCAGCCATAGACACGGTCTGTCAAAACATTCTTATTTAAAATAGTTTTTATCTCTTAAACATAAAGTAAACGATCGTGTAATTATTATAGTATGATTCTGTATGCAAATATTGTAAAACATTGATTTTAAAAGAGTACGTATGGAGTTTCTTGCCCATTCTTCTCGATACAAAACTACCTTTTAGAAGGGGCACCTTGATTCAATTCTATTTTTTTTTCTTGCATATGACGTTCAAAAGTGCCTTTTAGTGGCCTAATTGAAATATATTATTTGACTTTGACATTGACTTCTGTATACGGGTCATCCAGCCTGAGTCTCTAGAGTACCTACCTACTGCCAAAATTCTACTCAAACGGCGAGTCAGTTACAAGACGTGAATCAACAGGCATCAGGCGCCAACAGACTTGTAATAGAAGCTTATATCAAATCTCTCTAGTGCTTCTAAATGCTGAGATAAAATTAAACAACGTTTGTGAGTAGATTACGATGCAATGTAATAACACAATGCGCGGGCATAGAGCAACACGGGTACCTGACGGAAGGGGAGACGCCATAGCGTATTTTTTCAATACAGAAAAGTCTGTCATTTTTTGCGGGGGGAAATACACACACAAACACACTTTTCAATGCCTCACACAAAAACAATCGTCTGTCGCTACGAAACTCACACATAGAAATAATAACAATACACTAACAATTTCGTACACACATAGATACATTTTGTGTCATAACAGTGTAACGACATGATGCAACTACATTGACAAACATTGCTGTAACAGCTGTCGATACGCATTATCGATAAATTAAAGAACTCTGTTAGGGAAATCAGGTTTTTTACTTTATTTATGTTATTTATTACTTTTTCAACAGTTGTCAATTAAAAAATAATTAAAAGCATGTAGGTATAATTTAAAGTCAAAGTCAAAACATTTATTTCAATTAGACCATTTACAGGCACTTTTGAATTTTTAAGGAGTCGGTCAGTTAGTCCGAAATCTGAAACTAGTTGCTCGTTCCAAAACGGAGGTAGGCCTCTATGGAGAAGAACGAGCAAGAATCTCCACGGCACTCTTTTAAATTAGGTTTTTACAAAATCCTGGTTACATTATTCTTGTTGATTCTACATGTGAAAAGAATGAAGATGAATATAAAACAGTAGTAAAAAATAATAAAAATAAATATGTAAGCCATAGCAGATAAGAGATGACCAATCCTTTTGCAGCCCTCTTTTGCAGGATAAAGATAGAATTTATATCTGCAGCCAGTCCCGAAATCAAAATACCATAATCTAGACATGATGAAATATAAAAATGTTTACAATATTTGCATACAGAATCATACATAGTGTTAATTGTGAGTTTTGTGATTTATGACTTGTGTTATTGGACATTAAACTACCAGTTCATAGCACCTGCGTTTTCTTACACCCGTTCCCCGGCTGTATATTTCAATAATATTTATCAATAATAAAATATATGTTTAAAAAATCAGTGATGGATTTATCTATTACTGGTTTTTAGATTTATCACTTATGTGGGTTTGCTTTTCTCATTAAGTAAGTAATTCTTGTATCAGCATAATTTTCCATTAACATACTACATAACTACAACTTAGTCTTTAGTTTTTGCAAATGCAAATGTCTCACATCGACTGATGGTAAGTAAATATTTTTATCGATAACAGACAAACAATTTACAAAATAGCAACACTATCGCACTTGGTGACAGTGACTTAACAGTGGACCATTTGGTCATATGTTTCGACAGAGGGGAACGCCTGCCTATGGCGTCTCCCCTTCCGTCAGGTACCCGTGTTGCTCTATGTGCGCGGGTAATGCAGCTTTGTTGTGGCTGGCACAATGACAGATGTTTTGATTAAACTATTTATATATATATATATATAAAAGACTGGCTATTGCCCGCGACTTGTCCGCGTAGAAGTCTAGTACAGGTTGTACTTACAATAAAACAGCCAGCGACACTCTGCAATAGTGTTTTTTTCTGGCCGTGAAATATTTTTTGCAACTGGTTTCAGATGTTAAGTAAGTACCTACCTACCTCTTACAAATGAAAAAAAAAAACATCGGTAGGGTCTAGGTCCCAATTATGGAAGGTTACTTAGATGTATGGATATTTTTTAATTTTCCTCACTCAACTGCTGCACGTATTTGGATGAAATTTGGATTAGTAAATAGGATATTTATCTTTATCGCGTACTTTCGGTCAGATAGCTTTCAACCTTTGTGCGGACAAAGCTACTGGAAAAAGCAAGTTTTGATAATAGGTACATAATTATTATAAAATAAGGAAGGAAAGTTGTCTCGAATTAATCACGAATAAAAGTGGCGTACGAAATAAAGTCGCCGTCAAAGACAAATTTTTACCATACAACACGAATGGCTGTACAGCAACCAACTATAAGTACCTATTTAAATGTCCATGAATATTTCTAATATAATCGACATAAAATCCTTGACAGAATACCTAAAACTGTAAACTACCCAACGCATGTTAAGATCAGCGCACTACGAACGCAATTATTTTTATTTTATTTTAGAAACTGTGATAATTTTTGTCGGCTCGCGGTCGCCTGGAATTATTCCAAAGAATTTTGCCGGGTTCAAAAACACTTTATTTTCACGGCGTTCGTTGGGAAACGCAAAACATATTGAATGCAATGACCGAGTGTGACGTAGGTAATTGGGTATTTAGGTACGTTATTAATGTGTAGGTTGTTACTTTTTTGGAGAAAATACCTACTAAACTCGGCTAGATGATGTTATTTCCCGATTCATGCACGGAACAAGTATTTTTTTGGTCTACAGATCGATACAGATACTTGTTTCGGGTCTGGCTGTTTGTTTAGGCATGTGAGTTTGTATTAGGTATGTTTTTAACCGCATCCACGATACAAGAGAAATTCCTAATTTCTCCTGTATCGTGGGTGCGATAACAAAGTCAAAGTCAAAGTCAAAGTCAAAACATTTATTTCAATTAGACCATTTACAGGCACTTTTGAATTGTCAAGAAGTCAGTCAGTTAGTCCGAAAAATGAAGCTAGTTGCAAACATAATATATCTACCTAACATAATTAAGTATGTGTAGTTTGTGAACAGGGGGATCGGTACCATTCTCAGTCTCGTCATAAAATTTACTAAGGAGGAAGGAAGTAACGAAGGACGACAGATTTGCATTTGATGGAAAGTAAATCATAGATAGATAGGGACGCGCTAATTTAATTGTATAGGCATGGCCCGCTTTAGTAGAAAAGATTGTCGTGATTGTGTCAATCTCCAAACTCCTGCGCCATCAGTCTCATCAATTTCAACTCTCGAAAGCAACTAAGTATGTCCTATGTTGTACCCATTTCGTTGCCGAAACTAGCTTGGGTAAGTACCTACCATTCCTACTAAAAATTAAATTTTAATTTGTACCTAAGCACTACTATCATTTAACTTTCGGCTAAGTGTACCTAAATGTTTTTAAAACCAAGGAAATCTCGATAAATAAATTGGCGCCTGATACTTAACAATAGCAAAAAGTAGCACCAGAGCGCCAAACATATTGAAAAGTGCTGAAAAATGTTGTTTGAATCAATTAAATAAATAAATCAGTCGTGAAATAAAAAACTATAAAAAAAACATATGACCCTAGAAACGGGTGCAACGTTTTGATTATAAGATTATGCAAAGCTCACACATTCCATAGCATTCCTCTGTTAAATGCTGAACAGGCAACCAGCTGGTGTAGGTGGTGCAGAGACGTTTTGTTCTATTGTTTACAGTCGAGTACTTTTCCATTTTTTTTTTTATACAGGGTAATGAGAGGATAATGAGTGCAAAAGTTTGAGTTTATTACAATATTTTATGCACATTTTTTAATGGAGGCGAATAAAATATTAATATGAATAATTAAGTTCGTTTGGCTGATGTGCCAAACAAAGAATCTTACCATAACAAAAAACCTAAGAAGGAAATAAACAAAAATGATACGCCCAAAAAAACCAATCTAGTGCAAGACTAATAAACCGACTAAATAATGTTTTTTTTTTCCAGCTGGTGCCACTCATATTATTAAAAAGTAAACAACATCGATGAGTCAATGTCAATATTGACATTGACAGTGACAGCTCTTTGAAGTAAACAGGTTGTTATTACTGCGGAAAAAGTGTCTAAGTTTAATGGTTTACAAGTCGATAATAGCCTTCAGTTTTAACGTATAATGTGAATAAATATCTTAAGTGAATCACTGTTTCATGGGAGAACGACAACGTGTAGCAAGACCTGAAGAAATGGCTACTACCAGCACTGCCGTCGCGACTGTCCCCCCACAAACTCAGGAGGTAATCCCGAACACTGTTTTAATATTCCTTATCTTTTCTATTTGATCATTTAATACTGCGATACTGATAACTGTATCATATTATTTGATTTTATACATTTCGAACCTTTTTGTTTTTAACGGCGCTATGGAAAACATGAGAAAATTCGGCCTGTGCGTTTTACGAACGCAATTTGCGATTTTTAAACATGAGTACTCAACGAAAGCGGGTTTTTTAAAAGATTTGAATGTGTTAGATCTTAGTAGGGTGATTGCTGGACCGTTTTGTACTATGACGCTGGGGGATTTGGGGGCAAATGTGATAAAAGTGGAAAGTTTCGGTGGCGACGAAGCGCGCCGATGGGGGCCTCCGTTTATAAAGGATACGCAAGATAACGACTCATTCTACTACCTATCGGTAAACAGGAATAAAAAGAGTATTTGCATTGATTTCAAGACACAAGAAGGTAAGATTTTTCGTAATATTTTGTTCCATCATCACCCACTTATAACTTGCCTTACTGCATAATATTGTAACCTCACACTTAGATTACTTTTTACTGGAATATTCCACTGTTAAGGTTACATGATAATGTCTTTCATGACAGATGTTAGATCATTCTTTCAACTATCTTCAATAAACATCAATTGCTGTGTTAGTCTTGCAAAATCTCGAAAATGGATAGACCATTTTGAATAATTTCTTTTTTATTTACTCGCTTCAATACTGCTGTGGTTGGCGGAAAGAAAAAATTTGGTGGAACAAAGTTCACCGGGTCATCCAGTCTGGCATAAAAGACAATATACATTCTCTTGAGAGAGATTTTGATTGCAACATAACTTTTTAAGAAAACAAGAAGTACCTATTTAAAAACCAAGAAGAACCTATTTTAAAATTTTATAAATGTTTTTCTTTCTTATGTCGACTTCTGTGGTCTTGTAAGAAGCATGTAATGGGCTTCGAAGCAACTTCCTACATGTCAAGTTGATAAACATATGATCCCACAGGAACCATACATTTTTCCAGGTTATAAAGTAGGTAGCATATTTATGAGCTATTCCAGATTATAACCTATCTCTGTGACAAATTTCATTTGTTCAGCCGTTTTGACATGATTGAGTAAAAAATAAATCGGGGTCTAAACTTTCGCATTTGTAATAGTAAGATACTCCAGTTTTTTCTCAACTTGGCTGACACACTGCCGTCTCTAGATAAAACCTGTTGTTTACTCCTAAAACAATTTGTTTCTAGAAATTGAAAGTGTACATAAGACAATGCTATTATTTAATGAATCTGTTAGTCTTATCAATTTGTAAAAACAGTTGCCGTTGAGTAACAAACAAAAATAAACTTTAAGTTAAAAGATATAAAGTTGTATTTAGAAACACGTGACAGATTTTCTTACATGTGGAAAGTTACATTATGTTGTTTTTCTCACACTTTAGTTATAATTAGGTATCACCGAAAACTTGTCTGTGTGATAACTTTTGGGTTGTTTTATAATACAAGCTTCTCCCGTGACTTCGTCCGCGTCAAAGTTGATATAATATTCCATGGGAACCCTTCAGTTTCACTTATCCAGGACAAAAAATAATCTATGTGCTATCCCAGGCTATAATCTATCTCAGTGCCAAAGGAGAACGGGCGGAAGTGGTCCAAGTGGCGTCGGCTGATGAAACCTAGTCTATATAATAGTTCGTGAGTGTAGGATATTTTTTTACTATGGGCACCAAAAAATTGGCCTATGGGGAAAAAAGTTATACAGTCTAGAAAAATGAAAATATTGTAGACGAACAATGAAAAAGTTTGCCTTCGGGCGGAAGTGTTCCAAGTGGCGTCGGCTGATGAAACCTAGTCTATATAATAGTTCGTGAGTGTAAGATATTTTTTTACTATGAGCACCAAAATATTGGCTTATGGAGAAAAAAGTTACACAGTCTAGAAAAATGAAAATATTTTAGACGAACAATGAAAAAGTTTGCCTTCGGGCGGAAGTGTTCCAAGTGGCGTCGGCTGATGAAACCTAGTCTATGTAATAGTTCGTGAGTGTAAAATATTTTTTTACTATGAGCACCAAAAAATTGGCTTATGGAGAAAAAAGTTATACAGTCTAGAAACAATTAAAAAATATTGTAGACGAACAATTCCGATTACTCAAAGACGCCTGAACCGATTTGGAAAATTCTTTATTTGTTTGAAAGGGTATACTTCCCAAGTAATGCCATAGAAATATTGCCATGGTCTGATCATGAACTTCGGAGATATGGAACGGAACTCCTCATAGAATCATAGTAGAACAGTCGTAACAAGTAAAATTGCTTTGCTTATACGCGTAGTTGATGACTGACTGAAGAAAGTGGGAGAGGGGGTACGTCGACCCCCCTCCTACCACTTTTCAAAATTAAATATACCGTGTGAGGTATCGTTTGAAAGGGCTTTCCCTAAGAATTTGAAATATAAACGACTACTTGTCCTATCATATTGCACTAAAAGGTGCAAATAAAAAACTTTTTTACAAAACAGATAACCGCACCAATAAACAAAACCAAAGCCCCCAAATTCCAACACGAAAGTTATTATTCACCTTGTAGTTTTTATTTTTCACTTTATAGCGCAATATTTATTATCGTCCTTACAAAAAGTTCTTTTAAACAATACCTCACACGATATATTTCATTTTGGAAAGTGGAAGGAGGGGTATCGACGTACCCCCTCTCCCAATTTCTTCAGTCAGTCATCAACTACGCGTATAAACAAAGCAATTTTACTTATTACGACTGCTCTGCTATGATTCTATGAGGAGTTCCTTTCCATATCTCCGTAATTCATTATCAGATCATAGCAATATTTATACGGGATTACTTGGGCAGTTATCTATGCCCTTTCAAATAAATAAAGAATTTTCGAAATCGGTTCAGGCGTCTTCGAGTAATCGGAATTGTCCGTCTACAATGTACCATTTTTCTGGACTGTATAACTTTTTTCTCCATAGGCCAATTTTATGGTGCCCATAGTATAAAAATATCCTACACTCATGAACTATCATATGGACTAGGTTTCATCAGCCGACGCCATTTGGACCAAGGTCCATACTAAAATGTCCGATCTCCTTTCATCCATATCAGTTCACCCGTTAGGCTGTAGGTAATATTCATCTACAGCAGTCGCTTTCAAATAAAATAAAATTCATTTAATTCAGGTAAAGCTAAATACATATTTCAAACAAAATTTTCACAATTTGTCATATTTAAAAAATATATAAAACTAGAAGTTTGTGCTAAGCTTGTCATCTTTTTGGTCATAAACATATAAAGCCCTAATGTCGGAATACTAACTATAAATAAAAGCATAGTACAATACGCGCTACGAAAGATAAGACTTGACACAAACTTTATTATTTCGTTATAAATATTATAATATTGTTAAGAATTTTAATCTAAATGTCATCGAAAAATCCCTGAATAGATACACAAATTATGGAAGACTAATTTGTACATTCATACCTGCGCAAGCTCCCTACTACTGATGCTTATCAAGTCTCATCTGTGGCGCGTATTGTAAACAAGCAGTTATTCAATTTCAGGGAAGAAGGTTATCTATGACTTGGCAAGGAAATGTGATGTGCTCGTAGAAAACTTTGTGCCCGGCAAGTTAGACCAACTTGAGTTGGGATATGACAAGCTAAAGACAGTTAATCCAAAGCTCATATATTGTGCCATCACTGGATTTGGGTCTACTGGGCCGTATGCTAAGAAGCCTGGGTGAGTTCAATGTATTTTTAAAACCTTATTAAGTACAATATTAAAAGTAAAACGCAATGAATGTAAAATTAAGATTATACAGCATGTAACAAAAACCCTGTCCGATCCTTAAGGGTATCATTCGGCATCGTACTGCGTACACATATACGTAACCATTTAATGGATTTGAGATTATTTTTTTTCCCCAGTTAAAAAAAAAGAAGAAAGAAGAAGTAATTAAATTAAAATAAAACATAAAAACTGATCAACGGCAACACTGATCTGACAGGGTTTTTGTTACATAGTGTATAATAAACCCTTAGCCAGTATATTATGTGTTTAGTGTCTGTTTATATGAATAAAAAAGTAACATTGTTTATCGACTTTTGTTATTGACTGTACCACTAAAAGTACGAATATAAAAAGTAGTAAGTACGCTCACATGCAAACAAATTAGGCCACTCGACGACATTCAAGAGCAATTTCCACATAAGACTATTATTCAATTTATTTAAACTATGCTTATGAAGATATATTGCGCAAGTACTTGTCTTTTACACATTAGGCGCTCGGCGGCGTTGCGTTCGGCGCGCGTTGGTAACGTACAGTAAGCGGTCATAAGTGCAGTAGCATGCTAATGTTTGAATTGCTGTGATCACGCGATCCAGGCCGTACCTACATCTGTGTGTATAAGTGATGTATTAACACAGTACCTACGTACACCTGAAAATTCGCACACGGCGTCGGAAGGTCGTAAAATTAATCAAAGTGTCAATCAAAGTTATTGCATTGTGAGATTGCTAACCCACTTATGACCGCTACTGTACATACATACAGCGCGCTTAGTACGGCGTTTAACGAGCGTTACACGTTACAGCAAAGTGTCCATACTCGGCTCAATTCGGAAATGGACGTGGATTTTGGTGAATATGCGTCCACTCTACACGAAAGTGCGCGATCAAAAGTACGGCATAATGGCCGGCGCATGTATCTAGGAACACGCAGCTGACGCCCGCGCAACGCGCCTTCAAACAAAAATCTAACAACGCGCGCTTGCATGTGTACACCTTCGACAGACCTCTTTATTCTTAAAACGCGCGTTACCAAAGCGCGCGCTTAAAAACGCGTAATGAGTAATATTTTAAAATACGTATACTGAATCTGATTTCAACGAGGAAATAGCAATTGAATTTTTGCCGAGTTGCCTAATATTTTTGCAAGTGAGTATAATATGTCTGAGCAGGAAACACTTAAGTTAAAAGAATACTATAATGTAAATCAAAATCTGAATTGCACCATTTACAGGTATGACGTAATAGCTTCAGCAATGGGTGGCCTCCTAAATACTACAGGAGAAAAGGATGGCAACCCTGTAAAGCCAGGCGTCGCGATCACTGACATCACCACAGGCCTGCACGCCTTCGGAGCCATAATGACAGCTCTCTACTTCCGAGAAAAGACAGGCAAGGGACAAAAAATCGACTGCAACCTCCTTTCAACGCAAATATCAAGCATGATTAATATTGCAACAATTTATTTGAACTGTGGTATCGAAGGACAACGCTGGGGCACCGCGCATGCCAACCTAGTCCCTTACCAAGCGTTCAAAACCAAAGACGGTCGCATGGTTATTGGTACAGGATCCAATCCACAATTTGCTGATTTCTGCAAGATTATAGGCAAAGAGGAACTCGTAAATGATGAGAGGTTCAAGGATAATTCTAAGAGAGTCGAAAATAGAGACGAAATTATCAGAATTATTAGCGAAGTCATTGAAACAAAGACTAATAAGGAATGGTCGGAGATTTTCAAGAATGTGTCCTTTCCTAATGGGCCGATTAATAGAATGGAAGACGTGTTTGAAGATGATCATGTGAAGGCGATTGAATTGGTGAAAGAACTGCCCCATCCAGATGCTGGTACAGTCAAGGTCGTGGGGCCCCCTACTGTGTATGGATTAGGGGGTAACGACGCAAGGAGTGCGCCTCCCAAGTTGGGGGAACACACCAAAGATATACTGTCCAACTTTTTGGGATATCATGACAAAAAGATTGAAGGACTCTTTGAGAAGAAAGTTATTCAATAGTGTAGTAAAAATTTATATTATAACTAGCCCGTACTGTCCCAGTGCTGGGAAAAGGCCTCCCTCCATTTCTTCCATCCATTGCGACTTTGCGCTACGTCTTGCCAATTCCAACATCTTCGTGGTCTGCCAGGTCTCCGTCTCGCCATTTCGGGGCACCAATCTTGGGCTCTACGGGCCTATAGATCATTAGACATGCGGCAGACATGTCCAGCCTAGTCCCATTTTAGCTGGGCAGCTTGTAAGAAATAGAGTCTGGCCAACGGAAGCTGACCACATGAAAGTGCGGCAATTTAAAATATCGTAGCCAAAAACCACAGACGATGCATTTGCAAAACAAAGTTGATACTAGAAAAAATTGATTTTGATCTTTGGAAAATTGAAAATTAAACAGTATCAATTCAGTTTATTCGGTTAAAAGTCGGGGTTTTGAGCTGTCTTTTTCTGAAAAACCTGCTGTTTCATGCGACCAGCTTTTGTTGGCCAGACTATAAACAAAATTGTCGAAAATATATTTCGTAGAGCTATATTTTTGGACAATGTTTTTTCATATCGAATTTATCGTAAGTGTATTGTAGTGTTTTTGCAGGATGTTTTTTTTTAACTGTTATCGATACTTGACACTGAAGTGCTAATATAAATATGTACTCTACCTTTGTTTTCGCTACATACACTTGTCTGAAATCGGTGTAGCTTGATTTTGTCTAGTTTTTAGTTTTATGCATTTAAACCTAAGTACAGTAAAGGTATTTTTACAGGGAAATATACATTCTTATATTGTTTAGTTTATAATTATATAATAGTTAATAGTTTTATGTACCGGGTAAATTTTACTTTACCTCAAAACTGATAAAAGTTTGACAAGAACTTAGCTTCTTGAATAACAAAAATGGTTCTTGTTGAGATTTTTCTTTTGTTTCAATTATATTGCGATTGTTGAGAAGTCCAAACTTTTATCCGTTTTGAGCCAAAGTTTCCTTACAGGGAAAAATAGGGACATTTAGGTACAGTAAATAATTTTCATTCCTTTTTTTCTTGCACATGGTGTCTACATAAATATCTCATACCACATGTACCTATACTGGAAGAGATTTCTTTATAAATAACCATTATTATTAATAAATAAATGGAAATAGAAATACGTAATAAAATATTGTTTCGTAAAGTTTATTTTTATTAGTCACTCCTGTCGTTCATCTTGTGTCCTCCTGTGGGAGGAGCTCCTGGCTAAGTAAATAACAGCCGCACGTGTCGATTCATTAGGTTAAGCTACGCTTGCCGGGGTTGGGCCGTGGATGGGTGACCAACTTTACATACCGAGACTCTTCCGTACCTCGGAAAGCACATTAATCATTGGTCCTGGCTCGTTGATCTTTGATAGTCGTTTACGGGTCGTCAGAAGACCGAAAATGTGACAACCAGTCTTACCAAGGGGTACCGTATTACCCAGTTGCTGGGTTTTGGAGGTCAAGTAGGCAGTCGCTTCATGTAAAATACTGGTATTTAGCTGCATTCGGTTAGACTGGAAGCCGACCACAACATAGTTGGGAAAAGGCTAGGCAGATTGATTGTTCACTCCTGTAGTTTACCTTGGTAGACGTTAAATGGCTAAAACAAAGGCCTTAATACATTAGGTTTTCTATTACAAGAAGTTCTCAGTAAATGCATGTGCAAATAACCGAGGCTGCTACTAGTTACTGTAACACACACAATATTACATACATTAGATAAGATATGCCAGAGTTATGAACACGCCATGTTTATCTGCTGAGATTAAAATAGTGTGTTTATCAGAGATTATATATAGATTTATGTGTGAAGGTTCAAAATGTAGTCATGCCTTTAGATACAGTTGTTAAGCAGCTGAAAATTGAGTAGATTTTCTAAAATACTAAAATTTCTGTCCACTTTAGATTTATCACGCAATTCTTTTTCAAAATTCAAAGCATTTATTTCAATTAGACCATTTAAATACACTTTTAAACTGTCAAGGAGTGGGTCAGTTAGTTACAAAGTTGAAGCTAGTTGCTCGATCCAAAACGTAGGTAGGCCTCTA
The DNA here is from genome assembly GCA_949316365.1 of Hoplodrina blanda. Lineage (NCBI taxonomy): Eukaryota > Metazoa > Arthropoda > Insecta > Lepidoptera > Noctuidae > Hoplodrina > Hoplodrina blanda. Next base: position 17,016,646 of record OX438581.1, read on the forward strand.
TGGAGCAAAACGAGCAAGAAACTACACGGACACTCATTTCAATTAAGTTTTTACAAAATCCTGGTTACAATATTCTATATGTGAAAACAATGAAGATGAATATAGGAAAAAAATACTTAAGAGGAAACGCGAGAGGAGAGACTTTTGAAAATTAGGTATCAGAAGAAATCAAGAAACTATCGCTGTCGCTGCGAGCTTCGGCGTGCGAAAAGGACAACTGCAGATCCGACTGAATAGCCTAATAAAAAAGTCATAATTCGGGGTTTAGCTCTCGCCTATTTTCTTCTCTTATATTGAACCAATATAAAAGATATTTCATAAACTAAATAAGAAGGATAAATACTATGCCCCTATGTTTTTATTTTATCATTAATAGTTTTTAAATATGTATACTAGGCCGCTGTTCACAGCGGCAATTTTGAGCATTTTCTGTGGCTTCTAGTGCTTATAAAAATAATGTCTCATTAAAAAGGAAAACATAGGGGCCTAAACATAGTTGATATTTACTCTATTCTAAAAAATCATGGCTTTAAAGTCATAAACCAGAAAGAAAACAGGCGAGAGCGTTTGTATAGAGAAAAGTTCACCCGCGTTTCCTCTTAAGCCGTAGTCAAGAGATGACCAATCCCAACTGAAAGTTCCGGTTACCGAATATGACGCGTGAATCGCAAAAGATGGTACCACTATATTGCTAGAGGCGGCACATAGATTTTTTATTAGGCATAGTAAATAAGAAAAACTCACTAGTCTACGAGCCAAGATTATTTTTCCTCAAAACCAATTTTATGTGTCTACACTACTCGTACACTCACTAGACCCAAAACATGGCAATATGATGTTTTCACCCTAATAACATAAGTCTGGGTAAGTCTATTAAAATATGAGAATATACTTATAACAACTGTATAATAATTTAACAACATAAAACCTTTTCTTCCATCAGGAGCCTGTGGAACGCGTAGCAGTGATCACCCTGCGGCCCACGCGCACAGAGCCGCGCAAGAAAGTGGTGTGGACCGAGGACACCGTCGACAATGAGCACATGAACAAGAAGAAGTCTAAATGTAAGCATAACTATAATAATAGACATTTTATACAAAAAAAAATCCACGACATACATACAGGTGAAGTTAAATAAAAGCTTTTAAAAAGACCACATCACGCCTGTAATTCCCATAGGGTTAGGCAGAGGTGTACAAAAAAAGACAATCTAGAATTAAAAATAATCCTAACTATCCTAACTAATATTATAAATGCGAAAGTAACTCTGTCTGTTTTTTCTTCACGCCTAATCTACTGAACCGATTTGTGTGAAATTTGGTACAGGGTAAGTGTGAACCCCAACAAAGGACATAGGCTACTTTTTCGTCCGCGATAACCGACATATACGCGGACGAAGTCACGGGCAAAAGCTAGTAAAAAAATAACTGCCTCGTTGGTCTAGTGGTGGCAAAGCATGAGGCCTTGGGTTCGATTCCCAGGTCGAGCAAAGTGTTGTTGGGTTTTTCCATCAGGACTTTCTGGAAGTGGCAGCCTCGGAGTCTGGATTTGTGTCCTCTTGCTGGCCCCCTATTACATGGGACTTAAACATAAATGTCGAAATGTGGGTGTACTACTGGTTACATCTTTGCCTAATCCTTCGAGAATTACAGCCGTGATGTTATGTACATAGGTATATATGTACTTTTTCCATCGCCCAGGTTGCTGCATTTACGAGAAACCGAAAAAGTTCGACGAATCGGATTCAGAGGACAGTGACGACGAATGCGAGCACTGCTTCGGTCACGTGGAGAAGAAGCGCGGGAAGCACCACCACCATCACCACCAGCACCAACAGGACTGTTCGCTGCATGTGCAGGAAGCTGGAGCCTCGACCATCATTGAGGTAATGCCCTAGGTTTTAAGAGTCGAATTTTTACAGTTAAGAGTGCTAAGTGTGAGATTTTTCATTGACGTTCGATTGCGAGCGCGTTAGAATTTATATAGAAAGTTTTAGCGCCATCTGGTGGTCACTAGGAAAACCTTATAAGGAAGTTTGGAAGAAAAAAGAGGAGGTAATTTCCCAGTAGTGGGATACAAAATAGGCATATTAGATACTAACACAATTAACCTATTTACAGGAACAAACTCCAAATCCCGAGACTGGTGCGACGATCACGCTTCAGCCGAGCGAAGCTGCGCCCAATCCGAGCGAAGCAGCGCCCACTCCTGCGCCCGCGCCGCCCGACAAGAAGAACGAGTAACAAACACGTACATAAATACATTTATATACTATTGAATAAGTCAGTTTACTTGTTAATTGTCTGAATGAGTATTGCCGATATTGTATGTAATAATGAAAATACTACTCAGCTAAAGCCTGATAAGTCCCGGTTAACTAATCTAGCAGATAATTTAATATAAATTCAATTCCATTTGTAGGGTTCTGTACTCGAAGACCTAACAACGAGACCGTATTTATATATGTCTGCTGTCCGTTTGTCTGTTAGTGGGTTGTATCTCATGAAAAGAGTAATTGAGAGTTGAAATGTACACAGATTGTGTATTACTAAGGCAGCTTTATCAACAAATAATAAAAATAAACCGATGTGAAAAATAAAGGGGGTCCTCATATAAGAAACGTGTTTTTTTTGTTGTGTCTAGTGTTCCTTTCCTTCTTTTGTGTGGGCAGTAAGGTCTTACGACCTCACACTCTAGTGTCAGAGTTTCTAAACCGCCTCAAGGGCCTCTGACATGGTTTAAGTGGGACAGTAATAGGCTGGTATAAGTCTAGGTTTCATCCCGATTTTTTCCTTCACAGATGTCAGTGTTATATAAGGTATAGTGGTACGGAATCTTTCGTTTACGAGTCCGACTCGAATTGACCGGTTTTGCATTTATCCAGTTCCTATACGGACATTAAGAAAACAGTAAACTTACTTATTTAAGGTGGAAGCTCCACGGTAGCCCGCGAAATTCAAATTTTCTTACGTTTTTTGCAATATGCAAGTCAGTATTAGGTTTAATGTTGATTAAAGTATGATTCGCGGGCGTAAGAAGTATGTATTCTCAGAATTATAACCATTAAAATCAGTATAATAACTCCATAGTGGCAGGTAACCCGAAATAATGACAGTATTTCATGAAATCTTGACTTTTAGGATTATACCGACTTATGGAGTTATTATACTGATTTTAATGGTTATAATTCTGAAAATACATACTTCTTACGCCCGCGAATCATACATTAATCAACATTAAACCGAATACTGACTTGATAATTGCAAAAAACGTAAGAAAATTTGAATTTCGCAGGCTACCGTGGAGCCTTTAATAACACGTGCTTCTCCTGTTCGCAACATAATACCTAGACAATTGTTATAAAAGATTATGATTGACTGATTGATAAGAGTGGATAGATGATTGATTGACGGTAATGATTGATTGGAGACTAGGAAAGATGAAGAGGGATTCATTTAATGGGAAATTAAATCTTTAAGTTCAATTTTGTTCAATAGCTAGGTTAAGTTGTAATTGGGTACTTGACACCTTCTATCAATTGATATATTTTTTATGAACTGTCAAAACGCGATTTCTCCTATTTTGTATGGCAATAGTAAAATGTGACGTCACATTTTTGCCAACTCAATTGATTAACTATTTATTGATTTGAAAGCAACTCAAAAATCAAAAACCCAAAAATCAAAAATCAAAAATCAAACTCAAAAATCTACTGTCTCGTTGGTCTAGTGGTCGCAAAGCGCAACTGAGGGGGGGTCTTGGGTACGATTCCCAGGTCGGGCAAAGTGTTGTTGGGTTTTTCCATTAAGAATTTCTCACTAGCAGCCTCGGAGTCTGGATTTGTGCCCAGTTGATGGAAATAGGCTCGCCTCGTATTACATGGGATTTAAACATAACTGGCGAAATGTGGGTGTTCTAATTGGTACATCTCTGTATCACCCTTCGGGGATTAGAGGCGTGATGTTGTGTTATGTTATGTAAAAATCTAATTTTTAATGTTATCTGAAAATTATTTAGGTTTTCAGAGCTAAAATAAAATGTTTTTTTTTAATAGTTGTGTTTTAGAATTAATGGTTAAAGCCTGGGATACATTAGGGGGCAAATGAAGAAACATGTTGCGGAACATGTCCCTCAACAACTACGTGAAGTGTCCCGCGACAATTGTCATGGAACATTTTGCTGGCTACACTAGTCAGTGTTTATAGAAATGGGAGCAAGCAACATGCCCCGCGTCACGTACAATGTTGCGGGGCATGTTGCGGGACAATGTGCAACGTTGCAGCGTCACGTCGATTGAGTGTTGCGCGTCATGTTGCGGGACAAAATGTTCCCTAGTGTATCCGGGGCTTTATGGTGTCAACTACCCAATTGAGTTCCTAGATCAAAAAAGCCGTCTCGAGTCCATACTTTTAGAACAATCGGAATTGAACTGTAACTGAAAGCAATAGAATCGTAAATTGTATGGGAGGTTAACTTAAATGTTAGGGTACATACACATTATATTGTCGTCAAGATTGCTAGAACAGTTGAGACATTTCGTCGTTTAAGTTCTAACATCACAAAAATCAATTTGGGTATATAAATAAGATATCACAAAGTATGTCACAAGAGTCAGGTCAAATACTTTTTTTTCACTATGTATGAATAAACCTATATTTAATTCATCTTATTTGTAGGGTTGCCAACCCTACTATATAATATAGTATCCTACTATATTAGAGCCCCCGCCTACTATATTTTTGAAAAAAAGATATAGTAGGCGTAACTACTATATTTTAAGGCATCAAACTTTTAAGCAATAATATTCGTTTCAAAATGTCTAAGCGTAAAACGATAAGTCAATATTTATTTCTTAACGATTCTGGAATGTTGACAGTTACATTCAATAGATAGTTTGACAGATTGGCAATTTCGATTTTCGCGCTCTCGACTGCGTGTTTTTGTAACTACCTACTTAGTTAATTAATATACTATTAGTCAAGGCTAAAAGTAGCAAAAAAATATTCTATTAATTAAGAAATATAGTACCTATTTTGGAAACTACTATATATATATTTTTTTTCCTTACCTACTATATTTTTATGGGTAATAATTTTAGAACTACTATATTTGACCGACAAAGAGTTGGGAACCCTACTTATTTGTGTGATTTGTGAAAAAACTGCATAATTTTACATAGATACCGTAGCACTGTCTCGTTGGTCTAGTGGTTGCAAAGCGCGACTGCTGAGGTCTTGGGTTCGTATCCTAGGTCAGGCAAAGTGTTATTAGGCTTTTCCATCTGGAATTTCTCAGTAGCAGCTTTGGAGTCTGGATTTGTGCCCGGTTGATGGCAATAGGCTCGCCCCCTTTTACATAGGACTTAAACATAACTGGCGAAATGTGGGTGTTTATAATGGGTACACCTCTGCCTATCCCTTCGGGGATTACAGGCGTGATGTTACGTCTATGTCATTGTACTTATTTTAAATAGATACCATTGTATCAATGTAAAATTATGCAGTTTTTTTACTCTACTGTAAAGTTGCTATTTTAGAATATACCTTCTGTAAACCTTACCTATGTTTTACAAAAATTGTTTTACGTGGTGTCAGAATTGGCGACGATTTGTAAGATTGTTAGTTTTATTTACGTGCTTGTTTGTAATGTAACATTATTCTTTATTTTATTATGTTAAGTAACTTAGGTGTAGCGATTAAAACTTTTATTTCATTTTATTTTGGTTTTATTTTTAGTTATAATTATTTAATTTAAATATTATAATTAAAATAAATTATGGTGCCTGTTGGAAATAGAATTGATGTGATGTTGGATATTTTAATGTCGTTAAATAAGGTTAATGATTTATAAAATCCGGCAAAAAGAAAACTTATTATTAAAAATGGTTGTTAAAATTTATATCAAGCTTATCGCACTTGACATTCATAATAGAATTAAGATATGTATATTTCAGACCTTTTTGTACAAATCATTAAGAATAAATCCATAATAATTACAACTCAATATTCCTATGCATTTAGCCGCGTAATCAATATTATATGTATTATGAATACCAATCCAAAGCTACGTGGACGTAGTCCGAACAATTACTATGCTAAGGCGCTACCCCGTCCGAAACCTTGATTTTAGTCGTTTTTCAGAGGCTATTATCTCATTGAGGGAAATAAACGACATCTAAAAGCACTTTATTAATGTTTGATATCTTATCATTAAACATAAACTGAAAAAAATAAATATTTATTAAATTATTGACCAGTAGTAATTTTATTTGTTTTTTTTTTATATATTTTAAGATAACTTTTGCAAAACTGTACCTTGTATAACATCACTTTCTGTCCATCTGTCAAAGACTATTTATGGCGCATTTTCATTAGTCGATAGGGCTCGCATGCGGGGAGTCCCCGCATGCGACATAACAACCAATGAAAGTTACAAGTCGTTACACCGCATGCGCATCCGCCGCGCATGCTTTTTACCGACCGTGATATCGACATGCGGGCCCTGTGGCATGCGTTCCAGAAATCTGTCGCACCCCGCATGCGGGCCCTATCTATACTATATACTATATAATATTATAAAGCTGCAGAGTTTGTTTGTTTGTTTGTTTGTTTGAACGCGCTAATCTCTGGAACTACTGGTCCGATTTGAAAAATTCTTTCAGTGTTAGATAGATTAGTTATTGAGGAAGGCTATAGGCTATATACCATCACGCTACGACTTACGGGAGCAGTAACCAAAGACGCGGGTGTAACCGCGGCGGACAGCTAGTTGACTAATAAAAACGGTTCACAGAATGCGGGCCCTTGGCATGCGTTCCAGAAATCTGTCGCACCCCGCATGCGGGCCCTATCGACTAATGAAAACGGTTCACAGAATGCGGGCCCTGTGGCATGCGTTCCAGAAATCTGTCGCACCCCGCATGCGGGCCCTATCGACTAGTGAAAATGAGCCATTATGGTTGTTCTGACTACTGCCACGTCGCATTATATCACCATGTTAGTAAACTGTAGTGTTGTTAGAATCACGCACACCTTGTGCGGACTTGTTGTTAGCTAATATCGTTAATTTTAAATAAATTTTGAGAATGTATTTGTTTATTGTGTAAAAACCTATTTACATCACCTACTATTCTACATCTGTTTGCATCAGTACATAGCGAATCTAGGGGAGGCGGAGCTGGTCTAAGGGCGCAACCTCCTCTCAAAAGCCAAAATCATGACAAATCTTAGAATGGACTTGATGATATTTAAATTAAACTTTTTTTGCAAGCACTACTCTAAGGTATTGTTTTCAAATAAAATATGTGCTTTTTTAGTGTATACTTTGCTATAAACCTACCCACGACGGGTCAAGCCCAACGGGATTTTGTATGCTAATGTCGCGGAAAACTTTGATTGCGCGATGTAGGAATTGTCAGTTATAATTCCTATTCTGTGCGGTAGATGTCGCTACAGGAGCTTAGGGTGCAGCTGTATTGCACAAAGGACAACACAGCCACAAATGAGAAAATAAAAAACCTTAAAATATTCGATAATTTATTGAAACATACATTAGACTTACTGATATCAGTCGTTAATTAAATCGGCAGCGAGGATATTGTCGTAACTAGAATATATTTTGGAAGTACTGCTATATATTTTATCATTTAAATGGCTTTTAATAAATACTGTTTATAATCCGCTGGATTACATAAAGGCAATCTAAATCACAACAGGGTGGCTTAAGTCCGGCGACGGACGTCAGAATCACATATTTTGATATCTTTAGCGGCAATATTGCTTGTGTAGAGATGAATCTACTATAACATGGCGCTCCCCTCCATATTACTATTTCAATGTGTGTAGTCACATCCGTATGAAATGTAAGTATTCGTCTTTAGTAGCAGGCAGATTTGTAAGTATGCGAGCACACGGTGCGTTGCGGCGGCGGTCCGACGCCGGAGCGGTGTCGCTGCGTCGTTTTACATAGAAATATCTGTGGCATGTCACACGATGCGTTCCGGCGCCGCACCGGACTTGCAACCACCAAGACGAGGCGGGGAGGGGTGAATGCGTTGCGACGTCAGAGCGGCACCGCTCAGTTGTTTTGCGTCACAAGGAATTACACACGCTCGCTCGCTGCTACGAGAAAGATTTCACGATTTTTTAAAGATTTCACCGTGTGAGCGGGCACACGAGCGGTACGGCGCCGCAGCGTTGTTATAACGCAGCGGCGCCGCACCGCTCGTGTGCCCGCTCACACGGTGAAATCTTTGCGGTGCGGCGCCGCAACGCACCGTGTGCCCGCGCCCTTAGTCAACTAATCATAACTAGCCGACCGCGCAAGACAACGCATTTGTCATTTTCATAGAGTATGTCAATGCAGCGCCATACTAATAATAATGAGTAATTAATGACGCTAATCGAGCAACAAATCGCTGATTTGTTTTTGTTTCGAGAGCCGTCTCAGTACGCACACATGCGTTATGAGTCTTGTAAATACTTTCACAAATACTTACAAACGTTTTGAATTGTGGAGGGGCGCGCCATGTTATTGTAGTTTATCTCTAATCCGATCGAGCTAAGTTTGCACCTCGCTGGCATGCGGCGAGTTACAATAACTACATTATGTATTTAAATAACTAATACTAAAAAGTAGTAATCGATATCTATACAGGGTGTAACGGAAAGGGTATATACATACAAAGAGTAAGGCTTCTTTGGATGATAACTAACGATATGGCAAGGGTTTCAGCTTAATATAAAATACTCTAAGAATTGATACCAAATTTTCGGTTTCATATGTTTCTTTTAAATTCAAATCATAACAAACGTGTCACCGCACTGCGCGGGTCAAAAATTTTCCACGTTACTTGCCTAATATCACGATAAATCTCTTCCGTAATTCTGCACGCCTAGTACCGCATAGTAGCCTACTGCAGGCGGTGTTCTTTGTTGATCATAATTTCCGAACATGTAGAGATAGGATTAAAAAACCCTTGCCATATCGTTAGTTATCATCCAAAGAAGCCTTGCTCTTGGTATGTATATACCCTTTCCGTTACACCCTGTATATATAAAAATGAAACCCGTTTTCCTTGGTCACGGCATCACGCGTGAACGGCTGGACCAATTTCGATAATTCTTTTTTTGTTGTGTTTGTTATTGTCAGGAGAAGGTTCTTATGAAAAAAAAAGTCGGAAATGTAGGGTTAGGGTAGGTTAGGGGTAGGGTAGGGTAGGGGTAGGGTAGGAGTAGGGTAGGGGTGGGGTAGGGTAGGGTTAGGGTAGGGTAGGGGTAGGGTAGGAGTAGGGTAGGGTAGGGTAGGGTTAGGGTAGGGTTAGGGTAGGGTAGGTGTAGGGTAGGGGTAGGATAGGGGTATCGGTAGGATAGGGGTAGGATACCACGCGAACGAAGTCGTGGCGGGTCAGCTAGTACCTAATATTATTTCAATTTCTAAAAGTTAAAATTGCTGACACTTCTTAACAAACATTTTTTTGTTACACAGTGATCTATTTTTGCATACGCGAGGTGCAAACTTAATTCGTCCGGGTTGTATATTCTACGTTTGAAATCAGGGAAGACCAAATGTCTTATTTGTGCAAATACAAAATCGACTTCCAATGTGCGTATAGTATATTTTGTATTACTCGATTGTCGGTGATGAAGCTTCGTTGAACTCGGTAAACAAGATTTGAGTAACATTTCATCGTTGGTAGTCCAATACCGCTTATGTAAAATTGTTGAATAGTGTGTACAGTCAGCAAAAGAGATGGGTATCCAGGGTCTTCAGATAATAGTTAAAGTTTTCTTAGAAACCGATGGATGTCTTCGATTGAAACTTAATTAACTGTTTATTATCTACTTCTAAGTAAACTTCCAACTATATCTGTCTCTGTCATCCTGTCTCTTTTGCTGACTGTACATACGCCATATTCAACAATGTTAGTTACGCAGAATTGGACTATCAACGACGATTTGCTGGATACAATGCAACACATGTTAGCAATACAGTGTTGTTTTAGCATTGCTGCGCAATTTTAGTTTACAATAATTACGAGAATTTGCTTTTGTAATATTACAGCAGGTTCCTTCATGCTTTAGGAACACCTGTAACTATGATTGTACCCGTAAATGGTACCTACATGATAGTAAACATATACAGTATGGAACTCACTTCTAGGCAATAAATGAAACCTCAGGTAATACTAGTCCACGGAAGTATAGCTTAATTAAATTTTAAATCGAAAACCGAAAATTAAAAAAGTAAAATTTTCAAACAAAATAAATATCAAAATAAATTCAGTTAAAGTAAACACTCTGTTGACAACGTACCTTGACCCCAGGAGCGAAGAACGGCAACGACGCATGTCGGCGCGGCTTTTTGATTCGTTTGACAATTGATCCAATTCTACAGAGTGTTTAAATTTGTTCAAAATTAAAACTCTACTTTTTGACCTAATTACTGGACCGATTTCGTTAATTTTTTGTATATCGTCAGAAAAGGCGATAACAAGTATGTCGTATAATTTATTGCATATATGTGATCCCCATACCGTATACAGGGTGACTGAATTAATAATAATCGATACTTAAACAAGATTGTACTCATGATAACAAACAACTTTACTAAGGAAAATGTTTATTTATTTATTTGCAAAACAATGTCCAAAAACGCGTGAACACGCGCGCGTTCCGTACTATTAACAGTCAAATGAAAAAAGTGCATGGTAAAGTTAACTATTTTATTTAAACTTTGTGTAACAAAAAAGTACAAAGGCGCACTTAATGCCTTAGGCATTCTCTACCAGTTAACCAAAGGTGGTGAAGAAATAACAAAACAGGTGCAAAAAATTTGCAATTTGCAATTTTGTTTAAATAAAAGGATAACTAAATTAAATTACAGCTAATTGTGTAATTTTTGTTACTCAATATTCTATTAGGGTCGTGCGCTATGCAAATTACTCGTAAATTGTTTTCTTTGGATAAGTTCTTTGTTATAAGGACTACAATCAAGTGTATAAATATCGATCACTAATTTCCGTCACCCTATATGTGCATGAATAATGGTTAAATTACAAGAATGATTGAACCTAATGTAAACAAAGGGTCGAATATGAGCAATTTAATGTCATGGACTACAACTACCAACTAAATCCTTATTGGTTACATACTCATTACATAGTGACTAACCATAATACATTCCATAGAGTACAGATCTACCATGTCTAACATTAACTTGTCAACATGTTAACATGATTTTCAAAATTTTAATTAAAATTTGATTTCGATACGATTTAATTTTAAACAAGATTCCCAAGTTTGGTAGAGTCAGCAAAAGAGATAGGTATGCAGGGTCGTCGGATATAGTTCGAAGACATCCATCGGTTTCTAAGAAAACTTCAACTATATCTGACGACCCTGCATACCTATCTGTTTTGCTGACTGTACATCCATACTTGGGAACCTTCTGATTACGGAGATGTTTTTGGAAAACCATTTGTTGATGTTTTAACTAAACTTTAAAATTACCATGAGCCTATGGCCCTATACTGTTGCACCCAGTAACACAAATTGCTTAGGGCTAATTTTTCAAACGACAGATAACTTTTATCTGAAGAATAAATATGACAGTTCGACAGTATAGATAGACAATATGTCAAACCGCCATATTTATTTTTGAGATAAAATTTATCTAACAATAGAAAAATCTGCTCTTAGTGATACTTAGTTTAATAGGAAGTATGCTTAGTTAATGGCTATTTGATCTGTCTGTTTAATCCCCGTATGAATTGATGGGCCAGCCCTAATATCATCCCCCCAATTTCGTCTCTCTGGTCGCCTTATCCCTTGCGGCTGCATGACGACGCTACACAACGTGTGGCATACCATTTATAATGAAAAAAGACATGCCAAATAGCCGTTAATTAAGCATATTGCCCATCAAACCGACACAGTAATATTACTTTGACATACATATATCTTCGTAACCAGAAAAATTTCAGGTATAGTTCAGAGCAAAATGGTCGCAATGATGGGAAGAACATGTGACTTTTGACTTGGTGAGGTAAACGCATTGTGTGGTGGTCTTACGGTACACCAATTTGGGGTACAGACTCCTATTTTCTTCGACATTTTAAAACCTTGTATTCTCCATTTACTACAACATTAGGCAAAAAGCGGCCAACATTACATAACATCGCGCCTGTAATTTCCGAAGGGTTAGGCAGAGGTGTACCTCACATTTCGCCAGTTATGTTTAAGTTAAGGGGACAAGCCTATTGCCATCAAACGAGCACAGATCCAGACTACGAGGCTGATACTGAAAAATTCCTGATGGAAAAACCCAATAACACTGCCCGACCTGGGAATCGAATCCAAGACCTCATGCTTAGCAATGACGCCCTGCGACCACTAGACTAACGAAGTAGTCCACACAAGCTACTATAATAAAAAAATTAAAAAACACGACTGCAAAAATTGCACATATTTGTTTGTACTTTGTTTACTCGTCAGTTTTTTTTACGACGTTTTTTATTTAGTGTTATATTTTTTAAATCTACTTGTCAAATTCTAGACGATAAACATAGACACGACCAGATTCATTAAAAAAATAAATTGAGGCTGGTATTAATTTACTTTTTAAAGTGACCACACTGCTTTCTTTTGAAACTCACATACATACATACATACATTAACCCTGAACACATAACACTCCTTTTTTTGGGGCAGTCGTGTAAAAAGCGGTCAAATAACGATATCTATATTTATAAAAGACAACCGACTGACACACTGACTGATCTATCAACACACAGCTCAAACCGCTGAACGGATTGCGCTGACATTTGGTACGCAAATAGTTTATTATGACGTAGGCATCCGATAAGAAAGGATTTTGCAAAATTCACCCCCTACGAATATGAAAGGGGGGTCGCAGGCAGAAGCTAGCGTTATGAAACGATATTAATCTAATGTTATAATGAATGGAGATCAGGTATAAAGTGCTATTAGTTATGGCACCCTAAAAACAAGTTGACTACAATGAACAGTTATGTATAATTATCGAATAATACTGGACTAATCTCTTTTTACAGCGTGTACAATAAGGCAAACAGCAGGCAGCTGGGCTTGATGCCCAGGGTTCATTTGACATAATATATGGTTATTTAAATATCGTTAGCGGAAATAAAATTCCTTCTAAATTGGGTAGTAGACACCAATGACCAATATAAGAGGCTCTTGAGGCGGTTTAGAAACTCTGACACTAGGGTGTGTGGGGTGGTATGACCTTACTGCCCACACGATAAAAGAAAAAAAAACCAATAGGTATGTAATTCCAAAACATAACTTATTTAACCCATTGTCTGCGGGCGAACATTCGCTACGCAAGCCCGTAGTGCAGCTGGCTACTCAGTTCATATGTTCGCCGTAGAAATACACATACGTTGTGTGTGCGCCGCACGTGCGATTTTTAATAGGAACACAACGGGTGTGTTTTCCCGCAGTCAATGTGTTCAAGAAATACTTTATTTTAGCTCTGATAACCCGATTAATTTTCAATTTACTGTAACTGTAACTGTGTAGGTATTTTTTGTTGCTTTGAAATCATTAAATAGTCAACTGACTTGCCAAATAATTGACGTCACAGTTCGATATTGCCATACAAAATCTATGGAAAAATCGAGTTTTGACAGGTCATAAAAAGTATGTAAATTGATTGGTGATATCTAATACCCAATTATTATTATTAATCAGTATAAAAACATGATTGTTTATAAGTAGGTAAGTAGTTATTATCTTTAGCTACAAATCTTCCTTGTTGTTGAGTTCCAATGGTGATAAACATACATATATTAATAATAACATTATTATAAAGCTACTATTAATAATTACTTAAGTACGTTAGCCCAGCGCTGATCATCTCCTTAATTTTCTGAAACAAAATGAAACACGAATTGAGGTCTACAATTCTATTTCTCCTGTATCGTGAATGCGTTTGTTTATTGCACACAAAGTACAGTAAGCGGTCATAAGTGCTGAGCTAAGGTTTGAATTGCTGTGAACACGCGGTACAGGCCGTACCTACATCTGTGTGTATAATCTATACTAATATTATAAAGAGGTAACATTTGTTTGTAAGTTTGTATGTAGGGGGTAATCTCCGGATCTACTGAACCGATTTTGAAAATTCTTTCGGAAATTGGAAGCTACGTTATCACTGAGTGCTATAGGCTATATTTTATTTTAGAAAAAATAGGGGTCCGTAAGATATTTGGGTTTTTCGGACCCAAGGTGTAAAAAATCATCCAAAAAAGTTCCTTATTTGGCGTACGCCGCACACTGGGGCAAGATTACTTAAATCGATACATTAAATAAAAATATTTGTTTTTGCTTTACCATGTCTCTGTGTATGCTGTGGCATAGTCTAGTACTTGTGGAACAATAGCGCAGGTAAACGGACGCGATCCACTCAACCCGCGCTCCCTACCACGCCCCTCAGTCCAAGCCGAAAACTCGTGGACCATACAAGTGAATTCGTGCGTTTGCGCAATAACGAAGTGTACTTAGATTTTTTAAACGCTTGTGATAAAAACCCCAGAAGCTATTATGGAAGCGTCAAGTTCAGGTATACATCTTATTATTTCACACTATATTTATATTTTAATATTTGTTTTGATGGGTAAAATTGTGAGTCAAAGATTGCACAAAAAAAAGGAAGTCAGAATTAAAAACTAATAAATCAATTAGATAATTAGTTATGTTCCGCAACTAATCGGGCTTACGTTTAATTTTTTTCAGTACCAGTAGCTATTAGAGTTTAAGATTATGTCTTATTTTTTTGCACATGTTTGCCCGATTTGAAATAAATAATATTAGTAGTGAGTTAAGTCGCTATTTTAAGAATACCTCCTTTTTTTTATTAAATTCTATTGTTACTTTTTTACACAGGTACAAACTCCAATACCTTGTTTGTGATAAGATCACAAGACGAGAGTTGCTTATGATAATGAAGAACACTGGACATTATAAACTTCAAGACCAGATATATTCACTTCAGAAGGAAATTGAAAAAAATAACAAAATGTGACGGTTTTGACTGTAACGATGATAGTGACTATAGCGCTGATAGTAATTAGTTTTGTTATAACCTATATCTTTGTTGTTGCCTAGGGTAGTAATAATATTTAACTTGCAACACTTTAAAATATGATTTTGTTTGTACATATAATATATATATATAAGCTTATACAAACAATTTTCTTTTTTATTTCACCAACCCTATCATGTCACTATCGAAATATCTACTCCAAATCATTATTCTGAATTAACGACACATTTTAATAATCCTGCCCCACTGTGCGCCGCCTAAACTATAAAAGATAGAACCATAATAGGGGTAGGGTAGGGTAGAGGCAGAGTTGGGTAGGGGGTAAAGTAAGGCAGGGTTAGGGTAGGGGTATTTGTAGTGTAGGATACCACGCGAACGAAGTCAGCTAGTGATGTATAAACACAGTACCTACAAACACGTCGGAATTCGCACACGGCGTCAAGAGGTCGTAAGTTAAAAACAATCTATTGCTTTGTGAGATTGCTATTCCACTTATGACCGCTACTGTACACAGTTACAGGCTTCGCTTAAAACTTATGAGTACATGATCCTGTTAGGGCGCAGTAAGGTTAAGCAAGTCTCTATTAAGAAGAATGAGTAAGTTCTTCTTCATAGAGACTTACCTTAACCTCTCTCTCTTGTCTCCACAGACACTTTTTTAAATTAAGTTTTTATAAAACCCTGGTTTCAGGTATGGTCCCAAACAAAATTATGATCACAATGATAGAAAGAACATGTAACTTTCGGCCTCGTTAAGTATTTGTTTAACACCCGATATAACACTTGAATTTTTTTAAGTTTCGCTTTATACAGTCTTCTCTGTCGTTCAATCCTGTGTCTCTTTCTAACCCTATATTTATACCAGGTTACAGCATTACCTGTTCAGAGGCTTCTCCTTGTACGTGATGGCCTTCCTCGCGCGTCGCGTGCGTCCCTCGCTGACGGAGTCCCCCCCACCTCCCCCGCTGCCGCTGTCACTGTCACGACTGTCATGGCTGTCTAACCGGCTGCGCTGTCGACTGCTCTGATTGCTGTCACGCGTCTCTTGGCTTGTTAGACGGCCGCGGTAGTGGCTGGAATAATTAATTATTTAATTGCTTGGGATGGTAGCGGATAAAGTGAAAGAGTCCACACAGAGAGGGGTTTTTTTTAAGGTGGTAAAAATCATCAAATGTTTCCTTCCGCCCTGGGTGGGGTGGAAGGGACTGTCAGACTTTTACTGACTAAAAAACCACCTTGTTCCTTCTGTTGTCCTTTACGTTCCGGGGCCACGGTATCCTGTTAAGACGTCCCGCAACCCCGGAAGAGGGTACGGTCATGTACTTCGATGAACTTCTTCTTAGGGGATGAATTTTGGAAAATCTTTTCTTAGCGGACGTTTACTAACTATAAACTACCTCCCTGCCAGACATCTTACGTCAAGTGTTTTCCGATATTTCGTGATGAGCGAGTGACCTTTCGCTTTTATATATTTAGAATAGAATTTTCCTAGAATAATCCTTTTAAGAAAAATATACTGTTATATAATAAATATATAAATATCTTGGGACAACTCACACACGGCCATCTGATCCCAAGCTAAGCAGAGCTTGTGTTATGGTAACCAGACAACTGATATACATACTTATATACTTATATAATTTATAAATACATACATATTATAGATAAATTACACCCAGACACAGAACCAACAATTATGCTCATCACACAAAGTTTGTCCTGGGTGGGAATCGAACCCACTACCTCCGGTTATGCAGTCAGGGTCACTAACCACTAGACCAACGAGGAAGACAATCAATTATAATCCGAAACAGTCACATTAATAGAATAGACGAACCTCTCACGCCCATCCTGATTATTTTGTCTCCGTTCGTGTTCGCTCGCCACTCTTCGTGAGTTTTCGTGGTCTCGACTGACACGGCGCCTGCTCGTATGTTGCATCTCTCTCTCTTCACTGTTCGCTCTCGCTTGCTGGGTGTCGAGGCTTTCGCGAAGAGCCGTGTTTCGGGCAGACTGTACGGCTATATCTTCGTCTAATCTGGTTCTGGATTCGCTGTGGATTTTATGATGTGAATATTGCAAATAAATCGCTTCCGTGCTACTGAGATATTGCTAATGGAATGAACCAATAACATTTTAGCCTGACCTGGGAATCGATCCCAGGACCTCACACCTATGGAAAATGCCCAAGGCATTAACTCCGCCTTTGTAGTGTATTCTTTAACATGTGCATAAATTTTAAATAAATATGTATAATCTATCTATTTATATATATTATATTTTTAAATATATATAAATAAAAATGACTGGCTAAATGTGTTGCTAAGCTCAAAACTCTAGAACGGCTGGACCGATTTGGCTGATTCGTTTTTGTCGTGTTCGTAATTTCCCGGTCAAAGAAAGTCGTTAATTTGCACCCATGCGAAGCTGGGGCAGTTAGCAAGTTATAAATAAATATAGATGGATGGTGTTACCCATACTTACGACACGATAACCCTGGAGTCGGTCGCGCCGTTGGGGCTGGGAGCGTCGAACACGGGCTGCGCGAGCTCGCATGCGGGCTCGTGTGCGGGCTCGCGGGCGCGCTTTGCGGGACACAGCGGCTCGCCCGGGGAACAATCCAGCCGCATCTTAGCCACCAGCACCTTGAGCACGCGCCCGCTCATACTGCGGACATAACATCGTAAGTAATTGCAATAATGACACAATAAAAATCCTGTATGAATTAAAACAAAAAAAAATGTTCTAATATAATTTGCACGTGTTTAGAATTGCAGTTATACTGCTGGCCGCGCACAATGCTTGCTGCTTAAAGGAAAGAAAAAGAGAGGGAAGGTCGTTTGGAGGGGGCATAACGCATTTTCCTTACGTGATGATTCTTGCCAGTTAACTTCTACTGCACGTCGCGTTAAGGAACTTCGAATAAAAAAAAAAGCTTTTTTTTCTCGATTTATTGTTTTATTTGATCACTCACCTGTTTCGTCGTGACGAGTTAGGTCTCGGCGAGTAGTGTTGCTGTCGCGGCGTGGCGAGTGGCGGCGGAGACGACGTGCGCTTGCGCCGCCGGACCGTCGGGGAGAACGCACGCGCCACCGTCGGACTGCTCTCTGTCTGTACCCACAAGTTACAACATTTATTTTAAAAGAGTAAGTATTGAGTTTCTTGCCCTTTCTTCTCTACCTTTAGGAAGCAACTAGGTTATATAGCTAGATTATAAGCGACTGCCTCGTTGGTCTAGTGGTTAGTGACCCTGACTGCAAAGCCGGAGGTAGTGGGTTCGATTCCCACCCAGGACAAACTTTGCGTGATGAGCATAATTGTTGGTTCTGTGTCTGGGTGTAATTTATCTATAATATGTATGTATTTATAAATTATATAAGTATGTATATCAGTTGTCTGGTTACCATAACACAAGCTCTGCTTAGCTTGGGATCAGATGGCCGTGTGTGAGTTGTCCCAAGATATTTATTATTTATTTATTTATTATATATTTTTTATTACTATTCGTCACGTTCAGAATGCTTTTTATTGATTTAATTGAAATAAATGATTGACAATAATAACACTGATACAGAGCTGCATTTTCCCGTAACTATTAGTAATCTCTCGGTACTTAGAAATAAGGCATACATTACGATGCGAAGGAACGCCGTTTGATGCGGTGCGAGTGATGATTCACAATGCGAATGAGTGCGAATGGATCAAATAAAGCTGAAGTTAGTTGCCTGCTTACTATTTAGTAGGATTCCATACATCATCTGCCTAGCCTTTTCCCAACTATGTCGGGGTCGGCCTCCAGTCTAACCGGATGCAGCTGAGTACCAGTATTTTACATGGAGCGACTGCCTATCTGACCTCCACAACCCAGTAACTGGGTAATACGATACCCCTAGGTAAGACTGGTTGTCAGACTTTCAAGATTCTGGCGACTCGTAACGACTGTCAAAGATCCACGTATGACAGCCGAGACCAACAGCTTAACGTGCTTTCCGAGGCACGGAATGATGTCAGTAATGTCTAAGATAAACTTTAGAAAGTACATATGAATTGAAAAAGTCACAACGGTACTTGCCCGGATTCGAACCCACAACCTAATGCATGAGAGGCGGTAGGATTCCATACCTCAATTAGAAAAAACGAAATCCTTTTTTAATTTTTTTATTTACTATCGGCTGCCCCAGTGTCGATGGCTTATCAAAACTTACAAGTTAAAGGAGATCCGACAAATCTTGTTTATTAATAGAAAACGGTGTACTGGAAATTGGTAATTTAGGGAATTAGACATTCTAGGAACTGAAAACGTTCTGGGTTTTGAGAAATAGGTTATCCCAAAGATCTGGGTCTGGTTTAGGCAGTGGTCCGACCGCCGACGATGAACGAGAAACGAGTAGAACTAAACACTGTAAAAGAGTTGGCGATCAGCGGGAAGCGTGTGTAGTTTCGATAGTTTTGTCGCCGGGCTATAAGTGAGTGTGCAAGTGCGACGAGCGATTACTCGCGCCACTCGCCCGCGGTCGCTCAGTCCTGCCGCACTGTAAAGAAATGATCAAGCGAGCGAGCATCGCTGAACGAGTATCGCTGAGCGAGTTTATTTTTGAAAGCGCGTCGCTCAGCGACAAAACTAGTAAAGCGAGTCGTCGCCCACAGTGCGAACAGTCAGAGAGCAACTTTTAATATATGCACCTCTTTCGTTTACACGGAATGTACATTTATTATGCGTTTCTTGAGAGAGAAAATCGCCGATAGTTAGTCGTTTTCTCGCCGGCGGTCGGACCACTGACTAACGGGAAGAGGACGTGAATAGTCCACAGATAAAATAAAATAAATGAAGTACCTCTGTGATCTCTCCAGCATTTCGGCACGATGTATTGGGAGTTCTGTCCACTTCCGTGGTAGAATCCGGCTCTAGATTTCTACCAGCCGCCGACGTGGGTGTCTGAATATTGTATTACAAGTTTTTTTTATTACAAAAAACAGGCAAATTGGTCAATTATATCAGACCTGTTGGAATGATCACTTATTTAGACAAGCTTGATGATTTTATTGTGCCATTCAATGTAACACACAAATTAGGGACCCTTAAGTTTTTAGATAGTAAAATATAGCTAATAGGACTCAGGGATAATGTAGCTTCGTATTAGCGAAAGGAATTTTCAGAATCGGACCAGTAATTTCGGAGATAAACGAAACAAACAACTCTTCAGCTAATAAAAATAATATTAATTTAGATGGGCTGACACATGGCTTTCACATTCATAGTGTATGTGTGTGTACATATTTTTTTTTTGTAGTTGGTGAAAATCGTCAAATGAGTCCTTCCACCCTGGGTGGGGCGGAAGGGACTGTCAGACTTTTACTGACTAAAAAACCACCCTGTTCCTTCTGTTGCCCTTTACGTTCCGGGGCCACGGTATCCTGTTAAGACGTTCCGCAACGTTTGCGTACATAAGGTGCAGTTAGTTAAGTATACCTTAAAACATACATACCTTAGAAGTAGTAGGAACATCAGAATTGGGTGTGGTATCGAGCAACCAGCTGGGACCTTCGAGGGGGTTCTCGAAGCTACCACCACGTGGGGGAGTCGGATGGTTGACTTTTGGCGGCTCTGGTTGCTTATCTCGATGAGGATCAGATCTGTGCCAGCGATTTTCCAAAATATCAATATGTAACCTGGACTCAAAAAAAAATAATACTTGGAATCACATAATTAATAGTATTCAAAATTGTTTTTTCAACATCCTTGCTTGTTGTTGCTCTTATTGCTTTTAGAGTCACAATGCGGTATATTACGCACGCGTGCTTTTTACATTAAATTACAACACTAGTGCAAAGTGAAAAATACATAACTTGGGTTTCGGTAGGCGGCTTTGGTTCTGTTTATTATTCTGTATTGCCACCGACTTCCGAAACTTTAGTTATTTTTCACTTTGTAGTAAAACAAATATTTTTAATTTTTTTAGAAAAACACGTACTTAAAATCGTACTTATTTTATTATTGAATCGTGTTGAGAATCACTTGCGTAGGTATTTTTTTTCAATGTTCTAAGCCCATTTTGACCAAAACTGTTTTTAGACTATAGAAATAAATAATTTAAAAGTAAAATGAACTTCATTCGAATCATTACCTCACTGGCTCCGTTTCTTCAGCATCAACGACAGCTGCAGTTTCCTCTTCGCTAACCGGCTCAAGTTTACTTCTGTAACAGTTCCAGTTTATTTGATAAAGTGCATTACCTTGGTCGCCGACTGTACAACCACCACCAAGTAAGCATTATTATCATAGAAGTAACACAAACAACAGACTTTCTATGCAATCAATATCTCAATAGAGATAAATTACGATAACATGGCGCGTCCCTCCAAAATTCCAAATGTTTGAAAGTATTTTCAAGACTCACAACGCATATGTGCGTACTGAGACGGCTCTCAAACAAAACTAAATGCAGCGATTTGTTGCTCGACTAGCGGCGTTATTAATTACTTATTATTAGAATGGCGCTGCACAGACATACTCTATGAAAATGACACGTACGTTGTCTTGTGCGGTCGGCTAGTTATGATTAGTTGACCAACAAAGTTACTTAGTTAATTCTTTTGAAAGTCTGTATACACTGCGTCCACTAGAACTTTTTGGTTTATAGTGCTCAAATATTACTTACGCATCATATTCATCACCTTCAGATATATGGTCATCTGAATCTAAGTCGTCATCATCACCTGTCAAGAAATTAATAATTGTATTGATTTAGTAACTTATTAGTAATAGTTCCTCCATAGTCCCAGGTAACCACTCCACTTTAACTACCCAAACCCATAGTCCCATACTTTGTTTCTATATACTGTAATAGTCCTGCACCAACCGTGGGTTGTCCTTGGGTGTACAATTGTACATGCAAAGTGCATATAGGGATAATCGCCAGTTGGTGGCTCATTTCATCCAAAACTACCTAAGGGGCCTTTGCGAGTTGGCTTTGGCCCCATGTACGCCTTCAGAGGCCTGGGACCTCAAAGCCCCGAGATATATAAACTAGTATTAGTATTGCCTAAACCTAACCAGTAAATGACAATATTTATTTATTAAATATATTTGTATGCCTTTGGACAAAACATAGTAGATCTACCTTTCTGTAACATCTCACACTCTGTTGTGATTTGGCCTATGTTTACAAATAAAGCATTCTGATTCTGAATGAATATGGCTATTAAATTAATGTGTGCAAAGGCCTAAATCCTTCCAGGCATTTTTTTGCTGCGCTACCCAGTACACATGGTACTTATCCAGGTTGGTTCATTATACTTAGATAAGCATGTATCAAGTTTTTATATCATTGCCCACTCATGTAGTTACCTCCCAACCTGTTTTGTACAAACTCTTCCGTAAACTCCTCGGGACTGTCATCAGCGTTATTTGCTTCAATATCAGTATCAATCTCCATATCCACATTGTTATTCGGCAGATCTGATATGTCTATCCTTGTTAATGGTATGTAAACATCTGAAAAGTAGAGATTTTTGGGATAATGAGAAGCAAATTTCTGAAGAAACTACAAGTTATCATTATAATCTATACTAATATTATAAAGCTGCAGTGTTTGTTTGTTTGTTTGAACGCGCTAATCTCTGGAACTACTGGTCCGATTTGAAAAATTCTTTGTGTTAGATAGATTAGTTATCGAGGAAGGCTATAGGCTATATACCATCACGCTACGACCTACGGGAGCGGAGCAGTAACCAAAGACGGTGTAACCGCGGCGGACAGCTAGTAATAATATAAATCATTTATTTCAGGTTACAAAAATGTAACAAAAGTAAATATAAAACTACTGTACAGGAAACGACGGCGGCGTCGTGTTGAACTGTGAGGTTTCACATAGTCTTCCATGAAACCGTTGAAACAACCTTCGGCCAAAATTCTTCATTGCGGAGTCCCCTAGTCTGCTAGTTGTAACCTGCCCTGGCTTCACATAAATTCAAAGTAGATACTAACTATACGTTTAAACCTTCCTCGTGAATCACTCTATCTATTGATGTAAACTCATTAAAATCCGTTACGTAGTTAGAGATTTATTACCTTGTAACATGTGCATGGGCACAGCCCGTTCTGTCAAACTACGATTCTGGTTAGGACTCCTTGTTGTTGACCCTGGAACAATGTTTTGATAAGTTAGTTAAAGACCACTTCACAGATACACATACATTTTTTGTGTTTTAACTATCATTTATTAGTAAAAAAAATCGATGACAGATGGATTATGACTTCTAATTTGTATAACAGACTGGTGTCCGCAAGTACACGTCTCAGAGCATATCTTAAGTACTGGACAAACAGTTTCAAATTTTATTTATAGAAAATAGGTTTTAACCTACAACTTTGTCATTAGAATTTCTTTTTAGGCTAAATTATTGAAAGAAAAAATAAAAGTAATAGGACTCATAACTATAATGTCAAAGTATGTAATGATAATGATGTAAATGTTTTTTTTTTTTTTAATCTTTGTTTTAGGGGACTTTTGAACACAGTTCACGTCAGCCCCATCATAAACTAATCTTAAGTTTAAAAAAAAACAAAAAGGACTAAAAATAAACAAAAAAGAAAACGGTGGCTTAAATATTAACTAATGAATAAATAATTCTAGCCTCATGGGACATAGGCCGAGCGAGAAACTGAAAAAATGTAAATGATGAGATGTTAGGTAAATGAATTAGATTGCATGTTATTTTATCTGTGCACAGGAATGCATTTACGCCGGTAGTTATTGATATCTACCTGTGTAAACGCATTCTTGCATGATTCCATCTTACTTGGGTTGCTCGTGTTCAAAATAGTCCTGCTAAGAGCCACCACGGGTTGTATTGAGTGTCCTCCTAGCATCATGGGTGGCACACGATGCACCCTCTCATTCTTCTCCGCTTTAGGTGTCCCACCGATAGAACTCCAACGTGGCGACTGCGCATCTAGCTCTTGACGTTCTCTCATGTATACTTTAGCTATTTCCATGCTTTTTGCTATCTCTGCTGATGCTTTGACAAGATGGGAGATGGCCTTTTCACTGGCATCTTGTAATGCAGCATCAAGTTTTCTTGCTTGAAATCCACCATTGTTTCTGAGCCTCTATAAAACAATTAAATATTCATGTTCAAAGATTTTTGAGGTTTTTTTCTTGTAAGTAATCAACTGAGTTTGCATAGCTGATAAGATGTCAAAAGTTTAGTAAATGTGGAAATTATTTAATCTAAGTATTACCATGGCCTACTATTAGACTTTAAGTACATATGAAAAGGATGATAACTATCGATTCTGAAAGAATCAATAAAAAAACATAATTATTTTATGCCAAAGGTAACCAGAAAACTCCATTTAAGATTTGTGTCACAAAAAAAATTGTAAGGGGTTTCTCTACTGTATATTTTAACTGCCCATAAAAATATCGTTTACTAAACTACTAGAAAAGAAAATACTAGTTTGAAAAGACCAGAAAGATATTGTACTGAGGCGGTTAGGCATGTGAACTGCGCACACAAAATGTAAGCTTACACTTAATTTTAGTCTCAATTCATTGATTTCCTTCATAAGGTCCAGCTTCTCATCGTCTTTCTGGGCAGCCGTCATCTTCCAATACTGAACTTTCTGTGCCAATTCATTGTTTTTCTCCTTCAAATCTTTTAATTCGTCTTCCATCGTCGCCATTGCAGATAACACTTACAAAATTTAAATAATCAATGTTTAGATGTACCTGAGGTACAATACAATGAGTCCTCAATGTAGGCACTATTAAATTCACCAAGAAAATATTTTTAAGCCTCCATTTTTAATAACAATCATCGAAAACGAAAAACGGTATTTAAAATTCTTACAGTGACCATTTTGAAATTGACAAAGTCAAACAAATGTCAAAGTCACAGTCATAAAATTTATTGTTAAGGTGGATGCGACGACCCCTCCGTCCATACATTTTTCATTAGAGTTATACACTAAACACAGACACTCTTTCTTTAAAACTAATCATTTTATCACTTCTTTACAATAAAATGTGCTCGCGTCCGAAGTTTTTAGCCAATAACTTCATTATTCACTGAGAAAAACAATAGTGAAATCTCGGCAAAAATTGACACTTCTTTAGTAGTGTGCGTGACACTGCGGGACTTTTGAGTACTTTTGACAAGCAAACGAAAGGCGAAGTTTAAAAATTGGCACACTAGATGGCGTGCAAAATAATTTCTGATAAATCAATATCTTAGTTCAATAATTGGATTTCCTTTCCAACCGTATCAAAACAAGAATAAAATAACATAAAACTAATGACCTTCGACATCTATGTTTTTTTAAACAATTTTACTTATTATTTATTATTGTTGTGTGGTGCGCAACATAAATAGGTACCAATACTCGTAGTGTAGGTTATAAGCAACGTTGCCGTTCTTTCCTAAATGGAATACGTTGACAAAAAAAGCGTTGCCAAACTTCGTTCACTTGTTGTTGTTTGGGACTTGATAATACCTATGATAGAAATATAATTCTAATACATTCTGATTTCGGTTGTCACGCGCTATGATTTGCGCGCGGAATTTCTTGTGTATTTTTTGTATGCTATGCATTTTCATTGATTAAAATTGCAATTTTCCTCCAGAATGTATTTGAGACTATATTGTAACTAATTTATCGTAGGTATAGTAATTAATTATTCTAAATACGCAATTATATTTTTGGTGGTATTCGAAACTAAAAAACAGCATGTTGGCCCGTGATTTTTCTGAAATATCGTCACAATACTGATTACCTACGTCATACGTGTCAGTGATGATGAGTCAGTGTTTCATATTTGAATGTGTTTGAATATGTTTTTGGTCAACCATTATAAATCGGTAAACTAGGTACCTACTAAAGTAGTCACAACACAAAATTAAACTTGCAAACATTTGCTAAATACCTATGGTTTTGCCGGGTTACGATAAACATCTTTTACGCATTTTAAAATAGTAAAAAAAAAAAATAGTTTCAGACAGACAAACATTATTATTAGTTTGTTTTATTTTGTAGTAGGTAGGTAACTACTAAGCTCACGTTCACGGTAATGGTGCGTTCAGAAACAAATAATGTGTGTTGTTCATTCCAGGGTGACTTGAATTGTGCACAGCGTTAGTAGGTATGGTCGAACGTGTGACGTAGACGTTTCACAGAATATTGAGAGTGTTGGTACCGGGTAGGTATGACGATTTTCTTGAGATGAATAATTATAATAAATTGTTTGTATAATAATAAAGCGTAATTTTAGCTCCAGAAATCAAGTTTCCGTAGTGTAGCGGTTATCACGCGTGCTTCACACGCACAAGGCCCCCGGTTCGAACCCGGGCGGAAACAGTTGCTTTTTGTATTTTATTGCCGATCTTAAAAAGTATCTTCACGCTTTTTTATTAATTGGGTGTTCAGAGAAATCTGAAAAATAAACATTTTGTTAAAATAAAAGTAAACTACGTACTATTTCTCGCCTTGAAACTTACGTTTAGAAATCTATGATTGTTATCAAGGCCAAGTATGCCCATGTCATACATGGGTTACACGCTCAGACGGGAGAATTATCGTACATGTCATTCATTACATATCATTACATATCATATCATTACATGTCATGTTACCCCAAATCGGTAACGTGGTATTTCATAACATATAGGTAGCTCATACAAAGCAACTAAAAAAATAACAAAGTGAGCTATCGTAATCTGATACGACAAATAATTTGGTTTTGCGGCATACTTGGCCTTGATAACAATCATAGATTTCTAAACGTAAGTTTCAAGGCGAGAAATAGTACGTAGTTCACTTTTATTTTAACAAAATGTTTATTTTTCAGATTTCTCTGATCACCCAATTAATAAAAAAGCGTGAAGATACTTTTTATGATCGGCAATAAAATACAAAAAGCAACTGTTTCCACCCGGGATCGAACCGGGGGCCTTGTGCGTGTGAAGCACACGTGATAACCGCTACACTACGGAAACTTGATTTCTGGAGCTAAAATTACGCTTTACTAAGTTATGAATGAAGTTTTATTAGTCTGCTGGTAGGTATCTATCAGATGGTGGCTTGTGATCGGTGTAAACAATGAGTTCTCTTCCATCGAACATTTTTCTGAAGTGTTTGATTGACATACCTACCTACCTATAAATTGATAAGTAGGTAGGCTAATAACTCTGTCGAACGTAGACCGTAGGTATAGGTACTGTATGAACTGTATCGCTGTTGTGTTTCGGAGAATTTCTTTGAGAAATAGGTAGGTACCTAGCCAAGCAGTACTTATATTTCTTGTTTACAAGTTATTGAAGGACAGCTCCTGCGCAGGTGTTCGTTGCGTCGCACGTGACTACGTGAGGGAGTTGGCGTCGGTTGGTGATGGAGATGGATGAGCAAACTAAGCTGCGTTTTGTACCTATGCTAACTTTACATAACTCGAATGCTTGTGAGTGTGACGCTTCTGTGTTCCACTTGATCTTTGTTTTATCTCGCTTCTTGGAATTGTGCAGGACCGCGTTGAGCGGTGCTTGTAAGTACTTATGTGATCTGCGTTAGGTACCTACCTACCTACCTACTATGCTGTCACGGTAGAAATTTATCATGCCGATAAATCTACGTAGGTAGGTCTTGATCTTGAATCGTCTCGGGTCTGGGGTAAGCAGAGATAGCAGACTTTTCCTTGTGGTGGTTTGATTCCGTTGCTTGACACTTCATAGACCAGGAACTTGAGGTTTTCTTTGTCGAAGACGCATTTTGATGGATTTATAGTGATATCATACACCTCTTATCTGCGTAAGACTTCCTGTAAATCTTTGATGTGGCTTGCTTTACTTACTTCCGCCTTCCGCCGGAGGTAGTGGGTTCGATTCCCACCCAGGACAAACTTTGTGTGATGAGCATAATTATTGTTGGTTCTGTGTCTGGGTGTAATTTATCTATAATACTGTATGTATTTATAAATTATATAAGTATGTAATGTATATCAGTTGTCTGGTTACCATAACACAAGCTCTGCTTAGCTTGGGATCAGATGGCCGTGTGTGAGTTGTCCCAAGATATTTATTTATTTTTATTTTACTTCATTTTCAGATGCGATTATTGGGTAGGTAAGTACCTACCTACCTACCTACTTACCTACGTCGTCGATGAATGGAAATTTATGCGTAGATACCTAGTCTAATCCGATAAGTAGGTAGGTAAGTAGTACTTACCTACCTACCTACTTATCGGGTACTTACTAAGTAGGTACCTAAGTACTTGATAGATGAATCGTTGGAATGTCTGTCCGGCATTCTTGAGACCTGGACATACCTATTCGTGTAGGTAAACTCGAATATGCCAAAAGGTGTTGTGATGGCTGTTTTCTTGATGTCTAGCTCGTAGACTGGTAGGTACTTACCTACTTAGTTGTTGATAAGCACGGTTTAGGTCGAGTGTATTGAAGATTTTCTTGCCGTGAAGTAGGTACCTAGGTAGATAGATGAAAAAATATTGAATAAGTACCTAGCTAGTGTAATGTAATAAAATAAAACTGCGTTATATTGTAATCAAAATTAAGTGTCGTGATGGCCCAGTGGTTAACGCGCCCACCTCTCATGCATGAGGTTGTGGGTTCGAATCCGGGCAAGCCAATGTGACTTTTTCAATTTATATGTAGGTACCTACTTTGCCCTACAGTGGGACAGTAAGAGGCTGGTAGGTACTTTTTTATTTTTTTTTATTTTTATTTTTTTCAATGTTGACATAATTTATTTCCCAAAATTATAAATTATGTTGCTTCAAATACTTCTGTTTTGATAAACGATTAAAATAGTGTAATGAAATAAAATAAAACTGCGTTTTATTGTAATCAATGTTGACATAATTTATTTCCCATATTTATAAATCAATAAAATAGTTTACGCCAACAAATATAACTTATTTTTACTTAGACAGAAAAATTTAAACTAGTTTTTTTATATTCACGCCATCTAGTGTTCAATCTTCGTAAACGCAGAGGTATGTCTGTGTGTGTAAACGACACTGTATTCAATGACAGAAGTTTTAAACAAGTTATGTGTCGAATTGGGTAGATTTTGAGGGAATGATATGACCTATTCAAATAAAATGTAATATCCGATAACCGCTAAGACTACTCCTATGACTTAATAATTGTCCAATTACACAAAAACTCAAATAAACTAAAAATGTTGACTTCAGCGCCATCTCTCGGGAGAATGTCTGGGAGCAGCCCGTCGGTTTCACCCAGACATTCTCCCGAGAGATGGCGCTGAAGTCAACATTTTTAGTTTATTTGAGTTTTTGTGTAATTGGACAATTATTAAGTCATAGGAGTAGTCTTAGCGGTTATCGGATATTACATTTTATTTGAATAGGTCATATCATTCCCTCAAAATCTACCCAATTCGACACATAACTTGTTTAAAACTTCTGTCATTGAATACAGTGTCGTTTACACACACAGACATACCTCTGCGTTTACGAAGATTGAACACTAGATGGCGTGAATATAAAAAAACTAGTTTAAATTTTTCTGTCTAAGTAAAAATAAGTTATATTTGTTGGCGTAAACTATTTTATTGATTTATAAATATGGGAAATAAATTATGTCAACATTGATTACAATAAAACGCAGTTTTATTTTATTTCATTACACTATTTTAATCGTTTATCAAAACAGAAGTATTTGAAGCAACATAATTTATAATTTTGGGAAATAAATTATGTCAACATTGAAAAAAATAAAAATAAAAAAAAATAAAAAAGTACCTACCAGCCTCTTACTGTCCCACTGTAGGGCAAAGTAGGTACCTACATATGAATTGAAAAAGTCACATTGGCTTGCCCGGATTCGAACCCACAACCTCATGCATGAGAGGTGGGCGCGTTAACCACTGGGCCATCACGACACTTAATTTTGATTACAAATTATAACGCAGTTTTATTTTATTACATTACACTAGCTAGGTACTTATTCAATATTTTTTCATCTATCTACCTAGGTACCTACTTCACGGCAAGAAAATCTTCAATACACTCGACCTAAACCGTGCTTATCAACAACTAAGTAGGTAAGTACCTACCAGTCTACGAGCTAGACATCAAGAAAACAGCCATCACAACACCTTTTGGCATATTCGAGTTTACCTACACGAATAGGTATGTCCAGGTCTCAAGAATGCCGGACAGACATTCCAACGATTCATCTATCAAGTACTTAGGTACCTACTTAGTAAGTACCCGATAAGTAGGTAGGTAGGTAAGTACTACTTACCTACCTACTTATCGGATTAGACTAGGTATCTACGCATAAATTTCCATTCATCGACGACGTAGGTAAGTAGGTAGGTAGGTAGGTACTTACCTACCCAATAATCGCATCTGAAAATGAAGTAAAATAAAAATAAATAAATATCTTGGGACAACTCACACACGGCCATCTGATCCCAAGCTAAGCAGAGCTTGTGTTATGGTAACCAGACAACTGATATACATTACATACTTATATAATTTATAAATACATACAGTATTATAGATAAATTACACCCAGACACAGAACCAACAATAATTATGCTCATCACACAAAGTTTGTCCTGGGTGGGAATCGAACCCACTACCTCCGGCGGAAGGCGGAAGTAAGTAAAGCAAGCCACATCAAAGATTTACAGGAAGTCTTACGCAGATAAGAGGTGTATGATATCACTATAAATCCATCAAAATGCGTCTTCGACAAAGAAAACCTCAAGTTCCTGGTCTATGAAGTGTCAAGCAACGGAATCAAACCACCACAAGGAAAAGTCTGCTATCTCTGCTTACCCCAGACCCGAGACGATTCAAGATCAAGACCTACCTACGTAGATTTATCGGCATGATAAATTTCTACCGTGACAGCATAGTAGGTAGGTAGGTAGGTACCTAACGCAGATCACATAAGTACTTACAAGCACCGCTCAACGCGGTCCTGCACAATTCCAAGAAGCGAGATAAAACAAAGATCAAGTGGAACACAGAAGCGTCACACTCACAAGCATTCGAGTTATGTAAAGTTAGCATAGGTACAAAACGCAGCTTAGTTTGCTCATCCATCTCCATCACCAACCGACGCCAACTCCCTCACGTAGTCACGTGCGACGCAACGAACACCTGCGCAGGAGCTGTCCTTCAATAACTTGTAAACAAGAAATATAAGTACTGCTTGGCTAGGTACCTACCTATTTCTCAAAGAAATTCTCCGAAACACAACAGCGATACAGTTCATACAGTACCTATACCTACGGTCTACGTTCGACAGAGTTATTAGCCTACCTACTTATCAATTTATAGGTAGGTAGGTATGTCAATCAAACACTTCAGAAAAATGTTCGATGGAAGAGAACTCATTGTTTACACCGATCACAAGCCACCATCTGATAGATACCTACCAGCAGACTAATAAAACTTCATTCATAACTTAGTAAAGCGTAATTTTAGCTCCAGAAATCAAGTTTCCGTAGTGTAGCGGTTATCACGTGTGCTTCACACGCACAAGGCCCCCGGTTCGATCCCGGGTGGAAACAGTTGCTTTTTGTATTTTATTGCCGATCATAAAAAGTATCTTCACGCTTTTTTATTAATTGGGTGATCAGAGAAATCTGAAAAATAAACATTTTGTTAAAATAAAAGTGAACTACGTACTATTTCTCGCCTTGAAACTTACGTTTAGAAATCTATGATTGTTATCAAGGCCAAGTATGCCGCAAAACCAAATTATTTGTCGTATCAGATTACGATAGCTCACTTTGTTATTTTTTTTGTTGCTTTGTATGAGCTACCTATGTTATGAAATACCACGTTACCGATTTGGGGTAACATGACATGTACCTAATGATAGTTGTATTGATCTAAATAAATAAAAAAAATATTTATTTAGATTGCGTCGGGGACAGTGGTCAGTGATTGACTGACGCCAGAATGATTCGAGCCAGACTGAACGTGTTATTCATGGGTTACACGCTCAGTCTGGCGTCATTCTGGTCCATCAGTCTGGTCAGAATGACGGGAGAATTATCGTGTAACCGGTTGATTGACGGACTGATGGTCCAGAATGACAAAAATTAAATATTTTAAATATTTTTCATCATTCTGTTGTGAATGACAGCAGACTGATGCCAGAATGATCGTATAACCACTCGAATCATTCTCGCATCAGTCAATCACTGACCACTGTCCCCGACGCAATCTAAATAAATATTTTTTTTATTTATTTAGATCAATACAACTATCATTAGGTACATGTCATGTTACCCCAAATCGGTAACGTGGTATTTCATAACATAGGTAGCTCATACAAAGCAACAACAAAAAATAACAAAGTGAGCTATCGTAATCTGATACGACAAATAATTTGGTTTTGCGGCATACTTGGCCTTGATAACAATCATAGATTTCTAAACGTAAGTTTCAAGGCGAGAAATAGTACGTAGTTTACTTTTATTTTAACAAAATGTTTATTTTTCAGATTTCTCTGATCACCCAATTAATAAAAAAGCGTGAAGATACTTTTTATGATCGGCAATAAAATACAAATAGCAACTGTTTCCGCCCGGGATCGAACCGTGTGCCTTGTGCGTGTGAAGCACGCGTGATAACCGCTACACTACGGAAACTTGATTTCTGGAGCTAAAATTACGCTTTATTATTATACAAACAATTTATTATAATTATTCATCTCAAGAAAATCGTCATACCTACCCGGTACCAACACTCTCAATATTCTGCGAAACGTCTACGTCACACGTTCGACCATACCTACTAACGCTGTGCACAATTCAAGTCACCCTGGAATGAACAACACACATTATTTGTTTCTGAACGCACCATTACCGTGAACGTGAGCTTAGTAGGTACCTACTACAAAATAAAACAAACTAATAATAATGTTTGTCTGTCTGAAACTATTTTTTTTTTACTATTTTAAAATGCGTAAAAGATGTTTATCGTAACCCGGCAAAACCATAGGTATTTAGCAAATGTTTGCAAGTTTAATTTTGTGACTACTTTAGTAGGTACCTAGTTTACCGATTTATAATGGTTGACCAAAAACATATTCAAACACATTCAAATATGAAACACTGACTCATCATCACTGACACGTATGACGTAGGTAATCAGTATTGTGACGATATTTCAGAAAAATCACGGGCCAACATGCTGTTTTTTAGTTTCTAATACCACCAAAAATATAATTGCGTATTTAGAATAATTAATTACTATACCTACGATAAATTAGTTACAATATAGTCTCAAATACATACTGGAGGAAAATTGCAATTTTAATCAATGAAAATGCATAGCATACAAAAAATACACAAGAAATTCCGCGCGCAAATCATAGCGCGTGACAACCGAAATCAGAATGTATTAGGAATTATTTTTCTATCATAGGTACTATCAAGTCAAGTGAACGAAGTTTGGCAACGCTTTTTTTGTCAACGTATTCCATTTAGGAAAGAACGGCAACGTTGCTTATAACCTACACTACGAGTATTGGTATTTATGTTGCCACACAACAATAATAAATAATAAGTAAAATTGTTTAAAAAAACATAGATGTCGAAGGTCATTAGTTTTATGTTATTTTATTCTTGTTTTGATACGGTTGGAAAGGAAATCCAATTATTGAACTAAGATATTGATTTATCAGAAATTATTTTGCACGCCATCTAGTGTGCCAATTTTTAAACTTCGCCTTTCGTTTGCTTGTCAAAAGTACTCAAAAGTCCCGCAGTGTCACGCACACTACTAAAGAAGTGTCAATTTTTGCCGAGATTTCACTATTGTTTTTCTCAGTGAATAATGAAGTTATTGGCTAAAAACTTCGGACGCGAGCACATTTTATTGTAAAGAAGTGATAAAATGATTAGTTTTAAAGAAAGAGTGTCTGTGTTTAGTGTATAACTCTAATGAAAAATGTATGGACGGAGGGGTCGTCGCATCCACCTTAATGACATTGATTCCATCAGCGATAGTACTCGTACAGTTGCCATTTAAAATAGAAAATAATTGAAAAAAACTAAAAAAGTTGTTTATTCGATTGCGAAAGTAAGATAAAACGAATTTCACGAACCTTTTCTATAGATTCTAAGATTCCTGACGTTTCCGGTTCTTACACGATGTTCCAAGGATGAAAACGACTTTATCACTACTCTCTCTCTCTCGTCTGTGCTTTATCTTTAGAACAATGTTGAAAATGAAAATAAGTGGCACAAAGTACGGTACATGTCCATGCCCACCTGACGTTGTGTTGAAACCTCTGTTGAAGCTTTATCCTTTGCTTTTAGCTTTAGAAAAACAGCCAAGATGATTGTTAACATTGTAAATGATTAGGCAACCATACTATTCCAATGCCAATGGGGAGGAACACTAACTTTTTATCACGAAAGAGGGCGTATTGATCGACTGTACCGTGTTTTGACGTAACAACTGTCAAATCGTATGGTTAGTTGTTTTTAATAAAGTTTGTCGTTCCTATTCTTAATAATTTGTGCAGAAATGCCTCAATGTAGTGCATTAAATTGTAAAAATAGGGGAGTCCATTTATTTCCGAAATAAAGAAAAATAAATAAAATAAAAAAGTCAGCACCAAAGTTCTGGTTCCGATCGTACGATTCCAACCTTCAAAAAGAACAGAAAAGTTACCGAAGTACTTCAAGAAAACAGAAAAAAAGCTCTGAATCAAATCATAACCTTAAATATTTTATGTGTTTACCTTTCAATCAATTGAGCCTTTTTGCCAGCAGTTGACGGGTTTTTTTTTCAAAGCTCAACTTTAAGTTGAGGAATCGTCATAAACGAGTACATTATAAATCAAAATATCACTTTTAAATCGCGAAAATAGCAACCACACTTCTGTCACGGAAAATAAACAAGGTACAGTTGATCGCAGCGCCATCTACGATTATCTTTGAGTGTGGCTCCCCATTCCCAATTATTTTC
This sequence comes from Hoplodrina blanda, assembly GCA_949316365.1. Taxonomy (NCBI): domain Eukaryota; kingdom Metazoa; phylum Arthropoda; class Insecta; order Lepidoptera; family Noctuidae; genus Hoplodrina; species Hoplodrina blanda. The sequence goes on from OX438581.1 coordinate 17,051,717, forward strand.
AATTTTATTGGCTCCTAACTTTATTCATCCTGGTAACACTGACCCAACTGTCAGATAAGCGTGCATGGTGCATGGTGATAACACGCACGCTTTGAGGTTATTTCGATCTCAATCACGCTTTATTTAGCGGCACTTTAATTAGTATAAATACTATGTCGTTCCGCGGAAGAGGTGGTGGCGGTGGCGGTCGTGGTGGTTACGGAGGTGGCGGCGGAGGTGGAGGCCGAGGCTTCGGCGGTCGCGGAGGCGGCGGCGGCCGGGGCGGCTTCGGTGGCCGCGGCGGAGGCAGAGGTGGCCGAGGTGGCGGTGGCGGCGGCTTCAGACAACAGGACCAAGGCCCGCCGGAGTCTGTCATCCCCCTAGGACACTACGGCTGGACGGTACAAGATGACCTAGTGTGCAAGGTGGACATCGAAGACGTACCCTACTTCAACGCACCTATCTTCCTAGAAAACAAAGAACAGATCGGAAAAATCGACGAGATATTCGGTAACCTTCGCGACTACTTCGTGTCTGTTAAGATGAGTGATAACTTTAAAGCAAACAGTTTCAAGGATGGCCAGCAGTTTTACATTGATCCTGCAAAGTTGTTGCCACTGAAGAGGTTCCTGCCGCAGCCGCCTGGCGCGAAGAGAGGTCGTGGCGGTGGGCGGGGAGGTCCACGCGGAGGACGCGGAGGCGGCGGCGGCTTTGGCCGAGGCGGCGGTGGTGGCTTCGGCCGAGGAGGTGGCGGTGGCTTCGGCCGAGGTGGCGGCGGTGGTCGAGGAGGCTTCGGCCGTGGCGGAGGAGGCGGTGGCTACGGAGGTGGCGGCGGCGGGTTTAACAGAGGAGGAGGTGGCTTCAGAGGCGGGCGAGGAAGCCGATAGCCTACATGTGATGATTAGACAATGGTTATGTGCATTTAGAGTTAAGGACTTTGTGTTACTGTCCATTGTTAAGGTTGACTTGCAAGGAACTGTGTGAAAGGAGAGGATATTCAGAATATAGGTGTAACTTAGCAAATTCATCTGTTCTTTTTGTCTGACTGCAGGATGTTGGGCGCTATAGTGTGTGGCTAGGAGGCTGTAGTTAGCCAGAGACTACAGATGAATGATTAAAATGTAGGATACAGGATATCCATACAAAAATTAATTGTTAACTAGCTTGTAAGAGCAGCTTGAGAAACATACTGTGGAGACATTTTTAGCATATAACTAGGGTTGCCAACTCTTTGTCGGTCAAATATAGTAGTTCTAAAATTTTTACCCATAAAAATATAGTAGGTAAGGAAAATATTTAAAAAAATATAGTAGGTTTTCAAAATACGAGTAAGTACTTTATTTCTAAAAAAATCGAAAATCGAAATTGACAATCTGTTAAACTCAAACTATATATTGAACGTAACTGTCAACTTGACATTCCAGAATCATTAAGAAATAAATAATTACGCTTCGTTTTACGCTTAGACATTTTGAAGCGAATATTATTGAGTTTGATGCCTTCAAAATATAGTAGTTTCGCCTACTATATCTTTTTTCCAAAAATATAGTAGGCGGGGGCTCTAATATAGTAGGATACTATATTATATAGTAGGGTTGGCAACCCTACATATAACCAACATTGAAGGTACATTGAAACCATAGGATATTACATATTTGAAGTTATGTATGTATGCCTTATTTCCAATGTTAAAAATATGTATTTGTTTATTTAGATGGGTTTATGTCTGCCAAAACTCATGTCAACATTTTTTTTATATATAATTATACTAGCGACCCGCCCCGGCTTCGCACGGGTGCATGTATTATACATATAAACCTTCCTCTTGAATCACTCTATCTATTAAAAAAAACCGCATCAAAATCCGTTGCGTAGTTTTAAAGATCTAAGCATATATAGGGACAGACAGACAGGGAAAGCGACTTTGTTTTATACTATGTAGTGATATGTAGTGATTCTAAGCTCAACTTTTGTATGTACAGTGAACTGTTATTGCTGGATACTAAAATAACACTTGGTATATTGTATTAGTTTGAAATTGTTGGTTGGCTGTTTTTTGTAGAAAAGTTCAAGTTGTATTAAACATTTTCAGGATACTTAGGCACTTTTCACATGCATAAGCATGCCTAAAAAAGTACTCTGTGAGCATGCCTAAACTCATGGTATGGTCACCATTGTGGTTAGGTAAAAATGTATGAGCTACAATGAGAGCTTTCACAAGGTATGGTGCCGTGACTATGTGTCGCCTGTTCATTACAGTTCTACTTTGACCAGATGCATGTGAAAAGGGCCTTACAGTTGATATCAAAATTGGACATCGCAGAAACGTTTCACTCCACAGCAGTTCATTTCTGCATAACTACGTCCAGTTGTAACAATTTTTAATGTACAGAGCCACAGGTGACTTAATCTTTAATATAGAAGATATGACAGAAAAGTGTAACATTGCAGGAAAGAATTACTTAGGTAATAACTTTAAGTAAAGGTATATTTGCAATGTAAAAATAATTATAAGAAATAAAACCTATTTTTTAAGATGGAATTGTTTTTTATTTACTCTTAACCATTGTTCCAATGAAGAATGTTCATGTTGATATAAATAATAAAGATTTTCTTATAACTTAATGAATAATATTATGTTAACATAGATTTTGCTATCAACTTAAATATAACAGTCCAGATACAGGATATTCAAACAAACCTCAACAAGGTAACATGAAATCAGAAGCATTAAAGCCGTTTATTCACTGAGTAACAATTGTTTATAAGCACTGTATCAGAAACAAAATTTACATGTTTATGAAACATTAATATGATTCTATAATGTTTGAACTGTTGCAGTAAACACATGTTTGAGACTGTTTTCATGCTCCTATTTGACAATCAAGAGCAAGCAATTGCAACAGATGCATGTAGGTGGATGCATGAAACATGCATTTGTCACATAAAATGTCTGGTCTTCTCAACAAATAGTTCCTAACCCACCACCTTTCTTTTTTTTACAATAAAGACATGGCTGTATGCTAAGAAATGTATGCAGCACACAATAATATTACTGCCTCAGGTAAAATGTTCTAAACTACTGTATGGAGGAAACATTGTCTGAAACATTGTTTCTGTAAACATATACAGAACATTAAGAAACTGTAGTTGAAATATTGTGTCTCAGTGAATACTTGGCTTGCCCATTGACTGTGGGAAAACACAGTTATTGTGTATCTACTAAAAAACGCTAATGCATACAGTTATGTGTGTAGAGTTATCTCATGGCCAACACATTAAGTGCGTAGCCAGTCACACTTCAGGGTTGGCGTAGCATACGTTCCCCCGCAGTCAACATGTTAAAAGTAGCCACTTAATGCATTTGCATAAAGTGGCACTTAAAAATATCAATACCTAATTACTGAAATAAACAAAAAGGACTGCTGTTCCCTACCACTAACTATTCTAGATTCTCTAATTCACATTTCCCCCCACTTGGTAAGTAATTATCTGCTAACGCCTTCCCTCTGTGATTGAAGATGTAGAAAGATGGCAGATTCATCTGTGTTTCCCATTTAACTGTGTTCAGTTCAGCGGCCGCATGTATTTCTCGTAGATTACCAGCTACGTTGAGCACCCCCCACATTACAGCGAATAAACTTGCTACAGCTTGTACAACAATCTGAAATGGAAACAAGAATTTAGGGAAAAACAATTCGATAATACAATTTTTGCGGTACTGTTGACAATTTATTACTTACATCCAAAGGCAAGGTGGTGAATTCCTGTGATGTTATCCGAAGGTATGAGCGATCTACAATAATAATAGATACCATTAGAAAAATTTACACTTTTCTAAAAGTAAAGGATCATGCAGTGTGAACACTTACGCTGGGCGGCGGAAAAGGCAGAGTGGAATAAGGATATAAATCCTACTATAACAATTATTTTATGCACTGAAGTCATCGTGTTATTATTAAATTTACTCAACACGTTTCCTATGAAAATTATACGAAAAAAAGAGTAGAGAGGATTTCATTAACAAAATTGTCCTGTCTTGTCTTGACAGCGAGCAATGACAAGTTGAAAACAGATAAAATTGACAGGATTGTGATAGTTATAATGTTTGGCTTAGTTCAGCGGCTTTTCGGACAAATGCAAACTCGTCTAGAAATCTTTTTTTTTACGTATCTCGTGAATCTGTATCGCATTTATTCTTCATTTACAGCATAAATAAATTATACTTATCTAAAAAGAAAAAGTCTTGTTGATTTCGTTTGATTCTTTTGTAATACAAAGTAGACTAAAACTAATTAGAAACCAGTAAGTTTCAAAGTAGAGAACGCTGTACACCTCTAGTTATTTCAAATTTGCGGCAGCGGCTGGGCGTGTGTATTGTGTTTACTATATATTACTATTCAGTTATTTTCGAGTTTTTATAAAAGAAAGTGCCTTTAAAAAGAGAGAATGATTAGAAATCCTAGACAAGAGGAATTCGAAATGGATACTAGGCCTTTCGAACGGAAGCCTGGGAAACAGAAATGGAGTGATTTTTTATACAATACAAGTACAGGGGAACTAATGGGACGAACACCTGAAAGTTGGGGTCAGTGAACTTGTTATTTACATAATTTCATGGGATCGAAAGATTTTCATAAACTTGTTTCACTAAAATTGTATTTGTAGTGTAATTCATGATGTTTGTAGCCTATCAACTGTTGTATGGAGGGCGTGGCTTGTTAGCTGATTCGGCAATGCTCTCTTTACTTTTGCGAGTATAAAATCATCATTATTAAAGTTTTTAATTATGTAAGACGTCTCAGATTCCTTTAAATTCTACTATTTGCTTCTGCAGCCAGTACTTTTTGTTTTCCTTATCGTGCAACCACAAAAAGTTTTAAAACATTCCAATAAGAGCCCGATAACTCCATTGTTTAAAAATTTTACCTTTTATTACTACACCAACCTAAAAGTTATTGTTCTTCAAGAGCAAAGAGGTCAAAGACAATCCGCTAAAACCTTTATCCAATTAATTAGAAATAAATCCTGGCAGCCAGCGTAAATAATCACATAACTAATCTTTCAACCATAGCTAATCTACTTAGAAGCCCTATATTATGTCTATTTGAGACATACTTTAATTAAGGCCTGGTCTGTTATACAACTGGCTGGCTCCGGGCATTTCATCATTATTATTATTATCCTTTATTCATTCAAATACATATAAATTTCATTTTTAAATATTAAAAACGCACGCTTGTATGACATGATGTATGAATGTGGATGAGGCGAAAGGAGTATGTAAGGATTGTAGCAGGTAAAAGGGATTTGTTGGTCAAATACAGTGATAGCACAGATTAACTAATAGTGATAGTCCCATGTATACAGAAAAATAAATTGGGAAAAAAAAATTCAAAATCGATCCATATAGATTACCCCTTACAAGCTTGCAAACTCACGAACTTTACCTCTTTATTATTATTAATTCATTTAATTCAGATAAACATTAAGCCTGGGATACATTAGGGGGCAAATGAAGAAACATGTTGCGGAACATGTCCCTCAACAACTACGTGAAGTGTCCCGCGACAATTGTCATGGAACATTTTGCTGGCTACACTAGTCAGTGTTTATAGAAATGGAGCAAGCAACATGCTCCTCGTCACGTACAATGTTGCGGGGCATGTTGCGGGACAATGTGCAACGTTGCAGCGTCACGTAGATTGAGTGTTGCGCGTCATGTTGCGGGACAAAATGTTCCCTAGTGTATCCCCGGCTTTATCCATACACACACACAACAATACATAACATTAAAATGAAATCAAAATTAGAATTAAAATTTAAATTAAAATAAAATCAATTAAAAACAAAATCAAATTATTTATAATATTAGTATAGATATATTTATCCAAAGGATTCTGCCTATCCAGACACTCAAACAAACCTTAAAAATAAGCGATTTCAAAATGTATTTTTAATTCAAAATTTTCTCTCTTTCAGGTAAACTCATAGTTTTCTACTTTATCTTCTACACGGCCCTATTAACCCTTTGCGCAATCTGCATGGGGACGTTCCTCCAGCATTTTATCAACCCTCGCGTGCCACGTCTGCAGCAGGAATATAGTCTGATCGGTACCAGCCCGGGGTTAGGCTTCCGGCCGCTGCCGCCTGATGCTAGAAGCTCACTCATCTGGTACAAGGGGACTGGGTATGAGGCCTATAAGTACTGGGAAGATCAGCTGATTGATTTTTTGTCAGGTGAGTAATTGATTGTATGAAATTTTTATGGAAATATTGTGTTTCCCGGGAATAAATCAAATAGTATTCTCACTGGAACCGCTACATAAAAGACACGACAGATGATGATGACGTGACAGATGTCATAATAGGCACAAGTAGTTACCATTGATAAACAAAATAAAACTTAATTGTATTCCATACTAATATTATGAATCCGAAAGTGTGTCTGTCTGTCTGTTACCTCTTCACGCTTAAACCGCTGAATCGATTTCGATGAAATTTGGCATGGAGATAGTTTAAGACCTGGGGAAGGACATAGGCTACTTTTTATTAGACTTCGACTTCGTCTGCGACCGCGATATCCGACATTTGCGCGGAGGAAGTCGCGGGCAACAGCTAGTATTTTATATAATGATAAAAGTGTTCCTTAAGGCTGCGTACAAATGAGCAGCATTTTGCTGAGTCAACTTCAGGAGCTGAAGTTGGCTGCAAAGTGCTGGTCGTCTGTACGCAGTTTAAACCGTAGCATCCATTTACAGTTTACAAGAAGAAGGGTCAAACGGCCGGCACCGGGCAGAACATCTACCCCTGCAACTTCAAGAAGCTGCCACCGCATGGCAAGGTGTGCGACGTGGAGATCCGTAACCTGGATCCCTGCATCGATGAGAACCACTTCTCGTTCCACAAATCTTCGCCCTGTATATTCCTTAAGTTGAACAGGTGAGTACTGCTTTATGTTAAAGGCCTATGCAGACCGAGACGGCATGGCAAGGGATTTTGCCGTCAGTTAGCGCACACTTTTAGAGGTACGAGAAACAGGGTGTAAAGTTTCTCATCTTCCATTGAAAAGGGAGGATCCTCCGACCAGACGGGTGTTGCGTCTGGCGGGCTTGACTGCCTGCCGGTTGTTGTCGGGATTTTGTATTATATGCTAATGTCGCGGCAAACTCTGATAGCGCGATGTAGACATTGTCAGTTGTAGACGTTGTAGTTCACATGCTGTGCGATAGATGTCGCTACACACTATTTTTGACCGTTGGGGTAGACGTGTTCTTGAGTGGAGACCGCGAATCGGCAAGCGTGAGGTGGGACGCCCTCAGACTCGGTGGGGCGACGATTTAAGCAGGGTAGCTGGTAGCAACTGGATGAGAGCTGCCGAGAATCGAACTAAGTGGCGTGCGATTGGCAGAGGCGTATTAGGGTGGGGCAGGTAGGGCACCTGCCCAGGGCACTTATCGGGGGCGCAAAAATATAGCCAATTATTCAAATTAAAAATCTAAATACAGTGCAAAAAACGCCCCTGGCGATTGGAGAGGCATATGTCCAGCAGTGGACTGTTGTAGGCTTATATGATGGATTATACTATTGTAATGTTACAGAATCTACGGCTGGAGGCCGGAGTTCTACCAAGGTATGGACGATCTTCCCGGGGACATGCCGTTGGAGCTGGTGCAGTCCATCTGGAATCTTACCAGATATGACGGTGACTATGTTAGTATTGCCAACCAAACCAAAAAGTTATGATAATTCTTTGGTACGAAACCCTAAACAACTATGTGTTCTAGGGTAACATGGTCTGGGTGTCATGCCAAGGCGAGACGCCTGCCGACAAGGAGAACATCGGCCCGATCAGCTACCTGCCTTTCCCTGGCTTCCCGGGGTACTTCTTCCCGTATGAAAATGCTGAAGGATACCTGAGTCCCCTGGTCGCTATCCACTTGCAGCGACCCAAGAGTGAGTACTATGTCCTTTTTCATTTAAGACCGCAGCGCCCCCTGGCGAGCTAACACCATAACATCTATCTAAGAACCATCGCTGATCAATGGCAAACCAGAAAATAGTATCTAAGTCGGTCAAATCGTTTTGGAGATACATGAGAAAGACTTAGTACATGATTCTGGATACCCCAGCGTCAACATTTTTCGTCGGTTATGAAAAAAAGTCGGCTTCATAAAAATGTGTATTATGTTAGCACAGCTCTACCTATAATCCATTACCTAAAGTAGTTAAGGACGCGTTTGCAAATCTGTCAAAATAAGCTGTTTTTCGGGAGATATTTTGGATAAAATTAAACCAAAGCAAACGCAACTAATACTTGCAACACATAGATTACTTCTTTATCTCCATACCGTGGATATTTAACATTGAAATGTTTGTTTTTTAATAATGTAAAAGCGATTTTCGAAAGCCTCATGACACAAAATTGACGATTCGAGGCTGAGTTTAGGTAAAATTTTTATACTATTATGTCCATCATTTTGTTTCCCAAAAATTCCCAAGGGGAGCAGATATAGTCATCTCAAAATGTTGGATAAAATATTTATGAAAATATTATAAATAGTTTTAGAAAGAAAGAAAACGTTCCGTCAAATTTTTCACAAATTTTGCTGTAACACATGAATTTTAATGGGTGGCATTAAAGGGTTATTTTATTCGGTCACGATTGATTCTTGCGTTTGAGTATGTGTGTATGTATACACTGTGTCAATGTAGTGTTGCGATGTTGTGTTGTCTATTTTGTAAACGCGTCCTTATGGAAACAAAATGTCTTAAAACTTCTAAAAGGCTTTTAAAGTACCATGTCTTGAAAATGTTATTCACAATGTTTTATTAGGTATATAATTGTTTTTTCGTACCACTTGCTCAAAAAAGTGACATTCTATGCCACAAAAAGCGAACATAACAATAGTCATTTTTAATCTGTTAAAAACAGGGAAAGAAAATTGTACTTAATTTCATTCATGCTCTAGGGAGAGAATGTGATTTAAATTTGGAATACTTACCGATATTTATACTGCACTACATCTGTGTTTACACCATTGAGTTTTTATATAAAGCATTAAGTATATGTACATCTTTTTGAAAAAGGAATACGCATTTATTATGCAGATATGATTATTAAATAAAATTACGAAAACCGACGAGGCCGTATGAGCTTGATGCGTTTGCTTTTCCGACAAAAAAATATTAGTCTAGGAATTTGCCGCGTTTTTGTTTTCTTCAAATACATAAACGTTAAGTTTATTTTAATTTATTTTTATAAATAACTTGAAAGAAAGAAAGAAAGAAAAACTTTTTATTCACGTGAAAGTGACGCATACAAAATAATTTTTCAACAGCCAAGACAAGCTGGAACTTACTTAATCTAAAAAAAGAATAAAAAAAAAAACTAACTTAATGTTCTAAAATGCATACTTATCTCATATTATTATTGTGTTAATGTTTTCGCAAATGGTACGAAAAGTAGAGTATTTTCCTCGGTGATAAAGCTGTCTTAGTCTTGGGTAAACTTAAATCCCTCGCTACACTCAGGACTCGCCTTAAATCCCTCGCTTCGCTCGTGATTTAAGTTTTTAACACCCTCGCTACGCTCGGGAGTAAACCTCGAGTCCTTCGTTACGCTCGCGATTTAAATCGTCACCCGTGACAGAAGACACTGCTTTATCCCCTTGGTTAATAACTTACTATTGTAACTCTTATTAAATTTTACTTACCGTTTTACTCGAATGAAATCGTGGCTAATGTTTTTCCTCATAGAATTGAATATGTATCTTCTTTTCGAATAAAATGAAGGTTCTTAAACCATTGTTTTTATCTTTTTCAGCCGGTATTCTAATAAACATCGAGTGCCGCGCTTGGGCAAAGAATATCAAGTACAATAGAAAAGAACGCTTGGGTATAGTACACTTTGAGCTCATGGTCGAATAGTTACTTAGCACACTATCCGTCCAAATACGTCTACTCGACTCCCAAGAATGTGGAACAGTAATATCCTGAATCTGTGTGTTTATTGGCTGGTAAGAGACTGGCTCAAAATGGCCGTTTAATTAAATAAAAAATGGTACGTCATTTGCTATGATATTATTATGATCTGTCAGGAACAGAAAAATTACTAAATAGAAAATCGTAGTGGATAAACACAAGAAGATAGAAATTGGCAAATTTGCCAATATTTTTGGGTATTACTGACAACGGTCTTTTCAGTAGACCGAGTAGACCAAAGCAATTAGTTCATGGTATATATGTAAGACATAGTTTTAATGCAATAAATGTGTGAGATTCGTCTTTTAAATCGCGGTCTTTTCAGTAGACCAAATAATATGACATTAAAAGTTATATTTTTGAATCACGTAAGTGCCAGTGGGAATATTATGAATTATAATATAAAATGTATTTTTTTTAATAGGTAATTAAAAGACTAAAGTTATAAGAATCTCAAAGTAACTACAACAATTGCGCTTTTTATGCAGGTTACATAAAGTCGACTGACTTATGTATAAACATGAATTATAATCATGTTTATCTATTTATATATTAGCAGTCTATCTAAAAGGCAGCCGGCTGCTACATAGCGATCTTATGTGATTGACATAAGGTTTAAAATGAAACAATAGACGCGCGTAAATAGCTATACCTGTCAGTCTATTAAAACTACTTAATTTAGGCAGCTCTATTACATAAGCTCGACTTAACTTTATCCGTCCGATATTTTTTTTTTTATATTTATGTATTCTGTATGTAACCATGTAGATAATAATAAAAATACGAGGTGTAAAAAGACAGCCGTAAACTGACCATCAAACTAAGTAACATGTAGCAAAAAATATTTCTGAGAAACAATTTTTTTTTGGGGTGAAAATATCATTGTTTATTGTACCATGCCATGTAACACACGCAAATTATTATGATTATGAGTGCATACAATAAAGTCAAAGTCAAATCATTAATTTAAATTAGGCCATTACAAGGCACTTTTGAACGTCAAATACAAAAGAAAAAGGAATTGAATCTAGTTGCCCCTTCCAAAAGGTAGCTTTGATTGGAGAAGAATGGGCAAGAAACTCCATACATACTCTTTTAAAATCTCTTTCTCTCTTTTTAAATAGTACAGGGATATTTAATTACTTAAAGCCCGAATAGTGAGACACAATAAATCATCTATTATTCTAACACCGGTATGACTTCAAGGCCTTTAGCGGTTAAATTTGAGTGAGAACATTTAAAACACATTATGTTCTCGTGAAAAAACGTAGAAAAAAGTTGTAACTTTGACCTTAAATATCTTCGTAATCAGAGTGCTAAGTTTGAGTTTTTTCACTGCGAACGCGTTCGAATTTTATAAGGTAAAAACGTTATAGCGCCATCTGGTGGTCACTAGAAAAACTTTATTTCCCATACAAAATACTAAGGCTTCGTTCACACGGCATTGTCCTGCACGTTTTTTTGCAGTATACGTTTTAACGTATAAATAGTGGCCATACAACTTACATAGATCCATTCACACGACGATTGTACTGCAAAGAAACGTGTACCGGTTATACGTTTAAACGCATACTCAACGGACTTGTCAAGCAAATCGAATGAACTTTGACGTAGGTATTCGGTTCGCAGTGGCATATGGTATAGCTTTGTCTCCTTGTGAAAACTGCGGCTATTCGTTTTTACACGAATGAAAATTTACCATGTGAACACCCGGTTGACTATACGTTAAAAAAACGATTACAAAAAAACGTGCAGGACAATGCCGTGTGAACGAAGCCTAACGCGCTCGCAATCGAACGTGAGTGAAAAAACTCACACTAAGCACACAGAAGGCGCTTAAGGTCCATTCAATATTTTCGTAACCAAATGGTACCCAGGTATAGGCACAAAACAAAAAAAATATCTTTAGAAAAAGAAATTTCGGTTCGGCTAACTGTCTTTTTACACCAAATATTTTGTGTGTGTTGTGTTAATTAGTTGATAAGAGTCCTATGTATGAAGATTTCATACAAACTTTTTATGCATTTAAGCCCAGTGCTGTGCAGCTGATGTCTGAAAATTATGCTTTTACCAATTTACCATAACTATGTTTATTAATATTTCAGGAGCTTTTATTTATTTCGGATTTGCTCGACTGGGTCATCGCTTTTTATAACACCACGGCTCTGACTCAGCAAATAATTTGCCATTCAAATTAAGGCTTTAAAACGTACCTGGTAAAATATATTTTGTTACGTCATGATAGCTCAGTGATTTAGAGCAAGTACCAATGTGTCTTTTTCAATTTATATGTACTTTTTAAGTTTATCTTGGACATCACTGACATCGGTGAAGGAAAACATCGTGATGAAACCTGGACTTATAATAACTATAAGTCTGAAATCACCAATCCGCGATGAGCAAGCGTGGTGATTATTGCTCTTGCCTTCTTTATGTGGGAAGTTCTTTTGCCCTGCAATGGGACAATAATAGGCTGGTATTTTTATTATTTTATAATGTGACAAGCTAAAAAAGGTGACAGCTCGCGGGCGGCTGGGCCGCTGCCGTTTCGGATTGGTGGTGTTATCATGTGCGATGACCATAACTCGTACGGTCGACTATACTTCATAAGAGTTACGAAAATCATCCTTACTGCTACGACTTAAGGCGCTGTCAAATTGTTTACGGACAGTGTCATCAACTGGTTGACCCTTTTTTGAAGGGGGTGTTGGGTTTTGTGAGGGGTAGTAGTTGATGACGCTGTCTGTACCATCGATATGTAATTGGCTGTACAAAGTATCCATTTATAGCAATTTTATGTAATCTCATAATATCTTAGATCTATCTATATCATCAGAATCTTAGTATTTAAGACTGACTGATAGTATTCAAAGGCAACTAAACTAAATAATGACAAATAGCTTCAAATAGTTTAGTTTATTTTTTACGTTGTACTTATTGTACCTACTTATGACTAACTTTAGTTTTATACGAATTAGCATTTCTGTAAATCATGTTTTGATTTTAATGGATTTATTTTTTATATTTTTTTAAATATTAGTTATTTACATTTTATTATACATTGTTCATTTTAAAATGTACGAAAGGTATACAAGCTACAGTTTCGCATCTTTGTCAAATTCAAAGAGGTAACGTGTGTATGCTAGTGATTGTCACGAATCAGTTTGGAACTAGCTGTCTTGTCGCTGGGTTTGGGCAGGCGGGGCATAAAACGCATACAGTGTTATTGTTATTGTCAAGGAGTCGGTCAGTTAGTCCGAAAAATGAAGCTAGTTGCTCGTTCCAAAACGCAGGTAGGCCTTTATGGAGAAGAACGAGCAAGAATCTCCACGGCACTCTTTTAAATTAGGTTTTTACAAAATTCTTGTTACATTATTCTTGGTTACATATTTTTTATTATTAACCAGTTAGGGTTAATAAAATATATATATACTGGGCGTTAGTGACAGGTTGGCAAAAACTGAAACTGTAGTTTCAGACCACGATTTGTGATTGAAAATCGTTGGAATTTTTCTCCGGAAAATTCTCAAAATTTTCGACCGATTTTTCACTTGATTCGTGATATATTGATATGTAAGTACCAAGTCCAGGCCTCTCAACATAAATTTAATGAAAAAAACAATAAAAACTTAACTCGGCAATGTAAACACAACAAAAATAATTCTAGGTACCTACATTTAAGCTATGTAGGTTTAGGCACAAATAACACGCGCCGCCCGGCGTCGCCGCATCGGTGCGATGTCCTCTGCTAGAGCTGTACAGAACGAAACTTTAAATAGTTTTTAAAGTTTCGTTCGGTTTTCTTTTAATTTTGAGAATTTTCCGGAGAAAAATTCCAACGATTTTCAATCACAAATCGTGGTCTGAAACTACAGTTTCAGTTTTTGCCAACCTGTCACTAACGCCCAGTATATATATAGAGTTAATTTTATTTGATTATTTGTCTTTAATGAAAAGCTTTTGAAAGACAAGGTTGCAGAACTGTATCTTGTAAAGGGTTTTTTTAAAAGACTTTTAACCGACTTTACAAAAGGGATGTTCCTTATGAAATGAATCTCATTCAACAATATCCGTCCAATGATATTAATGTTTACGTCTAATATATTCTGTAGTAAGTTTACTTAATACATTTATGTAATGACAAATATTCCATACAATTATAAGCTTTATGTTAAGGCAATAAAGTGTATATTAGAGTGAACGATATCTTTCCATATCAAAGTGCCTGAAATGTATTTTTATGCAATAAAATTTTAGAAAAATTCTGTTGTTTTTTTTTTTCATTTCCTGTTGGCCAATCATCGCAGCTTGCTATGTGACCTTTACAAAGTGCTAGATCCGTCTTTAGCCTATTGTTGGCACATAAGGATTGATCTGATTTTGATATTATTGACAAATTGAATTTCTTTCAATGTTCAATTGAACCTAATCTACATTATACGTCATATAAAATGCTTTGTCCTGAATGAGTGACTGACTGACTGACTAACGGATTAACGCACAGCCTAAACCGCTGATCGTAGAGACGCGTTCACACTTTTCAGTGTCAGTTACTGCACAATGCTCTCAGTGTCAGTTCCGGCGCATTCATAGAGAATGTATGAAAGAATAATTAACACTGATACAATTCAATTCAAATTCATTTATTTCAGAACCAGTCCATATTCATATGTTTAAGTTTTTAAAAAAATAAATTAAGTTCACAGATAATATCGATGCCTTAGTTCACAATTGCACTACCGGTCAGCATAATCAATCTTAGTGCACAAATGTATTAAATGGGGGGTTTTATTTTTATTTGGCCATTTTGAAAAGGTTACGTTTAAACTAATATTACAATTTGAGATATGATGGAGTAAAAGGACTAGTCTTATGAATAGATGCATATTTTTTTTTGTTATTTTACTTGGATTTTCTACTGTTCTCGTCTAAACTTTAAAAAACTTTAAAGCTCTCTCCTCAAAAAGTAAATTTCGTAGTTAGTGCAATAATTGTGAACTAAGGCATCGAATATGTGAGAAATGAGAATCAATCTTCATGTAATGTGTTCATTACCTTTACATCTTTGGCTACTCATTCAAGGACAGTTGTATTGAAGTGATTTTCAATGAAACCTTTTATACCGCCGCTCGTCAAACCATTGAAAGAAGATTGGGGTTACTCAAGGTCGTGTTTATGGTCTGTATACCTATTGCACAGATAATATAATACTACGTCCTACTGTAAATGTGAAATCATCTGGGTTACGATTCCTTTGTCCTGCAGCTGGACAATAATAGTCTTACAGAGTAGGTGCATAAAGTGCATGCCTGCCAATTCGAACCCGTCTTACAACGCAACTACTGTACCACTGTTTTTGCGGATACAGATTGCGTGCGCGCAAGTGGGTCGACTATTTCCGACCGACGAATATCCCGCTTATTACCTACATGAATCTGACCCCCGGTGTCTTTCTAGAAGTCGATCAATTGTTGTCAATTTGAATGATTTGTTTAGATAGATAAATTCTTAAGATACAACTTCTTTAAACAAACATTTTATTTTACCCCTAAAACACCGATAAATTTTCAAATAACAGTAAATTCCGTTTTCAAAAGCTTGAATGTCTGACAACCAGTCTTACCTAGGGGTATCGTATTACCCAGTTACTGGGTTGTGGAGGTCAGATAGGCACTCGCTCCATGTAAAATACTGGTACTCAGCTGCATCCGGTTAGACAGGAAGCCAACCCCAACATAGTTGGGAAAAGGCTAGGCAGATATAGTAAATTCCATTTTCCTTTTAGTGCCCTTGGCTTCCAGGGCCGCGGTAACTCTTTCGAACAAATTCCGCGACCCTGGCAGGCACTGGTCCTAGCAGGCCTCGTCTTCTGTGCTGACATCTCTCTTATTTCAACTGCCTAACCCTTCGAGGATTGCCGGGGTTGCGGGACGTTGCCGGGGTTGCGGGACGTCTTAACAGGATACCGTGGCCCCGGAACGAAAACGGTAACAGAAGGAACAGGGTGGTTTTTTATTCAGTAAAAGTCTGACAGTTCCTTCCGCCCCACCCAGGGCGGAAGGAGACATTTGAAGATTTTTACCACCTAAAAAAAAAAAAATCCCTTCGGGGATTACCTACATACGTGATGTTATTATGTTAATATTGGTATAAAACAATAAGTAAAACAATAAGAACGCAACGTGTGGTCATTCCTGTATGTGTGCTAAGTGGGTCCACAGTAGTGCAGTGAGTGGGTCTTGAACGCACCGCGACAATTTAAAGACGGTTACTCACTGAAGGCAAAAGTATGTTTCCTGTTCTCTTAAAAAAGACGTTGCCCCATACTGGGAATTTCTCCTGTACCGTTGGTGGGCTTAGAAACAAATTGTATAGTCATCTGCCTCGTTGGTCTAGTGCTCGCAAAGCGTGACTGCTGAGCATGAGCTCTTGGGTTCCATTCCCATTGGGTTTTTCCATCAGGAATTTCTCAGTAGCAGCCCAGAGTTTGTAAGTCGGTGGTGTCATACCCGCAGCTCTGAAAGCCCGTTAAGCCGTTGGGTCCTGCACCTAATCTATCCCCGGTCGTGTCGGAATGCTGTCCCATCGGTCTATGACAGTTAGGAAAAGGAAATGCACCTATGTTTACGCACACACTCGTGTACTATAATATCTCCTGCGTAGGTACTTGGCTAGTCTCCATTGAGATTGGGCGCCGTGACTGAAATCGTTATGTAGACTATTAATTATTTATTAATGTCTATAGTTAGAAACGTAAGTGCACTTGCTAGTTTCAATGCTAGGCTATTTTATGGGTATTAGATACAGAAGGTTCCCATTACTTACATTCAAGTCCGACAGGACATACTTACACCTTCCTTTATCGTGTGGGCATTATGGTCTTACGACTCCACAAGTCCACACATCACTTCTAGTGTCAGAGTTTCTAAACAGCCTCAAGGGTCTCTGACATGGTTTGAGTGGGACAGTAATAGGACGGTATAAGTTCAGGTTTCCTCACGATGTTTTCCTTCTCCGATAAAGGAAGGCCATACATTAGGCATCCTGTGAGCTTTACCTGGGGATCGAACCCAGGAGGAAGCCACGCTCACGAGTTTTTGTGCGTAAAATATTTTTTATAACGAAATTCTTTATTAGAACGAAGTTTTGGAACGGTTGCGCTTGCGGTTGGAGTTAACTGGCAGAAATCGTCACGTAAAGAAAAGGCGGTACATTCCACCTCCACCTTCCCTCTCTTTCTTTTTCACTTTGTCTCTTTCTATTAAATACGAGTTTTTGTTTGTGTTGTTTGAGTGTGCGTGCGAGTATCGAGATTCGAGCCGCAAGCATTGTGCGCGGTCAGCTGTATTAACCTCAATTCTAAACACATGTAGATTTTGCGTACAAGTATTAAGATTCGAGCAGCAAGCATTGTGCGCGGTCAGCTGTATTAAGCTCAATTCTAAACACATGTAGATTTTGCGTACGTGTATCGAGATTCGAGCAGCAAGCATTGTGCACGGCCAGCTGTAAAACCTCAATTCTAAACATATGTAGATTTTATTTAAAACGGAATTTCTATTGTGTCATTTATAACTTCGCTCGACCGCACAATTTATTTTTTCCTACTTCGAGGTGACTCAAAATGTAATACAGAAGTTGATTCACCGACCACAAGTAGGTAATTTGAATGGTCGCTGTGTGTACGCCCCCTTACCTAACAGCTATTAAGCCCTCTTTGCTATAATGGGTGGAAGTAAGTACGGATGCGCTCCAGACTAGTTGTCGTGGCAATAATCACTCCCTTGTTGCTGGCCTTGCATTCTCAAGGTCGGGACGTTCAATTGTTTAGTTAAATTCTACCGGAGGAATGGAATCTACCTGTGGGATTCTAGTGGGAAAGGTGATATCTGTGTTTTAATTTATTTTACACATAGGCTTTTTTTATGTGGTAAAAATCATCAAATGAGTCCTTCCGTCCTGGGTGGGGCGGAAGGGACTGTCAGACTTTTACTGACTAAAAAACCACCCTGTTCCTTCTGTAGCCCTTTACGTTCCGGGGCCACGGTATCCTGTTAAGACGTCCCGCAACCCCGGACGTCCCGCAACTCCGGACGTTCCGCAACCCCAGTTACACATAGGCTTAACGTTATAAATGGACGGATGTCGTCTGCGTAGATTTCAGAATTATGCCAAAGTCCTAAATCATCCCTCGGGGATACAAAACGGGATAAAAAGGCAAGAGTAGCCCATGTGCTATTCCAGACTGTATTCTTTAGCTATGCCAAATTTTATGCAGATCCGTTCAGCCGTTCTGGTTCAGTACTTTTTAAGGTACTGTTCCTACCCGAAGGGTGCTTGCGTTTTGCGTCCGTCAGCGGACTGTATACCATGAACATAACTAGAGAGTTGACATTTTTTTTGGGACATTTTTTACGAAAACAAGTTAGGCTCTAGACAGACGGACTGCATTTCAACTGCACTCCGACTACCAAATTGCAGTTTGAATGGAGTTAGCACGACTGCAATAAAACTGTCAACCAACTGCACACTGACTGCAATCGGGCTGCACTGGGCGTGCGCGTAGTCGTGGGAACTGCACGCGAACTGCACAACGACTGCACGGTCGGTTGGCAGTTTCATTGCAGTAGTAGTAGGTAGTAGTAACATAACATCACGCCTGTAATCCCCGAAGGGTTAGGCAGAGGTGTACCCATTATAGTACATCCACATTTCGCCAGCTATGTTTATGTCCCATGTAATAGGGGGCGAGCCTATTGCCATCAACCGGGCACAAATCCAGACTCCGAGGCTGCTACTGAGAAATTCCTGATGGAAAACCTAATAAAACTTCGCCCGACCTGGGAATCGAACCCAAGACCTCATGCTCAGCAGTCGCGTTTTGCGACCACTAGACCAACGAGGCAGTCATGGTAACTGCATTAAAACTGCAATTTGGCAGTCGGAGTGCAGTTGAAATGCAGTACGTCTGTCTAGAACCCGGTACCATAATGCTATAATACCATACCATAGGTACTTAGTATTAACACGTTCGGCCCAGCGCCGCTCTTGTGAGGTGCGCACATTATGACACAATATTTTCTCATACTAAGTAGACATACGTCGATAAACGTTCTGCTCTACAAGTATACTTAGAGTGTTATAAGATTAAACACAACGTCAAAAGACGTCGTATACAGCAATAATTTCTAGTGATACCACCACCTTGACCATCCACCGTGACCATGTAGGCATCTATAGCGTACGTAAATACATAGTTTTTTATAAAAATTGGTATAAAATACTCATGTTTTATCGCAAAAATCGTCCGTCTGCGTCGCGACGAACGTGCTGGGACGTTGACAGCAATAAGCCGCAAAAATTTGATTTGCTGTGGCTCTAAATGTTTGATATTTGCAAGTGTTGCGGCGCAAATGTTCAACTAATGGAATTTACTATGGCTTCCTAACGTTGTGAGACGTAGTGCAAATAATATCATATTTTGATTAGACGTGATTAGACGTTGTGTTAACAATACATTTTACAAATTTGACGTTATAAGACGTTGCTGGTCCGAACGTGTTAATTCACAACAAAAATAAAAGATCACTCCCAGCAATATTTCTTGCTCAATGATGTTTAGTTTGATGGGCGTTATGCGTACTTAACGGCTATTCGAAGTGTCTTTTTACACCATTATATGACTAATTTCACGTAGACTCCATACCACCCTATAGACTTCTTGGCCTTTATATCTTTCTTGCACTCCTGCGCATACCCTTGGATGCATATAAAAAAACCTCATCTGGTAAACTGCGGCGATCTTTCACACATGTTCCCCTATTGCACGTGTTTACGAGTGTCGCAGGCATGTTGGTTAATACGGAGGTTTTTTAAATGTCTGGGAGAGATTTTTGATTTAAGACCGTCTACCAGTAATAAGCGATCGATATTTTTGTGATATTATAAGTAGCTGTATAATATTTTTTTAAATTAAGAACACAATTTTTCAAAATGATAACCTAAGTATTTACACTTATACTTAGGCGTTGCCAAAAGAAAAGAATTGAATTTAGTTTGTTGGTTACTGTATGAAACAAACATTACGAACCGGTGTAAAACTTTGAATCTAGGTTGTCTATTTGCACAAATTTAAATCACTTATTTTATCCTCATTATTTATTTATAACAGTTCTTACGACCAAATCACTAAAAAACGTTTATTTTGTACCATCTTCAACCCCGCCAGAAGATCAGTTTGGTGACAATGGGGACAGTTCCAGTCATGTCACAACAATCCGTAATGATTACCAAATGTACCTAGTCACTAAGAACATAAGATCTATCTTGCTAAAAAAGTAGGTATAATAAATATAGGTTATATAGGTTCATACATCTCGTCATACCAGCACGAGTACAAGTACTCCGCATTTGACCGTTCTGAAGAACCTCACCAATAAGGTCAGTGTGTTTCTGCCTACGCCCATGGGAAAAAGGCGTGAGATTATGTATGTATGTAATAAATATACGGTAAGTTCTATGTAGCAATAAACTGCTAGATTCAGTAGGTACTACATATAGCTTATCATAGTGTGAAGGTTAATGCAATTAAATTACAAAAATATTATGCTATTAGTATAGGTATTAACATAATTACCTATCGATTGCAGTCAATGATTTGTAAACATTTAATATAGTTTACTACAGCTGTAGGTAGGTACCTACCTAAAATAATTCAACCGCATACTACATACGTTTTTTTCTAGGGGAATTCCTCATAGACTGTCTCCGATTCGGGAAAGGCGAAGGGAGTGTGACGAACTCCCACTGATTAAAACCCCACGGTGTTCCTCCAACTACCTTTGCCCGGGGCACGGGGCTCGCTTAAAGCATTCTTCCGCACCTTGGCAGGTAAGCATTTACCTATCTACTTATAATAATATTAGCATTTCGTTGCTAACACTACGTAAGTCAAAAAAGCAACTTTACTGAAGAGCGAAAGGACTGCATAATTTTACATATATACCTACCATTACTATATACCATTTTATAGTTTATGTACACTACTTAAATTAAATAAATATTAAATAAATATACTTAATCACTACATAGTATAAAACAAAGTCGCTTTCCCTGTCTGTCTGTCCCTATATATGCTTAGATCTTTAAAACTACGCAACGGATTTTGATGCAGTTTTTTTTAATAGATAGAGTGATTCAAGAGGAAGGTTTATATGTATAATACATGCACCCGTGCGAAGCCGGGCCGGGTCGCTAGTATTATTATAATTTTGTTAAAGATTGTAACTAACCTGACTTTTTTGACATATTTTGTTGTGATATTACTTGTGTGGTGTTAGAACTTAAACGAATAGGCTCATCTGGATGAATTGTAAATTCGAAAACCAATCACATTGAAAATATACCAAATGACTAGATCCTTCCTAACACCACCCAACAATGAACATCAATCAAAGCAGACATTTACAACGACTCCCATTCAACACTTTAACCGCAACACGGCCTGCGTGCGCGCAGTTCTCCCGACACCGTCGTGAATGACGGTCGCGCAACATTTGCATCCCGGTTCTCATACACACGAATAAATCGAAAGTTTAAATAAAATATTCCTAAGAAATAAGTCAGGTTAATAAAATGGCTAGCAAAGCAAATGGCGTTGACGAGTGGATCCGCGCCCCCCCACCTCCTGGGACGTGTTTCTCC
Source organism: Hoplodrina blanda (assembly GCA_949316365.1). Taxonomy (NCBI): domain Eukaryota; kingdom Metazoa; phylum Arthropoda; class Insecta; order Lepidoptera; family Noctuidae; genus Hoplodrina; species Hoplodrina blanda. The sequence continues at coordinate 17,073,383 of OX438581.1, forward strand.
AGATTTATGAATGCTATCTATAATCCTGAGGAGAACAGCTTCCTGGGAAGGACTCCGAAGAGATGGGGTATGTTTAATTATTTATTTATTAACTTCTGCCCGCGATTTCGTCCACATCAAAGATGATTTTTCCATTACAAACTTTGGACTCCCGTTTCATTCCCTTTGGGGGTGAATTTTGAAAAATCCTTACTTAGCGGACGTCTACTAACTATAAACTACCTCCCTGTCAAATTTCTTCTATAAACGTTAAGCGATATTTCGTGATAAGTGAGTCAGTGAGTTAGTGAGTGAGTGTCGCTTTTATTTAGTTAGATTTATTAATTAGGATCTCCAACAAAAGATATAAGTACACAAATTATGATATAATAATAGTCAACAAAAGGTATAATGCAGGTGTACCTACTCCTTCACATATAGGAGACCACAGCATGCACGATAAGTTAACAACTAACTGAGAAGTAGTCTTTGTAAAACTTTGAATAAAATTTTGATGGATGGATTTGGATGAAAGGGATCTCGTAATGAAAAAAAACTATTACAGTTACCGGCACGTAAGTTGGCAAGAGTTTTTGTAGTGAGGGAAGTTTGCGCACGCACAATTTCATACATTTTTATATGCGCGAACTTCCCCCACTACGAAAATCTCTTGCCAAGTTACGTGCCGGTAACTGTACCATGAATTCAGTATCATACATAATTCTAGACGATGAAAGAAAACATCTTACGTCGGTTATTAAAAAAAATCTGCTGTTCCATATAAAAGTGCAACATCTAAAAGGCGAAAGGAGTATGTAAGGATTGTAGCAGGTGGCGTTCTGTGGTTTCTGCCTATCCCCATGGGAAAAAGGCGTAAGTTTATGTAGGTATGTATATATGTATCTAAACGGTCTAAATGTATGGAACAGCTGTTTTTTTTAATAACCTGTTAAAATTAATGTATGTCTAGAATAATTTTCTAATGCCAAGTTTGTGTGTAATGGTTGTACGGCGTAAACGCTCAGAAGTAAGTAGTTTTTATTAAGTTTATGCATTAATTACTAGCACTCTCCCCGCGACTTTTTTGATAATAAAATATAGCCTATAGCACTCACTGATAACGTAGCTTCCAATTTGTGAAACAATTTTCAAAATCGGTTCATTACTTTCGGAGATTACCCCCTACATACAAACTTACAAACAAATGTTACCTCTTTATAATATTCGTATAGATAACAAATACAAATCGTTTCGCTTCATAATACTAGTTTAGATTGAACTGCCCTTTGTTATTAATCGAACTCTTTTGTTTTGGAACACAGGGTCAAAGTTATTAAGATTATAATTAAAACGGTAAGTAACTGTATTTAGTTTTATAATAATGCAATTTTGTTTTGTTTTCTGTATTGTATCAACATTTTATAAGTAAACTAGTTCTGATGAGGATATAAGGAATAAGAGGATTTTTAATAAGGAAACTAGTATGAAATATACTTTACGATCTATTGTCATACCTACCAAATATTCAACAAAAATTTCATTAAAATTGGTCGAGCTTTTTCGGAGGAGTGCGACCACAAACAACGTGACACGAGAATGTTATATAAGTATTATATATAGGTACATATACATACTACATACGTATTATACATATAGATGCGAAAGGTAGCGTTCTGTGGTTTCTGCCTACCCCCATGGGAAAAAGGCGTGAGTTTATGTATGTATGTGTACATATAGATAAATATTTATACATATATGGAATCACTCAAAATACTTTATGATAAGATCTACTAAAACAGTCAGCATCTTTCCAACTAGCAAAAAAGTTGTATAATATTAGAATTATACAACTAACAGACATGTAAAGGTTTTATAATAGTTTTGTAGCAGTTAACAGTTTTATAGTAGTGTTCAATTCGACGCATTAGTTATAATATTATTTATTTTGCTAGTTGGGATTGTTACGTCGTATCTCCTAAACACCTTTATCTCACTCTGACACTCCAATGGCAAGGCACAAGACATAAACTGACAGTTCTTTTAAAATAATAATAAAAAGTTTTATTGACAGGGGTACCTACATCAAAAAATATAAGAATCACCTGGCCCCTAAACTATTATTGTAACTTATAGTAAAAAATAATAATCTACCCACTTTACCTAAACTTCAAGCTTGTTTGCAAAAATATGGTGCGACACCATCGATCATTATTGATCGATGTGCGACACCTATTCAAATTACACAAAACATCATGCCTGTAATTCCCAGAGCATGTGGTCTTGGGTTCGATTCCCAGGTCAGGCAAAGCGTTTTTGAGTTTTTTCATTCCATCATGAATATCTCAGTAGCAGCCACGGAGACTGGATTTGTGCCTGGTTGATGGCGATAGGCTCGCCCCCTATTACATGAGACTTAAACATAGCTGGCGAAATGTGGGTGTACAAATGGGTAAACCTCTGCCTAACCTTTCGAGGACTACAGGCGTGATGTTTTTATGTAGCTATTTTACTATAACTGACACACTCCTACACACACCAGGTTAACAATAAACTATAAGCTATTATCTAATTTGTCAGTCAGGAGGGATTCTTCCAGTGCGGTCATAAAATCAAAATTGGTCGTAAATGACCACCGTTGAATACCGACCTCCCCCACAGAACCTGTTACTGGGGGGGATATGTCATCATAGCTGTAGGTGCGGCACTGTTTCTGACTCGTTCTTCTCCATAGAGACCTACCTACGTTTTGGAATGAGTTTAGACATTTCAGGAGTTGCAGTGGTTTGGAATAGTGTGGCGGATTTGTTTCAACTTTTTGACTAACTGACTGACTTTTTGACTATTATAAATACGGAAGTAACTCTGTCTGTCTGTCTGCCTTTTACCACTAAACAAATGAACCGATTTTAATGGAATTTGGTACGGAGTAAGTTTGGACCACAAGAAAGGACATAGGAAACTATTTATTCCGCGATTTCGTCTGCGTCCGCAATAATCAATATGTGGAAAGCTAGTAAGATGTTAGTCTGAAATCCCCAATCCGTCTTGAGCAAGCGGGATGTTTAATGCTCGTGCCTTCTCTGTGTTGAAAAAAGCTTTTGCTTTTTTTTTTAAGGTGGTAAAAATCATCAAATGAGTCCTTCCGCCCTTACTGTCAGACTTTTACTGACTAAAAAACCACCCTGTTCCATCTGTTGCCCTTTACGTTCCCGGATCACGGTATCCTGAGCATTGCAGTGGAACAAATAACCTTTAGAGTAGACACCTACATAAAGTTCCAATTCATTAAGATCCAATTTTAGTTGCAGCCAAGATATATTTGATATACCTAAAAATCAACGTCTTATGGTCCATATTTCAACGTGAATAACTAAACATGTAGCTGAGGTAAGCAGAAGTTACTAAATTCATTGTTACAGTCAAAACTTTAAGCATAACCATAATAAACTGCCTGCATTCCAATCAATTATCAATGTTAAACTGTTACCCTTGAATAATACGATCGGACGTCAATAGCAAGCGATGCAATATCGATGCGCAGGCGCACGAAACATGATGCACGAGATTCTGTTACTGATATTAGACGCAAGTGGCACGGAAGTGTCAAAACATGTATGAGTAGGTACTTACTTGTATTAGTTTATGAGATAGATTGTATATGTGTTGTTAGTCTTTCCGAAGAGTAGCGAAGAGATATTATATCTACCTAAAGAGTTTCTTTGTTTGTTTGTTTAAACGTGCTAATCTCTAGAACTACACAGTCAGATTGGAGAATATTATTATATGTATACGTATGTATTATGATAGCCCAGATTAGGAGGAGTATTAAAGGGCTATTATATAGGCTATACACTATGTAACAAAAACCCTGTCAGATCAGTGTTGCCGTTGATCAGTTTTTATGTTTTATTTTAATTTAACTTCTTCTTTTTTCTTTTTTTTTTCCACTGGGGAAAAATAATAATCTCAAATCCATTACATGGTTACGTATATGTGTACGCAGTACGATGCCGAAAGGGTTTTTCTAACATGCTGTATAACATCACGCCCACGGAGCGGACAAAGTCGCGGGCAGATGCTACATAATATAGTACTTAATATTATAGAGGTATGAGCGCGCTTATCTCCGGAAATACTGGTCCGATTTTGAAAATTCTTCCGCTAATAGGAAGCTACGCCTAGCCTTTTCCCAACTATGTTGGGGTCGGCTTCCAGTCTAACCTGATGCAGCTGTATACCAGTATTTTACATGGAGCAACTGCCTATCTGACCTCCACAATCCAGTAAATCGGTAAAACGATAACTCTTGGTAGGCACGGAAGAGTTTCGGTGTATAAAGATGCTCACCCATCCACAGACCAAACTCGGCAGGCGCAGCTTAACCTTATGTATCAACCCGTGTGGCTGTTATTACTTAACCACGAGCTCCTAACTACTACTGATTATCACTGAGTGCTTTAGGTTAGAAAAATAGAGATCCGTAAAAAAAATTACGGGTAGCCGCTAGTCCGTTTATTGTTATCACATTGAGCAGAAAAATTTTAGTCCTTTCATGTACTTATATGTTATTGATCTTCAATAAATTTGTATGACCGTAAAATTATGTAGGTAAGTATGTGAGACAAAACATTGCGATAAGAAGTTCACCTTTTGTTTGTCTACGTTTTTTGATATAATTAAATAATAAGGTCTGGTTTCAAATAAATCTGTACTATAAAATGCTTTGTCCTGAATGACTAGCGGATCAACGCTGAGCCTAAACCGCTGATCGTAGAGACCTGAAACGTGTAGAGTGTGTTCTTTATTGTATGACGTAGGCATCATAGAAAAAAGGATTTTCCAAAATTCTACCCCTTAGGGGCTGAATAAGGGGGGCAAAGTTTGTATGGGACATCGTGATTCCTTGGTCGAATCTACTTCAAATACGAATATAGTTTGCGTTAAATATTATTAAACTATATCTTCATAACCACGCGAACGAAGTAGTAGAATAATATTTATTTAGGTAGGTCAAACAATGTTGATTGTTTTAAATAACATGACGTAAGTACTTATTTCCTATATGGTAAGTAGTTACTTATACAGAAAGTAGTACAAAGTCTCGATGATTAGTCTTGAACATAGAATTCTTCTAAGTAACATAACATCACGCCTTTTATCCCTGAAAGGTTAGGCAGAGGTGTACCCATTAGGACACCCACATTTCGCCAGTCCCACGTAATAGGGGGCGAGCCTATTGCTATCAACCGGGCATAAATCCAGACTCCGAGGCTGCTACTAAGAAATTCCAAAAAAAAAATTCCAATTACATTGCCCGACCTGGAAATCGAACCCAAGACCTCATGCTCAACAGTCGCGCTTTGCGACCACTAGTCCAACAAGGCAGTCAATTCTTCTAGATATAATTAATAGGTAACCTATTTAATTGTTAGACTCCTCTGTCTATACGTCTTTCATATTAGGGCCGTATCTCTTGATCTGTTTTAGGTAGGCACTTGAAATTTACACAAACTGTATTACAAGGGCTGTTTTAACAAGAAATAAAAATAAAATAACTTAAAAGTTAAACGTGTTTTTTTACAAGCTTTTATTTACTTTCATTTTGTGTGCATGTCATCAAAACTTGCAAGTTCTTGATCCACTTCCCGGTTTCCGATTGGGCTGAAATTTTGCATGCATGTGTATCGGAGAACAGTTTTTTCGTCCCCTTTAAATCTTTAACTGTGTCTATTTAGATCAGAAATGTGGCGTACCTACTACAAGTATGGTCTATTAAATCAATAATGCAACACTTGGAGTGTTTACAGTTTTAAATTACAAATGTGTCTCTCAATTTTATTAATATAATGTTTCGTTCTGAATGGGCAATCGAGTGGTATCAATAAGCAATCACTTGTAACAATGTTGTCGAGTGATCGTTCATTGTAGTCACACATTGTTTTTATTCAATAAATGATAGATTTTTTTTTTTCGTCATCATTTAGAGGATTTATTCCAGAATGTTTATGTGTAGATATTACATACATTAACACATTTTATTACATACAAAAGACACTATTGTTGTATTTATAAATAAAGTTAAAAATTGTAGGACCCCCTTTTATTTCTAACTTTTTTTTATATCACATCAAAAGTGTCTAGGGATCAACATCCCTAACATTTGTTAGGGATGTTGATCCCTAGACACTTTTGATGTGTATATAAATGTTGTATAACACACTCTGTGAAAATTATAAGTGTCTACTTGCGGTTACAGTGATACAGCCCTGTGACAGACGAACGGACAGACAGACAACGGTCTTAAAAATACGGTCCCGTTAGGCAACCTTTCGGTCCGGTACCTTGTTAGTATTCATGATTGTTTGTACCTACTTGAAAGACTTAAAGATATAGCTCATTAGACCTACCCGACACCTGACTAGCACCACCTCGTCGCTCTGTGTCGACAGGTGGTCAACGGTTGGATGCCACGTGTTAACCAGTAAACGACGCGTGGTCAACGAGTGGGCATTACTGGCATGCATGGACATTGCGCTGTCCGCGAATAGATGAGTAGTTTGTCAGCGATCATCACTATACAAGATAGGGCAAGCGTGCGAGCAATGGGTGGTCACCGAGTGGTCCATTCGCCATCCGCGCGTGGTCAGCAGCCCGCGGGCAAGGCGCTCCAGTGTTGATGCAGTGAGCGTATACCTATGGTTCTTTATACAAAGATTACTAACCGTTCGAGACGGTGCTGGACGGGTGTTGGGAGAGTCTAAAGACCTTTAATATAATTGCCGAATCTTAGAAGGTGTTCCATGACACAATCTCAAGATACCATAGCCACAATGAGTAATACCGAGAATAAAATTCATGTTAGCATCACGACTCCTTACAATGCGCATGTGAATAAACCGGTACACAGGAGGGTCGATTTGTATACCCATAGAAATCAGTTCGACAATCAAGTACGGACCTACTGTATGTTTTGTGATGATTCTTTTATGCTGTGGCCAAGGACGAGGGGAGCGCAGTGTGATGTATTGAAACTTTGTCAAGCTAAGTACGAGACAGAAACGTGGGGTTCCAAGGACTGTACTATTTAAGCTGTTATTTACTGTTACAAATTGAAAAGAAAGTGGTAAAATAACGGTCGCGATTCAGCTATTGGGCTATTATGCTTCACAACGAGAGAATATAGCCGGAATCTGCAAGCTTGACAACTTCTCAGTAGCAGCCTCGGAGTCTGGATTTGTGCCCGGTTGATGGTAATGGCTCGCCCCCCGTTACATGGGACTTAAACATAACTGGCGAAATGTGGGTGTCCTAATGGGTACACCTACATTACACCCACTGCCTAACCCTTCGGAGATTACAGGCGTGATGTTATGTAATGTTATGTCTTCAAGCTTGAAAATTAGGGAATATTGCCACAATCTTCAAGCTTGGCAACTGATTGTGTAGTATAAAAATGCAGTATTTAGATGCACTAGTGCGTTTTTCAGGCTTGAAGATTGTTGGATTAAGAAAATATTGCGACAATATAAATACTGCATTTTTATACTTCACACCCGCTTTCGGAACTCAAGTCCATTCTTCAATAGACAACGCTTTTTATCGTGTGGATATGGACTATCCCCCATCTGGGCAAGACGGGGAGTGTGCCGGACTCTTACCGGCTAAAACCACCACGGAATTCCTTCACCAACTTTTGGGTACTTTTGATTCTACTGCGAAAAAGCAAATTAGTTGGAGATAATATAGCGCAATGCATTCGTTCGAGTAATGAATGCACGTCCTTCGTCCATTCAATAGATTCTGACACACATGGCCTAGTCAAGCGCATCAACCTTGTAATGTTCTGATTAAATACAAGATACATTCGTTATTTATAGTAAACTAGCTTTTGCCCGCGACTACATCCGCGTGGAACTTGTTTATATCGTACTTGCATACAAACTTCCACCCCCCTTTTCACCGCCTTAGGGTCAGTTCACACCGAGACGCGACGCGACGCGACGCAACGTGACGATACTGGAAGAGGCCAGTGACTTCGCGCTGCGCCGCGCGCCGCCGCGAGACGCATCGCAACGTCGCCGCTCCTTGCACGCCGCGCGCGCGTACCGGCGATTCACCGCTGCGTCGCGATGCGTCGCTCTACGCCTCGTGATGCCTCGCGGCGTAGAGCGACGCATCGCGACGTAGTGCTGCGTGATGTAACGTATTCTAAATTCTCACAATGAAATGTGTATCTTTTCGTGTAGAAAATAAAGTTATATTTTGAGTGGCACTTTTAAAGTGTGCACGCAGCGTCGCGTCTCGGTGTGAGCTGACGCTTAGAGGGTGATTTTCGGGATAAAAACTATCCTATGTCCTTCCTCGAATATTAAACTATCTCCATGCCAAATTTTATCAAAATCGATTCAGCGGTTTAAGCGTGAAGAGGTAACAGACAGACAGACACACTTTCGCATTTATAATATTAGTATGGACTAGCTTCTGACCGCGACTTCGTATGTGTAGATTTAAGAATAAAGCGAAAATCCTAAATTATATTTCGGGAACATAAAATTGGGTAGCTATTCCAGATTATAATCTATCTCTGTGCCAAATTTCATTCAGATCTGTTTAGACGTTCTGGCGTGATTAAGTAACACAGCCATCCAGGTTCCCGAGGGAAAATATCAACATTGACTCGGACGTAGACGCGAGCAAAATCTTAGGCTAAATATTATTAAATAATTAGGGACCCGTACAAAAGTTTCCCACCAAAAAAATTTGGAATTCGTAAGAAAATTCATGAGAATAAAAGCTAGTGACAGATGTCAAAACATTAGTTAACAAGAAACTTAGAATTTCACAAAAAAAATGGCAATAACAGACGATTCTAGCAAACAAAGAAGTTATAGGTACTACAGGCACCAAGATCGAGATGTTCTATCTTAAATTTTAATGACCCGACTCCCAATTGGCGCAGCAGTAAAGTGTCCGCACGCTAGCTCAGGGTCGTGGATTCAATTCCCACATCCGGACATACAGAGTGGCCTACACATGTTCCGGGTCTCGATGCTTCTTTAATGGTCCTACGTCACGGAGAATCGTAAGACCATTACTCATGCAATAACTTCTTAAACCATACTAATATTATAAATGCGAGAGTAACTCTGTCTGCTACGTTTTCATGACTAAACCACTGAACTGATTACGATGAAATTTGGTACGAGGTAAGTTTGAATCCCAAGAAAGGACATAGACTATATTTTTTTCTTGCGATTTCAACTGCGTCCACGATAACCGACATTTACGCACACGAATTAGCGGCAAAAGCAAGTGTAATATAATTTTGCTACATTTTTTGACATTGATCTATACTAATATTATAAAGCTGCAGAGTTTGTTTGTTTGTTTGTTTAAACGCGCTAATCTCTGGAACTGCTGGTCCGATTTGAAAAATTCTTTCAGTGTTAGATAGATTAGTTATCGAGGAAGGCTATAGGCTATATACCATCACGCTACGACCTACGGGAGCGGAGCAGTAACCAAAGACGCGGGTGTAACCGCGGCGGACAGCTAGTTGTCGATAAGATTGCGACTAAATTTTTAGTTAATCGTTAGTAGTTAGTCCTGAATACTACATATACTGCAGGTTTTTTACCAGAATAGATGTAAGTAGGTATGGGTACGTCATTGCATTATGGTCTACGGAGGTTCATCACGATAGAGTAGGTGGGCGGATTTTTTTAAAAGTGTACCTTAAGTTTTCATGATGTCCCTCAAGTTTAGATTTTTTTTTTACTCACGTCATTACAAAACACTAATATTTTTTAACGTCACATGATAGAGCATATGTTTGGTAGCATAGCCGTGATTTTTTTTTCATTGTTTTTTAGTTAATTGATCATTTTTCAGTGCAATATAATTACTAATCAGCAGGTTTTTGCCATGTCCCCTCATCTCGTAGTAACATAAAAAGTAGCATAACAGTTTAGTTATCAGTATTTAGATTGCTGTAATAACAGTATTATACGGCCTTAATAATATATTTACGAAAAACCTAAACAAAAATTAATTACAATAACAAATAGATTTTTAATTAGTTTTTAAATCAAAGTCTGAGATTTCGACTGAGTGGAACTTTCCCCTGAGTAACGCGAGTTTAAGTGGTTTTATGAAAATATATCTAAATCAGTAATATTTTCTTTCGTTGGCAACACTATAAAGCCATCCGATTGGCTGCCTGCATCTTGACAACAAATTACGAGTATCGTTCACAACAGCAACATTGAGGACGCGTGCGGCGTGTGCACAAATTATATCCATTGACTAACCACCAGTAACCACACTTTTTAAGGTAATTAAACAATCTTTTACATGTTTCATACTTAATTTACGAACAGTCAGTTATTAGTTTCTTAAATTGTTACATTATTTCGTTGATATAACTACAAGTCATGGAAATATTAATGCAAACATAATTTTTGTCGGACTTTCGTTACATTCCACTGACTAATTCTGCCAAAAATGTTACTCAGTGGAGTAAATTGTTACACAATGGAACGCTAAAGCTGTATTCACGACGAACAGCGGTCCGTCAGATCTCTTTTATATTTGATTACGTAATTTAAATAGCTTCTTAATCATTTTAAAACTAGCAACTGAACTGAACGTGGATATTTATTTGTTTTTGTTGTGCGTGTATGTATTTGTTTTTTTTTCCTTAAAACATTGTCAAACAGTGACCATAGTAAGATTTTTAGTTAATTTGTTTCATAATAACACAAGGATAGGAGAGTTAACTTTAGGTTAAGTTGGCGCAATTGGGGGTAGGTAAATTAATATTAAATATTTTCTTTAACATTTTAATATAAGTACATGTATGTATAGTGTATGCAGTAGCATAGTATGTATATGTGTGTGCATTTCAACTTAATAACTGATCCAGCTTTATGGAGTGTGAGCTGTTTTAAGGAGTATTAGAGACAAAGTAACTATTACAATTTTAATTTTTAGGTGACAATAATGCCACTCACATCAGCTGAGAGAGTTAGACGACACAGAGAAAAATTAAAGCAAGACCCAGAAAAATTTGAAGAGTACAAGAAAAAACATGCAGCTCTTGTAAAATCCTCAACTATCGTCACCGATGTTCAAAAGCAGCTTTATTTAAATCCTGATTGATTACCAATGTTCCTAAATTGATACAATATGTCGTTTTTTAAGACTTTTGTTATCTGTGTAAGAGCTTGTCATTTTTGTATTATTATGATTAAGAAGTTTTAGTTTTCTAATTTAGTATATTTTCACAAAGCAAAATAATTTCAATAAGTTGATAAAGCAATCAAAATTGGCAAAAAATCCTTCATTGTAACCAGAGCCCTTACTTTTCCACTGACCAATTTCAACATTCCAATGAGTAACTGTCCCTATACAAATAATTCAACATTTTGGGTTTATTTTTACTTGGTGTACAGTTTTTAATATTTTAAATATTGTTATGAAGAGAACATATTCTTTTTACTTTAAAATTTTATGACAAAATAGTAATCAATGACAATTTGAAAAGTTATAAAGAAAAACACGCAAGTGATTAGTCAACAAGTTAGTCAGAGGATATAAACATACAATAATATTATTATTTCATTTGTTTGTTCGAACTAAATGTTTATTATTCTTATATAAAAACCTAATTACCTGATATTAAAGGATGATTTTCATTATAATACCCGTTTTATTTAACTCATTAGTAAGATAATAAATTGTTATTCAGTGGAACCAAAAATCCCCCAACTGAATTTCAATAACTTATTATGACTAATTTGTAGCAGCTATTCAAATATTCTATACATTTTATTATAGTTCACTTATTATACAATAAGAATTCAACTACACATATTGAAACAAAAACAAAAAAAATGAGGACCTGCATTTTAACTTAGGTACCTACAGTTTTAAAAAAATCCGCCCAGGTACGATTCAAACTTAAGTTAAGTAGCTGCGAGTACTGGTATCAACCAGCCAATCAATCAGCCAATTAATTTAGTCTCCAATTATTAATTACCTAATATTGCGTTCTGCGCATCTGAACGTACGGTCGTCGTGATGGCCTAGCGGTTATGGCGCCCGCCTCTCATGCATGAGGTTGTGGGTTCGAATCCGGGCAAGTACCAATGTGACTTTTTCAAGTCATATGTACTTTCTAAAGTTTATCTTAGACATGACTGACATCATGCCGTGCCTCGGAAAGCACGTTAAGCTGTTGGTCCCGGCTGTCATACATGGATCTTTGACAGTCGTTACGAGTCGTCAGAATCTTGAAAGTCTGACAACCAGTCTTACCTAGGGGTATCGTATCACCCAGTTACTGGGTTGTGCAGGTCAGATAGGCAGTCGCTTCATGTAAAATACTGGTACTCAGCTGCATCCGGTTAGACTGGTAGCCGACCCCAACATAGTTGGGAAAAGGCTAGGCAGATGATGCATCTGAACGTACGATGTTCCGAGTCGCTATTAAGTTTAAATCATACTGTACCTGCTGAACCGGCCAAAAACAAATTTAGAACACAATAATTTGATTACCCAAATTCTCCAGACGGTAGACAGTCACATCAATATAAATGTCATAAAAGACATTATTTTGAGTACGAAGAAATGCGTCCGCGCTATTCCTGTTACTGCTTTTAAAATTAGAACGCTTTCGTCATGAATATCAGCGTGTAAATTGATTAGTGGTTGTAAAGTATGTCCTATGTTGTGTTCAGTAAGGTGGTAAATCATTTGATGGTGATTTAGGTTAGTAGGAAGAACGTTTGTTATGCGCTAGGGCATGAGTTAGTCAATGGTTAGGTGCCAATCGATCTTGTCGACAAAATAATTGGGTATATACTTAACACCGTCAATAAATTGATATACTTTTATGAAGCTGTCAAAATGGCGGTTCCTGCATAGATTTTGTATGGCAATATAAACTGTGACGTCACTTTTTGCATTAACGTGTAATTCTGTATGATTCTGTAGATAAATCTTGTAAACATTCATTTGTATTTAAAAGTTTTGGGTTTCAAGGGAAAAAATGCATGTGTTTGCCGTTATATGGATAGATGTGTGTTGTTGACTGCCTCGTTAGTCTAGTGGTCGTAAAGCGTGACTGCTGAGCATAAGGTCTTGGGTTCGATTTCCAGTACGGGTAAAGTGTTATTGGGGTTTTCCATCAGAAATTTCACAGTAGTAATCTCGGAGTCTGGATTTGTGCCCGGTTGATGGCAATAGGCTCGCCTCTTATTACATATGACTTAAACATAACTGGCAAAATGTGAGTGTACTAATGGGTACACCTCTGCCTAACCCTTCGGGAATTACAGGCGTGATGTCATATCATGTTTACTCTGTAATTGCTTGGACTTGTTTGTAATGTTGTACATGTTTTCTTGTAATAAATAAACTTGGTGGAAAATATTCAAATTACGAGATAATAAAGTTCAAATCCGAGCGAATAAAGCAGGTATCACCACGTGCCAAGTATGTATGTATGTATAACCGTTGACAGACACAACCAAGCTTTGTTTACTTGGCAAGTGATATTTTTGTAATCGCACCAACTTTACAGCTGATTTTTGGAAAACGTAATGGAATAATGTTTTTTATTTATTTGTTTATGTGATGGAACTGGCGGTCAGCCAGATATATGTGAAGTAGTAATCTGGGGAAATTACAACTGATATTAAATTTTCTCGTTGATCAAATCAAACTACGATGTGTTCTAGGTGTCATTGCACTCGTGAGGGGGTAGGGGGGTTGAAGTAGTTGGAAGAACATCAAAGTTTAATTTATTTACTACAACGATACAATTAAAAGGCACTTTAAAATTACATATTCAAGGAAAAAAGCACCAGCAGTAAACTAATAAAAAAAAAAATTGACGCTCGCTAGGGAATCAACCTCTGTACTTGCCTACCATAGACCTAGAATCATGACATTTGGCAAGAGGCAATGCCATGTAGCACAAGTAAAGAATAAATCCGAAAACCGTAAACATCGCAAAATAAATACTTTTTTGCGAATATAAACTTATTTTTTTGTATGTTGTGTTAAAATAAGTATTTTCTATGGCAGCCGGTTTTTTTTTAAATTATGTGACTTTTCTGTGCCAAATAATATTTTTTTCTATTTTTCTTTTCAGTAATATTGATGTCCTTTAAGTTAATGCTCATAAGATTTATTATGTTAAATCATGCACATGATATGAACATTAGAAGTCAGCGAATTATACTCGTTCATGTACCTACTACATATAGTCGCTGTCTCCTTTTAAGGACTAACAAGTATCAATGAGTGGTACACGCCACGTCATGTCATGACACGGCAGGATGTAGTGGTTAGGTAATTTCTTCTTTAGACGGTTCATTTTAAGTACAGTTGGACCGAGGTACGTGTCCCCTTAGTTAGATGTAAAGTAATCTTAATCCACCGACTGTTAGGAATTACCTAACCTATTAGGAAATTCCTAGTAGCAAACCGGAGTCCGGATTTGTTGTGAAATGTGGGAGTATGGAAAATAGGGTAGTAAACATCATTAAACAATAATTCCAAGACACAACTTTTTACAGAAGTCCGCTTCTTCTTTATCGTGTGGGCAGTAAGGTCCTACGACCCCACACACACTTTTTTTTTTTTTAGGTGGTAAAAATCATCAAATGACTTCTTCCGCCCTGGGTGGGGCGGAAGGGACTGTCAGACTTTTACTGACAAAAAAACCACCCTGTTCCTTATGTTGCCCTTTACGTTCCGGGGCCACGGTATCCTGTTAAGACGTCCCGCAACCCCGGCAGGCGTTTGGTCCCTATTGGGGCCCCGTCCCTGTGCTGGCAGCTCTTTGAGGCGCGCGCGAACAGAACGCGCCGTCGACCCGGGCATGGTCCTTGATCGGACGGCGAGCTACCCATTACTCGCCGTCCGCAAGACCCCACACACCCTAGTGTCAGAGTTTCTAAACCGCCTCAAGGGCCTCTGACATGGTTTGAGTGGGACAGTAATAGGCTGGTATAAGTCCAGGTTTCCTCACAATCTTTTCCATCACCGATACCAGTGATGTCCAAGATAAACTTTTTTTTAGAAAGTACACACGAATTGAAAAAGTCACATTGGATTTAAACCCAGTAAGAACGGATTTTTCAAAATTGTAAACCAATATAATAGTAGATACCATGTAAGTAGTAGTAGTACTATAAAGCCTATAGGTTTGTCATGTCTCATGTCTCAACCCTCGTGTTTCAGGCATAGTGCTGACCTTCTACCTGGTGTTCTACGCGGTGCTGGGGCTGATGTTCGGGCTGTGCATGGGGGGGCTGTACCTCACCCTGGAAGAGGACCGTCCCACATATCTTTTAGGAGAGTCTCTTATTGGTAAGAACTTTAAACCATTAATATATCACCGTAGACTTGCACATCTCTCTTTTTCTTTCACTGCATTACTTTCGCCAAGCCGTCAAGAATAAATTCAAGCACGGTAAGTACCTACGAGCTTATTTCCATCAACCGGTCACAAATCCAGACTCCGAGACTGCTACTGAGAAATTCTAGACGGAAAAACCCAATATCACTTTGCCGGACTTGGGAATCGAAGCCAAGGCCTCGTTGATTGCTTTGCATCTAGATTTTTTTGGAACGAAGTTCCTTAGGGGCTAGACGGAAAAAATTAAGACCAAAAGTTGTAACGACACTTTTTGCTATAGTTGTAAGCCGTGCGGCGTGCGCGTGTTTCTCTGTCTGTCTCTCTCTCTCTCTCTCTCTCATATAACTTCGTTCCATCCGGATGTCCCTTGACACCTCTCAAGTTTTTCTCTAGAAGGTAGGCAGCTGCTCCTCTCTGCGACGCCTTTGCGTCTAAATCAAACTATCTTTCTGACAATTCTATCAATGCTTTACCGAACTGCGTCCCTTTGGGCAATGAAGGCTCTAATTTTCCAGATCCTAATGTTTCGCCACATAAATCCTGTGAGCCGTACCTAGTTACCATCAACCATCACTCGTTGTACAGTCAGCAAAACAGATAGGTATGCAGGGTCGTCAGATATAGTTGAAGTTTTCTTAGAAACCGATGGATGTTTTCGAATGTAATTTAATTTTAAACGTAGATAATAAATAGTTCTTAATTTAGGTTTAGTTTCAGTCAAAGACATCCATCGGTTTCTATGAAAACTTCAACTATATTTGACGACCCTGCATATGATACCTATCTGTTTTGCTGACTGTACGTACTACGAGCTATTAATGTATAGTCGCTGTGCTATAAATCGTAAGGAGGTCATGTCACATTTAGACGTCGTCGGTCAGGTCGACCGTTTTCCGTACTTTTTATTATGTAATGGGCTTCCTACGGCGGACGGTTCCTTTGCTGGGGTCGATTGACTGGGAGTGCGGTGGACAAGGATATCAAGGATACTTACAAGAATATAAGTTGTATAACTTCTTTAAAAAAACGCTTTAGCGCTTAGCCCTGAAAACCCAATTAATTGCTTAACTGAAAAATTAGATTTTTTGTGGCTTTAAAATCAATAAAATGGTTAGACAGTTAAGATGCCAAATAAATGACGTCACAGTCCGATATTGCCATACAAAATCTATGGAAGAATCGCGTTTGACAGGTCTTAAAAAGTACGTCAGTTGATGGTGGTGTCAACTAGCCTACGACCGACGCGAGCGGAGACAAAGCTAAGTCGACGAAGTTGTACGGAGCAGCTAGGAAATAAAAGCGATGCTTCAATCTGTTCCACCTCTTCCTCCATGTCTACAGGAGCTGAGTACCTCATCTTCTTCCTAAATCAGGCTTCCATTCATACCTATTAAGTGACTGAATATTTGATCTTGAACTCTATCGTTTTACACAAAGTACCATAATCAATTGTTTCATTGGTTACCTACTCTTATCGGAAACAGTTTACAAGTTTAATCAGTCAACCGTGTAATAGTTACATAACTGCATAGTTTGACCCTAATTCGTGTAGCAGTTTATGGAACAAACTAGCTTTTTCCCGCGACTTCGTATGCACGGTTTTTAACCGACTTCTAAAAAAGGAGGAGGTTCTCAATTCGGATGTTTGTGTTTTGTTTTTTTAGGTTGGTTCGCGCTTAATTCCGTCGCTTGCCAAACGATTTGAAAAATTATTTTTTTGTTGGAAAGGTTATACTTCCCAAATGGTCCCATGAATTTTATCGAAATCGGACAAGCGGTTATTGAAAAAATATGTCTAAAAATATGAAAAAATTAAAAAAAAATTGCAAAAAAAAAACCGACTTCAAAAAACCCTGAAAGCAGTAAAAAGTTAAAAATAATACTATAACCTACCTATATTAATAAACCTATCCTAACCTTCGATTAACCTATACTAAATTTTAACAATTTTTAGGAGTCGGTGCCATACGGTTGGATATTATATCCTCGGTCTTTGAATTTGGTAGGCACGGGGTAAGTTTGAGCCTTAACAACATACTACTTTTTATTCGATTTCGGCAATAGCTAGTATAAAAAAAGTATTTTTTGCGAATCCGGCTGGTAGTTCCGGAGATAAGCGCGTTAAAACCAACAAACAAAAAAGCTTTATCATATTAGTTACATGTAAGTAGAACGGGATATAACAATAGCACCTATTTAATTATTTCCATGAATTACTCCACATCCTGGCCTCCTGGGGGTCTACTATCATCTCATAAAACCGTATCATTTTACTTTACTCTTCTCACTGTTGGATTTTCAACTCTCGACGCTGAGCAAAGGGTTGAATATCCAACAGTAGAAAGGACAAAGTAATCCTTCTAACTACAAACACGAAAGTTTTGTGAGAATGCATGGATGTATGTTTGTTGCTCCTTCACGCTTAAACGGCTGAATGGAATAAGCTGAAATTTGGCACACATCTAGATATTGATCTAGCTTATTACATAGGATTATATTTTTATCCCGTTTTTGTGTTGCCATGGGATAATTTAGGACTTTGGTTTGGTATTAAATTATGCTGACTATAGGATATTGTGGTAGGCCCCGTGTCCTTTGTTTATAGGCAACTATACTAACATTGTTGGGCAGTTACATTGTATGCACTTATTTAAATAAAGGCCGTGGAATGCAATTAACTCACTGACTATAATGTTGTGTTTGTTACCTTACAGTTGGTTCACATTAGTTTGGACGGACAGTTTTACCGTTGACCGACTGTCGGGTGTTGGTGTTCACACTAGAAGCTGCCAATCCGACCTAATGTGAACACCACCATCGTTACCGTCGTTTTACCACAGCCAACTCACAACGGGTTTGTGACAGTTGTGTTGTTGGGTAAGGTTTGCGGTTACGCCTCCTTGATAGGGGGTGTGGGGGTTGGGGGAGGGATTGGGGGGGAGTAATTGAGTAGCCCCCACCATTTTTGCCCGCCGGAGATACTCGCCGGAGTCCTACTAGGGATTTCTACCGAGTCACCTTAATAGGGTCGTAAGGGGGTCAGGGAAGAGGGGTAGAGTCACCCTCCAGCCTTTCCCCCCGCCAGAGGGGCTCGACGAAGCCCCGCTGCGCGGGGCTCCTACTTCTGGGTGGTTTAAAAAGAAATAACCACGAAGGGGATGGCAGGGTCTGTTCGCTCGCTGCGCTCGCTCACTGGACCCTGCCATCCCCTTCTAACCTAACCTGTCCGAGTCGGGGTGCCCACAAGTCCTGAGCTCGCTTCGCTCGCTCTTGTCCACAATAAAAAAGAGAAGCAATCCAATCGGTGTCCAAAGGGGTAGCGGAGTTGTCAAGAAATAGCAAGCAGTCGGTGTCCAGAGGGATAGCGAGGTCGTCAGAAAGCAGGAGGCAGATATTATCGAAACGGAGCACATTCACGTAAACTCGAAAGCAACGGAATGGCGCGCAAAATCGTGTTTACCTGTCACTGTCAGTGACAAAAAAAGCGACTTAGCGTTTCGTTTTACGCATTCTAACAGACGCAACTCAAAAAACGTAAGAATTTAGTGAAATCTACGTTCCGTTTCAAGTAATAGTTAGAGATTTATCGATATTTTAGAAAATTGTTTTAAATAATTTAACGCTGCTCCGGCAGCTAAAATTGCTTGGGGGTACTTAAATAACTCCCCTTGACCCCCCCCCACAGTGTCAGAATCCTCAAATTCAGGAGGCGTAACCTCAAACCCAACCCACTTGTTTTGTTATTATTTTTTTCTATCCTCTTTTAACTTTGTTTTCATTAAAATTAGCCCTGATCAGTACTTATCAGTTTACGTTTGCTTACAGCTTGTTTTTGTTGTTATTATATATTATAGTAATCTGTGGAAAATGTTGTGGGTAGTAGGTCATTAAGTTTTGATTTTAAGACAGAATTGTTTATGCTTAATGTACTACTGTTTGTTTTCCCAAATGTAATAATTATATAAATAAATATTGAACAGGTGATTTTTAAAAGCCGTCTTTTATTCGCGGCATAATTATTTTTCTAAATAGAAGTACATAAAGATAAAAATAGTCTAAGTTATTCCTTATAGCAACGTCGGAGACTAGCTGGAACAAAAAACCGAGACAAAAATAATAATATGAATACCAGCCTATTACTGTCCCACTGCAGGGCAAAGGCATCTTCTCATACACAGAAGGCATGAGCATTGATCAAGGCGGATTGGCGATTCCAGACTTATATTAATTACAAGTCCAGGTTTCCTCACGATGTTTATCTAACTGTAAATAAGTACTTAAATGCTTAATATATCCCCCCATTTTCAGGAGCGAACCCAGGCGTAGCATCCCGTCCGCTGTACGAGACCGCCGCACTGCACTACAGCGTGGAGAACAGCTCTGAGTACGAGCCTTATGTGCAGCAGCTTGAAGAGTTCTTTGAACGTGAGTATTCAGCGACTAGTGTAGTATACAGGGTCATTGAAAATTTAACAGAAACCTGAAAAGTGGTCATTTTACTCATCATAATGAACAACTTTTACTACAGCACCAACCTTGAAATCATAAAAAAAAATCAGCTGTTCCCTACAAAAATGCTTTACAACACGATTGTAATGTAGTATTTACTTTAATGACGCTGTATAGTTACAATCTCTAGAGGGGTAAGTACTCATCATTACAATTCTTATAGAAGCCCAGCCTCAAGAGCTTTCAAGAGATATACAATAAAATCATCCGCTTGAAGATTTAATAACAAAGAAAATAAAGAGTTAGAAAAACTGGTCAATTGCGAGTCGGAATCGCACACGTGAATGGTTCCGTACCATCGCTTTGTACTTTTTAAAATACTTTCGTATAGAAGAAACAAGAGAGAGTCTTTCATTTTGAGCTTTAATTTATTTTTATTTGTTGGTATGCGGCAATAGTAATACACATTCTGTGAACATTTCAACTCTCTAGCTACTTATTACGGTTCATGAGATACAGCCGCTGACCGACGGACCGACGGGCGGAGAGCGGAGGCTTAGTAATAGGGTCCAATTAGCACCGGTTTCGGTTTTCGGTTACGGAACCCGAAAAAGTGTGAATACATAATAGTACAATATTGAAGAGATCCGCAGGAGATATAAGTTACCCAACATAGCTTACATCTCTGCTCACCTCATCATGACATACAAGCGTAATAGTACACAAGCACAGACACAGCGCGCCCTCGGGCGTGGCTCACTACGAAGCAATTCGCTCAGCGAACTATTGTGGAGAATCAATACTTAAATGGAAATGTACTGACATGGAACACGGATATTCTACTAGCTAAAGCGACCTTCACGATTGTTACTTTTAAAGGGGTAGATAGAAACGTGCTGTTTTTAATGTGATTTTTTTTTCTTAAATAAGAAAGTATTCCACAGAGCTGAAGTCTCCCCGTCTGATTTATACGTATTACACACATCAAAAAAGTCTAGGGATCAACATCCCTAACATTTGTTAGGGATGTTGATCCCTAGACTTTTTTGATGTGTATATTTTTGATATTTCAAATACTAGCTTTTTTGTATTGGGGGTTTTTTACGTACTTAACCGTTTTTATTTTTTGTGCTATTCATAATAAATACAAACATTTTTAATTTGGGTGGGACTGAGTATTTTATTTTATGTATAAACGCTTTATAACTACATGTTAAAGGGAACGCCTATCGCTAATTAACATACTGTATATATTTTTTTGTTTTATTTCTCCAGCTTACAGCAGCGAGCGCTGGTACTCTTCCAAGAAGGAGTGCACTGCTGAAGACCACTACGGCTTCCCTGACAACCCATGCATCTTCATTAAAGTCAACAAAGTAAGTGCTGGAACTAACACATCATAATTGTTCATCTAAATAAGTGCTTTTTCATCATCATTGGGTACTTGACACCAATCAGTTGACATACTTTTTATGACCTGTCAAAACGCGATTGCCCGATAGATTTTGTATGGCAATAATAAACTGTGACGTCACTTGTTTGACGACACAATTGATCAACTATTTTTTGATTTCAAAGCAACTGAAAATCTAATTTTAGTGTTAATTGAAAATTAATCGAATTTTCGGTCTAAGATTTTACCCTCGAGCTTCCGAAGTCTTTAGAACCTTCATCCTTTTCTACTATTCCAGATAATTGGCTGGAAACCAGATTACTACGAGCTATCAGAGCTGCCTTCAGACATGCCGGACGACCTCATAGACTATATACAGGCCCTGAACGTAACTCAGGTGAGAATTATGATCTATTTATTATTTATTGATTTATTTAAACTTTATGCACATGTAAAAAATACATTGTACAAAGACGGATCTATTTGCTGAAAATATATCATATGATCAGCCCGAAAATCTGACAACCAGTCTTATCTAGGGGTATCGTATTACCCAGTTACTGGGTTGTGGAGGTCAGATAGGCAGTCGCTCCATGTAGAATACTGGTATTCAGCTGCATCCGGTTAGACTGGAAGCCGACCCCAACATAGTTGGGAAAAGGCTAGGCAGATGATGATGATATCTTAAGATCATTGCACCAAGGTTTAGATAGAATATACTTATGTAGGTAGGTAAGTACGTTTATTTGCTCCCTAGAATATAAGGTAAGGGAAGACCCATGGCATTAAGTCCACCTTTCTACAGTGTATTTTTTTATATGCGTGTGTTAACGTTTTAATAAATAACGCAAAATTAGAAATAAACCAAAAAAGTAATTAAATATTGGAAACTTAATGCCGCTCAAAACGACCATCGCTTAGCATAATGTAAGCAGGGCGCTTAGCAAGACAAAGTGTACAGTATCAGTAATATCTGCCTAGCCTTTTCCCAACTATGTTGGGGTCGGCTTCCAGTCTAACCGGATGCAGCTGAATACCAGCATTTTACATGGAGCGACTGCCTATCTGACCTCCACAACCCAGTAACTGGGTAATACGATACCCCTAGGTAAGACTGGTACAGTATCAGTAATAACCGCGTTAATTAACCTATTCTTCTTCTTCCGCTCGTTCTTCTTTTGTAGTCTCTATTTTCTCTTATTAAGGTACCTACCTACTTGGGCTTAGTAGGTAGCCACGTATCGCGGCATTAGTAATGTCGTTAACGTTCTCTAAAGTGTAGGTGTAGAGACACTTTAGGCACTGCAGTAACCGGTCCATCGCTGATCAGGAGCACCACTTGCACTAGTTAGGTGACGTGCACCGTGTATTGTAAATCGCTATTTTTAATAGCAACTTTTTTACTCACAACTCAAGGTCGATGTTTCTCTGTTTAATGAACCCTTCTGATCTTTATATTCTGCAGCAAAAGCAAGTTTGGGTATCATGCGAAGAGGAGAAGGCGAATGATACCAAACTGGAGTACCCCTGGGGTCGGGGGATGCCAGGCGCGTTCTACCCCTACAACAACGATAAGGGATACAAGAGTCCGCTGGTCGCCGTGAGGTTATCAGCACCAGGTAAGTCACATCATCATCATATTAACTGCCTCGTTCATCTAGTGGTCGTAAAGCTCGACTGCTGAGCGTGAGGTCTCGGGTAAAATTCCCAGGTCGGGCGAAGTGTTATTGGGTTTTTCCATTAGGAATTTCTCAGTATCAGCTTCGGAGTCTGGATTTGTGCCTGGTTGATGGTAATAGGTTTGCCTCCTTACATGGGACTTAAACATAACTGGCAAAATGTGTGTGTACTAATGGGTTCATTTCTGCCTTACCCTTCGGGGATTACAGGCGTGATGTCATGTTATGTTTAAGCCTGGGATACATTAGGGGGCAAATGAAGAAACATGTTGCGGAACATGTCCCTCAACAACTACGTGAAGTGTCCCGCGACAATTGTCATGGAACATTTTGCTGGCTACACTAGTCAGTGTTTATAGAAATGGAGCAAGCAACATGCCCCGCGTCACGTACAATGTTGCGGGGCATGTTGCGGGACAATGTGCAACGTTGCAGCGTCACATAGATTAAGTGTTGCGCGTCATGTTGCGGGACAAAATGTTCCCTAGTGTATCCGGGGCTTTATGGTAAAATCATGACTATTCCACCTTCGATCAATGTAGTGATCTTGTCGTTCTAAATTTAAAAATCTGTTATTTTAATCGACCAGTTTTTGTCAAACTAGCTTTTGCCCTCGATTTCGTCCGCGTAAAAGACGAAGTTGCGGAAAATAAGTAGTCTATGTCCATTCTTGAGGTTCAAACTTACCACGTACCAAATTTCATCAGAATCCGTTCAGTTGTTTAGTCGTAAAAGCGTAATAAACAGAGTTACTTTTGCATTTCTAATAGTTTGTTTCTTTTTTCATTTGCAGCACACAACCTCAACATAGTAATACGATGCAGAGCGTGGGCGAAGAACATAATACAAAACAAAAGTCTGAAGGAGCCGTCGGGTTACACTCGCTTTCAGCTGTTCGTTGAAGGCAATAGCAGCGGCAACGACACTGAAGTCCAAATATAAGGAGTAATGTACAATGTACATAGCGATAGGGACGTTCCGTTATAGTAATGGAACTTATAGTACTGCCATGCCGGTTAGGTTAAGTACGCATTGTGTTTTTTTAAGGTAATCGTTCATTATAACAACATGACTCCGACACAGGAAATAATTAGAAAGAAAGAAAGAAAAACTGTTTAATCACGCGATAATAATGCACATAGGTAACATAAAATGAAAAATGTACATAAAAGTAAAATAAAAACCAGTTAGTATTGAATTTAAAAAATGGAAAACAAATACATAAGAAATGTGCGCCACTACCACGCGAAACGGCTGACGCTCAGTATAATGCCGTGGCCGCCCGTGGCCCGAAAACGAAACACACGAAACACACGAAAACCACTGTGCATGGTTATCAGCTATTGGTTATTCAAGTTAGGGCTTTAAATAGTGTGTGTTATAATAATGCCAAGATAGAAGAGGCTCGCGGGTAGTGTTCTACTGAAATTAGTTTTACGGCCGAAACCGAAATTTTCATGTAAGGTCATGTTTTTGTGGGAAAAATAAACAAAACATTATCTTAATCAGTATGAAAGTAACAAAATAGGCAAAGTAAGTTAAGAAACGACTCACGAGTCACGATGACTAGGACGTGCACCGAACATATCCGATCGCAGCGCGATACCTCCTGAATGTAGTTTCGGTTTCGGCCGTAGTTTCGGCCAGATAGCAGCCGAAACCACAACTAAGCTGAAACTAGGGATGCCCGATCACATGCGATTTACCGATTTTTGGAATCGACTCAACGGGATGCGATCTTCGCCTAAATCGAATCGTATACCTCCAGGATCGTAACTAAAACCGATTAGCAATGTTACGTACCTATCTATTATGATTCAGAAGATCGATTCAAAACAAAAAATGGGGCATCCCTAGCTGAAACCCTACAATACGTAGCGATTCTATTGACTGGTCGTTTGTCATCAATCCGAACAAAGAAATACTTTCAATTAGCTCGTCTTGTTCTAACAGAGGTACCATTTTATTAAAGTATATCTACTAACTTTTGTTTGTATGTATTCGACACTGCAAGCTTCTTTAAAGCACTTCAAAATAAAAAGGCTACACGATGCGTACTTAGCTTTAGAAAAAATAATTAGATCAATGTTCAATCGTGAACTAGTAAGTATTTATGAGTCGTCAGCTGTTTACTGAGCTTGTCATGATTAATGGACCTTAGTGCACGGTTATCAAAAGAGATGGGTATGCAGCAGGCTAACTAGTTCTGCCAAGACAAGCGACAACCCCCATAATCATCATGACATATTGCAATGAATAAAATTAAACTACTTATAAACGGAAAAACAACTAATTTTAAAAAAGCAAAGAACAAATACCAAATTCTTTTTTTATTCACTGTAGGAACATTTAGCGTGTCTCTATTTGAAAAAATCTAACAAATTCTAAACAATGTAAGTATCTAAATTCGATTTCTTGTAAAGTAGCCGTTTTATACTTGTTTTATTCATGAAGAGCATTTACGTCCTAATTACGCCATTTCATATAAACTTTTAAGTCTTAAAACTTCCTATACATAAGCAGGAAACATAAGGTATATGGATTTGGATATATGTTTGTTATATCTTCACCACCTTTGAGAATGCCTAGGGCATTAAGTCCGCATTTGTACTTTTGTTGCATAAAGTTTAAATAAATAAATAAATAAGGTCTAAAAGTAAGTTGAGAATTTTTCGAAATGTCTTATTACGTAAAAAAAGTCTCATTAGAAAACTTAAATTCGATCAAATTAAGCTGTTACACAAATTTTTGAAAATGTTCTTTTTTTTAGACCTATGTATCCTGCTTATGTCAAAGTCAAAGTCAAAGTCAAATCATTTATTTCAAGTAGGCCATTATAAGGCACTTTTGAACGTCATTACAAGAAAAAAAAAATTGAGTCTAGTTGCCCCTTCCAAAAGGTAGTTTTGTATGGAGAAGAATGGGCAAGAAACTCCATACGTACTCTTTTAAAATCGAATGTTTTACAATATTATTATTTGTATACAGAGTCTTACGTAATTACATGTGAATGCAATGTATATTATATAAAAACTACTACATAATAACACGCAAAAGTAATTTATATTACAAATTAGAAATTGACGGTAAAAATATATTTAAAGTTACATAGTGTTCACATGTTAACAAATATTGGACTTAATAATGCGTAGGTCAAAGTCAAGCAAACACAAGCCATTACAAGGCACTTTTGAACGTCAAATACAAAAGAAAAAGGAATTGATTCTAGTAGTAGGAAGTTTAATTAAAATCGCTTCATTCTTTTAAAAAGATATGGACATATGGAATTGAAAGTTTGTATAAAATGGCGTGCAGAGCTCCGAAGGCAGGTCCAGCAAATATAATTATGCTTAATTGGTCAAATAATTGACCAATTAATTATTATATAATAATAATTAAAAGAAAAACTATCTGTGTTACTAGATTTTTATTCCGCTTGTAACTTTTTTGTGGCAACTGTGTAACTAGTACTTCTAAGTATAGTATAGTATTTGAGTATATTGCATCAGTGGTGGGTCACAAAAAATGTCTTATTAGAACAATAATATTGTTATTTTGCTTATGCATGAAAAACTTATACAACATTTGAGCTTTTATAATATTGTAATAATATTTTTATGAGCAGATTTATATTTGATAACATATAGGGTGTAAAAAGATACTTAACGAATCCGAAAATTGCATATTCTTCCTATACATACCAGCCTTTCCCAAAGTGGGCGATAACGCCCCCTTGTGGGCGCTGCAAGCCTAAATAGGGGCGGTAAGAGTCCCAGAAAAAAAATCGGGCCGTTGTGTAGAGGCTTGGAGCGATTTGTAATTTCATCTACCTACTAGGTGGTTTCTAAGTAGGTGAAAAAATGGGGGCGCTAGAAAATAATTTATTCTCAAAGTGGTCAGTAGATAAAATAATTTTGGGGATCCTTGGTCTAGACCATACCGAGGACCTGTCTGGTAACGAGGTTGAAGTTCCAACTTCTTAAAATGTTTTTATTTAACTTGAAATACCCTCAGGGAAGTTATGGATGAAGCTGTACCTTATACGGTTGTAATAAGGGCGATTTTACAACAGGAAGGCCTCAAAGGTAAAGGGGAGAAAGCTGGCATCTGTAATATAATAAACAGCAATTTTCGTCAAAAATTAAAGTCGACGAAACGACTTGACTGAGTTTGATGGTCAGTATGTAATGCAGAGTTTATACGAAGAGAGCAGAGTTTATGCTGGCGCCAGTCCTGCAGACAAGCCAGCGGAGGTCACTGGCTAGAAAAATCACACGGGTGCTCTATTCTCGCCAGCGTTTACACTAGGCAAATACCAAGCCAGCCAGCTGGCTGCCAGTCTTATTGGCAGCCAGTGTTAGCTTCGTGTAAACTATGCTTAATGTGTAGTTAACGATGCGAAATTAACAGTTAGTACCTATGTGATGTATCTTTTTACACCTCGTATTTTGGAAGCAATTTGAGGATATTATAATACTTACAATCGTAGTAAGAGTATGTTTGTTACGCCTGGTACGAGTACAAATCCTATTTAATAAAAAATATTCCATGTTGTTTGTGTAAATGAGAATTTATTTCAAATAAATAGATCAACTATTGAAAGTAATGCCTGGTTTTATTAATTACAAGCTGCTCCTTATGCAGGGGCGGATCTATACTTAAGATTTTTGGGCTGCACCCCAGGGCCCCGTGAATATAAAGGGGCCCCAACCCAAATTGATCCTGTATACATAGTTATAATAAACAGTTTTCCGACTAAATGCCAATTTAGATTGATTAATTAGGCCCCTCAAGAAGTGCAAGCCCAGGGCCCCACAATTTCACAGTCCGCTCCTGTCCTTATGACTTTGTAAGCGTAATTTTTTTGTCACCTGTGTTAAGTTAGGTACGTCTTTGGTACGTAACGTGATGTTATATAGCCTTTATAACCTTTTAGTCGTGATGACCCAATGGTTAAGGCGCCCGCCTCTCATGCATGCATGAGGTTGTGGGTTCAAATTCGGGCAAGTACCAATGTGACTTTTTCAATGCATATGTATTTTCTAAAGTTTATCTTGGACATCACATGATATCGGTAAAGGAAAAACATCGTAAGGAAACCTGGATTTACAGCAGCCTATTACTGTTCCACTCAAACCATGTCAGAGGCCCTTGAGACTGTTTAGAAACTCTGACACTAGGGTGTGTGGGGGTCGCAAGACTATGCCCACACGATAAAGAAGAAGAATTCATATGTCCGTTCTAAGTTTATCTTGGACCACTGTCATCGGTGAAGGAAAACATCGTAAGGAAACCTGGACTTAGTATAATGAATATAAGTCTGAAATGGCCAATCCGCCTTGAGCAAACGTGGTGATCAATGCTCGAGCCTCGTCTGTTTGCGAATGTGTCTTGTCTGCTAGTACAGTGTCGGACCCGTCGGGTTGGTATTGAGTCAGAGCAGTGCCACACGATGCGGTGTGGCGCCGCACCGCAGGTCACCTCGCCGGACTAGCGACCACACGGTGAGTGCGGCGCCGCATCGTTTTGCGGCACCGTTGCGGCGTATGGCGCGACGGAAATGAGAGATGATGGCCTCATTACGACGACAGTGTGTGCGGTGTCGCTCCGGCGCCGCGTTTCTTACACCCCTCCCCGCCTCGTCTCGATTGCGATGCGGTGCAACGCCGGAGCCGCCGGAGCGCACCGGACGGCGCCGGCGCCGTGTGCCATAAGTAAGGTAAACGCAGGTAATAACGACCCCCCTAAGGCAATTTTAAAATCAACAATTTTTTTTTAGTATACTGGTTCCTCTAAAGATTGATAGTTTAATTTTATATGCTAGTGTTACGTATAAATAATGTATTTACTGAATCAAATACATTTAAATAAAGGATTATCCTGTAAAAAATAATTTACAAAGTGACTTGTCGATTGTTGCTATTACCGACCCATAAAAACGGCTGTGAAGCTATTAACGATTTTTTTGCAGCTATTCCCGATTGTGTATGAGAGAAGGCCTTTTTCCAGCAATGGAATGTATAAGCTAGTGATGATCTCTCTACCCTACCTCTACCCTACCTCTGCCCTACCTCTACCCTACCTCTACCCTACCTCTGCCCTACCTCTACCCTACCTCTGCCCTACCTCTGCCCTACCTCTGCCCTACCTCTACCCTACCTCTGCCCTACCTCTGACCTAC
Organism: Hoplodrina blanda; assembly: GCA_949316365.1. Taxonomy (NCBI): domain Eukaryota; kingdom Metazoa; phylum Arthropoda; class Insecta; order Lepidoptera; family Noctuidae; genus Hoplodrina; species Hoplodrina blanda. The sequence continues at coordinate 17,102,494 of OX438581.1, forward strand.
CTCTACCCTACCTCTGCCCTACCTCTGCCCTAACTCTGCCCTACCTCTGCCCTACCTCTGCCCTACCTCTTCCCTAACTCTGCGCTACCTCTGCCCTACCTCTGCCCTACCTCTACCACCTCTGCCCTACCTCTGCCCTACCTCTGCCCTACCTCTGCCCTACCTCTGCCCTACCTCTAACCTACCTCTGCCCTACCTCTGCCCTACCTCTGCCCTACCACTGCAATACCTCTGCCCTACCTCTGCCCTACCTCTGCCCTACCTCTGCCCTGCCTCTGCCCTACCTTGCCCTACCTCTGCCCTACCTTGCCCTACCTCTGCCCTACCTCTGCTCTACCTCTGCCCTACCTCTGCCCTACCTCTGCCCTACCTCTGCCCTACCTCTGCTCTACCTCTGCCCTACCTCTGCCCTACCTCTGCCCTACCTCTGCCCTACCTCTGCCCTACCTCTGCCCTACCACTGCCCTACCTCTGCCCTACCTCTGCCCTACCTCTGCCCTACCTCTGCCCTACCTCTGCCCTACCTCTGCCCTGCCTCTGCCCTGCCTCTGCCCTACCTCTGCCCTATCTCTGCCCTACCTCTGCCCTACCTCTGCCCTACCTCTGCCCTACCTCTGCCCTACCTCTGCCCTACCTCTGCCCTACCTCTGCCCTACCTCTGCCCTACCTCTGCCCTACCTCTGCCCTACCTCTGCCCTACCTCTGCCCTACCTCTGCCCTACCTCTGCCCTACCTCTGCCCTACCTCTGCCCTACCTCTGCCCTACCTCTGCCCTACCTCTGCCCTACCTCTGCCCTACCTCTGCCCTACCTCTGCCCTACCTCTGCCCTACCTCTACCCCATATTTTCTCACCGTTTAAACCTTCCCTAGACCTCCACGAACATTTCAAAACCAAAATCAGCTAAAACATAAAAGTAAGGTGAGAAACTAAATAATCTATATACGATCAGTAATAGCTTCTTATAGTTGCTATTGCCGACCCTCATGGGTCGGTAATAAAGTATGAAAGTATAAACATAAATTGTATTACCGACTCATAAAAAAATGGTTATTTTAATTTAATTGACCTTCGGACTATAACATAGATTATAATTGATTAATGTCACAAAAATATGAACAAATGCACACTGTTTTAAACACAAAAACAATGATTTATTACTGATACTATTCAATATCGATCCTCGAAAAATATCATAACTTTGGTTAAATTGACAACGCTAAAAGGTAAAAACTAGACAAAAAAGTTTAGTCGCTAATAGATTTTTATAAAGACTGATAGCTTAGATTTAAACTGGTCCATAAAAATACTTGTGTTAGTGTGATATAATAACATAAAAGAAAAATAAACCGAAAAGTTACTTTGCTGCCATTGCCGACTTATGGGTCGTTGATAGCTGCCACGACTAAAACTGATGAAGCTAACACCGTCCCATTTTAATTTAAAGTTTTGTCGTTTCAAATTACTTTTTATTAATAAAATGTCGTAAGAAATCAAGAGTTGACACTTAAATGAATACATTTAGTAATATAAGATAAAGTATAGACGTCATTTGTTTGTATAAATGTCTTAAATAGAAAAGTCACGTACTTACTTGAAGGAACAAGGGAACAGTACTACACGCCCTGCGTCCACGCTGCCCCGCAGTAATTAGCGTATTTTATCTGTTTTTTGCACAGCTACTCACAAAAACGTAAAAGTATACGATGCTCAAGGAATAAACGCGTGTGTAACTTTGCCTACTATAGCTAAAATAGTTCTGGAAACGTAAAGATTTCGAATTACTTTTATAGGTCGGTAATACCTGCAGATTTTCGATGGGTCGTTGATAGCTGCGTTTACCTTACCATATATTTTTATATGTAGGATGCCGCAGCGACACTGCTCCGGCGCCGCGCCGCCGCCTCACAGCATCGTGTGGCATGGCTCTCAGGGCAGAGCATACAGATCTTAAATGTCACAACTTTCCAATTACCTTCATTTCGCAATTACTCTAGTCCACACCTGTCGCCGTCCTTGGTAAGTTAAACAAGCTGTCATCCTACTAGCACTTAGTACATTAGTTTGTAGTGCAGGGCTTGCCCGCGAGGGGGCGCTGGGGCGGCGGCGCTGGGCGGGCGGCTCGCCGGTTTCAGGCAGATTTGGGCGGCAGATCTCGGACACAGATTAGACGGATAGGAGAGACTCGACTGAGTGTTTCAAGATTATATTGTAGGAAGAGAATATACAGCGTATTTAATGTACTGCAACATGACAGTTTATTCAAACAATTATAAATCCATATTTTTGTAGGCAGTAAAGTGTTTGATGATAATTGAATTCTTAGTAAGTAAATAAATTGTCATTGTGTTGTAATTTGTTTCTGGATTAAAGTACTTGGAACTTTACTTTTGTAACAAGTCTCATCATCTACCTCGCCTTTACCTTACTATGTTGGGATTTGTTTGTAGTCTAACCACTTTTTGTAATTAAGTCTACAAAACAATATTCGTTTCACATTAAACACTATTGAAAATTAATAGAAATACTTACAGGTATTTAAAAGCTTTAAACTTTTGTTTTTTACAAAAATCCACAATCCTCACAGAGTAATCACAAAGTTAGGCACAAAACCCGCCTTCATCACTTCACCTCGCCCGAGCGCGCCTCGGCCAGTCTTCACACGCCGACCAGCCACGATGGGCGCCGACAAACCGAACGGCGTGGTCAACTACTGCCGAAGACCAGTCCAGAGGCCCTTCCTCCAAAGAATCCAATATGCCATCTGGAACCCTGAAGAGAGAACATTCCTGGGCAGAACTCCTCATCGATGGGGTGAGTAGGGGAAATTTGAAATTGGAATTAAACTGCCATTTTTTATTAGTTTCGGGGTGGTTTTTTTTTCTTTTATTTGCATTTAATGGTGTTTTTTTTTGTGTACAGTTACTATTAGTTTATGGTGTTTCTATAGGAGTAATAATGGTGCAACAATTTATATGTGTTTTTAAATTTTGATCTGATGGAAAACTAACTCATTTTAAAATTAACGGAATTAATAAAATAAAAAACAAATAACAATTTGAGTAGGAAATTGCCGGCTTTGAATGACCTATTGGGTGTTTTAAAACAAAGTTTGTCTTTGTTTTAAAACACCGGAAGACTTGTTTTGCAAATTGTTAATTAATAATTAATTAAAGTTACAAAATTGTAACTCATTAACTATCACGGCTAGACTTAAATCTGAGAAAAGATTTCAAAGGGAATCGAACCCGCTACCTTGGATCACAATGTAACATTTCGACATCGTACGACGCCGCATACTAAGATGAACTTAGTTCTATGCTATTCACACACATTGACTGTGTGTAAATTAACATTTTTATATATATGTGACTTTATACTATGTTTGTAAACGCATCCACGATACAGGAGAAATTCCTAGTGTGGGGCAACGTTTTTTTAAAAATCGTGTTTGTGCTTTAACAAAGACGTCCTTTTGCCACATATTGGTGCCGATTCCCTTGTTCACAAACTAAACTAAAATTAGACTATTTCTATCTTTTTCTGACCAATAAAACAAGAAAGAGACTAATGTAAATAAGAGCTGTCAAATTTAGTCAATCTGACACGTCCATACAATTTTAGTTGACATCTTAGAACGTATCGATTAAAAATACGGAGAAAATCAAGGCAAAACTAATTTGACATCTCTAACTAAGTTCTTAAATGTCACCGCCCTTTTCTTTAGCTGTATGTTAGTAAGAGATGTCAATTCTCTAAATTTAGTCTAGTTTGTGAACAAGAGAATCGGCACCATTATTTGTATTGACAATCACTTATCACTCTATAACAATGTGTACAAGAAGACAGACACATGACACACGTATGACCTCAAAACTGTGACGTTTTTACAAGAAAACAAAATCTATTTGTAACAAAACTAAAGATTTTTTTTTGTTTCTTTAAACGCGCAAATTTCGGGAACTACCAGACGGATCGGAAAAAATTGTTTTGTGTATGATAGCCAGATTCATGAGGAATAGTATAGGCTATAAAACATCACGATATGACAAATGGGAGTAGAGCAGTACCCAAAGAAGTAACTTAAAACGGGTGAAATAAACCACAATGTATGGAGTCGCAAGAATCAGTTATTAATTTATAAACAAGCCGCCATTTCGTCAATCATCAAAGAGAAATTATGACGAACCCATCATTTACTGGACCGTGATCATGTACTCATGTACTGCACTTAGATTTATTTAATTTTTATTTTTATTTATTCAAGAGGTACAACAAACAGCTACAATAAGAGCAGGAACAAGAAATACACAAAACTTATAGACAATATTGCAGCCCATAACGCTGTACACAGATTAAGGATACAATACACACACATTGTGTTTATATACATAGTATAGCCTCTACCCGCGACTTCGTCCGCGTGGATCTTTTCACCCACGGTTTGTTACGTCTTTGGGTACTGCTCCGCTCCTGTAGGTCGTGGCGTGATGTTATAAAGCCTATACTATTCCTCATAAACCAGGCTATCATATACAAAGAGAATTTTTCGAATCCGACCGGAAGTTCCAGAGGTAAGCGTGTCAAAACACACAAACAAATAAAACAATTTTCTTCAGCTTTATTAAATTAGGATAGATTTCAGATTTATATGTATACGTATATATATTTCAGTTTAGTTTTATATTTGAAATGTAATGTAAACATTAGGCAAGGTTGCGCGGTTCAAACTGAACGGTTGCGATATAAATCTAATAGTGACATGTTTATTTGACTTTTTGTTGCACGTTCCCGGAACGGAATTTGTGAGAATGATCATCATACTTTATCAAAGTCACTGATTATAAATGATAATACATAATATAATATTACGCCTGTAATCCCCGAAGGGTTCGGCAGAGATGTACTCATTAGTACACCTACATTTCGCCAGTTATAAATTATTCTAAAACCAGCCTACTATTAGTGTCCCACTGCAGGGCAAGGTTTGTTCCCACTAGTTCTACTGAACAGTTCTACGGTAGAACTAATGGGATTTTTTTTTCTCACTAGTACTACGATATTAGGTATAACAAAATAGTAGAACTATTGGGATTCTCTATTCCCACTTGTTCTACCGAACAGTTCCACGGTAGAAGTAATGGGAGTTTTTGTTCTCACTAGTACTACGATATACTATATTACAAAATAGTACAACTAGTGGGAGTCTCTATTCCCACTTGTTCTACCTGTTCCATCGGTAAAACTAATGGGATATTTTGTTCTCACTAGTACTACGTTTTGATAGGTTCTAGAAATGGAAGTAAAGTACCAAATATGCTAGTCGTCTCTCAATATTAGGTTTAATAAAAGACACTTAGATATTACTGGAAACATTACAACACTATTAATTAAAAGACACATTGTTTATATAATGGTAAATATTGTAATCAATTTGGCACAGTTTTAGTATACATGGAGAAAGAGAGCAGAAAGCTAATTTTTTTACAATATGCATTATTATTGCAGGACCTATAGCAATCAAAAACCGTCTTCGGTTGACGGTTTTTGATTGCTGTATTTCTACATTCTTACTTAATTACCGAAATTATAGAAACAATTTGTATTTTAATTAATAGTGTGTAATGTTTCCAGTAATATCTAAGTGTCTTTTAAACCTAATATTGAGAGACGACTAGCATATTTGGTACTTTACTTCCATTTCTAGAACCTATCAAAACGTAGTACTAGTGAGAACAAAATATCCCATTAGTTTTACCGATGGAAAAGGTAGAACAAGTGGGAATAGAGACTCCCACTAGTTGTAGTATTTTGTAATATAGTATATCGCAGTACTAGTGAGAACAAAAACTCCCATTAGTTCTACCGTGGAACTGTTCGGTAGAACAAGTGGGAATAGAGAATCCCAATAGTTCTACTATTTTGTTATACCTAATATCGTAGTACTAGTGAGAAAAAAAATTCCCATTAGTTCTACCGTAGAACTGTTCAGTAGAACTAGTGGGAACAAAACCAGGGCAAAGGCTGCTTCTCATACAGAGAAGGCACGAGCATGATCACCACGTTTGCTCAAGGCGGATTGGCGATTTCAGACTTATTAATTCAGGTTTCCTCACGATGTTTTACTTCACCGATGTCAGTGATGTCCAAGATAAACTTGGAAACATATAAAATGGAAAAAGTCACATTGGTACTTGCCCGCGTGCCGGGTCGCGAACCCACCTCGTGCATGAGAGGTCATCATGACCGTACACATATGACGGACGGACGGATATCTCACCTATCACAAATATGAGTATAAAGGCTTAAAATTTGTGATAGGTAAGATATACATTAATATGTGTGTAGATACTAACTTTTGCCTTTTAAATGTCGGTTATCACGATCGCAGACGAAGTCGCGGAAAAAAAGTATCCTATCCTAGGGTTCTAACTGCCTCCGTACCTTTCATAATAACCGGTTTAGTGGTTTAGTCGTGAAATGGAAACAGACAGACAGAGTAAGGCTTCGTTCACACGGCATTGTCCTGCACGTTTTTTTGCAGTATACGTCTTAACGTATAAATAGTGACCATACAACGTACATAGATCCATTCACACGTCGATTGTACTGCAAAAAAACGTGTACCGCTTATACGTTTAAACGCATACTCAACGGACTTGTCAAGCAAATCAAATGAACTTTGACGTATTCGGTTCGCAGTGGCATATGGTATAGCCTGTGGTATAGCTTTTTCTCCTTGTGGAAACTGCGGCTATTCGTTTTTATTTCGAATATGAACACCCGGTTGACTATACGTTAAAAGAACGATTACATTTAATAACATTAGTACTTAAGTATGTATATGTATAAAGTGTACTTAATTCAGTGAACACAACATTTCAATCTGAAACCAGGAATTTACCAAAGTGCATACCCAAGTAATTATGTAGTTAAGCCGTGTGCTAGCAACTGAGTGTAATAGTGCAAGCAATCTCATGAATCATTGCCGAGTTATTTCCGATTTTATCCCCATCATAACTGATGAATTCGGAGCACGTGAACACCGGAATTGGGGTAATGTTGCTTTTTATAAATATCTTCAATGAAGGTCTAAGAATGTACGTAACTATAGGTTTAAATTATCTTTGCAACTGATATCCTAAACAGTATACTAACTTCTAGTTTATGCAAGAAGAAGCAAGTATGTTTGATACTTGCTTCTTCTTGCTTAAACTAGAAGTAACAGTATTTTATTGAAATTAAAAAATATGTCCGTACAGGTTCTTGCTCGTTCTTCTCCAAACAGATCTACCAACAACGTTTTGAAACGAGCAACTAACAATTCAAATTGCTTACAATGGTTTAATTAAAAAAAATAAAAAGCTTTTTTACAAAAAAGATAACCAAAAACTACAAAATAAAAATAACTTTAGTTTTTTTTATTTTGTAGTTTTTGAAGGCGGTTATCTTTTTTTGTAAAAAAGCTTTTTATTTTTCACTTTTTAGTGCTTGTGTATTAATGTTTGAAATCCTTACAAAAAGCCCTTTCAAACAATACCTCACACGATATATTTAATTTTGGAAACTGGTAGGAGGGGGGTTGACGTACCCCCCCTTTTCCTTCAGTCAGTCATCGACTACACGTATAAACAAAGCAATTTCACTTGTTACGATATTGCTGCTGTGATTCTGTGAGGAGTTCCATTCCATATCCCCGAAGTTCATAATCAGATATTGAAATGGTGACAATGAGACCACACGGGAAGCACCAGCTTTCAAATAAAAAAGAATCATGAAAATCGGTTCACCCAGTCGCAAATTAGGAGCTAACAAACATAAAAAAAAAAATACAGTCGAATTGATAACCTCCTCCTTTTTTTGAAGTCGGTTAATAAATGCTTTGATTTGTTAATTTTAAAGTATTGCCATTATCACTTACCTGTCTGCAACATTTTTCAACCTTTAATTAGGTACTTAATTAAGTTGATCGCGTTGATCTAAGTATAGTGTTGCGTGTTACACATCCGTAAGTAATCAGTGACTCAGCTAGTACACAACATAACTTTGACTTTGATTGCTCTGTTGGTAGACTAGCTAGTCTAATCGCAAGTGTGACTGTTGAGCTTGGGATACTAGGTTCCTTTCCCATGTGAGGCAAAAAGTATTATTGGCGATGGTGTAGGATTGCAAACCGAAATGAGACGCTGGAATCTTTAAACTTCTTTAAAATAAAATCTTCAAATTAAAATCTAGCAAATATCCATCTTCTTTCACTTTCCGCCATCTTCTATTCTCTCTTTCGCACACTCATCCATCTCATTCTCTCTAGGCTTTGTAATACAGATAAAATATTCCTACAACTCGGCCATCCTGCTTTCAGTCTGCCCTCAGACTGACTCTAATGCCGGCCATCCACCATCGAATCTATCGTCCAATCGGCAGGACGCTACCGATTGGATCATGCCGATTGGACCGTGGATGGGAGTGGATTGGCATGACAATTATAACTATCATGCCAATCCACTCCCATCCACGGTCCAATCGGCATGATCCAATCCGACGATAGATTGGATGGTGGATGGCCTGCATAAGTAACGAATTTGTTTTCTTAACCTTTAGAATTTTCGTAGTAGCAGTCCGTTTGGAAGATGGTGGTGTGGCACCCCATGCCTCGGAAAGTCTGTAAAGACGTTGGTCCAATGCCTGATCTCTCCCCAGTCGTGTTAAAAAATAATTCACTGATAAAAAGCTATGTGCCTTGCCCATTGCCACTTGAGCTTCCCAATTTTGAAAGCTATGTCAGTCTCTGTCTATACCTTATGCATTAAGTACCTACTTACTCTACGTCAAATTTTTTTCAAAGGCTACGAGAACTGCTGCTCAAATTTTAATAGGTTGCGGGCTCAGACCAACAAAAAAAGAAAGACGGCGCGCCGCGGTCATCATAAGTGAAGCCATAAAACCGTGCTCCTGCATGTATACATACACGCTCACGCACACACCTACACTAAAACCATGCTCATCGCTCTTAGTACGTCACGAGTCGTCGTCAAGTTTTAGATTTAAAACATAGAATTATGCCTTCCTGTGTAGTGAAAAGTTGCAAAAACAACAGCAAATCACATAAAAAGTCTCACGGAATCACTTTTCACTTGTAAGTACATGAAATAACATCGTTTCTCTATTAACAAATGGCAACTCTTCGATACACACATAGATAAAAAGGTGGCTTCACTTTTGATGTTCGCGGCGCGCCGTCTTTCTTTTTTTGTTGGTCTGAGGTTGCGGGAAACCGCTGGATGTGAGTAGCGCAGGCGACCGAATCATGATGATGAAAATTAAAAAGCTACACTATTAAAAAGTGCCATAGACTATTTTATGGCATAGTTATTTAGCTTCCACGCAGACGAAGTCGTAGACAGAAGCTATTTCTTTTATACTTTTAGATTGCACTGAGCGTACCGCACACATGTAAAGGCACGTTCAAACATCGTCAGTAACACGTTACTGCAATGACCGCGTCACGCCGTAAACTTTCCGCAAATAGGAGCCGGCCTCGGCAACAGTACCTATATACATATGTATATACATGTGTACTTACTGGAATATATTTGTATATTTATATATTTGTACAGTGTACAAGGTTAGGGGTTAACTGGTTAACGGTTATAGTTGGTTGCTGAGCTTTGGTTGTAAGGCGTCATCTGATGGCTCTTCAAGAGTAGCGCTCTCCCCGCGACTTCGTTAAAACTATTTTTTTCCCACGACTTTAACTTTCTACCCCTTTTTAACAGATGTTAAGGGATAGTTAAAGTTCAATTCTGTTAAAAAATGTTTATGCAAAATTTGAAGTAGATTGGACCAAGGAATCACGTTGTCCCATACAAACTTTGCCCCCCTTGTTCACCTTCTTAGGGGTAAAATTTCGGAAAATTCTTTCTTATGATGTCTACGTCATACAAATAACACACCCTCAAGAATTCAGGTCTCTACGATCAGCGGTTTAGGCTGTGCCTCGATCCGTCAGTCAGTCATTCGGGACAAAGCATTTTCGAGTGTAAGGCTGTAGCCTATTAGCACTCAGTGATAACGTAGCTTCCAATTTGCGAAAGAATTTTCAAAATCGGTTCTGTAGATCCAGAGATTACCCCCTACAACCTCACAAACTTTACCTCTTTAAATAATACTAGCTATCGCCGCGGTTACACCCGCGTCTTTGGTTACTGCTCCGCTCCCGTAGGTCGTAGCGTGATGGTATATAGCCTATAGCCTTACTCGATAACTAACCTAACACTGAAAGAATTTTTCAAATTGGACCAGTAGTTCCAGAGATTAGCGCGTTCAAACAAACAAACACTGCAGCTTTATAATACACACATCAAAAGTGTCTAGGGATCAACATCCCTAACATTTGTTAGAGATGTTGATCCCTAGACACTTTTGATGTGTATATTATAATATATAATATAACTAATATTATAAATGCGAAAGTAACTCTGTCTGTCTGTCTGTCTGTCTGTCTGTCTGTCTTTTCTTCACGCCTAAACTACTGAACCGATTTGTGAGAAATTTGGCACAGGGTAAGTGTGAACCCCAACAAAGGACATAGGCTACTTTTTATTCGACTTCGACTTCGTCTGCGTCCGGCGATAACCGACATATACGCGGACGACGTCGCGGGCAAAAGCTAGTAATATATATATAGTATAGATTAGTACAGAAAAACGTATTTAGAATATCTTTCTACGTATCTTCGTAATAAATGAAAGTATGTAAGTATGTATCTATGTGTGTTTATTTAGTGTTCCCGATAGTTCACATTCCCACAATGTTGATTCTACTGAGAAAAGCAATGTATATTATGGCAGCAACGGAACGTTCTACGTCTCGTATTTTCATTAGAGAAAACGTTTTTATGATGATTTGAGTGATCATAAACCTTCGTTAAAAGTATATTGAGTACAGTTTTGTGTGCGCACTATTTTGATGTGGCTTGTCAAGAATATCTTTACATTATTTTGTACCTCAAGCTACTATATCGTAACTAATATTATAAATGCGAAAGTAACTCTGTCTGAGCATAGTTTACACGAAGCCAACACTGGCTGCCAATAAGACTGGCAGCAATGATATTTTAGTAAACAGATATGTTATAAGCGCGCAAAACGTGAAGACCAGAAACCCTCCTAATTAGGACGCATTGCCTTTAGTCTGTGTCTGGCACTACTACGAGTGATACGTTGCGCGCTGCTACGTAATTACCATCCAAAATGCCATCGTGTGTGTTTAGAAAGTGTACCAATTACGATACCAAAGTTAATAAAACACAAGGGATCTCATACCACACGTAAGTACGCAATATACTTCGATTTATTAATATATTTCAATTATTTTCCTAATATTCTGATATTTTGAGGTTAGAAAAAAGAAAGAGATGGAAAATACATTTTTTGTCGTGAGAACGACAAGGATGCGTGCACTCCGGACATAGAATAAAAGTACAGATGCGAATATTAGGCAGTAAAGTCATCTTTACTCCAGAGTTTTAGTTTCCCTTTTAATAACTTTTCATTATAATTTAATACTTAATACTTAAAATCAATTACATAATGATAAAATACAGTCTGACAAAAACCCTAGAACATTGAAGTGTAAAAATTGTTTTTTTAACATTTTCACTTTGAACAATCGACTATAACTTTTACAATACTTACGCGATTTTTACAATTCCTTTTGTAAACCTTGTTTCTATGTGATCTTACCAAAATATGATAGAAATATTTAATATTCCTCCATAAACAAAAAACCTCATTTTCAAGTTACGTAATTATTCCTTATCATACAATTTTTCGTCAAAAACCTTTCAAATTACTATCCTACTAGACTTTTCTAATTGGATTAATGAATCAAAATAAAACAAAGAATTAATGAATCGTTTATATTACTTTATTAAGTGACAACAGCAAGAGAGAGTTTATTCGTTGCATAGGCACAAATCCCGGCTACAAATTCTGTACACGCGGTTTGTACCTTCTACCTAGTTAATTTGTTAGTCTATGATGCCAACGTGCGGTGATTGGTGGCTCGAATAATGTCTGTTCACATTCACGCGCAATTGACAACATCTAGCTGTCACTTTTTTTCCTATAGGTTGTATCAAGCTATCCTTTTTTACTTGTAGTGAAATGTAAAATGAATGAAATGTGTGTATGTGTGCTGCCTCTCGGCGCGGAACACTTTTTTCTGTTGTTTTGTAAGGGTATAACATATCTGTTTATTAGAATATCATTGACTGGCAGCCATCGCTGGCTTGGTGTTGGCCTAGTGTAAACAGTTTTTTAAGCGCTGGCTTGGCTTAAAAAACTATGCTTAACGCATTCACGCCTAAACCACTGAGCCGATTTTGATGGAATTTGGCACGGGGTGAGTTTGAACCTCAAGGAATGACATAGCCTACTTTTTATTCCACGACTTCGTCTGCGTCTGAAATAACCGACACTTACGCGGACGAAGTCGCAGGAAAAGCTAGTACTGTTATAAATGTGAAAGTTTGTGACGATGGATGAATGGATGTTTGTTACTCTTTCACGTTTTAACAACTGAATTAGTGTAAACATATTATTTAAGTAGATAAATATTGATCTAGCTTTTAATTTTTGTCCCGATTTAGTGTTATTATGGGATAATATATTAATACTAGCTGTCCGCCGCGGTTACACCCGCGTCTTTGGTTACTGCTCCGCTCCCGTAGGTCGTAGCGTGATGGTATATAGCCTATAGCCTTCCTCGATAACTAATCTATCTAACACTGAAAGAATTTTTCAAATCGGACCAGTAGTTCCAGAGATTAGCGCGTTCAAACAAACAAACACTGCAGCTTTATAATATTAGTATAGATTGACGCGGTCGAGCTGACAGTAGCTAGCAATTTTATTATGTTACAAATGAAGCAAAAATGAACATGAATACCCAAACTTGTATAATAAGGTCTTATTAAAAAGTACACTTTCAGCGATCATTTTCTCTCGAAATTATCTACTGGCAACAAAAAGCAAGATGAAAAAAAAAAACAGATTATCTTTTCATTCGTAAATAAAGACATGAATGGAAGCATTGACTTGGCGACAAATGGAAAAACCCATATATATTATCCACTCGCGTGGTATTTTCCACCCCGTAGGCTTCCTTGAACTACGTAGTGCGGCCGCCGCCCGCCGCCATATTGTTACTTCAGTGTAAGTATGTCCCACAGGTAGGTACGAGTATATATGTTACCGGCAATCTATATAATCCGGTATTCTATACAATACCTAGGCAATGTATAGAATACTTAAAACGAGCAGGTAATGTACCTATGAAATATTATTTATTTTATACTTTGCCTAGGTATTCTATACAATACCGAATGCGCAGCCGGCAATGTGTGTAAAAGAGCAGGAAAGGAGGTGACTATCTAGTTTTGGCGTAGCCGACGAAGGCCTGGTCCACGGAGCCCCGTTGCGCGGGGCTCCTATTTCTGGGTGGTTAAAAAAAATAACCACGTAGGTCTAACCTAACCTGTCCGAGTCGGGGTGCCCCAAGTCCCGCGCTCGCTTTGCTCGCTTCAGACGAACAGGTTTGGCCAATGACAAACTAGTTAGCCTTAAATCGGGTTTGGCGTAACATACAATATTAAGAATTTTAGACCCAAACCAAAAAAAAGGGGTAGGATTGTGACTAACCATTCCATAGCCAAGTTGGTTATACGTATAGTTACTGGGCTACTAATAATTTTAATATTTACTTGTAAAACCTATGGTTTACCATTATTCGGGCTTTTACAGTACCATAAGACCAAAATCTATTTATTTTACACATTGCCGGTGGACCAGCAGGTTCTCTATACAATCCCTAGGAATTGTATACATTACCTAGGTAAAGTATGTATTGGAGAATAATATTCATAATATTTCATACATTGCCAGTACGCCCCAGGTATTCTATACATTGCCTAGGCATTGTATATAATACCTGAATTATACAGATTGCCGGTAACATATAGACTTTTTTGTGAATCTCATAAAATTAAGTATGTCATTGTGCTTTCACAAAAAATATTACGTTTTTTCTGTCTATAAAGGTTTATTATATTTTACGGTTCCGTTTCCATTAAATAAAAAAGTTGGTAAGGTAAAATGTAGTTTTTTCTCTTTTCAATTAAATCACGGCATTTGAAGTGAATTTGTTTTGGCCACACGTGTGCACACAATTAGAATTTACGATCATTTTCCAAACGCAACTTTAAAACATCGTGAGTTAACTCGCAGTGCTATTGCAATTGCTACTATTAACACATTCATTTATTTAAGCGGTAGATGGCGCCACTGCTTTTAATCACTTGTTACTGATAGTATTAATTATTCATTTATTAGCCCGCACTTCGTACGAGTTAAAGTTCAGAAAACCGGCACCGGGGAACCGTACATTTTTCCGCGATAAATGTCTATCTCAGTGCCAAACATACATCCATCATAACATCCATCCATCCATCCATCCAAGTTTAGTAGTAAGATTTAAAGTTTATGCAACAAAAGGTACAAAGGTGGAATCAATCGCGTTATCTATCAGTCAACCAAAGGTGAACAGATAGCATGGCAAGTGCAAATTAATTAAAGTGATGTAATGTATTGAGGTAATTAATTAAAGTGCCATTAATATAAAAGCTCGTCTGTGTATGTAAGTTTTCAACTTAGGTAAATAGTGGGAAATTAGAAAAAGCACTCAAAAACTGGCGTTAAAAAAAATAGCGCCACAATTATGGCGTCAAAAATTTTTCGCGGCGTGATAACAAGCTCGTCGTAATCCTAATTCCTGGTACTATACTCCTGGCATCCATGACAGCCGTGACGTAGACGCGAATGTAAACAGTCCGTGACCGGCTGCGTAGCGCGGGCTATTTCGGCTATTTTGTGGCCGCCATGTTTTCTCTTTGTTATTGTACTGCACATTTTGTGGGTATGCTGTGGCTTGGAATACTTCACCTTACTCATTATGGGTAGGCGTTAAAAGATTTTGTTTGAAGAATTTTATGGGGTTTCTTGGGAAACCGATGTTAGCACAGTTAGTGATGAGCCCTATTCTGAGGCATTTTGTGGAGAGGATGGTCAATTCGGACAACAGTAGGAACAGGGTGGTTTTTTACTCAGTAAAAGTCTGACAGTCCGAAAAGAAAGGAATCGTTTGATGATTTTTACCAACCCAAAAAAAAAATTTGACGACTTTCGACTTTACAGTTCTGACTTCACTGATCGTAGTGTTTCATATATATACATATTGAAGAAAATTTTATCTGTTATATTATATACCTCTTTCGTTTAATATTCCCCCATTGACTCAGATCACTCAAGATTTCCTTTCAGTTGAGCCATAAAACGTAGTGCAGTATATTTTCGTCGCAAATGTATTAATTTTATGGCACACCGTCCATTGCGTTTCGACGCACGTCTGGTTTGTAAAAGCTTTAGACGCACTTCATTTAACACGTAACGAATAGCGTGCTTTATTTCCAATACCTAGATGATAGATTGGTATCATTTACTAGCTTATTAGCTTGGTAGCTTTTATCTTAGACATTACTGACATCATTCCGTGCCTCGGAAAGCACGTTAAGCTGTTGGTCCCGGCTGTCATACGTGGATCTTTGACAGTCGATACGAGTCGTCAGAAGCTTGGAAGTCTGACAACCAGTCTTACCTAGGGGTATCGTATTACCCAGTCACTGGGTTGTGGAGGTCAGATAGGCAGTCGCTCCATGTAAAATACCGGTACTCAGCTGCATCCGGTAAGACTGGAAGCCGACCCCAACATAGTTGGGAAAAGGCTAGGCAGATAGCTTGGTAGCTTTTGCCCGCGACTTCGTCCGCGTAAATGTCGGTTATCGCTAGGGTTCCCAACACTCCCGGATTGCCCGAGAGACTCCGGTAATAATGGTTAACCTCCCGACCTCTCAAGGTACAGTAGTATCTCTGGTTTTTCTAAAATGATACGCATCCGTCGTTTACCTCTGCCCTCTCGCTGCTTCGTTATGCCGAGGTTTCGAAGAAGTCGATTAAATATTAATTTGCTTTAAAAAGCCGTCAAATATTAGATGCTGCTCGAAAGATTCTGATGTTTTAAGGAATGACTTAGGCTACTTTTTTTTTTTAAATTAAGGTTCCGCTCAGCAAAATTAAAACCCTGCAGTTAGCCTATAATCGCGCGCATCTAGTTGCTATCCATACTAATATTATAAATGCGAAAGTAACTCTGTCTGTCTGAAACGCATTCACAACTGAACCACTGAAACGATTTTGAACCCCATCAAGGAAGGACATAGGCTAGGTACAGGCGAACAGAGCCAACAGGGCCAAACGCCTGCCGGGGTTGCGGGACGTCTTAACAGGATACCGTGGCCCCGGAACGTAAAGGGCAACAGAAGGAACAGGGTGGTTTTTTAGTCAGTAAAAGTGTAACAGTCCCTTCCGCCCCACCCAGGGCGGAAGGAGTCATTTGATGATTTTTACCAACTTAAAAAAAAAACGGCTAGGTACTTTCTATTCCGCGACTTCGTCTGCGTCCGCGATAACCGACATTTAGGCAGACAAAGTCGCGGGCAAAAGTTGGTTACCTTTTTTTTAAAGTGGATTGGCACAGGACTCATGCCAATCCACTCCCACACACGGTCAGTTCTAACTGATCCAATCGGTAGCGTCATGCCGATTGGACGATAGGAAGGATCGTGTATGGCCAGCATTATATTCGTTTTGTCTTACTAATAATAATGTCTTTATTCGTTCTCCACCACTTAGCACTCTAATATAAGTAGGTACACAAGCACAAAGTGATAATTTACAATGATGAAGTACTTAGTCACATGCTATAGGCGTATGCGCTGCTAATGAAATGATCAAACTAGTCTATTGATTTGTTCATTCAACTGTTTGAAGAACGTTTATTTAGAAAATTGTTTTCAGAATATTGTTAATGAAAACGATTTGAAAAAAATACATCGTGAAGAAAACTGTATTTTATAATTTTATTACTTAGTATTATCGATAGTGATCAATGCTCGTGCCTTCTCTGTATGAGTAGAGAAAAAGAGTCGCTTCCCGCCGTCTGTTGGGACGCTTAGAATTTTTAAAATACTTAACTTATTTTAATGCGGTTTTCATGATTTCATCAATAGATAGACTGATTTAAGAGAAAAGTTTATGTATCTACATTGTATCCGTGCGAAGACGGAGCGGGTCGCTAAGGCTGCCTGTCTATGAACCGGAGAAATATAAACCAATAAAATTGCATATAATCGGCGCTTCGCTATTTTATGCAATCCTATTGGTTAATATTTCTCCGTTTCTTTGCTCTGCAGCCTCATTCCGCTTCAATGGACAGGCAGCCTAATTATGAATGTAAAAAATAGATAAGAATAACTTTCTGTGTCTGTTTTCTTCTAGCTTAATTCTTTTCACCCATTACTCCCATCTTTTCTAACAATATTGTTCATGGTTGTTCCAGGCGTGATAGGTCTGATCTACCTGGTGATGTACATCTGCATCATCATCTTCTTCTCCATCTGCATGTGTGGTCTGATGGCCACCATGGACGAGAAGATCCCGTACTTCACGCTCGCTGATTCTATCATAGGTAAGCAGTTCACTTTGACTTGATGCGATTAATTTATGAGTAATGACCATTCGTCGGGGGCGCGGGTTATGATGCGTCAAGTGTATACCGGATGCCTGTTATTCCCAAAGGGTTAGGCAGAGGTGTACCCATTAGTACAGTCACATTTCGCCAATTATGTTTACGTCCCATGTAATAGGGGACGAGCCTATTGCTATGAACCGGGCACAAATCCAGACTCCGAGGCTGCTACTGAGCAATTCCTGATAGAAAAACCCAACAACACCGGACTTGGGAATCGAACCCATGCAAGACCTCCATGCATAGCAGTCGCGCCATGCAACCACCATCGAGGCAGATAATTTAAGTAAAATAACAAAAAAGTCAAACTTTAAATAATAATTAACTGCTAAAGATGTAAAATCCACTACCATACTTCTGACGTAGTGAATACAAGACCATCAACTTTCAAGTCTATAACGTACATAAAGGAAATATATAAATCACGACTTTATTTTATCTACACCCAGACACATACATCAAAAGTTACTCATATATTTTTAGATCTTGTAAAAAAAAAGGTCAAGGACTTTCTTCGCAAAATTTCAATACGCGTTTCATCATCTCTATTAATAGCTTGTGAAGCTCATAAACCCGACAAGGGCTGACGGACAGATTATATTGCAAGAGTAAGTAATATAGGAATCGATATTATTGACTTTAGCCATGTAGGTGGGCACTCGTATACCAGTCGGGGGCGCGGATCATGCCTCAAGCGGATACCGGGCTTCCGACACATGGTATCAGGAGAAACCGCTGGGTTTTAGTCAGTAAAAGTCCGACATACCTTCCGTTCTCTCCAGAAGAAGGGTATCCATGAGGATTTGCCTGACAAATGTAAAACATCTCAGCAAATATTCAATTTTAAAAAAAGAAGCAGCTCATACCGAGAAGCAACGGAATGTATAGTATGCGCGCGTACACACCAGGGAGTCGAGAGTGGCGGCGTAGAGGGGAAATGGCGGCGTGAGAAAACGTCATGCCGTTTGTCGTCACGGCTAACGTCGATTTTACCGCTTAAGTACGCCAATAGATGTTTCATATCAAAAATGAAAGGTGCTATGACTCCGTCATCCCGCGGAGGCTTTGGAGAAGCACAAATTGAAAATATTAAGCTAAAGTAACTTTAGTATTTACTAGGCTTCCCCTCGCGTGGTTTTTTTCACTAGCGTTTAGTTACGTCTTCGGTTACTGCTCCGCTCCTGTGGGTCTTAGCGTTATGTTATACACGGTGTAAGGGACATCCCTCCGAAAACTTACAGGGTGCATTCAGCTCCTTATTTTGAATCGTATTCCACGGGAATTTTCCTCAGGAAAATTTCCATATCTTTTCCCATTATCTGTACGCAGCACTCCATTTATGTAAATAATACAGCTCAAATAAAAAACCAGCAATAGATGTTGAAATACTCGAAACAAACGACGCGTGAAATCAGCTGTTTACTTTCTGCCTAGCTACAGAGGCTCGCTGGGCTTGCTGCGCTTGCCGCTACGTGCGTATTGCCACGAAAAACAAAAAAAAATTATGGATATTAAAAAATCCTAACGTGTTCTAACCCAACAATGTGGTGCGATTCCAGGTCCTTACCCAGGCATGGGCCACAGGCCGCTGCTGTTCGAGGAGGGAGCGCTCATCTGGTACCACGCGGACAACGACACCCAGGTCAAGAGATACGTCGATAATATTAACCAGTTTCTTGCACGTAAGTAGTCATCTTACTATTTTAAATGCGAAGGCTCGGGTAGACGGATGTTTGTTACTCTATCACGCTAAACGGCTGAACTGATCTGAATGAAATTTGGCACAGAGATAGATTATAGTATAGATTATAGATTATAGAGGAGCTCGTGGCTAAGTAATAACAGCCGCACGGGTCGATCCGTCAGGTTAAGCTACGCTTGCCGGGGTTGGTCCGTGGATGGGTGACCATCTTTACACACCGAGACTCCTCCGTGCTTCGGAAAGTGGTCCCGGCTGTCATATGTGGATCTTTGACAGTCGTTACGGGTCGTCAGAAGCCCGAAAATCTGACAACCAGTCTTACCTAGGGGTATCGTATTACCCAGTTACTGGGTTGTGGAGGTCAGATAGGCAGTCGCTCCATGTAAAATACTGGTATTCAGCTGCATCCGGTTAGACTGGAAGCCGACCCCAACATAGTTGGGAAAAGGCTAGGCAGGCAGATAGATTATAGTCTGGAATAGGACGTAAGCACTATTATTCCGGAAAAATGTACGGTTTCCGTAGATAATGTATCAATTTTGACGTGGACGTAGTCGCGAGCAGGAGCTTGTTTTATATATTGGCGAACATTGAGAACAAGTAGATTTCTAATTATAAGTCTCTACATCTACATAAAGAATCTCAAAGTTTTTAAAAGATAAAAAGGACAAATACATTATAAATGTGCAGCTAGCAGTTGCTTCTTGTATAAAAAATGGTTTCGCATAAAGCTTTCTTGATGTTTTGTTGGATCACGGATTACGTACGTAAGTACGTACGTACGGATTTAGAGCAATTTATAGAACGGAATTCAGTTCTTGCCTACGTCAAAGAAAATTAAGCAAATATTATTCAGAATGGAAGCGAAATTTCCGCTTCAATGCTTTCAAAATCGCACTATTAAGTACCTTAGCTGTACACCATATCATTTGTTTCTACCTTGCGTAAATACTCGAGGAAGTTTTATTAAGCCAATGGTAGCTATATCTAAGGTCCTATAGCCCTATGTCTACTAGTCAAGCCAATGATGATAGACAAAATATATTAGCCATCGATGGTAAAGGCACCAAGCAACAATTTACATCATTCATCAGCCATTTAAAGTTTTAGTGTAACAGGAAATTACCTTTTGGAAGGGGCAACTAAATCCAATTCTTTTTGGAACGAAGTCGCGGCTTGCAGTAGGAATTAACTAGTAAGGAAAAGCGTTATGCTTCCTGGCGACTTTCTGCCTATTTCTCTCTATCTCTTTCGTACCTATATACGTTTTTTTCGTACGTTTCATATTCATTCCTGACGGGATTTCTTGGACATAACGCCTGGTCGCTTTGGTCTTATTGAAATAAATGATTTGATTTTGCCTTTGACTTAGGGGGCTCGGGCCCCTGTCTCTATACACCAGGACAAAACTAATAAATAACGAATCTTCTTACAGCATACAATAACAAGACGTTATTGATCAACCAGGGTGTGAACCAGCGTGACTGTGGTTACGTAAAGCCTCCTCGTGCTGAAGTCTGTGCCTTTAACACCAGCAGCTTCGGGCCCTGCTCCAGCGACAATGACTATGGATATGCGAACAAGACTCCCTGCCTCATCGTCAAGTTAAATAGGGTAAGTGGAAATCCTGGAAGTGGTTTGAAGCTTCCCTGACTCTTCGTAGAAGGAAGGTGCAAGCTACCTCTGTTCATTATAAACGCGAAAGTTTGTGAGGATGGATGTATGGGTTTGTGGATATTTGTAACTCTTTCACGCTTTAAAAAATGGAATCAGCTGTAATTTAGCAAACAATTAGAAAAACAATTTAGGTCAATGATAAGTCTATGTTTAAAATAATTCTATATTGTTTCGACCCAGAAGATGGCCACGTTTATTCCTGCGTCAGAAGAGTTGCACTGGTCGTCAAGGGTACAAGTGAACAGACAGTTGGAACACTCCAATATATGGGGCACTAGCTATTGCCCGTTACTTCGTCCGCGTACACAGGCGAAGTCACTGAATAAACAGTAGCCTATGTACTTTCTTGGGGTTCAAACTTAACTTGAGGTTTAACCAAATTTCATCTAAATCGGTTCAGTGGTTTAGTTGTGAAAGCATAACAGACAGAGAGACACAGTTACTTTTGTATTTGTAATATTAGAAAGGATAGTTTTATAAAAGAGTTCCGCACTCTCACTGAATGTAATGTTGCTCAATATCTGATGGATGATGTTTGTTGTTACAGTTATATGACTTTAACCCTGACTACTACGATGACCCCGGCGACCTCCCCCCCGATATGCCGCCTGACATCAGGGACTATATCACCAACGCCACGGCTCAGGAAGTACGTACTTATCAATATATCTTCATCACTTTCAAAATATCTTTCTTTTCTAAGAATTAATTTTTATTTTGTTTATCTTGGATATCACTGACATCGGTAAAGGAAAACATCTTGAGGAAACCTGGACTTGTTATAAATATATGTCTGAAATCGCCAATCCGCCTTGAGCAGGCGTGGTGATCAATGCTCGTGCCTTATCAGTATGGGAAGAGGCTTTTGCCTTGCAGCGAGACAACAATAGGCTGGTATTATTATAATTATATTTATGATTTCCTAGCGACCCGCTCTGGCTCCGCACGGGTGGGATGTAGTCGATGTAGATACTAAGTATACGTTTAAACCTTCCTTTTGAATCACTCATCTATTGATGAAAACCGCATTAAAATCCGTTGTGCTGATTAAAAGATCTAAGCGTACAAACGACGGGAAGCGACTTTGTTATAAACTATGTAATCTATTATTTGGATCAACTTCTCGTTACTATTGTGCTCTTTGTGAAGAGTGAAGACCAACTGGACTCTGAGGGTCGAAAGGTTGGAATCACGCTACAACGTCAACTTTAAGTCGTTTGTGGTACGCGTTCCTACCCACCAGCTGCAGACCTTCTTGAAAGAGGACTTTTGGCCGAAGGGTGTCGTATATCGACGTTTCCGAGGTCGGTTACGCGACACCACGCAGCGCAACACGACGCCGACGCTACGTGTTTAGTTATTTAAGACTTTTGTAATATGTATTAGTTTATTTTTATTTTTATAAGATTATTTTGTGTATTTTTTTTCTATGGGCCTCAGTTGCCTGATAATAAAATGATTTATTATTATTACCTATTATTATTTTATAACTCATTGTGTGAGGAAAATCAGTAGCAGATACACTCCGGAGACTGTTGAACAGCCCCATAATCTTTATATTTACATTCTTCCAGCGTCGCAAGGTGTGGGTGTCATGTATGGGCGAGCGGCCGGCGGACGTGGAAGCGCTGGGCCCGCTCAAGTACTGGCCGTACCCTGGCCTGCCTGAGATCTACTTCCCTTATGATAACACACCTGGATACCTCAGCCCGCTCGTCGCCGTGCAACTTCTGAATCCTAAGCGTTAGTATCCCTGGAGTTATTGTGACCAATCGACATCAACATGAGAATATCCTGATATTTATTCATCAGAATTTAAAGTCGGAGACTCGCCCCCTATTACATGGGGCTAAACTTAAAAGGCGAAATGTGGGGGTACTCATGGTACACTTCTGCCTAACCCTTCAGGGCTTACAGGCGTGATGTTACGATGTTATGAATTTTATCTCAAGAATTTTGACAATTAGGGATCATTTCTAGACTAACTAAATACACTGCATGAATATTACATACCCTTATGGCGGACCCTTATTGACTGGTCAACTGGCAAAACATTTAAGGGACCCGCGGGGTTACCTGTTAGGACTGGAATACTCAAACAACCATCGCTGTGTTTCCTCCTGCTGCTACAAACTTGGTCCTAGACGAAACGATACTTTGTTAAGTTGAAGCTCTTTAAATTTTTCTTATTTCTTTTCCAGTGCACCAAATTATAAACATCCGTTGCCGTGCGTGGGCGCACAACATTAAGTACACCGACAGCCTCAAGGACAGGTTTGGCTCCACGCATCTGGAGATCATGATCGACTGAATGGGACCATAAGAGTGTATCCGTATTTGACACTATTAACCAATAATTCCAAGACATAACTTCTTTAAAAAGCACTTTATTTTAGCCCTGAAAATCCGATTAATTTTGAATTTACTGTAAAATTAGATTTTTCGTGTCTGAAATCAATAAATAGTTAGTCAATTGAGTTGGCAAATAAGTGACGTCACAGTTTACTACTATTCTATGTGGGAGTCGCGTTTTGACAGGTCATAAAAAGTATGTCAATTGATTTGTAGTGTCAAGTACCCAATTATAGCACTAATAACTTAATGTGTCTTATTTAAAAAGTAGGAAAATTACTATTAAATTAAAATCAAAGTCTGTAGAACAATTTTGTAACAGTGTGATCAATGTACCGTAAGGGAACTTTACTGTTGAGCAGATTGACACTATCTGTGAAATTCTCAAGCGCAACTCAATTTTAAGTCGCCTTTAAATCTAATGCTATCTCTGTCAGTTTAAGATGTATTGTAGCGACAGATATACATTTAAGAACGTCTTATAGTTAAGTGTTATTTGAGAATTCGAGGGGAAGGCAATTCACTGTGATATAAGGGCTAAAACACATAAACACGATACCACGTGCTCTGCAACGTGAAACACGGTTCAACGGCGCAACGCGCCACGAAGCACGATACGATGTCATGTCTTGTTTACGTGTTTTAGCCCTTAGCCTGATGTAATTTTTTGTAACAATTTGCTTTAAGTTGAACAATTAATTTACTTAACAATCAAGTTCTCTGACTTTGCCAGCAATTATGGCAAAAAGGTTACTAAAGATGTATTTAATTTGACATTCAGTTGCCGTTTTGAACTGCCAAGATATACTGGGGGCACTGTATTTTGTTATAAAAATTATATAAATGTGACCAAATAATAACACAATAGAAAAGTAGCCATAGTGTCGTTCAGGTAACACGGGTTGTAAAAAGACTCATCATATACCAGTAAATTATGCTATTTTCGGTTTCGGTGTCTTATTATACTCTACTTATAAATCCTTTTTTTGAGGTGGTAAAAATCATCAAACGATTCCTTCGAGCGCTCCCTCCTCGAACAGCAGCGGCCTGTGGCCCATGCCTGGGTAAGGACCTGGAATTGCACCACATTGTTGGGTTAGAACCTGTTTTAATATCAATAAAATGTATCTATATGTTTACTATTACTGTCCCACTCAAACCATGTCAGAGGCCCTTTTTTTTTTAAGTGGTAAAAATCATCAAATGACTCAAAGTCTGACAGTCCCTTCCGCCCCATCCAGGGCGGAAGGGACTGTCAGACTTTTACTGGCGAAAAACCAACCTGTTCTTTCTGTTGCCCTTTGTGTTCCGGGGCCACGGTATCCTGTTAACACGTCCCGCGACCTCGGCAGGCGATTGGCCCTATTGGGGCCTCTGCTGACAGCTCTTTGAGGTGCGCGTGGAACAAAACGCGACGTCGTCCCGGCCGTGGTCCTTGATCGGACGACGAGCTACCCATCACTCGTCGTCGTCCGCAAGCCCTCGCCTACGGTGGCCGGACGTCGTCTCGCGACGTCCGCGGCGTCCCGCAGCACCATGTACCTACTTACCTACGTTGTAACGTGCCGCGACCAAAGATTTAAATAGTACTAAGATTAGAATATTTTAAACCTTGTATTTATATTTCTAAAATAAAAAAATTTAGACATGTGCTGTTATTTGAAAAAAATGAGTACTTAAATAGATTGTGATGTATGTCCATTACTCTTTTATTTACTTACCAAAGATTTTGAATATAAGGAATAAATACTTGTTTTTTTAGATGTTTATGTTTGACAGTATTTCAGAATACACCTCTTTCAAGAATCGGAATCGCCCCGTTGCGTATGCGGTAGGCAGTGTCGCTCGAATATATTATCACTGTGTAAGTGTGGGTTCATCGCCTTGCCTGTCTAAACCCAGCGTCAAAATGGCTAGTTCCAATTTAAAAATTAAAAGCAAAAGAAAACTATTTATTTTATTATTGATTTGTGTTAAGAATCACTAGTCTAGTATAGTAACTTCCTTGAATTTGACGATGATGAAATGAAATGCAATTTATTTATTTGCCAGAATACAGGTGTATTTCATAATAACATGGTAAGATCATTTTAGTTTCACTATATTCGACTTATCAGTCGTGCAAATATTTCTAGTAATATGCATGATACAAAACAGCACCTTGTATAGTCGGCGCTATTCCTTCCTCTTTTGGCGATTAACACACGGCACCGCACGCCGCTCCGGCATGCGGTGATGCGGTTCTCACGTCGCACTAGCCTCTATGAAATCCGCTTGAACCTTGCACACGAACACCGCACGACCGCGCGGTCGAGCGGTGTTCTCGTCACAACCGCATCACCGTGCGGACGTCCGCGCGGTCGTGCGGTGCTTCACACACGGGGCGCCGCATCACCGTGCGGATCATCCAAGGAGGTTAAAAATATAGGGAGTGCTCGCTTCATACTACAGAAACGGTCCTAACTCGGTGACCTTGAAATGAATGAAAGGCACCGAGTTAAGCGTTCTGTTTCTTTCTAATACACACAATAATAATATATTATATATAATATATACATATATATAATATAATATACACAATTTCTAATACACTTAACAATGCCAGAACGAGATAAAATACAGAACTCAGTGCCTCTCTTTCTAAGAAAAATGAGGAACGGTTACAATGTTCCAAGCGCTCGCTCCCTATATTTTTAACCTCCTTGGGATCATCGTGCAGGGTTCCCAATTTAGGGGTTTTCTCCCCAAATTTAGGGGGTAATATAATTTTTTAAAAGGGCGTTATATGTTTAGGTGTATTTTTAGGGACTTTTGGCTTCTTATATTTTTAAATCTATTTTTTTTATTTGTTGACCTAGCACCATAGTGGGTATCAGGACACATGCGCGAAAGACATTTGCGCGCAAGACTCTTGCGCGAGACCCTTTGCGCGCACGGACACTTGCGCGAATGGACGTTTCGGCGCCAAGACACTTGCGCGACTCCCTTTGCGCGATAGGTCACTTGCGCGAATGACAGTTCCACGATAGACATTTGTGCGCCTACACTTGCGCGATAGATACTTCCGCGAATCCACTAGCGCGAATGCAGATATGCGCGAAGTATATTTTTATAAAGGATATAATGGGCTAAATTCTTGAAATATGGTTCCGTACGCACATCACTTTATCCATTAGATAAAATTTATAACGGCTAATTACGCGTCATGGGTGTAGTGTCCATGGTTTTCGAGGGTGCTGATGCCGAAAATGTAGTCAAAATGAAAATCCAAGATGGCGGCCGCAAAATTTTACAAAATATGCTTCATGGGTGTCGCGTCCATGGTTTTCGAGGGTGCTGATGACGAAAATGAGGTCAAAATAAAAATCCAAGATGGCGGCTGCAAAATTTTACAAAATATGTTTCATGGGTGTCGTGTCCATGGTTTTCGGGGGTGCTGATGCCGAAAATGAGGTCAAAATGAAAATCCAAGATGGCGGCCGCAAAATTTTACAAAATATGCTTCATGTGTGTCGCGTCCATGGTTTTCGGGGGTGCTGATGACGAAAATGTGGTCAAAATAAAAATCCAAGATGGCGGCTGCAAAATTTTACAAAATATGTTTCATGGGTGTCGTGTCCATGGTTTTCGGGGGTGCTGATGCCGAAAATGAGGTCAAAATAAAAATCCAAGATGGCGGCCGCAAAATTTTACAAAATATGCTTCATGTGTGTCGCGTCCATGGTTTTCGGGGGTGCTGATGACGAAAATGTGGTCAAAATAAAAATCCAAGATGGCGGCTGCAAAATTTTACAAAATATGCTTCATGGGTGTCGAGTCCATGGTTTTCGGGGGTGCTGGTGCCGAAAATGAGGTCAAAATGAAAATCCAAGATGGCGGCCGCAAAATATGCCACGACCGTGGACACGACACCCATGAAGCATATTTTGTAAAATTTTGCGGCCGGCGTCTTGGATTTTCATTTTGACCTCATTTTCGTCATCAGCACCCTCGAAACCCATGAACACGACACCCATGACGCGTAATTACTCGTTATGAATTTTATCTAATAGATAAAGTGATGTGGGTCATCATATAGATGCCTATGCAAACGAATTATTTTGCATCACGAAATTAAACTTTAAGGCATTTTTTTTAGCTTAACATTTATTTTACATGTTGTAATATTATGTGCATTATAAAAAATAAACAGAACGTTATACCTACATGAATCACAAACGAAATTAATAAAATCAAAAATAAAACTATACTTAGTTTAATACTTTAGTTAACCAAAGCTCACAAAGTGATATTGGATTGAATGAAACAAATCGTTGATGGTATTGAAGCACCCTCGAAAACCATGAACACGACACCCATGACGAGTAGGTAATTAGCCGTTATGAATTTTATCTAATAGGTAAAGTGATGTGGGTATGTGTACGGAACCTTATTTTAAGAATTTTGCCCATTATCCTTTATAAAAATATACTTCGCGCATATCTGCATTCGCGCTAGTGGATTCGCAGAATTTTTTATTTTTTTCCCAGAATTTTCTCCGCAGTTTTAATTTCACCAAAAGTTCCCCAAAATTTTTCCCCAAATTGGGGGAAAAAAAAACCCCAACCTGGACACCCTGAAAACTGGTCAAAACCGGTAAAAAATAACTGGTTAAAACCAAAACTGTTCAAAATCGATCCGCACGGTCATGCGGTTGAACCGCATCACCGTGCGGACAACCGCATCGAAATCCGCTTCACCGCCACCGCATGCCGGAGCGGCGTGCGGTGCCGTGTGATAATCGCCTTTGACTCTAAAGTTATTCGTCAAAGGGAGGTCAATGTAGGACAAGATGTAATAAAATTTGATATCGGTTTCTACAGTATTCTATTAAAATAAGTTACAAATAGTCTCACTCATCGTTCGACAACCACGCACAATATAAATACGAGTATAACAATATTCCAATCAAGTATTTGGTATTTTAGATTTGTTTTCTCTTCACATAAAAGTAATTTAGGGGTCATCCATTATGATGTTTTTTAGATTTTTCTGAACCATTTCCCCCTTCCCCCTCCCCTCTTTTCGTCACATGATTAATGGAAGATCTCTAATTATGGCAGTAATCGTTGTTCCAGCACAATATTTAATTTTGATTTGACCCTAGACGATGAAACGTAAACATCTCAGGGTAACATAATACTTCCATCATAGGTATCTACGTACAGCTACAGTCAACGACAGGAACTACAAGTACTACTACACCATTTACCCCTCCCCCCCAAACCTTTATAACCCCCTTCAAACCATAGCCAAAATTTTGGCCATGCGCAATTTTTTTTGTGAAATATTGGAAGTTTTACAAGAGTCATAATCTTAGCTGGTAACCCATTTGTTTGCTTGAAAGTACCTACTTAAATTCTATAGAAATTAAAGAGTCCTCATTCTTCAAAAACCTCGCTGCTTCCTGTACACCTGCGCAGGAGTCTGGCTCCCAGCGTCTACTCGATCATGACCTCGATGTGCACTGCGCCCATGGCCTCGTGTCTGTCGTATATGATGTTCCGTGCCCATGCGCGGCACTCGATGTTAATGAGCATGCCCGCTGTACACGGAAAGTAAACAGCTAAGTATTAGTAAAAAAAAAACAAAATGAACAGCCTATTACTGTCCCACTGCTGGGCAAATTCTTGTTCTCATACAGAGAATGTACGAGCATTGATCACCACGCCTACTTAGTCGGATTAGTGATTTCAGACTTTTATAGATATGTCCAGGTTTCCCAACTATCTTTTCCTTTACCGAAATCAGTGACATCCAAGATAAAATTAGAAAGTTAATATTATATGAAAAAATCACGTCGGTATACTTGCCCGGTGTAGCTACCCGGTCGGTAGCTTCTAATTGCTTTCATATTAATAAATAGTTAGTCAATTGAGTCTGTCTGTCTTGCCATACTCTACTACTAAATCTATGGAATAATCGCGTTTTGCCAGGTCATAAAAAGTACGTCAATTGATTGGTGGTATCATCAAGCCTATTGTCACCAAACTGACCTTATTACAAAAAACAAAATTAACAGAAATTCGAACTTTTGCTAGGGCCGATTGCTACAGGTATGGTGGGTTAACTCACTATGGGGCCTCTGCAGATGCACAGCGACGAGTGGACTGAGGTAGCCCTCCTGGTTGGTATACGGGAAGTAGTAGCCGGGGAAGCCGCGGTACGGCATGTACTGGATGGGGCCGATGTTCTCCCGGTCAGCAGGGTTCTCGCCCTGGCAGGATACCCACACCATGTTCAGCTGTTAACGGAAAAAGGAAGTTAATGTAAGGGACATAAAACAAATTGATTTGACTGGATAAATGGCGTCGACATCTACACAGATAATTAAATTTAGATGTCCGTTTGTAACATAATGCCAAATAACAGCTTTTTATTTTCTCCATGGTAGATAAAACCAAACACATTTTTCTTTTTTAATTTTCGTCTATGTCTAGACAGGTATAGACCAAAATTAAAAAAAAAGTACGGCCCGTTTTAGAGATGCGGGTAGTGGTAAACTCCAAAACGGCTGGACCAATTTTCACGGGTCACTGGCAGGCAGCTGTATGTTATAAGGAGTAACTTATTTAAAAAAAAGATTTAATAATCCGAACAAAGAAAATATATCCCCGTGAGAACCAACATACACACAAACGAATTTAGGAGCATTAGTTAAATAAAAAACAACACTTGCAAGAACACCTACATAATTCTTATCATACGCCGTCATATTCCGGATATGTTCCTTCAAATCATGAGGCATCTCTTCCGGCAGATGGTCCGAGCTATTGTAGAAAGCTGGTTTCCATCCGAAGATTTTGTTCAGCTTCAAGAAGACACAAGGAGTCGACTTCTGGTACGCGAAGTGGTTGTCCTCAAGACAGGGTCCCCAGGCGCTGATGTCTACGTCACAGACCTTGCCAGCTGGAGCTGGGTGCTTGAAGTCACAGTTGTGGATGTTCTGACTTGCTCCCGACTTCTTGCCGTCGCGTTTGTAGACTGGAATTTTAGGAGTTCTTTAGGGACTTAGGTGCTTCTTATAAAAGTTGATGTGAAGTTTAAAAAAAAAGGAGTTTTGAGAAAAAGATGTGTATAAAACCGATGGCGGGCATAGAACCTAAATTGTTATAATCATCAGTTCTAATGACGTAATGACCCAGTGATTTCTCATGCATGAGGTTGTGGGATCCAGTACCAATGGACGTTTAGAATAATATGTACTTTCTAAGTTTATCTTGGACATCGCTGAAGGAAATCATCGTGTCTGAAATCGCCAATCCGCCTTGAGAATGCCTGGTTATCAATTTTCATGCCTTCTCTGTATAAGAAGAGGCCTCTGCCCTTCAGTGGGACAGTAATAGGCTAATGTTATCAGTTTTTCTTTTTAAAGTATAATTATGAAACATGCATGAATTGGATTAACCATAATGACTTCACAAGTTAACGCTCAAAAGTACATTTTTAGCCAATCACAAGATCACTCACCTGCTAAGAACTGGGACAGTTCCTTCACCCAGAACTTATAGCTTCCAGGGTCGTTTCCTTTGTACCAGATGACGCTGCTGGCGACCTCTGGAGGCATCGGTCGGAAGCCTAGCCCAGGGTTGGTGCCGATAATGCTCTTCTCAAGTTGCCACATGGGCTGCCGCGTGTCCAAGAGTTGGAGGAAGGTCCACATGCAGATTGCGACGAGAATCGCAAGCGCAGAGTAGAAGATGAAGTAGAATAGAGCTATTTTTGCTAAAATAATGAACGATTTAATTGAAAATATTGCTAAACAAGGCTATAAAAGGGCTAGGCAGAGGTGTAAACTATGTACACCACTATTTCGTCATGTTCAGGTTTCTTGTAATAAGGGGCAATTGCTATAAATCGGTCACGAATTCAGATTTTGGATGCTACTGAGAAAGTCCAAAATAATTAATTTCAACTATGAAATACGTAATACAAGCTGTATTAGGTGTAAGATAGTTGAAATTAATCCTAATCCTAACTATTATTATAAATGCGAAAGTAACTCTGTCTGTCTTTCTGTCTGTCTGTCTGTCGGTCTGTCTTTTCTTCACGCCTAAACTACTGAACCGATTTGTGTGAAAATTGGTACAGGATAAGTGTGAACCCCAACAAAGGACATAGGCTACTTTTTATTCGACTTCGACTTCGTCTGCTAAAAGCTAAAGCTAGTTCTATATACAAGTGCAATAAGTAATAGCATAATTATGTATTAGCATATGTCTAGAACAGCGTTGCCAGACATCCCGATGTAGTTTCGTATGGAGAGGAATGAGCAAGAAACTTCATATTTACTGTTTTAAAATAATATTTGTATACAGGATTATGCATTGGAATAAAATAAAATACCTAATTTATTTGTTAAACATACTTAGACATTTAGACATTCGCAGTTAACGATTTTAAACAATTTAATCTTGATGCGCTATGTTTTCCATGAATGATGGGCAATTATATTACACCTTCACAGAGAAAGGCCGCAAGTCCACAATCTATCTGCACTGACCGGTTAGATCCCGCGTGGAGCGGCGCGCGCGCAGGATGCTCCAATGATCTCATTGAACGAATGAACGGCCGTCGCAGTTTCCGGTGGCACGTCTTTATGCTCTGGACCATTTAGGCAGTCTCCGGTATTCATAATAAAGAGGTTTGGGAACTTGAGTCACGGTAACATGAATTTCTGTTGACATGGTAGATACTGCGGTCACTATACTAAGTGACCAAGATACCTTAAGGGCGCGCCAAAAGCCAGCAAACTTTTATAATTCACCCGCGCGCCCCGTGTTAAGTATTTTATCGTAATAACTCCAAAAATAAAAGGAATTATCTAAAATGCCTATACAAAACCCTCACTCATGTATAAATATAACTAATTATCAAATCGTCAAATTAGTCATTATAATATAATATCGTGTATAAATCGAAAAAAACAAAAAATTAGAGGCTACTTCGTGATGTTTCCTATCGAGAAAATGTTATTATTTTATGTTTTTGATCAATGAGAACCCTCGAAAATATCATGTAGTTTTCATACATTTGTATTTTAAGCCTAGAAATCTAGAATTGTTCATGTAAAATAAAATAAAAAGATTGGTAATTTTGCTTACTACCCACTCTTAACTTTACGTGTTAAAGATCAAAGGACATTGTACCTCGTCCATACATCATTCGCCATATCCCCGAAACGGTATGCTAAAGTATCTGCATTCAAACACAAAACACTTCCTCTATGCATCAAATCCAGGACCTAACGATCAGCAGTCACTCCTAAAACTGTTAAACCAAAAATATCTCAATAGCCTCATTGGTGTAGTAGTCGCAAAGCGTGACTAGTCAAAGTCAAAGTCAAAGTCAAATCTTTTATTTCAATTACATTTAGATTAGATTATTTAACATGTGTGTGTGTAATGACTGCCTCGTTGGTCTAGTGGTCGCAAAGCGCGACTGCTGAGCATGAGATCTTGGGTTCGATTCCCAGGTCGAGCAAAGTGTTATTGGGTTTTTCCATCAGGAATTTCTCAGTAGCAGCCTCGGAGTCTGAATTCCTGCCCGATTGATGGCAATAGGCTCGCCCCCTATTGACTTAAACATAACTGACGAAATGTAAGTGTACTAATGGGTACATCTCTGCCAAACCCTTCGAGAATTACAGGGGTGATATTATGTTATCTGAAAGGCCACTCACACCAGCTTGCTCCAGTCCTGCCACAGAACTGCCTGGTCTTGGGGTTCCAGATGAACCTCTTCGTCTTCTCGGCACCCGACAGGGGGACCTCCTTCTCGCGGTAGTACATGTTGAACCGCTCCAGGCTCGTCAGGTCTGACGGCCGCTTCTTCGTTGCCGTCATCTTGACTGGGTTTTGTTACTGTGAGGAAAGATGGAGTAAAGGTTTGGTAGATGAATGAATAATGTCGTGATGATTAGATATGACACCTACCTCTCATGCTTGAGCTTGTGCGTTCAAAACCTAGCAAGTAATGTGACGTTTTTAATTCATTTGTACTTTTAAAGTTTATCTTGGACATCACTGACATCGGTGACGGAAAACATCGTGAGGAAACTTGGACTTATAATTAATGTAAATCTGAAATTGCCTATCTGCTTTGAGGTTACGTGGTGATCAATGCTCGTACTTTCTCTGGATGAAAAGAGGCCTTTGCCCTGAAGGGGGACAGTAATAGGCTGATAATAGTAATTTAATGAATGGTTATCCTCGGTAACTGAACGCTGTGCGCTGCTAGTAACTCTTCTTGGTTAAAACTAATTACATTGCGATTGCCACGGTAAAAAAGACTCTAAGGACAAGGCACATGAAGTAAATATCTTCACATACGTATCTATCAATAGGAAAAATAAATTCCGAAGACCCGTAGGTACTTGTCTTAATACAAATTGTCTATTAACACATTCTGCACTTTCCGCTTCTCGTTTTACCATTTTCAACTTCCATCTCCATTAAAAAGAGTAAGATAAAAGATGACCTTACCTCACCTGTCACCCGTCCCGTAGGAGTAAGAGCGGCGCGCGCGCGTGTATGCGCACTGCGACTGCGCCCGCGCACGACAACTAACCGCACAGGATAATGGATGGCTGTATGTGGGAGGTACACATTTACGTAAAACCACTAAACCTGGTATTTACAAGGTGTAAGTAGAAAGTCGTGTACGAGTTAAAAACTGGATGGGTTATTCTGAAAATGATTCTGGTGGTTTAATGAGCTGCAACCTGATCTATTGATCCCCAAAAGACACATTATATACCTCAGAGATTTTCGAAATTCCAGAATTCAGACTAAACTGGTAGAACATAATATTATGTCCTATCAGTTTCGTCTGAATTTTGGATTTTTTACAAAAATGTGTGCAAAAATCCAACCCCGCCACACTACTCGTATCTCCAACCACAGCAACTTTCAGGAGTTGCCAGAATCAACGATGGCGACCACCAAAAGAAGCCCCGAAGCAATGAAGCTTGACGAGTCCCGGAAAAACAATTCAACTGTCTTGGATCCCGTTATAAAATTAATCAGAGAAGAACAGCGGAGGAGGAAGAAAAAACATAATTAAAGAACATGCTAGTGTTCTAATCTATACTGATTCTATAAAGAGGAAAGATTTGATTATATGTTTGTTTGCTTTGAATAAGCTCCGAAACTACTGAGCCGATTTGAAAAACTCTTTCACTGTTGGGAAGCTACACTATCCCCGGATGACATAGGCTATATTTTATTATAAAAAATTTAGGGATCCGTAAGAAACATCTCGCGAACGAAGTCGCGGGGAGAAGTGCTAGTGGATAATAAATTGAGTGCACTTCAGCATAACCACGACCACAGCCCGCCCCCTCACTCGTAATAACAATCGTGCCGGGTTGTGATTAAATTCACTTTATGTAACACTTGACATGGTTTGCGATAACCTTTGCCTTTAAATGTATGATGGATGTTTCAAAGGATTTTAGAATTTCCTTACTTTTAAAAGAGTAGCACTTTCTACAAAGATGTCGTAGGTACAACAGTATAGGAATGTATGGAACATCATATTCTGTTTAATAATTAAAAACAACACCGGGTGGGGATTTATGCTTATTTTTCCAAAAATCCCCACTAGGCTGTGTTTATACACCTAGTGGGGATTTCTAGAGAGAAAAGTAACAATCCCCTCCGGTGGGGAGTTGTTGGTGGGGTTTTCCGGAATAAACCGCCAATAGCACACTTGTTGTTAGGTGAGTTATACCAAAGGCCTCGCAGGTGCGTTGCCATCCCAGAGATAAACCTGAAATAACATCACGCCTTATCCTCAAAGGCTGAAGCAGAGATGTACCCATTAGTACACCCACATTTCAACAGTTATGTTTAGGCCTCATGTAATAGGGGGCGAGCCTATTGCCATCAACCGGGCAGAAATTAAGGCTCCGAGGCTCCTGAGAAATTCATACATACATACATAAAAACTCACACCTTTTTCCCATGGGGGTAGGCAGAAATCACAGAACGCCACCTGCTACGATCCTTACATACTCCTTTCGCCTCTTCCATGTTTGTTGAGAAATTCCTGATGAAAAAACCCAATAACTCTTTGCCCGCCCTGGGAATCCAACTAAAGACCTCATGCTCAGTACGTAGTCGCGCTTTACGACCACTAGACCAACGAGGCAGTGTTATTATTCGGTCATAAACAGAGCCTAGCTACTTGTATGTCGAGGTACTACTTGTACGAGGTCGGTCAGAGGATGTCGCCACGGCTACAACAAGCCGCGTCCGTCTGCAAGCGAGCTATGAAGCGCTCGCGATCATTGGCTACGTCAATACTTTTAAGGCCGCGTTCATACCATAAGTAACAACTGTCTAGGAAACGCCAACGCCTGGGAATCGAACTTAGGACCCCACGCTTTGCGATCATGAGACCAACAGGGCAGTTATAGTACCTACTTCGTTAGTGTTTACTAACAAAGTACTATAAGTTAGAGACAATTGACAGATAACTATCACTAAAGTTGCAACTTAAGTTGAGGCAACTATCAACTCTTAAAAAGTTTCCTGTAAAAGTTGATAGTTGCTATAGCGTTTACGGTTGCCGCAACTTTATGGCAATCTGTGCGCAACTTTCATAGCCGAGTTGCCGTATGCTGTTGCCGTAGCGACACTGGCATAGCAGGGCACAGGGAGAGGGAGGGAGGGTGTGAAATCACCCGACGCGTTGCGATTGACGGTTGAGGAAACCGGCAACTTTAAAAACCGGTAAAATATTTAACAGTTGCTAGTTGCGGCAATTAGGAACTAACTTAGTCATCGATTGCAGCAACTGAAAACTGTTGACGATTATCGCAACTTGAAACTCGTGTTGCTATGTGTGCGCAGTCCAATTAAAATATATGTAAACAGCTAGTTGCCAGCTAGTTGCCAGTTGCCAGTTGCTGCAATAGTTGCTCTATGTGCAAAGCGCCTAAGAGGTTTATTTTAATGATGGTTTTCTGTCAATTGTCAATTTACAATTTTATTTCTCATTTGTAAATAAAATAATTTATGGTAAAAAAAACTTTTTATAAACAAGCTTTTTTTGTGATGTTACTAACTTTATCGTTTTCTACTCTTCAAGCCCTTTAATTTGATACCCATATCAAGGGGATTGAGAAAAAAAATGTTATCCGCCATCTTGGAACGGCGGCCATATTGGAATTATTCCAATATTGAGTATTGGACATTGTATTGTCATCAGAACTAAAGATGTATGCAAAATTTCAGCTCAATCGGATACCCGCAAATGGTCGAAAAATGGTTTGCAAATTTTGAAAGGACAACTTATTTACATACATACTTACATACGAACAGTGCAAGCTAAATAAAAGCTTGTAAAAATAAAACTTAGGTAAGTACCTAATAAAAAAAATCTGAATACGTACATAAATATCTAAAAAGTCAAAACGAGATCAACGTTAAAAAAATCTTAAAGAATCCATAATCCAACCAAAAGTTACTTTCAATAAATACCTATCTGACATATCACTGCTCTAAAACAAGAAACTCTAATTCACATCTCAAACAGCGAAACTAATTACAACATTTTAAAACCAAAAAGTAACACATCATATAAAATACCGTAACCAACAAACAATAAATAAAAATCACCTCACACGATCATTCAAAAGTAATTTTCCTTAACACTCGATAAAGGATCACTGCACAGGCACTAAATCATTCTGTTTCGCCGAATAAACGCGGTGTGATAATAAATCGGCCATCGGCAATGATTCGCTTACCGTGTCGATTGGCCGTAAAAAAACAAAAGCAATACTTATGCCCTTTATTCGGGTGTGCGGGCGCAGCGTCAATCATACGATCGGACATTGCGCTTAGCGGGAGCAGTGGTGGGGTTTGCTGGCGAATTCGATTGTCGATAAGTGAATTTGATTGTCGATGAAATGAATGTTTTAAAAATTTTTTTTTTGCAAAAAAAATTTTAATTTGTTAATTTTTAGAGACATATTTTTGTCGGGTTTCGATGGGACCATTTGGGAAGTATGACCTTTCCAACAAAAAAAGAATTTTTGAAATCGGTTGGCAAGCGACGGAGTTAAGCGCGAACAAACCTAAAGAAAAAAATACAAACATCCGAATTGAAGAACCTCCTCCTTTTTTAGAAGTGGTTAATGATTAAAAACGTAAGTACATGCATACAATGCCAGTATTGCAAACGATGTGGGCATCATTTATAAACATAATTAATTTTGCTCTAATTTCATAATTGAGTTCCATTGTATTTGGTACCTATTAGAGTACCTACTTAAAGTGACTTTTATTTCAAGTACATCGTCTCCATATAATCGTTGAATTAATGTAGGTACATACTTGTACAATTTATTGTAAAACATTGTATTTTTATAAGAATATATATGGAGTTTCTTGCCTATTCTTCTAACAACAACAACAGAATAACAACTAAATTACATATTTTTTTGTCTTGTAAATGACGATCAAAATTGACTTTGACTTTGAATTGTGTCGTATAAAATTAAACTATGCTATAAGACAATTGAAATTTCAATTCTGAAATCGACTCGAATCGAATGGTTTTAGGTAGGCGCGTTCGTGACAGGACCGCTATTGTTTTACTAACCTGCCTCTATCGACTTTCGTTGTGCTATCGACTTGTTTGTCGATATTCGCCACGCTGATCGCTCCGAACAGCCCCACGTAGCGGTACTCGCGTGGAGGGTGAGATAACTCGCGCCATCGCGCCGGTGTCTCCCATCACACGTTGCATTCTCATGATGCAGGGCTGCTGCCACCTGTATAGTGTTAATTAATATATCAATAATTACTTTATTGGTTTTTTATTATCTAATAGGCAATTATTACCAAGTTTCAATCAGTTTGAAATCTTCAATCAATTCACTGTAATACTATAGGTTGGTACCATAAATGTAGAAGTTGAGGAGTCATGATTTCTTTATCTATTTCTGTTTTTAAAAATGAATCCCCATTTCCATTGGTCACAGCATCACGCGTGAACGGCTGTACCAATTTCACTAATTCTTTTTTTTGTGTTTGTTATTGTCAAAAGGTTCTTATGAAAGAAATTTATAAGAAAATAAAAGAAAAACAGCTAGTAAATAATAAAATATAAATAGACAAATAATAAATAATGAACATTAATTAAAAAAAATACTCAATTACACATAATAAGAAAATCTTTAAATAATTTAATCTGCTACTGTACAAAACACATTATTTATTATTTATATATTCTTAAAGCGCAGGCCACACCGCCAGCTAGCGGGCGGGCGGGCTAAGCGGGCGAACATCGTTTCACCTCTTTACATACTTCGGTTCACACCGCGAGCTACCGACTAACCTGACGAGCTAAGCTAACGAAATATCCGACGATTCCTAGCTAGCGGGCGGGCGGGCTAGGCGGGCGAACATCGTTTCACCTCTTTACATACTTCGGTTCACACCGCGAGCTACCGACTATTCAACGAGCTAAGCTAACGAAATATCCGTCGCTCGTCTGTCCGTAGTTTTCGGTGTGAACCCCATAGTTTAGCTCGCCAATATTTCGCGTAGTTTGTATAGTTTCCTTCGTTCGCTTCGCCCGCCCGCTTAGCCCGCCCGCCCGCTAGCTGGCGGTGTGGCCTGCGCTTTATTGTGTCACCAGATTAAATATGACTTAAATAAACTATCTACTACAAAACATACAATTGGCGGCCTTATCGCTTACTGCGATCTCTTCCAGGCAACCTCACATTCACATTCACACATTTCCTCACATTTTTCATTTTTGTTCAACCATTATATACTTAGTTCACTACTTTGTAAATTAATGCGATTAACTTTATCCTTCGTTCCATTATTAATTGGATTATTTAAACGTTACATAGTTATAATCTCATATATTCTGCTTAATTTAAAGTATTAAGAGCTAGGTGAGTATCTCTTTGTGACGCTATTATGTCCAATAGTGGGCTAAACAGTTAAATGATAGATTGTTTTCCATACACATATGAATAAAACAATTACATAAATACCTACGAGGTTAAAAACAGGATTTCGTGAATGACAGAATTCGACCTACGATAGGTCTACGAAATATAAGAATAAGCTACGAAGTTCTACGAAAGGTTACGACGTTCTACAAACTTTCTACTAATCCTCTACGAATGGTCTACGAAGGTCTACGAAATTCTACGACTGTACTACGACATTCTATAAAATGTCTACAACGTTCTACGGAAGGTCTACGAAGTTCTACGAAACGTCTACGAGCGGTCTACGAAATTCTAAGAATAAATGAACCCATTTCTTTATTGATCTGGTACCTATTTTGATTTATTGATTTAATAAACCAAATCTGTTTTTTTATTAATAATTATTAATACATTTGAGTGTGACATAACGCGGCGTGTGTGAACCCTACAAGCGACGCGGATGGCGGCTGCAATATAAAAGTTTGTCCTTGAAGGGAGGCGTCAATCGCAGTGCTTACCTCAGACCGCCACCAGTGCAAACCACCACCATGGAAGGATATAGGAGGATCTCGATACTGGTGAGTAGCGCTCGAATTTAAGAGGAAAAACATAAAATTAATTAATGAAAAGTGCTTCAATAAAAAATGCAAAATTTTGTAAGACGTAGAAGTTTGGGTCATTTGTCTGTGTCATTCGTCGAGAGAATAGAAAGTAGGATTATTCTAGATCATTCATCATCATTGGATCAATTAGATTCGATATTATTAATTTTTTATTTTCTCTTGTAAATGACGTTCAAAAGTGCCTTTTAACGATCTAATTGAAATAAATGATTTGACTTTGACTTCATTTAAAAATGTATAAGTAGTTAGGTACATTAGTACTTCGTATCTATCTATCTTTCGTAGTATGTTTATCAGTTGTCTAGTACTCATAATACAAGCCCTGCTTAGCTTGGGGCTAGACGGCGTTGTGTAATAGTTGTGAAATATTATTATTATTCCCAGTTATTTATTTTATATACATTTAAATTACATTTTTAATTATTAAAATAAAAACATTTAAAAATATAAAAAATAGTAGCCCACCGGTGGCGGAAACAGGGTATTTTTTATTATTATTATTATAACCTATTTTTTTTAATTCCTAATTATTTTTTGTAAGCCACCCCAGTATTGAGGGAAACAAAACAAAAAATGTAAAGTCCAATCGGTTGAGCCATTTTCCAGTTTTTGTGACAAAAACGCAAGGCAATACCAACATTTTTCTTTTATGTAGATACCTAACTACATAATAATATGGATAATTTTTCCTAAAAGACAGTTTCTTTAAACATGGTAAATACTGACATATGTTTTGACAATTCGAATAAACATTCATATCAGTTTCCGAGCATTGTGATAATTATACAACGAATTGTTTGGGATCAGAGTTTTATCGGAAACCTTTCGAGTTACTGAGTAATACGATAAAGGTCCGTGTCGTAGTAAATATTTATGAGTCTCGCTAAATTGTAAGTAATTAGGTATGATATAATTAAAAGTTAATTAAAAGTTAACTTAGCATAAACGTCGAACTTGTATAGTTAAGATGCTGTAAAATGTAGACCGTTAAGTCTGAAATATCCAATCCGCCTTGAGCAAACATAATGGTCAATGCTCGTGCCTTCTCTGTATGAGAAGCTGCCTTTGCCCTGCAGTGGGACAATAATTATAATAATAAATCATTTATTTTCAGGTTACAAAGACCCATAGATAAATACCTTAACCTAAGTATATTATAATAGGGTGGGGGTTTAATAATAGGGTGGTGTTATTATTTGCGTTATTAGAAGTGTTATTAGACGTTATAGTTAATAGACATTACCTACGTATCTTGATGCAACGTTTATATAGGTATGTATTTTTTTTTACCGATAATCATTGCATTAAGTGCCTAAGTATATTATAGTATAGTATATGATAGGTGATTAAATATTCAAACCAAAATATAATGTTTATTTGCTATTAAAGTGATTAATTAATATTTTTAGTCATTTAAAGTTTGTCAGCGTTATTAGAGCGAATGCTAAATAAGTAAATATAAATAATACAAAAATAAAGTATCGCCGTTTAGAAATACTGGGTACTTTTCTAAAAAACTTTGTGCGTAAATAATTTTAAATAAAATTTTCAATCTTTTCAGCTACTCATCGTCACCCTCAACAGTATAGCAAGCGCATTAGAATCGAGAAAAATGCTTAATATACCTGAGAAGATTATTGGAGGCGTCATCGACATAGTCCAGAGCCACAAGGTCAAACCCACGCAGCAGACCACAACCGTCCAGACTCAAACCCAGCAGCAAGTCTACCCTCAGCAATATGCTCCGTGGAACACAGGCTACCAGCAAAGCCAAGGTCAAGCGCAGTATCAGGGTCAGTACGGGTATCCTCAAACAGGGAACAGCTATCCTCAAGGAGGCTACGTCAACACACAAGGCTTCTATGGAGGATCCCAAACCCAGGCTCAAGGACAGTATCAAACCTACCCACAGAACCAGTCTGGAAACCAACAGTTCCAAGCTCAGAATCAACAGACTTCTGGCTCGTTTGAAAGTCAGCATGCTGGACAGTTCCAACACCACGTGCAGGCTGGAGTACAGGGCCAGGTACAGCAAGGACAGGTTCAAGTACAGAATCAACAATTCCAAAATCAAAATCAGCACGCTGGCCAGTTTGTGAGTCAGAATCAGTTTACGAATGGAAATTATCAGGGATCTCATCAGGTCAACCAGCCTAGCTATCCGAATCAGCCGTCAGGGGGTTTCCAACATCAGCCAACAGGTTCTTACGGGGGCCATCAGCAGTCAAATAATTTTGCGAGCAACCAACAGTCAAGCACTTTTGTGGGGCAAACTCAACCGAGTAACAACTATGTAGGACAAAACCAACCTCAAGGTCAGGTGACACAGCCTTCGTATGTGGGACAAAACCATCAATCATCGCAGTTCCAAGGACAGGCAGGTAACCAGAGTAGTGGCCCTGGGACGACAGGCTCCAACAGTGGTAACTACCAAATCTCCACTGGTCATCATTCTGGTGGACCAGGACCCACGTGCGTCTGCCAAGCGTGGACAAAACCTCAAAATGGAGTACTTAATGATAATGGATCTCAGAGGAGTGAAGAGAAGGAGGAGAAACCTGAAGTAAAATGATGCCTCAAATGTACTGAGCAAGTTTTAGTTAGTTAAATTGTTGCATTAACTTTTTTGACAGGCGCTCACATTCGTGTTTTTTTTGTCTTTAATTTTTAATTGAATTGTTTTGATTTTGTGATGTTGAGATGTTTCTAAACGTAAAATATTATATAAATCAATATTTTAAGGAAAGTTTTCTATTGGAATTCAACTGCACTACTACTTACTACTACTGTTTGTTACATTAAAAAGAGAATCTTATAGCGCCTTCAAATAAGACTATATGTAGTCTATGACTGAAAAGGGAATAAATGAACATACATACATACTTACATAGTACATAACTTCAAAGTTTGCATGATTTTTTTGAATGATAACTATTGCAAGTAATTTGATTTAATTATTAGAATAAAGATATTTATTTAACTGTAACATTGTTTTTTCTTTATGTGTGCGTAAGTATTATCTAATAGGTAGTCCAATTTTACAACTTTTTTGACAATTCTAGCGTTCCGTACAGAAAGGTGCCAACGGAATATTAATTATCCGTTACTTATAGGTAGAGAGTTAAAATTTTCACAGAGTGCGTATTTCTATTGCCTTTTTACCAACAAATAATTACTAAGTGTCGTGATGGCCCAGTAGTTAAGGCGCCCACCTCTCATGCATGAGGTTGTGGGTTCGAATCCGGGCAAGTACCAATGTGACTTTTTCAATTCATATGTACTTTCTTAAGTTTATCTTGGACATCACTGACATCGGTGAAGGAAAAAATCGTGAGGAAACCTGGACTTGTAATTAATATAAGTCTGAAATCGCCAATCCGCCTTGAGCAAGCGTGGTGATCATGCTCATGCCTTCTCTGTATGAGAAGAGGCCTTTGCCCTACAGTGGGACAGTAATAGGCTGGTATTATTTTATTTTATAGTAAATCTAAAAATTAAAGATACA
The DNA here is from genome assembly GCA_949316365.1 of Hoplodrina blanda. NCBI lineage: Eukaryota > Metazoa > Arthropoda > Insecta > Lepidoptera > Noctuidae > Hoplodrina > Hoplodrina blanda. Next base: position 17,146,058 of record OX438581.1, read on the forward strand.
AGCATCGTGATTTTTACTCGATCTTAATATTGTACTGTGGTACGGACCCTTTTATTTGCGAGTCCGGTTCGCACCTGGCCGTTTTTTTGTTTTTGCTTTACCATCATGTTTCAACAATCATTTTCTTTTTTGAACGGCTAAAAAGAACTTTTTCAAAAGATCTCTCCATTCACACACACACCCTTTACTCGACCTAGGAATCAAACCCGGCCGCGTAGGTGTGCTTGCCGCTACACACTAATAATAGCAGAGTATGGAAATTAACAGATAAATTGTCTTTAATTGATTCGCAGCCTCGTGGTCGCAGAGATCAAATTACAAGATGGCTAACGAATCTACGAGTTGATTGATCTTGATTTTAATTGTATACAGACTAAGGTAGTATCTACAGTACATGATGATTTTGTCCGTATCATTGCATTTATAGACCAACACTGGCTTAACGCGCGAATTCCGATTATAGTTTTATTTTTGTGTGCGGTACCCATAATCTTTTTCTAAAATAAAAATAAAAATTAGCCTACGTTACTCCTTATGAAATCAGCTATTGGCCTGTGAAAATCCTATTAAAATTAGTCTAGACATTTAAGATATTACCCGGAACAAACAAACAGCTAGATAGACAGACAAAAATTTTTATTATTGTACCTTTCATATGCATTTAGTAAAAAGCTGCTTTGTTGATATTAGAAACAGTCACTTCAATTTGATTTATTTGTATTTTTATTAAAATAATCTATTTATCTAATTTTATTTTTATCTATCAAAATCATTTTTCTTTATCTCTTGTATCAATGTACACACAGCAAAACAGATAGGTATGCAGGGTCGTCAGATATAGTTGAAGTTTTCTTAGACATCGATGGATGTTTTCGAATGTAATTAATTTTAAACGTAGATAATAAATAGTTCTTTATTTAGGTTAAGTTTCAGTCAAAGACATCCATTGGTTTCTTAGAAAACTTCAACTATATCTGACGACCCTGCATACCTATCTGTTTTGCTGACTGTACATATTTTTTGTATTTTTATTTCATCTTGTTATCTATAATTTATATGGTTATATTAAAGACGTAAAAAACAGATTTATTTTATGCTCGCGTTAGGGAGCAGTACGGCCCACCCCGTATTGGGTCCATGGGACATTTACCCCTTTTCAAACTAGTCCCACATCTGCCAACTTTTGGGATAATATACTTCAAATGATTTACAAAATAATAGTCGACTTGCTTTTTTTAAAAGGCTTAGTAGTAGACGCACGATTTTATTTTGGCCAAATAAAAAAGTAATTTAAATAGTTGTTGGTTGTAGAATCATAGATAAACTCGATCTTCTTTCGAATTGACGCTAATCCACAGACAAACATAATTATTTATATTTATATCCTAAATAAAATCTAGATTGCGCAGACATGAAATCAATTTTTCTGTAGACCGATAACCTGGCACAATGACCAGACTGAGTTACCAGTTTAGCAGCAAAGTTAACAATTAAAAACCGCCTTTAAATCCACGGCCGACAGACTATCCGACGGCAAAGCGTAACTTTGCAACCCTAGTTCCTGGCTAGTAAACAAAGAGCCACAGCTCCCCTCGAGATTCATACAAAAGAGGAGAACAAAGGGGCTACCGGCGGGTTTGCAGGGGTCTGCGCAGCTGGTGAGCTATGTAGGTCTGAAACGTGCGCGCGCCGACTTATGTAATCGTTACGTAAGCGGCACGGGGTTGCAGGGGTTGCTATGCGCAGGGGGGTGTGAACCGCGCGGGGAGCGGGGCAAGACAGGGCGAAGGCGCCGGCAATCGATTCCCGTCCGCAGTCCGGCTCGGCAACTCGGCATCCGAACATGGCAGACAAGACAAAGGTTGTAGAACAATATTACACCAAGCCTCCGGACCTAGGCAAATGGGAGGGGTTCAGGATTTTCCTGTGGAACGGCGAGACTGGACAGTTCCTTGGCCGCACGGGATCGAGTTGGGGTGAGTTTTTACATTTTTATCTCACAAGCTTGTACGGTAGTAATCCTCCCCTTTTTGGAGGGAAAATCGATACGCGATGTCTGGAAAATGTTCTAGAAAATTTTCTTTATTTTTACCGGTTTGTGGGAGGGCTATTTCAGTCACGGTCTATTTTTATTAGACTGAACTTACACCTTTGCAGCACCTTGTCAACGTTCAATGTAGCGCACAGTGCGCTAAATAAATAAGTATAACTTACACAATCATGTTACCTACTAACGTACGTAAATAGTAGTAGGTACTGGTCCAATTGTTTATCTTATTGCTTTTAATAATTTCTAATTATGGAATCTTTGTTTCCGTTCAGCAGATAAAAATATACCTAAAGTATTGGAATATTTTTTTTCTTTGTATTACATTTCGCAAGTTCTATGATCGTGCTATATTTCTATATTATACTTTATTTAAAAAACTCGTATAAGAAAAACAGGTGTCGTCCTAAAAATCTCGAGGTTACGTAAGGTGGATCGTTAGGCCTTGATATAAACTGAATTAAAATCTTTCAGTGTGAATTTTACCAAGCTGTAAATTTCATAATTTCATTAAGGAGTGCCACTTTCAATAAATGAGAGGGCTGCAACACCTGCATTTCAGTGCGATTTTCGCGCCACGGCGGGCGGCGCGCGCATTGGTTGCAACTAGGGATGCGCGCGCATCGTCCTTGTCGCGATCGATCCAAGGACGTACGGAACCACATCTCATCAGGGAAATACCCGACTTTAGACATTGATCTTTATCTTTCATGAAAATTGAATCGCGGAACATTAATTTCATTTAACAAAAGTTTCGCTAAAAAAATCTCAACATTTTGCTACTTTTTGCTACCATGAGAATGTGAACGTCATATTTCATGAAGATAATTTTCATTTGAACTACATTCTGAAAAACTCCATTTATTTTAAAATAAGAGAAGACAATACGATGGTTTCCGGCTATATCAACTTATTCCACAGGAATTTTAGTTTTTTTTGGGATCTTCGAACATGCAAAGAAAATATAGAGTTTTTTATATCGTCGACAGATTTTCCGACTTCAGCCCAAAAGGGTACGCAGATTCACAGGGTCGTCACACAGCCCCCTAGTACCTACATACTTATAGGCTAGTACTATACAAGGACATACACGTGTCGCGCTCAATGTACCGGATTACAAACAATCATCTATGCTTATATACCTACGCGATACTAAGTAAATAAACACATAATTTACACTCCCATTGGTACCATCAACCGCATGTAAAAGTTACGAAAACCGCGCTTGTGAATGACAAATAGTTACTATATTTTTTTTTAAGGTGGTAAATATCATCAAATGAGTCTTTCCGCCCTGGGTGGGGCGGAAGGGACTATCAGACTTTTACTGACTAAAAAACCACCCTGTTCCTTCTGTTGCCCTTTACGTTCCGGGGCCACGGTATCCTGTTAAGACGTCCCGCAACCTCGGAAATAGTTTCCATGTTCGTGAAGTTGACTGTACCGACTCAAACTGGCCTATTTTTCTGTCATGGCGGAAAAAAACTTTATAAGAATAGATAGTAGACAATATCAGTAAGACAGTAAGGTCGTTTTTACCTTAGCATTCGTATAGGTAGATAGGACCTACAATGTTAAGCATTGGTACGTGGATTCAATAGATGGATGGGATTCATGGATGGATTATTGGGTTTTTCCATCAGGAATTTCTCAGCCTCGGAGTCTGGATTTGTGCCCAGTTGATGGCAATAGGCTCGCCCCCTATTACATGGGACATAAACATAACTGGCGAAATGCGGGTCTACTAATGGGTACAGCTCTGCCTAACCCTTCGGGGATTACGGGCGTGATGTTATGTTATGGATTCAGTAGAAAACCCCCAACGTTAACATTTGTTATCAGTTACTAGCGACCCGCCCCGGCTGCGCACGGGTGCAATGTAGATACTAACTATACGTAGGTATAAGCCTTCCTCTTGAATCACTCTATCTATTGATGAAAACCGCATTAAAATCCGTTGCGTGGTTTAAAAGATATAAGCGTACATACGGCGGGAAGCGACTTAGTTTAATACTATGTTAGAGATTTTAAAAAAATCAGCTGTTCTATACATTTTGACCGTGTAAGTGTTGCACTTGCACTAGCAAGTTGAAGAGATCTAATCTCGTACAGGCTCTCGTCTAAGGGTGGTATTACACTTATCAAATATCTTTGTCCAATTATGATGTTCAATATTTGATCAAATTTCTTTGAAGGACGCTCATTACACTTGTACAATATCTGTGTCCAATATTTTGCGTAGTGTTAAGAAAATGGAGGAACATGGAGCATCTTTATGTTCTGCTATTGCGTCTTTAAGTGGTGCTATTATCATAATGTTATTATTAAAAAAGAAAAAATCAAAACAGAAAAGGATTTGGGTGAAGCCATGGATCCAAAGTCATTGGAATCGTCCACGATACCTTGTTTGCAGCCATTTTTAATTAAATGTCATTAATATTTGATCAAATATCGGTGTTGCCAATACATTTGATGAAGTCGTCCAATTTCTTTGATCAAATGTACATTGGACCAAGATATTTGATAAATGTAATACCACGCTAAGCAATAGTATAAGTAGGATATAACATCACGTAACTTAACGCAGGTAAAAAAAACCACGCGGGTAGAATCTAGTTATGCCCGGTTTACATTATTCCAGTCCAGCGGTCGAATCCAGCGCTGGTAAACCGGCACTGGAATGCATTAAATCCGGTTAGCATTCCAGTACAGTGACTGGATTGGCGGTCTACTTTTGAATATAGTGCGACCAATCCAGTGCAACTGGAATAATGTAGACGGCCAATCCAGTGCCATTCTTATCATCTCTCATTGTCACTGTAGTGTTCACACTTCTAGTGTTGTCACTGTAGTGTTCACACTTCTAGTGTTGTCACTGTAGTGTTCACACTTCTAGTGTTGTCACTGTAGTGTTCACACTTCTAGTGTTGTCACTGTAGTGTTCACACTTCTAGTGTTGTCACTGTAGTGTTCACACTTCTAGTGTTGTCACTGTAGTGTTCGCTCGATCACTGGACTGGAATAATGTAAACCGGGCATTTGTATTATATGTAAGTAGCTGACTGTTGCCAGTAGACAGTTTGAAACAAATAGTTTTAATTATTTTCCTCTTAACAAACGTTTGCGGTTAACCACAGACAAAACAGTTATAAACGAGATTAGGGGAAAATATCGCCATTATTTCCAGCACTACTTGGTAGCCTGTTTAATAGGATCTAGATTTTCCTTTGTAACAGTTAATGAGACCCCCGGGCGAGCGAAAAGGGTGCATTATTACCTTTAATGCAATGCAACCTGCATTACCTACATACATACATACATAAACTCACGCCTTTTTCCCATGAGGGTAGGCAGAAACCACAGAACGCCACCTGCTACGATCCTTACATACTCCTTTTGCCTCATCTACGTTCATACATCTCGTCATACAAGCACGCCGGTTACGAGTACTCCGCACCTGACCTTTCTGAAGAACCTCACCAATAAGGTCAGTGTAGGTCTTCCTAGGGCGACCCCTCCCTGCGTTACCACTCACCTCTCTGCACCTCACCTTTGCATTACCTTTGCTGGTAAAATCTATCTTTCAATTTATATAAATAAAAATTAATGGCTAAATTATTGACCCTTTGCATCACGCAGTCGGTCAAAAATCATACTGGCATCGTATCATACTTGGAAAGTCGGGTATAAATAAATTATCTAATTATAATGCCATCGACATTTCCGTAGCATTAATTAATGTAATTTAACAAAAAAACAAACAATAAAAGTGATAAAACTGCAGATAAATAATTGAAATAAATTACTCGCGATACGGCTCCAAGAAATTATAAAATTGTTTGTTACAACTTAAACTCTAACGTGTCTTTTAAGTGAAAACAGGGTTCCGTACAATATTTAAAACTACATAGTACACTGCCTCGTTGGTCTAGTGGTCGCAAAGTACGACTGCTGAGCATGAGGTCTTGGGTTCGATTACCAGGTCGGGCAAAGTGTTATTGGGTTTTCCCATCAGGGATTTCTCAGTAGCATCCTCGGAGTCTGGATTTGTGCCCGGTTGATGGCAATAGGCTCGCTCCCTATTACATGGAACTTAAACATAACTGGCGAAATGTGGGTATTACTAATGAGTACCTCTGCCTAACCCTTTAGGGATTACAAGCGTGATGTTATGATGTTATTACATACAAAAGAAGTCGTTTCTTGTAGGGGATCTTTAATTTTTATAGCGGCCATATTAGGTTCATACGCTGTGAAAATTTAAAGTATCTACCTATTAAGGTTTAAAAGATACTGACACTACTCTGTGGCAGACAGACAGACAGCGGAGACTTCGTAATATTATTCCGTTTGGCACCCTATGAGTACGGTACCCTATAAAGGTAGCGCTCATTAAGTACAATATTGATCACAACGTGGATATGTCAATGGCCTTGCATTGGTCTGTAAAAATAGAGCAAGCAGAAGGCGTAACACAAGCGAGCTTACGTAATAGTATTATGTTCGGGTCGATTTTAGTATTGGAAATACGAGTATCCTATTGCATTTTGAATGTTTATTTATTACTAGTTTCTTGCTTTAGGGATTTTTGTCAGTGTGTTTTTTTGCATCTCCAGATTGTCTTATGTCTTTGGTTCCTACTCCGCTCCCGTAGGTTGCAGCGTGATGTAATATTTCTTGTACAGGATAATTGAAAATATACCCGAAACCTTAAAAGGGGTAATTGTACTCATCATTATGAACAACTTTTAATATGGGACTAACCTTGAAATCATGAAAAAAAATCAGCTGTTCCCTACTAAAATGCTACATAACACGATCGTAATGTATGAAATAGCTGATATTTTTTTAATGATTTCAATTTTGTTCCCATAGTAAAAGTTGTTCATAATGATATTATGAGTACAATGACCCCTTTTAAGGTTTCGGGTATATTTTCAATTACCCTGTATACAAAAATATATTTTTCAATCCAATTGATAGTTCCAGCGTGTTTTAAAAACACAAAACAGTTTAAAGTCTATATAGTATAGGTATCCGTATAACTAACAAAATTATCTTTAAAAGCTTTTTAAAAAATTCCACAAATGAGAATACTGAATGAATATACTACAATTAATATCACATATTATATGACATCAAAGTCAAAGTCAAAGTCAAATCATTTATTTTAATTAGACCATTAAAAGGCACTTTTGAACGTCATTTACGAGAGAAAAGAATAATTATAATTTTGAATCTAGTTGCCCATTCCAAAGGGTAGTTTCGTATGGAGAAGAACGGGCAAGAAACTTCATACTTACTCTTTTTGAAAATATGTATATAGGTATATGGTTAGCAGGTACATTAATTCTATTTCTACGAATGTGAAGACGATGTACCTAAAATAAGTCATGTAAAGTACTGCAATACGTACCAAGTGCTACAAAGATTAGAAATTAAAGCTAAATTAATTGTTGTAGGTACATATGAATAAAGTCTTCAAACTCAATAGAATTTATTCAGGGTGACACTTGTATTTCTAATTAAAAAAAAACCGATATTTTACGTTACGTTTGATCCGAACCTCGTCCTAGGCCCTCTAGTCTGTTATAATAGTGCAAGCAGGACAGGTAAGGCGCCATTGTCTACGCCTCGCTACCGTGTGGCGCCACGTTTACCTACGAATATTGATCCTTTAATAGCCAACGGAATAGCGCTTTTATTACCCGACTGCGCGACGCAAAGGAGGGTAATGTGTTTATCAGTCTATGTATGTATGTATGTTTGTTTCTATGTGGCGTTCTAGAGACCAAATGCGTAGGCCAATTTTGATCATTCTTACGTCAATCGATTCGTCTTAACCTTGCGAGTGTCACTAAAGACATGACAGTAATCAAAATTCACCACAGCGTCAACCAGACGCCATATTGTCAAAATGAAAAAAAAAAATGAACTATGTCAAGAGGGGTGTCGTTGAATAGGTATTTTAAAATCATCTTTAGGTTCCTTTTATCATTTTTCATTTTAAATAATAGTTTAGGATATATAACCATTTAAATTTGTTTAACAAAACAATCATTCTCGCTAAGTTTCTTACTTATTGATTTAAGTTTTTATCTTATAACGAAGTCAATGAATCGTAACTAAAAAGTATAGAATAAAAAAAATAATTTAAAGAAAAACAAAAAACCCGACTGCGTAAAAACTAATTAACTTAAATAAAAACTAAAAAGAAAGAAACAAGCCCTAGTAGTTTAGAATTCTGTTAAGTAATAATAAATAACTACATAATTGAAATAGTTTTATAATCGATACACACATAAAACAAATCATAAATTCTAATGCAGAACAGAACGACTCACAGTCGGGGCCCATTCAAATTTTACCAATCAAATCTTCCCAACGGGCCCCGACTGTGAGTCGTTCTGTTCTGCATTAAAATTAATTAGTTTTTACACAGTCGGGTTTTTTGTTTTTCTTTAAATTATTTTTACTTATAAGACTACCTCGTTGGTCTAGTGGTCGCGAAACGCGACTGCTGAGCATGAGGTCTTGGTTCCGATTCCCAGGTCGGGAAAAGTGTTATTGGGTTTTTCAATCAGGAATTTCTCAGCCTCGGGGTCTGAATTTGTGCCCGGTTGATAGCAATAGCATCGCCCCTTATTACATGGGACTTAAACATAACAGGCGAAATATGGGTGTACTAATGGGTAAACCTCTGTCTAACCCTTCAGGTATTACAGGCGTGATGTTATGAAATAAGACATTACTCTTTTAAAAAAACTCACAAGAATCTTTTATCTGAAAAAAGGCGTAGTCATTTTCAGAAGAGAGCCCTAAAATCTATTTTCAGCCTTATTCCTTCTCCAAAGGTCGAAAGGTGATATTCTATTGCGCATGCTCCGTGACCTAAGGTCCGTACATCGTCCTACAGTGACTTATATCTGCAGTGGTGCAGGCTGCATACAGTATTGACGAATTGATTGGTACTAGGAAAAGCCGCTGAGTTCTAGGTATCGACTGGTGCGGTACTGATGGTTTTATAACTCGTAACGACGGCACAATCGATTGTTGCGTATTTATTTTTACGATAACTTCCCACTCACGATTGGACACGTGAATTGGTTTAGTTGAGACTCGTGTAATCTTGGGTATTTCGCTCTGTTCTGTCTCCTACTTCCGATCTAGCAAAAATGTTGTATAGTATTAGAATTATATAACTAACAGACACGTAAAGGTTTTATAATAGTTTTATAGCAGTTCAACAGTTTTATATTAGTGTTCTATTCGACGTATTAGTTATATATTATTTATTTTGCTAGACGGGTTGTATGGGTTATTGTGTTTTTTCTTATTTCTCCGTTGTTCTTTTCTGGTAAATTTTGTTGCGGGATCCGAGGCAGTTGATTCATTTTTCTTGGACGTCGAGCTTCATTGCGCTTTTCTGGCGGTCATCAATATTGATTTTGGCTTTGGGAATTGCAGTGGTCTGGGAACAATGTGGGCTATTCCAAAAAAAAAAACTCTTCAATGTTAGGTTTTTTTGACAATTTTAGATTGGTACATATTATTTTTACCACAGTCCTACCAAGGGTTACCGTGTTACCCAGTAACTGGGTTGTCTCTCTCCGGTCGTGTCGTATTTCTATCCCATCCGACTGTAAGAGAGAGGAAAGAGGGAGTGCACTTATGTTTGTGTATGGTAATCAAATCCAGTCCCTTCCGACACGATTTTATTCAATAGACTAGAACTTGTTCCCGATCTGGGCACCCAATTCCACATGTCAACTAAACTACCAACTAACTGTAATGAATTTTCATGCTGTTTACACCGGAGTTTTTCAATTTCCGGAGTCTGCCGCTTCGGAGTGCTCGTACGAAAAGTTTCAAGCTGGCGGAAATGTATGCTGATATAAAAAACTCCGGAGCGTAGGTAGTAATTAGTTTTTACTGTACCTACTTTACTGCTCTACTATTTTTTTTTATTAATTATGTGCACACTAAATATGAAAATACGTAATTTATTTAACTTCGTCCGCGTGGTTTATTACACTTGTGTCTTTGTCTATGTCTTTGGTTACTGCTCCGCTTCCTTGGGTCGTAGCGATGTTATCATCGGTCATAGTCGTGATGGCCTAGCGGTTAAGGCCCGCCTCTCATGCATGAGGTTGTGGGTTCGAATCCGGGCAAGTACCAATGTGACTTTTTCAATTCATATGTACTTTCTAAGTTTATCTTAGACATTACTGACATCAATTCGTGCCTCGGAAAGCACGTAAAGCCGTTGGTCCCGGCTGTCATACGTGGATCTTTGACAGTCGTTACGAGTCGTCAGAAGCCCGAAAGTCTGACAACCAGTCTGACCAAGGGGTATCGTATTACCCAGTTACTGGGTTGTGGAGGTCAGATAGGCAGTCGCTCCATGTAAAATACTGGTATTCAGCTGCATCCGTTTAGATTGGAAGCCGACCCCAACATAGTTGGGAAAAGGCTAGGCAGATGATGATGACTATACATGGTCATTGAAAATTTACCCGAAACCTGAAAAGGGGTCATTGTACTTATTACTGTTTTTTTTCATGATTTCAGGGTTGGTCCCGTAGTAGGTAAAAGTTGTTCATAATGATGAGTACAATGACCCCTTTTTTTTTAAAGATTTGTTTTATTGATAAGTAAAACCAGACGTAATTTTTTAAATCCAATATTTTTACTTTTTTTCCAAAGTGATATTGGGTTTTTCCATCAGATATTTCTGAGTAGCAGCCTCGGAGTCTCGGCTCGCCCCCTATTACATAGGACTTAAATATATCTGGCGAAACGTGGGTGTGCTAGTGGGTACACCTCTGCCTAACCTTTCGAGGATTACAGGCGCAATGCTATGTATATTATATTCTTTTAAAGAATTTATCGTTTACTTTTATGCTAGGCCCTCTATAGATAATGAATCCTCTTCTAATAATATAACAATGCATATTAATTGCCCCAGTACCCATGAAACCTTGAGCCCAACTAACTCGGCGGCCTAATTCTAAATCCTTTGCGTGTACTCGTTAAGTGCGCCGGTTTGCGCTGTGGCGCGAAGTTCACGATGACATTATTGTTCATTAACACTGATTGGCGAAGCTATAGGCTTTAATTTAATGAAGCTGTACTTGTAAACAGAAGAAAATGTTTAATCAGGGATTCAAATCAAATCATTAATTAAATCTTAATATACTTACAATAATTGTTACTCAATAACGCCAGAACGGCTAAACGGATCTGGATGACATTTTGCACAGAGATAGATTATAGTCTGGAATTGCACATAGGCTACTTTATATCCCGGAAAAATGTACGGTTCCCGTGGGATAATATATTTTTGAATTGCCAAGGAGTTAGTCAGAAAGTCGAAGCTAGTTGCTCGTTCTAAACAGTACGTTTCTATGCAGAATAACGAGCAAGAAACTCCATGAGCACTCTTAGTAGTACTAGATGCTGGATGGATTAAAATTTGTGGATTAAAAAAATACCAGCATTTTATTGTCTCATTTCACGGCAAAGGCCTTTATCTTATATAGGGATGGCACGAGATCGCCACACTTGTTCAAGATATATTAATTTGTGGATTCAAATGGCAAAATAAATACTATCAGTGAATCTCAGGATACGTTTCATGATATAGAAACTAAGCAGGTATATCAAAGTTTGTTATGTGACTGAAACATACCTACACGAAAGCTATAATGAAGATTATTATGACCCTAGATGGTTTCCTGTATCAAAAATTCTTCAATCAAAAAACCTGAAAGAACTGTAAATATTCAGTCATGTAGGAAGTCGAAAATGCGGTCAGTGATCGGCCGGTAGTTAGATAGGAAACTCCTATTGTCGCCACTTGTGACCAATTATCGGCCTCATCGAGCGCACACATGCAAGCGTGTACGTACTGTAACACGCGACATGATAATTTATAGAGCCGTACAGACTATTTTTAGCTGAAATCACAATTTATTTATAGATTAGTGAAGGTTGTCGTAAAAATTGGACTTTTCTTTTTATGTAGGTATTTGAAAATATTTAAAAAGAGTGCATTTTCATACTGCTTTTAAAATCTTACAAAAATCATACACGCGAAAGTTTGGATGGCTGCTTGTTACGTCTCTATTACAATTATTATGAATGCGGAAGTCTAGTTGGATGTGTGTTACTCCATCACGCAAGAACGGTAGATCGGATCTGGATGAAAAGCAATAGATAAATATTTATAGATAAGTACTTAGATAGATAAATATTTTTCTTATTTAAAAAAAGATAATTGGAACTGTTGCTATGAAAAACTTTAAATCAGTTAAATTTAGGTGTAACACAATTATTCCAAAATATTCTCTGATAACTTATTAGACCTACCTATGTATCCTGCTTATGAGTATGAAGTTTAAAATCAAAAAAATAAATAAATTTAAGAAATGATTAAATTAACCTATTTTAATGATTTTAATAAATCATTAAAATCGGTTCATTCATTTCTAAAAGTAAGGACTTGAAAGTTTGTTTGAAATGCCGACGGCCAGAGACGGACTGCGAATTTGTGGGGCCCTGGGCTACTAACACTATTTGGGGGCCTAACTAATTATTCAAACTAATTGCCATTTTTTCAAAAAACTGTTTGTTATAATAATGCATTATGATACAAGTGAGTTTTTGATAAAAATGATAGTTTTTTCTCCATCGGGGGCTGGGGGCTCTTTATATTCACGGGGCCCTGGGCTGCAGCCCAAAAAGCCTATTTATAAATCCGCCCCTGCGTACGGCGCAAACGCTCTTAACATGATTTAAATTTACCAATTAAAAGCTCATATTTAAAGTACTTTTTCTTGACGTTAGCATCCCTATTACAAAAGTAAGTTCATAAATTCGTGACCTAATCGTCGAATAGGGTTGCTAATTATTCAGAACGCTACATATTTGCCCGCCTGCGTTCAGTCATAACACGTAGATGGCAATCGCGTGAGAAATGGGGCCAGCCCTTATTTACATATTTATTTCTAACAGCTGATTTTTATAAGCTGCGTGCCGTTGTTTGTTTATTATTTTACGGTTGCTTTGAGCAAGGTCGAAAATGAACGAATGTTAGACTTTACCAAATATGTATCTTTGTTTTACCATCAGAAATCTTAGATTGTCGTTATCGAATTTTTTTAATAATTACAATTCTTATTAGAGTACTTAGTACATCAGAAAATCCTTCTCTGGTCTTCTTGTATTGTCTCTATTCTTGTCTTGCTTGTGTCTACAGAGGCGTATCTAGGGTGCGCGCAGGGCTTGTGCCCTATAGTGCACCCACTATAGGGCACAAGCCCTGCGCGGGAGGCTGTCAAAGGGGGCGCAAAATTCACCAATGATTAAAATTAAAAATCGAAATACACTACAAAAACCATTTCATACTGTTATATTTACTTTGTAATTTTATGAATATTTATGACTTTTTTATTTATAATAAATAATAATAATAAATATCTTGGGACAACTCACACACGGCCATCTGATCCCAAGCTAAGCAGAGCTTGTGTTATGGTAACCAGACAACTGATATACATACTTATATAATTTATAAATACATACATATTATAGATAAATTACATCCAGACACAGAACCAACAATTATGCTCATCACACAAAGTTTGTCCTGGGTGGGAATCGAACCCACTACCTCCGGCTTTGCAGTCAGGGTCACTAACCACTAGACCAACGAGGCAGTCATATTGAATCAATCACATATTTAAGTGTATCTGTTTTTTTTAAATAACATAATTTATGAAGGGGCGCAACTACGATGCGTGCCCTAGGCGCCATCATCTATTGAGGTACGCCCCTGCTTCTTTAGTTTTGACTCGCCTCTGTCCACTTAATTATAAGACGATATACAGAATTAGGCTAGACAATAAAATTGTCTAGCCTAATTCTGTCACTTCTTAGGTCATGAATAGGTATATAGTCCTTATTTAATCATATAATTATTTTGTCCACAGCTAAAATTTTGCTGTTCTACTTGATCTTCTATGCAATCCTCGTGGGCTTCTTCGCCGCTATGCTGGCGATCTTCTATCAGACCCTGGACTCTAAGATGCCCAAGTGGCAGCTCGAAGGGTCACTCATTGGAGCTAATCCAGGTAGGAACTTTACAGACTAAAAGTTTTATATACCTTTTGACCTTTTTTTTGTGCGCGGTGGAAATCCTCATGCATGGACTTCCTCCATTGTGGGGGTGACGGAGGGGCATGCCGAACTCTTACCGGCTAAAACCACCGCAGTATTCCACCTATGCCTATGGCTGGGAGTGCGTGATTCGCATAAGCATTCACCATTCCTCCAACAGACATATACCTTATGTTCTACTCTCATATTATACCTGCTACAGGCTAAACATCAAAAAAAGTCCTGCAGTTACAAATTACAGCAATAATAATTATTGACGATCCGTTACTTATAGGAATTAACTTACTAACAACTGTTGGTTAAGTCAACGAACCGTTATATCCATTAAATAAAAAGGATTTTTATTTATTGTTATTCTTCTTGTCCAGGGCTCGGCTTCCGACCAATGCCTGAGAGCGCCAACGTTGAGAGCACCCTGATCTACTACAAGGCCAACGACAAGGGATCCGTACTCAAATGGGCGCAGATCGTCGATGACTACCTGGAACGTAAGTATATCATCAGACCATGTAGACTAGTGATCCAGGGTCCTTAGACAAAGTAACATCGCTTCGTAGCGAAACGATACCTAAATTCGTCATCGTCTCTAAGATAACTACAACGTTTTAGCATTCGGTTTTGGCGATCACGATTGAGGCGAAGGCGAACACTGAAAGCGCTGCTTGTCTACGCATTTGTATGGGATAAACACGATAACGATTTGTTACTTTATGATTTCGTAATTTCGTTATGAATTATAACATTGTCTACCAAATTGCGATAACGATGTCGATGGACCACGTGACTTGACGCGGCTTATGTCAATCCCATACATTTTAGTCTTTTCTAAGTTCGTTATCGTTTTGAAATTGTTACTTTGTCTAAACCCCCAGGAGGTGGACTTCAATGGGTCTTACATTCTATATTTTAGTATCACAAAAACATGTCCACTTCCACTAGGTTTATCTTAACAGGTCATCGTGTCCTTGCTCCTAATCACTACTGGGTTCCGTTACTAATCTATATCTATACTAATATTATAAAGCTGCAGAGTTTGTTTGTTTGTTTGTTTGAACGCGCTAATCTCTGGAACTACTGGTCCGATTTGAAAAATTCTTTCAGTGTTAGATAGATTAGTTATCGAGGAAGGCTATAGGCTATATACCATCACGCTACGACCTACGGGAGCGGAGCAGTAACCAAAGACGCGGGTGTAACCGCGGCGGACAGCTAGTCACGTATAAAGCTGAAAGAAAAGTCATTTTCACAAAGTATGACGTCATGCACGCTTCTGTGTGTTCTGAAGTAGTATAAAATGCCTTAATTACAAAAACTTAAACCCAATCTTTAAAATCATGTAAGTAGTGAGACAGAGTGGATTAATACTTGTTCCTTTTTTTGTACAAGAAGTAGATCTAGGAATAGCATATACTTCAAGATCAAATAAAGAACAAAGAAATCTAATATCTAAATAAGTAATCATCTATAAAACACAAAATCTCCTTTCAGAGTACCGCAAGAAGGGCAGCGGTGTCGGCGAGGCGAGCGGCGCTGAGTACCGAGTGCCCTGCTCACCCACTACTGGTGCAACGGGTGAGAAGCAGGTGTGCGATGTGCCCGTCGATGACTTCCACCCCTGCACCTCCGCCAACCAGTACAATTACGAGGAAGCGGGGCCTTGCGTGTTCCTCAAACTGAATAAGGTAAGATCATCGTCTTTCTGTCCTCGCCCCATTTTTGGGATCATCATTTCATAGCACGTCTTCTTTCATTCATTTCTTAATGCAATCTTTTAAGAAGTCATCATTTACGATCTTAATATAATTTTATTTATTATTTTAATTACAAGGGTTATAATTATAAGATACCAATTAATTACAAACTTACAGTAAGTATTAAGTTGGTAAAGGTACATATAAGTTACTTATTACTTATTTACTTACTTCATTTACAAAATATATTTTTATATTTTTTTTAAACAAAAAAAAACAGAAATAAAAATGTCATTAAATTAAGAATGTCTCCTGTATCGTGGAAGCGTTTACAAACATATAAATACACATACACAAACAGCCAGACCCGAAACAACTATCTTTAAACCATACAAAATTAAATATTTGTTTCAATCACAATAAAAACATTATTTTAACACTTACGATGCATTAGTCCAATGTTTTAACCGTTTGTCCACCTAATACATTTCAGATCTTCAACTGGATTCCGAAGCCGTACAACAATACCGAGGATCTGCCTTCTAACATGCCGGACGACCTCAAGCAGCACATCAAGATGGTCGTAAGTATACTGTGACGTCATCCTACCCTTCACTGAATATGGTCGACATGTGTTTGAGTGGGTGCTGTAAAAGACCAGCATTAACAGAAGAACTTTTATTTTTGTAAACCAACTAAAGAAAATTATTCTGAACATGACTGCCCCATTCTTATTATTGAATAGGTTCTTGAAGATGTTGTCTCGCTGATGCATGAGCATGCAGACACCTAATTTCAGCATACTAGGTATTTATAGTAACTCTAGTGAGAACAGAAAGTCAGATAACAACGTTTGTAGCTAGATTACGTAAAGCATTCTAGACAGTTTTCCCTAAAACTCTTTTTTTGCTTTCTTCTGCTAGTCCGGCAAACCTGAGGCGAATACCGTGTGGGTGTCGTGCGGGGGTGAGAACCCCGCTGACGTGGAGAACATCGGGCCCGTGCAGTACATCCCTCGCCGAGGCTTCCCCGCCTACTACTACCCCTTCACCAACAAGGAGGGGTACCTCAGCCCTCTCGTCGCAGTGCTTTTTGAGAAGCCCAGGAGTAAGTATCCAGATCTTACCATGTAGTACTTAGTTCAATCTTTTTAAAACGATGTTCTATGTCCAATTTTGGTTGACTATCATATTTTTACTCAATACTGCATTCTACAATGTAAATGCTTAGGTGTTAACTTATAACACTTTTGTCAATTGAACAATCGTGGACCCTATCGGGCATAGCAAAGGAAGTTGAAAAGAATGAGATCGGTTTTCCTAATTTCAACAATATTTTTGTAGAGTATAAAGTCTAATTCTAATGTATTTCCTCACTCTGCAGCGGGTGTTCTGATCAACATAGAGTGCAAGGCGTGGGCCAAGAACATCTTCTACGACCGCTACGAACGACGCGGCTCAGTTCACTTCGAGCTGATGGTGGACCGCGCCTAAGCACGACTCACGCTGCCAGTTGGCCACGAAGCGAAGCCTTTAGCGTATAGAATGCATGACCTGGACCCTTTGAGCATCATTTGTCTTCTTCATTATGCTCAGTTGGGGCTGTTCCGACACTTGTAAGCCAGTTAAGCTCTAGCAGATCAGCTCCAACTGAACTGCTAGTCACCATTATTATAAATTAGCATATCGAACTTACTGGTTTTAGAGTTGAAGGATATAGCCCCCATTCAAATATGTTAGGTACTCTCACGCATTCTGTGTGCCGAAGGCCTAACCGCCAATTGGCCGCCAAGGTCACCAACTGATCGCCGGCCAAGGTCATCGAGCCCCAATTGGCCAAGTTCATCAACTTACTGCCAAAAGATCGTTAGTTGATCACTAGTCATGCTAATTGGTGGTTGCCGGTCTCAACCGGTTATGTTAGTTGTTTTAAGTGTTGTGTAAGGTCATGGTAACCAGTTAGTCGCCAAGGCCGCCAATTGTTCGCTACGGCTGCCAAGGTCTTCACGAGGTCATGCCAGGCCGGCTGCCAAGCGCCATTAGCAATAGCCACATAGTCGGCGATTAATTTGTATTCGTTTTAGAATAAGCCAGAGGGCGCCACTAATTTTAACTTTTGTTTGTCACGCTTCAAATAAAGTTAAATAAATTTAAAATTTTACTGAATATTTATGAATTATGTAATGTTTTCTGGACGGACAGTCAATAAACACGCAATAGTTGGTTCCAATTAAGGTTTTTTATTGGTGTTTTATTTCATAAAGCTGTTTATATTATATCCTCCTTAATTCTCCCCATAGTATTTTGTCAATTGGTGATAATAAAGAATATAATTCTGAATTAAATGCCAATACATAATGGTCGAGCACGTATTTGATGTGAAGGACACTATACTCAGGCAGATGCTTCATTTGTTGCATAGGACTCTGTAATAAAATATTGATTATGATGGTATTTGATTCAGAGCTTCTACTATATTTGAATAGAGCTGAACTTGTCGGCCTAAGGCCTCGTTTACGGAGACGCGGGGCGTCGCGCGTCGCGTGCGGCGTTACGTCTCGCGGCGGAAAAATTAGTACGTCTAAAATCGCTTCTCCGTAAACGCACTCATACAACGCCATATATATTTGAAGGGTACATATCAGAATATCGAAAATCAAAATATCGAAAATCAAAATATCGAAAATCAAAATATCGAACGATCAAAACATTGAAAATCAAAATATCGAATGCTCATATGATCGAAAGATCATATAATCGAAAATCAAAATATCGAAAATCAAAATATCGAAAATCAAAATGTCGAAAATCATATTATCGAAGCACAAAATATCGAATGTTCAAAATATCGAAAATCAAAATCAAAATGTCGAAGTAAAAGTAAAAAATCACTAACTTACGTTTATTTAGAGCGCCGATTATTTGGCATAATTTGACTTAGCATACTACGAAGATCACAGAATTTTAATAGAAATAATTTTATTAGTCATAAAGAAAAAAAAAATTGTTTTAAAAAATCACTATGGTGTGCTACAAAAGTTAGTGATTTTTTACTTTTGGCCCCAGAAGTCCGACTTTGGGACATGAGGAGCGTAGGCCGAAGGCCGGCGGAGCTCCGACGACATGGCTGACGGGAGATAGGGCGGCAGCTTTTTTTTTTACCGCCCAGAGCGACCATCTGTTGAGCGTAAATTATGCCGGGATCTATGAAACTGACGCAAGTTGCAAAAGGCGCCCCACGGTAAATATGTTAATATCACGAAAAACAAAATTTCGATATTTTGAACATTCGATATTTTGATTTTCGATATTTTGATTTTCGATTATATGATCTTTCGATCATATGAGCATTCGATATTTTGATTTTCGATATTTTGAGTTTCGATATTTTGATTTTCGACATTTTGATTTTCGATATTTTGATTTTCGATATAATGATACATTCGATATTTTGATTTTCGATGTTTTGATTTTCGATATTTTGATTTTCGATATTTTGATTTTCGATATTCTGATATGTATCCATATTTGAATTCACGGCGGGCCGCGCCGCACAACGCGACGCGCGACGACCCGCGTCTCCGTAAATGAGGCCTAAGGACTCTTTTAATTTAAGTGTTTGCTGCGGCTTGAAAGCTGTGCGTGCGTCGTACGTCTTTTGTCATACATTTATACAAGCACGACGTTTGTCCGTTGTCGTCCTGTCGGAATCCCACGGCACTATCAACTCGTCTAATTTAAAAAATCATACCAGCCTTCTTACACCCTCATCTCTCCGGTACCTTTCAAGTAAGAAGGACTGATGTACTTTACAAGGTGATTGGTAGCAGGTAGATTAAAGTGGCAGAAAATCGAGTGATTATGAAGTGCAGTTGGAGAGGCAACGTATAAGTCCAGTAGTGGATAGCAATAGGCTGATGATGAAACTTGCTAATGCAATCAAACAGTTGCATTGCTTTCTCTCCTTAATTAAATCACGGAGCGAAAGGGTGCACACATGTGACACATGAGACTGTCATAAAAGGAGACTAAAGTCTAAGGGCGCTCAATTTATGCGTTTCTTGGCGGCCTGCTGCGGTGCCGAAGCGGTGCGTTAGACGTACAGCGCACGGACGATCCTCTTTTTTCATACAAAACCGCACGGTGCGGCAACGGACGTTATATATTCGGTTGTCGAGCGTTCGCGATACCGGCGCCGCAATGTTGCCGCACCGTGCGTTTTGTATGAAAAAAGAGGATCGTCCGTGAAATTGAAAGCGCCCTAAAGGCAAAGAGTACAGTAGCAGCATCGATCGCAAAACATGCGAACTACAACTGACATTCCTACATCGCGATATCAAAGTTCAAATATAAAAAATCCCGACAGCAAGCGTCGGGCAGTAGCCACCAGACACACTACCGGTCGGAGGATCCTGCCATTTCAATGGAAAATGAGGAACTTTCCACCCTGCGCCTGCACCCTCTAAAATACCTTACATGTAATTATGTAAATGACGTAGAATAATATGTCAGCAGTAATCGCGCACGCAGACGAAGTCGCGAAATGAAAAGTAACCTATGTCTTTCCTTGGTTTTCAAACTTATCCCTTACCTTTCATCAAAATCGGTTCAGTGGTTTAGTCGTTGAAGAATAACAAACAGACAAACAAAAAAAGTTACTCTTGGATTTATAATAGGTACATATTGATATTAGTATGTATATAACAATATATAGGTATTGGGACAATCAATGCGACCTGCTGTGCCTACCGTCGCGCAACGACGCCCCATGGCGTTGCGACGGTTTGGAAACCCCTTGATTTACTGAATCTATAGTAAAAGTCTTCGTAACGATATCCCTTTCATCGCGTACTAATTCTGGAAGTATTGAGTATTGATCTGTTTATTTGCTCAGCTTCGCTCCCATTAATTATGTCGTTAAAGTTCAAAGTTCGTTAAACATTGTGAACGTTTTTGTACCACGAAATAAGTTCCACAAAGAAAAAAACATGAACTCTGTGACGATCTATTTTAAACTGTATTAAAAATAACTGACCCATAATGGCCTCGAATGTTAATTAAGATTATAATGAGTGACACACTGTCTTCTTAGATCATATCTTTCGTCAATCGCTTGTGACGTCATTATTTCAGTCATGTAATCACTATTATGTACTTGCAGTGTATCTTCTGGATTGATTTAAGTGGGTGGTAGGTACTAGGTCTGCCAGGGTTTTGTTCGAAAGAGTTAAAGGGCATTAGAAGGAACACGGATGGGTCCTAGTCAGTAAGAGTCTGACAATTCCTTTCGCTCCGCCCAGAGCGGAAGAAGTCTTTTGATGAATTCCCATACTTAAATAAAAAAATATTTTTAAAAACAAGCTTTTATTTAAATGAAAACGTAACCTAAAAAAAGAAAATATAATGCGAACTAAAAATAAAAAAATAAATTTAAGTGACTAAATGATGTAAGTATAATATATGAATATAAATCTTTTCAAAATGTAAAAAATATATAAATTTTAAAAGCTTGAGGCACTGATGTACGCTATCAGTTATACAGGTGTAGGTACTGCACAATATGAGTGCCTCAAGCTTTTAAAATTTATATATTTTTTACATTTTGAAAAGATTTATATTCATATATATGTACTTACATCATTTAGTCACTTAAATTTATTTTTTTATTTTTAGTTCGCATTATATTTTCTTTTTTTAGGTTACGTTTTCATTTATATAAAAGCTTGTTTTTAAAAATATTTTTTTATTTATATTTTATTTTCTACTTTTTAGTCTTTTGAAATCTTGCAATCAATATAAGATTTAGCATTAGTCAAGATTAACTTAGCCACGAGGAAATTTTTTTAGCTATGTGCTATATTCCAGGTCCATTATCAGGCCAGCTCCATGTCATAACAATATTGCATTGTTATATAAGACGTCTGCCATTTTGAATTAAGAATGACGTGATTTTACTTATTATGCTTCGCTCACCAAGCCCTTCCATTTGATACCCATATCATAGGGGTTACTACGGAAATTATAAATCGCCATTTTGTGACGTCCGCCATATTGGATATGCAATGACGTCACTTTAGTTATTGTGTTTCGCTAACCAAGCCCTTTTATTGGAAACCCATATCGTAAGGGCTACTGTTGAAATTATAAATCGCCATTTCGAGACGTCCGCCATATTGGATTTAGAATGACATCACTTTACTTTTTGTATTTTGCTCATCTTCCGTCTCCTAGACAGGTTGCAGACCAATGCTATTGACGCCCATCTCACCAAATTACACAAGTCATGATATACCTCTTATGCCTGTTATTACGGTTGACCGTTGAAGAGTTCCAGGGTTTGGAGCCAACCCTGGATGTGGCATCAATTTCATGGTGAACTCACCAACTGTCTATCATATCCGAACGGGTATGCAAAATGTCAAGTCCCTACTGCCGACCGTTGAGAAATTCTCTGATTTGGAGCCAATTCTGAAGGTGGCAGCAATTTCATGGTGGACCCACTAACATCACCCAATGTCTTCCCAATGGGTGTGCAAAATTTCATGTCCCTACTGTTAACCGTCGAGGAGTTCCCTCGTCTGGAGCCAATCTTGGCAGCAGCATTACGTCATGCTTATCATAAACATGCATTGTCATTGGGACTGGACCAGTATGTAGAATTTCATGTCCCTGATATTAACCGTTGAAGAGTTCCCTCATCTGGAGCCAATCCTGGCAGCAGCATCACGACATGCTTATCATAAACATGCATTGTCATTAGGATTACACCAGTATGTAAAATACAAAATTTCATGTCCCTACTGTTAACCGTTGAGGAGTTCCCTCGTCTGGAGCCAATCTTGGCAGCAGCATCTCGTCATGCTTATCATAAACATGCATGATCATTGGGACTGGACCAGTATGTAAAATACAAAATTTCATGTCCCTACTGTTAACCGTTGAGGAGTTCCCTCGTCTGGAGCCAATCTTGGCAGCAGCATCACGTCATGCTTATCATAAACATGCATTGTTATTGGGACTGGATCAATACATAAAATTTCATGTCCCTACTGTTAACCGTTAAGGAGTTCCCTCGTCTGGAGCCAATCCTGGCAGCAGCATCACGTCATGCTTATCATAAACATGCATTGTCATTAGGATTACACCAGTATGTAAAATACAAAATTTCATGTCCCTACTGTTAACCGTTGAGGAGTTCCCTCGTCTGGAGCCAGTCCTGGCAGCAGCATCACGTCATGCTTATCATAAACATGCATTGTCATTGGGACTGGACCAGTATGTAAAATTTCATGTCCCTACTGTTAACCGTTAAGGAGTTCCCTCGTCTGAAGCCAATCCTGGCAGCAGCATCACGTCATGCTTATCATAAACATGCATGATCATTGGGACTGGACCAGTATGTAAAATACAAAATTTCATGTCTCTACTGTTAACCGTTGAGGAGTTCCCTCGTCTGGAGCCAATCTTGGCAGCAGCATCACGTCATGCTTATCATAAACATGCATGATCATTGGGACTGGACCAGTATGTAAAATACAAAATTTCATGTCTCTACTGTTAACCGTTGAGGAGTTCCCTCGTCTGGAGCCAATCTTGGCAGCAGCATCACGTCATGCTTATCATAAACATGCATTGTTATTGGGACTGGATCAATACATAAAATTTCATGTCCCTACTGTTAACCGTTAAGGAGTTCCCTCGTCTGGAGCCAATCCTGGCAGCAGCATCACGTCATGCTTATCATAAACATGCATTGTCATGGGAACTGGATCAGTATGCAAAATTTCAGCTCAATCGGATAACAACAAATGGTCGAAAAATGGTTTGCAAATTTTGAAAGGACAACTTATTTACATACATACATACACACATCAAAAGTGTCTAAAGTACGGCCAACGAGAAGCGATACCAAATGTAAACAAAACCCATGCAAGGTCATTGGGAATAGCAGGGGTGCATAAGTTTTTGAAAGTTGGATTTATATAGTTTTAAAAATTATCTGGCAAATTGTAATAATACCATAAGGATAGTCTATTTTTATAAATTTTATCATAATTTGAATTATTGTATAATGTAGACTTTCGTATCGCTTCTCGTTGGCCGTACTTTAGGGATCAACATCCCTAACATTTGTTAGGGATGTTGATCCCTAGACACTTTTGATGTGTATACTTACTTACTTACATACGAACAGTGCAAGCTAAATAAAAGCTTGTAAAAAAAAGGTACTTACTAGGTACATAAAATCACTGTTGAAAGTTGTTAATCCAATGACCGCACACATCTTTGGAATCAAAATGAAGTGTCCTCTTATACCTAACGTCTAATGACGCAATATCCCGTCCCTCAGGTCATAAAATATTTGTAGCCTTTTGCAAAACCCATGGTCCTTTGTCTGTTCAATGCGGGTTTAAGAAAATCTTAGACATAATATTAACAGTGACAGAAATTCACACACATATGATACTATTCTATCTCAAAAATACCAAGTGTTCAGTTTATTAATTTTTATATCTTTAATTCACACGTGTAATTAAGTGTGATTCTGTATGAAAATATTGTCAACATTGATTTTAAAAGAGTACGTATGTATGTACGTCGTCGTCGTGTAGGTACCTATTCGTTTTTTTTAAACAAAACAAACCTTTTGGAACAGGTAACTAGAGATTCAATTCTTTTTTTCCTTGTATATGACGTTCAATAGTCCTTTTAATGGTATAATTTTGATTTTAACTTTGACTTCACTGTCTAAAATATTAATAATCTCCAGCGTTTTGGTAGTCTATAGTAACTAAGTACGTAATATGGGCAAAAATATGGCATCTACACTGACCTTATTTGAGGTTCTTCAGAAAGATCAGGTGCATCACATCATAACCGGCGTGCTTGTATGACGAGATGTATGAACGTAGATGAGGCGAAAGGAGTATGTAAGGATCGTAGCAGGTGGTGGTGAGTTTATGTATGTGTATGTAATATGGCATCTCTTCCATAAAAACAACTCAAGAGCAATAAAATTGATTATTTCTCGCTTTCAGAAGTCTGACAACAGTTAATGCTTTGTATTTTCCAGTCTTTCCACTTTAATTACAAGTAAGAATAGTACTCCAAGAATACCCCGCTTCCGTAAAGACAAGGCCATGACGTCAGGTCTCACGTACAACGCACTGTGGCCTCCACCTCTGGGTACAACGCACTGTGGCCAAACAGAGCCGTAAGTAGGCCACGGGGGGTTAGGACGTCGCCGACTGCCCGGCGCCAGAGGGTTAGCGCGAAAATGTCGCCGATACGCGACTTTGTCGATGTTGCCAATTTTCATAGGTAATTATGGTGAATGAAGCTTACAGAATGTACTAAACTATGAACAGAATTCGCAAGCACAGTGCTAGTAGATCATATGGTGACGCTTGGGGTAAATGTCCAGCAGTGGACATCTTTCTGCTAAATCAGGATGATGATTGAGACGAAAATAGTAAGAGTCAAATTCATCTTATTGGTGCCAGAATATATGAAATTAGCTGATGCCCGCGGCTTCGTCCGCGTGGATGTCGGTTATCGTGACCAAAGGTCGTTTTTTCGCGACAAAAGGCAGCCTATGTCCTTTCCCAAGCTCTAGTGTATCTCTGTACAAAATTTCATCAAAATCGGTTCAGTGGTTTAGGCGTGAAAGCGAGACAGACAGACAGAGTTACTTTCGCATTTATAATATTAGTAAGGATTAACAATACAATGATAAAAGGAATTTGCAAGGACAGAGCTAACGGATGTGGTGACGCTTGGGGGCGGATGTACAGCAGTGAACGAAAACTTATTAAAAGTAAAAATCGTTTCAATGGTGCATCATCATAATTCGCCACAATGGACAGGGGACGAACGAAGCACGTTTCACTGCCTATGCAACGCATCGCCTTACTTGTGACGGTTGTTTGTTTGTGTATATCGTACGGTCTACCTACTATTATAAATGGAAAAGTTTTGATGGATGGATGTTTGTTGCTCAATCACGCCAGGCTAAACTGAACTGTATGGGCGCAGATATAGATTACTAGCTTTTGCCCGCGACTTCGTCCGCGTATATGTCGGTTATCGCGGACGCAAACGAAGTCGAAACCGAATAAAAAGTAGCCTATGTCCTTTGTTGGGGTTCACACTTACCCTGTACCAAATTTCACACAAATCGGTTCAGTAGTTTAGGCGTGAAGAAAAGACAGACAGACAGAAAGAAAGACAGACAGACAGACAGAGTTACTTTCGCATTTATAATATTAGTTAGGATAGTCTAGAATAGCATGTAAGTAGGTTACTTTTTATTTAGAAAAAATGTGATATTCCCGGAGTGTAATATATTAACTTTGACCTTTATAAACACGCCTAAGACACAGGAGAAATTCCTTATGTGGGGCAACGTTAATTTTGAAATGTAAATAAACTAACAAAACCCCCTTTTATAAACAATGCACTGTTCAATAAATCTACATACAAATGTGTACATTCACTAACTCTATTCACCCACCCCCCTGTAATCCGCTCAGCGTGTCATCCACCCCTACAAAGATATAAAGTATCTAGGTACCTATATATTTGTGTTATAGGAAGAGTATCATTAGACATACACATGAGTACCAACTTTTTTTAGGAATGGACAACTAGATTTTAATCCTTTTTTTTTGTGTAGATATGACGTTCAAAAGTGCATACCTAACGGCCTAATTGAAGTAAAAGATTTGACTTTGACATAGTACCATGGATGGTGGATAGTGGGTCTATTGGGATTAGGGTTGCCACCCGTACTTTATAATAAAGTAGGTATTCTACGTTATTTCCGGCAAATGTACTTTATACTTTATGAGGGCAATAAAGTACGTGAAAATACTTTATTTTACCTATTTCGACTTTTGAAGGTTTTTTAAAAGTTAAAAAAGAAAAAAAAACAAGAGGATAAGCGACTTTTTGCGTGTAAGCAGACGGGTCGCCTCGATAAAGGATGCGTAATTAATCGTACTTTATTTTCAGATGTTGTACTTTATTTTATTAACCTTGGAAGGTAAATATACTCTATTTGCTTAAAAAAAAGGTGGCAACCCTAATTGGGATTTAAATCTACCAAAAGGATAAAAAAGTGAAAAATATATATATTTTTTTCGTTATGCAATACGTCTGTCGTATCGTATAGTATGTTGTATGGTGGTCGCCATTTTGAATTTTAATTACTGTCATGTCTTTAGCAATACTTGCAATATTAAAACAAATTAGTGAACTAATAACATAACATGTTTTTAAATTAAAAAACACTGAGAACTGTTTCAGGCTTATCGTGATGGCCCAGGCCTCATCCATCCATGAAGCAAGTACCAATGCGACTTTTTCAATTCATATGTACTTACTTTCTAAGTTTATCTTCGACATCACTGACATCGGTGAAGGAAAACATCGTCAAGAAACCCTGGACTTGTAATCAATAGATATCTAAAATCGCTAATGCGCTTTAACCCATATATGCCCATTGATTCGAAAACGAAACAAGAAGCAAGCGTGATGATTCCATGCTTGTGCCTTCTCTGTTTGAGAAGAAGTCTTTGCCCTGCAGTGGGTAGGCTGTCATTATTATTATTATTTAATGAGTCTCAGGCGCCAGTATGTCTGATAATAATATGTTATAAGTACACATAAAATCTCGCTTCGATTCTAATGTCAACAACCTCTAGATATCATTTTCCATCTCTGTTGCACATACTATATGCTACGATGTATAACTTGTCTGCTATCTCTTTCTTTATAGGCATCTCTGTCTTTTCATTTGTTTGTGTACTGAATTACTTTCAGACTTTCAGTTTTCTTGCTATGAGAGATTGCTTATCGAATATTTAAGTTACTTTTGAAAGATTTTATACGCCATTTTTTTTAAAAGGTGTGGTTTTCAAAAAATGTGACTGCCTCGTTGGTCTAGTGGTCGCAAAGCGCGACTGCTGAGCATGAGGTCTTGGGTTCGATTCCCAGGACGGGCAAAGTGCTATTGCGATTTTCCATCAGGAATTTCTTAGTAGCAGCCTCGGAGTCTAGATTTGTGCCCGGTTGATGGCAATAGGCTCGCCCCCTATTACATGGGACTTAAACATAACTGGCGAAATTTAGGTATACTAATGGGTACACCGCTGCCTAACCCTTCGGGGTTTTAAATGCGTGATGTTTTGTTATGTAATCTTAAAGTTATATTTTTAACTTAAACTCGATAATGAAGGTTCATGATACTTTTTTCCTGAGATTAGTACCCAAATCAGAATCCATTTCTGTAGGCGTTTGACCCATCACTCGCCCCAACGTCTCCCGTCGTCTTTTCTTGTACCAGGGGCACATAAATCGGTACTGGGTACTACGATGGCGCCGGGATGACGCCCGATGGCGGCGCTACGTCGCCGGGCAAGCCACCCCACTGCATGGTGTACATTGCTGGCTGGAACTTCAAGATTATAAAAAAAAGAAAGTTAAAAAAAGAATTGTTTTCAAAACTTACACCAGACTTTATTTTTATACTTATTTTGGTTTGAGTTGTCGCAACTTCATTCCCGGTATTTTGTTATTTTTAGGCCAAGAAACTTCTCACCAAAATTTTATCACAATCGGATCAATGGTTTAGAAACGTACACAGGACAAACATACAAATATTATTTTTATTGATTTAGAAGATTTATTTTTATTTAAAATAAAAAGTAAATATTTTTAATAAGTAAAATTAAAATATCCACAAACTAGCATATTTTTTCAAAAAACTAATAAAATTCAAACTGTTGCTAGGTGTGTAGCAGTGCATCTACGGCGTAGCAGTGACGTAGCAATGACGTAGCACATCGTAGCTCATAATATTTTCGACTAATTTTTCTACTAATTCTTTAGCTTCTTGTGGGTGTACTTATGGGTACACCTCTGCCTAACCCTTTGGGGTTTTAAATGAGTAATGTTATGTTAAAGTTATATTTTTATTTTATTTCATTTTTACAAAGGACACCCGCCAAACACTACATAGAAAAAATTTACTTTAGTTTTGCTAGTGCCGCGGCTTTGATTTTGTTTGTTATATACTACCACCGACTTCCAAAACTAAAGTTATTTTTAAACGCTGAATTGAGAACCTGTTCCTTTTTTTAAGTCGGTAAAAAAATATGTGAGAATGAAAAAAACCTTTAAAGAGATATGTGAAGCAGCAATGTACATCGTCCACTGCCATCCTCCGTTCCTCTGAGAGTGGTGGCGAGTTTATTCTGTGTCGTAAGTTCTGTGCGGAGGGACGTGCCACCAGGAGGAGCCATGGGGTTGGAGAAGCGCACCATCAAGATCATCGTTATAGTCGCTGTTGTTGTGCTAGTTATTGGTCAGTCTATTTTTAGTGTTTTTATTTTATTTTTAACTGTTTTAATTTTGTTCTTCAGCGGGATAAGAATAGGAAAACATCTTTATTTAAAAAATCTCGTTTTACGATTTTTAACCGAGATAAACTCCGGAATTGTTTAATCATTTTTTATATAATTTAAATATCTTATAAATAAATATAATCTGTGTGTAATTTGGTCAAACTTAACGTTATTTTTATAATGTTCGTAACGTTATCATTATTTCAATATTCTTATCAGCTTCATTATTTTACGATAAAGAATACATTTTCAAAAACAAATAACACCGTTATGAGAGTTTAAATGATGTAAAACATATAAACTCATTTTATATCATACAAATATTTGTTCCGTGTCGGAATCGAACCCGCGACACCTAAAGTAATTTAGAAAAACGAAAAAAATCTAGTTGGCAAAAGATAGTTTCGTATGGAGAAGAATGGGCAAGAAACTCCATACCTACCTTTAAAATAAATGATTTACAATATTTTGTACATAGGATTACACGTGAATTCCATTTTTTTGTCATACAGACATGCTGACGAATGAAACTAGATCCTAAGCACAGGATCAAAACGAAAGCTCACAGTTAGCAAAACCTACAATTTGTACGGTTTCCAGACTGGGCGAGGCTTCAGGGCATTGGGAATTATCCCGACCTGAAGCCCGGTCACACGCTAATGGTCACGCGAAGTTATGAACACGGTTATGCAAGAAGTACTTAACTTGCATTTTTGAACAACAAAAAGAAGAAAACACTAACTAAAATTACTTGGGATTTAAACAGCCGCGCCCCTTTTAGTTAGTGTATTAAATTGTACAAAGGGTAGATTTTTTAGTTACTATAAAATAGATTAGAGATTAAGTTAATAATAAATACTTTGTCTTTGAATTTAAAAGAGTGCCGTAGGTTTTTTGCTCGTTCTTCTCCATAGAAGCCTACCTCCGTTTTGGAACGAGCTTCAACTTTCTGACTAACTGACCGATTCCTTGACAATTCAAAAGTGCCTGTAGATAAATGGTCTAATTGAAATAAATGTTTTTACTTGATTTGTTATTTTCTAGATATACTGTGTACTGAAAATAATATTTTTGACCTAAATCAGGATGAAAACCTACTTCTTAACTACTTACTAACCGACTGAAAAAAAATAATTTCACTGTGTGATAGATCGGGAACGGCCCAAGTGTAGATTGCTAAATTCTTTACGTTAGATGATTTTTTTTTGCTGTAAGAATTAACATTGAAAGTATGATCTAGAAGCTACGGATAAGATCTAATCAAAATAAAATAAAAAATCTTGCCCTTATCTCCTCATAAAACTACTGAACTAATGAAATATTATTATCATAAAAGCCTAGTTAAGTACTAGGTTTTATGATAATAATATTTCATTAGAGAGCTATAGTACTGGTATTTCAAGGGTAAGTACTAGGCCCTAGTATTTACCCTTGAACAGTTAATCTTTCTTAAACAGTGTAGTCTCTTCGTCAGACAATATGGCGCCTGAATCTGTTGGGTATTCAGGCGCTTTCTTTCTTATTCGTTTGTGAATGTTTGTTTGAGGATGATGCCAAATTACGTCACATATTGCTACTATTATAAAATAATACAAAAGTTTGCATCGACAGATCTTTATCCATATAATAAAAATGAATCGCTAAATGTGTTGCTAAGCATATATAACTCGATAACGGCTGGACCGATTTGGCTGTTTTTTGAAGTGAAAACTTCTTTAGCGGCGTTGAGCACTTTTTCTGTAATGGGTATAAAATCTTAAACTCGCGTCAGGACACGTGACCTGATCGAAAAAGCGTAAGACGGATGGAGAGTAGACAGCTATCCCCTCTCTACGGCGCGGCGAAAATGTATGCCTGGGCCTACTGTTTCGTTTAGACAGCGCAGGGCGCTTGCGCGAATGATAATTGTAATAGTTTTAAAGTTAAATTTTTAATGTAATATAAATTGTCATGTTTGTGTACGATAGCGCAATAAATGAATATTGTATTCTACCACATAAATGATAGTACTTTTATACTGATAAAGCAATTGGTGCAAAATTATTCCCTAACCATTCCAAAATATCAAACATGCTCAACGTTAATAATCAAGTTTTCACTTCTGCCGGCACTCCCGGAGTGCAACCCGTTTTTTTTTTTTGTTGTGTTCGTAATTTTCCGCACAAGGTTTATATGAAAATATAAACCGTAACGTAAGTTTGGACGGAAGGCTGAACGGATCCGGATGAAAAGTACAAAGATAGATTATAATCTGGAATAGCACATAAGCTACTTGTTATCGGGAAAAAATGTACGGTTCCCGCAGGATAAATAGGTATGTTAACTTTGATGCGGACGATGTCGCGGGGCAGAGGCTAATGTAACCATAAATAATAACCAATATTGAATATTAGATAATTAAATAAATTATAAATGAATAAATATAATTGTAATACCTATAATAAGTGAATGAATGGGAATATAAAATACTATGAAATATTTCTAGCTCAAGACAAATTAATTAAAGCTCTCTCTACTTATTTAAAAATTTGCTATGTCCAACAGGGTCCATGATTGTTTCTATTAATATTTCTAATTTTTATATTAAGTACCACCTGTAAGTGTACATCATGAATTCATGATGAATCAATGGTTTGATTTGAAATAGTACCTATTACGAATTTTTTTGCTTTGGTTTCCCTCATACGAAAATTAACTCCACACCATTGTTTCATAGGATTTTTAGACTTGGGTGCATTGAACATTAAACCAGAAATACATCTTGTTTCATAGTATGACCTAACTAAGTACAGGTTTTATCGCATCGGAAATAGGTTTATAGGTTACTGACGTCACCGAGTCACTTAGCGGCTATGTGCGACGGAGATGTAGATAATTGTAATACCTAAGTGAATTAAAAACCAGCTAAGTGCGAACCGGACTTCCATATGAAGGGTTCCTTACCACCGTACGATAAATCGAACGCAGAAATTATTAGAACCATGTTTCTTGTACGCGTGGCCCATACAACATACAATACCTGCACATGTTTACCTAATTACCCAACTGCGCTAGAAGGAGGGTTATGTTTTTCGAGTGTATGTATGTTGTGTATGTATGTTGTATGTATGTTGTTGTATATGTATGTCGAGTGTATGTATTTCTTTGGCACGCACTGTGGCCTAAATGTCATGATTGATTTTAGCTTAAGAAGTTTCCTAACTTAATTTAATTTTTTTTATTTGTTGTTAAGGCGGCAATAGAAATACATTTTGTGAAAAAATTACAACTCTCTACTTTTTACGGTTCATGAGATACAGACCGCTGACAGACAGTAAAAAACCGTACTTGAAGGAGCTACCTCCTTCAGCTACGGTTTTTTTATGCTTGGGAAGTCATCAAATGACTACTTCCGCTCTGGGCGAAGCGGAAGGCAGTGCCAGACTCTTCACTACATAGTATAAAACAAAGTCGCTTCCCGCTGTCTGTCCCTATATATGCTTAGATCTTTAAAACTACGCAACGGATTTTGGTGCGGTTTTTTTTAATAGATAGAGTGATTCAAGAGGAAGGTTTATGTATCTACGTTGCACCCGTGCGAGGCCGGGACGGGTCGCTAGTACTGACTAAACCTATCCGTGTTCCTTCTAATGTTCTTTGCGTTCCCAGGCAGCGGTGACTCTTTTGAACAAATTCCGCAACTCTGGCAGGTCCCTTTTATGAAACCCTTAGAACAAATTATTCACTTTTATAAAAATGTAATCTTCTTTTTCAGGTGGTATCATCGGACTTTTACTTGGCTTGCTGTTACCCCAACGTTATGTTGGTAAGTGTTGTTTATTACACCTCAATAAAAGTTGGCTTCACATTTTCACAATTTACAGATGGATAATAGCGACCCCATTTCTTGGAAATGTCAGGCTATGTGGCCTTTGCATTATAAAGAACTATGAAATGTAGGTATATGATCGCTGCACCTGCCTTTGTAATGCTTTTACTGAAAGTATCATGTTTCTCATGCCTTTTTTATCTATCCTAGTACATTATTTTATTTATTTTGTGTATTTTATTAATTTTAAGAAAACTTACAGCTGCTTTTGAGTTAGCAATACAATATGTAGAAGATAGGTAAATATACAATACCTACCTAGGGCTGCCATCCGTCCGGGTTTCCCCGGACTTGTCCTAGTTTAGAGGGCGTCCGGGGGACGTCCGGAAGGGGATGTCAAAAAGTGTACGGGTTTCACCCGGACACTTTTAATTGTCAGGGGAATCCCGATTATTTGAAAGATAAGTGATAAATCAAAACAAACCTTAGTAAAAATTATTTGAAGCTTTAATTTTTTTTCTGGGATGTCCGGGTAAAGAACTCAAATTCACCCAAATGTCGGGGTTTTTAAAGGTTTTGTCTAGGGTCGGCAATTTAGGTGATAACAGCCCTATCTATACTATATAAAAGGTATACTATATAAAGCATAGGCAAAGGCATACTTAGGCACTAAGTATACCTTTTATTTAATATCGACCTTTCGGAAAAGCTTGTAGGTACGTCTTTAAAGGA
Source organism: Hoplodrina blanda (assembly GCA_949316365.1). NCBI lineage: Eukaryota > Metazoa > Arthropoda > Insecta > Lepidoptera > Noctuidae > Hoplodrina > Hoplodrina blanda. The sequence continues at coordinate 17,179,921 of OX438581.1, forward strand.
ATATTTTTAACTAGCGACCCGCCCCAGCTTCGCACGGGTGCATGTATTATACATATATACCTTCCTCTTGAATCACTCTATCTATTAAAAAAAACCGCATCAAAATCCGTTGCGTAGTTTTAAAGATCTAAGCATAATAGGGACAGACAGACAGGGAAAGCGACTTTGTTTTATACTATGTAGTGATGATAGTGATAATGAAGTGTTAAAATTGAAGTGATATATGTATATATTTTTGTAAACAGAGCTGGAGGTGTGGCCTCGCTCCGAAGAGTACACCTGGGACCAGCCGCTGATCCAGGTGAGGGGCAATGACCCCGGCAGCTGGCACACCTGGTATCGCCGTCTCAATGACTTCCTCAGGAGTAAGTATCTGTAAGATCCACCAGATGTTGCTGTGTCAATTGTACATTGTTATGACGTTTATAGGAACTGCTGATTTAATACCAATTCAAATAGAGTAAAAAAACAATAATATTTCAAACAAAACTGTTATAGAGGTTCTCAACTGGATTTTTAGTTTGAATATTTATGAAATATAATACGAGGATTTATTTGTATATTAATTACTAGCATTTTCCCGCGACTTCGTTCGCGTGGATTTTGTAAACGCATAATTATTTTTTTTAAGAAATTTTAGCCTTTTTTAGTCACTGATAATGTAAGTAGCTTTCCATAGGTGAAATAAAAATTTGAAATCGGTCCATACTTTTAGAGCTAATTCGTTATAAACATACAAAAATACAATCATATAAGTAGGGTAGATATCGGTTTCCCTCATCAATCTCAGTGATGCCCAAGATAAACTTAGAAAGTAGATATTAATTGATAAAGTTACATTTTTACTTGTCCGGTTTCTTACCTACAACCTCATGCACGAGAGGCAGCCGCCTTAACTACTGGGCCAACATCCTGCCATCTGCATCTATACTGACAGTAAAACCTCGGTTCCCACCAGTTTACGAGACAGCAATTCCCGAGGAGCCTCCTCGAGCGCCATGTTCTGTGCACAACCGGCGCGACCAGCACCAGCGCTCCGACCCGTGCGACATGGCCATGCGGCTGTGGGCGCCCTGCACCGCTGACGACTTCTACGGGTACGCCAGGGGCAAGCCCTGTATCTTCCTGAGGTTGTCTCATGTGAGTATAACATTTCGTATATATATGTGCTTACGTCGCGGAGAACTTTGATATATAATATATCGTGATGTGGGAAGCGTCAGTTGTAGTTCGGACGCTGTGCCATAGATGTCGCTACGTCATACATCAGTGATATCCGAAACATTCCAGGGGGCCTACCACAACCTCTTAAAACAATATCCGCTCTGTTGGATTTTCAACGCTCGGATCAGCGCCGAGAGTTGAAAATGCAACAACAGAAATTACAAAGTAATATTAAAATAATATTGTTTTAAGAGGTTGTGGTAGGCCCCCAGGCCTTATTATAAAACAAAGTCTTTGCTTAAACCAAGTTTAAATCATTGAGCCAATTTTTGTATTACAAACTTCATCTTTATCGAAATAAAGTACCAAATTCAAAAACTGGCTCGAAGGTTTTTAACCTGGGTTTAAGCAAAGACTTTGTTTTATAATGAGGCGGTCCATTTTCACACAAAATAAAAAAATATATATTTACTTAGTAAATAAATATCTCTTTTATTTTACCAATCTTTCCTAAATGTTTGTCTTGGAAAGAAATGGCAGCGCAGCGAGCTCCCTGCCAAACATTAACCTTCAGTTTTACTAAACCATAGTGCACCTGTAATATGACACCTACAACTAGTTTTTTTTATTCCTCAGATCCACTACTGGGTGCCAGAGCCTTACAACATGACGTCACCGATGCCCATCCCTCCAGACATGCCACAACACATCCGAGAGGCCATGGTAAGTCATTCCAAAGAAGATCTTAAATAACCTTTTCACTTTCATAATAACATGGATAAAATGCGACAGTTTGTATACTTACTATAATACCTATAGATGTTTGTTACTCAATCACGCCAGAACATTCAGCTGTTCTGGGTTCGGATCTGGATAAAAGACACAGAGATAGATATATAGACTGGATAGTACATATACCTAAGCTACTTTTTATCGCGAAAAAATGTACGGTTCCCGTGGGATTTTATATTTACCCACTTCGACGCAGAAGACGTCGCGGGCAGAAGCTCGTCTAGTCATCTATCAAGTGTGGGTAGATTAAGTCAAATAAAAGTCAAAACATTTATCTATTTCAATTTATTAGACCATTTACACCTGTAAATGGTCTAATAAATTGAAATAAATGTAAAAGTACCTACTTTTGGAGTCGGATAGTTATTTAGAATGTTGATTGAAGCTAGTTGCTCGTTCCAAAACGGAGGTAGGTAGGCCTCTATGGAGAAGAACGAGCAAGATACTCCGCGGCACTCTTTTCAATTAAGTTTTTACAAAATCCTGGTTTCATTCTTAAGTTAGACGTTTAGGTAAAGTTTTTCAAATGAATCAACAATTACTCTTAACTAAACTAACGTAACCTTAATTCCCCCAGCGTCACCGCCCCGCCCACCAATACGGGGACTTCGTGTGGGTGTCCTGCGGGGGCGAGTTCAGCGCGGACAAGGAGAACATCGGCCCCATCCAGTACATCCCCGCGGAGTACCCGCCAGGGTTCCCTATGAACCGGCTGCACACCGCCGACCGCATCCCCTACCCTGCCAGGAACCTGCCTGACCAGGTCCCAGGGCCTCTAATCGCTGTGCATTTTGAGAACCCACGACGTACGTATCTGTTATTTACTTATCATCATTGGTCTATGACGGGTGAAGCAGACGGAGTGGCAATACTAGAACAGTATTCATTGTTTAATTGAAAATTGCGTAGTTGTGTGCAACAAAATAACAAATGCCGCGCAAAATTATATCGTGCATAGGTAGATACAATGTTCTACTTTATTTGGAACGTGTGCAGGGCATTTAGGGCGCTGCTTAGGATAATAAGAGACAACTAAGTGAAACGCTACCCGCTTGCAGAATTAGATCTTCAGGGCCTTAATTTGTCTATATACAGTTTGTCTACATATTTAGAGAAAAATATATTATGTCATACCTATTTTTATTTAAATAGTTACCAAGTTCCCACAAAACTTACAAAACCAGAACAACATGCATAACTCTAGCCACTCAAGTATTATATATTAACCCACACAAGTCCAAAGAATTATCTAAGTATATAATTAACCATAAAAACACTCCTTGTAAATGAACCTTGGCAAGTTAAAAACTATTTTCCAATTCTAGGGTAATAAATAGGTAGGTAAATGAGGACAATGAACCCAGGCCAAAAGACTACTTCGGTATTTCCAGCATTTAAATAGAGCTTAATTCCTGCTTCCAGGTGGAGTGGTGATCAACGTGGAATGCCGCATTTGGACCCGCGATATTTTCTACGACCCCAAGAGCCGCTACGGACGCGCCCGGTTCGAGTTGTTCGTCGAGTAAGATGGCAACACTGGGCAGACACAATAATAAAATATTTTTTATTTTTCTCAGGAAACTACGTACTTTATCTTGTGTTTTTATTCTTTATAGGTATTAATATTTTGTGAACATTTCATTTGTTTGGCCAGTTTCTACTAACTGTTTTTCACTAAAATTTCTTACATTATTTTATTGTTATAATTACCTAATTCATTTTTTTTCGGGATATTTTTATTTACTTACAGTGCCGGCGTTAGGGTAGGGCGAGGTAGGGCGACCGCCCCGGGCGCCGGACCTAAAGGGGCGCCGCAGGCGCCCCTTTTGGGCCGCTCGCTCGTTGAGTCAGTACTTACTTGTAAATTTTCAAAGCCTAGCGACAAAATCGCTATGGTGACAACACTAGAGTGGAACTCAGCGTTCGGCCGGAACACTAACACTGTTGTTCATTTTACCGGGAAGCGGCCACAAACAAGACACGTTACATTATCTATCTCTTTTTAAAATTTAATTTAAAAAGAGTTGGCTTTATTTTTGACGAAGCGGAACACGCTCAGCTCAGGCTTCGTGATTTCGAAAAGTATATCACCGAATAACATGGCCCCATTGAACCCGAACGTACTATAAGGAATTACTTGACAAATCTTATCGCCGAAACCATGTGACTTTTTTTTTGTTCCCGGGGTGGAAAATCCTCTTGGATGTCGAAGGGGTCTGTCAGACTCTTACTGCTTGAAAGCGACCCCGGTGTTCTCCTCCCACACTTAGGCCGGGTTCACGTTCCTTCCGCGATTCCCGACTGGTGCTGGCCCTCCTCCACGGGCCACCTCGGGTCTGGAGGGGAGGGAGGTGTTTAACTCGCCCCGCGACGGCAGAGAGGGGCGCGCGTGGAACACTACGCACCACCACCTTGGGTTCGGTGATGGAGTCCCCAAGTCCGCCGCCTCTAGCCCATTTAGGGGGGCTAGAAGAGGGCGCCGCCGACGCCTGGGGCGCCTGCTGCGGGCCGGGAGAGAGGTCGTAATATCTCTTTCCTTTTCAGCAGCGAGTCCTGCGAGATAAGCGTTTCGCAGAAGTAGGCCACCGCGTTCCAGGACCCCTCGGTGCCGACCATCGAAGCGACGACGGCCGGCAGCGACAGGTCACTGCCTACTTCAGAGATGAGGACACGACGCGGCTCCTCCCAGGCCATACATTCTGACAGCGTATGCCGCGCCGTGCCCTCCAGGCAGTCCACGCAGTGGTGGCACCGGGCGTCTGGCTCCCTGTTTATGAGACACAGGTACTTCCCGAAGCCATGCCCCGAGAGCATCTGCGTCACCCGAAACGTCAGGGAGCCGTACCTTCTTCCGAGCCAGTCCGCCAGCACCGGCCGGATCGCCTCGATGGTGATAATAGGCGTGAGAGCCTGTCCGGACTAGCGGTAAAAATGCTGAAAAAAACAATTTGTTTCTTTCACGAAAAAACCAATTTGTGGTTTTTTTTCCGTTTTTTCACATGTTACATTGAAAAATTCGCAGACAGAGTCCTTTGGGAAGCAAGCTACTATAATTAAAAAATTAAAAAACACGACTGCAAAAATTGCACATATTTGTACTTTGTTTACTCGTCAGTTTTTGTTTACGACGTTTTTTATTTACAGTGTTATATATTTTTTAAATCTACTTGTCAAATTCTAGACGATGATTACAAAAAAATAAAACCGCCTTCAAAAACTACAAAATAAAAAAAATAACTTTAGTTTTGAAAGTCGGTGGCTTTGGTTTTGTTTTTTGTTATGTAGATATTGCCACCGACTTCCAAAACTAAAGTTATTTTTTTATTTTGTAGTTTTTGAAGGCGGTTTTATTTTTTCGTAAAAAAGCTTTTTATTTTTCACTTTTTAGTGCTTGTGTGTTAATGTTTGAAATCCTCACAAAAAGCCCTTTCAAACAATACCTCACACGATATATTTAATTTTGAAAAGTAGTAGGAGGGGGGTTGACGTACCCCCCCCCCCTTCATTCAGTTAGTCATCGACTACACGTATAAACAAAGCAATTTTACTTGTTACGACAGTAATGCTATGATTCTATAAGGAGTTCCGTTCCATATCTCCGAAGTTCATCATCAAATCATGACAATATTTCTATGGGACCTATTCGGAAGTATACTCTTTCAAACAAAAAAAGAATCATCCAAATCCATTCATAATTGACTGAGAAATCAGGTAACATACATACAAAAAAAAAAAAACATACGCGCCGAATTGAGAACCTCCTCCTTTTTGAAGTCGGTTGAAAATAGACACGACCAGATTCATTAAAAAAAAAAATTGACTCTGGTATTAATTTACGTTTTAAAGTGACCACACCGGTTTCTTTTTATTTTTTACTAGCCTTTGTTACTCGGAACGATGCAAGGATTGTAACGATACCCCATACATCTAAATCGGTTCAGTCGTTCAAAAGTTATGGTGGAATAAAGAAACTCACATACATACATACATTAACCCTGAACACATAACACTCCTTTTTTTGAAAAAAAACAAGTTTTTTTCAAATATTTTTCTGTTCAAACAACATAGGGTAGCATGGCTCGTTTGATTCGTCTTGACGAGTACTGTGATCCTACATGGTAACCAGGGTCTGATGATTGAGCTGGAAGGTGGCCATAGAAACTGCGTAATAGAACTACACAACCCCGTCGAGTTTGGGCTCGTTTGATTCGACTTAACGAGTACTTTGATCCTAGATGGTAACCAGGGTCTGATGATGGAGCTGGAAGGTGGCCATAGGAACTGCGTAATAGAACTACACAACCCCGTCGAGTTTGGGCTCGTTTGATTCGACTTGACGAGTACTTTGATCCTAGAGGGTAACCAGGGTCTGATGATGGAGCTGGAAGGTGGCCATAGGAACTGCGTAATAGAACTACACAACCCCGTCGAGTTTGGGCTCGTTTGATTCGACTTGACGAGTACTTTGATCCTAGATGGTAACCAGGGTCTGATGATGGAGCTGGAAGGTGGCCATAGGAACTGCGTAATAGAACGACACAACCCCGTCGAGTTTGAGCTCGTTCGATTCCGTGTATTCTGTTTTTTAGTATTTGTTGTTATAGCGGCAGCAGGAATACATCATCTGTGAAAGTTTGAACTGTCTAGGACAGCGGAGGCTTCTATGTATTTTTTCTCGAAAACGGTGCGTCTTAGGCGAAAAATAACCGAAATTTCACTCCCCCCTAGAAGGCCCCATGAGAGCAGCACCACTATTAAAATTTTGGGTTTGGGGGGGGGAGGAGGGGATTGTTTTTATTTTAATGTTTTCAATATGTTTAATATAAGTAAATAGTCTTTAAAGCAATAATATTCGAAATAAAGATACAAGAACCTAATATTCTATGAAACATTATCTGCGAAATAAAATTCTATGAAATATCTTTCTGCGAAACAAGGGGACAACACTCTAGAAAAGTTTTTTTTTAGATTTTTTCTACAAAATGTTTTTTCATTCTCTCCCTTTTTTTTCTTTCGTAAAGGCAGTAGGTACCTATAGGTTTGAATGGCAGATGGGGGGGGCGCCTTAGAAATCTCGCCCAGGGCGCTGGTAGTGCTAAAACCGGCACTGTTTACTTAGCAGTAGGTAATAAAATAATGACCGTAAGAAGTTACCACTACTTAGTCTTTAATTGCCAGTTAATTTAATGACATAAATTAGCTATTATTAGAATACTTATTTATTTATTGTTACTTTAGGTATAACAGTTACGGTTATAACCAATTACAATAATTAAATAAATAACACATAATCTGTAAAATCTATGTATAATAACATAATTTGTTTATAATGAGTAGCTATCTATTTAGTTTTATATCTAAAAAATAGTGTTAAATAATACGTGAACTTGTGTTAATTGGCCTTCTTTATATTTCGAACTGTTACAGGAATCCACTTTCAGATTTTAATCAGTTAAGTGTATAAAGAAAGACATACTTATAGCAATAATTACAACATTTTGCTTATGATTCATTAAAATTAAAATACTTGATTAATGTTAATTTTAAGACTTCATGAGAATCTGCTTTTGTAAGAATATGAATGAATGTTAGTTGTTAAAATTATGTTTGAATAATTAAAAAACTTACACCTCAAATGCTGACGCCTCTTAAATTATAATAATAGTACCTATTTATATGAAATGATCAATTATTTAGAAATAATAATTATTATAAAATTAGGTATCTCCTTATTTACTTAATTCTAAGTAATAGATGTTGTCTTTTCCAGCTTTGTTTAGATATATTTACTGCATATACTTACCTAAATGTTGTAACTGTAAGCGTTTCATACATAAAAGTAAATTTATTAAAACACGTACTTATAACCATTTAAATAATTTGTTATACTCATAAACAAGAAAATAAATAATTAAGTAAATATTTGTTACATTTTATGTAAATATACCTCTTTATATGAATAATTGATTGCCAAATGTTTACCTACCTGTATGTACCTTTACCTACCTAACAATCTATTACATAAAACACATAAAATGATCTCTGTTTCCTCTTTGATAAACTTATATTAAGATTGATTGACTCATTACATACTTATAGGATTTGTAAATATTACATAATTTATTTGTTATGGAGTAATTGATTTTCAAGTTAAAAATCAGGCAGCCTACTGTTGTGTATGTGTCTTATTGTGAATAAAAATATTTAAAAAGTTGTGAATTTTTTATTACCTACCCCATGTTACTCACATCATAATAATACAAAGACTACGTACTTATTTACAACGACTATTAAGGTTAAAAATAAATTCAGAACTTATAGACGCAGGTAGTGATAATTTTACAAAATAAAATGTATAAATCAATGAAAATTTTTCAAATTACCCTCTCATATATCGCAAAACAACAATTGTTTATTTTGCTGAGGTTGCCTATCTTGGGCTGTTCATTTTAGCCAACGTAACGTAGCTAACGAGATAATGTTGCCAGATACATAATTATTTTTTAAAAAGGTAGCATTCTAAAAAAACACAACTGTAGTTACATTTCTTTAGATTATATTCAGTTAACTATGTTAACTTAATCGGATGCATGTTTATCTAAACTATACGTAGGCATTGACTTTTATCTTGGCTTAAATCTCGCGATTCCAAAAAGTCTTGTTGTTTTTTTATTCTTTCCATAAGTTTATTTTTACTTTCCCTGCAAAAAAATCACTTTAGCTAAATATGTATCCGATCCCTAATAATAAGATAATAATTTATTATAAAAAATATTCTGGAAAGTTTAGGCAAAGAGGTGTATTTCATCTCTCTTCTTTGCCAGGAGGTATCAGTTATGTTGCATTTATTATTGCCAACGTTAAAATTAAAATAGTAACTATTAACATAACACGGATTTGTGGAAAAGTGTTTTGATTTGATAATGTTTTGGCATATAAAACAATGTATGGCCATGAGTCATAATAAAATAGTAGTTTCTAAAGATTTTACTGGTAACCCAGCTCAGCTGTCTCTAACTGACTGACATTCCGTATCCGTGGACGTTTCTCCAATCCAACCGGAATATCGTCGTATCACTTATTTGCACCGCATTTATAATTGTGAGATAGTTCGTGAGCAGTTATCTAAAACATTGCGTCGCAATACATCCAAAATGTCTCGTCTTAGGTTTTGTTTGTTGCTAGCAGTAATATGCAGTTGTTCGCAGTACGGTAAGTGGAATTTTGTGTAACTATTTATGTTGCAATAGGTTCTTTGTTGCTTTTTATCGTTATGTCGGCCCGAGTGTACAGCTCGAGCGCTTTGTTGTCGTGATTGAGCGTTATTTGCGCAATTAGCGACATAAAAAGATCTCTAACATGCGCTACCGTGGTTCTGTGAGATTCTAGAAAAATGTACCCACAAATTGTATATTGTTGGGTAGATTTTAACTAAAGCTTTAAAAATACATGTACATAATTATTGTGTTATCATGATACGGTCAACAGACATTATGAATCACAATCATTATCCATCCACGTTTGGTTACTATCTTTCATCAATATCTCAGTAATTGTATAAAATGAACGAAAGACAATTTTATGAATATTTCTCATAATGATGTGAAAATGTATTGTACTAAAATTGATGTGAAAGAATTGACCTTTACAGGAAAACTGACAATGAATAACTTTCAAAAATGTCTCACAGTAGCAACAATGGATGTTTTTGTTACTAAAAAGTCAAGTTTAGATGACCTAAATCTATGTGCAAATAAGAAGGTCACTTAGTTCACAACAAAAAAAAAGAACTTAATGTATTCTTTAGGTCATTTCAAAATCATAACATTGTCAGCACCTTGAAGGTTGTATAAAAAAGTAATATAATCCTTCATTAATATGTTTCTTTACAAATAAAATTATGTAGGTACTTAAAAAAAATATTCTACATCATTTCTTTTGTAATATTATCCTAGGGTTTTGTCTGATATCCTAGCTACCATAATGGCCTATTTTAAGGACTTTTAATCTACACAGTAGGTAATTACAATACAGATTGATAAAAAGATTAACTAAATAGAGGCAATGATTAGGTCATAATTTTTATCTTTCCTGTGTTATCCCACTGCTGGGCATGTCCCCCATAGCCTGCCATTTCAAGTTATCAAACTAGTAAAGTGCAACCCTAATAGCCGTAATACAAACCATTATTCATCCACATTCTTTATTCATCTTATTATTATTTTCACTTATATTCTGTTTCTTGAATTTACTCAATTTTATTATGATTACTTGTTAGCTAGTTGTTAACTTATTGTGTATGCTGTGCTCGCCCACAAAAGGGTACCCACATAGTAGCTTTGTATGTAAAGATTTATGTATATCTTTTGTTAGAGATTCTAAAAAAAATAAACCGATTTCCCCGATTCAACAAATCCTGCAAAATCCCCTAGGACCTTCCGTTAGTAACAAACAAACCCCATTGTAACAAATCAGTATCACAAATATTTTCTAATCCCTCACACACACAGATAGAATTACGTTTGCATTTGTAATAATATTAGTAATGATGGATAATAAAAGCAATGTAGGTAACATTATCAACAAACAGTCTTGACACCAGATGTTAATGTCAATGAACTTTACTGAGTTTTAGGTTTTATTAAAGAAAAATTAATTAACCTCTGGCAAGTTCACAATTAAGTGATAAAATAATAATGTCAGCCTATTCAAATTTGGTTCATTGGAAAAAAAATAAGTGAATTGGTTTGTTTTAGCTCAACTAAATCAATTCATGACTCATAATGTCAATATGTTGAGACATTGTGGTGGTGTGTGTCACAAAGAGGTCGAAATGACCTAATAGTAAGTTGAAACTGAAACAGATATTTAAATATTTGTCATTAGTCATCTGTGCATCCATACTATCTATACTGCCGGGGTTGCGGGACGTCTTAACAGGATACCGTGGCCCTGGAACGTAAAGGGCAACAGAAGGAACAGGGTGGTTTTTTAGTCAGCAAAAGTCTGACAGTCCCTTCCGCCCCACCCAGGGCGGAAGGAGTCATTTGATGATTTTTACCACATAAAAAAAAAAACTATCTATACTAATATTATAAATGCGAAAGTAACTGTCTGTTATGCTTTCACGACTAAACCACTGAACTGATTTCGATGAAATTTGGTTCAGTGGCACCTCAAGAAAGGACATACAGTTTATGGTAATGCGCAATGTAACATGCGAAAAAGTGCAGTGCCTCAGTCTATTGATTTGCATTTCCTAAACATAATTTCTTTTCTCTAGGTCTTGCTGACCCGATTACAACACCGAAAACAATTATCCTTGACGCGGATCCTCGTCATGAAGCAGAGAAAGTGCCTGAAGTTGTGGCCCCAGAAACATCACCTGCGCCAGCTGAAACGACAACGACGCCTGCACCTAAACCAGCGCCAACGCCGTCCCCATCACCATCGCCAAGCCCAACGCCAGCACCAACACCTACGCCTACACCAACACCTACGCCGACTCCTACGCCGACTCCTGCGCCTACGCCCGCGCCCGCCCCTGTGCCCGTTCCTCCCCCAGATCAGGGAACATGGTCTTACACGGATGGTAAGACCAATGTGACCTGCATCGTGGCCCAGTTCGCAGCTCAACTGAATGTCACCTACACCAAGGTCGTGGACAGCGGTAAGTGTTTCTATCTCTATGATTGATTACTCTACAGCAGTTGTTGATAGTCTATTTTTACAGCAGATCTGTTTTTGTGTGTTCATGAATTTATGAAGAAGAATTAACTTTTTTAGTTTATTATTACTACTTATTTTGTTTTTATTAATGTTGTGCATCAACGTAATACTATTACTTTTGGGCATGGCAATGGAATAAAACTTTTGAGTCGTACGTACAATACCATCAAACAGGATTAAATAAAAAACCACCATTTTCTCAATTAAAAAAACCAATTTAATCTTTTCATTGAATTTCGCATGAAACGGAACGCGCCTTTTGGCGTCAGAAAAACGGGGAATTCCCGCAAGGTGTTTTGTAAACTTATCTTGACGTTCGACAACGAACTTTCATTCGTTTCAATTCTTTGTTAGGTACCTACGTGTTTCTATAAAAATCCCACGCCAAAAGAGATGTTTGGAATATTTTTAACAGAAAAATTACTACTAAAACTAGTTAAATGACCTACATTTTTTAAGTTGGACATTCCGAAGTTAGAAATAATGATACTTGATTAAATCATTAATTAAATATTATTGGAAAAATCATTTGATTTAAATCATGCCAACCCTGCTATCAAACGGAAACATTAAAAAGGTAGCCTAAAACAAAACCACTAATGATTCTAAATTAATTAAAGTAAGTTATTAACAGAAAACAAAAAAAAGTTCTAGGTACTTATAAACCAGATTCGAAATAATAATGAGCTGGGATACATCCACTCAATATTTTATTTCTTAGAACAAGTTTTCCTGTTTATGCGAAAAGAGGAAAAAAAACGGAATAAAAACTCTTTAATAATTTATGAATGCTATTTATATTCTGCTAAACTTGGGTTTGTTTGTGTCGCGTACTTTTTTGTTTTTAAATGGTATCTTGCTGGTTACCTGTAATAATTATACTGCATGGCAAATGCTGAAATCATACTGCATGGCAAAGGCAGGAACTATGAACAAGAATAAATCTTGCCAAACTTGCATGGTGGTGATTTACACAGGACCGGATTAACCATGTCGAGGGCCCTAAGCAGTGCACGTGTCGGGAATCCTTTATTCTTTTCTAACATCCGAAAATATTTTTTTTTTACCGAAACGCAACTTTATTCATAGTTACACGGTTTTTTTTACATTAAGAAAAAATTAAACAAATGAAAGGAATGCAAAACTAGTGTATTTTTCTAAACGTTTTTTTTTTAATTGATCGTTTATAACATACAAATCTTCAAATTTTATTTTTAAATCGAAGAATGTTTCTTTTTCTTCTCGGTCTCAGGACCCTGCTGGATGCGGGGCCTCTACACTGCCTAATGAAAAATCCGGCCCTGTTCACTCACACCTTAAATTTTTCCTCACGATATTTCCAATCGAAGGACACGTGATTTTAAAAACTTCTTTTGTTTAAAACATTCAACCTTAACATCGCATGATGGCGGTTCCGGGTTTACTCACCCGTCGTTTTTGCACAGTAACTGTTGGAGGGTCATTGTAATTGATGCCACGAACGGTGCATCGCAACGTCCGCTTGCGTTCAGGGTCGTGACTTCGATACCCGCATTGGATTTAAAAGGCTTACTGCGATGAAATGTAAATATAGCGCTGGCCTTAACAGATACTGTATTAATTTCGCTTAGATATGATAGCAAATTCTGTATAAGTTTGTGAGTCTGTTTGTTACCCCTTCATGCTTAAACGGCTGAACGGAATTGGCTGAAAACACTTACGGGAGTTTTGTCTGACCCAATGAAGTCATCGAACTCCACTCCAGACTTGAATTTGGTCTCTGTGGGACCGGCACACGTATAGATACTGATCTAGCCGTTTTTTTATGTCGTGTTGGTGTAGAGTAATTTAGGACTTAATTTTAAAGTCTACGTGGACGAAGTGGCGGCCGAAGGTAGTACATTCTAAAAGTGAAAGGTCACTTACTGAATAGACACGAAATCTCAAAAACTTCTTGACATATAAATCTGAAATTTAGTTTACTAGGTAGTTTAAAGGTAGGAGATGTCTGCTAAGAACGGATTTGACTGTGACTCCCAAAATGAAATGATAATACTTATGTACGTACCATGATATCTCTCCACCACCATTGGTTGACTGGTAGAAAATGCATAAGGCGTTAAGTCCGCCTCTGTACTTTTTGTTTCATAAATAAATGGTGAACACAAAAAGGGGCTTCATAAAAAGGGATGAAGGAATCCCTCGACAAACGAATCAACCTTTAAGTTACAACGGTAACCATTTCCAATTAATTTTCTCGTTTCGCTTCTATGTTTTCCTTGCTGTGGGCGCTATGTACTCGTTCTTGACCTTTGGCAGTTACGGTACAGTACCCAGTAACTAGGTTACTATTAGAGTGACGCAGTTCTCTTTAGGTCAAATTTACACCGCCACGGAACGGAAGCCTTGTTGTGCGCGAGTAAGTAGGATTGGATTCCCCGGAATAAGTGAGAATTCGACATAAGACGGGCGTTTTTCCGTTTGTACGTTAAACAATGTACGACGTAGAGTTGATTATGCAATGCAAGGGCGTCGCCAAGGGGGGCGGGAGGGGCAGCTGCTCCCTAGAGTTAAGGATCAAGGTTGCCAAATACCAAGCAACTACCTACTTTATTTAATTTGTTTGACTGATCACTTCTGCACGTCGAAATTTGAATCATCTGCCCAGCCTTTTCCCAACTATGTTGGGGTCGGCTTCCAGTCTAACCGGATGCAGCTGAATACCAGTATTTTACATGGAGCGACTGCCTCCACAACCCAGGAACTGGATAATACGATACCCCTTGGTAAAACTGGTTGCCAGCTTTTCGGGCTTCTGACGACCCGTAACGACTGTCAAAGAACCACGTATGATAGTCGGGACCAACGGAAAACGAAATTCAAATCGGAAACGGAAAATTTGAATGAATTCACTAATTATATTACTGTGCCCACAGTTCATACTTTCCCCGTCCACCATCACATCAACTGGCACAACAGCAAATGCAACAGCCCTTGGGCCATTTGCTGGCGACCATGAATGTCCTACAATAATGATACGGCCAAACAAAGATTGGCATGTAACAACATTAAACGTTCACATTCAAAAGAATTATGGGTCAATTTTAGCTGGCCATTTCATGAAACAACTATTTCAATAGTTGCTCAAAAACTTCATAATATGATCATTTCTAATATCTGGCCACGACCAAAATTCTATTCCGCAGAATCCCGCGGTGGTGTAAATTGCCTTAGTCGGACGTTGCCAAAAAATTATAAGTAGGTACAGCTATAAATGTACGGAAAACTTTGCTTGTTTGCTATTTACTAGGCTAGATTGGGTAGGGAATTGGGGATTTGGGAAATATGGTCAGAGAGCTTTATGTAGTCTCATTTACTTCATATGAAAAACGCCCGATAGCTTCGTAGCGGACTGTCAAGCCCTTTTCTTTTATTTCGTTTTCGAAACGACCGTTGTTTGGTACCGAAAACTCTTGCCTGATGAATTATCGTTCCTAGGTGTTTTTTTTTAAATATCTCCGATTTAATGAGCAACAATGTTGTTAATTTACATTTTTGAACATTAATCGTTTCTCGTTCATTAAAATAATTTTAACGTAATGAATGTTTATGACCTTAATTAAAATGGTTCAGAGTCTCGCTCAGCCGGGCTTAGCGCAGATAACGGAGGAATTTTGTTTTAATATTAATTTCGATGTTAAATATTAATTAAATTCTACAGTAAAGCGAAAAAAAAACAATGAAAATGCACTTTTATTGTGAGGGTATTATGGAGGTAAACGAGGTAATGCACTGTACTCGGTTGGTTCTTTTTAATTTTTATTTGTATTCCTTTTTTCAATTGCATGTATAATTGATGCACGATGCACATAAGTAGGTGGTTTTCAGTGATGTCTCGTGCCAATTTGTCTATATCTATGGTAGGGGTTTTCAAAGTGAGGGGCGCAGAGACTAGCAAAGGCAGGCCACTGTAGTTAAAGACCTTATTTACTTATAGATTAGGAGCGTTTACGCCGCACCTACGGCATTTCAAAAAAACTTCATAACATGCTTACTTAGGTTTAAAAGTTAGACATTAAAACATTTTCGCAATAAAAAACTTTAATGTTTCTTTTTTCTGTCAATTTGGTGCTCTTACTTACTGTCAAAAGTAACTTTAAGCATCTGGTTAGGGGCGCGGATATTTTTTCTTTGTAGAAAGGGGGCGCTTCATAAATAAGTTAGGGAAATAATTTAAAATACACGGTTACTTTTAGGTCGTTCTTGAACCGAAAGCCATAAAATCGATCATCAAACTAAAAACGATTGGGACCATTTTTTTTCAAAAATAACAATAAAAAAAATCAGCTGTTCAGTACATTTATGTTCGTCTAACTCGTCAAAGTGTTCTGAACAGCTGTTTTTTTTATTGTTATTTTTGAAAAAAAATGGTCCCTATCGTTTCGAGTTTGATGATCAAGTTTATGGTTTTCGGTTCAAGAACGACCTAAAAGTAACCGTGTATTTATCGACTATTACCTTAAATCAGGGGTTGATTTAAGGTAATAGTCGATAAAAAATTTAAATTATATTTAATATTATAATAAATTAAGCTGCGGAAATATTCGCCACGTATTTAGATGATTTTATAGTACTACATATTACAGACTTCGATTCAGAATCTTCAATTTCTGTGAACAACCCGAAAAGAGTTTCAACAAAACATTACGTTCGTTTGCGTCCTCGATAATGGTCATTTACGCAGACAACGTTGCGGGTAAAAGCTAGTATAAAAATAATAATCCAATTTCAAGTACAGATAGGTGTTGATAACACAGTGACGCATTGCTAACGCCCCTTGCATTCGCTCAGTGATAACTGTCAATGGCGCTCTGTTGTACTTATGTACCTACCTATTACATCATGTACAGACACCAGCGTCAGGCACAAGTGGCCTGGCATTTTATGCTGAACTGGGCCTGTTTGGCGCAGCTGTGCGGCACACAATAATTATGTGTTTTTTTTATTACATACCTTTTTGATTTTATTGGTTTTGTGTGCGTCTGTGTCAATAAACATTTTTTCTTTCTTTCATGTATTACATACTGTTCTAATCAATCTTTAAGAGGAAACGCGGGTGAATTTTTCTCCATAGAAACGCTCTCGCCTGTTTTCTTTCTGGTTTATGACTTTAAAGCAATGATTTTTTAGAATAAAGTAAATATCAACTATTTTTATGCCCCTATGTTTTCCTTTTTAATGAGACATTATTTTTATAAGCACTGTCGGATCTGCAGTTGTCCTTTTCGCACGCCGAAGCTCGCAGAGCGACAACAATAGTTTCTTCTGATACCTAATTTTCAAAAGTCTCTCCTCTCGCGTTTCCTCTTAATTGCCCCCATTACCCCCTCTATCCTGCCAGGGTTGCGGAATTTGTTCGAAAGAGTCACCGTGGTCCTAGACCGTAAAGGGCATTAGGAGGAACACGGATAGCTTACACCATTATGAACAACTTTTACTATGCGAGCAACCCTGAAATCATAAAAAAACCAGCTGTTCCCTACAAAAATGCTATAAAACACGATCGTAATGTAGGTATGAAACAGCAGATTTTTTTTCATGATTTCAGTGTTGGTCCCCTTTTCAGGTTTCTGGTAAATTTTCAGTAACCCTGTATTATGAAAAAGAATAAAAAAAAAACATTGTAGAAATTATTTTCGAAGTTATGTTAAGTTGTTTAATGCACTCGGTATCTTTAAACAAAAGTGAATGGGTGGCATCAATTCCTTGAATTGTTTATAAAAATGTTTAAGTAACTTATAACTTGTGATATAGGCTAACTAAGGTTTATTTTACATAATTCTCATATGTTTTAGTAAACAGTAGAATGTTTGTATTAGGGTACTTATTGAAAATTTTTAATAACATTTTCTATTCTGTGAGTTTTTTTAAACATGGTCTAAGTAAGTAAGTCTCTGTTTTAATAATTCTGTTCTTAGACAGTCACTAGCCGTCCGTGACTTTATTCGCGTCAAAGCTGATATGTTATTCTGTGGTAACCGTACATTTTTCCGGTATTAAAAGTAGACTATGTGCTATTTCAGACTACATCGGCGGCATACATCCCAATTAAGAGTTTTATCAATTAACATCTACTATAGTCAAGTTATGTTGTTGATCTAGTGAACTCTAGTGTTCGCAAAGCCCGCCGACTGCTGGCTGAGCATGAGATTTTGGGTCAGAAATTTCTCAGTAGCAGCCTCGGTGTCTGTATTTGTGCCTGGTTAACCCGTGGTCTGTCAGGCCACTGAATAGTATTAAGTCTTGACTTTGACAAGTAAAATAAACGTAAAATATCATCGTCCAATGGCGGCCGTTCGCGTTTGAATAAAGTTTTGTACCTATGCGGTACAGTTGATATTTGGAGCGTTCACTTTTGTACCCCATAGGTACAGTTGACAGTTGAGGAGTTAATGGCAATTGGCTCCCCCACTACATTTTACTTAAGCTAAACATCTCAATACTAAGTATTCCGATATCAGGTAAAATAGACCAAAAGTAAACAAGATTAGTTCCAATATAGAATGGCGCGCACTGCCAGTTATCGCAGACGTGCCACCTTGTCGGTTACCGGTCACGTTCGATACATAATTATGTGATAGCTAAATAATATAATCTTTGATAAATAGTACCCAAGACTAAGTAGGAGACGTGATTTATTTTAAAAAGTAGGTTTTATTTTAAGTCTTATCTTAATGCTATCAAGGTTATATATACTATTAAATATTCGAAGTGTAATTTCAATGTGTTTCTATTAAAAAAAAACTGCTTAATTGAGTCTTCGCCTGCGGGGTACAGGGGTGCGGGGTAGGACGAGAACGAGGACAGGGAGAGGTGCGTGCGGCGGACGCTCGTAGCGTGATACACAAGAGGCGAAATGTGCACTGGACAGTTCTTAAGATAATTATGTGACGTCGGAAAGCACGTAAACACGCCAAGACCGAAATTCGGTCGGGATAAAAATCCTAATTACACTTAGCCCAAGCTGGTGATGGAACCCAGGATTCCATGCGGAGAAATCGACCACGAGACAGTCAGGCAGGGGCAGTCAAATATATACTAGGTATACCTATAATTATGACGTAAAGTTCGTTTGTTTGTAAGAGATAACCTATCTGTGAAAGTACTGGATCGATTACAAATATCACTGATAGAAAGCAGAGTGTCATAGGCTGTTTTAACATATATAATATCACGCCTGTAATCCTCAAAGGGTTAGGCGGAGGTGTACGTATTAGTAGACAATCGCTAGTTAATAGTTATGTTTAAGTCCCATGTAATAGGGGGCGAGCCTATTGCCATCGACCGGGCACAAATCCAGACTCCGAGGTTGCTACTGAGAAATTCTTGATTAAAAACCCAATAACACTTTGCCCGATTTGGGAATCGAACCCAAGACTTGCTGAAGCTGTTTTGTAATATCATATTTTACACAAACTGCAAGATGCATTACGAGAAAAGTTCAGAAAAATTTATAATCTTGAACAAACATGTCAACATGAAAATGTAAAATAACTGGTTTCCGTTCACGACAAAGATGTTCGTTTCTGTGAAAAAAGAGTTGAGATGTAAACATGTCGGCGACATAACTGCGAAGTGATTCAGGTAGATGACTCATGACTCGCGGGTAACGTTATGTATGTATGTGTGTCATATTGTAATTGAAAACACAGAAAGTGCAGTTCACACAAATGTAGGTAGGTATACCAACGGCAGTCAGGCGTTTAATTGAATTAAGTAATTGAAAATCTGAAGAGGCATATTTGGACTTATTTATGTATAAATTTTTCTCTCCCGGACTTTAATAAGGCAAATTCAAAGCATTTATTTTAATTAAACCATTTCCAGACACTTCTGAATTGTCGAAGTGTTGGTCAGTCACAAAGTTCAAGCTAGACTGCTCGTTCCAAACAATAGATTTCTATCTATCATATAGGGTTATATCATTCTTGTTGTATCTGCGGGTACAATGTGACAATTTTAACAAGTCGGCTTATTAGTGGTCTAGAGCAAAATAAAATAAATAAAAAGCTGAATCTACAGCATGTAACAAAAACCCTGTCCGATCCTTAAGGGTATTATTCGGCATCGTACTGCGTACACTATACGTAACCATTTAATGGATATGAGATTATTATTTTTCCCCAGTGAAAAAAAAAAGAAGAAAGAAGAAGTAATTAAAATAAAATAAAACATAAAAACTGATCAACGGCAACACTGATCTGACAGGGTTTTTTGTTACATAGTGTATACAAATAAATATAACTGAAGTGCATATTTGTAATGTCAATGTAACGTCTTTTTTACAAAATAAATTAATAATCTTTACACAATATTTAAAAGAAAACAAACATTTATTTTTTATTTTTGTCTGCCTGTCAGTCTATTAGTTCCGCCTAATCTCCGAAGGGGTTGGACTGATTTTAAAAGGATTTCCACTAGTTCAAAATTACCATGGCAGCTAAGACATGACTAGTCCCGCAGTATACGAGTATCTCCCGCATCCTAATCTGTGAACTAGGTGACCTTGATGAAGTGGCGAAACGCCCGTGGCATCCCGCCATCTTTACGCACAGGCGCCACCCTGTCTAGCCATGTCAAGGTTACAAATATGGTGCTTTGGCTATAGATACATTTGGCTGGTGCCCCGATGACATAAATTCCCATTTAAGCCTTATAGCCTCATCTGAACTAATGTTATAAAGAGGTAAAATTGTCTGGCAGTAACTGATCCGATTGCCAAAATTCTTTTCCGTATGGAAAGCTGCACTATTGCCGTTTGGCTGTTTTATGGTATACTTGCTTTTGCCCGCGACATCGTCCGCGTAAATGTCGGTTATCGCGAACCTAGACAAAGTTGCGAATGCGGCGATTCACAGCTCCAACATAGCAAATAATTTGCCATTCTAATCAGGACTTTAAATCGTGTACTATAAAATATATTGTATATTGAAGCTTGCGGTTGAATCTTTTGAATCGGATGACGTGCGAAAAACGTACCGACACGATTTTCTCAGGAACTAGGGATGTCATTGGCTGGTTTTTGCCTTTTGCCGTAGAACCAATATCTAAATATATAAAAGAGAAAGCTCACTCACTCACTCATCACGAAATATCGAAAATTGCTGGACGTATAAAGATGAAATTTAGCAGGGTGATAGTTTATAGTTAGTAGACGTCCAATAAAAAAGTATTTTTCAAAATTCACCCCTTAAGGGAATGATAAGGCGATCCAAAGTTTGTATAAAGAAAACAACTAAGCGGGTTCTTTGCAATTCCTCATAGTCGGTCCTTCTACCAAACAATTTATACTAGTAAGACTTCTTGTTTGTGTATGTTAGTAATGTGCAAACCATGTCAAAGTAAATATACGGTCGCACGTAAACATTGTGTTGTTAAGTAGCCGAGCTGTGTTGTGCGGTAGATAGCAAGCGTTACTAACTTGCTGCCGTGCCCTGAATAGGATACCTACTCTACTAATGGTATAAAGCAGAAGAGTAGGCTTTTGTTTACTGACTTCAAGAAAGGATTAGGTTCTCAATTCGGTGGTATTTTTTATGTTTTACAAAGCTGAAAAGTAGGTCTTTTTTAACGACTTCAAAAAAGGAGGAGGTTCAGTGGTATTTTTTTATGTCTGTTATATCAGACTTCCGTCGTTTGTCAACTGATTTAGTTGTTTTATTATTTGAAAGGATACATAGAAATTAATGGCGAGATTTTGAAGTCTTCTGTTAATAGGAAGCTATGTAATCCGTAAATGCTCTATGCTATATCAAAACAATAAGGGATCTGTAAGATTTTAAAAATTCACGCCGCCGATTTCGCGGGAAAAAATTTGTAAGAGAATTTTTTTTTGCTAATTGTCCACGTTATCCGTGTGTGCTGTATCAAAACAATTAGAGATCCGTAAGATTTCACAAGATCACGTCAGACGATGTCGCGGCCAAAAATACACCAATTCTCTTTCTGAAAGAGCCTTGCAGTGTTTTATCGGGCATCTCTTTTGCAGACATTTCTAGAATAGGTACTAGGTTTGTTCTAGATTGTATACAAAGTTGTAATTCCATAAAAATTAGATATGTAGCTTTACATCCTGCGTTATAATGTGTTGCGGTTTCCGTTTCCCAGAATAGGGAAATTCCCCGCTATAGCTCTTCTAGTTAAGCTATACTTATTCATTTATAAATATGTGTAGGTAATACTCGTAATTGTAAACAGTTAAATTCTAATATTAACAGGGTAAAGGCTTCCCTTACCCTATCCAACCCTCTTTATCCTTTTTTTGTTTGTCCTCATGGACTTCCTCCGTCATGGGGGAGACGGAGGGGCATGCCGGACTGTTACCGGCTAAAACCACCTCAGTGTTCCATCTATTCCATCTGACAGTCCCTTCCGCCCCACCCAGGACGGAAGGACTCATTTGATGATTTTTACCACCAAAAAAAAAAATCTATGCCTATGGCCGGGAGTTTGGGACCGCTCCCCCCACAGATCCTCTTTATCCTGAGTTAATATAAACCAATCTTGCCTGTAAGCGTCGCGCGAGATGTAGGTAGATGATCGGATAAGATTAAATATTAATCTGGCTTTTACACACCAATGATTGCTAAAATTGCTAATAGGAGAATCCCATCTTTTGGCTTTACGCATATAAATTACTAGATAAGGAAAAAGTTAAAAATCCGGACTTGATTAGTTCGTATGAGTAGTAAAAAATATGAACAAATCAATCTACAAAAAACATTTCTGGTTATGAGTCGACATAACGAGGAAAAATAAAATGAGCACGCTATCACAGCATCGGGCATGCCGCCGGCGACTGTAACGTGCTCTAGATAAAATACAAAAAAAGTTCACGCTGTTTAAAAACTAGGCTATCTAACTTACCTCTTGTCGGTTGGTGGCAAGCGCGACTGATGAACGTGGGGCCTTGGATTTGATTCCCAGAACTAGCGAAGTACTTTTGATTGTGCCTTCCTATTAGGAATTTCTGAAAAGCAGCCCGAAGTAATTCGTGTCTGGCTGATGACAATTGACTCTTCTTAATTGCATGGGACTGCAAAAAAAAAATACCAGCCTAATATTTTCCATTGCAGTGTAAAAGCCTCTTCTCATACAGAGAAGGCACGAACATTGAGCACCACGTTTGCTCAAGGCGGATTAGCGATTTCAGACTTATATGTAGGTATTTGTTACAAGTCCAGGTTTCTTAACCATGTTTTTCTTCACCGATGTCTGATATTCAAGATAAACTTAGAAAGTACTTATTAAATAGAAGATGTCGTAGGGAGTCTTAATTGGGCCATCAAAACATTTCAAGAACATGGGTGTACAGCCACAAGCAAAAACAGAAATACACTTAGCAACACTACGAAGCTATTTTCTTCGAATATATTGATTGAAATGTCATGTTTTTAGGAATTAGTACACACATCAAAAGTGTCTAGGGATCAATATATTATTATTACCAAATACATCTTGATCCCTAGACACTTTTGATGTGTATATTTTGAATTCAATACTACTATGAAATAGGTCTTATATTAAACTTACAACTATTATTTCACAAGAAAATCGCTTTTTAATTTTGCTAAGTGTATACTTGTGTATACTTTTGCTCGTAACTGCCTATACCTCTGCCTTACCTTTCATGGAATACAGGCGTAAAGTTATACAAAGTGACACGAGCAATTTTCGGGGACATAGGCAAACGATATCGACCTTGACTTGCCTACGCGAACAGGCGACAGAAATATACACATCAAAAAAGTCTAGGGATCAACATCCCTAACAAATGTTAGGGATGTTGATCCCTAGACTTTTTTGATGTGTGTATATAGACTAGGATTAAGAAGCCCCATATGTATCGGCTCAGTGCATCGCTGAGTTCGACGAATTGGTGATCCGCAGTTATGAGAACGCTACAGTTACTCATAACATAACATCACGCCTGTAATCCTCGAAGGGTTAGGCAAAGGTGTTCCCATTAGTACACCCACATTTCGCCAGTTATGTTTTAAGTCCCATGTAATATTGGCGAGCCTATTGCCATTAACCGGGCACAAATCTAGACGCCGAGACTGCTACTGAGAAATTCCTGATGGAAATACTCAATAACATTTTGGGAATCGAACCCAAGACCTCATGCTCAGCAGTCGCCTTTGCGACCACTAGACCAACGAGGCAATTAGTTACTCATCTTTGGAAGTTTCACCTTTTCGTTGGAAGGTGATTCAATTTTTCCGAGAAAAAAAAAATGAAATTCACACAATTCTCACATAATAGTGTATTTTTATACAAAAGGTTATAAACTAGGTTAGGTTAAAATCTAGACGCTATCTCATCTCAGCCACAATTAGAGGTATTTTTGTCAGATTGACACTGAGATTACAATGCGAAAGTTCTTACACTTACAAGAATTAGCCTCTGGGTAGATTTGTATTATAGAATTCTGATCTACGAGTATTAATGCGAAAATAAGTCTGTCTGTTTTAACAAACAGCTTAGGCTGCCATCAGACGGGCTGAAACTCCATTGCGCGTGGTTGCTGCGATGCACTCCGTCTGATGGCAGCCTTAGCGACTCAGCGGTTTTTAGATGATGTAACACTCGTCACAGCAAAACCGCTGAACCGATACATACCTAAGGATTGACAAAGACGTAGCTTGGGACTGACGAAGGACATAGGGTACTTTTTGATAACCGTCATTCAAGTGGACGAAGTCACGGTGACAAGCTTGTTACTAACCCGGATAAGGACAATGCCCGATTCGACGGCGAGTGAGTGTTCCACGCGCGCCTCAAAGAGGAAACGCAATGGGCACTCGGAGGAACACGCATGGGTTTTTTTCTCAAAGAGAGACTAAGGCAGGCCATCCACGATCCTTCCTATCGTCCAATCGGCAGGACGCTGCAGGCATGATCCAATCTGCAGTTCGTCTATATACACCACCCACGATCAGTTTAATTGTCCAATCGGCAGCGACGTTTAGTTGAAAAGTTCCAGCAGAGTGGTGCAAACAGTGGCTAATGAAAAAAAAAACAGTTTTCTCATACTAATTTATTAAAAGAATTGAGGGCTGCGCCTCAAGATTATCTACGATCGCGCAGACCGCCATCCACGGTCCAATCGGCATGATCCAATCGGAAGGATCATGCCAAAAGAATCGAAATTCGATTATACCGTCAATTATAACTGTCATGCCAATCCACTCCCATCCACGGTCCAATCGGCAAGATCCAATCGGTAGCGTCCTGCCGATTGGACGATAGGAAGGATCGTGGATGGCCGGCATAAAGAAAGAAAGAGTCACTTGATGATTTCCCATCCGTAAAAAAAAAAGCTTGTTAGTAATAAAATTGCATAATGTGGCATCTAGCGTGCTCCGTCGATACGGAAGTTGTCAATCGAGAAAGTGAGGCAGATTAGTAAAAAAAAAACGTTCACGCTTTTGCAACGCTCTGTACAGATACATTACTTCAAATTGGGTACTTGACACCGCCAATCAATTGACATACTTTTTATGAGCTGACGCGACTCCCACACAGATTTTGTTTGTAAACTGTGACGTCATTTATTTGCCAACTCAATTGATTAACTATTTATTGATTTTAAAGCAACTAAAAATGTAATTTTACTCTTAATTGAATATTAATCAGGTTCTCAGGGTTAAAATTAAAATAACTTCGTCTTGGAATAATAGTTAATAATCACCCACGTCTTTGGTAACTGCTCGCTCCCGTGGATCGTAGTGTGATGTCTATACTATTCCTCATGAATATGGCTATCAAATACAAAAAGTTTTTTTTTTTCAATCCGATTTTTCAATCCGTTCCAGAGATTAGCACGTTTGAACATACAAAAAAATCCTTATACCTATTAGTACATTAGTAGGTACAGTAGCGGTCATAAATGACGTAGCAATCTACAAAGCAAATCGATTGACACTTTGGTTAAACTTACGACCTTTCGACGTCGTGTGCGAATTTTGAGGTGTACGTAGGTAGGTACTGTGTTATTACGTTCAAAAGTGCCTTATAATGGCCTAATTAAATAAATGATTTGACTTTGACTTTAACTTTGAATACATCACTTAAACACACAGATGTACCCCGTGTTCACAGCAATTCAAACCTTAGCATGCTACTGCACTTATGACCGCTACTGTACATAACAGATAGTGTCAACTACCAAATTGTAAAACGTTTGAAACAACTTCTATGTGCAATAAAATAGATTACATAAACGAATGTTTTTGCGTTTAACTAATCTTAGTTACTGTAATAGTTTACGGAATTTTCTTGAACTTTTGGCGTTCGCAGATTGTCAAACTATTGTGAACGCTACAGTTACTTTTTTTTTTTATTGATTCTGATAGATTAGTCTTATTGATATTGTTGTAAATCTATTCGTAGACATAATATACAAAAAAAACTTTCTACAAAAAAGACAACCGCCTTCAAAAACTACAAAAAAAGGCTTTGGTGGCTTTGGTTTTGTTTCTTGTTATAGTACTTACATAACCAATTTCTAAAAGTAAAGTAATTTTTTCTTCTTTTCTTTTGGCCTTTTTTGTAAAAAAGTTTTTTAGTTTTCACTTTTTAGTGCAATATTACTTGTTAATATTTGAAACCCTTAAAGAAAATCGGTTCAGCCAAACGCGAGATAATCGCGGACAAACATACAGGTCAAACTGAGAACCTCCTTTTTTTGAAGTCGGTAAAAAACGTTAATTCTGAAGTTTTATTTTTGCTGCTGACAATTTCCTTATGGAAAAACCCAAAAACACTGGATCAATGAAAGTGTCGTTAGTAAAATAATTGACTAAATGTCCTTACTATGCTCTTTCCATATAGAATAAACAAGACTTATCAAGTAGGTCATTTATAGATATATACCTACTTATTGTCAATAATAGAGAATACAATAAAGGTTTTTCTTTAGCGACAGGCACAGTTGTGAGGTCACAAGCTCGATCGAACAATACTTTTTGTGTTTGCCGTGCACTCCGTGAGGTCGGCAACACGCGAAGGTTAACCCTGATACCAGTTTCTGGTGCATGTTGCATGTTCAAAGAAAATATTGTTTTCTTTTTGTTTATATTTAAACTTTATGCAATGAAGAAGTACAGTAGCGGTCATAAGTGGAGTAGCAATTTACAAAGCAAATCGATTGACACATTGGTTAAACTTACGACCTTTCGACGTCGTGTGCGAATTTTGAGGTGTACGTAGGTACTGCCATGTGTTATTACGTTCAAAAGAGATGTAGGTATGGCCTGTACCCCGTGTTCACAGCAAACCTTACCAACATTCAAACCTTAGCATGCTACTGTACTTATGACCGCTACTGTACAAAGGCGGACTTAATGCCTTAAGCATTCTCTAACAGTCAACCAAAGGTGGTAAAGAGATAACATGGTAGGTGCAAATTAATGTACGAGCGCTAAACAGCAAATTTAATTTAAAAAAAAAATTAACTCACAAAAAGTACCTATTAATCTAAATAAAATAAAGTGTACCTACATAAGTACAAAAAACTTAAAATACTACATACTTACTATAAAAATACCATAAAATAAACATATGTATGTTTATTTTATACATACATACATACATATTTATATATAAAACCTAGCATACCTACCTACCTACCATATTTAAAAAAGTTTTTTTTACAAATCCAACTGGTATTTCCAGAGATTAAACGCGTTTAAACAACCAAACAAAACACTTCTATAGCTTTATAAAATTAAAATAGTAGAGATTTCTCCAATGATTTCAGTCTAATCAAATCCTATTTACCAATTCACGTTAATCACGGACCTCTTCTTTCCACAGCCACCTCTCTGATGTGGGTGCTCCTCAACGTGCCCCCAAACTCGACGGTAGTCGCTGGCAACTGCACCGACGCCGACCAATGGATCCAGATTAGCTGGCTGAGCAGCCCCGTCTCCACCCTCTCCAACAACATGACCCTGGTGTACCACAGGAACGACACCACCAAGAACTACGGACTCAAGAGTCTGAATGTCTCTCTCACGCCTGAAAACTTCGTTAATTTATGTGAGTACTAGACCAAACCATGTCAGAGGCCCTTGAGGCGGTTTAGAAACTCTGACACTAGTGTGTCTGGGGCCGTAAGACCTTACTGCCCACACGATTAAGAAGAAAGACAGTTCTAGACCGCTTGCCCCGACTTCGCACGGGTGCAATATAGATACTAACTTTAGTAAAGTTACTTTACACGTATAAACCTTCCTCTTGAATCACTCTATCTATTGATGAAAACCGCATTACCGCTGGATGCGGGCACCGCAGAACTGGTCATTGTGGATATGTTTAGGGGAGGCCAATGTCCAGTAGTGGACGTGGTTCGGCAGATATGATGACGATGACAGGACTTTTATTTTATAAGAGCTTGTGATTTATTACCGGTTTTAAGAATGAAAATTGATGTTTTAAATTGACAAGCGCGCGTAAACTGTTGCGTTCAAAAGTGCCTTTTAATTGTGTAATTGACATAAATGATTTAACTTTGACTTTAAAAACGTATCTACCAGACGCTGAAGGATAAAATATTAAAAAAACCTCCCTCAATTTGATGCTAAATTTACAATTATACTTATTTCATACCATTGAACAAATAATACCTATAACAAAATAGACTCGCCCCCCTGTTACATTGGGACTGAAACATAACTGGCGAAATGAGGGTGTACTAATAGGTACATCTCTGCCTAACCCTTCGGGAATTACAGGCATTATGTTATGTTTAACAAAAATACATAATTTCCGAGATTTACAACCCAATAAGTTGATATCTGTTCACAAACTGTCACTTCAAATCGTTTTGCTTACAAAATATACACCAGTTGACCTTAATTGACCTTTGATCTTGACTTTATCTGTGACTACACTTAATTACTAATACATAATTACGCATATATTCGTTAACGTCGAGATCGGTTAAATACGCCCCAATTTAGTCAGATAAATAACTGTGAATCATAAATATCTTGTCTATAAGTTGTTTTTCCGGTTTATTTAGGGAGTGTCCGAAAAAAACTGAGTTGACCGGACGCTTTGTCATGATGTGTGATGCTGATGACCTAATCTGTTTTCGGACAGTCCTGATACATGGAAGTGTAAAACTGACCAATCATAAATACAAAATAATGTGCTTCACGTAGTATATTTTTAATACAGTTTTGTTATTACCTCCGAGTTAGTTTGTTAAATACATTTCTATCCCAAAAGAGATCTTTATATCATGTAGCTAAGTATATGATATGAAGAACCACTTTTTCAAATAACCTTTTTTGCGAAAGCTAAGCCTGCTTTCGTTAAAAACTGAAATCTGCATTGGCTGGGAACCCGAACTATGTTTTACATACAACCCGGTGGAACTAAGTTTACACCTCGCTGGAATGCGGCGAGTTACAATAACTACATTATGTATTTTAATAATTAATACTAAACGAGTAGAAATTGGTTTGGAAAATTATCAATAATGAAACTAATAGAAACAAAAGGTATAATACTGATTATACTCTGGAGACTTCCCAAGGTCTCATAAGCAGTAATATCGATGTTGCTCAAGAATTTGCAACATTCTTTACCAATATTCCAATTAAAACTACTGAAACTTTGGATTCCTCACCCTCACTTGCTATTGACTTACTAAGAGCGAATGTTTCAGCCTGCCCTAAGGAATTTAAATTTAAACATATAAACCCTGTGGTCGTTATAAAGGCTTTTAAAGAACTTAAGATCAAGGCTACCGAAGACCTGTGGGGCATGTCTACCAATGTGTGTAAATCTATTATTGAGACAACAGCACCCTATTTAGCTTTAATATTTAATTTGTGTATAGACCAAGGGATATTCCCGACTTTAATGAAGTACAGTAAAGTTATACCGCTCTTCAAATCCGGGGATAGCAAGGACACCAATAATTATAGACCTGTTTCGGTTCTGCCGGTTTTTAGCAAGGTGTTTGAAAAAGTAATGCTAAATCAAATGCTCAATTATTTTAACTGTAACAACATCCTACACGATCAACAGTACGGTTTCACCAGAGGGCGTTGTACTACTGACGCTGGTGTTACTTTGATCAAGCACATCTTTAATGCATGGGAGGACTCACAGGATGCCATTGGCATTTTTTGCGACCTCTCTAAAGCATTCGATTGCGTAAATCACGAAACACTGCTGCTGAAGCTTGAGCATTACGGACTAGGTGAACTAGCACTTAGCTTAGTAAAATCGTATTTGAATGATAGACTACAGCAAGTTCAAGTTAACGGTGTAACTTCATCAGGATTAAAAGTAAAGATGGGGGTTCCACAGGGATCAATACTGGGTCCATTCCTCTTTCTGGTATACATAAATGATTTACCTCATTTACTAGAAAACCAACCACAAATGGTGTTATTTGCTGATGATACCTCATTAATTTTTAGAGTAGATAGACGAGCACAACACCTTGACGACGTAAATAACGCCATGCTTAAGGTTCACAATTGGTTTACTACTAATAATTTAGTGTTAAATGAGAAAAAAACGAAATGCATAAGATTCACTTTACCAAATGTTAGAAGTAGTGAACGTAACGTTATATTGAATAAGGACATACTAGAATTCGTCGAAAAGACAGTTTTCCTGGGGATTACGCTCGATTCTAAGCTGCAGTGGGGTCCCCACTTAACATCTCTTGCAGGGCGGTTAAGTTCAGCCGCTTACGCTGTCAGAAAAATCCGACAATTAACAGACGTGGATACCGCGAGACTAGTCTATTTTAGTTACTTTCATAGCATCATGTCTTACGGTATTTTGCTTTGGGGACGGGCTGCAGATATAAATTCTATCTTTATCCTGCAAAAGAGGGCCGTCAGAGCCATCTATAATCTTGGCAGTCGAGATACTCTAAGGGAATTGTTTAAGAAAATTAACATCATGACGGTACCTTGTCAATATATATATGAAAACATTATGCATGTTCGGAAAAACCTTCATCTTTTTAAGAAAATTAGTGATAGACATAATTTTATTACTAGAAATAGGAACAAATTAGATCAACGAAGTTTCAGATTGTCAAAAGTAAGCACTTCTTTTATGGGGTACTGTGTAAAATGTTATAATAAAATACCACTGGATATTCTCCAACTAAATGAGAGAAAATTTAAAACATGCATTAAACGCACACTATGTAGTCGAGCATACTATAAGTTAGAAGATTATATCACAGACAAAAATGCTTGGCTTAATGCTAGTCCTGCTCCACAGCCACTCGGTCTCACTAATTAGTATCAATTTTAAGAGAATGATGTTT
This sequence comes from Hoplodrina blanda, assembly GCA_949316365.1. Lineage (NCBI taxonomy): Eukaryota > Metazoa > Arthropoda > Insecta > Lepidoptera > Noctuidae > Hoplodrina > Hoplodrina blanda. The sequence continues at coordinate 17,210,957 of OX438581.1, forward strand.
CTTACCCCCTTTTTATTGACCTGAATAACTTATTTCGTTATGAGTACCTACTAGTACTTTTTTCTTTTTATTTTTACATACCACAGTTCATCTTTCGAATCACTGAAGTGTTAGTATTGTATAATTTAATATCATTTATTTCAATTTTGTAAATGTGAGTACCATGGAGCTTTTTATTTAATGAGTTACTATGTGTTTTGACTTAAAGAGCATGGCGGTTGAGAGCTTGTCATGCTCACTCAAATATCTCGCTGATGGTGGCGCGTGTGTTGGATCATTTGGCTCCCTTCAAAATGGTTGAGTTAGGTGGTGCTGATGCATGCGTCATGCTCGTGAACGAGTGCTGTCAGTTGGGATTGGTCATCTCTTAACTGCCTTGGCTTACATCTTTATTCTTATTTTTATTTTTATAATTGTTTTATATTCATCTTCATTGTTTTCACATGTAGAATCAACAAGAATAATGTAATCAGGATTTTGTAAAAACCTAATTTAAAAGAGTGCCGTGGAGTTTCTTGCTCGTTCTTCTCCATAGAGGCCTACCTCCGTTTTGGAACGAGCAACTAGCTTCAACTTTCGGACTGACTGACAGACTCCTTGACTATTCAAAAGTGCCTGTAAATGGTCTAATTGAAATAAATGTTTTGACTTTGACTTTGACTTTGTCAATTACTAAAAGTTAAAATAGCCGACACTTTTTAACAAACATTCATTACATAGTAATACCTTTTTTGCATACGCGAGGTGCAAAGCTAACTCGACCGGGTTATAAGGGTTAAATAAACAAAGTATGTGCTTCGATTCAACGCTGTAGTGAGCTGGAACTCCACCTATAGGAATGGTTCTAAAGATGGCCTGTAGGCCAGTGTCTTTCTAATATAATTTTAAACACACCCCTTTTAATTTATTTCTCCATTTCAGCATCCAATGACACAATGGAGCTGTACCACGGCGCCGAGTGGCAGACCCCGCTAGCCACCTCGTACCGCTGCAAGACCGCCACACTTTTGAACATGACGTCAGAGTCTGCTAGCGCAGTCGCCGTGCTCACCCTCTCCAGACTGCAGGAGGAGGCCTATCGCACCACTAATGGAACCGGATTCAGTGCTGGTAAGATATTTTTGTGTAACTGGTAGTGTCAGCACTCGTAAAAAAAATAGGCAGTCATGAAACGTCACATTAACATTTCGGTGACCTATTACTTATACTCCTACTAGTGCTCAAAACAGCTAGATTAAATGTGCCACTGCTGAGCATGAGGTCTTGGGTTTGATTCCCACGTCGGGCAAAGTGTTATTGAGTTCTACCATCAGGAATTACTCCGTAGCAGCCTCGGAGTCTGAATTTGTGCCTGGTTGAAGGCAATAGACTCGCCGCCTATTACATGGGACTTAAAAATAACTGGCGAAATGTGGGTGTACTAATGGGTACACCTCTGCCTAACCCTTCTGGGATTACAGGCGTGATGTTATGTATTTAATTCAGGTATTAAAACTCATGTTTACAAACACTGCAGATTATATTTCAAAGCGCTTTTAATATTTTACATTTTCACTGACTTTTTTCTAAGGCTCTAGACAGACGGACTGCATTCAAACTGCATCCGAACTGCAAATTTGCAGTTGGATTGCAGTTGAAATGCAGTCCGTCTGTCTAGAGCCTTAGGCATAATTAAAATACCGTAAAACAAAACAACAAATTAAACTTAAGCCCTAAGAATAAACAAATAAAGTTGGTTGTGTATAAAAAGCCCATCGATAGCTGCGCACGCGCTGCCAGACGCTTGATAAGCACTCGATAACGTACTGATAGCACTGGGAATGTGTTTGTGATGACTGGTGTACTGTTTTCCATTTTGATGTGAATTTTACAGTTACCTACAACTGTATTATGCCATTGGGTAGTTGACGCCATTAAGCAATAATTCCAAGACATAACTTCATTTAAGAAACACTTTATTTAAGCCCTGAAAACCAGATTAATTTTCATTAAAAAAAAGAATAAAAAAAAAATATTATATTTAAAAAAATTGCTTTCAAAATAAATAGTCAATTGACTCGGCACAAAAGTGACGTCACAGTGGTCGTTAGCCATACAAAATCTATGGTAGAATCGCGTTTTGACAGATCATAAAAAATACGTGAATCCCTATTGGGTACTTCGCTCAACAAATCAATTGACATACTTTTCATTAGCTGTCAAAACACTATTTCCCTTATAGATTTTGTATGGCTAAAATAAACTATGACGTCACTTTTGTACCAACTCAATTGAACAACTATTTATTGATTTCAAAGAAACAAAAATAATATTTACTGTTATTTGAAAATTATTCGGATATTCAGGGCTAAAATAATTTTTTGTCGTGTTTTGGTAGTTTTATTATGGTGTCAGATACCTAATTGTATTTTTTTTTTTTGCAAAGTAGGATGTGATACATATTTAATTTATCGCGTTATAAATAAGTATCCCGTGCATTTATGAGTCAGGAAAGTGATAAACGGCTTGTACCTACTTAGGTATCGTTTAAATATTGTAGTGTACAAAGAGTACGCGTGTAATACTCTTTATTATCGTTTACTTCAAAAATTACTGTATGTCGCACCACATAAAGCTCACATTTCAATGCTTAAAATCTTGATCAGTGACAGTGTGCCTCAGACATAAAATGATCAATTATTTTTCCATTCAAAAATTATTGTTTTAAACCAAGTTTTTTATTTACATTTACAATTACAACTAACACGTCTGCATAACAATATCGCTTACCGTATATTTATTAAGAACACATTCACACTTTGCTTTACTAAATATTAAGCTGCTTTCAGACTACGCTATAATATAATAGCATATAGTATATAGCTCATAGGTCATAGCACAACAATATCGCGTACCATACATTGTTATGGACACGTTCACACTTCACTATACTACATATATATATATGTACAATATTTCTTGCAATGTTATTCTATATAGCAGAATAGTATAGCATAGTCTGAAACGAACTTCATTTGTTGAAGCATATATTCCGAACCATAAATTTTTCCTCGGCTTTTTTCGTGTTTTTGAGTTCGTTTATTATTAATTAGAGATACAGATTAGAGTCATGTACGATGTGAACGCCCAATCCATGATAAGCTACCAAACGTGTTTGTGTTAACATTCAAGGTCACCGCAAGCCATCGCGGTGCAAAAGCGACGAGGTTGCACAAAACACAAAGCTGGACTTTATGTGTTTACCATAAGGTTCAAATTCGCATAGCAAAACTAAAAATTACAATTTAAATTGAGGTTTTTCTGTCAGCACCTTCGAATAAACTTGACTTTGTTTTGTTTTTCGGTCATTTTAGGTAGTTATTAATGTAATACAGGTAAAGGTTTTAAATGTTCTTATCAAATTAAAAAAAATACTACTACGATCCCTGTTGCATGCACCCATAGTACAATAATTAGAGTGCCTTATATTGCATGCTATCATAAACAGTGATTTTTCTACACCAAAAATAAAAATCATTTCCTAACCAATTTTTTTTTAAAATTTTTGGTCCTCGGATTCTGGATTTGTGCCCGGTTGTTGTCAATAGGCTCGTATAGGCAACATAACTGGCGAAATGTGGGTGTACTAATGGGTATACCTCTGCCTAACCTTTCGGGGATTGCAGGCGTGATGTTATGTAATTTTTGCTCAAAGTTACTTAGTTTGGCAGAACGCTTAGTTAACTGCTGTGTGATGTGGTTTTTTTTTATACCCCATATTTGACCCGTTTACCACAAATGATGTGATGTTATAATGTGCGTTTTGTTGACAGCGCGCGAGTGCGGCGGTGGCGACGTGCCGGACGCGGTGCCCATCGCGGTGGGCTGCGCGCTGGGCGGGCTGGTGCTGGTGGTGCTGGTGGCCTACCTCGTGGGCCGTCGCCGCTCCGCCGCGCGCGGGTACCTCTCCATGTAGACGTGAGTACACCCCCCCAACTTACGCAGCCTCACCTCCGTCGAGGACTAGACCCGTCTGATGCACCCGTACGTTTCTGATGCGCCCGTCAGTCCATTTCTGGCAATTGCATTATAAGTGCCATCTGTACTTATACCAGCCTATTTCTGTCCGACTCAAACCATGTCAGAGGCCCTTGAGGCGGTTTAGAAACTCTGACACTAGGGGGTGTGGGGAAGACCTTCTGCCCGCACGATAAAGAAGAAGAGTGTAATACCCGGTTAACTGCCCCGTTTAGTCTCGTGGTCGCAAGCACGAAACTGTTGAGCGTGTGGTCCTGGGTTCGATTCCCAGGTCGGACAGTCATTGAATCTCCCATTAGGAGGGAGGATTTTGTTGTAGAGATTGGAAATTGATGTGATACCTTCGTGCCTCGGTGCTCATGTGTCGTCGTTGGTCCTGCGTCTAATCTCTCCTCGGTTGTGTCGTATTGCCGTCGGACTATGAGAGATGAGAAGATCAGTGCACCTGTGTTTGTACACATTTGTGCACTATAATATCGTAATGTAATATAGATGTAGATGTAGATGTGTGTTCATTACCATTGGCCAGTGTAACCAAATTTCAATCGGGAGAATATTGCCCAAACAAATCGAGCATTACAATACAACAATATTTTAAATTATCATTCGGTTTTAAATCGAGACTCTTCCTCTTCAACCTTCACCAACAACTTCTAATGAAGCAGTTTGCAGTTTCAGGTGTGAGCCGCCCGGAGAATCGGTGAAAGTAGTCAATATATGAAACTATAGAAAACAGTTATACATTGTTTGCGTCGCATTTACCCGCACACCTCATAATGTGGCTGAATTCCACGTCTCTGCCCATCCCTCATTGTACTTTTATCGTCCCAAGCAATAAAAAAGCACTTAGGCGCTTAAATGTCCCAAAGAGCAAAAAAAATACCGACTGACTGGTCAATGTACGAAAATTAAAGTAAAAAATAATATTATATATTATACATACGAATATAGTTTCTCTTCTTTTTTAAGTCGGTTAAATACGTATTCCATTTTTACTTTTCAGTCTCATATTGTTTTTTTAATCTGTGCCTTTTTCTACATTGACCGGTATTACTGGATACGATTGTAAAGTAGGATCTAATCAAAGAAATTTATTCCTATAATTAAAAAAAAAAAAAAAAATTGCGAGCAGATAGTGTATAGTTGAATTTGCTCAAAATTAATGCAAAAAAAAACTGATTATTTTATTCCATATTTAGTTAATCAGATTTTATTTCAAAATGTTTAAACAGAGAGAATTTCTGTCTTTTGTTTTTTTAATAGCAATGGTCGTTTGTCCTTGATAATTCGCAAAGTGACCGTTACAAAAAAATGTACTAAAATAATATTACATTTTCTTCTAAAATTAATAAAATTCGGTGTAAGCCATTTTTGTTTCGGCCATAATAGTGTAAAAAAGAAAACAAACTAAAAGAAACTAAATAAAAATAGATACAGTAACATTGTAAAAATGTGATGTAGTAGTATTTTAAAAAGAAGATGGAGGGTAGAATAGTATTTTTTTTTTATTTGTCAAAATTATGCAAAGATTATTATATTATTTCAATATTTCTCCATTTTTTTTAGACTTTTTATATTTTTATGTGCTTTTTTAAGTCCAAAGATTTTATTATCATTGCAGTTATATTCATGTATAACTAAACATTATAATGTATATTGGAGTCAATTTATTGTCAGAATGTCCATAATATTCGTAAATAATATAAAAAAATCCGTTTAGGTGTAGTTAGTCTATAATAAAATGAATGCAGTGTCTTTCTTTTGTTAGAATTTAGTATTCAGACTATTTTAAGTGTAACAGTTAAAAGCTGGACAATATCATTGCTGTATTTATGTAGATCTGTGGTCATCAGTGTTGCCATGCCAACAATTACATCATCCAAGTACAAAAAATTTCCTTAAAAAGTTACTAAAATATTGGAGCGTTCCCCAAGTGATGGCAATACTGACAACCATAGATATTTTTCAACATTTCATTAATATTGTGTCGCCAGAGTATAAAAATAATAATATTTTAAATGGTAATGAGTTGCCGTGTGTTGTGGGTCAGTTGTTTGCAGCCGAGTCTATAAATAATTTATGTCGACTTTACGTTTAGTTCGTGGCGAGTTTCTCATTAATAAATCGACTGCAGATAACTCGCTCGGTGGTGGAAAGCGAAGATTATTGTCGGGAGTTCAATTCCGGGTAAAATCTACTATACGGCTGACTTAAGACTTGTATTTTTAACATTGAAAGTAAATATTTGATTCATTTTTCTGTAAAAAAAGTTTGCCGTATAGCAGATCAATGGCAACTTACTATAAATGTGATTTTAATACTAAAACTAAGTATCTCTTCAGTTTAGTATCAAATATTCATTTTTTCGTAAGCCGTGCCGACTGATGTACGATTCGAAAAAAGAAATAAATGTTTTTTATTGCCACAGTCGACTTTTATTTATTATTTCTTCCTCGGAAAAGCAATTACAATAAATACGTATTTTATATACATCGACCAAACTATAATATGTACAATTTATATCTATTGAACACTTGTTTATTAAATAAATTATATTTGTGACAGTGAATCGCTCTTTTAACTATTAAAGCTGATCCCTATGTATTATTTACAAAACCTATTAATTTACGCGTTTACGTTAACACAAGTGCCGATGAAACAATTCTATAATGCTTTGTCAAAAATAGCTGAAATCCAATTCTACTAATTAAAAACGTTTGAAATCTAAAGTCCCCGCTATGAGAAGCTATAAATTATGTAAATAAATAACTTCTAAGTTACGTAGCGACAATTCAATCGACAACATATAATACCAAATTCAATCAATTCAAAATAACATACGTGTAATACGAAACTAACGAGCAATTTCACTTGGTCGGATTATATTATAGCGATATGTTTTGTTGTACTGAAACGCATCTGACACATGGAACGTATACATTTGGGCTGTCATTTTGAAGTAAGGGTCTATCAAAGGGTTACGATCCCCTGATTGTGTGTTTACAAAATTTATAGCTTCTCCTGACGGGGACTTTAGTCACAATCTCGTAGCGACAATTTAATGTCAGAAAATGTATGTAACTCGAGGCATTTTTGATAGATTGAGACCGAGATCACATTGTGTTCGTTCCTAGAATTAGTAGAATCGCCCCTCTGGACGCAGGCACGTGCATTTAATTTTTTTTTGTTTTGTGATCTTTGATTGTTTACATTTTGTTTTCAAGACAAAATCGTTGAAGACCACGAGATTAGCATAACAAAATATATTTTATAACAACATGCCCAAGCCTTCAGTATCTAGTAGATTCTGACCAACGAAAATAAACTGAATGTATGATTTTTCATTTGGCATAGATATTAAGTTTTTTTTCTAGTATTAACTTCATTAAGCTACCGAAAACGCCCATTTTTTAAATTCCCGCCCTTTTATGTAAGCAGCTTTCATTGGCCAGAATCTAATACCAATTTAACACAAAATGGTACAATGAAATGACTTCAAAAATAATGAAACCTCAATATTACCATATTATAGGTCTCCTTTCAGTTGCAAGCACAATTTAATATTAATAATTACGGCACAAACACTGGCTATATTGTTATACTTTACTCTAATGACTATATTTAAATGCGTCCTTATTTTGAAACATAAATCATCTTGAAAACTAGCTGCTTATTAGGTTAATTTTCGTCAGATAAGAAGTGGCAGAATAAAACAAGGAACTCTTTGTAGTACAATGAAATCTAGGTTAACTATGCTATAGCGAAACTAATTGAGTCCTCCAGTATCTTAAGAGTATCTTAAGAACTGTGCAGTGCACATTTCGCCTCTTGTGTATCACGCTACGAACGCCTCTTCCTCTCCCGGTCCCCGTTCTCATACTACCCTCGCGCTCGTGTACTCCGCAGGCGAGGACTCAATTGAGCGGTTTAGCTATAAACTCCAGCTGCGGTCATAAAATGTGCGAGGAAGACGGTGATATTTCTTACCTACGGAAAAATTCTAACGTCGCATGCCATCTCGCTTCCACATTTTATGCCCGCGGCTGCCACGAACGTTGGCGTTTACCGCAACAACAAATTATAGAAAATAAACTAAAGTATATACAATTATTTTTAAGAATACTGGTGGAAATATTAAGTACCCTATTTACAACGAGTATTGGTCGCTACAGTGATTTATTACTTATCATATTATTTACATAGCCTCTAATGAGCCTCGCAGACAAGGTAATATTTTTTATTAAAAAGTTTAATAGTTTAAAAAGGCTTTGAGACACCGGGCTTTAGTTTTCACGATCATGAAAAATACCATACGAGTATTTATACACAAGGAACAGTTTTGCACCCGCGTCTTTCAGGAGGTTGTTATAAAAGACATCAATAATGAAATAAAATTACGACACCTGGACAATAATTAGTAAATACTTGTTTTTTTTAGTCATTTATATTTGAAAATATTTCAGAATGCACCTCTTCAGAACAGAATCGCCCCGTTGTGTATACGGTAGGTAGTGACGCGCGATAAATATCACTGTGTGCGTGCAGGTTCATTGCCGCGCCTGTCTAAACCCAGTGGCAAGATGGCTAGTTCAAATTCGAAAATCACATAATAATAATAAATTAAAAATATTCTATTTATTTTATCATTGATAAGTGTTGCGAATCACGAGCACAGTATCCTTGAATTTGACGAGAATGCAAAACTGAACCATGTAGTATGTTTTTTTCAAAATAATGTCAATTTCGTTGAAAAATCGTGACACGAATAAGTCAGCCTTTTAAAATCTTAATTACTGCATACAACACAATGGCACTATTTGGTAAAACTTACGTAATATAAAGGTGTTCTTACACGGGAATATAAAATTGGACAATTTCTTTACAATCTTGAAATTGTTTGGTGTTCACGAGACGTAATACTTGGCAAAATCTTCAAGAATTGAGCAATTAAGATGCCCGTGTAAGCGCACGATAAGGCACGTTGCAGACTGTCTGTTTCAAAATTAAGGCAGCGATACAACATTGTTATTATTGAAATAGAGGGATTATCAAATTCTTGGTTGGTATAGCGGAGCCAAGTTGAAGCACATTTCCACCGCTATAGATATACGGCTAAAAGCTGTAGACACCACTTTATCAATAATTCCAAGACACAACTTAAAAAAAAAACACTTTATTTTAGTCCTTAAAACCCTATTAAATACCAAGTATGTAATTGTCAATTTTTAATTGCTTTGAAATTAATAAATAATCAATTGAGTTGAAAAATTAGTGACGTCAGTTTGCTATTGCTATACAAAATCTATGGGGAAATCACGTTTAGACAGTTCATAAAAATTTGTTCATGGGTGTCGCCTAAAATAAGCAGGTATGCCACTGCATGACCATATGGTTAAAGAGACAACTTTGTAAAAAAAACATTGGCCCATACCCAAAAATAAACAAAGATGTATCGCTGCCAAATATTCTCTATAAAAAAGATATTCCTAATTCTGTGTTCGTATTATAAATTCATGTTCATGCAATTTTATACCGTTCATCTGGCACCTACAGTCCATTTTAGGCTAAACATGGCACTTCAACACTCAACAATTACCACCGTCGGTAACATTGGAATTTGAACCTTATTGCTAGTTAGTTATAGTCTACTGTGGTATGGGGCAGGAGTCGAGCAGTACATTGTGTAAGGACTCCATTTCAGTCCAATCTCGCTTTTGTCCGCCCACTGTGACCTCGCGGATGCATCCGTTGAAGTTTTTACCGCCATCTGTTGACTCCATTACACCTTCTGGAATTAAATTGTAGGTTAGAAATTAATTTTTTCTTACGTTTTTTAGCAATTTGTAGCTCATTAACAGGGTTTACGGTAAATGATAAAATTAGGCTACAGTGACCAATATATAATTATCTTATTAAATACAATCGTGATCATTAAAACCATCTTTAATAGGGTAGATGACACCACCAATCATCTGACGTACTTTTTCTAACCTGTCAAAACGCTATTCTCCCATAGATTTTGTATGGTGTAAATAACTATGACGTCACTTTTGAGTAGACTCAATTGACTAACTATACACATCAAAAAAGTCTAGGGATCAACATCCCTAACAAATGTTAGGGATGTTGATCCCTAGACTTTTTTGATGTGTGTATTTATAAATTACAAAGCAATAAAAAATCAAAACAGACAGTTAATTGAAAATGAATTGGGTTATCAGGGCTAAAATAAAGTGTTGCTTTAGAGAAGTTATGTCTTGGTATTATTGGTTAGTGATGTCATCTACCCTATTGGGTACTTGATACCACCTATCATTTGATATACTTTTTATGAGCTGTCAACACACGATTTTCCCATAGACTGTATGGCTATACTAAACGGCGATGTCACTTTTGTGCCAACCTATACTACCTATTAATTGGGTTCAAAGCTACTATTTTACAGAAGTCGTGTCTTGGAATTATTGGTTAATATACACTATGTCACAAAAACCCTGTCAGATCAATGTTGCCGTTGATCAGTGTTTATGTTTTATTTTAATTTAATTACTTCTTCTTTCTTCTTTTTTTTTTCACTGGGGAAAAATAATAATCTCAAATCCATTAAATGGTTACGTATATGTGTACGCAGTACGATGCCGAATATACCCTTAAGGATCGGACAGGGTTTTTGTTACATGCTGTATAGTGTCTACTACCCAATCAGCCACAAACATCTTGTGTCTATTGAATAGACATATTTACGCGTAATTCTACTAGCTACTACTGAGCTGCAAATCGCAGAAAACGTAAGAAATTTTGAATTTCATGGGCCACATAGACACATCTCCATTAAACTGCAAAATAGCAGAAATCAGTCATATGACTAACATACAACTGTTTTCGAACACTTGACGTCGCTAAGTGCATCATCAGTACATACCAGGCAGTCCCCCAATGTAAAGCGGTGTGGGCAGGTCCTGCGTGGTGCTGTCCACGAGCAGCTCGGTGGGCGGCGTGTCGCGCAGCATGTCGCCCGCGTCCAGCTGCAGCGCCAGCGCGCGCGGGTGCATGCGCACGCGCACTGCGTGCCACGCGTTGTCGCACAGGCTGGCGCCCGCCTGCCCGCGAGACGACATGCGTGAGCGCTCCGAACCTGACGACGCGCGCGATAGCACCACCTGGATTGTGATGGAGTTTTGTGCGGTATTAAATAACTGTACTATGGGAATACTAGGGGGTTCACTTAGGGGATAAATAAATGTGTAATGTAATTTGTTGTAGTGTCTATTAAGACGCACCTTCGGTAGAACAAGGGCACAATTGTCAAAAATTGCAAAAATGAGTTAAGTATACAGAAATGCCTTAAAAATGCTATTTGAACTGGAGGAACAAAGACAGTCATTTAATTCCTTTAAAAATCCGCTAGGCGAAAATAGTGACTTTGTCTTATTGGTGCCTTTTTACTGCTCTCTTGGCTGGACATAGTCTCATTGGTCAGTTGCGCCGTCGGCGGGGAGAGAGGCAGTCGTCACTTGGACCGCTAACGTCGTAAAGGTAAATATGCCCATTTAATTTTTTGATTTCTGGAGCGACAATGCCACATCTATTACACTTATGCCTAATTTATAATTTTAAAATTGGAAGGACAAAGTCGTTCAGACAGTTATGCCCTTGTAAATTTAGTCCTAATTACAAAATAATATACATTTTGGTAGAACAAGGGCACAAATGTATCCCTTCCTTAAAATTAAAATGAATTGAAAAAAAACTAAAAGTTCTTAATTCTTGTTAACTATACGCCTAAAAAGGATATAGTATATAGTTTATATCATGCAAAGAAGAAAAACTTTCGAGCAATATTAACAGAGCAAGACCTCACTGAATGCAATAAATATCTTAAAATAGCTCTCCTGTAAAATAGCAAAAACTGCAATTATGCCCTTGTTCTACCGAAGGTGCGAATTTAGAGTTCATATTTATAACTATCTACACATTTATTTTTTTAATTATTATAAGGAATGTATTTTATAATATTAACGTCTTGTAAAATAAGATTATTAATAAAATGACACGGAAAACAGTAGGCGTTTCGAACCGACATACTTACTGTCGAACTAATGAGCAATCGCTGTAGGGTGTTTCGCACAAACGTTACATCGCACTAATAAAGCATCGATGTAATAAAACATCGTACAACTGAATTATCGACATACCGTGTTCGATATAATAAAAATCGAATTAACAACTTTCGAATACACGTAGGGAACCCATTCCGAAGGCACTGCACGTTTAACTTCACTTTTTAATTATTATGTAATTTTTTCAAGCAATATTTAGGTCCTAAAATACAGAAACTTATTTTTTATCAGTTTTATAGATCTTGTATTTTACATTCTTAAAAATTAGATCAAAGTTCGAACAAAAATGAATGACAATACTATAAGTCGATAACAAGCCACTCACAGCGCCATCTTTGACTTCAAGCAGCAGCCCTGCAGCCGCCAGCAGCACTCCGTTAGGTTCACTCGTCCTGAACTGCAGCCGCAGCTCCGTGGAGGCCTCCGACCCGTCTGACGTCATCAGCCACGAACTCGACCACGTCGCGTGCGCATCTCCTAGACATAACAATATGCGGCGGTTAAATTTTTGTAAAAAAGTTGATAATATTATATTGGCGTTTTATAAAAAGCATTTTATTCAGTGTTTCTTCAAAGAATCGTATGACAAAGGACAATGCCAGAAATCGAGAAGCATAGACTCTAAAATGTCACCGCACTACACTAGGTATTTTACAGTGCTTAAAACTACATGAGTTTTACCTCCGAAGTACGCAGCTTGCTCAACGTTGGGGAAACATTGTCCAACGCCGTGATGCGCCTGCGCATCTCGCACTAAGTCCTCCGCGCGACCGTTCACTGTCACGCGCCGGATGCAGCCGCGGAAACCCGGCAACCGCGTTATCTGAACATTTCATTGATAAGTAAAAATATAAAAAGGTGCATTAAATGATTTAATACAACTTTTTGACTACCTACAGAAAAAAATAATCAAATCGCATCGCATAAGAGATCTTTGCCCTGCAGTGAGACAGGCTAGTATAATTATTAATATTTATTTGTATAACTGACCGCATTAGGCAGGCTGGTGTACTGCGGCGAGGCAGGCAGGCCGCCCACCAGCAGGCGCAGCGCGCGCGACGCGGCCGGCGCGTGCGCAGCCGCCGCCGCGCCCGGGGCCTGCAGCGACATGCGCCCACGCGTTATGCGCACTGTCACCTGGGGGGGAACGACATGTGGAGCATGGTTCAAACCATATACATAAGTACATACAGAATCTCTTCGAATATAAAAGATTTGCTTCAGCGACAGATTGGATACGGGTTTATCCGGAGCACTTTTTAGCAGGAACAGTTTAAAGGCATGAGGAACAGGGTAGAAAGTTCCTCATCCTCCACTGAAAAGGGATGGATTCCTCCGACCAGACGGGTGTTGTGTCTGGTGGGCTACTGCCCGACGTTTGTTGTGACGGAGAACTATGATCTAGCGATGTAGGAAACGACAGTTGCAGTTCACATGTTACGCGATATGTAACCGTAAAAATTATGGGCTTGATTTAGATATTCATGTACAGAATTTTATCTTTGTATGTCATTAACCTGTCTCCAGCTACCATCGCTGACGATAAGTGCGAGTGTGAGTTCCTTCCTCTTGCGCCCGCGCACCACGAGACGCAGCTTGCCCTCGCGCAGCATTAGAGCCATGAAGTGCTTCGGCTTCGCTTTCGAACCCTGGTGGAAATGATATTATCTATAAATGGATACATGAATAAGAAAAATGGGAGGACTTTCCAAATAGATAATTAGGTGGACGATATTCAAATAGTAATAAGGCTGACTTTTGTTAAACTATTAGTAGTACATAAAAAAGAACAGAAGCGTAAATATGATTGACAAAAAATGCTTTAAGCATAATTATATAAATATCGTCGTAATTTGGCGTAAGTTTTAAACATCGTCATATTAAAAAACCCATCTGTATTTAATTCTTGGAGCTGGTTACCTCTCTGGCTACTATTATCATACATATGCATGGTCCGGCCACTAATAAAGTAAAAGAATCGTCGAAGTGAACGTTACCGGAGCCAGCAGAATGAGTCCGTCGTGCGCGTAGGTCCGTATGTGCGCGGACAGCGTGAGTTCCCTGGCGCGGCGGCTCAGCTTGAGCGTGGCGTGGCTGTGCGCGCGGTCACCGAACTTCACTGCGCCCGCCTCCACCGTGTATGACGATGTCTGGGGAAATTGTTTTTTTAAATAAAAAATGGATTATGCGGAAAAAAATTGTAAAGAAAATTATAAATGACCAGTGAAAGTCCAGTCGTTTCGGAGAATAGCCAGACACAAATTTTTAAAAAAATGTGTTTTTGTTATACGTAGATACCGTGGCTATATTTTGATATTACAAACACACACTCAGTTTTATTTATTTGTATAGAGTATAGATAAGAATTTAGTATGTACGAGCAGTTTACCTTAGTGCACCCAGCAGCGTCAGGTTGCGCCTGCAGCGCGCGCGGCTCGCTGCGCGGCGCGTGCGCAGGCGGCCCGTCCGCGCGGCCCAGCTGTGCGCCGCTCCACGATACTGCTGACTCTAGACCTACCAATCTGAGTACGAAGGTAGAATAATATTTATGATATATCAATAGAAAATAAAAAACTCAAAAATTTTACAGGTTCGGAAGTAAAAAGAGATGGATTTCGTATGGTATTCAGGCAGAAATCAATGTCGTTTATAAAAAATGAAACTATGTATTGTAAGAATTACGCCTTAACAGGCAAAGATGCACGTGCACCCATATTACGCAATTTTAGTCACGTGTTAGAGTAAAATTATTTATTTAACTTAGACCTTTCAGAAGTACTTTTCATGTTATAGAAGAAACTGCATTGTCATCAACGTTACATAAAACCAAAATGGAGGTGAATAACCCGACCCAGGAATCGAATCCAGGACTGTCTGTGAACAAGGCATAAACTTACTGCGCATCTACAATGAAGTCAGCCAGGGTTCCCTTAAAGGAGGTGAGAGGAACAGGCGCGTGCATCAGATCCCTGACTCCTCCGAGGAACAGGCCGGAGGTGCGCGCGCGGTACGCGGGCCCCCCCAGTGGGGCGGTGCCCAACTTGTCCTCGTCCACCCACAACTCTAGCTGGAAGAACATTATTGAAATTGTTTATTGGAATGAAGTAAGAAGGTACATGCAAAATTTCAAGCCAAAAATTAAAATGGTATACAAGTAATAGGATCTAACCTGTATCTCAGGTACCGTATTATTAGACAGACCCACGATACGACAAAAAAAAAGTGAAATTTTTGTCTAAACAATTCATTCTATGGAAGAATGACAGATAGAAAGAGTTGGTAGTTGATAAGATTTTCGATAGTATAAAATTGAATTTTAGATCCATTGTGAAAAAGGGACGGCGCTAATAATCGGTGTATAGCTCTGTCTCTCTTACACTCTTGAGTGTGGGAGATAAAACTATACATCAACCGACGCTACACACAAAAATGCATAATCTTATGATTACATAATATTACGGTACCTGTTTATGCATCCGTATAATCCTAACGGTGTGTAGTCTGCCGTCATCGAACCTGGTGCCGTTGGTTCGCAGCCGCACCTCGCCCTTGCCGGTCTCTGCCACCATTACTAGTTCTCCTAAAGAAAATGGCAGACATTTGAAACATGAAATTTCGCCTTTATTCTTTATAGCAGTAAGCCCATAATCCCATATAATAAGGAGCAAGAATAATCAGATCATAATCTGGTAGCAAATGAAAAAATCATGAACTACAATACTACAATGTAAATTCAACCTTAACCCCCACACACAAGGTACAAACCTCCGATCAAGACGAGCGCCAGATAATGTTTATCGCCGTCTTCGTCGTTGACTTCGTTGTCAGCGCCTGCAGAGGGCGCGCGGTACAGCAGCAGCCCGTCCGCTGCGCGCGCGCGGAACGACACGCCCAGCGACGCCTTGCGCCGGAGCAGGGGGGACGGGAGCTCGATGTAGCCCGTGCCCTTCAGGATTGCTGAGCGGAGCGTCTGTAGAGGGTAATAATTCATAAATAGTCCAACAATTATTCCATTTACCGACGAGCGACCACGAAGGACAAGGCAACAATAGACAATTAATTGTGTCTCATTAGAAAAGAACCTCTGCATAGTATTAAACACACTCGCTTACCGCCGTCTGTAAGGTGTGCAAAATTTATTGTTATACCTACTTTAATCATGCTAGGAAAACGAAAATTTTGAATTTAAATTCCTAACTGTAGGTAATAAATTATTAACTAAAAGATCTGTTAAAGAATAACAAGATTTATCAATTAATTCGTTCAGTAGTAAATATTTCCTCACCCTCTCGCCACAGCGCGGCTCCAGGCCGTGCCTGGTGGGCGCGTCCAGTAGGTCGTAGCCGGCGCGGTCCACAGTGACGGCGCCCACGCAGCCCAGCAGCGGCGGCCCCGGGGCCCCGGCGCGGCCCGGCGGGGCTCCGGCCAGCCAGTAGGGCGCGTTCGCCAGGTCCGGCAGCGCGGCGGGGTCTTGCACGGGGGGCGCGGGGGACCCCAGCGTCTCCTCGCCGTTCACGCGCAGGCTGCCTGCCACAGGACCTCCTTAATACACTCAATACACACACCCCACCACTACATACTACTGTCTTTAAAGCAAGGAACATTATAATATTGTTGGCTATTTATTAGGTTGAGGGTAGGAGTACGGCGGATGACGGTATAAAAGCGATGTAAAACGAGGCGCGCGCCCGGCCCATTCTCCGCCCGACGCTCGCCGCGAACGGACGTGCTGCACCTCGCTCCGCGCTCGCTCACGATTCTCGTCACTTCTCGTTGCGCTCGCCGCGACGACTCCTGTAGTCAGCAGACTACAACCTTTTAAATCCGAAGCCGCCTTTTTCAAGGTAGCGGACGATTATCTTATTTCTTTAACCCGCGTTTTGTTGTGTTAGCTTCACTTGGCCCCTTCAGGGTTAAAACCACAGTTTCGTGGTCCTCGGTGGATACCTTACGGTGCCAACGAAGCCGAGGGGGTGTTGCCCCAATCACACCCGCCAATCCCCTTCAGGGTGAGGCAGTCAATTGGAGACGGGAGCTAGTGTCTCGGCCTTGGGGGATCTCCTAGTCGTGCCTAGTCTCTGACTTCGTTCACAGCAACACACCTAGTGTCGGTCGGGCGTGTCTACACCCTTCGCACTAGACTGGTCAGGGCCCCGTTCGCACAATAAGACTGGCGACGGGTTTACAAGCTTAGGGCTCACCAGTAGGTACACACCTCCCTGCCTACACCCGGCAGGGAGGGTCACACACCCCCGGGCCCATCCACCCGGGGAGATAGGCAGTTAGGGTAAAGTTAGGCTCCCCCGTAAGAGTTAGTTAATAATTCTTTCGCGATTCCCTATTTTAAACCCTCCCTCCCGCTTCGATAATGTCGGACGCAATTATCATAGCGTTCGTCAAGGAAGTCCTCTTCAAGGACCCAGATTTCATCGCCAAGTATGGCAAGAAGTTCGCTGCTTTGCAGCAAAATCCTACCTCGCCCCTATCGTCCGAGGAAAACATCGCTAGTTTTAGTGATGTACTCGACAGCCCCGCGTCTCCACCAACGGTAGACAAAGGCATTCCAGTGGCGGCACCATCAATGCCTTCACTGGAAATTCCTTCCCTATTGTCCATCGAGACAATAAACCCGTACGCAGAAACACACTGTGTACCGGCCGCCATTGTTCCCGCCGCCATTGTTTCGCAAACAATGGGCGCCTCGCAGCTGCGTGTCGCAGCTGCAAAAGTCGACACGTCCGAGAGCATGGACACCTCTGTCCCTCTAGATCACCCTTCGCCCTCCGCCTCCGACTCTGAGGATTCCCTATCCTCCTCCGCCTCATCTGACGATGACTACCAAGTCGTCGGCAGTGGAGGTAAGAGGAAGAAGGGAAAATCTCCCTCCCAGGCAACCAAGGCCAAAAAGGTCGTAGCAACGACCTCCCCCGCGACCCCCTCGTCCTCCAGTCCACCCGTCTCTGCTGCCTCGACTTCCGAGTCCAGCCGACCCCCTAGCCCCCTTACTACTAACCCCGCGCAAGCTTCGAAAAAGAAGCTAAAACCCCCGCCGCCCTTGTTCATCCAAGACAAGGCAAAGTGGACAGAAGTGTCCAAGTGGTGTAATGATCGCAAGATCACGTACACCAATGCCCGTGCAACTCAGCAGGGCATCAAAGTTCAAGTTCCCACGTCGAAAGACCACAGGGAACTAACCAGTCTTCTCAAACTAAGGAACGTTTCGTTCCACACGTACTCCCTTCCCGAGGAAGCGCCCACCCGAGTGGTGATCCGACGCATCCCGAAAGAAATCCCAGTTGAGGACATTCTCAACGACCTCCTCTCCCAGAAAGTCCCCGTCTCAGCAGTCCATCGCCTGCACAAAGCGAGGGGCGGCCCCGCATTCGACACCGTTCTGGTCGTTTGCGACCCCACGGAAGGCCATCACCCTATATTCAGGGTAAAATCAATCTGCTCTCTCTCTGGCATCTCCATAGAGAAACCCTACAAGGCTAACGTAGTCGGCCAATGTCACCGTTGCCAACTGTACGGTCACGTACAGCGCAACTGTTTCGCGACCCCAAGATGCGTAAAGTGTCTGGGCGAGCACGGCACCGCCGATTGTCCACGTCCCAAGGAACGTGATCTCTGCACAGAGCCTCCCAGCTGCGTGCTATGCGGCCAATCCGGACACCCGGCTAACTACCGTGGCTGCCCAAAGGCCCCAAAGTCTTCTTCTCCCAAGCTGACCAAGCGTGCAAACGCCCGTCAGCAAAGGGAAAGTCCCTCTGTGAAGATTCCCTCTTCACAGTTGCCCGAACGACTCAGCCCTCAAAGGCCCTCCCCGTGGAACACAATAAACCACCAAAGAGCCTTCCCAGCTCTCGTGACCCCACAACCCGCTCCCTCAACAGCGCCGTCGGCCCCTGCCGCCCCCGCACCCGCACCAAAACCCGCTCCCAAAAAGGTTCCTCCCCCAAAGGCCGCTCCCGCAGCCTTAGCCGCGCCCTCCCCTGTCCGCACCGGCCCCATGGCCGCCACCCCCAACGCTGAACACGTCCAAATCATAACGGACGCCTTCAGCATCTACGTAAACCCGGATGCCGTAACTATGGCAAAGGAAATCATTGCGTGCAATGCCGACCTTACAGCTATAGGTAAAGTATTCGAAGCGTACCCCGCAATCACGCGAGTCCTAGAAAAACTTTACCGGCCTAAATCCTAATGGATAAGAAAAGTCTGTGTTGTACCAAACCCCGCTCCCTCAAGTTAGGCTTCTTCAACGCAAATGGCATTAATGGCCAGCGTGATGAGATCTCCACCTTCCTCCGCGATCACCAAATTGACATCCTCCTTATACAGGAGACCTTCCTAAAGCCCCGCCACCGTGACCCGAAAATTGCCAACTATCGCTTAGTTCGCAACGACAGGTCGCGTTGCCACAAGGGCGGCACCCTCATCTACTACAGAAAGGAACTGTACTGCATCCCTATGGACCCTCCTCCCCTCTCTCGCGTCGAGGTCTCACTCTGTCGGCTCGGCATGACTGGTCATCAGCCGATTACCATTATCTCTGCCTACATCCCTCCTTCACCCTCTGAAGACCCGTCCCTCCTTACAAATGATCTTTCCGTTCTTCTTGGACTGAGTGACTCCGTTATACTAGCGGGCGATCTCAACGCCAAACACCCCGCTTGGAACTGCAACACGACCTCTACCAGAGGCAGAATCGTGTTCAACCTCTGTGCCACCCTCAACTTTGACGTCATCGCTCCGATGACTCCCACTCACTTTCCCCACGACCCCAATCATCTTCCCGATATCCTCGATATAGCACTCCTCAAGAATGTAAATCTCCGCTTACATTCTATTGAGGCGCTACACGAGCTCGACTCGGACCACCGCCCGGTCATCATGGAACTAGCCTCCCGCTCAGGTCCCTCTGATCCCAGCCAACCTCCCCCGACCCAAGTGATAACCGACTGGAGGAAAGTAAGCGAAAGCTTAAAGTCCATCACGTCGCCTCACCTGGACTCTATCCCCGACCACATAGTTTCAATCGCAGACACGACGGGCGCGATCGACTCCTTCACAGAACACGTACAATCTGTCCTGAACGACTGTTCAAGGGAGGTTCCGGTGGTGAGCGATCACCGCTGGAAACTGCCGGACGATGTACGCGAACTGATGACCGAGAAGAACGCGGCCATCCGTGCGTACAGCGCTTTTCCCTGCGACGCAAACAAAGCTCACATGCGATCTCTACAGCGTGCTGTAAAGAATCGCATAAATGAGTTGCGTAACGCCCGCTGGGACAAAACGCTTAGCGAACTGGAGCCCACCCACCAAGCCTTCTGGGAGTTACAGAGGAAGTTACGTTCCACTAGCGAGGCCGCCATGCCTCCTCTCACCCGCCCCGATAACAGCGTCGCTTTCGATAACGACGAAAAGGCTGAATGTCTAGCTGACAGCCTAGAGGCCCAATGCACCCCCAGCTCTCAACCAGTAGACAAAGCTCACCTCTCTAAGGTCGACGCCGAAGTCGAACGTAGAGCGTCCCTCCCACCAGTTGAAGACCCTGATGATCCTCTGCCCCCCGTCACCCCTGACGAGGTGCAAGACATCATCAAAAATCTTAAACCCCGGAAAGCCCCCGGGTCAGACGGAATCACCAACAAGGTATTCAAACTCCTCCCTGCCCCTCTCATAATGCTTATGACCGCCATCTTCAATGGCGCCATGAGCAACAATATCTTCCCCGGGACGTGGAAAGAGGCCACCGTCATCGGCATTCATAAACCTGGTAAACCCAAGTCAGAGCCTTCGAGCTATCGTCCCATCAGTTTGCTCAACGTTCTTGGCAAAATCTACGAGAGGCTTATTTACAAGCGTCTCAAAGATTATGTCGAAGCAAAGAGCCTCATCCCGGACGAACAATTCGGTTTTCGTTCCCACCATTGTTGCGTCCAACAAGTCCACCGTATCGTCGAGCACATAAGCGTTGGTTTTCAACGTGGCTCTTTGACGGGCGCCCTCTTCTTCGACATAGCGAAAGCTTTCGACAAGGTCTGGCATAACGGCTTATTATATAAGCTCTACCAGATCGGAGTGCCCGATCGCCTCGTACTCATCATACGAGATTTTCTGTCAAATCGCACCTTCCGCTATCGCATCGAGGGCGCGCTCTCCTCCCCCCACCCCATACGCGCAGGAGTCCCTCAAGGCTCCGTCCTATCCCCACTCCTTTTTACGCTGTTCACCAGCGACATTCCTAAGAGTAGCAAGACCCATCTGGCCCTATTCGCCGACGACACGGCCATCTATTACACTGGACGCAACCCAGTATCCATCGCTCGCACTCTCCAATCCGCCGCTAGCGCCCTGGGCGCTTGGTTCCGGAAGTGGAGAATCGAGGTTAACCCCGACAAGAGTCAAGCGGTCCTCTTTTCCAAACCGCGCCTACCCCCCACCCCTCCCAGTCCCATCACCATGTACGGCAAGCCGATCCCTTGGGAAAAGCGAGCCAAATACCTAGGTGTGATCCTCGACCAACACCTTACTTTCGGAGAGCACATAAAGACGGTGCGCTCGCGCGCCGCTTTTGCTCTCGGTAGGCTTCACTCCATGCTGAATGCACGTAGCAAATTGTCACTCAAGTGCAAATTGCGCATTTTCACAGCGTGCATTCGTCCCATCATGACCTACGCCTGTGTCGTATTCGCACACGCAAAGGCATATCACCTCCATAGGATGCAAACCCTCCAAAACCGTTTCTTGCGAAAGGCCACGGGAGCCCCGTACTACCTTCGCAACGAGAATCTCCATCTCGATCTCAAAATCCCCACCATCCAGCAGTTCATGAAACGCACCGCCAAGCGCTTCTTCGACACTGCTGAAAAACACCCCAATCCCCTGATCGTATCGGCCGCCCGATACACTCCCTCCCGCATCAGTAAGACTCGCCGACCGAGACATACTTTGACCGACCCCGATGACGCCATTACCCTCCTCCAGGAGAGTAACAAAGAAACTAGCACAGTTCGCAAACACAGACACAGACCGCCGTCATTCCGCCCTCGCCGCCGAGGTCCGTCGCGACGCCCTTGTCCGTCTCCGCCCCGTCCCTTGCTCGTGCCAGCCCGCGTCGCTGAGCCTGTAGCTTTAAATTCGTCCCTAAATAATAATAATCCGATCCAGCCTGTCCCTTTGCTGCCCTCCCCCAGCGACGCCCTAAGCCGAGGCTCGTACCCCACAGGGGGTGCCCTTAGCGTGTAGTCGCTTAGTTTGTAAGTTTTTAAGCCCTGGCTGGAGGCCTTAATTGTCTTTAAGGCACCACAGGATAGCCCGGTTAAGCAGCCGACAACCTCATAGGTTGACCTGCGAGATGCCAATCCGAAAAAAAAAAAAAAAAAAAAAAAAAAAAGGCGCGCGCCCCATTCTGCTGTCATCCGTCGTACGAGTAGGTCGTGAGTTTTTGATTTGTATTCTTCTTACTGCATTTGAGTAATTCCTTTGTGTTATTTTCTTGATTGTATTTGTTCTGTAATTTCTGTTAAATTAGGTCAAGTAAATTTTGTTTTTAAAAAATCTAATCCGCTTCTGATTTTCCAACATCAGAAGTGGGATAAAGAAAACATTCCCACTTTCATCTTGATTATTGTTCTCATCCATTTCTTAAAAACAAAACTCCGTTAATATTTGAAAGTTACGAATTTCATTTTCTTATGAGGGTACTTTTGTATCTACGTTCGTTAACTGTCTTATACGTTAACTCTGTTTGTGTTAACATTTTGTTTTGTTGTTTTTAAGTAGGTTTTTGAACATCTTTCTTTGCTTACCTACATTCCTTATAATTTTATAGTCATTTCCGTTGACTAGGTTTATATCAACTTTCTGTTTTGTTGTTTACAACTGAGTTCGAAACATGGATAAGCCGGGACGTTCATGTTCTCGTAATCAACGCTCATCTGAGTCGCATAGCAGGTGCCAGCGTAATAATCGTTCTTCGAAAAGACGTTCACGCGGCGGTAAACACTCGCATAGCCGTTCGCGGGATCGATCGCCTGAGCAGCGCTCGCATAGTTACTCGCGTAGTTTCACACCGCGTTATCAACGCTCGCGTAACCGGCGTTCTCCGGATCGGCGTTCCCGAGGCCGACACTCGTGTAGCTACTCGCGCAGTCGTTCGCCGCATGCTAAGCGTATACGCAGTCGTCGATCCGCTTCGCGGGGACAAGATTGCCGTTCTCGTGATCGAGGATGTCGCCGTGATAGGTACTCGCCATATCGTGCTACTAATGCTAACCGTAGAGAGAGAAATTCACGGTCTGTGCGTACGCCTTCTTTGCCGCCACTGCAGAGAAATTCTGACTCTTTAAATACTGTGCTCTCACGTTTGGAGGCGCTTGAGAGGCGTTCGCATGCCCCAGTATCAATTGAGCCCGTCGCTGGACCAGGTACGGAACAAATTGTTGAAGCGATACATTCGTTAAAATCTGTAGGTACCAGTCATTATTACGTCTCTAATTTTGACCCCAGTATTCATGACGTTGATACATGGTTTAGTGAAGTCGATAGGGCTAAACTTGCCAATAAATGGAGCGACCATGAATGTCTTTCACGTATAGGGAACTGTCTAAAAGGTGACGCTAAATCATGGCTCAATGAGTGGGTGTCAAATGATAGAACGTGGACGAACTTTAAAATTGATTTTAAACCTTTGTGCATTAAAAGAATAGATAGGGCAGGTATTTTATTTGATGTAATGTCGACTAACTCGGATAAGTATCGTACGTATGCCGAGTATGCAAGGAAGTCACTATTGCGTTTGCGTATCGTAAAAGGTCTTAGCGATGATCTAATCACAGAGATTGTTTTGAGAGGAATAACCGATCCTCAAGTGAAGGCAACAGCGACAAATGCTAACTTAAAACCCGTAGACTTGGTCAATTATCTGTCTACTTTTGTGAAACCTATCGAAACTACAGCTGTAGATACAAGTAAACGCACAAATCACCGTTTTACCGCCAATAGGGACAAGAACAAATCCCAGGGTCTTAAGAAAGTTCCAACCAAGTGTTATAGTTGTGGTGAGTCTGGACACAGGCAAATTTCGTGCCCAAAACGACCTAAATCTAGTGCTAATACCGATGCAGGATCGAAACCGTCTTCCTCCGAAAATAGGCCAGTTTCGAGTGAAATCACGTGCGCTTACTGCAAAAAGCCGGGTCATGACATAAAGTCGTGTTTTGCCAAACGACGTGTTGATGAGCAACGTAATAATAAAAAAGTTAACTTCTGCTCGGCTCCTTTGCAAAAGCGCAGTGATATTGTCGTAGGTGTTATTCAGGGCATTCCAGTAGACATTTTAATTGACAGTGGCGCCATTGGCGTGTCATTGATATCATCTTCGATTGTGACATATTTTTCTTGTGCCAAGAAGACTGTCAACTGTCAAATAAAGGGGGTAGGTGAATCAGTTACTCAAATTGATTCATATGTGACGCTTACAATCGAATTAGAAGGTATCTCACTACAGGTAGATTTGTTAGTAGTTCCGAGCGAATGTATGAACGCCCCTGTTATTATCGGGACAGATGTGCTCAATAGGGATGGCGTTGTTTACATACGAACTAAGAATACTCAACGTATTATTCGCGATTCGAATCCATTGATCGTATCGACTGCGGCGTTGAATGTGCAGCCTGTTATTGACACTCCTTTAACTGGTGACGATTTGTCTAAGTTAAAAGCTATTTTAGAAGATTATTCGGAACATATGATCTCTGGTACCGCTACATCAACTGTCAATACCGGATGTATGCGCATTCAACTCAGCAGTGATGTCCCCGTACATTATCGCCCTTATAAAATGTCTCACAGCGAGAAATTAAAGGTTCGCGATATTGTCCAAGACCTTATGTCTAAAGGAATTATACGGGAGTCGGAGTCGCCCTATTCTAGCCCCATTTTGTTAGTCAAAAAGAAGGACGGCTCCGACCGTATGTGCGTTGATTTTCGCGCCTTGAACAAGATAACTGTTAAGGATAGGTATCCTCTACCACTAATTGACGACCATATTGATCGCTTGGGCAAGTGTAGGTTCTTCACCACGCTAGATATGGCCACGGGCTTTCATCAGATTCGGTTAGATGACGAATCTGTGCCATTGACCGGTTTTGTGACGCCCGAGGGTCATTTCGAATATTTGAAAATGCCCTATGGCTTGGCTAATGCGCCTATAGTGTATCAACGCATTATAAGCACTACGTTACGCGATCTCATAGAGGCTGGAAAAGTTTTGGTGTACATCGATGATTGTTTGATCTTGTCCGATACAGTTGACGAGGGTTTGCGGACCCTGCGAGAGGCTTTGGCTACGTTAACCCAGGCGGGTTTCTCGATTAACCTTAAAAAGTGTTCGTTTTTGTGTACCGAGATTGAATACCTAGGACGGATTATATCAAATGGCGAAGTACGACCGTCCCCCGGAAAAATTCAGGCTTTAGTCAATTCTAGTCCCCCGCGAAATGTTAAGCAGGTGCGCCAATTTCTTGGGTTAGCAGGGTATTTTCGTAGATACATCCCAAACTACTCGACTAGGACAGCATGTATAGCACGTCTAACTCGCAAAGACGTTCAGTTTAGTTGGGGATCAGATCAAGAGCGTGTCAGGCAGGAGATAATCGCTAATCTGACCACTGCACCTGTTTTGGCTATATTTGACCCAAGTTTACCCACGGAGGTACATACCGATGCCAGCAGCATGGGCTACGGCGCGGTTTTGTTGCAAGACCATCAAGGCAACATTAAGCGCGTGGTTGCTTATTACAGCCAGGTGACTAAGGGTGCTGAGTCAAAATATCACTCATACGAGCTCGAGACCCTGGCTGTGGTAAAAGCGCTGCGACATTTTCGGCACTACTTAGTTGGTTCACGTTTCACGGTAGTTACAGACTGTAATGCACTGAAAGCTACTCAGAGTAAGAAAGATTTGTTACCGCGTGTGGCAAGATGGTGGATTTACTTGCAAGATTTTGATTTCACCATCTCATACAGAAAAGGCGCCATGTTGCCACATGCGGACTATTTGAGCCGCAACCCCAGTAGTTCGGTTAATAACATTGAAAGGCCGCGTAATTGGGCCCAAATGGCGCAATCTGGTGACGAAGAGACCCGTAACATGATCGAGGCTGTGGGACGGGGAGAGTTAGACCCATCACGTTATCAAGTACAAAATGATGTTCTTTATTACCGGTACAGTCAGGTGGGGGAAGAGCCGAGGCTCCTTTGTTATATACCGAAGGGCCAACGCTTAAGCCTCCTTAGGGTGTTTCACGACGAACACAGCCATATTGGCGCTGATAAAACGTTAGAGCTTATACTAAGACATTTTTGGTTTCCTAATCTTAGGGCTTTTGTAAAAAAATACATACGTCATTGTATAACTTGTGTTGCTCATAAACGTGTTCCTAGAGCTCCTCTTCAACCTATTTCCTCCTGGCCTAAACCTGACGTCCCTTTTGACACCCTGCACTTCGACGTGCTGGGCCCTTTGCCTGAATCGAAAGGATTCAAGCACGTGATGCTGGTCGTTGACGCCTTCACCAAGTTTTGCCTCCTTACTCCTATTCACCGCCAAGATTTGGACGAACTGAAGCAGGTCTGCAAAACTGTAATATCCTTATTTGGAACACCAAAATTAATAGTGACCGACAGAGGCCGTATGTTCGACTCGTCTGGATTCAAGTCGTGGATGCAAGTCCTCGGAATCGAGCTACATCACATTACTGCTGAAATGCATCACGCTAACGGGCAAGTAGAACGGTACGCTCGAACTGTCTTAAACATGCTGCGAATTGAAGCAAATCATAGAAGACATGAATGGGCTGAAGAATTATGGCGTCTGCAACTAATTCTTAATATAACACAGCACAAGACTACACAAACGTCGCCTTTAAAACTGTTGGTGGGTCATGAAAACACTACACCAGCAATTCGCGCACTGGTGCGAGATGTCGCCCAGGAGCCTACCACAAGTAGTCGTGAGGCACGAAGAGAAATGGTCAGGCAGAGGACGGCCGAACGGTTAACTAGAAACCAGGCAGCGATGGACACCTATGTTAACCGGGACAGACGCCCCGCTCGTGTGTTTCAGGAAGGCGACCATGTGTTCGTTATTAAGTATGCTCAGTCCACGGGCAAGCTTGACCATGGAATGCGCGGCCCCTATCGAGTGGTGCGTGTTCTTCCTCACGGCCGCTATGAGCTAAGGCTGTTGGCTGGATCATACGGGAAAACCACATATGCCGCGGCTCAGTTTATGGTTCCCTGGGGAGGCGAATGGACTCCTGAATCATGCTCTGCCTTCTTTGAAGGTGAGTCTCAGATCTGTATGGTCTCTCTGATCCGGAAGTGTTGCATCTATTCTGATGAATGATGCTGTTGGATCCTTGTCTGTCTGTGTGGTACACTCAGAGGGGTGTACCCACGACCTCGGAAGCTGGTCGGCCTTGCAAACCGATCAGTCGCTGTGCAGTGTGAGCTCACAGTGTTCTTTATTAAGCATGTTGTTATGTTTTGTGGTGTGGTTGTCTGAACGCGCAGTGTTCTAGAGATCTCTAGTTAAATGTTACCCATGGAATAGTTTATTTTGTTTTGTTAAGCGAAATATTTTTATGTTTTACTCTAGAACACGGGCATTCAAATAAAGTTTATTTTGTAACAGTACAACTAAAACTAACTCTAACCTATATGACAGATTTAGAAATGACACATGGTGAGTGACAAACTTACTACGATTTAAATTGTAATATTGCGATAATTATGATTTCAGCAAATGATGATGATGATGAAAATGAGGATCCAATACAAGACCAACTGGAGTCCTCGCCAACGCAAAATCAGCCTGAACTAGACGAGCCAGCACCAGGACCATCTACTAGACCCGATGACCTGAGAGAAGAACCAGCACAAGGCCTGGATATGCCTGAAATTGACTAAGCCGTAACTGGATCAGTCGACCAAGCCTGCCGCGGACGTCAGGGTGTCAGGAGAGGCCGTGTTGGCTATTTATTAGGTTGAGGGTAGGAGTACGGCGGATGACGGTATAAAAGCGATGTAAAACGAGGCGCGCGCCCCATTCTGCTGTCATCCGTCGTACGAGTAGGTCGTGAGTTTTTGATTTGTATTCTTCTTACTGCATTTGAGTAATTCCTTTGTGTTATTTTCTTGATTGTATTTGTTCTGTAATTTCTGTTAAATTAGGTCAAGTAAATTTTGTTTTTAAAAAATCTAATCCGCTTCTGATTTTCCAACAATATTATATTTACTAGTTATACCCCGTGGTTTTTAATTATTGCTCCGGTACTATAGGTTGTAGCGTGATGTTATACAGCTTATACTAATCCTCATGGAACCGGCTACCATAAACAAAAATAAATTCTTGGAAACCCACCGGTAGGTTCAGAAATTAGCGCGTTTAAAAAAGAAACAAAAATTACCCTTCAGCTTTATAATATTAATAACTAATACTTGTCTTTATCAGCGTATAGTATTTTTTATAAGTCTCTGGCGATCAGCGCATAGTCCAGCGCACATTACCTTTCTCGAGCTTGTTGCTGGCGAACACGCGGATGGCCTGCACGTGCGCCGCGCGCCCCCCGCAGTGGCGCCCCGCCGCCGTGATCTGCAGCCGCGCGCCCGAGTACTGCACCGCGAACACCACGCGGCACTGGCGCAGCGACACCGACACGGAACGGTTCTGGGAACAAACTTCAATTACTCGGCGTGTCTTTTTTTAACAGATATAGTGCTGTCGAAGATTTTAAGGATTTCCTTTGTCTTCTAATTCAACTAGCATATTTTCAAGATGCTAAAGTTACACAATAGGATTCTACTTATGCAGGTACCCACGACTCAACAAATGAATAGTAAAACTTACCGACTACGATAAGTACTGACACTAAACAAAGGTAAAGAATAAACAACCGTAGATCACCGGTGTGACAACCTATGCAAGATGGCACAGCAGTGACTACGTACGCACAGTCCAAGGGACTCGCAGTCTTAGGATACTATTGGAGCTGCCCCACACCCTGTGCACCAGAGAAGCACACATTTTACGCATGGTTACTGCGAACATCCCCGACGCACTGCAGAAAAGCACTAGCATCCTAAACGCGTTATATTATATTGGACGCAGAGAGTGTCGTACGATCTTACAACTAATATTTTATTTATATAACAGTAATTCATACAAAAAAATAAAAAAACAGTTGTTAAATAGTGTCAAGTACTTACATTAGCAGTGTCCAGCGCCATGAAGAGCAGGGCGTCCTCGTCCCTGGTGCGGAAGGTGAAGGCGACGCTGAACTGGCGCCGGTCCGCGGGGCGCGCGCGCGAGCGCTTCAGCTCCACGTAGCCCGCGCCGTTGAACCACACCATCGCAGGCTCCGCGCCGCGGTTGCTGTACCATCTGACGGAGGGAGGCGTGATAATAGTTGATCCACGCAGAAGATCGTGCTAGATGTCGTGATGGCCCAGTGGTTAAGTGCAAGTACCAATGTTACTTTATGTTATCTTGGACATCACTGACAATGTCGGAAGGAAAACATCTGGAGGAAACCTTATAATTTATATAATATAAGTCTAAAATCACCCAGTCACTGGGTTGTGAAGGTCAGATAGGCAGTCGATCCATGTAAAATACTGGTACTCAGCTGCATCCGGTTAGACTGGAAGCCGACCCCAACATAGTTGGGAAAAGGCTAAGCAGATGATGAAGTCTGAAATCACTAATCCGCCTTGAGCAAGCGTGGTGATCAATGCTCGTGCCTTCTCTGTATGAGAAGAGGCACCCACCTTGTAGTGGGACAATTTTAGGCTGGTATTATTATAATAAAATGCACGTCGTCCACGAGCGATGGCCTCCCCTATGTGTAGACTCTAGTATAGCAATAGATAGTCTTTAGATTAGTATGATGAAAATGATGATATAAAATCTACATACAGCACAAAAGAAATAGCTGATGTCCATTAAAAAAACATAAATTTTAAGATTATGCTAGCAGTACCTCTGAGTACATCCCGTACACTGCGCCTCCTTCGGTTGATGCGCAAAGTTCCACAGTCCAATAGTCCTGTCGTCACTGTACAGTGCGTGCACGCACGCGGGCAGGCCCTGGTCGTGGCGCGGCCAGCCCAGCCACAGCTGCGTGGCGTGCAGGCTCCCCGCACCGGCCGCGCTGCTGTTGCTGGCGGACACGGCCGCGCCGCCTGCACGCTCTACCACTAGACGTGCTGTGTTCCATATTCTGGGTCATAGGTAGATTTTAATGTAGTACTGAGTTTTAGTACAATGCTTGGGGTAGGGAAAAATCGTCTCTCTGGCTGTTAGTCCGGAGCGACACAAAAGGATAGATATATTTTTTCATCTATACAAATAAATAACATTGTCTGTCTTTAATCTCAAAATAAGAGGGTTTTACTAAATGCATTGAATGTTTACAGGGTAGCGATACCAAAAAAGTTTTATTATTTGCGGATATTATTAGGAGTACTTTTTTGGACTTGGACTACTTTTTTCAGCAAAAGAATTAGGGGAAAATACCGCATCCCCACGAAAAAAAAAGGGTAAAATCCCGCAGATGAACGACATTTACGCGAGCGAAGTCGCGGGCATTGGCATGTAATAAATTAATAAATAATGTTATTTTATTCATATATTTTATGCTCCCTAGCAATTTTTTTTCTAATTTAACAATATACGATTTATTATTTTTTGCCAACTCACCGTTCGATCTCGATCCTATAGGAGGTGTGGTCGGCATCGTCGTGGGTTGGCTCCAGGACCTCGGGGTGCACTATAACCCCCTCCCCGCCCCCCAAGTTCCACACCAAACGCAGCTTGCTTCCCGACACCGCTAGCTTCATGTAGCTCTCTGTTTCCTACAAATGATTCAAGATGAGGTTTTATTTAATTTTACATTTTTATACATTACAATTTAATTTTACAATACTTATTTAATTAATATAGGATTAAGTTTTTTAATTTCATAGTTTGTTATGTAGACTGTGGAGAAGAATTGGCAAGAAACTTTATACCTACTAACTGTCTATATGTACTTGTATAAGCGCTCGCGCACAGCAACAGTTTTTGGTGATAGATTCGAGTTTCCTTGAACCGTTTCAACTGACCTGCGTATCGTCCATGAGGTACAGTAGCGGGCCGTCCCTGAGCCGGTTGTCGAAGGACAGCGCGAGCGCAACGCGCGACACCGCGGGCGACGCGCCCGACACCGCGTATGCGCGCACGCAGCCCGCGCCCGCGCCCACACCTGACGTCAGAGATACTGAGATCTGTGGTATAATTATACGAACAGCTTTAGATAATAGTAGTTCCAAAGATTAAACGTGTTTAAGTAAACAAAAAATCTCTTCAGTTTTTATTAGTATTGTCAGTTTAGTGGCCGCAAAATGCGACTGCTGAGCATGGGTTCGATTCCCAGGTTGGGAAGTGTTATTGGGTTTTTCCATCAGGAATTTCTCGGCCTCGGAGTCTGGATTTGTGCCTGGCCTTAAACATAATTGGCGAAATGTGGGTGTACTAATGGGTACGCTTCTGCCTAACCCTTCGGGGATTATAGGCGTCATGTTTTGTTATGTTTATTAGTATTACTATTTATAAGCAATGTTACGACTGCCAATATGCATGTGAAAACAAGCTCACAATAATACTGTGTTCTAAGTGATCGACCACAATGATCCGTATTATGGATTGCAATAAAGATTTGAACTGATAGAATTCTTGATACTTATAAAATTTTTAGTTTTTATATTTTTGGAACGAAGTTCGCGATCGCGCGTTGCGAAAGGGGGTTAGACGGAAAAAATTAAGACCAGAAGTTGTAACGACACTTTTTGCTATAGTTGTAAGCCGTGCGGCGTGCGCGTGTTTCTCTGTCTGTCTCTCTCTCTCTCTCATATAACTTCGTTCCATCCGGGTGTCCCTTGACACCTCTCAAGTTTTTTTTTGACATACTTTTTCAAAAGCTATGAATGTGCTATGAAGGTTTTGTTTCCTTAGCTACTGACCGAGTCGGCAGCATGCCTGGCGCGCGTGACCTTGTCCCGCAGCGCGGCCAGCGCAGGCGCCAGCGTGGCGGCGGCGGCGGCGTGCTGTCGTGCGCGTGCGCGTGCCGCGGCGCCCAGCGCGTCCGCTGTCTCCGCGCCGCGGACTGTGTTGCCGCGGATCTGGGATACTGCGGACAAACACTATTATTATTGTTGGTGCCATCTCTCCGAATTGAAATAATTCAATCATATTCTGAATCTTTATCAACATGTTTTGGGATCTCAATTCCTAACTTGATAAGCAAGTTCAAAAACAATAAAGAAAACCTACCCCACAATCCTACTTTACCAATTGTCATAATAGCAAAAAGCTGACATTTGTGAGTAAGAAATTAAAAACGTAATATTACTTATTGTTTAAAAAATCAACTAAAAATACCACTCACCATGCTCCTGCGCAGCTCCTAGCGCCGTATCGCCATGTCTCTGCAACTCAGTCAGCTGCCTCCTCAGATGGTACCTCACTCTCCTCCTCAGCTCACTGGCCTCGTCGTACAGCACTCTGGTGCTTGCGAACACCCTGTCTGCCTGTTTATTTGGTTAGTTATATTTCTATCTATAATGACGTACATATAGGCGAACTTAGCGCTGCCAGTCAAGCATTACATTAAAATACAAGGTCAATTTAAAAAAAGTTGGCTGAACTTCACAAATATGACGGATATCAGTACCAAAAATGTCAACAGTAATTTTAATCATACATAACTTGACGCCTGTAATCCCCGAAGGGTTAGGCAGAGGTGTACCCATTAGTACCCTCACATTTCGCCAGTTATGTTTTAAGTCCAATAAAATAGAGGGCGAGCCTATTGCTATCAACCGGGCACAAATCCATACTACGAAGCTATTCTGAAAAATTCCTAAAGAAAAACCCAATAACACTTTGCCCGACCTGGGAATCGAACCCAAGACCTCATGCTCAGCAGTCGCTCTTTGCGACCAACGAAACAATAAAAAAACTCAATACTTGGTCTTAAAAAAAAAAAAGAAATCGTAGTTGTGTTTATGAAGTTTCTCCAAAAAATAAGAACGGTCCAATCCACACCTGTTCGTTGGCGGCGGTGAGCACGGGCCGCACGTTGGCACGCGGTCGTCCGCTGAGCTCCCTCTCCTGCCAGCCCAGCCCGCGCAGCACCACGCTCACCACGTCCGCGCCGCGACGCAGCTGCTCCAGCTGGCTGCGCAGCTCTGCAACAGCGAGGTCAAAGATTACACTGAGTAGGTATTTATAATACGGTTGTAGTCATTACAGTTTAAAAAGTCTTCGTTCGAGTAAGTGTGACATTATCCAGATTATTGAGTAGTTAATATCAGTGAGACACTAGTTTTTTACAAATACGTTTAATTTTAACCCTGAAAACCCAATTATTTTTTTATTAACTGTTAAATTGGGTTTTAAGTTGCTTTAAAATCAATAAATAGTTAATCAATTGAGTTACTAAATAAATGATGTCACAGTTTACTATTCCTACACAAAATGTACGGGAGAATCGCGTTTGTCAGCCCATGTCAATTGTTTGGTGGTGTCAAAGTACACAATTATGTTATTACTAATAAAATTACCATCAGCTTTGGCCAGCACAGCAGCGCCTCGAGCCTTCAGGTCCTCTGAAGCAGCCTTCCCCGTGGCCGCACTCCTTGCCATGGGCACGTTGCCCTGCGCCAGCGACGCGGCGGCAGCAGCAGCCCGCGCGGCCGTGTCGGCGGCTGCGGCGGCCTCCCGCACCGTGGCGGCCACGCGCGCCCACGCCTGCGCCGCCGACACGCCCAGGGACGCTGCTGCGCGACTGCCTGCGAACAAGCTGGGAGAAACAACAGGGATTTAAAACAAATAGTATAAATGGCACAAGAGTCAATCTTGAGAGGTGAAAGAAAACTTGATAGAATTTCTGATAAAATAATTTAGCGCTATGTAAATGTCATAATAATATCTAGGCTTGTGTAGCCAGAATGTGAATCAGCATCCTTTTATCAACACCACCATCATTACTACACAGATCCAGTTGAAAACCAGCGTCAGGCACAAGTAGTCTGACATTTATGCTGACCTGGGCCTGTTTAGCACAACTGTGCGGCACACAATAATGTGTTTTCTTACTTTTTGTTATTTTACGGCTTTCTTATTATTATTTTTGTGTGCACGTAGTCTGTGTCAATAAACATTTTTTATTTCTTTCTTTTCTTACCTAGGGTATTAAAAAATTATCAATTAACATCGCAAACGGCATTTGTTTTTTTGAAATGAAAACTTCTTTAGCGGCGTTGAGCACTTTTTCTGTAATGGGTATAAAATCTTAAACTCGCGTCAGGACACGTGCGCGTCAGGACACGTGACCTGATCGAAAAAGCGTAAGACGGATGGAGAGTAGACAGCTATCCCCTCTCTACGGCGCGGTGAAAATGTATGCCTGGGCCTACTGTTTCGTTTAGACAGCGCAGGGCGCTTGCGCGAATGTTCGTGTATGTTAAACGTAAACGTAAACGTTAATAATCAAGTTTTCACTTCTGCCGGCACTCCCGGAGTGCAACCCGTTTTTTTTTTTTTAATTACAACTAGGGCAAATCAGAGTGATATAAAATACTCTTAGCATATACCTCACCTTTTATATTCTTTGGCTTTGACTCCCAAATTAGCAACATGTTTTTCTACAGCTTCCAAGTACTTCTGCTTGTAGACAGGCGTGAGGTTGTAGAGGATGCCCTCCTTCTCCTCTGCGGCGAGTGTCAGCACTGCCAGCTCGGAAGCCAGCGCCGGGAACCGGATACCGAGGCTTTGACCTTGCAGGATTGATGATCGGATCTCGTCTGTGATGTTGTTTGCTGATAGAGTGGTTATATCCTGGGGAATGATGAGAGGATCTGGTTTAAGCAGTTTGACTGCAGAGCTGTCATGTGAAGGAAAGAGAAAGAAGAGCGTAGGAATGCGCATCCAATACCTATCCTTCGCTTCGTTTCACGTGGGGCGAAAAATATTCAAATTCTTAAAAAGTGAGTAAAGATTTTTAAGGAGATTTTCTTATCTTATGTTCTAACCCACAGGGCCCAAACGAAGCTCGTCATCCGTCAGTCTCACTGTCCCTTTGATACAGGGCTGTAACTTTTGATCCCTAATAGGTAGACACTTGAAATCTTCACAGAATTTGTATATTACTGTGACAGTTTTTTATTATTATTGATAATTGAATTAAAGCGACAGGGACTAGACAAGAAACGGGTCTCTTTCGGCGTTTTTTTGCTCGATTTTAATATTGGACAGTGGTACGGAAGCTCGACTCGCAACTTGCCTCTAACACCAGCCGGCACCTCAAGCCAATGTCCCTGACGGCAGCCAACCTGGGCTTAACCCGCTCCTTCAGCGCCATCACCGTGTCGTCAGCCTTCCACACGGTCTCCGCCAACTTCTGCAGGTCTGCCGCCTTCTCCTCCCAGGTGTTGAGTGAGGAGCGCAGGCTGGCTAGGCGCCTGTACGTGTCTTCTAGGCGGTAGTTTCTCTCTTGGACGGATGTTGATTGGAGATGTGCCTGGAGGAATAAACATAAGAGATATTTCGTGGATGTCCACTACATCCCACTATAGGGAAGAGGAATAATAAGAGAGGTCCATTTCATTTGGTCTTATTATAAAATATAGTTTACGTGGTATGATTTTGCGATCAGTAAAAATAACGATAGAACATTATGTATGTTTGCCAGTATTATATAAAAAGAAATGAAAATATCAATAAATGTTATTTTTGGAATAGCACAAAAAATGCAACCAATAATAAAATCTATAGCAAATGATAGAAAAGATACAACACCAAAAATCACTTATCTACGGTTAGAATATTTTTAGCATAAAAACTTGGCGCGCCCTTCCATAATTCAAAACGTTTGAAAGTATTTGTAAAAGTATTTACAAGACTCACAACGCATGTGTGCGTACTGAGACGGCTCTCGAAACAAAAACAAATGAGCGTGTCATTGTTGCTTGACTAGTAATATGGAGGGGCGCGTCATGTTATAGTAGTTTATCACTACATTGGTATTCTTTTACATAGGAGAATTAATTGTTACTTATAATAAATACCTAAACTGTTTTATGAGCGTCAGTACAGAACATAAGCATAATTTCGATGTTGTTAAGTGATAATCTGGCTCATCTACAGACATTCTTCTGTTGAATGGCTTATATTTCTAGTATAGCATGAGCAAAACATGCTGATATAAGAAGATAATCAAACAAGAAGAAAAAGACTCACGGAATCAAATACATCATTCGCAGCCGTCACATAGTCAACGAGCTTCATATCCTTGATCTGGCGCAGCAAGTGCTTCGCTTCCTTCAATGCTCTATGAGCGCTCAAATGCTTCTCACCGCGAGCAAACTCGTCTAGAGCCTCCACTTGCTCGCTCACTTTCCTACGTACTTTTAACACTTCCTCCAAAGCACTCATGCTTTCCAAACTCAAGTAATCGGCTACTTTTTCCCGTCTCTTCGCTTCGGATTTTAGACCATTTGCTTCTGTAAATAATCTATGTTCTGTATCTTCTAATTGACTCAATAAATCTTCTACGTTTTTGGAATGTACTAGATTATTCTTTAGTTGGTTGAGACTAGTTTTAAGCGCGGTGGCGTTGTGTGAGAACTCTCGTACGGCGGCGAATGGTTTTGGTATCCGCTTCAGTTCTGTCGGGTCCGCTTTGACGCGTAGGTTTGAGGTTAGTAGCTCAACGGAGTCGAGGAGTGTCTGTGTGCAGTTGTCGCATGCTGGGAAATTATTGGGATGTTAATATATGTTCCTACAGTGAACAATACAGATAGGTATCCAGGGTCGTCAGAAATAGTCAAAGTTTTCTTAGAAACCGAATGGTGTCTTCCTTTGAAATTTAATTTAATGAATTAACAGTTTATTATCTACTTTTTAAAATAAATTACATATGAAAACATCGATCGGTTACTAAGAAAATTTTAACTATATCTGACGATCCTGGATACCTATCTATCTTGTTGATTGTACGTTTCGGTTAATGCATATTGCAAACTGAGTTGTAAATTGTAATATAATCGAGCACGTTTATTGAATTACGTATTCTACGTCAACTCCCGTTAAGATGACTTTTGAGTTGTTTCGTTTTTTTTAATGAGCTTTTCTTTTCTCTACGAATTCTTCCTACAGCCTGTAACAAAAACCCTGTCCGATCCTTAAGGGTATTATTCGGCATCGTACTGCGTACACATATACGTAACCATTTAATGGATTTGAGATTATTATTTTTCCCCAGTGAATATAATTAAATTTAAATAAAAAATAAAAACTGATCAACGGCAACACTGATCGCTCAACAAAGTTCACCTACAGTTTTTCGTCAAAGAAGCCGCCTGAGCGAGACGGTTTGTATGATCCCGTGTCATGAACCCGCTTTGTCGCGTGCCGCCAAACAAACTTATAACGAAAGAAACCTACGCTACGTCATACCTGCCTACGCGTAGGTATCAGCTGATATTATTTTGTAAGCATAGTGATCCGGATTCCAGACACACTCTGTATTTTGTGT
Source organism: Hoplodrina blanda (assembly GCA_949316365.1). Taxonomy (NCBI): domain Eukaryota; kingdom Metazoa; phylum Arthropoda; class Insecta; order Lepidoptera; family Noctuidae; genus Hoplodrina; species Hoplodrina blanda. Next base: position 17,248,743 of record OX438581.1, read on the forward strand.
TTTAGACATAATTCTGTTTATCAAGAAACAATTAATCGAATTAAATGTAGCCCTGATAAGGGCTTTTTTAAATGTGATGTGCTTTTGGCAATGTACTTACTGACTGCAGGTATCAGTTAATTAAAACGTTAACTTGTTGTTGTTGCATACTTCGGCGATCGTGCTCCACATGTCCACCTCCAACACTAATACACTTTCGACACCTGTTCAATAAATTTGCACGTACTACGTACGCAGCTGCATAATTACAGTCGGTCTTCTTGCCTAAGCACATCAACATATTAAAATATTTTTGATTGGAATACGACATTGTTCGCGAAACGATAGCGCGTGATACGTACGGACGTCCGATCGAAAGCTATCTCCACGAAAGACTGGCGCCGGCGCCGGTAGCGGTAGGCAACCAGTCGGCGACATCAAAGAGTCGGCGACTAGTTGAAAGAGTGCCTACAACGCGGTAGTGTAGGGCGGTGTTCTTTGAAATAAAAATAGGTAAAAATAAAAAGATTTTGCCGGCGGGTGGAGTGTTGTCAACTTATGAAAATTTGCCATATTCAGTGTTAAATTTCGCATGGATTATAAAAATAAGAAATCAATAACTTTTGGTTGTTATGAGTTACATTTTTATAACAATTTTTTCTAGCACGTATGTTGAACCAGGAATACGCCCCTCTTGGATCGGACAGGGTTTTTGTTACATATTGTATATCGAGGGTGCGTTTACAAATATAAAAACTCACATACACAAACAACCAGACCCGGATCTAGTTGTTCCGGGTTTTATAGGTCGAATCGAACCCAAGACACGCAGCATTAACTCTGCGTTGAATGCATGATGTATTTGTAGTGATGTTTTGAATGAAAATATACGCGAGCATATGCGAACACAACGTGTAGCATACATGGAATTTACAACTCTATTATGGTTGATATTAAGTTCATTATCAGTTGAGCAAACATTCTCCTGCTCAGTGGGAGAGGAACTGAGTTTTTAATCTCATTCAAAATGAATCGGTATATACTTACGTCTACAACCATCTCCATCCATGTAAGTCCTGGCAGCGCGGCACTGGTCGCAGCGCAGGCCGGTGGCGAAGTCCCGGCAGCGGCAGCGGCCGCCCGCGTCGCAGTGCGGGGACGTGCTGCCCGCCGCGTCGCACGCGCACGCCACGCACGCGCCCTCCGCGCGCCGCCAGCCCGCCGCACATGACTCGCACTCCGGACCGGCGTAACCTGTCAGCAACAATAGTGGATGATCGTCATGATGAACTGTACGCCTTCCCACTTACAACTCTGAGCTACCACCCCATAAAGCTAAAAAATCCAAAATCCTAAGAAATTTAAATCATTTCATACGTTTTCACTCTTACTCACCGGGTTTACAAAGACACTGCACCTTCCCGTCGTGCATCGCGCACGCGTCGGCGAAGTTCCTGGCGCGCTCGGGGCAGGGGCAGGGCTGGCAGCCGCCGGGCTGCGCGGGCGCACCGTAGTAGCCCGGCGCGCACGTCGCGCAGCGCGGCCCGCCCGTGCCCAGCGTGCAGTTCTGGCGATCGTACATATAGGTAAGAGTTGGAAAATTGGTCTTTAAAAGTGAGAATCAATGTGATATCGTTTTATATTAATTTCACCCTGTAAGCACACATTAAAAACAACTCCATTAAATCCCAAAAAAATAAGGTAATTGTTTTAAATATTGGCTAAGATACAGGGAAGCATCAAGTTTAGAGATCAAGGTTTAGTACGAGTATATGTATAATACATATATAATACTAGCTTTTGCCCGCGACTTCGTCCGCGCATACGTCGGTTATCGCGGACGCAGACGAAGTCGAAGTCGAATAAAAAGTAGCCTATGTCCTTTGTTGGGGTTCACACTTACCCTGTACCAAATTTCACACAAATCGGTTCAGTAGTTTAGGCGTGAAGAAAAGACAGACAGACAGACAAACAGAAAGACAGACAGACAGAGTTACTTTCGCATTTATAATATTAGTTAGGATGTAGGCTTTTCTACTGACCAATAACCTTATTACGTAAGTATAAACTCACCAAGCACTCCCCGGTGTCCGGATGGCACTCGGTGGCTCTGCCGTTACACACGCAGGGCTGCGCCTCCCCCTCCAAGTTGATGACGATGGTGCCGGACACCGCCGTCATCAGCACCCTGACGAATTATCATAATATCACATTGACGCAGTGCGCAGTGGTTGAAGGATTGGCTGCTGCGCTGCGCGTCTCTGGTTCAATTCCCACACGGAGCAAATAAGTATTTATGTGACCTACAGACCTGGCCGCTTTCCAGGTCTGACTGTTTGTGTATGTGAGTTTATGTTTGTGTACACATCCACGATACAGGAGAAATTTCTAGTGTGGGGCAAGGTTTTTTTTTAACGAAAGACATTACACACCGTTATTTACTTAAAATTATAACATAACATCACGCCTGTAATCTCCGAAGGGTTAGGCAGAGGTGTACCCATAGTACACCCACATTTCGCCAGTAATGTTTAAGTTCCATCCACCGGCATCAACCAGCCATCAACCTGGCACAAATCCAAACTGCGAGGCTGCTACTGACAAATTCCTAATGAAAAAACCCAATAATACTTTGCCCGACCTGGGAATCGAACCCAAGACCTCATGCTCAGCAGTCGTGCTTTGCAACCACTAGACCAACGAGACAGTCAAAATTATGTTTAACTTTTTTTACATTTGTGTTGTGAAGTTTCGCCATTTAATTTTTAAAAGGCCCTGTATATTATAAAATCATAGAATACGTTTTAATACCTGGGTGGTGGCATCCAGAAGCCGGCTGCAGGTTTCTGGCAGGAGCTGGCGGAGTAGCCCCGGGGACACGCGCACAGCTCCACGCCCACCGCCGGCTCCGAGCGGCTCAGGCCGGGGATCGCGGTGTCCAGGGATACGTTCAGAAGTCTGGAGGAACGCAAAATTATTAAAAATTAATTTTCTAATGGTAAAAATGTTCCTGGGATCCTAGACTATACGTTTGAACCACAATGCGTCAGCAATTGCGCAGTTGAACGCGGGTGATACCGCGGGGTATATCTAGTCTTCTAAACATGTAAAAGGCAACCGTTACTGACTGACTGATCTATAAACACACCGCTCAAACCACTGAACGGATTGCGCTGAAGTTTGGTACGCAGATAATTATTATAACGTAGGGATGTACAGTCAGCAACAGAAGTCGATTAACATTTATGATTTTTAAATCCTAATTATTAAGTACAATATTAAAAGTAAAACCTAATGAATATAAAATAAAGATATAATAAACCCTTAGCTATTGCCTGAAATTCTAAAAGCCAGTACATTATATGTTTAGTGTCTGTTTAAATGATATAAAAAAGTAACATTGTTAATCGACTTTTGTTGCTGACTGTACTAAGAAAGGATTTTCCAAAATTCACTCTTTATGGGAATAAAACGTGGGCAGACATTGACGCGGACGAGTCGCGGACAAAAGGTAGTTTAATATAAGTACTTACAAGGCGTGCACGTGTTCCTGATAGGTGGGCGCGCGGGTGGTGAGGCGGATGAGGATCTTGTCGAGGCGGCGCAGCGCCAGCATGAGCGCGGAGCGAGACGCCACGCCACGCCCACGCACCATCCACAGTGACTCGTGGAAGCGGACGGCGTGCGTGTTGTTTACTACCGGAGCGTGCTGAACAGAAATTGTTTTACTTGAATTAAAATAGTTTCATATTTCTCTTTACCTACATTTCCTCATATAGATGCAACAAGTATAATGTAATAAGGATTTTGTATGCCATGAAGTTTCTTGCTCGTTCTTCTCAATGGATACCTACCTATGTTTTAAAATAAGCAACTAGTTACAAATTTCTGACTAACTAAACGACTTTTTGACAATGTCAACCCAATTGCGGTGAACCACTTTTTTTTTTTTTTTTGGAGTCATTTGATGATTTTTACCACCTAAAAAAAAAAAAAAAAATCATTACACCCTAAGTAATAAAGTTGAAAACGGTTCAACCGCCGTTATCTTCGATTGTACTGAATATAATAAAGGCCTACGCAGACCGGGACCATTTTAAAGCATAGCAATTTATGTCGTATTTCTATAGCAATACGTTTGAATGTCCATTAGTATAAAATTAAATCCCTTGCCATGCTGTCCCGGTCTGCGTAGGCATTTAAACGCCTGACATTTCTTGCTTCGCCCCTCGACCGTCGAAAAACTGTTCTCGTCTAAACGATGTATAACATTTCTGAAAAGATCAAGTACTAACCTCAAAGTACTCCAAAACAATACTCTTGGTATACAGCCTCACAAGCGGGAACCGCGCCATCACCTCGCGACTGAGCTCCGTCCCCCCCTCCTCCTCCACCCGGAACCGCAGCGACCCCCCATATGACGTCACGCGGTCCCCCACGAACCGTTTGTCCAGTTCCACGTACACTGGTACTGGGGGCCATGGGAGCGTGATGGTCGCGTCTGGGGTGTGTGTGTGTATCGCCAGTAAGGAGTCTTGGTCCATCTGAGGAGAAGGATTAAGTGGTTCTGTCATCATCATCATTCAGTCAGTCATAAGAAGAACAGCGCAGGAGTCGTTTAGTTTGCAGGTGTTGGGCACAAAAGACGTCTTCTTTTGTAATTATAAAACTTAAAGTTCGTGAAGGCTGATGGATGGATAGATGATTGATTGATTGATGGCTGTTGCTTTTATGCTTCAATGGCTGAAAATCTGTGACATAATAAATAGATATGGATCCATCACACGTTTACGTTTTTTATCCTGTTTAGTGTTCCTGTGGGATAATTTAGGACATTAGTGTAATTTCAAAGTCTGCGCAGTCGAAATCTACGACAGATACTAGTATCTCTATATATTTAGCAGTTAGTCCACATAATGGTATTATCACAGAGGTCCACTCACAGTAGTGATGACGTCTTGATGTCCCCTCTGTAACGTGACATGCAGCGGCGCCGCAGCGTGTATGGCGCCCCGCGCAAGCGCAGCCTGCGTGCACTGCGACACGCGGCCGAAGCAGAAGCACGCCGTGCAGCCCGATGGGTTGTCGGCAGACAGACCGAACGTGCCCGATAGGCAACTGTCGCATTTCTCGCCTACTACGTTTTCCTGGTGGAAAAAGATAAGATGATGAATTATAAAGAGAAAAGAAATAAATGTATTTTTGTTTGTAATTGATAAACTCAAAAACTTCATACTCTACAATCGATTTAAAAATTCTTTCACCTAAAAAAGCTACATTATAAGCGTGTAACATCACTACATATTATAAAATAAAGTCGCTTTCCCTGTCTGTCTGTCCCTATATATGCTTAGATCTTTAAAACTACGCAACGGATTTTGATGCGGTTTTTTTTAATAGATAGAATGATTCAAGAGGAAGGTTTATATGTATAATACATGCACCCGTGCGAAGCCGGGGCGGGTCGCTAGTAGGTTATATTTTACTTAAAAAAGAGTTGGGATTCGTCAGAAAAAGACGCGGACGAAGTCGCGGGCAAAGGCTAATTAATACAATTAAATAAAAAAATAAGTTGTTTGTATGTTTGTTAAAGGTTACCTCGGAAAATACTGATACAATTTAACAATACTTTTACTGATAGAAAGTTACACTATTCTTGAGTGACATAAGATACATTTCATGTCAGAAAAATGCATGGTTTCACTGGTTCCTGTGAGCTTTCCCTGCAGGTAAAACCGAGCGACGCAGCTTGTTTTTGTAATTAAGAAAACGCCGGTTGGAATCAAATAGATTTATTTACAAAAAACATGCGGAATAGGTTGTATAGAAATACTCAAGTTTACATCTTTGAAGTGGCAGTGTTTGTTAAGACAAACCCACAGTTTTTCAAAACAAGAGCCCCAGCTGATCCACGGTTGAGAAAAAGGGATCCGAACATCCTTTGTGTTGATCGCAGTAAAACAGCCCTCCTACGTAAAAGTATTTATCGAATGGCTCCAGTAATCTTCAATAAAATTCAATGACAGATAAAGGATCTTAATAATAATATGTTTAAAAAGAAACTAAAACAATTTTTAATTCATAAATGTTACTACTCCACAACTGAGTTTATGGAGGACACAACCAACATTTAGATTTTATTTTTATTTTCTTGCAATATTAAGTAATTATAATAAGTGGATGATTATTATTATTATTATTTTCTAACATTAGTAATTATATGTAAGTAATTTGTTATGATTTTAAATGTGCCTGTTGTTTCGACACAGTTAAATTTGTTATTATTCGTATGCTCTCGAGTAAAATGTAGCGAACTGACCATCTTATTATGACATCCTATTGTATTTAAAACCTACATTTACGAATAAATTTGATTTGATTTGACTTAATATTAAAAGATGGGTCCTAATCTCCCAGTTTATCTTACCTTACAAGGACACCTTCCCCATTCGTCGCAGCTGCACAGCTCGCCGTCGCAGTCCCTGGTGCCGGCGGCGTGGCACTGGCATGGCCGACACCTGGCCCCGTAGTGGCCGCGCGCGCACAGCTCGCACGTGGCGCCCTCCCAGCCCGAGCGGCACTTGCACTGCCCAGTGTGGGGGTCGCATGTGTCTGGTGAGAATGTTTCCAATGTTAAATACATAGTAAGAAAGGTGTATCCAGCACTATCAACGTAACCGTCATTTAAGTGTCGTAGATTGAAGATTTAAAATCCTTTTGCTACAACGCCATCTGTTATTCAAAAGTGGAACTGAAAGATTGAAGAATGGCTCACAATTCGACATTTAAATTTACTTTTTAACTACAGTGAACGTTTTATTTAAATCGTCACATTAGAATAACAACAAAACGTAGTGTGATAACTCCACACATTTTTTTTTAATACCCCGTTTGCACCTCAATTAGTCGGTCAGTAGTGCCATGTTATCAATACTCACTGGAAACTGCGCCGGCGCCGCAGCTGCAAGGCCTGCAAGTGTTGCCCACGCCCCAGTAGCCGCGTGCGCATTGCCGACACCCGGCGCCCATGGATCCGCCCGGACACACGCAGCGGCCACTGTGCGGGGAACACACCTTGCCGTCCTTGCACACCGGACACGCTAGAACAATACATAACGAAAAATAATGGATATTTTCATTGGGCACCATTTTATATGGAAATACAAGATTGACTGGTACTGCCTCGTTGTGGTCTAGTTGCGGTTGATGGCAATAGGCTCACCCCCTATTGCATGGGACTTGAACATAACTGGCGAAATGTGGGTGTACTAATGGGTACACCTCTGCCTAACCCTCTGGGAATTATAGGCGAGATGTTATATATTCTACAAGCTCGATTATCCTGTACTAATTTCTTACTTTGAAGTACCTATATAAATTTAAAAAAAAAATCTTCCTGTAATTATTTAAGGGCTGAAACTAATGGCCTAAGTGCTCAGAGTAGGCCGGACTCATTGTGATATTCGTAACAATATTCCCGACCGACTTTCGGTCGCGGCAGTCAATCATAATATAGACTAGCCAAGTAGGCACGCAGGAGATAACGCACAAGTATGTGCGCAAACACAGATGTACCTATACTTCACTTTCCTCACTCTTATAGTCCAAAAGGACGGCAATCCAACACTACCGCGGGGAGGTCAGGCGCAGGAACAACGGCGGTTCGTGCTTTCTTAGGCACGCAAGTTAAGCTTATTATGAAATCTCGACTCACGTAGACATCCAGCAGATCCGAAGCCGTAGTACCCGGGTAAGCAGGTGTCACAGTGTGCGCCGCCGACGCCGTCTGCGCAGGCGCACGCGCCGGTGTCCGGGTCGCACGCCGAAGCGCCCGGCCCGCATGCGCAGCGCCGGCACCCGCCCAGCTGAAGACCCCAGTAGCCTTCCTGTGAAAAGGAAATGGAATAAGTAGGTATATGTTGTAGGTATTATTATACATACATTTTTACAACCGATAATTCTTTGTCCGAAGATTTTTGTTCGTGAGGATTGATGAATGGATGACTCTTTCACGCTTTCGGCTGATCGGAATCAGCTGTTTCACACACATAATAATATGGATATTGATCTATCTTAGCAAATAGGATTTATATCGTTTTTGTGTTCTCATGCGAAGATTTATCGCTTTGGCTTAATGCAAAGGCAGACAAAATCGCGGGCAGAAGTTTGTTATTAATTTGTCTAACTAAGCACTAAGTTTAGTATTATTACTATTTGTCCAACATTAATTACGCCGTTTTAAGTGGAAATAATACTAAATTTATTTCTTAAGTTCATCAAATCTTGTAAATGTTTACATTTTCTATTTGAGAGACATTTATCGTAACCCCGTAGCCTCAATTTAATCTAAAATTGATCGCATCTTGAAATCTGTGCGTCTGTTTATCCTAATCCATCAATTTTATGTCTCATTGGCACATTGCCCGACCATTTCGCGTAAAGAACAGCGTACACTGATACTAAAACTGTATCGTAAAAATTGAAAGCCAATTTTACTAATTAAAAACGTTAAAAATCTAGTTGCAATCTCATTTCAGCAACAAGAAATATAAAAAAAAAAAGATAAATTAGAGTAATCTTATGGACAGACTGAGACTAAGATTGGATTACGATTTCAAGTCACAAATAGGCTAGTTGACACCACTATCAATTGACATACTTTTTATGACCTGTCAAAATACGAATTTTCCATAGTTTTTGTATGGCATATCGAACTGCGACATCACATATTTGGCAACTCAATTGTCTAACTATTTATTGATTTCAAAGCTACAAAATATCGAATTTTACAGTGAATTGTTAATTGATCGGGTTTTTAGGTCTAATATGAAAGAAAGAAAGAAAAACTTTTTATTCGCGTGAAAGTGACGCATACATAATAATTTTACAACAGCCCAGACAAGTTGGTACTTAATCTAAAGAAAGAAAAAAAAAACTAATAATACTTAATAATAAAAATAAAAAAAAAGATTGCGCCACTAATATAAAGTGTTTCTTTTAAAGATTCAATTTGCCCGACTCTTTGCCCGACCTGAGAATCAAACCCAAGACCTCATGATCAGCCTTAACCTACCCCCTTAGCCTTGACGTTATTACTATAAATCTAATTTACTTACTTATTCTATCAGTTTTATTTTATCTCATTATATCTTATGAAGGCTCTAGCGATCGGTGCTGGGTGGTATTAATATGTAGTATGTAGGGTCACTCAAAGCGATATCTTACAATGCAATATCGAAGTTCTTCGCGACATTAGCATTTAAACAGAAAGACGACGACAATCGATGGGTAGCAGCCCACCAGACAATCCCATAGAGTTGTAAAATCCTGCCATTTCAATAGAGGATAAGGAACTATCGACCTTATTCCTCATACCTCTAAAGGCGTGTCATTATTACAATTTATTAGCAATAACTTACACTATCCTCAACGAGTAGGACATTGAACCGACCCTAACACAATGGTTAGTAGTGCTATCGGCGCTCACTCAACAAGCGTCCCATTCACGCACAAGAATGCGCAGGCGCACGCGATACGATCACGAACGCGCATCGAACGCAAACCAAACGCGAATCAAGCAGAAAGTAAATCAAGACACAAGAATTTAAAAAGGTTGTTGTGTTTCGTACTCAATGTGATTTTTTGTATGTAGTGCTTAACAATGTAAAAATAATATTCTCTTAACCGATTCCGGTCACGTTGGCCAATCTCATTGAAGACGACTAGCAAAGTACCTAGGAAATATTATAGTGCACAAGTGTGTGCGCAAATAGAAGTGCATTCGGTCTTCCTGATCAGGCGCAGGACCAACAGCATTACATACTTTCCCAGGCACCGGGTGTCACACCACCAACTTCCAAACTTCGGGCTGCTACTGAGAAATTCCTAATGGAATAACCCAATAACATTGGATTATTTTTTATTTTTTTGGATTTTTTTTTTTGTTTTTTTTTTTTATTTTTTTTTTATTTTTTATTTTTTTATTTTGATTTTTGATTTTTATTTTTTTTTTAATTTTGATTTTTTTTGAATTTGAATTTGAACATTTTTGCCCGAACGGGGACTCGAACCCAGGACCCCACGCTCCGCAGCCGCGCTAGCGACCACGAGACCAATGGGGCAGATAAATGACGTACAGTGATAGCCGGTTTCTTTTAAATATTCGTGCTTAGGAAACAACAAGTTAATAATATTACTTGCTGATTTTAGTGCGTTCAGTACGCGATGAGCTTAAAAATAACATAAATGTTTGTGAAATAAATTGGAGATTAGCCGACTTAAGCTCAGATTAGTTTTGATCGTCGGTTGATGTTCGCCATAGGCCTACTGCAGACGGCAGACTTGTGCGATGAGTCCACGGCACATATGAAGTCTACGTTTTATATGTATAAGGTAACATTGCATTCACATGTATATTAATTACTTATGTATGATTTTGTATGCAAATATTGTAAAATATTGATTTTGAAATAGAGTACGTATGGAGTTTCATGCCCATTCTTCTCCATACAAAACTACCTTTTGAAAAGGGCAACTAGATTAAATTTTTGTTTTCTTGTGTTTGTCGTTCAAAAGTGCCTTTTATGGCCGAGTTGTAATAAATGATTTGACTTTAACGTTACGCTTAGAAGCTCTGGCTAATATCCTCGACTGACTCAAAGCACACGACATTCATCTTCGTAATAGAGTTCGAATATTTGTATAATGTTTTAGGTACTGTGTGTAATTACTTGGATATTATGTCTGTTATGTTGTACATGTTTTTTATCCTACTAATAATCTATACTTATAAAGAGGTAACATTTGTTTGTCAGTTTGTAAGTTATGTAGGGGGTAATCTCCGGAAGTAATAAATCGATTTTGAAAATTGTTTCACAAATTGGAAGCTACGTTATCATTGAGTGCTATAGGCTGGCTAGGCATATTTTATTATCAAAAAATTAGGGATCCGTAAGAAAAATCACGCGAACGAAGACGCGAGGAGAGTGCTATAATAATATTATAAATGTGAAGTGTAAAGATGTGCAGATGTTTGGATGTTTGTCACTCAATCACGCGTAAACCATTGAACAGATTTGGATGAAAATTGGCACATAAATAGACCATTTCCTGGATTAACACATATGATACTTTTTATCCCGGTAAAGCGTTCCTTTGGGTTAACAGTTCAACTTACTTTACGGAATGTTTATTTTTAAGCGGGCGAAACCACGGGCTGAAACTAGTAAGTTCTATAAGTTATATTTTCACAGACAAAATAATGCCGGCGCCGTTGCCCAACCCTTCGAGATACAATCGGCTGATTGACTTAAAAGACGATAATGGTAGTTGCCATTTACGTACTTTGTGTACCTAATGAGTGACTGACTGTTGGTCCCGTCAACCCGTGGTTGCAAGCGCAACTGCTCAGCGGGCAAAGTGTTATTAAGTACTATTATTAGTATTATTAAGCCCGCCGTCCTATAAGGACCAAACCTGAGTCGATGGAGCGTAACTGTCAGCGCAGAAGATGGGGCCCACTAGGGCTAATGCCTGCCAGGGTTGCGGAATTGGTTCGAAAGAGTTACCGCGGCCCTGGAATGCAAAGGGCACTAGAAGGAACACGGATGGGCGAAGTGTTATTGGATTTTTCCATTAGAGATTTCTCAGTAGCAGCTTGGAGGGTGGAAGGTGGTGGTGTGACATACTCGTATATCCCCGTGCCTCGGAAAGCACGTAAAGCCGTTGGTCCCGCGCCTAATCTCTCCCCAGTCTCGTCGGATTGCCGTTTCACCGGACTATGAGAGTGAGCAAAGAGGGGATGCACCTGTGTCTTCGCACTATAATACCTCTTGGGTATTTGGTGAGCCTTATTGAAATGGATCGCCTTGACCGAAATTCGGTTTGTTGTATCTTTAAGAAATAGTAGGTGCATTAATATTGATCAAATATTTCCATGGAAGAAAATACCAAGAAATTATATATTTGCAGTTAACTCTTATGTAAAACACTTCGAAATGTACGCCGAGGGTTTAAAATTTAACTGCGGTTTAAATACCTTATTTAAATACCTCATTACATTTTATTTGACATTAAGAGTGTAATAAATTCAACTTTCTAGCCAATAATACCGTTCGCGTACGTTTTAAGTACTATTCAAGTTAGGTATTTAATAATTTAGTTTCGAGAAATATCTAAATTGGTAGATTAAAATTAATCTGGTTGATTGTTATACAACAGTATAGATACTAAACTAGTTACTTGTATTTAACTGAGGCTCTACACCTGTATTTGCCGACCCCGGATATAAACTTTAAAAGTCCCGGACATTTAGGTGAAATCAAGATTCATTCCCGGAAAATAAAGACCGTTCACATTTTTTTTCTCTTCATCTCATCTTTTAATTAATTGGGAGCACTTTTTCGAAAACCCCTTCCGGGCGCTAGGGCTAATCCGAGGAATCCTGGACGAATAATAAGATAGGAAGCTGGTGAAAGTACTGTGAAATTGTAATATCATCATGCTTAGCCACCTCAGAAAGTGATTAATATTACTGACTAGCTTTTGCCCGCGGCATTTAATTTAGTTAATTTACAATTTTAAATTACATTATTCGAAAGACACATGGCACCATCTATTATCATAATAACGTTACTACTGTTTTCCTCAGGAACAGTATTTTTTTTAGAATGAAAAGTACCCTATGTCTGTTTCTGTACACCTGACAACGTAAATACAAAATTTCAGCATGATGGTTTAGTGGTTTAGGCGTAAAAAGGTGACAAACAAACAAACTTACTTTCGCATTTATAATATTAGTTAGGATTAGGATATTGGCGCAAGATAAAGCTGCTGCCAAGTGCCAATTAGGTAAGACAGCTCACTCCAGAGCTCCCATTTTCTGTAGCCATTCGTTTGAAGTTGTTTGAACCAGACACAAACATCTGTCTTCCACAATCCCTGGCTATTATGTACATGAGATATTAGCCAGCTGTGGCCCACATTCGCGAATTCTTGCAATGTTCCAATGACATTTAATTGAGACTCCGCGGTACGATTCCGATACAACCGACACCAATTATTGGTATTATGTTTGACAGGGCCGGATTTAGACAAGGCTGTCGTAAGAAAGATGAAGGTTCCGCTTTGAAAACGATTTTAATAATGTTATTTTAAGTAGTGAGCAGACTTAAACGCCAAGTCATATGATTGACGCAAGCCTGCAGCTGTTCTAAAATCAAAAGTACAAACATAATTTTTTAAAGTCATTTAAAGTCTCTGATTTTGTATGGAGAAAATTGGCAAGATACTCAATATTATTCTTTAAAAAAATAACAATATTTTTATAACTACATTACTTGAATGATACTATAAGTATTGTGAAGATGGTGTACTACAATAGGTTTAAAAGTAATGACAGCTAAGCTGCTAGGTGATATCTCGTAACATTAAAACAATTGGTTCCGATTATTACACGAGTAATAAAACAGTAATCTACAAAATGAAAAAGAAATATGAGTACATAAAAATTTTTTTTGCAAAAAAAAAACCGACTTAAAAAAAAGCACTAAAAAGTTAAAAATAATACTTTAACCTACCTATATTAATAAACCTAACCTAACCTACGATTAACCTATACTAAAATTTAACAAACTTTTGGAGTCGGTGCCAAGACCGAGGATATTATATCCAGCCGTATGGCACCGACTCCAAAAATTTTTTAACTTTTTAGGCTTTTTTTTGAAGTCGGTTTTTTTTTGCAAAAAAAAAATTATTTGTTTATTTTTAGTGACATAGTTTTGTCCGATTTCGATAAAATTTTCATGGGACCATTTGGGAAGTATAACCTTTCCAACAAAAATTTATTATATTATAAAAATTTATTTTAAGATATTTTTGAAATCGGTTGGCAAGCGACGGAGTTAAGCGCGAACAAACGTAAAAAAAAAAAATACAAACATCCGAATTGAGAACCTCCTCCTTTTTTAGAAGTCGGTTAAAAATAACTTATTTCGTTGGAGTATAATATGAAACATCGGTAAAAACTTGAGCATCATTAAGTTAGATCCGCCCCTGTGCAGCATGGCTTAAAACAACGTTCAAATTCAGCTTAACTTTGCGTCAGCCTCTCTCATTTTGTAGTTCTATCCTAAATATATTCAAGCAATTTAATTGAGTAGTTTAATAGCAGTGCTGTTTTTGCCATAGATGCTTGATCTGGGGAAGTATAACCACTGTACCAATTTTGTGCTAGCGCATAATTTTAGTTTTGTCTCTGTGCTGGCAACGCACCAGTCTGTGCAGATGCTTTATTATTTCATTTTGCTAATTGAAAATCCAAATAAAATTTTTTGTCCGACCCGAGAATCGAGCCTAGGACCAATAGTCGCGCTTACGGACACGAGACCAACGGAGTACTCGCCGTCGTAATAACTACTGTATCAACCACATTTTTTTAACATATAAATAAATTTGAATTTTAGAACCACCTTGGTCTAACTAAATACGTGTCTGTCTTCAAAGAGAGGTAGTGCATAAATTCCGCTCCGTTTCCCCAGTCCGTTCCGTTTATTGCATAGAAATGTCACGAGGACATTTCGAACAGCGCCATTTGAATATCAATGCTAAGTACGAATAGATGTAGGTAAATTGTTTGCTCGGAATCCTAACTGTGCTCGTTTGAGGAAGGTGGGGGAGTGGCAGGAGGAGTTTGTCTTTGTTTGAGGGGCTGGTGGGTTAGTAACCTTTAAGGAGTCAGATGTGAGGCAGATCTGATGGTAGAACTGATAAAACAGACATAAGTGTTTATAATCTCTTTGAATACGAGACCCCTTTATAGGTTGAAAAATTCTGGTGACCCCTTGAACCATAGACAAACAAAAAGTTAGCTCAATGGTGGACATTAAAACTAAAAAGAGAAATAGACTTCAATTAGAAAATGATTTGATTATAAACATTTCAAAAATAGCCCCATGATTTGACAATTTATTGAAAAATGAACAAGCCTATCCTACTCACTGAAATTGTTTTTTTTTATTATAGTGTAGAACCTTGCTTTGTCCTTTTGCCGGCGACCCCCCGAGTCAGGCTTCGCAACCCCCCTAAGGGTCGCGACCCACAGTGTGGGTGGAAAATACTGGCTTACACAATCTTGAAAACTGATTGCTAAGATATTTTAACCACTTTAATACTTAGGACAATTTAAATCCAATGTCTGCGAACATAAAATTGAATTTATGTTCTTCACACGTTTTTGACTAGAAGCTTAAATCTATCTGTTGCTGAATGTAAATATGATACAAAGAGATACATTACCTCACACGTTTCACACGCTCGGCCCGTAACGTGTTGCTTACAACGGCACTGCCCTGTCCGGATGTCACACACGTTGCTCTCAGAACCGATCGACGAACAGTTGCAACCTGTAACAACCAAAATAAAGAAACTATAAGAAACAGAATAATCTCAGTCATAATAATAATTACAATATGAAAGAGTTTATTTACTCTTAGGTGTCAGAGGACCCCGCCCGAACGGGGCCAAACGCCTGCCGGGGTTGCGGGACGTCTTAACAGGATACCGTGGCCCCGGAACGTAAAGGGCAACAGAAGGAACAGGGTGGTTTTTTAGTCAGTAAAAGTCTGACCGTCCCTTCCGCCCCACCCAGGGCGGAAGGCGTCATTTGATGATTTTTACCACCTCAAAAAAAAAAAGTATCAGAGGACTATCAGGTTTATGTATAATTCTTCTTCTTTTCGTATCGATAATACATCTTACTTCTTACGACTCTTATAAATGCGAAAGTTTGGATGGATGGATGTATGTTTGTTACTCAATTACGCCAGAACTGCTGAAAGGATCTGAATGTTTGGCATACAGATAGATTATTATAGTCTGGAATAGAACATCCAACCGGAAATTTATTATTTTATTCCGGAAAAATGTAAGTTTCCCGTGGGATAATATGCCAATTTTGACGCAGACGAAGTCGTTGGGAGAAGCTAGTCTTTAACAATAGGGAATATGCATAAAATTTGAAATGGCCTAAAATATTTTTTTCTCGAATACTTATTATCGTAATATTATAATGAAAAGGATTTTTTTTATTTACTTATTATTTAAACCCCTAAAATAATATTCAAAAAGTGCAAAATAAGGGAGCGAAATTCAAACTTCCAAAACGCGCCACCATGGGTCGAACGAAATGTGACGTCATCTGACACGACATTGTATTCATCAGCGTCGAAACTCATACTGTTTTACAAGTTTTTGTGAAAAAATAATGGTTTTAAAGTTATTAAAACTGTAAATATTACGAAGTAACTGAAAAGTCCACAATAAACACTAAGGTAAACACCCACTGGACGTGTCATGTGACGTCACGCAAAGCGCGCGCAAAATGGCGGCGTTTGAACTGCTTAAATTTTTTAAAAGTTTTAAATTTCATTTTTAAAAATATCTAGAGTATTTTGAAGCCCATTAATATTTTTTTCTACGTTATAAAATAGTAAACTATTAATTTAAGACAAAAAAAAAAACATGAATATTCCCTATTGTGACACTCCATCTTAATAGTCTAATCTGGAGCTCCGCAATCGCACTGGGCGTCGGACGGGTCTATGATGCTCCATTTCGCCAAATTATGTTTAAAGCTGCCCACTTGGGTGCGCAGTCGATTTAGTGCTTATTTATACTAAGTTTTACTTGGTATAGTAAATACTATTTACATAAATTACACAAACTACCCACATTATTATAAACTGCGCGTTATAACTGTCTCTTAATTATGTAAATACTGACATTTGGCACGACTCGTTCCTTTCATCAAGTCACAAACATGAGGGGTTTATAATATTAACATGTACAACAAACTCCCACGCAGCGGCGCACGCGTTCTGAATTCAAAATTTCAAACCCAGATCAATTTGCTAATGTACCTGACAGCTCGGCGCTTATTGGTCAGGAGTTATTAAAATACAAGATGATGTTAATTTGGCTCGTTATCAACGTGTTAATGCTAATACAAGCTATAAATAATGCTTTTATCGAGGTAGGGATTTGCCGTGGTTTTGCTTGCCTGAATGTATGACTAAGAATCACGGCTATGTAGAAGATTGTAAAACTGACAAAGGCCTTTGCCACACTAGACGGAAATTCCGTCGCCGAACTTCCGCGGCGAAACGCCAATACAAATAGCGGGCACACTACGCGGAAGATCGGTCGTTCCGCGTAGTGTGCCCGCTATTTGTATTTTATATGCAATAACATGTATTGGCGTTCCGCCGCGGAAGTTCGGCGACGGAATTTCCGTCTAGTGTGGCAAAGGCCTAAGGCCTGTATTTACAACATTTTTAACCGATTAGTTACGAAAATCAGCTGTTCCCTACAAAAATGCTACACAACACGATCGTAATGTATGAAACAGCTGATTTTTTTTTTCATTATTTTAAGGTTGGTCCCATAGTAAAAGTTGTTCATAATGATGACCCCTTTTAAGGTTTCGGGTAAATTTTCAATGACCCTGTATACGAATAGAGCTCAATACTACAGTAATCGTTCGATTAAATAATGTTTTTGAAAATAGGGCAAAGTATTCAGACCACAGATTTCTTTTACTAATACAAGCTACCCTATTTCCTACCACTAAGATTACAAAACTCCTTACCAGGATTAACACAATAAGTTTGTACAAATTCCCGGACAAACACACATTTTCACCATACATTGTAACCAATTTGTTTGAGCAAACTCCTTGAGATAACCGCGGTGATTACGGACGGAGTGGTCGGCAGGACTGCAGCACTAAAAGCTGCGATATCACGAGCTTGTTGTAAACAATATTATTAAGATAACACGTATCAGCGATTAGCCCATACGGGACCAACAGAGATGTAGGGTAATAGGATTTACAGGAGGTGCTTCAAGTCTTGTTTGTACAACATTAAGAGCCTGCGCGCACTAGCGATTTAAGTTGGCCGATAGTTTAGTCGCTATCGTAAGACGATACGTAAGACGTATGACTTTGAATCGTCAAATGCGCGCACTGCCATATAACTTCATACTGAATTCCAGAACGATCAAACTATCGCCCGATTAAAAATCACAAGTGCGCCCTGAGTGTTGGTCGAGTGGTCGTAAACGCGACTGCTGCACATAAGGTCTTGAGTTCGATTCCCGGGTGGAGCAAAATGTTATTGGGTTTTTGAACAGCAGTTCAGTCTAGATTTGTGACTTGTTCATGACTATAGGTGAGCCTTCCTTAAGTATTTGAGGATAGTACGTAACTCGGCCAATAAAATAGATTTTATATCTTTAATTGTTTATAAAATAGGTATGCAATATAACGGTTGTAAAAACACAAATCCGGTCCTATTGGAAATCTGTAGGGGAGGCCTATGTTCAGCAGTGGACGACCTACGGCTGATATGATGATGATGAAACACACTTAACGAAGCCGAAAGTAACATGTTCTTCCCATTCTTCCCAGTACTAGACCATACTTGGGAACCTTTTGGTTATTGGGATATTGAAGGTCAACTTTGATTTAGAAAACGGCTTAAATTTTCATTTATTTCTAAAGATTACTTAATTTATACATTTTCTTGTCCAGGAGTAACAAGATCATAAAGTGTTAACATTGCGAATATACGAGGCTTTATTTATTTTTGTTTTATTTATGAAAACAAGTTTTAAATGTTATAACTAGACTTTCAATACTCCCATGACCTAAGTATTGCATGCACCTGTAAACACAATGTTTTGCGTGAGTTAGTTTCCCAGTATTTTTTGTTCAATGTTACTTTGATGAGCAGTATGCGTAATTAACGGCTAAGTACATAGTTATGTGTTTTACACCCCGTATAACTCTACCTACCTTTTTGGGTATAACAAGCGTGATATTATATCAAAAGTGACTCAAGTTATACCTATACTCATTTCCAAGAAATACTTTAGTACGTATTTAGAGCAAAATGTACAGAAATTCGAGACGTGGAAGTTTAATAGATTGTTATTATGAATAACGGTGAAACAATGCTTGTGACAAAATGCAGGTGTACGGAACCATATAAATTTAAATCGGAAATATACAAATTTCAACTCTATTTGCGAAGAGTTTAGGTGTCAAAATCGATTGTGGATGGTTTTAAGGTCGTGTTCCCACGGTTTTCAAAGTTATTGGAATATTATCGATTCATGTTTCGGTGATTGAAATGCTGATAGATATTATTGTATTTTATTACGTCGATCATGGTTAGTATTATATTCTAAAATTGCAGCGAACTAAAACTAACTAGAATGTATAATTTTATTTACTTAGCTGTTTCCTTTTTACCTATAAAACGTTTCCTAGGAATTTCTTCTGTTTCTGGGGGTAAGCCGTGCTAGATATTTTGCTTACGAAAATCGAACCAATCGAACACGCAGCGCAGCAGCCAATTTCTAATTACTGTGTCAATCGTGTTGTCAGGTTGATTACGACAAAGGATAGTTAGTTATCTAAATTAATAAAATGATTAAGTTATAATATTTTTCTCCTTTTCCACTCAGTGTAGATTCTGGCTATCTCAAATAAGAATTAAATTTATTAATGTAAAAAACCTAATTTATCAACAAAAGTGCCATGTAATTAAAGTTTTTAGATCGATTAGATATTTAATTTACTCGTAAGTCTACATTTATCAATAAAAATTGACGGCATCACCGGAAACGCCATGATGTCAACATAAAGAATTCAATCAATTTCAGCTAATCACTGATTGGAGTTAATTTACTTTACTACTTAATTAATCCATAATGAAATAATCACAACTCGTGTTTCTTCCCACGAACTACTTATGTATTTTTTGAAATGACTACCAGCATTATTGCCTGCCCTTTTAATTTAGCTATGGGTACACTATTATCAGGCCAATTGTCCACGCCGCATAGACGGCCTGCGTGGACATGAAATAATGTAGTGCGTTGCGCGCGCCAGCTGTCACACACTCACGCACCATTGTCTTAGAGAAAACGTTTTTATTTTATTCATCTTAAAATGTAAAATAAGGAATTAAATATTTAGTTTAACAAAAGAAACCGAAATTTCATTGAAGAAAACCTGCGCCCCAACATTTGGCGACCGTGGGATCGAATCTCTAAAAAATTTACAAAAACAAGGAAAATTTTTTCAACAAGAAAATGCAACAAGCCGCCATCTTCTAGACGCGAATAAAATAAAAAATAAGGAATTAAATATTTAGTTTAACAAAAGAAACCGAAATTTCATTGAAGAAAATCTGCGCCCCAACATTTTGGCGTGCCGTTTTATAATTCAGCAACAAGTTTGCCTGCAGAAAAAAAAATTAAAAACCCCCGACAACGGCCAACTTGGACCGATTTTCATCAAACATAGCTAAGAACACTCCCAACTAATTAAATGATCAAACAAAAAAAAAACAATATCAAAATTGGTTCATCATCCGTTCGGGAACTATGATGCCTCAGACAGGCACACACACCATGACACGTCAAACTTATAACACCTCGTCGTTTATGCGCAGGGGTAAAAGCAATAAATTAAAAAAAAATATATTTAAGAATATTAATTGAATTTTATTTTATTTTAATTGATATGTGTGTTTAGATTCTATGTGTGTAAATTACCTGAAATAAATGAATTTATTATTAGGAACTTTGGGGATCACACTCATAGCAACAAGCCCTAATGTCACACAAGTAGTAGGCAGTCGATTATCCAAAATAACTTTCCCATTTGTCCACGACAGACCCGCGATTAGATCTACAAACTAGATAACGACCACTTTCCAACAATTAGCTCCACTAACTAAAGATTTATCCAGCCATTCTCGGGAACATCCATCGTAAATAAAGTTAATCTTGTAAGCAATTAAACAATTTGTATAAATCTAAGGGCAAATCGCACTTAAATTCTTTAGAAACTTGTCCAGTTTAGCTGTACTCGCTGAGAGTGAGACAGCGGTGTCGGACACTAATGACATGAGACAGGTTTCTCTTAAATAGTTGTTGCAATAAGTGTCGGACACGTCATGTTCGTGAACGGGAGCTGTCTGTTGGGATTGATCATGTCTTAACTGCCATGGCTTACTTCTTTAAAAGAGGATGTAGTGACAAAGATAGAAAAGGGTATGCTTAGATGGTTCGGTCATGTTGAGAGGATGAGTGAAAGCCTATTAACAAAAGGTATTTATATGGCAGAGGTGAGTGGCAACGCAGGGAGGGGTCGCCCTAGGATGACCTACACTGACCTTATTGGTGAGGTTCTTCAGAAAGGTCAGGTGCGCAGTACTCGTAACCAGCGTGCTTGTATGACGAGATGTATGAACGTAGATGAGGCGAAAGGAGTACATATTATGTAAGGATCGTAGCAGGTGGCGTTCTGTGGATTCTGCCTACCCCCATGGGAAAAAGGCGTGAGTTTATGTAGGTATGTATGCTTACTTCTTTATTGTAAGTAATTTTTATTCGTTTTATAAATGTAACCAAACTTTTAAAACGTAAAACCCAAATTAAAGTATCTGTGGAGTTTCTTGCTCGTTCTCTATAAAGCTTTCCTACGGTTTGGAACGAGCAACTAGCTTCATTAGGTAGGTATAGAAAAAAAGATTGGGCAGTAAAGGCCACGCATAGGGATGCGTGGAAGGTTATGGTGGAGATCTTTGCCAAGCAGTTGGAAAATACAGGTTGAAAAAAAAATCAGCATTGGTCCTTGTGTCTTTTTGTTTATCGACCTCGAACAGAAGGTAACATAATTATAGGAATCGATGTTACGAAACGTTTTTTCCTAACACAGAAAACAAACTATTAATGAATGCATCGGTTGCCTAATTGCTAACTAGAGGCCCGCGGCTTCTCTTAACATTATTAGATTGTAATGGCTAATTAAAGCTTGTTTGTACCTTTGGCATTGAGTGCATCGATGTGGAAATAAACTTCGCTCGTTAGGAAATTATTAGTTTTTTTTTTTAGTTTTGCAATCGATAGATTTTTGTAAAGCTATAAAATAAGTAATTATAGCGCGTGACGCTAAGTAATCCGCTTAAGAAATAAAGGAAAAAAAAAAGTTTAAAAATTATAAAGTAAAAACAGGCCAAATGCGAGCCGTACTCGCACAAGAAGGGTTCCGTACCACCATACAATATTTAACACAACATACAAAAAAATTAGTTTATAATCGCAAAAAAGTAATTATTTTGTGACGTAACACAAAACGATTTCGGTTTTTTTTTTCTTTAATTGCGTCACATGGCATTGCTTCTTGCCAGACATGATTCTACTAGGTCAACGGGAAGTCCTCTAAAGGTTTTGATTCCTTGGTGAGAGTCAAAATATGAGTCATAAACGACCTTATCTTTAAATTGCGTTGACTTAGAAGTTAAATTTTTTTACTGCTTCAAGGGGTAGCAGACTTGAGTATTTGATATTATATTAATTTTATCTTGATACCCCAACGCGTTCCTGAGAAAAAGGGTCTTCACAGACGGACAACGAAGTGATCCTATACGGGATCCATTTTTGCCAGCTGAGGTACGAAACCCTAAAAATGAGGGCAGACTTACTTTATAATATTGTAACGTGTAGTGCTGATGTAAGATGACATTTGACGCATAATGTGCAACTTTGTACTGTACCTACTTACCTACATTAGGAATGTCAGGTGTTAGGCCCAACTGACATTTGTACATTCATAAAATGTCGTCATGATTAATGTCCACGGTTAAATGAATTATGTGGGAATTGTAGAAGATGGCTAAGGAGTGGTCGTTGGTCAACAGCACAATATGAAGGGAAGGAATTTGTACAATGAAAGGTTGAAGGGAATTGGCTAGTCAGAAGTGGTCGCTTTGTCGTTTGAGCTTCCTTATGCTAAGACGATCTAGTCAACAGTCAGATGGCATTGTGGCGCAGTGGCGGGGCGATTGGCTGCTGCGGGAGTTCGATTCTAGCACAGGTCAAATTATATAAAAAAGGTTGTAAAGGTAGGTATTTATATGGCAGAGGTGAGTGGCAACGCAGGGAGGGGTCGCCCTAGGAAGACCTACACTGACCTTATTGGTGAGGTTCTTCAGAAAGGTCTGGTGCGGAGTACTCGTAGCCGGCGTGCTTGTATGACGAGATGTATGAACGTAGATGAGGCGAAAGGAGTATGTAAGGATCGTACCAGGTGGCGTTCTGTGGTTTCTGCCTACCCCCATGGGAAAAAGGCGTGAGTTTATATATCAAATTATATTAGGTACTAGCTTTTCCCCGCGACTTCGTCCGCGTAAATGTTGGAACCTCCGTTTCATCCCCTTAGGGGTTGAATTTTGGAAAAACCGTTCTTAGCGGACGTCTACTAACTACAATCCACTCATCTTTTTATGTGGGACAAAATACCACGAGGCGAAGTCGTAGGCAAAAGCTAGTAAAATATAAAACGGAACAAAACGATAGTCATAAAAATAAAATCTTGACTTTTGTAACGGAAATCAAATGCACTTTACATGCTTTTATCGTTATAGTTTAGTAATTTTTACAAGTCATAAAATAATCGTAAAACGATTTTATGAATATTTGATTCTTACTATCCCACGCCATTTTAAGCGTGAGATAGAGACACGATTATTCACAAATATAGCTGTCTCACTCTGGCATAGAACATAAAGATGTATATTTTAATGTAGATCAGAAGTCAAGTTTAATAGCTATTTGATGTTCTGAGCAATCGATTTGGTTTTAAACGTTGGCAAATATTAATTTCCTTATTCGATTGGAAGTTTAATGTTATCCCATCTATACCGTGGTAGCAATACAACAAGTATTGCTACTTATTTGTTTATGTTTGACAGTATTTCAGAATACACCTCTTTAAAAAACAGAATTGCCCTGATGCGGTGAGCAGTGTCGCGCGACTATTATGACTGTGTTATGACTGTGTTCGCCCCGCCTGCCTAAACTCAACGGTAGGATGGTTAAATCGAATTGGAAAATCACCTACAAAAACAAACTTATTTCTATTGATTAATTGATTGATAATGATTTTTTCTTTTTTTCTTTTTTGTTTTTTTTTGGTAAGTATTGCCTTTTTAATTGTTTTTGTGTTCACATGGTCTGTATCAATAAACGTGTTTTCTTTCTTTCTTTAATTTTCTTTTGATTCGTTTTGAGAATCACTAGCATATTTACCTCCATGAATTTGAAGAGGATGTTAAAATGCATCTTGCATAAATGCAAAAGCCATAACATTTAACGATAGGTAAAGCGCAAGCCGCACAGCAATCATATTAGATATCAATTAATTATCTTGTATCGTCACAGAATAATTGCAACTTATCTGATATACATCTGTGAATGATTCATGTAAATATTGAACAATATGAGTGAGTAATCTATCTATCTGAGTGAATTACAGGTTTATGAATCATGATAATTATATTTCCGGTTTGGACAGTGGATTAAGGCTACTTGGCGACCTTTTTTTTGTTTCGGAGTGGAAAACCCTCATAGATGTCGCCGCCCCAAGGGGGTGAACGGGTCTGTCAGTTCGTCCCTGCTGCTATACGTGGATCTTTGATAGTCGTTTCATGTCGTCAGAAGTCCGAAAGTCTGACAACCAAGGGGTATCGTATTACTCAGTTACTGGGTTGTAGGGGTCAGATAGGCAGTCGCTCCATGTATTACTGGTATTCAGCTGCATCCGCATAGACTGGAAGCTGACCCCAACATAGTTGGGAAAAGGAGAGGCAGTTTGATTTATTTATTTAATTTACAACGGTTAAACCAATTATAGTAAATCAATCTGAAAAACGTAGTTACATACGAGTAAATGCAATAAACATGTGTTTCAACGAAACGTGAAAAACATGCTAAAAATGGCTAGATGGAAGTTCATTGGCGGCGGTGACAACTGCGTCAGATCCCTGCTTGATTAGATACCATACATTTTTCAAAAACTTATAACGCCAGTACTTAGTGAAAGAGGTTTCCTTCCACTACACAGATCGTGTAACATTTATCACGCCATTACACTAAGTACCCTCTCAGCGTAACGGGGTCTCAGCACAATATTTAACTGAACACATTTACTTAAACCTAAGGTCACTAGAACTAGGGCCCAACGGTACGGCGTTTAGCTCACAGCTGTTAATTAGAACAATCTAGGTTAACTAGGTACCTACCAAGTCACTTAAGATGGTTTGGTATAAGTTTGGCTTCAAGTTAGGGTTTCGGTAGATTAAATTTGGGTTTAGCAAAGTTATTAGTATCAGCTCGAATGAGTCTATTCATAAATATTTGCAATAAGATAAGATAAGATAATATATTTTGCAAATATAATATAACACAAGTACAAGGATATATTTAGAAATAGCCATATCATGTATTTTATCTGAAGGCATTCAAAAATATATGATGCACGAGAAATGCTCAGTACCTACATAAGTACAGTAGCGGTCATAAGTGGAGTTGACTGGTTAAACTTACGACCTTTCGAGTTCGACGTCGTGTGTGAATTTTGAGGTGTACGTAGGTACTGTGTTGTTACATTCAAAAGTGCCTTATAATGGCCTAATTAAATACTTAAATGATTTTGACTTTGAATACATCACTTATACACACAGATGTAGGTATGGCCTGTACCGTGTTCACAACAATTCAAACCTTAGCATGCTACTGCACTTATGACCGCTACTGTACATATAAGTACCTACTTTACTTTGTTTCAATTCAATATTTGTAACATGTTTTAGAGGTATGAGGAACAGGGTGGAAAATTCCTCAACCCTCATTGAAAAGAGGAGATTCAAAAAAATAAACTAAACCTTAGAATTAGAAAAATTAACATAAATGAATAATAACAAAAATGCTATGCTAGTGGTTCTCAACACGAATCAATAATAAAATAAATAAGTAATTGATTTTCACCCACGCTACAGTAGAAACACAGAGAAATAAGGACTGGGGAAACCTTTTTTTTTAAGAAAAGAAAGA
The DNA here is from genome assembly GCA_949316365.1 of Hoplodrina blanda. Classification (NCBI taxonomy): domain Eukaryota; kingdom Metazoa; phylum Arthropoda; class Insecta; order Lepidoptera; family Noctuidae; genus Hoplodrina; species Hoplodrina blanda. The sequence goes on from OX438581.1 coordinate 17,274,687, forward strand.
AAGAATTATCGATCAGGTGTCGTAATTTAATTTGAATTTGATTATTCATATCTTTTATGACAACCTAATCTATCGGTAAATATGACACAATCTCACAACGAACATCTCTAATCAGCTCCGTAATCGTATGTTTACATGGCGGACAGAGCTAATGTCCTGCCGATCCCCTTAACTTCGCGTGTTCCGCAGTGATACCCCTAAGTGGTGTAACCAGTTCCACTAGGCTCACTATCGAACTGATTACTGTGATGCCTGATAGTATTTGCGTACTTTTCGCTTTGTATTTACGTACTAAGAATGTTGTAGTAGACAGTACTGATACATCAAGTTGCAACGTAGATATTTTGTAACCTCCTTTGTCAAACTCTTCAACTTCATAATAAAATTCTGCTCGACACCTGGCTAAGATCTCTTACATACGATGTAACTGAAAAACTCGTGGAAGTCTAACAACCCTATAAACACTCACACTCCTACACTCACCCGCCCTCATCCTCACTCAACATCACAACTCACCCTCACACCTAACATTCTTACTCACGGCACACATAACTCTTTCTTACTTTATAAGTTAACATATTTTTCTTTTTTTTTCTCTCTTTATTTTGTTTTACCTATACTTGTTTAAAATACTTGTGTTATGTATTAGCCTGGAACAGCTCATCCTCTCACCTGGAGTAGGGCGTTGGTTAGCTGCGCCACAGTTTTTAACTTTTGCAGCTACCATCGTTTTAAATTTGTTTCTTACTGTACTTGTTTTTGTTCCATATAAACGATTATCTATACTAATATTATAAAGCTGCAGTGTTTGTTTGTTTGTTTGAACGCGCTAATCTCTGGAACTACTGGTCCGATTTGAAAAATTCTTTCAGTGTTAGATAGATTAGTTATAGAGGAAGGCTAGAGGCTATATACCATCACGCTACGACCTACGGGAGCGGAGCAGTAACCAAAGACGCGTGTGTAACCGCGGCGGACAGCTAGTTATTATAATATATCTTATTTCTGTCCGCGACTTCGTCCGCGTAAATGTCGGTATGGCGATCGAATCTTGTCTCTCCATATAAATTTTGGACCCGCGTTTCCCGTTAGAGACTGAATTTTGGAAAAATTCTTTCTTATGCGCATGCCTACGTCATAATAACTATAATAATCTGCGTGCTTTATTTCAGCAGTGGTTTGAGCTGTGTATCTATTGACTGATCAGTTAGTCAGTAACGGTTGCCTTTTATTTTATTAAAAAACTAGCGACCCGCCCCGGCTTCGCACGGGTGCATGTATTATACATATAAACCTTCCTCTTGAATCACTCTATTTATCTAAAAAAACCGCATCAAAATCCGTTGCGTAGTTTTAAAGATCTAAGCATATATAGGGACAGACAGACAGACAGACAGACAGGGAAAGCGACTTTATTTTATAATATGTAGTGATAAGAAGATACATATCCAACATAATTTTTTGTTTATGCGAAACCCGATACACCTGTCTAGTATTTTTGTGTAAAGAATCTATGTACAAAATTTTAAAACCGTATCATAAAAAATCACAAAGTTATAAACTTGTATATTACCTGGTTGTCCGTTCAAAAACATGCTCATTTCGCGGTACACCCGCGTAAACCGCGTCTTCTGTGTTATACACTCGTGATAATAGTTTGGCAATAGGTACCTAACCGTACGGTGATTGTATTGTAATTAACTGGTAATAAAATTTAATTAAAATATTTTTGAAAAAAAAAATAACATAGTGTAAAAATTTTTGGAATCGAATCAGTTACTGATTCTGAACAAACTACACACATCAAAAGTGTCTTGGGATCAACATCCCTAACATTTGTTAGGGATGTTGATCCCTAGACACTTTTGATGTGTATATATTCAGGTTTCGCATATACTAAAAATAATGTTGAGTATGGATTTGTGATGTGAGCATACAGAGAGAAGAATGCATAGTAGATACGCAACTATGTACTTCATTTACCTACCTTAATTACATTCAGGGTTCCGTCATCACATTATCAAGTACGAAACCCTTTAACTAAAACCACGTAATAACTATAAACGAGAAATAAGCCATAAAATTACTTTCAACAAACAAATTCAGTTTAAGTTCCCCAGTAATAACCGTCTAAGCGCGGCATAGTTCAAAATCGTAAATCACTAGTTATTTATTCTGTGTTTGCTCTACAAAGTTGCAAATAATGTTGTTAGCAAAAGGTTCACTTCAGGGCACGATAGGGTTGTCAACTCTTTGTTTGACAAAAATAGTAGTTTTATAATGATTACCCAAAGTGTTAACATTCATCATTTAGTAATAAATTCTTGTTTTTATATTACAAACAGACACTGCAATTTTATTTATTTCTATACATAGATTAGAACCGACAACAAAGCGTTATCTGCGCATGCGCATCATCTCTTCCTCAATTAAACTTCTGCATGCTTCTTTTATTGTGGCAAAATGGTTTAAACGAAAGCCGTTGGCCGAGGAAATATTATGCATATCGATCATTTTGCTGTTGCATATTTATTTAGTTTACTACAGTTATGGAGATTTTATGGTGGGCGCGAGCGCAAGTCCAATAGAATGCTAAGATGGATCTTAGGGCTAAGGTAGGTAGGCTTTAGTGATCTTCAGAATTGAAATTCAATTGGTCACCTGAATAGTAAAATACAAACGTTGGGATGGTGAAGTCTAATGCGCGATGTGAATACTATCTGAATTTTACAACACTAGCGACCCGCCCCGGCTTCGCACGGGTGCAATGTAGATAAATAAACCTTCCTCTTAAATCACTTTATCTATTAATGAAAACCGCATTAAAATCCGTTGCGTAGTTTGAAAGATCTAAGCGCACAGACGGCGGGAAGCTACTTTGTTTTATACTATGTATATAGAGATTCAATCAATCTGCCTACCCATACAACCAAATCCGGTCGTGGTGACTAAAATTTCGGTAACAAAATAATCGACTGGTTGCAATGTCGTAATTGTTACTACGCTTTGTGCCTGCGTGAGGTTTAGCCTCAAAATATTGTAACAGAGTATACACTTCGCGACTGAAATGTGTCAAACTAACTTTTGGTAACAATGTTTCGTAAATATATCCACCTTGTTACTACGTTATGACACCAAGAACACAACTATCCAAAAGTGCTTACACTGTGACTACTTTTTTTTCCTAGAATGTTACTAAACTTTGTGTATAAATAGTTACAAGTAAATGTGCACCTTAATTAACTTGGTTTTGTAACATAGTCGAAACTAGTACACAGTTCTAGAATATTCGATTCCTATTAAAAAAGTTCAGTGTTACTCAAACATTTCATCTGATAACTGAGTGCTAGTACTAGTATATGTATATATAACAATTAACAGTATGAGTAAACCTTTTAGACATACAACTAGTTATTACAATCTCAATATACATGCTACATTAAAAAACTATGAGCAAGAAGACCTACAACTATACGAACTAAATCAAATAGTATGTAAACTAATTTCAATAAGGGATAAGAACATTATAATATTTCTACCTATACTTGCAACACTAGACGTTTTAAAATCCTTGCACTACCTTTATTTATTATCACTCATAGAAATAAACGTGGAAATGAATAAAACTTTTTTATTTTATGTAGGTAGTATTATTTATTTATTATTTTTAATTCTAATCACTAATTGGTTTTTAATTACAATCAGTCAGTAAATCACAGATTATTGTTATGCACATACAGTAGGTATGTAAAATATTTTTAACACACATTATAAAAATTTCATAATGGTTACAACATTCTTGTTGCTTCTTCATGTGAAAACAATGAAGATTAATTTATTATTATAAAATAAAGTAATAATAATAATAAAGATGTAAGCCATGGCAGTTAAGAGATGACCAGTCCCAACTGACAGCGCCCGTTCACGAACATGACGCGTGGATCAGCACCACTTAGCTCAACCATCTTGAAGGGAATCAAATCGACGGGACGGCATTGAAAACAACTGAAAATAAATAACTTGAGGCTAATTAATCAATATACGAATCTGCATGACGACAGCACATAGTTACTTGATACATGTTTGGAACCACTGGCCTCGGATTATTCCGTCGGCCATAATAGATTTTGTTACTGAATCGAGCAATATGTACACTTTGTGTTGACTTAGTAACTGAACATTGTGTAGCCTTACAAAATCAAATAAGTTGAAATCAAAACAATATAAATACACGTTTTTGCAATTATTATTGTATCCTAAAATAAATATTAGATCTAAATAATTTAAACTTTCTAATTAGCTACAATGACACCTATGAAATATTAATTTTTCTTATCACAAAATTAACAAAAAAGTAAATGTTTTACCTTACTTCTTTATAAATCGCCGGCGCCCTTATTATTTGGAATTATCTTCCAAATTCCCTCGACAAACGAACTTGCGCACTTTGTAAATAACTAGGTAAAATGTTTAAAACTCAACATAAAATAAATAATTATAATAACTTGTGGGTGATGGCTGATGACATTGACATAATTTAAAGTAAAATGGATGTCAGATTTAGGTTGCACTATACGTTCAATCATTCGATATCGTTCATTCAAAACCGTAAAAATTATAGTAACAATGTTACTATAATTTTACGAAACATCTTTTCTAAAATGTAACCACTTCTATGTTTCTTAAATTCCCCACTTTTGGTCAAGGTGTCGAAACTAGGTAGACACAGCTACTATATTTGTTACCAGTGTAGTAATATAAATAAGTAACAGTTTCTACACTACAACCGAAATGGTTGTATGGGTAGCCTTTTCCCAACTATGTTGGGGTCGGCTTCCAGCTTAACCGGATGCAGCTGACAACCAGTCTTAACTGGTTGTCAGACTTTCGGGCTTTTGACGACTGTCAAAGATTCACGTATGACAGCCGGGACCAACGGCTTAACATGCTTTCCGAGGCACGGAGGAGTCCCAGTGTGTGAAGATGGTCACCTATCCACGAACCAACCCCAGCAAGCGTAGCTTAACCTGATGGCTTGCCCCGTGCAACTGTGATTACTTAGCCACGAGCTCCTCCACCGAATCCGAGATCCGACCGAGATTAAGAACCCTAAATAACAATCGAGGGTTCGTTAATTACTCGTATTTACTACAAATAGTTGTTTTACTACCCTAATTTGTATCTCTACTGGCCAATGCCTTCCTCCAAACCTCTCATTATCACCTTATCCGTAAAGATATTGATTGATGACATAAAAGCCTTGAGCCGACGTCATCAATCCATCATCTGTGGAGTCAACAATAGCTTGAGCTGTGAGGTAATCCGGTCAGTAAGCAGTGCGGCCCGTGGGCGCATTGTCCACGTATATCGTATCGTTATGGTGGTGGAGTGTGTAGTATGTATCGCGTGTTTACACTATTTGCAGAGCTTACTCCAGTAGGTAGGGTTGGGACGTCTTCATTATATCGATATGAACTTTTTTAAGGATGGTAAATAATCAAATGACTGCTTACGATCTGGGCGGACCGGAACGGAGTGTCAGACTCTTACTGACTAAAACCCATCCGTGTTCCTCTTAATGCCCTTTGTGTTTCAGGGCCGCGATAACTCTTTCGAACAAAATCTGCAACCCTGGCAGGCACTGACCCTTTTTTTTTTTTTTTAGGTGGTAAAAATCATCAAATGACTCCTTCCGCCCTGGGTGGCGCGGAAGGGACTGTCAGACTTTTACTGACAAAAAAACCACCCTGTTCCTTCTGTTGCCCTTTACGTTCCGGGGCCACGGTATCCTGTTAAGATGTCCCGCAACCCCGGCAGGCGTTTGGCCCCTATTGGGGCCCCGTCCCAGGCACTGACCCTAGGGCGCCGTCTCCATGAGCGAGTGAATCGCACGCCGTGCGTAGACACACACGACGATGTCATCGCGGCGATGTGACAAGTAGAAATACCTACTTAGTCCGACGATAATATCGCCTCGATTCTCTCGCTCATGGAGACGGTCCCTAGTGGACCCCATCTACAATGCTGACATCTCTTTGAGGCGAGCGTGGAACACAATGCGCCGTCGACACGGGCCTGGTTCTGATCGGACGGCGAGCCGCCCAACGCTCGAGTTTGTATTGTTTGTTGTATTTCAGTACGAATTAGGTGTGAATATCCCCATCACTACTAGGCCCGGGAATGCAGTAACTTAAATCGTGACTGGCGGGTCGGAAGCGATTTGGACCACATCATAGAAATATACAAAGTCCAACTATGTCTATCCATGACAGTAGAAAAGTGGCACTCGTATTAAAGCCACCTGATCTTTTTTTATTCTTTACTAAGTTATGCCCGCGACTTCGTCCGCGTCAAAGTTGGTTTCTCTATACAAACTTTGGACCCCTACCGTTTCATTCCCTTAGGGGATTAATTTTGGAAAACTCTCTTATCGGATGCCTACGTCATACAAAGAATACAGCCTTGGAGGGTGTTTTAGGTCTCAACGATCAGCGGTTTAGGCTATGCGTTGATCCGTCACTCATTCAGGACAAAGCAACTATGTATAGGTACAACTACATACATGGTCACATAATGGACATGTTATGTTTATATCCCATTTTCAAATATTAAATAAATAAAATAAATTTTTATATACTTAGCCTATGTTACTTGCTGGTAATGTAGCTTTCCATAAGTGAAAAAAAAATTGAAATCGGTTGAAGAGTTATTAAGTTTTTCCATTACAAACAAAAATACAAATATTTTCTCTTTATAATATTCAATACCGCGGGGTATTGCTAGTCTCATCATTTCATTGGCATTTTCTCCCATTTCTATGTTAACCCTTAATATGTATGTTGCGCGTAGGTTTTCTGTACCTTCCGTACGTTGTTTCACATCGGCCGCGCCGGCGGGCGCAGCATTGTTTAGCCTCGCATTGTTTGAATTAAGAGCTAACTGTTAATAGTGCCTGTAATTTGAGATCTTAGTATTTTTAGTTCGGTCATTGCACTGAGAGAATAATTCAATTATAGTTTGGTGGTCACTGAAAAGGTCGAGGTTCAAATGTTGCCCATTATCGTATAGATTTAATAGCATGCCCGCGACTTTACACAGACGAAATTGCGGAACTGCCTCGTTGGTCTAGTGGTCGCAAAGCGTGACTGCTGAGCATGATGCTGCTGGTTCGATTCCCAGGTCGACACAAGTTTTATTGGATTTTCCATCAGAAACTTAGTAGCAGCCTCGGAGTTTGTTTTGTGCTCGGTTGATATCTGCAACATAACTAGCTTAATGTGGGTGTACTATCTAATGGGTACACCTCTGCCTAACCCTTTGGGGATTACAGGCGTGATGTTATGAAATCACGGAATAAAAAGTAGTCTATGTGCTTTCTTACGGTTCAAAACCCCGTACCAGATTCCATCAAAATCAATTCAGAGCTTTGGCCGTGAAAGCGTAACAGACAAACAAAATTACTTTCGCATTTATATTATTAGCATGAATCGATCCCCACATTACGTTGGTGAAGTTTCTTAATTTAATCTGACCTTAATTTTACCTATAAAAAAGGTGTCCATAAAATATCAGACACTAAGCTTTATCCTAGGTATATTTTTCTACAATACCTATAAGGCTACGTACCTAGTTTTAACAGCATTCATTCCCCTTCACAGCCATAAACTTATAACTACGACAAGTATTAAATAAAGGTAAGTAGAGTTTACAGTTTAGTGCGGCTTACAATGAGTCAATATCTATTATCCCTAGAACACTTTGTAACATGAATAACTTAGATCAATGTAGGTACTAGAGCGGGCTTAGTGCTGTACCGGTTAGGGTTGCCACACAGCAGGACTTAGGCGGATTAAGGGGTTGGTATTTGGACTTTTTCTAGGCGAAAAGGATTCATAAAATTTAAATTTTTGTTAATTTTATTTATTTATTTATCTTTTTTTTTTCTTTTTTCTTTATTTATCTTCTTTTTTTCTTCTTTTATTTTATAACTTCAATACTCCCATAAGCACTACAATACACTCCAAAGAGGCTATCTTTGCTACAAAACAAACTAGCTTCTAAACATACTTTTTTCTGGGATAAAAAGTAACTTGTGCAAAAACTTACTTAATAATATTTATATATTTATCTGAAATATCAGACTATAATCTGTATCTGATTCTGTGCCAAATTACACCTAGATTCGTTCAGCTGTTGTTGCGTGATTGTGTAACAATCATCCATCTAAACTTTTGCATTTATAAAAGTATTCATTAAGATAATAGATAATACGAGTAATGCAACCCTTAAAAAACTTTTTACTAGCTGAAAGTCGGAAAACTGTATAATACTGCAGCTTACAAACTAAAACATCTGTAAACTCTGGGCTTTCACTGTGACCACACTTTGAAAAAAAAACTCTATCTTGGACTTCAAGAGACCAAAATTTCATGGCGGTCCTCCCCAAGCCATATCTGAGACAACCCTAACTACACTGCAGTATTTGTTTATAACTGCAGTCCCAATACAATAGTTTACGAGAGCTATCGTTCACTCACAAGTGTTCCATTCACTCACAAGAATGCATCGACATAGCCGCAAGCGCACGTGGCGTTGCTATAGAAACGGCATGCGGCTGCCGCGTTTATAGCTATACAAGTATTTGAAATACGAAGACTGAATACGTTCTGAAAAACTTATATGTAATGTAACGAACTAATTTTTGACCGTGACTTGCCCTCCGATAAAATATCATGCCCTCTTCCCTCCTACTTTTAGTGAAAGCTTTTTGGACTCTAAGTAAAAATTGGTTCTTTGGTTTCTGCCTACCTCCATGGGAAAAAAGCGTGACTTTATGTATGTATGTATGTACAAATGAGCACGCATGCACAAAATGATATTCTATAGATTTAGGTGTAAACCTAAATCTATAGATGACAAACAAATAAATAAAGTTGAAGTACATATATACACACATCAAAAGTGTCTAGGGATCAACATCCCTAAACAATGTTAGTGATGTTGATCCCTAGACACTTTTGATGTGTATATTTGTAAAGTCAAAATTACAGCATTTACAAAATTACGGCACAAAAAAGCAATTTTTAAATATTTTTTCTGTTTGTTCCGTCTAATCACTAAAACGTCTAAACTAATTTTGACGGAACGTTTTACTGGCTGATAGCTTATCATTGTTGAAAAAGACGTAGGGTACCGTGCAAAAAAGAACCCCATAGATAACCAAAATTTACACTATCGAAATCTCCTGCCATAAGATAGGCAAACATAAAACTAGTTATTCAAACAAATCAACGGATATCCAGTATTTACTAAAATTACACGTGCCACGTCATTCTGTCAGATCAAGGCTGTAACGTTTAAATCGCAACTCATACGCCGATCCTTGTAAGGAGCTATGTACCTCCATCTCCATATAAGGAGCTAGCCATGCCAGGGAGAGTCAACATAATAAGTTATTTTCAAACCAAATTCGTGAAGAATTAAAACGGCAAAAAAAAACCGACTTCAAAAATAGCACTAAAAAGTTAAAAATAATACTATAACCTACCTATATTAATAAACCTAACCTAACCTACGATTAACCTATACTAAAATTTAACAAATTTTTGGAGTCTGTGCCAAGACCGAGGATATTATATCCAACCGTATGGCACCGACTTCAAAAAATTGTTAAATTTTAGTATAGGTTAATCGTAGGTTAGGTTAGGTTTATTAATATAGGTAGGTTATAGTATTATTTTTAACTTTTTAGTGCTTTTTTTTGAAGTCGGTTTTTTTTTTGCAAAAAAAAAATTTATTTGTTAATTTTTAGTGACATATTTTTGTCCGATTTCGATAAAATTTTCATGGGACCATTTGGGAAGTATAACCTTTCCAACAAAAAAAGATTTTTTTAAAATCGGTTGGCAAGCGCGAACAAACCTAAAAAAAAAAAAATACAAACATCCGAAGAGAACCTCCTCCTTTTTTAGAAGTCGGTTAAAAAGGTTGCTAAGTGCTATCATCTATCCATGTTTGAAGTGTGATTGTGTGATCTCAGTCTCAATCTGTCAAAAATGCCTCTAATTAATTAGTAGCCATTAATGCCTCTAGTTAATTAGAGACATTTTCATTTTCTGGTATTATGGTAAGTCTTACAAACATTTGAAATTCTCGAAGCTGTTGAAGACACAGGCAAACTTCAACCATTTTTATTGACTCACAATTAGTCACAAAATGTTCGACACCCCTGATAGACTTTGATTGGCCATAAAAAGTGCTAATCCAACGATTAGAGGCGTGCAATAAAAAGTACGAGTTAAAAAAAACTCAAGTTAATTATGGCCAGATGATGTCAATACAAATACATGTAAGTTTTGGCTTAGTAGTGTTGTACAAGCACTCAAATAGATTTATCGATAGAAAAAAATATTTCTATGATTGCAAGCCTGTGTTTTTTGTGTGACTGACACATTGTGGTAAAAGGTTGACCATGTTCCAAGTCATTGGGAATTGAGCATCATTATTTTATTGTTCGATGTTCAAACTTTGACTACACGTTTCTCTAGTATTACAGACAATAGTAGTACAATACGATCGACGTATCTTGGCGGCCCTGAAGTTAGCCGATTGCTGCGCAGTAAACAATTTCGTTTCTATAAGATCAATTGCGCAGCCTAACAGCTATCTTCAGACCGCCAAGATACGTCAGCCGTACTATACATACTTATACATAACTACATTACAGAAAGCAAAAGGTTCAAGCGTCAGCATAATTGATTCCCCGTAGACGGTTGCTAAGCACTGGGTTTCAGCTGAAACACTATCATTACTGTTTACAATAAAAAGAAGAAAAGATTTTAGCAACAGCCAACAGCTGTTCTTCTTCTTCTTCTTTATCGTGTGGGCAGTAAGGTCTTACGAACCCACACACCCTAGTGTCAGAGTTTCTAAACCGCCTCAAGGGCCATTTTAACTTTTAAATGTTTAAGGAAAGCAGTTTGTCTTGGTATAGGCATATTATAAGGAGATATGAGTTGAGAGATGAATATAAATGTTAATGGGCGAAGAAAAGAGAGATAAAAGATTTGCCCGCGACTTCGTCCGCGTATATGTCGGTTATCGCGGACGCAGACGAAGTCGAAGTCGAATAAAAGGTAGCCTATGTCCTTTATTGGAGTTCACACTTACCCTGTACCAAATTTCACACAAATCGGTTCAGTAGTTTAGGCGTGAAGAAAAGACAGACAGACAGACAGAGTTACTTTCGCATTTATAATATTAGTTAGGAATTAGGATGAATGAAAGGGGACTCGATAAAAAAAGAATTAAATCCAACCTAAGTAGCTGTGAACGAGGGCAGGCCAGTGATACAGGCCAAGATTAAATTACGTACGCAGGCAGAAAAAACTGACATACCTTAGGGTCATTACCCCGTAAGCCAATTATAAGGTCAGCAGCATATTAAAAGATTGCCTAGTCGCGCTATGTTACCTAATATGTAATGCGACGAGAAGAAATTAAACCTCCCAGATAAGGAGGCTTGTGTTACTAAGCGCCACTGTGATACCTTTTATAGCTTTTGTTACTTCTTACAAAAACTGCGACGTAAAGGACTTAGCCTGTAATTTACTGAGAGGGGGGGGGGGGGTAGGTCTTAGCCATAGACAGCAAAAAACATTACGAGAGCGAATCTAGTAGGCGGAACACCTAGAACAAAATTCGTATCATAGAGAATAGGCTACCATAGTATTTGAGAATAACAAGGGGGGAACAACCACACCAACCCCGCTATTTACGGTCCAGGCGAGGTTCCTTGATACACGTTTTAAGATAGGCTAATTAGTTCCAAAAATTATTGGGTAGTCGACACCTTTAACCAATAGTTCCTAGACAAAACTTCTCTAAAGAAAACTTTATTTTTGCCTTGAAAACCTGATCGAATCAATAAATAGTTTATCAATTACATTGGTTAAAAAAGCCGTCACATTATACTATTGCCATTTATAAGATCTATGGAGGAATCGCGCTTTGACAGCTCATAAAAAGTATGTCAATAAAATTGATTGGTGTCCTCAATTGTTAACTGTCAAAACTACAGTGCTATGATTGGATGAATGAAATAACAACCTATCATGACGTTGACAATCTGTCAGCAAATTCTGATGATTAGGATTACACACGAAAAACCTTAACAACCAAACCCTGACAAAGAATTACTGCAACTAATTCAGGATAGTAACCATTTATTTTGAAATGAATATAAGCAACCACTTGACATGCGCGTGCGCCAGATATCTCGCTATAAATACGATCACTGGTTATGAATGAACGCTCTCAATGGAAATCATTTCCAATTCGTGTGGGCGTTGTAATACGCTGGTAAGGGATTATAATTTCAGGTAGATGGACGTTTAGACAGACACACAACAGTTTGATATGCAATAGCTTGCTATTAAGGACTAGCTTTTGCCTGCAACTGCGTATATTTACGGATTTCTACCTTTTTTGATAATAAAATAGAGCCTATTTCAGGCAACCGTTAATTTGGACGAACGTCCTTCTCGTAATTCGTTTATTCGGGCTAACGTTGTTTGTGTAATCGGTCATTCGGGCGAACGTTCTTCGGGTAATCATTCAACTTGTCTTGCCGCTGTAAAGAATATTTTGTATTGTGCGTCACTTCTACGTGAATAAATGGTTTTTCTTTCTTTCTTTCTTTCTTTCATTCATTCGGGCGTCGTTCTTCGGGTAATCGTTTATTTGGGCGAACGTTTATAAATAAGCCAACTTCGGGGCAGCGTGACGCACTCTAGACACACTCTATAAAAAATTCAAGTGTCTACCTATTATTAATCAAAGATACAGTCCTATATCAGACCGACAGACAGACAGACAGCAGAGAGAGAATAGGATTCCGATTGCCACCTTCTCGGTAGGAACTTTTAAAAAAATGAGGATTTAGACTATGGTACAAAGTATATCAAAACCCATAGTTTCATAATCACAGTTATGTCAACAACGTAGCAATGCTAGGAATTCATCTTAACAGAAACACAGTAACGATAAGATAAGATGGAGTGTTGCTGAATGAGCGTGGACAACATAAATCATAGTTATTTTATTATTAAGACAGCACTCACTGGCCTAGACCACTAGACTGCGTAGGCGCAGGTGAGTAGGGTTGTCACATAGCAGCTTTATGAGAAATATTTTAAGAGAAGATACAAAATTAAGTTGGAAAATTAATTTTGATATCCTTACTTTGGAGAAAAAGCCCTAAATCAAGATTCAAAAAGCCGTTATTTCCGCCATATCAAATAAAGTCATTTTGAATCAGTGACAGACATTTGATTAGGCTTGCATAACCCTACAACCTAATTACGCACATTCGGAATGAAAATTGTCTGTCTGCTTGTTTGTTCGGGCTAATCGCTGAAACAGCTGGACTTTACTAACAAATAGCTAATGTCATAATAAAGAATAGCGGAGCCTAGGATTATTTTTAAAATTAATTAGTGTTTCGCGCAATTAAAAGGAAACCCCATGATAACTGACCCCCACACGCAAACGGAGTCGCGGGCATAAGCTTTATTAAAATATGAACTAGTGTTAATCGTCATGATAACCTGCACAACATCTAAACCTACGGAGTCAGGTGGGTGATTAAAGAGCCAAGTGAGAGGTGCATGCATTAAGTCATGGATATATTTAATGATGGAGGCCACGCAGTCTGAGTAGCCTAGACCCTGCAGGGCTGCGTGGGCGCACGAGAATAGGGCTGCCACAAATACAGTGCAATTTGTTTTATACAACCTTAATTTTAATTCGTTACAAATCTTTCAGGGGGTGAATGTACTCATGAATATGAACAACTTTTATTAAGGGACATAGTACGAAATGTGAAAAAAAAACAAACAGCTGATCCATACAATAATGTACTACTTACATTACGATCAAAATGTATGGATCAGCTGTTTTTTTTTTTCACATTTCGTACTATGTCCCTTAATAAAAGTTGTTCATATTCATGAGTACATTCACCCCCTGAAAGATTTGTAACGAATTAAAATTAAGGTTGTATTAAACAATTTTATACAGATAAAAAAGTTTAAAAATAAATTGCTTAATTTTGACTAGAACTTAGATAATTTCCATAACATAACATTACGCCTGTAATCCTGGAAGGGTCTGGCAGAGGTGTACCCATTAGTACACCCATATTTCGCCAGACATGATATACATACAATAATAGAAAGAAAATCCTTTATTTTTTTGTGGTAGCCCTAATTAGGCCCACGCACACAATCCGGCTGACCCAGCCTGCTCATCAAATGCTGCAAGTGGGAGATAAGTCTGTATCCACCTTAACAGCGCTACATTACCACGGGTATGGGGTACACGTTGGGAATTTACGAATGGTTTCTATAATATTCGGTTCCGTATAAATTCAGGAAGTTTTTGTCTCTCATGGATCGTAGCGTGATGTTATATAGCCTGTATTTTTTCCTAATGAATCAGGCTATCATGAACAAAATGATATTTTAAAATCCGACTAGTAGTTCTGGAGAAAAGCGTGTTTAAACGGTTTAGTCGATAAATGCCAGATTCTAGAAATGTCAGACGAGTTTAAAACGCCAGATTCTATGAATGCCAGATTCTACAAATGCCAGATTCTACAAATGTCAGATTCTATAAACGCCAGATTCTAATAATGCCAGATTCTATAAATGCCAGATTCTATTAATGTCACATTTTTGTTATAGTTGCAGTATAATAATTTTCTTAAGTGCATGTATAAAAATTTCGCTAATTACAAAAGTTATTGTTGCTACTCAGTTCTTGTTTTTTTTTGCATTAAAAAAGTGTATGCACACAATTTTGTAATGCAAAAATTTGAAATGAGCTCTTAGAAATGGAAATTTTATTAAATATGGTGTTTGTCAATGTTGGCAAAATTATATGGTATTTCCATATAATTTTGAAAAGACAGATAATGGCAAATTATTTAATAACAAAATAAGTATGGAAAAACACAAAATTACAAAGTTATCGTCATAAACTTTTCTATCAGTGTAGTTAAAAAAAACTTGTGTGCTATAAAAAAACATAATTTTTACAATAATCAAAGTCATCAATTTCGTGAAAAAAAAACTACACTTCCATTAAAAAAAAAACCATCATTGCTCTTAATAAACATTAGGTAATCAAAATCATCGTACATTTCAAATGTTTGCATTACAAAATTGTGTGCATACACTTTTTTAATGCAAAAAAAACAACTACTAGCAACAACAACTTTTGTAATTAGCGAAATTTTTATACATGCACTTAAGAAAATTATTATATTGTAACTATAACAAAAATGTGCCATTAATAGAATCTGGCATTATTAGAATCTGGCGTTTATAGAATCTGACATTTGTAGAATCTGGCATTTGTAGAATCTGGCATTCATAGAATCTGGCGTTTTAAACTCGTCTGACATTTCTACAATCTGGCATTAATCGACTAAACCGTTTAAACAAAGAAACAAAAAACTCTTCAGCACATTAGTTTAGATAATTTCAGTCTTAATCAAATAATGCATCGTGTTTCCATTCCCACAATGAAATCGGCCAATTACGTCGACCCGGCAGTAGTTATTCTATTCAGTTCTAGAGATCAAGAATTTATTTCGACACCTTGTCAACATTTTTAGGAAATAAAGCAATAACATTTGAAATAAAATCTCAGGATTAGAGCAAAACACCAATAAAACAGTTCATAAAAAAACAGACAATCAACATTTTTGTGCGCCCGCGTCGCTTCAAGTTTATCAAAACGCGATCGTATCTGTAACAGGGTTGTCACATCCCACAAGTTATTTAGAGCAAAATAATAAAATGTTATATCTACACTAACATAGAGGAAAGATTTGTATTTTTGTGTGTATGTTTGTAATTAATAAACTCAAAACTATTGTGCCGATTTCAAAAATTTTTTCACCATAAGAAAGCTACATTCACCCTGAGTAACATAGGTTATATTATATTTTCAAAAAAGTTAGGGATCCGTAAGGAAAATCACGCGAATGAAAGGTAAAATGGAACTGTTTTAAGATATGGCGATAGGCCCCCACATCGCTTTTATACTCTTGTTGCGTTAAATCAAGTTTCCTTACGAAATTTTCCTTCACTGATGTCAGTTATGTGTAATATTAGATATTTTCAATTTATTTAGGTACATATGAATTGAAAAAGTCGCATTGTTAATAGGATATTACTATAATAAGTGCTTTTTTTTTTTAGGTGGTAAAAATCATCAAATGACTCCTTCCGCCCTGGGTGGGGCGGAAGGGACTATCAGACTTTTACTGACTAAAAAACCACCCTGTTCCTTCTGTTGCCCTTTACGTTCCGGGGCCACGGTATCCTGTTAAGACGTCCCGCAACCCCGGCAGGCGTTTGGCCCCTATTGGGGCCCCGTCCCTGTGCTGACAGCTCTTTGAGGCGCGCGCGAACAGAACGCGCCGTCGACCCGGGCATGGTCCTTGATCGGACGGCGAGCTACCTATTACTCGCCGTCCGCAAGCCCGCGCCTACGGTGGAAACTATAATAAGTGTACTAATATAGTAAATATCTGTCCCTATTTATAATATTAAAAGTGCTCAATAAGGGTGCCAGTGGAAGGCATCCAGTAAATCTTTGAGCCAGCCCCAGTACAGTATATTCATTTTCAACAGTTTATACTGTCAATGAAAGTATCCCGCCCACCATGGTGGCATCATGGCCTTATTTATCGGTGATTAAGGCTTAGTAAACTGTCATGGCGTGGCCGACGCGAGATGACTATCAAAATCATCCGTTAGCCAAAATGGTGTCGTCGTCTGACACACGTAAGATCTAAGTCAGTCATATTTTTTTTTCTAATGAGACCATTAAGAGGAACTTTTGAGCGTCATACAAGAAAAATTAATTGAATCTTGTAGTAAAAGGTAGTTCCGTATGGAGAAGAATAGGTAAAAAACTACATTATTACTCTTTTAAAATAAAAATCATGGTGTTATTTTAGTAACTACAATTTAAATAAGAAATTACATTTTAAAAAATTGTGCGGTCGAGGGACCCTCGCCCATATAAGAGTATAATAGAAGGAGACAGCGAGAAAGAGAGGGAAGGTCGCATAGAGGGGGCATAACGCTTTTTCCTTACGTGACGATTTCTGCCGGAAGCAGCGCTAAGGAATTTAATTCCAAAAAAGTTACCAGAGATAAAATCAAAGAACTATAATGGCTAAACTATCACTATAGCATCATCATCTGCTTAGCCTTTTCCCAACTATGTTGGGGTCGGCTTCCAGTCTAACCAGATGCAGCTGAATACCAGTATTTTACATGGAGCGACTGCCTATCTGACCTCCACCACCCAGTAACTGGGTAATACGGTACCCCTAGGTAAGACTGGTTGTCAGACTTTCAAGCTTCTGACGACTCGTAACGACTGTCAAAGATCCACGTATGACAGCCGGGACCAACAGCTTAACGTGCTTTCCGAGGCACGGAATGATGTCAACAATGTCTAAGATAAACTTTAGAAAGTACATGTGAATTGAAAAAGTCACATTGGTACTTGCCCGGATTTGAACCCACAACCTCATGCATGAGGCGGGCGCCTTAACCGCTAGGCCATCACGAATCAAAACTATCACTATTATGAAATACTAAAAACCATTTGTTTCAGATAACATTAGTCAAGTTTTATATTATTGTACGGAACGACATGTTTTGTCTATAAAACAACAAACAACATCAAACAACTTAATTACAGATTAGTCTAAATATTTCAAAAAACAGAACGGTGTATTTTTTCTCATGTTGATTTAAGCCGTGTTGATTGATCACGCGCGTATTACTTGGGTGCGTACGCGCAGCCGACCGCCATCATTTTGGATCGCTGATGGCTTGAATGAAATATTGCCTAAATCTGTCATTTTGATGGTAATGCTTATTTAGATCGTTAGTAAAAATTGGGTGCAACAAGTCGTTAGAGGTGTGGTTACAAATATACCTTGTATTATAATGTGTGAGGTACAGTCGGCTATAGCTAGTAAAGGGTCGATTTTAAAGCTAATACCATATTATATTGATTTATTCATATTCTTTTTAATTCTGGTAGAGTAAATAATAACGTTGTATTATAAGTTATAACTGTTTGTTTATGAAAGTTTATATATTTGTAAATGCACCCACGATACAGGTGAAATAAAATAAATAAAAATTATGATAAGTATAACCAATATCCGAATGCTAAAAAACTACAAAATACGAAAATATTATAAACTTGAATTCACGAATTCCCCTCTGTAATCCCCCCACGGTCCCCCTGTACTCTGCAATTTTTTTTTTAATAACTTTCACACTTATTCTAATTAATTCAAGTGATTAGCAGAAAAAAAGAGAGCTCCTAAGTGGTACTGACACAGGGTGTGTTGAAATCGTTTGAGTGTAGTAGCAAACCGATAATACAGTCAGTATTATCGGTTTGCTACTACACTCAAACGATTTAACATCGCTATACTGGATAAATCAGTGACAGGTTAAAAGCACTAGCCAACTGGTAACCCGTTCACTGCGGACTCGTTAACCCGTGCGGTGATAAAGCCTGTTGGCATTATTTTATTCACATTTTTAGAATTGAACTCATATAACGTGATATTGCAGTTACGTGTGTTTATTTGTAAAGTTTTAAAAGTCCGAATTAATTTTCATTTTCTATAGCATTGTACTCAGTGATGGCCGAACTTTTAGTTTTACTATTAGGTATATGCGTCGCGCCTCGACGAAAATTAAATAAAAATTTTTTTTTCGAAAGAGAAATGCATATTGCAAAAAAAAACGTAAACCAGTTGCGAATGTGGTTAAAAACTAATTGATAGTAAGTAGTACTTGGTTAAACGGCATATCTAAAACAGAAAAAGTCCTCTACTAGAAATATCATAATTTCAACATATTTTACCAGAACTGTTGGTTACATGGTTATTATTTATGTGTTTACTTGTGGTTTTCTGTAAGCATTTACAGAAAACCACAAGTAAACACATAAATAATAACCATGTAACTAACAGTTAGTTTAAACTTGTTCCTAAGAAAAACATTTACTAAAAAAGCTGAATATCCCTGTAATCAATTCGCTACAAAGCCAACTCTAACCCAATAGCTTTTTGTACCCATTTGATACTTCAAAGACAAATTGTAAATGCCACAAAACAATCTGAATCGATTACTTCATCGTCCTACTTCGATGTTAAATCGATAAAGACTTAATCGATTCGGCACGCTCGGATCGATTATATTTACGAGTAAGATCGTGTCTGTACGTGGGTAAGTATCTACTATAAGATGGTATGCACATTTGCATGCGCGAATGATTAAATTATGGCGAAAGATCTAAAGTAGCGATCTAGATAAAATAAACGGGCCAAGTGCGAATCGTACTCTCAAACGAAGGGTTCTGTAAAAAAATTATTACTTTTTGTGTAGTGTTAAATATTGTACGATAGGTACAAAAAAAATACATACAGTCGAACCTAGAACCTCCTCCTCTTATATGGAGATCCTCTTTAATTTTTAACTTTATTTCATTTTTATTATTTTTTGTTAAAGCGGCCATAGTAATAAATGCAAGTGTTAAAAAAGTCAAAGTCAAAGTCAAATCATTTATTTCAATTAGGCCATTACAAGGCACTTTTGAACGTCATATACAAAAGAAAAACAATTGAATCTAGTTGCCCCTTCCAAAAGGTAGCTTTGTATGGAGAAGAATGGGCAAGAAACTCCATACGTACTCTTTTAAAATCAATGTTTACAATATTTGCATACAGAATCATACATATGGCACGTGAATGCAATGTACCTTCTATAGAATAAAATTCAAGTGTCTACCTATTACACACCACATGGGATACAGCCCGCTAACGGACGGACAGAGAAAGCTTAGTAATAGAATCCCGTTGGCATCCTTCGACCTTAGTTGGGGCCGTACTCACCCCAGGTCAAAAATTCATCTGGCAACTCAGGGGGCAGATCCCCATTGAAAAATAACCCTATTACGCCGATGCCTTTGACTAAGGAACCCTAATAATATCCAATATACTAGACAAGTTTATGGAAGTTGAGCTCAATCAAAATGGCAATCACAAAAGCTCCTAAGGCGGCAAATAAGGATCATTGAAAACCTACGCATGCAAATTTAACATCTCAAACCTACGTAGTTCCGAAGTACCCATCATTTATACCAACACCGTCGCCCATTAAAATATATTTCACAAATTACCCTGACCTCTACACAGACCCTTTATTATTTTATTTATAACCCTCAAAGCCCAGTCATTACGGTAAAAACTGAAATTACCAATTTTGAAAAATTGAAATGATGTACCTAGTACCTACAGCGGGCTCTTAAGTATAGGGCAGTCTGGGCATTTGACCTCTGAGGTCACAGAATTAGTGCCTGCGTTGAACCCGGCGTCCTGCTTGTGACCTAACGGGTATGTCATGTTAATCATTATTATGATGTTGCGCAGGCCGTGTAGTGATGTGAAAGATTGCATATTATTTGCGGTTTTAAATCCCATTTTTAACTCTCAGCGCAAAAACAAAGGGTTGTTATAAGTTTGACGTGTCTATGTGTGTGTCTGTCTGTAGCATCGTATAATAGCTCCCAAAGGGATGAACTGATTTTGATTTTGCTTTTTTTTTTTGGTTGGTGTTGATTTGTAGGTACTTAGCTATGTTTAATGAAAATCGGTCCAGGTTTTTAAACGAATATTTAAGCTTAAACTGCTTTGTGGGTTTTGTGACCCATCAGAGCAATGTATATCTCAGCAGTCGCGCTTTGCGACCACTAAACCAACAAAGCAGTCAATTTTGTCAATTAAACTGAAAATACTTTCTACAGATTTATTGTGAACTCGTGTTCGCGTGACCTATTAGTGCTGTGCGTAGTATCCGTGTTTATCCGATACGCTGACAACTGCGCGGATTTATTTCACTAAACAACCATTTACGATGAATAATGGTCACAACATTTTTGATAGATATTTTGACTATTTTATGTTGCTTTTGTCGATTTATTGTATTTCAAGACTTAAAATAAATAAGTGGCGAATCGTGGAAAGCTAAATGTCGCCCGCGTGAATGTCGGTTTTTTGCTGGCTTTTAATTTCACGCGGAACCCTAATTCTTTCTAATAAAATAAAAGCAGCCAGTACTTATTGTAACGTCAGCTGTCTGCTGGTGAAAATCGGTTAAACCGTTTCGGAGATTAGGAACAAACAGACAAGACACGCAGACAAAAGCTTTTACCATTGGTTGTTTGTTATAAGTACCGAGTCATATGCATTTAGTGAAAAAATAGTCTTTAATTTTTGATTAAATTATATAGTCTGTTACCCAGGCCAGTATTATGAATCTATTGACACCTCATTCATTAAAATCGGTTCAGTAGTTTAGGCGCTACGGTGGAACAAACATACATAGACTGCCAAAATCATTACCCTTCCTTTTGGCTTCGCCGTAGTCGGGTAAAAAGCTGTTATTTTTACATTACGAACAGACTTACATATTATTTATTTGTATTGTTTTGTGTCTCTATTGTTATTTTGTGATTCTCTTCTCTTTTCCATCATAATTAAAACTGAAACAAATGATGACGTCTACACTCTAAGGCACTGCGCAGTACACAATCAATTGAGAGCAAACTGCGCTTGCGCACCCACTGCGCTATAAATCAAACAACCGGTATATTAGACCAGCTTGTTTGGACGTAATTCCCGAGGAGCTGTAGGAAGTCTAACGTGTAAATATGAAGAGCATAATGGATGGGAAATATGTACAGAAATATACACATCAAAAGTGTCTAGGGATCAACATCCCTAACATTGATTAGGGATGTTGATCACTTTTGATGTGTGTATTTTGTTTTACAGTGGACAAGCGCCGTTTTTTTACTCTTTATTTAAACGTAAAATTAGTAGTTACATACGGATCCAAGGGGTTCCAAACTTGCGGGACGTCTTAACAGGATACCGTGGCCCCGGAACGTAAAGGGCAACAGAAGGAACAGGGTGGTTTTTTAGTCAGTAAAAGTCTGACAGTCCCTTCCGCCCCACCCAGGGCGGAAGGGACTCATTTGATGATTTTTACCACCTTAAAAAAAAAGGGTTCCAAGCGTGATGATTATGGCTTTAAAGGACATGTAGTATATGTATAACCGGGTCAGACTATGCCGCCCCGTGGTGCGGTCTGTGTGGTCAGTTCGCGGAACCAACGGTGCGCCAGAGTTGCGAACAAACTTGATCTGATTTTAGCATATTATCAACGACATAACACGTTACTTCCTTACCAGAGGGCCTAGCAGAGTGCGCGGAGTAACGTTACTTAAATGCGATCGATTTTTTAGTAAAAATATTTTTCAACGACAGAGCATATACACACATCAAAAGTGTCTAGGGATCAACATCCCTAACATTTGTTAGGGATGTTGATCCCTAGACACTTTTGATGTGTATATTTAAATTAGACCATTTACAGGTACTCTTGAATTGTCAAGGAGTCGGTCAGTTAGTAAGAAATATGCTCGTTCTAAAACGTAGGGAGGCCTCTATACAGAGAAGAACGAGAAAGAAACTCCACGAACACTTTTTCAATTAGGTTTTTACAAAATCGTGGTTACAATATTCTTGTTGCTTACTAATTGACAATATCCGTTGCGCACACCATAGTGGTGATACTTAGGTGATACTAATATTGACAAATCATTTATTTCAATTAGATCATTAGAAGGCGAAATTGTTTCCTCTGTGTGGTCCAGAATCGGGAACACCCAAATACTCCGAAATATTTTATTCCGAATTTCGATATTCCGATTTTCAAAAGTCCGAATTTCATAATTCCTAAGAATTATAATGTCTATTATTAAAAATCACGAAATTTATTTTACCGAAAGTAATAAATGCGATTTGTTAAATTTCCGATTTTCATAAGTTCGAAGAATCAATTGCTCGAAGGGTTTTCGGTCCGAAAAACGACATTCCGATTTTCAATAGTTCGAATAAACTAAAAGTTCGGAATTATGAAAATCGGTATTTTGAAATTTGTATTTGTGACTGTCGAAATAAAGTTTTTCGTATTTATGTAGTGTACCCCATGATGTGCTACTGTAATGTAATGACAGAAACGAATTGCTGCAAAACCGACTTCACGTGGTCTTGTCTGCCCTACCCCTAGAGTGTAATTTAAGCCCGCGCAGGCGCGGAGGGGTGGGGCGGCCCGCGAGCTGAGGAGCAGGTGGTTTAAAGGCCCGCCGCCGCTGCTGAGGCTGGCCGGCGAAGCCGGCCAGCAAGCCGAAGCTGCGGTGTTGAGCGTTAAAACCATCTGCGACGATAAGCTCGCGTGGGGCCGCCCAAACCCCGCAGCGCCGGAGCTGTGACAGAAACAATGATTGCTGCATGCTGCATGCCTGCTTGCTTGCTGCTTGCATGCTGCATGCCTGCTTGCATGTTGCATGCTTGCTTGCATGCTGCATGTCTGCTTGCATGCTGCATGCCTGCTTGCATGCTGCATGCTTGCTTGCATGCTGCAAATCCCCTGTATTGATGAATCACTTCGGTTAGGTTAGAACTGTGTTTTTAAGGCGTTTTTATTTCGGAATTGTATTAATCGGTATTTTAATAATCGGAATTCGTATTTTTGATGTTTCGAATTATCATTAAGTCGGACTTTTTGTTATTCGATCTATTGAAACTCGGTATTTTGAGAATAGTAATTATGAACGTTAGGAATATTGAAATTTAGGAATTATAAAAATAGGAACAATGATAAGTCGGAGTTGTTATATTCGGGATTTTGAACCATTCGGAATTATGAAAATCGGTATTTTGAAATTCGTATTTGTGACTGTCGGAATAAAGTTTTTCGTATTTATGTAGTGTACCCTCCAGAATCATGTAGAGTCAGCAAAACAGGTACCTATGCAGGGTCGTCAGATATACTTAGTTGAAATTTTCTAAGAAACTGATGGATGTCTTTGACTGAAACTTAACCTAAATAAAGAACTATTTATTATCTACGTTTCAAATTAAATTACATTCGAAAACATTCATCGGTTTCTAAGAAAACTTCAACTATATCTGACGACCCTGCATACCTACCTATCTGTTTTGCTGTGTGTACTTACCTACTAAAAATAAAAAAGTAGCTAATCAAACCTGAACCTTACTCGTACTTATTTTCACTATTATGAATACGAATCGAGTAAGAATTGTCGAAACAAAGTCTTGCGTCGTTCCGTTAGATCGATTCGGTGGATCCAGCTAACTGTGAAACGCGAATGAAATTCCCACCTGTGCTGCATCGTAGGGTTGTCACTCAATTTTCTTTTTCTCTTTTGGTTTGGCGATAACACCGTATTATTATCATCTGCCTAGCCTTTTCTTAACTATGTTGAGGTCGGCTTCCAGTCTAACCGGATGCAGCTGAATACCAGTATTTTACATGGAGCGACTGCCTACCTGACCTCCACAACTCAGTAACTGGGTAATATGATACCCCTCGGTAAGACTGGTATAATTCTTTAGTATCTAACTTGGCTAATATTGTTGGGCTGTTTTGGGATTTTTAGTCAGTGGTAAGATAAGATGATAAAACACAGTCAAAATATAATTAAGACTCGGTCAAAAACGTAAAGCAAAACTCCTATTGGATCTCAAAAAGACAATTCTACAAATAAAAAGTTTAAAACCTTGTCGCAATCTCATTTCAGCGACAATCAATTTAAAAAAATGTACTTATGTAAATTAGAGGTATTTTTGACAGGTTGAGACTGAGATTAAATTGCGATCGTTCCTAAAAGCTAGTAGAATTTCTTATTAAATAAGTAGTTCCTTTGTGCTTTTATTATTTATCATTTCTTTTCTTTTAAATATTTATAATTATATATTTTTTCTTTTTAATATTTTGTGTAATCAAAATAACATTTTTATTTTAAATTTTAGTGCTACTAACATGGTTTTTGAGTTTCGAATACTAATACAATATTGAAGATTTCCGACATAAATTATTGAATTTGAATAAATAAAATCACATTCCATCTCATAAGTGTCAGCCCTTTTAAAATGGTCGCCATATTTAACATTTCATGTTTATTACGCGCATGACGCGCCGAGACTCGGTCGATCGACAAATTCTCTACAAATTGGCCGCGCAAATTAATTTCACGTAATTTGTTCGTGCCAATTTTATTTTAATAACGTTTAAATGGTGGTAATTATGCTGTGGTTAAGAGTTGTGGTTTTAAGAAGGAAGTTTGGGTTATTTGGTGGTTTAACCAATGGCTTTGATTCTCATACTTCTCATGTGTTGAAGAAGGATAATTCTTCAATACTTTAAAACTCAATAAACAATATAATTTCCAAATCGTGAAAAATCAATCAAATTATTATATTATCGTCAAAATCTAAGTCCGGCCCTGGTTTCTATTTTTAATCTACCTGCAAATACATTTTTTTTGCATGAATCTTTTGCTGCTTTATGATTAATTATGATTATTTAATACTAGCACTTCCTACGAATTGCGTGAATTTTCTTACGGATCCCTAAATTATAATAAAATATATAGTGCCTATGTCACCCGGGGATATTATAGCTTCCTAACAGTGAAATAATTTTTCAAATCGGTTCTGAAGTTACCGAGCCTATTCAATGCAAACAAACCAACAATCAAATATTTCCTCTTTATAATACTACTAGTATAGATTAATTAATTACGATTGCCTTCTGTTAGAACTGTAAAGATTTTTTTAACTACAAAAAAAAAAACAAGAAATTTTAATCAGTTGAAAAGAGATAAGTTGAAAAGGCGTCTCAGAGAAGGACGTTTAGTAAAACGTCCTTCTCTGAGACGCCTTTTAACACAAACGTCAAATAAACATAAACTAAGATTTATTTATCTCCGTCATCAAGTTAGGATGTTATCTGCCAGGAAGTGCATGACGTAATGTGCTCTAAACCGGTCCGTCCGGTGTCCTAGTTCATAAATTAAAATAAAATCATAATTATTTAATATTTCTGAAGAAAACGTAGGGTTTTCAGAAGGTTAGGGCTTTAACTTTCTGACTGACTGCCTCCTTGACAAAACAAAAATACCTGTTAATGTTATATTTTGAAATAAACGTTTTTGAATTTATTCTTGACTTTTTGATACAAGATATTTAGACTTTTTAAATTTTTGATTTTTGGATTAAGGTCAATGTGGGCAAATCCGTCATACTTTTTTGAAAGTTGAATTTGGTTAACTAAAACTGGTACACTTACTACTTTAATATAAATTTGATGGTTGTACGCGATACAGAATTTTGTTGTCTTGAATACACATCCATTTTAAACAACAAAACAGCCCTCCATATGTAACTAACAAGGTTTTTTTAAAAATCGGTCGTTAGACGGATTTTCCCAAGGATTGGGGGCAAATCCGTCTAGTAGCAAATTTGCCTCGAGTTACGCCGTTACATCAAGGTATGCAATTTGTAAACAAGTAAATGCAGATGATGAAGAAAAATGTATTGTAACATCATAAGAATAAGGTTTATTTTACGTTTTACTCCCTAAAATCTTTTTTGGGGGCTAATCCGGCCTATTTTTATAACCAGGGACTTTAAACCTTTTTAAAAAGTTTGAAAACTAAATATTTTTACTTATCAGTTTAATTTTTCAGGTACATTGAAACATCTTATTATGACAATGGTATTAACTAAAAATAAACAGGGTTATTTTAATGGGTCTAAGAGCATTACAATTTTAAACAACGCTACACTTCACATGTTGTATTAAGGTTTTCGGACTGCCAGTACAGCTGCATGCAACTCCTTGCTATAGGAACCCTTTCCTTTCCTTTTCTTTTATAATTTCTCACCATGATTACTATTATTTTAGTAATTATGAGAAAACTGAAAACAAACAAAATAATAATATTAATAAACATTTTATCTGACCATAGGCCTAATATTAGTTATAACTAAAGCAGGAACATAATTATAATATTCTGTTGACCCAATTGTTAGTTATCAGTGAACTTTCAAAGTATAACACTAAAACTAAAAATAGGAAGTATGAAAAAGGTTGACGAAATCTGTAATGGGGTAATTCCGGTATATGACGATTTAGCCCCTTCGAAATTAGACGGATTTTCCCACTTGACCATTTTGAGGTTACGTATTTTTTATAACAATTATTTCTGTATCTACTGGTTTTTATTCAAAACAAATAGAAAAATCCGTTAAAACACTTATTAAACTACATGATAAGCATACTCAGAAAGTCGTAACTTGTAAAATTGAATATTTACCTTATAAGAAACAACGGCACGCAACACTTGAGTTCCGAGTTCGTAGCACAACTAAACTTCAAATGCATTTTTTGACTCTTGTAGACCACCTTGCTCCATCTTTGAATCATAGTTCGAACTAAAAACTGATCCTGTTTTATCGACCGAACCAGTAAAAGCGTAACTATTCTGGAATATACAGTAAACGCATGTGTACGGAATAGCCCCGTAGACGGATTTGCCCACATTGACCTTATAATAAAATTACTTCGACTGTACTTTTGCACGTTGAGTTTTTTTTTATCGTGATAATAAGGTAAGACATAAGTACTGTATATTTTTTTAACCGTGCCAATCACCAATTAACCGCACATAATTACTAAAACCGTTCAGACTTTTTTGACATAAAGGCGCTGTCATTGTCAAACATTCTTAATGTACTTTCTCATCCACATTTTCAATTTAAATTTCCCCTTTAGACTCGACTCCGGCCCATGTGTAAGGTCGTCAACTCTGATATAAAAGAAGAAATACAAAGAAACGAATATAATAACATAATCTATTCATTAACTATAACTTATCTATCTACACGATAACTCTAGATAGACCACAGATTAAAATAATTAAGCATGAATATCACAGAAATCATATTGATTATAAATTATAATCTATGAAAGCATAAATTGAGGCAGTCACGCATATGCAAATACAGAGAGATAATTGAAGCCATTGGGGGGCAGTTTGTCATGGAGATAACATCAGCTGTTGATTGGGTGCGCATGCGCATAACACCGGCGGATATGAAGGATTGATCGTCTAAGATAACCGTTATTTATTTGTTTTGCACATGTTACTGGTACAGTTTACGTTAACTGTATGACTAAACATCCAGTAAAGCATAGATCGCATTTTTAAACGACTTTTAAAACGTGATTAGCTTATAATTTAGGGAAAAATATGGTAAAAAAAGAGCTAACTAAAAATATTTATACTAAAACAATAGATGTGTGAACGTAGACAAGGCGAAAGGAGTAGGTAAGGATCGTAGCAGGTGGCGTTCTGTGATTTGTGCCTACCCCCATGGGAAAAGGCGTGTGTAATACAATAAAGTTAAATAGTTTTTTGTTGATTTAAAGGCGCAAACTACCAATCAGATTAGAAAAAATATTTTTGTATATGATAGCCATATTCATATGATATTCAGAGGGATAGTATGGAAACATCACGCAACGAAACACGGGAGTGGAGTAGAGTATATATACACTTTACTTAAAACCATTAATAAAAAAAAAACCTATATCAATGACACGCTACATTTCTGCGTACCCTTTCCTAAGAAGAGAGGCGTGATGTTAAACAACTGGACTTGTCAGCCGGGTCGTCGCCCCGTCACGGACGTCAATGGAGGCTGAGGTCCTGTCAGATCCCTCATTTTTTCTCGCTTATCTTATGATCACTGCGCTTTGTACTGTAATTATACTCGTAGGCGAAGGCGCCATAGTGTAGCAACATCAGTTAGTTAATGCTCTTGATAATTATTTTCTGGTTGGTCAATTGTAGAATAGAAATTATAAATTTTAATGAATGAATAAGTAGTGGTTGGTTATTAGAGGAAGATTTCAATTATGTTTTATGTCCTTAGATATAAGTACTTATCTTTACTTAAAATGAAACAGTAAAAAAACTGTGTCTGTACATTGAATATATTAAAAAAAAAATAATTGAGGGGGGTTTAGAAACAGTAATAAAGCACGAAACCAAAAAAAAAATTCTGTCTGTTTGTCTGTTTGTTCACGCTAATCTTCGGAACTACTTGACGGATTTGAATAATTTTTTTTTTGTTGTGTAGGTATTAAGTCTGGGCAACATATAGGCTATAATTTATCTTGGAAACTTGAACACCTGATGCAGAACCGCAACAGACCAGCTAAACTATAAGAGATACAAAAATGGTACGATAGCAAAAATTTAAAGATCTGGAACACCTGATGTGGAACTCCAAGAGCCCATCTACACTATAACATATATAGGGATGACGTCTTAGCAAGAGTTGTTCAGTCTGATGAGCACTCTCTGTTGTCGTTTAAAATTTGAAGATCTGGAACTGCTGATGTGGAACTCCAAGAGCCCAGCTACACTATAACAAATATAGGAATGACGTCTTAGCAAGAGTTGTTCAGCCTGATGAGCACTCTCTGTTGTCGTATAAAATTTGAAGGTCTGGAACAGCTGATATGGAACTCCAAGAGCCCAGCTATACTATAACATATATAGGAATGACTTCTTAGCAAGAGTTGTTCAGCTTAATGAGCAATCTCTGTTGTCGTATAAAATTTGAAGATCTGGAACAGCTGATGTCGAACTCCAAGAGCCCAGCTATAGTAAGAGTTGTTCAGCCTGATGAGCAATCTCTGTTGTCGTATAAAATTTGAAGATCTGGAACAGCTGATGTGGAACTCCAAGAGCCCAGCTACACTATAACATATAATTAGGAATGACGTCTTAGCAAGAGTTGTTCAGCTTAATGAGCACTCTCTGTTTTCGTATAAATTTGAAGATCTGGAACAGCTGATGTGGAACTCCAAGAGCCCAGCTATACTAAGAGTTGTTTAGGGTGATGAGCACTCTCTGTTGTCGTATAAAATTTGAAGATCTGGAACAGCTCATGTGGAACTCCAAGAGCCCAGCTACATTATACCATATATAAGAATAACGTCTTAGCAAGAGTTGTTCAGCCTGATGAGCACTCTCTGTTGTAGTATAAAATTTGAAGATCTGGCACAGCTGATGTGGAACTCCAAGAGCCCAGTTATACAGAGAGTTGTTCAGCCTGATGAGCACTCTCTGTTGTCGTATAAAATTTGAAGATCTGGAACGACTCTAATCGTTTCGCTCATCCCGTTGTTTTCCCGTCCCCAGGCCTTAGAATTCTACATCAGACGTTTCAGATCTTCGATTTTGACGACCCCGTTGTCGCTGGCATAAGCAACAGGATCCGCGTACGAAGTCGCGGGCAGAAGCTAGTTGTTAAATAAAGTTTGTAAAATGTTTCAAGTTCTAGGAGACGGAGCAAGGAGTATTTATTCTACTTTTTATATGACTGTAATTGTCGTGATAGCCCAGTGGTTAAGGCGCCCGCCTCTCATGTAAATGTGAGTTTTTCAATTCATATGTATTTTCTAAGTTTATCTTGGACATCACTGATATAGGTGAAGGAAAACATCGTAAGGAAATCGGACAACTAAGTAATATAAGTCTGGAATCGTAAATCCGCCTTGAGGAAGCGTGGTGATCAATGCTCGTGCCTTCTCTGTAAGAGAAGTGGCAAAGGTCGCAGGTCGTCATTATACCTATTATGCAAGTAAATAGTATTCTAGAGCAATCACCCATCACCAAAATCTCAGATTCATATAGCACATCAGATAAAATCCAACAAACATTTATGTCATGACAAAACAATGACACAAGCATTCATCCGTGTCACAGACCTGTCGAAACTTAGACAAACAAAAACAAAACATATGTTCTCCATACATGACGAGCAACATTCCGTGACGTCACACCTAAATACGATACGCATTCATTTGTTTTTGTACAGCACAAAATCTATACTAATATTATAAGAGAATTATATATTTTGTCGACAAAATGTAATCTCATTAAAAAAGACAACATCTAATAAATAGATCTTATCGCAACGAACTTTTTTTTTCATAAGTAGGACTTGGTGGAAGGGAATGGCGAGGTCTAGCGAGCAAGGGAAGCGAGCGAACTCAGACCCCGCCATCCCCTTCCTGGTTATTATGGATAAAATCTAGCATATAACAGCCAGATTCTTAAGGAATAGTACAGGATATATAACATCAAGCTAGGATCCACGGGAACGGAGCAGTAACCAAAGCCGTAACCTGACACAAGTGAAAAAAAAAAACACGATACAGGAGTGGTAAAATTAACCTGACTTCAATGCGAGGTGCGCCAATTCAGCTTAGTGTCAGTAATTGATTGATTTTTGTACGCACTGCCGCATATTCAAGTCAAATGCTTAGAATAGAAATGGTTGCACAGCTAGGTACCAGTGTAGTGACACGTTACAAATTGAATTTAGGATCTATACAAATAAATACAATTAACTTGTTGGTTTGTAATGTCAAAATACACATGAAAAGACCAATTCTTAAGTTTTTTATCTGTCTGCTTGTTCCTACTAATAATCATTCTAAACGGCTGGACTGATTTTGACAGGACACGTTCACTGATAATTGGTAACCATGTCTGAAACTCTGACACTAGGGTGTGTGGGGTAGTAAGACCTTACTGCCCACACGATAAAGAAGAAGAAGACTGGTCTGGTAGTTTATAATTATAGCTGTTATGATGAGTAACTTAGGCAAATTTTATTTTAAAAAAAGAATTAGGGTTCAACGCACATGATTGCAGACATTCACGTGACCGAAGTCGCAGGCATACGCTAGTTCTTAAATAAATCCGTCAATCATGTTTGTCCCACTGTATTTTCTGGCGTATGGCAATTCGATTCCTTGAACTGACCTGCGGGTCACGGTTCACCTCGCCGGCTGAATGGCAGCGTGGTGCAGCACTTGTTTTGATTTACAATCGCGGTACGATTGAGCCGTCACAAACAAGAAGCGTTGTTTGGAAGAACTATACAGCTGTTCCGGTTACAGGGTGGGTAGAGCACGAAGACAGATGTGTAGGTATAAGGAACTATAATGCCTGAATGACTTAATGTCTCCAGCTCTTAATATACCTAAATACTAATTTAATAAAGCTCATTGGTTTAGTGGCAAAGGGCGACTGCTGAGCATGAGGTCTTGGGTTCGATTCCCAGGTCGGGCAAATTGTTATTGGGTTTTCCATCATGAATTTCTCAGTAGCAGCCTCGGAGTCTGGATTTGTGCTCGGTTGATGGCAATAGGCTCGCCTCCTTTAACATGGGACTCAAACATAACTGGCGAAATGTGGGTACACTTTTGTCTAACCATTCGGGGATTACAGGCGTGATGGTATGTTATAATAAAGCTGAAGAGTATTTTTTGCTTGTGTGTTTTTAAACGCGCAAATCTCTGGAACTCCTAATCCGCATGGATTCCGCACAAATCTTTTTGTATATGATAGCCAGATTCATGAGGAACAGTATAGGCTATATAACATCACGCTACGACCCACGGGAACGGAGCAGTAACCAATGGCATAACCGTAATTGAAAAAACCATGCGTGCGAAGTCGCAAGAAGCAGTTAGTTGGTTCATAAATAAATATATGATTCATTGATTGGCGTGCGTAAACATTACGTAGTCCAATGAATGGAATCCGAACCATGTGTGTTTAGAATTTATTAATTTAAATAAAACACGAAAGCTTGTTTAAATAATTAATTAGTTGTTCTTTATAACGGGTGATTTAGTCATTTAAGATGTAATGGTGCAGTGGTTTGAATGCTGTTCTTCGGTAGTAGGGGTCACAAGTTCGTCGCATCGTAGTTAAAAAAAAAACTAGGTACCAATGTGACGTTTTTTTTTCTTATGTACCTATTTTATAAGTTTATCTTGGACATCACTGACATTCTGTGAAGGAAAACATTGCGGGGAAACCTGGATTTAATTCTGTCTGATTTAAGTCTGAAATCGCCATTCCACCTCAAGCAAGCGTGGTGATCAATGCTCGTGCCTTTCCTTTATGAGAAGAGGCTTTTGCCCTGCAGTGGATCAATTAGACTGATATTACTATGTAGGTACA
This sequence comes from Hoplodrina blanda, assembly GCA_949316365.1. Lineage (NCBI taxonomy): Eukaryota > Metazoa > Arthropoda > Insecta > Lepidoptera > Noctuidae > Hoplodrina > Hoplodrina blanda. The sequence continues at coordinate 17,307,786 of OX438581.1, forward strand.
TTCGAAGAGCGGTTGAAAGTAATTCCATGGTATATTGCATTGCATATAAAACTATAGTGTGGCCATTAGTGCTGTGCACTCCCTGAGGTATGCGCGGCGAGGTGGGAGGCGAAGAAAAAAGTGCATGAGTTCACATGAGATCGATATTGTCGGTCTGATCTTACGATATCGGTTTACAATATTTTATGTAAAGCTTTAATATTGGCGATTCCAGACTTATATTAATTACAATTACAGATTTCCTTACGATGTTTTCCTTCACCGATGTCAGAGATCCAAGATAAACTTTAGAAAGTACATTTGAATTGAAAATTGCCTCCGCTACGATTTTGGCAATATTCGCATCACTATTCTATTCAAAGCTTTTTGTCTACTTTCTTTTCTTAAAATATTCGACCATTTTAAAAATGACGGTCTTGACATCACGAGATAACGCACGACCCATCTTTGAATATTTATCTTATGTGCGTCTGACATAGACAGTCCGATACAAACAAATGCTAGCTACCGCCGTGAGCGTCGGCGGCAGACTGACAGAGCGCAGCAGCCGATTCTCCCCCCCGTCTCGCCGCGCGCATACCTCAGGGAGTGCACAGCACTAATGGCCACACTATAGCAAAGAATCTAAAACATTCGTCGAGTTCCGATTGAGACTTAGAGACAATAGAATAGTGATGGGACGCATCGATAAATTAGTCCCGTTGAGTGATTCGGTCGTCCCGCCGTCCGCCGGCCGGTCGCACCGGTTCCGCGGCATAGTACCGCCCCCGTTCCGTAATCGTACGATAACCAGCTTGGCAATGGTCGCGGGAATTGATACTACTTTGTATTGGTTATCGGAGATAAAAGATGACGTAATGTATTATAAAGTGCTGTTTGTTCTCAAGACAAAGAAGCTAATTCATCTTTATTTATTTACTAGCAATCCGCCCCTTCTAAGCACGGATGCAATGTAGATACTAGATACTAACTATATGTATAAACCTTCCTCTGGAATCACTCTATCTATTGATAAAATCTGTTGCGAAGTTTAAAGGATCTAAGCATACAGTCGGCGGGAAGAGACTATGTTTTTTTTTATATATTTCAATGAGCCCACTAACTCTCCGTGGTCTCTTTAAAATTTTGAGAGGGGTCTATGACTAGGAAAAAGTTTAAGAACACAATTAACAGATTCCGGGATTAACGGGTAGCTTTGTGGGAATGGCTCCAGAAGTCCCGATAAACACCAAACTCTTGGCAGCCCTATTCCCGGGGCTGATAAATGCGTTCACTTGATTGAGACTTATTCGTTATTACAGCGTTATCGGATTGCGGTAACATGATGACAATATTATGCGGGACGCCATCAGCGCTAGTTTATCTGATGTAGAAATAATATAGACCTCGGTATGATTGCTACTTGCCTAATGTCAGTAACTGACTGATTTATTGATTTGAGACTGAATAAAATTGACCTGTAAATTAAATGTATTTTGAAATCTTAAAGTCTTAGAGGGCACTAAATCACTGTCTCTTGTTTATTCAGAAAACACCTTGCAGGTGAATCTATTAAAAAATATAAGAAACTAGCTTATGTTCGCGACTTAGTCCGCGTAAATGTCTCCATACAAACTTTGGACCCGCATTTCATCCCCTTAGGGGTTGAATTTTGTAAACTCTGATGTTAGCGGACATCTACTAACTATAAAATCACTTACTAAAAAAAACTACTTTTTGTATTATTGATTCGTTATTGAATTTGACGACGTTGCGAAATTGCATCTTGCATAAAAAAAGATAATATTTTGTTAGAAGCACTGCCGTGCTTTGGCGTGCATAACGAAGATCTACACGCTAAAGTGATTTTATTTGATTGATGAAAATCCTATTACACGCTTTCCTATTTTCCAACCCTAATTTGTATGTTTTGTCTATCAATTTACGTGTTTTAGTAGTAAAATTGTTCTTAGTTAAATCTTGTCAATCGAATACTGATTTGCTAAAATATCCTTTAAGCTGAATCCTCTTTAGAATGAAAGTTCGACTTCAAAGGTTCAATGTTAGTACATATTTGCATGTAGCGCCACGATTGATTGGCTCATTCAGATGATTGATTGTCCCGCGTTCGTACAACACTATACTCGTATTATAAGAAAGGTAGATGGACCGATTGCCGGTAGGGAATTTGATTTTAAAGATTAATTATTTTATTAGTGTTTTAGAAGGTTAAGTTAATTAGGTGTTTTGTTTCAATATTGTGTTTCTGGAAACATAATTATGAATTAATCATTTATTTCTTTGCAAAAAAAAAAAAGATCTTAGGTTTGGTAAACAAGGCGTCATGTTATGCCAAAAGGCATACAATACATTATAAGTTGAACTATTATCCCAAGGGATTCATTACCAGGATAAAAAGTATCCTATAATGTGTTAATCTAGGAAATGGTCTATCTATGTGCCAATTTTCATCCAAATCTGTTTACCAGTTTACGCGTGATTGAGTAACAAACATCCAAACAGCGGCGCATACTTTCACATTTATAATATTAGTAGGATTTAGGGCAAGTATGTTAAAGTTATGAGTGGTAGCCAGCCTAACAAACATCCAAAAAAAAAAAAAAACAATAAAAGTAAACATTTTTATTTTTTAATTACTGCCAAGGACATGAAGACAGTTAATCTAAAGAGTTAATAAAATAGTTTAGTCCTCTACGTGCAACTCCAGCGCAGTTTAATTAAAGCGAGGCAGTAAATGCTACGCCGTATTAACTTAATTGGGTAGAATATCGGTATTCCCTTTTATTATGTGAACTTGGATATTATTTTAATACTGTGCCAGTTTTAGTAGCACGTTTGATTGGGTAGCAAAGCTTGTGATTGTACACCGTTTAGGAGGATCACAAACATTTTCTAATTTATCATTTAACCATAAACAATTTTTTTTATTAAACTAGCTGATGCGCTTGGTTTTTTTCACTCGTCTTTGGTAACTGCTCAGCTCCCGTTTGTCGTAGCGTGATGTTATATAGCCTATTCTTCATTAATCTGGCTACCACATACAAAAGAATTTTCCCAATCTGACTTGAAGTTTTAGAGATTAGCACGTTTAAACATACAAACAAAAATACTATTTAGCTTTATTATATATATAGATATTTAAAACGTGAAAATAATAACCAGTCTATTATTGTCACACTGCAGGGTAAAAGGCCTCTTCTCGTACAGATACGGCACGAGCATTGATCACCACGCTTCTTCAAGGCGGATTGGCGATTCCAAACTGATCATTATTACTTACAAGTCCAGGTTTCCTTCACAAGTGTAAGACATGTCTGAGATAAACTTAGAAAGCACGTATGATATAGAAAAAATCTCCTTAATACTTTCCCATATCCGCTTGTAAGCCACCTAAAAAATATATCAATTCCGTGTCCGACAACAGTGATCTTTACCCTACACAACGTTAACAGTATTCTGTAACGGCTGTTATTATTCAATTGTTGAGCAAAATAATAACGCAGATGATAAACAGGAGGCAGCATTATTATTTAGAGTTCATTAGATTAATTAATTATCTCCAGTTAAGTAGGAGATTCCGTTGAAAAAAATATTTATGAAATAATTCATCTATTTTTAATTATTTTATTGGGAGCATAATGCTATAGATATACTATAATAATTAATTATATAATAATATTATAAAGAGGAAAGATTTGATTGTTTGTTTGCATTGAATAGGCTCCGAAATACCTGAACCGATTTGAAAAATTCATTCACTGTTGGGAAGCTACACTATCCCCGGGTGTCATAGGTTTTAAATTACTTACATTTAAAAAAATTAGGGATCCGTAAGAAAAATCACGTGAACGAAGTTGCGGAAAGAGTGCTAGTATAGAATAAAGCGGAATCCGTGAAGATAGTGTATTTAAAAAAAAAATCTAGAGTTTCTAATCCACTTAACAATTTCAAATAAGTGTATGCGACTGGTTGATTCTTTACGTGACCAGAGGGCTGGCCTTTCCTTGGGCCAAGATTCAGCATTGTTATACAACGCGGCAACCCCCCCTAAAGGGATGAATCGGGGGTCCGACATTTACACGGACGAAGTCGCGGGCAGAAGCTAGTTTTGTGTTTGATTAATTATTATTTAGAAGTTGTTAAAATCATTTGTATTCGAATACATTTTATTTAATAGTAGCATTATCATTGGCTTAAAATAGTCAAATAAGATGTTCCATTTTTAAATCAATAACATAGGTATTGTAGCAAGCATTACGTTTAAGGGCAAGCGTGAGACATTCCCAGCTTGAACAATAACCAGAACAGCTATTAAGCTGTTATCAGCTATTTCATGAATGGATTTGGCAACGGTACGCGGGATCATTGACCCGCGCCGCGCGATAACCTGCGCGTGCGCCGACTTGAATGAAACTTCCTAAGATTGTGTCTGGATTGTTACAGGTAGGTGCTATATATTCTACAATTCTTATAGAACCATTAAACCTGTTAGCTGGAGAAGATATTTTTGATTTTATGAGGATTAGATAATTGTGTGAACCTGTTCCACTCCCACGCAATTAAATAAGTATATACCTACTTAGGTAGTTACAGTCAACAAAAGAAATAGGTATGCAGGGTCGTCAGATATAGTTGAACTGTTCTTAGAAACCGGACAAGATAAAAGCGTACCTATACAACCTGAATTTTAATTCGTTGTAAATCTTTCAGGGGGTGAATGTACTCATGAATATGAACAACTTTTATTAAGGGATATAGTACGAAATGTGAAAAAAGAAACAGCTGATCCATACAATAATGTACTACATTACGATCAAATTGTATGGATCAGCTGTTTTTTTTTCACATTTCGTACTATATCCCTTAATAAAAGTTGTTCATATTCATGCGTACATTCATCCCCTGAAAGATTTACAACGAATTAAAATTCAGGTTGTATAAAAGATTATATTTCAGAAATTTCACCTGAAAAGTCGTAAATTTTCACCCGTGTGAAGCCGAGTTGGTTAGCTAGTCTTTAATAGTATAGTCATGAAAAGTATCGCACAAACAGACAGACTGCTATCATGTATAATAATGAACTTATTATTATACATTAGTATTTCTTTTGTATGAAAAGTCCGTGAGATGTAGCTATGCGAGTTTTTGCTAATGCAATCGTTAGATTCGGAACGGGTTTTTTATTTTTTTACGAACTAAAGCCTTTTTTGTTGGTTCTCTCGACCTTAGGCGTGTACAGCACAGATGTTGAGGCCATAGACTTTAGGCTGAACCAAAAAAAGAACAAGATTTTACACGTGAATATGGCTACGTTTTTACCGACTATACATATAAAGAGAGTCGTTGTGTTGGATCAGTAACTGAGAAATCGGAAAATATGGGTAAGGTCAGAAATGATGATGATTAGAGGAAGTTTGAAAGTGGCGCCAGTGACAGAAAAGTTGAAAGGGGCTGTCTTGGTATGGGCATGTGAAGAGGAGGGATGAAAAGCATGTGGCCAAGAGAGTTATGAATATGAATGTGGATGGAAGGAGAGGAAGAGGAAGGCCAAAGAAAATATGGATGTATTGTGAGTGATAGCATGACGGCTGACAGGACGGAATGGAAGAAAAAAACGTGTTGCGCCGACCCCAAGTAACATGAGACAAGGGCAGGATGATGACTGATACATAGGTACACACATTTGAACTGTTTTGAATATCACGGGAGCGAAATAAACACGTTACAGAACGTTGAAGAAATTAATATGTCTAAAATCGTCACTACGCCTTAAGCCAGCGTGGTGACCAATGCTCGTACCTTCTCTGTATAAGAAGAGGCCGTTGCCCTGATGTGACTATAAAAGGGTGGTATTATCATCATATAATTAGAAAGAAAGAAGACCACACACAACGCCAAAGAAAACAAGAATTTAATTAAAATAAAGTTATTATCTGCTACAAAAGATAAAATAATAAGTGCCTACCTAATTTCTTTGCAAAAAAAATCGAGTTCGTAGAACCGAATGTCTCGTGATAAGAGGAGACGATTGACCGGAAGTGTCGACCTCCTTGCTAAAGGTCGGGACTGTAACTGGTACAAGTCCAACGGTTCAACTGTTGGGCCAACAAAGTGGTCCAACGACACGGCGATCCAATTACATTGAGATTTACATGGAATTGGAGCGATCGATACTGACGGCGAAAGGCGGAGAAATTTTTTGGAGGAACACGTATGTACAGTCAAACAACAAGGTAAGTACCTACCTATACAGGTTGCTAACTTTTATGTTTTATTTGATATGAATATAAACAATATTTACAGACTTAATAAACAAGATAACCTATAACAAACACATGATAATAAGAAAATAACGAAAACCAAATGACATTAAACAATTTCTCCACAGTCCACTGGAAATGTGCCCAAAAGACTGGCCGCATTGCCACGTTGGATGGCATTGCTTAGCCTCTGGCCAAGGTAAAAGCTCTTAGGTCACGGGAATTGTCAATTCCTTAAGGCTATGGGCTCGTGGAACCCACGACCCGAGGGTTTCCAACCCAAACGGCTTGAAAATATAGTTACCAATAAGTTTAGTACTTATACTTTTGCCGGTTGAAGTTTAAAGCTAAGTTAATTTTGCAACTAATTTTTAATTTATTTATTTAATTTGAAAAAGCTTTACATTCTGATTACAAGTAACACTGGAACCTAAACTAGGATACCCCGTGTGTCGTGGGGTCCAGCCTCTTTCATCACAAGATTTGAACATATCGCATAATCACACTTTTATATAATATTCTGTGTGTGCTGAGGAATCAAGTGTTTTCTATCATGAATTTAATCCAATAGGATAAGTACATTTTCTCAGTTGCGTTCTCAATAGAGACAGAGAAGGAATCACAATCATCCAATCAGATTAAACAAAATGGCGATTAATATACAACGAAAAGAAAGAAAGCAGTCGGAGTTGCCCGGTTGATGGCAATAGGCTCGCCCCATTTACGAGTACATGGGGCTTAAACATAACTGGCGAAATGTGGGTATGATATTAGGTACTAATGGGTACACCTCTGCCTAGCCCTTCGGGGATTACAGGCGTGATGTTATGTGAAATAAAAGACGTTATTAATGAAAATACTCAACACACAAAATGTGTTGGCCTAACAATGGTGTACTAACTAGAGTACCGCTAAAGTAGTGCAAGTTTTGTTTCAGTGACAATGTCGGAGACATTAGAAAGTCGTTAGCACTCCGACAGTAACGCACACATCCTGCGGAAAGGTCAGCTGCGCAGGCGCACAATTATGAACACAGCCTGGATGATAGTTTGATACAATGAAACGTCACACAGGCAGGGACTGAATACCGATATAATTTTCGTATCGATACCAAAATATCGATATAAGTACTGATATTTGGGTATACATTTATCGATATTGATACCGGTATTTTTATTCAGTACAATAATATCGATACTTTTATACACCTTTATCGGTATCGATACCAATACTAAAATACCGATATATTACTGGTAAAAATTTTAACAACGGCGGCCGCGTCATCTTTGTGATTCACGCCATCCGCCTCCCGGCCCCCGCACCCCCCAGTAACAGACGCGCGTGTGATAATACGTGAATCTAAGTTTATTGTGAATTTGTGATTGGTGTATCAAGATGGCTGATTTGTATTTCATACCTTTACTGCCTTATTACAAGACTATAAGTTTAAGTTTAGACCAAGTTTAAATCACCGAGGCAATTTTTGTATTACAAACTTTGTCTTTATCGATATAGTTCGAAATTCGAAAACTGGCTCGAAGATTTAAAGCTGGTTTAAGCGAAGACTTTGTTTTATAATAAGCCCTCTAAGGTGGAAGCTCCACGGTAGCCCGCGAAATTCAAATTTTCTTACGTTTTTTGCAATTTGCAAGTCGGTATTAGGTTTAATGTTGATTAAAATATGATTCGCAGACATAAGAAGTGTGTATTTTTAGAATTATAACTATTCAAGTCAGCAATAAAACTATAGGGCCAGGTAACCCGAAAGAATGACTATTTCATGAAATCTTGAAATTTTAGGATTATATCGACTTATGGAGTTAATATACTGATTTTAATGGTTATAATTCTGAAACAACATACTTCTTACGCCCGCGAATCATACTTTAATCAACATTAAACCTAATACTGACTTGCAAATTGCAAAAAACGTAAGAAAATTTGAACTTCGCGGGCTCATTGGTCTGAGTTCGCGGGCTACCGTGGAGCTTCCACCTTAAAGTTTAATAGTTTACGTTTGTCTTATGAATGACAAATATGGTAAAAGATTACTTTAAAAAAAAAATCAAATATTTTGTTTCTGATTATGCTTTATTTATTTTTTATTACAAGCTTATGGGTTGATTGTAATTTTTCATAATTGATTATTACCCACATGTAGAGAATAACATGGTTTTTTTTGTGTGGGTGATTGTAATTTTTCATAATTGGGGAGTTATTAAGGGGGGCAAATTTTTCATTATTTTTACGATAGGACGCACAGTTTTCGAGATATATGCTTTATAGAAGAAAAAAAGAAATATGGTTTTTGCACTCAAAGTCAAGAGGTCGGTAGTATTAGGGCACTGGAATTCCAAAAACACTCCCAAGGTCCAAACCAAAGTCTACCTACTCGTCAAGACAAATCAAACGAGCCCAAACTCGACGGGGTTGTGTCGTTTTATTACGGAGTTCCTATGGCCACCTTCCAGCTCCATCATCAGATCAGCCCCATGTCATAATAATAATAAAATGTTCCCCGATAAAGACATGGTTGCAAAATTTCAGCTCAATCGAAACTCGGGAAGTGGATCAAATTTAGCTTTCAAGTTGTGATGACAAACACACAAGTGAAACTAAATAAAAGCTTGTAATTAAATAAAAAGACACTACTAAAACTGCATATTACCTACATACACCTAAAACTTATTTTATTTCATTACTTTTTTTTTTATATGTGACTTATGGGAGAATTGAAGTAGCTGGTATCATTATTCACGCACACAGAGACATAGAAAGACAGTGTAAAACACCGTCTGCACGCACACAGGCTTGAAATTGTTGGCTCGTTTTTTTTGTTTTGATTGTAGGGCGACGCTCCATCTAGACATTATATAATCTAAGCTATAAACATTATTTTGCTTATTACGCCCCATTACATCAATCACAGTATCTACAGAAAAACTAGATTTAAAAAAAAAGTACAAAGAACAATAAGCAGGCACGGCTCACGCGCTGCTTTCGATTAAATTAAATGCAAAGAGCAGTAGGTATATCAAAGAAATGTCCGCAGCTCACTGCACTGTTGCCGTTCCGATTCGCGCACCGTCTGCCACTGCGGCGCGGCGCCCGGAGGTAGCGGTGGCGATACCTATGATATGCGATCTGGCAACGTCGCGACGTTGCGAGTACTTGCGAGTCAAGTTGCGGCCCGATATCAGTACTGAGTATCGATATAAGTATCGATATTTTTTTACCGATATTCAAAGAACTGATACAAAATACCGATATTTATCCCTGTTATCGATACCATTATCGGTATTTTCTCAAAAATATCGATATTTTTGAAGTATCGATATCGGTCCCTGCACACAGGAGTTTTTCTGACATTTTGGGTCAATATAAACTTTTTAGGGCATTTTAGTTTGTAAGCAGTTTCAAAGAGACCTCATTATCAGAGTACATGCCCATCTTGATGCACACACACATAATTATATCCTATCCATTAAGAATTCTTGCGGTTTTATTTAAACTGAATCAATGAAAGATTCACATCCACAAAATTTCAAAATTAATAATGTTATCTGGATAGTGTTTTGTTAGGGAATAGGGTTATTAATAGAAAATGAAGTCAAGACTGAAAACCAGCTACTTATTAGTATTTTTTATTTCGTTTACATTTAGGCATGCGGTACGATACTCCCTGGGATTTGTTCGTTTACGTATTTTCATCGGAAGCTCTTTTTTAGCTCAAACTATTTATTATTTCTGGGTCTGACCCAATCTGTGAGTAATTTAGTGTAGGTACTCAGCACTAATAGCGCGCTGCTATCTATCAATATTGGGGCCCAGATTAACCAAAGGTGCGCCGTAGACATCATAGCTTTTTAAAGAATACAGGTTTAGGCCTAATGAGAAGGACTTTTATTAATAGCCATATGGCGAAGACAATGCTTGTCCACAAAGTGGTGTTGATTTTGCAAAAGACACATTGGCAGATACCTATACCAGAGTTCTGCCTACAAATTACTATGCTTTAGAAGCCATCACGAATACACGACATCCATACAAATCTAAACAACGTACCATATTTGAGTCCAAGCCACGTCCTATGGAAGGGCTGGTAGCGTCTCGCAGGTGGGGGCCTCGGTTTTCGATACAGGGGCCCGCACGCCGGAGTGCAGCACAGGTGGAAGTATCTCTTATCCCGTATCTTCTCCGCTGCCTTCAGCCGCTCCCGGGCCAGCCTGCCCGCACACCGGCGCGGGCTGGACACGGCTAGAGCCGAAGCCGCCACGGCCATGACCGCGAGAAGAAACCACCAACGCATCACTACAGCATCCTTTCATTTACGATCCATAATTCTTCCGAACCATTAGTTCTCACATTATTACCGCTCGTTCACTTTCAAAGACTTTGTAATTCTCACTTATATTAAACGTGACTTATCACCAAGGAAACACCTTACGACACTGATTAAAGTTTCAAACAAACTTAACTGAAGTTTAAACAAACTGCGATAACTATTCATTAGAAATAGAACATAAACTTTAAACAATTTATGCAAAGCTGATTAAGTTTAGCTCACTTTGACTTTAGCTTTTTTTGCGGACACTACTACATAACACGAGTGTTTTAAATTCATCCAAATTTCGGTGTCACGATTTTTTAAACACAGTATGTTTGTATGTAACAATGAATGAAACATATCCGCGTGTTATTGTTCGAAGATGGAACGACACGGTTGGTGAGGGACGCGTGCGTGCACGCCGGCGGTGACACGACGACTGGCAGAGGCAGACCGAGCTGTTTCCGAGGACTACGCACCACGCTATCCTGGGCAGCTAAGATTTCGCTTTTAGCCGAACTGAGAAAGCTTTGAAGAGCTTTTTTGTCCGAAGTCAGAAAGTTCTGTTTCTTTTAACAAACTCAACGAGACAAGAGTAAATTATAGATCACTCACATTACGCCATAATACAGGAAAGAATGGCGCAAAATAGGCTTAAATATGCTCAAAAGTAGGACGGATAGGCTGTTGATAATAATATCATACATACATACATAAACTCACGCCTTTTTCCCATGGGGGTAGGCAGAAACCACAGAACGCTACCTGCTACGATCCTTACATACTCCTTTCGCCTCATCTACGTTCATACATCTCGTCATACAAGCACGCCGGTTACGAGTACTCCGCACCTGACCTTTCTGAAGAACCTCACCAATAAGGTCAGTGTAGGTCTTCCTAGGGCGACCCCTCCCTGCGTTGCCACTCACCTCTGCCATATAAATTAATACCTTTTGTTAATCGTCTTTCACTCATTCTCTCAACATGACCGAACCATCTAAGCATACACATAATCTTTCACACATTTCATCATTCGCGTAATAATATCAAGATCCACTTAATCAACTTGAAGAGCACGTATCAAGCCTGACCATTGATCTCACTGGCTGTTTGCCTTTAGAATAAGATAAACCAGATTACAGAGACGAGAGAAGAATAATAATCATTTGTGTTAACAAAATATCCTAATGCTATGACAAAAACGTCCAATAATGAAAAGGAACGTGAGGAACTAACGAGCATAAGTACAAAGTCAAAGTCAAAGTCAAAGTCAAAACATTTATTTCAATTAGACCATTTACAGGCACTTTTGAATAGTCAAGGAGTCTGTCAGTTAGTCCGAAAGTTGAAGCTAGTTGCTCGTTCCAAAACGGAGGTAGGCCTCTATGGAGAAGAACGAGCAAGAAACTCCACGGCACTCTTTTAAATTAGGTTTTTACAAAATCCTGATTACATTATTCTTGTTGATTCTACATGTGAAAACAATGAAGATGAATATAAAACAATTATAAAAATAAAAATAAGAATAAAGATGTAAGCCAAGGCAGTTAAGAGATGACCAATCCCAACTGACAGCACTCGTTCACGAGCATGACGCATGGATCAGCACCACTTAACTCAACCATTTTGAAGGGAGCCAAATGATCCAACACACGCGCCACCATCAGCGAGATATTTGAGTGAGCATGACAAGCTCTCAACCGCCATGCTCTTTAAGTCAAAACACATAGTAACTCAATAAATAAAAAGCTCCATGGTACTCACATTTACAAAATTGAAATAAATGATAATTATACAATACTAACACTTCAGTGATTCGTAAGATGAACTGTGGTATGTAAAAAAAAGAAAAAAGTACTAGTAGGTACTGATAACGAAACAAGTTATTCAGGTCAATAAAAAGGGGGTAAGAAACATCATTCTCTTAAAATTAATACTAATTAGTAAGCCCGAGTGGCTGTGGAGCAGGACTAGCATTAAGCCAAGCATTTTTGTCTGTGATATAATCTTCTAACTTATAGTATGCTCGACTACATAGTGTGCGTTTAATGCATGTTTTAAATTTTCTCTCATTTAGTTGGAGAATATCTAGTGGTATTTTATTATAGCATTTTACACAGTACCCCATAAAAGAAGTGCTTACTTTTGACAATCTGAAACTTCGTTGATCTAATTTGTTCCTATTTCTAGTATTAAAATTATGTCTATCACTAATTTTCTTAAAAAGATGAAGGTTTTTCCGAACATGCATAATGTTTTCATATATATATTGACAAGGTACCGTCATGATGTTAATTTTTTTAAACAGTTCCCTTAGAGTATCTCGACTGCCAAGATTATAGATGGCTCTGACGGCCCTCTTTTGCAGGATAAAGATAGAATTTATATCTGCAGCCCGTCCCCAAAGCAAAATACCGTAAGACATGATGCTATGAAAGTAACTAAAATAGACTAGTCTCGCGGTATCCACGTCTGTTAATTGTCGGATTTTTCTGACAGCGTAAGCGGCTGAACTTAACCGCCCTGCAAGAGATGTTAAGTGGGGACCCCACTGCAGCTTAGAATCGAGCGTAATCCCCAGAAAAACTGTCTTTTCGACGAATTCTAGTATGTCCTTATTCAATATAACGTTACGTTCACTACTTCTAACATTTGGTAAAGTGAATCTTATGCATTTCGTTTTTTTCTCATTTAACACTAAATTATTAGTAGTAAACCAATTGTGAACCTTAAGCATGGCGTTATTTACGTCGTCAAGGTGTTGTGCTCGTCTATCTACTCTAAAAATTAATGAGGTATCATCAGCAAATAACACCATTTGTGGTTGGTTTTCTAGTAAATGAGGTAAATCATTTATGTATACCAGAAAAAGGAATGGACCCAGTATTGATCCCTGTGGAACCCCCATCTTTACTTTTAATCCTGATGAAGTTACACCGTTAACTTGAACTTGCTGTAGTCTATCATTCAAATACGATTTTACTAAGCTAAGTGCTAGTTCACCTAGTCCGTAATGCTCAAGCTTCAGCAGCAGTGTTTCGTGATTTACGCAATCGAATGCTTTAGAGAGGTCGCAAAAAATGCCAATGGCATCCTGTGAGTCCTCCCATGCATTAAAGATGTGCTTAATCAAAGTAACACCAGCGTCAGTAGTACAACGCCCTCTGGTGAAACCGTACTGTTGATCGTGTAGGATGTTGTTACAGTTAAAATAATTGAGCATTTGATTTAGCATTACTTTTTCAAACACCTTGCTAAAAACCGGCAGAACCGAAACAGGTCTATAATTATTGGTGTCCTTGCTATCCCCGGATTTGAAGAGCGGTATAACTTTACTGTACTTCATTAAAGTCGGGAATATCCCTTGGTCTATACACAAATTAAATATTAAAGCTAAATAGGGTGCTGTTGTCTCAATAATAGATTTACACACATTGGTAGACATGCCCCACAGGTCTTCGGTAGCCTTGATCTTAAGTTCTTTAAAAGCCTTTATAACGACCACAGGGTTTATATGTTTAAATTTAAATTCCTTAGGGCAGGCTGAAACATTCGCTCTTAGTAAGTCAATAGCAAGTGAGGGTGAGGAATCCAAAGTCTCAGTAGTTTTAATTGGAATATTGGTAAAGAATGTTGCAAATTCTTGAGCAACATCGATATTACTGCTTATGAGACCTTGGGAAGTCTCCAGAGTATAATCAGTATTATACCTTTTGTTTCTATTTGTTTCATTATTGATAATTTTCCAAACCGTTTTTATTTTATTTTCTGCTGATTTAACCTTGTTACTAATGTATAAGGCTTTTGCTGCCTTACACGTATTTTTAAAAATTTTAGAGTATGTAGCAACATACTTATTAAATGTTTCAGTGTTTTTATAAGGTTTAAGGCCATACAGCTCAAAAAGTCTTTCTCTACTTCTCCTGATACCTTTAGTCGCCCAGTCACTGAATAAAAACTTAGGGCAAACAGATTTGGTTTTCTTCTTAAAGATATTATTAAACTCTGTATGCACAACTGAAAAGAATTCTTCATACAAAATACTACCGTTATTCATATTATAGTCCTGAACACCTAACTTACTAATTAAAGTGCTATTAAATTTATTTAAATTACCAGATGTTATTGGTCTTGACTGTATCTGCACTTTTTGTATTGCTGTGCTGTACTCAAAAGTAACGGTTTGTCCGCTGTGATCAGAGGGAAGATAATTTACTATGGCTTTATCTAAGTAGTCGCAGCAGCAAAAGACATTATCAATACATGTAGCAGTAGTCGAGGTTATTCGTGTTGGTTCTAAAAACACATTTGACAGATTAAACGATTTAAAAAGATTTAATAATCTACTGCTATTTGAATTGTTTTCTAAAATATTAATATTAAAGTCACCACAGATTATTACTGATTTATTACCAGTTGCAAGCTTAGTCAGAACATCTTCCATTATAGCCTCAAATATAGAGTAATTCTGATAATTAGGGGGTCTGTAAACGCACACTATTACATGCTTATCTAGCTCAACACTGGACAATTCAATAACATGTTCAATTGATAGTTCTACTATGTCTTTACGGGGCTTACATTTTATACTATTTTTAATTAAGATTAGTGAGCCACCACGAAGCATGGATTTGCGGTTGAAACAACTGCCCACATTGTAATTCTCAAAGTTAATTAATGTTTCATAATCCTTTAACCAATGTTCAGTGATACAAATAATATCGAACCTTGTCTTTTCTAAAAACAGTTCAATTTCTAATTGCTTGGAAGAAAAACCTTGAATATTCTGATGAAATAATTTCAAGGAATGTTGCTTAGCCCCTTTTTTACAATTTGGTAAGTTATAGCTAGAAGATACTGTGTTGTTGATAAGTTTAGCTATATTGTTATTGGTACCTTCTGTTGTCTTACTTGCTAGTTTAAAAAAATATTACTGCTTACCACCTTTACATTAGTATTATTACTAAATGAGGTGCTAATTATTAGTGACTTCGACATACTAATTATGTCTGAGTTAATATTAAAAGCTAATAGCCAAGCTATCTGACGTCTAAAACTAATGGGCAGATACGCTGTATCCCTAGTCGATCTTAATTTTTCAACAAAACTGTTGGTGTCAAAAAACAAAAGCTTGTCACTATAGTGACTAACCAGGAAATGAATGTGATTATTTAACCTATGTATGTAATTATTTTTCCTGTTTGATAGGTTCTCAAAGTAAGGAAAAGCACACAGTATTATTTTCTGACAATTAATTTTCAAAATTTCAGTGACATAGTTAGTAATATCTTCTTTTGTAACATTCATGCTATTTCCTACTAATATTGTTAAAATTGAATTAGGATCGTATTCCTTTTTTATTACTGCAGACATAATGTCCTTGTAGGAAGTACCAGGCATACAATAATTTAAAGCAGAATGTGTCAGGTTGTTGTTTAAAAACTTTCCTATACCTTTCCCTAAACTATCTGAAAACATAATAGGACAGTAACAAATATCATTGCAAGGCAGAGAATTACTGATCTTCTGCAATACAAGCGATGAACCTTGTATAATATCTGGTGTAACTATTTTATCCGGGAGGCACTCCATGACCTGTTCAGACTGGGATGGGTCTTCCGTTACCTCAGGGTGAAGAGCCACAATATGAGATTCCTTTTGCAGGGTACAATGAGTGGAGCTGAGAAGCAGCGGGTCCACTCTGTTTGTATTTGAGTTACACATATCCACTAATTCATTTGCGGCAAGGATATGTTCTTTTATTTGCTTTTGAGAAGTGTCATATTTAATAGAAAGAGAATGTAATGACTTTTCAAGCACTTCAATTTGTGACTGTAAGTGTTGAGTGTCTATCTCATAAATGTTTGTACTGTCTTCTAGTTTTATTTGGAAATTATTAAGTTTTTTAATTAGAAATACACGTTCTTTCCTTAATTTAATGTTATTGGAACAGTGTTTCTGTTGTTTCCTAAATTTATTACATTTCTTAATGATTTTATTAAACTTTGCATATTTTTTAATTTTATTATGACTCACTGTATACCTACTATTATTATATTTTACTAAAGAATCTTCAGTGAGGTCTATTGTTATCAGGGAATTTGGATTGCAATTACTATTTATCAATTCATTATATAAATGATCAGTTTCCTTAACCTGAGAACACTCTTTTTCATTCTGCAGCCTGGTAATTCGCACATTCGCATGAATTAATTCTTCCTCTAAGTCCCTAATCTTACACAAAGCCTCCTCATATAAATTGCTACAGTGATTGAAACCGTCAGTGACCACCCGCAGTTTGTCCCGTTCATCGACAACATCCAGGAATCGTTGATGAAGGTCTACTAGCTCCCGCTTCAGGCTTGTATTTCTGGCAATTATAGACTTTACTTCCTCTTCACTTTCGTCCCTCTCCTGTAGCAGTTGTTGGCATTGGATGTTAGAAGCCTTAAGTTCTTCGAGGGCCGTTCTCAATTTTACTTCCATAACCTGAGCAGTTGCCTTACGGGTCATCACAGACATGGTTCCAAGGACAGTTTACTGGAATGAGAATTGAAGAGACGGTGAGAACTAATTAAATAGACAGAAGTAGGGAAGGTGTGTGTAATGAAAGAGAAAAGAAAAAATAAACAATGAGAAAGTAAGTGTTTTGTGTAGAAAGTGAGCCAAATGAGGAAGGCTGTCAAATGAAAATCGACTTATGTGTTTACTTTAAATGTAAATTTACAATAATTGAAATTGAATTGATTTACTTTTTTCTTTGTGGGTAGTAGGTACCTTTGCTAAGATTAAAAATGTAAAGTATTTCATCAATCCCACAATGCAAATAAGGGAAAATTTACCTACTGTATTGTGGTTTTAATAAAATAACGCTATCTAATAGTCCGCAATAAGCTTCATTCCCTGTATGAAAACAGAGTGATGAAGACTCAGTGCAGCACCAAATCTACTTAAATTAATTATGTAGGGACTCAATGAGAGCGTGTTACAAAGTACGAGTGCCAATCGTGTGCCAATTTGTGGCTATTATGAGATAAAAGTAAACAATACTCCCCGTTAAAATCCGTTTGTTTAAGTCCAAGTTGACATCAGCTGTTCGAATAGGTTACCGGTAACGGCGGATAACCAAACACTGATTTGTACTTAGTTTATTCACAGGAAAACAATAATCCCGATTATTTATGTTGTTATAATACTTATAGATATAAAATCACACCTTAAATTTACTTAAATATTAATTAAAACTAATTTTTTTCGTACATGACGAAAATAAGTTAACAATGTCAAAGTCAAAAAGTCAAAGCATTTATTTCAATTAGACCATTTACAGGCACTTTTGCATTGTCAAGGAGTCGGTCAGTTAAGATGTTGTTGTTAATGGTTGTCATAATCGTTATAGCATCAATATGAAAATCTTAACGTGTCATAAAAAGCGTCATCTTAACGCCTTCTCCGCCGGCACGCGAGTCCACTAATTAGGCCGCGTTCTGATCTACAGATTGCCGCGGTGATAAGCGATGATAAAAACGCGCGGGTGGTCGGCCGGTCCATGGCCCACGTCCATCACGGCTGATAGCTGGTAGTGGGTAGGCAGGTGTGAAACCATGTACCTTTATTACTTCTGTCGCCAAATACCTCGTTGGTTTAGTGGTGGTGGGTATGAGAGCAACAAAGGTCGAGCAACAATATCAAGCTTCAGGAATTTCTTAGTAGCAGCCCTAACCTTGAAGTTTAAACCAGTCTATGGCAAAAGGCCTATTACATAGTACTTAAAGATAAATTAATAATATAATAAAGCAAAAGAGTTTTTCGTTTGTTTGTTTAAAACCTCTGGAACTGCCAGTCAGATTGGAAAAAATATTTTTGTATATGAATACAAAAAGATTTTTTCCAATCCGTTACATTTCTTCTTCATCTCTCATCATTCTCTCATCATTCTCTCTCTCTTCATTCTCTCATGAGAAAGATGTAACGGAGCAGAGAACAAGACTAGAATAAGATGTATCAACGAACTGTAATTTATGTGAACTTGAGCTAATATGGTGAATGAAAGAATGTTAACGTTAACAGTCATACATGCTCCGCTCTTTGGATCCATCTGTCCTTACCAAAAGCCGTGAAGTGTTCGGCTGTAAAGTTGTATAAAGATGGTCACCCATCCACGGATCAACCCCAGCAAGAGTAGCTGAACCTGATGGATCGACCCTTGCGGCTGTTATTATTTAGCCACGAGCACCTCAGTCCGACATCAAATCTTTTAAATTGAGAGAGCCCTTAGTATTCTTTCTTCTTTATTGTGTGGGCAGTAAGGTCGACCCCACACACCCTAGTGTCAGAGTTTCTAAACCGCCTTACGGGCCTCTGACATGGTATTGAAGACCTACAAAGTCCTCAGAGACAGAACAGTATTTAGAACTTCCCATTGGACTTTCTATCAGGTCCTGTTCGATCGTGATAGGTTACTCTCATTTAACATTCGTTCCTTTCACTTGCATATCGTTACGCTTGTTTTGTTCGTGAGAACAGAACTTGGCACAATAAATTGTTTTTGATGCTGTGAAATCTATTCAACCAATCCACTGCTGGGACTCTTCCTCTCTGTGGGAGGGAGATAGGCGTATTCAACCACGCAGGTCCAGTGCGGTTGGTAGCATAGATACATTTTTACAATAAAACTAGCTGACCCAGCGAACCTCATACCACCATACTTTTTTTTAAATTTTCTTTCATAAGAACCTTCTCCTTACAATAACAAACACAACAAAAAATTAACTAGTGAAATTGGTCCAGCCGCCGTTCACGTGTGATGTCGTGAGTAGTCGTGACGAAGGGAAATGGGGATTCTTTTTTAAGGCTTGGGCACACCAAAAGCAGTTGCAGTGCGGTAGCAGTGCGTCTACGTTAGTAAATAATGTACACACGCACTGCTCTTCTACAAAACTTTTGGACGGGAGCAGCGCAGGCGCGGGGCGGTGGCAGCGCAGGCGCGGGACGACCGCAGTGAGTACACGTTGTATTACTACGTCCGCCATATTGATTAGTCACACCAAAGCAGTTGAACGGGACAGACGCAGCGCAGGTCGTAAACGGTTGTGATTTTTTACAACTTTATCATGGAAACGAATCTTCGAAACCTATCTTCAAAAGATTCTAATTCCCGACATAGACGATGGTACTCCCCATATTCTTCTCTTCTCTTATTTACATCGTGAACCCATATTCTTTTTTTTTTACTTAAAGCTAGAAGCAACAATAGCTCCTCTTCGTCAGAGTCAGAACCGTTCAACATCTTGAAGTGTACTGAGTGTGGCTATCGATACGACACACATAACGCAGTTATAAAGCAGGGGCGCCTTCAAACTGCTCTCTGACTGCTCATGCTTCTGGTGTGACATGACCGCGGCGCAACCGACCTGCCCTGCTAAGGTGCTGCGCCTGTCCTGCTTTTGGTGTGCCCAAGCCTGCGTTATGTGTGAAGTATTCCTCACCAACTCAATCAATTTTTCATTCGTTTCCATAATAAGTTGTAAAAAATCACAACCGTTTACGACCTGCGCTGCGTCTGTCCCGCTCAACTGCTTTGGTGTGACTAGCAATGTGGCGGACGTAGTAATACAACGTGCACTCACTGCGGCCGCCCCGCGTCTGCGCTGCCACCGCCGCGCGTCTGCGTTGCTCCCGTCCAAAAGTTTTGTAGAAGAGCAGTGCGTGCGCGGCGCAGTGGCGGAGCCGGTAGACGCACTGCTACCGCACTGCAACTGCTTTTGGTGTGCCCAAGCCTTTATTATACATATAGATTTAGTTGTGTGTAACTTTAATTGATTTAAAGTTCTTATATTTTTTACAAAATGTTGTTAAAATGTTAGGACATTTCTGAGGTCGCGGCTTCTCGGGCTATGGGCCCCCATTTGGCCTTGGGCCCGTGGCATTTTGCCAGTCCTGCCACCGTATAATAGTATGGTAACTATAGAGTATAGTTATGTCACTACTAGAATCACATACGAATGTGATTCACCACATATTATTCTGAAAAGTTGAATAATGGTCACACAGTAAATTCTGTTAATTTACTTATCTCTCGGAATATACTAGTTAGTACATTACACAACACTGAATCTTATCATTATTAATATGTAACCCATTATAAGTAAACAACAGGAGAGTCTGTTAAAAGCTTTATTAAGAAGCGGAAAGGGAATAAACAGGATGACTTTTTGGCTTTGAAGATACCGACAAACAATCATTATATTTGGGCTATAGGTATAACAGAAAAGGTTTTTTTTTTCAAATTGGTAGTGTCTGAGATTATCGCGTTCAAATAAACAAACAATATTATATTAGAATAGAAAATGTTCATAGAAAGACATAAAGTCCTTACACCGGGCCACACTGCACAATGAGCAGTATATCAAATAGACAAAGTGCGCAGGATTCGAGGGGCCCCCGATTAGATTACATGCGCACGCGCCGCCGCTCCCAATCCGCGCCATTGTGAGCTTGATAGCTTGTAATGAATGGCTTTTATTGAGAGGAGAACTTCGTTGCTTATTGGGCTAATAACTTGAGCTTTTTAGGATAAATTTGCAGTTTGAGAGTATATAAAAGGAGCATAGATGGGTTTTAGTCAGTAAGAGTCTGACACTCCCTTCCGCTCCACCCAGCGCGGAAGAAGTGATTAGATGGTTTCTAATTCTATAAAAAAACAGGTGTCTTGTCGCGGAAATATCCATTCGCGCAATTGTTCTTTCGCGCAAAGGGGCTCAAACAAGTGTCTTTCGCGGAAATGTCTTTCGCGCACGTGTCCTGATCCCTGTTTTCTAAAGCAAACTTTCGCCAAAACGCTTGAAAAGTGGTTCTCCGGCATTGTCCGTGATTGAAAATAATATAGATAACAGAAGTCTAACTTTAACTAACTCGGAGTTAAAAGATAACCCGGGCTGGGTCCTAGTGACACGTCCACATCCGTATTCACACGCTCACGAGTTTACAAAGAGTTGATTCCGTCCCAAATGAAATCACGATTCGTCTTGATGGATGTATGTATGAGGTGTGAACAAACCGTAAAGCCAACCAGTATGTACAACAAAAGAAAAGGTGGACCCACACCATACACTAAATTTCATGGAGCCATGCATGCGTAGCGTAATGCTAAATCTATTGCGCACGTCGAAATGTATTCGGACAATGCGATGCGCAGACGCAGTCACTAGGGCGTATGTCTTGACGACTGCTTGAAGTGCAGATATTTATATGGTAGGTAGATAGTACCTACTATAGGTGTATATAGGTAGTTAGGTGTTTCAGAAGCAGTAGAGCTTTTTCTAAGGACTTCTTCTGCTTGGTCAGGTTAGGTGGATCCGCAACCAAGCATGAGCAAGTACCATAGGTCCTGTTAATCTATGCGGTGACATGCGACACTTGATAGGTCTGATTATACTTTGAACATCACTGACATCGGTAAAAAGGAAAACATCGTGTAGAAAACTGGACATATACTGTTAATAATAAGTATGAAATCGCTAATCCGTCTTGAGCAAGCGTGGTGATCAATGCTCATGCCTTCTCTGTATGAGAAGAGGCCTTTACCCTGCACTGAGACAATAATAGGCTGGTATTATTAACAAGTGTAACCCATTAATCTTCTCGTTCATAGAACGCTCGGTCTTCTCAGAAAGGTGACTATTTGAGATGCGCACGCGGCTACTCGGCAGACGGATTGACGCCCGACGAGTGCCTTTCTCGCTACTATCCAGAGTATGTATGACTCACACGATTTGGATCTTTTTAGCCCTTTTCATTGTATGCTGCCTATGATTCATTTAGCCAGATCCAGTTTACTCCTGCATATGTATAACGAGGTTTTAAGGGTGTCGTACCCAGAAGTTGCCAATCGGGGCGCTACTATTACTAAGACTCCGCTTAGATAGGATATTCTAACATTAGTTTGACATTTTTCACTGATGTATATTTTTTTCACTAATGCATACATATTGTGATGGTTAAACATGGAGAACTTTATTATTAATTTAAAAAGAAAATATCAATGTATATTTTTTAACCATGTTTGCAAAATTAATAAATGATTTATGAAGGCTCCTAAGAAGAGATATTAGTGAAAAGTTCTCTTGTTACACTAAACGCATCAACTACTATAGTTAATGCATTTTAGTATGATTCATTTGGACAGTGGACCTCTCTGTACTCTGATGAATGAATAAATAAAAATATAATTTGATATAGATTAAGATTGATTGTCATTGCATCACATTAAGTAATAGAAACTACAAGTCAGTTTAAAAATTAAATGATGTATGAGGATTACAGATTAAGAACTTACAGCTAGATGTAACATTCTTATATGACCCTTTCTTTTTTTTTTTTATTTGATATGTAACAACAACACATCATAAACTTAATTTAACATCTGCCAAACTGCAAAGCAATTTGTCGGCAGTTGGTTCTCGTAGATTAGTGCTTAAATAAACATTATTTTTACCTTTAAGTTCTCTATGTGTAAGTTGTCTATGTATGTCATAAAGTATTCTTAAACTGCAAGAATCACTATCATTCGCAGCATCTGAGCAATTCCCGTTGCGCAGGCGCAATAAAAAGGCGAAGCGAGCTATTAATTGCGCGGGCGACAACACCGATGGACCGACAGACAGGGCGACGCGACGTTCGCATACTTTGGCAAGTATATTTAAGTAATTTACTTTACAGAGATTTTCCTACCTACTACTTTGTATTTGTATTACAGTTAAAAAAGAAACATGGTTACAAGACAAGGCACTCGTGCAAGACCCGTTGGCCTAGTAGTGGCAAGCTTGACTGAGCGTGGAGTCCTGGTCGATTCCCAGGTAGGGCAAAAAGTGTCATTGCGTTTTTCCACTAGGAATTTCTCAGTTGCAGCCTGGAGTTGGGAATCTAGTGATGTAAGGATGTAACACCCCCGTGCCTCAGAAAATAATTTAAGCTCTTCCCGATCGTGTCGGATTGCCGTCTCATCGGACTATGAGGTAAGGTAAGGGAAGAGGGAGTGTTCCTGTAATTTATGCAGGCTAGTCTCCATTGAGGTCAGCCGCCGTGACAGAAATCGGTCTGGAGAATATTATATTATTATAATATAAAGTGTAAACTTGTAAGTTGTAACCAATATTTATTTGACACATCATTAAAGGCAAGCTGCGCACACGCATACGGTGCATAAAAGATCAATGGATGCTCCTGTGATCTGGTATGGAATTAGGTCATGTAAATATTAAGTACTTTCATCTTGATTTTGGTTAAATCGGTGAGAGGCTCAGGTCTGGCTCGTGGATATGTAACAGCGCCATAAATCGATCGATATAAAGGTGCGCTTACACACCAGCTGGCATTATGCTGAGCGTTAGCCGTTTCGCGCGGAGTAACGCATATTTCCGTCTAGAGATATTATTTTTTAGAATATAAACCCACTTGTTTTTATTTTAGGCTTTTGTAAACGAAATTATTATTACATGCGTCTCTTTCACGCGAATGGACAGTTTTTCTTTTTTTCTTTCTATTATTAATCATAACTTATTTACTTTCTGTACTTTTTTAATTTTTGTATATTCGTACAAAAAGTTTTGGGGATATTAGTAATCTAACGTGATCAAGTATATGTATAGGTAATTAATGAGGATTTTTGCACTTGGAAGCTGTACTTCCTTATAAGAGGTCCATTGATGAAGTTTCACGATTATTTATGGCATGCTAGGTATATTATGGTGATTTTTTAAATATTCTCTGTCAATCTCTGCACTGGCTTGCACATTTAAAAACAATAATTAAAATTTTAAAACGACAGAAACTCAAACTCTTTGTTTACACACGATGCGACTTTTTTCGCACAGTCCATTCTAAATAAATGTACTATTTTTTTACTCTTTGAAGTTCGCTCACTGGAGTTACTCGCTTCGCTTATTCGGCATCAAGCGATTGAAAATAAACGGCAGCCCTATTGTACACTGGCGGACATTGAAACACAGGATAATTTTTATTAATTTTGTAGGTCAACTTTAAAAAAATATTTTTTAAATTGACTTTTTTATATCTTTCTTTTAATTTCTGTTGAATAATTTGAAAAGTATGAAGTTAATCTCAGGAACAAAAAGAACGACATAAACAAGTACGTAAAAAAAATTGATAGATACAAATACAGGCTGACTTTTAGGTCACATAGTAAAAGTAAAACCCTTCTATAATACGTATTACGTACTCTCCATTGCCAACAAGGATTTTTTTCTTTAAAAATTCAACAATTACTAGGGCACCATTTAGGGCCTCTTTCAAATTTTTCGCTTTTTTTTAATCCGTCTCACATAGACCCGTTTTATTCTAAAACTGCATAACTATGCAGCACTATTTAAAGAATTTCTAATATTTTAAGTGAACTGTTTCTTCTTTATTATAAAAAAATATTGAAATGGAACAATGGGTTAATAATTCTGCTCATCAGTGTAAAGCCTATTTATATCGTACGATGTGCGCCGGCCGAGCGTTGTATAGTTCGTGGTCTGTTTATTGGCGCACCGACACCACTGGTTTAAGCTGTACACTTTATTGCACGCCAGTGTACCAATGATTCATGTGGTGTAAACTACGCCTAGTTTTGGTGCTTTTATGTCAACATAGGAAGTAAACGTTGTAATGGCTAAAGGGAATAAATAATGTATTTTACTGCTTTTTTCTTTTTATTAGGTTAAGTAACGAAGGCATTGTAATAATATAGTACGTTATTTAAAAATAGTTTAATTTAGCAAATGTTTGTTAATTAAAAAATAATAATATTACCAGCCTATGATTGTCTCATTGCAGGGCAAAGGTTTCTCAAACAGAGAAGGCATGAGCATTGATCATCATGCTCAAAGCGGACTGGCGATTTCGGACTCTTATTTTTAAATATTTTTATGTCAAACACCAAATGAAGAAATGTGTCTTTGCACTTCGTATCGGCTGTATCTAAGATACGGGCCCCTTAGCTACATCGGCCCTTAGGCCGTTCGCTAAACTTCCCGAAAAAAAAGGTACCCTTAATTTGGGCTTCGCCGCAGTCAGAAGGAAGAGCCCTTCTAATCAAAGTCAAATCATTTATTTCAATTAGATCAAGAAGGCAGTTTTGAACGTTTTAAACAAGAAAAAATATAATCGAATCTAGTTGACTTTTCCAATTGATAGTTCTGTATAGAGAAGAATGGGTAAGAAGCTAAGAATCCTAGGGCAACGCCACACAGCGTCTCTGTACCTACCACATTTTAGGCAAGTCAATTATTTTGATTAATTTTACCTTGATTTTCATTCTAGAAACCATAGGTAAACCTGTAAGAGGCGCCTGAGCCAGACGTGATAAAAATACTTCAGAGATAAACACCACCTTTTAATAACTTCAAGGTCGTAAACCATAGTAAGAAGTATGAAATGATTCACCGCAAAACATACAGAACCCAACAATTCAGAGCGATCAAAACAAATGGCTCTGTACGTCGTGACGACACTATTTACTGGCTACAACATTTCCTTCTGCAGGGCTGTCACGAAATTGATGCGCGGTTTCGATGGTGCGGGTGCTTTGTCCATCAAGAGCTTCAGTAGTAGAGCTCCGTGAAGGAGCTTGTTTGGGAGAATACTATCTTTAAATGTATATTTGTGTTTCATTTTTTATTTCTATCAGTGTGTTAATTATTTTAATTGGTTCTGTAACCGTTATAATTAAAGTAAAAAATAAATAAATCACCACGCCTGGATCCTTTATCTTACGAAGGGGGATCCGTCTATACTGTGTGTAATATAATGCAGGTTGCCACGACCGTCTTTAACCAATAATTGTAGGTCCTGGGGACACAAGAATGTATTTGACGTATTTTCATAAATGACAAATTGAATTTCGTCAATTGTACTTAATTTAATTATATAAAATTAACATAATTAGGTACTAAAATTTCATAAGTTTGCGGATCGAACGATAAGTAAGACGCACTGCAAATCAAATATTTTGTCTTTAAATCGGCATGCCGGGGCCCGGCGCTCGTGGCCCCTGTGGGCACTTGCCCATAGTGCCTGTGAAGAAGAGGGGCCTGCAGGTTGCCCCGTTGGCCACGTGATCGCAAGCGCATACTGAGCTTGAAGTCCTGGATTCGATTCAAAGGTCGGACTAAAAATCTTATTGGGTTTTTTCATTAGAAATTTCTTAGTAACAGCCCGGAGTTTGAAACCCTCTCGGAAAGCACGTAAAGCAGTAAAGTTATTGCGGCTTTGTGTTCGGGATAGCCATGGCGTCTTACCTGCCATCGTTATGATGGTAACTGACGGCCTAAACTGTCTACATGTTTGTCACATAATAAAATAAACATATAGCTCATAATTATCCCACTGCAGGCCACTGGCCTCTACTCATACAGAGAAGCCATGAGCATGGACCACGCTTGATTGGCGATTCCAGACATATCCATACTAATATTATAAATACGCCTGTAATCCCCGAAAGGTTAGGCAGAGGTGTACCCATTAGTAGGTAGTGTGAAGGTTGCGTACCAAGGCAACCTGGCTGGAAGGTCAACTACATTAAAACAGTCGTGTAATAAGAATAGAAGAGACAGATCGTGTTTCGACGGCTGTCAGGCCACAATTATAACTTCTTCTTAGCGTATCGATGGCAAATATACATATAAATTTTGTAAAATTTTTTGTTTGGCCCAGTATCCAGCCAGCATAACACCATCCGCTGACGCAGTCATTAGGTCCTCACGTGTACAGGTGACTGGGCACGCGGTGCAAGATATTATGTGAGCCATGGTCTGCGGAGAGACGCCGCATAGGCACTGAAGATCGGTGCCATCTGCGAAGGGGACCTTTGAAGATTATCTTTGCTGCGGCCGACCTGGGTGCGGAGTCTGTTTAATGTTTTCCAAGTCGGCCACGGCAACGCGTGCCCAGGTGAAAGTTTCTCCGATGGCTCGATGAATTGATCAATTTTATTAAAAGTTATATAATATACAACGACTCTTATTAATCATTGTTTCAATCATAGTAGTTGAAATATCCTGGTAAAGTAGTGAACCACGCCCTGTGTTGTTTAATAAGGGGCAAGCCTATTGCCATCAACCGAGCACAAACCTAGACTCCGAGGCTGCTACTGAGAAATTCCTGATGGAAAAACCCAATAACACTTTTGCCTGACTTGGTAGTCGAACCCAAGACCTCATGCTCAGCAGTCGCACTTTGCAACCAATAGACAAACGAGGCAGTCCAAAAAAAAAATTACTATATCTAAGGAATATTATTACTTTTTTTATTTTTTTCTTTATTTAATGCTGGGCACTGACCGTATGTCTAAAACTTAATCATAACGCTTGGCAGCCCTACGTGAAAAGATAATGGGTACAATACTATATCATGTAGCGGCAAATACATCGGTGGTTTGTCCTATATGAAATGTAAATATGGCTGTAGTAAACGCGCAGTGTATGCGGTGCGTTTCCGTGCTATCTACAAATAGCTGGAGGTGCGCGATCAATGCGGTGGGTCTTATTGAGATTCTCAAACTTTTATTTTAGATAACTAAACTTTAGGTTAAAAATAACTTCATATTGTTTTGAATTTGGCAACAGACAAGTGAAACTAATTATTTTTGTTCGCCTGAATTTTATTAAACTTCTAAGTGGTTTGTCCTTCTAAAATGTTTTTTAAGTGGGTAAGTTCCTACATAAAGTACCTATGCATAAATTGTCTAACTGCAGGGCAAAGGCATCTTCTCATACAGAGAAGGCACGAGCATTGATCGGCGGGTGCCTCAAACACGACGATCAAGTATACGTAACTAACTCTTTATACTAGCTGCACAGCTCATCTCAATTACAATAAGAAAAAAGAAACTATAAAGACCATAAAATAAAATGTTGCAAAATGCAAATTAACATCAAACCAACATGCAAAATGCAAATTAACATCTAACAATATTCTCCCATCAAGATACTGCTTAAAGTAAATAATCAAATCAAATCATTTTATTTGTAGATCATCATCATCCTCCTGCCCTTGTCCCATGTTACTTGGGGTCGGCGCAACACGTTTTCTTCTTCCACTCTGTCCTGTCAGCCGTCATGCAATCACTGACTCCCCTTTCATTCATATCATTCTATTCATCATTCATTTCATTTTTTTTTTAATTTCATTCATTTTATTCTTTTTTTTATTCTTTTTTCTTCATATTTGTATATCACAGGTGAAAAAAAAAAATAGGTACAGATCTGTGCTTCTAAAAATGATCGCTGTCTTGTCGTCAGCGGCGTACGAATATTCTAAAATGATGTTGAGAGCCACAGCCCTCTGTTCTAAGGGCATGTACGGAGCAGTTTTCAAATTACGCAAATTGTAGTGCGCGTGGTACGAACCTAGACGCATAAGTTTGTGAAGTCTGAGCCTAGCCTTAGGTTACATGCGCTAAGTGCATAACCTGATAGCTGTGTGAGGTACAGTTTTGCATACTCGTCAAATTTCAGGAGATTATAATGAAAGATACTTATAAATAATCAAAATTTAAGACACTTGGTCATACTTGTTTTTTTAGTTGTTTATGTGTGACAGTATTTCAGAATGCACCTCTTTCAAAGAACAGAATCGGTAAGGGTACCTATGCGGTACACTCGATTCACGACTTTATTATAAGAAAGGTGCATAAAAAATAATTTGAATTAAATGCAAATTGTTATCCTGTTTAGAACTTAATAATACATAATAAAGACACGTTTTATTTTTTAGAATTATACATTTAAAGCGAATACATATAGTCCGCCTTTGTACTTTAGTTGCATAAAGTTTAAAAAAATAAATAAATATAGTAGCTATGTAAAGTCGTTTCAAACCACGCCATCTATAAACAGAAATGTAAACTACAAAGGGACTCACCCAAGCAGCCCGTAGCGTTCAGTCCGTAGTGTTCGTCCAAGCACGAGTCGCAAGATGGCGGCGCCGCGCCCGCTGCGCACGCGCATTCGCCCGACAGCGCGTCACATGTCGCGTTGAGCGCCGCTGTGCCGCAGCGACAAGCGGGACATCCAGCTGACACACCTGGGGTTACCATAAGCAAAACATGTATGATCTCACTTCTAACTCATGTAGGTAACCTTTTAAACTATGTTTTATGCAAATAAATAAATACAAATACGTAAAAACTTATTTCTAAGCTACTGAAAAACGTTTTCTTCTACGTGCCTCAAAAACAAAATCAGTACAATGCTTGAGAGTGTATTCAATACCTGTATGCTAATATTTGCTATCGCAACATGTTACAGTAACACACTACAGCTGTAATGAATATAATTATGTTTTCTGCAACTCAAAAATATACACACATCAAAAGTGTCTAGGGATCAACATCCCTAATCAAAGTTAGGGATGTTGATCCCTAGACACTTTTGATGTGTATATTATTCAAGTAATATAGTGTGTTTACCCCCATGTCCAGTGCGGCACGTATCGCACGCGCGTCCGGTCCAGCCCGCGCGACACGCGCACTGGCCCGAGCGCGCGTCGCACGCAGCAGACAGCGCGCCCGCGCCGCACGCGCACGGCACGCATCCGCCTGCATCGCCCGCGACGCTCCCACTGCCGAACCAGTAGCCTTCCTGCACACAAAATGGTAATGGTAAATATGGTGTGGTAAAAGTATAGAAGCAACAAGAATATTGTAACCAGGATTTTGCAAAAACCTAATTGAAAAGAGTGTCCGCGGAGTTTCTTGCTCGTTCTGCTCCATAGAGGAATATCTTCGTTTTGGAATGAGCAACTAGCTTCAACTTTCTGACTAACTGACTGACTACTTGACAATTCAAGTGCCTGTAAATGCTTTGACTTAGACTTGAAAATGGCAAATCCTAAATATGATATGTATTGGAGGTTGAGATATTACAGGAAGCCTCCAGATCCGTAATTGATGGTCTACCATTGTTTACAAGTGTGGTGGGGCGAGGTACCTTGCACAGGTCGCAGCGCGCGCCCTCGCTGTGCGGCGGGCACGTGAGGCAGCGGCCGGTGGCGGGGTGGCAGGGCGAGCCTGCGCACGCGCACGCCTCGCAGCGCCCGCCCGGCGTGCTGGGGGAGCCCCAGTAGCCGAAGTCACAGCTGCACAAAGAAACTAATCATAGTAAAAAATATAAAAGATTGCAGTGCAGTAAAACAAGAACTCAGATTTAGAAAAAAAATATATCATCCTGCACAAAATCACAATTTGTCACGATTTCACAATTTTCGAAAGTTGCACAACGTACTTACAATTGAAACTGTTTTTATCACCGCAGTCACAATCACAAATACCTAGATGACAAGTCGAAATGTACCCAACATAACAGAGATGTATAAGAATACTTGGAAATGAGTTAACCAACAAAAATCTGTCATCTATTTGTGACTGCAGTTGCCAAAAGGTAGAGTATCCACTTACTTCTCGCAGTGGTCCCCGGTGTACCCGTCGGGGCACTGCGTGCACACGTACTCGTCGCCCTCGGGGCCCGCGAGCGCGCAGTTCGGACTGAAGTTGTTGCTCGCTTCAAACAATGGGCACGCGCACGGTTTGCATGCACCCTAAAAGTAAAAATCTTATTAGTTTCATTTCTTCTCAAATTACTCTCTTGATTTTAAAAATCGAACCATCGAACATTAGATATTTGAAAATGGTTGTTTTTACGAGGAATTTTACCTGATGTCATCATCATCATCTGAATAGCCTTTTCCCA
The DNA here is from genome assembly GCA_949316365.1 of Hoplodrina blanda. Lineage (NCBI taxonomy): Eukaryota > Metazoa > Arthropoda > Insecta > Lepidoptera > Noctuidae > Hoplodrina > Hoplodrina blanda. The sequence continues at coordinate 17,339,123 of OX438581.1, forward strand.
ACTGGGGTCGACTTCCAGTCTAACCGGATGCAGCTGAGTACCAGCATTTTGCATGGATAGGCGACTGCCTATCTGACCTCCACAACCCAGCAACTGGGTAATACGATACCCCTTGGTAAGACTACCAGGAGGGGGGAGGGGTACTATGATGTCAAAAAATAAAAATAAAACCCGACGGCGGCCATCTTGCATCGATTTTCATCAAACATAGCTAAAAGCACTCCCGACTAATTCACCTTTTAAACAAAAAAGAAAACAAAACCAAAATCGGTTCATCCTTTCGGGAGCTACGATGCCACAGACACAAACAGAGACACGTCAAACTTAACACCCTGTCGTTTTGGTGTCGGGGTTAAAAACAGTGTATACTGGGCGTTAGTGACAGGTTGGCAAAAACTGAAACTGTAGTTTCAGACCACGATTTGTGATTGAAAATCGTTGGAATTTTTCTCCGGAAAATTCTCAAAATTTTCGACCGATTTTTCACTTGATTCGTGATATATTGATATGTAAGTACCAAGTCCAGGCCTCTAAACATAAATGTAATGAAAAAAACAATAAAAACTTAACTCGGCAATGTAAACACAACAAAAATAATTCTAGGTACCTACATTTAAGCTATGTAGGTTTAGGCACAAATAACACGCGCCGCCCGGCGTCGCCGCATCGGTGCGATGTCCTCTGCTAGAGCTGTACCGAACGAAACTTTAAATAGTTTTTAAAGTTTCGTTCGGTTCTTTTAATTTTGAGAATTTTCCGGAGAAAAATTCCAACGATTTTCAATCACAAACCGTGGTCTGAAACTACAGTTTCAGTTTTTGCCAACCTGTCACTAACGCCCAGTATATCGCTTATTATTTGGTTTAGTTGGCCAAGGATAATACGTAACTAGTAAATACACGCCATAAATATTTGTTGGGAACCCGCAACACGCGGCCATTTTCTCAGCCACTGCGCCAACCGTATCGTCCTAACAGACCAGGTGCCACTACTATGTTAACGTGTATTACCTGCACAGGGTTCCCGTAGTGTCCCGGGAGGCACCGCTCGCAGTGCGCGCCTGTGGTGTTGTGCTGACACGGCCCGCACGGTCCGTCCACTGAGGAAAATAAAATAGTTTAAACAACAACAGACGTTGTGGTGATGTTTAAATTTTAGTAAGAGCACATAAAACTCGTTTTCGTAAAAAATGGAAAAAAAGAAGCCTTCAACCTCCATTGAGCTTTTTATTATTTTTTACGAAACCTGCCTCGTTAGTCTAGTGGTCGCAAAGCACGATTGCTGAGCATGAGGTCTTGGGTTCGATTCCCAGGTCAGGCAGTGTTATTGGGTTTACCATCACGAATTTCTCAGTCGCAGCCTCGGAGTCTGGATTTGTGCCCGGTTGATGGAAATAGGCTCGCCCCTTGTTACATGGGACTTAAACATAACTGGCGAAATGTGGGTGTGTACTAATGGGTACACCTCTGCCTAACCCTTTGGGAATTAGAGGCGTGATGTTATTTGGTTTACAAAGATCCTCTGTAACCAGAAGGTCCCAGTTACACCCGTTATTCCCCAGATATGCTCGCATAGGCAGAGGTGGATAATCCATTTCGCAATCTAAAGTTGTCAGCTCTAACAAAACCAGACTCCTGGCTGGTACAGATAAACTAAGTACTATAACATGGCGCGCCCCTCCATATTACTATTTCAATGTCCATATGAAAGAGTTTCTATGATGCTGTAAGTATTCGTCTTCGGTAGCAGGTCAGCAGATTTGTTGGTCAACTATTCATAACTAGCAAGACTGCGCAAGACAATGCGCGTGTCATTTTCATAGAGTATGTCAGTCCAGTGCCATCTAGCCAAGCAACAAATCGTTTTCAAAATGTTTTTGTTTCAAGAGCCGTCTCAGTGCGACACATGCGTTCAGTGTTGTAAATACTTTCAAACGTTTTGAATTTGTGGAGGGGCGCGCCATGATCATGTTCATATTCATTTATAATATAAATAGTAGTTTATTTCTACAAAGTTTCGAATAGATAAATCCCAATAACACTTGGCCCAATCTAGCAAACGAACTACCTATATGTCACAAAATTGACGTCATACGGTACAAATCATTGCCATGGTCAAATATGGGCTTGGTAAATGTGTCATGGAAAGCAGTGCAATCGATTGGGCACGTTATCGTTATCAGTAAACGCTGAAAATTATATGCTGACGTCAGTCACGCGTTGTTTTACAACATAACCTGTCAATATCAGGGACGGTCAATTGGGTACTTGACACCACAAATCAATTAACATATTTTTTATGAGCTGTCAAAATTAACCCATAGATTTTCGATGGCAATATCGAACTGTGACGTCACATATCTACCAACTCAATTGATTAACAATTTTTTCGGGGTTAAAGTAGTGTTTTTAGTTACAAAGTAGAGTCATCGGCTTTATGCCATTTTATAATTCTTTCTCTCTCTGGACCAGTGAAGATTTAAAAGAAAGTACCAATATCACATAATGAATTTTAAGCAATGCTGCTAAACTGTCGTTAAGTGTGGTGGAGGTAGTGTACCGGTGTCGCAGGCGGCGTGTCCGTTGCAGGCGCAGGGCACGCACTGCAGCTGCGGCGCGGGCACGCGCGCGTGGTGCCACGCGCAGCGCTGGCAGTGCGCGCCCGTGTGCGCGCGCCCGCACACGCAGCGCTCGCGCCGCGCGCCCGCCCCACCCGCCCCACCGCCCCGCACGCCCGCACCCTCCAGCCGCACCTGGCCGCATGACGCCAATATTAATGAAGGTACACTTACACAGCCAACTTTATAGGGAAATCGTGACCTTTAGTCAAATTTAATGTTCTTGGAGATCTGTAGTTTTTTTTAAATAAATTATAACCTATAGCAATCAGGAATAACGTAACTTCCTATTAGCGGAAAAAATATACGGTGTCGGAACAGTATTTCTTGAGATTAACGCGTTCAAACAAACAAAGAAACTCACTCTTCAGCATTTTAATAGATAAATAACGTCAAACACGTACCTCATCCTGATCAAAGTGGTAGTGCGCCTTCAACATGATGCCTTTCAAGTCTCGTAGGACGTCCATGAGCTGAGTCCGGGTGGCTAGCTGGTCATCCCCCAAGACTCGCCAGTCTCCCTCCAGAAGAGGCACCGAGATCTGCAGCTGTCCAGGCGTCTCGTGGCTCGTGTTCGAATATGCTAGCATGGTGCCATCTGTAAAGATCCAATTATCAAAAGGTGTTTTTATAAAATAAAAAAAAAACATAAAAGTTAAGTTAAAAAATTATTGACAACATGACAGCAACAGGATTAAATGAGGAGGGGATTTGAAATGAAAGTTTATTTTATGCATACTACCTGGTATGATTACTAAAACCAAATTAAAGTACCATATCAAATATTATCGTTATTCCTGTGATTCAAAAACCCAGAATTCAATGCACTAATTACCACATTACCCCATCACACGTGATGGTAAGCGCTGATGGTACAGTCAGCTACAAAAGTCGATTAACATTTATGATTTTTAAATCCTAATTATTAAGTACAGTATTAACAGTAAAACGCAATGAATACAAAATTAAGATATAATAGACCCTTAGCTATTACCTGAAAATCTGAAAGCCGGTACATTATGTGTTTAGTGTCTGTTTAAATGATATAAAAAAGTAACATTGTTAATTGACTCTTGTAGCTGACTGTACAACCGTGCCTAGGTACCAGTTCACTTTTCACGCCTTAAACACTGCGTTTTTTGAGGGAGGCACCTTTGTTTGCGCATGTAATTACGTATGACTCTGTATACAAATAATAATATTATAAAACATTGATTTTAAAAGAGTACGTATGGAGTTTCTTGCCCATTCTTCTCCATACAAAACTACCTTTTGGAAGGGGCAACTAGATTCAATTCTAATTTTTTCTTGTAATGACGTTCAAAAGTGCCTTATAATGGCCTAATTGAAATAAATGATTTGACTTTGACTTTGACTTTGCGCACACTCTTGTGCACTATAATATGTCCTGCGTACTTGGCTAGTCTCCATTGAGGTTGGCCATCGTGACCGAAATTCAGGCAGAAGGATATTATTATTCAACTTGATCTTCAACGGACCTGTTCCAAGAAGCACAACATCAGGGCCAAACGTGGGGTTTCCGCCGGTGTCTCCCCTCACGATCCCCCAGTACACAGAGGCTCGAACTTCGCCCCCGTACGCGGACAGCTGCTCCCCGTTGAACGAGCTCGTCATCCAGTAGAAGTACTCCCACCCTTCTACCTGGAACAAACACACTTTGTACTCTCTATCTTCAACATACTAGTTACTCGTTGCATATAAAGGTATTTAAATTAAAAAAATAATGCATAAGAACCTAGGTAACCGATATAGTCCAAAGAATTGCCAATCTTTTACGCCGTACAGCATTTTATACAAACTCTTAAAACCTTATTTTTCGAAATGAATGAACAGATTTTAATTAAACAAACTACGCATAAGCAGGATACATAGGACACACAAACAGGATACATGCTATGTATTTGTTTGTAGTAACTGTACTTATTTATGTATTTGTGTTTTATGGGCCTTAGTTGCCTGAAATAAGGGTTTATTATTTATTACTAGCTGACCCGCCACGACTTCGTTCGCGTGGTATCCTACCCCTATCCTACCGATACCCCTACCCCTACCCTACCCCATTTTTTTTTTATTTTTTATTATTATTATTTTTTTTTTCATAAGAACCTTCTCCTGACAATAACAAACACAACAAAAAAAAAGTGAAATCGGTTCAGCCGTTTACGCGTGATGCCGTGACCAAGGGAAACAGGGGATTCATTTTTATATATATAGATTATAGGTATAAAAATAAACAGAGCACATTTTCGGAATGTCTTGCTTAAAGAAAATAATTGGTATTCCAATTTCTATAGATAACTTAAAATCGGTCGAATTTAGCCGTAACACAATCTTTCAAAATGTTTCTCTGATGGCTTTTCAGGGCTAAAATAAAGTGTGTATGTTAAGAGAAGTCTTGGAATATTGGTGTCAACTACCCAATTTTAGTAAGAACATACTCACCTCATAACTAATAACGAATGGTTTCCCTTGCTCGTCAATAGAGGGCTCCAGCGTTTGATTTGCTTGAGAGTCCGAGATCAGCCATGCTTCTCCTAATGGCAATATCACCTGTAAAGAGACAAATAGTAGGTTTTCCGGTCATCATCATTGTTTTCTTCCTCTCTTTGAGCCATGGTTCATGCTAATTCTTTCTTTTTAACCTACTTTAAAAAGGAGGAGATTCTCAATTCGTTAAAATCTTTTTTTTTTCCCATAATCAAATACAAATATCGTGTGAGGTATTGTTTGAAAGAGCTTTTTGTAGAGATTTCAAATATTGACAACGAAGTTATGATGCACTAAAAAGCGAAAAATAAAAATCTTTTTTACAATAAACTATTCGGTTGGTGGCAGAACAAAACGCAGCTCAACGCTTTGAGGTTAAAATTGGGTTATACTAACATCTCTGGGCGGCTCCAACTCCTCGGGGGCGGCAAGGCTGCAAGAGTCGGTGATGTGGGAGCAGTAGCAAGGTGTGCAGCCACTCGGCAGATCCGCGCTGAGGCCGAAGTGACCCGGTGCGCATGCGTCGCATCTTTCGCCAACCACGTTACTCTGCAAATAACATTATAACCATGTTTTGAGAAAAATAAGTAATAAATATATCACTTTTTATGTGTGTATAAAATATGAAAACATGAATTTAGTAGATGTAAAAAAAAAAAACTATACGATGCCAAAAGTTCCATATTCTCTCCATCATTCATCTTCTAGTTACAACCGCAGTGTTCAACCGGTGGGGTGCGGGATTCGCATACGCATTCACCGCACCCCCAACCCCAATAGGGACCGCTGTCCCTCAGCGGGTCCCACTTCCCCATGCAGCCATTTCCATAATGGCAGCACCCACTTCCGAGAGAACTGTAGAACACCCGGACCGGAGTAATGTGTACCAGTTTGCCCCCGATCTATGTCCCCCGCTCACCCCGCCCGTGCTCCCCTCACGTCATTCGCGTCACGTTATCGCCCTAAATTCGAAATTCAAACTCACTTTACACTCGCAGACGTCATCGCAGACACGCTCAGGATCGATCACGCCGCGCGGGTCGCACTTGCACGCCGGCGTGACGGGCGTCTGGCAGTTCGGGAACACGGCAAACGGGTCCTCGCAGGAGTCACACAAGTGGCCGACAAACCCGGGGAAACAGTTGCAGGCAGTCTGTCGGTGCTTCTTGTCCCATTTGCAAGAGCCTGCAATATTGTAAATATGTAAGTACCATGTATCTGGCTTATCAACTCACACACAAACAACAAGAATATTGTAACCAGGATTTTGTAAAAACCTAATTAAAAAGAGTGTTCTAATTTCAAAGTATTGAAATTATGTTCAAAGATTTGGACGATTTATTACTAGGATTTTGTGAAAACTTAACTGAGAGTAGGTAATGTTCGTTGAGTTTCTTGCTCGTTTTCTCCATCTATGGAGGCCTCTAGGCCTATCTACGTTTTGGAACGAGCAATAAGCTTCAACAAAAATAATAATAATAAATGTTTTTATATTGATATTTAAAAATCTAATTAATATGTGTATAAAATAAATAAATGGAATAATAATAATAAATAAATAACTTTCTGATTAACTGACCGAATCCTTTACAATACAAAAGCGCTTGTAAATGGTCTAATTGAAATAAAAGCTTTGACATTGACCTACCATCAGAGCCCTGAGGGTCGCAGTCGCAAGGTACGCAGGGGCCGTCGGGTAGCGCGTTGTAATACCCGAACAGGCAGCGGTCACACAGGGGCCCCGCTCGATTTTCCTGGAACCAAATGAAATATTAGTCAGTGTAAGATATCGATGCAATTTGACAGTCCAAACATTTTCCTTTGCTTGGAACTCCTTAAGGGCTGCTTCCGCCTCTAGGAAGGTGGAGGGGTGTGTGGGGTTCCTACCGACCAAAATCCCATTATGTCCCTCCAACTACCTCTGGCACTAGGGTCGTTCTGAGCATTATTCCGCACCCCAGCATAATTAATTTTTTGACATAATTAATTTATATTGAAAAATTTCAAGCTGGGCGTCGATACGTTATTTTTTTATATTATTTTTTCTTGTAGAATTATCATTATTATTATTATACTAGCGACCCGACCCGGTTTCGCGCGGGTGCCTTTAAATTACGAAACTACAATTATTTTTTTCACACTTACCTTACCCGCGTTAACAAATGACTTATTTTTACAAGTCACAATGACATTTAAAAATATCTATACTGCGATTATATTCGATTTCTTTCGAAATTAGGAGATAAGTTACAGAAATATTTACCTACAAGCAAATAGGTAGGTAGGTACCTAATACAATGTATGATTTGTGAATATTTTACAGTTATAATCAGTAGGTATTTCAGACGATAATCGCTTGAAACACGTGAGACTCGATACATACACCTACCTATTTAATAGACCACGCAATAAACGTTTAGTATAAAATGACTACTACCATAGACAATTAAGAACAGCCTTTCGATACATTGCGCGCTAAGTAACAGCGGTTTTCATATCAAACATAAAAATCCCACTTTCTCAACAACTATTTGGACTATGAGGATCGTAGCAGGTGGCGTTCTGTGGTTTCTGCCTACCCCCATGGAAAAAAGGCGTGAGTTTATGTATGTCTGTATTTGTTGTTGGAAGTCTTAAAAACACCCCGTATACAAACCGTGCAATTGACGCAAAGTATGGCGCCAGTGTCATCGTAGGAGCAGGCCCCTCGCTCGCCGCAGGAGCACTCAGTCCTATCCTCGAGCTCGTCGCAGGGCTGGTGAGGAGCCCAAGACCCACCAGAACAGCACCGCTGGCAGTGAGCCCCACACGTCCCATGGACACACTCGCATTTTGCACCCTAGAAAATAAACATATAAATCTGGCTTTCATAGAATCAGGCGTTTTAAACTCGTCTGACATTAGTCGACTAAACCATTTACATTTGCTGTCTACAGTATAAAACAAAGTCGCTTCCCGCCGTCTGTACGCTTAGATCTAATAACTACTAGCTAAGTTACCTTTTTGGTTACTGCGCCTGCTCCCGTATGTCGTAGCGTGATGTTAATATAGCTTATAGGTACTATTCCTCATGAAACTGGCTAAAATATACAGAAATATTTTTTGAATCCGACTGGTACTTGGTCCTTGGTATCTCATTTTAAGCGAACTGTTATTTAAGTTCTCATGAGAAATAAACTTTAAACCTACTTCCAGAGATTAGAGCGTTTAAACAAACACACAAAACCACTCTTCAGCTTAATTTTATTTATATGTATATGTAGTATAGATGGCACATTTTACACACCTTAGCATTGACATGGCACTTGGCAGCGTGTCCGTGGCACAGACAGCGCGCGGCGACGGTCAGCGCACGCACCGTGTAGTACTGGTGACGCGGAGGTGACGCGTGCGCAGCGCGGAACGACACGCGCACGCGACGTGCCAACACGCCCTCGCCGATACCGACGTGCATCTATACACAAATACACAAGTATACTTAAGTAAAGGGAAAAACCAACTGGAAAATAATGCCTATAAGACGGTTGAGTAAAATGGTGGGGCACTGTCAGTTGGGATTGGTCATCTCATAACTGCCAGGGCTTATATCATGTTTATTTTCTTTGCTCTACACCTGTATTGTTTTAACCTAAAGAAGCAACAAGAATAATGTACCTAACCAGGATTTTGTTTCTGCTCGCTCTAAGGCCTACCTACGTTTTGGAAAGAGCAACTAGCTACAACTTTCTGACCAACTGACCGACTCCTTGACAATTCAAAAGTGCCTGTAAATGGTTTAATTGAATTTAGTGCTTTGCACGGGACCGAAGTCACGGTTAAATCGCTAGTAAATAAAAGAAGTTGGTCATACCTCTCCATTCTCCAGCGGTCTTGGACTAGCGAACTGGGTGGAACAGGCAGGTTTATCAGCTCTGTTCATTCTCTTCGCTGCCCTGGCCTTCCGCCGTCTTCTCTCAGGCCTGAGGTCCCACAGCTTGCGGCAGTGGTCCCTGTCTCCGAATGCCCTCACCATCCTCCAATCCTCACCGTCCTCTGAGGGAGAAACCTCCAGTGACCAGGCAAGGGGGCGAGGCGAGGGGCCCGACTTTATAATCACGTGGAGCAGTTCCATTTTCTGTGAATTACAAATGGTTTCTTTGAGTATTTTCTTTTTAACGTTGCCCCGCACTAAGAATTTCTCCTGTATCGTGGTTGCGTTTACAAACATAAATTCTCATACACAAACAGCCGCACTCAGAACAATAATCTGTAGGTCAAAGCAATATTTGCTCCGTGCGAGAATCTAACCAGCGACTCGCGACGCAGCAGCCAATCGGTCAGCCACTGCGCCAACCGTGCCACGTCGGTGTAGATCCATTAGCACCGTCCCATTATCAGATAAGCTATAGTTTTTAGGTAAGTAGTGTGAATTGTATCAGGTAAATGGGAATGGTCTACTACGATATAATAACATGCTACTGAATATGATATAGGCACTCCGCGACGACAGCAGCCTATTATTTTTATTTTGGACCAGCGAACCGCCGGGATTTCGTATTGGTGCAAATTTCCAATATTCTGGTGGATTTTTCAAAAGAAAATTTTGCAATATTCTGGTGAATTTTTCAAAAGGAAACCTTGTCCGGGAATTACGAACACAACAAAAAAAAAATCAGCCAAGTCGGTCCAGCCGTTCTCGAGTTTTGAGCTTCGCAACACATTTTGTCATTCATTTTTAAAAGCTTTTTTATTTATTCACAAGGAGTTTTTGTACGGATGTAAAATCTCAACCCATATACTTGAAAATCTATCCGCTTCCGCCAAATTCCATGCACATTGCACAAGCGGCCATTTTTCACAGTGTCCAGATATAAGTAGATTCTGTAAAGAAGGTTGTATATGCATGCTAGTTTTATTAGTTTTAGTTGTAATCTGTGGAGAACGTAGTGGGTAGCATTAATTTTGTCTCATAATGTAATTCTTTGTTTTTCCTTAAAAAAACAAATGCATCGAAACTAGTTCTGGACGAAAAATTTTACCAACACGCAAACAGATTCCAAAAGAAATTCAATGAATGGGCGATTGACTTTTTTATACGAGCATATTTGTTTTTGGACCCCCGTGGAGAACACGTTATTTTAATAAAATAGTAAAAGTTAGTCAATGTTTTAGTCAATCGTACATTGGAGTCTCCAACCGGTACTGCGGTCACGTCAGAGAGGTCACAGTGCAGTCATAAAAAAGGCAGTTAAATTAATCGGAACATATCATTTTTTTTTCTGTCAAATTCAACAAATGACTTTTTAATCCGGCCGTAGGAATCAAAGAGGTGAAAAGTAAAATAAGTGCTACAAACTTAATATTTTAAGTTGCAAAATTAAGTGACTTACTGAAATATAGCGTTTATTTATGATATTTTAATTATTTTAACATGTTAACTTCAATTATATACAAGAATACTCATAAAACAACTAAAGCTCTTTGCCAAAAATAAAAATAAAATATCAATTACGTGCGGTAATGTAATGTAAAAAGCACGAGTGCGTTAAAAACGGTAGAATAAGAGTCACTTTGAGCACAAGTGTGAAAACGTTTTTATGCCAATATTTATGTTTGTTGGGACAATAATTATAGCGAATTAATTGTATCTATTTGTAATTGTAGCTATCATTTAATCTAATGTGTGTCTGTGTACAATTGTACACATCAAGCTATACAAAACCAGTTTTAGCTGACCTCGCATTGTATGTGCTTTTCGTACAATCAGAAGTCAGCTTATACTGGTTAAGTATAGGTTGATGTGTAGCCGTGTGTACACTCCTTCGTGATATTGTCAAAGATATGCGCTATTCACATAATCTAATCGGTTAGATAACTGGAATGTTTGACGTTTGTATAACGTAGGTAGGTACTCTTACTTTCAATAAGTAGTCACATAATATCTTCATCAGATACTTTTTGTTATCTAACACACAAAATTAATTAGCTAGTGTATAACAGTGCTCATAAAAATACACGGAAAATAGGTAAAAGTCGGTTATCGCGGACGCAGACGAAGTCGAAGTCAAATAAAAAGTAGCCAATGTCCTTTGTTGGGGTTTAAACATACCCCGTACCAAATTTCATCAAAATCGGTTCAGTGGTTTAGACGTGAATGCGTAACAGACAGAGTTACTTGTGCATTTATAATATTAGTACGGATTTACATAGATATTAGTAATCCGTAAAGAAACTTTCCTCTAATAAATACCTAAGCCGATAAACACTTCATATGTATGTATCTCGATCCTAATCTATGGCTTGTGATTCAACCTTTTAAGGCTTCCCTGGCTAAGGTTACCATACAATATCCATACAATCCGATGTTGTGCTGTGAATTGCAGTTATTTTCGAAATGTCTTATTTAAAACTTGAAAGTGATCTGCCACACCACAGCTTCAGTCGTTCTTCAGATCGTTCACCAGTGAGTGAGGAGGGGCGGGGGAAGAACAGGAAAAATTCCTAGTGTGGGTACCCCCGTTTAAAATAAAAATAAAATAAATAAATGTTTATTCCTTAGACATCAAATGGTCCACGGGTTAGTGTACACAAGCTTAAAACTATGTTAGTGAAACTATGGCTAAGCAAATGGGCAAAACAAACAACTTATACAGTAATTTAATAACCGCCGCAGCAAATCACCAGCCTGCCTCACTAGCACCTGCACGAAGTGATTAACTATCGGCGAGTCAAACTTTCCACTCTTCTTCTATACTTATACTTATATACTTATTACTTATTACTTATTTACTTATAAATATAATATATAATATATAATAATATTATAAAGAGGTAAAATTTGTTTGTAAGTTTGTAAGTTTGTATGTAGGGGGTAATCTCCGGATCTACTGAACCGATTTCGAAAATTCTTTCGGAAATTGGAAGCTACGTTATCACTGAGTGCTATAGGCTATATTTTATTTAAAAAAAAATAGGGGTCCGTAAGATATTTGGGTTTTTCGGACCCAAGGTGTAAAAAATCATACAAACAAGCTATTATAATTAAAGAATTAAAAAACACGACTGCGAAAATTGCACATATTTGTACTTTGTTTACTCGTCAGTTTTTTTTACGACGTTTTTTATTTACAGTGTTATATATTTTTTAAATCTACTTGTCAAATTCTAGACGATAAACATAGACACGACCAGATTCATTAAAAAAATAAATTGAGGCTGGTATTAATTTACGTTTTAAAGTGACCACACCGGTTTCTTTTTATTTTTGACTAGCCTATGTTACTCGGAACGATGCAAGGATTGTAACGATACCCCATACATCTAAATCGGTTCAGGCGTTTAAAAGTTATGGTGGAATAAAGAAACTCACATACATACATACATACATACATACATACATTAACCCTGAACACATAACACTCCTTTTTTTGGGGCAGTCGTGTAAAAAGTTCCTTATTTGGCGTACGCCGCCTAAACTATAAAAGATAGAACCAAAAAATGTTCCAATTAATTAAAGACCTTAAAAATATCTACAAAAAAGTCCGCGACACACTATACCTATCTATTTCGAGTTAAACACAACAACCATTTTTTTATTTAAAAATCTTGAATTTTTTTAGGACTTCATTTAAGCGCATTTATTTCACACATGTCATTACTCCTTATCAAAATAAACTATTTTGTCACAAAGTACTGTTTATGTAGATAATAATTAGTCTTTAATTCATTAAAATTGGACGTTTGGTTTGAAAGTTAGGGGTAGGGTAGGGTAGGGGTAGGGTAGGAGTAGCGTAGGAGTAGGGTAGGGGTAGGGTAGGGGTAGGGGTGGGGTTGGGGTGGGGTAGGGGTAGGGTAGGGTAGGGGTAGGGTAAGATAGGGGTAGAGTAGGGTAGGGAAGGGGGTAGGGTAAGGCAGGGTTAGGGTAGGGGTATTGGTAGTGTAGGATACCACGCGAACGAAGTCGCGGCGGGTCAGCTAGTGCTATTATAAACTAAGCCGTGGCGAGCAGCATAGTCTTCACAATATTCTAACAACTCTCTTATAGAGCCAGCAGCCCCCCCCGATTTAAACGTGGCCCCCACACTAGGCATTTCTCCTGTATCGTGGATGCCTTTAAAAACATATAAATAAACTGACATACACAAACAGCCAGACCCGGAACAACTAGGTATCTGTAGGCCATACAAATATTTGTTCCGTGTGGGAACCGAATACGCAACACTCAGCTGTGCCGTCAGGCGTCATTGTTAGTCAGTCAGACTCATCGGTCAATGGCCAGTCAACGTTTAAAACGCTATAAAATAACGTCTTTCCGTAAACAGACTGTCTTACACGCCTTTCAATTCTTTCAAGGAAAAATACGATTAGCCATTAGCAGCATTTTTGACGACTTTCATGGTAACAAACATTAAAGGGAACAAAAAGTGTGCGGTGGGATGGCTGCGCCTGCGCCTCATTAGTGCGGCCGTACAAGGCGACTACGAGTGCTACCGGTTGCGTCATTGTACAATTAACGAGACATTTTTCTAATTAGCCCTTATGGCATCCTGGTATAATAATACGAAGACTTTTATGGAGCTGGTTCACCTTTGTTGGGTAGCAACGAGTTTAGACATCGCGCTTTTATTTTAAACTCAGAAGATAAGAAGTAGAATTCCTTTTTGTACATAATTAGCTAACATATTGTTTTAACCTTAAATTCTTGATTTAGTAGTTTCTATATAAGGTACATTGCATTCACGTGCCATATGTATGATTCTGTATGCAAATATTGTAAACATTGATTTTAAAAGAGTACGTACCTATGGAGTTTCTTGCCCATTCTTCTCCATACAAAGCTACCTTTTGGAAGGGGCAACTAGATTCAATTCCTTTTTCTTTTGTAATGACGTTCAAAAGTGCCTTGTAATGGCCTAATTGAAATAAATGATTTGACTTTGACTTTGGCTTTACTAGCTTCTGCCCGCGACGTCGTCCACTTGGTTCTTTATTACCAACTTAAGTCATGTCTTTGCTTACTGCCCCGCTTTCGTGAGTCATATAATAGTCTGTCTATACTATTTTTCATGAATCTGGCTATCATATATAAAGTATTTTTTCTTATCCGACTATGGTAGTTCCAGAGATTAGCGAGTGTAAACCAACAAACAAAAAGCTCTTCAGATTGATTATATTACATAGTTTATATATACTTATAGATGCAGAAGAAGAAAAACAGATCGGTGAAGGAAAACATCGTGAGGAAACCTGGACTTATACCAGCCTATTTCTGTCCGACTCAAACCATGTCTGAGGCCTTTGAGGCGGAAACTCTGACACTAGGGTGTGTGGGGTCGTAAGACCTTACTGCCCACACGACAAGGAAGAAGATATAGATGGAAGCACCTACTTTCTTGGATGAGCTCCTTGAGTAAGTACTTCTAATCATTAGGAGTACGTTCAGTAGTGACCTGTTTCTGGATGTTTACGTTAACGATTTGCGTCGAGATAACACACTGATAAAATGCTTCTCTTTAGATTATTTTTAAAGATCTTTTGTTTGTCTCTACCACACAGACAGGCATGTTTGGACAGAACGTTACACCCTTTTTCAACCATACATCAGGAGATTTGAATTGGCTGTTCCCCAAACTTCGTTCCTTTCACCCGATTTCAGAAGGATTTCCTCAAACCCCTTCGCGGATAGTTAGTCACGGTCACGTCACATGAGGCGATACGTGCCGACTCGCACAGCATACCTTGTGCAACTTAGCTTGATATTGAAGTCACCCTGAGGAACCCACCTGATTAGCAAGTCCGTTGGCTTAGTTCCTGAGGTTTTGGGATTTAGTGTATGCTGTAGTTTAACGAAGAGTAAAACAAATTAAACATCGAATATTCCCTGAGCAGAGAAGTGTACTAGATAGCCACATTCCACCAGTCCCATTCAGCAAGGCAAGTAGACGGAGCTGGATGTGTGAGCTCTTGCTAATAGGAAATTTTTAACGTATTTGAAAAATTCAGGCGGATCTAACAAAAACTGCCACTTCGTATCACAACGCTGATAGCAGGTCGAAACAAAACCCTTTTAATAAATCGCAAAACAGACTCAAAATTATCCAATAAAAATATCGGAACACACTTGTCTACCTATGTGATAACACTATCACAAACGATAACAAGGTACGCTCAGTGACTCGATGCAAGCGCACGTTAGCACTCGTACTCGATGATGTTGAAGAACAAACCATTCGGAAGCGACGAAGAGCTGTGTAACGTGAAAGTGGAAGTGATTAGATACAAAAAGCAGCGGCGGGAAGTTGAGGGAAGTGACGTAGTTAAACATAAGCATCGGAAGGATGTCGAGCTCGGTGACGTAAGAGTCGAAGGTGTTAAACACAAGCATCGCAGGGAAGCTGAGCCAAGTGAGGTGCAAACGAACGTGGCTAGGCATAAGCATCGTAGGGATAATGAGCTCGGTGACGTGGTTAGGCATAAGCAGAGGCGGGAGCGAGAGCCTAGTGACGTGAAAGTGGACGTGGCCAGACATAAGACGCGGCGGAACACACATACCGGGGCGGACGCTGTTCCTTACGAAGAAGGCAGGAGAGGCATAGCAAAAGTTTCAAGCAGATCCAATGACTTTGCTTACGACAATAAAGCGTATGTCGGAAGCCTGAATAGTGTTAATGAAGCCAGGACATACGAGCCTCCGACAAGGTATGTACATTCACGTCTGATTCTCTTATAAATTATCAATCGTTATTGGCTATCGGCAATCATTATTATATCTAGAGCTGTTGTAATTGGTTTCACCAAATGATCAAAAACCAATCATTTGGGGTTCACAAGTAATTTTATAGAAGATAAAATTTAATAGACTTTTAATATACGGTGCTATTAGTCCTCATGGTCATGGAATTGCAATTAGGTTCTCTCGTACTAATATTGTTTAATTAATGGACAAACAATTAATGCGTTAATGTCTCTCCCAAATTGCGAGGAAGGTTGAAGGTTCGTCCATCTGACTCAGTGGTCCTTGATCCTTCATCACTACTTTTCCAATTCTTAACAATATCTAGGTAACCTAATTATCGACGAATTGCTAATGGAGTGGTGTTAAGCCTTTGTTAGCAATATGCTCAATTGATTGTCAAATTGCGCGCTTTAGGGCTCATGTCGCCTTGTCAGACGACGTCGTCGGTTAGCACTCTTATCTTTTCGATATACTTTTGATCGGCTTAGCATGTTTTCACGTCAGCTAGCATGGGGATTTACCAGTTTATACAGGGAAAATTCTGGAAACTAACATTACGCTTATATCTCGGGAAGGTATAGGTAGGTATAGGTATAGGTCCATGTTATCGCAAAGTGACAACACTATGTTTGTGTCATACTATTGTATCCTTGAACCTACGGGTCTGTAACCCATAACCCACTCGGATCCGGAACCCATCGGGTTTCGGAACCCACTGGGATCCGAACCCAACGAGGATCCGTAACCTATCGGGATCCGTAACCCACTGGGATCCGAAACAAACCGGGATTCGTAACCCATCGAGATGGTAACCAACAGGGATCCGAAACCAACCGTCCAACCTACCTACCTTCCGCTGTCCGACGAATACGTTAGGTATTAGATAAAAAAATCATTATCTTTTGTGACGTAACGTTAATATGATAAGTCGTTAGTTCCCTAAAGAATTCTGCTAAAACATTAATTAATTATTATAATTAATCAGTGACTATTAAGCGGATTATGTATATTGTTTCTAAAACTTATTGGACTTGACTGTTGATAACTTTGTTTAGTACATATTTCTCTACATTCTTTATTGTATCATATTTTTTCTAAATAAATTACAAATAATATAACTAAAAAAAAATATGTATAAAAATAGTGCTCCGCCCGCAACGAGGTGGTAAAACCAAGCTACCGGCGGTTAGGGATCCAGATATTATACATATATTATTACAAGTACATATACCTAATCTAGATCTTACCTACATTATGTCGAAACTTAGCCAAAAGTCTTATCAATTTCTTTTTAACTTGTTTACTCAGATATAGTTCAAAAACATCAGATAGCTACTTCATCATCATCATATCAGTCGGACGACGTCCACTGCTAGACATGGCCTTCCCTAAAGATACCCACAATGGTTTCCTATGTCCTTTACTAGGTCGTCGGTCTACCTCGTAGTGAGTCGTAGCGGGCCTTTGTACACTGAGCCTTCCGGTACGTGGTCGCCACTCGAGAACCTTACGACCCCAAAGGCCGTCTGCTCTACGAGTTATGTGCCCTGCCCATTACCACCTAAGTTTCGCAATTTTGAGAGCTACGTCGGTTAGCTTAGGTCATCTGTGGATCTCCTCATTTCTGATTCGTTCTCACAGAGCCTTAGAGCATATCACTCACCATTGATTGCTCTCTTAGCGATTTTGTGTTTTCTTAGGAGGCCCATAGTAACTTATAATTACTATTGTTAGCCTGTACTATATGCCTGTATTGTATATTTCGCTGGTGGTGGCGCGTGCGTTGGATCATTCGGTTCCCTTCAAAATCGTTGAGCTAAATGGTCCATGCGTCATATTAGTGAGTGGGTGCCGTCAGTTTAGAGTCTTACCTACGTTTTGGAACGAGCAACTAGCTTCAACGTTCTGACCATCAGACCGACTCCTTGCCAATTCAAAAGTGCCTGTAAATGGTCTAATTGAAATAAATGCTTTGACTTTGATGTATCTGTACACGACTAAACAAGTTTAAAAAAGTTTCCGATCATTATTTTGTGACACAAAATTGCGAATGAGTCACACCGCGTAGGTAACGTTATTTATCTTATCGATTGGTTACGAGATAAAATAGCGCTGCAAAACAACAAATTTGCAGCTTTAGTTACCGTGGCTAGTCATCGTAGCCCTTTTTTTATATAATATGGGTTTGATCTTGACAATCTAGTCTAGGTCAGTAGTGACAGAAAAAGTCTACGATGGCGTGAGCTTACCCAGAAGAAGCTCACTCTCACTTTAAAGAGATTAGGGTCGAATGCGTTCGGAAATACAGACGCAGGTAGAGAGTTCTACCCCTATGCTGTGCGCATTATAAAAGACATTTGGAAACGCTTAGTGCGAATAAGTGGTAGGTATGGCCACAAGGTAAGGATGGTAATTTGCCGTGTCTAGATGTCCGATGTTGGCCGGTCGGATGAGGTCGTGGAGTCAAAAGTAATACGATTCCAAATATCCGGAACACTACATCGTTTTTTTGGAAAATTTCCCATTGTGGTCAAACTCAAAAAGAAGCAATCTTAATAAGTGTTATTTAATAATGGTCTTTTCCGGGAAATTCGATCACATATAGTCAGTGTTCCCGAGGACTATAGGCTTTTGGCCTTTTTCTAGGCGGAGGCAGATGCGGAGGTTTTTCTTAAAGAATTCATGAGAATGAAAATCCAACAATGCGCAAGGCAAAGTAATATTAAAATAATACTGTTTTAGGAGATGGGGGTAAGCCCCCTGAGCAGCCTCCTCGTGCGTTATACTTTAACGTAAATAAGCCACGTACAGCGGAGGCGAAGTTACAATTTCTCGCGGAAGTTCCGCACTTGCGGAAGCGGAGGTTCTGTTACAACCCAAACTCTGACCAAGTCAGACGGATCATAATATGGCCATAACCCCCTTGTCATATCTGGGCGATAAGATATCGGACAGGTTAGATTTGCAAACAGACTGCAATGTATGTTATCTATCGATTTGAAGACAATACAACGATGAACATCGGTGAACGTTATCATAAGCTGAAGAGTATTTCGTTTTTGTTTGTTTAAACACCCAAATCTCTGGAACTAGCTGTCGAATAGGAAAAACTAAAATTGTATATGATAGCCAGATACATCACTATCACTACATAGTATAAAACAAAGTCGCTTCTTCTGTCTGTCCCTATATATGCTTAGATCTTTAAAACTACGCAACGGATTTTGATGCGGTTTTTATAATAGATAGAGTGATTCAAGAGGAAGGTTTATAATAATATGTATATTACATGCACCCGTGCGAAGCCGGGGCGGGTCGCTAGTGAGGAATAAATAACACCTAGCATGACTCCTGCAATCCCCGAAGGGTTAGGCAGAGGTGTACCCATAAGTAGTTACTAGACCAACGAGGCAGTCAGTCATGAGGAATAATATATAGGCTATATTATATAACATGACGCAACAACCCACGGGAGTAGAGCAGTACCTAACCTAAAACGTAACTGAACGCGCGTGGAACATGTGAGCGAAGTCGCGGGCAGAAACTAGTACATTTGCTATCAGGCCCAGCAGTACCTAAGCCATGTTTGATAAGATTGCCAACTAGCCTTAATGCTGAAAATCTGAACTAATATCATTAGGAAAACAGTAGGTTTGTTTGTTAGAGATAATCTCTTGGAACTACTGTTACGATTACGAAAAAAAACAATGTCACTGATAGTATTACCGAATGTCATAGATTTTTTTATGGTTTTGAGTTTCACGTGGACGAAGTCGAGCGCTGAACTTAGTGTTTGTACGTATATACTTGTACAGTAGGTACCTGTTTAGTGTATTTCAGTAAATACACATCTCAAGGGAGAAATTCTACAGCATAAAAAACTGAAGCTTTTTAAAAAAAAAAATATTTCAATTCGATTTAATTTTAGTCTTATTTTGTACTTTAAATGGTAAAAGCTTGTTTTTAAAAATCGGCCGAGTGCGAGTCTGACTCGCACGCAAAGGGTTCCGTACCAGCGTACAATATTTTACACTGCGTTAAAAGAAATGCACGTTCCTTCACCATTTTATTATGATTTTTATTATTGTTATAGCGGCCATAGTAACTTTGTGAAAATTTCAACTACTTATAGCGGATTGCCGCAAGTATATATATAGGTACCTATACCCTATACGAACCGTAGTTTATGAGATACAGCCCGATGAGAGACAGGCGGACGGACAGCGGAGACTTAGTAATACGACCAAGGATTTTTTTCTCCATTTTATCCTCTGCTGTCGAAATACTTGTTCAAAATAGTTATGAAGCGGGCTAAAAATGCTCCAATATTTGCAGAACACCTGCTGAAACATTACCAATAAGATGCCAGATAAGATAAGAGCTTTCAAAACAGTTTACTTCGGCTAGTGTAGACATACCTTGGTGTCTAAAACTGGGAGTTTATCTTCAACTAGATTTGGCTCTTTGATGAGCTAATTTTTTTCTAATTCCATTTATGTGCTACTGTGTTCCATCTTTTTACCAATAATAAATTAGTGTATATCCAAAACTTACGCCTCTTCTTGAACAGAGAAGGCATAGGCAGAGTGTTTACAAAATTAGAAAATACAATTGAAGAAGTTTAAATTAAATTAACGTTAAACATCCAAATTAATTGTAACTAGTTTTAAAAATGGGAGAAATTTTAGCGGGTATTTGTTTGTTCATAAGTAACCACAAATATAGGCACTCTTTTTCCACAAAAAAAGCCTGTTGTATACATAGAACTAAAAATTATTAAACCCATGTTTTCTGTTAATAACACAACTTATTTCTGTTTCAGCGTATACCGCGAGCAGTACTGGGCCTGCACCAAGTGGTCATTTGCGAAGAAAGTCCTCGCCGTCGCGGTGGGAGTAGCACTGGGCGCCGGTATAGGCCTGGCTGTTATCCTGGTCGTCACCGGGAAGGACGCAGAAGACGTTATTGGAGGCATCTTTCTGGCTTCAGCTCCAGACTAAAGACTAATTATTCTCCTTCAGAGCCGGCCCCGTGGTATACGAGAAAGTGATCTAATTCTAAACCGCTTAATTGAGTCCTCGCCTGCGGGGTACAGGGTCGCAGGGGTAAGACGAGAACGGGGACCGGAAGAGGTGCGGGGCGGGCGCTCGTAGCGTGATACACAAGAGGCGAAATGTGCACTGGACAGTTCTTAAGATATGTGCGCCACAGAATTAAATTAAGCGGTTTAGCTATACGGAATATATGGACTATTAAAGGATAAAATAACGGCGAGAGCCTTCTTTTACGGCCTGGCCACAGCTAACGGCGGCGCGAATTGCGGGGCGTCTGGAGTCGCGTCTTGCGGTGAGCGACTCAAACAAATGGTAGAGAAACTATGAAGTATGCCACAGCTACCGCGGCGCGACCTGCGGCGCGTTGAGCGTCGCGAACTGCGAATCGATGAGCGTCGGGCGTTCTCGGCGGCGACGGGCGGTGCGTCTTGCGAATGAAACAAATGTACTAGCGAGTATCGAGGCGGCCACAGCTCAGAGCGGCGCGCGCGGCGGCATCGGTGGACGCATTCGGGATCGCGCGACCGAAACAAATAATTTTGTTTTTATCGCGCGTTTTTTTATAAAAGTAATGGATACGGAACAATTTATAAGCGAAATATTGAGTAGACCAGCAGTATGGATGTCAAAACATCCACATCATAAATATAGGCATGTTATAAAAAAGTTGTGGGCCCAAATAAAACAACAATTTCCTGTTAATAGTGGTAAATATTTATTACCTATTTTTTACAAGTAATGTAGATACGGCAATTTAGTTCAAACTTTTGATGGGGGCCATTTAATTTAAACTTTTGATTAATTTTAATAGTTTAGCCGTTCTCTAAATACGTCCACCGCTGACGCCGCCGCGGTCGCAACAACTCTAGCTGTGGCATACCATCGCAATTCGCGCCGCCCGCCGCGACTCCAGACGCCCCGCAATTCGCGCCGCCGTTAGCTGTGGCCAGGCCGTTAAGCTTGAAATCGAACTTGTTCATTTGTGATGGAGATTCTGTACAGTAGTTATTGTGTTCTTAAAAATAAATAATTGAATTAAGATGATATAATGTGGAAAGTCAGGGAACTTGATTGCTTAACAAATTCACTATCAATTCGAAGTCATATATTTAAATTAGGCCATTAAAAGGCACGTTTTGACGTCATATACAAGAAAAAAGAATTGCATCTAGTTGCCCCTTTCAATAGGTAATTTCGTATGGAGAAGAAACTCAATACTTAATCTTTTAAAATAAATGTTTCATTTTTTTTTCAACTTTTCTGTCAGTCGTAATAAATGGCAATAACACAGCAAATTGACGTAAAATGTAGGTCATTCTGCTCATCAATCAAACTCCCTGACTGTAGAATTATTGTAGATCTAAGTAAAATAACAATTTGTTCCAAATGCTTTGACTTTTTCTAGAAAAGTCAAAGAATATTAAAATGGTGTCATTTTGAACTGACATATACTTCAAAGACCGCTATACACTACGATGTATCGTCAGATATATCTTGAGACCAAACATTAAGTCAAAGTCAATTCGTTTCGAAATTAGGCTACGTGCACTTTTGAACGTGTTATACAAGAAGACAATGTGATCGAATCTAGTTGCCCCTTTCAAAAGATAGTTTCGTATGGCGAAGAATGGGCAAGAAACTTCATACTTACTCTTTACTCTCTTCACAGGTACATTATTTCAATGACTATATGAATGTGAAGACGATGTACTGTAACAACTGAACGTGGGTTGTTACTGCGGTACCGGGTACTTATGATTGAAACGCGTATATATATTATAGACTTTCGTATATTATTTACTTTAAATTATATCATTATCTTTTAATACTAATTCTTTTCTAAGGCTTGACAGCCGTCGACACACGGTCTGCTTCCTATTCTAATTATCTAATTATAAAAGTAATATTTATCTCATTTAGGAAATAGGTCGCATTTGGCTCAACCAGCCAGGGTCTCTACAGTACCTAAAATAAATACTACAATAGGTAAGTACTACAATAAGTACTACAATTATAGGTCTGTACAAATTAAGAAACAAGAAAAGCAATAAAAAATATACCATTTATAAATGGTTAATGCGCCAACTGTCGCATAATATCACTACATAGTATAAAACAAAGTCGCTTTTTCTGTCTGTCTGTCCCTATATATGCTTAGATCTTTAAAACTACGCAACGGATTTTGATGAGGTTTATTTTAATAGATAGAGTGATTCAAGAGGAAGGTTTATGTATCTAAATTGCACCCGTGCGAAGCCGGGACGGGTCGCTAGTTAATAATAAATAAATAATAAATCATTTTCACAGTTCACAGTAGTTTTCATATTCACAGTTCTTGACGATACATTGGAAGAAGTGAAGCGAGCTTTAGAGAAGTACATACTTGAAACTGACAGCGAGTTAGGGCTTAGACCAAGACGTCTGGAGGTCTGAAGATAGACTAGACTTTGGTGCACTTGCGCAGCCGTAGATACAAATAAGAGCATCCATGTCAACCACTCTAATTTGCGAAAATTTCATAATATACGGTATGGAACTCACTTCTAGGCAATAAATGAAACCTCAAGTAATACTAGTCCACAGAAGTATAGCTTAATTAAATTTTAAATCGAAAACCGAAAATTAAAAAAGTAAAATTTTCAAACAAAATAAATATCAAAATAAATTCAGTTAAAGTAAACACTCTGTTGACAGTTCTCTGTTGACTGTTCTGTTGGCGCGGCTTTTTGATTCGTTTGAAAATTTGAGATTTACGAAAAAAAATTGATCCAATTCTACAGAGTGTTTAAATTTGTTCAAAATTAAAACTCTACTTTTTGACCTAATTACTGGACCGATTTCGTTAATTTTTTGTATATCGTCAGAAAAGGCGATAACAAGTATGTCGTATAATTTATTGCATATATGTGATCCCCATACTGTATACGTACAAGGTGTAATAACATCAGATAACAAATAGAAAAATAATATTGGGATATTGCACAGTTAATTCTTATCTTACGTATACAAAATTATTTTTATTTTATCAGAAACCAAAATAGGTAAGTATCATTGTATCCATAATTTTCATCAACTTTTTCTATGGGACGAACTCTGAAGTCGCGAAAAAATAATCAGCTGATCTATAAATGTATGTTCGCATTATATTTACCGCCCAAGACTTCGTCTACGTCAAAGCTAATATATATATTATCGGGATCCATGCAATTTCTGGGATAAACAGCAGCCTATGTGCTATTTCAGACTATAATCTATCCCTGTGCTAAATTTCATCAAAATCAGTTCAGCCGTCCCACAGTAAAAATTGATCAACATTATGAGTACAACTACCACTTTTCAGGTTGGAAAGGTAAGGTTGTATAATATGACGTAACTATAAGGGTAGATGAAGCCACCAATCAATTGACGTGATTTTTATGACATGTCAAAACGAAATTCTCCCATAGATTTTGTATGAAAAAGACAACTGTGACGACACTTTTGTGCCGACTCAATTCACTAACTGTTTAGTTTGAAAGCAATAAAATATTAAAATTTACAGTTAATTGAATTTCTTCTTTTCTTTTTTTCTTTCTTTTTGGTTAAGTATTTAAGAACTAAATATCACTTTATGCTTTATTATACAGGTGAATACAATTTGTATGAAGGAGTTATAGATGTTTCCCGTGCAAGCTCACCTTTGAAAACTCATTAATGATTTAAATTCGGGATAGCAAACTTTTAGCCAGAGTCGCAAGCGCAGGACGCGACGACTTTTTTCTTTAACTTGGTTTTTTTTAAGTCTCGAGTGAGGTACTTTACTTGAGGGTTGGGTTTCCGTCATAATATGACTGTTATTGGCGGGGGTTTTCATTTGAACCTCCAGTTAAATCGCGCCTTATCCGTTAGGCTTTTGCCACTACATGGCTTATATTTTAATTACAATTAAATAAAACTTTACCTATATTGTTAGTGCGACAGCACACTAATTAGATTTAATTAAGCATATTCTAAATAATACTTTAATGAACATTTTATAAAGCTGTGTGTACTTTTTGTAAATAAATTGTTTTGAAGCATTGTTGTGTATTTATATTGTAAATGTAACTGCAATGGTAATATTTTACACTTCAATTTTAGTGGGTATTTAAAAAATTAAATAAATTGATATAAATAAACTGTTTTAAAACTAGATTGTATTTTTACTCGTAACCTCATATACGTCATTTTTTCACAGATTGATGTAATCCCGCAATACTACCTACCATACGCAACGGGGCGATTCTTTTCTTTGAAAGAGGTGTATTCTAAAATACTGTCAAACATAAAATAAAAACAAGTATTTATTAATTATAACAAGTATTGATTTTTTGTCTTTATGACAACCTCTTGAAAATTAAAAACTATATTATACTTATCATAAATGTATGTAATCTGCTTAGGTCTGATAATATTGATTACGATTAATAATTGATGTAAAAACACACTTAACAAATTCGAAAGATACATTTATTTTTCCCATCATTTCGATAATTTTCTGGTTCTGGTACAGTAGCGGAAGTGCAGTAGCATGCTAAGGTTTGAATTGCTGTGAACACGGGGTACAGGCTATACCTACATCTGTGTGTATAAGTGATGTATTCAAAGTTAAAGTCAAAGTCAAATCATTTATTTAATTAGGCCATTATAAGACACTTTTGAACGTAACAACACAGTACTTACGTACACCTCAAAGAAGAAATTCGCACACGACGTCGAAAGGTCGTTAGTTTACCCAAAGTGTCATTATGTCAATCGATTTGCTTTATAGATTGCTACTCCACTTATGACCGCAGTTACAGTTGCAGAGATATTGAAGGTTTTAACTTCTTTTTTAGTTAGTTAAATATTGCAACTGACCTTTAAATAACCCCGCGACCCCTGTACTGTTGGATGCACCCGTAGGCACAAGGTTTTGTGTGTTACAGACCTACATTACTTACGCTATGCTTAGTTTGAAGATATGCGTTTTTAACAGTTATGTGATGTATCTTCTTAAATAAAGTAAATAAAAATATTCTCCAAACCTAGAATATTTTTATTCCCCGCCGTGGACGGCGGCCAATCTCAATAGAGACATGACATACTTAAATATTTAATTTGCGCCTGAATGCCTTCATTCAGTTTCATACTCAACTGCATGACTTAGTGCTATAAACATTTATGCAGGCGCGCCGAATGTGGTCACGTCAAATGTGAACGTTTGGTCTGACCGTGACGTCCACTTTTCCAATGAAGGAATAAGGGTGCTTACGCAAGTATCCTTACTTACAAATTAAAAAATGTCCTTAGCGAAACGTAACTATTTTAAAACTTTTGGATTTTATCTTAACCTTTTTTTGTGTGATTCTTCACGCACGGAAGTCCACCGGCCCCGGGCTGCTGGAACCTAAAAGGGGCGTAGAGGATTCCGTCCGACTACTTAAACCATACTACGTATTTCAACTACGTGTTTACGCCTACCTGCCTTACTGCCGAGCTGGCAACGTTCGAGTCAGACACTTTCTTACATGTCAATCGTTACGGTATGTGTGTTCTTACGTCAGGCAGTGTGGTGAGCAGCTCCACGTGTTGGTAGTCCCCGGCCGCGAGCGAGGGACTTTGCCACCAGGTAGTAGGATCGTTGTCGATCGTGTGCGCTGGAGGGTGGCGCCGCCACGCTGATCCACCTTCTCCCTCACATACGTCACACACCACGCCTCGCCTGTCCAAATAAAACACATATTTCATAACGCAAAGCCAGTGAATAAGCGTGAAGCCATTAAAGAAACGGTCGGGTGTTATGGCTAGAAAATTAATAGTAAAATTCTTTTTAAAACAAGCTTTTTTAGTGTGATGTTACTAACTTTATCGTTTTTTTACTCTTTAAGCCCTTTCATCTTGTGACTCTAGTAAGCAGTTTAGCTAAGGACCTGGTGGACCACTTACTTTCCTGGTGTGTCGCGGCAGTACTCCTCAGCGCCCGCGTCACCGCAACTCGCGTTGGCCACGACGGACGAGTATGGCGCGACGTCAAGCGGAGCGGGGAGCAGTCCGCTAGACGCTCCGCTCGTGAGCACCTCGCTCACCGTCGTACTCATCAGACGGTCTAGCAGCGCGCGACCTGACAACAAGCCATTTTATTATTTACTAGTTTGATGTATTGTCCCACGGAGATCGTAAATCAGAAATCAGAAATCAGAAATATTTTATTTGTGATACATAGGTAGGTACATTGGTTGGACATGTTAAGGTTGATGTGCGCTATGATACAGCAGTACATTATGCGAGAAATATTAGAAACCTTATGCGAGAAATTATGAACACAACACAAATAATCAGCCTAATCGGTCCAGCCGTTCTAGAGTTTTGCGCTTAGTAACACATTTAGCCAGTCATTTTATTTAAATACTATAGATTAGTGTAGATTTAATTAGATTTTGTCATTTTAGTCTACTAACGTAGTTTTAAAGTTTATTTTTGTTACTTACACCATGAACTGTAATTGTCTTAATAATAAAAGATTCTATTCAACTCTGTTTTTATCTTTATACTGCATCCGATCCGAATCCGTGAAAATACGTTCCGAAGTAGTCATACAACTATTTGTATGGTAGTTTACGCACTAGATCCGACTTCCGTCATCCGATTTTTCTCTGTCATCCGAGAGTCTCCAATTCGGCAGATTTAGCGGACCGAAGTAGTCATAGTCCTGTTTGTATGGACGGTTTCACATTACCTCGGGTTCAAATCGGACATAGCCCCTGAATAGCTTGGACTTGGATCAAAAATCGGATTATATCCGTATTTTCACGGATGTAGTGCGTAACCGCTCTAAGTATATACAGTCAACAAAAGAGATAGGTATCCAGGGTCGTCGATATAGTTAAAGTTTTCTTAGAAACCGCTGGATGTCTTCGATTGAAACTAATTAATGAACTGTTTAATATTTAACATGACATTTAGAAACTATTGTACTTTTTCTTTGTTTTTTTCTTCTCATCCGGAATACTTTGAAAAGTATTTTTTTAATATATTGTAAATATGTGGACTATGTGGGTTGTTGCATTTTTTCTGATTAGATTTCATGGTTGTCTGACAGTTTGAGTACTCGATGCGGCCTACCCAAATGTCCCTTCTGTGGTATTGTTCGTCGTGTCGTTGAGCTCCTTAAGTTCTGAGTCGAGCTTGACGATTTCTGACAAATGCGTGCACTGACTGGACAGGCCGACTCAAATTTGTGTGCCTCTCTCCTCAAGAGACCACCTCGGACATTAACCTACTTGGTTCGCATATGATTTGACCATCACAAGTAATTGTATGGACTTTAAAAGAGACTTTGACCTCTGAGTTTGTTTCGGTGTTTCTTCTCAGAGCAGTCGGCTAGGAAACACTGGACTCATCTAGTTAAAAAAAAAACAAATGTGACGTGTAAAAGTGTTATTTATAACCAATTTACTGAATAAACATCATTTCATTTCATATCTTCTTATTAAATTAAATTACCTAGATTTGAAAACACTTCAACAACTTCAACTATACACATCAAAAGTGATGTTGTTGTGAGTGTTGTTTGATGTGTGTACATATATCTGACGACCCTGGATACCTATCTCTTTTGTAGACTGCACCTCAGTTATCAGAAACCATCCCTCTTCAGATAAATAAATAATCACTCACCTTGTTTAACGTAACTTAAACAAAATAGTTTACGTTTAACAGTATACGGGTGTTAAGAGAAACTTAACGAAGCCGAAAATTACAGGTTGTGCCCACCAGGTTAGGTAGAGGTATAAGTCAATGTCATGCGGTCTGCGGTTGAACCTAGGACCACACACAACGAGAATAAGGTAGACCTACCTCACGGCATGGTATTTCACTTGTTTTTCACCATACAGCGCGATGTAATACCGCGTGTGTGAGTTGTGCGAGATATGCATGGACCAGCATTAATGCCGAGCTTTGAACACAATTTTTCCTTTATAGTTCACGCTGAATATAAATTAAATAGTTTTTTTAATTATTGATGAGCTGCACTGGTTGCTGCAGCCCGGGTATAGTGGTAGCCTGATAAATACTTGAGTATCCGACCGTATTTTCCACCGAATCCGAATCTCCGACCTCAGTTATAGTTTCGGCCGAAATTAAAACTTATTTTAAAGCAGACAGGTATATGTTTCTTGACATACATGGTGCAGTTTTCTACCTAGCTTCCTTATAACATCTACTATCTGCCACTGCAGAACGTCCTGTCAAAATCAGTCCAGCCTTTTCGGAGATTAGTTGGAACAAACAGAGAGAAAGAGAGACAAAAGTAAAAAATATGTAAACATTCATATTTATTTTGTTTACACTTTATTTGTATTTTGTTTTTGACACTTTATTTGTATGGGAGAAGAAGAATTGCATGGGTGCATGGCAACCATAAAGGACTCTACAGACTATAGCGAATATTGTGTTGGGTGTCAGCCATTTTATTTATTTAGGTACTCCGTCAGATAAGTATGCAGAAGGTGCTTTTATTTAAATGAGTGCTGATATCAACGACTGAGTGTGAATTTGCATTCGTGAAGCGTTGAGTCAGACACTCGAACGACTAATTGGCATGGCAAGAGCAGTAAACAGACTGATAAGCGCAAGCGCAGCCGTCGGTGACACTCGTGTTGTTACACGTGTTTTATAGAGTTTTTTTTTTTTTTTTTTTAGTAATACTACCGCGGACATGGTCGTCCGCGCTCTTTTTTATTGAGTTTAATTATTTACGATTTTATTAAATTACATAATGTTAATCTCTCTGTCCAAAAATGGTAGCTGGTTCACGTCTCCGATGAGAACCACCTCGCTTGCTCCAGACAACTTGACTGCCATGACTATGGCCCCAAAGTGGTTCATGAGTGTTTTGTAGAGTTAGTAGGTATTAAGTAGATTTTTCTTCCTGATCAGTTGATTGTATACTAAATTTAAAAAACAATTTCTGAAAATAAAATTATACAGGGGTCCTACCATGAACTCTTATCGCGATCCAAAAACTGAATTGTTCTTTAAATACGTCAATATAACGCATCAATTTATGTCATTATATTGACGTATTTTCTCTTATCGCGA
The DNA here is from genome assembly GCA_949316365.1 of Hoplodrina blanda. Classification (NCBI taxonomy): domain Eukaryota; kingdom Metazoa; phylum Arthropoda; class Insecta; order Lepidoptera; family Noctuidae; genus Hoplodrina; species Hoplodrina blanda. The sequence goes on from OX438581.1 coordinate 17,369,118, forward strand.
TCCAAAAACTGAATTGTTCTTCAAATACGTCAATATAACGCATCAATTTATGCGTTATATTGACGTAGGTATTTGAAGAACAGTTCAGTCACAATATAAAGATATAATCAGTACTCCAACTTCATATAAACGGACGAAACGCGAGCTATACCTACGCGCCTCGATCTTGGGGTGCGCTCGCGGCGCAGACAGTCACGGCTGTACCGCAGTGTCGAACGGACGGTGTGTTGTTTTTTAACCGCGAATAACCGATTTTTTCTCTAAAAATCTTGATTAATATGACGAGTAGAAAATATTGTGCTGTTTTTGGTTGCATGAATTCGCTAGCCGCGTGGCGCGTAGTATAATATGATAATGTTATATGTACTTATCATATTAGTAAGGTTATACTTATAACATTTAACGTTTACACTCGTAATAAATGGTAACCTAGTAATGGTAAAGTTAGATGAATTTGAACCTTCTGCAATTAGCAGTAGATAAAATATTCTATACGTACGAGCTTAATGAGTAAGAACGACTTGTTCAAGGAGGCCAATATTATAGAATACAGTGTGATACAGTTAAGCCAATTTGATCTTTAATACGTAAAGTTAGGGTAGGTAATTTTTTGAATACTGTTTTATCACATAATGGACTTGTTAATTACAACTGTATTTGATGAAACAATTTGGTCTACAAAATGGTTTGAGTTCAAAACTAAATTTACATTTTTTGTGGCTTTTTGTTTACAATATTTATTTACCTATGTTTTTTAAATTTTAACATTATTTGTATTAAATTAAAATAGTTAATTAAAATAAACTAAAAAAATAATATAATATTTACATTCACAAAACTAGAAAGAAACTCAAGTAGGTTGATGAAATTTAAATACTATAGGCGGCGGGCAGCCCTAACGCGTGAGAAAAAGTAGGCATTTAATTCAAGGTTACGGCCGAGTCCATTTACTGGTAGTATATTTATACTGTGGTTCAGTTTTTGGATCGCGATAAGAGAAAATACGTCAATATAATGACATAAATTGATGCGTTCATGGTAGGGCTGCAGTACAGACTTAATAAATAAGATAATCTATGACAAAAATAATCGTGCGGTCGGGGGACCCCCGTCAGAGTGAGGTTCCTTCCGTGGTTGCACCCGCCTTGAACTGGGCATAACCCTTTTTCCTTACGTGACGATTTCTGTCTGTTAACTCTGTCAAGCCGCGTTAAGGAACTTTGTTTGAACCAAAAAGAAAATAAAATTATTAATTTTATTACTTGTCTTATCAACTCATAATAATAAAAACTAATTGGTGTATCCGAGATTTTGGAGTCATTTCAATGAGGGCACACCTTGTATTTCAAAAGGCGGCACCGATGGACTTTTACACATGCGCGGGAGTAGCTTTGAGCGCGCCGCGACGCCGACGCCTGCGCGCGCATACACTACCTTTACTGCGTATACCATTGTTTTACAGATTTATAGCTCGTTATTAATTCTCACATTCATGGATAGGCACGAACAGTAATTATATTTTAGATCGTAATATTGTTTTTGGATGGGGACGTGCTCAAACCTGCGACCTTTACTTACGACCCACGGATACGATAAAACGTGACGACACAAATGTCCGTCCTAATGAATGCCGGTTACCTGCGGGAATTTTGCGCGGAACCCTAATACTTTTTCTAAAATAATAGTAGCCTAAGTAGTACCTCATAACATCACTTAAATGGCAGTGAAAGTCCCGTCGAATTCAAACTTATTTTAAACTAGCGACCCGCCCCGGCTTCGCACGGGTGCATGTATTATACATATAAACCTTCCTCTTGAATCACTCTATCTATTAAAAAAAACCGCATCAAAATCCGTTACGTAGTTTTAAAGATCTAAGCATATATAGGGACAGACAGACAGACAGACAGGGAAAGCGACTTTGTTTTATACTATGTAGTGATTAGACAGGTTTTATTTTTCTTCACTTACAAGGTGGTAGTTTTCTACCTAGCTTTACATTTACTATCTGCCACTGAAAGTCCCGTCAAAGTCAGTCCAGCTGATTCAGAGATTAGCTGGAACAAGCAGACAGCCAAAAATATAAAATAAATATACTTAAAATATTTTTTTTTGTAATATACTGGTCAAGAATGTCAAGATGTCATAATGGGTAATTTCTTACAAGCAACAAAACTTATAACTGGACAAACAAATCATAAAATCAACAGCACATAGTACAAAAAGTCTCTCCAAACGGATAGTTATCCTCGAAAAAGGAGTGCAACGTAAAAAGGCGGCTGTTCCGTGGGAGCGCGATGTCCTCCGGCCCTCCGAGATCCATTGAGCTCATTAGACCTCTCCAAATAAGGGCAGGAGACGCGTTTTTGTGGGGACACTCCAGACGGTCTGATGTGGACTACCGATGTTAAAACGGTACGATAGAATGCCGATATATTAAGTCGATTCGCGAAATCCCGAGCTACTGTTGGCTGTTACGGAGTGAGATTTATCAGTGTCTATTTAATGAGAATTTAATGTATAATTTATGTCATTATTTTATGTGGCTCTCCAACAATGAGTACACTATTACATGTTATATAACTTACATTCTAAACTTCATCACTTAAAGGAGAGCACTGCATGCACTATGTTTTGCGCATAAAACGCGATTGAAAAAAAGACAAAGAAAAGAAATGGAATACAAAATTAAAACTAAAACTTAGATTAATTATACATACTTAAATTTATTAAATAGCAAAAATTTGGGACGAGTAATATTAATGAGAATTTATCAGTGTACCTTACTATAAATGAATTTTATGTACAGTCGGACAAGCCATTTGGTATACCAGGCAGTTAACTTGCAACTACTTTTAAATAATGTTTCGAGTGTGTCAATTCTTTTAAATTACTTTAGATAGGTTTGAAAATTATTAGACATCACAAGGTTGAACAGTGAACAGAACACAATGAATGGCAATTTAGCACAAAGATAATTATTGTAAAGCTTGTTCAACCGTCCTTATGAGATATTAAACTTAATAAACCACAGTAATTACTAATATCTATTGTTTCGAGTTTCGAATGTCGTGATGGTCCAGTGGTTTAGGCGCCCGCCTCTCATGCATGAGGTTGCAGGTTCGATACCAGGCAATAGTTAATCCTAACTAATCCTAATCCTAACTAATATTATAAATGCGAAAGTAACTCTGTCTGTCTGTCTGTCTTTTCTTCACGCCTAAACTACTGAACCGATTTGAGTGAAATTTGGTACAGGGTAAGTGTGAACCCCAACAAAGGACATAGGCTACTTTTTATTCGACTTCGACTTCGTCTGCGTCCGCGATAACCAACATATACGCTGACGAAGTCGCGGGCAAAAGCTAGTATAATATAAGTCTGAAATCGCCAATCCGCCTACAGCAGGCGTGGTACTTAATGCTTGTGCCTTCTCTGTAGGAGAAGAAGACCCAATAAACATTTAGGCGTCAATTGGAGCTTGTTTTAGAACTGACCGAGATATAAAGGCGCTACAGCAGCAGCACTTACAACTTTTGGCGACAAAAGAGCGTAAACAAGCAAAATATTTCACGTAAAGCTATACCACAGAGTTACAAGGGCGATAACAGGGTGAGTTTAAAGGTTAAAGACATACAGCAGCATTTTTTAACTCTACAATATGGGCAAAGCATCTTGTGTTATAGCTTTAAGTGAATCTTACAACTATAAGATCTAAATAAGAAGTAAGCATTGACTACAACCCCCCAAAGTGCTATGCAAGCGATAATAAACTCTCGCCAAGAACTAAAAGTTGCACAAAAGCAATAATTACTACTACCAGTTCCACAATGGTGGTCATAAATTCTTTTGTACCACCAAATGCCTAAAGAGGTACAAAACTCTCTTAAGTTACTTAAAGTCGAACAGTAGAAACATTCTTCGCTATCATAGAACTTCTAGTGGTTATTGTGACTTCTGTATAACTTTAGGTAGAGTAATAGAGCTTAATACCACTTCTGTACCCCTTATTCGTTTAAGCTTGTTGTTGATAGTAATGCAATGGCGATCATTCATTTGCCCACCATGTTTAGGTTACGAATTGATTTGACTAAGGTTAGAAAAACATAAGAAAACACGGTTTAATTGAAGTATTTTGCTTCATTGTGTTCTAACACTACTAGCACGATACCTTAAATTAGAATAGACAACGTTTTATTAGATTATTACAAAAGTTTTATGTTACTCCATATCTAATAAAATATTTATTTTCAGTAAATATACAACAGACATAGGGCGCTTGAATAATTTGTTAATAATACATATACTTATTCACAGTGTACTTAAGTTCGCAGTAAAAATTCAACTTCTGTGTCCACTAGGTTAAAACTAAAAGATTATACTTCTAATTTCATTTTCACAAACGAATGGCGGCGTTTTGGATCCGACAATATATTAACATACGCACTGTTCGCACATAAAAACGAAAGGTTAAATTATGTTGACGAAATAAAAAAATTTCCTTAGTAGTTAAAAATGTTAGCACCTGAGGTCGTTTTTATAGCTTTTGTGCGTCTATATTAGAGTTCAAAGCGGTAATAATCACCTATTTGCCACTCTCTTATCACTTAAAAATATCGACGGCTCCTAAGAATACTGAGTCAACTACACTTCTAATAACTTTACAGGAGAGCGAAAAGAAGATTGAATGGTTATATTTTTATTGTTAATACAACCAAGAAAAAATAACTAATCATAGTGAATTAAATATAATAAAGCCTTTCATCTGTACAAAATAAATTTCATATTATTTTATTAATTTATTTATTTATTTATTTATTTAAAATTCTTAAAAACTACCATTACAGGTTTCTTAACCTAATGCGATAGCCTAATAACACACACACACACACACATAATGGAAACATATCAACACATAAAATAAAAATACAAAATAAAATAAAAACAAAACCCACAAAAAAAAACTTGACATTCTAAAATTAAAAGAAAAATAAAATATAACATAAAATAAAATATAACATAAAATCTTATTAAAGCCATTTCAATCGTTGTAACATAATCTAAATAATAGTACTTTTGCGAATTCACTCAAGTGACATGTAAAGATATCAATTACTTCATGAATAAAATTGATGGTGCGAATGGCTCGTGTGAGTGGGGTTTTGGCCAGCAAGTTGGTCCTGGCTGATGGCACGGCCAGCAGTGGCGGGCGCCGCCGCCTCCACACATAGCGGTCCGGTACGCACAAGTGCAACCTCTGCAGCACTCCCGGGTTATGCTCTTTGCCCCGGAGCAATTTGACTAGGTAAGACACTAGTGCAAATTCCCGTCGCACCCTCAATTCATTATATCCCACCATACCTAGTACAAATAGAGTGGGATACATCAAAGGGTAATATGGGTATACCCCATAAAGCTTTTTGTAAAGGTGGCGCGTAAACTTGTTCTGGACGCGCTCCAACATCATCGAGTACTTAGCCTCATGTGGAGCCCATATGATAGCACTATGTTCCAGATGACTCCTGACTAGTGCGTCATACAGGACCCTGACGGCTGTGATGCTGGTAAAGTCTCGTGTCTGTCTCAGAACAAACCCCAAATTTCTAAATGCCCTTTTGCAGATCTTTGATATGTGATCGCGAAACGACAGCTCAGGAGTGAGAACAACCCCTAAATCACGAACTTGCGTGACGCGTTGCATCGGCACTGCATCCACTACGTACTCGTAGAGTAGAGGTGCACGTGCGCGGGTGAAACTTATCACCGAGCACTTAGCTTCGTTGAAGTAGAGCTTGTTCTCATGACTCCATTCCACTATCCTGTCGATGTCATCCTGCAGGCGTTTGCAATCAGACTCAGTCCTAATCTCAAACAGCAACTTGAGGTCATCTGCGAATAATAAACAAGTACCATTTCTAACGACTTCCGGTAAATCATTTATCATTATGATAAATTCCAGAGGCCCCACGTTGCTGCCTTGACTCACTCCGGACCAGGTGAAGTATGGATCGGATTCGCATCCATTGTAGTCAACATACTGCTGTCTGTCTTGCATATAGCTGGCAAAGAACTGCAATAGATGTTGTGTGCAACCGATTTCCGACAGCTTTCGCAGTAGTATGTCATTATCGACAGTGTCAAATGCCTTCCTAAAATCAAAATAAGCAGCATCGACCTGCACACCAGAGTCCACCGCCGGCACGACCTGTGACATGAAGTTAAGGAGATTGGTGGTGAAAGATATGGGAACTACCGGGAGTATCGGGACACAATTAAACAAAGACTTCACCGATTGACGTATATTCGGAGACTGGTGCGCGGCTCGTTACATACGAATGACTTAATTCTAAGTACCCACATTACAAATATATCACACCTCCACCACAATACAACAGTACAACTAATACCCAATAATTAACACAACTAGTAGGAATAACAACAACATAACAATAATATCAACCTGGTGTAACTAATAATCATTCTTAACTCGTTAAACAATTCTAAATCTGTCTACTGGTTTACGTGTTCGCTTAGAGTGACGGTTCTCCAGCGGCGGAGGTTGTGGTTGTAAATTAACCAGAGAATCTTCCGGAGTATTAATGTCCGGTTTTGAACCTTCCTCCTTATTCTTGGTGGTCGCCTCTGGTGAGGCTACCTTTACTACCTGTTCTAACCCTTCACTAACTGACTCGACCACACTCTCTCCCCCATGGTCTGTATTGTCCTCAGTCTGTGGACAGGTAACATCAGATAAGCGTGACCTGCGGCGCATTTGATCTACATGTCTTTTTAGTGATTGACCATTATCCTTCACCACTGAGTATCTACGAGCACTGTCTATCCGTTCCACGGTGCCTTTCACCCACCTATCACTAACACCATACTCACGAGCCCAAACTGAGTCACCTTCCTTGAAACTGCGGTCTGTTCCCCCCGCGGCTTCCTTTTGTCGTCTTTGGGCTTCATGGACCCTGTCTTTAGTGACGTGGTTGGTACGCAATAAATCAAGTCTGGAGCGTAATGGTCGTCTCTGCAACAGCATAGCTGGAGTTTCCCCGGTAGTGCTGTGCACGGTGTTCCGGTATGTTAACAGAAATGTTTGTAGTGCGGCATCGACATCTACACAGTCCCTATGCGCTTTCTTAATAGCCCGCTTGCAAAGCTTGACTGCATTCTCTGCAGCCCCGTTTGATGATGGGTGGTAGGCTGGTGAAAAAGACTGCTTTATGCCGTTGTTTTTTAAGAAAGTTTTAAACTCTATACTAGTGAATGGTGGGCCCTGATCTGATACCAATTCCTCCGGCAACCCAAACCTTGCAAAAGTAACTCTCAAAACCTTGATAACATTTGATGCATTTGTTCGTGTCATCTCAAATACTTCTAACCATTTCGAAGAAGAATCAATAATAACTAAGAAGGTAAGACCTTTATATGGCCCTAGGAAATCGATGTGAACCCTTGTCCAAGGGCGCGCGTGATACTGCCACGGCTGTATCGGAGCCCGCGGCGGCGCGTCCGCCTCCGCTGCACAAGTCTCACATTGCTTACATAATGCTTCCACGGCTGCGTCAATATTAGGCCACCATACATAGCTACGTGCCAAGCTTTTTGTTTTAACGATTCCCATGTGACTGCTATGAAGTTGTTTTAAAACATTATTCTGCAATGAAATTGGTATAACCATACGATAACCCCACATAATACAACCACACTCCGTGTATAACTCATTCCGCCTCAAAAAGTAAGGTTTGATACTTTCTACATCTGTACCGGTTGCAGGCCACCCGGATTGTATGTAAACTAAAACCCTACATAGCACTTTATCCACAGCTGTCGCTTTCTTAACGTCTTGGCTCGTAATTGGTAAAAAATTTTCAACGAAATTGACATAAGTGTTTTCTTTTCGTAATATTACATTCTGTTTACATTCTTTGTACGGTAGTCGGGATAATGCGTCCGCACAATTCTTACTCGAAGAGACATATTCAATGTCATAGGTATACCCAGCTAATAACACCGCCCAGCGCTGTAACCTAGACGCAGCCATCACCGGAATACCGACTTTATCACCAAAAATATAAGTGAGTGGCTTGTGATCGGTTCTTAATATAAATTTACGACCATAAAGGTATTGATGAAATTTACGAACTCCGAACACAATAGCTAGTGCCTCACGATCTATTTGTGAGTAGGCCCGCTCGGCTTGTGTGAGCGAGCGCGATGCGTACGCCACGGGCCGCTCGCCCCTTGCCGTTGTGTGCGATATCACGGCTCCTATGCCTACACTGCTCGCGTCTGTGGTTAAAATTATAGGTAACTCCGGTGTGTAGTGCATTAGCACTTCACTACATGTTAATAATTGCTTTACTTTACTAAACGCATCTTCACATTCCTTATTCCAGCTATACGGGGTTCCAGCTTTAAGCAACTTATACAAAGGTGCTAGAATTGTACTAACATTTCTTATAAATTTTCCATAGTACATCACCATGCCAATAAAAGCTCTCAGTTCAGAAATATTCGTGGGAGCTGGGGTCTTAACTATCGCTTTTACTTTGTCTGGGCACGTGTGTACCCCTTCTTTACTAATCGTGTGACCTAGATAGTTTACTGATTCAGCAAAAAATACACATTTATCTTTCTTTACTCTGAGCCCGTATTTGCTCAAGCGGTCAAATACTTTGCATAAGTTACGTAAGTGTACTTCGTTTGTGGGTCCCGTTATTATTATGTCATCCAAAAACACCCCCACATGTGGTATATCTGCAAACAACTGCTCCAAATGTCTTTGAAAAATTCCTGGACTCGATGCTAACCCGTATACTAGCCTATTATACCTAAATAATCCTTTATGAGTGTTAATCACTGTGTATTTTTTTGTGTCATCCAGTTCAAATTGTGCGTATGCCTGTGAAAGGTCGATTTTGCTGAAATGCTGGCCACCCTTCAAACGAAGTAGTACTTCCTCTACTCTGGGTAACGGATAACGGTCAACTTCTATAACTTTGTTTAAGGTTAATTTATAATCTGCGCAAATCCTAATGTTACCGTCCTTCTTGACGACCGGCACGATGGGTGTTGCCCAGTCCGAACGCTCCACCGGAGAGAGAATGCCGTCCCTCTGCAGCTGGTCCAGAGCGCGCTCCACCGGCTCGCGCAGCGCGTACGCCAGCGGGCGCGCGCGCATAAACACCGGTCGCGCCCCCTCGCGCACGCAAACGCTCACCGTGCCGCCGGTGAACCGACCCAGCCCGTCCGCGAACACTTCACAGTATTTGGTGCTGAAAGTAGCCAAATCGAATACACTGTTTTTGTACATCACTACATCATTACTATTACAATCATAGGTTACTGTAGGTAATTGTATTTTTAATTCTGCCATCCACTGACGGCCTAATAGGGGTGTTTTGCCATTCTCAATCACATATAAATCTAATTGCTTACGCTCATTTTTATATTTCACTAATGGCTGTATTACTCCAAAGGGTTTTACTAACTCGCCGGTATAATATTTTAGTGTTAAATTACTAGACTTAAGTTTTACATCCTTAAACAATCTGCTATAACACTCCCAGCTTATGCATGACACCGCACTGCCGGTGTCACATTCCATTTTAATGTCAATACCATTTACATTTAGTTCGACATAAATAGGACTACACTGCGTCGCTGATAATTTGCAAACATCTACAACTATTACCTCATCGCTCTCCGCGCCATCACTTTCATCGGAATGTCGTATTTGAAGCGCGTCCACGTTGTAGTGTTCCGATAAATTCGGACACATCCGTCGCAAATGTCCTACTTGGTTACAAACTCGGCAAACATAACGGCCGAACTTGCACTTGTTTGCGTCGTGACGCGCGCCGCACACTCGACACTGCTGTTGCTGCGCACGCTCACCCAGCTTCATGGGTGCGGCCGATGCCGATGCGCGCGCGCTGCGCCCCCGCTCGCTAGACATCGACGTATCGAACGGTGTTGTTGCTCCGCGGACGTCACGGGCGGCCACCGCCGGCCGCGCCGTACCCTTACGCCGCGAGCCCGCTGACATCGCTTGACACGTCACCGACGTCGCGGCTGCACACTCGCTTCTCGACCCACTCTGGCCCTCAACAGCCGCGGCGTCTTTTTCTGCTGCCTCCATGCTGACCGCCAACTTATACGCCTTTCCGAAATCCAAATGGCTTTCGGCGAACAGTCTCTGTCGAATGACTTCATTTGTTATGCCACATACTAGCTGATCTCTTAAGCTTTCTTCCAGCCAGGAACCAAATTCACATGTTTTGGACATCTTCTTCAAGGTAGCCGCGTATTCCGATATTGTTTCACCTTCTTTCTGTTTTCTATGTCGAAACTTGTACCGCTCTGCCAACTCACTCGGTTTCGGTTGCAAGTGTTTTTCCATGACGTCAACAATTTGTGCTAACGTTTTACTTTTTGGTTTAACCGGCGTACACAAATTAACCAGAAGTTCATAACACTCCGCCCCCATCACTGTTATTAATGTCGGCACTTGTAACTCGTCTGGGATCTTGTTAACTAAAAAATATTGTTCTAAACGTTCCACGTACAGCCGCCAATCGTCACTGTGGACTTTGAACTCTGCAATTTTACCGATTGACATTTTCGATTAAGTTCGTGTAAATATTGTTTCTTTTTATTTTTTTACTGCACGAATCACGCGTAGAATCGTTTGTACTCGTCGCCACTGAAAGATATGGGAACTACCGGGAGTATCGGGACACAATTAAACAAAGACTTCACCGATTGACGTATATTCGGAGACTGGTGCGCGGCTCGTTACATACGAATGACTTAATTCTAAGTACCCACATTACAAATATATCACAGGTGGCAGTGCTACGTCCCGGCCGGAACCCGTGCTGCGCATTCGATAACCGGCCACGTACCTGCTCCTGTATGCAACGCTGGATGGCAGACTCAAATACCTTGGCCGGCGTCGACAGCACGGCAACCGGTCTATACTCGCTGACGTCAGATCCCGCTTTACCCTTGGGTACTGGAATAACGCGCGTGGTCTTCCATTGGGTTGGGAACGTTGTCGAATGAAGACAGATATTAAATATATGAAGTAGAGGTTCTGCCAGTACCCTACTGCAATCTCTAAAAAGAAACGCCGGTATACCATCCGGGCCTGCTGAACGCTTCGGTTTTAGGCGCTCGAGTGCATCGGTTACATCCTCAAGACTCAAAGAATTAAGTTGCACCCGCGCACTACTCAACCCTCCGGAGAGCCCCTTATGAGATAATGTAGATAGACTAGTATACGGCGATTATTTGTTTATTAAAAATGGATCAAGTACCACTTACATTTTTATACGTCGCATTATTGAATCTACGTTATGGGGAAAAATTACTTTACAAGAGTGGCAAAAAATATTTTTATTTATTTATTGGAGTTTTTATATATTATACTGTCTGTCATAGATTCATATTTTGTTAAAATATAATAAGTTGACTCACTATACATGGACATAATTTTAATAGTGAACCATACTTAAATTGAGTCAAGTGTGGTATTGAATAGTTAAAACAATCAAAAACGCCTTTAATGTTTAATATTTTAATCAAAAAGATCTCAAAATGGTATTGGTAACATTAACACTACTTTAGGATATCTATAAAATTAACAAAAAATAACAAAAATCAACAATACTACCAATAAAAACGGGACTGCGGGGCTTTACTTTAACTGCGGGAAATAAAGCGAATGGTGCTATACATGCGGTTGTAACCAACCAGTCCATGCCCAAAAAGGCTCGACTGGCTGTTCACAACGGCGTGCTGGTGCCTACGCTTATGTATGGAAGTGAATGTTGGGTATAGCAAACGGGGCATGAGAGTAGGATTAATTGCTGTGGAAATGCGTTCCTTGCGGAGTATGTGTGGTGTAACTTTGAACAATAGAGCGAGGAATGAGGATACGGGACCGTTGCGGATTAAAAGAGGATATTATGACAAAGATAGAAAAGGGTATGCATATATGGTTCGGTCATGTTGAGAGGATGAGTGAAAGACGATTAACAAAAAGTATTTATATGGCAGAGGTGAGTGGCAACACAGGGAGGGGTCGCCCTAGGAAGACCTACACTGGCTTTATTGGTGAGGTTCTTCAGAAAGGTCAGGTGCGGAGTACTCGTAATCGGCGTGCTTGTATGACGAGATATATGAACGTAGAACGTAGATGAGGCGAAAGGAGTATGTAAGGATCGTAGCAGGTGGCGTTCTGTGGTTTCTGCCTACCCCCATGGGAAAAAAGCGTGAGTTTATGTATGTATGTACTTAATTTACATTTTGCATGGACCGGGAGTATTTTACAAATTTTAAACAATTTATCATAATTATTATTTACGCATTTTTTAGTTTTTTCTCTACAAGTAGTTTTAGGAACCTAATCTGCAAGCTTTTAATTTTATTTAAGTGTGTAGGGAACGTAAGACCATATCCACCCAAACCGTAGTCAATAACAGAATCAGCCAGTGCGTAATACAGCGTATACAATACCTTCCTGCTGGCAACATATTTATTTTTTTTTAATTTAGCCAGAATGGTGCGAAGTTTATTACAAACATTGTTTACATGCGAATTCCACGAGAACGTGTTATCAGTGACTAATCCTAGGTACTTATAAGACGTCATTTTGTGTATTGTGTTTTGCTTACCAAGCCCTTTCATTTGATACCCATATCATACGGGTTACTATTAAAATTATAAATCGCCATTTTGTGACTTCCGCGATATTGAATTTACAACGACGCCATTTTGCATATTGTGTTTTGTTTACCAAGCACTTTCATTTGATAGTCATATCATAAGGGTTGTTATTGAAATTATAAATTGCCATTTTGTGAAGTCCGCCATATTGGATTTAGAATGACGTCACTTCACTTATTGTATTGTGCTCATCAAGCTCTTTTATTTGATACCCATATCATAGGGGTTACTATGAAAATTATAATTCGCCATTTTGTGACGTCCGCCATATTGGATTTAGAATGACGTCACTTATAATGCATTGTCATCAAAACCAAACGTGTGTACCAAACAGCTCGATAGCTTTAGTAGAAGTGGATGAAATATTGATTGCAAAATTCCAGGACATACACACATACATACAGGTGAATTTAAGTAAAAGCTTTTAATTTAAAAAGCAACTATTTCTTGATAACAAAAAGCTCACAATAACGTCCGCACACCGCACTATTAAAATAGCGTAAACGTAAAGCAAAATAGCGTAAACTGGATCAAGTATGGTAATTTATTTATTTTGCTCTCAGTATACTGAGTCAGCTTGAACTTGCACCAAAATGAGCGCATTCGCGTCCCGCGTATATTGGTAGCAAGCACTTGACTCAGTATACTGAGAGCAAAATAAATAAATTACTATACTTGATCCAGTTTACGTTGTTTTTTTTTTGTTATTTATAAAGATAGAATTTTTTTTCTTTTACAGGTAAATAGGAAATGATTTAATTATTGTTAATACACAAAAAAGTGCAATTCTCAAAATTTGTTAGTTGACTCAGTATACTTAGGAGCCGTCGATATAGTGAACGACATTTTAGTTCTACCATACCGCTTAGGGAGTTAGTATTCACCTATTTGCAGCCCTTTTAGCACCCAAAGGGTTAATAAACGATATTTTATTCTATTGTACCACTAAGGGAGTGAATTTTCGCCTATTTATCACGTTTTTATTCCTTGTAGTTTCAGTTATCGCTATTATAGCTCTCTTATTGCTTTATTATACCTCTTAACCCATTCTGTAACTCTGATTTACCGCCATTAAATAACCTAAGGTGATAAAAAAGTGTGCCCAATTCGGGGGTATAGTAGAGTTAGAGCGCGCTCTAACTCCGAATGCGTAACACTTATTTATAACTTTAGGATTTGGTTAGCGCTGTAATAGATTTACTATAACTCTTGTCTTAGCGCCTAAGTGTTAGTTGGGGAGGCATTTGCCCTGCAGTGGCACGATAACAGGCTGGTATTATTTATTACATACTAGCTGACCCGCCGCGACTTCGTTCACGTGGTATCCTACACTACCAATACCCCTACCCTACCCCTACCTTACCCTACCCCTACCCTACATTATTTTTTTTTTTTCGTATTCTGCTATTCGGGACGGAAACAAATCCAACAAATCAAAAACCATGGCAATCGGTCCAGCCGTTCTCGAGTTATAAGTGTTGTAACAAACACGACTTTCTTTTATATAATAGATTTACAATTCAAAAGTGCCTGTAAATGGTTTAATTAAAATAAATGTTTTGACTTTGACTTTATTATTAAATAAAGTTAATTTTTTCGTCAGTACCTTAACTAAATATGTAAGTGTTAAGTCGTTGACATGAGGGCTCTAGGTCAGTCCACGATCGTATCATATCAGAACGTTTTAGCATATATAGCGAGCGTGAAATCCAACGTACGGGGAATGCAATAAACGATGGTGGAAGGAATGCCCCGACGGAAGGCGAGCAGGGCTGGGAGTCAAACATTTTAACTTTAAAAGTCAAAGCTTTATTTCCAATAAACTATTTACAGGCGCCTTAGAATTGTCAAGGAGTCGGTCATTTAGTCAGAATTTCAGAAATAAGCTAGTAAGCTCGCCCAAAAATGTGGGCCGGTAGGTCTCTATGGAGAAGAACGAGCAAGAAACTCCACGGACACTTTTTTCAATTCAGTTTTTGCAAAATCTTGCGTTACAATATTTTCGTTGCTTCATTATGTGAAAATAATTAACACTAAGAATTTCTATTGTATCGTGGGTGCGTTTACAAACATTATACCTATACATATAAACTCTCATATATAAACAGCCAGACCTGGAACATCTACCTGAAGGCCATACAATTATTTGTACCGTGCAGGAATCGAACCCGCAACATGAGGTAAAATGTTGTTTATTATTTAAAAAATAAATATGACGTATTTTAATACTACCTAATCAAGTGTCATGTCATGTGTACCCACACCCCTACATAAAAAGGATCAACGGCTTCCCGTTATCCTGTTTTAGATCTAATTCCATACAAGCAGTCGACTCTTGCGCATCTATTCACTCGTATAAGGCTAGCTACTCGGGTGATAAATCACGCAAAATGGAGGTTACTCACGTCCGGGTTTTAACTTTTAATTGAATTATTTCCAGGCAAATGTGAAAAGGCAAGATTATTGATCATCACACTTGCTCCTCGCGATTTTTACAAGCTTTTATTTAGTTTCACTTGTTTCCTTCACCGATGCCAGTGATGTCCAAAATAAACTTAAACAGTACAGAAAATCGCACTTAGCGAATGTCCTTAGTAATGCACACATTGCACACACCAAAGCAGTGGAACTCTCTGCCTGCGTCTGTATTACCGAAAGCATTCGACTCTAATCTCTTTAAAGCAGTGGTTCCTAACCTTTTCAATGTCACTACCCCTGTGAACAAGTATGGGAATTGAGTTTACCCCTAGCTAATGTAAAATAATTAAAACCACACAAATTTGAACGAAAATATGTTTATTATGTAAGAAATTGCCCGTTTAGGTAACTAGTAAAGTAATAATATGATATAAATCTCGGAGTTAACTAGTGTGAAGGTTGAAATTTCTTTGCATTCGCAAGTTTGACAATATTAGGGTTTTTCGTGCCATCCCGTGTTACCCCTCTAGAATCTCCGTTTTACCCCTGCGGGGGTAATCACCCCCAGGTTAGGAACCACTGCTTTAAAGTAACAGTATACAGGCCTCTTCTGGGTAAGCTGACTCCATCGTAGACGGTAGACTTAGTCTCTGAACCTAGATTAGAGTCCAGTTCAGTCCAACTTATACAAAAAAAAAATTTCGATACACAGTGCACTGGGCCATCACGTCATCGAAAAAAACAAAAAGCAGATCTAAAATGACCATTTCATTACATTGTAGTCTCGAGTCTCGTCCGAGAGGGCAAAGAAGACCTTATTTAAGTCACCTTATTATAAGCTATATAATAAACTGGTGAATCAGCCAAGATAATTGGCGTGGAACAGAGCACGTTAGAGGATCGTCGTACGCGCAGACAGTCTGTGTGACCATGCGAATGCGTTCGATGGAGCGTAACAAATTACTGCTCCTTAAGGTTGGAACTGCACTTGAGTATTCATTGTATTGTGTGCTATTTTTTTACTGTAGGATTTGACTTTGTCTTTATTTCGTTTGTAGTAAGAGCGGTTTTTGTGTGTACCAGAATATGAGTAATTCATATTGATTCCAGATTTGAATAGGCTTCTAGAGCATAAAATTGTAGCAATCTCTCTTTATCTGCAGTTTAACTAGCACTGCAACTGCATAACTGGCAATCACAATCACCTACATTTTGACAATACAAAATCTACGTCCAATCACGTAAGTGAACGCGAGTAAAACTGCGGGGTATAGCTAGTAATAATATTAAAAAGCGAAGTGAAGAGATTGTTTGTTTGTATGAACGCGCTTATCTGAAGAACTAATCGGATTTAAAAATAAGCCTGTTTATTGAGGAAGGTTATAGGCTATTAACATCACGCTATGCCCCCGGGTAACAGAGCAGTTTGATACGCGTTGTTTTACTAAAAAAGCTCTGGCTGCTGCGCTATAGTGTCGACATCTGTCGTAATTCAAAAGTACTTGTGCTATGTTCTTGAAATTAAGAATAAGACAATTTTAACATTTTTAACTTATTTTTAAGTTAGCGACCCAAGGGCTGGCTTTTCCTTTGGCCAGAGCATTGCCAGCCGATGTGGCAATTCCGCCAGTCTTCTGGGCACACTTCAAGGTTGTAGGTTGTGTGTATTTAGTTGTAGTAGGTATTTATTTTTTATAATTATTGGTTTTTTATAGGTGATCTAAGTTTGAAAATATTTTAAAGTTGTTCCGCATAGGTATTAAATCACTAACAATCTCAAACAATAGATCGGATGCCGCTCTCAGTGTGTGTCCGGCATTACCTGCGCATACGCATGCAGCGCCGAGAGCGCCGGCGCCGGCGGCGGCCTCTACCGACAAGGGTGAAATTGAACAAAGGGATGGTACTATTAGTGAAATCATGTTATTTTTTTAGTTTTCAATATTAGGTGGGACTGTCAAGCAAACCTGTGTGAGATACGGTCAGCAACAAAAATCGAACACTTTTAAAATCATCAATATTGGACACAATACCAACCGTACTTAATTGCGATGTACCACTTTTCACCCTTATAACCTTAGTTATAAGGTTGAAAAGTGGTCAACCGACGACACTACCCCGGTTGTAACTAGTGCGCAACCTGTTAAAAAAATGTAGGACTACGCGCAAATACTTCGGACCGTCCTATTATTGTCCCATCATCCCATGGCATGTCAAAGTTCTTCTCTTCTTCTCCCTTCTTTTCTTCTTCTTGGCCTTAATAAAATCCAACTATCTTTTACTTACAGTAAAAATAAAAATTATTTGCCACTTTTTATTATTCAGGCATCATTCACTAAAGCCATTGCCCGTGGTGTAGGTCGGGGCAATACCCCGCTGCGATTGGGCAATAAAATGTGTCTCTAAATGACACTTCATTAAAATTATACAACTGCTTTTGTTGTCCAGTGACAAACGTACAACTCCTTAAATTATTTCTGATTTCTATAGCGACTTCACACGGATTTTCCGGTTTTTAAGATCTTAAATCATTGTCTGGCACATAAGTGCCAGACTGTACCTATAAAGGTACAGTCAACAAACGAGATAGGTATGCAGGGTCGTCAGGTACAGTTGAAGTTTTCTTAGAAACCGATGGATGTCTTCAAATGTAATTTAATTTAAACAATAGATAATAAACTGTTCATTAATTAAGTTAAGTTTCAATCGAAGACATCCATAGGTTTCTATAAATTATAAAATACCAAACTATACTTATTTTAATACAATAAAGTTAAGGATTTTTTGGTTTGTTTGCTTAATCGCGCTAAGCTATGAAACTACCACTACCAGTCGGATTGTAAAAAAAAATATTTTGCTTTTGATAGCCCAATACATGAGGAACAGTATAGGCTATAATTATAACGCCACGCTACGACCCATGGGAATAGAGCAGTACCCAAGGACGTAATGACGGACGTTACTACGTGGCTTTTTTCGAAAAAAAACCACGCAAAGGGCAACAGAAGGAACAGGGTGGTTTTATTTTTTTTATTAAGTCGCGTGCTGAACGTACTACAATATCAATTTTTCACACATTAACAATAAACATTTACTTATGCACGTTACACGTTCAATCAACAAATGCACTCTACAGTGGGAATAATTAACAGATTACTTAATTTATATCAGAATTGAGTAGTTGACACCATTATTAACCAATCATTCCAAACAAAAAGCTTTTTTACAAAAAAAGATAACCGCCTTCAAAAACTACAAAATAAAAAATTACTTTAGTTTTGGAAGTCGGTGGCTTTGATTTTGTTTTTGTTATGTAGGTAAGTATTGCCACCGACTTCCAAAACTAAAGTAATTTTTTATTTTGTAGTTTTTGAAGGAGGTTATCTTTTTTTGTAAAAAAGCTTTTTATTTTTCACTTTTTAGTGCTGTGTTTGAAATTCTTACAAAAAGCCCTTTCAAACAATACCTCACACGATATATTTAATTTTGGAAAGTGGTAGGAGGGGGGTTGACGTACCCCCTCCCCCTTTTCCTTCAGGCAGTCATTGACTACACGTATAAACAAAGCAATTTCACTTGTTACGATATTGCTGCTGTGATCCTATGAGGAGTTTCATTCCATATCTCCGAAGTTCATCATCAGATCATGACAATATTTATATGGGACCTAGTGCTTGTGTATTAATGTTTGAAATCCTTACAAAAAGCCCTTTCAAACAATACCTCACACGATTTATTTAATTTTGGAAAGTGGTAGGAGGGGGGTTGACGTACCCCCTCCCTTTTTTCCTTCAGCCAGTCATCGACTACACGTATAAACAAAGCAATTTCACTTGTTACGATATTGCTGCTGTGATCCTATGAAGAGTTTCATTCCATATCTCCGAAGTTCATCATCAGATCATGACAATATTTATATGGGACCTAGTGCTTGTGTATTAATGTTTGAAATCCTTACAAAAAGCCCTTTCAAACAATACCTCACACGATATATTTAATTTTGGAAAGTGGTAGGAGGGGGGTTGACGTATCACGTACCCCCTCCCTTTTTTCCTTCAGCCAGTCATCGACTACACGTATAAACAAAGCAATTTTTCTTGTTACGACGGTTCTGCTGTGATCCTATAAGGAGTACCGTTCCATATCTCCGAAGTTCATCATCAGATCATGACAATATATCTATGGGACCTATTCGGAAGTATACTCTTTCAAACAAAAAAAGAATCATCCAAATCGATTCATAATTGGCTGAGAAATCAGGTAACATACATACAAAAAAAAAAAAAAAACATACGCGCCGAATTGAGAACCTCCTCCTTTTTAAAGTCGGTTGAAAACTTCTCTAAAAAATAACACTTTATTTGAACCCTAAACACCCGATTAATTTTCAATTGCCTTTAAAATCCGATTTTTAGTTGCATTGAAATCAATAAATATTCAGTCAATTGAGTTAGCAAATTGTGACGTCACGGTTTACTATTCCCATACAAAATATTTGAGGAATCGCATTTTCAGCACTAAAAAAGTATGTCAATTAATTAGTGACGTCATCCACCGAATTCTCCCCTCCCCTTGACTATGCACCCCACTTACAGTGACGAAAGATATAAACCAAGTGTGGTCGGACGAACAACGCATCGTTTATTGATACTACGAGTCCCAATCAGTAGATATGTCACTTGAGATGTAGCAGCGGTAGCTTATGGTGTCTGTGGCGTGAGAACTTCTCACCATCAACTTATCATTATGGCAATAGGCTTTACTGTCACTTCATACTATGATGTAGATGGGTGAGAAGACATCTTTTTTTTGAAGCGAAGTCTGCTTCTGTGGATTCGAGATTATTATAGTCGTACATTTGCACTAGTTTTTTTGGTTCTTTGATAATAATAATCCCAGTCTATTAAGTATTATCCTCCAAGAGACCTTTGCCTAGTGCAATACACTAGGCAAAGGCCTCTTCTTATAAGAAGGCTTGACGCATTGCATGATGCAATTTATGCACCACTCTTGGTCAATCAGATTTCAGACTTACTTAAACAATATCATTTCCCTAATTTTTCTGTGTTCAATTTAGCTTGTCTAAAGAAAGTCCAGTTGTCCAGTTTTGTATTGCATAGACGTTCAGTTCAGACGCGTAAAGCTGAACGAATGCGTACGCATCTCTATACTAAAGTGCTGTTTTCTATTTGTTAAAGTTGAATTTAGCAGAAAAGTGTAGCAATATTGTAAGAGAAAAGATTTGTATTTCTGTTTGCAACGCCTATGGAAAGCTACTATTCGAGAGTAACGTAGGTTATATTTTATTTTCAAAAAAATAGGGATCGTTAAGTAAAAGGCAGTCGAAGTCGCGAGATAAGAATAAGTACTGCTGCTTTCACGACATCACGACAGATCTGTAATTCAGTATTGCTTGTTACCAAATCCTTTTCTACGGTCGCGCCGCCGACCACAGACTGCGCTAACAATAACTTTATCCCTACATACATCTGTATAAGGAGGTACACGTAAGGGTTTCCTTTTGTGAACTCCTCTCATTATAAGTTCCAAACTGGTGCTGATCAATGCACAGTAATGCGCTGCCCTTTCATGTGCGGCGACCCTTAAAACCGTTTTACACTGTACGATTATTATTATAAGTGCCTCGTTGGTCAGGTCGCAAAGCGCGAATGCTGAGCATGAGGTCTTGGGTTCAATTCCCAGATCAGACAGTGTTATTGGGAATTTCTACGTAGTAGCCTCGGAGTTTGGATTTGTGCCAGGTTGATGATAAAGGCTCGCCTCCTATTACATGGGACTTAAACATAACTACGAAATGTAGGTGTTCTAATGGGTACACCTCTGCCTTACCCTTCGGGGATTACAAGCGCGATGTTATGTAACAATTTTATACTTTACTTTATTTTTATTAGGGGTATCTATAGCGGCCCAACTCACATTTGTCCGGTTTTTTTTAACTCTTCGAAACTCTACCCCCGACAAGGAGCCATCGTAACACGTCATCGGTACATGACTGTACATTTTACTTCACACTTCTTCACAAAAAACTAACCACTTAATTCATTTAAACAAAAACATCGTGCGGTGTAAATGGTACTCCTGCGCTTGTGCCGGCACCAAATATGGCGGCGGTAACGAGCGGTCCATACACGGCAAAGAGCTGCCGTCTCACTTATACGCTCACCGTTGAATCATTCTAGTTAAAATAGAATTTTAGTAACGATTTTGGTAAAAAAAGCGACTTAATACAAATTGGACAGTTAGAATCCTATCGTACAGATTCAAGGTTGGATGTGAATACCTCTTTATCCATTGTGATGAAGATCCTTTCGGTCTTCGCAGAGCGTATGTTTCGGAAGTCGAGAAGACAAGTCAGTCTTCCTCAGCCTTTCAGAACCAAGTACTAAAGAGGGAAGATTGCCTTACCTGCTAATCAATTTTTGACTTGATGTGCCTAATTTTAAGTACAGTTCCTACAGGAATCTTCATTGCCCTCAATGCCCTCACATTTAGCCGACCTTTATTTTGTTCCGTGGTGGGAAATCTTCATAGATGCCCCACGCCTTGGGGTGGCAAGTTGTCTGTCATTCTCTTACTGACTAAAAACCACCCCAGTGTTATACTTACGCCAGACCCTGGGAGCGCATGCGCCTTCCGCGATCCCCGACTGGTTCAACTCAGGCAAATAACCGACTTTGACGATTGACAAAATACGAAGTCATGCAAATCAGTCAGTGATGCAGTCTCATTACCGGATTTTAGGCACTCGAGTAATAAATTGGAGTGGACCAGCGAATCAACAGCGCCGCTGAACTGTCCCACCTCGCGAAGGACAGATTGAAGTTTTCCGAACTAACGGCCAACCTTCAGAAGTTGAAGAAGAAGAAGAAATAAATAGAATCAGGTAGAAAAAGAACCAAACATTTATAGCCTATACTAGCCATAAAAATCTAAATTGAACCAAGAAAAAAATAAGAATGAATTAAAACTTATACCAGCTATAAAAATTGAGCTCATGACGTCACACCCATCAGCTTTGGTACCAGCCACAGCACTACGTGGCCCTTCATAAACAAATCCACAAACACATCATTAAAAAAGGGGTCATTAACCAAGCAGCAATTCATCCCACAGGATGAAAAGAAAAAAACCGGGTGCTTATGAAATGAAATAAGTTTTCATAAAGAGACGCGTTGACGGACAGCCCCTCATGATGGCGGCTCCTGCCATTCATTTCCCACACTATAGAATCTATACTAACATAATAAAGCTAAAAAGTTTTAAGTATGTTTGTTTGTTTAAACGCATTATTCCCTGGAATTACCAGTCGGATTGAAAAAAACTTATTGTTTTTAATAGTCAGATTCATGACGAAAAATATAAGCTATATTAACATCACACTACGCTACGGCCCACGGGTGCGGAGCAGTAAACCAAAGACGTAACACGGGTGAAAAGAAACACGCGGGCGAAGTCGCGGGCAGAAGCTAGTATATTATATAATATATTATATATTATTATTATATTACCGTGTTTTATGCAAATAAAATATCATCTTATCTTATACTAGCGACCCGCCCCGGCTTCGCACGGGTGCATGTATTATACATATAAACCTTCCTTTTGAATCACTCTATCTATTAAAAAAAACCGCATCAAAATCCGTTGCGTAGTTTTAAAGATCTAAGCATATATAGGGACAGACAGACAGGGAAAGCGACTTTGTTTTATACTATGTAGTGATTATAATAATTGTACGTACGCCCTCAGAGTGGTTCTATTCAATGAAAGATGTGTAAAAACACAAAAAGCGTTGTTTACACTTAGCGATATGGCAACGTTGCGACTGCGCAATGGCAGAAAACGCGGTCGGGAAGATTTTTGGAAATTTGGTATTGAGGAAACTATCGCTATCGCTCTGCGAGTCTCGGCGTGCCAAAACAAAAACTGCAGATATTCTTATTATTTCAAACCCACTTGAAAAACGACACGACAGAATAATTATGTCGACGTATTAACATGTATTTTGGGGTGGTAACACACGACCATCTCGCACAGCTCTACATACTGCGGTGAACACAGGTCTTTGTCCGCCTTTACGATTGTTTTACGATCGCTCGTGTATCTGAAAGCACCGACTAACTCATACTCTGTGGAGTATAATAAATCAATGGGTTTGGGGGTCGTAAATAAAAACGTTGGGATGTTGAAAGCCCATTTTGTAGAAGTGTTACAAAGCTTCAATTCTGGATAGTGGTTGCTAGATGAGCCACTTGCCACCCACAAGCACGCACTCAGTCCGATTGATCCACAGATCCACGGTTATTTGTATAGTTTATTTTTGTTTTGTTTAGTGTCAGATGTCAATACTTGCTAATCGTAGTTTAACTAACCTTTTTTTTGAGTCAATATGTATCCTTGAATAAAGATAAATCTATTCTAATCTATACGATTTCTCTACAAATTATTACTAATGAGTAGAAAGTAGGAATCCATGTTTGTCATTAAAACGTTTCTGGAGACATTCTTGTCAGCCCCGTACCAATCCTTGTCACATTTCATAAGAAAAATGTGATTCATGCGGGGTCAGTGAAAATCTTACTTTCAACCTTATTTTGAAGTGGTTAAAGTTGATCGAGGTTTATTTAATAATATCTAATAAGAGATATTTATGACATTTCTTTGTGGTTACTGTCGTAAAATAAGAATTGGACAAGGTGTGGTCCCAGTGACCGCGATGGAAAATAATTATTATATTGTATTATAGTAGGTAGGTAGTACTAGCTTTTTCCTGCGACTTTGCCGCGTAAATGCCGGACCCCCGTTTCATCATCAGCGAATTTTGGAAAATCCGTTCTTAGCGGACGTCAGCTAGTAACTATAATCTACTTCCCTGCCAAATATCATCTTTATACGTCAGCGGTTTTCGATATTTCGTGATGAGTGAGTGATTGACCTATCGCTTCGGGTCCGACATTTACGCGGACGTAGTCGCGGGCAAAAGCTAGTTGATAATAAACTAAAACACATTACAAACAGAGTTGAAAAAGTAGTGTGCAATTTTCTTCTCTATTTCTATTACGTTGTGGTTCATTATCAATGAAGACTGCTCTGTGTGCGCTGACCGGAGGAATGAGTGAAGCCTCGTCCCCACTAGGAACATATTTTGTCGAGCGACATGACGTGTCCCCGGTGACATCGGGCGATGTCGGGCGACGTCGGACGACATCGCCGCGACATTGTTGAAACTGTTCCTTATCACTACTCTTCAGCGACTGTTCGACAAGGAACAGTTTCAACAATGTCGCGGCGATGTCGTCCGACGTCGCCCGACATCGCCCGATGTCACCATGACGCTCGACAAATGTTCCTAGTGGGGACGAGGCTTAAGGCATCCTTAGACACCGCAGACATCACAGTAAGTACTAATCCTCTTATAGAATAGGTACCTACTTAAACAACCCTCCTTGTTACTACACCCTCTCCCAACTCCTTGTAGACCCTTGTTACTGTTGATTCATTATGAAGCATAATGTCATAATTGTCCCACTACAAGGCAAAAGCCTCTTCTCATACAGAGAAGGCATGAGCATTGATCACCAAGCTTGCTCACGGCGGATTGGCGATTCCAGATATCCCACTGCAGGGCAAGATAGTAATAGGCTGGTATTATTATATATATTATTTTATATATTTGCTCTATAGCTATCTATACTCATATAAAGTATAGTAGGTATACCATTATATTTTTTAGTAGTCATACCGAGTATATTTTTACGTAGGTATGTCTCTTCAAATGTGCAATACCATGATAGTTGTTATAACGACATTCTCATATTAGATGTCGAAATGAAGTTCTCACGTCGCATCGCATCCCATATTGGGCAATATCGGAGGAAACACACAACTTCCCCGTTGTCAAACGCAGTCGGTTCGCTCACTGCATGCATACCAAAGTTGATGAGTGGTATAAGTAATAAGCGTTAAGCGACTGCTTACTAGGATTTGCCCGCTACTTTGATCGAGAGAATGTCGGGTATCACAGAGTTTTTATTTTATTAGGAACCCTAAAAACTTTCTAATATAAATTAAACCTAAGTTACTTCTTATAACATCAGCTATCTGCCAGTGACAGTCTCGTCAAAATCGGTCCAGCCGTTTCGGAGATTAGCTGGAACAAACAAACAGACAGACAGACCAACAGACAAACAAAACAATTGTTTTTTTTAGATATAGGTACCGTATATTAACTTCCATGCTGCGGTTAGCTCAGTATGCCCAGAAAACATCACCTTAGCTGCATCTATAGTTACAATACACGTGGTAAATGGCCGACATTGTAAAACGCCGCCGCTTATAGCTTAAAGCACACGTTACGAACCGGCTAGTGTTTGTAAAGTAAACAGAACTCCGGTGCTTTCGTGACGGCATCGACGCCTGCACTTCACTAATTAACGATGCGTGTGGCCAGACCTAGCCCGAGAACCATTATAGTGGAACAATGATTACTAAGCAATAGTTATCAACCTGTAACTTGTCCCCATACAGAAAGAATCACGCTAGCATAATTTAATCTTCGTAAGATTTTTGGAACGAAATCCTTAACGCGGTTTGCTGTAGGTGGTCATCATCATTATCATTTTAGCCTTAGGTCTGCGCTGCTGGCATCCAGCGGTTTCTCGCAACCTTTACCAGATCCTCGGCAGAAGTTAGCTCGCAGAAATCGTCACGTAATGAAAAAGCGTTAACGTTCCCTCCACGCGACCTTTTTTCTCGTCGAGGGTACCCCGACATCGACATCACAATTTTTTATCAGGTTTCCGTGCACCTATTTCGAATTTAGTTTCTGAGTGTGTTAATTAAGCCTGCAAGTTCGCAACCAAGTGGTTAGCGCAACAACCTTGCCAAAATATAGGTTTATTGCTGGCCCCAGCTATCCAGTCGCAAACAAAAACTAGGCACGCAAGTCAACAATCTTAGGACTTAGAAATTCAAGGAATCCTAATGTCTCCAAAGCACACACGGAAAGAAACGTGCGCTAAAAAACTTCGACACCGTGCCATGTTCCCTACACAAAAATCACACCGCAACGCTGTTGGAAAACGGCAACCTCACATTAGCAGTCCAACAACACGGAATCAAAACACTGTGTGCAACTCCCGGACAAAAATTACTCAATAACGTTCACACAGTGGCCGTAAATGAAAAACGAAGACCTCGCAGTAGCGGGCTAATCAACCCTTCTAAACTACCGACACAGTGTCGTCTTTCGAACGAACTATGTTCTGGGAAGTAACACAGTGTTCATACGTGGAATACGTCGAGTTCAAAAGCAGTCCAATTAGTATTGGGAGGGAGGAGGTAATTGGGGTAGAACCGGTTCTAAGATCGTTTTACTCGACGGCCCGGGTTCATAGCTTGTGCTCGTACTCTCTCGGGTACTTCTCAATGGAATTTGTATGTATAATTGAGTGTTAATAGGAAAGTTCTGTAATGAGAGATAGGCGTGTTGGGAAGATGTGTTCACAAGTGTTACCACTTTTTCTCTTGAGAACTCTGAAGTATTGGTGTGCATTACTGTACAGCTGTACACTGTGACGATACTTATTTTTATGTTTGTTCGTGTAATAAGTACTTGTTTTTCTAAGTGTGTGTGAAGGTTCAAAGTGAGAACAGATCATTGGTGCAGCGGCAAAACACTTGACTATGTCCCGAGCTCGATTACAATAGGGTATTTGAAACCAGTAATTACAGAACACAACTTCTCAATAGATTAACTTTATTTTAAGACCTAAAAATCCGATTAAATTTCAAATAACAATTAATATTAGATTTTTACTTGCTTTGATATCAATAAATTAATAGTAGTCACAGTTTAATACTGTCATACAAAATCTACGGGGGAATCGCTTTTATTACAAGATTTCTATACTTTTTAGGTTATTTGTATTAAAAGGTAAGTAATAAAAGCTTGTTTTTATTAAAACGTTATTTGTTTCTTTTAATTTTTAGTGTTTACTTTTCCTACCCTCAGCGTTGTCTAGCCCCCTACCCATTGATGTTGGTCACTTAATAACCCTTACTGACGAGCGTCCTACTGTGGGACGAAACTCAGAAGACTTCAAGAATATGAAAACAACATCGAGGATAGAGGTGTGCGCAGGAGCTCATCATGAGTCTTTAGGACACGACGACCGTGAATTTACATGACATATAGGTACATAGAATACCAACGTCATGTTTTTGTGTCCTCATACCGTATCTCATACCTGGATGTCCTGGATCCCGTTCAATCCCCTTATCATCGGTCAATACGTGACCTTTTTTACAGCACTCCCAGGTCTCTTACAGCTGAAGTGGACAATGATGTACACTTAGTCACATTTGCGTGGTGACAGTGACTCATATTGCCCCGGTTCCCGATATATATATAGATTGGCACACGACCGCGAGACGAACTGTCGCTGTACGTACCAAAATATACGTACGTTCAGTTGTTTGTCCACCAGGGAAACGGTGTGGACACTGATAGCCCTTGGAGTATTGTGATTTGCAGTGGCGGATCCAGGACTATCGTTGGGGGGGCTTGATCCCGCTGAGGGTAGGTTTGTAACAAAGTAAGTATAGTACCAAAAATACCTTAGGTAGCGTAATGCTCGCAAAAGAGTTTAAGTAATTGGAATAATAGGTATCAAGTTCACTTTAAGATTTGTCACTAAAGAACTCAGATGACCCTCTTTAGCCCCTTAGCCCCCCACCCCCCTAAATTAGACTACCACACTATTAGACTCGGGTGTTGCCAATAATTATAATACCAGCCTATTATTGTCCCACTGCAGAAATCTCTTCTCATTCAGAGAAGGCACGAGCATTGATCACCACGCTTGCTCACGGCGATTGCAGACTTGTATTAATTATAAGTCCAGGTTTCCTCAATACATTTTCCATCGACGATGTCAGTAATGTCCAAGATAAACTTAGAAAGTAAGTAGGTACATTACTTACCTATATAAAATAGAAAATGTGTCACTGGTATTTGTCCGTGCCCGGTTATGAAACCACGGCCTTGAATCAATTATTAAAATAAATTATTTTTGATGACAAAAAGACAGTCCCGCACGCGGTGTGGCCGATCCGTTCGAATTTAAGAAAATTAGGTACAAACAAAATTAGTTCACACGCGTGTTAATAGTACGAGATAATAATACTTACTAGTAATACGTAACATCACGCTTGTAATCCCCGACGGGTTGGGCAGAGGTGTACCCATTAGTATGTACTATGTACACATATTTCGCCAGTTATTGTTAAGTCCCATGTAATAGGGGGCGAGCCTATTGCCATCAACCGAGCACAAATCCAGACTCCGAGGCTGCTACTGAGAATTCGTCTTGAGTCTCTTGACGCGTAGGTACTACCTATGATCTAAAAGGAGCTAAAAGGTTTGGATCTTACTAGCTTCTAGGTTTGGATAGGAACTTCGCATCATAAATACTAAACAGTTAGAACAAGCTTTTATTACCTACCTGTTAATAAAAAGTTAAATGAGGAGTACCTACGTAGTTTTTTTTTTTCGCAATTTTTGTCGTAATAATTAAGTAGCATCATCAAAATTTGTTTTAAAATGTTGCTGAAACGGTTTGTTACTGGTGCACCTACGTAGACTATTTCAGGCACTTTTGAATTGTCAAGGATAGCTTAAGACTTAAAGGCGACTTAAAATTGAAGATGCATTTAAGAATTAAGCTGTCAGTCGAGCTGTGCAAGTGTGCTGCGAGTTCAAGGGACTCTGACGTGACTGACGCTTCTGTTAATCCCTTCACAGAATCCAGTCGTACCTACTTATACCTGAGTTATGATTTCCACGCAGATTTGCTCAATGAACCGCTAAAACTAGGGGCGCAGAATAAATAGTACGCAACGACATGAGAGGGGGGAACTCACTACCAATATAGACTGCCTGGCACTACACACAAACATCCTAAATCACACATCACTTCAACAAACTTGCAGCTTCACAAGTAATGAGCTAGAATTCAAATTCGTTTGGCAAAATATTGTGATATACGCCCGGGTTCTAAACAGTCCCGAGCTGAATCATCGGTCACTTACCCCCGCGTAGTTAGAAAATAAATTTTCTAGATAAAACAGTTTTGTAGTGACATTGTTTATGTTTCCGATTTGTGATAATGTATATTATTTTTGTGCTTAGAGTCACCGGGACTTGGCAAAAGATGGGATATCCCTCAAAGATTAGCAAACGGCTGATAGAATCTAATAAGTGATCAGATCAGCGAAATGATAGGTAAAATACATGACAAACGGGCCATTATGGGCCTCTGCGAGTTGGCTTTGGCCTCGTACGCCTCCCAAAGGTCCGGGATCCCATCGATCCCGAGTAATATAAAAATAAATGTATAAATATGCTAAATTAATATGCTTTTCCCCGTGACTTTGTCCGCATAAATGTCGGTTATCGCGTGCACAGACAAGTCGCGGAATAAAAAGTTGCCTATGTTTCACAGTCATGCCAGTGTCTTACTAAGCCACTAGTTCCTCTGCTCTCCTCTCGAGCTCAAAGATTAGATTGAAAGAAAGAAAAAGAAAGAAAGAAAAACCATTTATTCACGTAGAAGTGACGCACAATACAAAATAATCTTTACAGCGGCAAGACAAGTTGGTACTTATTATCTAAAAAACTAAATACATAAATGACAGAAAATTTTAAAAAAAAACGGAAGTTTGCGCCACTACCGCGCGAAACGGCCGACGCTCAGCTTATTGCCGTGGCCCACACACGATGGCACGAAACCACGGCGCTGGTTTTCAGCGTAGGCCGACGTGTCTCTGTCTCGGAACCACAGGCAAACATCATTCACCCATCGTTCCGAGGCACGGACAAATAAAAATTATGACACTAAAAGACGCTGTTCGGCACAGCGCTCCTATTATTTCAATAGATTGCAATCGTTCTTTAAAGTTTGTACAATAGCCCCGGCGGTGATCGTGACAATTCCTGTTTATTTGATTCTTATATATCTTTGTCGCATTGTGGGCGTAGCTGTCCGGCACGTTTCGGCTTATTGATTTAGAATACAAATAAACAACATGATCGGTTTAAGTAACATTATATTTAAGGCTTTTAAGCACTTAAGCAGCCATTTATTTCGTTGGCGAGATCAATATGTCAGTTTTAGACATCGTTAGTAACAAGATGCTGATACGGTTTTAGGGATCCGTTAACCGAAGGGTACCAGAGACTATTACTATTTACTAAGCCTCCGCTATCCGTCCGCCTGACAGTCTGTACTCTGTAGGTATCTCATGAACCGTAAAAGGGTTGAATTTTTACAGAATGTGTATTTCTATATACTGCCTCATTGGTCTAGTGGTCGCAAAGCGCGACTGCTGAGCATGAGGTCTTGGTTTCGATTCCCAGGTCGAGTAAAGTGTTATTGGGTTTTTCCATCAGGAATTTCACAGTAGCAGCCTCGGAGTCTGGATTTGTGCCCGGTTGATGACAATAGGCTCGCCCCCTATTACATGGGACTTAAACATAACTAGCGAAATGTGGGTGTACTAATTGGTACACCTCTGCCTAACCCTTTGGGGATTACAGGCGTGATGTTATGTTATGTGTATTTCTATTAACGCTTCAACAACAAAGAATAAAATGAGAAAAAAATTATAGGTACAAGAAACGTATTTCGGCGATTGTCCGGCTTTTTCTACATTATTTCTCTTCTAGCATTCCTTATTAAATTAAGTTTTATCAACAAAATTAATCAAGTAGGTACCACTTGAAAGAGCTTCCAAGAGGACTTCGTGGCACGGTAGGTAAATAATTACCGGGCTGGCTAGTCGGCCACATAATAGGACCTAATCACACAAGACAATAGCCCTTCCCCGAAGGGCCTACCTGCTCTGCTCACCCAACAATGCGTCCGACTAGTCACGGACACAACGAAGTGTGAAATACCGTTAAAAACTTTTAAACTTTCGTATTTGGAGTGTGGTGTTTAAATTATGGAGTTTTAAGATTATTCGTTTGTGTTTATTTTGTCACAATCACCTACCATTTAACCATTATAAAACCTAATCTTACTACCTACTATTAGTATAAATGCGAAGGTTTGGATGGATGTTTGTTACTCAAACACGCTAAAACGGCTGAACGGATCTGGATAAAATTTGGCACAGAGATAGACTAAAATCTCGAATAGCATATAGGCTGGTTTTTATTTCGGAAAAAAATATGGTTTCCGTGGGATAACATATCTAAGATGGCGCGGACGAAGTCGCTTGCAGAAGCTAGTATTTATTATCTGATCTCTACAACACGTATTGGACAGACTTTGAGTTCAATATATTATGAGAAGAGACCCTTGCTTACTAAACACAATAAATAAAATTTATCAGATACTAATATTATAAAGCTGCAGTGTTTGTTTGTTTGAACGCGCTAATCTCTGGAACTACTGGTCCGATTTGAAAAATTCTTTCAGTGTTAGATAGATTAGTTATCGAGGAAGGCTATAGGCTATATACCATCACGCTACGACCTACGGGAGCGGAGCAGTAACCAAAGACGCGGGTGTAACCGCGGCGGACAGCTAGTTAAAAAATAAATTGACGACGGAACCCGTTACATCTTCCCCTTTATTTGCTCGACTGTTCAATTTAACGTCAATGAATGAGTTACTTTTCAACACGGAAGTGCAAAGAAATGATTCATATTTTGTCAATATTGCACGTCGCAGCAGTTAATTTAATTAATTAGGTCGTATAAACTGGAGACGCTCCACTCGTCAGTGGGCGAGTCTGCGGTCTGCGTACGCGCATATTAATAGCGCCGAGAGATAGTGACGCGACAATGTAGCCATAAAATAATAATAATGTATGGACAGCCCGTAATACATAATTATAGTATATTATATAATCCAGGGGTTCCCAAACTGTATATCGTAGAGCTAACTTGAGAGCGTCGCATCACGGCAATCATAAGTCGCTTTGATTGTAGTGCAATCTAATAAATAGAATAATAATAGATAGAATTTTCTTTAATCCTACTAATAGGTATTATAAATGCGAAAGTGTCTGTCTGTTACCTCTTCACGCTTAAACCGCTGAATCGATTTTGATGAATTTTGGCATGGAGATAGTTTAAGACCCGGGGAAGTTTAGTTAGTAAGTAGTTAGTTTTTATCCCGGAAATCACCCCCTAAGGCGGTGAAAAGGGGGGTGGAAGTTTGTATGCAAGTACGATATAAACAAGTTCCACGCGGACGTAGTCGCGGGCAAAAGCTAGTATTATAAATGCGAAAGTAACTGTCTGTCAGTTACCGTTTTCACGATTAAACCACTGAATCAATTTTGATGAAATTTGGCACGGGTTAAGTTTGACTCCCATGAAAGGCCACAGGCTTCTTTCTATTCCGCGACTTCGTCTGCGTGCGCGATAATCGACATTTACGCGGAGAAAGTCACGGGCAAAAGCTAGTTAAATAAAAAAAATATATATATATTTAATAAAGTAATCTTAATATCTGTTAGCGCTTCACACAAATATCTTCTTTAATGAAGGCGAGCAAAATAATTACAATATTATGTAAAGGTAGTTGCAGTCGCAGTATCGAAAAGGTTTGAAAACCCCAGTTATAATCGATAATGTATAGTATTGTATAGGTTGCACCTCGCGATAAGATATGGCCAACATTGCAGCAGCTGGTGCAGTAGCTTTGTTTGTATGTTGTTGGTTGTGGATGTGATTCCTCTACAGACAATTTATTTATTTATTTAGGTATTTAAACTCTATGCAACAAATTAAAGTAGGTAACTAGGTACAAAGGCGGACTTAATGCCTTAGGCATTCTCTACCAGTCAACTAAAGGTGGTGAAGAGATAACATGGCAGGTGCAAAAAATTATCGCATAATCGCATTTTAATGTGACAATGTGACAGATAAAGCTATATGTTTGAGCCATTTGGAGTTCAGCACTAGAGTCTTAGGGTCCGAGCGCTCACCTTGTTTTTTTTTTCTACATCGAAATCGACTGGTCGATTCTTCACGTAACCCGAGGACTGGTCTTTTCTTGAGCCAAAGAATTAGCATTGTCATATGGCAATGCTGCCAGCCTTTTGGACACTTGCCCCATTGACAGCGACGTGGTCAAGCTTATTGATACCTTATGATCTTCCTTCTTCAACCAACAAAAAAAAACGCAGTCGCAGGGCGCAGCTAGTGATTTTATAAACTGATTATATCGCTAGTACCTATATTGGTACATCGTATAGTGGGGCATGCCAACCTGTTTCACAGGGTGCTGTTCGTATGGTTATGCCATGATTTTGTCGTAACTTTGCCTCACGTATTAACTACGATTTATGTTTCTTGTAGCTATTGCCATATACCGCAGTTAGCGGGAGTGTGAGAAGAGTTATATCATCTTTTCTCTACTCATCATCCTTCTGCCCGCTGACCATTCCACACCGAAAGATGTACTACACCGACGATGCACGCGTGTATCCATTTGGCAAAGTAATAAATAATATACTCTATTCTTTCAGTTCAATCTTGAACTTAAACAAATACGAATTATGATTCTCGATTCGCACTTCTACGCGTATCCAGACCGTTAATTACCAAAGATTGGCGGGATGTGAATCGGAATATTAATAGTTCGTACTTACTTAAATTTTTTTTATTAGCCTATTCTGTCCCACACCTCAGTCAAACTTCAATCATTTATTTTAATTAGGCAATTAAAAGTCACTTTTGAACGAGCCTGCTTAGCTTGCCGTGCTTCATCCCTCCAGTTTTGGAGGAACCCATCCAGTAAGTTCCGCCATCTCCATTGTGACGCGACCCCGTCTCACTTTCTGTGCTAGTTGGACCCACAGTTTTCTAGGGATGCGGCAGACATGTACTGCCCAGTCCCACATTTAAATTGATTACTTAACATTTTCATTCTCGCCTATTTAATCCACATTTTGCCTGGCCGGTGCGAAACCACCTTTATCCTCTTTATTAGGGGCTTTATTCCATGAAATTCCATCCTTTTCCCTCACAAGTTATCGGTCAAACTCGCAGCGGCAGGCGCCGGCGCCACTTTCGGTCTTCCTTGTATCCATGCAACTATAATAATATCTAACATTTTAACTTCACGAAGCTAGTTCAATTGAAGCGTGCCGAAGCGAAAGGGGGAGTCCGGAATTTACGATGGCAGATAAAATCTAAAGTAGACCCAGGAACATTTTCTTCGTAATAGTCAAAGTCAATGGTCCGAGACTTTCTTCGAACAGAGCCTATTCTGTTCGACCATACAAAGACTAATCTATAGTGGAGTTTACTTTATTGCCGACAGAGACAGCAGCTTTCTTTGTTAAGTAGCCATTAATTAAGTTTTCGTTTTTATTATGGTGGCCAGTTAGAAAGAGGCCAACAGACCTGCTTGCTAACGTTTTTTAAAAATTATGATGCGTTTACTTATAGGACACTAGCGATGCAATGTAGTAGACACATAAACCCTATCGATTGATGAAAACTGCATTAAAATCCGTTGTGGAATTTTAAAGAAGCGTAAAGACGGTGGGAGGAAGCGACTAGAGAAGAGAAGAGATTAATTTTATTCTAATGTACAGTTTATATTTGACGGATTTTATACAAATAAATAAAATTGCAGTTGTTTCACACTCTCAACAGCTGATTTCTAGTTACGTAACATAATTATGAATGTTAACTATAATACCAAAAAAACATTTTTTTTTTCTGTCTGTTTTCCGGCTAATCTACACGGCTTGACCGATTCAGGCGGGACTTCCATTGGCAGTGCTAAAGGGCACTAGCTGATGTCATAAGGAGTAACTTATATTATAGGCTATTTTTTTATTTTAGAAAAGGAATTGTGGAGTTTATTTTTTATGCAAAAAACCCTTAAAAATAAAGCACCGTCGATAACAGATATTCACGCGGGTAAAGTCGTGGGCATAAGTAGGTAGTTACCGTGTAAACATTACAACACAACAAACAGACACACTTCAATTGTATTTATTTGTATGGAGCCATTGAATTAGGGTTAATCTTACATGATCAATCGAACGTCAATCGTACAATGATCTCCGATTGAATAGACTAGGTATAGGGTTGCCAGATCTTAAATTCGGAAAGCTAGATAAGACTGACTTTTGGGTAGGGTTGGGCCCAGTAGGTCGCCAGCGCCACGTTTACTGCCGCGTCAGAGGCGTTGCGCAGATCGTCAAAGGTGCCAAGGTCAAGGGTCACTGATGCCTCATTTCGCCAAATCATGTTTACAGCGTGTGTGTACTACTTGGGTGTGCAGGCGATTCCAGATAGACCACTGCATTTAACGACAGAAGGCAGGTGTTCTTGGGGCTTCAAGTAGCCGTGAGTTGGTAAAATTGGGTAAAAAAAGCCGGATTCTTGGTCTGAATTTTAAAATGATAACATTATTGTACCTAGGTAATTTATTTTTTTGGATCGTTATCTTGAAAATCAACTCAACTTCTGATGTATTAAATGTAAAAAGTCTAAGAAAAGCCGGACAAGTCAGACACGCATCCCAAAAGCATAAGTTCGGCTATGTTCGGCTTTATAAAGACGCCTGGCAACCATAACTATAGGCTATGAAGTATGACTGTCCTAATAGGCACCCTAGACTCGAAGAATTACGTGGGTATTAAGTAGTACCTAGTAGATACCTTCATCACACCTTCATAGAGGACAGACAGGACAGAATGGTCACAAGCGCGACTGAGTACGATTTTCAGGTCGGGCAAAAAGTGTTATTAGGTTTTTCTTTGAGAATTTTTTTAGTAGCAGTCAGTCTAGAGGTTGGAAGTTGGTGGTGCCCCGTGCCTCGAAAAGAACGTAAAAATCCTGAACCATGAGAGTGAGAGAAGAGGGATTGCACCATTTGCACCTGTGATTGCGAACACACTTGTGCACTTTATTATCTCCTGAGCACTTGGCTAGTCTCCATTGAAATTGGCTATTTTTTAGGTGGTAAAAATCATCAAATGAGTCCTTCCGCCTTGGGTGGGGCGGAAGGGTATGTCAGACTTTTACTGACTAAAAAACCACCCTGTTCCTTCTGTTGCCCTTTACGTTCCGGGGCCACGGTAACCCCTTAAGACGTCCCGCAACCCCATTGAAATTGGTTATTATTGGTTGCTGTGACAGAAGTTGGTCTGCAGAATATTACATAAAGGACAGCAATACGTAGGTATACGTATGTTGATAGTCGATAGATAGGCATCGTTTCCGAGAAGGGATCGCACGCATGCTCGGCCCGACAGCGAAACTGACACCGCCAGCAGCCCTCATTAATTGAACGGTTAATTAGTGAACATCAGCTATTTACTTGAAACAGACATACTTACTGTTGTCAGGATTGAGTTTTACGTCAGTAAGCTTACCGGTTTGCCTAGTTATTTATCAATATTTATTCTAGTAAATTTTATTTAATTAATTAGTAAGTTTAATTTTAAAGGTTTTTCTACATAGGTAAGTACCTAGGTACCGACCTACCAATTTGCTCGTAAAGATGCTCTTGTTGCACTGCTTTTAGGATCATCATTAAATGCGTATTTTTCGTTTTAATACAGCAGCTGGTTTGACAATGGTTCTTTTTTTAAATCTCGGCAATGTTGATTGTTTTCATGACTGCTATTTTAAGAATAAATTTAATTAAGGATGATAATTAATAAAATAATTATGATACTCGTAAATAAATTCATCAACTTATTTACATTTATTAAAATTACAGTAACCAGTCAATATTCAGTTTTTATTTTTAAAATTAGGCTGTTTGGCGGCTTCATCAGTGAACCATGGGGGCGAGCAATCGCCAGCGTTCGAAATTTGAAAAAACACAAATCTTGGCATTTTGTTTATTTTTCTCCAGGTAGGTATATCGAAAAATGTCCTAGGTATGAAACGTGTGAGCATTTTATCACAAGGCCCTCACCTTCAGCTCGGGCTGTAATTAAAACTTACCTTACTTTTATCATAATGTAGGCAGGTACTACCTACTTACTATTTTCTGAAAGAGAAGACGACCCTCTGATCGAATTTTGACGCTCTAGGAGGGAGATGAATAATTGGAAGGTTCAATTTTACGCTGACAAATTTAGTGTCCCTACTACAGCCTAAGAAGCCATAAGAGCTTAATTCGTGATGAACAGAAAATCTGAACCATTTGAAATGAACTCACCAGGTTTATGATGTCGATGTTTCTTCCCCTTGGCGGTGACTGCCGTCACCAGCAGCGCCAACCGCGCCAACCAGAGCCAACCCCACCGCATCCTAAGTACCTAACATCACACTACACAACCAAAACACGAAGATTTTGTTCCAAACTACAACTTTTTATCTAAAATTCACGATCAAGCACTCATTTTCTTTTTACCTTTAAATGAAAAACACTTATTTGTCAAATTCTACATGATAAACAACGTTTCACACAGTAAGTTGGTTTTCAGAACATTTTTCGTGGGAAAGCACAAAAGTTTTTAAGCTTACGAACGATATCAAATACGCGAGGAAACAAATAAGCTCGCGTTTCACACCACAGCCACCGAAAGCTAGTGGTCGACTGACGGTGAGACTTGACTTGACTTGAGAGAGACGGACGTGACGCGGAGAAAAGACGGCCGAACGAACCGAATTTGACTTGACACGAACCGGTCACAAGCGCGGCAGGCCGAGGAAACCATGAAAACACACAACAACAATAAACTTGATGCTAATTATTGATAATAGAATTCTTTTAAACGAACTGTGTTCGAAATAAGTTGATTTCAAAGATGTTACGCTAGTTTTAATTCAACAAATTAAAAAATAATGTTCTTACAATGTAAAGTTCAAAGCTCTCGCTAAAAGCGTTGTGTTATTTTGTCAACAGGTCAACTTGTCAGTGCCGTGCACAGTAAAACTAGTTTTGCTTGCGGTAACAGTACTGCTACTCGACGTGAGATGGCGCTTTTACTAAAATTTAATTAATTATTTTTTAATATTAACTGAAGATTCCACAGTAATGTTCTCTCGATCTAATTTATTTATTGATATTTGTAAATAACCATAATACTAAAGCATTTCTAACTATTTTCGTTCGAAAAAGTTTATTTTGTGCCATCTTGAAAAAAAAATCGTACGTTGATGGAATTGTTTTTGGTCAGACATAACAGATGGCGCTACCAGTCACCATATTACCTTTGCTAAACAAATTTAATTTTAGTAGTAGACAACCGGTTTCGTCCCCGTGGGGGGTGAAATTTGAAAAATCCTTTTATAGCGCATGCTTATGTCATAATAACTATCTGCGTGCCAAACATCTCAATCCGTTGAGTGGTTTTAGATGTGTGTAAATAGATCAGCCGGTCAGTAAAACAGTTGCTTTTTACAAGCTTTTACTTTTATACTTATAGATTTGCTATAGAAAAACTGTCTACCCTGTTTTTAAGATTGTTTACCACAGAACATAGACGTACAGACTGGTCGTGATGCGGGTACATACAATGCAGCAATGCGACACAGCGACATTCTCTGCGCGGTTAATAGCTTAGGTATCATGTTATTTTTTTATTTCACTAATAAAATATATTATGGTACTACAGACCAGTTACAATTACCAACTATATTTTTTTACTCCTCCGCTGTTCTTTTCTGATTAATTTCGTAGCAGGATCCAAGACAGTTGATTCGTATCTCCGGGACTCGTCGAGCTTTATTGCCTCGGCGCTTTTCTGGTGGATGCTACTGTCGATGGGTGCCGGGCGGCTGCACGAAGACCAACATACTCTCATGAATTTTTGTATATACTTGTTCAGAAGCCGCAGTAGACTAACGTATCGCAACTAGCTTCATCTTTCGGACTAACTGACCGACTCCTTGACAATTCAAAAGTGCCTGTAAATGGTCTAATTAAAATAAATGTTTTGACTTTTGACTTTTTGACTTTTGTATGTGAATATTAATTAATTTTATACAATAATTAAAACAGTATCACATAAATCCCATTTTTGGAATAGCAAGCTCATGACTTACCTACCTCTATGTGTCTGTTTGCTGTCTTATTGAAAGTGAGAGAATAGTTAGTGTCAACTGACGTTAGAAAATATGACGTTTTTGACATCTGTCACGCTGACAATTCGACCCCGAGAAGCAGACTGATACGGCTTGGTTATCGGACAGGCATATTTTGACAGCGAACTGAATCAGCTTGCCTAAAGAACAAGGGATAGATATTATAATATGTTGCGTAGGTGTCTAGCTTCCGTTGAGCTAAGTGACTCGTGACTAGTCGTGACCAATGTAGGTACTTTTCGTTTCAGTGTCAGACAGTCTATGAACTCCAGTCGAATAGGAAATCATCTATCTAGGTGATACAGTATCCATTTGTCATTATTTATCTACACAACTAAATAGGGTAGGAATAACATCAATTTTCAAAACTCATACCAAAAAACTTATTTATTTGACGATTACAATTATTCTATAATATCTATGAATAGTCGCAGAATTACAACGTGTATACAAACAAAGGATGAGGATTCGGGTCGGCGAGTTCGACCCAATAACATACGAACGATAAGCCAAAAATGTTTAATGTCATATCGATAAATTTACATCGCGTAACACTGGCCGGGGGCGGGCGGGCCCCCCCCTGCGGGCCCCGGGCCGCTAGACGAACCACTCGTCCTTGTGCGGCACGGCGCTCAGGCCGGCCGCCGCAGGCGACCCGCCCGCGCCGCCCCGCACGGGCCCGCAGGGGGCTGCGGGTTTCCCGGCAGCCGCGTCGCGCCCACCTCGCCGCCCGCGCACCCGCCGCCGCCATTACTGCTCGCCAACTCTTGCACTGTACGCAAATTAACAAAATCCAACATTAAGTGGTGCTCGTAAGAAATTTCAGCTTTGTCTGTGGGATGGCAACGCATCTGCGATACCTCAGGTTTCCATTCCAGTGGACCATAGGGTCATCCGCTGTTTGTCATCCTATTGGATGGACTTGGACTTTATTAGGTAGAAAATCTCATTATACTTAGAAGAAGACCGGCAGAGGAACCTGGTCCTAGATCTAGGTTTACATGTGTCGCAGAAAACAATTCAAAATTATAAATTGTGAACAAGGATGATTACAATGATACTCGTATAATATAACAAGGATGTCAATGATCAGCTGATCCAAAGGTATTACCAGAGAGAAAGGGGAGGAAGAGGTAGAGTATATTAAGTATCAGCGTCTAAGTGCAAGAGGCTGACTGGCTAAGGAATGCAGTACACTCACTATGTAGCCGTGTGCGCTGGTTGGCGCGGCGGCGGCAGGCGCAGAACGCGACTGCAGCAGCCACTGACGCCAGCACCGCCGCGGCGCCTGCGCACCCCACCACCCACGCGCCCCCCGCACCCGTGCCGCCGCTCTCTGGCACATTAACATTACATTTCATTTCATGTTCCAACATTAAACACATTTTTTATATCAAGCAAAATAAAAAATAAATTGGTATAACAAAAAAAAAAAACAAAAGTTGTAGCCCACCGGTATCGGGAATAGGGTCCAAGCTAATGTCTGACTGCTTAGGGTCCGGAGAGAAGAACCTCCTTACAGGCGCTGTGTTCGCCGCTTTTGGAGTCAATCCCTTGATCCAACAGCCTAAAGAGTGCTTCCTCAGCTTTTAGTCGAGGCTCTTGGCTCTATAATGCTATCGGCTAAAACGTCCAAATATTCAAAGAAAACAAAAATAAAAATAAAAGTTCAAATAATCCAAGATACGGTGCATAAAAAAAATAAAAATAAAACACAAAAAACATAGCTAACTACTTTTTATTGTGACAATACATGAACAGTCCAGTGAACTAGCCCAGTCCTGGCGACAAACCTCCCTTTACCAGCAAGTGTATTGCAAAAGGCATAATGATTGAATCAAGCACCAACACAAACTAATCGCTGTCAATAAGTGAGATGAATATGGCAACAGTTGTAATCCGTGGCTGTGTTGTAGTGTTAACTTAGGGTAATCCACTGGGAGTGTTATATTGCCCGGATGTTTGCCTCTGGCCTGACCTGGGCAAAGAGCGGCGGTGTCTTCGTCGGAGCCGTCGGCGCAGTGGTCCACGCCGTCGCACATCAGATCTGCGCTGACGCAGAACTCGCGCTGCTTACAGCGGAATTCTTTGCACCCATGTTCTGGAACAACGGTGCGAAAAGACATCAAAAATAGAGTGAACTCATCAGGTGTACATGCGATACGAAATATGCTTTAACAATCCTAAGGCTAGTAAAGAGCATTAATTGTTGTTGATTAAGTATAAGTAGAATGTTTGGCTTCCCC
Source organism: Hoplodrina blanda (assembly GCA_949316365.1). Classification (NCBI taxonomy): domain Eukaryota; kingdom Metazoa; phylum Arthropoda; class Insecta; order Lepidoptera; family Noctuidae; genus Hoplodrina; species Hoplodrina blanda. Next base: position 17,410,623 of record OX438581.1, read on the forward strand.
TTTGGTCTCGTAGTTGGGAGCGGAATCGGGATCAGGGTCGGACGTGCATTTCAGTTTTTCAATTACGAATTTCTTATTAGCAGCCCGGGCTTTGGACGTTATGGTGTGATACCTCTGTGCCTCGGAAAGAACGAAAACCCGTTAGTCTAGCTTGATCTGTTCCCGATAGTGTCGGATTCCCTTTCCATCTTAATATAAGAGTGCACTTGTATTTACGCACACACTTGTACACTATAATATCTCCTGCGTACTGAAGATAGTCTCCAAGCCAACTAACCATCGTGCCCGGAATTTGGTCTGGAGAATTTTTCATAAGTGAAACTCTACCACTCTGCCACTACTTACTAACTAGTAAAGAAAGTGAATTGTGGAAAACGCCAATTTCCACCTTCTGTGTCCCGTGATCCCACTGTTATACATAGGAAAAATGAAGCTATCACACACATGTTTTCTTTGCTCATTCATTCATGCATATCCCCACTAAGATCAAACACCGATCCTTATTTGTTCAGTCATCAAACGCAAGAAGCCAGAAATCCGTTTAATATATTATAAAGAAAGAAAAAATACTTCTGTATTTTCTTTGTAACCCATAAAATACAAGGAGTACACCGCTGCCCGCCAACCAAGCGAACTGACCCGAAATCTTGGTTTTGATTGAAAAAGGAAAACATATTTATAAATGGCGGTATGCCTTGAGAAAATTGTACACCGCCGCATATTGGGTCCGTAGATAATATCTAGAATCAGATTGTCGATAAGATTCGTTCTCAAGAAGCTATGTTCTGGATGTAAAGGAGTTTCTTAATCAAAGACTGATTTTACCTTTCTGGATGTAAAGGAGTTTCTTAATCAAAGACTGATAAATTTACCTTTAGGCTAAACTGCCTATCAAACTGAGTAACATTGAGCAAACATTACGGTTGTGTTCATAGGTTCATTGGGGTACAAAAGTTTTAATGTAGAATTTGGAATGTTAGAATTGAATCTCTGTAACCAGAAAATTTCCAGGTTCAGAACAAGAAAAAATAGCAATGATGGGAAATCATGTAACTTTACTCAACACAGAACAGTTATGGTGTGAAAACTAAGTATTTCTTCATCCTACAACCAATCTTTAAATCCATAACGTTCGTTGCTTCAGTTTAAAAAAATACATTAAAACTGTCCGTATCCGTTGAAACATCCTTATTGAAAAAACCCTGTCACTTACAAACGGACAATCAAACTGCTGACGTTGTGCTCCGGGAAAATTGGGCATTCATCGTCGAAAAAAAACCGCTTAAAGGACCCGAACAATAGCCTCGGCTTAACGAGCCGCCAACCAGATACGCAACGATATGGTTAACGCTAATCGTCCATCACAACCAACCTTTAATTGTGTCCTTCATGAAACAGCTAAAAATTCTTTCAAGCGAAGTAACACAGTCTCGGAGCGGAGATGCTCACCGAAACACAGCTTTTGATCTCCATGGGGGGATTGTTTCTCCCTGCCGCATATACACCGCGCACCGTACAGGTAGGTGCTAAGGGTGGTGCTTGTGTGGAGCGCGGCATGTATGAAATGCATTGTTTAAAATGTTATTCCGGCGTCTCAGGCGGTGTCGCCGAGCGCGTTTTTGTTGCATAATTCAATGGCTTGAGCGCTTAACATATCCTGCTTTGTGAGACCAGTCAGTTGCGTTCACTGGAATTTTAAAACTGCCAGCCCGAGTATCATTTCCAACGCATTGTTTACGAGTTAAAGATTAATGAAGAATTTGTGGGCACAAAGGAGAGATCGTTGCTCAAGCAGTTCTTTCAGATTGTTGTTCTGAATATTTGGAATTAACTTTCTAATTATTCCAAAATTGGAAAATTTCTGAACAGGGAAATCTAGATCTGACTATAATAAAAATATAAATGGGTTAACTATGGCTTATATTTCATCTACCAACACAGATGCTCGATAAAAAGCCCGTAAGTACATGGTAAAGATTCAATAAACAAGCTAATAATCATAACAAACTCATCTCGGAAGATCTTAAACAACAACTGAATCGTACTTAAAACTTTGCTAAAGAGTCTAGTCAAGTAATCTTTGGAAGTATGCAAGTTGAGGTGCAAAGTCGGCCAGTCGTTGTCCAGAAGGGTCTCCAGGGGTCGCTCACCAACTATGTCTTAATGGGGCAAAGTTGGAAAGTTCTACACTTCATTATCGAGCGATACGAACTTAGTTGCATCGATAGTCGACACATTTGCACTAAAACTTTCAGTGTATCGATATCGTTTGGCATTTAAGATTTGATCTCCACTTACCCTACTTTAAAGTTGTATTATTTTTCTAAAGATTCTTTGAACTTTTAATCAGTTTAACAACTGTCAACTATCTCATCGATTTTATGAGGAAGCTGTCACCGTTTCATTCTACCCTTGTATTAATGGTCCATAACTTCTTTAAGCACTTGGACTTTTTCAATGTTCGTGCAGACGGCACAGAGGGCTTCAGATTTAATGTCCGTAACATAAAAATGATACGAGATCTCATCCACGATGGATCAGCTTAATGGTGGCACTTTATAGCTTTGATAAATGCCACTCGATATAGTCATATTGTATGTAATGTTTCTGATAATTAATGCAAGTCTTACTTTTTAAAGGGATCTATCTATGTATACTTATAAGAGTTAAGTGTTGGTTAAGTTCGGGCGATTAAGCTGGCAACACTGGTAGCCGGTCGTCAAAAAACGATCTCTTAGTTTTAATTTATTAAAAATTGTATAAAAGTACTTTAATTACGTTAAATTAGTGTAATAATATAAAAACTAAGCGATAAGTATTATGTACAGTGTTTGTGCAGTGTTTTTGTCGCGATAAGTTCGACAATAACTGAAACCAAAAACCGGCTGGCAAGTCATCGCCCCAACCAACGGTGAAGGATTTGAAATTGAAATATCACCAAACCCGGGGAGTATTTTGTTTTATCAAAGTTGTATTTACATACTACTAAACATCACAAAATACTGCTCAGGTCGCTGAGCTACGTCCATCACACACTGGCACGGTTTATGTCTCCTTTTGCTTGACAAGTAGTGGAAGCAGAATCGACGACGAAAACATTCGCCCATACAATAAACACTACTTACATGATTTACTACACAAATTAGGCGCATTATATTTTCTTTTTGCCTATTCATTATATAAATTCAACTTTATTTAAAACTTGTGAATTGCCATAAACTTGTAGGCAATAAGTTAAAAGCTGTGGTACCTATTATTCTAGGGGAAAGTGGTTACCCTTCGTACACTTTTTAGATTTTATTTTTTTACTTTGTGATTAATTGTCGAATTTATCTCGTTTATGTATATAAGTGTAACAAATATATTGTAGTTTGTTACAAAAAAGTCCGAAACTATTATGTCAAAAGGTTGGAAAGTTATAGTCATTTTTCTAGGATAAGATATTTGTACAAATGTTCCCCACGTATGGGGTACGTTCGTACAGTAGGTGGGGTACTTTCGTACGCCATGGGGTAGATTCATACAGGGTAATTAAAAAGCCTATTAAAGTCGTTAATTTTTTATTAATTGTTTCAAAAATATTAATTTATCAATAAAGTAACTTAATATTATATGACTTGACTCATAGGCGACAAATCTTTCCTTAGAAAAAAAAAACAAGAAATAAAATAGTTCATCCGTGGTTTACTTACTAATAATTCTAAGCTTTACGATCAGTCTAAATTAGGTGTTTACAATTATTTTGTATGAGATTGTACAGTCAGTGACAATTTAAACTTAAAGTACCTAGGTAATTAAACATTTTGATTGTTACTTTGGAACTTATTGCACATTATAATTATTTAGCAGTTGCAAGACATGGTGACGTTAATGAGTGAAGCGTTTAAGAGGAAAGGGATGAATATAAATGTGAACAAGACGAAAATGATGGTTTTTGAAAGAGAAGAGGATGTATCGGCGTGTGATGTGAAAAATGAGAGTGTGGAGCAGATTGTATACTTGGACAGTATGTTTACAATAGATGGAAAGATTGATGCTGATGTGGAAAGGAGAGAAACTGAGGGAAATAAACTGAATGGTGCTATACTTACATGCGGTTGTGCCCAACCAGTCCATGCCCAAAAAGGCTCGACTGGCTGTTCACAACGGCGTGCTGGTGCCTACACTTATGTATGGAAGTAAATGTTGTTTATGGAAAACGAGGCATGAGAGTAGGATTAATGCTGTGGAAGTCCGTTCCTTGCGAAGTATGTGTGGTGTGAACGATAGAGTGAGGTTCTTCAGAAAGGTCAGGTGCGCAGTACTCGTAACCGGACTCTTCATCCACTTCTTGATTACGTGTACCCTTTTTTTCTTATACATATTTTCGCACCATGATTCTGCAAAAAATATTAATTATAAGTTTTACCTACTTAATAAAAATATTTAATATTAAAAATTTAATATTTTGTTAGTAGAAATACTTCATAAAAGGAAAAATATGTTATTGGGCTGTCTGCACGATAATTTTAACATAAAAATCGATTTTTGATGGACTGTTAGTTTATAAAATCTAAAGGGGAGCATTCGTACGCGTACGAATGTGCCCCCTGTTTGGCTGTCCGAAAGTACCCCATTGCCTTGCACAAAATTAAAATACAATTTTATGCAAATTCTAATTTAGTTTGAGAAATATAACAATTAAAGCTCAAAATAAACAATGTTAACATTATTTAATCATCACCATTTTGTCAAAAACATATCAATTCTGTTTACAATTACGAACTAAGCTTAGGTAAAAAATTTACTCACCGCGTGCGAAAACACATTATGTCTTGTCAGCTGATACACCGTAGTGCGATTGGCGCGAAACTCCGCTAGCAACATGGTGGCCGGTATGTCTATGTACACAAACAAAGGCGTGTTTGTGTGCCGTTTAGTTTTTCTGGTATACTAACTGTACGAATGTGCCCCGCGTACGAAGGGTAACCACTTTCCCCTATATCTATAATGTTGTTTACCTTAGTTTAACATTTCCATTAATTCTTAAGTATTGTTTAAAAACTTTGATATCTGTTTGTGTCTTATAACTTATCTTTACTTTTACTTAACTTTTTTTTTTTTTGTATTTTTCCCTACTACCTCCTACTTCTATAAATAGGTAATACATCAACTATAACAGCTAATACATCATTCTTGCATCATTATTTAGCTGCACAAATATATATATTTCAGGTGACTGACATTTTAAGAAAATGATGACCCGCAGTGCTACTCTTAAGGAGATGGAAGCTAAACTTAGATCCACCTTATAGGAGCTTGAGGCTTCTAAAGCCTTATGTAAACAGCTGCTCCAGGAACGGGATGACAGTGAGGTGGAAGTTAAGAATATTGTGGACAAGAACAGCTTCTTGAAAAATGAGCTGGCAGAACTTCATATTCAACACATGGACTTAGCCGACCAACACACACAACTACAGCACAAAGTGTCAACATTTCAAGAGTGCAGTGACACCCATGAACTTGCGTTAAATAGGATATCTGAACTGGAACAGGAATTATGTGATGCCCATAAGGCGTTGTCTCACTCAGAGACAGTCAAGTTCAGCGGACAGCTTGCTTGCACCAACAACCTATTTAATGAATTGGTAGGCAGTAAGTTAAAATCAGTGTGTGAGTCAAGTGTAACAATAGATTTGACTGGTGATGACACATTGCCATTATGTCCTGTTATTATGAGTCACAACAAGTTGAAAAAGTATATAAAAGTCAAGAAATTTATTAAACGGTCACAGAAAAAAATTAAAAATCAACGTCTACTTAAATCAAACCTTTCTCTCAGAAAGGAACGTATTATGCTTTCAAAACAGTTGAATACCTGTGCAGTTGAGTTAGATAACTGTCAGGAAAAGTATGATACTGATATTCAGCAGCTCCGAAATGATTTACTTTACAAGGAGTATCTACTGAAAGATATTTTTGAAAAATATGAATTGTCTCAACAACAATTAAGTGAACGCTTGTTTGAAGCTGGAGAACTACTGGACTTGGTGAAGTACAGTGCAGAGAGGTATGAGTCTTTGACAAATAATCTCTCATGCAACTGTGCTAACCAACCACCTTCTCCTGAGCCACAGATTGACATATCTCCACCGGTATTGGCTCTTCCAATGACAAACTGTGACAATAGACAGGAAATTAATAAAACTATTTTATTCTGTGATGAACTAGGGTCAGGCTTTGGCAAAATATTACTCAATTACATTAGCCATAGTTTTACAAATAATAGTTATCATAATATAAGTTTTCATCAAATTATTAAAAGAATTGTGAACTCAAACCTAGACCACTACTCCACGCTGGTTCTATTATTAGGTAATAGTACTGGTACTACCAAAAAGGACATACTGGATGGTGTCGACACCTTATTAAAGCTAAATATAGGGAAGCTAATGTTGTGTGCTTTTCCTTATTCTGACACTTTGTCAGATTTTGAGAATAAACATATTTATAAGTTGAATAGTATTATTCATAGGTTGACATGTTGTCATAGTGACAAATTATTATTTTTCGACACTAATAAATTTGTTAGTGGTTTTAAATTAACTCAGGGAACTTTATCCCTGTCAGGAGAATGTAGACATTTAATTGCTATGTTGATAGCATATAATATTAACACTGTTATAGCTAATATAACAAATTGTAGTATAAGTGACGAGACTGTGTTGTATAGCTCTGCTAACAACACAGTGATTGATTGTTGTGAAACTTTGATTTGTACGAAGGAGTGTCCACCAGTAATACCAATATCTTTAGAATACCAGTCAGCCACTACCAGTCAGATAGGGTATTCTCTCTCTGCTGAAACATACACAGGGATTTTGAACTCTTCGATTGAGGTTGTGGGGGTCACTCCGGATAACTCTTTAAACTAAATTGTGAGACAACAGAAGTTACCTCTTCAAATAATCACTTATTGTTACTGAATAATAAAAAGGTATCTTCTGGCAAGATAGCATGTAAGGGAAAGCAACATACTTTAAAATTGTTTAGTCAAAATATTCAAGGTTGCTCTTCCAAATTACTAGAAATAGAGATGTTTCTAGAAAAAACCAAGTTTGATATTGTTTGTTTTACCGAACATTGGCTTAAAGATAACCAAGTAATGTCTATTAATTATGAAAATTATTGTGTAGTTAGCCATTTCACCCGGAAACAGATGATACATGGTGGCTCATTAATACTTATTAAAAATTCAATTAAATCTAAAGAACGTAAAGACATTGTAAGACTATCAGTTGAACACACTATTGAATTGTCCTGTGTTGAGCTTGATAAGCATGTTATAGTTTGTGTATACAGACCTCCCAGTTACCAGAATTTGTCTGTGTTTGATTCTGTAATGGAAGATGTGTTAAAAAAAGTTAGTATTGGTAGTAAATCAATCATTATATGTGGTGACTTTAATATTAATTTGTTAGAAAATAACTCTAGTAGTATCAGATTATTAAGTCTTTTCAAATCATTTGATTTGTCAAATGTTTTTAGTGAGCCTACCCGAGTGACAGCTTCTTCTGCCACTTGTATTGACAATATATTTTGTAATTGTGAATACCTACATAAAGAAATTGTAAATAGGCTGCCATCTGATCATAGTGGACAATCATTTACGTTTTGCGCCTACATACCACTACAAAAAACTCAAATAAGGTTTAGGCCAATTACTTGTAAAAGTTTAGAAACATTTAATAATTCTTTGTCTAATAAATTATGCACTCATAGTTTTAATAATATAGGTGACCCAAATGAGTTTTATGCCGATTTTTTTTCAATTTTAAAAAACCAATTTAATGACAATTTTCCGCTAAAAACTAAAAGTATTTACACGAAGTTCTTATTTAGTGACTGGGCGACCCCAGGTATTCGTAAAAGCAGAGAAAAATTATTTGAACTTTATGGACTGAAGCAACATACAATTAATACAAGTTTTCATAAGTATGTTTCCAAATATTCAAAGCTTTTTAAAAGCGTTTGTAAAATAGCGAAAGCTCTTCACATAAGTAAAAAAATAAAGTCAGCTGATGATAAAATAAAAACTACTTGGCAAATAATAAACAATGAAACAGGTAGGACAAAACAGCGTAATACTGAATTTAATTTAGAGACTGCACATGGCCCTATAAATTCAGATATAGAAGTAGCCCAGGAATTTGAAACTTTTTTTGCTAATATTCCCCTTCAAACTACTGAGGCTTTAAATTCCTCCCCCACTCTTTCTGCTGCCTTACTTAAAAAAAATGTTAAGGCTTGTCCTGTGGAATTTAGATTTCAACATACAAACCCCCAGGCTGTCATAAAAATTTTTAAAGATCTTAAAATTAAATCAACAGAAGATCTTTGGGGAATGTCTGTAAAAGTTAGTAGGTCTATTATCGAAACTATTGCGCCCTATTTAGCCGTAATATTTAACACCAGTGTAGACCAAGGAGTCTTTCCCGATCTGATGAAACACAGTAAAGTCGTACCATTGTTTAAAGCGGGTGATAGTAAGGAACCCAACAATTATAGGCCTGTGTCGATTCTACCAGTTCTCAGTAAGGTATTTGAAAAGTTAATGCTCAATCAAATGTTACGTCACTTTAATAAAAATTCCATCTTTCATGAACAACAGTACGGTTTCACCAAAGGGCGTTGTACAACTGACGCTGGTGTCACCCTACTTAAGAACATTTTTAACGCTTGGGAGGAAGCCCAAGATGCCATTGGAATCTTTTGCGACCTCTCAAAGGCGTTCGATTGCGTTAACCATGAGACACTTTTGATGAAGCTGGAGCACTACGGGATTAGTAAAATATCTCTTGGTTTACTAAGGTCATATCTGATAGGTAGACAGGCTAAAGTTCAGGTAAACGGCGTAAACTCATTAGGGTCTGAAATGACTATGGGCGTTCCTCAAGGTTCGATATTGGGTCCATTTCTATTTCTAGTTTATATAAATGATTTACCTCAATTACTGGAAAATGAACCGAAGATGGTGTTATTTGCAGATGACACCTCATTGATTTTTAAAATAGACAGGCGGTCACAAAATCTTGACGATGTGAATAACTCTATTCTTCAGGTCCAAAATTGGTTTACAGTTAATAATTTAGTACTAAATGAAAAAAAAACTAAATGTATTAGATTCAGTTTACCAAACGTTAGAAGTAGCGAATGTGATATAATATTGAATGGAGAAAAACTGGAATTTATTAATCAAACAGTTTTCCTAGGAATCACGCTAGACGACAAATTACAATGGAGACCTCATATAACATCTATTGCGGGACGGTTAAGTTCAGCAGCTTATGCTGTTAGAAAGATTAGACAGTTGACAGATGTAGAAACTGCGCGATTAGTCTATTTCAGCTATTTTCATAGCATTATGTCTTATGGCATTTTATTGTGGGGTCGGGCTGCTGACATTGAAACCATTTTTATTTTACAGAAGAGAGCTGTCAGAGCCATTTACAATCTACCTCGTCGCGAATCTCTTAGGGAACTATTTAAAACGATTAATATTATGACAGTGCCTTGCCAATTTATTTATGAAAATATTATGTATGTGAGAAAAAATCTAAAACTTTTTAAGAAAATATGTGATAGACATAATATTAATACCAGAAATAAAGATAAAATAGCTCAACCATATTTTAGATTGTCTAAAGTAAATACATCTTTTATGGGGTACTGTGTTAAATGTTACAACAAAATACCTCCTGATATATTAAAATTAAACGAAAGAAAATTTAAGACACATATTAAAAGTACACTTTGCAACCAAGCATATTACAAATTAGAGGATTATATTCAAGATAAGACTGCTTGGAAACATGCTGGTCCTGCTCCATAGGACAATTACTATTAATTCCAGACAAAATCAAGCTTGTTAATATTATTATTATTTTATTTTTTTTCTCTTTTGACACTTATTATATTTTATTTTCTATTTGGTTTTTACTATGGAATTGCACAGGCTCACACACTGTTGCATTGTTGGTTGAGATGTTGAGAGTGGTCGTCTACAATTCCAATATTTGTTAACATGTGAACACTATGTAACTTTAAATATATTTAATTATTCAATTATTCAATTCCTAATTTGTAATATAAATTCTTTTTGTGTGTTATTATATAGTAGTTTTTATATAAGGTACATTGCATTCACATGTAATTACGTATGACTCTGTATACAAATAATAATATTGTAAAACATTGATTTTAAAAGAGTACGTATGGAGTTTCTTGCCCATTCTTCTCCATACAAAGCTACCTTTTGGAAGGGGCAACTAGATTCAATTCTAATTTTTTCTTGTAATGACGTTCAAAAGTGCCTTATAATGGCCTAATTGAAATAAATGATTTGACTTTGACTTTGACTTTGACTTTGTTCAGAATATCAGATTCACATTAAGCAACAAACCGCTACTGTTAAGTATTAGATGCAATATTAATATTAACTGCAGGTGTACCCTTTGTGCCTATTGGCCTCGCTCTGTTCTGTCTCCTGCTTGATATGAAAGAATAAATAAATTATGTGTTTTCTTACTCCTCCGCTGTTGTTTTCTGATTAATTTCGTTGCGGGATCCGAGACAGTTGAATTGGTTTTCCGGGACTCGTCGAGCTTTATTGGGAAATAGTGTGGTAGGAAGAAGAAGAAGTGAAGAATTGAAAGCAGCTGATGATGATGAACACGATTAATATTGTTATTGATTACAACATTAAGCTCAAAATTATTTAATGGAAATCAATATTTGAAAACTAATTGTTATCAACCAACTGATAACATAAACTTAATCTGATTTTTGAAGTTTAACGAATTTAGATAAGTACATTTGGAGTAAATGGATTGTTGCCGTGTTTACAGAAGATCGGACAAAAGATATTTTTATTCCATATGAAATTCCTAGCGATAGGGGATGCACTGGACAAAGGAAAGTTGTTTCTCACCTTTACGAAAGCTTTCAATGGGTTGAGTCGTAACTTGAAGATTTTCTCTCGGTAAAATAATAGTTCGATCATATACATAGTACAAATAGAATTCAGATAAACAAATTAAATGATTCTTTTAGTTAAATGAACGAAGGACACGCTACACAGTTAAATAAATGGTGGAGTTCCCCAAGGACCCAAAATTGGACCACTTGTATTTTGATCTTTAATATATGTATAAAACTTGAGTAACTAAATAACTTTTTCCAAAAGGCCTCACATCAAATGCCTAACCATTTTTTGTTAGAACTACAAAGACATTCATCCAGCAAATCGTCCAAAAATGTCGACAAGCAATAAAATTCCCATTAAAATTGTATCGTGTCGTACTTCGCGACTCCAGTTCGCAGTTTCTTTGTCTGATCCTTCCAAGTCCCCGTCGTATGTTCCTAAATCCTTTGGAGTATGTTTTTCCACGCGGCCAAGCGGAAAATCTAATTGGTGTTATGTACGGCTCAAAGGTGAAGACGAAACAAACGCTTCTGCTCCAGTAATGTTTTTGGACAATTTAATTGCTTCCTTTGAGCGCGTCATTGTAAATTCATATGCATACTTGAGTGAAAGAGATGTGTCCTTTGGATATAATTATATTGTAGGGCGGCTTTGTGACTTCTGCCTCTCACACTTTACTATGATAACAGGGTTTGCTGTTGTTGTTCTTGGGAGAGACAAATATGGAACATAGGGTAAATAAATTGAAATGATTAAACGCACAAAGTTTCGCTCTAAGTAAATTAATTCATAATTCAAATGATCACAATATTGCGTTCTCAAAAAAACCCATTAAGTAAACAATTAAAAATACTGAACAAAATGATTTTGAAGACCGTAGGTTAAATTGAAAAACAATAATGACGATTACAGCCATTAGGAAGGCAGAACACAGTAATGATAATGAAAAAATCGGCTGACCCACGCGTCCATACATGAGTGTGAGCATTTGTGGGTCATTATGAGCCACGTAATGACTTGGACGATCGTTTATGAAGTAAAAAGTGACCGAATAAAAGAAAGTTATTGAGGGCATGGAAGTGTTCAATGTAGAAGTATAGTGTGTTTTTTTTACCAAAATGAATTAGAAATTAATTCATTTTGGTAAATTGAATTTCTCGTAAAATGTGTAAAGAAAAGAAACGAAGGTAGAGCACGTGATAGTGACGATGAAGAGAAACAGTAAAGCAACAGGTCAACATAATCTACAGACGAATCTAGAAACCTGAGGGAACACAATAAAAATATCAATACACACATATATAAAAGAGGAGGAATGTGTAAACGAACTGCCCTGTCGACTGTTTGTTCGAATAAATAAACATTTGGTGAAATTAAAGAGGGTGACGACGGAGGGTCGTGAGCGTGCTTCGAGTTTTTATATAAAATCGCTCAGATACTCGTATTTATTGGGACAAATAGATGGTTATTGCTTCATTCCGGTCTAGTTTTTATCTTTTATGTACTTTCAATTGGATCAGCTTTAATATGATTGGGAAAGAGTTATTGTTACTGAATCTTGGAACAAACAGTAATTTAATTGTAGCCACGGTTGTACTATATTCCTTTTAAATAACTTAACATTTGATGAACTATTTATCTGTCTATAATCAAGTCTATGCTTGAAGGAATCAGTCCTTTTCTGTTATAAATGCGGTGACACAGTTTAAAAATAATAAGTTGTCGAACAGATAAGTATACTCACTGGGGTCTTTGATGGAGGTGATGACGAGCTGGAACCCGTTGGCGTCGGTACCCCAGTTGTCGGTGACGTACTTGAGCGTCACGAAGTTGCTGCGCGTGAACAGCGCGCCGACCTGCTGCTTGGTGTTCCGGCAGGAGAGGTCGGCCTGGAAGAAGAAAATAAAAATCTTAGGAAATACCTCCAACAGATTCAAGTGAAAATGACAGACAGAATAGTTACAACTGTCAATAATTTTATGATGATCAATCATTTCATAATACTGTTATACCTAATAGATAAAGACAACCTGAATAACTGATTTATTTCAAAGTCGTAATTGATCCTGGCGTTATATTACCGCAAATATTACTTTTGGCACTGTACTCAAACCTAATGAATCGTAGTCAGAAGATATGAAAGTAGTGACACGGTCCTCTAATAAGTTCAAACTCATCTGCATTACGATTATCAAAAATAAGTAGACGGGAGAGGCTATGTACATAGATGACGTGACATTATACCTAATAGGCATGGAGCTTCCGGATAAGAGACAAGCCCTAGCCAGATAGACTTTAAGCGATAGCTAAGCAATCACTTCTATTTATCTCAAGAATAATCCTTGCTCCATTTGCCACTTGTCGTGATTGTCATGCACTATACACTCATATGTCGAGAGCTAGACACTATTGGTACATTACAATGGCCCAAACGCTCTGACACTTGCTAGATTAGAATAGATTGGGATTGCTCAGTCAGCTGTGCTAAATGCTTACTACAAACACTAATTGTCAATGTTTCAAATGTCTCTTTGCTTATCTGTCCTCACTTGGATGGAAAAAAGATTTGTTATATTCGTAACACGTTACTAAATCAGCTGTTTTTCAATTCATACGCTCTTTGTAAGATTATCTTGGAAAACACTGATATAGGTCAAGACGTCGAAAGGTATCCTGGACTAATTTAAATAAGTCTAGATTCGTCAATCTGCACTCCTGGTGATTAATGTCTTCTCTTCATGATAAGAGGCCTTTGCTTCGGCGTGGGATAGTACTAGGCTTTTTTTTTTTTTCTATTATCTATTGACAATTGTACAAATTAATCGCTGCTGTGCTATAAATGGTCTTAAAAAATTACAAAATTTTAATACGATTTTTTTAAATTAAAACACACACACCTATAGAAATAACTATTGGATATTAAAATATTCCAATCCCCTGCCACTGACAACGCATGGTAACAAAATCAATTAATGAATTAACAAAATAATTATACTTTCAAAACTGAAATCATTAGCTTACGAGTATTTTTTTTTATCTATAATAATTACGACAGAATGAAAAATGGAACCAAAACTCTGAAGCAATTAATAAAACATTACCATCACTTTAGTTGAAAGCTATGCGTAATGCGTATTACCATTTTATAAATGTCAGAAATCTAATCAATTGATCTGAAAAAAAAAACAGGCACAATAATGTGCTTATAATGTCTAGGGGGTGTTAAACAAGAGACAGATAAATAATAATAATAATTCGGGGTGTAAAAAGACACATCTATGCATACTGCCCATCAAACTAAGCAAAAATGATTGCTGGGAACAATATTTTTTTGATGGAAAAATCTTTGTTCATGGTATTGCGTTATGTAATGTACGCAAAACATTGAGATGCTTACGGGGTAAAGTGATGATCAATTTTTAAACCATCACAAAACGTGCCATTTACCTTAAAAAGCGTAATTTGCCAAATCTATATTTAAGTTGACGCGTTGATTTCCACTTGATAATAACCCGTAGTATATTCCACTCATAAATTTTTATCCCACGTCGGCGATACCAATATAACATCCAACAACAGTTCCCACGGTGTTCAATCATAGCTTACGGAGAGTCCATATAAATCGGTGGCAGTCGCTTGATCGCCCATGCGCCGGCAATATTTTCTTCATCGAGCCGGGCTTACTGACGATGTCCGGGCTATATCGCTGTCATATTTCAGGGAGAACGATAGCGAAGACGTGACGACCCCCGGATTTGAACAGCCCCCTCCTCCACCCCATACATCACGTCTCGCCGGACACCCAGACACCCACCCCCTTGCATTTCAAAGGCACTAGTGGACTTGCATTTATTCTTATATACTGCGTTTAATAAAGCTCTTGGGTTGATATTAAAAATTCTTTCTTAGCTTCAGATTACGGCGAGAAATGAATTAAGAAGGGTTTTGTTATGCTAACTATGCCTCGGGTGGCTGTATTAAAGACTTTAATAGCTATAGCTCGCCTAAAACATGGTTTTAATTAGTCAGCTTGGAGAGAATCAGTTGGAACACTTGGAAGTTTTAGCAAAACGAGTTAACGAGTTCTCTTTCTGCAAAGTTTGCTACGGTTCTTGTTTGTGACCGTCTTGTTAGTTTTACAATTACCGAGCGCTCTCGAAAGGACTTTTTACAGTGATCCTACAGTGTCCGTGTAAATTGGAACGGCGTTTATGGTATTTTATTACTACTTTAGTGAAACCATTTTAGAGTTGAAATATAGAACCTACTTAACTCAAATTCAGAATACCTATTCTAAGGCTGCAGACCAGAACTAGGACAATAGGTACACCAACCATCAATAAAAGTATAAAAAAAACCCGACAAGAGGAAAGAAGACTAGTATCTCTCGAACTCTAAAACTAGAAATTACTATAACGTTTTTTCCTAACGTCAGTTAATACATTTTACAACCCTACCATATTACTCATTCCTATTTCTTTATTTAACGCACAAAGGCACACAGGTGAAATTAATAACTCGCTATAATAGAACAAAATCCTTTCCATAATTATACATATGACAATCACAAGCTCTTTATTACGAACCCTCGTTCCTTACAAAAGGGGTACAAAACTAGTATTCTTAGCACACAATGCAGTGAAGATTGCACCTACTTGCTATTCAGAGTCCGCGTGGCTGAGCCTCCCGGAATGAGGGAGACAGTAACTTTAAAACGTGATGCAGCTTCCAGGACTTACAGCTCACTCACTCTGAGTTAAATAGGGGGCTTTAAACTAGTTAGCGTGAGTTATGTTGAAGAATCTGTGACTTTGAAGCTTCTTTTGATACTTGGCTTTGTCTTTGAAATTGCGTCGTTATGACAGGAATTTAGGACGTAGAAAAGGCGTCGGTTTTAGTCTTTAAATTGTGATGTTTTTGGTCATATTTCTTTGTGTGTGTTATTGAGCTTAGTTTTACCGAAAGAACCCAATCCACAGTCTCTTCATAATACAATTTGTAACTATTTAAATGTACCAAATATGTTTTATATTCGTATATTTCAATTAGATCATTAAAAGCTACTTTTGAACGTCGTGTACAAGAATAAAGAATTGAATCTAGTTGCTAAGAATTTTAATACTTTTTTAAATTAATTTTATGCAATGTTTTGAATACAGGATAATATGTATTATAACATAATATTTAAAAAGTTTTACAAATTAAAAAACGATGGCTATAATATTCAAAAATAGTATTAACGAGCTACTAGCTTTAACTTTCTGACTAACTGACCGACTAGTTGACAATTGAAAAGTGCCTGTAAAGGTAAGCGTCCACTTGTCGGTATCGTACGCATCGGACGGATCGCACGCAACGGATCGTAGTATTCTTTGTATAGAAACTCATATAAGTGCGTCCACCTGTCCGCACCGTACGCATCGCACATCGGCAATGCCGACACCGTTGCTCCGAGAGGCAACTTTTGCGATGCGTGCCGATGACGTCATACGGAATGCCGACTAGTGGACGCACCCCGCGCGCTCGCTGTTGTTTGTTCTTCATCGCTTTCCTCCATTCTCACAGTGTCCACACGTGCGCTCACTACGAAAATCCGAATGAACTGGCATCGTCAATCCGTATGCTGGTACTCACCGTCAGTAATCTGTACGCTGCCGAAATAGTGGACGCACTGTGAAAAATTTATCCGTTGAGGCGATCCGTCCGATGCGTACGATACCGACAAGTGGACGCTTACCTTTAATGGTCTAATTGAAATAAATTCTTTAACATTGACGTATTTACAAATATAAGAACTGTAGACGACTACTCTTAATATTCCGTTCATTACCTAGGATTTTTTTTTTTAATTATGCATTATCATTTTAGCAAATCTAAAACCAATTTAATCGTAGCTTATGTTATGGTATATTATATACAGCATAAGCCATGCGTTACATAACTGTGTTCGACAATCTTTAATAAGCTACAAGTGTGGAAGACCAAACAACAGAATAAGCCAAGCTTGGCAAAACCGCCATACACTTGGAGCCATTAATAACAATAATGTGCTAAAAGGCTGCAATATCGTTTAAGTATTGATAGATTGTTCTCCCATCGCCCTCTGGAACATTAGTAATTTATTTCTCTAAATCGTTCTACGTGCCTCGAAATGTAAGCAGCATCACATCACTATATTTTGTATCATTCTTAATCAGAAACAGTATCTGTAAAGGGTGTTAAAAGACTCTAATGAAACCGAAAGTTTCATATATACACATCAAAAGTGTCTAGGGATCAACATCCCTAACAAATGTTAGGGATGTTGATCCCTAGACACTTTTGATGTGTGTACTTCGCATACGATCATATTATTGTTCTAGAGTGGCTATACTGGTAACTTTCTGGTTACGGAGATATTGTTAAAATCAAAGTCGAATCATTTATTTTAATTAGACCATTAAAAGGCACTTTTGAACGTCATTTACAAGAGAAAAGATTGAATCTAGTTGAAAGTCAAAGTTCAAACTTATACCTACACTATAACCAGTTTTATTGACGCACGGTTGGTGCAATGGATAAGCGCTTGGCTGCTGCGCTGCGTCTCGTGGGTTCAATTCTCGCACGGAACAAATATTTGTATGACCTACAGGTTGTTGTTCTGGGTCTGGCTGTTTATGTATGTGAGTTTAATGTTTGTAAACGCACCCACGATGTAGGAGGAATTCATTGTGTGGGACATATACCTAAACTTTAAATACCCCGTAGATCCTAGTACCTGATAGATGATAGTACCTGTATGCACTCGAAAGCACAATATTTAGCATGGGTTACATTGCACATACATTGAAAAATCATATGGTAGTCCATGCGATTTTTAACAAAAAAAAAAGTTTTCCAGGAATAATTTTTGATTGGTGAGAATCTTTTTTAGAAGTATGTATCTGTACAAATAAAATCGAAGTGTCTGTAATCTTATAAAATAGCAATTTTTTACTAAATGAATATGAATATTTACACGGTATTTATACCATTTTTTAAATAAAAAACATCGTTTGTGCCTTTGTTTCTTGCTGCAAATCTTCGGAACCCGTTCGGACGGCTGTTCCATTTTTGACGAGACTTTCATTGGCAGATAGCCGACGTTATAAGGAGTAACTTAGGTTCCTTCTATTAAGCTGATAACAGAAATGCAACCGAGCTAGCTTATTTAGTTTATGATTTACCTACACCTGTTATGTTTAAGAATGTTGTAGAACTAATCTAAACTTTAATCCCTTTCAGCAACGTACACAATAGCGGTCACGAGAGCATGTCGACACCCGCATAGCTCGGAAACTATTCCAAACATGGTTGTCCACCATCAAAGTGTTTGTTACTCATTGTCTCAAACTGTCGCAGATAGTTGGCAACTTCGCACAGGTGGCCAAGCTCCATCCTTTGTGCGTAATATATCCACAAATAGTTTCACCGACCGACGAACAAATTTATTCCATTTAAGTTCAGCCATGTTTTGTTTCGTGGCTTCGGGTGAATTTTTACGAAATATTCTGAATGGAATGCCAAAGTTTGGCCAACGATTCAAATGTTTCGTGTGATGTGGTGTTAGCTAGGCAGCTAGCCAGCTATTGTGATTCTCGCAAAACATTTTGGAATTTACGTTTCATATTTTTTTATATGGGTGTGTCATGCATACTTTTGTTTTAATGGTGATTAACATAGCTATGATAGAATGTTTATGGTACTTATGAATGATTAAGAGCGTTTGCTAGTGAACATTTTTTCGTACAAACGTATACCTGATTTTTCTTCCTAGAGCAATAATATTTTAACCTGTTATAGCTATCAGTCGTGGCCATTACGCATCGTTTAGTTTTTGTGAATAAACTGATTAAAGGCCTATCCGCACACAACAGTGCCGACACGTGCCGATCCGTAACGTGACGATCAGTGTCAGTGAAATTTCATATTGTAGCATACATTTTGTACGACGCTATCCGTACTTGTCAGTGACAGTGACGTTCAGTGGTGTCAGTGCTGCGCCGACATTGTCCGTGCTGCGCCGACATTGTCCGTGATCCGACGTGAATTTGTAGGTACAATATTTTGCCTGAGACTGTCGCAGTGTTTCAAGATGGACGACGAAAAGTTGATTGAATTGGTCACTGCACGCGTCGTGTCGGTACTGACATGTACGAATAGCACGTCACGGAACGGTACGGTACGGAACGGTACGGATGTCGGTCACGTGTCGGCACTGTTGTGTGCGGATAGGCCTTAAATCTTCAACAAGAAGGTTATAACCTACAACTGTTGTCAACGAACAGTCGAAAACAGTTTTCGAACTTTCCCATTCGTGCTTTTTATTTAAACTAGCTTCTGCCTGCGACTTCATACGCGTGGCTTTGTTCACCCACGTTAAGTCTTTAGTTACTGCTCCGCTCCCATCAGTTGTAGCGTAATATTATAGCCTATATTATTCCTCATCAATCTAACTATAATTTACAAAAACATTTTTTCGAATCCGACGGGTAGTTTTAGGGATAACCGCGTTTTAACAAACATACAAAAAACCTCCTCCTCTTAACAAGCACATATTCCATTACCCGCTGTTTACATTTCACTTAGCGTTTAATTACCCACACAGCAGCCTATCACGGCTTCATATCCGGAGTCGGGAACATTTCCTCATTAAAACTTTCATTTGAATGTAACCGTCAAAGTTTCAGTGACAACCACATATTGCCAAGAATAGCAGTCGCCGCTGCAGGTTAGTGCTGCGGGAAGTTGGAGACTGGTAATCCAAGTTGGCGAGGGGTTGAAAGGTCCTAACTTTGCCTTTTGTCAAATGTCCGACAACGGGATATATTTTACATATGAAAGTTGGGATTGCAAAGTGTGAATGTCAGAAGTTACTGAAATATGATAGGTTGGTTGCAATTTGAAAAATGTACACAATAGGTATATGACGAGAATCAACGTTGCCCCATGAATTTCTCTCGTATTGTGGGTGTGTTTAAAAACATACTATACATAAACTCACAAACATACCCCGCCAAACGCAGAATAACTCTCCTTAAATCTAGTTCCATGCGGGAATTGAACCCGCGACACAGCAGCCAATCGCTCAGCCACAGCGCCAACCGTGTCGTCGACTTCGAATATGACGTTATTAGGATACTAATCATATATCAATAGGTCAATTACTTTGATTATTTTATTCGACATCTATCGCATAGCATACGTGCTCCTACAACTAAAGTATATTCCTACATCGCGATATCTAAGTTCTCCGCGACGTAAGCATATAAATATATAAAATCCCGACAACAACGTCGGGCAGTAGCCCACCAGACACAAAACCCGTCTGGTCGGTGGATCCCCAAAGGAGGACTGGAAACTTTACACCCTGTTTGATATACATACGCTACGTTACATACCTATATCTTTTATGATTATGTAAAAAAAAATAATACGTTATAATTTCTATCTTTGCATTCATTGTTCATAGTTTTGACGACTTCAATCTCTTTCTTCCTTTTATCAAAACCAAAAGGATAATTTAAAGCAGCTGACTCATCATAATATTCGCCAATAATATTAATTCCCCCACAAAGTATAAACACCCAAGCGGAACAAAATAAACATCTTGGCACAAAACTTGGCAAGTCTACAATGGGAGCTAAAACTTGTCCGTCTTTTGTTCCAAGAGTCGTTGCCAGCCAAACTTGGCGAATTTAAATTTAAAATTGACAAAAGTTGCATTACAATCCGTTTGTTAATTATTTGGGTTCCATTCAACACCTGGCGTCTTATGCTTTTTTTTAGATTTCAATACGAATTAATTGTTGTTGAGTTTGTGAAGTTTATTTGGTGCCAGGTTTGATAATAATTAATTAATGACTGAAAACATAAAAACGTTGAGTTGAGTCAACACCTAATGGTTATTCTTTATCTTACTAATAAATAAAAAAGTTTGATAGGCTCGCCCCCATTACATGGGATTTAAACATAACTGGCGAAATGTGAGTGTACTAAAGGGTAATCCACTGCCTAACCTTTCGGGGATTACAGGCGTGATGTTCTGTTATGTAGGTAATCTATTTGTATGTGGTCATCTAAATCTTGTCATACTTTTTACATTTCAAGATTTTGATAATCGTTCATGGCATCATATTACAATAAGTATATTGAAAACCCATTAGAAAAGGTATCGTCAAAGAATGCAGGGAAGTCGGAGCAAATTGCCGTTTCATTTAAACCCACCTCGGTGGCGGGACATAGCCGGCATAGCATGAATCTATAATGACTCCGGGGACTGACTGAAATTATACTAATTACTTTAGCCGTGTCTGCTAAATATCTAAGAGATGGAAAAATATGGAGATGTGACATGGTACCGCATTTACTGACAGAGACTGATAAATGTACCAGCATTGTGTATTAAAAACATAACACCACACCTGTAAACCCCGAAGCGTTAGGCAGAGTTTAAGTTCCATGTAACAGGGGGCAAGCCTATTGTCATTTACCGGTCACAAATGAAGACTCCGAGGCTACTACTGAGAAATACCTGACGGAAAAACTCAATATCAGCCCGACCTGGGAATCGAACCCAAGAGACTAGACTAACGAGGCAGTATTAAAAGTAAATCTAAATACGGGGTGTAAAAAGAGATACATCATTTATACCCATTAAGAGGAATCGAGGAGTCTTTTCTCCATACAAATGTTCTCGTCTGTTTTCTTTCTAGTTTATGACTTATGATTTTTAGAGTAAAGTAAATATCAAGTCTAAGTCACGGAGGAACCAAATTTGGTTCCTCAAACGTCAATACCGTTGAGGACCGAGGAACCATATATGGTTCGCCGCGCACAAGCCAACTTATACCTTATTTGTATGTTAAAATATGGCTCAGAATCGTTTGAAACAATTTACCCATACAGCCAGTGAATAGTCGATTCGAATGATACCAAAAAACTTACTAAACGAACTGGACAACACTAAAAAAAAAAATAGACATTCCGCGTCATTTGTCGATGACTCATTCGACGGAATGTAGTTGTTATTGTGTCTTGAATAATGTGATGTGTAGTGATAATAACGTTTAAACTTACTTATGTGGATTGTTTCTGTACTGTAAGTGTTTATAGCAACTTTGTAGATAATCATTTGCTTGAAATAATATCACAAAAATATTTTATCAGCCAACAAAATATTTCTAACCTCATCCGCCATTGAATGAACATTGTAAATATGAATTTGCCTCTTTTACAACGATATATGGTCTTGGAAACATTATTAGCAACGTAAAATATAGTTAATAAAACGTATATTTAGGTAGTATAAAAACATTTTATATACCTGTTCATAATAACACTGATGTTCGTTTACAAAATCGTTCATTGAATTGCGCAAGTATTTCCGTGTATAAGAATTTTGAGTTGGAATCTTGTAAGAATAATGTATTTATGTAGGACTCCTAAAAAATTTCTAATTAGATTACTTGTGTATTCGTTATATTAGTTCTAAAGTTTCGTGTAAATTGATTCAGTAGTTTTATCAAAAATAAATAAGATACGTCAACAGGTCTAGTTGCGGCGAGATCTCTCTTATCTATAGGATATTTATAATTCCAAAGTAGTTATACAAGAGATGTTTATAATTAAACACATAGTCTCGTTATTCAGAAACACGAAACTGTTTACCGTTTGAGATAAGAGTCAATAGAACTCTAGTGATAAGCGTTTTTGTGAGCGCAGGCCACTTGACGCGCCGTGACGCGCGCGATGACGTAAGTGTGCGGTTGTTTACGATGTTTACGCTATGCGAGCGCCCGCGATCTAAAGGTTAAAAACATAACACCACACCTGTAAACCCCGAAGCGTTAGGCAGAGTTTAAGTTCCATGTAACAGGGGGCAAGCCTATTGTCATTTACCGGTCACAAATGAAGACTCCGAGGCTACTACTGAGAAATACCTGACGGAAAAACTCAATATCAGCCCGACCTGGGAATCGAACCCAAGAGACTAGACTAACGAGGCAGTATTAAAAGTAAATCTAAATACGGGGTGTAAAAAGAGATACATCATTTATACCCATTAAGAGGAATCGAGGAGTCTTTTCTCCATACAAATGTTCTCGTCTGTTTTCTTTCTAGTTTATGACTTATGATTTTTAGAGTAAAGTAAATATCAAGTATTTGTATGCCCCTACGTTTTCTTTTTTAATGGTAAATTATTTTTATAAGTACTAGAACCCACAGAAAATGCTCTAAATTGCCGCTGTGAACTTTGCTTACATGGAAAATTGACATGATGACAGAGAGCAGTTCGGTTCCTACACCTAATCTTTAAAAACAGCAATTTATCGTAAAAAATAACTATGGTAGTACCTCAGACGATTCCTTATTACAGGACCCTCCGTAAGAAGCTTCAACACAACATTAAATTAGAATCGTAAAGAGAAGAAAATAAACTTGAATTTCGTATAAAAGGGTCCGATTAAGTAAAGCAGGCGCATATTAGCAGTAAGTTAATCGTCGGCGTCGGAGCGTAGTGTCTGGCGTCCATTTCCATTCCGTGGAGGCTTCAATAAGTGATGCGGATGGCACGAGCGTGCGAGCGAGAAGGAAGAGCGAGTATTTTTAAAATAAACTGATCATGTAATTTTAATGAGTGTTAATGGAATGGAGGGCTTTGGAGAATTAAAAGAAGAATTTTAAACAATCAATTTGCCTAGCCTTTTTCCGACTATGTTGGGGTTGCTTCCCAGTCTAATTGGTTGCAACTGAATACCAGTATTTTACATGGAGCGACTGCCTATCTGACTTTCACAACCCAGTAACTGGGTAATACGATATCCCTTGGTCAGACTGGTTGTCTGACTACCCATAACGACTTTCATCCACGTATGACAGCCAGGACCAACCAAGGCACGGAGGAGTCTCGGTGTGTAAAGATGGTCACCCATCCACGGACTAACCCCAGCCAGCGAAGCATAACGTGATGGATCGACCCGTGCGGCTTATTACTTAGCCTCGAGCAGCTCACGAGAATATTCTTAACCAAGACGTAAAAAATAATGAAGTAGGTATCGATATCTTCTCAGAAACATTTTCTCAATTTCGTAGAAATACGAATATTCCTTCTAGCGACGAATAATCCAATAGATAACTCGTTTTTCTATATTTTGTCTCATATTTCCATTAGAAATTTTCTAATCTCCGAAATGGCTCGGCAGATTTTGACAGCACTTTGACTAGCAGATAGCTATTGTTATATGGGGTAATTTAGGTTCCTTTTATTTTAGAAGAAAAATGATAAGGGTTCCTCGCAAAAAAACGAAAAACCCCGCAGATAATCAGCATTCACGTGGACGAATAATAAATGACAAAGAAACTTTACCTTCGGCGGAGCAGTAGCATGTGCCCCGTCATACACATACAGATGATCGTTGCAGTCGAGCTGCAGCAGGTCAAAGTGCAGCATGAACCGCTGCAGGATGCTGTGCGTCTGAAACGTCACCGTGCAGTCCAGGTTGCGTTCGTTGCGCGACCAGAGCACACCACCGTCAACCTTGCGGTACTGTCGCTGTAAGAAGTGATCCTTGCATAGGGAATCCATGTAATCTGAGGACAAAGAAAAATGCACTTTAGCATAGAATATTTAAAAGTTATATTGCTTTTGATGAAGAAGTTAAAATATTTGGGACAAATTAGATTTAGGTTCAAAACCCTTTAAAAGTAAATAAACACTACAATTGAAATAGATTAAAACTAATCTATACTAATATAATAATATAGCTGAAAACTTTTTTGTTTGTTTAACCGCGCTAACTTCTGGAATTGTTAGTCAAATTTATTTTGTAAATGATAGCTAGTTTCATGATAAATAGTATAGGATATATAAAATCACGCTGCAACACACGGGAACGGAGTAACCAAAGAGACTAAAAAACTGAAAAAATCCACGCAATTGAAATCGCGGGCCAAAGTTAGTAACTGAATATACTTGATGACACAAATGAACTCTAAGCAACGATCGATACGTAAAGTCATAAGACGACAATAAATTACTATCCTGTCAAACTGGACGAGGTGGATACGACGACGCAAGACAAACATTCACCTTAAGTCCTCAATGACGGACATTCGATTAACTTTACCCTCCGGAGGGTGACGAGGGACCCCGAGACTTAATATGCCATGTATTTGTAAAGTAAATACGAAGTACACTACTTATGTTAGGTAAAATACTTGGAAGAAAACGGTCACAAAATATATATATACAAACGCAATCTTATCTCAGAGATAATCAATGTAAAAAAATATAGGTTACTTTTTATTTGAGGCATTCCTCTTACAGCGATCGTTTCTATAATTTAATAAAATTGTCCCCCTGATGTTGTAGTAAAAACAGCTTTT
Organism: Hoplodrina blanda; assembly: GCA_949316365.1. Lineage (NCBI taxonomy): Eukaryota > Metazoa > Arthropoda > Insecta > Lepidoptera > Noctuidae > Hoplodrina > Hoplodrina blanda. Next base: position 17,435,992 of record OX438581.1, read on the forward strand.
CAACGATATAATAATAACTTAAATATACTCGTATAATACTGTAGAGGCTCTGGCCGGATGAGCCATATAACAATCCTATTCTTTCACTTTATGCTATGAGCTAAATATGAGTTCTAATTTTAAAACAATATCAGACCGTGTCTTTGGCTAAAAGGGGCTAACAAAAACGAGATATAAGAATATGATAAAATATACGAAGTCAAATAAGTGTTTCATTTCAAATAGATTGAATACCGTAAAACGGGGTGAATAGAAAGGCAGGGGTGAATCGAGACGGAACTTTAAAAGGGATTTTAACGTTAATATAAGTAATAATATAGTTTGTTGGCAAAAAAGACTCTACTGTTTTCACTGACTTATAATTTACAAATTGGTCTCCTTGTTGGCGACAAACTTTATTTGTTTGACGTTTAAATCTCTTTTAAAGTTCCGTCTCGATTCACCCCTGCCTTTCTATTCACCCCGTTTTACCCGGTAATTATACCAGTATAATCATCCCACGTTTAGGGATCTCTATAGTACTTACTCGTATACCAAAGAAAAGCCGTTGGAGACTTATGAAATATCTGCATTAAGTTATGAAATTGTATATTTCCTCCTTCAAATTACTTATAAGTTCTCAATGAATCATTTTGTTCTAGGTATAGTATCAGGAACTATCGAATTCCCACTATTATCACATCAGTTAAAATACTTTCACACGTTGTTTTGTCATTTCCAATCTATATTAAACTTTCTGCTTCATGTTTAAGGTTTAAAATCATGTCGATCTTGTTTCAGATATTGATGAGATAAAGATTAGATATCTGAGATAGTTTATCTGTTGGTCGGATGCCAGTACTCAGAAAACTACCAAGCGTGTAGAACAAGTGCTAGTCGCAGACTTTTGTCTGCATCTTTAGATATGTGAGTTAATTCTGCTGTTTCTTGATCTGACCTATTGTTTATGATTAATTAATTCAACTTATTGTAAAACATATCTTTTTTTAAAAGAGTATTTAAAGAGTTTCGTGCCAATTCTTCTCCATACAAAACTATACCTTTTGGAATGGGCAACTAGATTCAATATTATATTTTTTTCTTTACTGTAAATCACGTTCATAAGTTGCCTTTTAGCGGTCTCATTCAAATAAATGACTTGGCTTTGACTAAAAATTTCAACCTAAATACTATATTTTATTTTCTGGGTCTAAATTATAACATATTATTTAAAATCAACATTTCGATTTTGCTCAATTCTGTCATCTTTCAATTCCAGGTCCAATTGCAGTATTGTACTGATGCTGGTGGTCCTGGTAGCCGGTTCCTCATCAGCTCCAGCTTCCAGACTCATAAACACCATAATATCAGGGGTGACCACCGGCCTGGAGGTTCCTACTGAGGCCATAGCTGGGACTGGAATCGAAACTGGCTCCATGCAGTTTGTGATAAATGTGCATACAGACAGTAATGGAAATATAGAAGTGTTTACGAATTAAACTGGTGAAATAAAGTTGAAGTTAAAGTTGAATTATAGTGTTTTGTGAAGGTGTGTGTGCGTGACTTAAACTCATGTATCGTGTGCAGAAAGTAACGTCTAATCCATCTATGAAGATTCCAGGGGTTTCTTATAAATGCAACCTAGGATGTACGATAAAGACCTAGAAGAATAGACTACTGGAATTGTCGATGCCAATCTGCCTAGCCTATTCCCTACTATGCTGGGTTCGGCTTCCAGTCTAACCGGATGCAGTTGAATACCAGTATTTTACATGGAGCGACTGCCTATTTGACTTCCACAACCAGTAACTGGGTAATACAATACCCAGTAAGACTGGTTGTCAGACATTCGGGCTTCTGACTACTAATGGAATCGATGATCCCATTCCACTGTAATTTAAAAATTGTAACGAAATGGAAAACGAAGAAGAAAGCATGAAGTAAAGAGTACTAAAGATAGGATAGAAAATATCACACGATAAGTAACTCCAATTTGTAGATAACCGACTTATAACTTCGTGAGATCAAAACGAAAACGTGTGAATGATAAAACACAAGATTAGATAATCGTAAACGTAATACAGTTTTATTTTATAGTTTTTATATCTACAATACACAAACAATGCTATAAAATTATGGATATTTGTGAGAAGAAACTGACGGAGAGGTTTTAGTCACTGGAGTAATAACATATGCTTTGAGTGCAGATAGCTTTTAGGAGTTAAACGATCTGTGAAAGAGCAGATTTAAAACTCAAAGTCATGCAAGCATTTATTTCAATTAGACCATTTACAGGTACTTTTGTATGGTCATGGAGTCGGTCAGTTAGTCAAAAAGTTGAAGCTAGTTGCTCGTTACAAAACTCCATGGAATATTGGTACCGGGATTTTGTAAAAACCTAATTGAAAGGAGTGTCCGTGGACTTTCTTGCTCTTTCTTCTCCAGAGAGGCCTACCCAGCCTTAACATACTGACTAACTGACCGACTCCTTGACAATTCAAAAGTGCCTGTAAATGGTCTAATTGAAATAAATACTTTGTCTTTGACTTATTACAACAAATATTTAATAGTAACGTTGTTACAACTGAAGGAATTCATATCAAAGGGATAGCATTCAAACAGATCCAACATCTTGAATTTGAGAACATCACACAAGATAAACATCACGAAATTCAGGAATCCGGTGTTTAAGCAAACGTTGGAGTATACTCTGAAAGATATCGTTTTATCGTAGAGATAAAGTTTTAAGTAACTATACACATCAAAAGTGTCTAGGGATCAACATCCCTAACAAATGTTAGGGATGTTGATCCCTAGACACTTTTGATGTGTGTATATGTTTAAATTGTCACACATTTTTGTAAGTTGATGCCGAAAACAATTGTTTTTTTTTTGTATTGAGAGGTTAATTTGAAAATAAATAAAGTTAAGTCTCTGTTAAAATTTTGAGAAATTGGGTGCTTAACACCGATTAAATGACATACTTTTTATGAACTGTGAAAACTCGTAGATTTTGTATGACAATAGTAAACCGTGACGTCACATTTTTGCCAAATCAACCATAAATATAATTTTAATGTTAACTAAAAATAAATCGTGTTAAAATCACATCACGCCTGTAATCCCCGAAGGGTTAGGCAAAGTACATTTCGCCAGTTATGTTTTTAAATCCCATGTGTTTTTTTAAAGAAGTTGTATCTCGGAGTTATCGGTTAGTAGTGTGAATTACCCAATTGTGTGTATGTACCAAATGAGATCAAAAAATATTATGGAATACATTCTGCTACTCTTCTGCTAAAAAGAAGAATTATCATGGATATTTGAAATGTAATAAAGTAACAAAATTGACAAGCACAATCTAAATACTTAAGTCAAACACAGTTCGCAAAATTTAAGCGAATTTTGTATTGAAAAACGACGTGCTTTTTATTTAAAACTCGTAACCAAACACTGTAACAAAGAAATTGCTGGGAAACTATTTGATTGGAGGTAAAAATAGGTTTCCGATATCAACGATATTGTTTGTAATAAGTAACATTTTGAAAATTATTCGTTTCATTCGATGAGGACGCACGTGTGAATCGAATAATTAATCGATTCAGAATCAGATCATATTGAAAACTACAGTTATCGCCGATAACCTTTCTAACTGTGGATAACATTCCTCTTATCCACAAACTACTGCACACAAACACAAAGAACTGCACTCTATACTTCACACAAACAAATAAAATTGTAGAGTCTGTAATACCAACATAAAATGGGCCTTTTGGAATAGACAACTAGATTCAATATTATTATAATTATTTTCTCTTTCTTGTAAATGACGTTCAAAACTGCCTTATTAGTAACCGGTATGCTTGTATGACAAAATGTATAAATGAACGTGGACGAGGCGAAAGGAGTATGTAAGGCTCGTAGCAGGTGGCGTTCTGTGGTTTCTGCCTACCCCCATGGGAAAAAGGCGTGTGTTTATATATACGACAGTTTGATTTTGAACACATTTTAAAATTTGTTTTATTCGCTTGTACCGTGTAAGCTCTCGTATATATATATATTTTGTAAAAAAGCTGTTATTTTGGCATTACAAACAGATGCTTCAATTTTATTTATTTGTTTAAAAACGCTGTTATGTTATGTGTACATTGGCAGTAAAGGAAAAAAGTAAATATGCAGTGAACAAATAAATAGTGTCCTGCTAGTGCTACAGAGATAGGGGTCGACTAGTGTTTTTTTAGCAATGGCAATAAACGTTCCCATTTTTGTTTCCATAAATCCTTTTTTTGTGTCTAAACATTGTTTTATTGTTATAGATTTGTAAAAAGTTTGTAAAAAGGTTGTATCTTTTTATATTTTTTATTAAAAATTATGTTAAGTTTAATGTCATTTTTTATTTAAATACTCTAAACTTTATGAGCGTTACTGTCAGATTGTTCAATATATTTGACAGTATACCTACATAATAGAAGTCTTTGCCTAACCTACATAAAGACTAATAAGAATACTATTAAGTGTACTGGCTATATCTACATGAAATTCGGCCTACAGGTGATATCGCGCTGATTATTGTGACATTCATTATCACCGAGTATTCCGGCAATATACAACAGACAATTGGGCCTTACCAAAGACTAATATGGCCTTACTTAGTGACATAAACAATTGGAATACCTCCATTCCTATATTATTACATATCGGTACTCTCCCCGTGACATTGTTCGCGTGAGTTTTTTTACTGATCCCTAATTTCTTGATGACTAAATATAGCCTATTATAGCACTCAATGATAAAGTAGCTTCCAATTTGCAAAAGAATTTTCAAAATCGGTTCAGTAGATCCAGAGATTATATACCTCCTACAACCTCACAGTATAGAAGTATAGAGTACTTAGGCTAACTAGTGTGTCTCATTATAAGCGAATTGTTCTATTTTGAGTAATTCCTAAATTCATAACCTTATGGGGTAAGACTGCTGTGCTCAAATAGCTCTGTGCTAAATATTATTACTACTTATAGTCACTAAAATGACTAGGTAAAAGTCACACTGTTGGATCAAGGTCAACGCTTGCCAAGGTGGGTCTGTGGATGGGTGACCATCCACTTTATAACGAGACCCGTCCGTGCCTCGAAAAGCATGTTTGGCGGTTGTTACGGGTAGTGAGAACCCCAAAAGTTTGACAACCAGTCTTACCAAGGGGTTTGTGTGGCCATGTAATTGTGTTACGGAGCGTCAGATACGGAGTAACTTACTCCTTGTAAATTTTGTAAAATAATGGTGTTCAGTTACATCCGGATAGACTGTAAAGTCGACTCTAATATCGGATATAATAAACTGCTTAACGGAACCGAAAGTTTTATGTATATTTTCTTCTAATCATTGCGATCATTATTTACATCTGGACCATACCGTTGAAAATGTTCTTAATAAACTTTAAATACCCCACAAAAATTGTATAGCACCATAAATCTATACAGTAATTTTTCACACCAAAAAAAAAGAAGTTTCCTAACAATCATTTTTGTTCAATGTTACTTAGTTTTGAAGGTCATAATTATGCTTAGTTAACAGGTATATGATGTGTCTTTTTACTTTACCCCGTATAGTTGGAAAACTGCTAGGTAGGTTGCCACTAAAAATACTAACAAGTCAATATAATAATAATATGTAGTTGGTTGGTAGGCGAACAATAATGGGAAGTTGGGAACAATGAAATGAATACCTATACCAGCCCTTGCTACCCAATATCCATTTATTAGAACCGAAGATTGGCGGAATCAGCCGACGTCACCCGAAGCGGTCACGTAGACTGGTGAATTGGCGAGCCTGATGAGTTACCACTGGCATCGTTACTACTACTCGAGCAAATCAACGGTAATGATGGTTTAGGAGGGGAAAAAGTGAAAACAAACCCACTAGTCCAAACCATAGTCTGTGGTTTTTGTTTATTGTTTACTTATTTTTTGACTATTTTTATTTACAGGGTGACAGTTTGGATAGATGTTAGATACTTAATCACGCCAAAACGGCTGAACAGATTTGGATAAAATTTGGTACAGAAATAGATTAAAGTCTAAAATAGCATATAGGCTACATTTTATCCCGAAAAAGATGCGGTTTCTGTAGGATAATATATAAACTTTGACGCGGACAAAGATGCGAACAGAAGCTAGTATTTTTATTTTTTAATGCATCTTCTTTGTTATTTAATAATTTCAACACACTCGTATCAGTGAATGCGTCATTTCAAAAATATTTTTTTAAACCCACATTTCAGTCGTTGATAACCAGCACTATTTATAAGCGTGTCATACTTTTCTGTGAAGTGTAAATCTGGCACCTTTCAGTACACAAGAACCGCCTGCTCAGATACAAGGACCTACAGCGAGGCACTGAGTCCATCAGGTGGGCAATAAACGCTACAAGTAGTAATAACCAGCAAGCAGTGTAGCATCCCGTAATATTTATTGCCCCATCCTCCCTTCATCCTTCGCATTAAATTATAATGAGGTTATCCAGCATTGACATGTAGTGGCGGAATTGCCTCATTATAATTTAACTTCCTATAGGATATAGTGTTAATAGGGATAGTTTATTTTAATTAATGTAGTAACTAAATTAAATAGTTATTTTATCATCCGCTTCCAAACATAACATCACGCCTTTAATCCCCGAAGGGTTAGGCAGTAGTGTACCCATTAGTACACCCACATTTCACCAGTTATGTTTAAGTCCCATGTAATAGGGCGCGAGCCTATTGCCATCAACCGGGCACAAATCCAGACTCCGAGGCTGCTACTGATGGAAAAACCTAACAACACTTTGCCCGACCTGGGCGTCGAACCCACGACCTCACGCTCAGCAGTCGCGCTATGCGACCACTAGAAAACGAGGCAATCACAAGTCATTAATTACAAATTTACAATATTGTTTGGCTCTATTAATTTAGTTCAAATAAAATAAGTTCAAGTACCGGCCAATTTTTCACCCTGTATAATAATATGTATAACATACACAAAACGTATGGGAAGCGGTACATCTGACATAACTGCGGCCCCTCCCCCTCTAAGATCAAAGGGACCTTTCTACCTACCTACGTATACCTAACATTAATCCATCTAATAAGCGAGGGCCACAATCTTGGGGGTTCTCCCGTGTACCATGTACGCGCCCAACACATTGACCCACATACGAAAGCAGACAGGCGTTTGACGTGCATCGCTCACTCGGTTGTACTGCTCGCTCCCAATGCCCATCCGAGTCAGCGATGGAACGGGAACAACGAGACTCGATTACAGCCTGGCAATCAGTTGGGTCAATAGTTATAGAGCGATGTAGGCGTAGTTTAATTGGAACAATTATACGTTATTATGTGTTATGACTCTTTTATGACGTAACTGCACACCTCTGTGTTTCCCAAAGGGTTGGGTAAAGGTGTGTTATTATAGGTTTGTTAACTTAATGTGTCGAAATGTGAGGCATCATTATGGGATCGTGGCGGGTGCCTAATGAATTTCTTCGTAAAATACCATAATATAAATTTTATATAATATTTATTATATTATTCGTCGGTTCTAAAAAAAAACCTGTTGGTAGGTCTATTGTATATGATAGCCAGATTCATGCGGTATGATATAGATTATATAACATCACGTTACAACCCAAGGGAGTGGAGTAGCAACCAAAGACGTAACTTAACACGGGTGAAGGTCCAAACGGAAGTCAGTACTCCTATAAAAACTGACAGTCACCAAAATATTACTGTCAACTTAGAAGTTGGATAAAATCGTGTAGCAACGTACTCCGTCAAGTGGTCCTCATATATACACATCAAAAGTGTCTAGGGATCAACATCCCTAACATTAATTAGGGATGTTGATCCCTAGACACTTTTGATGTGTGTATATTCAACGCCCCACTCCCACTTAGGTTCGTACCTGCGATATGTCTGCTCTTAAATCCTTCACACAGACACACTAACCACATATACATAACACAAAACCCTTTTAAATATAACCACCAATTTTCTGACTTCATTATACTTTCACATCATTCAAAGAGATGTAAGTAAGTCGACAAATAACCCTTTTCGTCCACCAACCGGCATAAAGGTGGACTTGTGTAAAAACCCAGTTATTACCGACGGTGGAGGGTTAGACAAAAAGCCTGAGCAAATTAGAGCGACGAGCTAGGGTTGGGTACCAGGGTTTTTGTTTAAATGTAATATTTAGTGAGGTTTGTTGAATAGGTTCGAGGTGCTTGTAGATGAACGTTTGTTACGCTTTATTTCGGGAGTGATTCCTATTGTATCTTTTATCATACTTTTAACGATATTTTATTACAAACACACGAATACTCCAATCACTGCCCCGTTGGTCTCGTGGTCGCAAGGGATACTGCTGAGCGTGGGGTTCGATTTCTAGGTCGGGCAAAAAGTGTTATTGATTTTTTTTTGGTAAGATTGGTTGTCAGCTTTTGGGCTTCTGACGACCCGTAACGACTGTCACAGGTCCACATATGACAGCAGGGACCAACAGCGCGCAGCGTAAGTCGGGACCACTAGTGTATGTGAGTTTCTGCCAGGAATTATAATATTGTAGATTCTGTTTGAAAGAATCACCTCGGCCCTGGAAAGCAAAGGGCATTAGAAGGAACACGGATGGATTTTAGTCAGTAAGAGTCTGAAACTCCCTTCTGAGCAGATGAAGACATTTGATGATATCTTATCCTTTAAAAAATGTGAGTTTTATATGTTTGTAAACGAACCTACGATACAGAAGAATTCCTAGAATTTTCTTTTTTTAAATAAGTAAGTTTGATGGAACGTCAAAGATGTAAAACATGTATATTACTCTAGATGTGCTCTTCTTCACCAGATTGTATAAATACAAGGGCTGTCCGAATTATGATTACTCTTTTTTACGAGCCGTAAACCAGCGTCCCTCGTAAATAACATTTAATAGAGAATTTTTAATTTAACAAAGTAGAGCTGCCGTACTATTTTCCTTTTATTATAATTTATCACTCTCTGTGCCTGTGGCGGTGGATTTTATTTTTAATTTATGCTTTTGTCTCCTGAATTTGGTCTTAATTACTTTTACAAATAAATATATTTTGTTTCTTATACACCCATTTCTCTTATACAAAGTGCTTTTTTATTCGTTTTGCTCTTATCTACTTTTTTATTCGACTATTGTTAGATACCTATAAACATTGATATATTTTTAAGAAACATAGAATAATTATTTTTCATTTGTTATATCTCGGGATTGGATTATCCGTATATTTTCTTACGTGTGCGTGTGGTACGAGTGATCTTTTTTAAAAGTTCATTTAATCCGGTTTAAAAAAAGACAAGTAATTGAGGAAAACTGTTGAAACATGATGGTAAAGTGAAAAAACTGTTAAACCTGAAGTAAAAAAGTTATGGTGAAAAAACTAGATCACTCAATCTGCCCATTTGAAGAAAATGTCATAACACGTATCTCAGAACATACCACCTTCGTGGTTTTAAATTTCATCTCAAAAAACTGTAGATAACATATCAAAGCTAGTAAGAATTACTCGTTTCATTGGAATGTCGCGTTACAAAGTTATAACGCTTAATGTGGATCACTCAATCCACACATGTGGCGGTCTGAGTGATCTTTGATTGACCGCCTTAGACTAAATAAGTACGTAATATTTCTTTTGAATATTATACATAAGCTTGAAGATAAATTGTTGAAACATAAATCGTGACTAAATACCTATTAGTTCAAGAGCTAATGAAAGTTGAAAATTTGATTAACTGCAGACCTGAGTGATCTTATATTAACGAAATCCAAACTCGTAGCCAAACGGAGCTTACATTCAAAACTGCTAATTAAACTGTTAAAACTTTTGATACATCATCTGCTTATCTACGTATTATACTTTAAGAGTTATCGCATATTTTACATTCTCAAGGAAAACATTTGTAGGGTGTCCAAACGTTTGCGGCAATTACGGCGACCGGTCATAAACTAGTAGCTGGAGAGCCGGCCATGGCGTGACGGACATGGATGACGAAAAGTACTCGTACCGCATAGTCCGGGAGCCGACGCTTCGGTTGCCACCATTTTGGATACCATCGACAGTACATTTAGGAGGAGTGCCTAGCTTGAGCAGCGCAGCTCCGTGACCTTGTCGCGATGGTCGGTGCTGCAGATCACCTCTCGCTTCCGGTCGTGTTACAATCCATGGTCGAGGCATAGTCGTGGGACAACGTCGTCGTCTCTTTGCAAGGAAGTGACATAGATATGAACTATGTGAACGCACCCACGATCGCTGTGGCGGTCTACGGGGCTTGGTCCACGACCAACCGTCTCCAGGGACGGTCTCCCCACGTCTGACATGCACCCCTTCTGCGGTGCTGGTGATGCACGTCCCACGCACCCCTAGTGTATGCGTAGTTGTAATCCGAACGATCCACTTCCACGGTGGTATTAGCCGCAAATAAAACAACCCGTTGATTCGGTTCTTGACTTCAGAGTTTGGCTCTTCCTTTCCGAACTCTTTCCCATTTTTATTTAATTAACCTTTCACACAAATTATACCTTCCCAGAAAGGGGACAACATTATCTATTAATTAAAATGAATTAAAGAACAGTAAAATGTCACACAAAAAATTCTCTAAACAAGAAATCGTGAAAATCGCCTTTCGATATTTTTACTACCTTTGATCCGCTGTAACTTTTACAATTTCTGCACGATTTTCAAAATTCTTGTTGTAATCTTATTTTTTAGTCAGTCTATATCGGATACAATCTAAATATTTACCATTCCTTACTAAATAAAGTTTTCCATTTTCAAGTTACGTAATTATTGGCATACCTACATTAAATTCTTACATAATTTTCTTCAAAAAACCTTTCTAATTTGCATTATTCTAACTTAATCTAAGTAGTTGGAATTGCAATGAATTATATTAAATAATTCTAATAAGACTCATAACAAAGGGAAGGGAATTCATTTTGAATATTTAGAATACGACGTTATCCCATGACTATGCCTCGACCATGGATTGTAACACGACCGGAAGCGAGAGGTTATCTGCAGCACCGACCGTCGCGACAAGGTCACGGGGCTGCGCTGCTCAAGCTAGGCACTCCTCCCAAATGTGCTGTCGATGCTATCCAAAATGGTGGCAACCGAAGCGTCGGCTCCCGGACTATGCGGTACGAGTACTTTTCGTCATCCATGTCCGTCACGCCATGGCCGGCTCTCCAGCTACTAGTTTATGACCGGTCGCCGTAATTGCCGCAAACGTTTGGACACCCTACAAATTTTTTCCTTGAGAATGTAAAAATATGCGATAACTCTTAAAGTATAATACGTAGATAAGCAGATGATGTATCAAAAGTTTTAACAGTTTAATTAGCAGTTTTGAATGTAAGCTCCGTTTGGCTACGAGTTTGGATTTCGTTAATATAAGATCACTCAGGTCTGCAGTTAATCAAATTTTCAACTTTCATTAGCTCTTGAACTAATAGGTATTTAGTCACGATTTATGGTTCAACAATTTATCTTCAGGCTTATGTATAATATTCAAAAGAAATATTACGTACTTATTTAGTCTAAGGCGGTCAATCAAAGATCACTCAGACCGCCACATGTGTGGATTGAGTGATCCACATTAAGCGTTATAACTTTGTAACGCGACATTCCAATGAAACGAGTAATTCTTACTAGCTTTGATATGTTATCTACAGTTTTTTGAGATGAAATTTAAAACCACGAAGGTGGTATGTTCTGAGATACGTGTTATGACATTTTCTTCAAATGGGCAGATTGAGTGATCTAGTTTTTTCACCATAACTTTTTTACTTCAGGTTTAACAGTTTTTTCACTTTACCATCATGTTTCAACAGTTTTCCTCAATTACTTGTCTTTTTTTAAACCGGATTAAATGAACTTTTAAAAAAGATCACTCGTACCACACGCACACTTTTCTTACAGGTTACTTTACGCTAGAAAAGTATGGATATACTTCTAGAAATAATTCATTTAAAGTAAACTAATTTAAAGTTGCATGAAATATGTATAAAGCTTTTTATTTAATTTAAGTTTATTGATTTTATACTAGCTTATTATATACCGTACAATTTTCCGGGATAAAAAGAAGCCTATTTGCTATAACGTCATAACGTCACGCCTGTTATCCCCGAAGGGTTAGGCAGAGGTGTACCCATTAGTACACCCACATTTCGCCAGTTATGTTTAAGTCCCATGTAATAGGGGGCGAGCCTATTGCCATCAACCGGGCACAAATCCAGACTCCGAAGCTGCTACTGAGAAATTCCTGATGGAAAAACCATGGAATTTGCTATTTCAGACCATAATCTATGTGTGCTCAAACTTCCAGATCCAGTTCGTGATTGAGTAACAAACATGCATCTAATCTTTAGCATTTATAATAGTACTAGTAAGATTCTCGAAATCGCGGGACATTTCCGATACAAATGAATATTCCATACTAAGTCAAAAGTAGAAGTTTAGGCATATATTTATTATTCCATCCCTTATTATAACACACTTTATACACCCGAGTCAATTACGCTTCAGGCTCGTTGACGTGTAAAATGTGCAGCGTCACCGCTACCCACGCGAATATGACAACACGTTACGCGTACGCGTTTATGTGATAAGGCGAATTAGCGCTGGCTCCGTTTACTGCGTAATGCGACGTGTGACGAGGAAAACCGCGGCAAGGAGATGTAATGATAATACCAACCTATTATTGTCCCATTGCAGGGCAAAGGCCTCTTGTCATACAAATAAGGTATGAGCATTTATCACCACGCTTGCTCAAGGCGGATTGGCGATTTCAGACTTTATAATGTACTAGCACTCTCCCCGCGACTTCGTTCGCGTGATTTTTGCGTTCGTTGACAATGAAGGAAAAGTTGGATTAGAATTTTTTTTTTTGAATATTTTAGCCAGATTCATGAGAAATGCTATATAACATCACTCTACGATCCAGGTACGGGGCAGTAACCAAAGACATAATACAAAATATAGGTGTTCACAGCATTTTTAATTAGGATTTCAAGTGATTAATAATGTCTTCATTTTAGTTCATCTGTTATGATAGCTATTTCCATAATTGTTATAAAAATTATTGATACTAGTTTGTTACTATAGTAGTAGAGAGGGCAAGCAACTTCATCATCCCTGTATAAACTTATTCGTCAATCTCGTTTCCCAGTATTTGAACGTAACTGGAAATTAATTAGAATTGCTACTAAACGTAAGCTGTTGGTATACGAGCTCGCACCGGTGGCAGCGCCCCAAATCAAATAATAAAACCGGGGCTGGATATAAAGCAAGGTACATAACACATAAAAACAAACACGTCGCCACTAAATCGCTTCAAAAAACTCGTGTGTACACCCCTTAACACTACAGACAACACTCGAAACTAAAACTCTCGTTGAGGGAAAGAGTGCGCGCTATACGTAAGTGCCTAAGTTAGAGCAGATAAAAAGTTTCAAACTTGCAATAATGCACTAAGTTGTTGTGGGCCGCTACCGACTACTATTACACCGTTATGTTCTCCTAGTACGAGTGTACCAACAGATGTATACAGAAAGATTTACAAGTTAGTTTGTTTGTTTTAGCAATTAATTGCGTGCTTTTTTTTGTTGATTTTTTTTTTCTTTGATCTAATTCGCAATAACTTAAGTTAAGTGGACGTAAATATGTATGATACGAAGAGATCCGTAAGATAATATGTTTAAGGTTTTATATGAAACCTTTTAGTCTATCGGATAATGGTCTGGAAAGCACTTCACTCATCTTAAACGAAGTCGGGAGTACACCCTCTTTAGAAGTAGGGGGCTGAAGGTGGGGGTGGCGGGAGGGTGAGGCAAGGGTATCGACCCGCGCCATCCATACCGCTGGGTCGTTCACCCCGCGCCCCGCGTAGCCGTACCGTAGCCCCGTAGGCGGCTACGCCGTAGCCTCGTAGCGTCGTAGCTACCAAAGGCATTTTTTTCCTTTTTTTCCTCTGTTTTGCTCCAATATTGAGCCTGTTTGTTATTTGTTTTTAGGACAATGTAAGTATTAGAGTAGAACGTTTGTCGTTATGGGTTTTCGTTACAAATTCAACAGGGCTTAGTATTGCGGAGGAGGATAACTTTATGGCACTTTGATGAGAGGCGCCGCTTACTGGCAAATGTGAATGGAAGGTAAGACATGAAAGTCTTCAATTTATTTGTATGTACTTATTAGAAATATTAAAGACTAGCTTCCGCCCGCGACTTCGTTCGCGTAAGGTAATACATTAACCCACGGAAACCGTACATTTTTTTGGGATTAAAAGTAGCCTATGTGCTATTCCGGACTACTATTTCTGTGCTTTTCATCCAGATTCGTTCAGCTGTTCAGGCATGATTGAGTAACAACCATAGATCCAAAGTTCCAAACATTCGCATTTGTAATAGATCGTCTTATGAAACCACATTTTTATCTAAAGTGTTACTTTAATAATAAATAATAAGAAAACTCTAACACAAAGCCTTAACACCCTACACATGCGAACACACACACTATACATGCTTCAAAAAGCCACTATACTCAACACTTGCCGCATCACCCGAAAGTTCCTGACTTCTTCTACAATTTCATCTACATTTTCAATTTAAATTACCCCTTACACTCTTGGCTCCGGCCCGTGTGTAGGGACTTTGACTCTCTTAAAAGAGAAGAAAAACAAAGAACCAAAAATAATAATAATAATTAGCGCTGGCTCCGTTTACATAATAATAATATCTTGGGACAACTCACACACGGCCATCTGATCCCAAGCTAAGCAGAGCTTGTGTTATAGTAACCAGACAACTGATATACATACTTATATAATTTATAAATACATACATATTATAGATAAATTACACCCAGACACAGAACCAACAATTATGCTCATCACACAAAGTTTGTCCTGGGTGGGAATTGAACCCACTACCTCCGGCTTTGCAGTCAGGGTTACTAACCACTAGACCAACGAGGCAGTCAACTTTATCATTGCTTCTCTACTTTATTAACTAATCGAAGAATGTAGCTTTTTTATTGTGCAATGCAGTAAAGTTTCAAGCAGTACTAGATCTAAGTAAGGAGAATTAAAATATACACTGGAGTTCAATTTGCATGCCAACGCTAATCTTACTTACTATTAAATATATAAAGGCGAAAGTTTGAATGAATGTTTTAACCTAATTACACCAGAACGGCTGAACGTATCTGGATGAAATTGGCACAGATATAGATTATAGCCTGAAATAGCAAATTAGGCTACTTTTTAGGGTTCCCTAGTCCAATAGCAAAAAACGGAACCCTTATGGATTCGTCATGTCTGTGTGTCAGTCCGTCTGTATGTCACAGTCACTTTTTTCCGAAATTATAAGAACTATACTGTTGAAACTTGGTAAGTAGATCTATTCTGTGAACCGCATTTAATATTTTCATACAAAAATAGAAAAAAAAAAACAATAAATGGGGGTTCCCCATATTTAGAACTGAAATTCAAATAATTTTTTTTTCATAAACCCCGTGTCTATGAATAGGTCTTCAAAAATGATATTGAGGTTTCTAATATATTTTTTTTCTAAACTGAATAGTTTGCGCGAGAGACACTTCCAAAGAGGTAAAATGTGTCCCCCCCTGTAATTTCTAAAATAAGAGAATGATAAAACTAAAAAAAATAGATGATGTACAGTCAGCAAAACAGATAGGTATGCAGGGTCGTCAGATATAGTTGGAGTTTTCTAAGAAACCGATGGATGTCTTTGACTGAAACTTAACCTAACTAAAGAACTATTTACTATCTACGTTTTAAATTAAATTACATTCGAAAACACCCATCGGTTTCTAAGAAAACTTCAAGTATATCTGACGACCCTGCATACCTATCTGTTTTGCTGTGTGTACATTACCATATAAAGCTTCCACCGAAAATTGGTTTGAACGAGATCTAGTAAGTAATTTTTTTATTAAATACGTCATAAATCGTAAACCGCAATTTACCTGTTACTTGCTGCTACGGAACCCTTCATGGGCGAGTCCAACTCGCACTTGGCCGCTTTTTTATTTTGAAAGTATATACGGTTCCTGTGGGATAATATAATTATCAACTTTGACATGGACTAGTGTTTCCTAAAAAATAAGTAGGTAATTACAAGCTTTTCTGTTTTAAAAACTTAACATGTACAATGACCTGTAATAGAAATCCAATTACGACAGTGGGCAGCCAGGATGCGGCACCCAGTTGCTCACACTTCATCAATCTAAGCGTTGGACCCGTTTGGGAACATCATTTTATATTCATCGCACCCGGAATATTAAACATCTTTGATACTTTAAATGGACGAAAGTACGAATATATATGATACTAAGTAGCTTTGCCCGCGACTTCGTTTGCTTGAATTTTCTTACGCACTTAGAGGTAACTTAGCTTCCTTCTAGCATAGGAATTTTCCGAATCGGTCTAGTATTTTCGAAGATTATCGCGATCAAACTAAGTCTTCACCTTTATAATATTAGTATAGATATTTGTAGTAGTCAAGGGTACTAGGGACTTAGACTAGATATTTGAGACAACATTACTTCTAATAGTTCTAATATAGCAAACGTATTTCGAAACTTCAAACATAAGCAATTTTAGTATCACTTAATGTTAAGTTATCTCATGAACTTTGTTAAAACGAAGTCGCTTCCCGCCGTCTGTAGGCTTAGATCTTTAAGAGCCTGCGCACACTAGCGATCAAACTATCGCCCGATAGTTTGATCGTTCTGGAATTCAGTATGAAGTTATACGGCAGTGCGCGCATTTGACGATTAAAAATCATACGTCTTATGTATCGTCTTACGATAGCGACTAAACTATCGGCCAACTTAAATCGCTAGTGCGCGCAGGCTCTAAAATGCGGAACAGATTTTGATGCGTTTTCATCAATAGCCAGATTGTTTCAAGAGGAAAGTTTACTCGTACACATATACACACATCAAAAGTGTCTAGGGATCAACATCCCTAATCAATGTTAGGGATGTTGATCCCTAGACACTTTTGATGTGTATAGTTAATAATATATCTACATTGCACCCGTGCGAAGTCGGGGCAGGAACTAGTCTATAAAAATAAATAATAGCGACATTTATCACCCATCTGTAACCATTTTATTGGGGTTTTCCATCAGGAATTTCTTAGTTGCAGCCCCGTAATCTAGATTTGTGCTCAGTTGATGGCAATATGCTCGCCCCCTATTACATGGGACTTAAACATAACTAGCGAAATGTGGACCGCGTGTACTAATGGGTACACGCCTGCCTAACCCTTCGGGGATTACAGGCGTGATGTTATATTGCAATTGCGGCCAGTATCATGTTGACTAGTATGTCCAAATCCTCAACTATTTTCCATTGTAGCGATATATTACAAAGCCATGTTCTGTAGACGTTCACGTCCAATCGAGTACACAAGTGTCCGCGGGACAGCGCTGGTTTCGTGTCTCTGACGTCATTAAATAGGCGAGGACACGGCCCGGACTTGTAAACACCACGTTACTGCACTATTCAGCGCTTTATGTGCTGACTAAATTGCGAACAGTGGGCACTAAAGCGGGAAATACATGTTTTGTGGGGGTACACTACATAAATACGAAAAACTTTATTCCGACAGTCACAAATTCGAATTTCAAAATACCGATTTTCATAATTCCGAATGGTTCAAAATCCCGAATATAACAACTCCGACTTATCATTGTTCCTATTTTTATAATTCCTAAATTTCAATATTCCTAACGTTTATAATTACTATTCTCAAAATACCGAGTTTCAATAGATCGAATAACAAAAAGTCCGACTTAATGATAATTCGAAACATCAAAAATACGAATTCCGATTATTAAAATACCGATTAATACAATTCCGAAATAAAAACGCCTTATAAAACACAGTTCTAACCTAACCTAACCGAAGTGATTCATCAATAAAGGGGATTTGCAGCATGCAAGCAAGCATGCAGCATGCAAGAGGCATGCAGCATGCAAGCCGACATGCAGCATGTAAGCAAACATGCAACATGCAAGCAGGCATGCAGCATGCAAGCAGGCATGCAGCATGCAAGCAGCAAGCAAGCAGGCATGCAGCATGCAAGCAGCAAGCAAGCAGGCATGCAGCATGCAAGCAGCAAGCAAGCAGGCATGCAGCATGCAGCAATCATCGTTTCTGTCACAGCTCCGGCGCTGCGGGGTTTGGGCGGCCCCACGCGATCTTATCGTCGCAGATGGTTTTAACGCTCACCACCGCAGCTTCGGCTTGCTGGCCGGCTTCGCCGGCCAGCCTCAGCCGCGGCGGCGGGCCTTCAAACCACCTGCTCCTCAGCTCGCGGGCCGCCCCACCCCTCCGCGCCTGCGCGGGCTTAAATTACACTCTAGGGGTAGGGCAGACAAGACCACGTGAAGTCGGTTTTGCAGCAATTCGTTTCTGTCACTACATTTTGTAGCACAACATGGGGTACACTACATAAATACGAAAAACTTTATTTCGACAGTCACAAATATGAATTTCAAAATACCGATTTTCATAATTCCGAACTTTTAGTTTATTCGAACTATTGAAAATCGGAATGTCGTTTTTCGGACCGAGAACCCTTCGAGCAATTGTTTCTTCGAACTTATGAAAATCGGAAATTTAACAAATCGCATTTATTACTTTCGGTAAAATGAATTTCGTGATTTTTAATAATAGACATTATAATTTTTAGGAATTATGAAATTCGGACTTTTGAAAATCGGAATATCGAAATTCGGAATAAAATATTTCGGAGTATTTGGGTGTTCCCGTTTTGTGGGGATACACTGGAGATGTGATGGCCCAGTGGTTAAGGCGCCCGCCTCTCATGCATGAGGTTGTGGGTTCGCCGGGTACGGGCAAGTACCAATGCGACTTTTTCTATATCATAATTATGTACTTTTTTATCATGGACATCGGTGAAGGAAAATATCGTGAGGAAACTAGCCTTATCTATTTAAATAAAAGACTGTTATAATACGAGTACATAATTATATGTTTTAAATCATCTACATAAATAAAAATGAATGGCTATTATGTTATCAATATGTTGCTAAGCGCAAAACTCAAGAACGGCTGAACCGATTTGGCTGACTCTTGTTATGTTGCGGCCGTAATTTTCCGGAATAGGTTTTAATGAAAGAAAATTTGAATCCGCCTTGAGCAAATTATGTGGTGATCAATGCGCGTGCCTTCTCTATGTGAGAAGAGGCCTTTGCCCCAGTGGGCCAATAATAGAATTGTATTATTATTTATTTATTTATGTTTTATGCCGGTGACCGTCGCAGTAAGACTACGGTTGATATAAACACTACGCTGGACGGGCAGACGGCACGCGGCAGACTGTTTGGCACCCGGCCGACCAGACGGAGCAGTACGGATGGATCGCAAATCTTTGTTATTGTTCTTATCACTTTATTCAGCAGACAGACTACTGACCAGCACCTTGACACCATTTCTGTTTATTACATTTTGTGGAAATGTTCGTAGTTGGAAGAAGTAGACATTTCAAGTAAAACCACTGCGTAATTTATCTTATTTAAGTACTGTTACTTACGTAAAGTTTGGATGGATGGATGATGTTTGTTACTCAGTCACGTCAGAACGGCTGAACGAATCTGGATGAAATTTGGCACAGAGATAAATTTTATTACAGTCTCAAATAGCATAGGTATAGGCTACTTTTTATCACGAAAATCAACTTTGACGCAGACGAGGTCGAGGGCAGAAGATAGTATATTCATAATTATTTGCTTTTAATTGTGTCACAATCTACAAGTTAAGTATACCAGCCTATTATTATTCCACTGCCGATGAAAGGTCTCTTCTCATACAGAGAAGGCACGAGCAATGATCATCACGCTTGCTCAAGGCGGATTGGCGATTTCGGCCTTACATTGCTTTTAAGTCTACAAGTATTCACATTTTAATATAAGTAACGAGAAACCCTAAATTGCCGATCGAAACTTAAAACGACGTCTTACTTACAAATTCAACCTAACCCTCCCCCACTTAGGGCGCCTGGGGTGTCCAATAATACGCCAATAATGTACCAGGACGCGCGTATTGCGTATTTTGAGCACGTCCCCATATTACTGAGCGGTATTTACAATATACGTGAGGCTCTCGCTTGTCTATCAAGGCCGTATTATAATGTGCAGGAAATAATAAATTATTATTTACATTCATCATATTAAACCGAGCGAGGCATAATACATAGCAAATAGTAATAAAATAACACATGATTTTTACAAAGTGTGATGTCAATCTTTCGGGGGTTATTTATTGTAATACCTTAAGAATAGGAATGGAAATGGAATCATGGTTATGAACGTAATTTAAAAAAATGATAAAAAATTATTAACATAACTTTCCTACTCCGCTCATGCACCACTTCTGCAGATATTTCAATTTAACCAGGAATAAAAAAATCTTATAAATAATAATAAAATTACGAGGTTTTATAAGACAGAAACGGGGGCATCAAAAAACATTGCAAGCATTGCTGTCAATGGGACCATTGTGCCCTAAAGGCTGCCAGCATCTTAGGATTATATGTTTTGCCTAATGGAACACGATAGGCGCTTTCTTATTTATTTATTTATTCAAACTTTATGTTACAAAAAAGTACAAAGGCGGACTTAATGCCTTAAACATTCTCTATCAGTCAACCAAAGGTGGTGAAGAGATAACATAGCAGGTGCAAAAAACTGTACATGAGAAATAATCAAATAAGAGATTTAAAAATCATTAAAAACAAATATCTAAATAAATTATCTTTCTTTTTACTTGCTTCTTTTAAACCATTTGTTGGTAATATCAATATCGAATACTTGTATAAAAATCGAGAAGTTTTTGGAGGCACTGAAAGTTCCAATACATATATAGATTTAGGTTTCCGCCTACATTATTTGGGAACCCGTCACGTACCCCCTTTTATATTTCCTTCGTGCGTACCGCTCACGTATTGAAATACCTTAGAAAAAGGGATAACGATTTGAATGACCGTACCTATACTCGAGAATTGTTAAAAGTAGGATTTACGGACTACCACTATGTTAACTTCTGAAACTAAATGCGAAATGTAGTCGCAATTTTATCTCAGTCATTTCAAAACTGTAGTTAAACTCTTTGTCAGATTCAAACTGAGATTAGAATACAATGTTTGTTTATAAATACAGGAATTGCCCATTAAAGGGTCTTTTAAAAAAAAGAAACTTAAACTAAATGGCATCAAAAAATTCATCCGCATCGCCGTCAACTGAAAAAGTGCCTAAAAGACTGGCGGCATTGCCACGTTGGATGGCAATGCTTAGGCTCTGGCCAAGGTTATAGCCAGCCTTCTTTTTCAGCGGGAAGTGTCACTAAACCGTTTAGACAACTTCTTTTATTCTTTTAATTGTTTTTTTTTATAATTAAGTCTGTAAATATTTCAATATTTCGTGATGAGTTAGTTTATGACCTTTCGATTTTCTATATTTAGATAGATTAAATAAATAGATTCAAGACGAAATACACACATATTATTTTGTCATCTTATTTCTTATCACAGAGCATCAGAAATTCATTGAGATGAATGAGCGAGACTGCAAATGTTCTAACCCTTTTCCTCAAAATATTTACATGTACGTCTGTGATGTCATCAAATACCAACCTAAAACAAATATCGGAGTCGACAAACGAGGCGGGACTATGAATAAAAAACTACACAAGAACGCCTTATTTTCAGGCAACGACGGTGTCAAAAACTAGTGAGGCGTATTTTTATACTGGGTGCGGACCGCGAGGGGGGGCGTGGGGGGCGAGAGTGGTATCGACAGCCATCTTTTTGCCCCCAACGAGATTAATTACGAACGTCCCACAGTGATTAATGTTCTACGCTAAAAATGTTTGGAAACTGAAATCAATTTTGTCTTGAAAACATCGTTCGGTGTGTTGGACTTGTTGTTGAGAATGTGGGGTTTAAATTAAAATATTAAATAAGGGTTGACTTTGGCTGTCATTCTCAGGTTACTGGGCATCGGGGCAACCTTGTTCTTTTTATAGGAGGGAGGGGACCAGTTCCTAGTATATTACAATGAGTTGCGAAAAAACTTTTGGATACTTTGTGGAAGGATTTGATCATTTTTGTGTAACCTCACCAGTAAAATTCTTACTGATTTTTAGATTCATCTAAGAGTCGGTTTTTCATATAACATAATGATAACTTTATTTTTTATTTTTTGTTAATTATTTTATTTGATTGTATAATGTTTGTTTAACCCACGTTTAGTTACGTCTTTGGTTACTGCTCGCTACCGTGGACCGTAGCGTGATGTTACATTGCCTATACTATTCCTCATTTATCTGGCTATCATACATATGAATATGGTTATGAAAATTCAATTCAAAACTATCGCCATCAAGGTCACAAACATGTCAATTAAAATGAGACACTACAAAAGGCCTAAGCACCCATTTCCCTGACCTGACCCTGACGCATACACACAATGCTATAATATCGGTCATTACGTCGCTCCATTCTCGTCTATACACTCATTCTCCGGCTGAACAGTAAACAGTATTGTTGACTTGTGATTTCGTCTTCAAAATTTTTATTTTGTGTTCTTATTACAAACGAAGTTTGATTTGAAAGTGAAAAACCGTTTTATTGTGCTCATTTTTTAAAAAGTTTCTGTCAAAAGTTTTGAATGGATCAAATGGTGTTAGTGGCCAGTTTTTAAAAAAATCTGTTAATTTGATTATTTTACTGTTTGTGAAGGAGTAAATAACGTGAATAATCAAGATTATTTAACGTCCAGAATCGATATCGATCGGTAAAAAGGTATGCAAGTTCCAAACAATATACCTGGACTAACTATAACAAGTCACTTTTCATATTTCAGGGTTGTTTATATTCATATTTCATAGTTGAAGTAGTTCATAGTTATGAGTACTATTCGACCTTTAAAAGTTAGTTCAAGTATTGTTTAGATGTTATATTCTTAATTTTCCTAAAGACTATGATATACAGGGTGTAAAAAACCCATCACATACCCGTACATACTGCCCATCAAATTAAGTTACTTTGAGCAAAATTTGCTGGGAAATGGCTTTTTTATTTGGTGTGAAAAATCACTCTTTATGGTAATGCGCAATGTAACGCGCGCAAAACATTTTACTTTCGAATGTATGCAACAGTATATGGGACGTGACAGTAGTTTAAGTTAAAACATTTAAAACTAGTTTTCGTAAAAAAATGTGTCATAAAGTTGGAACTTTGACCTTCAATATCTAACCAAAAGGTTTCCAGGTTATTTTAATATTACTTTGCCTTCCGCATTGTTGGATTTTCAATGCTCGGTTCAGTGCTGAGAGTTGAAAATTCAACAACAGAAATTACAATGTAATATAAAAATAATATTGTTTTGAGAGATGGCGGTAGGCCCCCTGGTTGGTCTAGTCTAGAATAAAACAATGATGAATGGTAGGAAGAATAATTATGTTACTTTCGGCTACGCTAAGCGTCTTTTTACGTTCTTTATAATGATTAATCATAACGTGTATAAAATCGGTCCGGCCGTTTCAGAGGAGTTTGGTAACAAACATTGAGACCCGAGAATTTTATAATATTAGAGATATCTATCAACGTATCACATTTTTAACCGACTTCAAAAAAAGGAGGAGGTTATCAATTCGTCTGTATTTTTTTTTTTATGTTTGTTAGCTAATAACTTGCGACTGGGTGAACTGATTTTCATGATTCTTTTTTTATTTGAAAGCTGGTGCTTCCCGTGTGGTCCCATTGTCACCATTTCAATATCTGATGATGGGATCTTGTAGAAATCGGAGGAACTCTTCAAAAAATGACAGCAGATTAACCGCGATTGTTGCTATAGCATATCTAAGCTAGTGTGTGTTAGTGGATTAGGTATTTTTCGATCCGAATCCGTACCTAATCAAAAGCGTCGAGGATTAGGTATGGTACAAAATATTCGTATACAGAAGGGATTCCGTTCCTGGACTAGTTACTGTTCTAGTAGCGATGCGTGACGTTACTCGTAACGAATGCACGTCGTAGTTAGGAATCAAATTATTACTATTTGGATTAAAATTGAAAAATACGATATGTTTCACTAAACTAAAATAAAGAAATAGTTTTTAGAAGCTGCAGACTTTTTAGAATCTTCTCATGCCAAAAAAAGTGTTACCGAGCTCTCGTGAGAAATATCTGTGTGACGTATTCTGCCGTTCCCCCTATTTTTTTGTTTTGTTCCTTGGCTGTTGTGTGTCAATATCAAATTACATATTGGATTTAATTAAAATAATTATTTAAAAATTAATATTCATTCTTATCTACTTACAACTACTTTTAAATATAAAAAAAATATATTGGTATGCATCTTTTCCTATCAAAAGATAATAATAATTTAAACATAATTAGGTCGAAGAAAATAACAAAACTTTCATATTAAACTATAGTTAACAGGAACGATCATGCTAAATATTTCCTACGTAATCCACATACGATACATAATATTGGTAACAGGCCAGCGGCTATATTAAATAAATATTAGGATTAGGTAAATGGAATAGGTATTTTTTAATATTGGGATTAGGTGGATTAGGTATCATTTTTACCTAATCCAACCCATCTCTTATCTAAGCATTGTTTATGCCATCACACAACATAATATCATGCCTGTACTCACTACAAAGGTTATAAAAACTTTTTCGAAAAAAAAATATGTTTAAGCCCTTACAACGTTTTACAAAAAACGCAATACTGAAACTAAAATAAACTTAATTAGATGTTTGTTCTGATGAGATATTCGGTTATATGAACGAAACTCTTCAAAGGGCATCGATGAAAGTCGCTGACGTGTTACCTGGCTGTGATATACGGACTTAGTGACCTGCTCTAACGACACCTGGCATTGATATCGGACTTCGCCACGGACTTTCCATACGAAATGGAGAGTTGAAAATGTATTAATTATTGTGGCTCTGCTGGTGGTTCCATGGTGTTGGAAGATGACCAGATACTAATTCAGCACCTCTCTTGGTAAGTAGGTAGATTTCTGATTTACAAGTCAAGCACACGCTTGAAACTAGATTGGGTCGACATTGCCGGAAACGGCATGTTATGATTTTTATATCCAGTGTTTTTCAGCTTTGTTTTCAATAAAAAAAATAATTTGTTGCACAATATATATTTATTATTAAAACAACAATGGTTATGTAATAAAAATCAAATATCTGACATTTTTTTTAGGTTTAAGCTCATGATCTGTCAGAGCAATAGCGCACTAGCGGCCTGGCCGCAGCGGCCAGGCCGCGGCGGCCATCGAGATACATACCTTAGTATGAAATCGCCACAGAGCGCGCGCACCTGGCCGCACGGTTTGGCCGCTGGCCGCATGCGGCCAGGTGCGCGCGCTCTGTGGCGATTTCATACTAAGGTATGTATCTCGATGGCCGCCGCGGCCTGGCCGCTGCGGCCATGGCCGCTAGTGCGCTATTGCTCTTATGTGTGACCTTCATTATCGGAAGACAGATTTCGTAGTCTTGTCATTTCCTGCAACGATCTATCGTCGTGTGGTTTATTTAATAATTTGTTGGCGTCCAAATCCGATAAAACTATGCCTTCCAAACTTTTGACACGACTTAGTGCAACATATATTTGCCCTTTTGCAAATTTTTTTTTGCCAAGGTCAATTACAGCTCTTTCAAGGGTGGTACCCTGGAGTTTGTGAACTGTAACTGCCCAGCTTAATATTAGAGGCAACATACGGCGCTCTACATCTCCGTAACCTCTCA
Source organism: Hoplodrina blanda (assembly GCA_949316365.1). Classification (NCBI taxonomy): domain Eukaryota; kingdom Metazoa; phylum Arthropoda; class Insecta; order Lepidoptera; family Noctuidae; genus Hoplodrina; species Hoplodrina blanda. The sequence continues at coordinate 17,461,855 of OX438581.1, forward strand.
ATGCCTGAAACGTAGTACTAGATGGAGGGATGGGTATCCTACCATTATTGTCTTTAAGTCTAAGCCCAATAGACTCGTCATCAAATTTAATATATACGGCATCTGGTAGCTCGCCATCCTCCAGTTGGTCTCTCCTCAAGGCTGGCCATTTGATTTTTTTTATAATACCCATAGCTCCATTCACTAGTCCTTCTGATACGGCGATGTTGCTGGCCGTGCACGTCTACAAGCTTTCATAGTGATCCATACAACACTGACGAACGTGCCTACACGTGGCGAATTAACCGTAGATTTTCACGGCGATAAACCGTGTCGTGGACAAGAGGCCTAATTGGTGTAATTGACATAAATGTTTTGACTTTGACATTAAACCAGGGGTCTCAATCATTTTCTAGCCATGGACACTTTCCGAAAAGGAGTAAAGAGTATTTAGTTTGTACGAGCTTTTATTGTTTACGATTATCTAAACTTTACAGCTTTTATTGTTTGCAGTATAAGCAGCAGCAATCGTCATACTATCACATTATGACGATTGCTGCTGCTTATATTGGATTATGAAATGCAAGACGCATGTCATCTTTCATTTCTAGGCAGGTAAGCTCGTCATGGACCCCCGGCGCTCATTACACGTACCCCATGAGGTCCATGGACCCTGTAATAAACCGAAGCACAGACAACCTGTGTCCGAATTTCTGAGAATAGTATCGTACCTACTGTATAAGGTTGGACACACCATGTTTCTATCACGCTATTTAGAACGGTATTCGTGGCGGTATTCAATTTATGTATACACATCGATTACTCCGAGGTTTCTAGTCCGATTAGTGTGATTCTTTTTTTCAGTATACTTGCCATTTGGTCCCATAAAAATGTCATCTAATTTGGTTAAGTGCTTTTTATTTTGTGAGCATTTTTCTAAATTAAATATATCGTGTGAGGTATTGTTTGAAAGAGCTTTTATTAAGGATTTCAAACTAACACACAAGCACTAAAAAGTGAAAAATAAAAAGCTTTTTTACAAAAAAAGACAACCGCCTTCAAAAACGACCAAATAAAAAATAACTTTAGTTTGGAAGTCGGTGGCAATACCTACATAACAAAAAACAAAACCAAAGCCGCCGACTTCCAAACTAAAGTTATTTTTTATTTGGTCGTTTTTGAAGGCGGTTGTCTTTTTTTGTAAAAAAGCTTTTTATTACTAATCTTACTCATTTGTTTTTCACACATCGTAGTCATCATACAAATATCTAAGTGCGATAATTCGCTTGATTACAACTCTCGCGGACATTGGCGCCTCTCGACAGTCGGGAAACTATCCATGTGTAAAAGAGGCTTAAGGCATCTATACTATCCATACTATGTATATCCATACTTCCATACTAATATTATAAATGCGAAAGTGTATCTCGTCTGTCTGTTACTCTTTGACTGCCTCGTTGGTCTAGTGGTTAGTGACCCTGACTGCAAAGCCGGAGGTAGTGGGTTCGATTCCCACCCAGGACAAACTTTGTGTGATGAGCATAATTGTTGGTTCTGTGTCTGGGTGTAATTTATCTATAATATGTATGTATTTATAAATTATATAAGTATGTATATCAGTTGTCTGGTTACCATAACACAAGCTCTGCTTAGCTTGGGATCAGATGGCCGTGTGTGAGTTGTCCCAAGATATATTTATTATTATTTATTTATTATTATTACCTCTTCACCTCGCCTCACCGCTGAATCGATTTTGATGAAATTTGGCATGGAGATAGTTTAAGATCCGAAGAAGGACATAGGATAGTTTTTATCCCGGTAATCACCCCCTAAGGCGGTGAAGGGGGGTGGAAGTTTGTATGCAAGTACGATATAAACAAGTTCCACGCGGACGTGGTCGCGGGCAAAAGTCAGCGAATATTTATTACTAAAAAAAATTAGAGATCCCTACTAAAACTTCAATAGTGTAACCTAAGGTGTAAAAAAATTGCCTTATTCCAAAATGTTTAAAAAATAAATCGTGCGAAACCTGGACAAGCCGCTACACAGTGTTTCAGGATTGCTTGGGAGCGGACATGTTTTAACTAATAGCATATATCGATGTAGTAAGACCTAATAACAAGAACTGCAAAAGAAACCCTATGTCAATTATTCTTAGTTTTCGAGAAAAAAAATGCTAAAGTTGCTAGTTCAGAGTATGTGTCAAATAGTAAAAATGTATTTTTTCTTGAAGATTCAAAACTAAAAGTAATATTTAATAACCTTGTTTTAACACATAAAATGATATGTAATTTAAGCTTTACAACAGCTATGAAATGTAAGTAATTACGAAGATATTAGCAAAAAATCGAATTTTCGTTTTTATTTTTTATTATGTTAATGACATCATTTCCGCAACAAATTTTCTCCTAAAGGGTAAGTTGACCTTTTGTTCTTGCTGTATAAAAAAAATCAGCCATATAACCCGCAGAATTAAGAAGTTATTAAAAATTTAAGAAAACACTGAGCGCCTATATTTTTAGAAATAGCAAAAGTACTGTGTGATTTAAAATTTGTTTGCTATTAAAAGTAAGACTGGCGTACAATTTAACTTAGACGATCAAACAAATAAAATATGATTATACCTAATCTTTAAAATAGAATAAATGAGAATTTTAGCTAATGATCGATCATTAGGTTTAATAAGATAAGATTAGGTATAATCATATTTGTTTGATCGTCTAAGTTAAATTGTATGCCTGTCTTACTTTTAATAGCAAACAAATTTTAAATCACACAGTACTTTTGCTATTTCTAAAAATATAGGCGCTCAGTGTTTTCTTAAATTTTTAATAACTTCTTAACTCTGCGGGTTATATGGCTGATTTTTTTATACAGCAAGAACAAAAGGTCAACTTACCCTTTAGGAGAAAATTTGTTGCGGAAATGATGTCATTAACATAATAAAAAATAAAAACGAAAATTCGATTTTTTGCTAATATCTTCGTAATTACTTACATTTCATAGCTGTTGTAAAGCTTAAATTACATATCATTTTATGTGTTAAAACAAGGTTATTAAATATTACTTTTAGTTTTGAATCTTCAAGAAAAAAATACATTTTTACTATTTGACACATACTCTGAACTAGCAACTTTAGCATTTTTTTTCTCGAAAACTAAGATTAATTGACATAGGGTTTCTTTTGCAGTTCTTGTTATTAGGTCTTACTACATCGATATATGCTATTAGTTAAAACATGTCCGCTCCCAAGCAATCCTGAAACACTGTGCGCTAGTAATATTATAAATAAATAAAATATTATCAGGCAACTGAGGCCCATAGAAAAAATACACAAAATAATCTTATTAAATACGAAAGTAACTATCTGTCTGTTATGCTTTCAAGACTAAACCACGAAACCGATTTCGATGAAATTTGGTACAGGGTAAGTTTGAATCCCAAGAAAGGATAAGGCTACTTTTTATTCGACTTTGACTTTGACTTCGTCGACCGGCAAAAGCTAGTAATAATATAAATGAAGTACTTAAACATAACACTTTTATAACAAAAAATCTCTTCAGGTTTATTCGATATTCGTGATGAGTGAGTGAGTGAGTGAGTGATCGAGTAAGTGAGGGAGTGAACGAGTGAATGAATGAGTGACCTTTCGCTTTTATATACAGGGTAATTGAAAATTTACCCTGTATAGATTAGTAAGTATAGATAAATTTTCTCATAAGTAGTTACTCGTACAATCTCATCCAAGTTTTTACTCGATCTACAAATGATTAACAAATCGTAATATCTCCCACATAGCTTATCAACCTTGAAGGTACTTATCATAATCAATAAACTTTTCAGACAGAACAATATGATAATCTCTTTAATAACAAAAATAATGTTTCCATTTTCGCCTAATAGTTATTAGTTAAAATCAGTGCGATCTTAAGACCCCATGCTCACAGTTATCAGTTAGATAAAACCAGATAAGTTCAAGTCGTTTTTGTGTAATAAGTGTTCCGTATAAAAATTGCTACATCTAACTACAGGAAAATTCAAGTATTTAAAAAAAAAACGTTTTGTGGAGCTTGATCTGAGTCTGGCTGGTGTAACGTGATTCTGTCACTTTTAGTTTACTTAATTATTTATTTTCTCTTTTTGAATTTTTAACCCCCGACGCAAAAATGACGGGGTCGATCCAAGATGGCCGCCGTCGGGGGTTTTCAAATTTTTAATTTAATTTTGTGTGTATTATTTTTGTTATTCATATATTTTACTTAATATTTATTACCTATTCTTTCCTGTAAATTTTTTTTTCAACATTTTTGAGACCGTTAGAGACCACAATCGGGACTGCTTAAAAACGTTTTTTTCCGAAAAGTATTTCATAAACTAAAAATTACATAATTGGGCCATCACTTCTCTAATTCTCGCTCGATGGTTACGGAGGAAATTCCTTGTATCAGACAGGCAGTCACGGAGTGATTCCACAGGTTTTCCGTTTTACAAAATTTGATAATGAACCCTAATATTAGTACATAAATAATCGATGCTGTAGTTACAGTGTACATTCATCCTAGGTAACGCCGCCGGTGATCAGCACACAGCCAGTGCTGTTATGAAGATGAAGACTCTACACCTGATCTTTGTGACCGTGGGTTCAGTCGCCTTGCTGGGCGCTGTCGGAGGTAAACAATTTTTTTACTTATATTGTCTCTTTTCTAGAAGCATAAACCTTCCTCTTAAATCACTCTATCTATCGATGAAAATAGCAATAAAATCCGTTGCGTAGTTCAAAAGATCTAAACGTACAGATGGCGGTGCGCGACTTTGTTTTATACTATGTAAAGAAGAAATAATTAGGTTTTTTTTTAAATATTTCAAATATAGCATCCCGTCCTTTTCATATATTGATCTATTTTTTTACACTCACCAATAAAGGTTAGGTTTTTATAGAGAACGGTGCCAAAAACGTACTTAACTTAGCCTAAAAATAGAGGAATTGTAAATATCTGTCAGTCGATGTGAAATATTAAATATTCCCATGGAAGGTGAACCCAACAATGCTAGGTAAAGGCAAGGCGGATCACACTTCAACATGTTTTATCTTTCAGGTCTGATTGCATGGGGAGTAATAGCCACCAATAATTGCGCACCTCCACTTGAGGAGATCACGGAAATCCCGACAGACACATCGCCACCGGCTGACGAGACCTCGCCATATACTGAGGAGACCTCGGAACCTACTGAGGATACTGAGCCCACAGAGCCTCCGGTAACCGTGCCGGTTCCGCAAACTCAGCCGCCTCCGGTAACCGAGCCGGATCCGCAAACGCAGGAGCCTCCGGTAACCGTTCCGGTTCCGCAGACCCAGGCGCCGACTGAGCCCACGCTGGCGCCGGAGCCTGAACCCCCGGTACTGATGGCCCTGGACTGGTGGGAGCACTGCTCACTATACCAGATCTACCCACGATCCTTTAAAGATAGCGATGCAGATGGTATCGGCGATTTGAAGGGTACGTTCTTGTTTAATACTGCTATTAAGTTACCCCTTACTTCAAAGATATTTATTTACTATTAAAACTTTGTGCACATGCAAAAAAATACACTGTACCAGTACATAGGCGGACCTTATGCCTTGGGCATTTTCCACAAGTCTACTTTAGTGTGATGCAAAGACAAAACATAGTAGGTGCAAACTTATAGAAAATTTCCAAGAAATATAGAATTAAGGAATGTAGAATTTGTACTTATAATAATAAAAACAAATATAACGTACTTTTATCATCATTTTCGTGTTCCAAAGGTATTGTCGTCGTAAAAATACATTTTAAAATAAAAAGGATAGCATGTGTCTTGAGATGCATTTGAGTGTCAGTAGGATCGCCATATACCTATAGGTCATTGATAGTGAAACTTCAAAGGATTTCCAAGAGAGTGAAAAGGAGCACTATGCAAGTATGCATGTCTGCCTAACCTACCGCAATCTCTATGTAAGTAGGTACCTACACAAGTATGTTCATCTTTGCAGGTATTATAGACCACTTGGAGCACTTCAAGATCGCTGGAGTGGACGCAATATGGATGTCTCCGATCTTCGAGTCCCCTATGATCGACTTCGGGTACGACATCAGCAACTTCTACGACATACACTATGAATATGGCACCATGGAGGATTTCGAAAAACTGCTGATAAAAGCACACGGACTTGGTAAGATTGCCTTACTTGTTATTTTATTTAAAAAGTTGCCCCCCTTCCCACTAGAACCCTACTTTCTTCTGTATCGTACTGCGTTAACAAGCGTATAAATTCACGAACACACAACAAGACCCGGAATACTACATGTAGGCCATACAGACATTTGTTTCTTGTCGGAATCGGACCCACAAGGCCGACACGCACCATGCAGACTATTTTCATTTTAGCCATAATAGTGCTCATTACTGGTAATAATGCTGATAATCGCTATCATACGAAATTTTGGATGGATGTTTGTTACTTTCACGCCAAAACGGCTGATCGGTTTTGGATACAATTTGGCACAGAGATAGATTATAGTCTGGAATTGCACATAGGCTAGTTTTTATTCCGGAAAAATGTACGGTTCAGAAGCTCCTCCTCGAAGTCGGGAGGTCAGAAGCTGGTACTCCTATAATTCAGAGTGTGTGTACAATGGGTGATATTCGAACTCACGACCTTTAACTCTTTAACATAACATAACATTACGCCTGTTATCCCCGAAGGGTGAGGCAGAGGTGTACCCATTAGTACACCCACATTTCGCCAGTTATGTTTAAGTTCCATGTAATAGGGGGCGAGCCTATTGCCATCAACCGGGCACAAATCCAGACTCCGAGGCTGCTACTGAAAAATTCCTGATGGAAAAACCCAATAACACTTTGCCCGACCTTGCACTAGACTAACGACCAACGACCAACTCTTTAATCCAGGCTATTGACGATATCTTGTGAAGACGAGGTCTGTACCCATTAGGAGGCTGTGTTTCGGGCACGCTGCAATCGCGGCGGTAAGACCCCTCTTTGAGGAGTGGCTGGAGAGGCGCCACGGCGTCCTCACCTTCCGGCTGACGCAGGTCCTCACCGGACACGGTTGTTTCGGGAGGTTCCTGTGTCGGATTGCACGGGAGGAAACGCCCGGGTGTCACCACTGTGTGGACCGCCCGGAGGAAGGAGGAGGAAAAAAAGAAGGCTATGTTTAGAGTAGTTTTTAAGTTATCAAGCAATACTTCAAAGTTAAATAAGGTCAAAAAGATAACTTTTCACACGTAATATTCTAACGAAATAATATACAAAAATACCTACCTATATAAACGCAATACTATTATCTCGACGTATAGGTAATTAAAAGATTAAAACACTATAATTAATACGTGATCGTAACTAGGTAGGTAATATTTATCAGACTACCCGATCTTAATCTTAAATTCGTGCACGGTATTTTTATCATAAACATAATATAAGGGAGTGGCGCCGCCGCCGGCGCCGTCATCTCCTAATGAAAACTGGCCAAGTGCAAGTAGGACTTGAAGACAAAGGGTTCCATAACACTAAACAATATTAATACTTAACTAAAACACAGCAAAAAGATCACGTAAGGATCTTGTATAGGGGTTCCCATATCTAACTTTATTTTAATCGTATTATGGGTTGACCAACATCTAAGGAGGCTCTCGTTGGGCGGTTGGATCAAGGGCTTGATTCAGAAAGCGGTACTCCTGGACACGGCGCGTATTGTTAGGAGATTCCTTTCTCAGGAGCCCTGACCACCGGTAGCTTGGACCCTGTTCCCGATGCCGGTGGGCTACTATTTTTTATTTTTTTAATGTTTTTATTTGTTTTATGTTTGTTATGTTGTTTGTTTTTTTGTTGTTGTATTTAAAAATGTAATTAATATGTATAAAAAATAAATAAATGAAAATAATACATACTATGAAATATCAAGTGTCTACCTATTACAGTTTATTAGATACAGCCCTTAACGTACGGACGGACAGACAGACAGCAGAGTCGGTGGTAATAGAAAACCCTATTTCAAAGACCCCGCTTTGCACCCTTTAGTACGGAACTCTAATAACGCTTTTGGGAACTGATTATTAATATTTACTTATTATGAATGTATGAAGATCGTGATGGCCCAGTGGTTGAAGCGACCGCCTCTCATGCATAGGTTGCGGGTACGATACCGAGCTAAGAACCAATGTGACTTTTTCAATTCTTAAGTACTTTCTAACCATTGTGCTTGCGGGTGCCTGCTACAGTATAACAACATTCACGTGAGCGAACGCGCGGTCTAATTCAAGGGTTACACGCTCAGTCTGGCGTCAGTCTGGTCAATCAGTCTGCTCAGAATGACGGGAGAATTATCGTCTAACCGGTTGACTGACGGACTGATGGTCCAGTTCACGTATTTTTTCATCCATCATTCTGGCATCAGTCTTAGCCGGACCAGACTGATTGACCAGACTGACGCCAGACTGAGCGTGTAACCCTTGAATAAGCTAGATTTAAATATACGCGCACATCTTTGTGAGTGAGTACTCCCGCGCAGTTGCATACAGAACCAAACAATTAGTACACAGAGAACAATCACATCACATCACGATTATTTTCAATGATTTGACTCAGAGTGCCATAAAAACAAAATGTTATGACTTGTAGGTATTCTTTTATTAATATCTGTATGCTATTGTCTAAATATGATGATCTGTATTCATTAATTTTAACATGGCTTGCATGCTGCCGTTTATTTTGTATTATCCTAATCTTTATAAAGGTAACCAACGACGACGAGTAAAAGACGAATAACAAAAAGTATTTATATGGCAGAGGTGAGTGGCAACGCAGGGAGGGGTCGCCCTAGGAAGACCTACACTGACCTTATTGGTGAGGTTCTTCAGAAAGGTCAGGTGCGGAGTACTCGTAACCGGCGTGCTTGTATGACGAGATGTATGAACGTAGATGAGGCGAAAGGAGTATGTAAGGATCGTAGCAGGTGGCGTTCTGTTGTTTCTGCCTACCCCGTGGGGAAAAAGGCGTTAGTTTATGTATGCGTGTATATAAATGCAACCGTTACCGACTAACTGATCTATCAACACACAGCTCAAACCACTGAACGGATTCTGCTGAAATCTGGCACTCAGATAGTGATTATGACGTAGGCATACGCTAGGAAAGGATGTCCTAATATTCACCCTCAAAGGGGATGAACCAGGGTCCAAAGTTTGAATGGAAAACAAGCTTAGATCGCCAATAACCTACATTTATACGTAAGAAGTCGCGGTCCCAAGCTAGTAAGTACTATTATTTATGCGAAAGTTTGGATGGATGGATGTTTGTTACTCAAAAACGCCAGAACGGCTGAACGGATCTAGATGAAATTCGGCACATAGATACATTATAGTCTGGAATAGCATATAGGCTACTTTTTATTCAGGACACATGTACGATTCCCGTGGGATAACATATAAACTTTGACGCGATAGAAATCACGAACAGAAGTTAGTAACATTTATAAATAAGTATTTTATCTATCTTACTCAAGGTCAATTCATTTATTTCAACTAGGTAGACCATTTACAAACACTTTTGAATAGTCATGGAGTTATTCTGGAAGTCAGAAAGTTGAAGCTAGTGGCTCGTTCCAAAACGTAGGTAATAAAATTATAACCAGCCCGCCTTCGAGACATATAGGACATCTGAAGATGACACTTAAGGATCTGACCACCTACTACTCAAGTGTAGGTAGCTACGCTGTGTATGGGTACCTGCTGAGGCCGACAGTTGGTCGGTACATGAGCACGAATAGACGTAATCTTGCTGATCGCAATCAGTGTCGATAACGTAGCTTAGTGTAGCTGATAGCAATAACAGACTCGTGCGAAGGATTTTAAGATTGAGCTTACTTTAATATTTAGGCTTGGATCTTTTGAGTAATTTTAAATTATTATTAATATTACTTTGTAATTGCAGTTGTTATATTTTCAACTCTCTCTAAAATCTAATAGTGCGCAAGGCAAAAGTAATATTAAAATAATATTGACGACACGGCACGTTTGGCGCAGCGACTAAGCGATTGGCTACTGCGCTGCATGTCGCGGGTTCAATTCCCGCACGGAACAAATATTTGCTACGTTTGTGTATGTAATGTTATATGTTTGTTAGTGCACCTACGATAGAGGAGAAATTCCTAGAGTGGGGCAACGTTTAAAAAAAAAATACTGCTTTAAGAGATGGCAGTAGGCCCTCAGGTTCTATCTACTATCATGATCTGTTGTCTTGAGAAAGCATATCAGTGTCTGTGTGGTACTTTGAATGAGTTGTCCGAATGATAATACCTTTCCCCGGGGAGTCACTTAGCATATAATTGTGTAAATTTCTCTTCAGATATGATAATATACTTCAACCGGTTTTTTTTGCAATTATTTTCATGATACGTTTAATTAATTATTATTTTCACCTGATCTACTGATGCTATCCGGTTTGCTGAGGAAACTAATCCTCTTAGATGACACGATTAGGTAGTTATTTGTTATTTTATCGTGATTAGATATTACGACAAATACGTATAATGTTTTTTAACGTTTTATAGGTGACTCATTTTTGTTGTCTTGCTAAAAAATATTGTGTAATGTTTATTTGGGTGCCTTGCATGCAAGATGTGAATCTTGTGCCATCCTATTTTCCTTGTTCGGCGTGCTGTGCTGGCGCTGCTGCTGTGGCCGCAGTAAACCTCAAACGGCGAAAGTATAGTACCCTTACTGGTAACTATATTTTCGAGCCGTTTGGGGCGAAAATTCTCCGTTCGAGGGTCCATATTAATAGCTTTTTTAAGGAATTGCTGCCCAAACGGTTGGTTGACACTTCCCGTGAAGGGCTGGCTTTTACCTACCTTGGCCAAAGGCTAAGCATTGCCATCTAATGTGGCAAAGCCGCGAGGGATTTCTTGATGACAGTTTGTTTTAGTTTTTTTTTTTAATATAATTTATTTGTTACACAAGTTATAATTTTATACATTTTTAGATTAGCTTAATTACAATTTTTTTCGTTTCAGGAATTAAAGTGCTGCTTGACTTCGTGCCTAACCACGCTAGTACAGAATCTGAGTACTTCAAGAGATCAGAGGAAGGTGACCCCTTCTATAAAGACTTCTTCGTGTGGGCTGATGGGAGCGGTATCGACCCTAACGACCCTACCAAAGTGTTACCTCCTTCAAACTGGGTAAGTAAGACTTTAGAAGAATACAGGGAGGTAGTTTATAGTTAGTAGACGTCCGCCAAGAAAGGATTTTCCAAAATTAGTCAATATTTTGTAAGGTGGTCTTAAATGTATTTTTAACACATTTAACAAAATTAGACGTGCATTGTGATGATAAGATATCAAACATTAATAAAGTACTTTTAGATGTCGTTTATTTCCCTTAATTAATGAGATAAGTAATAGCCTCTGAAAAACGACTAATAACAAGGTTTTGGTCGGGGTTGCGCCTCCCATATAAAAGAGGGCGAACCTATTGCCATCAACCGGGCATAAATCCAGACTCCGAGACTGCTACTGAGAAATTTCCTAATGGAAAAACCCAATAACACTTTGCCGGACCGGGGAATCGAACCCAAGACCTCATACTCAGCAGTCGCGCTTTGAGACCACTTAACCAACGAGGCAGACATACTTACTAAAACGTATGGTTAATCTTTTAAAAATGTATAAACTTAAACTTTTGAACTTTCGTTAGGAGGTATAAATGTCGACAACTTCCCCCAAGTCATTATCTAAATTGAAAAGATAGCTGTTTGTATGGAAAAAGATACTACCATAAATATCAGCGGTTTACAACTTTTATCAAAACTTCGTTTCTTTTTGAATGCGTAACGAGAATGTTCTATTAACATAACGATGTTTAAGTTTCGAATTAATAGGCAGATTTTGCGTGCAGTCTTTGCCTGGCAAAGTTACGACTACCCGGCAATGATACCTGTATCATTCTTATTAAGACTACTATTTGAATACCCCGTTGGTCTTGTAGTCGCAAGTGCGCCCTAGGGTCCTGGGTTCGATCCCCAGGTCGGACAAGAAATGATAATAAGATATTCCATTACGAGTTTGTCAGTAGCAACCCGTAGTATGGAAGTTGATGGTATAATAGCCCCGTGCCTCGGAAAGCACGTTTAGCCATTGGTCCTGTGCCTTATAGGTATCTCCCCGGTAGTGAGGGATTCCCGTGGCATCGGACTATGAGAGTGAGGGAAGAGGGAGTGGACCTGTGTTTAGGCATACAATTGTGCACTACAATATCTCCTGCGTACCTACTTGGCTGGTCTCCATCGAGATTGGCCGCCCCGAAATCGGTCTAGAGAATATACATATTATGATGTCCTTATTCCAGGTGAGTCAATTCGGCGGATCAGCGTGGGAATGGAGTGAGAAGAGACAACAGTTCTACCTCCACCAGTTTGCCGCCGAACAAGCAGACTTCAACTTCAGAAACCCGGCAGTGAAGCAAGAAATGATCAATATAATGAGGTTCTGGTTGGACAAGGGTGCAGACGGCTTCAGAGTGGACGCGTTACCGTACATGATCGAAGCAGACCCAGCTGACTTCGGCGGAAGGTACCCTGATGATCCGCTGAGTGGGATGTCGCAGTTCGAACCACATGAGCTGGGCTACACGATTCCTCTATACACTAAGGACTTAATTGAGCTGTATGATATAGTATACGAATGGAGGGAGTTCATTGACGAATATACTAAAGAAAACGGTGGAGACACAAGGTTGGTAAAATAAAAAATATCTTGAAAATTTACCTCTAAGTGAATCAATGAAAATGTTCCATTAATAAGAGAAACGAGCATTCACGGATGATTTGGGCAAATATTTCCAATTGTCCGCTAAGTAACAAAACTCTTTAATAACTCCGATCCTACATAAGTATTCAATCTTCTAAGAAGGTCCCAAATTATTATACTTGAGTTAACAACAAATTGGAGATTGGAAACTTTGAAATTTCAATATTTCTTAAATACTGCTTTTGTTGGTACTTTGGGAAATTCCGTAATAGGGCTTAGCGTTCTTTCTTGGAGGTCCTTACAAGCTGGGTGATCCCGACCACAAAATGTTGATTATCTAACCATTATGCGGTTTCGTTCACAAGGTAAAATTCCTTACTTCCAGGGTCCTGTTCTCCGAAGGTTATGCCAACATTACCATGACGATGTTGTATTATGGCAACGAGCAGGGAGCTATCGGTGCCCACTTCCCCTTCAATTTTGACTTTATCACGGACGTGTCTGCTAAGTCTAATGCCAGAGACTTCGTGTACACTATCCTGAAGTGGTTGACTTATATGCCTTACGGTTCTGTGGCTAACTGGCAGGTAAGTTGATGACTGTCTTTCTCATCATCATCTGACTGTTTTTCTATGATGATGTAATCTTTGAGAATAAACTTCAACATGGGGCGGTATATTGACATGGGGGGAGGTGTGTAGCAAAAACATAAATAAGCTTCTAAACTTACAGTTAATCAAAAACATTTTTTTTTGTCTATAATCATTTAGGATAACTTTAATTTTGTGGGTCTAGCACATTTGGATTTTCAAACACATTTTTTATAAAGATCTCGAAAGGAAAGTTGACAACTACTTCATGTAATATGACGTCTCTAATAAGTCCCCATTGATTGCAGTTCGGCAACCACGACAACAACAGGATGCCGACCCGCTTCCGTGACGACATGGTGGACGGCCTCAACTCCCTCAACATGATGCTCCCCGGCACATCGGTCACTTACCAGGGCGAGGAGATCGGCATGAGGGACGGCTACGTCAGCTGGGAAGACACTGTCGACGTCGAAGCTCTCAACAGAGGAGATGAGGACACCTACCACTTGTACTCCCGCGACCCTGCGAGGACGCCCTACCATTGGGACGACACCCTCAATGCTGGCTTCTCCACCGGTGAAAAAATGTGGCTACCTATCGCTGAAGATTATAAAGAAATCAATTTAGCTAAACAAAAGCAGGACGAAAGGAGTCATTTTAAGGTCCGTAATCGATGAAAGCACAGTGGTTGTCGCATGGGTTTTTTTTGCCAGATTTTCCATTTCATCTCGGAACAAGTAGAATTTTAAAGATTTTTTAAATTCAAGATACACGATACCAATAAACTAAACCTGTTTCGCAGACCAAATGTTCATTTCCTTTCCCTATACAGAGTCAATATAACCAGTTAAATTTGTTCTTCTTCTTCTTCAGGTATACCAAGCTCTCACAGCACTACGAAAGGAGAAGACACTCTCTCACGGGGAGTACGACATCAGGGCATTGTCTGACAGTTCGTTCTACCTGGTCCGAAGCCTAAGAACCTATGACACCCTGGTACTTCTGTTCAATGTTGGAGTGACTGTAGATACGGTCGTTTTAACCAGAGTACCGCATTTGAAGACACCAGCTACTGTATACGAATCAAGCATTCACTCCAGCAGAGTCGCTGGGTAAGAATTCTTTTAATCCTTACTAATATTAACTAATATTATAAATGCGAAAGTAACTCTGTCTGTCTGTCTTTCTGTCTGTCTGTCTGTCTTTTCTTCACGCCTAAACTACTGAACCGATTTTGATGAAATTTGGCATGGAGATAGTTTAAGACCCGGGGAAGGACATAGGCTACTTTTTATTAGTCTTCGACTTCGACTTCGACTTCGACTTCGACTTCGTCTACGTCTGCAATAACCGACATTTGCGCGGACGAAGTCGCGGGCAAAAGCTAGTTTGATATATTTTAAATGTTAATTTGTTTTTGAAGACACTGACTCCACTGATTAGCTGAGTATTTTACCAACAAAAAATCGGCTTTTTAAATAGCTACGACTGAATATGGTATATCGAAAGCTAGAAGTGGCTTTTAAACATTTTTGAGCTTCTAGGTACTTGTAAATCTAATGTCTGGTCACGAATCGGCGCGCTCTAGGAGCTACGTGTATCTCATATGAATGAAAGAGTAGATATGCCTATTCTTTCATTCATATGTGACATACCTATCTAAGAATGACATAAAATGTGTTAAATGTTTATTTTAACCCTGAAAAGGGTGAGCCCACTTACTACAGCAGTGTCTAAAGTGTCCATACATTGACATCACGATAAACATGGCCATCTACTGGGCCCAAAATTCTAAGCAAATTACTCGAACCATCGACTCGAAAAGAGAAAGACTATGAAAAGAGGAGTCGCACTACCTACTTACATGGTTTTAGAACTGTTTACCTCCCGCGAATGCTTAGAAATATTAAGTAAGTTTATATATTTTTGATACTTATCATAATAATAACATTTTATTTTTCAGAGATGTCATTATAGGTGATCAACTGACCTTGGCCGCAGGAGAAGCAGTTTTACTACGAGCGCCGCCAGTTTGAGAAATATGATTATATCAAACTGATATATTATTATTATTTATCATTCAGATGTACATAGACAACTAGTTATTGATAAGTACTAAATGTTAATATTAATTAAAAGAAAAAATATTTTTTAAACATTTTTGTGTTTTGTTTTTTATTGGATGTTTTATATTGCACTAGCGACCCGCTCCGGCTTCGCACGGGTGCATGTATTATACATTATAAACCTTCCTCTTGAATCACTCTATCTATTAAAAAAACCCGCATCAAAATCCGTTGCGAAGTTTTAAAGATCTAAGCATATATAGGGACAGACAGCGGGAAGCGACTTTATTTTATACTATGGAGTGATAGTGAAGAGCAAGATCACTTTTTGCAAAACGTCTTTGCTTATTTCAATATATTATTCAGACACGAGTAGACACAGATTTAATAAAATTAGTAATCAAAATAGTTACTATCACTACCTACGTAACCAGAAAAAAGGCCGTTCATTTAGTCGCAATCTCATCTCAATGTATGTAAAAAAATGCAAATAAATTGGAGGCATTTTTGTCTCTTGTAACTAGAAACAAAAAATGTTGTGAGTTCAAATAGAAATGGTACGGAATCATATGGCAACTGGCTGATTATATGGAAGATGTTTGTGGCAAGATGCAATAACCTTTTTTTTCTTTTTTTAGCTTGTAAAAATCATCAAATGACTCCTTCCGCCCTGAGTGGGGCGGAAGGGACTGTCAGACTTTTACTGACTAAAAAACCACCCTGTTCCTTCTGTTGCCCTTTACGTTCCGGGGCCACGGTATCCTGTTAAGACGTCCCGCAACCCCGGCAGGCGTTTGGCCCCTATTGGGGCCCCGTCCCTGTGCTGACAAGATGCAATAGCCTTTTTTTTTTTTTTAGGTGGTAAAAATCATCAAATGACTCCTTCCGCCCTGGGTGGGGCGGAAGGGACTGTCAGACTTTTACTGACTAAAAAACCACCTGTTCCTTCTGTTGCCCTTTGCGTTCCGGGGCCACGGTATCCTGTTAAGACGTCCCGCGACCCCGAAGATGCAATAGCCTGCGATAGGTTGTGCGTTATCGAAGCCTTATAGCTATAGCCTATACTTATAACGAATTACGTTCAATGCTCATTATAATGTGTGTAATTTTGGATATTTTATATGATGACTATTCTAAGTGTAATATTTTGGCATTTTGAATTAATTTAACGAAATTAGTTGAATTTTTAAAAGGCTGTGGGTTGACTCGTATTGGCAACATTAACGCAATGGACATGCAAAACCGAATGCGAAAGAATACAACCAAAATGCAATGCACAAACATGCAATTTTAATTTAAAAAACTCATTTTACTACTATTACCTACTTGTTAGAGCTTGTTTTTTAACCGATCAATAAATTGATTGGTCTGTTAATTGGTAACACGATACTCGGGATGAGATGGAAGGCGCAAATATCGAACTCGATAAAACTTTGAAATTAAATATTCTTCAGTGGAAAAAGTGGCATAGTATAGTAGCTGTAAAAGGCGAGTCTGAAAAACCTGAAAATGTCACCAAATGTAAAGACGGTTAAAAACGCGTCTTTGTTGAATACTCCTTGTGAATTCGAAATTTGAATTGACGAGCCAGTAGACCATATACCATTACTTATAATATAGATTAAACCATAACTGTATTCAATTTCTCTTCTTTTTCTCTAATTTTCAATATAAAACTGAACTTCTCTAATTTTCAATATAAAATTAGAGAAGAAACATTTCAACGCTTTAGTTATTTCAATATTATTGTATAAGTGATAAACTCCATGATAAAAGATAATAGATTTTATGATAAAATATAAAGCAATGTGTTAGTTATTTATAAAAAAAGAAATATCAGTCATTTCAACAATACAACACAATAACTGCCGTATTTTTACCGTTATTTTGTTATAAAATAAATGGAATATAAAAATACACCTTCTTTAAGGCGCCAAAGAAAACTTCTAGTCAAAGCATTTATTTCAATTAGAACATTTACAGGCACTTGAATTGTCAAGGAGTCTGTCAGTTAGTCAGAAAGTTGAAGCTAGTTGCTAGTTCCAAAACGGAGGTAGGCCTCTATGGAGAAGAACAAGCAAGAAACTCGACAGACACTCTTTTTAATTATAGGTTTTTACAAAATCCTAGTTACAATATTCTTGTTGCTTCTGTTTGAGAAAACAATGAAGATGAATAACATAACATCACGCCCGTAATCCCCGAAGGGTTAGGCAGATGTGTGCACATTAGTACACCCACATTTCGCAGCCTATTGACATCAACCGGGCACAAATCCAGACTCCGAGGCTGCTACTGAGGAATTCCTATTGGAAAAACCCAATAACACTTTGCCCGACCTGGGAATCGAACCCAAGACCTCACGCTCAGCAGTCGCGCTTTGCGTCCACTAGACCAACGAAGCAGTAATATAAAACAATAATAATAATAAAGAAATGACCAATCCCAACTGACCTAGCTACCTAGCTACTTGGCTTAATTCATGGATAAACTGCCACTTTCCATCAGTAAAGTTCCTCTTCAATTAAAGTATATAACTAATAGGTTAACAACAATTACAAACGACCCGTTTAAAACTTCAAAAAATAATTGTACTTTAACTTTGTAAACTTCAAAATAAAATTGACTAATGACTAGCTACCCATGCACGTTATAAACTTTTGCCCTTTAGAAGTAGGTTCTATACCTACTTTGAGGACTTCTGAATAAATGATCGTCATTGATTGTGTCGCGATAGCCGCTTGTATTGTCCCGAATGTATCGATTTCTGCTAGTTCTGGGTTTCTTGGAATTGGTTACAGGTAAAAGTATTGGACTATTAGAATCGATTGCTTCGAGTGGTCGCAAAGCGCGACTGCAGGGCATGATGTCTTGGTTATTGGGTTTTTCCATCAGGAATTTCTCAGTAGCAGCCTCAGTGACTAGATTTGTGCCCGGTTGATGGCAATAGGCTCGCCCCTTATTACACGAGACCCAAACATAATTGGCTAAATGTGGGTGTACTAATGGGTACTCCGCTGCCTAACCTATCGGGGATTACAGGCGTAATGTTATAATAGAATCTAAGGTATCGCATTACCAAAACTTAGTTTCAGATAATATATCAACTTTGACAAGTCGGGGACAGAAGCTATTAATATAATTACATAATTAAAATTCTGTTGAGTGTTGTCGAATCGACACAGTAACAAATTTTATTGGAAATGTCTCATTATAACTCCCACTATCCAAAAAACTTTAATAGTGTCCTTTTGTTTGCCAGTAAACAAAAGGACACTACTAATGACCCCTTGAGTCTCTTAAATGACCTCCCATTTAAGAGACTAACTACACTCATTCAAAGGTCAAAATTTCGATGTACGAATGCGTACGCATCTCCATACAAAACTGGTGTTTTCTATGGACAAAAGCTGAATTGAGCTGAATAAGTGTAGTTAATCCCTTAAATACCTCAATGTCCCATCAAATCAAAAAAAGTATTTTCAGATTCAATTCGTAATCATTATTTAACAAACAATGAGGTATTATGGGTAATTACATGGTGTTCTCATATCACAGTAAGTACGGACTATAATTTGTGGACTGGCGGCTGGTCTGCTCGACCGTGGTAATTGCTGGCTATACATCCGCTGGAACTAGTGATGTTATAATGCTAAGGGTACGAATGGGTTTTTGATATCGAAACTAAAAAAAATTAGGTATGACATGTTCTGAATCGTCGTCTGGTTGAGAATTGGTCTGAGCTCGCAACCGAGCACGACAACTGCGCACCCAAGTAGGCTGCTGTAATATATGATTTGGCGAAATGGGGCATCACCGCATCATAGGCCGGTCCAAAATCCAGTGTGATTGCGAAGCTCCTGATCAGACTATGTCCTATGTGCTGGAGTGTCTCAATTGCCCGTTTACCTGCATCCTCGACTATCTGAACAAGACGGGCTAGTCCCAGACGCAGCAGTAACCATAGTGACCTATTGGGCCAAAACAGTTCAAATTATTGAAGATGTATCATCGATTCGGAAACAAGAACAAGCAAGTGTTAATGTGACTTTTTCTATCTCAGATGTATTTTCTAAGTATATCTTAGACATCATCAACCTCAGTGAAGGAAAACATCGTGAGGAAACCTAGACTTATAGTTAATGTAAATCTAAAATTGCCAATCCAAATAAAAAAAGGTCGAAAGATCTGAACTGCTTTTTTTTTTTTTTTTTTTTCAACCCCGGAAGATCTGAACTGCTGTCATGTGATAAAAATAATGACAAAGAACAATTTGCAACCAGTGGCGTACGTGTTTCAAAAATTTGCATAAATACACAAATAGATAACAAGAAGATATCAAGATAACATTCCAGATACCACCCAATGATTAAATAACTAACTAGATCAATGGAAAAGATTGTCTTGTTTTTATGCGATTATTGAACAAGTAATAACAATCAAATATCAATAAAGATTACAGTTTTTAAGAGTCGATAAGGGGGTCTATAAATTCAGGTCCTAAGTTCTAAAACCGCTTAACCTAATATGTCGTGGACACGGACAGTAGTGTGCTCGTTAATAACCGCCGTGGTGGTGGGGGTAGTGGTTGGAGTGGTGACGTGGGTGGTGGTGAGGGAGGATGAGGTCTCACCACCAGAGCTGAGGGAACTGGACTGGTGGGAGCACACAGTGATATACCAGATCTACCCCAGGTCGTTTAAAGATTCTGATGGAGATGGTATAGGGGATCTGAAAGGTTGGTGACAATAGTCGGTTTTCTCCTTATTATTTTTAGGCAGCGACTCATCGTGTTTATATTAGTATTCAATTGGCCATAAGTTTGGAGTTTAGGAGCTTTTTTAAAGTCTGTATTGCCAAGCTCTGCTCTCTCTCAATTTATAAAATGCGCCTTTATTTAATAAAATACGACATTAGGTAAGGGTCATCAAACTCATACAATATTTTGTAACATAAATAATTTACATGTTCCCTTTGAAGCAAAGGCTTTTTGCAAAGGTCTTAAAACCTTTAAAGTACGTGTTTGCAAATCCTAAAGGGTCGTTAATTAATTTTCTGTTTAACCTAAAATGGATGACATTATGTAAAAGGCGAGACAGCCAGACCAGTTTAATCCTGTCTGAATTAGGTTTAAGATCTAGGTAGTTAATTACTTTACTGTTTTTAAAGAAAAAAATATGAGAAGGTATAGTTATATCATATTATGGTTTATATAATTAAATCAGAATACACTACTAAAAAACTATGACTGCCTCGTTGGTCTAGTGGACGCAGAGCGCGACTGCTGAGCATGCGGTCTTGCGTTCGATTCCCAGGTCGGGCAGTCTTATAGGGTTTTTCCATTAGGAGTTTCTCAGTAGCAGCTTCGTAGTCTGGATTTGTGCCAGGCTGATGGCAATAGGCTCGCCCCCTATTATGTGGGACTTAAACTAACTGGCGAAATGGGGCTCACCTCCGCCTATCCCTTCGGGGATTACAAGCGTGATGTTATGTTATGTAGGATTGATTAATACTATTAATAGGTAATTTGGTATTTAAAGTAAAAAGTCCACTGTATTAATTCTAGGATTACCTAAGGTCCCAACCGAAAAGCTAGAAAATTACTACAGCTTGGTGTACCCCAGGGGAGCATCTTAAGACCACCCTTCTGCAGACCTATTAATAACTGCAAATCCATTAACAGTAGGTACTATATTCTTCCTCCAGGTATCACCGACCAACTAGAACACCTGGTAGATGCAGGGGTGGGCGCTCTCTGGATGTCTCCAATCTTTCAGTCACCTATGATAGACTTCGGGTATGACGTCAGCGACTTTTATGAGATACATGACGAGTACGGAACCATGCAAGATTTTGAAGACCTGGTGGCTAAGGCGCATAGCTTGGGTAAGGGATGGCTAGTTTATGATAACCTACTACGTATCCGTATAGTTTGAATAAAGTACAACTAAAAATAGTTGCTGGATTTAATATTTTTTTTTGTTTCAGGTTTAAAAGTTCTTTTAGACTATGTACCAAACCACGCAAGTAATTTTTCCGAATACTTTATCAAATCGGAAGCCAGGGATCCAGAATACGAAGACTTCTTCGTATGGGCTGATCCTCGTCCAGATCCAGAAAATCCTAGGCGCGAACCCTCTAACTGGGTAAGTCCTCATTACTTTGCAAAGTACTACATAAGCCGAAGTAGCATTTCTATTTAATTGTAAAACTTTGGTACAGATCAGTCAATTTGGTGGTTCAGTATGGAAATGGAGCGACAAACGGGAGCAGTTTTACCTGCACCAGTTCGCCATCGAGCAACCTGACTTCAACTTCCGAGAGCAAGCAGTTAAAGATGAAATGGTTAAAATTATGCTGTTCTGGATAGCAAAAGGAGCTGATGGCTTCAGGGTGGATGCCATCCCTCATTTGTTCGAAACGGCTCCCGATGCAAATGGAATCTACCCCGATGAACCTTTATCTGGAAACATGTTTTTGAGCCCAGACCAGGCTGGATACACCACGCAGATCCATGTGAGGGACCTGATAGAACTGTACGATGTTGTGTATGATTGGAGAACGGCTGTCGACAAGTGGGCAGAGGACAATGGCTCGGAGACTAAGTAAGCCGTCTAACGTTGTTTTTATACTATAGTTTATAAAATATCCCATGAAAATCTTTGTACTTCGATATTTTTCATTCAAAATATACCTTAACTGCTAATTTTCTTGTTCACATAGGATACTCCTAGCGGAAGCTTATGCTAACATCAGTATGACGATGCTATATTATGGAGACGAGCGAGGAAGGGTCGGTGCTCACTTTCCCTTCAACTTTGACTTCATCACGACCTTGTCTGCTGAGTCCACTGCCAGGGACTTCGCCTACGTCATCCGGCACTGGCTCACGTACATGCCGCAGGGAAATGTAGCTAACTGGGTGGTAAGTTGGATCAACCTAGTTCAATATTTGATAAAATACTATCGCAATTTATCTTAAAAGAGTAATGTCTATAATAATGTCTTCTTTGCATGTTTCTAGTTCGGAAACCACGACCAGAGTCGCATGCCATCCAGATTCAGGAGCGATATGGTGGATGGCCTGAACGGCCTCAATATGTTACTCCCAGGGGTAGCTATTACCTATCAAGGGGAGGAAATTGGAATGCGAGACGGCTTCGTCAGCTGGGAAGACACCGTCGACGTCGCAGCCCTGAACCAAGGCAATGAATCAAACTATTTAGAGTTCTCCAGGGATCCCTGTAGAACACCGTACCACTGGGACTCCACGACTAGTGCTGGGTTTTCGACAAATGCTACAACTTGGCTACCAGTAGCTCAAGATTATCTGGAAATCAATCTCCAGCTTCAGAAAGATGCGTCTAATAGTCATTTTAAGGTAAGATCCATCAAGGTAAACCATCCTTAAATCAAAAGATAAACTTAGTCGTAAACTACTAAAAAGTATGGGGGGCGGATGATACATTATTTCGACGGGATAAGTACAGAAGTACGGGAGTGGTTCAGCAACAAACTTGTAATTTGGTTACATTTGAACACATCTTATCTACTAACTGCAATATCTGATGCTGTTATATAAACTAAATTATCATTTCTAGGTTTACCAATCTCTAGTAAAACTCCGCAAGGAGGTAGCCCTCTCACATGGTGAGTACGACGTGCTAGCCCTGACGGAGAACACCCTGGTCTTGATCCGGTACCTGAGGACCTTCGACACTTATGCCTTGGTCTTCAACGTCGGCACCACAGCGGACACAGTCAGTCTTAGTGGGATCTCGCTGCTGTCGGAACCTTTGACCGTGTATACTGCGAGCGTGCATAGCAACCGTGTCCCCGAGTAAGGCACTTTCGATTTATTATACAGTTAAGTTTTAAGTTTCTCAAGAACAGATGGAGTGGAGATCAGTATGGAGGTGAGAATAAGACATTAATAAGCCAAACCTGACCGTTCCGACTACCAACTCTAGTTTCTTCTTAATTCACAATGTTTTTATACTTTTGAAATGTTACTACTTTTACAAATGAAAGTTTGGACGGATGGATGTTTAATACTCAATCACGCCAGAACGGCTAAACGGATCTGGATGGAATTTAGCACAGATATAAATTTTATTGTATTCTGAACATAATTATGCCACTTTTTATATATCAACTTTGACGCGGATGAAGTTAGATTGATTATTTTGTACAGGGAAATCTTTTGATTTGAGAATTAATTTTCTTTATCAATACTTCCAAATAGATAAGCAAAATAATTCTGTAGGTGGTCATTGGTCAATCGGCAAGTGCGAAACAGTTGATTTGACTTTCATTGACCTTCATTCTAAAAAGTACATATTTTATATGCAAATATGTATAGATAAAACAAATATAGGTAGATATGATATAATCAAGGCCAAAGATATATAAAGTTATAAAATTATAAATATTACTTATCTTAGGCAAAAAGTAAAATTATACGTACCCACGCACAATTTTATTTATAAAGTACGCAATAAAGCTTAATTTCTATCTTTATTGCCTCGATTTATTCTTTGATTAAGGATTATTTTGTGAATGGATTGTATCAGTCTCTTTATATACCTATCTTAAGGGTTTTTTGTGATGTATTACTAAATGAGAGACGCTTCAATTCGGCAGTGGGTCGCCTAAGGCTGAGCTGATTGATATTTGTCAATAGGGAAAAAGGCTAACAAAAATACGAATGTGGGCAATGTTATCCTGTTTTGACTGGCATATTTTTTTAATTTTCTTCATTTTACTTTGTTGCTTATATAGGTACCTTGGCCATATTCATGGCCATTTGTGTTTTATGGGCCTTAGCTGCCTGAAATAAAGGATTATTATTATTATATTATTATTAGGCAGCCGTTAATGACTGACCTATCTATCAACATACAGTACAGTAGTAACTCTATAAGTATATTATGCTATGCATACATATGACATTAAGATAATAATCGTAAGATGTGCATCTACTTAGAATTTATTATTTTGCTCGTAAAGTAACTTTAAAATAATCTCTTTTCGGAGGTAATAACTTTTTTTTTCTTCCAGGTCTACAGTATCCATAGATAACCTAACACTGCAGCCTGGAGAAGCGATCGTCCTTCGTGCACCGCCAACGTAATTTTACCTCAGAGGAGAAATACCCGTAATTTTAAGAAAGTTCGCAATCTAATCTCAGTTTCAATCTATCAAAAATAGCTCTAATTTATTTTTCATTTTTAGTACTCAAATTTAAGACATTGATTGTCGCTGCGATGAGATTGCGACTAGATTTTCAACGTTTTTAGTTACAAAAATATCTTTATTGATATTGATACATAAAGTCGCGCGACGAAAGTTGTGCATTAATTGTAGAGTACTACTCGACTATAAATATGGCCCATAGTACTTTAGAAAGATGCTGTTACATAGGTGTGGCAGAGACAGCAAACTTTTTCTTAACTCGATTCCGCCATATTTATAGGCCAGTATCTTTTAGATTAGAATTATTTTAATATTATTTTGCCTTACGCACTGTTCGATTGTCAACGCTACCATCAGCGTTGAAAGTTGAAAATCTAACAACGGAAAATACAAAGTAATATTAAAAGAATACTGCTTTGAGGCTTTATCTATAGTTTCGTTAGACGTGCACCTATTTTTATAAAAAACGGTCGTGCGCTTATAATATAAATACTGATATTATTAGACATTTATACAAACACAAAATATAAAGATTGCGTAACTACTTACGAGTTGTTTAAATAAACACAGTACCTTGTTTAGAAAATACAATTTGTTAGTTTTTGGTTTATAGTGTTGTGTGTAACGTTGGATTAGGTTTGCGTTTAAATTAATAAAATAAAAATGCATATTTTTAATAGGTATTTGCACTTACCTTTAACATAAATTTATTATTATAAATAAGTATATTATATACCTACCAGCCTATTATTGTCCCATGGCAAAGGCATAAGGCACGAGTCTTGATCACCACGCTTGCTCAATGCAAATTGGCGATTACAAACATTAATTATAAGTCCAGGTTTCCTCACGATATTTTCCTTAACAGATGCCAGTGATATCCAAGATAAAATAAGAAAGTACATGCATATATGAATTGAAAAAGTCACATTGGTAATTGCCCGATGTCGAACCCACAACCACATGCATGCAAGCCAGGTGCCTTAGCAACTCGGCTTGCTAATTTGAACTCAGCCATCACAGCAGAATTAGAATAATAAGAATAAATTAAATAATTCATGTTCAGATATTTTTTATGCGGACTACACCAATAATTTCAATCGAATCAAAACTCATTAAACACTGTCAGTTTACTGTCACTCTGTCAATTATATAGGTATTCATTTATTTTCAATTAAATTACCACCTTATGTATTACATACATAACCTTCTCATTATACCTACAAATTAATTTAAATAACCCACTTTCTACTTATAAGTTGGAAGGGGGTTATAAACACCCCCCCACTTTCCAACCGAACCCTTCCGCTTAAAACCGAAACAAATCAATAGCCAACATAACAAACTCCCGCGCCACCTGTGAACTTTAAACCCATTAATCCATCAAAACCGAAATTGGTACAAAGTTTTAAACCTGGTACAAACTTCCATGAATAATCTATAAGTACTAATATTATGCAAAAGGAATTCTGTATATCTATCTGTTACGCTTTCACGGCTAAACTACTGAACCGATTTAGACGAAATTCGGTACAGGGTAGGTTAGAACCCCAAGAAAAGATATAGGCTATTTTTTATTTCTCGACTTCGTCTGCGTCCGCGATAACCGACATTTACAGACGAAGTCACTAGTTGTCCCGACAGACGTTGTCCTGCCCAAACGTTGGCTTGCAGCGCCATCTACCGGGTCCAATCGTTTTCAAACCATCCAGGAACCCATTGATACATACACATAACAATTCATCCAAATCGGTCCAGCCATTTAGAAGGTAGAAGAAGAATCTTTTATTAAAAGGCAACCGTTACTGACTGATTAATCCATCAACATACAGCTAAAACCACTGAACGATTTGCGCTGAAATTTTTAACGCAGATAGTTATTATGACGTAGGCATACACAAAGAAAGGATTATCCAAAACTCTCCCCCTAAGGGGATGAAACAGCAGTCCGAAATTTACGCGGACGAAGTCGCGTGCAAAAGCTAGTAAATAATAGGTTTAAAAGTGTGTCCCATCACTAGTCGACAAGGTCGGTAGTAGATAGATGATGGTACGTTTAATTGTGTCTATGATGTGGTGGTTGTTCGTCGTGTGTGTGGTCAGCAGGGTGGCGGCTGATGTGCCCCCCCAGTGGTGGGATAATGCCGTGTATTACAGGATGTTGGTGGATAGCTTCAGGGATGGGGATGGGGATGGACTGGGCGATTTGAAAGGTGAGGTTACCGATAAATTTTGATTTAGATTATTTGATTAAAAATAAAAAAAACGTTGCCCCACATTAGCATTTTCTCCTGTATCGTGGGTGCGTTTACAAACATATAAACACACATACACAAAAAGCCAGACCCGAAACAACTATCTGTAGGTCAAATATTTGTACCGTACAGGCATCAAACCCGAGAAACGCAGCGCTGCAGCCAATAGCTTAGCTACTAGCTGCGCCAGCCGTATCGTCATTTTGTTTTTAGTACTGTTTAATTGTATTTATTGTCAATGGATTAAAGGGAGATTGTACGAGATCAAAACATAATATAATTAATGACGCAGCAGCACCTATAATTGCATTGATTATCAACATGTCAAGCGCTGATGACATTACAGTGATTATAATTAATCATAATAAACATGTTTTCTAAGAAATAAGAGCTCAAACTTAAGCGTTTGAGTACTCAAGAAACCTGCCAAGTGCGAGTCGGAATCACAGACCAAGGGTTCCGTATCATTATGAAAAATTTAACATTACTTACAGGGACCTCTTTTAATTTTTAATTAAATTTCTTTCAAGTGTCTATCTATTACGGTTTAGAAGATACCCTGTCACAAACGGACTGACAGTAGAGTCTTAGTAATAGGGTCTCGTTAAGCACCTTCTGAGTACGGAACCCAAAAAAAATAATTCAATTATTTATTTAGTAAAAAATTCTGTTGCCAAAATGTAAACGAAAACAGTACGTATACCTATAAACTGGCGTTTACCTAACAAAAAAAATAGCAATGTCACTAGATTACTAAAAGCAATAATCTTTCAGGCGCATTAAAACAAATCAGCTATGTGCGTGCCCTGGGCGCTGATGCTGTCATACTGTCTCCACTAGTGGCCAGGAGTACGGACTGTACCAAGCCAGGAACCATAGACTTTAGTTACATAGACCCGAGATATGGAACCGAGGAAGACTTCACCAGTCTAGTGGATAAGGCGAAGAGGCTGGGTAAGATATTAATGTTTCTGTTTTATTTTCATTTTGATAATAGTTGAACATCTATACAAGTAAGCGTTGCCCACTGCGATTTTAACCGTGTAGATTTTTTACGCCCGCATTAAGTTATGTAAGTTTATCTTAAACATTACTGACATCATTCCGTGCCTCGGAAAGCACGTTAAGCTGTTGGTCCCGGCTGTCATACGTGGATCTTTGACAGTCGTTACGAGTCGTCAGAAGCTTGAAAGTCTGACAACCAGTCTTACCTAGGGGTATCGTATAACCCAGTTGCTGGGTTGTGGAGGTCAGATAGGCAGTCGCTCCATGTAAAATACTGGTATTCAGCTGCATCAGATTAGACTGGAAGCCGACCCCAACATAGTTGGGAAAAGGCTAGACAGATGATTAAGTTATGTAAAGAAAGAAAGAAAGAAAAACTTTTTATTCACGTGAAAGTGACGCACAATACAAAATAATTTCCCCCCAATCCCCAATTCCACAATCACCCCAATCCCAATCAACAACCCAACCCAACCCATCCCAACCCATCTTCCCAATTTGCCCCATTCTCGAAGGGGATAGCGTTATGTCATGTAGCCTATACTATCCCTCATGAATCTGGCTATCATATACAAAAATAAGTTTTTGTATCGGTCTGGTAGTTCCAGAGATTACGCGTTTAAACAAACAAACAAAACATCTCTTCAGCTTTATTTTATTAGTATTAAATAATATAATAATTATTGTGATATAAGTTGTAGAACATAAGGCATAAGAACATTTTTGATTGTTGAGGTTCGCTAATATCTTGAACTAGGTACCCGTCCAGAAAAGATTTGATTTGATCAGAAAAAATATTTTGTAGGTATATGATAGCTAGATTCATGAGGAAAAGTATAAGTTAAGTATATCATCACGCTTTTTTCATCAAATGAGTCCTTCCGTCCTGGGTGGGGCGGAAGGGACTGTCATACTTTTACTGACTAAAAACCACACTGTTCCTTCTGTTGCCCTTTACGTTCCGGGGCCACGGTATCCTGTTAAGACGTCCCGCAACATAACATCACGCTACGACGACGTACGAGAGCAAAGTAGTAACCAAAGACGTAACATAACACGGGTGAAAAGACACACGCGGATGAAGTCGCGGGCAGAAGCTAGTTACTACAATTTAAGTATTCGTAATATATAATTTCTTCATTAACGTAAGTTGATGTCTGTGAATAACGTAGTAAACATGTACTTATGATGTATAGCAATGTATGATGAAATAGCATATTGATACTATTGTTTGTTTATTTATTTGAACGTGCTTTACTCAGGAACTACTGGTCCGATCTTAAAATCTTTAGCATTATAAAGCCTGTTTATTAAGGAACGTCATAATGTGCCATCACGCTACGACCTATGAGAGTGGAGCAATAACCAAAGACGTGTTTACCGCGTTGTATAGCACTTTAGCTAGGTAGTTTAAAAAAAAAACCAAAAAAAAGCATATCTAAAACGGTTCACCTACTATTGATAGTTACAGTTGAATTTAAATTTTAAACTGTTTTTCACAGGGCTGAGAATCGTAGTGACGCTGCCAATACAGTCTGTCAGCACAACTTCTGAGTTGTTCACATCGAGTGCTAACCGGGTGACGGGATACGAACGCAGCATTGTGTGGAAGGACGCGACCATTGACGCTGTACCACCAGTAAGATTAAGTACTGCTGATAATAAATACTGGACTAAGGTAAAACACCCAGTGTTCGACAGAGCCCCAGTGTTCGACACTTAAAAAGTTAACAAAAAAAAATAAGAGTCGAGTCTCGTTTCGGAACGTATTTGAACCATAAACATAGTTGAGGATTATCTAGCTATCATTGCGAACGACGTTTCATAGATTCGGCCATTTAAAAGAAAATGGCGTAGCTGAACATACCAACCGGCAGAGATCTCTAAATAAATTCCCGTTTCATTAGCGAAATAGGTGCGCGCGCTCTGTGGCGATTTCATACTAAGGTATGTTTCTCGATGGCCGCTAGTGCGCTATTGCTCTATTGGCTAGGAGGCATACGACCACGGCTGGGTCCGTGGAATTTCTCGCACATTCGTCTTCATAGAGATCTACGTTTTGGCACGGGTTTTTACCCGACTGCAAGGAAAGGGTTATGTTTTTCACGCCTATCTTTGTGTGTTTGTTTGTAATATTCTTTTTGCTTAAATTGGCGGACTCTTTACTAGTACAAAAATGCATTGACTTGACTCAACCGGCCATTAATTTTCTTTCAGCAAGAACATGGAATGAATTGGACCTGGCACGCCACCCGGGATGCGTACTTTAGCAGCTCCTACGGTGCGGCTACCATGAACCTCTGCTGCGAAAGCGTAGCAGCCGCCTTGACAGCAGCCCAGTGTGCCTGGCTCAAGCGAGGAGTGGCAGGAGTACTCCTCCATCCTGACTTCCCAGAAGACTTGGTCTGCGGGGAGCAGTTGCTGAAGAAACTGGTTACGGAAGCAATGAATTGCGCGCGCAGTGGTGGTTTGGATACCCCGTGAGTTTATTACTATTTATGATAGTCTTTTAGGACTTTAGTTGTATCTTTTCTAGGTTAGGATTTTATATTTCTAATGCAACCATTTGACACGCAGCAGTTACAATTATATAAGATAATATTATGACCATTACTTACTGGAAAATATAACCGATGTGCAGTGAACATTTGACAAAGTCCTAATTACATTTATTTGATAAATAATTTGATAATGGAATTAATGTTTATTTATTATTTGCAATATTTAAAAGAATAGACTAACTTAATATAAGTATGATGACATTGTAAACTCTTATAATGCTTTTCACCTAAATTATTTACTTGCCCATTCTTCTCCATAAAGACCTACCTAAATTGTACTAACTGACCGACTCCTTAACTATTAAAAATGCTTGTAAACGGTTTAATTGAAATGAATGTTTTATTTGAAAGTCTCCAGCCAATTTTTGGTAGGTATGTTTATAAGTCAATCGTTCATATCAAATTGAGTCTCACATTATTGTTCCCAGTGTGGTCCTCGTAGAGTCATCTTTAAACCCGGAACAAGCCGCTATATACTACGGAGATGGAGGTGTGGGAGCCAACAGCATCCTCAGCAGTGCCCTGACTGTTCCATCCAGGTCTACTCTTGAGACGTTGCTGGGTATCCACGCATCCTTACTGACTGCGCCCCTGAATGGGCCTACATGGGTCGTGAGTTCTGATCATCATTTGTTGAAAGGGCAGAGTGCCAAAAATAATGAATACTAAAAACATATAAAACATTAATCAATTGGTATAATCTATTTTCATCCAGAATTTTCAGAAACGACCCGGATGAACGCGGTTAATAAATAGAACGTGTATTTATTTTCAAACTTTTCACAATGTTTTTGTGTCATGGTTTAATTCAGACCAATTAATAAAATTAAGAGAGGAATTTTTGTAGTTTTACACCATCATACATTTTTGTTATTTTTTCGCTCACTTGCAAAAGCGACTAAAGCATAATTGATGGGAAATTATTTGGCATTGTAATGAAGGGTCTCTAAAGAAATCTAGTCTTTAAAACAAACAGCCTAGGGACCCTGAAACCTAAGTCGTTTAATGCCTGCTTTGGTCGTAGAACAGTCAGCGATAAACTTTATTTATTACCCATGGGACGTCGCACAAGCAGCCCCAAAGAATTAACTTGTGAAAATAGCAAGCAAATTGAATTTAGGGAGTATTTTTAACGTTATTGCTGAATTACTTAGCTGACCATATTTACTGATGTAATTGATAATCCTGTCCTTTTATTTAAAAGATTTTAAGCGGCCACTACCACGTCTGGTCTTCCGATAACCTATTGATAACGAAACTTTGAGTTTTCTTTTCTATTTTCAGACTAGTAATCCAAATCAGGGTCGCACAGCATCTCGTTATGGCAGCGATATGGTGGACACCGTCAACCTCCTAGCTCTGAGCCTACCAGGCTCCGCAGTCATCCACCAAGGAGACGAATTGGCGGCAGCAGACACCATCCTAGAATGGCTTACTACCACTACTTGCTGGCCCAGCATGGCAGCACCTTGGGCCGCTCCCTTCCCGTGGGACGATTCCCCAACAGCTGGGTTCACAACTGGAGAACCATGGTTGCCGTTGGCTCCAAACTATAGATATGCGAACGCTAAGACGGAGTTCTCGAATGAATTCAGTCACGTTGGTGTCATGAGGATCGCGGCTGCGCTGAGGAAGTCACCGGCTTTTGGGCCTCATGTGGAGGTAGATAGATACTTTATTAAATATTTTATTAATAAGCGCAGTATATACCGCGTACACAACAACACATAACATCGCTCCTGTATTTCCCGAAGGGTTAGGCAAAGGTGTTCCCATTAGTACACACACATTTCGCCAGTTATGTTTAAGTCCCATGTAATAGGGGGCGAGCCTATTGCCATTAACCGGGCATATAGACTCTAAGGCTGCTACTGAGAAATTCCTGATAGAAAAATCCAATAACACTTTCCCCGACCTGTTAATCGAACCCAAGACCTCATAGTCAGCAGTCGCGCTTTGCGACAACTAGACCAACGAGGCAGCCAGAACACATACACAACAAGTTGCAGAGATATGGGATACAAAAATGACATCAAAATAAATGCCACCGAATCATTTCAATTCGATATCATCGTAGGCAATAAAACTCACTGGATGCGCATGAAATGACAACTATTTTGAGGCAAACGCGTGCGCAATTCACAATAAGCCATTTCCCCGATTGCGTGACGGGAGATAAGCAGCTATTATGGCGTATATTTCTCCATCGTTCGACGATGATATTCCCTTTCATGGGGTGATAGAAAAATATGGAGCGTAAGCGACCGTAATTCATTAAGAGTTTCCGCATAACATTCGAGATATGACTACATTGCTTAATAAGAATTTGTGAAGGATCGATCGTTTCTCATAAGCGTAGTAATCTTTTTTTTTTCGACTACGGCATTAATTAATATTATTTTGTACAAATGAGCCGTGACATGTTTTTTAAAACCACATTTAAAAAAACAACATTCTTTGTATAAGTATTTAGTCTAATACTATGCTGCCTCGACTGCCTCGTTGGTCTAGTGGTCGCAAACTGCGACTGCTGAGCATGAGGTCTTGGGTTCGATTCCCAGGTCGGTCAAAGTGTTATTAAGATTTTCCATCGGGAATTACTTAGTAGCAGCTTCGGTGTCTGGATTTGTGACCGGTTAACTTAAACATAACTGACGAAATGTGTGTGTACTATAATGGGTACACCTCTGCCTAACCCTTCGGGGATTACAGGCGTGATGTTATGTTATTATCTTTTCAAGATTTGTGATTAAATAAATGAACATGTTGGTGGTGTAGGTATTAAGGTTTTAGTTTTTTTATTTATACACATCAAAAGTGTCTAGGGATCAACATCCCTAACATTGATTAGGGATGTTGATCCCTAGACACTTTTGATGTGTGTAGTTAAATATTTCGTAATATGTTATTAAGACCTTTCATTTGACATCAAACATGATATAAATATTTAAATTTTATGTATTTCATTATTGCCAATCGTATTCGTCTAGCTCCCAGATGGTGATCAGTGCAACAAAGTTTGTTACAGAGTCTTAGTACATCAAACAAAAACTACTTATAAAGTTTTTGTTAAAACAAATAACTTTAAAAGTTCCAAGTGAAAGCAGTGTCAATGATTCTATTGACCATAAAAACTTCAACACTCTATTGCTTCGGCAGTAAAATGTTTAGCACTAATGAGTTTTTCTAATGCATTAAGTTTAACAAACGTCAGCACAAATAAATTGTTGTCGAGTTCACAAAAGGTATCAGCTTGTTAATAAAAAGGGGAGAGGTTTTTAACCCTTGTCGCTTTTAAGAGAAGGTAAAAAAAAATGTCAATCAAAATAATTAATTCTCAACCCCACAATGTGCCTGAAATTTTACAGATAAAACGCCAGAATGGAGCTGTGGTGGTCTTAAGATGGGGTTCTACTGGATCTCTGCTACTCATCTCGAATCTTGCTAAAGAGTCAACTGAAGTGGATCCTTCTAAAGTTCCTGGGATACCACATGAGATGACAATAGCCACCTGTACTACGGGATCTAACTTCGCCCCTGCTTCTCATTTGATGATGGATAGAGTAATCAAACTGGGTCCAGGACAGACGGTGCTCCTAGCTGGTGGTCCCAGGCATTGTGGCGGACCTGGCCCAGTGGATAAGATAGCCAACAAATTGTCGGAAGGTTGGCAAAAGATCAACAAGTACTTTAGTTCTTAAAAATGTGAGGTGATGGGAACTAGGAATGTGCAAACGTGTTCTAAACTCGAAATAATAATATTTTCAGATAATTGGAATATAATTATATTCCTGTTTCTCTTTATTTTTTGTTAATTAGTAATTAATTGTGTTAAATATACGTCATTTGTTTAATAATGATCAGTATGTTTAGATTTTTACAAGCTTTTATTTTTGTTTTTTTCAAGCCTGTTGTTTCTGTGCCACTGTTGCACTTACGACCTTTAGTAGAAAATATTTGTTGTAATGAATAAAATCCATTTATATTAAAACTATTTCTGCAACAAGTGGCTTTTCTTTTTTGAAGATTTAATGGTATATTGAGATGGTAGGTGAACTGTTGGATACCTGAATAATTAAAGTCAAATCATTCAGGTACTGTTACAGATGAGAATGTGAAATTGGCTACAAAAAGCTGGCTGGCTTCAACGGATTTAGTACACCTTAGTACATTTTCGTCTACCTACAAATAAAAGTACGTCGTGTCACTCGTAGGTATATATACTAAAGAAACCC
Source organism: Hoplodrina blanda (assembly GCA_949316365.1). Classification (NCBI taxonomy): domain Eukaryota; kingdom Metazoa; phylum Arthropoda; class Insecta; order Lepidoptera; family Noctuidae; genus Hoplodrina; species Hoplodrina blanda. The sequence goes on from OX438581.1 coordinate 17,496,530, forward strand.
AACATGTTTACAACAAAACGAAGAGCCACAACCAAATTAAAATCAATAAAGCCGCCATCAAAACACAAAACCTCAACACGAACAATATCAAACAGATTACACATTTATGAAGTATAATTTAGACGTAACGACACGTCGCCGTAACGACCTAATATCGTTAAGGATACGTACGATATAAAGAAAGTCGTACGCCCAAACTAGAGGTAATGAATCGTCTAGTATATTAGAGACGCACACTGCGAGAGGCCGGGGACGACGCGCGCCGCTTTTACATTTCAGGGGCTATTGTCTTGGTGACCTATTTCCGGACAATATAAGAGAAACGTAATTTTACATAACTAACCTGAACGTTATTTGTGCAAGAAAGGCTTAACTCCAATTTATTATGTAAGGTTATAGGACTTTTTGGAAGTTGAGACGACTTACGAGTTGCCGACATCGTTTGGTGAGTTGCCGCGAAACTTGTACTCTTACTTATCAGTACGTACAATAACTTAAAAAACATGCATCAAATGTAAGGTTTTCTTTGCCTGAAACGGAAAAGACGTTGAAACTTAGACGTGGTCCAAGAAATAAAAACCGGCGCCAATCACCCGCCGCCCTAATAAAACACAAAAAAACATTGTCCAAAATTTCGAAGTTTTAAAATAGAGTTATCATGAAAAACTCACAGAATTTGCTCTTCTCGGCATGGCTGTAGGTAGCATAAACCACGAGGAGGAAAAGTAGCGCGCGCGCCCTCATGGCGGGGCGGCGCGGGCTTTCTGGGGCCCGGCGCGGCGCGGACTGAGCGCGGACCCCTATCGACCCAGCAGCCGCACCGCGCATGCGCCACCCCGCTCACCCGCGCCCGACAGACCCGCCCCGCACGAGCTCCCTACTAGTCCAGGGTTGCTGATCGCGAAAATTTGGAAAGAGTGGAAAACTGCGTCTCGTGGAAATTTTCAGTAAATCTGGTCGTGTTGGTTCCATTTTAACCTTAATGGGTTGTTTAAAGTTGAGTAGGTATCTCTTCAATGGGGTCGGCTTGCAACAGCCTTTTGAGCGGAGCTACCTACTTCGAAACCACTGAGCCATTAGATCACTGTCTACTGATCTTGGAGCTTTATATACGAAGAAAATTCCTTTCGCGAACCCTACATGAACATTCCTCATGGACATGGTATATTATGAAACCATCACTAAACTAGTTCTATCAGTAGGTATACCTCTACGCTTTCTTTACAGTTGAAGAAACACCGTACTCCAACCCTGACCTGACTCCAGATGAAGCATTGCCCAAAATGGAAATGTACTTTGAATTTATGTTATTTAATGAGAGATTCTCGCAACATTCTTCATGTATTTATTACTATGAAACACAAGTCCAACCTATGCTATTCTTCTTGTCTGTCTTCTCCAAAAGCCCAACTTACAAGACTAAAATGATTTTTTGTCGTGCCTTTTTTCCTAATAGTTCAAAGTGACCCCTAGCAAAAAAGCGTATAACTCCCAAAACCGTCCCTCAGTCGACCTGTGCCGGGCAACCCTGTCGTGCTTGAGCCTCGTACGGCGTCCCGCGGGCTCGCGCGCCCTATGACTCACAGAGTGAATGAACGAACAGGACCGATGGCTGAGCGGACGCCGCCAATCAATGCTGCATTACTACTCTATTTACTAACACTCACACGGCTATTGGGATTAACAACCCGTTTCTCTTGCACAGGATGGGGGAGTCTGGGGTATTATGGCTTTTCATGGGAAGGAAAACTCTATGTGAGAGATGGTGTGGGGCAGAAGTTCGACTCTTTTCGAATCAGCGTATTATGGCCGTACTAGGTCCAAGCATATTCATGGAAAGAAAAACTCTATGTGAGAGCTGGTGTGGGGCAGAAATTCAACTCTTTTCGAATAACCTCGCTATGGCCGCTTCCCTACCAGGTCCAAGCATATTCATTTGCAGGTTAAGTGAAGTACCAGTGCAGGGCAGGTCAGGGTGATAAAAACGCGCATGATTAAAAATTATACGACACTTCGTATGCCGCTATAAACATGTATGGTAACCCCCTTGAAGGGTGACGGTCCGGTCAAATACAGGTGTATAAGGATACACAAGTATTCTTCAAGTATATCGCCTTTTTTTGTGTGGGTGGTGTGTTTACAAACATTCAAACTTACATACAAAACAGCCAGACCCGGAACAACTATTTGTAGGCCATACAAATATATTATGTTCCGCGCGGGAATCGAACCCGCGACATGCAGCGCAGCAGCTAATCTCTCAGCCACTGCGCCAACCGTGTCGTCAATTGAAGTAATCATAAAGGTTGGATTAGATATTTCATTCCGTGTCGGAAAGGGGACACTGAACTATGGATCATGGGTAATCCCTTAGCCGCATGTCACGACACGAGTGTGTAAATAGGAGGGTGGCTTTTTTGCAATGAATTATACAAAAATCTTGAACATTCAGCAAATAAATAGGTTAGATTACATAAAGGAAAGATATATAACTAATTTGGTAATCAGCAAAAATGCCGTGAAAAAAGCGAAAAAACAACAAGAAAAAAAACATTCTTAAAAAAAAAAACTGCACAAAAAGAAAAATAACGATTCACAAAATAATATAACAATTTATCAGTACAAAACTCGATATACTTGATTATATACCTCACAAATACATAACTTGTCAAAAATCTTCAAAAATAAAAAAAAAGAAACAACGACTTATACATAGATAAGGAGGTCGGAACCCCCTAAAGTTGGTATTAGTCTCGAACCAGCGAGTGTCAGGTCCTTAGACCAACGCCGACTTGTCAAGTTGACGGTAGAAGGGTACCCTTACTGACTAGCCCCCCCTCCCCTCCCCGTCTCCTGCGCAGCCACTCCTCATGAGAGCCACTCGAGTCGAGGACCCTCCACACAAAGGTATCTTTTTGACAAGTTTTGAGTATATGAAATCATGAAACCATGTCAAGATTAGCTTCGAAGTATTGTTACAAAATATACGACCCTGGAATTACTTGTATTCTGTCGTGAAATTATTTATCTGAAAGTTTTGCGATTCACGTCTTCAATGATCGGTGAAATAAAACGACCGTTTTTCAAGATGTGCTCGTATATGTGCAAATGCTATTTCAAAGCTACATCATGGCTGGCTAACAGTTGTTGTAAGGTACACATTTGCTTACCCCCTTGACGGTCTACAGGCGTGATGTTATGTCTGGCTCAGACAGACAGAAATAAATTCCTAAACGCTACTGCCATTCGTCGGTGACGCAGCATACCACGCGAAAGATGGCAAGACGAGCTAAACAAGATTAATAATTTACCCTAGCCTTGGACCGCAACAGCTGGAAGTCATGGGGAAGGCTTTTGCCCAAAAATGGTATGATGCAAGCTGGTTATCTGGTTACTTCAGGGTTAGCGGTACGCTTTACTATCTGCTACAATTGGATACTTACCACCAACCAATTTACATAATTAATAAGAGCTATCAAAAATTCAAAACGCGATTCCCCGGTAGATTTCGTATAGCAATATTAAACTGAGACGTCATCACTTATTAACCAACTCAATTGATAAGAATAAAAAAAAAGAAACTAAAACTAAATCGCAACAAAAAATCCTTCCGCATCGCCGTCAAATGGAAATGTGCCCAAACAACTGGCATTGCCACGTTGGATGGCAATGCTTAGCCTCTGGCCAGGGTAATAGCTAGCCCTTAGGCCAATTGATTAACTATTTATTGATTTCAAAACAACTAAATATGTATATAATTTTAATGTTGATTGATAATTATTAGGGTTTTCAGGGCAACACAATATTTTTTTAAAGAAGTTGTTTCTTGGAATTATTGGTTAATGTGGTCATACCCAATTCCTCCCAGTCTCCCATACATGTGCCAATCTGATGCACTCGTTACAGACCATTAGATGCTGTCGTAGGTTGTTAGAGTAGCGTGAGAACTAAGAACTGCATTTTCTTTAAAGATTTTCTTTTGTTCCATTATCATTCATTCATCAGCACAATTGAGCAGTAAACACTGGCTCAACGACCAATAAAGTTGAGTAGTTAACATTTAACAATAATTCCAAGATACAACTTCTTAAAAAAACACTTTATTTTAGCCTTGAAAATCCGGTTAATTTTTGATTGACAGAAAAATCAGATTTATAGTTGTTTTAAAATCAATAAATAGTTAAACAATTGAGTTGTCAAATTGACTTCACTGTTTAATATTGCCATACAAAATCTATGGGGGAATCGCGTTTTGACAGTTAATAAAAAGTGTCATTTGATTGGTGGTGTTAAATAACATAACATCACGCCTGTTATCCCCGAAGGGTTAGGCAGAGGTGTACCCATTAGCACACCCACATTTCGCCAGTTATGTTTAGGTTCCATGTAATAGGGGGCGAGCCTATTGCCAACAACCGGGCACAAATCCAGACTCCGAGGCTGTTACTGAGAAATTCCTGATGGAAAAACCCAATTATACTTTGCCCGACCTGGGAATCGAACCCAAGACCTCATGCTCAGCAGTCGCGCTTTGCGACCACTAGACCCACGAGGCAGTTGCAGAGCATGGTGTTAAATAGTCAATTGTAAAGGTCTGGGTCAACCTTTTGCTATCATAAGAGGTCTGTACCAGCTCTTGAAAATGATAGAAGAATGTTCATATCGCAGGTCGTAACTTAGCCAGTCTAGAATATATCTATTTCTTTGAATTAGATTAGATTTTTATTCAATAAAGATAGCAAAAGATATCGAAATGAATGTCACATTAGTCATTTCTTTATCTTTGAACTATTAACAAGAAAGCTAAACGGTAAATATATTCGTCATCATAGCCGTATCTAACCAATTCATTATCAGAAATTGAATTAATCCCATAATAATGTGTTAATGCATTTTTTCACGTCATTTAAAATATGTCTTGAACGTAGGACAAAATCAAACTCGGTAAATAATGAATATGTTTTTATGTTGTCCAAGGTTTCTGGATCTAACATTGATTCTGACTTTGACTTTGAAACCTCTTCCCACATTACCATCAGCCAACCTAATGTATTATGAATAACTAGTGCTGCAATGAACACTGACTGACAGCTTTACCATTAATCTGACACAATAACAAAACTTAACATACTTATAGAGCAGCCGACATATCGTGTAAAAATTCCACCTTCGTCTTCTTCTTTTCGAATCGATGATACATCATTACATCTTTAGGAATTTAAACTATTATTTGGGCCTAATACCTAGGTCGCCACGTTTACTGTCGCGTCAGAGGCGTTGCACTGGTCGTCAAGGGTGCAGGTGAACGGGCAATTAGGACAAGCATGTGGGACAAAATCTGATTAGGAACTCCGCAATAGCAGTATTCATTTCAGAATTCCAGACTCCTTAAATAACCTAAAGCCTTGTTCCCACGGGCTGGTAATCGCGATAGCCGCGCGACAGAGTGTCGGGTAGGAAATTGCCAACGTAACCAGTGCGATGGTTGTATCGACACAGTTCACACTTTCGGTTATTCGACCACGCGATTTCCTGCTCATGTACACATGGTCTTATTTTGTGTTCGTTGTAGACGTAGGTACACAGGACCAAATATGGCACATTGAGCTTTTGAAGGAGACTGTCACCTGTCACACTGCAACTGGTATGAGTGACAGAGATGACTTTCTTCATCATCATGATCGTCATTTCAGCCAAACGACGTCCACTGCTGGACATAGGCCTCAATGACCGGTCCTGCGCTGCCCGCATCCAGGGGTTTCCCGCGACTTTCACCAGGTCGTCGGTCCACCGGTGGGAGGTCTTCCCACAAAGCCGAAATACTCGAACTACTTGATGTGTCTTCTTTATATTTCATAGGCGTGTTAGCTCGAAAATGTTGTATCTTCTACTCAATGATTGTTGCTATTGACACTCATTAGTGGTCAAAAATCTCTCCTGTATGTCCCTGTATACATAATACGTGTAATATATGTTTTGGCAGGAAACTATTCATTACATCTTTACCCTTAATTTTAAACTTAACTGCATGGATATCTACTAACGCAAGCAGTACTTTGTGTCCTTTATAGTATTGAACTCCTGAGGCATGACGGTCATGCAGGAGTGTTCCTTTATTTGAAGTCAGTAGTTACTAGACAGGAGTCATGCAGTAAGTCTTGAGCCTCCAATATCGTGTTTATGCAGCGGGACCTGAGAAGCAGCTATATATACTCATTATTCTGCATCGATGCTGACGTCATTGATTGACAGACACTTGCTCATGTAAGATGGGTAGTCTACCGAGTAGTGCTGAAGCACAGCTACGTTCCAGACAGCAATAAGTGTGTCATCGTACGACCTATGTCTATGCGTCAACCGCAATTAATAAAAATCACGATACACTATCGTTACACGTCGGTACACAAATTATCACAGATAAGCTGCTATCACCCAAACAATCGCAGATACGTACTACTCGTACAAGTAGAGCCTAAATTCGGCGTGTTATTATCATCAGCGGTGGCCTGGGGTACCTAATAGCGGCCTCTTCCTTTCCACGGCCGGTTGGTATTCGAGACCTCTGCTGATCCTGGCAATTGTTTTTTTTTATCTTGTAACCTTTTTTTTACAATTAATCTTGATTGATTCACGTAATTAATCAATGATCGAGGACAGTGGATTCTTTTTTTTATTTGCATTGTTTCTAATCTTTTTTTTTGAGGGATTATGCAGGGGTTTTTGTGCAAAGATATTGGTTGAATAGTGAATCATTTTAGAATACTTGTATTAGTCTTTTACTAACTTTTTTAGGCAGAAATCGATAAAATGTGCATTTAATATAACAGTTTATCAATCAATTAAATATTGTCAACTGAACTGTATTCTCTAACAGTCATGCGGTAGGCATTCAGTTTTTCGGTATGCTAAATGCTTTATTAAGCTTCAGCAGACGAAACAACTTCACTGATGCCATTAAAGAACATTTGAAACACCAGAGCCTGTAAGCCAAGTTTCTACTGTTGCAGATGGTCATAGACCGCACGGAGATGATTACCATCAAGGGACCGTTGCTTTCTTTACCATAAAATATAACCATAAAACGAATACCTACCTTATAGAAATACTGGGTAACCGACATTACCCGCCATGGCTGATATTTTTGTTTTATATTGCTTTTCACCTACTTTGTTTCTACATACAGAAGCAACAAGAATAATAAAACCATGATTTTGTAAAAACCTAATTGAAAAAAGTATCCGTGGAGTTTCTTGCTCGTTCTTCTCCATAGAGACCTACCTTCGTTTTGAAACAAGCAACTAGATTCAACTTTGTGACTAACTGACCGACTCCTTGACAATTCAAAAGTGTCTGTAAATTGTTTAATTTAATAATAAGAGCCTCTATCAGTCTGTGATGAGCAAAGCAATTTTGTAATTTTTTTTGTATGGGCCACAGTTGCGTGATAATAAAATAATTATTATTATTATAAAGCATGTTAAAGATGGTTTCAAGGATCAACTTCAGTGTTTGATCGATTTACGACCATTAATTAGTCAAGCGCAGCTAGTAATTTAACAAAAATGTTTATTTACACACACTGACGCATCACTTGTTGCTCGTATAAGTATGGTGCGCAAGCGCACAACTAACTGGAGCGTTCTACATGAAGAACAGCGGCCTCGCCTTCTGTCTACCCTGATTGCTGCACGCACATTGAACATACTAGTACGAATATCACACTTGCTAGTACTTATTATTTAAAGGCTTGATAGAGTCTGCTACTACCAGAAGTCAGGTTTTGTAGTTTTTGCGTTTTTGGATTTTACAGGTTTTAAATTGTCCTCAATATATTCTTCTAAATATCTACAGAAACCTAGTGACTGCATCGTTGGCTTACTGGTCGCAAAGCGCGACTCAAAGTCAAAGTCAAAAGTCAAAAACATTTATTTCAATTAGACCATTTACAGGCACTTTTGAATTGTCAAGGAAGGATCGAAGGGACTGCGGGGGGTGAGGTCTTGGGTTAAATTAATATTGTTTTAAGAGGCGACTTTTAACAATAAGATATAAGTCTTCAATTGAGGCCTTTGCCCTTCAGTGGGACAATAAAAGGCTGGTATTACTTATTAATACTTTACACATAAGTACCTAGAGGATGGGCCACTTAACATACCATTAGGTACCAGTAACCGGTGACAAAACTGCGATTACCATGCGATTAAATTAATTGAACTAGTTTATTACACAATCTTATTTAAATCACTAATACTCGTATCTACGTCTGGTGTGTGTAGCTGTCCACCCACGTTGTCTGGTGCGCTCTCTGACTTAACCAACAGTTAATTCATTAAAACTGAGTTTAATACTACTACTTATTAATTTTATACTCTGTAAAAAGAAAACAACAAAAATATCTCGTATCGTGGGTGCGTTTACAAACATATAAACTCACATACACAAACAGACAGACCCGAAACAACTATCTGTAGGCCATACCAATATTTGTTCCGTGCGGGAATGGAACCAACGACACGCACCGCAGTAGTCAATTGCTCAGCCACTGCTGATGTCGTCAATTCAAAAAGGACTAAAATAGTGTAATACACTCAATTTAGTGGTATTTTCATTATATCGACAAAACGGTTTTCGCAAATAAACAACCTATCAAAAATATAGTGAAAAGAAATAAAAATACGTTTCATGAGCAACGGAACGTTCAGCGAGTTCCTAATAAACTGTAACAAAAGTGAAACAGAGCCATACGACTGCTTGTAGAAAACGCAGCAAGCCGCCGCGCGCCGTTGCGCTATTCCAATATGGAATGCGCAGCATTTTTCCAAGCCGCTATATTTATTATAGTGAAGTCATATAATATTTGAAACATTTTTAAAAATCGTGTATGAAATTAGATTAGTTAGGGTGCAGGGGGTGGAGTTGGGTGATGTCGAGCGATGTGCTTAGTCCCGTGCGTCCTTGTAGCGTGCGCCCCCGATAGCGCGCTATCGCCGACGGCGCGCGCGCACGGCGCGGCTCTCGCGTGCTCAGTGGCCGCGCGCGCGCCGCCAGAGCGCGACATGAACGTGTTCACGAAGACGCCGCGCGACGAGCAGCGCGCCACGCACTACATCGAAATCGTGGAACCGGACCCTGCGGACTGCGAGCCCTCCGTCCTGCCAACGGAGGGACACGTCCAGCGCAACTACCGGCTGCTCAACGAGAACATCCGCGCCTACACCCCCACTGGTGACAGCCACAGCAAGGGTACACTGCTATCGCGCTACGACGTATGTGCCACCATGTCGCCGCCACGCTCCAGGATTCTCGAGCTGCTGCGACCCGAGGACCCAGGCCGCGACGCGCTCGAGGCCATTGTGCGGCCCGTCCCGCGTCGCGGCCTCACCAGGCCGCTAGACGAAGACACGCGAAGGTTTCTCCAGCGAGCTCTCCAATCCCCCAGTCGACTCTACTCCGCATCTGCCACACCAGAGCCTCACCACAGGCCGCCAGAATCACCAGACTCAGACAAAGATACAGAGCCAGATGAAACTAGTCACAAAGCAAAGAGCTCAGCCCTGGAGCGGTCGCTGGCGGACGAGCTGAGGGAGGCGGAGGAAGAAGAACGCGGGGGAAGTGCGCGGAGGGAGCTGCTTCGGGAGTTCCGGCGTGTAGGCGGAGGAGTGCGCGGTGCGGTGGAGCGGGAGCGACTGGGCCGCCTGGCACTGGCCGTGGAGGACGACGAGGAGGAGGGCGCTCTGTCAGCCACGGCGCGGCGCCTGGACGCGCTGCTGGCAACGTCACGCGACCTGCACGCCGAGTTGGCCGACATCCACGCGGACCTGCAGGTGCTGGCCCGGCGCGTGGCGAGCCGCGACATCTGACGCGTTCGTACCGTTCTGCGCCTGCGCCGCTCTCGCACGCTTCGCACACGCTCCTGTTCGCACGTAGCACCGACCTTTAAGACGGAAATGAATTTCCTTTCGTTCAATTATTCGTCGTCGAGTACGTTGCTCACTCGAGCGAAATATTTGCTGGCTCATGAGCATTTCTGTGTGGATATGGGAGTATCGCAAGCGGATGCATCGATGTAATTAAATTGGTTCAGTTTGTTCGGTAAACATCGTCGGTCAGTCGGCTCGTTATCTCTGCGTGCATTTGAACAAACCAATCTAGTTTACTGCATCATGAAGTAATACATTATCTTGTGTTTCGTGCTACTTTCACTTTGTTTGTTGTCTCTGTCTATCGCCGCATAACTTGGGTGTTGTGATTGTGATACGTTAATCTTACATTGCTAATTAAGATTTTACAGTGAGTTCTACAAAAATGGGTTTATTGTAAAAATTCATTTTTGATTAACGTAATTTATGGAATTTATGGCCTAAGTTGGCCATTTTAACCAGTAGTGAGACTGACCTTTATTTTTCTTCAGCATTCGCTTCCGAAGAAACATTTCGATTTTCGGATAAAATTCGAATAAAAAGAGTGTAATCCCACTATAATTGCCAGTAGCCTAGTAATCCTACAACTAGCTACGAAACGAGATTTCATAATTTTATAATCCTCTTCATCAATGCGGAACGATCCGCTCCACTGGCTACATTAGCACCCAGTATAGAACGAACACTATCATTGCAGACCGATACTTGGATTTGAATTTTCATGACGCTTCATGCGCTTGCGATTCCCCAATCAGATATTTAGCTGAAATAATGGCCAATAGCAAGCAATCCAGTGTGTAGGCGAGGCTATTTCTGTGTTCTGTTAGGGTAGGTTAAGTACGATGCCCACTGGCTGGGTATAACGATAGGGTAGGGTAAGGTGGCTGGTAGCAGCTTGGTGAGAGTAACCGAGGATTCAGGAGGATGACTTGCGATTTCGAGTGGCCGGGACATAGGCTAATAAGTAACATGGCAATCTAATTTTCGTAGAATTTTATTAGGGTGCTATGAATTAATACAATTGCTGGATTCGATTCATTAGATTCAATCTTTTTACTTGTATATGACATTCAAAAGTGCCTTTTGAAATAAATGATTAAACTTTGACTTTGACTTTGCGAGACTCGTGATAATGAGCATGAGAAACTAAACTCATTAACACTATTAACTTACTTATAATCTCTAAATATTTGAGACTCAAACAATAACAAAGATAAGAATTGTCTGACTACAATACGACCATTTAATTATTGTATATGTATTTAAATCTCGCGTTTTGATAAAAATAACAAGTTGTTATTTGCATGTTTATCATTGACATGCATACGGAAAGTAATTATCTGATGAAACTAGGCGAAACCATGAAATTATTATAATATTAGCTACTGCCCGCGACTTCGTTCGCGTCAAAGTTGATTTCTCCATACAAATTTTGGACCCCCGTTTCACCCCCATAGAGGGTGAATTTTGGAAAACCTGTTCTTAGCGGACGTCTACTAACTATAAACTACCTCCCTGCCAAAATTCATCTTTATACGTCGAATGGTTTTCGATATATCGTGATGAATGAGAGAGTGAGTGAATGAGTAATCTTTCGCTTGTATAATTAGTTGTAGTTACTTTCCTTTTAAAAAATCTTTTACGTAACATATTCTTTGGGATCTTCGGATCTTTTCTTTTCTTTCTTCAGATCGAAAATTCTTGGGGTTCCCAAAACACCCCCATGTATGTTCTACGACTTCTTTTTTAGTTTAGGAGCTAGACGTTATTTAATACTTTTTGGGATATTCTTCCTTGCATCAGATATGTGTTGATTATCTGATTTTGTGCGCGCGTTACGAGGTCGCTTTCCATCAGTTATAATGCACGAATTAAACTCAATTATTGAAATTTGTTTTGGAAACCAAATGTTTTCCTTTCGTTTAAGTAGGCCATTGAGTTCTGTATCATGGTCGCCACTCCGCCAGGTAAGTATTATCCTCATGCTTCAATATGTTGTATCATCCAATAAACTTTACCGTTTTCAATATTTTGCTACATATTATATTCAATCTACACTTTCCTGTTATTGGTGTTATTTCTGGTTTATATATATAACGAGGAAATAATTCGCTAAGTTATAATTAACATAACATAATTATTATAATTTACGCTGTGTTTATGTTACTATTATTATAAATGTCCCGTTGGGCTTGGGGTCGCAAGCGCAACTTCTGAGCATGGGGTTGTCGTTGACGTTGGTCCTGCGTCTGAGCTCTCGTGTCGGATTGCCGTCCCTTCGGACTATGACAGTGAGGGAAAAGAGATCTGCATGACATTTGGCACAGAGACAAATTATATTTATGAGAAAAACGGGCAAAAAACTCTATTGTTACCCTTTTTGACAAGTTTGATTTCCAAAAGTATATGATCGTTGAACACAACTTGTTCGGTTTCAAGATTTTTTTTTTAAATAACTTTACAATACCTATTCACTCAAAAGAGAATTATTTTGAAAATAAATGAAGGCATAACATTGGGAACTTATTGCCTTTATAAACTAAATATTATCATGATATTTCAGGCGTCATCGGTGCGCGCGCGGCGCTGTACCGCGGCTGCGCGTGCGCTGGGCGCGGAGGCGAGGGCGCTGCGCTACCTGGACGATGTAGTCGCGCTGCTGAAAGGAGATGTTGCTGCCGCCGCCCGCGCGAGGGCCTGGCCCTTCGCCCTCGGCAGACGGCAATCCGGCAGGAATTATGTTATATGATCTCAGGTAAGGATGATTTATGGATATTCGCTGGATTATAACCGGCGTCTTTGCTCCCCCCACATAATCCGCAGGTTTATTCTACTTTGTTCAATAGTGAAATACTTCGGCATCCTCATTTCACCTCGGAAACTATTCACCTAGGTGATATCATTTGGGCGAATTGATTCGACTTAATTGGTGTACTTTGATCACCTTGGAATTGTGACACAGGTGCAGATGCTGATTGTCATGTCAATCTTATTTTCGCTTTTAATGGCACACTGCCTGGAGGAGGTTAGTCTATTCTCTAAATCTCTTTGAAAACGTTATATCAGTATACCTCACAGTATTCCTTATGATATACAGGGTGTTTGGTGCATCGTTTGCCAAATCGAATTGACCAATAGGAGAGGTCATCTGCTATCTATTCACGCCCAATAACTCATACTTTGTCACACGGGTTTTTTTATATCAATTTTTTAGTTTTAATCGTGAAAAAATCCAAAACTCAGCATTTAGGTTTAAATTAAAAAAAAAGTAATTTGTATAGCCTTCAAATTTCATTTTAATTTTTATGTGTACTGTTGTATGATTCTATAAAATTCAAAATTACTTGCTAATAACGTTTACTTTCCTTTGTAATAACTCGTCAAGTTTTCGTCAAAGAAGAATAAATTTTCAACCTCAACTTTAAATTGTTTTTAAAAAAAAACAAACACTGATCGGGGACTTAGCTTTTTTATTTAAAGTTCTCTAGTCTGTCCTCTTTCCAACGGTATGCAATTTGACAAATAAAAATCTTAATAACGTCACTAATTCGCTAAATTTGTGTATCGGGGCGCTCACCGAGCTATTCCATATTCGGGATAAAACCGTGTTTTTGCACCCAAATAACAACAATAACACCTGCCATCAAAGAGATCATCATCCGTCACTATCCGTCCTGGATAAGTTTTTTTGGAAAATCCTCATGGATGTCTACCGTCCTTGAGAAAGCGAAGGGATCTGTCATATTATCCTTCCCACACTTACACCGGGGGTCACGGGAACGCGCCTTCCGTTAATCTCGACTGGTGTTTTCCCGCCCCTGCTAGCCTCCTCAGGTCAGGGGGGGGAGTGAAATGTTTAACTCCCTCAACGACGTCATAGAGAGGCGCGCATGGAACACTACGCGCCGCCACCTCGAGTCCGCTTGCTCGAGTCCTTTTCGCAGTCTCGTTCTGCGAGTTAATCGTTTCGCAGAAAGAGACCACCGCGTCTCGGGACCATTGAAGCGATGACGGCCGGCAGCGATAGGTCACTGCTTAATTCACAGATGAGGGCACGACGCGCTCCCCCCAAACCATACATATTGACAGCGTATGCCGCGCCATGTCGTCCCGGCAATCCACGGAGTGGTGACACCGAGTGTTCGGCTCCCTGTTTATGCGAAACAGGTACTACCAGAAGCAGCCATGCCTTGAGAGCACCTGCGTCGTTCGAAACGTCAATGGGTCCAGGGGCGGCGGACTTAGGGACGTGCGTCGCCCCCCATTCAATCGGACTCGAGGTAGCTGTGCGTATGTGTTCCATGCGCGCCTCTCTAAAGTCGCTGAGGGATTATACTTCACTCACCCCCTTGGAGAAGGCCAGCAGGGGTGGGCCAGTATCAGCCGAGATTAACGGAAGGCGCGTTCCCGTGACCCCCGGTGTAAGTATGGGAAGGAAACACCGGGGTGGTTTTTAGTCAGTAAGAATCTGACAGATCCCTTCGCTTTCTCAAGGACGGTAGACATCCATGAGGATTTTCCAAAAAAAATTAACCAGGACGGATAGTGACGGATGATGATCTCTTTGATGGCAGGTGTTATTGTTGTTATTTGGGTGCAAAAACACGGTTTTATCCCGAATATGGAATAGCTCGGTGAGCGCCCCGATACACAAATTTAGCGAATTAGTGACGTTATTAAGATTTTTATTTGTCAAATTGCATACCGTTGGAAAGGGGACAGAGTAGAGAACTTTAAATAAAAAAGCTAAGTCCCCGATCGCTGTTTGTTTTTTTTTTTAAAACAATTTAAAGTTGAGGTTGAAAATTTATTCTTCTTTGACGAAAACTTGACGAGTTATTACAAAGGAAAGTAAACGTTATTAGCAAGTAATTTTGAATTTTATAGAATCATACAACAGTACACATAAAAATTAAAATAAAATTTGAAGGCTATACAAATTACTTTTTTTTTAATTTAAATCTAAATGCTGAGTTTTGGATTTTTTCACGATTAAAACTAAAAAATTGATATAAAAAAACCCGTGTGACAAAGTATGAGTTATTGGGCGTGAATAGATAGCAGATGACCTCTCCTATTGGTCAATTCGATTTGGCAAACGATGCACCAAACACCCTGTATAATGTTCCCAGAAACATAAAATCGAAGTACTTATTTACAGATAAACTAACTACTCGTTATCAAGAAAATCTTGTTCCTACTCCTTTCTGAAGTACTGATAATAACTTATTATTAAATAAACATTATTATCTACACGTGACTATTAATGTTATTATAAGTAATAGTGCGTGGAATCTATTAATCTTGTTTTATTAAAATTACAATCAGGATATTGTTTGTAAGAAACAAAAATACATATACTTTTTATGAGGTTTCAAAACGCTATACCAACCCTACATAGATTTTTCATGGAAATAGTAATCTGTGACGTCGTTTTTTCCCAATTGAATTGAAAATATTTATGTCAGACACATTGTGATAAGTAAAGTCCATATTATGTTAGTAGGTAGATACTTATAGCTATGTTAGTAAAATTTAAAATACAATTGACCAATACAACTGACCCAATACAATTGACTAACTATTGATTTATTTTGAAGCAAATCAAATTTATTTCGTATATTGTAAATTAATCGGATTTGCGGGGCTAAAATAATGTTTTTTTTTTAATTAGTGGTTGTGTTTTGGAATTATTAGTCAATATAGTGTCAAATACCGAATTGTGAAAAGCTGTATTAAAGGAAATCTTTAACGTTTTTGGAGGTCGTGATCTTTTATTTGAAAAAAAAAAACAACAAACGATGATTTTTCACACCAGAAAAAAGTAATTTCCTAGTTATCATTTCTGCTATAAGTTAATTAATTTGATGAGTAGTATACATTCTTCTTCTTTCTTTCTTTATCTTGGACATCACTGGCATCGGTGAAGGAAAACATCGTGAGAAAACCTGGACTTACTGTTCCGTTCAAACCATGTCAGAGGCCCTTGAGGCGGTTTAGAAACTCTGACACTAGGGTGTGTGGGGTCGTAAGACCTTACTGCCCACACGATAAAGAAGTATACATTGTTAACGGGTATGTGATGTCTTTTTACACCCCATGTACGAGTATTTAATTAAGAATTTGTATTGACAAAGTAAACATAGTAAGCATTACAGACAAAACAATGTTAGTTCACCAGTTGTTAATGCCTCATTAACAACTCGTAAACATCTTTAATTAGAGTTCTAATTACGAACGTAAAAAGGCTGACACGCCTTTCCCGAGTCTTAATAGTTACTGTATACAATTACTAGCTATACCCCTGGGTTTCACCCTTAAGTTACGTCTTTGGTTACTGCTCCGTTCCCGTGAATCGTAGCGTGATGATATACAGCCTATTAACTTCCTCGATAAACGGATTATATAATGCAAAAGGATTTTTCCAAATCGGACCAGTGGTTTTTGAGATAAGCACGTTCAAAAAATCAAACTATATAGCTTTATGATATTAGTGTAGATTAGTCAACCTGTTACGTTAATTTGAAAAGTAACACCACGAAATATCGGATATTTATGGATCCAAATACACCATATGGCTGGCGCAGTAGCTGAGCGATTAACTGTAGCGCTGTGCGTCGCGGGTTTGATTCCTGCACGTAACAAATATATTTTGTATGGCTTAGAAGTAATTGTTCCGGGTCTGGCTGTTTGTGTATATGAGTTTATATGTTTGTAAAACGCACCCAGTCAGGCACAAGTCGTCTGGCATTTTAATGCCTGCTTGGCGTAATTGTGGAACACACAATTTATTTATTTTTATTGAATAGCCTCTTTATTTTTTTTTTTGTGTGCACTTTAGTTAGGTCTGTATCAATAAACACATTTTTTCTCTCTTTAACCACGACACGGAAGAAATTCCAAGTGTGGAGCAAAGTAAACTAAATAAATTGACAGTGCGGTAAAAAAGTTATAAAAAGTTTCAAAATTCCTAAATTACTTGCTTATAGTTACGAATCGTGCCGAAAGTCAGTTAGAAAAACAAACGAAATTGAAACTTTTTTGTGTCTTGAAAACGAGAATAGAAAACACGCGAAACAATATTCGACAGGATCGCGGTATCAGCTATGTAACCACGGTGTTGCCAGTAACACGGAATTTACTGGCAGACGGGCATTGGAGATCCAAAATGTAAATAGGAAAACTTTTACATAACATTACACCACAACTGTTTCTCTGAAGAGTTAATTAGGAGATGTATAGTTAGGTACATCCACATTTCGCCAGTTTTGTTTCAAGTATTATGTAATAAGTAGTCATTGAAAAATTATAAGAGAAACCTAAAGATAATTTTCAAATACCTATTCAACATCACCACACCGCACTTAACATAGTTTGTCGACTTCAATTTTTTTTTTTTTCGAAATTTGGGGGTGTCACCATATTGGATTTTGATTCCTTTCATATCGTTCATAAACACTTGTTAGACAAATTAATCGATTGACGTAAGAATCATCAAAATCGGCAAATGCGTTTGAAGGTCTTTAGAGCGTCACAAAAGAACAAACATATACATGAGCATGTGATAAACACATTACCCATGCGTCGCGCAGTCGGGTAAACAGGAGACAGGCCTTTTTAAATCAAACGAACACTAAACCAGACACCTGGCCGCTAGTGGCTCTTATGGAAAACTCCAATTAAACTTTGCCCAACCTGAGAATGGAATACAGGACTTCATACTCAGGAGTAGCGCTTATAATCACTAGACCAACAACCCAGTCACCTTTCCCTAAGTAGGATTTAAACATAACTAACGTAAAAGTTACATACACCTTTTCCTCTTTGGGAAATACAGCATAATTTTATGAATGTTACGTAACTAATAACATTTATACCACCCTGGTAACTTGCTGGCTGCAACTGGCAACCCAGTGTTGAAGCTAATTACCGGCGGCGCGCGGTGCTGGTACCGATCGCGCCGCAAACCGAAGCCGTACAGACTACACGTACTTACATGTCGCAGACATGCTAAAGAAACTGTAGTCTTCACAACCTACCTAAAACGACTTCAGAAAGATTTCCCAAAGGAATAAAATGCTTTTTGATATGACTTTACTAAAACATTATTTTCCTGTAAAGTCTTAGGGATTGATGCTAAAGAGAATTAGTACAAATTATTGCTGTCTGTTAACAATATTGCAAATAGATGCTACGCTATCTGTCAAGGGTAGTTATTACGAAAATCGCTACGATTGCTACGAAGTTGGTACAACCGTAGCATCCGTAGCACAGTACCTTACTGCTACGCCTTTCTTTTGTAGTTTTCAGTAACGCACGCATAAGTGCGCCTATGTATTGTGGGTCCCGGAAAACGTCCAGCTACATCGTGGTAGACCCAGGTAAAGGTGGCGAGATGAGCTAGCTTCTGCTCGCAATTTCGTCTGCGTAGATTTCAAAATTTAGCCAAAAGTTCTAAATTAACTCAATTTTCCAAACCGTACATTTTTTCGGAATAAAAGGTAGCCTATGTGCTTTTCCAGACTATAATCTACCTCTGAGCCGTTCTGGCGTGATCGTGTAAGAAACGTCCATCCATCCAAACTTTCGAATTTACAATAATAGTAAAATTTTAATAAATAAGTTATTACACCACAACGTTGTAACGTGAGTGACTCACTGAATTACATTTACACAGTACAGTTCTACATAATTTTGTTGAAATCAATCTGCTGATGCGACTTCGGCATCTTATTAGAAATATACACACACTGATTCACCGTACTGCCTGTCACACTTGCACTGTAATATACACGATCATGAGTTTTTAGTAGGCCACGAACAATACGCTAATTACGTAGATATAAATTCTCGATTTTGTAACTGATTTGAAGTACAGCAATTAAGTAAAATCGATTTGCCATCTTAAAATTAACTTTGATAACTCTAAATTACACACTTCGTCCGTGTATTCTAGTAGCCTAAGTCGCGGGAAAAAGCTAGTTATTGATAAATGGTGTCAAACACCCAATTGAGTACATAAACTTTATTTTTTTTTATTACCTATTAATAATAATGCGTTGCTCCACACTGGGAATTTTTCTTGAATCGTGGGTGCGTTTACAAACATATAAACTCACATACACAATTATCCAGATCCGGAAAAACTATCTGTGGCCATACAAATATTTATTCCGTGAGGGAATCGAACCCGTGACACGCAGCGCGACAGCCATTTGTGTCTTTACATGTTTAAAAACCGCAGCAAAACTAATACATATATTAATCTGTTGATATTATAAAGATTCAATCACACGAGCCGCCTGCGCATCGAGTCGAGACCTATTGCATAAGGTCTGCTTACCTTGGGATAGTATCTAGTGTGGTGCATATAAATGACTTAGAGCAAAGGTCATGCGCCATTGGTTTTGATAAGTCAACCGTTTCCTTAAGATAAAATTAACTTACTTGACTAGGGCGCCACGTCAGAAAAGCCAAAACGTGCTGTCAGCGCCAAGCTTCGAATTCGGTATTAACTTTGGTATTAATTTTTGTCATCTCATGTTTATATAGATGAAATATAAAAAAAGAAATTTAACTAATATAAATGAGGATAAGTCAAGGAACAAAAAAAAAAATGTTTTATGATCTTTATTTACGTATTTCAAGTGTGTCATCTACACATGACTGTGGAGGCCAAAAGGTTAACTACGCATTTATAGCTGGGAAAAGGCTTTCATTTTTGGTTTGAAAAATCACTGTTTATAGCAGTGTATAATGCGATGAACGTTAAACATTATACTTTCGAGTAAATACAACAGTGCAGGAGTCGCGAGTTTGCCTTTCTTATAAAAACTGCTTATTGTAAGAAATCCATTCAACTGTGAGCTCAAATGTTCAGTAATACCTTTCTGATATAGCTCATGTAAAGGTGATCTGCCTTACAAATAACAATGCATTAAGTTCTATAAAAATATAAAATATTCTGAATGTATAAAAAATGTACAAAAGATTTTTTTTAAATGCATGAACTACAAATACTTTCACTCCTTTGCACCCTACGTCGATTTATTGAGAAAGAAAAAAAATTGAGTCTCAATAGGTAGCAGGCGGACATTCCTTAAAGTCACGTGAAAAAGAAAACAGCAATTTTGAAAAATCGTTAAAGAAATCTAAATACCTAAGTATTTTGTCATTTTTTTGTATAATAAAATAACATCTGATAACAAAAAATAAATACTACATCCTATCTTAATTCGTCAAAATATTCCAATGACACATCACTCACAGTCTCAATTATCAATTCATTTGAAGCCTGACAACCGCAATCCGATTTGTCCAAACAACCACAATCGTATTTGGCATAATTACATGATATTAACAAACAAATATACCTACTAAACTATCGCATATTTAGCCATCGCTGCCAGCCGACGGGCTGTCCGCAAACATGGATGTTAGAAGCGAGAGTGGAGTCGACGGACCAAGGTTTTGTTGATTTAATATGTCCGAAATATGCATATCCAAGATGCAGTTTTACAAGGTGCATCCTCATTAAATTCAATGAGTTATAAATATCATCATCCGCCTAGCCTTTTTCCCAACTATGTTAGGGTCGGTTTCCAGTCTAACCGGATGCAGCTAAGTACCAGTATTTTACATGGAGCGACTGCCTATCTGACCTCCACAACCCAGTAACTGGGTAATACGATTACCCCTTGGTCAGACTGGTTGTCAGACTTTCGGGCTTCTGACGACAATGAGGTATAAATAATCAAATAAAATTACGACACATGATCGATAATAAACAAATACTTGTCTTTTTCGTTTGACAGTATTTCAGAATACACCTCTTTCGAAATAACAGAATCGCCCCGTTGCGCATGCGGTAAGCACGCGTTATATTATATCACAGTGTGCGTGCGCATTCATCGCCCCTCCTGCCTATTACCAGCGGAAAAATGGCTTATAATAATAAGAAAAACTAAATAAATAAAAGCGAAAGATCACTCTCTCACTCACTCATCGCGAAATATCAAAAACCGCTTGCCGTATAAAGATGTCATTTTGGATAAAATAATAATAATAAATAATAAGCTATGGACCCTGTTCCTGATGCCGGTGGGCTACTATTTTTTATATTTTTTAAGTTTTATGTTTTTTATATTAATATTTAACAATGTAACTATATATGTAAGTAAAATAAATAAATGGAAATAAATAATAAGCTATATAATTTAAGCTGTGTCTCCAATTAATTTAAAACAGGCCTCCTTAATCCTAAGGTATACATAAATATTTTGAAGGCGGGCACACAATAATCCGAAATTCCGGTCAGCCGTTCCCCCAAACCCACGCAAATGCAGGTTAAAACAAACAGTCGATTAGATGAATAAGTAATTAACTAATTATTACACATACCTCACCTTATCTTGAAAGCTGAACCCTTCCGAAGATTCCATGGAACATAAATTAATAATATAAAAGTAACTTACGGACTCACAAACGGCACTTAACGTAACATGCTTAAAAAGCTTTCTGTCACCACACTTCACCTAAAAAAGACAGTGACAGGATGAATTTTACAGCGACTTATTCGAAAGACTAGAATATCTCCAACTCTTCTACGTTCATAGTCAAACAATATTTAACGATATAAATTGAACGTTCCGATTGTGCTGCCCTCTGTAGGAGCAGTTGGGTACCACAATGAGCTCGTTACACGTACAGTTATGGACGCCAAATTACGCTATTGTCAATAATTAATACGCTGTGGCTTTCATTCATTGTTTTAATTTACAATTGTTTACTGTGTTCACGATTCTATAGGGTTATTATTTTTGTAAGTTTATTTTTCAGGAACCAATTAATTAATTATAAATTGGTTAGTTAGTCAAAAATAAAGCTACAGAAATAATAATCTCAAAATTCAAATGCATTAATTAATTTTGTGAGTACAAGGTACAATTAAATGTTTTTTAAAAACGTTGGTACATGTAAATCATCATTGTACTTGTCGGTATCGAAACCTGCAACCTCCTGCAAAAGAGGACGCCCACTACTAGGCCAACACTACACTAAATGTTGGCATAAATACATAGGTATCATATCACACACTCGCCCTTCTAATACGTTCTCTAGCAAATAAATCAGCATGGAAATCGTTTTATTAAACTCTCGTGATTGCAAGTCATTAACTTTTTAAGCATTGCTAGCTACTGATAATGTTAATAATGAATGTTCCAGAACTGGAGATATCGCTGACTTCCCGCCCGACTGCACTTCTCGAATATTCGACACACCAAAGGCATAAGACACCACAGGGCATTAAATAGTGTTATTATTATTCTAATGCCAGGTAACGAACAACGGCATCGTACTAGTCGCGCCACTCGTAGACGTTTATTAAAGCTAATGAATTATTAACCAACGATAACTTAGTTGTGCTAGGTTAATCGGTAGACTGATAAAATGTAATAATAATAATACCAGCCTACTTGTGCTACTGTGGTCCCACTGCAGGGAAGAGGTCTCTTCTCATACAGAGAAGGCACGAGCATTGATCACCACGCTTGCTCAAGGCGGATTGGCGATTTCAGACTTCAAACGTCCAGAGTGCTAAGTGTGAGTTTTTTCACTCACGTTCGATTGCGAGCGCGTTAGTATTTTGTATGGGAAATAAGGTTTTCTTAGTGACCACCAGATGGCGCTATAACTTATTCCCATATAAAATTCTAACGCGCTCGCAATCGAACGTGAGTGAAAAAACTCACACTTAGCACTCTGGTTTCGTTCACCGCTGTCTGTGATGTCCAAGATAAATACGATAAAATGTGGGCTTTAAGAAATATGACAAAAACACAATATTTTTTATACTTTTGATATCAATTTCGAGAGCAGGTCATGGTTAATGATTTATCCGTAGCTTTGTCTATGCGTCAATCAAAAAATATTCATAACTGTTCCTACTTAGTACGGAACCTTAGAAATGAAATAAAGACTTTGTTGAAAGCTAAAATATTTAAAGGGATGATTTGATCAACCCTACGAAATACTAAATGTAATATTCTTAGTAGATGCTTATATGAAAAAGAAGAATTATCCATTCAGGATTCTTATATTTCAATCAAAGTCATCTTGAAGATGACGATTTTTTTTATTGAATGACAATATCACCTATTTAAGTGTTTGTTTTAACCTACCTATCATAAATTACATATTTTAATTGTTGGTGTTTAATATTAGAAGACTATTGAAATATTAAAAAATGACAATATTTTGACATCATTGCACATTGGGCATTCACTACCAATCAATTGACATACTTTTAATGACTGTCAAAACGCGTTTTTTCCGTAGATTTTGTAACTGTAACGTTACTTTTTTGCCAACTCAATAGACTAACTATTTATTGATTTCAAAGCAACTAAAATCTAATGTTACAATTAATTAAATATGAATCGTGTTTTCAGGGCTAAAATTAAGTGTTTCTAGAGAAGTTAAGTCTTGGAATTATTGTTAATGATGTCAAATACCCATTTTATATTATTAGTAAAAGTGGTATATTTAGTTACTTACATATGTTATGAAAGTCACAGGGGTCGTTGATATTTCTCATTGTACTTAAAGTAAGAGCTCATTAATTAGTAATTATATTAATAGCTGTAATTTTAATGGAACTCGTCATTATTTATTTATTGTCTTCGTCAAATGATTACTTTCTTTTACGATGTATTGTGAAATTCATTTCCTTACTTTTTTATGAAGTATTGACATGTTGGCATACACGAACTTGTAGTTTGTATAATGGTGTTTATTTTTCTTTAAGAAAAACTAGTTACATCCACGATAAGTTACAGCACAAGTGGGGCGGAAAGGACCTCGTAACAAAAGTTTTACCGTGGTTACAGTACCTACATAAATGCTTCAACTGCCCTGTTGGTCTAGTGGTCGCAAAACGCGACTGCTGAGCATGAGGTCTTGGGTTCGATTCCCAGGTCGGGCAGTGTTATTGGGTTTTTCCATCCGAAACCCAGTAGCAGCCTCGTAGTCTGAATTTGTGCCCGGCGCGCGATGAACTCTTTAACCGGGCACAATTCTTGTTTAAGTCTCTACTTAAACATAACTCGCGAAAAGTGGGTATACTAATGGGTACACCTCTGCCTAACCCTTTGGGGATTACAGGCGTGATGTTATGTTATGTAAATCCATGGTAAAAGCTATCGCTACGATATCCCTTCCATCCGTTATATATCCGTTATGATAAGTCTTGCAATAATTACTGTGTAATTTACTTGTAACATACAAATTCTACAATAATTGAGACTTAAGAATCAAATTGCTTTAAAAATATGATATTTAAGTAAATCAATTAATACTCGTTTTTGGATCTCTTAGACTGAACTTGTTGGTTAGTGATTGATATAAGTATATGGTATAAGTGGTCATGCTAGTGAACGGGCACTGTCAGTTGGGATTGGTCATCTCTTAACTGCCATGGGTTACATCTTTATTAATTTTTTGTTGTTTTATTGTTTTCTATACCTTCTTGTCACCTTCATTGTTTTCTTAGAAGCAAGAAGAATATTTCTAACCAGGATTTTGTAAAAACCTAATTGAAAAGAGTGTCCGCGGAGTTTCTTGCTCGTTGTTCTGCATAGAGGCCTACCTCCGTTTTGGAACGGGCAACTAGCTTCAACTTTCTGACTAACTGACCAACTCTTTGACAACTCAAAAGTGCCTGTAAATGGTCTAATTGTAATTAATGCTTTGACTTTGACTTTGGTGTAAGCTCAGGTCTTAAATAAAAATTATGTTATATAAAATAAATATAAAAACAAGTGACAACAATTTTACGAGTTTCTTCAGCGCTTTACCAGTGTCATTTAGACTTCACGCATGAGAAGAATAAGTGCAAGCGCTACGCTACTGGATTTTAAGCACTTAACTCACTAATGGCGCACATTATCGTTAAGTGACGTCTGTCAGTGTGGCCGTAAGTTCCTCTCCATAACTTTAAAGTAAAAAAAGCATTTTCTTAAGTAAATGTGTTTTACTTAAATTATTTTTTTAATAAAAAAATAATTGTTATTTTTTTAGTGAAATCGAACAATGGAATTGATCATTATGTAAAGGTAATTAAGTGACATATTAACAATACACCATCAATCAATTGACACACTTTTTATGACGTCACATTTTTGTCAATTCAATTGACTAACAATGTTTTGAGTATGTAAGAATCGTAGCAGTGGCGTTCTATAGTTTCTGCCTATTCCCATGGGAAAAAGGCGTGAGTTTATGTATGTGTAACAATGTTTTGATTTCAAAGCAACTAAAAATTTATTCTTACAGTTAATTGAAAATTGATCTGGTTTTCAGAGCTAAAGTAAAGCGTTTTTTATTAAGTTGTCTTTTGGATTGTTTGGTTAGCTAACATTAATTAGTATACCTACCGCTTTAATTATCTAATTAGGTACTTGTAAGTACTAGTCGCGAACATCGGTGAGTCACTATGTAACCTATTTACCAAATGAAGTGATAAGGAAATATGATATTTATACCAATAATAATACTTAAGATTTTTGTACTATTTCGTCTCAACTCAATATAAACTGTGGAACACACTATGTTTTTTTATTTGAACACTAGCTTAAGTCCGCAACTACGTCCGCGTGAATGTCGGTTTACACCTTTTTTTTTCTGCGCTATATCCTATTTCTTCTTTCTAACTTAGGCTAATATTATAAGGAGAACCTTACTACCAGCTACAGCCAGTAAAAGTTCCGTCAAAATTGGTACAGCCGTATAAGAGATTAGACGGAACAGTCAGACAGACAAACCTTTAAAAATTATTTGTTTGTTAAATAAACCGTGTAAACATTCATATGCATTTAGTTATGAGCAAAACCGCTAAGCTAAGTATTTTGATATTACAGACAGACAATTAAATTTTATTTATTTGTACTGATATGTTTAGATTCCCACCAGGGTCAAAAGAACAACAACCTAAGATATCATTCTATATCCTGGGAAAATTAGTTTGGGAAACCTAATATACCACAGTCACTGTTGTTCACGAAACTCAGTGGCTTGGAAATCCAGCCAAGTGTACGTGTCAATCATATAATATTATACGGATGTAGAAATATACTTAACAAAGCCAACTTACACGTTCTTTCTATCTTTTCGATCATTATTTTGTTCCGGACCATACCTGGGAACGTTCTGGTTACGGAGATATTGAAGGTTTTTTTGGGAAAAAAATGTTCTAGCTAAACTTTAAATAACCCCACACACCTATTGGACACCTATTGGATGCAGTACAATTTTCCTGCGTTACTTTCTCATCAAAAATGTGAACTTCTTTCAGGAAATACTAGAATTAATTACATATAACATAACATCACGCCTGTAATCCCCGAAGGGTTAGGCAGAAGTGTACTCATTTGTACACCAACATTTCGGCAGTTATGTCTAAGTGCTATGTGATAGGGGGGAGCCTATTGCCATCATCTGGGCACAAATCCAGAGTCCGAGGCTACTACAGAGAAATTCCTGATAGAAAAACCCAATAACACTTTGCCCGATCTGATATAAAAATAAACATAATCAGAAAGATTCTATCTTTCTAATTATGTTACGCTTCCCGAATCAATGCCACTGCCAAAACCATGCCACTTTTCAACGTAAACAAATTAGCACTATAACGCGGTTGCATAAATCGAGGAGCTTCCAAAATTCTAATCCCGGCACTCAGCATGCAGGGGTTATTGATTGTAACAATAGTTCATTACGTGCGGCGACCGCCTAAACAGAGTGATTAATGTCCCGGTGTTGCCAGCCTTCGGGTAAAATATCGCTCCTTCACGCAATATGACACTGTGACACGGGAGTGACGTTTTGGAAGATTCTGGGCGATTCCGTGGAATATTAAAAAGTAGTAGCGTTTATATCAGGGTATGCGATCGTCTGGGAAATCGAATCTGCTGTTTCGACGTTGAGCTGCATAAACATAATGAGAATTTATTATTGCTTCATAGGTGCTTATGTTTTACACCTATAATAGAGGATTCTAAGATCTAGGCACTAGGGGAACGTAAAACACATGATTCTATACATATGGAATTACCCGGTAGTTAACACAATAAACAATTGACATATTTTTATAAGCTGTCAAACGCGATTGCCCATAGATGTTGCATGGCAATAGTAAAATGTGGCGTCACTTATTTGCCAACTCAATTGACTATTTAATAATTTTAAAGCAACTTAAAAATCTAATTTAATGTTGATTGAAAACTAATCAAGAAAGACGTTACATGTCATGTTCTTTAGAGAAGTTGTGTCTTGGAATTGTTGGTTAATGGTGTCAACTATAACTGAACCGACAGAAACAAATCCAATGCACAGCACCTGTTAATTTATAAAATAAGTAAACCTCCAAAACATCTCCAAACCTTGTTAACCGACAAATAATTATTAATTAAAACGAAACAATCAAGCATTATGAAAATTAACTAACAGCACAACTGTTAAAGATATTATTATTTGTCATAGTTATTTAGCACCGAACCGGTGCCAAATTGCCATGTGTTGGCAACACCACAGCTTCGCTAGGGGGTGGGAGACGGTTCGTAATCTCTGCCCGTGACAGTGTGATGCGGGGGTCGTCGCCCCAGCCCTGCCGGGCCGCTTACGGGCAAGCTTGAAGTTAATTGCTCGTGAACAGATTATTCAGCAATTTTTCAGAATGTTTTTGGTTTTAGTGAGATGATATTATCGTATGTTTAATGCAAGGTTTGCTTGTCCCTAATTATAGTTACTAAGACGGCGATTAAATGGGGGGGCTTCGGTCGGTTTATCAAGAAGACTGGAGGTATTTTATGGCTACAGTTATGAGGTAGAGCAAAAGAAAAAATAGATGTTTACAGTCATGAATAGTGATGCTGGGGTGAGAAGCAGGAAGCTTCTCAAGAAGGGATTTAAGCAATCACCTAATTCTTAACATAATTTTGTAAATTACCTGTATGTTATTATTGTCATTTTCGTTTTATTTATTTATAAAGATAATTATTATCCTCTTCTTATGTATCATCTTTAATATGCGCAAAGATGTGAGTTGGTTAAAGCAATAACGGCCAGTAGGCCAAAGCCACATGAATCGAACATAAATAGACCGATAAACAACTTACAAAACTCGTAACATCCTTACCAAACCGTAAGAAGCAAACATACATTAATAATTCCGCTATAAAACTTTATACAACCAAATTATTTTCAAATTACCCCCAAAGGGAGTTTAAATTACTTATGTAAATGTGGCAGATACCTGGCGAGGTTGGATCGCGTGTTGGCCCAACTTATAATTGGGGAGGCCTGCCGGTGGGGCGCAGTGGAGCCCGGGACACCACCCGACGAGGTTCACAGTTACCATCCGTGGCTGCACCATCCATACCGTCGGTAACGTGATCCGCAAAGAGCTCAAACGCGCGTGGCTGGAATTTGATAAACTTTAATACATATCTTCAGTGATTTATTAATAAAACTCTTTGCAAAAATACAATTAGTGTTCAGTTTATTAAAGAAAAAATGTATTTGTTGGTGTAAGAAGTTTGAGGATCGCTCCCGCCATGAGGCTAGCCCGTCAGTACTTAACCTTGGCCTTACTTTGGCCAATGTTGGTCACACTTCCACGTCCAACACTCGCTAATTACTTTGATAAAATGCTTTGCGAACAACGTTGGGCATTGAAGTGTGTCCAACATTTGAAGTTTTTTTGTACTGGAGATATTGGGAGTATTGCACCAATTTGCACTAAGCTTGAGCCTCTTACAACCAAATTGCACTGTATTTATAAAGACAATCAACCAGATAGACATACATCCTTGAATGAAATACATCTCCAGGAGGTGGAAATTCTCAATAGGAGCCAACATTCACTTGTCAAACCAAAAAAGACCTTCTACGACATAAGAGCTATCAAAAATATCACTTACACCGCTTCCTGCTGTTTTGGCTTTTATTAACACTTACACACTCACCCCATTTAGGGAAACTTTCTAAATGGTAAAAGTAAACATAGAAAAAATGAATGATTAAGTTCATTCAATTGTCCAGTGTATGGCCTGAATCAATAAGACGCACGAGGGTTTTGTATATCGGTACATGGATGCATGGAACTCTCAGCAAGAGGTGGAATATGGCTATCAATGATAGTGATGATGAGGAGGATAATGACAGATTAAAAAGGGCACGCATAGCATAAGAGTGCTTTTGCCGCAGCCCGCACTTTTTCTCGTAAAAACTTTCAAGTCTAAAATCTTGAAAATTAACGAACCGATTTTAATTAAACTTGATACGTATACGAAAGTTACATAAGTCTAAAGAGTCAGTGAATACTTTCTTTAAAAAAAAGAGCTTAGTAGAGCGAGTTAAAGTTATCATAGAAACTATTAACCAGCAATAGGTAATGTTTGTTACTCAATCACACCAGAACCGCTTAACAGATCTGCATGAGATTTGGCACGGATATACATCATAGCCTAAAATAGCACATAGGCTACTTTTTATCCCGAAAAAATGTACGATTCCCGTGGGATAACCTATCAACATTAACGCGAACTAAGTTGGACGGAATAGTTAGAATTTTACATTAAACATGATACAAACTGCACAAATACTAACTTAGGTGCCTACTCACCGAGGTCCTTATAAATGTGTGCTGTGACTGCGATGCTCTGTAATTGCATTCCCAGCTGACCTGCGTCCGTCATTAATCAAGACACCACTCAAGCCTGCGCTGTGCTCTCATTCATTACGGAACGTAAACAATTTTAGTGAGTTTTGTAGCGTTAAGAAAACAGAAGGATAGAAAGCAGTCTAAGTCAAAGTCAAAGTCAAAACATTTATTTCCATTAGACCATTTACAGGCACTTTTGAATTGTCAAGGAGTCGGTCAGTTAGTCAGAAAGTTGAAGCTAGCTGCTAGCTTCTATGAAGAAGGACAAGCAAGAAACTCCACATGTTTTTCAGGTTTCTATAATGCCTTAGATACCTAAACTATAATGCGGGGTGGAGGGATATAGTAACGATCTTCTACCATGGATTCAGTACATACATCATCATAGACTTCTAAGAGTTAACATTTTTCGTCGGTTATTAAAAAAAAATCAGCTGTTCCTTATATTTTGACCGTGTAGGTGTTTTCATTACGATTTCCTTTCCAGCCATTGTGTAATCTATGTTACCCATCTTCTGAATCAGGGTAAGGATAACGTTGCTTCAGAAGTCAAATACCAATTAGATATGTGTTTATGGAGTTCTTGCCCTTTCTTCTCCAAACAAATTTACCTCTTGGAAGGGGCAACTAAATTCAATTCTTTTTTCTTGAATTTGACGTTTAAAACAGTGCCTTTACTTTTATAATTTTACTTTGAAATTGATCCCAAAAATAAGCCAAGTGTTTTCTAAGTGCTTGCTTTTAAAAAAGAACAAAAAATATTGATTGTTTCAAATATCTTTTCTCAATTTTAGTAAGTAGCAACTGAACACCTACTCTTTTATATCTGCATAGGAATTTTAAAACTACATCAACACCATAACTTTCCTCTCATTCAGAATCTACCAAAATTAACTTTATCAAATCTAAATTGAAAATACGTGACCGAAAAAAATTCAAAACACTTTTACCGTAAAATATACAACTGAACAACATCGTCCTGGATTCACGGCGAACCACGAAGGAAGTACTATAATATTAATAAATGCTCGGCTCCGGAAAGATTAGCGCCGACATGATAAAATTATGCTTTTTGAATAGCTTTGATAATATTAAATGAATACGTTGCGTGAGTAATACACACGGCTTTAGTATCTATATATCATTTTAACAGACGTTAAAAAGCGTATGTGACATCTCAATTCCGAGTATTAGCAGATCAAGTTAAAGAGATAAGTTTTATTACAATCAATACTTTGTGTCAGTCGTTTTATGTCTAATTTCTCCTAATTAGTTGATCTGAAGGTCAATTGTACTACACTTCAAAATTTAGTCGCAATCTCATCGCAGCGACAATCAATGTCAAAAACATAGGTAGCTAAGAGGTATTTTGACAGACTAAGGGCTGATTTTTCAATAGTCCACTAACTTTTATCCAAAGAATAAATTATGACAGTTTGACATATTTTCTTTACAAAAATTGTCAAATCGCCATATTTGTCCCTCCGTTACATAAGAGTTATCTGACAATTGAAAAATTAGCCTTATGACTGAAATTGCGATCGTTTTGCAAAGTTAGTATAATTGAAAGAACAAAAGAATATACATACTGTATATTTTAAACAAATCATATTTTTTTTGCTGTTCTACAAACAAAATTATTCAGATCTGCAAAAGGATATATTGAGGAGATTATCATATTACAAATAGATCAGGGTGGCAAAATTCTACTTACTTAGGAAAACGATCGCAATCTAATTTCAGTCTCAATACTTACATTTTTAGACATTCATTGACTCTAAGATGAGATTGCGACTAGATTTTTAAACGTTTCTGATTGGCGTTGGAATTTGCGTTCTAGCTGCGATATTTTGTAAAGTCTACAGTAGAACCTCACAATACGGAATCCTACTACCGCGTATGAAAATAGAATATTAGCATATTAATGTGGCAGCGGACCTACATCCGGCCTCCTCCGTACATAATTAAGGCTCGTATTAGCTTTGTGATGAGCCCCGGCCGCTTACGCAAAGCTCCGCAAACGAGCCCCCGGGAATAGGGGGCTACTGTCGGACCAAAACATGTAGCTGGAACTTTGAACAGCTTCATACTTTATTAAAAGTGTTTTGAAGGTGTCATTGGGCTAAATGGATAAAGTGGGATGGTATCTAAGGTTACTTTACTGAGGATCTTAGAGGCCTGAATAGATCAATCGACTTGTACATAGAAATTAATAAGCTGAAGTGGAAGTGTCTTTATTAGTGATCTGGCCGGAAAATGCGTGAGGGTTATTTTTTTTTGGGTTGATGTGATGTTGAAGATGGGTTTACTCTTG
The DNA here is from genome assembly GCA_949316365.1 of Hoplodrina blanda. Lineage (NCBI taxonomy): Eukaryota > Metazoa > Arthropoda > Insecta > Lepidoptera > Noctuidae > Hoplodrina > Hoplodrina blanda. The sequence continues at coordinate 17,528,484 of OX438581.1, forward strand.
ACTCTAGTGTAGGTCGGAGATGACAGAGACAAAGACAACGATGGAGTCAGCTTACCCAGAAGAAGCCTGTACACTCTCACTTTAAAGAGATTAGGGTCAAATACGTTCGGAAATACAGACGCAGGTAGAGTTCCACTCCAACTGTTTGGCGTATAAAGATGAAATTTGGAAGGCAGGTAGTTTTTAGTTAGTAGCCGTCCGCTAAGAAAGGCTTTTAAAATATCCCCCTAAGGGGATGAAACGGCGGTCCAAAGTTTGTTTGGAGAAACAAGATTAGATCGCCAATAACCGACATTTACGCAGTCGAAGTCGCGGGCACACGCATAGTTAAGATGAAGAAGAATAAGAATAATTTATTTTGCCAGAAACTTGACCAGACTAGTTCTGTATAGAGCAGCTTGTCTTTAAAGTCCTCTTAAGTCGATAAACTTGTATTTCAGGACTGATAAGCCATACCTCAGTACCAACAGTAGGCCTCCTGTATCCATTACTTACTTTATTTGGACACATTTTTCTGTTTGTTAAGCCGTTAATCTTGTTGCTACCTACCTATATATCTCAGTTCATTCCGTTCTAAATTAACGTTACGTTAAAATATAAAATGATGGGGATTTTGCTCAGATTTAGGTCTGTACAAAATTAAATGTTGGGAAGAGTCTATTGTGGAAGTTGTGAGAGTGAGAGTGATGATAATCATTCTTTTTTGTAGAATTTACAGCAAATTCCAAATCTATTATACTAATGAAATAAAACAGATGAGTTTGTTTGTTTAAATGCTCTAATCTCTGGAACTACCAGACGGATTGGAAAAAATATTGTTGTATATGTCACGGCTAATAGCCGAAGTGCGGCTACACCTAGTTTTAGCCGGCTACAACTAGGTGCAGCCGACCACATGCGGTTAAACTTAGAATATGTATCCTACTTATCTTCGGTTAATTCGGGACTTGGGGCACCCCGACTAGGACAGGTTAGGTTAGAAGGGGATGGCAGGGTCCAGTGAGCGAGCGAAGCGAGCGAACAGACCTAGACCCTGCCATCACGTTCGTGGTTATTTTTTTTGTAAACCACCCAGAAGAAGGAGCCCCGCGAAGCGGGGCTCCATCGAGCATTTCCGGCGGGAAAAAACGGCTTCACCTAGTTCTAACCGCTATAATGAAGGCTAAACCTAGTTCTAACCGAAGATAAGTAGGATACATCTAAGTTTAACCGCATGTGGTCGGCTGCACCTAGTTGTAGCTGGCTAAAACTAGGTGCAACCGCACTTCGGCTATTAGCCGTAACATAAATATGTAAAAATAAGGTTCATGAGGAATAGTATAGGCTTAGATACATGACGCCGCGACCCACAGGAGCGGAGCAGTTACCAAAGACGTACTTAACGTGGGTACGAAAACCGCACGAATGAACTTGCGGACAGAAGCTAATAGGTACTGAAATACTTTCCCTGTATGCTCTTATTATCTTTCTCTTATCTACCTAAGATAAACGGTATCATCATAAATTCTAATCCCGGTTCTCTTTTTCCCTCGTCAATTGATTGAGTTAACTAAAAACTCCGACCCAAATCCAAGATGTCTTTTTACGTAACCCCTGTTCAAATTACAGTTAAAATTAATCTATTTCCGTCGATAAACGATATCTACCGTTGTTAGGTTTATTTCTCGGCCATTACGTTGATGAAAGTTCGTTCCGTAGAAGAATGAGGACAAACTATGAAACCAGATACACGTGGATTGTAATCTATTATGTACATATATTTATTGCGTGTCTTTACCAGTTACGTACACAATAGATCAAACTCGCTTTCAAAACTTATTATACGTTCTACTTACATATCAAAAGACAGCTTATAAATCGTCCACCCCATTTCTACTTCTTGTTTGTTTTTATTTTTTATTTTATTTACCTAGCTTATGCCCGCGGCTTTGCTCATGTTAAATTCAAGGTAACGTAGTTCACTCTATAGGGGGAAGCCGACTTATACCTTACATTTCAGAAAAACGAAAATTTTATTAGACTAGGCATTACAGGAACAGTCACATGTGGAACTCTCCATACAAACTTTGGACCTCAGTTTCTTTCGCTTAGGGGATGAAACGCAGTGATTTTGAAACTCAGTGTAGAGTTTCGTTCTTTTCTTTTTTCTTAAAAAAATCTTTGCTCCACACTAGGATTTTCTTCTAATGTTGTGAGGTGCATCTACAAACATCCTTATCCATACTTACATCCACTTACAACCAGACCCCGAAATAAGGTTTAGTATTAAGTTTTAACTGTATTACGCTATTTCGTAATTGTTTGTTATCCCAAAGAATAAAAAATAAAATAAATAAAATAACTACATAGTACATACATACTATTCTTTTAATAATTTCGTAACTACCTCAGTTACCATCTTTCATCAAATCATCAAATTCTGATCACCGATATATCCGACTGTTAATTATCTTGTCGATTCGCTTGTAACTCAAGGAAGTCAAACGTAACAAACGTTAACTAATGAGACAATATAATTTATTCACTGTTACGATACTCCCAAGAGTCCTAAGTCGCTTTGAAACCAATTTGCTTCACTGGATGCTAGCTGATAAATGTCTGGAAAAATGTTGGTTAAAGGGTGGCCTACCTGTAAGAAACACCACATTATGCAAGCAGCGTAGCAGTGTCAAAGGTGTTTCGAGTTAATTACATTACAAACAACCTTGCCTTACTTTACACAACGTCACCTCAAAGATTATATCTCTTGACACGCCATGACATCCACCAAACCCCGGCGCCCCATATTCCCATAAATAATGTCTTCCTCATAAAAATTCAACGCAACATTTCATTAGGAGCTCCATCAATAAGTCAAGTAAAATAACACTCAAACTGAACCGCTGCCGGAGCCACAACAAACACACGTCACGTGACCACGTGCTCTGCGTGTCTGCGCCGACATGAATCAAACGAATCCATAAAATTAACCAACTTCTCCATAGCTTGACAAAGTAACCCTGGCTGATTTACGACTCAAGGTAAACGCAAATAGTTGACATTTGGCATTAGCTACGACTCTTTCTGCATTCATTTTTAACGGTTACAGAATAATATGTCATGGGGAACCGTCGTTGAATGGAGGGTAGTTTAGGAGTCAGTAAGTTGAAAAACAACTGGTAAAGTGGGTTTCGTATTATCTAGTAATATTCTCAATAGTACAAATAGGAGCACCATTTATCAGTAAGCCCAAGATAGACTTAGAAGGCATAGTAAGCGGTCAAGTGCAGTAGCATGCTAAGATTTGAATTGCTGTGAACACGCGGTACAGGCCATACCTACATCTGTGTGTTTATGTGATGGGTTACATATTAAAAAATCAAAACATTCTCGAGCAAATTTCAAAAGAACAATAAACGAAATAACAAAGTTTAAAATAAAAATGGTCATTTGATCAAAAGTTCAGCTGACCAAAGTCTGGATGATCAATGTTTATATTATTTATTACACTATTGACCAAATCGTTTAATGGTCAAATGGATAACTGGATAAATTATTAATTATCAAATGGATTAACTGAAAAAGATAAAAATAATATTAATATATTAGCGAATAGCGGCTGTCTGATACAGATAGCCTTTGCACAACATGATCGGTTTGCTAATACAAAATATCGAAAATCGTCACGTTTTGTAAGCGAGCGAAGCGAGCTCGGGACTTAGGGCACCCCGACATGGACAGGTCAGGTTCGAAGGGGATGGCGTGGTCTTTCAGCCCCGCGCAGCGGGGCTCCGTAGACCGGGGTTCCGTCGACTACAGCCCGTAATGTGTGTAAAAGACGCAAGCAGAAGAGATGACGTGCGGGCAGGTAGACAATACCCGGTCTACGGAGCCCCGCTGCGCGGGGCTCCTGCTTCTGCGTTCAAGGTTTAAAGTAACCTAACACGAAGGGGATGGCGGGGTCTTTCAGACCCCGCCATCCCCTTCGAACCTAACCTGTCCATGTCGGGGTGCCCTAAGTCCCGAGCTCGCTTCGCTCGCTTACAAAACGTGACGATTTTCGATATTTTGTATTAGCAAACCGATCAAAATCATTTGTGATTATAAAATTTGATTAGTAATGATTTGATATTTTAAAATTACATCTAGCAACTTTTGATCAGTCGTTCATTTGATGTCACATCATTGGGATTCTAAAATTTTTCTAAACAATACATTTGGTCATTTAAATTTTGATATTTCGTTTATTGTTCTTTTGAAATTTGCTCGAGAAAGTTTTGATTTTTTAATATGTAACCATGTGATGTATAAATAAAGTCCCTACGCACACCTCACAGTTCGCACACGACGTCGGAAAGTCGTAAGTTAAACCAAACTGTCAATCTTTTGCTTTGTGAGATTACTACTCTACTTATGACCGCTACTGTACCTACATATGAATTGAACAAGTCACATCGGTTATTGTCCGGTATCAAACTCGCCATTAAGACATAACGAAACAGTCAATAGGAAAAAAATGTGTTTAATTTGCTCCTAACCGGTAAAACTACCACTTTCGACAATGTTGATCGCAGTTCATTGTAGGTCGCTACCTCGTAATACCTAACCCAGCTCATTTTATACCTAGTAAGGATGAATTTGCAACAAACCGCATACCAGATATTTAATTAATTCGCCGAGTTGTGACATTGCGCCGTTATTTACGAGGCAGGCAGGCAGCGGTCCACGTCATGCGATCTTGCATTGCTCACTGACTTTACATTTTGATGTCTGATTAAATTAGCTTTACGACAATTTGAGTTCAACAGATACAAATCATATCAGCAACCTTCGAAGTATTTCGGTTTTACTGCTTAAATGCCTAACTTTATTTCCCATACATAAAAAAGGGTTTAAACCATATGTTTGAACCCTAAATTACTGTGTAACATGATAAGGGAGAGCTCTAAATTACTGGATATAAAGGTTTATTGTCTGGCATTCGGCTGTAAATGTAACTTTATGGACAATTGATAATTAGATATTGATTATTATAAAACATGGATTTATTTAATTGAAGGGTCGGCCACTCCACCTTTTAACTTTGCGAAAAACCTCTAGGGTACTATTGTTAATTTCCTAAACGATGGCTTGCTTGATAGACGAACGAAAACCCGTGCTTTCCAAGGTCCGGGGATGTCACGCAACCGATTTTCAAACTCCGGAATGCTATTGAGAAATTCGTAATGGAAAAACCCAATAACACTTTTTGCCCGACCTGGGAACCGTGGTATTACTAAGTAGATATTAGGTGGTATTAGGGGTATTAAGTAGGTACTATTAACAAGACCGAAGATTTATTTTTAAAACTGGGTATCTGAAAATAGGTTACCTTTTTTATTTGCCCACTAATTTACATTTCAAAGACACAATACCGAATCCTAAACACGAAACCCGATTTATCTCTGACAGAAGTAAATATTCATAGACTTACTTGAAGGTAGGTACCTCGAACAAAACTTTTATTTTTCATTTCTAAAGATATCCTTCTATAAAAAAAAAAACAGCTCCATTATATTACATGTAGGTACCTACTATAGCTAAATAGCTTTGAGTCCTCGTCTGCGGGGTATGGGGCGTGGGGGGTAGGGCGAGAACGGGGACCGGGAGAGGTGCGGGCGGCGGGCGCTCGTAGCGTGATACACAGGAGGTGAAATGTGCACTGGACAGTTTGGCAAAGTGGTTAATGGTGACCAGGGTCAGCAGACGAGGATTCAATTAAGCGGTTTAGCTATAGTAGTAAGTTGTTCGTAACTCTTGTTTTTCGACAAACAGTCACCCACGAGGCCTGTCTAGTTAATATTATTATAGTCTTTAAATAGAATGAAAGGTCATGAATACGTAGGTTGACAAAAACAAAATAAAAACGAAATAAATGAAAACTTTTTTTTTTCTGATTATCAAGTAAAATTGGCGTACTTTTTATGAGCTGTCAAAATGCGATGCTCCCATAGATATTGAACAGTGTCGTCACGTTTTTTCCACATCAATTGATTAACTTCTTTGAATCAATTCATTTCAAAGCAACTACAAAGGATATAATACTGATGAGTTCCATGCGTTCTCCTCTCTAAACTCATTCTAAAATCCACGCGGAGCAAGTGGACCATAAAAGGCTTATCTACTTTCTTCTTCAAATGTAAACATATTATTATTATTGAAATAAGTGTAGGTAATCATTCAAAGCATATTATGGAAATTTTAAAAGTGTGTGAAATAGGTAATATAACTTGTAGGTGTCACTAATTCGTTTGTGCTAAACTGCTAAAGAGTACGAACGGTCCAATATTTCTTTATTTCCTGTAAGGAAGTTCAGTTAAAAGATTGCATTATGGCATAAGTAGATGGTGACAGATTGCGAACCCGCCAGTTACGACCATCGGGTAATCCATTACCAACTGACGGTTAAACTTGCCAAGTAATTGATTACGTCGCGTTATCCGATTAACTGAAGTTCCCTACCTAATTGAATTATGAATAGGTATGGTAAAAAAATAGAAAGATACGAAGTTTTTGGACGGGAGACGACCAATGACTGCGTTATCACATTGAATTGCTATCGTGCAAAATGTACATAATGTCAAATTTTTCATAAAAAAACGATAGGTAGCACATGACATCAGTTTTATAATTTCACTGGCGCTGGGCGCATGTTCTCTAATATTTATATTTCTTGTAGAAAACGCCATCTAGTATCTAATTTTTGAACTACCATGAGTCTTTAATATTGCCATCTAGCGGTGAGTAGTGGTTATCTATGCAATTGATTCTACTCCTCACTAGATGTCGCTTTTTACGAAATTAGTTCTTTAGATTGTGGGTAAGAATAGAGGGCGTTATTAAGTTTTAATTCATAAATAAATAGTTTAGGATTCAACGTATCATTGATTATTCATTTAAGTTCAAGCAAACGCCGCCGGTTATTTGAATGTTCAAAAAAGATGAACTTGATACGTTCAAGGGATGACAGAATAATGCCATCGTATTTATTATTTATTTTGTTGCGTTTTTGAATGCGTAGCCATAACTCCGCCCGAAACGACCCTCTGAGTTTTCTGTTTGTGACCGTCTCAATCTTACCTTTAGTTAGGATACGGTGTCCAACAGCGAAAGCTTCCTCTGCCAAGTGAAGATCTACTGGAACTAGGTAGTGGAACCCTGTGTCACACACCTTACTTACACAATAAAATACTGCTAACCGGTAAAAGTCTTTTCACTTAACATAAATATTGTTTTGATTTTATTTCTTGAAAAGTTCGAAACTTCGAACCGCGCACTTTCTTACGGATCCGTCACTCTGGCGCCCGGCGCCCGGCGCGGCGCCCGCCCGCCACCAGGGTCCATGACAGCTATTGTTGCAACGACCACGTTAACCACAGACAATGACTAATTTACTTATTTATTTTACTATAATGATATCGGTTAAGGTTGAAATCAATTACTATACTTTTAGATAAAACACTAAAACAGAAGAGAAATAAAACACAATACACAACATAACAAATAAATTTTCGTCCATTCAGATCCAGATTGTTGTGGGATAAGAATCCAAAAGATTCAGTAGAACTGTAGAATCATATAGAATAAGTACAGCAGGAGGTGTAGAGTAGAGAGTAGGTACTGGAGACTTGGACTTAGTACATGCAATGGTGATGGCTTTTGTTTGAATGAGACGCATTTATAAGTGTCGTCAATTTACGCTCTGCCATTGGGTCAAATTGCAAAGTTATACGGACACAAAAACTTTTTGGCGCAATTTTAAATTTCGAAGTTAAAGGCTGGAATTTGCTAGAAAAATTACTATAGATAAATAATTTCCGAATTTGAAACAATTTTTTATTGCATTGCTTTTGTTTAGGCGCTGTCAGTTGGGAACTTGGGATTGGTCATTTCTGAACTGCCATGGCTAACCTACATCTTTTTTTTTATTTTACCTTCATTGTTTTCACGTAGAAGTAACGAATATTACAACTAGGATTTTGTAAAAATCAAATTGAATACAGTGTTCGTGGAGTTCCTTGGCCGTTCTTTTCCATAGAGGCCTACCTACGTTTTGGAACGAGCCACGCTAGCTTCAACTAACTGACCGACTCGACTCCTTGACAATCAAAGTGCCTTTAAATGGTCTAATTTAAATAAATGCTTTGACTTTATATAAAAAGGCACACTAACCTAACCATTAAAATAGGTACTTCCCAATTCTCTCAAATATTGACCGGATAGAAACAGTCTAATATCTAGTTTTCTATTTACAATAAATCGATGAGATATGTTCGTAAACGTCGGTATTTACGGCCGCGTGAACCTACAGACTATAAAATGTTCTTTTTGCTACTTTTCGTCTGACATGCAAAGAACATAGAACCATGAGGAATGGCGTCTTGCTAAAATATTCGTTCTCATTTTTTTAATGAGTTCGGGGTGATAGCGTCCTCGTATTTTTGCCATTACTTTTTTGTTTTGGAAGGAATGTCAAAGTTACAACTTTGTTTTCGAACTAAACTTTAAATGCCCTCACGAATGCTGTAGGTACTGTACTGTTGCACACCGTGCGTAAGCCCAATGCTCTGCGTGCGTTATACCTATTACGCGCTACCATAAACAAAATAATATCAAGAGTCAAATCAATCACCACATAATGCAAAAGGCAAGACAGCACCAGCTTGGCCTGTAAACCAAAAAAAGTCACTTACATCCTCTATCTTCTTGCCTCAGACAACACCAGCATTGCCAAAAGTGTTTTTTCGGGCAAATAGGGATTTTCATATCCTTCTAGTAAAAAAATCGACATTTGTTCCAAGAAAGCAGTACAAAAAAGCCAAGCTAAGAAGTTTCCTTTACCCATATTTATTAATGTATGGATATCTATATCTACATTTTTAACTGCCTTTAAAAATTCCTTCTTTCCTTTGTAAAGTTATCAAATTCACTACATGAATTTGATGAACCTCTAAATTTCTGCTGCTCCATTGAAAAAACCACAAAAAGCGGGACTGTTTGTCCCGCACGGGAGGACATTTAAATTAAAGTAAAAAATCGGGTCATCCCACCAAAATCGGGACGTCTGGCAACGCTGCACGACACAAACCACATCAGAAATGCCTCCTCTCCACCTGTTCACACATCCCTCACATCGCTTCGCACCTACCTCCCACTGTCTCCGGCCGTTCGGCACTCGAGTGCATGGCGCTAACGAGTGCGGTTGCCAACGCTGCCGCTGCGGCCGCCGCGGCCGGCGCAGGCAAGAAGAACGCACAGGTCCAGCTGCAGGCCGAGCTGAACACGGATGATGAGTGGAACAAGTTTCTGACTAGAGATGGACTGCTGGGTAAGTTTGGAGATAAAGCCATCAACACCTATAAGGCAGGATATAGTTTTATGTGTCATTCTTATGTGTACCCAAAAATTAAATAAATTACTTGATTTAAACAAAATATACTGTTCTATTCTTATGTGGGTAGGTGTGATCATACCACATTTTATTGGAAAGTCTAAGTGTTACCTGTTGTGTTCATTTCGTTGTATCGAAGTATGTTTAAAGAAATGTTCAGCTGCACGATTATGCTTGCTTATTATTATAAACCAAAAAGCACTTTCCACTAGTGTTAACAAAAAATAAATTAAATCAAGTTGTCTCTTGTAGTTTCGTTTGGAAAAAATGGGCAAGAACCTCCACAGATATTCTTAACACCGTTTTAGCAACATGTTATGGCATCTTGTGGACTATACGTGTGACTTGTTCTGTGTTGTGGCCAGTGGTGGACGTGTACTCCGAGTGGTGCGGACCCTGCATCGGCATGGTCGGCAACCTCAAGAAGATCAAAGTGGAACTGGGAGGAGACAACCTTCATCTGGCCGTGGTAAGACAAACGTGTCCAGAAATATCGAGTAATAGCTTCTGCCCCCACGGGAACCGTAAATTTTTCCGTTCAGCCTATATGCTCTTTCGAACAATAATCTATATCTGTGCCAAACATCCAGATTGGCTCGGCCGAGTAACAGACATACATCCATCCAAACTTTCGCATTTATAATAGTAGAAAGTTTAACGAGCTGGTGGACATGTCCCACCGCCCTACCTAATTAATGGTTTGTAATCTTCATCCTTCGTGTCCACAGGCTAAATCGGACACGATAGAATGTCTGAAGCGGTTCAGAAAACGTAGTCAACCCACCTGGATGTTCATTGCTGTAAGTGTTGCGATTAACTTAATAAAACACAAATACAAATAAAATTGCCTAATTGTTCAATAGGGGTGAACCGATAGATTAGGAAGTACAATGAATGAATCTGACATGCCTTGACGTGCCTTGTACGACCCCGTACGAAATATACACATGTCCTCACATACATAGGTGTTCTACAGCTGCTTATACCGTCACACGTATGAAACAGTGATTTGTGGTGAACTGGCACGAATGTGGATATCGACCAAACGCCTGAAAAAACTACAGTCATATACATTTACATATCTACCGCTGTTAAAGAAAGTTTTGCTCGAAAACTTAGTTTTAAGGTTTTATGAGTTAATCGTTAGGTGTCGCCAAGCAGTACAGAGGTACTGAAATAAAGTAAAATAAAGAACTGATAAAATACGAATAAAACTAAAATGATTAACAAAGCCTATCGAAATCTACTGTTGATTTTAGACATCTACACCACATTGAAACGACACTTTTCTGAATCACTCTGTCCCATCAAAATTCCAGGCTGGTCAACTTCTGAACGTGGTATTCGGAGCAGACGCTCCCCGCATCGCTCGCACCATTGAACAGGAGCTCCGAAATGAAGAGCTGGCCAAGAAAGGAGAGCTGCAGCGCAAAAAGAGAGCTCCTCATGAGCTGACCACTCCAGAACAGGTGAAATAACAATATTTTTAACAGACATTATGCATTTTGGCTTCGGTATTATCATTATGATCTAGCTAGGTAAATCCTGGTGAAAGTTGCAGGAAACAGAGGTGGCGTAAGGCGTGGGCGACGTGGGCCATCGTCCACGGCCTCGCAGTCTTAGGGCCTCGCACCCCGAAGGCAGGACGAGTAAAATTTTTGGTCGCATTTAAAAGGTTTTTGCATTACTAGAGGGCCTCGCAAAATGTACGTTGCCCATTTGTTTAGGTTTTACGCCGCCACTGGCAGGAAACCGCTGAATGCGGCAACGTAGGACCGGTCAATGTGGCGATCTTCTGGGAATATACTCGTACATGCAAAGCCTATATCCAACATGATGATGAGGTAGATATCCCTCCCATATGGTGTGTGTAAGCTCAAAAGTTACAAAGCCACTTATTTTTTTCTGTCTACATTATCAGGAAGTCGCAACAGCCCAAGAGAAGATCGAAATAGAGAAAAAGGCGAAAGAGGCCGCTGCAGTGGAAGCCGCGAGGTTCGCGCGCCGGGAGGCGAGGGCCAAGCGTCTTGAGATGCACTTCAACGATATCTGCCCGGCGCTGTTGTTGCCGCACGCGCAGAAACATTTGAGGAAGATCACTGATACTATTGAACCTTTCGGTATGTACTTCTTATACAACTTTGCCATAAGAGAAATATCATGGAAAAGATGGTAACGACCCGATGGTAAGTACTTACGACCCGATGGTAAGTACTTACGACCCGATGGTAAGTACTTACGACCCGATGGTAAGTACTTACGACCCGATGGTAAGTACTTATACCCCGATGGTAAGTACTTACGACCCGATGGTAAGTACTTATACCCCGATGGTAAGTACTTACGACCCGATGGTAAGTACTTACGACTCGATGGTAAGTACTTACACCCCGATGGTAAGTACTTACGACCCGATGGTAAGTACTTACACCCCGATGGGAAGTACTTACGACCCGATGGTAAGTACTTATACCCCGATAGTAAGTACTTACGACCCGATGGTAAGTACTTACACCCCGATGGTAAGTACTTACGACCCGATGGTAAGTACTTACACCCCGATGGTAAGTACTTACGACCCGATGGTAAGTACTTATACCCCGATGGTAAGTACTTACGACCCGATGGTAAGTACTTACACCCCGATGGTAAGTACTTACGACCCGATGGAAAGTACTTACACCCCGATGGTAAGTACTTACGACCCGATGGTAAGTACTTATACCCCGATAGTAAGTACTTACACCCCGATGGTAAGTACTTACACCCCGATGGTAAGTACTTACAACTCGATGGTAAGTACTTATACCCCGATGGTAAGTACTTACGACCCGATGGTAAGTACTTATACCCCGATGGTAAGTACTTACGACCCGATGGTAAGTACTTATACCCCGATGGTAAGTACTTACGACCCGATGGTAAGTACTTACGACTCGATGGTAAGTACTTACACCCCGATGGTAAGTACTTACGACCCGATGGTAAGTACTTACGACTCGATGGTAAGTACTTACACCCCGATGGTAAGTACTTACGACCCGATGGTAAGTACTTACGACCCGATGGTAAGTACTTATACCCCGATAGTAAGTACTTACGACCCGATGGTAAGTACTTACACCCCGATGGTAAGTACTTACGACCCGATGGTAAGTACTTACGACCCGATGGTAAGTACTTATACCCGATGGTAAGTACTTACAACTCGATGGTAAGTACTTATACCCCGATGGTAAGTACTTACGACCCGATGGTAAGTACTTACGACCCGATGGTAAGTACTTATACCCCGATGGTAAGTACTTACGACCCGATGGTAAGTACTTACGACTCGATGGTAAGTACTTATACCCCGATGGTAAGTACTTACGACCCGATGGTAAGTACTTACACCCCGATGGTAAGTACTTACGACCCGATGGTAAGTACTTATACCCCGATAGTAAGTACTTACGACCCGATGGTAAGTACTTACACCCCGATGGTAAGTACTTATACCCCGATAGTAAGTACTTACGACCCGATGGTAAGTACTTACACCCCGATGGTAAGTACTTACGACCCGATGGTAAGTACTTACACCCCGATGGTAAGTACTTACGACCCGATGGTAAGTACTTATACCCCGATAGTAAGTACTTACGACCCGATGGTAAGTACTTACACTCCGATGGTAAGTACTTACGACCCGATGGAAAGTACTTACACCCCGATGGTAAGTACTTACGACCCGATGGTAAGTACTTATACCCCGATAGTAAGTACTTACACCCCGATGGTAAGTACTTACACCCCGATGGTAAGTACTTATACCCCGATAGTAAGTACTTACGACCCGATGGTAAGTACTTACACCCCGATGGTAAGTACTTACGACCCGATGGTAAGTACTTACACCCCGATGGTAAGTACTTACGACCCGATGGTAAGTACTTATACCCCGATAGTAAGTACTTACGACCCGATGGTAAGTACTTACACTCCGATGGTAAGTACTTACGACCCGATGGAAAGTACTTACACCCCGATGGTAAGTACTTACGACCCGATGGTAAGTACTTATACCCCGATAGTAAGTACTTACACCCCGATGGTAAGTACTTACACCCCGATGGTAAGTACTTACAACTCGATGGTAAGTACTTATACCCCGATGGTAAGTACTTACGACCCGATGGTAAGTACTTATACCCCGATGGTAAGTACTTACGACCCGATGGTAAGTACTTATACCCCGATGGTAAGTACTTACGACCCGATGGTAAGTACTTACGACTCGATGGTAAGTACTTACACCCCGATGGTAAGTACTTACGACCCGATGGTAAGTACTTACACCCCGATGGTAAGTACTTACGAACCAATGGTAAGTACTTACGACCCGATGGTAAGTACTTATACCCCGATGGTAAGTACTTATACCCCGATGGTAAGTACTTATACCCCGATGGTAAGTACTTACACCCCGATGGTAAGTACTTACGACCCGATGGAAAGTACTTACACCCCGATGGTAAGTACTTACGACCCGATGGTAAGTACTTATACCCCGATGGTAAGTACTTACACCCCGATGGTAAGTACTTACGACTCGATGGTAAGTACTTATACCCCGATGGTAAGTACTTACTAACCAATGGTAAGTACTTACGACCCGATGGTAAGTACTTATACCCCGATGGTAAGTACTTATACCCCGATGGTAAGTACTTACACCCCGATGGTAAGTACTTACGACCCGATGGTAAGTACTTACACCCCGATGGTAAGTACTTACGACCCGATGGTAAGTACTTACACCCCGATGGTAAGTACTTACAACTCGATGGTAAGTACTTATACCCCGATGGTAAGTACTTACACCCCGATGGTAAGTACTTACACCCCGATGGTAAGTACTTACGACCCGATGGTAAGTACTTACACCCCGATGGTAAGTACTTATACCCCGATGGTAAGTACTTACGACCCGATGGTAAGTACTTACGACCCGATGGTAAGTACTTATACCCCGATGGTAAGTACTTATACCCCGATGGTAAGTACTTACACCCCGATGGTAAGTACTTACGACCCGATGGAAAGTACTTACACCCCGATGGTAAGTACTTATACCCCGATGGTAAGTACTTATACCCCGATGGTAAGTACTTACACCCCGATGGTAAGTACTTACACCCCGATGGTAAGTACTTACGACCCGATGGTAAGTACTTACACCCCGATGGTAAGTACTTACGACCCGATGGTAAGTACTTACACCACGATGGTAAGTACTTATACCCCGATGGTAAGTACTTACGCCCCGATGGTAAGTACTTATACCCCGATGGTAAGTACTTATACCCCGATGGTAAGTACTTACGACCCGATGGTAAGTACTTACGACCCGATGGTAAGTACTTATACCCCGATGGTAAGTACTTACACCCCGATGGTAAGTACTTACGACTCGATGGTAAGTACTTATACCCCGATGGTAAGTACTTACACCCCGATGGTAAGTACTTACGACCCGATGGTAAGTACTTATACCCCGATGGTAAGTACTTATACCCCGATGGTAAGTACTTACACCCCGATGGTAAGTACTTACGACCCGATGGTAAGTACTTACACCCCGATGGTAAGTACTTACGACCCGATGGTAAGTACTTACACCCCGATGGTAAGTACTTATACCCCGATGGTAAGTACTTACACCCCGATGGTAAGTACTTACGACCCGATGGTAAGTACTTACGACCCGATGGTAAGTACTTACGACTCGATGGTAAGTACTTATACCCCGATGGTAAGTACTTACACCCCGATGGTAAGTACTTACGACCCGATGGTAAGTACTTACGACCCGATGGTAAGTACTTACGACCCGATGGTAAGTACTTACGACACGATAGTTAGTATCAGTTCTGAACTTAGATTTTCAGAAGGCAGCCAATCAAAAGGTTAACCTACTTTTTATCCAGTGTCTTGCAATTGCAGGTGTGATGATGGCGGACAAGTGTCCGATTGTGGTTGGCAAGGAGGCTGCCAAGATCTTGGCGGTGGAGGAGCCGGAGCTTGGCGAACCCAATGCGGCGGCGGCGCTCATCGAGAGACCCTCGCTGGCGTTATTGTTTAAGAGGATGGCCGACAAAGAAGGAGATATTATTGGTAATAACAAAGTGGCGCTTTACTCATTTGTGCTTCATTGTAACTTTTCATATTTATATTTATTTACATACCATAATGTGTATGATGTTACATAAAGCTTAAAGCTAAAGTACAGTTATGGACCCTGTCAGGGCACAGCAACATAGTATTAGTTTTGAATTATGTCGCGATATAGCCCCATGCATATAGAAATCATCGATATACATAATAAGGTATCACCCGACCAGCGTTGAGACCTTTATGTGTAGACATAAACTACTTTAACATGACGCGCCCCTCCATATTACTAGATTTGTTTGTCAACTAACCATAAATAGCCGATCGCACAAGACAACGCACCTGTCATTTTCATAGAGTATGTCAGTGCAGCGCCATACTAATAATAATGAGACGCCGCTAGTCTAGCAACAAGTTGTTGCTAGACTTGTTTTTGTTTCAGGAGCCGTCTCAGTTCGCACACATACGTTGTGAATCTTTTCAATACTTTTACAAACACTTTCAAACGTTTTGAATTGTGGAAGGGCGCGTCAAGTTATTGTAATTTATCTCTACCTTTATGTCTTGCTATAAAATTGGCTCAAACAAATTAGGATACTGGGGGTGACAAGATATGAAAACCAGAGACCGGTATAGATACCGGCATTCTGGAGGATAATACTCGATATGAGCAAGAAGTAAAAGTCCTTTTCCTATACAGAAATGACGCGACGGGCGCTCTGTGGAGACGGTCTAGCTGAAGACGACGAGGCGAGGAAGAAGCTGCCATCAACAGAGCTTCGTGCCGACAACACGATCGGGCTCTACGTGCCCAAAGACCGGCACGAGAGGGCTGCTGTACTGGATGTGTTGTTTCCTAAGGTAGGAAGCTTCACACCTCATTTAAAGTCCAGTCCAACTATTAACTAGAAGAAGACCAAGCTGACTGGAGTAGGGTATAATTGGGGATTCTGGAATCATTTGTTCTCGCTTCGCTCGAACTGCATGATCCCAGAATCCCCAATTATTTTTATCGAGCGATGACTAATGAGACTACCGACGATATGATTTATTACATGGGTATTGTGTATCATTACGCGCTGAACTGATACAGCGAGCAATATAAACAAGAATAATAAGTTAAAGAGCCAACTCAATTGCGCTATCAGTTTGACACAAAGTAAAGTTAGTGGTTAAATTTATTAGAATCAAATTGGCATGATGTACATGATTGATAGTCATGTACATTTCATGTGTGGAATTGGGGTTCCTAAGATGGTTTAATAGTTTTAAGTAGTCCGCTATTTTGTTACATATTTGACGACACGTTTGGCTTAATGGTTAGGACCTGATCACAACACAATCAAATGCTAAATTTCACGTTCCTTAACCACAAAGCCGAAGTGTCGTGGGTTCGATTCCCACACGGACAAGTTAATATTTGTTCTGGTCTGGTTTTTTTGTTTTAGTTTAAATGAAGATTTCGCAATAACATTTATATTTAACCGCTAAATATTACGATCAAGAACAGATCGAAGAAACAGATGATATCAGGCTACAATATTACTCAGAATTAAAATATAATTCATACTAATTACCCACTGAAAACAGATCAGATCAGGTTAGAACATTATTCCATACATAAAATATAATAATTATAAGTACCCAGAAAACAGATCTGATTAGGTCAGATTATTTTGCACCAGTTCTAAAATAGATACATGATCAGATCACGGAAACAACATATCAGACCAGAAGTGGTATTTGAATAAATGACATTACAGTATTTGAATAGATGTCATATTTGAATTTTCAATTGTAGAATTGCGGGTTCCTGGATTCTCCTTGATCCAGGAACCCCAATTCATAAAACAAATGAAAAAAATTATTATTAATATAATAATAAACTGATATTTTATTTAAAGGTTTATAAATTCCATAGTCTTGAGGTATTTATGGATTTTAGGTTTATAAAATAAAAAATATAAAGTTCAAATTATATTGGTTACCCCTTTGAGAAATTGTAGTAACTAATTAAATGTGATACTCATAAAGATCAGCACTAGAACAGTAAAGTACATTCGATTTCCTTTTTAGAATTTCGTCTCAGGTATCCGCGACATCGTGGCGCCTACTGCCAAATTAAGAAATGTAAGGCGATGAGCATAGTGAGTATACATGATTAATTAATTATCGACTGTATTTGACTAGAACATATGATTGAAATACCAATATATCATTGAAGATATATTGACATCCTAGCGTTGCAATATTTAATATAATCGCTACCTTAACTTAAAGTAGTATAAAAAGCGATCACTGGGGGAGCGCATCCAGAATTTTTTTGTGATTTCGGTGTGCATTGTATTGTGTTGAGTGACAAGATCGGTGACAATAAGTATGTATGTACCTATTTAATTTTAAATATAATATCTAGTCTTGAATTTTACAGAGTTTGTGTAACAAATAACAACTACGTTCTAATGAATCATTATATAATTTCAGGGCATCTCGGAATCCTTTTGACTCTGATACGGAGATTACTTTGCAAGCAAGCACTAGTGATGAAAAGCCTCTAAAATCGAAGAAAAGGAAATCCATCAGCAACAAACCGAAACACGCAAAGAAAACTGCACCTCCTCATGATTTATCCGAAGACTCTGAAACCGAGCCAGTGTCTACTGTTCGAAAACAAACCTCAATATTTTCAGATTCTGAGGTAAGCATAATAGTCATCTAATATTTTTTACAGTTTCACAATATTCAGTGTGTTTTACAGTTTCTGTGTATTTTACAGTTTCACAATATTATACATATATTATATATTATTAGGTAGTGTGTTCTGGTAACAATCGTTTAATATTTTTTTTTTTAACTGCTGTTTTGAAATATCTTACTCGAGCATGAAGTACCTACAGTCTGTTTATATCTACCTCATTTTATGTCGATTTCATGCAGTTAATGATTTTCAGATTAATTAATTAATGTTAAATTGTTCCCCCCATAGTATCTGACAGTTAAATGTATAATAACAACTCGATCTCTTTTTATTTTATAATATATGAGAATAGTTGTAATGATCGATAATCGGCTAAAACTAGATGGCGTTACTAGGCTCGCCACATTCATTTAAGTATAACATTTTGATGGCGGACGACTGAGGGTAGCGACAAAAATAAAATGACAAGACAGAGGTAATTCGGAAAAAGTCAGAGGACTAACGGCTGCTCCCTAGTCAACTTGAATAAATTATATCTCTGTAAATTGGAGCCATAATTGTTCGGAAATTAATACGGGATTCAAATGCGGATTGTCGTGGGTGCAATATTGTGAATTTGTGTGCAAGTAGCGGAAGTAACGGGGTAAGTGTTTGCGTCTATATAACGAAGTGTTACGTAATTGGAGAACTTTTGCAAGGCTGACGGTTCTGATTTTGTCCTCAGCTTGCGGAAACGCCCTTACCGTTCGGAGATAAGTAATTGTGATCGTGATTCAATTACGCTGGGTGACGCAGCGTAATTACGGCTGACTCAACTGATCGCCATATTCGCCACGGTTCATAACTAGCCAGTTGGTCTCGGGGCATGGTGCCGGACTTCCACTAATAGTGATCGAGTTCGAGCCCCGCATCAGGAAATATCTTTTTGTGAATCGAGACATTTTATTTACGTTGTTTGAGTTTTATTGTTTATTTTCATTTTGTTTTTTTTTGTATTTATTTTGTTTAAATTTCTTGTTACATTATTTAGTCTTAAGGTGTTAGTTTTTTAAATTTACCTAAGTATGAGTCATTAGTGAGTAAAGTTGTTTACACTGTCAAGTTTTCTTTCATTGCGCAGTTATTTGGAACCCCGGTCATTACATTGGCGCCCACGGGTTAACTGAATGAAAGAATAACAAGGTGTAACCGTTGTGGTTATTTCGTGTGTTTAGGTATTATTATTTAACGCATCTTTAAAGTATTGTAAATTCGACACGTTTGTTGTGTATCTGTAATGCGGAACATAAACTTATTTACCGGGTTATTTTAAAATTGTTGCGGGATTGAATTTTATTTGCTTACTATTTTTAAATTAATTACTGTTTGTTATTTTTTTTTACTGTTTGTTTTTTTTTTTTTTTTTGTTAATAATTGTTTGTTGTCATTATTGTTATTATTTACTGTTTCTTGTCATGGATGTCAATGCACTACATAAAGATGAGCTGGAGTTTGAGTTGGCTTGTCGAGGGATTTCGGATTGTAAGACCGTGGCGACTATGCGCAAATTTTTGCGGGAAATTTTAGTTCGAGAACAATCAGGCGAGTCCACTATTTCTTTTAAGGTTCCTAAATCCTGCATTGATCACCCAAGTAATGAAATATTGATTTGTAAGAACAAATTATCAGCAATAACTTCCCTCATATCTGAACTATCGCACAGTCCAGAACATTCGTTTTGTAGACGTATACACTCTCGGCTAACACACTTATCAAACCGTGCTAAACTTGTTATACCTTCTGAGCCTAGTGACATTGAGAGCCACTTGAACTTGTTAAAGGACATACAGGATACCTTCTCGTCACTAAAGCAGCTTGAGCAAGAAGAAGGTGAGGAGGAGGATGTAATATCCGAACATGATAAAGACATCTTACAGAAGTCTCTGGGCGAAGAGGCTATGCAGATTATGGGACAATTGGAAAAGTGCCGAAACTCAGGTAAAACTTCCTTACCGAAGGGAAGTGACACGGAAGTTCACCAAAATCGTGCCGCACAGTCTTCTGCAGCCAACACTGATATGCCACGATCCACTTTAGAGAGACCTAGTCCGTCCTCTCGTCATCCAGGTTTACTAAGGTGTTCCTCATTTGATAACGGCTTCCACAAACGGAAATTGGTTCCTATTAAAGATTGGGGTGTCAAGTTCAGTGGTAAAGGCACTGTAAGTGTTAACGCGTTCTTGGAGAGAATTGAGGAACTGAAAGAGGCACGCAATGCGGATGATGAGGACTTATTTCGGTATGCCATAGACTTCTTCGAAGAGGAAGCATTAATATGGTTTAGGGCCAATAAAAGTTCAGTAACAAGTTGGTCCCAATTAGTGAAGCTACTGTTGGACACATTTCAGCGACCGTATTATCAAGAGGAGTTGCTGGAGGAGATTAAACGAAGAACCCAGAGTAACCAGGAAAGCATTTTGGTTTACATAGCCATTATGCAAAATATGTTTAATCGACTACCCACGCCCATTCCTGAAACACAAAAATTGATGATCCTTAGACGGAATTTACAACCCTACTTTCAGAAGGCCATATGCCGAGACACTTTCGATTCAGTGAGCGAATTAACCTCAATTCTAAGGATTATTGAACGCACCAAGTTAAGCTGCGATAATTTCAAGGAACCTACTCAAAGTGATCACTCACTGGAGAAAGATCTAGCATACAAGGGAAGTACTTTGCAGATGTCACGACATGAAAACGCGACTGAGCTGGCAGCCATTGACAATAAGGAAGTACCTACAACAAAATGCTGGAACTGCAGAACTCCAGGACATCGTTTCAGGGACTGTAAGTTGCCAAAGCAGAGACTCTTTTGTTATAGATGTGGACGTTTCGGGAAAACGACAAATAAATGTCCATGTAATGCTACCGATAAGGGAAACGACAAATCGGAGTCGATACCGGCCGATCGCACCCCGACAAACTAAGTCATTCTACTTCGGATGACTGGCAGCAATGGCTACATACGGTTTCGTTTTTTTTTAAAACAGGAAAGATCTGTAATATCAATAAGCACAGTCAAGATAATCGGTATTACGCTGAAATAAAAATTTTAAATCAGTCATTTGTGGGATTATTGGATTCTGGAGCCACTATCTCTGTAATTTCGCAGCAATTTGCTACGAAAATAATGAAATTAGGGTTTTCGGCACGTAATGTCGACAAGGAAATGGTCTCAACGGCTGATGGCACCTACCACACGATGGATTCCATCGTTCATTTACCTATCGAATTTATGGGAAAATATAACGTGGTAGATTTTTATATCATGGACTGTTTAAAACATGATGTTATTTTAGGTATGAATTTCTTTGAGACATTTAATTTAGCGATAGGGGCAGGGAAATCGATTGCTGATATTACGGAAATCAATGCCTCCCAACCAGTGATTTCGCGGGATGAACTTCCTGTTCCACAGAAAGAGCGCCTTGACAAATTGTTAAAGGAGATGGCAGCAGATATTGGTGAAGGTTTAGGAAGGACATCGTTGATCAAGCACAGAATTGACACCGGGGACAGCTTGCCCATCAAACATAGACAGTACCCCTTCGCCCCCCCAATCATGGCAGAACTTGAGAAGGAAATCCAGGATATGCTAGACAAAGATGTTATAGAGCCCTCCTTCAGTTCATGGCGTTCTCCTATACTACTGGTGAAGAAATCCTCGGGTAAGAATCGATTGTGCCTCGACAGTCGTCAGTTAAATAAAGTTACAGTAAAAGACTCTTATCCCTTGCCTAGAGTTACAACCATCTTAGACAGTCTAAAAAATGCTCGGTTCCTGTCAACTATTGACCTACGATCAGCCTTCTGGCAAATACCACTAGAAGAAACAAGCAAAGAAAAGACTGCTTTTGGTCTCGCGGGTAAAGGACTTTATCAGTTTAAAGTCATGCCGTTTGGACTAAGTAATGCATCTCAAACACAACAACGATTGATGGATCGCTTGTTTACACCGGAATTTGAAAGTAGAGTGTTTACTTATTTAGATGACATCGTCATATGTGACGACAGCTTTGACAACCATTTATCATCATTGTCACATGTAAAGAATCAGCTCAAGAAAGCAGGATTAACGATCAACCTGGAGAAATGTGTATTTGCGAGATCATCCTTGAAGTACTTGGGCTATATAGTAGACAAAGAAGGATTACGAACGGACCCGGATAAAGTAAAAGCGATACTCGAGTATCCCAGGCCTACGACTTACACGGAGCTAAAGCGATTTATTGGTCTAGCTAGTTGGTACAGGCGGTTTGTTGAAAATTTTGCCATTGTCGCAGCTCCACTTCATGAGCTAACTAAGGGAGGCAAAAAGACTAAATGCATTGATTGGAATAAAGAGGCTGAAAATTCTTTCTTAAACCTAAAGACTGCCCTGACTTCAACACCAGTATTGAGAGTGCCAGACTTTACAAAACCTTTTTCCATTCAATGTGACGCTTCTAACAGAGGGACTGGTGGAGTTTTAATTCAGATAGCCGATGGTCTAGAGGTACCCATTGCTTACACGAGCAGAAAACTGTCGGAAAGAGAATGCAAGTACTCGGCATCTGAACGAGAACTATTAAGTGTTCTACATGCTGTAGAACAATTTCGGCCTTACGTTGAAGGAAATCATTTTAAGGTCATCACGGACCATAGTGCCCTTCAGTGGCTACACCGTAATAAGGACCCTCATGGACGCTTAGCAAGGTGGGCCATGCGCTTACAACAATTTGATTACGAAATAGTCCATCGCAAAGGTAAATATAATACCGTGCCAGATGCTTTATCAAGAGCAGTTGAAGAAGAAATTAACATATTAGAGATAAAACCAGAAGATAAAGATGAGTGGTATAAATCAAAGGAGGACTTGGTGTTGTCTGGAAAGAATGACCCAGATTGGGAAGTTAGTCAAGAACGACTGTGGAAACACATGAGATTAAAACAATTTCCTAATGAAAATGACAGTTGGAAACTTGTAATTCCAGAAACGCTCCGTCAAGGGGTCCTAAAGGAATGCCATGATGACCCCACGGCTGGTCACTTTGGTGTTAAAAAATCGGTTAACCGCGCTAGACAGCGATATTATTGGCCAACATTAATCCAGGACATGAAAAATTACGTAAGGAAATGTGAAGTGTGCGCAAAATACAAGTACTCACAGAATAAGCCATCTGGTTTAATGGGAAAACAACGAGAGGTAACGGAACCCTTTCAAATTATATCTATGGACCTAATGGGGCCATTTCCGAGATCTAAACACGGAAACACCATGCTGCTAGTCATAACATGCTGGTTCAGCAAATTCTGTTTTTTGTATCCTCTCAGAAATGGGAAGACATCGACTATAGCTCAAATACTAGAGGAACACATATTCTTAATGTATGGAACCCCTAGTGTAATAGTTTGTGACAATGGGAAGCAATTTGTATCCAACCAGTTTAAGGATCTAGTTTCAGGGTACGGTGTAAAACTATGGTATACCCCTTACTACCATCCTCAGGCCAATCCCACTGAACGGGTAAACAAAGTCATTGGTTCGGCCATAGCTTCTTACGTTGAAAATAATCACAAAGAATGGGACAAGTATATACCACACATAGGTCATGCAATCAGAACATCGGTTCATGAAGTGACGGGAAAAACGCCAGCCTATTTGTTTTTTGGACGCGAGACGATAGTACAGGGCATGAAACCCTATAGCTTCGAACCAGACGAACCCATCACTTTCGACCAAGGGAAGTTCGAAAGTAACATAGCCTTTAGGAGTAAAATTTATGACGAGGTTTGTGAAAGAATACGGCAATCACATGAGACCAACAGCGACCAGTACAACAAGAGACGTCGCATATGTAACTATAAAGTTGGTGATCTGGTTTGGAAACGGACTAAACTTTTGTCAAATGCGGACAAAGCGTTCATGTCTAAATTAGCCCCTAAATTTGAAAAAGCAGTCATAGCAGAGAAGATATCAGATGACGTTTACAGATTAAACAGTCTGAGGGGCAAAGATTTAGGAAAATGGCATTCTTGCGACATTAAACGTTTAGTTTGAATCCGGTTGGATTCTTCAGAGGAGAGGGGATATTGTAATGATCGATAATCGGCTAAAACTAGATGGCGTTACTAGGCTCGCCACATTCATTTAAGTATAACATTTTGATGGCGGACGACTGAGGGTAGCGACAAAAATAAAATGACAAGACAGAGGTAATTCGGAAAAAGTCAGAGGACTAACGGCTGCTCCCTAGTCAACTTGAATAAATTATATCTCTGTAAATTGGAGCCATAATTGTTCGGAAATTAATACGGGATTCAAATGCGGATTGTCGTGGGTGCAATATTGTGAATTTGTGTGCAAGTAGCGGAAGTAACGGGGTAAGTGTTTGCGTCTATATAACGAAGTGTTACGTAATTGGAGAACTTTTGCAAGGCTGACGGTTCTGATTTTGTCCTCAGCTTGCGGAAACGCCCTTACCGTTCGGAGATAAGTAATTGTGATCGTGATTCAATTACGCTGGGTGACGCAGCGTAATTACGGCTGACTCAACTGATCGCCATATTCGCCACGGTTCATAACTAGCCAGTTGGTCTCGGGGCATGGTGCCGGACTTCCACTAATAGTGATCGAGTTCGAGCCCCGCATCAGGAAATATCTTTTTGTGAATCGAGACATTTTATTTACGTTGTTTGAGTTTTATTGTTTATTTTCATTTTGTTTTTTTTTGTATTTATTTTGTTTAAATTTCTTGTTACATTATTTAGTCTTAAGGTGTTAGTTTTTTAAATTTACCTAAGTATGAGTCATTAGTGAGTAAAGTTGTTTACACTGTCAAGTTTTCTTTCATTGCGCAGTTATTTGGAACCCCGGTCATTACATAGTATAAAATAGAGTGAGTTTAGTAGCCAACAGTAAACTTTAATTGTTTTTTTTTTGCTATGCTGTTTAAATAAATTTATTATATTTTCAGGACGACGGAGCGGAGCCTGTGAGAGCTGCTGCTCTAAGAAGTTATCTGGCACGGCGTGTGGGTTCCGGGTACACCCTGCAGCGTGATCCAACTCGCAGCGGCCAGTTTTATATAGAGCTGCGTGTCTACAACAGCAAGGAAGCAGAAACACTTGCTGCTAATCGCTGGAAGCGAGCGCTTTTCACACTTCGCTCATCACATGACGATCGCGGTCCGGTATGGAAAGCTCTTACTAACTTAGTTAGCGCTGCTAAGCAAGAGTATTCAACCATAAAACCCATATTATATCCATCAAATGTTTTCTAAATTGCGCTACCTATATGTTTTTTTTTTTGTTTACTTTTGCTTCATATAAGAATTGAGAAGGTATTACCGGATTAGGTAATCCTGTATCTAAATATAAAATCTCTGTATATTGTAACCATCAAACGTTTTTTAATAACTTTTTATTATAGATTTTGTAGCAGCGATTATCTTATTTTTTATTATACGTGTGTTTGTGGCACTTATCTGCTTCAGATTTGAATTTAGTATAGACCCTTTTTTTTCTGTATGATATTACAATATAATGCATTGTGTTACTCCCCAGGTCTAAGCCAAACATTTATTAAACTCTGTGCTATTTCAATATTTTAAAATTATTAAATTAATTTTTTTTCATAATAATTTACTTTTATGCTGTTCTCCTTTCTAACAGGTCTAAACCAAAAATTTACAAAAACTCTGATATTTCAATATTGCTCAAAAATCATGAAACTCTGAAATTCAAATACCTATACTTACATTATTTATGCAATGAAATTTAAAAGTAAAATTTCAATATTTTGAAAAGTTGAAATTATGAAATTCAAAATACCTAGAAATCAAGCATATTAAATATTCAACATAATAATTTACTTTTTACCTTTCTTACAGGTCTAAACCAAAAATTTACAAAAACTCTGATATTTCAATATTGCTCAAAATCATGAAACTCTGAAATTCAAATACCTATACATTATTTATGCAATGAAATTTAAAAGTAAAATTTCAATATTTTGAAAAGTTGAAATTATGAAATTCAAAATACCTAGAAATCAAGCATATTAAATATTCAACATAATAATTTACTTTTTACCTTTCTTACAGGTCTAAACCAAAAATTTACAAAAACTCTGATATTTCAATATTGCTCAGAAATCATGAAACTCTGAAATTCAAATACCTATACATTATTTATGCAATGAAATTTAAAAGTAAAATTTCAATATTTTGAAAAGTTGAAATTATGAAATTCAAAATACCTAGAAATCAAGCATATTAAATATTCAACATAATAATTTGCTTTTTACCTTTCTTACAGGTCTAAACCAAAAATTTACAAAAACTCTGATATTTCAATATTGCTCAGAAATCATGAAACTCTGAAATTCAAATATCTAAACATTATTTATACAATGAAATTGAAAAGTAAAATTTCAATATTATGAAAATTTTGAAATTATGATATTCAAATATCTAGAAATCAAGCATATTAATTAAAGATCCATTATAATAATTTACTTTTATGCTGTTTACCTTTCTTACAGATCTAAACCAAAAAATTTTTACAAAAACTCAGATATTTCAATATTGCTCAGAAATCACGAAACTCTGAAATTAAAATATCTATACACTATTTATACAAAAAAGTAAAAGCTCAAAGTAATATAACATTCAAGTTATCGAGATTGACAAGTATTAATATTGTGCTCTATTCTTAATAAAAATGAAATTCTGTCATAGTTGTCAGTTACATGTCTCAAAGTCAAAGTATTCATCACATATGAAAAGTAACAAACATAAAACAAATTGTTTACTTCGTACTGAATACCAAAATGTTCAGCTGATAGCTAGTGCTTTCAAAAACAGAATAGCTAGCTACAAAATAAATCCTCAAACTAATGAAATAATAACACCTGAACTATTTTTATCTAATGTATTCAACACCATTTATAATTTATTACAACCATTATTACAAAAACATAAATCATTAAAGATAAACTTTGAACTTTTTGTGCTGTATTTACTTCCTAAGAATGAAGAACTATCTCTAAAGTCTTTTAATACTAAATATTCTATAATGAATCAGAGTACAGATATCATATCTTTATACAAAGATTGCACACAACGATTAATAAGTAAATGCTTAGAGTTTGAATTATCAGAATCTGGTTGGACTATAGAGAAAATAAGTCATTTAGAAATGAATATTGCAAAATACAATCCTTTGAGAGCAGGAAGTTACATTGCTTTACCTTAACAAATATAAAAATGCATTAAATTGTAATATCAATTTTAGATACCCTATGTATGTTATAAGATCTAAAAATCATAAACTCTACACACAAAGAATCAATAAAGTGGTATTTGATGGAAATGATGACAAACGTCAAATAAAAAAAAATAATGCTTTTACTTTACCATGGGGTCATTACAGTTCTCTATTCTAATCTGAACCAAAGATTTATTACTATTTTTCCTTAACAGGATAATTATATTATTATTTTTTGTAATAAAATTAAGTCATTATGTATTTTTTATTTTTTTTAATGAAATAAATATAATATTTTGTATTCAACTGATTTGTGTTTAATTGTTATTCATACAAACCTATTTATCTCGACTATAGAAGCTGTGATATCCTAGTGGTGAGACCATGGGACTGTCAAGTAAAAGGGTCTCAATTCTGAAACCCAATGCACATACCTATCGACTTTTGAATGTTATGTGCGTTTTAGAAAATAAATATCAATGATACAATGTAAGTAAAAATTCGAGGGTCCTGTGCCTGATCTCTCTCCGGTCGTCCCATCGGGCTATGAGAGTAAGAGAACAGAGACTGCACCTATGTTTGTGCACATGCTCGTGCACTATTATGGATCGTGTTTGGCGGTGGTGGTGTCAGCACTAGCCGCTGTGGCCGAAATCGGTCAGGAGGTCATTGGTGCCAATTCAATTGTTCACAAACTAAACTAAAATTAGACTATTTCTATCTTTTTCTATCCAATAAAACAAGAAAGAGACTAATGTAATAAGAGCTGTCAAATTTAGTCAATCTGACACATCCATGCAATTATAGTTGACATCCTATAACGTGTAGATTAAAAATACGGAAAAATTCAAGGCAAAACTAATTTGACATCTCTAACTTAGTTCTTATATGTCACCATCCTTTTTCTTTCGCTGTATGTCAGTAAGAGATGTCAATTCTCTAAATTTAGCATAATTTGTGAACAAGGGAATCGGCACCATTATTTATTTCGATTTAACTGAATAATGAAACAATTAAGTATTTAATTAAATAATTTTATTTTAATTTTCACAATAAATATACTAAAACTAAAAAACAAACAATTGCTGTACTACCAAACAGTGAACTACTTACTATATTAAACTTAGGACTATTATTTTAATTACAAATTAAAATGTACATTATAAAAGTATACAGTCTACAGTCTACAACTTAATACTATTCACTATTATTAATCTTTTAAATAAATTGAGTCTAAACGTACTCATCTATTTGCTTAATTTCTTTACTATTTTACCAACTAAATATTCAGTTTCAGTCATAATGTCATCATATTCACTAGTCACTAAATACTGCACATTCACACTTGCATCTTCAGGATCAGATGATATTTCATCCATATTGCCGCCGTTCAAATCATGAACCATAATTTTTATTATGCGTTGCGCCCGATCCGATTCCTTACGCATGATAAAGGATTTAGTTTTTAAAGATTTTGATTTGATTTTCCTCTTCTTTAATGTTTGTCTCTCTGCTTTTTGAAGATTACATTCCTCTTGCGCTGCTGCTGCTACTTCAGCATACCAGCTCTCCCTATCTTGAGCAAAATTAAATGGATGAGTTACAGGATCAAAGATGTCTGTATCGTTCTGGAAAAAAAAAATCCATTATAAGTGAATGGCAACAATTAAGAATAAAAATATTAAGTTAATTCACATAAGTTACTCACTTGTAAATTTATTCCCTCCGGCTCGTTATTCAATAACGGAGTTCTGTTAAGATCCATAATATTCAAAACCGGACTGTAGCACGGTGATCTCGACATGATTCTGAAATTAATATATAGCGATAAGAAAAAGATTGTATTATTAAAAGTATAAGTTAAATATTATTGGAAAATACTTACCTCAAAATAACAAAATTGTAAGCCAAGGACCAGTTGACCCAAACCACAGCTGCAGACTGAAGAATCTTTATGATGTTTGTCACGTTAGATACACATTGTATAAAGAATAATGTCAAGTATCAAATAACATAATTGATCTTAGCGATACAAGTCTAAACCTGTCAAACTGTGATGTGTTTTATGGATGCCTCCATATGGACAGTCCTAGCTGTCTGATGTAAACACCATCTCCAATAACTTAGAAACTATGAACAGGTTTGGACTTGTTCTTGTGCTCAATGTATATAATAATATTAACGTTTTTTTTTATTTTTTTTTTACATATTTTGGCGTAAATTACTAGATATAAATATTTAGGATGCCTATTCATTGTGGCAATCGGCATGATGAAGTTGATCAAGCAACCCATATCTCTGAAGGTTAATAATATCGATTTTAATGAATCTTCTCGCTCAATCAGACACAGTGCTTTATTGCCTAATACGATTCGATGTATTATATGCGGTCCTTCAAATTGCGGTAAAACTAATGCCATGATTAGTTTACTGTTACATGAAAATGGCTTAAAATTTCAAAATCTTTATCTTTACTCGAAAACTTCTTTTCAATCAAAATATCGTTTCTTGACCGAAGTATTAAAAAGAGTTCCGCAAATTAACTTTTACGAGTTCAATGATGATAAAGATGTCATTTCTCCGAGTGAAGCTTTAAGAAATTCTGTATTTATTTTCGATGATGTTGCTTGTGAAAATCAAATAAATATCCGCAATTATTTCTGTATGGGTAGGCATAAACAAATAGATTGTTTCTATTTATCTCAAACTTATTCTAAAATTCCAAAGCAATTGTTACGTGACAATGTTAATTTTCTTATTATATTCAAACAAGATGATGTTAATTTAAAGCATATTTATGAAGAGAATGTTAGTTCTGATTTACAATGGAAAAAGTTCAGAAATCTTTGTCAAACTGTTTGGAGTAAACCTTACAATTTTCTACTTATTAATAAAGAATCGTCATTAAATAACGGAAGGTACAGACAGAATTTTGATATGTTTTTCAAATTTGACTGACTGTTTATCAGTACATATAAGTAATTAACAGACAAAATCAACTTCAGTATAATTTGTTCTTTAGCTTAATACAGTTGTTATAATAGGTACAACATGGATAAAAATATTAAAATAGAATTAATGAAGTCTGTAGATTCCATAAAGAATAAAATAAAACAAATGAAAAACCAGGAACACTCGATGAACTTGTCACTTGACAAAATGTTAAAACCTGTCACAGATCCCCTTAAAACCCTAGTTGATTCGAACAGAACAATAGAAAAAATACAAAATTTAGAAAATACACACTCTACTTTTGAAGACATGGAATCGGATGACATTAATGCTAGCTCATCTACAAAGTTTGAAGAATGCTGCGATCCAGAACTGAATTCTATGCAGTTCGTTAAAAAGTCTCCCCAGACAGAATTACTGGACGATTTAGAAATATCATTAGGAGGTAGTGATATCCATGATATTTATGATGGGGTAAATATACCATTTGGAATAAGGAGTGCAAACAAAAAATTACTGATGGGTAATTCAATAGTTTCATTTTCTAAAATAGATAGTGTGAATGATGATAATGTCATTTTAATTAAAGTTGGTGACAAAAGCTACAATTTAACCCCTGGTTTAAAAGAACTTTTACTTCGAAGAAAACCTGATTTGAAACTAATATCGAGCAAAGATAAACTTGTCTATAAAGATATGTTGCATTATACAAATGCACATAAGAGAGATTTCAATCCAAATGGGCAAATTAGAGGCGATAAAGGTATAAAATATCGTGAAATAATTAGACCGTTGTTTTCTGAATCGTTAAACAATAATATGATCACTAAATTTGGAGGAAACTTACCAGTGCTAAAGAAATACAAAACTAATACTGACTTGGTATATTGGGATGATCCTAACGAACTGGTTGATAGATTGAAACTATTAATTGCTTCCCGAGATGCTGGTAATACAAACCATGATAATGAAATTTTATCAATAATAGAAGAATTAAAAGAAGCTGATATAATTAAATAATAAATAGTCATAATAATATGCTTTTCATTCAGTATAATAGCTGAGTTCACGACAAGTATACTGAATTGTGATCATGAGCAAAGCTGACGTGGTAAACGAAATCCATAAAAATGCAAGGGTGAACTATCCGCGAAGACATGTTATCATGAAAGATATAGATGACTTGTGGCAAGCAGACTTAATTGATATGCAATCAATTTCAAAAGAAAATAAAAATTACAGATATATTCTTGCTGTTATAGATACATTTTCGAAATATGCTTGGGCGTTTCCGATGAGAAGTAAAACCAAAGAAGATTTGTGTAACTCGTTCAAAACTTTGTTGGATAAAGGACGTGTTCCTAAAAATCTGCAAACGGATAATGGAGCAGAATTTTATAACTACAAATTTCAGAAGCTTATGAAATCGTATAATATTAACCATTATTCAACCTTCTCAGCAAAAAAGGCTTCAATAGTTGAACGATTTATCAGGACATTGAAATCTAAAGTTTATAAGGAATTTAGTTTAAAAGGTGATTACAATTGGATAAATAATACCCTAAATGATGTTATTTACAAATACAATCACACTCACCATCGCACTATTAATGAAATCCCTGCTAATGTGGATAATATTAATAAAAAATATATATTAGAAAGGTATTCAAACTTGCTAAAAAAATATAATTTAAAAAGCAAGTACAAAGTAGGTGATTATGTGCGTATCAGTAAATACAAAGGAACATTTGAAAAAGGTTACACTCCCAACTGGTCAACAGAAATATTTAAAATTCGTAAAATACAAAAAACAACTCCCATAACTTACTTAATTGAAGATACTATCAGAGGTCATCCCATTTTAGGTGCATTTTATACACAAGAACTTCAAAAAACAAAACATCCCAATGTATATCTAGTTGAGAAAGTTCTTAGAAGAAAAGGTAACCGAGTTTTGGTAAAATGGTTAGGCTTGTCTTCAGTTGAAAGCAGTTGGATTGATAAATCGAATGTAATATTATAAATAATATTACCAAAAACTGGAATCGATAACTATTTATTAAATTATTCAAACCGGAATCATCAGTCTTATAATGTGTTTTGGAGAGAGTAGTCTTCTCAATTGGCTTATTAATAATTTGCCATTTGAATTACACTTACCAGGATATAATTACTGTGGTCCTGGTACTAAATTAATAAAAAGACTAGCACAAGGAGATAACGGTGTAAATAAGTTGGACGAATATTGCAAAGATCACGATATTGCATATCACAAGTCATCAAACTTAAAGGATCGACATAAGGCTGATTTAATTTTGTTAAAAATGGCGAAAGAGCGAGCGGTTGCTTCCGATGCTAGTGTAGGTGAAAAACTCGCGGCACGCTTAGTAAGTAAGGCTATGTCGACAAAAATTAAAACTGGTTCTGGTTTGATCAAAAAGCGTTCTCCAAAAGTTACATCTGGAAAAGGATTTAAAAGTAAATTAAAAACTGTTATTACAAAAGCAAAAAGACACATAAAAAAATTAAAACCTAAGAGCAAGAAAATGGCTATAGAATTAGCTATTGCCGCTACCAGAGAATTAGCTGATGATTCATCGATCAAGCTCCCTCGTGTTATTCCTATTCCAAAAACTGGCGGAGTACTACCTCTGATTCCTATTTTTGCGGGATTATCAGCGGCGGGAGCTTTAGCAGGCGGTGCAGCTGGTATTGCCAAAACCATAAATGAATTCAAAATGGCTAAAAAGCTGTATGAGGAATCGAGAAGACACAATGAAAAAATGGAAGCTCTATGTATTGGGAAAGGGCTACACCTTAAACCACATAAGGGCGGTCTTGGAATTTTCGTATCAAAAGAAAAAAACTAAGATATCGGCTACCCAAGCGAGCCTTAACTAACATTGACATTTTAAAGTATGGAAATAGAATTCCTTATTTTAGAGGTGTCTTTATGAGAGATGAGCTCCCTAAATATCCATATAAAAAAGAATGTGGAGTTATTAATTTAGATAGTTCTAAAAACCCTGGTTCTCATTGGGTAGCCTATGCAAAATATAATGATTATGTTGAGTATTTCGACAGTTATGGAAATCTTAAACCTCCAAAAGAATTTATAAAGTAGGTTCTAACATTCAATATAATTATGAAAACATACAGCATGATCACCCATTCAACTGTGGACATCTATGTTTAAATTTCTTAAAGAATTTTTGGTATAATCAAGAAATAAAATAAACAGGATCATTGTAAAGAGTTCAGTATGCGAGCATGTCTACTACGGTTACCATCTCTGGAAATAAATCAGAACTGGTCTCGTATTTTCAACCACCTCTTCATTTATCTGATCAATACGAGTGCGGTTTATTATACTTTTCAGTATTAACAACAAGACCAAATGCGCCTGTTAATAACAGCAGTTTAACAGCTGTAATCAGAATCGAATGTGATCTTGTGCACGGATCTTATTACAACGGATTACCGACTCATTTTATTCATGAATTCGTATCTGATACTGATTCAAGTCACGGCTACACAGAAATACCCCAGAACGTTATTTACTTCCCAGTGAACAAAAATATAATTTCATCTATATCTGTTAAAATTGTCGATCAACTTGGTAACTGTATTAACTTTGATGAAGAACATATTCAATTACGCCTTCATCTAAGAAAAACAAAATGATAGTATATTATAAAAACACTCCTATGAAAATCAAACATCTTATTCCATCTACGACCATTAAGGTGCATAGACGTAAGAAAAAAGTGAAGAAATTGAGCGAAGCAAATAAAGCTTTTCTTAAAGCTCTAGGTTTTAAAGTATGAATATACTACAAATTACTGAATTACCTCACTTCGATAGTTCGATTGAAAGCTATGAAGTCCACACATACAATCCCTACACTAACAGCTTTAGAGAAAACGATGAAATCAGAATTCCCGTACACCAACAAGACATATACGTGTTACCATCAGCCAGTTCAATTTACATCGAGGGTCAGGCAAAGTTCTTCGACAAAGATGGAAAACCGATTAAGAAAAATATTACGTTCAGTAACAACCCTGTTATGTTTTTGTTTCAAGATATCAGATACGAAATAAATGGCATTGAAATAGATCGCATTAAAAATTCTGGAATAACTTCGACAATAAAGTCATACGTTTCAACGAATGATGGAGAAAATAAAGTTGCTGCTTTGTGGGGTTGGAACCTAGATGGATTCAAAAGTGACGGTCATTTTAGTGCTATTGTACCTCTTAATAAAATTTTAGGATTTGCGGAGGATTACAATAAAATTGTGATAAATTGTAAACATGAACTTATTTTGAATAGAAGTAACTCTAACTTAAACAGTATCATAGCAACTGATGATTTTGCGCATTTTCAAATAGACATGCAAAGATTGCAATGGCGTGTACCACATATAAAAGTATCAGACCGGGAACGACTGGCACTACTAAAACACTTGGAAAGAGATAAACCTATTCAAATAGCGTTTCGAAATTGGGATTTATATGAATATCCTTTGCTCCCTAAAACTACAAAACATTCTTGGTCAGTTAAGACTGCATCGCAATTAGAGAAACCTCGATATGTAATTTTATGCTTGCAAACGAACAGAAAAAATAATAAAACCAAAGACAGTTCTCTGTTTGATCACTGTGGGGTTACTAACGTAACACTATTTTTGAATTCACAGTATT
Organism: Hoplodrina blanda; assembly: GCA_949316365.1. Taxonomy (NCBI): domain Eukaryota; kingdom Metazoa; phylum Arthropoda; class Insecta; order Lepidoptera; family Noctuidae; genus Hoplodrina; species Hoplodrina blanda. Next base: position 17,563,696 of record OX438581.1, read on the forward strand.
ATCCTTACGAGCCTCTAAGCTTAAATTTTTCTGAGAACAAATACAATATATTATATGAAATGTACGTGAAATTTCGTCAGTCGTATTACAATTGTCCTGCAGACCCCTTGCTTAATTTGGCTGATTTTAAGGAGAAGGCTCCCCTATTTATTATAGACTGTTCAAGACAAAACGATAGTTTGAAAACAGGCCCCGTAGATGTACGGCTGGAGATTGAATGTTCAGCACCAATACCAGATAACACAACGGGATATTGTTTAATTATTAACGATCGACTTGTGGAATATAAACCTTTAAGTAACATAGTGCGCAGATTATCATGACAGCCATTGTAGATGTTCAAGGTTTTAAAACAGAAACAAATGAATTTATCATTAAAGAACTTGCTGTATTATCGAATAAAAAAATTCAGGTGTTTTTATTTAAGCCACCATTTCCATTTTACGATTTAACGAAATCAGAAAAACGACAAGTCAGTTGGATTGAACGTAATAGAAGGATATACTGGAGAGACGGATTTATGCCCTACTCAAATCATCGGAATTTGATTGTAGATATTTTAAGAGATAAAAGTGTTTACACCAAAGGTTTAGAAAAAGTGTTGTGGTTAAAAAATATTTTGAATAATAATAATAATATAAATAATTTAGAAGATGAAGGTTGTCCTAATTTATTAAGCTTGTACAATAAATATGAACATTCTCATGATGTGTATAGTTGTATTTATCATGATAAAATATGTGCTTTAAAAAATTTAATATGTTTAAATAAATGGTGTATAGATAATAAATTTTTTAAATAAATATTTGCTTATTTTAATTTGCAAAATCCTCTATCCCTACCAATCCCATCAAAAGTTAATCATTTATATAAATTGCTAGCTATCGCAGTACGATATATCATTTCACCTTAATAATTATCTGTATGAAGAACTATATAGTGAGAGAGCAGAACATGTCTCAAAATAAATGTAGCCCTCGTTATGACATGTATAATGCATATAAAATGCGTGAAATTTCGTTTAGACATTATTGGGCAACAGCTAATTCAAGGAGAAGGTTGGTGATGGAAATGGCAGATGCTGGATTTTTTTATTATGGAAATAGTGTAAATGATAAAGCAGCGTGTTTCTCATGTGGAGGTGTTATAGAAGATTGGGAGATTTACGACGATCCTTGGATGCAACACGCTATACATTTTCCTCAATGTTTATATTTGATTGCTGTGAAAGGAATATATTATATCAATAACTGTCGGAAACAATAAACTCTATTAGAATATAATGCTATTTCATTGTGCTCCGAGTCGGATCGTATCTGCCTTTTTAGAGTATATTATGTATACGATGCCACATTGTACTTAAAATCGATCAATTTGGATCAACAATATCCATGTTATAAATCATATCGTCGGTAGTCTCATTAGTCATCGCTCGATAAAAATAATTGGGGATTCTGGGATCATGCAGTTCGAGCGAAGCGAGAACAAATGATTCCAGAATCCCCAATTATACCCTACTGACTGGGACGGACTACGAATGTTGCTGAGAGTTGGAAAAGTCTACTTGTTGCATTTAACAATATCGCCTTCTAAATAGTTTATCACAGGTTTGTGTAATGTGTACTCTACCAAATACGTTTGCGACTATTAACTTTGACAATTGCGAACCTTCCGCATCGATTTGGAATGGAACAGATGTAGCACAGGTCACAAGAAAGCAGCATCAATAGCACGCAGATTTTCATTGACACCAAATTGTTCATGTGAGCGTTAAAAAATCCCTACCCCTACGAGGAATACAGGTTTGAAGTAAAATTATTAAAACACAGTGCTCTTAATTATATACCCCGCTCCCCAGATGGTGGGGTCGGTGGTGGAGCCCGCGGCGCCTGCACAGCCCCCGCACATCCTGATCATGTTCGGCGCGTGGCAGCGTCGCGCCGTGCTGAACATGGCGGGGCAGCCCAGCGTGGGCTCCAGGCTGCTGCGCTACGGGTTCTTCGCAGACGCCAACATTGAGGAACCCAGGCTTTTGTGCAAGAATGTAGACCAGTACGATCAGAGGCCGGATAAAGAATAGTATGTGTTATTTTAGATTTGCGACTAGAGACGAGATTGTGATTTCTTCTAAGATATTCATTATAAAAGAGCAATTCCGATCTGCATTTTAAATGCACAACGTATGTAACGTTTTAATTGGATAAGGTTTTAAAAAGAAAACAGTATCTTCATGAACTACACTATCGTTGAAAGTAACAAAATTGAAACTTTTGTACTTAAACACCCAATTCACTACTGTGAAATAATATACTTGATAAACTCCACAGTTGTGAGACCATAGTCCTGATGATCGCAGTGGGTTTAGCCGAACCTGAGCTAGCGGAACCCGAGGATATGTTCCCTGAAGGCCCTCCAGAAGACCTCCTAACTCTGGGCCCGCTGCACGTCAGTGCCGACGCGGTGGTGGGACAGGAGGAGTGCGCCCGGTTCTTCCCGCCAGGGTACAGCGAGCCGGAGAAGAAACCCAAGTCCAAGAGTAAGAAGAAGAAGAAGGTAAAGAACGATCAGACGAAGATTTGTCTTTCATTTTGCTATAACATTCTAGACCTGGTAGAACTTTTCTTTTCTCTTATGAAAAAAAAATCCGTTATGTAGGCCGTTTATCGAGGAAAGTTATAGGTTATACAAACACACCCTTCGACCAACGGGAACGGAGCAGTAACCATAGACGTAACTAAACGCAAGTGAAACCCCAGGGTATAGCTAGTCACATTCTTCGTGTATCCAGGACCAACGACTGTTCAAATTATCATCAAACAATCAAGTTGTCATAAAAACCTCCTATAGTATAGTCAAGTAGGTACCAATTCTTCTTTTTGTCACCAGAGACGACACGCAAGCAAAGAAGAAAACGCAGAAGCAGCCGACCGAACACAAAGCACAGAGAACGCAGACGGCGAACCGAACGTGGACAACGAAAACGGAGACGACGGAGAGGAGAACGGGGATGGAGAGGAAAACGGCGACGAAGGGGATGACGACGAGGAGAATGGGGAACAACATGCGGATAAGGCCACCTCCCCGCCACCAGCCACGCCGCATTAGGAGGGGCTTGGTGATGATAAGGACGGGAAATACGAAAATGAGGACTATAATCTTTTTTATAGTGCAAGGTGAATGTTTGCATTAGGGAAGCCGGTTGATAATTACTAATAATCGAGGACAGTAATTATTTAATGTAACGAGAGAAAAAAAATTGTATTGTATGTCTATACAACACACACAGTTGACACAGGCGTAAAATTATGTAAGAAATTGACACGTTAATTAACGGGGTCAATTTTAAAGTTAAAAAGGTTAAGAAATAAGAAATAAATGTGTATTTTACTTCCAATAATAAGAAACAAGAATGCGTTCAGTCTTAAGAATGTTGTATTAAAAATAATATCAATTATGAAAACGAGTAAAGCAAAGCTATTTTCGACTTGTTTAGTTTTAAGATTATTTGGACCTTATCTGCTAATAAATAAAGGTGATATTTACATAATCACCGTTAATTAATTTCTGTAAAACAGTAAAATGAAACAATGAATAATATTCTAAAATTTGTATTTTCATTTATTTATAAATAGTCAATTATAATATATTTGTATTAACAATAAAGTAAATGAGTAACGACTTAACTGATAAGGTGGAGGGGGAATATGTTACAGTGCGGGAGCCATCTCACACTACTGAGTCTTTTCGGTTCCTGAAACAAACACAAGACAGAATTTTACACTCTTACAACATTGATATACGGTTTAAATTATAATGATCGATGCACGCTCGTAAAATAAGGGATACGTGCTTTCTACACACGCAAGCCGTGTGCCAATTGACACAAATGTATGGTTTAATGTAGGCATGTTATATTTGAGCGTACAAAAATGTTATAAAGGTGTGGCAAGCGAAAATAGAGTTGAATGAGTAAGCAATAAGAGTGATGTCCGCGCACCATATGTAGTGGTTGTCGTGGTGCGGCGCGCGCATGACGCCCACGCCGCCGCCCAGGCGCCGGTAGTTCATGGCGCCGCACAGGCGCCACTGGTTCGACTCCGGGTCGAACACCTGCAACACAATACGTTTTCAATTTCTCAGTTGCGACGCACACTTCTTCGAAAACCGTTCTTATTGCCAGGACATAAAGGTGTCTTCAGTGACAAAGTGTTAACGTACACGAGCGTGGACACTGCGCAGTGGAAGAAGTTTGCGCACATACATTTAGTACATTTTTAATTGCGCAAACTTCCCCACTACGCCAAAACCTTGCCAAGTTACATGCCAGCAACTGTAACTCTAATTGATAATGTGTACACTCGACTCAACATTTAAATTAATAGGTAAAGAATATAGTGGTAGTATCGCACCTCTATAGACTTAAGGTAGGCGGTGCCGTCGAAGCCTCCGACGGCGTACAGTTGTCCGTTGACCACGGCCAGACCCACGCCACTGCGCCGTGACGTCATCGCCACCACTGGCGACCATGTGTCTGTGTGGGGCTCGTATCTGTGGGGAGATCGACGAGTTTAAGTTTATATTACAAAAAGTAATCTAGCACTCTAATTACTAAAATATTTCACTGATAAAAAGCAACAGTATTGCCGAGTATCTTATGATATAATTTATGGTATACTTGACTGCCATGTAGATGAAGTCGCGAGGCAAAACTAGAGAGGCATACCATGATATAATGTGGAAGATAGTATAAAGACGCGTGCCCGCTTATTGCAGCGGACGCGACCCTATCCGAGCCGCCACATGTAATCGCAGCATCCGTCGCATACACCCCAGTACTATAATACAGCACACTCACCGCTCGGCGGACGACAGTTCAGTGCAGTCGTCGCGTCCGCCCACAGCGTATATCTGTCCGTCGAACACTGCGCAGCCGAGGTGCTTGCGCCGCGTGGACATGGGCGCCACTCCCGTCCACTTGTTTGTTCTCGGGTCGTATCGTTCCACTGAGTTCAATGGCGCCTGTCCGTCTGAGCCACCCACCGCGTATAGCTGACCACCGAGAACGGCGACGGCGACGCCTAGACGTCGTGTCGTCATTGCTGCCACCTATGACAAAAGCGCCATAATGTGAATGAATATTGCCTACTAACACATTAGTCGCAATGAAAATTAAAAATAGTATTTTTTGAAGACACATTTACTAACCTTGGTCCACCTGTTCTCCTTGGGGTCGTACCGCTCGACGTGGTTGAGGCACTGCACGCCGTCCTGGCCGCCCACGGCGTACAGCGCGCCCTCCAGCACCGCCACGCCCACCGACGTGCGGCACGACGACGTCGGGGCCACCGAGCCGCACCACTGGGGGGACAGCCACACGAGTTACAAGTGTAAAAGAATAGAGGGCATCTATTGGGACTCACAGAGGAAATTGCAAACGAAAAAGACCTTTATGAAGTCAAAAAAACTTATAAATCGCTATAATGCCCGGGGCCCGGGTGTCGTTGTAGTTTGGTAAATAGAAAAGTCTATATATATTTGGTTGACTGGTAGAGAATACCTAAGGCATTAAGTCCGCATTTAAACTTCTTTTTTGTTGCATAAAGCTAAAATAAATAAAGATAAAACTTTAAATGGCGCTCACGACCATGCTTGAATCTAATCCTGTGGTATAGTAGTACCTGGTTGGTCTGCGGGTCGTACCGCTCGATGCTGTTGAGGTAGGACTGCCCGTCGTGCCCGCCCACCGCGTACAGCAGGTCGTGCAGCACGGCCACGCCCACGCCGCAGCGTCGCTTGGACATGGGCGCCACCATCTTCCACTCCGACGTCTGCGGGTCGAAGCGCTCCACGGACGCGATCGCGTCGCCAGAACACCACCCGCCCACCGCGAATAGGACTTCTCCTGGAACAACACACCACCAAACATAAAGTATTGGATATACATGTTTCAATATTATCAGCAGTCAGTCGAAAAACGTTCACAGCTGGATATAGGTTTCCATTGATCGATCCTGTGCTTCCCGTTTTTTTAATGGTGATAAATATAATCAAAGTCGTGACGGGGATGATTGCCCAGGGTGCGTGAAAGTATATTTCAATATCGTCGCTTATAGAGACTGTAAAGCACTATTGCTGTGAATATGATTAAAAAGGAAAGCAATCAACTATATTATCCAACCTGTATACTACAGTAACATACCTCTTCTCGTGGGTTTCCTCGGCCGCGTCCTGGGCCCCTGCATGAGCGGCCTCTCCTGTGGCAGCAGCAGGTAGTTCTTGGCTTCGTCCAGCAGGTCTCGACACGCGTCATCTGATCTGATGAGCAGTTCTGATGACACTGTGCCCACGAGGAACTTGGGACTCAGGAGTGGTAGGCGTACGTGTTGGAGGACCTGTAATTATGGACACAGGTTTTCAATGGTAATCTAGGATTTTATTAGAACTTTTATGAAAGGTACATATCGCATTCACATGTAATCCTGTATGATTCTCTACACAAATATTGTAAAATATTCATTATTGAAGAATATGTATGGAGTTCTTACCCATTCTTCTCCATACCTAACTTCCTTTTGGAAGGGGCAACTAGACTCAACTCTTTTTCTTATAAATAACATTCAAAAGTGAATTTTAATGGTATAATTAACATAAATATCATTCATTTTGGTTGTTTTTACTTTTTGTTGTTTTCGTTTAAAAATATCACCTCATTTCAAAGAGATCAATCATCTTACACATTAAAGAAAACAGCTTGAACACTTCAACTACGAAAATCGCCTTTACTGCTTGGATATAAATGCGCTATTATCATGGGCCCACGTTTGTCTTGAAAGACTATTTCAAAATGGACTTGTTACCTGCGCCAGGTGTTGTCTTCTCTCCGCCACGTTGTACTTGACCCAGGACATGACTGCCTGGAAGGTTTGTTCTTCGGAGCGTACGTTGAGCTCGTCCGAAGACACTATGTCGATCAGCTGTGCCGCCGGCAGCAGTAGGAACTCTTCACTTTCCATTACCTAGTAGGGGATATGTCTTATAGTGAGAGAGTATGGTAAAAGAGATAAACAATAAAATGTCAAAACCAATTGAGACTTAAAAAAAATAATTCGTTTTGTTGATACGTATTGCGGTCAACACTTATGCCTGGTTAGTTTTTAAGTATTTATGTTGAAAATGTTAGCATAAACAGTTGGTAATACACTTGCAGTAAAACACACTTTTTTCTAATAAAATATCCCATTCAATAATGAATTTTATTGACATACCTACTACCTACCATATTAGAATTTATATTGGCATTACAATTCTTTGATTTTATATTGTCATTATTTACATTTTATGACATTGTGGAATGTAATGTCTTTTTCTGGCTTTACGATGATTATATAATTTTGTGTTTCATTTATTTTTAAAACCACTGTCCGACACAAGTGTAAGTTTGTTGTATGTAGAATAAATAAATACAAAGTGAACCTTATGTGAGGACCTTTAGACCTAAAGGTCCTTCTTGTTTTAAAAAAATCTTTATTGTGTTAATTTAGAAGTATCAAAAAGTTGAGTGTCAGAATATAATAAGGATAGCTATAGATAGAACTTTATTACCGAAATATACTATCGAAATATCTACCCAAAAATAAACCTTAAATACACCACCCAGTTATACGTTACCTCTGGAAAGTTCTGTTGTGTGAATTTGTCTGCGATCCGGAGCAGTTCCCGGCAGGAGTGCGTGTCGGCGAAGGCGCGGATGCCGAGGCAGTTGGAGCAGTCCAGCTGTCGCTTGAGGAACTCGCAGCACACGTCCTGGATCTCTTGTAGCTGGAGTAAGCACGCCGCGGGAAGTAACGCCTGGAAAATATAAGGTCTAAGTAAGACTAGTGGGGTAGGTTCCTGGATACCTAGGCCAAGACGCCATACAATTCATTTCCTGCCGGCTTCTCTGCGAAAATTCAGAACAGCAGCTATTCTACCGCTATTGAAAATTGGTACTTTCTAAAATAAAGCAAGATTTGCTTCGGCTTTCCTCTTACCTTGCTGCACTGTGGGCCAAACGTGACATGTAATACAATGTCATGTCAAACCCATTTCAGTCTAATTATGTATTGGTTGGTTTCTGATTCGACAACACATTATACAAGCTGTTGATTTGCATCCTAATCAAATTCAAGGACGTAATTATGCTAATGATTCTCGACCCAAATCAACAATAAAATGAGTAGGTATTTTTTTTAATATTTTTTTCCTGTTTACTGAAACCCATTTGTAAACCAGCCGTATTTAAAAGCGGCCTGTCTGTTACTAGCCCTATAACCGCGCTTTCACACACAAACAAACGCAAACAATACATACACAACGCATACGCAACGATCATTCAATCATTTCGTAGGTACTACTCGCGCACGTGCCTAGCCACGCTCGCGCTCCCGCGCGCGCTTATTAGTTATTGCCCGGTACTGTATTTTCAATTGATTATTTATGTCTTTTAGGACAACCACCTGAAATTTGACGAGGATGCAAAACAACATCTTGTATTTCAGGTCCCAGTCGGTTGAGATCGTAAAGGCGAGTAGGCGGACATACCCTGGCCACTGGCACTGACCTGCACGTTGCTCTCCTCCACCACGATGTGTGCCGTGTAGCAGAACTCCACGAGCTGCTCCATGGCCTGCTCGTCCACGTCGCGGATGGTGACCTCGGTGGCGCGCGACTCCGCCAGCTCGCCCGTGAACATCGCGCGGAAGTACGGGCTGCATGCTGACAGGATCACCCTAGAGACGGAACAGAACGGCTAATGCGGGAAGACTGGTTGTTTGCAGCAGATGTCGAATAACAAGAGACTACCGTTGCGTAGTTCTAGCACGCCGTAAGTCAAACATATCTATACAGAAGAGTGAAAAACAGCATAATTTTACATAGATACCATTATAATCCCATTTTATAATTTGCGTACAATTCAAATAAGATCTATTAAATATAGGATTATTATTATTATTAGGACTTCTTTTATCCTTTTCTTTGTAATTGGCGAAAAATTGTAACTAACCCGACCACAGTCATCAATTCAGCAACTTTATATACGGAAATAACTATGAGACATAATTAATTCATTAGGTACTTAAAATAATTGAAGCAGATATTACTAGGTCAACTTAAAAAGTGAATATTTTAATGATAAGATATCTGCAAGAGCCTTGTAAAGATAACAAGGTGCTTACATTTATATACTGTTTGTAAATAGTACCATGTTAGTGCATTCGCTGTAGGTTAGCGTGCCGTTCAATCGCATGAAGAATAAAATGTATATTACCGGTGTGCGAACAGCTTCCTGTTGGCCACGTTGAGCACGACGTCGCACAGCTCCCGGTGGCGGCGCAGCGCGGACAGCTCGCCGAGGATGGCGCGCGGATGCTTCTCCGAGGTATGCGACAGCCGCGCGCCGCCGCCCCCGGGCGACCCGCCCTCGCCCATCCTGAGGAAACACCCGAGCCGTGTCTGTAGCTTCAGGGTCCCCGAGCGACCCAGGGTTGAGCCCTGCGCGCTTGTGTTTAAGTTGGACGATTAGAATGAAAAGCGAAAACAAAAAGCACCTAAAGGCTTCTCACACACGTTTTTCGCTCAAAAATCTTCGGGTTTTTTCATCGTATTTATCAGTATTGTATGGAACTTTGCTCACCGTAGATTTTGACAGTGAAAAACGTATGCGAGTTCTTAGCCCTAAACTTAAAATACAGCCAAAATTAATTAATAATTGTAGCGCAGTCGTTTACGCAGTTAGACATGGGAGGCAGGGATTGAGCTCGCCGTTTGGACAGGTCTAACAGATAGGCAAGTTTTACCTTTGATCAAGAAATTCTTATTGAAATAACATTTAACTTAAAATAATTTTGTAAGTTTTAATTTAATTACTTCATGTTCCGGGCCTCAAACAATATGGCGTCGGGCCGGACGGAAAGCCCAAAGGGCAGCATGCGGCCCGCGAGATTCAGCTTGTGTTTCGCTGAAAAGGAACATAGAAATTGTACGTGAGCGCTTCTCAACAAGCAGACGCGGATATTAAATATATATACAGGGGAGAATACGATCATATTCTTGGTCAAAAATATAAACGTTTATGGAAATACTAAATATAACAATAACAAGTAGGTTTTATAGGTATCTTGTTATATATTTCCCGTACAGGCTGTCTTAATTCACTGGTCGATTTTCAGGGGGTGATAAACAACTTTTATTATGGCAGTTCAGTAATGCACTGCAACACTATCAAATTGCATGGAACAGATAATTTTTGTTGATACTTCCACCCTTTGGAAAAAAGCCAGTACAATAAAAGTCAACCTGTAAAAAATGTCGTATCATTGTGTCTTGTAAGTAATCAATTATTTAATAATAACTTTTGATGCCCTCTATTCTAATAATGATACTACGTAAGCCTCGCCTTGACCAGTGGTTAAATACTATTGTAGATTTTCAAATAACACACACAGTCACGTATACCTACCTATAGGTAACGCAGAGAGTATGTATGTGCCAGTACAAAATTATAAGCCGTTGTATTGAAGCATTAGAAAAGGCGATAGAATATTCAGGAGATAGCCGAGCATGACTACTGTTATTGAGAAATCGATACTCTGATTGTTGAACGAAACTATTTTAAACATTCTAATAAGAACTATCGTCGTGCTGTCGTGTTGGCCCAGTGGCAAGTACCAATGTGACTTTTTTAAATCATCATCATCATATCAGCCATAAACGCAACGTCCACTGTTGGACATAGGGACTTAAGATAGTCACGATGACTGGTCCTGCTCTGTCCGCATCCAGCGGTTTCCTGCTACCTTCAGGAGGCATTTTTAATTCATATTTACTTTCTAAGTTTATTATGGACATCACTAACATCTGTGAAGGAAAACATCTTAAGGAAACCTGGACTTCTAATTAATATACGTATACTTAATGCTGAAATTGCCTGGCGTAAGCGTGGTGATCAATGCTCGTGCCTTCTCTGTATAAGAAGAGGCCTTTGCCCTGCAGTGGGACAGTTGGCCGACATTATTTTGTGTTCCTGAGGGTTAATGTGGGTGTACTAATGGGTACACCTCTGCCTAACCCTACGGGGATTACAGGCGTGATGTTATGTATCCTGAGGGTTAAATTTGGATTTTGATATAGTTCTGAAATCTACGCTGACGAGGTCGCGGTTAGAAGAAGTTATTTATTAATAACTAAGTATATAAATCTACTTTTCATTTTAATCGTTCAACAGCTCCTTCCTGCCACTACGTCAGCGCAAACATTAGTCACAAAGCGAACATAGGTAACTAAAAATATCTGCTTTTATCTAATTAGATCATTAGCGAAACTACGATTATTATCACAACATTATAAATAAACCGTCCACTGGACTAGTGTTACAATGTGGATTGGTCGCCTCATGACCTACATGTGTCTCGCGGTCCCGCCTATTATTTATGTCCATGAAATAATATGGGTCACTACCTGTTCCATTCATTTTATTGCTTATTTATAGAACTCGGAATATGTGATGTGGGATTTGAATTGGCGGGCAGGGACAGTTGGACGGCTCCGAATGACGTCATCTTACAACATACACATAACAATAACAATATTAGGTAGTACAAAAGTTACCCAAGTCAGGTAAGTAGGTCAGCTTGGTGCTAAAATGTCAACCACCTCGGAGCATGCGAGCTTTGTCAATAATCGTGCATTGTGATGCAGTTTGCGTACTTCACAATTGTAAATAGGGGAATGTACACAACGGTCTTTTTATGACGACACGGCTGGCTGAGCCATTGGCTGCTGCGTTGAGTGTCACGGGTTCGGTCCCTGCATGGAACAAATATATTTGTATGGTATACAGATAATTGTTCCATGTCTGGCTGCACTGTCTCCACGCAATGGGTGCCAGGAAAAAAAAGGGATATGAGCTAGACGCGCACTGAGAGAGCTGGCTCGAGGTGGCGCAAGAAAATAATACTTAGAACCTAGGAAGGCCATTCTTTACCCAGCAGTGGGACATTATAGGCTAAAAAACTCGCACAGGCACAATTCTTTTAATCGGGAGCCAAAATTCCATTACTGTGACTTTGGCTGTTAGTCAAGCTAGAAGTCTTAGAACTCTTGCAACGATGTGCTCGCGTCTCTAAAATACGAAATACTCAAGGTTAGAAATTGCATTGTCTCTTTTATTGAGAAGTGAGTGCGGTCGTCAGGCACTCACGCCTGCGAACATTACAGCAATATTATACCAGCCTATTATTGTTCCACTGCAGGAGATATTCCTGATCGAATCCTAGACCTTGTGCACAGCAGTCGCGCTTTACGACCACTAGACACCGAGGCAGCACTTGCACTATTTTGTTTTTTTACATTATATGTCTAGTTTATTTGCCGAACTAAAGGGGTACCTACATATTGAAGTTTCAGTAGTTCGGTGCTTTGGGGTACATATTGAAGTTTCAGTAGTTTGGTGCTTTGGGGTGTATCAGTAGTTCGGTGCTTTTTTAGAACCGAATATCGCAACTGAAAGTTTCAGTAGTTCGGTCAACCGGACTAACAACCGAACTACTGATACTAGAGGGTTTCAGCAGTTCGGTGCTTTTTTAGAACCGAACTATCGCAACTGAAAGTTTCAGTAGTTCGGTCAACCGGACTAACCAACCGAACTACTGATAGTAGAGGTATTTTTTACTATAAGTACAGTGCAATATATAAAAATGAGCAGATAGTCTAAAAAGGCACAATCATATCAACAAGCCCTTGAACATTATCATTGTTCTATATGTACTCTAGATATAACTTGATACCACTACAATGACGACTCTGAACACAGTGCCGTTCAAAAGCATTCAGTTAATGAAAATATTGCAAAACTAGCTTCCGTACGCGTCATAGTTATTGTATTATCTCACAGTAACTGTATTTTTTTTCGGGATAAAAAGTAGCCTATGTGCTATTTTAGACTATAATCTATCTTTGTGCCAAATTTCATCCAGATTCGTTCAGCCGATTTGGCGTGATTGAGTAACAAACATCCATTCAAACTTTTGCATTTATAATGGTAATAAGAAGTAAGATAGGTCACAGAATCTTTAAATAAAATGTACAAAATCTATACTACCTAATATAATAAATGCGAAAGTAACGCTGACTGTCTGTCCGTTATGCTTTCACGACTAAACCACTAAACTGATTGTGATAAAATTTGGTACGGGATAAGTTTAAACTCCAAGAAAGGACATAGGCTACTTTTTATTCCAGGACTTCGTATGCGTCCGCGATAATCGACATTACGCGGACAAAGTCAAAAAATTAAAAAAAATGCAAGTATGAAAAAAACAAATAGTTAACAAGTTTACAGTCAAGGCTACTTAACTCCCTAGCAACTCTCACCTAATAGTTTAACTAGGAAACTAATTGTTCAAGCTGTTAATTCACATTTTTACACAATCACCTTGTGTAATGTCAGTGGCAGCACACACTCACACATCAACGGTGATGTAACCGTGCTGCCGTAAAACATTCTAATTATACAAAAGTTTAATATTAATATCTGGGTTGATGATGTATCAAATATGCTGGGGTTTTTGTTAATTTTATGCGTGATGGTCAGTACAGCACATTACATTTATGTTTTAATCTATTCTGATGTAATAAAACTGAAGAGATTTTTTTTTGTTTGTTTTTGTTTAAACACGTCAATCTCTGGAACTTCCCGCTGGTTTGGAAAAAATCTTGTTGTATATTATAGCCAGATTCATGAGGAATAGTAAAGGTTTTAACATCACGCTACGACTAACGGGAGCGGAGCAGTATCCAAAGATGCAACTTAAAGAGGGTGAAAAAAAACCCTGTAGGCGAAGTTGCAGGAAGAAACTACTATCCAAGACAGGAGAAAAGGTCATGCATTCTTAATGATTTAAGTAAATGAATGGAAGAGTGCAAGGTATTCAACAATGTGGCACCAAACCATGACATTTAAAATAAATATTTTCATACAGATCACATTGTATCATTGTGTTTAATGTTGTGAACAAATCTCATTAATCATAACATATATAAGAGGAATATTGGCATGTGCATAACACTTTATGATAACATGCAATTTTTCATTCAAAACAGTGCAGACATATTTATTACTTTAAGTTTATCTACAAGTCTACAGCACATAATAACATTTTTCAACACATTCTTGTATCACATACAGTTTGTTCTTCTTTTAAAATAATTGAACACGGATGAGTACAGGCGAAGTATTTGCTACCAACAGAATAGTATTTTCAGTTTTATTACTCCAAAAGTTTTTACTTAACACCACTGAAACGGTTGGTCCCGGCTATCATAATATGATCGCCGGGACCACATATTATGTGGATCTTTGACAGCCATTATAGGTCATCAAAAATCATAGCCGGCAACGTCAAGGCGCTGTTGGCGTTTCTCGGGGAGCTGGGGTGGATCGAATGACTTTCTTCCCACCCGTACGCAAAATACGCGCTTGGACGTGGAGTTGCGGAAACCGGCCCGTGTATACAATACAATACAATACAATAGGTCATCAAAAGCCTAAAAGATTTACTAAGGAGTATACATATTACCCAGTTACTGAGATGTAGAGGTCAAATAGGCAGTCACTCCATGGTAAATAATGTTGTTCAGCCGGATCCAGCTAGACTGGAAGCCGACCCCAACATAGTTGGGAAAAGGCTAGGCACTGCTAGGCAGATTGATTGACTGTAGTAATTACTCTTTTAAAGTTTAAATTAAAGTGTAGATTGTTTGTAGTTCATTATTCAAATATGCATGGCAATCTAATTTAGATTTTTTTAAATTTGTAAACACTGTTGACCTAATTAACAAGTGTCAGACACTACAGCTTAGTGCATATAACTGAGTGACTTGTAAATTATTCACAGACCTATTGTTTTGTATTGAGATTAACTAGGCAGGGAGATAAGTAGTCAATTTGATATTATTAAAAGGTCTTTAGTAAATGAATACCTATAACAACTATTTCATTAACTTTATCCAATTGCTACTGTTAACAATAACACATATAAGTACACATAATTCACACCTTTTTTTCATGGGGGTAGGGAAAAACTACAAAATAAATGCTACAATCCTTACATATTCCCTTTGCTTCATTTACATCCGTATATCTGGTCATACACACACACATTTTTTCTTTTTATTAATCTAATATTAAGGCAAAATGATTGAAATCCTACTTCCTTCTAATTCTCCCATAAGCAGAGCATAACATGCCAAATGTTAGTTGTTGCTACTAGGCTGTATAAACAATCAGCTGTTGCCAGTCCAATATTTACAATACAAACCCAGTCAGACACAAAACAATGACTTCATTTTTCATGTTATTACTGCCGTAAATTTAAAAAACTATTCTAACTATGTAAAAAAAATATCCGTGCCAATAATTTTGTCAATGATATGAAAGTTCACTCACCTCTTGTGTCCGCGTGAGTTACCCAGCTGCAACCGCAGCGGGGGCGAAGCCCAGCCCCACACGGAGTCAATCTGCAACACACCATCCAGCCATATCGTCAGACAACCCCGCTTCACACACAAACCAATCCTGTTTGCCAATACAAACTAATTTATGCAATGTATGCCCTCAGCCTCACTCAGCACTCACCTTTGACGATTCCTTTTCGACCTCAGAAAGAAACCTGCCCTCAAAGGAGTGTTAAACACTTATTAAACGCCCTGAGGAATGTATAACAGCTAACGGCACATCGATTTTACGATTTCACAAGTTTTTATGTTTACTAATGTTGCAGCTTATGTATCGTACTTTTGTCCACTAGTCAATTTTTTGAAGGTCTGATCAAAATAACTGACAAGGTAGTAACACACGGCCTTCAATCGAGAACTTATTTGTTTAGATCATTTCACATAGCTGAAAGTTAATCCAGAAAAACTTTGTTAAACTATATCCCAATAATGTTTTTACATTTTAGGAGTTGGTAAATATTTAATTCATCAAAAATAATATCAAATCTGATCAAATCAAGTTTAATCAGAAACAAAAATCAAGGTTTCGAATGCACGTCGAGTATTGTCATTTTGTCAAGTTTATGATTGCCATAATAAAAAACAATAAATCTTTTGTTTTTATTCAATAGATTAGTGATATTACTGCAGATTAATGGTACAATATTGCTAGAAATGCTCATTAGAATATGGTTTTGTTTTTTATTTTTGTAATATTGCACTCCACAACCACCTATAACAGGGCCCTTACTATGACCTCTATAGCAGGGCAGAAGTTGCCCGGATATTGAACTGCCTCGCTATTTTGTACTATGACATCGTTATAGCAGGCCTGTAACAGGCCTGCTAAGTTAACGTTTACAAAACCGTTCACCTTTTTTTTTGTATAGACTTTCGTACTATGACGTGCTATTTGACAGCAGCAAAATGATAATGGAACGGCTGTAATGTCAAAATTAGCGATTGCTAAAAAGTTATTAGGGGACTAGCTTTTTCAACATCGTTTTGTAATCTAAAATGATATTCGTGGCAACATGTTAGGTTTATATATGTAATAAGAGTTTTTAAAGTGGATGGTGAGAATTGTAAGCGAATTAAACCAGACTTTTTCATTTTTGTAGCTGTTTAACGAGTACGAAATATGTAAATAATAAAATTGAAGTGTGAAAATCGTATGGAAAAACATACCAACGGCGTTGCATTTGGGAAATAAATAACAATAATGAAGTTAATGACAGGGAATAAGAATCAATTAACCGCTCAATCCCCGCGCACATGCGGGCCGCGATGACGTAATGACGACGTAATTTGACACCA
This sequence comes from Hoplodrina blanda, assembly GCA_949316365.1. Taxonomy (NCBI): domain Eukaryota; kingdom Metazoa; phylum Arthropoda; class Insecta; order Lepidoptera; family Noctuidae; genus Hoplodrina; species Hoplodrina blanda. Next base: position 17,580,544 of record OX438581.1, read on the forward strand.
GTCACAAAAAATGCTCGTAAGTGTTTCGACTTCGTCGTAGAGCGATAAGGGCGACTGTTTTGAGATCGTAGATAAACAAAGCACGTAGTTAAGTAACAGCGGTCGCCCTTTGTCTTTGTTCCTTTTGTAAACAATGGATGTAATCTGAGAACTGACCAAAATAAACAATGTTATCGTATTGTTATTGTTCTATGTCGACTGTTATAAAACTAGAGTCGCTATGTACACCGAACTTTGTAAGCTACATTATGAATAAACAAGGAATGTAACAACAGCGTTTTTTTGAGAATCATACGTACATTTTCATAATATTACAACTCAAACTTCATAGCGCGCGGCGCCATTTTATATGTATTTATACATATGTAAATATGATTTTGTAAACACTCTAATCCATGTTTTGTACGACGTACTGCGATAGCAAAACCTGTTTTGTGATGGAAAATAACCAGAGAACATACTTATCTATAAGCGATAACCGTACCATAGTACGGTATTTCTATTTAGTAAGGTTTTATCAGAGAATGGCTAAAAGTACACATGTTCTTGTACTTTATCGATTTGTGATAAAACTACTGTAGCTATGTACACAAAACTTTGTAAGTTACATTATGAATAGACAAGGAATCTAACAACAGCGTTTTTTTGAGAATCATACGTAACATTTTCATAATATTACAACTCAAACTTCATACGGCGCGGCGCCGTTTGTAGGTATTTATGTAAATACGTATATATTATTTTGTCAAAGTGATTTTATGATGCTATTTCATGAAAGTATTGTCTAGAACGAAGTAATCACTCGTTGTAAATGAATATTACATCTATTTTCTGTCGATTATGCACTAAAACAGCGAAAATTCTTTGAAAAAAGTTTACGATTTCTCACGACTCTTGTCAAATCAAAAAAATCAAATTTTATGATGCTATTTCGTAAAAACATCACACATAACGGTGTCCTAACTAATATTCTACGTAAAAAACACTGCACTTACCTTCAAATCACTACAATAAATCACAAAACACAAAAAATGTGGAACAAAAACCCGCATTGTTGACAAAATTTTGAAGTGGGCCAGATGTCAACTTCAACATTTTTTTTCTATATTGTTTATGGATATTTGCGTTCCGAGTGATGTTTTTATGCAAGGCAACATCTTTAGCATACAGATTAAAAATATTCTGAGACAATATTCGACTAAATTCATATTAAAAACAGCTGTTAAAGCCGTTGACAGATGAAAAAATCTCATGACATACCGGTGTGTCACGCGGGGCTTGACCGGTATAGGTAAGAAGATATAACTTAAAATCATCAATGGTAACCAAAACCTATGAAAATACGTAATGTAAGTATAAATAAAAACCTACTCTACAAATCTACAATACTCAATTAATATTTGTATTTTACAGGCCTATCAAAAGATTTAGTCCCCCGTTTGTGCGAGGGTTTTGAACCTATAATGAAAATAATAAATCCTCCAAAGGCTTAGTGATCTAAGCAGAGACTAAGGTGAGTGTTATCAATTCATCAGATTTTCTATTGTGGAGCATAACTACACTAGTGTGTTTCTTGTGTATGTTCCTTGCTATTAAACATAATTTGCTGTGTATTAAAGTGACAATGAAAAACATCAGCAAGTAATCTTTTAATCCATTTATTTCAGGAGATTCTCGGTATTGACTCAGAAAAACAATAATGACATCAATTTTATTTGGAATGCAGAACCAGTCTCCAGAAGCCTTTTACACTGAGAAGCATAACAAGACCCAAAACATTATTGAGAGGACCATTGATGTACTAAAGGCTCGATTGAGATGTTGATTAGCCCATCGAGTGCTACATTTCCAATCACAAATGTTTTGCAAATGCATGTGTTTCTACACAACATAATGTAACACAGTAAATTTATGAAAATAAAACAATGACCAGTGGATGGTGAGAATTGTAAGCGAATGAAACCAGACTTTTTCATTTTTGTAGCTGTGTAACGAGTACGAAATATGTAAATACTTAATAAAATTGAAGTGTGAAAATCGTATGGAAAAACATACCAACGGTGTTGCATTTGGAAAATAGATAACAATAATGAAGTTAATGACAGGGAATAAGAATCAATTAATATAGGTAAGAAGATATAACTTAAAATCATCAATGGTAACCAAAACCTATGAAAATACGTAATGTAAGTATAAATAAAAACCTACTCTACAAATCTACAATACTCAATTAATATTTGTATTTTACAGGCCTATCAAAAGATGTAGTCCCCCGTTTGTGCGAGGGTTTTGAACCTATAATGAAAATAATAAATCCTCCAAAGGCTTAGTGATCTAAGCAGAGACTAAGGTGAGTGTTATCAATTCATCAGATTTTCTATTGTGGAGCATAACTACACTAGTGTGTTTCTTGTGTATGTTCCTTGCTATTAAACATAATTTGCTGTGTATTAAAGTGACAATGAAAAACATCAGCAAGTAATCTTTTAATCCATTTATTTCAGGAGATTCTCGGTATTGACTCAGAAAAACAATAATGACATCAATTTTATTTGGAATGCAGAACCAGTCTCCAGAAGCCTTTTACACTGAGAAGCATAACAAGACCCAAAACATTATTGAGAGAACCATTGATGTACTAAAGGCTCGATTGAGATGTTAATTAGCCCATCGAGTGCTACATTTCCAATCACAAATGTTTTGCAAATGCATGTGTTTCTACACAACATAATGTAACACAGTAAATTTATGAAAATAAAACAATGACCGCATCTAGTTTAAAAAAATGTGTTTAATTTTTACCTGTTTACAAATTAAGTTATTATCATTTATCACATGATACTTTCTTATGACTGACTGAAACATATATACATATAAGTAGGAACCCATATTATCCATATAAATGCAATGAAAGTTTACAAGAACAAAAACTGGTAACAGAGATGATTGCCTGCAGGAGCCATAAATTCATATGGTGTACTTTGTTGGTTTCTAATATGCAGGTATATGTATATAAAAACACATCATGAGTATTATTCTTTATTTTAATTTTCATCCTAAATACATAGGTAAGTATAATGATTAATTAGTTAGGCTCTCCACTGGATGGAATTACTATAATTGTTACTAGATATATTATTTTTCAGATTAGTAGACTAGGAGATGTCAAGAATACTGGGGCTCCGTTGCATTCCTGTAAAAAGGTTATGTTTCTTGGATTATGGGCATTGCGGTTCTTGTATTTCGATATTTCAATAAATTCCTTTACTATAAATGTACCCATGTGTGTATTTTTGTAGGAACAACACAACAAAATACTTTTTTACAATAATTGTGACTGAAACAAAATTTACCAAAAGCACTCTATACTCTTATCGACTTTAATGTCTAGTAGGGCTTCGAACATTATATATTACTTTTGTAAAAGGCTGTGAAAATCATTAAATTATTAATCAAGTGAAATGTTGTTTATATTTACGCGCTGACAGTTGATGAACGTAGGTACGTTCTGAATATCACATTGTATCTTTAAGAGTTAAAAAGGTTTTTTTTAACGTGAAACTTGTGCTTTTAGAGCTTTTAGATAATAAATCATGGTAAGTTGTAATACATAATCTTAGTTATAACGTGTATTTATCTAAAAAATTCAAGTTATGATCATTAAAAAAAAAACCGGTAATGTGTTAGAGAATTATATCGTAGTTTTTGAACGTTGTTTATTCACAACACTAAGACTAAACTTCATCATCAAAGCATGCAGAGACAAGCATTGCCGTTCAATAATCGTTCACCTTTAATACGGTCATGGTACGATTTTTAGCGATTCCTAAGCAGGCCTGCTTTTGAATGGAAGTTGACTGACAGGCATTTGAACGTTTTCTTAAAAGGTGATGGTAAGCCCCCAGGTATCATCGATCCACAGCTCCTCCACCCACAGCTGACATTGACATTAGAATTTGACGTTTAGTTGTTGACGCTTTTCCATAAAAAGTTAAAGTTTCCAAACTGTTCCAAATAATTCAATAATTGAAAGAAACTACTGATAGATAGTTAGTGATATTTATTAATCAGACTGCAAAAATGTCATTGAGTCTTCTTTTAGAGAAATACGATGTGTCTACGGACGAGGGATTACAGAAAGCGCTCAATGAAATTGAGAAAGAAGAGGCAAGTTGAATTGTTTTGGTGACGGTGGCACACACAAGTTTGTCTTTCTATAAACGAAGTGTTTTTACAGTCGGAGGTTGATGCGGCGCTGTCGGGAGTGCTGTCCAGAGCATGTTCCCTGGAGGGTCGTCTTCGGGCAGCGAGCCAAGCTTATACGAAGCTTAGTGAAGTGAAGACGGACGCTCAAATCGCCGCTGACATGGTGGACAAGACGGCCGGTCTTGCGAGAGACGTTAGCGCTAAAGTGCGACAGCTGGATCTGGCAAGGGTAAATAACAAGCTGTGCATTTCAAAGTCAAAGTGAAAACATTTATTTGCTTTACATACAGTTACACAAAAGATGTTAAATAAATTACATAAAGTTAGTGCAACAACACATTTTGTCACAAATTGGCATGGATATTTTTGTATATTAAATGTTCAGTATGCTCCACTGACTGCCACATAACAAATATTTTGGTTTCTTCTCAGTCTCGGGTGGCAGAGTGTCAGCGCCGTGTGCATGATCTGATAGACTTGCAGCTGTGCAGTGCTGGAGTGGAGGCAGCTATAAAAGCCCATGACTATGAAACTGGTATGTGTGTGTTGCCACTAAGGGACTATTACACTTATTCAGCTCAATTCAGCTTTTGTCTATAGAAAACACCAATTTTTTTGTTGATTTCATGTTAAAACTTACTTTAAATATAACAACTATGTATGTAACACATGAATGCTAAGAGTTTCAATTTGGGATATAACTATTTGGTACCCAGAAACATGTTAACAAAGGTCCGCATCATCAAGTCGGCCATTAAGTCCGCCTTTGTACTTTTGTTGCATAAAGTTTGAATAAATAACATAGGAATCTATTAAAATAAATAATTATTTCAGGTGCTGGTCATGTATCTAGGTTTCTCAGCATGGACCCTGGTTCGGTAGCGGCAGCTAGGGCACGAGGCGCTCCTGACCCTCGTGACGCCATGACCCGCGCGGCAAACACTTTACGTGAACATCTTGTGCGCAAGTATGTGGAAAAAACTGTGTTAAAGAAATACCTTCAACTTAGCTTACTTTTTTTATCAGTTTATGCAACTTTATTGCAATTTGTACTTATTAAATATGTATGTGTTAGGTTTGAAGAAGCAGCTCGCAAGGAAGACGAGGCGAGCGTGGAGCGCCTGTTCAAGCTGTTCCCGCAGATCGGACGCGCAGAGGAGGGAGTAGACCTGCTTGCCAAATACCTTGCCACACAAGTTAGTTCTATTTCGTAACTTTGATTTGCATTTAACAATTTTTATCCTTGGTTTCTCGGACGAAAAACAACGCAAAATAAATGCAACAAAATGTCAAGCGCGTAAGTTGCTGTAACACAATTCAGTCAACAAATCGTAAGAGTTTACGCGGGCTCGACATTTTGTCACATCAATTTTTCGGTCGAGAAACTGGAGTGTAGTGTTGTCGTGTCTCCCCAGACGGAAGCAGCAATCCGGCGCGCATGCGTGGTGTCGGACGTGAGCTCGGAGGCGGCGGTGTTCGCGGACGCCGTGACGCGCGTGGTGGAGGCGGGCGGCGCGGGCGTGGAGCGCGCGCGCCTCGCGTGTGCGGGCGCCGCGCCCGGCCTGCTGCACCGCGCGCTGCGAGCCATACAGCCCGCGGTACGGGATACTACTTATAACACTTTTACACTTTTTTCACTACTGGAACTAACTACTACTACTATTGCAAGAAGTGGCCTCTGCATCATTAGAAGTTACAATAATATTTTTCAATTCAAATTTTTAATCATATCTCATTTCCACCCGTCTCTTCCCACCAGGTCTGCGCCGGCGTGCGTCGTATCTTCACCGAGCTTGTGTTGGCTCGACGCCTAGAGTCGGATCCTCACAGGACTGGCATCTCTCCGCTGGGTGCAGAGCCGGTCCTGGCGGAACTGGCGCTGACACACTCCCGCATCTGGTTATACTTCACGTTCCTTAGGAGAAAGGCTGAGGTACGATATGGCTTTATTCCATCTTCATAGAGTTGACATCTCTGTGTGATGATTCAAAATGAGTGTTCTTTATTTAAAACTTAATAAAATAAAATTGATTCTTTTTTTAAATCTTTGGTTGCAATATTCTTTGACATGACTTATCTCGATAAGCGCCGGTTTACTAATCTGCTCAAAAGATTTCAGAAATACTGTTTTTTATGCAATTTATTTGTTAGATAGTAGATTTCTAGTCCATTTTGAGATAATTTAGCTACAGCCATCAATACATATTATAAAAATGTCGGGCTTCATACATTTTTGTTAAATAACAAAATTAAAACCGTGATTATAATACAACTCCTAAACAATATACTATATTATTTGTACAGGTAGACGCAACACCTTTAAAGGAAGCAGAGAAGAAAGCAAGCGTAGCCGCAGTAGAGAAGATCATAGCAGAGTGCGACCTCATGCGGACTGCGCAGGACATACTCGGACATTATCTCGCTTTGGAGAGGTAGAATACATGATATTTCCACTGAAACTAATATCAACTTTACGGTAGTGCAAATTAAGTTGATTTATTGAATGACTGGTGTCGTTAAAAATCGATTGCATTTCGGACAATAAATTACGTATTTTACATTGCATAGGTACTTTTTGGAGGAGAGTGTAAATAAGGCTTTGAAGATGGCAACACCGCAGATCGGAGTCACGACGTCCAGCCTCGTTGATGACGTGTTCTTTATAGCCAGGAAGGTTATCAGGTAAGTTTTGTTTTTGGTAAATAATCTTTTTTCCATTAGTTTTCATTCACCATTTCAATATGTCTGCGACCCGTATGGAAGCATTATTGACCTAGTCGCGTGTTGCAGACGCGCAGTTTCCTCAGGCAGCGTGGACGGCGCGTGCGCAGTTCTAAACGAGGTGAGCGCGCAGCTGGAGCGCGGCGCGGCCGGGGCCCTGCGGCGCTGGCTGCGGGCCCCGCCACACGAGCCGCTGCCGCTGCCGGGGCCACGCGGGGCCCGTCTGCCTCCCGACCCGCTGGACCGCGACGTGGAGGCGCAGAGGATACTCTATCTAGTGAGTGATCTTGTATCTTGTTGAGATACATTTTATTTGCGATGACATTTTATTTCAACTCTGAATATTATTACTTGTTATTGACTTATTTGGGTATAACTTACTTGCATTTTACGAGCGCGTTTTTATTAAGGCTGATTTTTGAGTCCTTTCATTTTTACCTAATAAATGAATATAAGAGTTTCCATTATTTCGATGCAAAAGCTGCCAAACTGCCATATATTATATTTATTCCGAGTTAATTTCACTACAATAATGATTCCAAATCATACATCTAAAATGCCAGGCACACATGAACGAAGCAGAAGCGGGTGCGGACTGGGCGGAGCGGCTCGCGAGCGAAGCGTGCGCAGCGGCCGGAGCGCTCGCTCGGAGCGAGGCGGAGCGCGACAAGCTGACGTCATGCGCGGCCGGCCTGGGCACCGCGGCGGCCGCCTTCCGCGCCGCGCACGACCTCGCGCTGTCCGCGCTGGCCGCCGCGCTGCACCCCAAGATAGTGGCGTGGGCGCAGCGACTCGTGGATCCCGCGCCGCATGCAGGTACGTGAGACATATTACATTGAACGGTGGGGTAGCTACCGTCACAGTAATAGTAACACCGCATATGGTCCAAAATTGGTACCTAGGGGCTTTTGAAATTTTTTCGGATATTAAGAAATAATAATGTTGCAGAAGAGATGGAGGACGATGCAGATGCGCTCCCTCAAGCTCTGGAGCAGCTAATGGAAGCGGCGCGTACGCACATCTCGTCGCGTGCGGTGGACGCTTTACTACTGGCTGCACTCGCAGACCTGGCCACCCGAGCCGAGGCCGCTCTCCTACACAACAGATATGATCGGGTACAGTCGTTGTTCTTGTTTTAATACTTTATGGGTTTGACGAACTTGAGTTTATCTGCTTCTAATAGAGAATGTTATTGCTAAAGACTTGTATGCATGTGGACCCCTTTATCCGCACCCTATCTGTCGTGCGTGGTGGATTGGTCAACTTATTATCTTATGTTTTGTGTACAGGAAGGTGGGCTAGGCGTGGAGCGTCGCGCGCGGCGGCTGGCGGCGTGGGCGGGCAGCAGCGCGGGCGCGGCGCGCGAGCGGTGCGCGCGCCTCACGCAGGCGGCCGCGCTGCTGGCGCTGGAGGCGCCCGCGCATGCGCACGACGCGCTGCTGCCCACGCCGCGCCTGGCCGCGCCCGAGGCACGGGACATACTGGCGCGCAGGTACCTAGCTACTGCTGCGGCGGTTTTACTACTACGAATAAGCGAATAGTAGAATAATAATTATTCTAATTATTAGCACCTTGTCCAATTAATACCGTACCTATCTAATAAAGAAAACTTGTTCACAGGACTGACTTCAAAATGGAAGATATCAAGCGCCTGAAGCTGTAGCACTATTTATTATTGTACAGTAGAAATACATGTTAATCCTATACTTATTATAACTATAGTAATATATTCTATTAAACTGCATTTAAAATAAATATTATTTACCTACAAACTAATCTTTTTTTGAAACGAAGTTCCTTAACGCAGCTTGCGATAGGAGTTAACTAGCATAATCGCCACGTAAGGGAAAAGAGTTATTCCCCGACCAAGCTACCTTCCCTCTCTGTCTCTCTATTTTTATAAAACTTCGTTAACCTTTTGAACGCCAGAGCAAAAACGCATGAACTTGCCCTCAACGCCAGGCCACAAATTCACCGCAAATACCTACGAAAAAAATAGGGATTCCAAAACTTCATCGATAATCAATTTTATTTTCATTTTCGTCTTTAATTTCGAAATATAATGTCCTTATAACATTGAAATTTAATTCAACATTACATTTCTTCCTATTAAAGTAATAGTTATACACTATTTACAGACTTGTATAATACCGTAATAACAGATATGAGACTACAATATATTTAAATATAATAACTGTAGGTACAACACTATTCTTGATCTGCTGTCTTCATATTGTGACCATGGCGTGGACGGCCCGCCATTTTAATAACTACTTCGCTTCCGAAATAAGGATGTGGCAACGTAATATCTCGTTTATCGATGTTCTAGTACAATATTATTTTATAATAAATGAAACACGTTTTTTAAATCAGATTTATAATTCCGAATGTAACAGGTACTTAAAAATATATGATTGAAATAGGTTAAGAAGGTAAATAAAAACTATGAAAAAATAGAAAATTTTAATAAAATGTTATACATTATGTACTATGTATACATGTTTTTAAATATTAAGTTCTATAAACCTGGCATAAAAAGTAACAAATTAAAACAATTAACGATTATATATAATTATCACAATTACCAATCAGTCTTATACTAATAAATCTTTTGAATAATAGAACAAAATTATACAAAATCTACAATGCAACCTGCATTCTGATCATCTAATTCGCTGGGTGCAAAGTGGGTGGTGGGGACAGTGAAATCGATCTCAGCGCGCACCGTGGCTAAAAAAGGAACTTTTGGCAGACTTTATTCCACGAAGTTATAGGTAAATATGGAGCCCACACTTAGAATAAAAGTTTCGAGTCAAATACTCTCGCTCCTATTCTCTGAGGCAAACTGAGGTCTGATCTCTTTTTCTAGTGTACTACAGAAATTGAAACAAACTGACCTCAGACAGTAGAAGAGAAATAAAAATTCAAGTAGGTATTTCAAGTGTGTACTGTGTACTCCATCTTTACCTACACCTTCATGCTTTATTCACTGCTTACTCCTCGTAAAGACAATGACAGTCAACTATTTGACGTACCAAGGTCCGCCGAGTCCGCCGACCGCTAGTTGGCGCTGTCATCGCGCACCCAGCGAATAGTAAGCCATGTGTTATCAGGCATAAAAAAGTAACAAATTAAAACAATTAACCATTATATATATATTATAACGGCTGTATCTATTTTTCTACAACAATAATATTCTCAAAAGTAACTTATTTCTGTAAAAAATATGTTTCTTTCGGTCTACAAACACCAATACCAGGCCACACTTACAGATTTCATCGTGATTTTTAATAAGATTAATATTTGCTCAAAATTTTTAAAATAAAAGCAGATAAAAATAACTTACCTCTAAATCAAATTCGTCCAAAGATTCTGTTTCCGAAAATTCTTCGTCATCTGAGACTCCTTCTAATATGCGAAGAAGTTCTTCCGTAGTCATTAAATTCCCACTCATTATAATAGTCACTTAATATAAATCTTGAACTCGATATCACAAGTAAATTAATCATAAATATTATTCATTCACTTCACTAATTTCTGGTCGCCGCGCTTGTGACGTCACGATATTGTCGTCTAGTCGTGACCATGGCGTACAGGGTACTGATAATTCGGGTTGCGTTAGGGATGCGCTTGAGTTGGGATTAGTGAATATCGAAATTCGACCCAGCCAAATTTTATTTTTGACTATGTAGCTTATTGAATGATTTTTAAGACTGGTTTTATAAAATTAATGCTGCTTTATCCTAGTACCAAATTATACCTAAAATAATATATTCCAGAGGAAAGTTTCGAATCGATCTTTGATTTGAAATAATGATATTATCCAACATGCGCTACATCACTAGCGGTCACGCAGTTATGACTCTGGCGTGTGAGGACATTCTTTTTTCAGAGTTTATTTCTTTCTTTTTAACGTAAAATTTCTCAATATTTATAATGCAATTTAATTAGTTTTATGGAAATAAATAAATTTTGGACCTTCTATTTTACAGGTATATAAATAAATAGGCATTAAAGTAATGTTTAAATAGTTTATTTCGTGTTTTAATGTACCGCTGTTTTTGTCACATATTTGTGTCGTTGGCGCTCAGGGACAGTTTTCGCTTGTCACGTATTTGTGACCCTGGCGCTCAAAAGGTTAAAACATCGTTCAAAAGTGGTCTCCGGACAGCATATTTTTTATTAATTAATTACTCTGTGGTCTATTCTCCCCAAACCATTCAAATAAAACACATAAATATTATTAACACGTTTAATTTCTATACATTATCGTATAATTTCCAAATACATTTAGTAACAGTGTAACATCTATAAAATAAAGCAAATACATTGATAAGTTTATAGTAAAATAAAGTTATTTAGATACCGTGTATACAAATTATATTGATCACGACACAAAATAGAAGGGACCTAAAGAAATTGACAAATATTTGTTCACTTCGAAACTTTTTAACCTTTTGACCGCCAGTCATGTATAGATGACAAACCAAAATGTTCCCAGCAAGCCACGGTCACGACTACATGACAGACTAAATACGTACGATTAAGATTTTATACGTAAATAAGGCTTATAAAACAACATTGTTTTTTAATTTCCCTCGCTAATTATGTTCCTTGACTCATCCTAATTTATATAAGTCAAACTTCTTTCTTTATATTTCATCTAAATTAACTTAAGATGACAAAAACTAATACCAATTATAAAGATTTGGATTCGTAGCGTGGCGCCGAGGGCACGTTTTTGCTTTTTTGACGTGGCGGTCAAATGGTTGAAGAATAAATCCAAAAGTCCACTTCTATCTTGTATCAACTAATTTTTGGGACTGATATGTCAAGAAATATTAAAAATACGTGGAATTCTGTAATAAGGCACCTTTCATAGACACACAATAATATCTAAAAATATTTTATATTTAGTAAAACACCATTCTGAGGCAGTCGAGTTAAAAAAGCATTGATAGTTTGTCAAATGCATAGAGGTCAAATATACTTACAAGTTATTAATAAATTGTTCAAATTCAAACATTTTAAAACATCCAGTAATGACTCGTTAAAAAAAACAGTAAAAAATTGCTGTACTCAGTGAAATAGCTTAACAATAATGTAAGCCATACAAGCTACGGTCTACCGGAGTGATTACCTGTACAAGTGTGCCTGCGCAGGTCGACCGCATGATTGTAGCGTGTATGGCGACAGTCCGGTATACCGAACGGCGAATCGGTGTATGTTCACCGTACGGTGTCACTCAAAAGACTTGATTTTCGCCGCGGTCGCCTGCGCAAGTTCAAAACACATTCCGATCTTGCGCAGGCGTACGTACATAGGTAGACCGTTGCACCGTAGCGTGTATGGCCGCCAAAGGCAATCATTAACTTTAATTGAAAATGTTCTCAATCTGACATATTTTTACTGACACCATTTCAAAATATACTTATCAATTAAAGTTATTGATTTATCAATTTTCAGTAACAACTCTGAGTACCAAGGTAAGTAGTTTAAAAAGCAAAACATTCACAGATCGAAAACCAGCACAGCAAACATAAATTCAAATATAGTTAATCATAAAAAATACATAAAATGATAATTGTTAGCCTGTAGTAATACTTTGTTAAGTGTACACAATAACTTATTTGAAAATTATAATAATTGACCAATGACTCAAAAAAGGATTTAACTTACATCTATTTGAATGAGGCCTTTTATATAAACTTCAAATAAAATATCCATATAACGATACGTGCGTAAACAGACACCAATAACCAATAATTTCAAGACATAACTTCTCTAAAGAAACACTTTATTTTAACCCAGAAAACACAATGAATTTTCAATTTGCTGTAAAATTTGATTAATAATTGCTTTCAAATTATATAGCATACGACAATTATAGACGACACGGTTGGCGCAGTGGCTGAGCGATTGGCTGCTGCGCTGCGTATCGCGGGTTCGATTCCCGGACGGAACAAATATTTGTATGGCCTACAGATAGTTGTTCCGGGTCTGGCTGTTTGTGTATGTGAGTTTATAAGTTTGTAAACGCACCCACGATACAGGAGACATTCCTAGAGTGGGGCAACTTTAAAAAAAAAAGAAGAAAAACTACTCCAGGCGCATGACTCACTGTATGTGCACGCGATTTTACATCAAAAATTCATTGCAAACGCTACATAATAAAATTGCAATTTAACTTATTTCAGTAAGTCAATGTGAACACACCCTAAATTGAACCGATAACCCATTTCATTTGAAACTTAGTAAATAACTTGGTTATATTAAAATCTTTACTTAATTTAATTGGACATTGTAAGACTGTGTATATTTTTAATAATAATAATTAACTTTTCATATATTAATTGCATTCGTTAATGCTAGTGTCATTAAAAACCTAAGTAAAGTTAATAATTGTAAAATCATAACATAATGAGCATAGTTTTAAACAAGTATAGTGCATTGGGGTAATTACGACAACCGGGTAAATTCCGATTTTATTAATTTGCACCATTTACGTACCACATCTTATTTTGACAATGTTTTAAAGATAAAACACGTATAATTATTTATTAGCAATGCACGGCAATGTTTAAATCTTAAATCAGCGTTTGATTGAAATTAATAGAAATCGGAATTTACCCGGTTGTCGTTATTACCCCAATGTACCTTAACTTTTTATTGCTTTACATTTGATTAAGTTTATATGGCCACTTTCCGGTTCCATCATCAGACCAGCTCTGTGCCATCATTATATTGCATTGTCATGCAAATTGCACATTTAGGCAAGATTTCAGCTCAAACGAATATCGGGAAGTGGCTCGAATTTAATTTGCAAGATTTGATTAGTGACACACCGGGACAGGTGAAAGTAATTAAAAGCTTGTAAAAAAACAGTTTACATAACATTCTGTTAATAGTAATATAGCTTGTATTACCTAAATACTGAAACAAACAAAAAATATACATGTATTATTTTGTATATCTATATTTGCCATTGATATGCTCAAAAGAAGTATAGCAATTATTTTCAATTGATAAAGTTTTGATAATGTATTTTAATTAATAATTGTATTGATTAATCTTACAAAACTACAGTAAATATGTATAAAATAAACAAAATAGTATACATACGTACCTGAAATGGTAGTTAACACTTAAATAAAGACAGGTGGTTAATTAAATCGTAACAACTAAATTAATAAATGAATAATAAAATTGATAAAACAGTCATTAACTGTATAAAACTCTGTAAAGGTACTTTTGAAAGGTAAATATAGATAGAAATAACAAAATGGTTATAGCTAAACGCTTAATTGAGTCCTCGCCTGCTGACACTGTTCAGCAGACGTCACATATCATGAACTGTCCAGTGCACATTTCGCCTCTTGTGTATCACGCTACAAGCGCCCACCGCCTGCACCTCTACCGGTTTCCGTTCTCGTCCTACCCCCGCGCCCCTATACCCCGCAGGCGAGGACTCAACGCAGTTTAGTTATAGAAAAGTTCATAAACAAACGAATAAATTATGGCAGTAATGAAATAAATTAAAGCAGCAACTTTTCTGGAAATCAGAATATAACAATATGAGGATTGTCAAACTTTTAATATAGTGTTGCTCGCCCTAAAGGTTCACACAAGCAAGAGAGACAATTTCAAAAAGAAAGAGAGAACGAAATGTGATTGAGTTAGCAAATTGTCTTAGGCTGGGCGCAGACGTCCGGTTTCCTGATCAGGTTTCCGGATCAGGAACCGTATATGTACATACATACACATACATTTTTTTTTACATGTGTGTGTGTATTATGTATGTATATACACGTTTCCTGATCCGGAAACCTGATCAGGAAACCGGACGTTTGCGCCCAGCCTAATAGTATCAAATAATAATAGCTCTTAACCTCTGCCTATGAAACCAGTCGACTTTGTTTCGTTTAATACTTGTTGTCGAACATTTCCTACAAATACTTTGTCACAAATGTCTAAAATACTGTTAGCTAATACAATATAATACTGTGGCTAAGGCAGGTTTAATTTCTATTTAATGTTTTTTTATTTTAATACAAGGTCTAGTGTTGCACCCTCGTCAAACTCAAGGAGTTGCTATACTATGCTTGTAATTCTCAACACGAAATTAATAATAAAATAAATCATTTTTTTTGTATTTGATTTTCGAATTCGAAATAGCCATGTTGCTGGTGGGTTTAGGAAAGCGAGGCGATGAACCCGCACATATGTCGCGCGAGACTGCTTACCGCATACGCAACGGGGCGATTCTGTTCTTTAAAAGAGGTGTATTCTGAAATACTGACAAACATAAACAACTAAAAAACAAGTACCTTTTAATGGCAAATGTATTGAATTATTCGCCAAGTGTCGTAATTTTATTTGATTATTTATTTCTTTTATGGTAACCTCCTGTTCCACGAGGATGCAACACTGCACCTTGTATTATGTTTGTCAAGATTTTGCGAACACAAGGCACAGTATAAAGGCTCATTTAAAATGGCATTAAAAGTAGATATAAAGGAGAGCTCGTTCCAAATACAAAAATACAATTTGTTTCAAGTGTCATGATTTCCAGATCATGTTTTGAGCCAACACACCCTGTAGGTACATAATTCTTTGGTTATACCGTAAAACACCCCAATATTAGTTACCATTATACAATATGATAATTTAAAACTGCTAAAATAGCACTATGAACATTAAAATAAGTAGTATTTATATTATAAAAGATAAACAACTTAATATTTGTGCAAAAAATAATTGATTAACATATTATTAAAATTAATTCGATGATTAACAATGGCGGCAGTGAGCCCAAAAAATGTGTAAAGTTATAAAATACTGTAAAACATTTCAAAAGTAAGTACATGATTTTGTTCGGGCTTAATCTAGATTACTTAAATAGATAACGTTTAGAACAGAGCGAGTTATTGAGCTTAAACTGTTACCACATTTATTACAAAGAAAAATTTGGAAAAAAATAATTTTAATCGATTTTTCTTCTTTAAAAATGTCTGACGTAATTTATTTTTAATTAGATTTAATATGTAATACATTTGTATTATTCATTTTGACAACACTTATCTAAGTACTTGATTAATAATCTTTTTTTTACATGTGGAAACATTCTCGCTCAATACTATTTACAAACAAATTGTCGCAACACTAAACAACAATAGTGCATTTACAGTGCCAATGTCTTTTAACCGTAAAAAAAATATTAAAAGGCGTGATTAGGGATCGAGAGAGGTGAGTAGGTAATTATGTAAAACACTAAGCGAGTTTCCTGCTTTTTCTTCAACCTATTTATGACTACACGAACAAGGCCAATATTTTCGAAACTGTTCTTAACTTTTAGACTAGCTTTCAGTTCCCCAGCACGCCATTTCTACCTCATTAGTAGCCGACACGCGGGGGCGGCGCCTCGACTGTGGAGGCGGTCTGCTTGGACACCACGCGCGTGCCCTGCGCCAGCCCACCCGCGCGCACTGCCACGTACTTCAGATAAGCGTCTATCAAGTACGCAAACATCGCTGCAAAACCGAAGAACTGAAATGTAAACAATTAAGTTTAATTTACTATCAATGAAATATATTGGACTTACTTAATTATTATTTTTTGCATCTTTAGTCGCTTCTTGCCGTCTGTATGCTTAGATCTTTTAAACTAAGCAACGGATTTTAATGCGGTTTTCATCAATAGATAGAATGATTCAAGAGGAAAGTTTATGCAGCTACATTGCATCCGTGCGAAGCCGCGGCAAGTCGCTAATAGTTCAAAATAAATAAACAAACACTAGTCCAAAACTTACCGCTGCAGCCGCATGTGGATCATCACGGACAGTCGCGGCCAAAATCGACACCAGCAAGTAAAAGAAGGTCCACAGCGCACAGAATCCGAACTCAATCTTTAGCCAGGGGATCTTGTAGAACTTCTCCAGAATATGGAACAGGTAGAGGCCGAGCAGGATGCCCGTGAACCAGAAGGCGATCATGGAGATCCAGCTGAAGAACGACCCTTTGGTTGCATTGCTCAGCCACGAGCATTGGATGCATATGAACCCGAGGAGACTGCATAGCTGTAAAGAAAGTGGTGTATTTTAACTGTAGGTGATGATTCAATTTACTCATAATATTAAATGCAAAAGTTTGAATGGATGGATGGATGTTTAAGACTTTAACATGATTCAAGTTTGAACAGCTGAACGGACCTGGATGAAATTTGGCACAGAGATAGATTATAGTCTCGAATCTGTTTATCCCGGAAAATGTGCGGTTCCCGTGGAAGAATTTGTCAATTTTAACGCGGGGGAAATCGGGGGAAGAAACTAGTATATCATACCTTAATTACGACGTACGGAATACCTACTCGTACTCGTTTCGTGTAATCAAGGTATTAGTGACGTATTATACGTATCGTCGATGCCGATAAACTAAAATTAACAATGACATAATAGCATGAAGTAATTTCATAGTCGGTCATACAATTTAAAATAGGTGTATCTAATATCGTCATCACCCCAGAGATCGTCGTGATGACCTAGTGGTTAATGCGCCAGCCTTTCTTGCATGAGGTTGTGAGTCTTTCAATTCAATATGCACTTTGTAAGTTTATCTTGGACATCACTGACATCGGAGAAGGAAAACATCGTGAGGAAACCTGGACTTATGTGTACTAATATAAGAAAACTAAAAAGTTTTTTGTCAAGAGTGCTAATCTCTGGAATAGCCAGATTCATGATGAATAATATAGGCTATATTAGATCACGCTACGACCTACGGGAGCGGAGCAGGTACCAAGGACATAGGTAACCCTAACGTGTGTGAAAAAAAACCATGCGGTCGAAGCCGCGGGCAGAAGCTAGGTGTTCTTAACTTAAATTTACAGTACGGCCGACGTATCTTGGCGGTCTGAAGTAAGCTGTTTGGCTGCGCAATGGATCGAAAAGAAACGAAATTGTTTACTGCGCAGCAATCGGCTAACTTCAGGGCCGCCAAGATACGTCGGCCGTATGGTACTTCGTGTGTTACCTATGACATTTTTCAGAACTTGTCCAATCCGACTAGAAGTTCCAGAGATTAGCGCGTTTACACAAACAAACAAGAAACTCTTTAGCTTTATTTATTATTATAGAAGTATAGATAAGAAATCATAGTTTTGCAATGTATTGAATCGAGTGCGCAAGTTCCGACGTATCTAGGTTTAATGTTCGTACATAAATGATTCAATGCAATAAAGGAAACAAAAGGGAAACGCTTTCATTGTGCTATGACGATCGATTTCATTGAATTGTATTGTATTTTATGAATACTCGACCCAATCTTTTATGACTGTGTATTTTACAATATTTATTCTGGTCTTGTTCTTTTTTTTAATAATTGGGTTTTTGACACCATTAATCACATACATAAACTCACGCCTTTTCCCCCATGGGGGTAGGCAGACACCACAGAACGCCACCTGCTACGATCCTTACATACTCCTTTCGCCTCATCTACGTTCATACAAGCACGCCGGTTACGAGTACTGCGCACCTGACCTTTCTGAAGAACGTCACCAATAAGGTCACCTCTGCCATATGAATACCTTTTGTTAATCGTCTTTCACTCATCCTCTCAACTCAACATGACCGATGCATCTAAGCATACCCTTTTCTATCTTTGTCACTACATCCTCTTTTAAGAATAATTTACAAATCACAACTTCTTTAAAAAAACCTGTTTATTTTAGCCTTGAAAATCCGATTCAATTTTCAATCAACAGTAAAATTCGATTTTTAGTTGCTTTGAAATCAATAAATAGTTGATCAATTGAGTTGGCTAAAAAGTGACGTCACAGTTTATGAATGCCATACAAAATCTACGCGGGAATCTCGTTTAGACAGTTAATAAAAAGTATGTCAATTAATTGGTGGTGTTAAGTACCTACCCAGTTGTTCAATTGTGTGAAGCTGTAATAATTTAAACGAATTAATTCATTTCATTTAGAAACATGCCAACATTAAATTGAGAAATATATCTGCACTAAAATATTATTGCACACTTTTGGACCAAAGTGTAAAAAACGATTAGATTACAAATTAATTATACTAGTTTCTAAAGAAAAGGTTATAGTTAGCGATATAAGATAAGCAGATCTAAGAGGTCTAGATAAGCATTGCCGGATTCAACCATAGCGCTACCCCTGGACACTGTAAAAAATGCCGACACATTATCGAAAATTTGTAAAAAATGGGTAAGTTAAGGCTGCACGCTACTTCAATATATTCTTACTCGCTCGCACTTGCACGTACCACGCACTATTGCTTTTTCTTATAGTTGTCTACGCGCAAATGTATTTATTTTACGGCGAAAAAAAAGGAAATTCAGAAAAATAAATAAAATAAGACCTGCTTTATAGTTAGTTCAGTTAGTATAAAAAGTTTCATGATCTAATTTTAAGTATTTTATGATTGCCAGCGGTTTATTGTTCAGTTTAGAGGTAACTCAATGATATTATTAGAATATCATTGAGGTAACTTTGAGATTTTTTTCTATCGAGAAAATTTTATGGAATCGTGTTTTCGCCAAACATAAGCCCTAACATGAATCCTCAACTTTACCATATATTTATTTCAAAATTATTGCTGCAGTATTTTCGGCGTATCAGAGGATTCTGCTAAGCCATTTGAGGTTGTTTAGGCTCTTAAGTTTCGATATAAATATATAAATAAATGAACTACTCATTAAGATTTTTTTTTACTGGCCCTGAGTGCCCCTGGTGTAAATCTAGCGGTATTCATAAGTGACCTTTTTTATATAGAGTTACAGCTCCCTCCCGTACCGTCCGAGAGGAGGGCGTAGAAAGAGTCCAAGTCTTATGATTCATATCGCGTACGCGACTCGAGTGGCCTATTGCATCTGAGGTTCGCGTAATCGTGTAACACACGCAATCGGTTAAATCTATTGTTTGCATCATGCGACGAACTGAGAAACCTTTGCATAACTGCAATTGTAAGACGGGCGGATGTTTAGGTGTATGGAGGTCACATAACAGCAGTATACCGACATTTTGTTAAGTGGCAACTCATAGGTATACAGAACACTAGGTGAAAATCAAAGTCAAATAATGTAGGTATTTCAATTAGGCCATTTTATGACACTTTGAACGTTGTATACAAGGAAAATAAAAGTGAACCTATATGCCCCTTCCAAAAGGTAATTTCGTACGGAGAAGAATGGACAAGGAACTCAATATTTAGCCTTTTAAATAAATGTTCTACAATATTTGTATACAGAATTACACGTGAATGCAATAAAAAGTATTACAAATTAAGGACTGATGGTTAAATTATGTTCAAGGATACACTTCTGTATATCTGTATACCCCTAAGGGAGTAGGTGTGATGATTAAATTAAAAGTTATACAGCATGACGTGTTTGTTAAGGCTAGCTCCCCCTTTTGCGCTACTATTGCGTGAGCTACTTCAAGCGATCAAAGCGATAACACGGCATTGAGTTAGGTATACTGTTCTAGAAGGACCTGACCTTTCTACTTTCACCTTTCACCTTTGTTCTTTGCTTTTGCCTTATGAATAAAACATTTGTTCAAGTATTTGAATTGAATAAAGCTGTGGATTCTCTTGTATTAAAATTAATTATTCAGTCTGACAAAAAAAATATTAGCTTAAGACATTAGATATACCTCCCCGCAAATTAGTGAATAACAATTATCACGTTTTTTTTTACTCCTTATAATGTCGGCTATCTGTCAGTGAAAGCACCGTCAAATCGGTTTAGCCATTTCGGTGATTAGATGGAACAAACAGACAGATCGAGAAAAAATTACAAAGGTTCTTCTGTATAGACATCGTGTAAACATTAATGCATTTAGTAATCCTTACTAATATTATAAATGCGAAAGTAACTCTGTCTGTCTGTCTCGCTTTCACGCCTAAACCACTGAACCGATTTTGATGAAATTTGGCATGGAGATAGTTTAAGACCCGGGGAAAGACATAAGGTCAATGTGGGCAAATCCGTCTACGGGGCTATTCCGTACACATGCGTTTACTATATATTCCAGAATAGTTACGCTATTACTGGTTCGGTCGATAAAACAGGATCAGTTTTTATTTCGAACTATGATTCAAAGATGGAGCAAGGTGGTCTACAAGAGTCAAAAAATGCATTTGAAGTTTAGTTGTGCTACGAACTATGAACTCAAGTGTTGCGTGCCGCCGTTTCTTATAAGGTAAATATTAAATTTTACAAGTTACGACTTTCTGAGTATGCTTATCATGTAGTTTAATAAGTGTTTTAACGGATTTTTTTTGAATAAAAACCAGTAGATACAGAAATAATTGTTATAAAAAATACGTAACCTCAAAATGGGCAAGTGGGAAAATCCGTCTAATTTCGAAGGGGCTAAATCGTCATATACCGAAATTACCCCATTGCAGATTTCGTCAACCTTTTTCATCCTTCCTATTTTTAGTTTTCGTGTTATACTTTGAAAGTTCACTGATAACTAACAATTGGGTCAACAGAATATTATAATTATGTTCCTGCTTTAGTTATAACTAATACTAGGCCTATGGTCAGATAAAATGTTTATTAATATTATTATTTTGTTTGTTTTCAGTTTTCTCATAATTACTAAAATAATAGTAATCATGGTGAGAAATTATAAAAGAAAAGGAAAGGAAAGGGTTCCTATAGCAAGGAGTTGCATGCAGCTGTAATGGCAGTCCGAAAACCTTAATTCAATTTTTAATACAACATGTGAAGTGCAGCTTTGTTTAAAATTGTAATGCTCTTAGACCCATTAAAATAACCCTGTTTATTTAAGTTAATACCATAAATACCATTGTCATAATAAGATGTTTCAATGTACCTGCAAAATTAAACTGATTAATAAAAATATTTAGTTTTCAAACTTTTTACAAAGGTTTAAAATCCCTGGTTATAAAAATAGGCCGGATTAGCCCCCAAAAAAGATTTTAGGGAGTAAAACGTAAAATAAACCTTATTTTTATGATGTTACAATACATTTTTCTTCATCATCTGCATTTACTTGTTTACAAATTGCATACCTTGATGTAACTTCGTAACTCGAGGCAAATTTGCTACTAGACGGATTTGCCCCCAATCCTTGGGAAAATCCGTCTAACGACCGATTTTTAAAAAAACCTTGTTAGTTACATATGGAGGGCTGTTTTGTTGTTTAAAATGGATGTGTATTCAAGACAACAAAATTCTGTATCGCTTACAACCATCAAATTTATATTAAAGTAGTAAGTGTACCAGTTTTAGTTAACCAAATTCAACTTTCAAAAAAGTATGACGGATTTGCCCACATTGACCTTAGGCTACTTTTTATTAGACTTCGACTTCGTCTGCGTCCGCGATAACCGACATTTGCGCAGACGAAGTCGCGGGCAAAAGCTAGTAAGTTGATATTTGGAATATTACAAACAGACACTTTAATTTTATTTCTTCGTATAGAAAAGTTTGAGGTCAATATAAGTTATATTCTGAACTTGGACAACCGACCGCCGCCAGTTTGCTATACAGGCGGCGGTATTATGCCCAAATAGCAGCTTGATAAAAAATAACAATAGACTTCCAAAAATAATCTATTCATATCTTTATAGTCAATATTCACATAAAGTAATGTACTTACGACTTGAACAATCTTCAGTATGCCTGGTATGGTCTTTAAATAGGCCGGGTCAAACCGTATGTTGGTCTGGACAGCGGTGCTGGATGTGACCGTCGTCGTCGTGGTGTGCTGTCCGGGGAACCCTACTTCTGCCATTGTTGATTAACTGGAGACAAACAATACCCATTAAAACATGTATAAAGCGTCGATGTTCCCGTCTGTCTCTTTGTCCGCTTACTGCTTCTAAAACGGATTTTGATACGGTTTTCACTATCATTTAGAGATTATCACGCACACGTCATCACTATCATTTAAAATTATTAATCGTTCGCAGCGAAACATGCGGTGCTGGGGCGGGTCGCTAATAAAATACATGTGTTATTAGACACATTACAAAATCACAATTAAAACTTTAACTTTTGTGTGTGGTTCACATCTGATAAGATCAGAGTGCCTTCCTGTGTTTCGTATAAGAATAAAGATTTCTGATTAAAACATAGAGCTAAAATACAAAAAGGTCAATTTAATTTTTTCAACTCAACTTTTTTTTTGTCAACTTCATTCGGTCATTTACTTACAAATACTTTCAGGAAATAGATTCAAGGACTATCATTTATTTGTTAGACTAATCAATGAATTATTCATTTGAATGTCAATGTTTTCTGCTTCTTCTTGTATCAATTATACATTTATAGTCTTTCTGGGTTTTTTTATTAAGAATTTCTCAGTAGCAATCCGAAGTGTGGATGTTCATGATGTGACACCCCCATGCCGCGGAAAGTACGTAAAACATCCCATCGGAATATGAGAGTTAGAAAGAGAAAGTGCACCGTTTATTAAAAAACTACTTTGTACGTTCTTACAGATCCCTAATTTTTTGATACTAAAATATAGCCTGTAGCAGTCAGTGAAAAAGTAGGTAACCCCCAATTTGCAAAAGAATTTTCAAAATCGGTTCAGTAGATTCAGAAATTACCCCTACAAACTCATAAACTTTATCTCTTTATAACATTAGTCTAATTCTAATATTATATTATAAGGGCCGATTAGGTGATATGGCCACCTACTGGTCTAATTTTTTTGTTGATGAACTCGAAAGTCAAAATCAATACACAGCACAATAACAGCATTATGCAGGTGTAAGTCTACTTATCTTATAATCAGCTATTGATTACATTAGCAACTTATTTAATAATAAAGTTTGATATATAAAAAGTCCCTACACCCATGTTAACAGATTGGTAATATATTTTATATTTTTGGTTAATAAATCAGTAGATAAACAAAGTGAGTCATCAGTAACATAATATATTTCACATGATAACACTGATATCCGTTACATTGATTATGCATATCCAACATTTGAAGCTTTCTAAATCTATGTTATATGATACACTTCGGTGTTTGAACCAGAGCTAGTCAGCTACACATAGACAAACTGTTTATTAACTACAATTCGATTTTACTACATGGAGCCTGGTGATAATTGAATGTGCATTGTTTCCTTAGAATTACTTAACCAGTTGCTCATTGATCTTGCGTTTATCCTTAAGCGCAGGCCACACCGCCAGCTAGCGGGCGGGCGGGCTAAGCGGGCGAACATCGTTTTACCTCTTTACATACTTCGGTTCACACCGCGAGCTACCGACTGACCTAACGAGCTAAGCTAACGAAATATCCGACGATTCCCAGCTAGCGGGCGGGCGGGCTAGGCGGGCGAACATCGTTTCACCTCTTTACATACTTCGGTTCACACCGCGAGCTACCGACTAACCAACGAGCTAAGCTAACGAAATATCCGTCGCTCGTCTGTCCATAGTTTTCGGTGTGAACCCCATAGTTTAGCTCGCCAATATTTCGCGTAGTTTGTATAGTTTCCTTCGTTCGCTTCGCCCGCCCGCTTAGCCCGCCCGCTTAGCCCGCCCGCCCGCTAGCTGGCGGTGTGGCCTGCGCTTTACACTTCATACCTATGCAGTGCCAAGCACTCTCGAGAGTTTAATAGCAGCTAACATATTATGATGTTCGAAGTGGTATAAACACAAAATCGTTCCATATTATTTTACTACTGATAATATGTTTTGCTGATTTAATCACTTATACTTCTTAAGTGACGCAGTAATTTCTAGCCGGCATCGTTGATTACAAGTAGATAGTATCAAATGTTTTTAAAGTTAAGCCATTTCAGATTGTGCAATAAAAGAAAATGTTGATATGCAGATAATAGATTTTTAATATTTTTTTTTTTATCAAATATTTGAGCTCATGTGCCTTAGATAACTTATCATTTCCTGACAATAACCTTTTTATGACAGTGTTTGAATAATGTCCTAGAGTCCTGATGACAAACTATGGGAGTCAGTCTACAAAAATAGATACACATTTGGGATGGCACCAAACTACCACCACCACCACTAACACTACTGCTCCCACTTATGGGTTACTAAGACATTGTACTAGGTATGGACTACAATTTCTCATCTATATTGAAAAATTAAAACATATTTACTTTCACGCTTCCTATGAGGAAAATTAATGTTGCATTTTAAAAGATAAGGAATAGACAGGATTAACGCAATATTTTATAGATATAATTAAGTACTTTTGGTGGGAGGATATAATACTGCTAAATATTTTAGATAAGCTACAACTAACAATACAAAATGGGTGTTACCATACCTCTGGTGCCTCCGTTAGTGTACAAGCAATTATGTTTGAGGAGGCAGGGAATATCGTTACTTTGTACGTGCAGGTGGTCACAGTTTTGTGGGTGTAGTGTACTTTGTATATGACCATGTAAAAGTCACGCGTACTCAGATTTTATTAGCATATTTAGCACACAATATAATAATATATGCCTCCTGTCACCATCTAAAATAGCGAATATTGAGCAACTCGCAACAGAAATAAACACAACACTTTACAACTTTGTACAAAAATGCGATTTCTTTTCTTACCTTAAAATACGATTAGCTTAGCCACAAACACTTTTTCTTAAAAGTTACTAATGAATTCACACACACCACTAACGATTAAAAATAGGTCTGTAAATTAATATCTGGTGATAAATCGAATATGATTACGACCAAATGAAATGACCAAAGTGCCAAAAAACCATGAAACGTCAGTCAGGAACAGTGTTACCAGATGAGAAAAATGATATTACAGTGTTTCGTGCTCAAATTTACAGTGTTTACGACAAAATTACAGTAAAAGGAAAAAAAATTACAGTGAATTTTACAGTAGATTTCAAGAAACTTTTATTAACTTTTATAAACTAAAATACTGTTTTAATTTAATTCTCAAGTCCTCAAACAAAATAACCACTTGCACCAGTTTCACAGAAAGGCTTGAAAGAGTCAAATAAAAACGTAATGCATTGCATACGAAACCAATTTACAATCATACTAATTTAAGTTAGTCCCAATAGGCTTCAAAACTAAATTAAAACACGGTTGACACAATTTGGGTGATTAATACTAAGAAGTGGTTTTTAGTCTATGACGGGAAATTCCCGTTTAAAGTAAGACATATTCGTTCTTATTTCAATAGAAACAAGGGTTGTGACATATGCAGAGAGGTGGCGCGAGCTCTACTAGCCAGTTGCGTTTTGTTATGTTTATGTTATTTTTTCTTTTCACAAAGGCTGCGTTCAGTTTACATTAAACTATTTTGAATTTTGCCTGTAGAAAAATTACAGTGCTCTCCATACACTGTAATTTTAGTATTACAGTAGACAGTAGATCGTGTGAAAATACAGTAAATCTGCTGTAATTACAGTGTATCTGGCAACGCTGGTCAGGAATTACAAACTTCAGAAATTGATATTTTTTTAGGTTTTTCTAATTCTGTTTGCATTAGCATCAGAAATAAGAATAGCAAAATTCAAGTAACAATTTATAGGAGTCAGAGTAGGACAGAAACTACTCATGTTTGGAAGGAAAGAAAAACGCTGCATCTAGGCACCGGAACGCTCACAAAATGACATTAACAGGCTTCGCTCCAATACTGAATCGAACTTAAACCAAAATAAAAATGAGTAAATTCCATTCATTGCTCGTTTCTTCTTCAATGAAAATAGATTTTTACAACTTATATAGTTCACTTTTTTGTGATATTTTTATCTAACAAATTAATTATATAAATTAATACCAATGCTTAGGAGTTCATAGGACAACCTTGAAGTTTAAATTTTAAAAGTTATAGGTTTTGAACAATGAACATCAAAATAACCACTGTCAACCACTTGAATGACAGTTGACAATTTGACATCTATGTAGAGATGCGCAGCACGTAAATAATTCAAGGATTATAATTGGAAATCGATTGCAGACAAATCGAGAAATTAATTGTGAATTCGATTTTATCTGCAAGGAAAACAGATGGAGGAAGGAGATTGACCCACTTCGTTAGAACTGTTCTGATTAAATATTTTACCTAACTGTTGCACTTGAGAGGTTTTCTTTTCAAAATCTTGCTTTAATTCTGAATTCGATTTTTAAGATTTAAAATGAATCAATATGTTTTAATTTCTTTTTACGTTACCTTGTTTACTAGTCCGTAAATTAGATCGGAACAAAATTGTACACCAATATTTAAAATTGATATTCATTCAATCAATTTTATGTTTGATTTAATACATACTTCTTATAATATTACTTTTATCTTAAATGGGACTGAGCTGGATATGTCTGCCACATGGCGAACAACATAACGGTCTGTAAAATCCAAAATTGGTGGGTCCAGGATTGCGGTACAGGGCCGAAGTGGATTATGAATTAAATGGCAGAACGGCTTCCTTGAGGATTGGCAAGACATAGCGCAAAAATAAATCAAGACCGATATGGCGTAAATGGAGGAGAGACTGCCCAGCAGGTGGACAGTACAGGTTTATTATATAATAATAAATGAATAATTATTATTCTTATAAATCACCGAGTTTAAATGCATTAAGTTTTTCGATTTGATTATTGAATCGAGTCTGACTGTCTGAATAAAGTGACTACTCTAGAACACCAGTTACATTACTTGGTGGTGATAACAGTTCGTATATTTTAATTTTCTTTTTAAATCATATAAAATTACCGTTATTGCTGAAATTAATGATTCTTAAAAAAATGGCATTAAACTATAACAAATTGTAAAGTCACTACATGTAGGTAATAATATATGCAATTACGTGTGAATAAAACGTCTCGTATGAGTAAACAAAATATAACACTCGACCCGCGAAGTAATGTAACTAATGTATGACCGCGGTGCATAAGCTGTACCTATGTTATTTAAGAATATGAGTCATTGATGTTTTACACGGCTCAGTATCGGTTAGTAATATAGTGTCAAGGCGACGGTGACTAAATTGTTACGGAGCATCCTCGGCCGCCGTTATCTCATCACGATGAGGAGGCTGTTTCAGTTTACGTGATTCGCTCCTTCGTCGTGTACTGTGTTTAAAATAGTGCGCGTTGTAGAGTGTGAGTATGAATATAATTATTAATTTATTTATTTACTAATTTTTAATGTAAGAATGGTAATCAGTAGACCACAGGTAAATAAATAAATTAAATAAGATTTTATTTTGTGATTCTCTTAAATTCTGCTTATTATTTATCATTCTTATTCTTATGTAGATATATTATTATGATGCTGACCAATAATACCTATAATTTTTTATAATTGTATTTACATAAGTATAGAAATTTAATAATGTAATTAAGATATAAACTGTATAGATAATTTGGCTGAATAATAATATTATTATCTGTTCAAGAAATGGTAGTAAGTACAGCGCTTCAGTCTCATTGATCAATTACATGCCAATTGCTAACAGTTCTGGCTAATTCAAGTTCAAATTCAAGGATGTTTTTATTTGTTTCCATTCTTTGCAGCTTCTGCGTTGTTATCACTTCTGTTATCATTTACCTAAGTTTCAATATTGAGTGATTAGTGTGGATGATAAGAGATAAGCTATATCTTGAATTCATCTTAATTCAGCTACAGGGAATTGTGAAACAATTTGTAAAAAAATATGCATGTTTTTTTCAAGGTTAAGAATGTGTGTTTTTTACATGTAACATTTGCCGCTTGTCACCACCATATTAAATGCTGACATCACTTTTGGCTGATTTACATTTCATAAATCCTTTTAATAATTTAATCTGTGAATGTGATTTGTTAGAATTCCAATCAAAGATACTAGAAATTATTACGTAAGTATGCAAATTACAAATGAGAGTTTGGATCAAAGGTTGTTTGGTACTCAATCACGCTAGAAGTGCTGACTGGATCTAGATGAAATTTGGCACAGAGACTGATTATAGTCTGGAATAGCACCTAGGCCACTTTTTATCCTGGAAAGATGTATGGTTTCCGTGGGGTAATATATTAACTTTGATACAAATGATGTTGCGGGTGGAAGCATGAATTATTTTACTAAATATTCTAAGGATGAGATTCGTTAGTTACTTACTGTTCAGATTAGAAATAAGAATAAATAAGTTGTGGTCGGTCCAAACGCTATCCCATAACTTAAACTAGTATTTTGTAAAAGATAGTACCTGATAGCTCGATAGATGGCGTTGGGGTCGAATTACATCTCGCTATGGTTTCGTTACACGGCAAAGTATATAGTGTTAGGTCTACCAAAATAAAATTGTCTCGCTCTGAGGTACTGCGTTTCATTTCGAGTATCCCTGGCTTCAAGGCATCTTGTACCGATAATGTACATGGTCCTTCGAGCCGGATGGGCGTTTTTGGAAGAACACAAGTAAAAAGGGTTAGTTAAGCTACTTGATACGAGATGGCGCTGGTGGTCGGTGAAATAAATGTGTGCAGAGGATAACTGTGAAACTCTTTTCTGGACCCCGTGAGTAGTAAAGTACATATTATGTGGAATTGTGGACATAAAACCGTGAGTACATTCGAGTGTTAATAGTGCAAAGTTAGAGTACTAAGTAATTGCATGGACTTAGTAAGTACAGTGTGCGATCGGTCAGGCACTTAGAATAGTTTCGATAAAAACGACCAGACATCGAATCTATGCCCGATTTTGGACCGATTTTACAAGTCTAAGGGCCGAAACTGCGTTAAGCGGGCGCCCGCGACGGGCAACCGTCGCGTGTCTACGCGCGTGGACACGCGAGCGGGCTCCGTGGGCACGCGACGGGTCCCGTCGCGGGGACCGTCGCGGTCACCAGTTTTATTATTTTATTTACGCAGTGTCGCTAGTACAATTTTGACAGTGGCATGTATCAGTCGTTAATATTATTATCCTTGATTTTCTCCGAACGTGCGTACGACCCGTATCACATATCGTTATTGACTGAATAATAGAGATGTGTCCGATATCATGTCACATGTAAAAATCATCGATATTTAAAATCATTTCATCATGCAATGACAACGACAAAATCATCAATGCTTTTAAATCATTTTTCGAATGAACGCGAACTTCGGTGATTCGGATCGGACGGACTCGGGCCGTCTCGGGCACTGCGGTGTGAATTGCGAGTATTGCGACGCGGACGTTGTGAATTTGCGATCGGCGATACTGAGTTGCGAAATGCGCGGCAATTCACTAATGCTATTTATCTAGCATTTAGTATTTCGTGAATCATTGTTTTAGTTAGACGAGGACGACCAACCACTCTTACCTAATTTAATTTTACGCGTACGAAATACACGTAACTTAGTGTAATATTGTGTTAAGTATTGTCATATCTTGCAGTAAATATCACTAATGGAATCATATTGATGATTTCCATGATTATTAATAAATACCTAAATAAATACCCCGCCAGGAATGTCACAAACTAAGAAAAATTTAATTACGCGGGCTAGCTAACTGACAAACTCGACTCATGCCTACTACTCGTACTAAGTAACTAATGATAATTTCACAAAGCCGTTCCGCGATCATTTCAGTATCTACTCACAATTGAAGTGACGAGATCTAATACTCAAATAAAAATCATTGATGATTTTGTCATTGTTCCCGTCATCGATATTTTTTTGTCATTGTCATGCAGTCATTGATACAGAAAAATCATCACTCAGCCCATCTCTACTGAATAAGTCCGCACCGCGCGTGCCCCCGCGACGGGTCCCGTCGCACGGAGGCGGGCCCCGTTGCGCGGGTGCGGGGCGCGCCTCCCCGTGACGGACGCCCGCGCGTGACCCCGCGACGGAGCAGTTTTGTATGAACCCGCGCGGGTGCCCGCTTAACGCAGTTTCGGCCCTAAAACACTTAGAAAAATTTCTCTCTTTTTGGGACTTAGAATATTTACTGTTGGCGGCACTTAGAAAATTTATCCTTCACTGGACTTAGAAAAATTTGCACTGGTTGAAACTTGAAATTCAACATGGATAAGGAATTGAGAAAGTTGAAGCAGGTCAAAGAACAGATTGAGAAGGGCTTGATAAACTTCAAAAAGTCTCCGAAAGACCGAATAAATCGCACATATGTGGAAACACGTCTAGAGATGTTAGAGACTCAATTCCAGAATTTTACTGCAAAATACGAAGAAATAGTAGGCGAATGTGAAGATGATGAATTATATGTTTGCTTTCAGGAAGATATTCATGAAAAAGTGTTTGAAACGTATTTAATGTACAAGGTTGAATTGAAAAATACTTTGTCACAGTTGGGGGTTCACAGTTCCAATAAAGAAGTTCGCGATGATTCATCTGACAGTTTGGTAAGACTGCCAAAAATAGTTTTACCAACTTTTAGTGGAAAATATACAGAGTGGTCGTCGTTCCGAGATTTGTTCCTGTCATTAGTCCATAATAATAAAAAACTTGATGACGTGCAACGACTCCACTATTTAAAAACTCAGCTGTCAGGTGAAGCAGAGCAGCTTATAAGACATGTTCCTATAACCGAGCTAAACTATAGAAAATGTTGGGAAATGTTAGAACATAGGTTTAATAATAAGAAATTTATGTCCACATGTATTTTAAACCGACTATTTGGCCAGCGTAATATTGCAAGCGAATCATCGAAGGCACTTAAAGATTTGCTTAATGTTACAAGTGATTGTTTGCACGAACTTACCAATATTGGGATTGATGTTAGTTCATGGGATGTTATTGTTGTTTATGTTGCAAGTTTGAAGTTGGACGTAGAATCTAGGAAGCAGTGGGAACTGCATGTTAGTAAGTCATCCGACGATCTACCCTCCTTTAAACAGTTTTGCGAGTTTTTAGAGACACGTTTTCGTGCCCTAGAATGCATTGAGCCTAAACATAAATTAAAAGGCGATAATAATTCTACATCTCACGCTAAAGTTATGCATGTCAATACTAATGTTTCATGTCCTCATTGTTCGGAGAGCCACAAGCTCATAAATTGTAAGAAGTTTTGTCAACTAGATATTGACGGACGTCGTGCCATTTCACAGTCATTAGGTGTCTGTTTTAATTGTTTGGGAAGTAATCATACTTCCAAATTCTGCCGTGTTCTTTCTAAATGCCGTATATGTCAGCGGAAGCATCATACGTTGTTGCATCCTAAGAAGCCTGATGGAGTCAGTGGGGTTTCTACGTCAGTGGATCCTGTTACCCCACATGAATGTACTTCAGAGCCCGTACCAGATGTTAGTGCAAATATAGCAACTCATTTTGTGAATGGACAAGCGCAGGGTCAAGTCTTGTTAGCCACAGCTTTGGTAAAAGCCGAATCACAAAAAGGGTCCTCTCAAATTTTGAGAGCTTTGTTGGATCAAGGATCACAAGCATCCTTCATTACTGAGGCAGCAGCGCAATTACTTCGTTTAAAGAGAGTAGTTTCAAAGACTACTATTGCAGGTATAGGAGGTGGTAATGGCAACATCGTTTCTAAACATGCGGTGAATATTAATATACAATCGTTGCATGATCCCTCTTTTACCATAAATGTAACTGCGCATGTATTAACCTCACTGACCTCAGTTATGCCAGATACAGCTTTTAAACTTGAAGATTGGCCAGCAATTCACCGTATACGTCTAGCAGATCCCAAGTTCAATTGTCCTAATAAAATCGACATTTTGTTAGGAGCTGAAACCTATTGCCGTATTTTAAAGGAAGGTCTGATCAAGAGTCCCGCAGGATCTCAGGTCGCACAAGACACGCATTTAGGCTGGATTGTGTCAGGCCATGTCAGTAAGGCAGATAGATCTCTAAATTCCCATAATACTGTGATCGCGATGCACACTCAAATTGAATTGAATGAAATGTTAAAACGTTTATGGGAACTAGACTCTGAGCCTGCTGAAACGAAAAAACTTCTTACGCCCGAAGAAGAGGCTTGTGAAGAATTTTACGCACATACTACGGAAAGAGATGAAAATGGGCGATATGTCGTAAAATTACCTTTTCGTTCAGAAGATCCACCTTGTAAATACGGTCATTCTAAAAATATAGCTGTAAAAAGATTGCTAGGTTTAGAAAGGAAATTGGGTAGGAATCTTGAATTAAAACAGCAATATACGGATGTTATAAATGAGTATTTATTGTTAGGCCATATGGAGAAAATCACCGACAAGGCTGAAATAAATAAGAGCGATGCGGTTTATCTGCCCCATCACGCAGTGGTTAGACAAGATAGACTGACCACTAAGCTAAGAGTGGTTTATGACGCGTCATATAAGGGAACAAACGGAGTTTCCTTAAATGACACCTTAATGGTAGGACCCACTCTTCAGGCAGATTTGAGACATATTGTCATGAGATGGCGACAACATCCGATCTGTCTGACAGCAGATGTAATAAAAATGTATCGCCAAATTAAAATAGCTCGATCAGATTCGGATTTCCAAAGAATTGTCTGGAGAGAGGATCCTGAAAAAGAAATAGAGGACTTCCGACTTCTAACTGTTACCTTTGGCACGTCATGCGCCCCTTACTTGGCTGTCAAGTCATTGCACCAAGTTGCGTACGATGAAGGTAATACCTATCCATTGGCTGCTGAGAGGGTGAAGTCAGATTTCTATATGGATGATCTGATGACTGGGGGTCAATCTGAAACAGAAATAAAGAGAATTTATACTGAAATGAACAGTTTATTAGAGAAAGGAGGGTTCCAAATGCAAAAGTGGTCAAGCAATAGAATGTTCATGGAAACCTTAAAAGAAAGTTCTGGTAGAGACTTGGAAATTAAAACTGATGCAGTAACTAAGATTTTGGGACTTACCTGGAACCGGAACACTGATGAATTTTATTATTCTGTGAAGATGTCACCTCCTGCTGCAACTGAAACAAAAAGAACGGTCATATCAGAGATAGCACGGCTTTATGATCCGTTAGGATGGATAGCGCCATGCATTATAACCTCGAAGGTTTTCATACAAAAGCTATGGATTAGTGGTATAGGCTGGGATGATGAATTGCCACCAGGTCTCTCACAAGAGTGGAGATATTATAGAGCAGAGCTAGAGAAACTGGTGGATTTTCATATTCCCAGATGGATAGGCAAAAGGGACGATAGTATTACGATAGAGCTACACGGTTTTAGCGATGCGTCAAATATAGCTTATGCAGCTGTGGTGTATTGTCGCATAATCGATGCTTCTGCTCAAATACACTCGCACCTCATAACCGCAAAGACAAAGGTAGCTCCTATCAAGCAGATATCCATTCCACGGCTGGAATTGTGTGGATCTGTTTTAGTAGCAAAATTATTGATAGAAGTAGCTGAAGTAATGAACATTCCAAGGTCTAATATACATGCTTGGACCGATTCTTCCGTTGTCTTGGCTTGGTTGAATGATCATCCAAGTCGTTGGAAAACTTACGTGGCCAATCGCACTTCAGAGATCCTTAGTTTGTTAGACAATACACAATGGGCTTACGTAAAATCGAAGGAAAATCCAGCGGATGTCGCTTCTCGTGGAGTATCTTCAGCGGTTCTACTCAATGATGATCTATGGAAACAAGGGCCAGTTTGGTTAAGAAATGATCAGATAGACTACACCAAACCTAGCGCAATACGCACTAATGAGGAGAAAAAACCTGTTAAGGTTCACACTGCCAACCTAGTGCCTGATTTTGAAGTCATTTGGGGATCTAGGTATTCATCACTTACACGTTTAGTGAGAGTTGTTGCGTACTGTAAAAGGTTTTTACAGTCAACAAGAATGCGTAAAGCGAACATTAAAGTTGCAGCATACCTGTCAGCTTCAGAAATCCGCGAAGCATTGAATGTTTGTATCAGGCAAAGCCAACAGCAATGGTTTCATGCAGAATTGACGGCCCTGAAAAACAAGGTTCCATTAGACAAATCGAGTTGTTTGTATAAATTAAATGTATTTGTTGATCAATGTGAGATATTGCGCGTTGGTGGAAGGCTACGGTATTCTCCACTGCTTGATGATACAAAGCACCCAGTTGTAATTCCTCATGGATCAAGTTTGGCTAAATTAATTGTAGCCGACGCACATGAAAAGACTTTTCATGGAGGACAACAACTGGTACTCAATTTTATACGCACCAAGTACTGGATCAGTCGGGTAAAAAATATTGTACGAGCTCATATACGTCATTGTGTTCCCTGTATTCGATACGCGGCGACTTCAAACCAACAGTTTATGGGGGAGCTTCCAGCTTGTAGAGTGACCCCCAGTAAACCGTTTCTTAATTCCGGTGTCGATTATGCGGGCCCCATTAAGATGAGAGTCTCTAAAGGTCGTGGACAGCGGTCGTATAAGGGATACATCTGTTTATTTGTGTGTATGGCCACGCGCGCAGTACACATTGAAGCTGTTTCAGATTTATCAACTGAGGGTTTCTTGGCAGCGTTCAAACGGTTTGTTTCTAGGCGCGGCCAGTGTCGTCATATTTGGAGCGACAATGGCACCAATTTTGTGGGCGCTGCCAAGGAATTGAAAATCCTTGTCAACCAAGAGAGTTCAATGTTTAAAGACATTGCAGCTGCTCTTGCTTCCTCTCAAACGGAATGGCACTTTATTCCTCCCCACGCACCAAATTTTGGTGGACTGTGGGAAGCAGGTGTAAAAAGTGTAAAACACCATCTGAAACGCGTCATAGGTGACGCCTCTTTGACGTTTGAAGAGCTGTCCACAGTGCTTTCTCAAATTGAAGCATGCCTAAATTCTAGGCCCTTGTCTCAGGGTAGTAGCGATCCAGAGGATCCTGTACCTCTTACTCCTGGCCATTTCTTGGTGGGTCATCCATTGGTAGTAGCCCCTGACTACAATTATGAAAATGCCACAATTAGTACTTTACGCAGATGGCAATTAGTACAACGTATGGTGCAGCATTTCTGGCGTAGATGGAAACAGGAATATTTGACTAACTTCTTCCAAAGGCATAAATGGAATATTCGTAACCCTGACTGTAAAATAGGTGATATAGTTTTAATAAAGGAAGACAACTTACCTCCAGCCAAGTGGTTGTATGGTAGAATTACGCAACTGCATCCGGGTAACGATAACTTAACGCGCGTTGTCACTGTTCGTTGTAAGGGCACTACGATAAAACGTCCAATTTCAAAATTGTGTTTTCTTCCTGCTACGGAATAAGCCGCAATCTTCTTAGAAATAGAAATGTTTTAAATTGCAATTTGTTCATTTTGAGTTTTTATTGCTTTTATGTGTTTTCTTCTGTTGTACTGTTGATTTTAACAATGAGTTATATTTTGTGTATCTTCATTTATTGCTTTGTGTTTTGATGGAGTTCAAACTCCATATTGTTATGAAATGTTTTCTTGTTTATTGTAGGTATTGGTTATGTTTTGAGCGGAACCATATCTGTTCACTATGTTGCAATTCGATGTAAAGAAGCCGTCCACTATTTAGTATTTGTAATTTATTATCATACAGTCCATTGTTTTTGTTGTTGCTGAGTATGTTCATGGTGGGCGGTAAGAAAAGGAACATATTCCTTTTGGTGGGCGGAATGTTCAGATTAGAAATAAGAATAAATAAGTTGTGGTCGGTCCAAACGCTATCCCATAACTTAAACTAGTATTTTGTAAAAGATAGTACCTGATAGCTCGATAGATGGCGTTGGGGTCGAATTACATCTCGCTATGGTTACGTTACACGGCAAAGTATATAGTGTTAGGTTTACCAAAATAAAATTGTCTCGCTCTGAGGTACTGCGTTTCATTTCGAGTATCCCTGGCTTCAAGGCATCTTGTACCGATAATGTAATTAATTATTAATTTAAAACAACTAGACCATATAAAATCAAAACATAAACAAATTGATCTTAATGGTCAATTTATTATTGTCTCTTGTGACTAACTCAATGATTCACTTGACTGCTGTAACCTGAAGTCCTGATATCAATACTAATTGGATTGGCTCCACTCAAACATCGCTCATTCCGACGTAATACCGGAAACTTACGTAGTTAATGAGGATCTCGAGGCCAAATTGATTGATCTTTGAAATATGTAATGGCAGACTATAACTGCTTCTAACATATCAAATTAATGTCTTATGAGATGATAAGTCTTGTGTTTTAAAGGCTTTTTTTTTCCTGTGTTAAATATATTTATTAATTTTTAAGTGAAATTAATATAATATATATATTTTTTTAAAGAATATACACAGGCCAGGAAGCAAAGCAAATTATTAAAAAAAATTTGCTGCCCGCGAATGGCCGCGATTTTAAGAATTGGTATGCACTACAGATGTTTAATCAGATGTTTGATGGTTCAACTCAGGCAATGAGTCACAAACTCAAATGTTTCATTTAGGTAATTTTGCTTCTGAAAAATCGCGCCTAACCGTTGATAAATACTCTGCTCTCTGAACACAGTCATCATGACTAACACCTGAAATTAATTGTCTATCTTTATCCCTAATCTTAAAACTCGGACCTTGACTACTGTTTGTGATTCACCCTCTCAAGGTTACTCTAAGTCTTAGACTCGATGTCTCGACCTTAGACTTCAAGTTAAGATTGAGATACAATTTCAGCTCCAGGCTTAATCGCACTATCACTTACCATATCAATCATGGTAAAATGACCTGTATTTACTTACATACTACGTCTATTTCAGAT
The DNA here is from genome assembly GCA_949316365.1 of Hoplodrina blanda. Lineage (NCBI taxonomy): Eukaryota > Metazoa > Arthropoda > Insecta > Lepidoptera > Noctuidae > Hoplodrina > Hoplodrina blanda. Next base: position 17,618,119 of record OX438581.1, read on the forward strand.
CAGCAACCATGGCGTACCCCAACCAGCTGCCGCCGCCTCCACCCCAGACCATGGGATCTACGAACACAGTCTTCATCACAGAGACTCGGTTCGATCCCTCCTACCTGAAGACTTTGCCTGGGATTCTTAAGGCCATTGTCGTTGTAAGTATTTCTAAAGCACCTACTTGTATATTCTAAGACACCTGGCAAATATGCTTGCGGATGCTTGGCATGGTAAGTGGTTACCATCGTCTGTGACATCTGAAATACCTACTATAGAAATCGCAGATGCATTGCCATTCCAGCGTGAAATTGAAATTAAGGTTTTAACGGAAGCCTTCTTAGCGGAGGTGGAGGCGGAAGCGGAACTGGAATAGAATACTAGGTAGTTCATGATTTATTAAAAAATAAAAAATAAAGAAAGTCAAAATGTCGATTAACGATTTTTCGCGGAAGTTCCGCAATTACAACCCTAGTTGAAATGTCTCAGGTGCCTTACCTACGTATAATTACGCTGCGCTGGGCCCTTCATTTTTGCGTGTAGCAAAAAAAAAATGCATTCGTCTCTTAAATTAGTAGGTACCTAGAGTAGAACACACACGACACATACACGACATACGCTAGCAGTAAGATAAAACAGTAGGTATACTTAAAGTAGTTCCGCATGTTTGCAGCTATTTGCCTTGCCGATTTGATTTCTACGACACAATCCAAGCATGAAGCGTTTTATATCTTTACTTTTTACGTCCTACACGCGATTGGCTTCAAACAAAACAAATATATTTGTAATGGTAAACGGTCGTTACGTCAATAAGTCATCATTATTTACACATTACGGGTGACTAATTACAAACGCAATCATCGGAACACACCTGGCGACAATCCAAGTAGGTCTTTGCTCCCACAACTTATGAACAAAGTAAAAACAAATAACTGTGGTCTTGGCTTTTCTCTCTAAATCAGGAATTACCGCATTAGCATTATTACTTCCGGGGTTGCGGGACGTCTTAATAGGATACCGTGACCCCGGAACGTAAAGGGCAACAGAAGGACCTGTTCCTTCTGTTGCCCTTTACGGTTTTTTTTTAGTCAGTAAAAGTCTGACAGTCCCTTCCGCCCCACCAAGGGCGGACCGCGGAAGGAGTCATTTGATGATTTTTACCACCTAAAAAAAAAAAAGCATTATTACTTATTTTAATATAGAACCCATAGTCCAAAGTTGCACACTCAACAATCTTACTATGTATACCTATATTATAATACTTTCTATGTATATTATAAATGCGAAAGTTTGGATGAATGTTAGTTACTTAATTACACCAGACCAGCTGAACGGATCTAGATGTGGCACAAATATAGATTATAGTCTAGAATAGCACATATGCTACTTTTTATCCCTGAAAAATATATGGTTCCAGTGGGATAATACATCAACTTTGACGCCGCGAAGTCGGACGAAATCGCAGGCAGAACTAATTTCTTGTATAGGTAGGTACTCTCTTTGGTTGGGTATAACAAAACAGACCGAATTATTAGGTGCCTACTTAGTAATTCAGCATGTGTATGTAACTTTGGTTGGTAGGTATGTTGTTTTTTAAACGTGCCCATCTTTTCCAGCTGTTGAACTTAATCGGATTCATCTGCATCCAGTCTTCGGCGTTCTGGCGGAACGGACGGGGCGTGTACTTCAACATAGTGGCCCACTTGGGGCTCTGGTTCTCCGGGATCCTGCTGATGCTGTACCTGTTCCACGTGGTGGAGAAGTACCACAACGTCAAGTGGCTGAAGATTGAGATGATCGCGTGTGTGGTGATGGTTTTTCTGTACCTGATTGCGTCTACTATAGTTGTCGCGTTTGGAGCGGCTGCGTACTCCGCTGCTGGGGTGAGTGTTCATACTAAATTTTTGAGGGGTTTGAAACCTTTAACAATCACTACATAGTATAAAACAAAGTCGCTTTCCCTGTCTGTCTGTCTGTCCCTATATATGCTTAGATCTTTAAAACTACGCAACGGATTTTGATGCGGTTTTTTTAATAGATAGAGTGATTCAAGAGGAAGGTTTATATGTATAATACATGCACCCGTGCGAAGCCGGGGCGGGTCACTAGTCTTCTATATAATATAAAAGCAAAAGGTCACTCATTGATTATCTCACTGACTAAACATAAAATCTCGAAAACTACATGACTATATGAAGCTGTTTAGCTGTAGTCAGTTTATAAGTAGGAGACGTCAGCTAAAAACGGATTTGAGTTGACTTTCAAGCAGACGACGTCGGAGGCAAAAACTTGTAGCTAATGATCATCCCCTTCTAGTAATTTATGGAAGATGGAAAGTAGTAGATTTGTGACAATGCATCTCACTTCCGAATGCTTAGTCACTTAGTGTTAATAATCAGGTAGGTAGGTATGTGTGTTTAGTCCTACGTCTTTCGTATAAACAGTAAAGTAGATACCTACTATATGTGTAAAGCGCTACCTAGGTCCTCTTAGAATGGAGGTGTGACAAAATACGTAAATGACTCGCTTATCTCGTTCACAACTTTATCTCACAGCCCTCAATATTGTTTCTGCAGAGATCGTGTTTGCTTGAATATAATTGCAAAATAAAAAAAAGAGAGAATTTATTTTTTGTTTGTTTAAACGCGCTAATCTCTGGAACGAACAGTTGGATTGCAAAAATTCTTTATGTATATGATAGCCAGATCCATGAGGAATAGTATTAGGTATATAACATTACGCTACGACCCACGGGAGTGGAGTAGCAACCAAAGATGTAACTTAACGCGGGTTAAATAAAAAATAAATAATTAGGTTGCTCAACTTAAATGGAACTGGGCAGGTCATGTCTGCCGCATGTCGGACAAACGGTGGGCCCAAATAGCGCAGAACTGGTGCCCTGAAACTGGGAGTCGGGGCCGCGGCAGGCCACGAAGGAAATGGCGGAACGAACTAGATGGATTTCTCCAAAACTGGAGGAATGAGGCACTGAATCGGGAAGGATGGAAGGAGTGGAGGGAGGCCTTTGCCCAGGAGTGGGACAGAATAGGATAACAAAAAAAAAAGCGTAGTAATAGTGCCCAAATGTTTTGGTATAAACAGATGACTTCTTTATAATTATTTTGTAATTACTAGTACAACTCCTAGACAATCGCCTGTACATTGTGTATCGCTCCGTGCCCACCTGTTAATAAGTCATTGAAAACAAAAGGCAGCTCGCGGCCTGACTGGCACACATTAATATGTGCGGGCTGTACGTGACCAAGCTATTAAATATCTATAAATACGTTTATGACTATTGCGTTATATCGTGTTTTACTAACTATTAGAATTTGAAATGAGGTAAATGGTTACGTTTTTGTTAATAAGTAGGTAATAGGATTGTATTTTGAATTTTTTTCCTTCTCTGTGACTATACGCACCCGGTGTCTCCGTGACTGTCCTTTTGGTCCCGTGGTCGCAAACGCAACTGCTGGGGTCCTGGGTTATATTACCAGGTCGAGCACAGTGTTATTAGATTTCCATTAGGAATCTCTCAGTTCCAGCCCGAAGTTAGAAAATTGGTGGTGTGCAGGGCCCGATCTAAAGGGGGGCAAGCCAGGCAAATGCACGAACGTCGAAAAATCCAATTCCAACATACTCTCATGAATTTTTGTATAGGTACTTGTTCAGAAGCCTAGTAGACTAACGTATGTAAATATTAAACAATTTAAACTACATATATCGCATATTCATCCCATCTTCGAAATAGTAAGCTCATGACTCATATGGTGTTAGTGTAAAGGGCGGCAAATATTAGTTTTGCTCGGAGCGGCTAAATAGCTAGATCGGGCCCTGGTGGTGTAGCACCTCCGTGGCCCGGTGCGCACTTGTCGGCGTTGGTCCTACGCTTGATCTCTCCCCGGTCGTATCCTATTGCCGTCTCATTACATCGATGAGGGAATGCACCTGTGTTTGCGCACAGACTTGTGCACTATATCTCTTGCGTAGTTGACTAGTTTTCATTGAGATCGAAATTCTATGCGGAGAATATTATTAAATCCTTAGAAATTTAAATTATTAAATAAATGTAAATTATTAATTCCTTAGCTTTATTTGGTTCGTTAAAAGTAACAAATTTTAGTGACGAGCCTTAAGTGCCTTAGAAATGAGTCATGCTGCATGAATCATTCTCTTAACTTCAAAACATATGTATGTAGGAATCCACGTGCATACATGTTTGAATCTCTACATAGTATAAAACAAAGTCGCTTCCCGCCGTCTGTACGCTTAGAGCTTTTGGATGGATTTTAATGCGGTTTTTATCAATAGATAGAGTGATTCAAGAAGAAGGTTTATACGTATAGTTGGTATCTACATTGCAAAGTAGTAGTACATTCCGTGCAAAGCCGAGGCGGGTCGCTAGCTTTACAATACATTCGAGGTTCTCACCCTTTTCTTCTCTATAGAATACGGACCCTAATCATGCGCAAGATTACATTACTGTATTTAAGGGTCCACTTTACGACTCCTAAACTTTTATGGAGTCCATTTCGAAGAGCTATTCGTCCATGATACGTGGAACGTGCTCAATAAAGGCAACTACTCAAGTTTCAGCTCACAGTCGCCACTGGCCGTCCACAAAGAATATTAACGAGGCACCGGTGATTTATATTCCATGCAGATCTAATAGAAAATATTTAAAGTGTATCAAATCAACCGCTTCGAATTCTGCTCAGTGCTAAGTTGAGTTTTCTTTGTTCTGGAATCTATTCTAGAAATCTAGATTCCTATGCAATACATGCATCACTGTTCGCTGATTAGTTGGTTATAGTCCGCAGCTTTCCACTTAGGGAAGGGCGTCGCCAAGGAGAGCAGAGTGGCAGCTGACCCAGAGACAAAAAAAAAATGTAACCAAAGTCCTTAGTTCATTCACGTGACTGGCTTGGCCAATCATTTCTGGACGTCGAAATCCGAATGAATTCACTAAATCTATTACAATTATTATTCTACTTCCAATCACAATTAATCAATGTGTCTGGACTGTGCCCACAATTCATACTTTCCCCATTTTCCATTTAAACATCAACTTACCACCACCTTGACCATGGGCTGTCGACGTCCCTTCCACCCATTATAAGCCCTCCATTTACTATCTACTCTGTATTTCAACTGTACCTAAAAATAACCAAGCTCAAACTTTTGTTTTGTAGTTCTTCGGCTACCTAGCAATGGTGCTGTACGGCATCGATGCCTTCGTGAAGTACAAGGCGCTGAAGGCTGGTGAGCTGGCCCAGGGTCACCGCGTGCTGGCTAAGCAAACGCACGTCACCACACCACCAGCGCTGCCGTAGCAGGGGAGGTGGTAAGCGGAACACGAAGGAATGAGATTATTTAGTTTCTCATGTATGTGATTGTGACAGGAATATGTCGCAGGTTTTGTATGAGAGATTTCCTACGACGAGATAATTATGTATGGTATTAAGATTTGTCTTTTACCAAGTTATTGATCAGGTTGGATGTTTGCCAGTTTTGATTGGTAAAACTTGCAGCAACTTTGCTTACAGTCGGCAAGGACGCAACGGATATCAACTTGCTAATTGACATTGTGTATTTTTCTTAATATTTTCTCCGACCGCCTGTACCTAATATTGTAGTCGAATGATGTAGGTATCCGCGAAAATCAATCAATTAATTTTGGTGTAATAATTCTTGCAAAATAATATAGACGCGATATTAGATGCGCACAACTATTTGCAAAAAGTTCTACAACAGTGAGTGCTATTCCAAATTCGTTTTAAGAATTTGATTGAATAAGGAGAATGGGTTATTGGGTTTTTTATCAGTTATTTTCAGTGTTCATTAGTGAACCTTTTTCGGTTACCGACGTCATTAAACTATACAATAAATTAGTACGTACTTCTTGGTTAGCAACGATATTTTCTACGATTTATCTCGAGACTCGTAGAAATGATAAAACCATCAAAGTGACAAGTCAAAGTCAACTATATCTCCATATGCTAAGGTGTAAAATCAATGTTCGCTATGTACTTGATTGAAAGATTTCACAATTTATTTACAAAGACTAGTTGTAAGTGTACTATATTATTTTAGTTTAATATTTAATTCCCACCAAGTTGTGTTAGTGGCCCGGTTTCTGGTAATCATGGAATGAATCAAGTGTGTCAATGACATCTGTTGGACAGCGATAAACTGAGAATAAATCGTCGTACAGATAAGCACTGAATTCTGCTTCATTGACATGTTTTAAATTATACTTTGGGCAGACTTGTGTATTACCTTATTGTATGTACTGGGTAAATAAGGGTTACTTTAGCTCTATAGGGAAACTTTTGCCCGTAATTAAAAGAACTCCTCGTCTCTTGAATGAGAACAAACCTTCTTGTTTAAGACATTTTTCTGAAGTTTGAATTAGGTATATTACATTTTCTGTAATTTTCCAAGAGATGAGAGTTCTAACGTTTTTCAGATTTGAGCTAGTTTCCCTACAAAGCTCATGTAACCCGCATTTACGGTATTTATTTAGAGCCCGCCCAGAGTTTATGGGTTAAAGTGGCAAATAATGTCGTTGAAATAATTATTTTGTCCCATTAAAACAATGTGTGTTTCTCTATTGTCTAATTATCTAGACATACAGTGTGTCATACTAAAATCACTTAAACAAGCCCACATTTGGCGCACACATTTGCTGTAATTGAAGGACAAATATGATAACTTAGTTTTTCAAATGACAGGAGTAAAAAAATATGCATCTATGTCAGTGGTTCTTAACCTTTTAGTGATGAGGTGACCACCAAATGTATGGCGTTACTATTGATTTATTCGTAAGATTGTTCTATAAATGAAACAAGTGTAAAATTATTTGAAACCAAGAGTGTTTAATAATTTAAAAAAATAGTAACATTAATTAAAGTGGTTTTAAATGCGATGTTGGTGGCTGCATACTGCTTACCGACTACTGAATCCTTGGTTCAATGCAACAATATTTGCTATCAAACTAGAAAATCCAGAATAAGCAAGCAGTTTTGTGTTTTTACCCAAGACGAATGGTCAACTCATTGTTATTTAATAATTATATGATGGCGTCGTGGACCACCAGTGGTTCGCGGACAACAGGTTAAGAACCACTGCCTTACATAAAAACATAATACCCGACTGCAAAGAAGGGTTTTATGACGCGACTATAAATCATGTAAAACCAAATATACTGAGCACAATATACAGAAATCGGGTTAAATTGTATGTTAGTATTGCACAAGGGCTTTGAATACCTCAAGTGTGTACTTATTGAACTTTGTTACGTTGTTTTTGAACATTTGTACCGTAACTTACAAGATTTTTCTTCATGTATCGTCTTTGGAGTCTTCTATGGCACTTTTAATGCCACAATTTAATTTGTATTTATGCATTGAAATAATGTTCAAAAATACTTAATCTAATATTGTTTTGTAGATATTATAAAATCTATTATTCTTAGACATTTTTGTGATAATATTATAGTAAGTGCTAACTTATTTAATCATGTTTATAAACATTTATCTTTATTAAATTGTAAATAAGATTTAAACTTTGCATAGCTTTTACCTGCTTATAAGAACTTAACACTTTTTAGTGCCGATTTTTCAATCGTCAAATAACTTGGAGATAATGGAGGGATTAATATGTCAGTTTTGACAGATTTTGTATATAAAACCACTAGCTTGTGCCCGCTACTTCGTCCAGGTTTTTTCACCCCCGTTAGGTTACCTCTTTGGTTACCGTCTCGCTCCAATGGGAGATAGCGTGATGTTATATAGCCTATACTATTCCTCAAGAATATGGCTATCTTACAAAATAATTCGTAGTTCCAGAGATAAACGGTATTAGATGTCAAACTGTCAAATTTTTTCATTATCTTCAGATAAAAGTTATTTAACTATTGAAAAATCAATCCATTAATGCTACATTTGTACTTTTTAACGATAATATTATGCGTAAATAAGCAGGGGCGGATCTACTTAAAGGCTTTTTGGGCTGCAGCCCAGGGCCCCGTGAATAAAGAGGGCCCCTAACCGGACTGAAAACCATAGACGATATTGTCAATTATACAAATTATCTTAAATTAAAAAAATCCGATTATAAGGTTGGCAACACTGCGATCAAATTATATATACCTACATCACTACAAAAAACAGTTTTTTGACAAAATGGCAATTGATTGAGTAATTAGGTAGGGCCCCTAAGCAGTATTAGCCCAGGGCCCCACAAATTCAAGATCCGCCCCTGTAAATAAGTACTACGCGCATTGACATATTTCAACAAGTATAACAACTAGCTTTCGCAATTCTGTGTTCAAATCCATTCCATGATAAAATCGCAGTACAGTTGCGCCAACAAGTTTATAAAAAGTCAATGTGTCTAGAAACTGATTGTATGGGGTGACTGGTAATTCATTACCGATACTAAAACACATGATGATTGTACTCATGATTGGTCATGATAACAAACAACTTTCCCAAGGAAACGATTTTTGTTATAATACTAACACATGCGCATGACCCCAATCGCTCCATTAGGATATTGAATCAGCTGTAAGTACTTACAAATAAAATAATGTGTTTAAGTATTGGTAACTATATAGGGTAAACCGCTTAATTGAGTTCTCGCCTGCTGGAAATAAATAATACATACAATGTGACGTCACATCTTAAGAATAATCCAGTGCACATTTCGCCACTTGTGTATAACGCTACGAGCGGACTAAATTAAGCGTTTAACTGTAATTACCAGTGACTCAATATGTATTTGAGAACTGCATACCATTACGCCTATATCCCCTAAAAGTATAGACAGAGGGGAACAAGTCATTCACATTTCAAAAGGCGTTAAAATTATTGTACAAATAGATTACTATTACCCAGGTAGATATATGTCTGTGTATGTAACTTCCGTCCACTGTCCTCTAAAGCTTTGCTCACGTTATGTGTCAAATTAATATATCTTGAATCACGTGATTAATGCTCATCGTTGTAAATGTTCTAATACACATTTTATCTTAAATAATATTTAACTATCAATGTGTAAGCTCATTCATATGCGCAATATTTATTTATATTAAAAATATTTACGTCAACTTACTATTATTAAGTATGTCATAAGCGACCTTGACTTCCAATACATTAAAACGTCAATAAGGTTGAAACTTCTAAACAGTCATATTGGACTTCAAGCAAAAATAGACCTTGACATTTTGTGACGTGCAAATGACATTGAACCTTATGGTAGTAAACAAGAGGTCGGCTATATACATTCAGTGCAAAGTTGGTAGTGGGTAAAATAAAATACACTACTTTAGGTCCAAAAAATTGAATTTGAGTCCGTTCTTTTCGTTAGAAAATAACTTTTTTAAACTGCTAATTTATGGTGTTTTATAAATGAGCAAGTCAAAGAAATTTTCCATGTTTATTGTATTTACTTGTAACGGAAATTTAAATAAAGCATTATTGGTCATGATCCAATATTTCATTGTAACTAATTCTATATAAATACAAGGAAAATCAGAGTATTAATGAAACCATGGTCGGATTGTCAAGGACTATTTAATGACCTGGTCTTACCAAATGGGATGATAAAGTATTATAATTGGGTATTAAACACTATCAATCAATAATTGACGTACTTTTTAATTAATGACCTGTCAAAACGCGATTGCCCCACAGATTTTTTATGGCAATGTAAACTATGACGTCACTTTCCTGCCAATCCAATCTCAATTATCAATTTTTAATTTCAAAGCAACTAAACATCTAATTTGACAGGGAACTAAAGTGCTTCTTTAGAGAAGTTATGTCGTTTGGAATTAATCATTAATGGTGTCTTATATCCAATTATTCAGAAAATGTGTCAGAAAGAGAACGCAAGTGACGTTTTCTTTAAAATCGATTGTAAAACAAAGTACAGAAATTGAACAGTTTTTATTTTTGGCTCGATTATGTTATATTTTCTAAAATGCCTGCTATTATGTATGTATGATAGTAAGAAATCAGAAAAAGCACTGTTTACAAAATATTCCGGTTTAACCGACTTTTGTTAATATTTTCTATGGTCATTGTTGTATGAAATAAAACAATTGAAATGTATTCAGAGTGTTTTTTTATTATTATTGTGTTGTGTTAACATTATTTCAAGTGGACACCCGACACGTATGTACACCCTTATTCTTTGCTTACCAGGAACCTGAAAAATGGTGATTTTGATCATTACGAACAAATTTTAAAATGGGACCAATACGTAATGCGCCAAAAGAAATCAGTTGATCCATACATTTTGTCATTCTTTATTGATATTAGCAAGTACATTCTGTATATAATTTACCATGGACCCCACACAAGGATACCGTGTCGTGAGGTCCAACCCCTTCCGCCACATTACAAGAATATAGGTATATTTATCATTTATTTCTTATCATAATCATAAAAACTACTGCACACGAAGTGACGGCGTACTGTTGCGCTTGAAAATAAAAATGTATGGACTACCTTTCTCGATTTCAGGGCCAATTCCAGAATAGAAGTTTTCGTAATGATAAGTACAATGACCTCTTTTCGGGCTTGTGGAAAACAAATAATAAGGTTGTATGTATAATCAAATAATACGACACTTCAATCTAAAAGGGCGTAAGGGTCAGTAGAAAAAACGAACCTTTGAAATCGAAGTATCGACATAATATTACAAAACAGTATAGTTTTTCGAAAGCAAAACAAAAACAAATAGAGTCTAAAATTGTGCATATCCTAATATGGTCTGCGACAATAGTAACTATAATATTTTTTGGAAGATATCAAAATTTATATAAAAATATTCGAACACTGCTATTCAGTAAATTGATTGTCTAAAAATTAACAATAATATCCTTGGTATAATTCAAACAATATTGGAGTACAAAACTGCGCTTTTTAACATTGACGATTTAATTAAATATTTTATTGAGGCAACATTGTTTCAGTGTTCCAATAACAACATTTGAATTATAACCATAATATTAAAACTTAACAGTCTGTTATTGTAATGTGTTCCTTAGGTATTTGTTACTTATTTACTATTGTTACACAGGTACGGAACCATCCTTAGACTATTAACAAAAATCTAAAAATTAATACAAGTATAGTGAAACCTGGTTAAGTGGGCCCTGGATATTTAAGAAACCTTGCTAATAAAAATTACAATAAATTCCCGATGCTTTTGCATTGAAGTACGTCTGTTACTGGGAATTTCCAAACCTTTTCAATTGAGATTTGATTTCATAGATTTTTTTCATGTTTACCTCTATAATTGGGACTTTATAGCTTAACAGCCTGTGTAGCCCTAAAGTAGTGTATTTTTAATAAATCCTAGGTCCCTTGAGATCGCAATTAAACAGGTTTCACTGTAATACTAAAAATCGTAACAAAAATGACTTACTTAACACTTTCACTGTTTGTGAAGCAGACACAATAGCATAACAATTGCCATGAGCCATATGTGGCTCAAAGGACTGGGAAAGGGTTAAACAATAATTATATACCCTTTAAATAAACAAATTATTGTAAATTAAACCGTATAATCCATTAAATACACGATTGCAATAACTTTTATTTATATAAGTCTATAATTTATATAAGTCTATAAAAGAAAAATACCCAAATGGTTGGACCCATTGTTGAGAGTAAGTAATAAGTATCCAAAAGTATGGCGGGTTAACTTATATGTTAGTAAAACACTACAAAATATACTTGACGTACACTAATTTGTAAGTACATTATTAGATTATATATTATATACATTTTTAATACAAAATAACAAGTTTTTTTGTATAGTAAAAATGTCGATTGTGCGCAGTAACCTACAAAGCAGGTGGCACTTCTAAAAACGGTTAACCTTTTGACCGCCAGTCATGTATAGATGACAAACCAAATGTGCAACACGCCACGGTCACGACTACATGACAGACTAAATACGTACGATAACTATTTTATACGTAAATAAAGCTCATAAAATAACATTCGTTGTTTTATTTACTTTGCTAATTAAGTTCCTTGACTCATCCTAATTTATATTACATCTATAATAACATAAGATGACAAAAAATTAATAATACTAATTATAAAATTTCGAATACGTAGCCTGGCGCCGAGGGAACTTTTTGTTTTTTTGACGTGGCGGTCAGAAGGTTAATAATGTTATCGAGGTTGGTTTTTATGGGTAATTCATCCTTATGTTAACTATGTTTTTAAAATCATTTGGTTTTTACCAGTTCATTAGGCACACGGAAAAGGCACATACAATAGCTTTTTGTTTTTGCTTGTACATTATTAAGTATATAAAGTTCTAATAAGCACTTCGAAGCACAGATGTAAGACTTTATGCTCGCTTGATTATAATATAGATGTTAAATATATGTATTCTTTTTCATTTTTTAAATATAAACTTCCAAAAATGTTAAATATTTAAAAATTTCTAATTTACAAAATATTTAGATTAAATAGTTTCAATATTTTAGTACATTGATAATAATTCGTATTATAAAAATCTTTAGTAACTTGTATCGTGCATAATTATTATTCCTTTTTGCATTGCATGGTTGCTGCCATATTTATAGAAAAATATAGATTATTTATGTGGACTGCATTTATGGCCAAAGATCGTTTCATCTTATAGAATAACTTAAATCATAAAAAACAGATGTAAAAAGACGCTTAACGTAGCCGAAATTCAATATGGCGACAACCAAACGTCATATTGAATTTTATGAATACCTCCCATAATTTTATTGCGATCTTTTTTAGGGTTCCGTACCTCAAAAGGTAAAAACGGAACCCTTATAGGATCACTTTGTTGTCCGTCTGTCTGTCTGTCTGTCTGTCTGTCAAGACCTTTTTTCTCAGGAACGCGTGGAGGTATCAAGCTGAAATTCATATCAAATACTCAAGTCTATGGTCTCTTGGAGCTGTGAAAATATCAAACTTCTAAGTCAACGCGATCAAAAGATACTCCCGTTTATGCCGCAAATTTTCGACACTCGCAAGGGAATCAAAACCTACAGGGTACTTCCCGTGAACTCAGAATCTTGAAATTTGGTATGAAGCAACGTCTTATAGCAGAGATATAGGAAAAATTGCGAAAAGTATAAATTTTTAGTTACATCATATAATAAAAATATTTTTAATAATTTTAAACTTACTACCCCTTTCCTCATGAACGCGTAGTGGTATTATATTGAAATTCATATCAAATACTCAAATCTATAATACCTTTAAGCTGTAACAAAATTAAACTTCTATGTCAACGCAATCAAAAGAAACAGGAATTAAAGCCGCATATTTTGAAACTCGCCACTACTCGCAAGGGAATCAAAACCTAAAGGATACTTCCAGACGACCTGGAATCTTGAAATTTGGCATGAAGCAACGTTATAAAGTACACATATAGGAAAAATTCCGAAAATCTTAAATTTTTAGGTACATCACATAGTATATTTTTTTTAATAATCATAAACTTACTATTTCGTACCTTAGCCAATCTAAACCGAGATTGATCCAAATTGTGCCTATTTCTAGTATTAAAATTATGTCTATCACTTCTCTTCTTAAAGAGATGAAGATTTTTCCGAACATACATAATGTTTTCATATATGTATTGACAAGGTACCGTCAGCTTTCCACATTGTTATGTTATGGATTTCATTTAGCAATAAAAATACCATAACTTTTACTTATATACCTACAGGTTTGTACGGAACCCTCGGTGCGCGAGTCTGACTCGCACTTGGCCGGTTTTTTTTTGGTTCTAGATCATACTTGGGAACTGCCTGGTTACGGAGATATTGTAGGGTAAATTTACAACTATTAGGTAAGTTTTTTTACGTAAACCAGATTTAAATTTAGAACAAAATTTTAAATTCTGCCACGACCCCTATACTGCAACATGCACCCGAAAGTACAATAATTTGCGTGCGTTACGTTGCGCTCAAAAAAGTCGTTTCTCAGCATAATATTTCCTTAAAGTTACACTTAGATTGATGGGCAGTATGCATAGTTAACAGCTGTGACGTGTCTTTTTACAACCTTTATACAAATTATATTTTAAAATACTCGTACTATAAAAATAATTTGCTTAGCTGTAAACTTTAAAAATAAATCAATACTTTGCTCTTAATATTCACATGTTAAAATGCACTGAACAACTTATTTAAAATTAAATCTTAAACAAAGACTAAAATGTTTACTGTTACATTGGCAACCATAGAACTTAGGTACAGGGAGCCAGAACCCACTCAGAAGGAACATCATCCAACATTCATAGAGATAATCCCTCTTTCCCATTCCTAAGTCTAGAGACACATCTGCGGAAAATACGAGGCGGAAGTACGACGTGCATGCGCCTGGAAAGGTTTTTATATAACCAGAAACATAATTAATATCAAGCGGAAATTACGTCGCGTGTAAATTCGGTCAGGTGAACATTCGGCACCAACGCCTTTGCATTTTGTATTAGAATTACTTCTGCGTCAGGATTCAGACGTAATTTCGGCAGCTGTGTCGATACACTAATCCATCGAAACCATTACGAAAGTCACTCCGGTATTAGTCTTAACAGTAAGGTGAATCAAGTCAGTCAGTTAGTGGAGGTGGCGAAGGTGTCACGTCTTACTGCGGAGGCTGTGGCGGGAGCCCTCGCTTCCACGCCTTGTACTTCAGGTACCCGTCGAAACCATACGCTATGATCGCGCATAGGCCGAAGAACTGGAAGAAGAGAAGAATATCTATTAATATTGACTTGTTTCATACAATGTACACTTTATAAAAATTGACTTGATGCACACAATATACGCTTTTTAAATCTGCCTAGGCAGGCAGATTTAAAAAGCGTATATTGTGTGCATCAAGTCAATTTTCCTGACTATATTACTTTTCCCGACTATATTGGGATCCGCTTTCAGTCTAATCGGATGCAACTGAATACCTGGGTAAAACGATACCTCTTGGTAAGACTTTCGGGTATCTGACGACCCGTAACGATTGTCAAAGATCCACGTGTGATAGCCGGGACCAACGGCTTAATGTCCTTTTTGAGGCGCAAAGTCTCTGTGTGTAAAGATGAGCATTCATCGGACCAACCCGGCAAACGTAGCTTAACTTGATGGATCGATCCGTGCGGCTGTTATTACTTAGCCACAAGCTCTTCGTATATACTGTGTGAGTATGATTCGTTAATAAATGAAGCTACCATATAATTGTTTGGTTGATGGTATTTTAAACTGATAATCTACTATCTAGTGAAAAATCACTAATGCATGGGCATGGTATATCATCCATGGTAATCCCTCTATCCATATACCTAAATTTTGATCAAAACCACACACTTTTTTAATAATTTAAAAAATATGAGATGCACTCACCCCAACAGCGTATCCCACACTTTCTCCAATTGTTGTAGCAAATATAGAACATCCAATATACGTCAGACATATGAGGGCACAGTACGCAAACTCAAATTTGAGCCACGGCAGTTTGTCAAACTTCTCCACAAAGTGGAATGTGTAGAGGAACAGCAGTAGCACAGTGACGATGTTGCCAAACCAGTACAGTATGTTGTAGAAAATAGCAGACACCCAAGACCAAGATATCTTTATGCATATAAAACCAATAATGTTGCAAGCCTGGAAAAAAGGAATAAGACAATTATTTATATGCTTGTTACCAGACGGTTGATAAATTATCTAAAATTTTGTGATAAAGATAGCAAGTATCTTAAAATAATCTGATCAAGGTTTAAAGAATGTGAAAATGCTGTTATAGAATCATACTCTAATCAGGATAGCTCCACAACACAGAATGGGATGCCCTGGTAGTCCTCTATGCCAAGTTACAAAATATAAGGTTTTGTTGATGTTTATAAGGTTAGAAACAGAGTCATCTTACCAACTGGGCCAGTTTGAGCATCCCTGGCACAGTTTGCACATAGCCCTTGTCAAACCGCACAATTTTAGTTGACGCCCTTGGCGGAAGTGGTGGGGGTACCTCTGCACTGTAGTTCATTGTGAATTAGATGCTGAAAACATTAATAGTAATTTAAAATATATTGTAAATAAGTTCACCATCACAAGACCTATCAGCTAATATTAAAATCCCTAATTAATAAAAACCAAACACCAATAAAACAAAAATGGAATAAGATTATAAAAAAGCAGCTCATACACAGACAAGGGTGTCGAGTGGGCATGGAGGTATGACACTCTCTCATGCCTCTACCCCTTTACGCCACCACCGCTTTTGCCATCACATCTAACTGACTGATTATACTCCCAAAGTGCACTAAGTAGGTATAATATTAACAACAAAACCACAGTTGTAATTAATGAAAGCTAGTTACAATTTGGCTGAAAGTCAGCCAATAATTATTTTAAATTAGTAGTATGACTAATAATTCCCACTGGCATTAACATAATAATATGTATAACCTTATCCATTTGACAAAATAATCATATAATTTTGTGACACTCATTTTTCTTTATAGAGGATGAAGGTTGAAGAGAGAAAGTGGCATTTACATACTTATTCAAAAAGTTTTTGTTGAGGTGTAAGTTTACAATGTGTATACAATATTATTATCTATAAACAGTCATGTGATAACACTTTGAATTTTGTTCTGGTTCAAAAATTAGTAAAATATTTTGGTATTTCCTATACTCTTGTTTTTTTTGTATACAATGAGGTTTGCAGAACCTCGTGGTTCTTAATTCATTGATTATAGTAAACAAAAACTTGTAGCACAGTCACTTATTTTAGTTGCCTACATGTTTTCATCGAAATCGATAAGGTACCTATTTATTTATGCACAATTTCCTTCCTGTTCAACATTTTGTAAAACTTCTAGAAATTCTAATCTGGTTTTTCTAAAGCATGACTGAAGGACACACCCAATTTCACTCGAAAAAACACTAATTAAGCTCAATTAATTCCTGCTAGTAAGACCCGTGTAAGTTGTAAGTAAAGAAATTATATTTACCCTGGGCGTCGTCGGTGCGTACAAATCCAGTTTTTACGACGATCCAGTAGGGATACCTTTTCCGTTCTGGTGGATATAATGCCTATAATATCAAAAGGGTTTTTGGGATCAATTAAATTGGTATATTATAACAAAATATTGAAAGTCCAAACAAACGCTGTAAAACCACTTTTCTATCTAGCCGATTGCCGAACCTGGCCAAACCAATTTCAATTTGTGTTGGCACTTGGCATGATGACAATAATGACACTGACAAGTGGCATTTTAGACTTGTCTTGACTGCTTGTCAGTGACAGTGAATTGCCAGCTGTCATCGGGAAGGGATGCACAAGCACAACCCATGAAGATATAGATAAAACTGGAGCCCAGACTTTGAATACCTACTTGAAGCTCAAAAAATGTATCGCTATCTCGCTCTCTGTGGTCTCACTCTCTCTTTTTAACTTAGGATAACCTCCTAAGTTAGAAAGAGAGAGTGAGACCACAGAGAGCGAGAAGTTTTGTAGGTATTTGACTCAAACTTTTGTTCGAAGTCTTGACTCCAGTTTTATCTATACCTTCATGGCACAACCCATGGTTCGATTCCATGTACTGATAATCGATTCAAGGCTTTGAGTTCAGACTAATGGATTATTCCAAGAAGCTTTTTTATTATCTGTTTTATGTCTGACCTTATTTTGCTTGTCAAACTCCAATTCAGCAGATCTATTCAAGTTGTTTTTATTCATGGGCAGTTGTAGTCAGTTGACGCCTAGCGCCTTGTTAATAGAAAAATTCAAATACGTTTTTTTTAGTAGGCTCATAAAGAATAATAGAGAATGTGAAAAATCTCATGTGTTGTGTGGTATTTACTTATACAGGAGGAAAATATACCATTATTTCTTTAAAATCTTAGGTAGATAATGAAATCATTAAACAAAACGTTATATTATAATGCATTGAGAAGTCAGATTTTGTCTTATTCATATCGATATCAAAAGATTAACGTTACATTAAAAATTATGTTTTGGCGCATCACTACCCGTTATATTACTTTACTCTATGCGCATCACTCGCGATGGATTTGAGACAAATAATGCTGCGTAAAGTCGAATGCATAATATCAAACTTTGCTTCAAATATGACTATTTATTAATGCCTAGTGATAGAGTTAACAATTTCTCTATCCTTCCCTTTTCCGCAATCTTTGCAGTTGATGCCAGAGCAAAACTTATTTCTTCTACCACTTCTGCAATGGTAGAAAAACATTCTAACATCAAACCCAAAATAAAACCGGAAAAATATTCTTTTCAATGAAATAGTAAATTTTATCACAAAAATCATAATTTTAGTAGATTTTGTTTGTTGTTTGCTTAAAAATTATTGTGTTTTTATTACAGTAAAATGAAAAAAACAATATAAAAACTTTTGGTAGCATTTTTAAATATAAATGGAACTATTTTTTGGGAATTTTCCCTTTTCTGTTTGACCTAAAGGTCCAGTTACAGGTCATAAAATCCCAAAAAAAAAAATATTTAGCTGTCACACAATCACTCTGTGTCAGTCTGTGTCTGTCCTGTCACTCCTGCTGTCAGTTATCTGAAAAACCAACGACGGAATCGCGCGGAACCCTGAACGAGTTGTTGTGTTTCCGATTTCGTGTGCAATGAAGTGCTGACGAAATATTAATTATTCTATTGCTTTATGGGATCAGTAATTTAACTACGCATTTAATTAGTTCCGTGTTGAAGTATTTATTTGTGAGATTTTCGCCTCTACCGTTTACATCTCTGTGAAATAGTGTCGCTGTCGGATAAGGATAAACCTTACCGAATCACCGGTTACAGAAGTAAACATTTGTTATTCTTGAATATCTTCATGTGTAATGGGAGATAGGGATTGGAGACCGTTTATCTACGGCGGCCTTGCGTCGATCGTCGCCGAATTTGGTAAGGAAACTCAACTTTTCTTCCAGTTGAACATAACCTTAAAAAATGTTATATCACCTGGAATAGATCTGTGTCGAGAATTTCGTAAGTTTTAATTCCATATTTGTGTCGTATAACTTTGTGTTAAGAGATAGTTTTGGTCAGTGGGTCGTCTTAATCTATTCACTGTACTAATTGTCTTGTATAAATCTTGCAGCACCCTCTGCAATTTATATGAAAGACTTTATGTAATTAATTAAAAAATAATAGTAGACTATTATTAAGATTACAGAGTTATTAGTGCATAGTATAACTAATTAAGCACTAGAAATGAATGTGGAACTTGTGGAAGTACTTATCTGTATCATGATAAATTACTAACAACAAAGATAACAGAGTATCATTTTGATTATCTTTTTAATTGGCAAGAGTAAACATATTTAACTGTTTATTGTCAATGACCCATCTCTAAAATCAGCTTTATATTAAAAATGCCTCCTCCTTGCTTCCATTACGCATTATAATTGATATTTTTTATGTTTTCTAAGCTTCACTGCACTTTTGTGACTGTCAGCTTCACAGAATCAAACAACAGACCATACAGGCTTCAGAGTTCAGGGGCAACCAGCATGCCACTATTTGTAATATTACAACACCCACTTACACCTTTTCTAAGCTTGATTACTTTTGAAACCAAATTATTGTTACTTCCCAGGTACATTCCCTATAGACACAACTAAAACTCGTCTCCAGATACAGGGTCAGAAGATAGACCCTCGCCATGTGGAGCTCCGATACACTGGCATGGTGGACTGCTTCGTTAAGACATCGAAGCAGGAAGGAGTCAAAGCTCTGTATTGCGGGTGAGCATTTCCCTTTTGGATCGTTTAAGTGTTTTCATGATAAACTAGCTGTGCCCTACGGTGTCACAGGCATTTAGCTACATCTTTGGTTACTGCTCCATTCTACATCTTTGGTTACTGCTCCATTCTGGTGGGTTGTAGTATGGTTAATTGGTTATGTACTATTCCTCATCAATCTGGCCTGGCTAATATACAAAAATAATAATTCCAGTGGGCAGTCCCATTGAAGTTATTATTAGTAAGTAGTTCCAGAAATTATTGGATTTAAATAAATAAACTTTTCAGCATTATTACTATAGATATTTTAGGTATTATAGGAATTTCTACATGTATAAACTCACAGCTTAAAACACTTCTTAAAACTACAGTTGCAGAGGAGCAACACAATCATCTAAGCTAAGCTATCTTGCAGCAAAGGCAATAGAAAAAATACTGCAGCAACATCTCCATAGATTTTGTATGCAATAGGAAACTGACATCACTTATTTACCAACTTAATTGATATCTATCTATTCTATTACAAAGCAATTTAAATCTAATTTTACAGTTAATTGAACATTAATTGAGTTTTCAGGGCCAAAATAAAGTATTTTCTTTAAAGACTACTCAGTTATAGCTGTTTGTGACTTTATGAGTGAGATTTATAATATGTTATGAACTGATAACAACAGTCACAGAGACTCCTTGCCTACAAAACAATTATGTTTGCATCACCATGAAAACAGTTAAAGATAATGACTAAACAACAACTTTGTTTCCTGCTTAGTCTATGCACAGATAGTCTATATGTATACCTAGCTATCAAGCTATTGTTTTCATCACCTATGTCGCCTATGTATAATAATCGAGTATGGCTGTTGATATAAGTTTAGTGACACTTCAATACTGCTTCTTAAAACCAGATAGTCTGCTAGTTAACAGATATTCGTGTATGTATGTAGTTGATTATTTAATTGTGCTATCGACGATAGGCTTTTTCGCACAGTTGCTGTACGAATCGGATAGTCGCAAATGTTTTGAATACGAAGACAGTAATCCAAATTAGTATAGAAAATATGTATATTGTAATATGCCTTGCTATGAATTATGTTTAATATATATCATAGCTACGTCTGTGACAGGCTTTATTATAAGCATGTGCGACAATAAAGGAATAATAACATAAAGACTGATTATAATCTACCAAAGATAATACCAGTTTATACCAGAGCCCCCCCCGCATGCGTCGATAAGTGGTCATTGATAAACCACACGTCTATTGTTGATGGCTATCGCGTTGCGTGCAAAATCGCGTGCAAACCACTACACTACGCATTATTGAATCATGCGATAAGCGTACTGATGCGTGCACTGTTTTTGTGCCGACTTATCTACGGAAAGGACGTAAACAAGCTGTTTTTTCTGCTCATTGATCTTAAGACGTTGTATGTTAGAGCCATGAATAATATTATTTACTATGTTCTATGTTAATTCTTTGCCAAGATGTCGTCATGTCAATGACATTGCTTGTGTTTGAGTTATAGTCTTCATTCAATTATTTATAACAAGAAATAAGAATTTTATTTCTTGTTTTTGTCATCATTTCCTAACGCACGTTATTAATTGGACCTATGCTTCTGCCCTCGACTTCGTCCGCGTCAAAGTTAAATACAGTATCCCACGGGAACCGTACATTGTTCCGGGATAAAAAGTATAAGAAACTATTAATGTACCTCTGTGCCAAACATCCAGATCCTTTCAGCCGTTTTGGGTATTTGAGATTGAAGAGATTGAGTAACAAACACCGTTATCCATCCAAACGTTCGCATTTTAATAGTAATACCTATAATATTAATAGTAATCAATAGATTTCATTATTTTTTATTATAACGTTGCTTGCGCGTTTACAGTATCTGTATCGTGGGTGTGTTTACAAACATAAACTCATATACACAAACATCCAGACCCGGAACAACTCTGTAGCCCATTCGAATCGTTCCGTGTGGTAAATCGAACCCGTGGCACACAGCGCAGCAGCCAATCGCTTAGCCACTGCGCAAAGCCAACGCAGATAACGGTTAGATTTTATTTAAATTGTATGTTGGAAATAAGTATGCGGTTGATATGCGAATCTCACGTTATCTGTCGTTGTATCGGGCTTGTACTTCGTTATCCATGACCTTCAGTACAGCGAACGCTAAAGACCTTTTAAGGCCGTTATTATTAGTCAGTATTGACGATGGTCGCGACATCGCAAAGGCCACACAGCCTATAAATAATTCGTATTTGTTTTAATGATTTTTGTACGAGGTTTTAACCATAGCTTGAATTCTCAGCAAATGAATCAGAAATTCGTAATTCTGGATCAATAAAAAAATGCGGTCCGCTGTCTACTTATAGTAAAGCTTTTGCCCGCAACTTCGTCCGTGTAAATATCGGTTATCCGCGGGAGCAGACGAAGTCGCGGAATCCTTTCTTGGTCCTTTCTTGGGGGTTCAAACTTACCTCGTACCAAATGTTATCAAAATCGGTTCAGTGGTTTAGTCGTGAAAGTGTAACAGACAGACAGACTTACTTTCGTATTTAGAATATTAGTAAGTATATACCTATGGATCTGGGGGAGATGTGCTAAAAATAGGTAAGTGACAAACCACAACGGATAAAGAGTACCAAAGATCCGGGGCCTGGAATCCCTCTCCTTCCTAATGCGCCGACCTTCGCATGACTGGACTACCCACATCCAGACACACTGTCACCAGTCTTGTGATTTATTTTGGGCTTGCCAAAACATGATGCGCACGAGCAATGTCGTAAAAAAAGAAATTGCAATGACATTGTGTAGCCTTGAACTACTTTTGAATGTAGGGGGTTGCTAGGCGTCCTGATAAAGCTGGACATAGTCAGGGTTACTGGATGTGTGTACGGCCAATTTATTCGGTGTCCGGATTATCCGGGTTTTAACATTTAAGCAAACACGCGGCAATTTTGTTTTTTTATTTGGATCTGTATTTTGGATCTGGCAACCCAATTTGAAACTAAGAGAAATATTTATCAGTGTAAAGGCCCTCCCTTACCGGGAGCATTCGCGTGTAATGTAACATTATAGATTCGACTTTGAGCATTACATTACAATACTACCTCCCTGACCGATGAGCGTTCGCGTGTAATGTAACATTATAGATTCGACTTTGAGCATTACATTACAATACTACCTCCCTGACCGACGAGCGTTCGCGTGTAATGTAACATTATAGATTCGACTTTGAGCATTACATTACATTACTACCTCCCTGACTGACGAGCATTCGCGTATAATGTAACATTTAGTATAGATTTGAATTTGCAAAGCGCATTGATGTTACAAGTTGTATCAAAATACGCACACATCAAAAGTGTCTAGGGATCAAGCATTTTTATGCGGATTTCTTGAGATTGAGATGTGGCTTTGTAATAAAGGGGTTTGCGTAAAAGTGGCGTCATTTTGAAGTTGGATAATGAAACTTAGATATTTTGAAAGATCAGAATAATGCGATCAAAAATTAATATGGACACATTTCTCTAAACCTTATCGGAACGGAGATATTTGGTTTTGATAGCTCATTAAACACGAAGAAGTTATTATACCTTATTCTTATAAACCCTTTTAGGTTCTGAGGTTTTTTTAGTAACTAGGTACCTACTTACCGCAACCTAAAGATAAACTACTATAACATGGCGCGCCCCTCCACAAATTCAAAACCTTTGGAAATATTTGTGAAAGTATCAACGTGTGCGTACAAACAAACTCACAATGTGTGCGTACTGAGACGGCTCTCGAAACAAAAACAAATTAGCGATTTGTTGCTCGACTAGCGGCGTCATTAATTACTCATTATTATTAGTATGGCGCTGCACTGACATACTCTATGAAAATGACACGTGCGTAGTCTTGTGTGGTCTTGCTAGTTATGATTAGTTGACCAACAAATCTGCCGGCCTGCTAATGAATACTACAACTACATAGAAACTCTTTCATATGGATATGGCTACACACATTGAAATAGTAATATGGAGGGGCGCGTCATGCTATATAGTAGTTTTTTTTTTGTAACTATAAGTGTTAATGTGTTATTTCGAATTAAATAACAAAAAGTCTCTAAAACACTATTATCTCGAAACTACCTTTTTGCACTTAATGACTTCTTGCTCTACAACGAGGTAATGTGTCTTTATTATTTCCCAAGACCCAAAAGTAACGTAACATTGACACATGGTCGTGAAACAGTAAAGTCAATCTCTAAAAACAACCTTCAAAAACATATCTAAGATTTCTGTACGCAGGACAGTAATTGAAGTTTTTATATTGACGACATTTTTAAAATCTTCAAATGCAAATATCTCAACTTCGATATAACTTAGGATAAAAATAATTGAACATATATTATGTGTACTTAACAACACAACAAAGTAACATAATAATTATTTGTGGCCACTGAAAAAAAACATGACGCCGCTAGTCCATACTAAGTTAATCAATGCCTTTTATGATTTTATAAATTTATATGGATCCTTTTTGGTGCATTTCATAATTTGAATCAGGAACTGTGAATCAAATTCGAGTAAAAGATGAAAATCAGCTGTCAATATTTTCCCTATAAAAACATACAACGCATTGAAGACATTATTAGTGCTACTGTTTCCCTACTACTGATTAAAACCAACGTTATTATGGAGCGGCGACGTCATTTAAGCAGGGAAGAAATGCTCAGAGCCGTGGGAATGATAGAAGCTGGTTCCCGGCAACGTACTGTGGCTTTAGCTCTGAATACAAGTCAGAGTGTTATCAGTCGACTTTGGACACGTTACCGAAGCACTGGTACCGTGGCTGAGCGCCATGGAGGACGGTATCGCTGCACCACACGGAGACAAGACCGATACATTCAAATCTTAACTCGAAGAGCTCCAACAATAACCCCCATGATGTTAGCCGTGAGGCTTCATCACTCTTCAGGGAACTTAATTAGCGACCAAACAGTCAGAAACCGCTTGCATGAAGTGAACCTTCATTCCCGAAGACCGCTACGGGTACCACCTATAGCAATGCACAATCGTAGGATTCGATATCAATGGGCTCTTGAACACAGAAATTGGGCAGAAGAACAATGGCGTTTCGTGTGCTTTTCTGATGAGTCTCGTTTTGGTATGAGACCGGATACAAGACGTATACGACACTGGAGAACCCCTGGACGCCAACAGCGATTAAAATCCTGCCAGGAAGTCCATCCTTATAGTGGTGGAACCATCATGGTATGGGCGGGTATTTGGATCGGCGGAAGAACTGAGTTGATTTGGATCAGAGGCAACCTCAACGCTCAAATTTATGCTGAGACGATTGTATCAGACGTCATCGTTCCTCTACAAGTGCAAATCGGTCCCTTATTTCAGTTAATGCATGATAATGCACGACCGCACACCGCAAGAGTTGTAAGACAGACTCTCGCCGCAGCTAACATCAATGTCCTGCCCTGGCCTGCTCAGTCGCCAGACTTAAATCCGATTGAGCATGCATGGGATATGCTACAGAGAAGAGCTCTGCCGAATATGGAGGGTATCCAGTCGCAAGAAGACCTTTTTTTGTTGTTGCAACGAACATGGGCGGCCATTCCACAGCGTGATTTGGATGAACTCATTTTGAGTATGCCAAACCGATGTTCTTGTGTTGTTAGTGTTCGCGGTAGAAACACGGATTATTAATTGTTTAAGTTACCCAATAAAATTTTAAAGAAAACTGTTATTTCAGTCTTTTTTTCGAACTTTTGTGTTAGTGGTTCAAATGTCAAAAATCCCTTTATTAGGAAAATGGCAAATTTCTTTATTAATGCAAAGGTGACTTGGTTTATCGTTACTGTGACAAACGAAAACACTTTATTTGATGAATCCTTAAAGAAAATTTTAATTAATATCAATCAGGAGAAAAGTTATTGCAAAAATATATGTTGATCCCTAGACACTTTTGATGTGTGTATTACACGTTGTATCATTACAAGGTGCGCATTGTAATGCTCAGTTCTCCTCCCTCACTGATGTAATGCTCGACTCTGTAACGTTACATTACATTACACGCGAATGCTCCCGGTGAGGGAGCGCCTTAACATGCTAATCTAATGATTGATGATTAGCATGGGTGACACACTGGGTGGTCCTTAACTATTGTCACAGAACAACCAGAAGCCAAACTTCATACTAACGCCCGTGCGTAGGTACACTACTACACGCGCAGCTATGTGTGCGTGACCTGTCACTGACAAGGCGCGCGGGGAGTGCGCCGGCGCCCGCTCGGGTACAAACCGGTTTGAGTCGGCTCAGCTAGCGGACAAACTTAAGGTGTGCCAGCGACAGCGGTCGGGTACGACGCGGACACAGAACAGTTACTATATTTATTTAGACGCGTTTGTTAAATTGTTTTTAAAGATGCCAAACTGTTGCACTGTGTGTACAAATAATGGTCGAAATAACAAAGAGACTTCTTTTTTTGTATATCCATGTATAGGTACCTACATAACAAATTATTTAAAATCAAAATACGAAACGAATAATACGTCAATATACCTACTTAGGTATATTGACGTATTAAGATTCGTTTCGTATTTTTGTTTTAGTAGGTAGGTTTGTAGAATAGTATACCTACCTACCAAAGTATATTTGTAAGTCGTCTTAGTAAGATTCCATTTGGCCTTTTCTATTAGATAGGTAGGTACCTACTTAAATTACGTTCGTGAAATAGTAAAACAAGGAAGGAAACATTATAGGTAGTTTCGCCATGACCGTCCGTGAGTAAGTCAAAGTAATTTGATTAATCAACTTCAAGAAAGTAAGCAATGTATGTACCTATCAATGTATGTGTATCTACTTCATAGTATGATTTATTATGTACATAAGTACCACCTGCCTACCTATTTATTTATTTAATCATAATACATACCCACTATTATTATCTTAATCTTCTTAAAATATCGAAGTAAATAAATTAAATGTTTAGCAGAACTATAAAATTGGTGATCTAAAAAAATAGTGTTGGTATATTGACGTATTATTCGTTTCGTATTTTTGTTTTAGTAGATTTGTAGAATAGTACCTACCTACCGAAGTATATTTGTAAGTCGTCTTAGTAAGATTCCATTTGGCCTTTTCTATTAGATAGGTAGTAGGTACCTACCTACTACCTATCTACTTACGTTCGTAAAATAGTAAAACAAGGAAGGAAACATTATAGGTAGTTTCGGCCATTCATAACCGTCCGTGCGTAAGTCAAAGTACCGAGTGACAGCCCTATGAAAGTAGGTAAGAATTTTGAACACTGTTAGGAAGGTTGGATTCTGGTTATTCTGTGCTATTGTTCTGCGGACTGTTGCCATATCACGCCAAGTCGAGTGCTTTCTTATCAGTCAGATAAGGTGCTGAAAACAGATAAGTACTGAGCTTATCTCGTTAACGTAATAATTTTAATAAAAGCTTGTCCAATTTACCTTATTATCATTAACAGAACAAATAAATTAAAAATGTTGTGTGGTCGCGGTAACCCCGTCAGGAACGTAGGTAGTTCCTTCGGTACAAAACCCGTACATAACAGAATAAAACTAAAATCAATACTCGCTTTCGGGCTATTAACACAGATCCTACTAATGTGATATATTTAGCACCTAGCAGCCTACATTTCTATGTTAATATTTAAATAATTAAGGTTACTTGCAAACTAGGGCACATATAGATAACTGTTATCTCTAGGAAACGCGAATCTTTAGACAATAAACGTATAATCTATGTACCTACATAATCTTGGCTAACATTCAAACTTCAAACATTACGCGTTACAAAGAAATTGTATTTTTATAACTACTTAAAAATATTGCTATCAGTTTTATGTAAACAATTTATCTTTTTAAATCATTGCCAATGGTTTGTTTATATTTTAACTCGACTGTTAAAGTTTGAAGTACTGTTTGGGCCAAATATACAGGGTGTAAAAAGACATATCACATAGCCAGAGGCGTAGCTAGGTAAGCTAAGGCCCTGGTGCTAAAAAAACATGTGCTTGAGGCGGGTCCCTGTCCATGATAAGATGATTTGATTAATCTCCTTTGAGAGCTTCTTTTGTCTGCTCTAACGTGGTCGGCACAAAATGTTTTTGTCTTCCATTTTCTCCAGTTTTTGCTACCATGTCATTCTTCTTTTTAGTCTCCCTATTTTGTGTCCCAAAGACTAGGTATAGACTGATTGATATTTGGTTTTTCATCGATAATTCTTTCTTAGTATCAAAGTTCATGTCTTGTCTCCAGCATCTGGCCAGCGGTCCTCCGACAGGCGACATACGGCACGATTAAGTTTGGCACATACTACTCATTGAAGAAATGGATAGCGCAGCACCGGGTGGACGGGGGCTCCATAGAGCACGTGCCCACCAACACGTTCTGTGCGGCCTTCGCCGGCGGCCTGTCCAGCGCCATCGCCAACCCGACTGACGTGCTCAAAGTGAGGATGCAGGTTAGTTGACACGGTATGTTGATGATTCATCATGTGTTTCTTAGTTCAGAAAAGCATAAAATCTTCTAAACAATTAAGTAGAATCTGTCAGATGTTGGGACAATTCCAAGCTAAAAATGCTTTACCATACTAACATTATCTTTGGAAGAGCCATTTCCAGCATACTGCAGTGGAAATAAATAGTAGAATCAGTAGTAATGAGTAATGATACCATTAGTCTACATATTTACTACCCAGGTATTCATGCTCCGGTAGCTTTCTCAGCTGATAATTTTTCTTACATGCGTGTGTACTTCCAGGTAGGCGACGAGAAGCGCAACCTAGTCCGGTGCTTCATAGAGATCTACCAGCTGGAGGGCGCGCGCGGGCTGTGGCGCGGCGTGGGCCCCACGTCGCAGCGCGCGGCGGTGATCGCGGCGGTGGAGCTGCCGGTGTACGACGCGTGCAAGAAGCGCCTCACCGCGCCGCTGGGCGACTCGCCGCTCAACCACTTCGCGTCCAGCCTGCTCGCCAGCCTCGGCAGCGCTGTGGCCAGCACGCCGCTTGACGTCATACGGGTGAGGACCTCCACACGATACGATGCATTTTTATACATAATTAACGCCCCACACAGATTGTTACAAAACCAAAATTTGTATTAGCAAAATTATCCCGTATCTATAACTAGGTACCTACCGTCAATCAACAAGTTCGTTAACCTTAGAGTGAAACATCAATTTAGTCAAATTCTTTATCTGTTACAGACAAGACTAATGAACCAAAGAAAGCTGAAGGGCGAGGTGACGCGGTCTACCGAGACGATATACAAAGGAACAGTCGACTGCTTGTTACGGGTACGTCGCCACCACTATCTCAAAACCTTTCTTATTGATAACCCAGTAATATTCATTGTGCTATAGTTTATAAATCCGTTTAAACTACAACTGGTTTGTCGCAATGATCGTAAAATTGCCAAGGCGGAAGGACTAAAATTGGATATTTGACATCAATAACCAATAATTCCAAGACACAACTTTTTTAGCTTTGAAAATCAGATTATTTTCTTTTCCAATTAAAAGTAAGATTAGATTTAAAGTTGGTTTGAAATCAATAAATAGTAGTAAATCAATTGAGTTGGCAAAAACGTGACGTCACAGTTTATTGTTGCGCCACACAATATCTATGAGGAATCGCGTATTTGATTTTTTTTAGTTTTAAAATCTCTGTATAAAAATGATAGTAATGTCTCTAACTGTCTGACCATGATCCTCAGACGGTCCGCAGCGAGGGTTTCCTGGCGCTGTACAAGGGCTTCATCCCGACGTGGCTCCGCATGGGACCCTGGAACGTCATCTTCTTCCTCTCCTACGAGCAGCTCAAGCAGTTCTACTGAACACTCAACAGCTGGGAATGGCTTAGATTTGTTGAGCTGGTGATAAGGTAAATCTTTCTTCACTTGTTTTAAGCGTCGATACTTGTGACGTCAATTTTATGACTGAATTTAGGTGTAAATATCTGAAAAACTGTCTCAATCCAAACAAAGTAATACCTCTTTATTCCTCAAGCACTTCAGTTGCCCCCTCATGTTGCCCCCGTCATGTTGCCCCCTTGTCGCTACATTACTAACTGCTGGCGATTGTTTTCGGGGGCCCATTTAATGAGGGTGCAATTCAACCCCTGCCATTTTATCTATGTCATACAAACATTGATCAGGCAGTGGCCATAGTCCTTCCATAGTATCAGGTAACCAGTCCAACTAAGCCACCTAATTTTTTTAAAAATTTCGTTTAATATTTTCAGATCACCATTTGCACAGATGCATCGAGATCTGGGCGGCACGATGAGATGAGTGAGCTTATTGTACGTAGTTCCTCTACAACAGAAACAAGAGATTTATTTAGACAGAGACTGTTCCCGTGTTATGATTGTCTGCATTTTTTCATCATATTTTAAAGGTTTGGCGGACGACCAAATTTAAACTTTAATTCTAAGAGCATTAGGGTAATAAGTGATTGCCTTCTTACGTTTGCAGTCGTGGATATAACTTGGTGAATGAGCTGATTGCGTAGCGAATCGATAAGAGTTAATATAATTATATATATTTTTTGTTACCGTGTATTATACAGTGAACGTAAGTTTACTATAATAATACACAATAGTGCAGCTTAAACGTAAGTGTTATTTAAAAGAAATAAATTGAGCTTTTTGTATTTTGTTTTATGTTAAAATCGTACAGAAACTCCATTTATTTGATGTAGTTCCTTCTTAGATATTAAGTTCACATCTTGTGATAAGTTGACTTTTGTTTATACAAACTTGTAAATGTATAATTAAGTTGTATCGCAATAGCTTAGCTCGGTCTGGTAAAACTAGCAGCTAATCTGATAATTACCAATAGTTATGTTCAAAATTAGGAAAATACACTCAACTGAAGCATAAGCAATTAATCATACACTGCTTCTAAATAATTCATTAGAATTGGGTACTTGTCGCCATTAACCAATCATTGCAAGACACAACTTCTGTAAAAAAAAAACCACTTTATTTAAGCCCTGAAACGCGATTCATTTGCAAATAACTGTGAAAATAATTTTTTGTAGCTTCGAAATCTATAAATATCGTCAATTGAATTGGCGAAAAAATTACGTCACAATTTATTGTTGCTATACAAAATGTAATCAATTGATTATTTTTTTAAGTAAGTACCTAATTATGACATAATTAAGTCATCCAGACATAAATCTCAGATATACTTTTTCAATTTTTACCAATTTTATACTCGTATATCTTTGCATTTGAGATTGTTGGTTGCTTGCGCAGAGTTGCGTTTACGTGTGTACTCGTCAACGTTACTCATGTTGGAAAATGAATGCAAAACGTATGTCATTTCTATAAAAGCTTTTGATTTATTATCTGTGCTGTGCGATGGTTGTTAAAGTTGGGGTATGTTGCGTAATATTGAGTGCAGTCTGAAGGCTGAAAGTCTGAAATCTGGTCTAACTTTTTTATTTGTCTTCTTCTTTTCGAGTCGATGATTTTAGATTATCTATTTTTTTTTCTATTTTTGGGCCCAGTAAGTGGCCATGTTTATCGTTTATTATAACAACACAGAGAGAGACACAGACACAGAGTTTGTATGTGATTGGTTATTTGACATCATCACTCAATTATGCCTAGACACAACTTCTATAAAAAACACTTTATTTTAGGCTTCAAAACCCAATACATTTTCTATTAACATTATAATTAGATATTCAGTTGCTTTAAAAACAATAAATAGTTAATCAATTAAGTTGGCAAAGCCCATAAAAAGCATGTCAATTGATTGATGGTGTCAAGTATCCAAATGGTTTGTGGAGAGAAGGTGGTAGTCACTTTATGTAATATACTGATATTTAATATTCTGATATGCCGCTGGCAGCCGACCAACATAGTTGGTGCAATTAGTGGATGTTGTGGATGACGTGGATGATGATATGTGGTGATGACAGTAAATGATAGACATATCATGTGAGATTGAGATTAAAGCACACAGTGCTGACTTTTAGACGAATATTAATGTTAATCAATAATCGTTATTTCTTATGTTAATGTTGATCTTGTAGCTGTTTCTGCCTTATTCATAGAGTTTCATCGCATAGTGTTTTTGCAAAACCTTGTAGGTATACAGGTGAGATATTACACGTACTTCCCGCCATTTGATATTCATGAATTTGTACTTAAAAGTAACAATGACATTTATGTCTCTAATTTTTGAACATTGAAACACATATTTTATCTATTTGTATAAAAAATACCTTGCCTTGCCTTTCTCAACAATGGTTCGACCGATTTGAATATTATTTTTGGTCCGCGTAAATGTCGGTTATCGCAGAATAAAAGTAGCCTAGGTCATTTGTTCGGGTTCAAACTTACTTCAGTTCAGTGGTTTAAGCGTAACAGACAGACTGACAGCTACTTTCGCATTTATAATATTAGTATAGAGATGCATTTTGAGACATTGAATGTGTTTAGTGTTAATTTATGTTCATCTAATAAATCTAAACTTATAGACGATTGGACTTACAATTTTTAGAAAACAAAGATGTTTGATAGAATACATTAACTGAGACTGTAAAAGGAGTTTTTAAACATTTAAAATATATCTATGAATAATGGAGAATGGCTTTGAAACTTCTCATTCGTTCTATTTTAAAGAGAGGTAAACATGAAACTTTGTTTATATAATATTATTAACGAAGCTATATAGTTTTTAAGTAGAAAATTTTGTAAATATTTGTACGTAATTTTTATTTTTGAAAGTGACTCAGATTTTTTCTAAACTTAAAAGGGTAGTTTATTATATCATTTTATTCACTGGTCACATGAATTCGAAGGCAAAAAATGCGCTCTGCTTACCGCCATTGGGAATACAACCGTGATGGTGTTTTATGTATTGTCCAACCAAAGGCGATTTTTTTTTAATTCGTCCAATTAGAATTGTTTGGCCAGTTCTCACTCACTTACTAATCCGTCAATTAAAATACAGTAATGTTTTTTAATATTCTATTTCGATTTTAGGTCTACGAACCTCTGTCACAGAATCTTTATAGCACTTTGTTACTGTATGCTCATGTCGCTTGTATGTGTGTATGTGTCGTGTGAAACATTAGAAATAGATGCTGTGAAAATACACTAGGTACAAAGAATTAGCCAAATTAATATAATCCAAATATACACATTTGTATAGTACTCTGTGGTTTTATTTTATTGCTACGATAGCTTTAGTTTAATTGGGTAAGTAATTTGCAGATTTGGGAATAAAAATAAAGTTTTAAAAAATTGCTTGAATGGCATTTGAGACTACAAACCTAACCATTGGCTGATGAGAGTTTTAGCGGCCAGTATTGGCTAATTACCGGGCACCTAGATCCCGACTGCCGCACATGCGGAGTTGGTCTTTAAGGGATGTTTTGCAATAACTTGCAACATCACTTAGGACTTAGGGCATCGCACTGAGCCACTGAGCAAACTGTAGGGTCAAAAAGTCACACTTTTCTCAGATATAAAACCTCATTTCTCATAAACCAAAAAACAGAAAAAAGCCATAAACCCGCAGAGAAAAAAAAAACTTCTATCTAAGAAAGCATCAAAAGTGACGCAGCCTTATTTTCGCACATTTTTTACAATGCAAAAATATCTTTAGAAACTGCTTACTCCCCGATGGATGTCAACGTTGTGGAGCGTGGACTGGCCGAGCGGGACGCTGGGATGTGCGTGTGCAAGGGAGGGCCGACCCTCGAGATACTGAAGGAGATACAGCGGCTGTATGAGGAGAGGATGGAACAGATTGAGAAGGCCTCAGGGTCCACTAAGTTGCAGGTGAGTCTTTGAAAGTCATAATTTCCAGAGGACGAATCTTACTTCTATTATAAATGCGAAAGTTTGGATGGATGGTTGTTACTCAGTCACGGCAGAACAGCTAAAAGGATCTAGATGAAATTTGGCACAGACTTAGATTATAGTCTAGAATACCACATACATATACACACATCAAAAAAGTCTAGGGATCAACATCCCTAACAAATGTTAGGGATGTTGATCCCTAGACTTTTTTGATGTGTATACTTTACTTATGATCTGTATACTTCTATATACTTTTGATCAATGTATACGTACGTCTCCATCGCATCCTTGGTTATTTGGGCCAACATTTGTACCTGATAGGTATGTCATGACAAGTAACATAACACGTTATGTGACAGCAACAAGTGACCGTGCTACGGTCGTGGGTAGGCGACCTGGTGGGACAGAACACACTGCTGGCGCGCGCCGTCGAGGAGTTGGAGACGGAAGCCACCTCCAAGCTGTTGCAGGAGAGGAGGAAAAATAGCGAGGTATGGAATCCTGTTATATGGGTAAAGCGCAGACCGAAAGACATCGTCGCTAGATTATAAGAACGCAGCACAAGACAGTCAATACTAAACTTGATCATTAATGCCTCAAAGTGTACCTAAACTAGGAGATTACTCGAGAAAATGATGCCGGGGTCGGTATTTATACAACTTTCCCCTTTATTACACTGATAATAAAGTGCAAGTATTATTTAATGCCAAAAAAAAACTGCTCTGCGCTTCTCTCGGTCTGTGCGTTATAAATCTTGTCATTAAATTAACTCCACTGATAAAGAGCAGCCTTCATAAACCCATAGGTATGTATGTACGTTTATCGCTCCAGGATCGAGAAAAATTTACCGAGTACCTACATGACTGGACTTCAATACCTTACCAATCCTAGCGCTAGGTATACGGTTCGTTTCGTTTTTGTTGAATACCTACCTTACACTTTGCGTTTGGTGCAGTCGTTTTGTTATTGAACCCTTGGACAGGGACTCGAACACCACCTGATGTTACACCTGATAATTTAAATGATTAATTATAATAAATCAGGAGCTTCCATCCGAAAAGAACAAAGTTTAAGGCTGGTGATATAGTGACGTGATTTACGGTTGGTTATTTGTAAGACATTGAGAGTTGAAGCATTAAAATTTTGATTCGATCTAATGGGATTTATTAGCGGCGTGCTGACCGGTCGCGTCACGATCACTGGCCTTCTCCTGGAGTAGGCGGTCTCATGTATTGTCTCTTTAACCTTGCTACCCCTGCATCAGGTGGTGTCCGAGCTCCGCGCGGAGTGCGCGGCACTGCGGCGCCGGCTCGCGCGCAAAGACAGCGACCTCCGAGGTCTCGTGGAAGTGCTGAGGAGGCTCCGTGAGTTCGACTACTGCACACTGGACGGAATACACTTCTTTGAAGTCACAGAGTCCGATATATTTGGGTCTGTTGAATGGTGAGTCTGTTTCAGATATTTTATAAGTAGTTTAGTTTAGACGTTAGAAGAGGCAAATGGCTTTTTTAAACTATATGAGAGCCAGACACTACCTACGCCTAAAATCTCGATGTGCCGTAATAATGGCCACGTAGATACTATTGTTAAGGTTGCCATAAGTCCCGTATATACAGGACTTCCCGTATTGCTACACGTCCCGTATTTCAATAAATTCGACTAAATTCGGAAATGGCTCGAACTGGGCCGAGATTCCGTCTATCGCTTCCGCCGGTATCGACCGAGATCATTAGTAAAATCAACCTTAAAATATGACTGGGCCCAAAAAATAAACGTGTTAATTTAAGTTAAAAATTCTCCTATAATTTTGATATCGACGTTTTTTATTTGAGTTATTTGAAACGTCTCGTACTGGTCCCTGCATAGCATGCCTAACTATAGTTATAGTAATTATGTAGATTATAAGCACTATTATAATGCTTGCTATCATTGCGCAGGCGACAAAAGAAACTGGAGCAGGGAGACTCTGTGAAGACACGCAGTAACATGAAACACGACACAAACAGATATAAAACCAGTCGGCATTTCAGAGTTGGATAGAGCTTTTTTGATGTTATTGTTTTTTATACATATTATTTTGATAATATATTTTTATTTTATCACGTTTTATTTTAAAAAGTTATAACAAATCGACTGCGCCAAACTAACGAGCTATGTAAGTGTTTAATCAAAATTTATTTTATAAACATAGCTAACGATGAAAAGCACTTTTTGGCAGTCGTGTCATAAATTCATACTTATTTTCTTATTACAGAGGAATTCTAAAAACCTGATATGCGTCAAAGTGACGGAGCTGAAGGGGTTGAACGAGACACTGCATAAGGAGAATATAGCCAAAGATAGGTACAGTAATATTACAATACTATCTAGCTATTGCTGTTCGCTACCTTTTTTCTTCCATACGTTAGAGTGCGAAAACCGCTCATACTGCTACGATTTAAAGAGAGATAAAATGGTCCATGACTTGGTCTAATGGGGGATCGCAGAAGGCGCAAAAGGTCCCGGGATGCCCGGCGTAAGTGTAGGAAACACCGGAGTAGTTTTTAGTCAGTAAGAGTCTGACAAACCTGTCCTCCCTCCAGAGCGGGGAACCAACAAGAAAGGTCTACTAGGCATTTTATATTGAGAAATATGTTTTCAGAGAGATAAGACAGCTGAACAAGGACGCGCAGTGCTACGAGCAGACCATCATGAACCTCAGGAAAGAGATGTCCAGCAAGTATCATACGCCGTGAGTTTGATACTGTTATCATAATAATGTAATAGGTAGGTATCTAGGTATAGATTGCAACTGGATAGTTGACACCACTAACCAATAATATTATAATACACAACTTATAAAACATTATTCGAAAACATTATGCGGACTTGTATTTATAAAAGTGTCTATAAAGAGAATACCAAAAAATAAAACTTAGAACACGTTATCCTCGAACGACATCCTGTGATAGATTTCAAACGGGGGACGCTTGAAATCCGGCCGATACAAAAATACATTGTATTATTTTGCCTGCCATGCTTCGAAAGTTAATGGTGTGGTGGAGCATGACCCATTAACATGGCTGGTGGAGCAGTCGACAAAAGAGTTTGGTAAAATATACACATCAAAAGTGTCTAGGGATCAAGATGTATTTGGTAATAATAATATATTGATCCCTAGACACTTTTGATGTGTGTAATAATAAACATTTTATTTCGGGTTTTTTAACTTTCTTATTAAAACTTAAATAACTGTGCTAGGAAACATGTAAACTGGACATATCATTAAAAAATGGGCTATCAAATCTTTTCGCAACGACATTCAGGAGACTGTTCGAGTTGCCTCGAACACTGCATCAACGAAACGGCTTACGCCTCACCAGTGTGCGAATCAGTGAACATATCCGACATAGGTAGGTACTGCAGAAGCGTGGTAGCCCCAGCTAGGGTTGTGCAGCGTAAACTTTTGACGTAAGTTTAAAGAGTTACATGACAATAGCTGCCTCAGCTGCCTTACCTTGCCTTGTCTTCTTGAAACTACCATTAGGAAGGGGCAGATTAATTTTTGAAGTGAAAACTTCTTTAGCGGCGTTGAGCACTTTTTCTGTAATGGGTATAAAATCTTAAACTCGCGTCAGGACGCGTGACCTGATCGAAAAAGCGTAAGACGGATGGAGAGTAGACAGCTATCCCCTCTCTACGGCGCGGCGAAAATGTATGCCTGGGCCTACTGTTTCGTTTAGACAGCGCAGGCAGGGCGCTTGCGCGAATAATAATTGTAATAGTTTTAAAGTTAAATTTTTAATGTAATATAAATTGTCATGTTTGTGTACGATAGCGCAATAAATGAATATTGTATTCTACCACATAAATGATAGTACTTTTATACTGATAAAGCAATTGGTGCAAAATTATTCCCTAACCATTCCAAAATATCAAACATGCTCAACGTTAATAATCAAGTTTTCACTTCTGCCGGCACTCCCGGAGTGCAACCCGTTTTTTTTTTGATAAGACGTTCAAAAATGCCTTATAATGTTTTAATTGAAACAAATGATTTGACGTGGACTCTGTCTTTGCCTGCATGCTTAACTCTCTGTTCGACTCTACAACAAATGATTCGGTAGCTAATTCCTGTTCGTAGCGAGGTGACCAAGAAGGACGCCGAGGTCATGGCTGGCATGTGCTGCACTGGGAACGAGGTAAGGCTGTTCTATGTACATGTATTAGTAGTTTAAAGAATTATAGATAGGTACTTCGGTCCAAACACATGATACCCAGTCTATGAATTGTTGGATGCATCGGTTTTGTTGAATGAAATTTGCATAGTTTTAGATGTAGACAAAATACAATGCATATATTTTTATCGTTATATATTATGTCGATATAATACGTTCCAAGGATCCTTGGTTATTCTATTATTTTTTTTGTCAAGTAGGTAAACTTGTAGACAGGCCCCTTTTTGACTTTGAAATCCTTTTAAATGCATGTACACGTTGATTTGGTGCGGACTTAGTGTGGCGAGTGGGAGCCGGTGAAAGATTTCAGCGAGATGCTGCGAGACGAGACGCTCAAGTACCAGGAGCGCGTGCATAAGATGGAGCTCAATCTTAAGGTACGGGATAGATATTGAAGACCTATTCGAATCTATGCTCCGTACTCACATACGGTTTTACTCGATCGAGCAAAAATATCGAGTAAGAACCACGGCTCGAGCTTTCGTCCACACATTTAGCATTAATCAGTATTCACCGAACCGTTCGAGCCAAAACATGTATGTTCAACAAAGGAGACGGTGGCTGCTACATTTAGCAAGTCACGTTTAACAACGGCGGACTGACGCTCAACTCGAGCCACTCGCGGCAACGTACACACGCTCGAGTCAAGCTCGACGGCTCGCTTCGAGTAGGTGCGAAGGAATTTACTTTTATTTAATTCCATCGAGCCGGCTCGATGCGAGCCTTCGAGCTGTGAGTTTTGCGGTCCACACGTTGATTTTTGCTCGCTTTCGAGTAAAACTATCGAGTAAAACCGTATGTGAGTACGGAGCTTAAGCAGTATCCGCTACTGCATGCCGCATGCCGTGCGAATCGTGCGATATCCCACAAGGAATTTGGTATGGCATTTCCGTAGCTGTCGCGAAACCGGAACCGCGTACCACGTGGTACGCTATACGTACCGCGTTTTCGGCGAAACTTGGTTCTCCTCCCCGCGGTCGTCGGAAGATCGCTACCGGCTCCGGTAGCGAATACCGCTTAGATTTTAATAGCCCTTAATACTCCACGGTATTCTATTAATTTATCTCTGCACTCTCTCTACTCTACACATTTGTCAATTGATTTAACATGCCCATCAGAAAAAAAACACTGATAGCAAAAAAAAAACGATCTAATATCTATTTGGCAGTAATAATTCCCATATTCCAGATCATTGTGCCCTATTAGTGGCTTAAAAACGTTTGTAACATTCTGAAGCGGAATTTCCTCCCTGTAGTCAAGCGGCGACAGCATCCGCGCGCTGCGCAAAGTGAACGTGACGCTGACGGAGGAGATGCACTCCATGCGGCGCGTGTGCGCGGCGCTGGACGAGCAGTGCCGCGCCGCCAACATGCGCGCGCAGTTCAAGGACGACATCATCAAGGAGATGCGCCGGCAGCTCAAGCAGGCCAAAGCGAAGGTAATACATACATACATACATAAACTCA
This sequence comes from Hoplodrina blanda, assembly GCA_949316365.1. NCBI lineage: Eukaryota > Metazoa > Arthropoda > Insecta > Lepidoptera > Noctuidae > Hoplodrina > Hoplodrina blanda. Next base: position 17,657,442 of record OX438581.1, read on the forward strand.
CGCCTTTTTTCCATGGGGGTAGGCAGAAACCACAGAACGCCACCTGCTACGATCCTTACATACTCCTTTCGCCTCATCTACGTTCATACATCTCGTCATACAAGCACGCCGAAGGTAATCTAACTATAAATTATACTTGTACAGTTACCGGCACGTAAGTTGGCAAGAGTTTTTGTAGTGGGGGAAGTTTGCGCACGCACAATTTCATACATTTTTATATGCGCGAACTTCCCCCACTACAAAAATCTCTTGCCAAGTTACGTGCCGGTAGTTATACTAATATTATGAAACTTATTATGAGATTGTTTGTTTGTGCTAATCTCTCGCGTAAAATATGTTTTGTGTATGATAGCCAGAGTCATGAGGAATAGTATAGGCTATTTAACATCACGCTACGACCCATGGGATTGGAGCAGTACCTAACCAAAGATGTTACACAGGTGAAAAAAACCACGTACGTAGTTGCAGCTAGTGCCGCGCGTGCAGTGACCTAGGAATAGAGCTTGCTAAAGTAATCTAGGTCGAACATATGTTTTCAATGGAACGTAGCTCCGATTGCAATGAAACGTTTTATCGTACGCATTACTATACTACGATGTTACTGATCTTATTTTAATTTATTTCTTTCAAGGGAATTTAATGGTAGATATAGAAATAGAACTAAAATAGTCACTAGATATTATTGTCAGTAGATTTTGATAGTATGATCTCTATAGTCTATACGGAAGCAGTACCTACAATAGGTTCGCAGCGGCGGCTCATATTTTATTATATCATGTTTTATAAAATGTTCTAACTCTGATAACCGGACAAGTGAGATAGATCGTCTCTCCCTTAAGTTCCAAATTCCCCAAGCATGTAATCCCAGTAACACTTCCCCACTCCCTCCACAGCTAAAGGACACAGGCTCAGAAATAACAAGCCTGAAATCCAAAGACTTCGTGAGCGGCGACGCGGAGTGCCCGCGCGGCTCGTCCGTGTCGTACGACTCTGTGACGATCGCGTGCGTGCGCGCGCAGCCGCGGCGCAAGCGCGACGTGCCGCCGCGCGAGCCCACGCTGATGCAGCCCTTCGACCGGCGCACGCCCACCAACTTATCTAACGACGACTCCCTGAATATTGATTGATAACTTCGTTTTGATTATGTTAATAAAAGTTACTTTAGTTTTTTGAACGGGAACCGAAAGGTTTTATTGTAAACTAGCGATCCGCCCCGACTTCACATGGGTGCTATTTACTAAACGGCACATTTTTTTTATTGAGGTTAGAGATTATCGTACAAACATTTTCGACGTTTTTAGTAGATTTTCCAAAAAAGTTTTTCCATTCAAGCCTTGTGCGGGAAATTAAGAAAACCACTCCATATATTGTTCTCATGTGATGAACATTGTATAAATGCGGATCCTTACATTACTGACATTATCAGTAATGTTTATTTGTCTTTTCGATTGTCTTTACATATTGTCTAATTTAATTAATCATGACATTTCCTGATTTATTGGATGTGAATTAGTCTTGTGTAAAATTGTAGGTAACTACATTTTGCTTACACATAAACTAGCGATGCCACCACATGCCACTTTCATGATTTGGAGACTTCATCATAGTAGTCTTGTATTGAATTACATCTTTTAATGCAATGAAAATATCTGTCATTTCTAAATTCCAGTTGGTTCCGGTAGGCAACCAAAAAATTAATGCTAAGGAAGATATTCAAAAGAAATTCAAATGATTTCACGAAAAGGTTTAAAATACAGGTAGATCTATTATATTTAGTAGAAGTGTTGCAGTCGTATAAGAAGGGTGTATATAATAAAAAGCCTGACCTCCACATCCCAGTATCTGGGCAATACGATACCCCTTGGTAAGACTGGTTGTCAGACTTTTAGGCTGTCGGTAACATCTGTCAAAAATTCATGTAAGACAATGGCTTAACGTGCTTTCCGAGGCACGGAAGAGTCTCGGTGTGTAAAGATGGTCATCCATCCACGGACAAACCCCGGTAGGTGTAGCTTAACCTGATGGATCGATGTTTGCGGCTGTTATTTGTTAATCACGAGCTCCTCCTACCTCCTAAATAGTTATCGGGTATGCAATGTGTATGCCATGTTTTTATACCCCATATATACTTATCGGACTTCCCCTCATCTCGGTCCATAAGAATGTTCGTGATATTCCCAACTTATTGTTAGGTAAGTATTATATTCAGTGGCAAAGTGTGCTTATAGAAAACGTATAAGTTCAGGTAAGATACTTCAACTTACTTATCAATACTAATTACCACAATTATCTTTACGAGCGCTCGCTAAATTGATTTTTATAAGTATCTTGTGTTTGGACCAATATCAACATTAACTGCCGCATTCAAAGTCGTATCTTACAAATCATTAACTTTAATTGACAAGTATATTTTGGAACGCTGTCACTCGAAAATTATGACTGACTAGCGTCCGCCCGCGACTTCATCCGCGTCAGATATATTATTCCATGGGAACCGCATATTTTTCCGGAAAAAAGAATTGCCTATCAGACTATTTATCTCTGTGCCTTATTTCATCTAGATCTGTTCAGCCGTTCTGGCGTGATTGAATAACAAATATCCACCCATCCAAACTTTCGTATTTATAATACGTAGGTAATTTATTTTATTTATTTATTATTTTATTGAGACATGTAAGATATCTATTTTTTATCCCGAAATAAAATGAAATAAAATAAAATATGCTAGTCAATTAAAGCTAATGTTTAGTTAATTTTAAGTCACGTCTCTGAGTGCTGCGGCAAGTGTGGTACGAAGCTTATTTTATTGCCAATTTAATTATGACAGTGAAAAGCTGGATATATCTAGCCTGTTAATTGTTTATTTTTGTTTCCACAATGTTTAGTCGTTAAACTCGAGCATCGCGGACACATCGACTCCCAACGCGAGCATAGCGCCCGTGAGCACACGCGCATGCGCCACGTCTATGCCCAAAGTATCCGTCATAGAGAGAGTGCGTTTATTTTGTTTTGTTTTTAATTAGCTTTGATGTCCCGCCCCGTTCGACACACTGAGGATGACTCAGGTTGTAATTAAGAGTAGCAAATTGTCGTCATGTTGTTTGTGTTAGCGAACGAATTTCTTTACTGGCACAGAAACTATGGATTATACAGAAACAATACATTAAAAACGGTCAATTTTAAGGTACGGTTCTTGCGACTCAATCATAGATGAATCGAATCTTTGAAGAGAGGCTCATGTCAATCAATCGACATACTGGTGCTAACTTTTAAAAATTAATTAAACCTAATTAAATTCAATATTATTTGCAGTCCACATCACTACCGATCCTGGTATCAGACGCCTCGATAGCCGATCTTCAGAGCAACCTCAAAAGATGCAGTTTACTCGAGGACAAACCTTTTCAAATAAATACTTTGCGCTTCTCTGATTCCCCCCCGCACTCTTCTAGAACCTGTCCATTAAAAGAATCAGCTGAGACCAGTTCTCCCGAGGATAATACTAGAACCGAGTCTCCTTCCAAAGGCTCTCTTGACAACTTAGTCCACAAAGACCCTTATAAAATCTGTCTCCCTGAAGACTCCCCTTGGATTGGTATCTCCAAAAAGTTAACTACGACTGGTTCCCTAAAAGAATCTCGCCCCAAAGATGCTCCTAGAGCTCGTATGCTCAGGGGATCACCTAGGATCTATATCCCCAGAGAGCCCAGGAAAATATCTCCTGGAAGCAGTCTTTCCAAAAATGCTGCTAGCACTGGTTCACCCAAGGATTCTCTTAATAACTTCCTCGGCGAGGGCATTAAAATCTGTCTTCCTAATGAGTCTCCTAAGAGCACAGAGGGCTCTGTTAGGTCTTGTATTTTGAGAGAGCGATGCAAAAGCTCTTCAAAACCCAAGAAGACGATAGTTAAGTGTGAATGTAACAAATCCTTAGACTTATTCTCCAGCGATGAGGAAAGCGAGACTGAAGATAAGGGTAAAGGTTTTGAGGAGCTGTACGTCAATGCTCAGGCAAAGAAAAGCGGCGTTTCTCCATCTAGGTGAGTTGTTTTTTTTTTTATTATTTGACCATAGATCATGGTCATTCAAAACACTACACATGTTTGGTAGAAATACCTTGATTGTTGCGAACTTTTATCAATTTGAACTTACTAACCGATAAATACTTGAATTCATGTAGACTCAGACAATTTAAATTTTATGTGTAAACTGATGCAGGTAATCCCATCCCATAAACAGCTATTCAATATTTGATGTCCATCTAAATATACCGTGCAACATGTTATGTTTGTGGCGCGAGTTGACGCATACGTTTACGACTTGCCGACGTTTTTATATCTACGACCTACTTTCAGGGTGCCTAACATCAACGAGAGGAGCTCCGATACTTTGAAGGTGTGTGTGGTACTAGAAACCTCTAATCTGTATAGATTAGAGATTCTTTTTATTAAGTATTTAATAAAAAGTTTTATTCATAAAAAAATGGTATGTGATCCGACACATGGACTAGTTTCCAGAGTCTAGTTTGTAGATTATAGGACAAAATTTGAGCAATTAATAAACATAGAAATTGAAAAACAATTTTACTGAGTACGTACTTAAATTTAAAACTGAATACCTATGCTATAACTGAATAATGTGTTCTACTATTTCAGAATAAACCGGTGCTCTCTACAGATTCAATAAAGTGAGTTTCATTTATATTATGGGTGCTCGTTAATGTTCACATAGTTTTCTATTATTGGAATCCAATTTAAAACGTATACATGTATTATTTTAGAATTAAGGAAGAAGATGTGAAGTGTGAAAGTTGCGGTAGGATCCTAGAGGTAAGTAATAAATTAATGTGACAAGAGATATATGTAATAATTACATATTACATAAAGTATAGTAACAATTTATAGTACATAAAGGCGACTTAAAATTAAGTTACGTTGGTGGAATGTTGATGGAACTTTTTATATTCTGTTCGATTTCTAGTAGACTGCCTCGTTGGTCTTGAGGTCTTGGGTTCAATTCCCAGGTCGGGCAGTGTGGGTATTTCCATCAGGAATTTCCCAATAACCTCGGAGCCTCGGTTGATGGCAATAGGCTCAGCTTAGCTTAGCTCAGGCTTATTACATGGGAATTAAACATAACTGGCGAAGTGTGGTACACCCACATTCCGCTTTTTTACACCTCTGCCTAACCCTTCGGGGATTAACAGGCTTGATGGTATGTTATGTGATTTCTTATAGTAAATTGGTAGAAGAAGTGGAAGAATGTTGGTGATGAAATTCAGTTCCTTCAAATATCAACGTAGAAGTCCTAATTCGTTATTAACGACATAATTTGGACGTGTTGTAAGTCTATGTTTATCTTGTGTTGTGACGAAACGAGCGGACGTCGCCGTCGGAAACCGATGCCCAAGAGACGCGCTTTTTAACTAATGAACCACCTGCACATACAGGGTGGGGCTTTTGTGACTAATACGGACTTGTGGTAATGTGGTTTGTACCATTTTGAACTGTGTTGTGACAGACTGTCTTTTAAGCACTCACGTTATGTTTTAAATACCTAGTTATTGTTTTTTGGAACGAAACTTGTAGTAATCGTCACGTAAGAAAAAAGCGTTATGCCACCTCCAGGCGACCTTCCCTCTCTTTCTCTTTGTCTGTTTCATTACATACTTTCTATTACATACGGTCAACTTAGTTCCTGACGTATTTTTTTTAAATCCAGATTTATTTAATTTCTCTGCAAAAGCTTACATGCTTTCAATTTTATATTATGCGTTTTAAAAAACGGAAACGCCATTCTACTAACCATTTCATTAATATCAGGAAAACTGAATGACCGATGAAAAGTAGGTTTTTTGGCCAAATTGAAAAAAATACATTTCCTTAACAAACACACACTGTCAACCTCACCGGGCTTACCAAGAGAATAAAGAATACAAGTGGGCCACCGTCCCTTCAAAAATGACTATTTACGACGATCTAAATATAGTAGCGTGCAGCGTCGCCGGCGCATCCATTCGCGCGCAGACCGCTGCGTACGCGCACGCTGTTTAACTGTTTGTCAATAACTTTGTGGTGTAGATATTTAACATGATGTTCAATGGATTGTTGATGTGTGCGGATTCGGATACTAGTGATGTTACTAAAGTAAGTGTGTCTAGTGTTGTGCTACGTGTTTTGTGGTAATTTTATGGTTTGTTGTGATTGACGGTGATTGATATTGAACATTGGATCCGGTTTACAGGATTTTTTTTTGGTTTTGATTAATTGTTTTGAATTTTTTCGGGATTCCGGTTGTAATTATACCAGTCCATTATTGTCACACTGCCGCGCAAAGCCTCTTCTCATACAGAAAGGGCTACAGAGATGCTCGTGCATTGACCACCATGCTTGCTAAAGGCGAATTAACGATTTCAGACTTATACACATTAATTACTAACTATCATGCTGTTTTACCCGCGTGAAGTTGCGTATCTTTGTTTACGCTCCGTTTCTGTGGGACGCACCGTGTTAGCCTTTAGCTTTATAATATTAGTATAAATAACTCCAGGTTTGCCTGCAGGGGCTGCTTCGTTGGTCTAGTGGTCGCAAAGCGCGATTAGTGAACAAGAGGTCTTTGGTTCGATTCCCAGGTCGGGCAAAGTGTTATTGGGTTTTTCCATCAGGAACATCTCAGTAGCCGTAGTAGTCTCAGAGTTTTGATTAGTGCCCGGTTGATGGCAATTGGTTCGCCCCCTACATGGGACTTAAACATAACCAGCGAAATGTGGGCAACCAACAAGGCAGTCAACCACTCGACCAACAAGACAGTCAGGCAGGATATTCGCGTGAATAAACAGTTTTTCTTTCTTTCTTACTTCTTGATATCTGTACTTCTATACCTAATAATATAATAAAGCTTAAGAGTTAATTGTTTGTTTGGAACTACCAATAGAAATGAAAAAAAAAAAACAATTTTTGTTTGTGATAGCCTGATTCAGGGGGAAATAGTAAAGGCTATATTATAACATCACGTATAAAGGCTATATTATAATAACCAAAAACATAAACTTAACGCGAGTTTAGACTAGCTATTTATAAGTCCAGGTTTCCTCGCAATGTTTTGGAACAAATATGGTATCAATTATTGTGTGTCAGTAGTTACATCACACAACGTTGCCCGCATCTTCCTTTGATCATTTTTGTTAGTACCTATCTTCAATTGAGATATTTTTGGTCTTCAATTAACTGTCTTGCCACTTTGGGATGAGTGGTAAATGGCTTTTATTTTAAACAATGTAACATGTTGGGGTCATGTGTATTTGTATAGGTATTTGAAAAATAATAGTACTTACCTACCTAATACCAGTCTGTTGCTATTGTGTCAATACAGGGCAAAAGCTTTTTCGTATAGTCAATTGGCGATTCCAGAGTCATGCATAACTAGCTTCTGCCCGCAATGATTAGGAATATCAATAAATAGCTTCTGCTCCTGACTTCGTCCGCGTTAAAGTTGATTTCACCATACAAATTTCGGACCCAAGTTTCATCCCCTTAGGGGGTGAAATTTGGAAAATCCTTTATTAGCGGACTTCGACTAACTATAAACTACCTCCCTGGCAAATTTCATCTTTATACGTCAAGCGGTTTTCGATATTTCGTGATGAGTGAATGAGATGACCTTTCGCTTTTTAACCGAATTCAAAAAAAGGAGGAGGTTATCAATTCGACTGTATTTTTTTTTTATGTTTGTTAGCTCCTAACTTGCGACTGGGTGAACTGATTTTCATGATTCTTTTTTTATTTGAAAGCTGGTGCTTCCCGTGTGGTCCCATTGTCACCATTTCAATATCTGATGATGAACTTCGGAGATATGGAATGGAACTCCTCACAGAATCACAGCAGCAATATCGTAACAAGTGAAATTGCTTTGTTTATACGTGTAGTCGATGACTGACTGAAGTAAAAGGGGGGGGGGGGGTACGTCAACCCCCCTCCTATCAGTTTCCAAAATTAAATAATAATCGTGTGAGGTATTGTTTGAAAGTCGGCGGCTTTGGTTTTGTTTTTTGTTATGTACCTAGGTAAGTATTGCCACCGACTTCCAAAACTAAAGTTATTTTTATTTACCCGACTACGGCAAAGCCAAAAGGAGGGTTATGATTTTGACCGGTATGTATGTATGTATGTATGTATGTTTGTATGTATGTTTGTTTGTTCCCTCGTAACTTCTAAACTACTTATCATTACATGACAAATGAGGTGTCGTTAGAAGCGTCTCAGTTGTCCGCTGGTTATAGGGTAAGTGACGTGTCACCAAATCCAATATGGCGCCCTCCAGGGGACGTGAAGTCGTTATCGAAAAAAAAAATATTTTCGCATAATATCGACATGGGTATCAAATTAAAGGGCTTGATGAGCACATTTGAAATATATATACATTATATAGCTTTTACTAGCTACTTTGCCTGTTTTTGACAGTGTCAACATGGATATCAAATGAAAGAGTTTAATGAGTACATTTGAAATTCACTCGCTACTTTGCTTTTATTATTACTTATATCAAATATTAAATAGAGTTATTCCTTCAAATAATATACCCCCCAAAATAGTGTAAATAAAAAATAAGTTAAAAATAACTAAAACCCGACCACGACAAAGTCGCGCACTGAAACGTATAAAACAAGAACAATATTCATTTGACCGATATTTTCGAAATTTTTAAGTAATAGCCGTGGTCGTATGCCACCTAGCCAATAAAGATTGTGTGAAACAACTGCAGGGTGGCATACGACCACGGCTATTACTTAAAAATTTCGAAAATATCGGTCAAATGAATATTGTTCTTGTTTTATACGTTTCAGTGCGCGACTTTGTCGTGGTCGGGTTTTAGTTATTTTTAACTTATTTTTTATTTGTAGTTTCTGAAGGCGGTTATCTTTTTTTTGTGAAAAAGCTTTTTATTTTTCACTTTTTAGTGCTTGTGTATTAATGTTTGAAATCCTTACAAAAAGCCCTTTCAAACAATACCTCACACGATATATTTAATTTTGGAAACTGGTAGGAGGGGGTTTGACGTACCCCCCCCCTTTTCCTTCAGTCAGTCATCGACTACACGTATAAACAAAGCAATTTCACTTGTTACGATATTGCTGCTGTGATTCTGTGAGGAGTTCCATTCCATATCTCTGAAGTTCATCATCAGATATTGAAATGGTGACAATGGGACCACACGAGAAGCGCCAGTTTTCAAATAAAAAAAGAATCATGAAAATCGGTTCACCCCGTCGCAAGTTAGGAGCTAACAAACAAAAAAAAAATACAGTCGAATTGATAACCTCCTCCTTTTTTTGAAGTCGGTTAAAAATAACTATAGTTTTGGAAGGCGGTTATCTTTTTTGTAAAAAAGCTTTTTATTACTTCGATTCTGCACTACCATTATACCGGTTCATTAATACTTAATAGTATAGAGCACACCTATTGATCTCTGAATCCCAAGGAGTAACATTTACGAGCTCACACTCCCTAAACCACAAACAAGACACAACAAAACTTTAATGTCCGTCCGGCGCCGGCGCTTGCGCCGTCCCTCCGTCCTATTCCATACGGCTTGAGTAACTCTAGTGAACCCGTTAGAAGAACGAGCTCTTACGGTTACGACTAACCTTTGATCAATTTTATCGCAGCCTCAATTAGGAATATTTGGCTTTTAACTGCCTGACCCTTTACAGTGGTCGTTTACGATTTCCTGAACATCAACATTGGTTATGGGAAGATATTGATCACGTTATCTTGCTGATGTGCTTTTTATTGGGTAAGGGGCTGATGGGATAAAATGCGGGCACATTTGTCCAATTGACATAAAACTAACATAATATCACGCCTGTAATAATACCCTGGGTTAGGCAGAAGTGCACAACATTTCGCCAGTTATGTTTAAGTTCCATGTAATAGGGGGCGAGCCTATTGCCATCAACCGGGCACGAATTTCTGATGGAAAAACCCATTAATACTTTGCCCGACCTGGGAATCGAAACCAAAATCCTCATACTCAGCAGCCGCGCTTTACAACCACTAGACCAACGAGGCAGTCAAATCAAATTGTCCAATTGAAATTACATCTGACCTGACACCTTACACCTCAAGGGTTCTCCACAGTTCGCTTCACTGGACGATGGAAGTCATAAATAAATAGATACTTCAGAACACCTTGAACAAACATATGGTAGTGATCACGCCGGCGCGTGGCGTACCACCTGTCGACACAGTCATACTGTGTGGTTAAACACTGGTTAGTTATGTAACTTCGTGATTGATTGTTTATAAAAAATAACTGAAAATCACGCCCGGAATTTGGTCCCAGCTGAAGTATCTAAGGTAAAGATTTACTGAAACATGTTTGGTTGGCCGTAAACAGTGCGAGAGTGTGATGGAGCTATACCTGACCGACAGCACTTTCTCTTTTTCGGAATGTAAAATTGGTGACATTAACACGTCATAATATGGCCTTTGGACTAATTTGACATCATCAGTTCATAGCCTTTTGCTGAAACATATCCCAAAGAATGCGTTGATGAATAATAGTCGTAGTCGTTTGCATAGTCTACAAATCTCTTAGAACCATACCTTACTCAGTAGTAGGTACGGTAGTAGTACATAGGTACTACTTTGACGTCACTGTTTCCAAGTTACTTATTTACAGAGTCTAAATACAACGTGAAGATGATAAGTGTACCTATCAGGTAATTAAAAAATAAACTGTATCCATCGATTCTTAGCGAAGAAGATGAGAAGATTATATAAGAACATATCCCTACTTATATCTTTTGAGCAAGTATTCTGTTACTTCAGGACAGTGGTGCTACCAGCAGCCTGGCGGACAGCAGAGCGCCGAGCGCCACCTGCGACGCGAGCGCGTCCTACTACCAAAACAAACTGATGGCTACACTGCAGGTCGTGAGTATAACTTCTGCGTCCTCTCATGACTGCAAGGGAATCTTCTTACAACTATCATGCTCACTCAAATGTCTTGACTAACATCTACTAGGTATAACATAGGTACTGCTGACAAGCAGAGCAGATGACATTATCTTTACTGATCCCTCATTTGTTAACCAAGATTATTTATCGTCAATACCACAGAATGGAAACTTAATAAACAGTTATTTAAAAATGTCTTCAACAGTTGCAGAACAAAGAAGAGACGATTACTATACAAGCGGATAGCTTGGCAGTGGCCGAGGAACGCATCGCCACGCTCAACGAGCGCGCGCACGAGCTCAAGAAAGAACTGGATCGCAAGACTAAGGAGGTACATCTGTGCTATTGGTTACCTGACACCACCCATCATTTGACATAATGTTTATAAGCTGTCAATACGCGAATCTTCTATAGATTTTGTATGGCAACAGTAAACTGTGACGTCATTTATTTTTCAATTCAATTGATTAACCATTTATTGATTACAAAGCAACGAAAAATCGAATTAAAAATGTTTTGTGTTTCAAAGCTGGCGCAGTGACTGAGCGTTTGACTGTTGAACTGGTGTTGTGGTTTCGATTCCCGCACAGAACAAATATTTATATGGCCTCGGTAGTTGTTCTGGGTCCGATTGTTTGTGTATCTGAGTTTGTATGATTGTAAACGCACACAAGATGCAGGAGAAATTCGTTTCTGTAAAATATTTAAAGTAATTTAGGTACAGTCAAGTCAAAGTAAATGTATCTTTTTATATCTTTTTTTAGTATACAATTCTGCGCAAGTCCGTCGAGAGCAAAGCTGTCCAAAAGACTGACGTATGCGTTATCACCGACAGACCGGTAACTACCCACATTATAAAAATGTTGATACAAAATTAAATAGGCTAACAAAAAAAAAGTAAAGAAAATATATATCAACTCTTTTTTTAATAAATTAATTACATTATTTTAAAAATATTCCGCTTAAGTATTAAAAAAAAAACAATTACTGTGGAAGAAATTTAAGTTATTTTTTGTTTTATTGATATCTATGTGTGTCCGTGGTGTGCTTGGGCTTATTCTAGATGGAAGATCAAAGAGATATAGTGAACACGTTGGAGAACAACTTAAGTGTCATCGAAGACCTGTACAGGGAGTGTTTTTATGAGGTAAGAGAGTACCTATTTCATTCAGATACTTAGTTAACTTATTTCGTTTTATTTGCCTTTATTTTTATGCCTTGCGATTGGCACCTTTTATCTTGCGTCGCATACCCAGTCTCTTGCGCACGTGAGGACGTAATGACTGCGTCACCAGATAGTGCCGTCGTAACTGAATACTGGGCCAAACATAAAATTCAACAAAATTATATTATACTTATAGTCTTTATAATATTTGTTATCGAGACGCTGAGAAGATTCCTAAAAAAGCATCAAGATCTTTGTATTTCCAGACGGCAAAACAAGAGAATCTTATAGAAATGCTGCGCAGCTCGTACTTGGAAGTGCGTCTGATGGACAAGCAGAAGGCAGACCAGATCGGACGCCTGCAGACTGTCATCAACACGCAGAAATGGTCACTTGACAGGTGTCAGGTACGTACGGAAAATCTTTGTCTACTTAGTAAATAGAGTGAATCTATCTATATATATAAAAATGAATCGCAAAATGTGTTGGTAAGCGCATAACTCAACAACGCCTGGACCAATTTGGCCAAATCTTTTTTTAAAATGTTCGTTGAAGTTCAAGGATGGTTTTTACGGCGAGAAAAATTAGAATAATTGCCGGAAAAACCCTAAAAATAGCCCTTTTCTTTTTCCCATACAAATGATTTGTAACTAAAACGAAGTCAATTTGAGCTTTATTGCTATGGTATAAAGTTCATATTAAATTACAAGCACTCACTGTTGTCTAAGCAATGTAGGTGTGTTCCTAACGTCAAAGATCATATCTATCAAAACAATGTGCGTGTGTGCGTTGGAGCACAGAATACATAGTTGGAGGAGTTTAATGTCGCGTTCCGAAACTCGCGTTTCTTTTGTATTAGTTTCGGCACGCGAGATAAAATGCATCAGTTTCCACGTCATTACATCAGTCAAACAAAAATTGCGTTACTGATCGCGATCTGAAGAGTATATTCACCTTCGAGATGCAATTAATACTGATGGAAATGCACAGAATGTCGGTCGGATGACTATTCTTCCAGCAACATACATCGGAAGCCCTCGGCATATGCACGAATATGCTCAAGATGCCATGTCGTATGTTCGTCATTATGGTACAGCAGATTTGTTCATCACATTTACATGCAATCCGCAATGGATAGAAATCAAGCAGGAGTTATTCTCTGGGCAATCACCCATTGATCGTCATGATATTACAGCCAGAGTCTTTAGACAAAAGTTGAAATCTTTAATGGATTTCATCGTAAAACATAATGTGTTTGGTGAGACACGCTGCTGGATGTATTCTGTGGAGTGGCAGAACCGAGGATTGCCACATGCACACATTTTGATTTGGTTGGTTGAAAAGATAAGGCCAAATGAAGTTGATGCAGTCATATCAGCTGAAATCCCTAATGTATACAAGTAGATCCTGGATTGTATGAGGTAGTTATCAAAAACATGACACATGGTCCCTGTGGAACTCTTAATCAAAATTCACCGTGTATGATGGATGGTAAATGTTCAAAACGATATCCACGGACATTAATATCGGAAACAATTACTGGTAATGACGGTTATCCATTGTATCGTCGCAGATCGACAGCAGACAATGGAAAATCAACAATTGTCAAATTAAATCAACAAGATATTGAAATAGATAATCGTTGGATTGTTCCATTTTCACCCATTTTATCAAAGACATTCAAAGCACACATCAACGTTGAATCTTGCCATTCAGTGAAATCAATTAAATACATTTGCAAATATGTAACCAAAGGGAGTGATATGGCTGTGATTGGAATTGGTGCAGAGAATTCCAATGATGAAGTTACCCAATACCAAATGGGCCGCTATGTCAGTAGTAATGAAGCAGTTTGGCGAATATTTTCTTTTCCTATTCATGAGAGACACCCTTCTGTTGTTCACTTAGCTGTGCATTTAGAAAATGGACAAAGAGTGTATTTTACAGCACAGAACGCAGTACAAAGAGTGATTCCACGATCAACGCCAGCTGATGAACTCAATGCATGTCTAAAGTCCTCCAATTTGTGGAAACATGTCAAAGTACTTCATTTAAGCAAGAATATGCGTGTCGAGTTGCAAAATGACCAATCTGGAAACATATTCTCTAAACAACTCATTGACATTGGTAATGGCAAATTACCTATAGACATGTTGACTGGCTGCATTAACTTTCCTCAAAGTTTTTGTCAGTTAACTCAATCAAAAGATGAACTTATTCAGAAGGTGTTTCCAGATGTTTCTCAAAATTACAGAAACCATGATTGGTTGAGCGAACGAGCTATACTGGCTGCAAAAAACATAGATGTAAATGAATTAAATTTCAAAATTCAAGAACAAATTACAGGCGAATTGAGGATATATAAATCAGTTGATTCGGCTACTAATCAAGATGATGTAGTCAACTATCCACCGGAATTTTTAAACTCGCTGGATTTGCCAGGATTGCCACCTCACAATCTTCAATTAAAGGTTGGATCGGTGGTTATAATGTTGCGAAATATCAACCAACCGCGTCTTTGCAACGGTACACGGTTAGCGATAAAAAAATTACTAAACAATGTGATAGAAGCAACTATACTCAAAGGAAAGTATAAAGGAGAAGATGTTTTCATACCGCGCATCCCAATGATTCCGACTGATGTGCCATTTGAGTTTAAACGACTACAGTTTCCAGTGCGGCTTGCTTTTGCTATGACTATAAACAAGTCCCAGGGGCAATCATTAAGTGTTTGTGGTATTAATCTAGAAAACCCATGTTTCTCACATGGTCAATTGTATGTTGCCTGTTCCCGTGTTGGAAAACCATCAGATTTGTTTATCTATGCGCCAGGTAATCAAACAAAAAACATCGTATACCACAAAGCACTACAATGATAATAATAATAATTATGATTCACATGATTAACAATAAAGCGATTACTTACTTTTAAATCCTTATATATGTTTTATTTAATTATTTTTTATTCACAACGCCCTATCACCAGGGTGACGGTTCTGTTCAGGAGAATTTTTTAAAATACGTAGGCACAAAAACTGCCACATTACAAATCTTTTTGACAGGACGAAGTCTGTCGGGTCAGCTAGTTTAGAATAAGAATAAGAATTATGACTTGGTTATTCCCTTCGCCAAGACTTGAAATTAAAAAAAATAGGCAGCCATGGGAACTGTTGACAGAAGTGAAAACTTAACGTCACATTAACATGTCGGTGACGTGAACCCATGAGTTTTGGCTCTACCAATCTCTCAAAGCAGCTAAAAAGTTTTTACTTAAAAAAAATTGTCAACTTCAACTTAACTACAATTTATGATGGACAAAAAGCGATCTTATAAGGGTCCCGTTTTTACTTTTGGGGTACGGTCATCCTATAAATTACAATAAATATAATTAAAATTTCATGCTCTTGCAGGACATCGCGCTGGAAGTGGATGGCCTGAAGACAGAGATATCAAACTTTTTGAACGTTTTCAGTCCAACAAACAACGACTCGGTATTTTTTTACCTCAGAAATAAACTAACACTGCATTTTGAAATGGCAACACTAACAAGATAAGATTGATGCAGAGGGCTTGTTATAGATGGGAGTGTTACTAACAGTAAAAAAATACAATTGCAAGAATTAATTGACTGGAATGAGAATAATTTCAAGAGTGAAAATTGAAGAAAACATGAGCACGATAAAATGCATGTGAATAGTTCGCTCTTACTGCTACGTAATAAAGACGCTTTTATTGCAGTTTAATTGCTGTGCATGTAAAGCTGTAAAATAAGTCATTGTAACAAACTAACAACATTTTTAAAAACACACTATATTTAAAAAAAGATGTGAAATAAATGATTCCAATCCTTTGACTTTGATTGGGCCAGGGTATGTGGGAGCGCAGCGAGGAGTCGTATGCGGCTGCGCCGGGCGTGCACGACGACCTGCACGACGTCAGGGAAATGCTCCTGAGGCTGCAGGACTTACTCGCTGTAGGTGATGTGATTGTGTGTGACTGACTTGTGTTCATTCACGACGTATAAAGCAAGTTTGTTAGTTGCGACTGCTGAGCTTGAGGTCTTGGGTTCGATTTCCAGGTCGGGCCAAGCGTTACTGGGTTTTTCCATCAGGAAATATCTCAGTGGCAGCCTCGGAATCTAGATTTGTGCCTGGTTGATGGCAATAGGCTCGCCCCCTATTACATGGGACCTAAACATAACTGGCGAAATGTGGGTACACCTCTGCCTAACCCTTCGGGGATTACAGGCGTGATGTTATGTTATGTTTCCGCCCGCAGTCCTATGGGAACCGTAAATTTTTTCGGGATAAAAAGTAGCCTATGTGCTATTCCAGACCATAATCTTTGTCAGTGCCAAATTTCATCCAGATCCGTTCAGCCGCTCTGGCGTGATTGAGTAGCAAACATCCATCCACCCAAACTTTCACATTTAGAATAGAATAGAATAAGTCTTTATTTGCTTAATTGCTTAATTGCTTTGCTTGCTTTTTATAATTTTATTGTAAGTAAGATGAATTTACGAACACAAATTCATATAGACTCTGAGACACGCGTCGCGGGACATTTTGTCCCCTCCTATATAATTCATAGTTTAGTAATTCTGCCCTAAGGAAATTGCGGATTCAGGCTTCTAAGTTGGGTAAACCTTAATTGTGTTTATGAAGAGTAATTACATTTTTTATTTTTTAAGTTTAGGCCTTCATAACTTTATTTTTATATTTTTCTCATTTATGTTTTTTTTTAACGTTAATTTGCAGTTGGATTCTTGTACATGTGATGCAGATAATAAGAAATGGAAGACAAAAGCTGAGGGTCTAGAAGTGAGTATCGTGTGGGGACAATTTAACTCCTGAGTATCTAATAAAAGATGAGAAACAGTTGTAAAGTGTTTACCATGAATCCAACCTTCGAAGTTTATTGCGGCTTGATAAGAATATTAATACGAGTAACAAGAATGTCAAAAAAAAAAGATTCCTACGAATTGAAAACCTTGTTTTTAAAGTCGGTTAATAATTAATCCATTTCTTTTTTGATCTGGTTTTATTTAGGGACTTATAGGTAAGATTCAGACCAACCGGCTCGTATCGGGCCGGGCCGGACGGCATTTTACAATGCGGTAAAGAACATTGAAATGTATCAACAGTAATTATAGTTCATATTTGCATGCAACTTTACCTCCGTCGATCGCGTCCGTCGGAGCCGTACGAAGCCGTACGCATGCCGCGGCATCCGAACGGATCCGTACGCATGCGTACGGATGCGTACGATCGGCTCCGTCCGGCTCCGACCGGCTCCGTACGGCGCTGACGGCATCCAATCGGCTGCCGTCGGGTCCGTTCGGAGCCGGTCGGCCGTGCGTACGGATCCGTTCCGATGCGGTCCGATCCGAGCCGGTTGGTCTGAATCTTACCTTAGTCACAAATGGTCTGGAAAAACTTAAATATGTGATTATTCAAAACTATCAACTATTTTAAATACTAGAATGGCTGCTTCCGACAGAAGCGCTGACTTTTCATCATCATTATCATCATCACGAATAAAAGAAATAATAAAAAACTCTATCGCAGATAAAAGTAGGCGAATTACAAGAGAAGTTACGTGCGCTGGAGTCTAGCCTGCCCAGCAAGTGGGACGCCGACTTGAAGAACAAGGCAGAGATGGAGTCCAAAGATCAAGAAGTAAGTCTATGTAGCACTTTACTAGTTTGTGCCCGCGACTTCATCCGCGTGCATATCGGTGTTTGCCCGGAACCCTAATTACTTTTATTTTCTGCTACCTTTATAAGATCAGCTGTCTAACAGTGAAAATCCCGTCAAAATCGGTCCAGCCGTTTTGGAGATTAGCCGAATTAAACAGACAGACAAATCACTACATAGTATAAAACAAAGTCGCTTCCGTCTGTCTGTCCCTATGTATGCTTAGATCTTTAAAACTACGCAACAGATTTTGATGCGGTTTTAATAGATAGAGTGATTCAAGAGGAAGGTTTATGTATTACATTGCACCCGTGCGAAGCCGGGACGGGTCGCTAGTCTTATATAAATTGTTTTTTTCGTGTAATTACCGTGTCATTACAAACAGACTCTTTAATTTAATTTATTTGTGTAGATGAGAACTTTCAAAATGCTGATTGATTAGTTAATCCATTACGGCGTTATTTGTCTGTTCCAACTTCTGGGCCCGTGTAAAGTCGTCATTGTTCCGTTGCGACAGGTAGTGCTGTTCGTCCTGCATTGCTCCATCTCTTTTTGACACTGAAACAAAGATGGCCACTGCACTGTTTACTTCTATGAAATTCTTAAAATATGGTATTGAAAGCAACTGTATTGTTATAGGTGGCGCGCTTAAGAGAACAGCTGATACGGTCACAAGATTCCTCAAGAGATCAGAGCTCTACTGTCGAATCGATCTCCATACAGTTGGGGCAGGCAAAAGGTTTGTTAATAAAGTTTATAAGGATATTTATGTCTAGTTTCGGATTCCTAATAGAAAGCCCAATAATATTGTGACAAAACAAACTCTGCAAGAGTTAGCCCTCTGTAGTCGTGCTAACAATAACTGGACAAACTTAGTGTACACAATATTGTATCAACATTGACGAACATTCTATCAATCTTACGTAAATACTAACAACGCAGCATTTTGTAGCGTTATTGTGTGAGAAGACGACTGAGGTGGCGCAGCTGCGACAAGAAAACGAGACGCAGGCGAACAAGATTCTAAAGCTTCAAGAGGAGCTGACGAAAGCAGATCAGATCGTTAAAGAGGTAAGTAGGACATTTATACCTTTTAGGCAGTTAAGAACGAGGCATTTACATGGCATTTTATTTGCGCTTCCATAACTGATAATTTTTAAAAGATAAAAAAACTAGGAGGTTCTATGTTCGTCTGTATGTCTTAGATAGAGAATAGACATTGGAATGCAAATAGAACCAAAGTGCTTTTGCCGCCAACTTGTAGTTTACGAAGGCTGTCTTTTATGTAAAACATATATGTTTATGCCTTGTTTTTCTAATGAGCCGTATACCTATGATCGTTCATACAATGATGTGCCACTTGGATGCTGTGTGTAGAACAGCCAGATGCGCAGCGAGGTGGAGTACCTGTCGTCGCAGGTGTCGCTGTGGCGCGCGCAGCTGGGCGACAGCCGGCGCCGCGCGCGCGCGCTCGAGGCCGAGCTGGCGCGCACCAGGGACCTCGCCGCGCACATCGACTCGTGCTATAGGTAATGGAGCTAGCCCACACCAAGTTCGAGGCTAAGGTTAAACGTAGGAATTTCGACCTTATGGGTTATCTTTTTTTACGACCAATAAGCCCTGGCCACTAACTGCAACTAATAATTGTCTTCGGGCTGCCGGTGACCATGTTTCGGAAGGCGAACCTTCGTTAGGTTTAGGTTTCCATTAGGTTCCCTCTGGGGGATTGCGGAAGACGCGTACGCTCGCGTATGTGTGAAAAAGGAAAACCGGGGTGGTTTTTAGTCATCAGTCTGACAGATCCCTCCGCCCGATTCTAGTGCAGAGGACATTGGTTAGCCTCCCTGCCATCTTCCAAAACACAAAGTGAACCATCTGTATTCCACCTGACGAAGGTCGCAAGAATGTGCTGAATGCATAAAGCTCTGGACCCCTCATTGATTGGGCGAGATGTCTTCTGGCTACATGATGTAAACATGTGCGTGTCGTTCAGGGAGAAAGCCAGCAACGTGTCGGAGCTGCAGGCGCACCTGGACGAGGCGCACGAGCGCGGCACGGCGCTGTGCGGCGAGGCGCGCCGCGCCGTGTGTGCCGTGCGCACGTGGATGCGACGCATGCGGGACAAGCACAGGTGAGCCACCATACAACGGTTTCTACAAACATATTGATTGTCTTTAATTACTGTTTTAAATAGCAGAAAAAATTATATCTTTCATACTGCAAGCATGGTGCATGCCGTCTGATAGCATGTTATTGTCACCCTTTAAAAGATCCCTAAATAAATAGCACCTTTCAAAAGTATAGAATATATGTAATAGAAATAGACAGAAAGAGAAATAAAGGAAAGGGCGCCTGGAGGGGGCATAACCTTTATTCCATACGTGACGATTTCTGCCAGTAACCTCTTATTGCAAGCCGCATTAATGAAATTCGTTCCAAAAACTTTATCTATTTACAGAGAACTAGACAACCTTCAGAAAGAAAAAGATTCTCACATAGCGGTTCTCCAGCGTCGCTTAGAAGAAATGCAGAATGATTCACAAATGACAAGTCCAAGCGAGAACATAGCATCTTGCTCCAAGTGTCGGGCGAGTCGAGACCAGCGTAGCTTCGGTTCCAAGAGTAGAACTAGATGGGGACAGTCCCATGAGCCGAGTGCGAATGAGATACCAAGCTGTTCGTCGACTCCCGCGCCGATGCGCTTAAGAAAGAGGAGTGGTAATATGGTAGGTATCTACTGTCCGCCTTGTGTTAGAGGGAAGGTTATATCGGTCACTCACCGGTATTATTTCTCTGGACGGTCTTGCCCAGGCTTTTCCTAACTTCCAGCAAACATGACAGTCATGTTGTGTGTTGTTTATATTTCCCAGCATATTTCGAAGGTGATTTTCCACGATGTGGTTGGGCCGATGCGATCACAAACAAGTCGATCTGTGACGGAATAGTCCTAATGGTAATGACAATCGATGCGTTTTTCGTGGAGACATAGGTATTCGGCGACTGACCTTTTGTAAATGAAAATAATCAGTTAAAAATATGGTCGAAGCATTCAGTCAGCAACTTTACGTAAATAAGTCCTGTAGGCTCTTTAATTCTGATATTTGAATGGTGATGATGTTGTGAGCAGTCCGCGGCGTGGATGCGCGACGCTGCGCTGCAGGAGCCGGTGCGGCACGACGCCGCCACCTGCGCCTGCCCCAACGCTGCCGGGTCCTACACCCGCCCTGACGCCGCCGGGCCCTACATCCGTTCCGACACTGCTGGGCCTTATGAGCGCCACCATGATGTGCGGCACGTGCGCCTCACGCTAGAGCGTGCTCCGGTACGTATGCCGCACTGTAGAAGTCGAAGGCTGGACTTGATTTCCTCACAGTAACCAACACCCATCATAACGGTACCGCTTGGACACAGCAACGACCCGGCCGGAAATGTCTCGAAAGATCCTATCATTAGATGCAGCACGCCGCCAGCAACCCGTCACCTTTTTATCTCGCCATTTAAAATATTACTTTGGCACACACGATTTAAAGACCCATCTCAAATGTTAAATTATGTGCAGCACGTCTCCAGTGCTGCTATAGTAAAGCAGCTTACCTACTATTGATTTTCTCATTCCCTGACTACCCTAACTTCATGCTTTATGTTTATGTAAATGCAGCGCGACGTGTCCCCGGCTGAGCAGCTGTTGCTGCGCGTGGAGCAGCTGTCGGAGGCGCTGGCTGACGGCAACAGGCGTTGGTCGCGTGCGCGAGACGCGCGGTGACGCACACGTGGCGGACACGTGGCCGGGCCACGCGTGCTTATGTAGGCTCGCTAGATAATTGATAAATTAGAAGGAGGGATGGCGCTATACGTGCTGTATATCCATATCCTCGTTCTATCCGTCCATACCTTTTTGTCTCTGTTTTATAGTAGGGGACTAGGGGCGTTACATTCAGGTTCATCATCATCATCTGCCTAGGCTTTTCCCAACTATGTTGGGGTCGGTCAGGTAGGTCATTCAGGTTATGGTCTATGAATCATCATGTTCATTTTGAAAAGGCTTTTCAATAATTTATCACATAATATGGTACTCAAATGTATATTAAATGTTTGTACCGCCATTTTGTATTATAGGTACGGCCGCCATGTTGCTAGTGTATAACCATCACACGATTTAATAGAAAAGATAGTAGACATCTTATTCATCAAAATACATCTAGCCGTTGGGAGGCTTGCCGATGGGATTGTAGAAACCAACATACTTTACACGCGTAAAAAACATAACCCTGTTTTTGCTGTCGCGTAGTCGGGTAAAAGTTTTAAGTCTGAGGATTGTAATAATAAATGTGACAAACTAGCCATTTAGATCATTAGATTATACCATAATATTTATATATTATTACTTTTGATTAAGCTAACCACAATTTATTCCAAAGTACTGATTTTATAAATAGTTAATTGTGAATTTCAAATATAACCGAGGTCTGACATAACCAAAAAATAGGGTTGCTAACTTTAAAATGTATTGATAATGTTGCCATGTTCAGGCATTTATTAGTTTTATTTTAAAGACATTTTAGTGCATTTATTAATTTTAGCAATAACAGTATTATGTACTAGTCTTATTTATAGTTGATTATATTTATTAATAACAATTTGTTTTGTTTATGGATGTCGTTTTATTTTTGTCCCACAGTTGGGCAAATATCCCTGGACGAGATTACCTTTTCTGCGATTATACGAATAAAGAAAACACACTTGTACAAAACTATTATGTATTTATTCATGTCATGAATGCACAAAAATAAAAAAAAAACGATTAATTTTCAATAATTCGTTGAAAGTATGACATAAAATTGACACAACCCGCTTAATACTTCATTTTTTATGTGATCCAAGCTATTTTAGACACCAATTAAAATTTTACACCACTTATGAATAAAGTCTATTTTTGAATGATAAAACAAGTGTGCTTTAAACAAAACACACTTTTCTTTAGTTACAGGCTGTAATAGTGCAATATAATACAATTTATAATAAGATGGACGTTGCTGATTATACTTTGCTGACATCGTTTCCGTGGGGTACATGATAGTGGTAAGAGTGTGTTGCGTGTGCGTGCGTGCGAGTAGCGAGCGGGTCACTTGGTGAACACGCGCCACATGGACGCGAGTGACGCGGCCGCTGACGTCACCAGCGACGAGGCCGGCGCAGACGACGGTGGAGTACAGCTTAGCTCTTCCATCTGGAAAAAAAAAGGTAATTTTACTATAACAACATTTTTTTGGCATCAAAAATTCAGCTACATACCACTAGATTTTTACTCCAATATCAATTGTTGGAATTTGAACTCTAATTTAGTGATCGTAAAATATGTGTACCGAATGTGAGTTTGGTAGTACCTCCATAGTCTCGGGCCAGTGCAGGTGCTCAGGCGGCTCGGGGTCGTCGGTGTCCAGGTCGCCCAGGGCCGCGATGGCGTCCGCCCACACCGAGCGCACCGCCGCCTCGCATTGCGACATCCACGACTCCACTCTGGAAGGCACATGGCACAATGTGTCGTGAGAGATATCCAAGAGTTCGGATTATAACAGAGAAAGAAAATGTCAAGATAAATTTCCTTTCACTCTCATGGCCTTGTATCTCTTGACCAAGGTTATTCACAAAAAAAATCAAAGGGATATCAGCATTTCATGTACTGACTGAATCGTTGTACTGGTTTATGCTTTCTGAGATCTCTATTAAAATAGTGTTCGCCTTTGTAAATTGTATAGAAATCTTACCTGCCCAGCATGGGGTCATCTGTATTAGCGGCGACGACTAGCGTGTGTAGCGCAGCCAGCGCGTGCGGCGGTGGCTGTGGGCCGGCGTGCGGCGCGTGCGTGGCGTGCGCGGTGTGCGGTGGCAGCGCGGCGCGCGCGGCCAGCGCGGCGCTGCAGGCGGACAGGCGGCGCGCGCGCCACGACACGCCGCCCGCCGACACGCGCCAGTTGCAGTACTCGCTGCACGTACAACCATATCATTAAATTCTTTTACTTGGACTTCGACATTTAACAATATTATTTCTCATTTATGAGAATTTTCAAAACAGTCCTAGTCAGTCGTCCTTTCTCGCATGCGACATTTGTACAGCTTCTGGCATAACATGAAGTCCTTTTATGGATTTCCTTTTTTGTGTTGTTTTTGGAGCTCTATATTATTTGATTTGACGAAAAACAATTAACCCCCCCTAGTTCCCCCACTAGAGTAGCGGTGTTGAAATTGCCGATATGTAGCTAAACGTAATTTGAATGTGTAACTAATTTTTAAATATCTATAAAAAACTCAAAGGTGACTGACTGACTGACTGACATAGTGATCTATCAACGCACAGCCCTAACCACTGGACGGATCGGGCTGAAATTTGGCATGCAGGTAGATGTTATGACGTAGGCATCCGTTAAGAAAGGGTTTTTTAATATTTACCCTCTAAGGGGATGAACGGGGGTCCGACATTTACGCGGACGAAGTCGCGGGCAAAAGCTAGTGAACACATACTTCTATTTATTCAATTGGTCGTAAGTATGTAGAAAATATTTACTTTATATAAACAACATAGCATACCTACATATAACGAGAGTAAAAAGACACTTAACGAAGCTAAAAGATACATAGCTTTTCCATTACTGCGATAACCCCGTATAACTCTTTAATTCTAGCAAAACTAAACCGTCTCGTAGTCATGTCGGAAAACATCGTTTCCGTTTCTTGCTAGTATAAAAACTGTAACAATGCAGTATAATGACATCATCGTTCGTAACTATGATTCATCAAGAATAAAATAACGACCATTATTTAGTTGTAACTTTATTAATAGGTACTGATCAACATACAATTTTAAAATGTCAATCTTAGTTTATACAAACATAAATTACAAAAATATTTTCGAAAAGAAAACAGGAAACTTGAAAAATAGCCTTTGTTATAATGCCTCCAGAGAGATTTGAACTCTCGACCCCTGGTTTACAAGACCAGTGCTCTAACCCCTGAGCTATGGAGGCGCATGTTAACTTGCCGTTATTTAGCACCTACTGCTGGAGTTCGATAAACATTGTTTTACTTACAGTGATGATTAAAGTTTATTATATTTGTTAATGACGTTATCGTCGGCTGTTTATTTATTAACTGTTCTACTTAATTATTGTTCTAATTATTGTTTATTTTAATCGTACTCTCTGTATGTTGTCGTGTGCCATTTCAATATCGCTAATTTAAAAAAGGGTAGAATTAGATAAATGTTATAATTTAACTTGGTATTCTGACTGAACTTTGGACATAAATTTCCGGGAAATACTGTTCAGTATAAGTTCGAATACATTTTGCATGCATAAAATTATTGTACACTACCCGGTGGCTATAAAGTCCCGGAAGTTTTTTAAAAATGTTCGGCTTTGTGTGTTGTGTCTTTATCTGTCTGTCTGTGTAATTATTAACAGACTTCAGATTCGGGTCGATTCTGATATCTTCTTCCTCCTTTGGGCATGGGGTTTTCTAATTATTGTTGCTTAGTATTTGTATCAGTAGCGTGCGTAGTGACTCACTTGAGCGACAGCGTGTGCGGCAGGCGCGCGTCTAGCGCCCACGCGAGCAGAGCCAGCAGCTGCGCGCACAGCGACAGCGCCGCAACCACGCGCGCCGCCTCGCCGCCGCGCCACCCGCTCGCCTGCGGCTCCTTGCTCTCGCGCACTGCATACACAACACTCCTTTTTAGAGTACGCGTGTCCTCATTGAAGGGATGTTGCGAATATCCGTAATTGTAATTGAGGAGCCTTCGTATTAATATGAACAACTGTATCCGTATCCGCAATAAATAATGCGGATATTCATGCAATAGAAATTGACTGTTATCTTTTTTTCGACACCACAAGCCAATGTTCCTGGGATTAATTTACGAAACTAAAGCGTGACAGACTTAACCCATTACTTTATATTGAATTCTAATGTTTACATTTTTAACATTACCTACTTATAATTTCTTATAAAAGATCTTAGGATATGCATCCGCGGATGTAAGCCTTTAAAAATCTGACCTGATGTGAAAACATTTGCATCCGCAACACCTCTAATGCGGCTTTAGGTTCTGGATTACGGAAGGCGGAGAACCGAGTGTTGTGACGTAAGTTAGGCGATGTCTTTGTCGAGCAGTGGACTACGATAGGCAGCCTAGTTCGATACTTACGCCAGTCATGCACTTGCGAGTAGTCACCGTCCGTGTTGATCCAGGGCGCCACGATGTGCAGCTGCGGCCTGTTCGGAGGCTCCTCCTCGTTGTCCTCGCCTATGAACTCCATGTCTTCTATACTTTCGCTAAAATAATAACAAAACCATCCCATTTTATATTGTTGAGTAGCAACCAGTTAGTGGGCCTAACAGAGGGAAAGGCATAGCTAAAATGTCAAAATCATTATGCCTGTTTATCACAGCATCGCTACTAGGCAGCAAGAATAAATAATACTAATGTCGAAGATTAAATATTATACCTAGTGAAATGACGCATAGCCTGGTATAATTCACGCGTTTTGTAATCCACCGTGAAGTTAATAAGCATTCATATTGAACATGTCCCTTACGAGATTTGACGGAATGGGCGCACGCGCACCTAAGCTGGACGCAATATGTGTTGTGCTTTAGTACAGATATTCTGAAGGGTTAGGGTGCAAACATAAAGATACAGGTTTTTCGGTCCCGATATGCCAGTACGGGTCGGTACTGATAGGTACGGGTTCTACAACATATAAAAAACAGGTAAATCTGTTCTTGACGGCGAAGACGACACACTACGCTGGCAATTGTTTAAACCTGTACAGATAGTCGGTACCGACAAGTTTCCACCTGTTTCTTTATGAATGAGCACATATTGATTGTATGAGCTATTTCACCCGTACCAATCGGTAATGATCTGTACCGACCTGTCCGTACCTGTAACCTGCTTCTTTATGTAAGCACCCTTATGCTGGAAGAGACAGTAGGCCCATTTGTTTCTAAGTTTACTTAGACTGATTATAACTTTATGTTCATTGTATTATTTTTATGACTGGCAGAAAATGTAAAAATGTCTGTCTGGGTTGTGTGCTTAAATCTCAGGTCAATTGAAATTCTTCAAACATTATATGATTTCATTATCTGATATGGTAGATACATTAGGCTGTAATTAATGATGAATGTACAGATAAGTATACATTCTATTACCTTATCATACAACAAGCCTAATGGCCTAGATAGATAAAATAGATATGTCCTGATAATTGAACTAAATGATATGTCTCAAAATATAGGTTTTTAGTGTGTTAACAATTTAAATTACTCCTAGCTGAATTTTGGTCACTGCAGTCAGAGACCAGCCAAGAATGTGGTAGATATAGAAGTGCACAAGTGTATGCAAACACGACAGGTGCACTTGCTCTTCCCTTACTCACATAGCCCAATGGGATGGAAATCCGACAGGACCAGAAGAAAT
Organism: Hoplodrina blanda; assembly: GCA_949316365.1. Lineage (NCBI taxonomy): Eukaryota > Metazoa > Arthropoda > Insecta > Lepidoptera > Noctuidae > Hoplodrina > Hoplodrina blanda. Next base: position 17,684,739 of record OX438581.1, read on the forward strand.
AAAGCGCAAGCCCACTTTACGTGCTTTCAGTGGCACAAGGGTTTCCCACTAGCAACTTCCACACTCCGGGCTGAACTAAACACTTTACCAGACCTGGGTATTTTAGAACCCAATGCTCAATAGTTCTGCTTGCTACTATAAGACCAAAGAAGCAGCCAGAACAATAATATTGAGGCTACTATAATCTCTCATCATAGTACTTAATTGTTCAATTATTAACATATAAATACTTGTTTATGATAATATAAATGATTCCAGGAAGTTAGATTTTATTAAATGTTCTAATACCTACCTTATTTTACCAAAGAAAGATAAAGAAAAGGTTTAACTAACCTTGTATCATATGTCATGTAAACCGGAAAGATATACTTTGTGAGCTGCCGTATTCTTGACCTGCGTAGAGCTGCCAATGATTCCGCTTGTTCATTGTATGTACTGACTTTGTTCTCCAGCTCCATTCTCTGCATCTGAGCGTGCTTGCCGAGGCTGGACACCCGCTTGTGGTACCTCGGTAACTTTAATATTAACTCATTGTTATAATGCTTTAGTTCTGTTAGTTGTTTCCGTTTCTCTTCAATATTGCTCCGTCTCTGTTCTATCGCTAGCCTGAGGAGGTCTAGCTTGTCCCTGGACTGTTTAGCTTCGGTCAATAATGTGTCTTTCTTCAGTTTTGATGCTAATAATTTTTCACATCGGTCCAGTACATGTTTTCGGTTGACTTTTACACGGAGTAGTTTTCCTTGTTTTTCTGCATATCTGTAGAGTTGAAAAAATGAATTTTGGAGTATGTAGGTATTTAATTTTTTCTTTAGTCAGCCAACTTCACTGTTGAATGAATGTATTTAAATGGTGGAACACAGGAATCTGTATGCTTTGAATATTATTTTATTACAGTATTTTAATATACAAGGTTGTGAAACTTTAAGGAGGTCAAATTGAACAGTAAACTTTAACATCATAGTAACAATCTTTTTACATTATGTGTATCTTCTGAATAATGTGTTAGTCTTTGTTCCAATAACAGTCTAATAAGAATAAGTTAATAAAATATAAGTATGGTATTTTAGAAAAAAACAGATTAAAGATTGATTTATTCAAAAAGCTGAGTCATAAAGTTGTCTGTTGAAACTACAACATGCTAACAACGACAACATTTACAATTCAAGGTTATGTAAGTTTGTAAACATAATCCAATAATAATGTCATCACAACCACTCACTCCTCACATCCTGTTTTTGCAACAAATATAGTACTTCTTACTTATCTCTGTGCATTCAATCAGTGCAAACAACATTAACGCATTGTTTACACATAAATTCAACGCATATGGTGACAAATACAACGTAAGGCGCAAATTGCCATTTAATTAACAATCGAAAATATCTTAAGCTACTAATGCAGAGACAGTCTGACTGTGATAAATATAGGAGTTCATTGATATTGCTGCGTAATTATGGTGAAAGAACCAACCTGTCCGCGTAAGGCATTGAGGAATGCACGAAATTGCCCGCCCTGACGCAATCCGAACAGTAAAAGTTCTTTTTGACGGTGTAACAGAGGAGGCATTTCTTGTAATGGCCATCACTCTCTGTGGACGACACTCGGAAGTCCCGGGGCGCTTCACTTTCATTAAAATAACTCAACGCCATAGCATTCACAACAATTTTCACCTATTTATTTGTTGTAGTAATGTTGAAATCGAAACACACACAATAACTTGTCATTTTGTCAATGTCAGCTGGCGGAGTGCACAGATAAAATATTATTGTTGCGTTTCGTTTGCCGGAGCGGAATCCATACTGGAATAAAATTAATGAAAAATTAAACAAATAACAATAAAATAATTGTGAATAAAATAAATAATTCCCTAGCCTATTCTGGTCCTGCCCCACTACTGGGCGAACGCCTGCTCCTTTTTCTCTAATTTTATTATCATAATATTACAGACAATATAGTCCGGTCAATTTAGACCAAAAAATGAGAGTGAAGTTACATAAAGTCCCATCAAGCTGAAAATCAGTAAAATTGTTCAAAACATAATTAAAAGTTCCCCATCATTCCCGTGTATGGAAAAAAATATTTAAGGTCAAAGGTCCTAAAAATAAGTCTTTCGCGATTTTCAGCAAAACGGTAAGCTTTATCATAAAAGTACCTTAGACAAAAATTGTAGATCATAAAATTATCTATAAAAATGTATCAATACTTTTTTCCTGCGAGCCACCGAACACAATTTTTTGCAACTGCAAAAAGGGATGCAGTGCTAAATATGGTTGCAAAAAAGTCGGACTGTTTTGTTCTCTGGCATGCACAAATGGTCAAGGCCGGTCGTGCTCTAATGTTGAATCACAAACAATGGAGGATTCGTTTGATTCCGACGAAGTGTCATGCGAAACATCGCTATTGACGCAATTTACTTGCATTCAAAATGAAGATGAAGAAGAAGCAGGAGAAGAAGAAGAACGTGTGCATATTATGACGATATAATAACAACTTTTATTAAATTTTTGAATCGTTATATCTCCGAAACGGTGGCTTGTAGGAAAAAAGTATTGATACATTTTTATAGATAATTTTATGACCTACAATTTTTGTCTAAGGTACTTTTATGATAAAACTTACCGTTTTGCTGAAAATCGCGAAAAACTCATTTTTTTGACCTTTGACCTTGAATAAAAAAATTTCCATAGGTACACGGGAATAATGGGGAACTTTTAAATATTATTTATAATTATGTTTTGAACAATTTTACTGATTTTCAGCTTGATGGGACTTTATGCACCTTCGAATGTCTAATTTGACCGGACTAATATAGACGCCAATTTTTTCTAACATAAAGTCTTGTGACTTGTTTCCTTGAGAATGAATTTGTCATGACGAGACTAGCCTAACCTAACAATAATTTATTATTCTGTACCACACAGAATCACAAAAACCTTGTTGATAATGCAACAGTTCTCCTTGAGTTGTCAAGCGGCTGGGCGCAAACGTCCGGTTTCCGGATCGGTTTCCAAATCCGGAGGAGTGTATGTACATACACACACACATGCATAAATTACACACACATGTAAAAAAATATGAATGCATGTGTAATTTATGCATGTGTGTGTATGTACATACACGCCTCCTGATTCGGAAATATGAATCTGAAACCGGACGTCTGCGGCCCGCGCTCAAGGCCCTGCTGACAGCACCTGACAGTATGACATACCGTACGACATACCATACCGGTATGACAGAACAATAGAAAATCAATTGTGTCTCATTACCTACGTGGGACTTAAGTAATTAAACTGAATCATTAGGTACCTGTTTATAAAAGGGACTCACTTATCAAACAACTGCTACAGATTTAGTTATTAATTTAGGGCTTTAAAATAAAATTAGTATACTCTGCCGTAACGAAATATTTAACACGGTAAATATCTACGAGTAGGTATACTATAAACATATCTGGTGTAAAATAAATACGTGGAATTGCGCAGTCTTGGCGTCGACGAAAGGGTCAATGTGAATCAACCAGATTGGATTACTGTGTGTCAGAGTAACGAGCAGCCATTTTGTTTTTATTTTGGCGGGAAAATTTTTCGTCGCCGACCGCCATTACGTAGGTCGTTACAGTTCAGAAACTAGGCTAAGTTAGTTAGTAACACTCTATCACGCTCCCAACGATACTAATAATATTATTTTTGTTTTTACTAAACATATACCACGCCTGTGTTCATCTCAGGGATAAGCAGAACTTTGGCCAAATAAGTGTGTATGTATGAATGAAGCTCTACACCTATTGCCACATAACCTGGCATATTAAATCCATATCCTGGGCTGATACTTAGAATTTTACAATAAAAATACGGTGTTCGACTCTGGGGTAGATCCTAGAGACGAACCCATACCTATGCTGATGCATTTGCTTTATCACCTACCTACTTAATTTCTGTAACCGAACTGATTTTCTGTTAAAACAAATGCTACGAAATACTTCGTAGATGTGCTACGAGTGCTACGACAATGCTACGAGAATAGATAAGATAAATAAAGTTCCATTTGAGCGCAAGGACTGTCTGCAAACAACGAATTATAATAAGTTTCACACATGGTCGTATCGTATTACTGGTATTCGAATATTTTAGTTGTAGTAGGATTATAAATAACATTAGCAAAGTAAAGTTCTCAATTTCGTAAAAATGATTTTTCTATTTTTACACATTCTTTATTATTACATTTTTAAATACACAATTAAAAAAAAGAAATACAAAAAATAATGTGTAAAAACAATATGTAAGTAAGATTGTATGTGTAGTCAGTGTAAAATTCCTTTAGTTTTGGAAGTCGGTGGCAATACTTACCTACATAACAAAAAACAAAACCAAAGCCGCCGACTTCCAAAACTAAAGGAAAAGTCACTGGATTTTTGGAAGATAAACTGTACATTTTTGTGTTTTTCATACCCAGCGATTTTACATGGTGTGCTTCCATTTTTGCATACGATCTGGCAAATGAATAATTTCATTAGCAAGGGCTGGCAATCACGGCTTAACGAATGTAACATTACATTACAGACCTCACATTTTTTCACACATTGTCTATGGGCTTTTTATTTGGGGACCACTTTGAAGCAATTATCTTTGTTATGAATAATTGTTTTATTTTCTGATGCCGAATTGGTTTAACTAATGTAATTTGTATTTTAATTGGATGATTAATACCCAATCTTTACATACACCTAATGGGTACACCTCTGCCTAACCCTTTGGGGATTACAGGGGTGATGTTATGTTTGATGTTATGTCTTTACATAATTCTTCGAAAAAAAAAAGATTGGCAAGATTATGTGCATTTTAATTAAATCGTTGCAATGGTGAAAGCGAATGATATTAGGAGTAAGGTAATGTGAATAGCTAATTGACAATTATACAGTTCTTCTAAGTAAAAATAAATCTTCGAATCCAACGACGTCTAACTCATAAAAAATCTGTAATAAGCAATCTTTCATGTGTTCTTTCTTTCAAACTATTGCACATCAAGTGCATAAAGTGCATCAAATGCAAGTCAATATTATTTATAAACAGACTATTCACTCAGCATCTGTTTAAATGAGTAAATAAAAAGCGCCAACCTTTCCTACAGTGGCGTAGCTACCAAGGGGCTAGGCGGGGCAGTGCCCCGGGGCCCTCAAGCACAGGGGGCCCTCGAATCCTTACCAGAAAATCTCGATCGAACGGAACTTTTAAAAATTTTTCCCATTTTTAAAATAAATATGACAGGTTGCAACCCGACTTCAACTCAGTTGAGAGAAATTCGACACACACAGTTAAAAAATTGCAGTAGGGCCCCATTTTTTTATTTGCCCCAGGGCCCTTGGTTACCTAGCTACGCCACTGCTTTCCTATGACCTCACTAATTAAAAGTATTAGACGCAAGAAAAATGCCATCCAGCCTTCCCGTGGTCAGTGTAATTACTGTTCGCTACAAAGGTTTCGGAACGCACGGCGGACTGATTTCCCTCGGGCGCGGGACGTGGTTTCCGAACGTTGTTTGCGCGGAATGAAGACGTCTGTGGTTTTCATTAAGCGGGAAATCTTGTTTCGTTTTGGTGTTAACAAGTTCAGAATCGAGGTTATGGTTCTGTTAAGTGTTTATTTAGGAGTTCGGTTCCGTTTTAGAGAGTTTGCGGCAATTTACGTTCGAAAGACAATGGAGATTGTATCCAAAGTTTTGATTGTGCGATCAGGAATACGCGTGAGTTGGGTGGGATTGTTCAATTTGTTCCGATAACATTCATTAATCAATTTCACTGTCTACATGTCGTATAAACACAGTTTACGATTGGTTTACCTACATTAATGAAACATCGTCATTTTCTTGTAACAAGTCCCTGACCTTTGCTTAGTGTGGGTACTATCGAAAGAAAATATTGAAAATTGCTTTACCTACTTTTTGCTCTTGCTCCGAAAAATCCTAATATCTCATCTCGATCGCTTTAGAATTTTCGCCGAAACTACTTTCAACTTCGTTTGATAGCAATATGCGTCGAAAATCAAGCGCTCGATCGCATCAGTGTGCACTTGTTATAAAGCGAAATCTGCACTAGTACAGTTTAGAGCGTTTATTTGGGACGCAATTTCAGCTATCTTCTAGTTGGTAGTCATAAACAGGAACACTTCTGAACTGTTCTACAGACGGTGGGTACTTGTCCTCTTTTACTGTTCTATTCTGTTTTCATTTTATTGTTCGCTCTCTGACTGATGGTAGGTGGAAGTGGGTGGATAGACTGGAGCCAGCACTTCTATTTCGTTATTAGTGAACTGAACTTTGGTCTTTGGTTTGGTTGGCTCCGCTCCCTTAGGTCCTGGTGTGATGTTACATATCTACGTCATTAAACGAGTTATATAATGCAAAAGGGCTTTTTTAAATCGGTTCAGTAGTTTTTACAAACCGTGCGTGTAAACAAACAAAAAAGCTTTTCAGCTTCATAATATTAGTAAGTATAGATGATTACTTACTAAGGGCAATGCAGACTTCGCTATTAGTACCTATTTACGATAACAGAGTACAATACGGCCGTTGTATCTTGGCGGCTCTGAAGTTAGCCGCAGGCTGCGCAGTAGACAATTTCATTCCTAAAAGATTCATTGCGCAGCTAAACAGCTAACTTCAGAACCGCCAAGATACGACGGCCGTACTGTATCCATTTTGATAATCGTACGCTTGTTTGCAACGGGCACAAATCGTCTTTAAAATATCTTCCCCCACGTTACATTAATAATGTTTAGAACAGAAACTAGACCGTCTTCCAAAGCTAGAATCACAATGCTGCACTTCTAATTTATTCATTTCGTCCGGACGCGACGGCTCGGGGCTCGGCTCGGCTCTTAGGCTCCTAAAATATGCTAACACAGGGTTTTTGTTACCGAGTAGATGCATGTAGGCATTAGTTATGATTTTATGGAATCTGGTAACCCTAAATGGTTGCGTGTACGAAAATTTTAACTGAAAGGGGAGCTTTTTATCAGCAAGTATTCATACTAATATTATAAATGCGAAAGAAGCTCTGTCAGTCCGTCTGTCACGCTTTCACGACTAAACCAATGAAACGTTTTTGATGAACATTGGTACGGGATAAGTTTGAATCCCATATAAGGACATAAGCTACTTTTGATTCCGCGACTTAACGTTAATAAATAACACTTACGCGAACGAAGTCGAGGCCGAAGCCAGTTTTTCATATTGCTACAAAAAGTAATTTATATTACTAGTTTTCTACCGAGTGAATTAAGCGAAGCTCATGTTAAACTTCAGCTGAAGATTCAAGGTGTTGGCATTAAGTGTATCCAGTAATTTATTCAGGGAGCAGTTCCAGCGAGTCCGAGTGATTTCCCCGCGGGCCACATCTTGGCCATCATCCGGAATGGACCACCTAAGACTCGTGCACTCAAACTAGACGTATTGGAACATTTTCTGTTTTGCTAGGAATTCCTAGAACAGACGTGAATGTTGTAAATACCTCTTAAACATTTCGAGGAAAGATGTTGTGTTTTAGTGTGTTATTAACAATTCAAGATGGATATAGAAAGCCTAATAATTGTAAACTACAAATAATATCAACATTGTAATAACAACAATATTGTGTTTGTATCTTTAGATTATTATTATAGATTATTAGAGGAGCTCATGGCTAAGTAATAAAAGCCGCACGGGTCGATCCTTCAGGTTAAGCTACGCTTGCCGGGGTTGGTTTGTGGATGGTTGACCATCTTTACATATCGAGACTCCTCCGTGTTTAGAAGCACGTTTAGCCGTTAGTCTCAGCTGTCATACGTGGATCCTTGACAGTCGATGCGGGTCGTCAGACGGGCAGATGTCAGAAAGTCTGACAACCAGTCTTACCAAGAGGTATCTTATTACCTAGTTACTGGGTCGTGGAGGTCAGATAGGCAGTCGCTCCATGTAAAATACTGGTATTCAGCTGCATTCGATTAGACTGGTAGCCGAATCCAACATAGTTGGGAATAGGCTAGACAGATTGATTGATTGATCTTTGGATTAATATTCAAAGAAGCATCCCCATTCGATTACGACTTTCGAAGTCTAAAAAGTCAACGACACACATCTCTCACCACATACCTATCACACTTGAATAAAATTTAAATGGCTCAATCTTAAATACCCAATTTCACTTGTACTTTGTATAGCTTTCTAAACACAATGAAAGTGGCGCATTTAAATAAGTAGTTCTAATTTATAACGAAAGTGTAGAAGTACCTATCAACTGACATTTCGCCAGTTTAGACATTGTGACAGACGGACAGATGTGGACATACATCTTGCAGATTTCCCCCGGGCTGGCCGCTACTACAGTTCACGGAGTGGTAAGTAGATGGATTAACTACATGCTCACTCACAAAATATAACAAAAAAAATAATTTACTGAAGTCGCAACGTATTTTTTATGGTTTTGGTTTATCCTAACCTTGCCTGCTGCTAGTTTTCTTAACCAACGAAAGGTTGTAGCGATGCGCCTTTGCGGTTAATTGATACAGTTAGTTAACTATCTGGGTCTGTTTACTCTGTGGCACAGTTGTGACACTTATGCGTCGATTTGCATACCCTCACTGCATGCCTTGTTTAGACGTGTTTATGATGCAGCGAAGGAATCGAGTTGTTGCTAATTTATTCATAGCGAGTGAAGGGAATTTATTGATTTCCCACGAGTGGGTGCTACAGATGAGTACCGATTTTGCAACGCTTTAAGATTCACTTCAGTTTGCTTTTAAATCGTTCTCTTGTATTGGCAAATAGGGAATAAGACTATACTTACCCAAGAGAATTGCCGTGCAAGCTTGCTTGGTAAGAAAGACGAAGCTGTGTCAGCTAGTCTACCTATTTTTAATATTTACTCTCACTAATGAGTTTAGGTTTATGAAGTGCAGTAATTAAAGCGCAGCTCATTTATTAAGAGGCCACGCTTGATTTCCCGCGAGCTGGATACTTGCTGGCAATATCCAAGATTACCTATACGGTATGGGGATCACATATATGCAATAAATTATACGACATACTTGTTATCGCCTTTTCTGACGATATACAAAAAATTAACGAAATCGGTCCAGTAATTAGGTCAAAAAGTAGAGTTTTAATTTTGAACAAATTTAAACACTCTGTAGAATTGGATCAATTGTCAAACGAATCAAAAAGCCGCGCCGACATGCGTCGTTGACGTTCTTCGCTCCTGGGGTCAAGGTACGTTGTCAACAGAGTGTTTACTTTAACTGAATTTATTTTGATATTTATTTTGTTTGAAAATTTTACTTTTTTAATTTTCGGTTTTCGATTTAAAATTTAATTAAGCTATACTTCTGTGGACTAGTATTACTTGAGGTTTCATTTATTGCCTAGAAGTGAGTTCCATACTGTATACAGCAGAATACATCACTCGTTTTTTTGCCGTCAGTTCATAGGTATACCTATACGTACCTATAAATATAAAATGAGACTTAAGAGCTATGTGATTGCAAGATACCATCATCAATGAGTTTTAATAGCAGAACACGTCACCTTTGTTTTTATATTTTTTTAAGCATGGGAAAGCATCAAATGACATCTACAGCTCTGGGCGGAGTGTCCGACTCTTACTGACCCATCCATGTTCCTCTTAATGCCCTTTGTGTTCCAGGGTAGTAACTCTTTCGAACAAAATTCGCAACCCTGGCAGGCACTGACCCTAGCGGGCCCCATCTTCTATGCTGACATCTCTTTGAAACACACGGCACCTACAAATGCACTGCCGACAGTTTGAAGATTATCTCATCAAACTTTAAGGCTTTCACATAAATCGTTAAATGAAGGCCAAAGTTCAGCGCACAAGACGTGTACGAGCTACCTAATAATAAGCGTCTTCCGCTATCGACCACGGACTTGCAGCCGAGCCGTGCAACTTTAAACTTAGCTTAGGTTTATGACACAACTACAAACTCAGTTTTAGTTGTCCAAAGTTAGCAACGAGCGAACTTCATCCAGACTTTTTGTAAAGTTGTTACAAAAATTGAGTTACAGTTTCTGACAAAGATAACTAAGTCTTTGGGGAGTCTTGTTATACTCGTATCTATGAAATTATAAAGAAATTATAATTTTATGATAGACATGGCGGCAGGTTGATAAGTAGACTGCTTAAGGGTCCCGGTGGAATGACAGATGTAGGTACAGGTCAGCTTGAAGGATAACTGTTTGGTAGATAGAGTGACGTGCTGGTTAAATTATTGAACTAGCACGTCACTTTGATTGCGGAAATGTCGGACCCCCGTTTCATTCGGTTAGGGGGTGAATTTTGGAAAATCCGTTGTTGTTTGAGCTGTGTGTTGATAGATCAGTCAATCAGTGACGGTTGTCTTACGAGTATATACGACTACTTATATATAGAAGACGAGAGTTGTTGTCTCTTATTTCTACATCATAATAGGGAGTAAAACTCTGTTACAGTCAATCGTATCAACGGCTCAGTTCGTTTTGATTAACGTTGTAAATTCTGAATGAATACATATTCATGTAAGTATACTAAGGCAAATATGTACATGGATTTGTACTTGTTTGTTTTTTTCCGTTGCGGTTATCTAAATTTACGTTCACCGAGGGAACATCCTCCCGTGTACCGCTCATCTCGAACACTGCTTATCCCTGCGAACACGACCGTGATGAATGTTCCTATATTTTTAAGTCAGGGCTGTCAATTCTTAATTTTGTATATTTAATATCAACTCCCTCCTCCCTCAACTCAAGTTCTTTAATTGTTTAAAAGATTAATTAATCTTTTATGAATATAAATTTTGTCTGCTTTGAATTATTAATTCATCCGAAGATATTAGAAGTATTTTCAAGATTTTTCCGACCTAATTAATTGGAAAGGCTGAAAATTTGGTATCTCACTCCTTGATCTTTGCAAAGGCGACCACATACCTTCGGCATCATCATAACTCACATTTCCATCAAAATTTGCGGTTGACAGCCCTGTTTGTAGCGGAGAAGGAATATTTTAAAATGTTGGCACCATCCCGGTTTTCTCCAGCAACATATTTCAGGCATCCATTTAATTTTGTATCAAAGCGAGACATTGTCGCTTTACACTTTTTAACTTGCTTTATTGCTTCTCCGTGGAAATAATATAACTTTGTTATGACTGCGGTTGGTGGTTGTTAACGTTATTATAAATTGTTTATTTCACAGGATTCGTTATTGGACTCCTAGAAATTGTCTGGCAATGGAATATGTTGCAGTGTTGTTCTGCGGCAGCTTTGTTCCCAGTAAAACTGTGCATGTGTTCTTTAAAATCTACTAGGAATACTGGACAATTCTGCAGCTCGACCTCTAGATTGCTTAAGTACCCACGACAAACTAGTTAACCAACCCCTACAAATGTAGTGAACTATTTTCCTCTTTAAACGTTGAAACCACAGATAATATAATACGAAAACGTAACCAATATACAATATTTCTAGACACAACTTCTCTAAAAATCCATTTTCAATTAACTGTAAAAATATAGTTTTAACTGCTTTTAAATCAATAAAAAAATCAATTGAATTGGCGAATAAATTACGTCACACTTTACTATTGCCATCAAAATCTGTCGCGTTTTGATAACTCATACAAAGTATAACAATTAATTGGTGGGGCCTAGTATCCAATTAATCGTACTCTTACATAACATAACATCACGCCTGTAATCCCATCAGGATTCGGCAGAGGTGTACGCATCTACATTTCGCCAGTTGTGTGTTGTGTTTAACCGTACTCAGTACATACTTATAATTAAAATATTTATCAACACACTTTAACTTTTTAAATCTCACAAAATGGTTCCACCAGCCCTTACTTCACACAGTACCTATTTACGACCTACTAGAGCTTAGTGAAAGAGATACCTTTAGAAGCCTTGATATAGGTCCCTCCTTAAGCTTAATTGAGCGGCTCTGAGAGCGTCTGCTGAGAGCCAGTCGAAGGTTTCCGATCAGTGAGCCGTTCCTCTTCGCTTCACATGCGATGCACCGTTGAGGCGTGCTACTGTATACTAAGATGCTATTCTTATGCAGGTTATGGAGGTTTAAAGTACGAAGTAATTTTTACTTTCTCGATTGTCCTGGATATACTTAGGTATTCTGGGTATTATTTCTAGGTTAGAGGAAAAAAAATAGTTATAAAACCCTGTGAAACAAGTCATCTATATTTTTACAAATAAATAAAATTGTAGTGTCTGTTTGTAATTCCAAAATAACAGCTTTTTACTAAATGCATGTGAATGTTTACACAGTACTTACACGAAAAAATCTGTTTGCTCCGGCTAATCTCTGAAACTACAAGACAGATTTTAACGGCGCTTTGACTGGCAGATGATATTATAAGGAGTAACTTAAGTTACTTTAATATTATGTTTGAAAAAGGTTTAGGATTCCGTACGAAAAAAATGAAAACCTCGCAGATAATCGACATACATTTTAGGCTCATCAGAGATATGCAATCGAGGTCAAGGCCCGACTACCCGCCTTATCTTAAGATCAAAGTATCACGTCCTAGATTTCAATACTCAAACTCAAGGCTTACGAACTTCGGGACGTCGCCATTCATCTGCCGTTAACACATCCGACGGAACCCGCTTGCCGAGTATTTCCTACTATTCCCTTGCCAAATGTCGCACTCTACTGAACCCTAAACTTTTCTTACAACACCACCTCTATTTGTAAAGCAATAAGGTCGAAATTTCTATGGACATTGGCCGTTGTAAATTTGCTCAAACAATTTCCCTGTGACGCTGCTTTCTTTATGCGCACGTTCCTTCGAGACACTTTATTGGGCCTCTCTAATGCGTTCCGAAGGACTCATGAGGGAGAAAAATGAGTCTCGTAATGGGAATAATTCTAAAATACGGCTCTTTCAATTACGTGTACTGCATTATAGTCGCCCTTGTGCCTGTGAAGCAGCAGAAGTGGGTAATTAATGTCGTGTATCATCAGATAATGGCGTATCGATCTATCTCTAAAGCCATATTATTATGGTCATAACTTAAAGGTACCGTGATTGATATCGTTGATAAAACATCACGCCTGTAATCCCCGGAGGGTTAGGCAGAGGTGTACCCATTATACACCTACATTTTGCCAGTTATGTTTAAGTTTCATGTAATAGAAGGCGAGCCTATTGCCATCAACCGGGCACAAATTCAGACCTAAGGCTGCTACTGAGAAATTCCTAATGGAAAAATCCAATAACACTGCCTGACCTGGGAATCGAATCCAGGATCTCATGCACAGCAGTCGCGCTTTGCGACCACAAGACCAACGAGGCAGTCTGATACCGTTGATTTATAACAAAAATAAATACTAAGTTACTAGAAATTGGTAATCTAGTCTTTAAAAAACAATATTCTTTCTACAGTCTAACTAGCGACTACGCCCACGTCAAAGTTGATATATTATCCCTTGGGAAGCGTTCATTTTCCTAGCTATAGAGTAGCCTATGTGCTATTCCAGACTATAACCTATCTCTGTGCCAAATTTTCCTCCAGATCCATTTTAAATAAATAAATAAAATAAATAAATATCTTGGGACAACTCACACACGGCCATCAGATCCCAAGCTAAGCAGAGCTTGTGTTATGGTAACCAGACAACTGATATACATACTTATATAATTTATAAATACATACATATTATAGATAAATTACACCCAGACACAGAACCAACAATTTTATTATGCTTATCACACAAAGTTTGTCCTGGGTGGGAATCGAACCCACTACCTCCGGCTTTGCAGTCAGGGTCACTAACCACTAGACCAACGAGGCAGTCATTTTGCTGCTATGGCGTGACTGAGTAACAAACTTTCGCATTTATAGGTATAATAAACAAGCTGAGCGGCCCACGCGTTGCTGTGGCTCAGGTTTGCAATCAAAAAATATTAAGACCAATAATATTGAGATAAAAACTATCCTATCTTGCAAGTTGGATCAAACTGCACACGGTGTGCAAATTTAATTAAAATCGGTTAAGTAGTTTAGGAGCTAGTCTATCCCGGACAAATAACGTGACGCGTAATTTATATACAGGGTTATTTTTAAAACACTAGCTACCTGAAAAGGGGTCATTGAACTCATCATTATGAACAACTTTTACTATGGGACCAACCCTGAAATCATGAAAAAAAAATCAGCTGTTCCCTGCAAAAATGCTACACAACACAATCATAATATTGTATGAAACAGCTGATTTTGAAAGTTGTTCATAATGATGAGTTCAATGACCCCTTTTCAGGTAGCTGGTGTTTTAAAAATAACCATGTATATTAAAATGTAGCAGTAACATTATTATAATAACCACATTGTTAGCTATTTTGATATTCCTAAAGAGAAGTAAGCAGACAGCCCACACAAATTAAAGAATCAGAAATAGAACAGATTTAATTACGTGATACACATACATAGGTAGCATAACGTCGGTTGTGGAGTACGTGCGGTCGCAATTAAGTGCCTCGAGTACTCCCCCGACTTTAATGAACGCGAATGAGGACGAATTTAGATGAAATAACGTGAATTACTTGTGAGGTTGCGTTTAAAATGTTCATGAGAGAAACCTGCCTATGTGTACATTGTATTACTGGATGTGGGAGAACCGGATCGGTCGCTGCGATGCGTGGAGATTAACTGCTCCGTTTGTGTCGTGGGTTAGATTCTCAGGTCGCGCAAAAAGTATTATTGGGTTTTTTCACTGCGAATTTCTAAGTAGCTGCCCGGAGTTTGGAAGTCGGTGGTGCGATTTTTTTCAAATACTGTATGTTAACAATGTCTTTTTATTTTACTTTCGCCAAAATTGGATGGATGTATGTTATTCAATCACGCCAAAACGGTAGAACGGATCTAGATAGATATTGGCAAAAAAGATTACAGTCTGGAATAGCATACTTAGGCTACTTTTCACCCTGAAAGGTGTACGTTTCCCGTGGGATAATTTATCAACTATGAAGAGGACGAAGTCGCGGGCTGAAGTTAGTATTTCATTATATTGTACTGGACTCTATTCAGATTAACTTATTACATGAAATAAGTTTGCATTGTTTGTGGTATAACTCCTTTGTATCGTTTTATTTTTTATTACTGTTATTGTTTCGTATTTAATTCCGTTTTTTGCTTTGTACTATGTTGTACGAATAAAGCCATTTATATCAGAAATGTCTTTTACAATAAAACCCACGTAATCCTTAATACAGACGTTTTGTTAACAATAGTAGTATTTATTAATTCACTAGTAGCTACCCGCGACGTCGTTCACGTAGTTTTTTTTCAACCGCGTTTAGTTATGTCTTTGGCTACCGCTCCGTTTTTATGGGTCGGAGCATGTTATATAAATCCTACACTATAGTGTTCATGAATCTGACTATCATATACAATTTTTTTTAAGCCGACTGTTCGTTCCAGAGATTAGCTCCTTTAAACAAACAAACTACTATATTAGTATAGATTCTTACCCACCTCCATTCTATCTCTATCTCCCTTCCTCTCTGTGTGACCTATCAGATGGTATTTTTCTTTTTATTCCCTTGATCTTATTATTGTTATAACCGGATTGTCCCAGAGTTATATTGTTAATCTACAGGTGCCGCCTCCGCATGTAGATAATCCCTTAATCTGTGGTGACGTCACGCGCTCGCGCGGGAAGTACGGAGTAATTTTTTATACCCGGTTTTATTATGAGATTTGAGTTGTTGTCTGTTATAATAAAAATATCGGGTTCAAATATTTATATATATGGAATTCGAAATAAGTAAATCTTTAAATTGAAAACCACTACATTCTATCGATACAGCAAGTTGGATTAAGTCTCATTTTACCAAACATACATTGATACTCGTATGATGATATCAAATCACTATATTATTAAGACTCAATTTTAATACATTATGGTACTCGTTTTCAATACTAGAAATAAAAATCCAAAGAAGAATCGAATAAATAAGTAGTATCTCTACATATCTATTCTTATATGTGTCCGGATAGATTGTTCCGTAACTGCCTGATTAATGGGTATTAATAAGCTTAATGATACTATTTTGTACCATAGCTGTGCAAACGTGGCCATGTGGCCTTTTCTCACCCCAAGATGGCACGAGCATTAATCACCACTCTTGCATAAGGCGGATTGGCGAATTCAGATTTATATTAGGTAGTTATAAATCCAGGTTTCCTTACTATGTTTTCTTCACCTTCAAGATAAACTTAAAAAGTACATATTGAAAAAGTCACGTTGGTACTTCAAGCTGAAGCTCATAAGCACTGGGCCATGACTTCAATATCAATGTCAATATGTGTAAAACATTACTATTCTACCCTAATTTGTTTTTCGAGCAAGGACCATTGAATTGATAATTCGACACTGTTTACTTCAATTATTCTTCGTAGATTTAATCGAAACAATATAAAAACAGAGTTTATTATAAAACACAACACCGTAAACAATTTTTCCGAGGTACTTAATTGGTTTATTCGTCGCGGAAACAAACAAAGTGTACGCCCATAAAGGAAAATTTAATATTCAAACTCGAATCATTTTTCCATCGAAACGTTTCTGATTGACTTTTTAAATATTTACTGTAGAATATAAATATTTTCGCTAGTGAGTGCAGCCAGTCGCGCGTGCACGCTTCATAAATGTATTTAAATAGTTAAAACAATTTGTTAAACTTAATAAAACTCTTGTTTATTGATTAAGTTATTACCTATATTACTACCTTCTGCACGCGACTTCGTCCGCGTAAAAGTCCGTTATTGGCGATCTTGTTTCTCCATACAATCTTTGGACCCCCGTTTCATCCCCTAAGGGGGTGAATATCGGAAAATCCGTTCTTAGCGGACGTTTACTAACTTTAAACTACCTTCCTGCCAAACATCTTTATATGTCAAGCGGTTTTTGATATTTCGTGATGTGTGAGCAAGCCTAACCTCTCGCTTTTATATATTTATAGATAAAGATTTTTGTGTGTGTTTGTTTTTAAATGATCTCGGACTACTAGTCGTTGGATTGGGAAAAATCTGTTTATACTAGCCAGATTCATGAGGAAGGTATTGGCTGTATTGATATACTGCCAATACCTACCGTGATGATTCACGGTACTTCCCGTGGATCGCCACGGGAGCGGTGCAGTAGCCGGAGACGTAACTTAACATGGGTGAAAAAAACTACGTGTGCGAAATCGCAGGGGGCCGTTAGTACTTATAGGTACAGTATTAACTATTTGGAAATATTTACTCTCATGAGAATTCATGCCAGTTAAGCTGTCCAAATTAAACTAATTTAATATATTATGTAGTACAAAGTAGGTAGCGCTAACTCAATTATGGGTATTTTACAGTGGGTCATAATCCGCCGCCATTTTAAATAAAAGGAAGGCTATTGAGCGCGGGTCGCGGAGGGGTTTTGGGGATTATCAGTAATCCCCGGGCGGCGGGGATTCGCGAGTTGCTTTTTAAGAATCACAAATAATCGCTAAGTCAAGGTGGGAGGGGGAGGGAGGAATAAATTTGATATTTTATGGATGTTTTGCTGTTGTTGGGTTTGGAGCTGGGTAAATAATTCAGTGTTTAGGCTGAGGTACTTAGCTACCTACTAAAAAAACTTCTTGGAATGATACCTGAAATGTAAACCCAATTATAACTAAAAACATTAATTTAGCTACCTTCCATTTAATGCTAGAAGTCGTGTAGGAAGTCCATTAAGCCCTCACAAAAATAATTACAAAGAAAAGTCTTTCTAAATAACGTACTCTGTTAGATGTTTTTATTTTGTGACCTATTTTAGTCTCAAAATACCGAGATATCAAAGTGGGGCATTCCAAAAACTAATTTCAGCGACGTCAGTACCACTAAAAATGTTAAAAACTTGGCAAATCCGGTCATAACTAACAAATTACAATTTTACCGTGTACGGCGTCCGGGGCGCCGGGGGCAGCGGGTCACGGAATTAAATCCGTCCACTCTGATACAATTGCCGGGGCCCAGCAATAACTGCGGCCGGCGCTGTTCTCCTCTTTTTGTAACGCGCGAATGTCCATTGTTGAGCACATTGCGCGGTTTAATATGATAACTGCGCTTTATATTATTTTTGTGCTCTTATTTTCTGTCGGTTTTCAATTTAAAATTCGGTGGTGTTTGAGCGTTGAGCATATTATATTTTCCTTGTTAGTAGATATTGCATTTGTGTAGATAGTTAGATACGTTTTTTATCTATTTATAATTATGATCTATTTTCTTTTTATTATGGTAGGGTTTCTGATTATTGTTTTCGTTTTTAGATTTTTATATTAATCTGTTCTTGTCAAACCTATTTGTAACTAGATTTTAAATGAATGATGTTGTCTCCTATAATATTGGAGGAGCACACAAGTAATTGTTCCTTGATTTTTTATTATTTTGCAATTGTGTAGACTCTATTGGAGATCTAAGTGAATTAATAAATTAGAGTTTCAGTCATCTTTATAGCCTAACAAAATATTCTTTTGAATTTAATTTACACCCCTAAACAAATGTTTCATACTCCCCCGACATTTCACGCTTAGCAGGCAACTAAGTGGCCAGTCCGAATATTTTTCCGGTGATAATTATTCATAATACTCCGCAATCAACTCTCCGGGACTCCGCGAAGGGGGAGGAGGGGGACGATTAATTTGTTTTCATTCAATTAGCCCTACCCTATTTGATTGGGATTAATCATGTTTGCACTCGATTCGTTACGGAGCCTTATTAGTTTGATCGTTTGGAGTCTGTTCCCGATGCTGTTTGAGTTAAGTTTTAATCATTTTGGTAATGTACCCTTTTTGGATCTTTGATTAGCCATGCGGACCCCTGATTTCTGTATGAGTCAAAGGGACAATTTCCAGTTAATCTGTTTGATTTGATCCAAAATACAACCATCAAATCTCAAAAGCTTGCAAATTAAACAGGGTGCCATATAAAAAACAAACAAAATATCTAATCTTCAATTTCATTGCATAACAGCCCATCACGGGTATTATTGCCATCTCAATTGTTGCGAAAAATCACGAAAATTTAAATAAAACGCATAAAAGTTGGCGTCGTTAAAAATACTGCCTGTCGCGGATGTAAAGCCTGCTCGTAAAGCAAGAGTTTTACGAATTATTGTTATCCTCCGCTGCGCTGGCATGCCAGAGTTACAATGTACTGCCAACCGGGGACTGTGGCGTGTGGAAGTGGTCTTGACAGCCACCCATTTTTAGGGTTCCTTGGTCAACAAGGAATTCGCCACGTCCGACTGTCTGATTGTCCGTGGCATAGAAAGCTGTAATTTGGCATGGGTATAAATACGACAATGTATTCATATAAAATATCGAAAATGATTTTTCACAGTAGGTACCCGTATCTACACTAAATGGTGAATGATTTATTTTGTCTGTTATCCTATGAAGTGGGATGTCGTTGGATAGCTCGTTCAAAAATATTGCAAGTTTATACAACTATATTTCGATTTCAGGAATACGTTTTCGAAATTTTACACTTTAAAGTGTTAATTTGCCCCTCCCCCGCCTGCTAAACGGTTGTTTTTAGATATCTTAAATAATTCACGGCCGTAGTATATAAAAGCGAACTTAAAAGAAAAATGATCACAGCTTAAAACGCTTTACAAGTTAACGATTAAGAGCAATAGCGCACTAGCGGCCCTGGCCGCAGCGGCCAGGCCGCGGCGGCCATCGAGATACATACTTTAGTATGAAATCGCCACAGAGCGCGCGCACCTGGCCGCACGCGGCCAGCGGCCAAACCGTGCGGCCAGGTGCGCGCGCTCTGTGGCGATTTGCGGCCAAGCCGCTAGTGCGCTACGGGTCTAATACGGGCTACCACGGAACCCAACATTGCGCGTAGCCCGACACGTACTTAACCGGATTTTTTAAGTCAAATCAAAAGTGACAGCTAAGGGACTTTCAGATGTCTTTCCGAAAGTTGAAATGTCTTATATATTGTTTGTTATTATGAAGTCACGTACTCATTCCAATTTTTCACAGACACGCAAATGATGCACATCATTATTATGAACATAGGCCTCCCCCAACAGAAAGATGATTGTAGATGTGCCCGGAATTTACCATTTAATCGAAGAACCCTCCATCACAAACCTCCCGCTAACTTAAAATTCTCCACGGAACCATTTTCTCATTTTTCTTCCACGATGGAAGCAAACATCAATCACGTGTTCTATCAAACTGCAAGCTCCGGACAATAACATGTCGGATTAGAACATGTCTTTCGGCAGCAAATGGTAGCAAATGGTAGGAAATGGGATCCGCGCAAGCTCAGCCGGGCCGGGGTAATGACCGGCGATAGGGAATCATAACAACAGCGCTGTTCGGGAAATAAGAAGACCTGGGTGGGACTGATGTGGGATGCTGCGTGGATGTGGTATTTCTTTGTGTGGGACTAACTATGTTGGTACTAGCTTTTGCCAGCGACTTCGTCCGCGTCAAGATTGATATATTATTCACGGAGGCGATAGGCGGCGGCGACCTCTCGGCCATGCTCCGGGGCGAGAGGGAATGGGATGCAGTCACCTCCTTCTGCGAAGCAGTAATTTAATGCTAGCGAAGGAGGAGGCGGGCCGCGTGACGGAGAGAACATCCTCCACCTCACGCCCCAGCCGCCGCGGGATACGCCCAGGGCGTCGGACGTCGAGAGACGACATCCGGCCACCGTAGGCGCGGGCTTGCGGACGGCGAGTAATGGGTAGCTCGCCGTCCGATCAAGGACCATGCCCGGGTCGACGACGGCGCGTTCTGTTCGCGCGCGCCTCAAAGAGCTGTCTACCGTGGCCCCGGAACGTAAAAGGCAACAGAAGGAACAGGGTGGTTTTTTAGTCAGTAAAAGTCTGACAGTCCCTTCCGCCCCACCCAGGGCGGAAGGAGTCATTTGATGATTTTTACCACCTAAAAAAAAGATTGATATATTATCCCACGGGTACCGTATATTTTTCAGGATAAAAAGTAGCCTATGTGTTATTTCAAACTATAATCTATCTCTCTGCTTTATCCAGATCTGTTGAGCCGTTCGGGCGTGATTAAGTAACAAACATTTATCCATCCAAACTTTAGCATTTATGTAATAGTAAGTAAAAAGAAATTGTTCAGGGAGCTTGGTGACTTATTTTACACGCTTTGAAAAAAATACTTAGTGACAACTCTCTCTCTCTCTTAGTGATAACTCTTCTAACTTTTTCATTCATCCAAACTTTCACGCGGTCTAAGTTGAGGGCAGAAGGTATAGTTATCATTATTTGTTTTATTTTACTGTTGATTATATTACCGTGTGCATATACACGATACCATATCCATCATTTCACAGCTCCACATCGATACGTCGTCCGTATAGTAGTTCTGATTGGATCCCCTTCAAGAAGCGTCGTCGTCGCGTTGTCGCGCGTCCGACAAATTGTCCGAGCGCCGTCGGTAATTGGACGCGCGTCCGATGGGACGTCGCGAGCAACGCCATGCAAGACCAAGTATCACGTAATTGGTTGGCGCATGCATGCTGGGATAAAATTGTGGAGAACATGCTTCAAAATAATTAGGAAAGGTAATTGTTGAACTTAGCTTCGTCCTTTTTGTAAAGAAACTTGTCATGTTGGTTTAGAAAACTTTTCTTTAATCCAGAAAAACACTAAATTAAATTAGATAGCAAGTCGGTTTGCCGGGACCAATTAGGTACTTACAGCAGTTAACAAAAGCCGGAGTGGTAAGCCGTGATCGGAGCGGGCGGGCCGGACGCTCGCCAGTCCGATTAGGAGGCGTCCGACTATTGAAAGAAAATCCGGATTTAGAATTCTATGCTGAGATTGGAAACGTTCTTTTCACGTCTTCGACGTCGTCGTGTCGCTTGTTTTGTAAAGAAAAACTAGTGGAGTGCCTTGTTGGTGATTTGAATTGAAACATTCATGAATAGAAATAAGACTTAATTTTGAGTACATGAGGATAAAACTTTTGTTAAGTTTTTAAGATTAACTTATGAGAACATGATGTGTGGTCATCATCATCTTTATTTAACCCGAACGACGTCCACTGCTGGACATAGGCCTCCTCTAAAGCCACAATGACCGGTCCTCCGAGTCGTCGGTCCATCTCATAGGGCGCCTTGCGTTCACGTGCGACTGTGTAATCGAATTAGTACTTAGATACCTTGTGTAAAAGCTTAAACTTCAACATAAAAGCAATAATGTAAGCCAGAAGTATATGCTTATGATGAACTTTATTGAATAAATAAATGATAAATTATCAGCACCTAAGTCGATAGAAACAAATAACGAATAGGCACAGTTTATCAAAAATACACTTCATAAAGTAAAGTTCTTATATTCTGGATATAGGTAGGTACTCAAAGTAAAAATCATAGGAGAACTAGGTATGTGAGGTGTGAATTACATATTAAATGTTAAAATAGTTCATTTAAGGCATAGCTGATACTACAAAAGTCTTCTCTTTTCGTTCGTTGATGGGCCCTTGTGCGTGACGTGTAAGGGACAGAAAGCGATATAACATGGCGCACGGCATCAATTTATCACCGGCGTCAGAGACGGACGATATCGCGTACACACATCCAGCTATCATTCTCGAAATAGTCTATTCCATATTTCAAGAGAGAAAGCGGAATTTGTACGTTTCAATAAAAGAGGAATGGAAGATATAATATTTTGTAGTACTACAAGATATTTCATATCGTACTAGTGAGACGTGATGTAATGTGATGGCTCAGTGGTTAAGGCGCCCGCCTGTCATGCACGAGGCTGTGGGTTCGCAACCGGGCACGGGCAAATACTAACGTGACTTGTTATATGTAATTCCTAAGTTTAACTTGAACATCACTGACGTCGGTGAAAAAAAACATCGTCAGGAAAGCTGGACTTTATTAATTTAAGTCTGAAATCGCCAATCCGCCATGACCAAGCGTGGTGATCAATGTTCGTCCCTTCTCTGTATGAGAAGAGGCCTTTTTTGCCCCGCACTGGGACAGTAATAGGCTGGTATTATACGGACGCTATCCGTGCGTTGCCAAACTTGTTTTGATTCGACTCTGATCCCGTGTTATTTGATTAGCCAAGTTTTTGTATCAGGCGCTAATGTAGCTCTATCGAGTTGCTTTGTTTACGTAACAACACAAAGGGAATGAAAGAATAACTTAATAAAGTCTCCAGTAAACTATGCTACGAGGTAGGACTTCAGTTTTTCGTAATGTGCGTGTCAAACTATTTTGTGTGCGTGAACTATACTGTGTGTGAGCCTATTTACATGGCGCTTCTTAACTTCTCTATATCTTATATCTATTAAATATCTTTTTCTATCTTTATGTATCTCCCTACTATAATATAAATACGATTTTTTTTTGTTTTAATGGATGTTTGTTACTAAAATCACATCAGAACGGCTGAACGGTACCTCCGTTCAGCCGTCTAACTACAGAGATAGATTATGGTCTGGAATAGCAATAGGCTATTTTTTATTCTGGAAATATGTTCATTAACTTTGATGCAGGCGAAGTCGCAGGCAGAAGCTAGTAATAATATAATGTCGAATAAAAGAGGTAAAGTTGATTGTTACTTTTTATGTCCGTAAAAGTCTTTGGACAATAACTGGCGAAATGTACTGTACTAATGGGTACACCTCTGCCTAACCCTTCCGGGATTACAGGCGTGATGTTATGTCAGTCTTTGGAATTACTGTTAGAATAATCTCGATATAAAATATTTAACATCCCAGAAACCATGAAGCACACTAAGTCCTACATAAGACGGTGTGTTAAATAATGGATACTAAATAATTAAAGCAACACGTCAATGTTTATAAAAAACAGAGCTATTTCAAAGATTTTCTTATTTTCTGTATACTTAATTCCTGTACACGGAGCGTGAATCTGTGCGCCATCTTAATACGATCTCTCTTATTTACTGCGTCGCATTACATCTGCCATGGAGTCACGGCCATGGCGCTCAGTGCTTCGTTTACTTTACTTATTACTTAGTTTATTTAAACAGGGCCGTTTAAGCTCCAGCAAGTGACTGAGGTCGACTGTATTTAATATAGTTGAGTTGTATTATCTTTGGAGTGTTGTATTTTTTGTTTTAAGCTAGAAAGAAGATTACTTTTACTGTCTGAATAATTTTAAATTAATTTCGTCATCTTCTTGCCACTGGCGGTCGGCGCAACCCGTTTTCTTTTTCCATTTAATCCTGTCATCCTATTAATGACTCCCTTTTGTTTTATATCATTCCTCACACAATCTATACATCTTTAAAAACATACCGCCGTATTGAGAACCTCCTCCTTTTTGAAGTCGGTTGAAAATAGTTTTCCTTATTAAACGTAAAACGTTTGAGCATACTAAGTAGTCTATCTCTACTATTTCTAATAACTATTTATATTTGTTTATCTTTCTCCTAACCAACCTGTAGGTTGAGCTACCTATAGGTTCCATCTACCCTTTCGCAGAATAAGATCTAATTCACTAAAGTTACAAGTACTCCCGGGAAGTGCCACCTGATATTATTAAACAATTTTCACAAAATACCAGCGCCATTTCAGCCGGCTGCCAAATTCCTGAAACGAATAGGCCGTTTTTATTAAAGGTGAAAGTGCTAAGATTAAACAAGAATAAATAACTACCATCCAAGTGAAATAAAACGTTTCATTCGTCAAGAATTTTATTATGAAACTTTATGAAAGTGATGGTACAATACTGAGCGGCTAGGGCTGCCGCGAGCGCCCTCGACGAAAGAATGTTTAATAGATGACTTCGCACGGGTGCAATGTAGATAATAACTACTCGTGTACGTATAAACCTTCTAACGATCGCAATATGGGCTTCGGAAGGCCAATTCTACTAATTTTAACGTTCAAAATCGAGTCGCAGTCTGATCTTAGGGACAATCAATGACAAAAATTTAGGTAAACTAAAGGCATTTTTGACAGATCGAGACTGAGATTAGATTGCGATCGTACCTAAAAGTAAGTAGAATTGCCTTCCTGTTTTCAAGCTATACAGTATCAGTGTGGAAGCACTGACAACCCTGGTGGTAAGTCGTTCACGAATTAATGGTTAAATTCCGCGAATGACGATTGTTCTGAGGTATAAAATAGAATATGTCCAGCGGGTGCTATCTATGACAACTTTCTTAAAAGTATAGTAGTTTGTAAGAAGCTTGGGAGGGAGAATAAAAAAAGTTCCGTGTTTAGGTGGTTACAACCCTGTCATAAACAGACGGACAAAGGAATAATTGGTGATCGCGCAGTATTTAATTTAGAGTTAAGAAAATGTCTATAAATAGGTACTTACATACATATAAACCAATGAAATTGAAATGTCAATTTTGTATAATATCAAAATAACATTTTTTTGAAATTGTTGTCTGTCTGTCTGTTTGTTACGACTTATCTTTAAAACGGTTGGGCCTATTTTGACGGGACTGTCACTGGCAGTTATAAAGAGTAAATTCTTATTTTTTAGAAAAAGAATTAGGAATTCGCGAACACGCGGACAAAGTAGTGTAGATTTTTTCACTATACCCTTTTCTGTCCGTTACCCTCCACTCCTTTCCATTTTTCCTTGCGGGGTTCCTTGCGGAAGGTGAAAGGTGATTTAAATTATTTGATATTAATTAAATAAAAAACTAATAAAATTGAATTCCTTTTTCCTACCCGGCTCCGAGGTACTGCTTTCCCTAAGTAATCTACGGACATAGGTACCTACGGCTTACTATCTAAGTTTGCACCTGCATCGCCTGCACGTTATTAGCTACCTAAGTCTACCTAGTAAGTACTACCTACACGAACACGTGTACCTACTAAGTGAAAACTTTATGGTTTAGTAGACAAGATCACAAAGTGATGCTGCTACCTATTCTTCTTATGTTCATACTTATTTGCTTTTAGATTAAGTTTCACGGAAATGGGGTAGACTTTTTCTGATGCACATTTTGAACCTTTTATCACTAGGCACAGATCCAGCCCTGAACAAAGGATCTGGTCACGAACACTTGAAATCGGTCAAGTGCGAGTTGTATTCAATAACGCCTAACACATTATCGCATCTAGACTGTAAACTATTGAACCGATTTTAATGAAACTTTTACAGCTTGAAAGCATGTCAGATTTAGTTAAAAGTTTGTATAAACACAGTGAATAATTTCATTTAGGTGTTTACTTAAAATAACAAATTTAAACTTAAGATTTTTTTCGGGAATTTGGGTTGTGAGCACCTTGTCCAAAAAGGTGGATCCGCGCTCGGTTATCGTATAGTCGCCAGCACATCAGCCTCTATACCTTTTTGTTGTAAAATCGCTCTTATTACAACCTCATAAGACGTCGCATTGTGTTAACCTTAACGCGCTGTCGTCGATACAACATAGTACTCATCTCTTCAAGACATGTACCTACATACAAATGAAAAAGCACATACAAGCATTTCATATACTTTCATTTATTTTTATCCTACTCTCAAAAAGATTTCTTCGTTCCGCGAAATACATAAAAATGATTTACAAAATGGCGTTCTCTTGACTTGGTCTCAGCTCGTATTTATTTTTGTGTTAAGCTGGGAATTCTCGTTATTTATTGTTTACGTTTGTTGTACATATAGGTATCGTTCAGGGACTTGGAAAACGGCTTCGATATTAAATTCAGAAAATCGTTTATTAGAAAGAGATCAAACGTAATATTATGTTTTAATTACATTGATTGATTTCATTCCACTTCGGTAATGACAAAGGAAAGTCCCACAATCACCACGCTAAAGCGACTTGCATTTTCCGTCCTTTGACTCTAAACTTAAAAACAAGTAAGTACTAAGTTGTATAAATCTTCGGAACAAGGAAGTTCGTTAAAGACATCGAACAGAATGTCTTTAATTGGCTAGTTCGTTTCGAGTGGTAATTGTGTCGCCCGGCTCCGCTCGTAATTGCGAGCACTACACTATAATATAACAAGGGTATTGGGGAGTTATCGGAGCTCGTTGTAGGCCATCTTCATGCCCTCTCCTGGAACTATTTACTTCGTGATGGCCTCGTTAGGTAGATACCTATCTATTTTGAGAGATTCTTGTGAAGAATATCATCCGGACAAATAAGAATTAAGTGTATCTCTGTAGTCATGTAGGACAGGTTATGTTAAGGCTTGAATGGATGAAATTAAAAAACCATTTTTGTATTGCTTCAGTTAAAACTTTTTTTAAAGACAAAACCGTCTTCGAATACTACAAAGTTTTTCGTTATCGAGAAGTCCCATTGTTTATCTCCGAAGCTCTTTATCAGATCTTTCGAAAAATGTTGAAAATCTGTCGACAATTAGCAGAGATTTTATAACAAAAAAGCTGAATATAAAACCTGCTTCTTTATTTGAAGTTAATAGGTATTAGCATGTGCAATATTTTGAATATGAAAACTTCCATATTTTATAGCTTCGTGATGACAACGATATAACATCGGAGGCTGTGTCTTTAGCCCACTGTCAATCATCTCAATACTCATACAGAAAATATAATTACTTACTTTGATGCAGTACGTACTTACCCTCGATCCCGTATTGACTCAAGCCGTATGTTTGTCTGTTTGTTTGTTTGTCTGTTTGCGCCGCGTTCGACCGGGATTAAGCGTGGCGTGTGTTAGCTTTGATATCGACGCGCGTTGAGGACCCTCAGCCAACGAGCTTATGGGGGGGGGTGGCTCGCGGGGAAGTGGGGAGAACGTAAACGATCAATTGAGAGTATAAAAAAATATTATTAAAATTAAACTTATAGACAAAACATGGCCCAGAGGGTTAGGTAAATAAATAATTCACAGGTACTTAACTTGAATTACTTATCCATTTATTCAGCTCCCATAAAACTAAAATAAGCCATAAAAATGTACAAAGCAACTCATAACAAACTGGCCAGTCCATAAATTGTGTACATACACTAAAGAACTGAGCTTCTACTAAGTAGGGGGATACGTTTTACCCATTCAGATTTACAAAGGCACTCCTACGAGATTTATTTTCGTAAAAATTGTATTTCTGGGTACTTACCTGAAGGCTTCCGGATGGTGGCGCGTTTTAAGTGGAACATTACAGAGAAGCAGTTCACTTTCAGGTGACTCGTGGCTACTGAGCTTTGATTACAAGCGTTGTGGTTAAAAGACCTACCGAGCAAAGTGCCAATGTGACTTTTTTAATTCATACCTTTTTTCATACTTTTTAAGATTATCTAAAACGTCACTGACTTCGGTGAAAGCAAACATCGAGAGGAAACCTAAACTTATAATTAATGTAAGTTTGAAATCGCCAATTCATCTTGAGCAAAAGTGGTGATCAATGCTCGTGCCATCTCTGTGTGAGTGGCCTTTGTCCTGCAGTGAGACATTGATGAGTGATTATTTTTTTACTAGCTTCTGCCCGCGACTTCGTACGCGGATCCTGTTGCTTATGCCAGCGACAACGGGGTCGTCAAAATAGAAGATCTGAAACGTCTGATGTAGAATTCTAAGGCCCGGGGACGGGAAAACAACGGGATGAGCGAGACGATTGGAGTCGTTCTAGATCTTTCATTTTTGTATGTCAACAGGAAATGCCCATCAGGCTAAACAACTTTTACTAAGACGTCATTCCTATATATGTTATAATGTAGCTGGGCTCTAAGAGTTCCACATCAGCTGTTCCAGATCTTCAAATTTTATACGACAACAGAGACTGTTTATCAGGCTGAACAACTCTTGCTAAGACGTCGTTCCTATATATGTTATAGTGTAGCTCGGCTCTTGGAGTTCCACATCAGCTGTTCCAAATCTTCAAATTTTATACGACAACAGAGAGTGCTCATCAGGCTCAACAACTCTTGCTAAGACGTCATCCCTATATACTGGGCGTTAGTGACAGGTTGGCAAAAACTGAAACTGTACTTTCAGACCACGGTTTGTGATTGAAAATCGTTGGAATTTTTCTCCGGAAAATTCTCAAAATTAAAAGAACCGAACGAAACTTTAAAACTATTTAAAGTTTCGTTCGGTACAGCTCTAGCAGAGGACATCGCACCGATGCGGCGACGCCGGGCGGCGCGTGTTATTTGTGTCTAAACCTACATAGCTTAAATGTAGGTACCTAGAATTATTTTTGTTGTGTTTACATTGCCGAGTTAAGTTTTTATTGTTTTTTTCATTAAATTTATGTTTAGAGGCCTGGACTTGGTACTTACATATCAATATATCACAAATCAAGTGAAAAATCGGTCGAAAATTTTGAGAATTTTCCGGAGAAAAATTCCAACGATTTTCAATCACAAATCGTGGTCTGAAACTACAGTTTCAGTTTTTGCCAACCTGTCACTAACGCCCAGTATGTTATAGTGTAGCTGGACTTTTGGAGTTCCAGGTCTTCAAATTTTATACGACAACAGAGAGTCAGTGCTCGTTAGGCTGAACAACCCTTGCTAAGACGTGATTCCTATATATGTTATAGTGTAGCTGGGCTCTTGGAGTTCCACATCAGCTGTTCCAGATCTTCAAATTTTATACGACAACAGAGAGTGCTCATCAGGCTGAACAACTCTTGCTAAGACGTCATTCCTATATATGTTATAGTGTAGCTGGGCTCTTGGAGTTCCACATCAGCTGTTCCAGATCTTCAAATTTTATACGACAACAGAGAGTGCTCATCAGGCTAAACAACTCTTGCTAAGACGTGATTCCTGTATATGTTATAGTGTAGCTGGGCTCTTGGAGTTCCACATCAGCTGTTCCAGATCTTCAAATTTTATACGACAACAGAGAGTGCTCATCAGGCTCAACAACTCTTGCTAAGACGTCATCCCTATATATGTTATAGTGTAGCTGGACTTTTGGAGTTCCAGGTCTTCAAATTTTATACGACAACAGAGAGTGCTCGTTAGGCTGAACAACTCTTGCTAAGACGTGATTCCTATATATGTTATAGTGTAGCTGGGCTCTTGGAGTTCCACATCAGCTGTTCCAGATCTTCAAATTTTATACGACAACAGAGAGTGCTCATCAGGCTAATCAACTCTTGCTAAGACGTCATTCCTATATATGTTATAGTGTAGCTGGGCTCTTGGAGTTCCACATCAGCTGTTCCAGATCTTCAAATTTTATACGACAACAGAGAGTGCTCATCAGGCTAAACAACTCTTGCTAAGACGTGATTCCTATATATGTTATAGTGTAGCTGGGCTCTTGGAGTTCCACATCAGCTGTTCCAGATCTTCAAATTTTATACGACAACAGAGAGTGCTCATCAGGCTGAACAACTCTTGCTAAGACGTCATTCCTATATATGTTATAGTGTAGCTGGGCTCTTGGAATTCTACATCAGCTGTTCCAGATCTTCAAATTTTATACGACAACAGAGAGTGCTCATCAGGCTGAACAACTCTTGCTAAGACGTCATTCCTATATATGTTATAGTGTAGCTGGGCTCTTGGAGTTCCACATCAGGTGTTCCAGATCTTCAAATTTATTCTCTTAGCAGAAAATGCTCATCACGTGAAACAATTTTTGCTATGGTACTATTTTTGTATCTCTTATAGTTTAGCTGGTCTGTTGCGGTTCTGCATCAGGTGTTCAAGTTTCCAAGATAAATTATAGCCTATATGTTGCCCAGACTTAATACCTATACAACAAAAAAAAAACATTCAAATCCGTCAAGTAGTTCCGAAGATTAGCGTGTACAAACAAACAGACAAAAAGACAAACAGACAAACAGACAAACAGACACACAGACAAACAGACAGAATTTTTTTTTTGGTTTCGTGCTCTGTTACTGTTTCTAAACCCCCCTCAATTATTTTTTTTTTAATAAATTCAATGTACAGACACAGTTTTTTTACTGTTTTATTATATGTATAGATATAGATATTTTATATTGGATATTGCAGAAATAATGTGGCATGAATAAAATAAGGTTACCAGGGTTGAAATGTGGTACAGGAGTTCAGTTTAAACACATATTTTGGCAGCCCCTTACTGCCCGTCGCTCAGTTCCCCAAAGTAAGCACTCCACTATTTTCCTTCACTCCAAACACTATGGGAATACGAAAAGAGATTTCTGGAAAAAATATCTCTCAAAAGTCCATATTTTCGCACGTGTGTCTATGCACGTTTATTTGATTCAGAACGCTTGCATTCTGCGCCACGACGAGCTAGAATTTCCTCGAAAATATGCTCTTTCGATATAGTGTTCGGGTTCGATATACTTATTATATGTTATTGTGTCCGCGAGTTGAATAAAGGAATTTGATTTCGATATTCGCGACTCCGTATATGAGAATATGAGGGTTGTTGCGTTTCTGTCGACATTGAAGATGCTAGTCATGTCGCTCGAGTTGGATATTATTATTCGCTTTTGTTGTGAGAATCATTAAAACCGTCGTGATTTTCGTCCAAGAATAGTACCTAGTAACGTAGGTGGTTATCGGAAGGCGCAGTGTGGGAAGGCCACGAGGTGGACTAATGACCTGGTAATGTTCGCGGGAAACCGATGGACGCGGGTAGCGCAGGACCAGTTATTGTGCCTATGTTTAGGGGTGGCTTATGTCCAGCAGTAGACGTCTTTCGGCTGATATGATGATGATGGTTGAAAAACCTTCGTATTATCTATAAATCTACTATTAAAAATCAATTGCTGTTTGTTAGTCTCGCTAAAACTCGAGAACGGCTGGGCCGATTTAGCTGATTTTGGTTTTGAAATGTTCGTGGAGGTCTAGGGAAGGTTTAAACGGTGAGAAAATATGGGGTTGGGGTAGGGTAGGGGCAGGATACCACGCGAACGAAGTCCCTAAAAACAGCCCTTTTAATATGAAGTCGGGAAGTCGGTCTCAAGGGTAGGGGTAGGGTAGGGGTAGGGTTAGGGTAGGGGTAGGGTAGGGTGGGGGTAGGGTAGGGGTAGGGTAGGGGTAGGGTAGGGGTAGGGTAGGGGTAGGGTAGGGGTAGGGTAGGGGTAGGGTAGGGTTAGGGTAGGGGTAGGAGTAGGGTAGGGTAGGGGGTAGGGTAAGGCAGGGGTAGGGTAGGGGGTAGGGTAAGGCAGGGGTAGGGTAGGGGTATTGGTAGTGTAGGATACCACGCGAACGAAGTCGCGGCGGGTCAGCTAGTTATAGAGCATGATTGATTGATTGATTGATATATATAAAAATTAGCTTCCGTATGTGTGTATCAGAAAAATTCGACGGTGAAATTTTTGTATGTACAACATTGCATTTTAACTGAAGTGTTTTTTATATAACATTTTTTATTAGACTGGGCAAAGCGAAACGTGACCGGGTTTGGTTAGTAATATAATAAAGATACACGAATAATTGTGTGCTGTGAAAAAAAATGGTTGAATTCTAGGTCTCTTTTTCAGGTCCAACGATAAAGTTTGTGATAGGTACAAAACAGTGAAGGCAACTATAGTGCAGGCGTTTGTCAGTGTGTGCGTTACTTTTTGTAGTCGTTGCGTTACTTTTTGTTACCGTAGCGCTTAGTTTTTGTTTCAGTTTTGTTACCCCGGACACGCGATGCGGAACGACCATCACAAACAATAGTAAAAAATAAAATAAATAAAAAAGCTTTATTGACACAAAAATAATTTACAAGTTGATTTTGGTAAACAGTAGGTACAATTCTGCAATTTAACACAATTCAAATGACCACTAACACCTAAACTAGGCCGAGCCTGTACCTTAGGCGTTAGATCTTTCCCGGGTAACTATCTACAGACGTGTACATTAAGATCTAATTGTATATTTTAAACAACTT
The DNA here is from genome assembly GCA_949316365.1 of Hoplodrina blanda. NCBI lineage: Eukaryota > Metazoa > Arthropoda > Insecta > Lepidoptera > Noctuidae > Hoplodrina > Hoplodrina blanda. Next base: position 17,717,540 of record OX438581.1, read on the forward strand.
TTGCACATTAAACCAGTACATTAAATAATACTAACTAATATAATAAAATATAGATTAAACTGCGGGTACTCTTACTGCGGGTAAAGTTTATTAGAAATATTAAAATAACTAATTTGTTGACATGTTCATTGTACAATTTTTCCAAATACCGTCAACTTAAAAAAACAAATAGTTTGACCACTAAATGTGTGAACTTGCGACTTTTTGCATTTTTGTTTTTCTATTCTGATTATGTTATTTTACTTAAATTGATTTCATTGTTTTAGGGACATTAATGTTTTAATTATTATTTTTATATTATTTATTTATTCAGCGGTTCCTATTGTAGATTAATAAGTAAATTTTCAATTTCTAGATATGTTTGCGATTTTAGCCAGGTTATTAAAAGTTTTTTACACGAATGTTTATTTAACTGGTAGAATTTGATAATTTTATTCAATTTATTGTATAGCATTGGCCCTAAATAACATTGGAATTTGTTTATAAAGGATGTCTTATACGGAATAGTAGAACATACTCGCCCTAAACGTCTATTATTCATTATTTCTTTATTATAATTAAGTTTAGTATGTTGGGTCATTATAATTTCTTTAATGAATAGCTGCCGAACTGTCAAAACATCACATTCTGAGTATAAGTTAATAGTGGGATATTTAAAAGGCTTGAACATCATAACTTTAAGCAACGCTCGTTGTGCTCGCTCCAGTTTCATAATATGCGTTTTACGCGCTCCCCCCCATGACGTAATACAGTAAGATATTATTGATTGAGCTAGCGCGAAATAAACGGTTTTGAGTAGTTGTTTATCTGCTACATGTCTTAATTTTTTAAAAATATAAATAAGTTTACGTAGTCTACCTGACAATAGATCTATGTAAGGGCACCAAGTCAACCTTTCGTCAAGCAGAATACCGAGGTACTTTATTGTTTTAAGTCTTTCTAGAGGGTAACAATTACAGGGGTTAGATGTTGTATTTTGGCAAGAATGCATCTGTACTTTAAGGTTTTGGGTTGTTTTTAGAGTAGTGTAAGTATTGGCAAAGGTTATGAACTTTGTTTTTGAGATGTTCAGGGTTAGTAGGTTTTGAGAAAGAAATTTTGCTATCATTTGTAACCCTGATTCTGCGTGGTTTTTTGCCTCTTCCCATGTCTTTCCATAGAAAATTAGTGCAGTGTCATCGGCGAATGAGAAGATACTGCAATTTTGTAGGTTTAGCTTACATAGATTATTAATATAAATGAGGAAAAGTGTCGGCCCAAGGACACTTCCCTGAGGCACGCCAAATGAAACTGGAGCATCATTACTATACATCCCGTCTATTGTTACTCTTTGTTTTCTGTTTGTTAAATAACTACTAAACAAATCCAGCGTTTTACCTCTTACGCCAACATTTTCCAAGTTCTTTATTAAGAATAGTGTTAGCTGTAGTACGCTTTGTTCAGAAAGACTGCTGTTGCGTTTGGTGTGGTCTGTTTTTAAGCAAGACATATAATTAGGGTATTTTAAAGCACATTGTGAATTGATCCCATATTTTTAAATACTATTCCTTGCAAATCAAACACTTGTACCTACTACAGCACTCTGCCAGTCCAGTCTGTCTTTGAGGCTTATGAAGAATGTTATCACCAAACCTAGTTTTAAAAGAATCGTGTTACTAGCTATTGTTGCTAATAGCAACAATAGCTTGCGCCCGCGACTTATTAACTCACAGGAACCGTACATTATTCCTGGATAAAATGCCTATGTACTACGTCAGACTATAATCTAACTTTGTGCCTTTTTTGGGACAAAGATAGATTATAGTCTGAAATTTTAGATCCGTTCAGCCGTTCTGCATGATTGAGTAACACTTATCTTACACATATCACATATCTTTTTCTTCTTATGTAATTTGCGTCATTTTCGCGTGAATAAATAGTTCCTTCTTTCTTTCTTTTCTTTCTTAACTTTCACATTTATAATAGTAATAATAAGATAATAATAATCAGCAGGGCAAAGGCCTTCTCATGACCTGTTCATTTATGACTATGCACTTAAGGAATAAAATTTTCCCGTAGCAACAATTCAGCGACAAAAAAGTGTCCTATTCACTTTTAAAAAGGTATCCCCGTATGAGCCCGCCATTGCCCGCACGCCCCAGTTATATCCGGGCCATGAAAGTTTAGTCACAAATAAACAGCGACGCTACGCAACTACGTCGCACGCGCCCGCGCCGCCACCACCGTATTACCTTTTGAACGAAACTGTACTTTTTTATTTATTTTAATTACTTTTGTTCCGTAATTAGAAACACAGTGAGTTTATTAATGTTTGGTTTGTCCTGCGATTTTATAATTAAACTAGCTTCTGCCCGCGACTTCGTACGCGGATCCTGTTGCTTATGCCAGCAACAACGGGGTCGTCAAAATCGAAGATCCGAAACGTCTGATGTAGAATTCTAAGGCTTGGGGACGGGAAAACAACGGGATGAGCGAGATTTCATCGAAAATCAGTCCTAAAATGTTACCGCCTTCACCGCGTGGAGGTACTCCCAGCTTATGTTATTTTATAATTATACAGTGAAATTGAGCTTTGATTTCCACATCAGGTGTTCCAGATCTTCAATTTTTATACGTCAACAGAGACTGCTCATCAGGCTGAACAACTGTTGCTAAGACGTCATTCCTATGTATGTTATAGTGTAGCTGGGCGCTTGGAATTTCACAACGCGTGTGCCAGATCTTCAATTTTTATACGTCAACAGAGAGTGCTCATCAGGGTGGACAACTTTTGCTAGACGTCATTCCTGTATATATTATAGTGTAGCTGGGCTCTTGGAGTTCCACAACAGGTGTTCCAGATCTACAATCTTTATACGTCAACAGAGAGTGCTCATCAGGCTGAACAACTCTTGCTAAGACGTCATTCCTATATATGTTATAGTGTAGCTAGGCTCTTGGAGTTCCAAATCAGCTGTTCCAGATCTTCAAATTTTATACGACAACAGAGAGTGCTCATCAGGCTGAACAACTCTTGCTAAGACGTCATTCCTATATATGTTATAGTATAGCTGGGCTCTTGGAGTTCCACCACAGCTGCTCCAGATCTTCAAATTTTATACGACAACAGAGAGTGCTCATCAGGCTGAACAACTCTTGCTAAGACGTCATTCCTATATATGTTATAGTGTAGCTAGGCTCTTGAAGTTCCACATCAGGTGTTCCAGATCTTCAAATTTATTCTCTTAGCAGAAAATGCTCATCACGTGAAACAATTTTTGCTATGGTACCATTTTTGTATCTCTTATAGTTTAGCTGGTCTGTTGCGGTTCTGCATCAGGTGTTCAAGTTTCCAAGATAAAATTATAGCCTATATGTTGCCCGGACTTAATACCTATACAACAAAAAAAGAATCATTCAAATCCGTCAAGTAGTTCCGAAGATTAGCGTGCACAAACACACAGACAAACAGACAAACAGACAAACAGACAAACAGACAAACAGACAAAAAAAAATTAATTACAATTTCGGGTTCGGCATCGGTATAATAACAACCCCTGCTACTTTTTTTTTATATATTTCCATTGTACAGACACCACTTTTCTACAATTTTATTATATGTATAGATACTTCAGTCAATTCGTTTGTTGTTTGTTTTATAATTACAATAATTTAATATGAAACTAACAACAAATTAATGATTGCTACAATCAACGATGGAAGAGTACTAACTTGCGATAATCAATTCGCGGTAATTATATCTAACTAGCTTCTGTCCGCGACTACGTCTGCGTCAACATTTATATATTATCCCACAGGAACCGTACATTTTCCGGGATAAAAAGTAGCATATCTTGGTACCATATCATACAGATTCATTCAGCAGTTCTGGCATGATTGAGTTAGTTACTCAATCATGCCAGAACTGCTGAACGAATCTGTATATCTGTATGTAATTGTAATCTATTGAAAATTTCGCATTTATAGTACTCGTAAGATTGCCGCGCTCTTTAATTAGCAGTTTATTGTAAACAAGGAAGGTGATAAGTCGTTTTCCGATGGTGCAGAACATGTGCGAGTATTTCTCTGGAGACTTTAGAAGCTACAGTTCACCATAATTCTCCCTTCTCTCTTAATGGAAGGGCACCCACGACAATTTCCCCACACGAAGAAACGTTAGGCCTATTCTAACCTTAAACGCGATTTTACACAATTTCCTGAACTGTAAGCTAAGCTGTCCTCACGCAAGTACAGCAGTTGACCGGAAATATTTAATCGTACGTCAGTCAACGTGATATACGCTGACACTCAATTTATCTAGCTCCGGAGTGATCTGACACCCTGTGACACCCGGATTACTCTGCGGAAACTGATTATACATAACATGTGGACATTTTCTGAATGTAGAACATGGACATCCAATCATACGTACAAATAGTATGGTCAGGGGAATACCTATGGGATGCTGTGATCATTAATTTCCCTAGAAGCTGTTATGGTTGCCCAGAAGAGGCGATCTTCTTGTGCATTAGACAAGTGCAAGTTTATAGCCCATGGGACTCAAACATACACTTCTGCCTAACCCTTCGAGGATTATAGGCGTGATATTGTAATGTAAAGTGATTAAAAAAAATCTCTACCATAATATTCTGTGTATCATATTAGATGATTTGTACCTACGTGTTGTTTAATTCGGAGACATAACTAAACAAGGGCGAGCTGTCAGCGTGGTGTCGCGTAAATAAACGGACCGACCGAGCGCGCACCGCGACCGCCGAATCGAATGCATAATCGATATGCGAACAGCGCAGCTCTACGCTCAGGGGTGGCACGCCACCCAAGCTATACTTAATATAATAAAGCTGGAGAGTTTTTTGTTTGTTTGTTTAAACGCGCCAATATCAGGAACAACCACTCACATTGAAAAAAATATTTGTATATAACAGCCAGATTCATGGACAATAGTATATCTACATAGTATAAAACAAAGTCACTTACCGCCGTCAGAACGTTTAAATCTTTAAAACTACGCAACTGATTTTAATGCGGTTTTCATCAATAGATACAGTGATTAAAGATGAATGTTTATGTTTCTACATTGCACCCGTGCGAAAAAACCACGCGGTCAAGTCGCGGGCAGAAGGTAGTATTACGATATAAGTAGGTACGGTCGCGGTCATAAGTGGAGTAGCAATCTACAAAGCAAATCGAATGACGCTTTGGTTAAACTTACGACCTTTCGACGTCGTGTGCGAATTTTAAGGTGTACGTAGGTAGTGTGTTATTACGTTCAAAAGTGCCTTATAATGGCCTAATTAAATATATGATTTGACTTAGACTTTAACTTTGAATACATCACTTATACACACAGATGTAGGTATGGCCTGTACCGCGTGTTCACAGCAACTCAAACCTTAGCATGCTACTGCACTTATGACCCCGACCGTACCTAAAGTTAATAATCTAAAATTGTTGACGTGGTGAGCAAGCGATCTGTCGGCTGCGACTGTTTTATGCAGTTGAAGAAGATTCGTTAGATATTTTTCTATACAAGCAGGAATGTTATTATTTTTCTCATTATTCTAGACTCGTTATTTAAAACTCGTCAGCCGTGATTTTATAATGACCTTTCTTGTGAGACGCGTAAACCTGTGCTTTTTAACGTGTTTCTACTTGAAGTCATATTTAAGTTGTTTCATGTATGACTCTAGGCTATAAAATTCTAGTTTGACTGTTATTAAAAAGCAAAATTACATTAAATTGGATAAGGCACCATTTTAAAAAATCCGATTAATTTTCAATTAACAATAAAATTTTATTTGTAAGTAGTTTTATATCAATAAATTGTCTCAAGAATATAGAATCAATATAGTAATCAATTGAGTTGGCAATAAAGTGTCGTCACAGTTTCCTATTACAAAAAAAAAGAAATCTATGAAGGAACCGCGTTTTGACACCTCATAAAAAGCATGTCAATAGATTAGTACCTGTCAAGTACCCAGTTGTATTACAGTTACGATAGATTATTATAGATACCTAGCTTAGAGATATTTTTGTATTACTATTTCCAAAATCTCCCAGAGACAGCCCTATTTGAGCTATAAAATTGCCTACGCCATACTTCGAGCTAAACACGGCGCGGCTCTAAAATATCACTACATTACGCAATTAATGCTCTCATTATGTATTAGCATGCATGGGCCATTGATTGCATATCCTCTTTTGCGCGGTCATTGAAATTACCACCATAACTGTTTTGTTTTTTAAACGCGCTAACGTTTAAAAAACAAAAAAAATTATATCTTTAGCATTATTATATGTATTACCTACTATGGATTAGACGATAAATGACAAGCTTGATATCGCGTATATTTCTCTGTTGGTTTTTTTTACAGTTATGTAATAATTTTTTTAAATATTATGTAATAATTAATTGCAAATAAAATTCTATGCCAACCCTATTACAGTAAAATTCGCCGCGCTCCGCCGTTCAACTGCGGTTCGCTTCAGCGGCTAAACACGTTTTGGCTCTAAAATATACCTGCAATATTACTGAGTGGACTTGCGGTTACCACTGTGATTAGAACTGCCCTGTCACAGCTGGCTGAACATACGTGACACAACAAATCCATGTATTTATAACAGCTATTTGTTTGTCATATATAATTATGGTGTTGGTTCGCAGCCTCGTTAACTTTCAAGAGACATAATATAACCCATTAGTATACCCACATTTCGCCAGTTATGTTTAAGTCCCATGTAGGTAAGGGGTCATCCATAAATTACGTCACACCAATTTCATAATTTTTTGCCCCTCCCCCCGTCCTTGTCACAGATGGTCACATTTGTGAGACTCCCCCCTCCCTAGTGTGACGTCACATATTTTGCAAATTTACATTTAGAAATTATTGAATGAAAACAGCGGTTCCGAAATCAGTTTTATTTCCGCATTGTTTTGAGGACACTTAGATTATAATAGATTTTGAAATGTGACGTCACGAAATTTAGGACCCCTCTCCCCCCCTTGTCACACAATGTCACACTTCGTTGACCCCTCCCTCCCCCTTAACGTGTGACGTAATTTATGGATGGCCCCTAATAGGGCGAGCCTATTGCCATCAATTGGGCACACATTCAGATTTCGAGGCTGCTACTGAGAAATTCCTTATGGAAAAACCCAATAATACTTTGCCCGACCTGGGAATCATACCCAAGACCTCATGCTCAGCAGTTGCGCTTTGCGATCACCAGACCAGGCTGAGGCACGAGGCTGGCACATGATTAGAAAAACGTAGTTACTCTAAGTTGCTCCTAATATTGTAGATTAGCACACAATTAAGCGTTTGTAAATGCACACAGAATCAATGAACGATACCTGCGCAATGCCCAGCTGAGCGTGACAATTTATGTGAAATGATTTCTGTATAAATCAGTGCAGTTGTATCGACGCGAGCTGTAATTGTCTTATCGTACTTATAATCACGTACCTATTATTGCACGTACTAGTTAACTGGTAATAAATTGTTGTAATTATAAACCTTTTAATTATGAAAATGAGTTGTCGCTTTTCTAACTGTGCGGTCTAAAACCGCGTTCTACTCTGACGTTAGACATTATGACATTTTTGACATCACACAAGTAATTTAACCCCAAGAAGCAGACTTATTTTAATAAGTATGCATAAGTTTTATTTTCGTCTGCGTGAATTTTCTTACGGATCTCTATTTTTTTTGAAAATAAAATGTAGCCTATATTACTCGCTAATAACGTAGCTTTCCATACGTTAAAGATTTTAAAAAATCTTAGTTTAGATTTATTATTTAGTACGAGTATCTTAGCACGTTGTTACTCTAACACGCCACCCGTTTATATAACCTACGCAGTACAGCATGATTTTTCTATCTTCTCTTCTCTTTTCTTTTATTTTACTTAACTATTAAGCAGGATTATTCGGTTTTTTTATCTGATCATCTGATGATGATCAGATAAAAAAATCTAATAAACCTGCTTCGAAATTCCGTTTTCTTAAACTAAGTTTCACAAGTGCACATACGTTAACACGTCATTAATCTAACACGCATTCTCCTCGCTTATTTCTGTTCGACAGGTGCAACTGCCATTTCTCAGAATTTACTTCTCATTTGTATAATCACGCAAGTCTGAACACGCGTCGACTCTATCACGGCGCCGTCACGCACAGCGCAGCGTGATAACACAGAAATAATAGATAAGCACAGAAGGTCGACTCTAAAGGCACGGACGGCACGTTAGCCGCAGTAGCTTAGCGATTAGCTGCGTGTCGCGGGTTTGATTCCCGCATGGGATAAATATTTGTGTGACCTACAGACTACAGATAGTGGTTTCGCGTCTGGCTGTTTCATTTGATGTGTCTTTTCACACCTTATACGTATAGCAAGCGCACGTGTAACTGGCATTCGTTTGAGATCGTCGTATGTCGCGTGTATAATGCGCGTGCGCCTGTTTCCGACCGTTGTAAGGAGCTCGCCTTCTATACTTGTCTACTCTATGGTGATGCACCTCGGCCGGTGTATCGACGAGCCGTAATTGTGCGGTTGCGGTGCCGACGCGACGCTCCGTTATGGTTCGCAGTTCATTTGCTTCGCCCATTTTATGCATCGTTTGCTCTGTTATGATAGTAAATTATTATAATAAAAGGTTTTTATTGCAAATGGTTTGTTTCAACATGGGAACCTTTGTTTGTATTTCTACTATTTTTGTCAAGTTTGGAAGTAAGTATGATGATACACGAACTCCTTGTTCTATGGATACCCCAATAAAGTAAAATCTTGTCGCGAATAATTTTATCCTGTTATGTTACGTGACAAGCGATTAATAGTAATGCCAGCCTATTACTGTCCCACTGCAGAGCAAAGACCTCTTCTCATACAGAGAAGGCATGAGCATTGATCACCACGCTTGCTCAAGGCGGATTGACGATTTCAGACTTATTTTGATTATAAGTCCAAGTTTCCTCACGATGTTTTCTTTCACCTATGTCAGTGATGTCCAAGATAAAAATATGATATACTAGCTTCTGCCCGCGACTTCGTCCGCATAGCGTGATGTTATATAGCAGAGAGCTTTCCTCGATAAATGGACTATTATTTTTTTTTCAATTTGAACCATTATTCCTGAGATTAGCGCGTTTAACCAAACAAACAAACAAACAATCTTTATAATATTATTAGGAGATGAATATAAATTGAAAAAGTCACATTGGTATTTGCACGATATTGAACTCATTCATGAGCGGTTTAACCACTGGGCCATCACGATTTCAGTCTCACAAACAACTAAACAAAAGCTTAATTAAAAAAACAATGTAAAACCGCAAACCTGACATTAATCAGCACATTACTGTAATGAGTATTTAACTTAAGATCAAACATAAGTCTGTTAAATTAAGAGAAATGCTTAATGAAAAGAACCGCGGAGAGCTGAAGCGGTGGTGGCTTGCGGTTAAGACAGCTTTGAATATAAACAGCGGAGTGAATTCTGACTAATTACACCACATTGCATTTAATGATCGTTAGCATAAATAAGCGTCGCACTCAGACTTTAACAGGGACTTGTGATATGGGTGCAGGGTCGCGGTACTACTACCGCAAACGTTTTTACCCGACTGCGGAATGTAAAGGGTAATGTGTTTATGCAGGCTATGTATGTATGTATGTATGTTCCTTTGCGGCGCTTTAGAGCCTAAACGCGTGGGCTTGTTTTGATGATTCATACGATCGTCAATGAGTTGTCTTTATTTTGCGAGTGTCACTAAAGGCATGACAGTGATAAAGATATGGCGACGAACTATTTGAAATGGGGTATCACGTATTAGGGATCTCAAAATTATTTGTAAACGCACCCACGATACAGGAAAAAATCCTAGTGTGGGATTGAATTTGGTACCTTCTAGTTCTTTTCTTGTTGACATAAGAGTTCTAGCTTAATTTTTATTTTCACCCACGCTTACTAGGATATGATCCCGACCTCTCCATCAACACACAGAACAAACGGAGCATTTATCATCACCTACAGACCACGGCGTTGTGTCGTACATTTCTCAGCTGAACAGATTTAATTCTCTCTTGTGTAAAGTTGTGTAAAACTTATTATATTGTAGGAGTATTGTGCCTTTTCATGTCATCTCTAGTACTTGAACGTCTTGCGGGGGAAGAGGGTAGGGCAGGGGAGGGGGTGGTATGAGTAAAGTCTTCTTAAGGCGATGGCTCGCAACTTAGCAAGAGCTCGGAAACTTTTAGTTTTGTTTTTATTTCGCTTTAAGAGTAGCTATTGACATTTTTAGTTACTGGCACTTAAAGAGAGTTTGACTAAGTAAATACAGATGTTTATGGATGATGTCACTATGATTTTATGGTTTCTTTATAATAATACTAGCTTCAGCCCGCGACATCGTTCGTGCGTTTTCTTTTTAAGTTGCGTCTTCGACTGTTCCGCTCCCGTGGGCTGTAGCGTGATAATAAATAGCCTATGACAATTCTCATGAATCTGGCTATTATATGCAAAAAAAATTTTTTAAGATCCTACTCCAATTCCATAGATTATTAGCGCATTAAAATAATCAAACAAAAAAACTTTTCAGTTTTATTATACACGGTCTACTCGTAATAATATAGGTTTGATTCAGTTCGATTATTTAGGTAAGTAATGTGTTATATTGTCAAGTAATTTCAATATTTAGTGAACGCTGACGGAATTCACATAGACCACTGATAATGATTTTATTGACCATATTTAGCCCCTTAACATAATCTCAGACAAGACAACGGTAGTAGATAAACAATGTGAACCAGTGCAGTGGCGGGAGGCAGGTCGATAGCGAGCCGGTGAGTTACTTCCATTGAGGACAGGGGTGAGAAGTGTCAGCCATCACAGCGGCGGACTGCGCCGAGCACACTGCTAGATAGCCGGTCGTTTTGATTTGTTGGGATCGCGGCAGTGGTACGTCCTGATTTGGAACAACTTTGGCTTTATAGAGCGTCGTCTCTCTTACTCAAACACGTGTGGAAGACTCTTTCTAAAACATGATAATTATGTCATCAATACTGATAACTAAAACTAACGAAAACTTAGTGTTTTCTGTTTGTTTTAATGCGCTCATCTCTGAAGGTACACTATCATAAACTAATTTCTGCCCGCGACTTCTGGCTATCATAATAAAAAAAAACCGGCCAAGTGCGAGTCAGACTCGCGCACCGAGGGTTCCGTACACAAACTCCTCCGAAATGGCTGAACCAATTTGCATGAAATTTTGTGTGCATATCGGGTAGGTCTGAGAATCGGCCAAAATCTATTTTTTTATTTTTTTTTGTTAATCGCATAACAACGTTTGCTGGGTCAGCAAGTCTAATATATAAAATTCTCGTGTTGCGGTGTTTGTTTCCAAACTCCTCCGAAACGGCTGAACCGATTTGCATGAAATTTTGTGTGCATATCGGGTAGGTCTGAGAATCGGCCAACATCTGTTTTTTTTTTTAATCGCTGAACAACGTTTGCTGGGTCAGCTAGTAAGTTTATGATTATTAAAAAAAATATACTATGTGATGTAACTAAAAATTTAAGATTTTCGGAATTTTTCCTATATGTGTACTTTATAACGTTGCTTCATGCCAAATTTCAAGATTCCAGGTCGTCTGGAAGTATCCTTTAGGTTTTGATTCCCTTGCGAGTAGTTGCGAGTTTCAAAATATGCGGCTTTAATTGCTGTATCTTTTGATTGCGTTGACGTAGAAGTTTGATTTTGTTACAGCTTAAAGATATTATAGACTTGAGTATTTGTTAAGAATTTCAATATAATACCACTACGCGTTCATGAGTAAAGGGGTAATAAGTTTAAAATTATTAAAAATATTTTTATTATATGATGTAACTAAAAATTTATGCTTTTCGCAATTTTTCCTTTATCTGTGTTATAAGACGTTGCTTCGTACCAAATTTCAAGATTCTGAGTTCACGGGAAGTACCCTGTAGGTTTTGATTCCCTTGCGAGTAGTGGCGAGTTTCAAAATATGCGGTTTTAATTCCTGTTTCTTTTGATTGCGTTGACATAGAAGTTTGATTTTGTTACAGCTTAAAGGTATTATAGACTTGAGTATTTTTTAAGAATTTCAATATAATACCACTACGCGTTCATGAGGAAAGGGGTAGTAAGTTTAAAATTATTAAAAATATTTTTATTATATGATGTAACTAAAAATTTATACTTTTCGCAATTTTTCCTATATCTCTGCTATAAGACGTTGCTTCATACCAAATTTCAAGATTCTGAGTTCACGGGAAGTACCCTGTAGGTTTTGATTCCCTTGCGAGTGTCGAAAATTTGCGGCATAAACGGGAGTATCTTTTGATCGCGTTGACTTAGAAGTTTGATTTTTTCACAGCTCCAAGAGACCATAGACTTGAGTATTTGATATGAATTTCAGCTTGATACCTCCACGCGTTCCTGAGAAAAAAGGTCTTGACAGACAGACAGACAGACAGACAGACGGACAACAAAGTGATCCTATAAGGGTTCCGTTTTTACCTTTTGAGGTACGGAACCCTAAAAAACAACCCGACTGGAATCGTTCCAGAAATTATCGCGTTTAAACAAACACACAAACAAACATTTGCTTAGCTTTGTCGTACCTAGGTATTAGTATAGATGTAGATGTTTAAAAAATATGAATAGAAAATATACATAATTTCGTATCTAAATCAGCATAGAACACTATTCTTTTCTTGAAAACTGAACACAATTTCTAAAACTAAGTTTAAGTTGCAGTGCAATCCCCGTCCAAATGACACCTTCGGGCGGCGAGAGCTTATCGACGCTCCTCAAACTTGAGTTATTTTCCTTCACAAGAATACTGTTCTCTTTGTGAGAATACTTCACTTTGCCAACCTTACAAAACTGCGGTTTTATTTCCAGTTCGTTTGGTAATCTATTGGTTATACGATAGTTTGTCCGTTGTGCAGTATTTTTTGCTAGATATGTTGGAAACTTGTGAAGGATGTGGGTTCGCTGGATGCGGAAGGCTGAGTGATTTAGAAAGGGTCCATACTCGCTGGATTGATGTATGTTAATGAGGTGCGAGGCGAGCAGGGTTCTTCTGTTGGGTCTGGACTAAATCAATATTTACTTAGGCAATTATACCTAAATGTTGGTTTTGTTGTGTAACTGCCTTTTTAACGAGTTCAATGTTACCAATTTTTTTGTTCGCATATATAAACGAGTGTAATTTGCTTCACGTAGCCAAAAGTTACAATGTTCTTCCTATTGAGATATTTTTTCTGTTTTAGACCATACCTGAGAAAAGCAGCTATGTCGCCTGTACTGTTGCATGCACCCGAACGTACAATGTTTTGCGTGCGTTATTATATACCTACGTTGTGCACTACCACAAAGAGTGATTTTTAACACAATTTTTTTTAAACTTCAACGAATTATCTTATTGGTATAAAAATAAGTTTCTTTAAGAAAACTTAAATAAAACATAAGCTTCTCAATTATATGTGAAATAAACGAAAAAACAACTTTCAATGTCATGACATCATAAATATGTTATTATTTGAAAAACATAATGCGAAAAGTGGAAAAGCCTACAAAAGTCTTATAAACCCATCCTAACATTCACACAGCTCATTCAGCTTAGACTTTATATCTCAAAAAAGCTTTTTCACGATTCAAAAGTCTAAAACAGCGAGTTTGGTCGAACAACTCCATCGGACAAATCCAAATGAAGTTGCTAGTCGATCCGAGTTGCAGGGGGCCGTGGGACGCAGATATCGCAGATGAAAAATAAAGGGTTCCGTATGCAGGCAAACGGTGGCAATGGGTTCGTTCAATTTTCCAATTTAAAGGAGCGTAAAGCGCACCCGCTCCATGCGCGGGAGGAATGAACGCGCCGTGTTATTGCGCTCTGAGAGTCATGTGTGGAGCGTAACACAGATTTTTGGTTATTATTGAATGCTAAATGTAATTTGGAATATGCTTTACATTTTGGAACATTATAATAGTAAGCATTATCAGTAAATTAATTAATATCAGGAAAGCTATTCGTGGAATTAATCGTGCTATTCAAATGTACTATAACACCGCGACGTGGGTTGTTACTGGTACCGAGAATTATCAATCTACTTGATTGAAACGCGTATTTAATATTATATACTACGTGTATTCTTCACTTTAAATCATATTATTATATTTTAATTCTAGTTCTTAGTGTCAGGCTTGACAGCCGTCCATACACGGTCTGTCTTCTATGCTAATTATAAAAAAGTAATATTTATCTCATATTTAGAAATAGGTTGTATATGGCTCAATCAGCTAGGGTCTCTACCATAGATATAGTAAAAAAGGAGATATGGCGTGGAGTTCAAAATGTATAGAAAACCGGTGAAGCCACAATTGCCCCTCCATAACGCTAATATTGCACACACAGTTCTGTCAAAACAATACTACGAACAAGTGCACACACGCGACATCGATAACTCAGTCATTTAAATATAAACCTTATTCCTTAAACCACAGCGTACTTTTTCCGTATAATTTACTCACACTAAAACAATTATCATTGTGTGTTGTCGGGACTAGGGGGCGGGTCAAATACGGCGGACCAGAGCAGCGGACGCACCATGCGACATTACGGCTTATCGAGGTTTCGTTATGTCAGTTTTACATTGCTTGTTTAGTCACTCAGTGACAGACTGAGGTGGTTGTAAAAGAGCAATGTATTTAATGCAAAAATAATACAGTCGGAGTAATATAAGAAAACAAAAATAAAGTAGTACAAGTGAAATATATTTTACGGATTGTTGTTTTTCGTGATTTTTAAGACAAAAATTGTAAAATACTTGTGGTAACTGATGCCATGACTTCTGAAATTTTTGTTTTGGCTTCTATTTTTACAAGAAACCACTGAACAAGACGGCATAATCGTTTTTTTAAGCGGTTTTATCACGATCGCGGTTGACAACACACTAAGCACTCAGCACCACGTGGTCACCGACACGCCCCCTTGCCACTTCTCCTGCTTTTAATATTTCTGTGGTCTCTACAGTACATAGAACGTAGATCAATATGATTGAATGTGGTTTTAAAATACAATACCAATAAAACGGTTTACAGCTGTGTTGCTAGTAAGGTGCTGTAGAGACTCAAGCTAGTTAAGACATGTTTAATCTCATTTTAATAGTTTATGATTTACTATGGTAACTGGATTGTGGAGGTCAGATAGGCAGTCGCTCCATGTCAAATACTGGTAGGTACATAATGGTTTTCAACTGCATCCGGTCAGACAGGAACTTTATTTTACTATGGTAAGATAAATCACTGTTTGAATATAGAACGACAAAGACATTCAGTCCGTAAGACTGACAGGCGTGATTTTAATATGAGTTACAATAAACATCTTTATAGATAACTACACACATCAAAAGTGTCTAGGGATCAATATACTATTATTACCAAATACATCTCGATCCCTAGACACTTTTGATGTGTATATTAGAGTTTAATTTCAGCAGTAATAGAAGTGAGAGCTATACGTTATCATAGTACCTACCTATAGACAAGTAACATTAGTAGGTACCTACAATGAGTCTCAGACAGTCCCCTCGCCCATTAGAAGTAAACTCTCATTCTACATTTCAATGATATTTCTATTCTACGGCAGTAAGTGCGCCGTGGTGCAGGTGGCGCCACCGGCGTGCCGGGTTCAGTGCCAATTATGGCACAACTTTCGATTTAACATAATATTGTAAGCGTTTAGTACGGAGAGTACCTTAGTAGGTAGAGGTATTGGCAGGTTAAACCATTTCCAACCTTATTTTATTGAGTTCTGGTTTCGATATTTAGCAGGCACCACACATTGGTGCCTGCTTAATATCGAACTAAGCACTTTTTAATTCATATGTACTTTCTAAGTTTATCTTGGACATTATTGACATTGGTGAAGGTAAAAATAAATCCAGGTTTCTGTGTGAGGAAACCTGGATCTCATAATATCTTTAGGTACAGTATTCTGGTTTCTGCCTACTCCCATGGGAAAAAGGCATGAGTTTTTGTTTGTATATGTATTCTATAGGTATTCGCGTCCGTTCAAACAGTTCTCAGAAATTGAATCACAACAAAATTCAATGGTTGTATTTTTATTAAAATCCCATGGTTAAGTTCCATACACGCGGCGTCCGAATGGCTCCCGACATACTGCTAGTTTATGGAGTCATAAAGCTGTTGTAAAATATCGTCCATTTTTATGGAAACTGTTGTTGGAAGCTCTGATATGATTTACTAAACGGCTGTTGGTTTATACTGACTTTTGCTATTTTATTTTGTATTGTGTGTATTGTTGTGGATCGCTTTTATCGGTCCAGTCAATACTTTTAATAGGTATTTATTGATTACTTAACTAAAAAAAAAAACTGTAAAAATAAATAAAATTCAAGTGTCTGTTTTTTTATAAAATAAATATGATTGCTTACACGGTAGTTATACGTATAAAAAACAGTTTTATGAATTTTTGTCAGTCTGTATGTTTGTACCGGCTAATCTCTGGAACGACTGGGCTGATTTTGACGGGACTTTTACTGGGAATAGCTGATGTATGGAGGAACCTAGGCTACTTATTTTAGACTGGCTTTTATTTTAGAAAAAGAATAAGGGTTCCGCGAATAAAAATGCATATAATGTCAGGCATAAAAAATAACCTTTAGAAACCATTTTCATAGCTTAGTACTCTACATTACCTAAAGCCACATGACACTATAATGCCTGCCTTAATTGCCATACAAGTGCGTAGTTAAGCACTCACTCAACGTAACAGTTCATGTTCCTTTCGCAATGTTTAGCATTATGGAGTAATTACAATTCAAGGTAGGGTTTCTATCAAAGGTAACTAAGCTTTTGTGTCGCTAATTGACGCCCGCGCAACACCTGTCACTCCCATACATGTTCTCACCCCTTTTTATTATGAGGGTAGGTAGGAACTATAGAGCACCCGGTTTGCATCCCGTTTTTTCGGGACTTTCTAAAACAGTATTTTAGTTTTAGCAGAAGTTATGTTTTAAAATGCTAATTGTTTTTTTTTGAGAAAAATGTATATTTTGCACACCGACCTGAAGGATATATCCCTTTTTACAAGCTTTTTACTTTCATCTGTACCGGTGTGTGTGACTAATCAATTTAAATCCAAACCCGATATTAGATTGAGCTGAAATTTTGGGTAATCGTGCAATTTGCACGACAATGCATCATAATGACGTCATAGAGTTGGTCTGATGGAGTTAGAAAGTAGCTATAGGATCTCAATCTTTTACAAGTTTTTGACCCACTTCCCGGTGTTCGATTGAGCTGGAATTCTGAATACATATGCTTAGTACATGACATTGCAATATAAAAGTTTGTATTAAAATAAAGATAAAAGCTTGGTTAAAAAAATATATTTATAGGACTCCTTTCCTAAAATCACTAGGGAACTGCAAGATTGCTTCAGAACTCAACGTACAAAACATAACTCTGTCAAGGAACCAGAAACATAAAGCTTCAAGCAATATATCTTCAGGGTGTATAGTAAAAACATGAAAAATAAAATGTGTTCCATCAAGTTGATGGCGACAAGTAGCGGTGTACGGCAGTGTCGCGAGAGCAGTGTCAGGTGTCGCGTGTCAATACATCACAAGCATGACGCGGTGTCAAGAGTGTCGTGTGTACTAACGACATCATACTGTCACCATGATAAAGTACCTTGTTACAGGATATTTTGAAATTTTATTTGATGGAAATAATAGGATTCTAGTTTCTGATGAGTTATGGCCATAATTGGCCGAAAAGTACCACCGACCCGATGAAGCCAATTTGTTATTGATAAAACGGAAAGAATTGATTATGTTTCTGATCCACGCGTCATGTTCGTGAACGGGCGCTGTCAGTTGGGAATGGTCATCTCTTTTTTTATTGTTTTAAGAATTTAGCTTCATTGTTTACGCATGAAGAAGTAACAAGAATATTTGTGACCAGGATTTTGTGATTTTTAAAAACTTAATTTAAAAGAGTGTCCGTGGAGTTTCTTGCTCGTTCTTCCATAGAGGCCTACCTCCGTTTTGGAACGGGCAACTAATTTCAACTGTCTGACTTATCTTTGAGTTTTAAAAAATGCCTGTAAATGAAATAAATTGTTGACTTTGACTTTTCAATGTCGATATTGCTGCAATTTAATAGTTATTCCGCTACTACTTGCTGCTGGGTACATACATCAAAATAATTTAAAAATAAAATTGGAAACGATACGGTCTCTGGTGTCACTAAATAATCTGTGGTCACCCTACACAGGTGTACAATTCGACTCTTGAATGGCTGTCGATCTTGTGTCCCCCATGTAATGTACAATAAGGTTTATTTTTAGCTAATGTCAAGAGGATACATTTTACGAGTTCATTGTGCCAAGTAGATTAGTTAAATTATTTTTAAAACACTATACGGCACATAGCTCGTGTAGTAGAATATTTGCAAACAGAATCATACATAATTACACGTGAATGCAATGTACTACAAAAACTACAATATCATAATATATAATATAAGTACTTATACTTATATTTTTTAAATAGCCTTTTTATTTTTATCTTTCTGACATTTTTAAATTATTTGACATCATAATAATATTTCTTGTTTTGCCGTATGTTCACTAATTTGTATTCTGTTTTATTAATACATATTTGCATGCCATTGTCAGGCAAACATGACGATCTATATTTGCCTGATGATATCTCTTGTACGCTGACAATTTGTTATGAATGCATGTACTCATGTTTGGGCAAATAAACGATTATCTTATCTTATCTTATAAAAGTATTAAATTAGGATAATATGACAGTTAAAATTAAGTACAAAATAATCTATTCATGTGTTGGTCAATAAGTAATTGGATTCGATGCAATTTTGTAGATAGGATAAAAATATTATAGAAGCTTGTGGTAAATTTTGTACAAGTTTGTGAGTATCGTATCATTTTGAAATTAAAGTACCTACTTATTTGACTGTAACAGTAACCAATTAAACCACAGTCATTTTGTATGTAATATAGACAAGCTATAGATATACAACATTATTTTTTGTTTATGCGAAACCCGATACACCTGTCTAGTATTTTTGTGTAAAGAATCTATGTACAAAATTTTAAAACCGTATCATAAAAAATCACAAAGTTATAAACTTGTATATTACCTGGTTGTCCGTTCAAAAACATGCTCATTTCGCGGTACACCCGCGTAAACCGCGTCTCCTCTGTTATACACTCGTGATAATAGTTTGGCAATAGGTACCTAACTGTACGGTGATTGTATTGTAATTAACTGGTAATAAAATTTAATTAAAATATTTTTGAAAAAAAAAATAACATGGTGTAAAAATTTTTGGAATCGAATCAGTTACTGATTCTGAACAAACTATATTCAGGTTTCGCATATACTAAAAATAATGTTGTATATAAGTTCGTCGAGTTTAGTTTCCTACTTATTGAACAAAATTTTAATAGACTACCTTTGAAAGCGTGCTATGGGTAAAATCCTTTTAAATCGAATGCGCATGATTGAGTTAAGTCACTATAACTGTCAGATCCAACCATGTCTGCTATCAACCGTACGGTGACCAAAACTATATATTTTTCGAAAATAAATCAAGTGCGGATACATTTTGGAAAGCTGTGACCGTATTGGCAGCTCAGATTTATGAGTAACCGGTGATTGCAACTCTCGCCACTATATAGACACAATATAAGACACAAATTGGCGTGTCACGGTCAGCCAGTGTCAGGATATTGAGGACCGCTACCGTGATTAATGTATTTTGTGATTTTGCACTTTTTGAAGGTGCTGTAAATTGAGTTTTTGTCGTAAAGGTGGGTTTTTTTAGTATGGTTTGTAGAAAAAATAAGTAAATAAATGATAATATCAACCGCATTCTTAACAACGAAAGCGATAGATTATTATGAAATTACATGGACCAGACTAAATACTAATTCTGGCCTAATCCAATAACAGTTTGGTATGTGAATGTAACCCCTTATGGGGCGATATGAGGTTATATTACTTACCGCATTAAAGTGCCTAGTTTTACAAATAGACTAGTTTTTATTTATTATTATTTTGACAAATTAATTGAGGTTGTGGGTTAAACCGGGCAATTTCCAATGTGATTTTTTCAATTCATATGTCCTTTTTTAGGATATCTTGAACATACTGACACCGTTGCAGGAAAACATCGTAAGAAAACCAGGACTTTTTAATAAATATAAGTCTGAAATCGCCAATCCGCCTTGAGCAAGTGTGGTGATCAATGCTCGTAGGCCATTTCTCTGCATTGGGGCAATAATAGGCTGGTATTATTATAACAGACAAATCATGGGATCCTCCCTCCATCCCTTATCTTTATACAGTCAGGTTAAATAAGTATGTATATTAGGTAGGTAGGTTGTTTTCAATAACCCCAAACATCGTGCTATAGCCGATAACGGCATGTTGTTCGATCACACGGCCGATAAAAACTTGTTTATGTGATAACTTTAACGACATATCGCTTCCCCGACGTGAATATTAATACTGCAAGCCGTTTAGTTGACAAAATGGCGGATATTTTTTTTTACTCTCTGTAACTAAAAGATAAAAATATATTATGCCAAATAAAATTGGATTGATTGTATAGTAAACAACTATGGTGACTATGGCTTACGCAAAAGTATTGATTGAACGTATTTTTGAAAATGTTGGTTACCCTATTTATTTAAAAACTTGCTTCTGCCCGCGACGTCGCGTCGTCCGCGTCAAAGTTGAATATGTTATCCCATGGAAACCGTAAATTTTTCCGACTAAAATCTATCTCTGTGACAAACATCTAGATCCGTTTGGGTGTTCTGACGTGATTGAGTTACGAACATCCATCCAAACACTAATTGATTTTTTGACTTTGATTGATTTTACTCTAACGTAAAACTGCCAATTGGCTAATTACATACATTTAACGACATTCACACGCTCATTTCACAATACTTCAAACAGCCTGACAAGATCCTCGTCCATTCGTCCGTAACACATCACAGATCAGATACTACCTTATTCGACTTTTGAAACTTTAATTCTATATTTTTTGTACTGGTAAACCTGTGTAAAGGTAGTGTCAGAATCGTGGTTCAGATGAAAAATAAAACAGTCGTTTTTGCTCACCTACAGGTGATATTAACGCATATAATTCCGAGATCGCGAATACCCTTCGATCTTTTATAGCTCACACACAATCTCATCCATTCGCACAAAGATTCAAGCCGTGACATTCGGTTTCCCCGCACGTACCGTCAAATCGTCCATAAAAACGGTATACGACCGCATTCAGCCGAACTGCCAACTAAAAGTGTCAAAGTTTAGCCGTATCATCCGGCTATCGCATTATCTGAGCGGCTGAGCGGCCCGCATCCGGACATATTTACGGATGTGCACTAACAATATTCCTAATAGTTATTGTCAGTTACACGAGCAAGACGCGCTTAGAAGTTACACACTGCGACGTTAACGATAGTCGCCAGGTAATTTGAAAATGGAAGCGATTGAAGTAACTACATTTTGTTTTTATAAGAAAAATATTAACTTAAAGCTTTTGATGCACGTCGTGTCATTCTAAACTGTTTAGATAGTATCAATTATCATTTTAAATATTATCAAGCTGTCCTACAAAAGTGGTGGGCAAAAGTCTGCAAAGTGGGCAAAGCACTGACGCTTAGTTGGCAATTTTTAGACTGTCGAATTACTTCTTTTACTGTAAGTCAGCAGTGAATAGCTATGTAGGTAAACTGGACTCAAGATACTCACTAAAAGTACTTTAACTACAAAACCCGTCAAATTAGGTAATTGAAATGTCGATGATATTATCTACAAATTCATTTTTTTTTTGTACAGATTTATTTTCAACGAATATTGAATAATTAGATACCTTAATTTATTTCCAATCAATCATTTACTTGCATAACATAGGTAGCCAACGGTGTAATGTAACATCGAGCTCGTGTCGCACTCAGAAGGCACAGTGGAGTGAAATTTGCGACACTGTAAATAATGCTGTAACGATGGCGGCGGTTACAGGGTGTCCCAACTTGTGTTATATGTTTATGGTCACCCCCTGTAGCTGCGTGATTAATTAACTTTGAGTACTGTTTGCAGTTTACGACAGATGCTGAATGTATTACGGTTAGTTAGTCTGGTTTGTAGCGTTTAGTCATTCCAATGGTTTTGTTTTTTCTGGCGCTTTCGTTTTAGTTTTTTTTTAAAACCTTGCATAAACAACTATAAGCTTTGGTTATTATTTACAAAATATTTGTGTTTTTGTAATATACGCCTATACCAATTTTTAGATCTGTATTTTATAGGTACTAAGTGCCGTCTCTGCTTTCGCAATGCATTGTTTGTTAACTTATCTTATAAATATTTATTCCGACCTGACTGTTAGGTCCAGAGATTAGGACGTTCAAACAAACAAAAAATCTCTCCAGCTTTATTACATTAGCATAGATTAATTTTACAAAAACAGCTCCACTGTTAAGCGGACTACAGAGACAAACCAAGATCTTGGTGTGAAACTTAGCTTGCTATGACCCCCGCCTTTATGAGACAAAAACTCCGTCTTCATTGAAACACCATTAAAAATTTAGAAAATCTAACTTTTTCTGTGCTAAAAAATAACATTAAGTATATTCTTAGTTCTACTTTTCGAAGTCCAGTCTGCGCCAAAGTTGCGAAAATCTTCCAGATTTTTGTTCTTAAATGAAATCTTTCAACAAAAACTTTAATAATAAAGTTCTCGTTCCCTAGGGGGCTGAAGTTCACGTACTAAGCGTCAATGACCCCTACCTGCGGAACGCTGGCCTTACTTTACCAACTTTTACCAGTAAAACTAATTAGCTGCAAGCTATCAGATGCCATGTCCCAGCTGAGCAGCATTAGCGATATGCGTTGCGAGACAAAACTACCATATTCTCTTTTTACTGATACATGTGTAACAAAATCAATTCACGCCTTATAAAAAGTAAATATTAATAAATAATACCAGCTTATTTTGGTCCTACGGCAGTGCAAAGGCCGCTTCCTATAAAGAGAAGGCACGAGCATTGATAACCACGCTTGCAAGACAGATTGGCGATTTCAGACAAACTTACGTTAATATTACAAGTTCAGGTTTCCTCACAACGTTTTCCTTTACCGATAAGATAATTATGATAATTACGTATATTATTACGAATTTGAAGACGATGTACCTAAAATAAAAAAATAATTTAAGTACAATAGGTAGGTTAATTAGAACCAGCTAAGTAAAGCACTTACGATTCAATTTTCAGGCTTGAACAACAATTATTTTACATCAACATGTTGTATCGCTTCCTATAGCTTGATCCCCGCGCAGGACAGCGGGTCACGTGCGATATTATGCACAAGTTTGTGGTTGTGTGGAACATGGAGAAGTTTGCTTTGTCGGAGCTCCGAGTGCAGGCTTGTCTCATGTCTTTTGGAGGCAGTCGGACTTCTGCGGGTATTGTCTTGTTTAGATGGAGGGTTTTACGTAGATAAGTTATAGCTTAACTAGCCTGTACTGTACTTGTACTTGTAAAAACCTAATTTAAAAGAGTGCCATAGAGTTTCTTGCCGCTCTTCTCCATAGAGGCCTACCTCCGTTTTGGAACGAGCAACTAGCTTCATCTTTCGGACTAACTGACCGACTCCTTGACAATTCAAAAATGCCTGTAAATGGTTTAATTGAAATAAATGTATTGAGGCAAGGGCCTCCCTCCATTTCTTACAACTATCGCGACTTTTTTTCGTGTGCTAAATTTTATAACTTTACAAAAACAGAAGAAGGAATCTTTAACGGCAGTTACACGTTCAAGAATAGATACTTTGTAGTTTCGTTACGCTTTGCTTTCATAGACTTTTACTCATGACTTTTTACTTCGAAAGTTTCAAAGTCCAGATTTGCTCGAATAAAAATCTGCTATAACACCTAGCTATTAACGTAGATGAAATATTAGCAAGGAGGTACCGGAGCAAACTTATGCTAATAGGTACTATGTAAAAAATAGTGCATCAAAATACCGTTGAATGAGCTCAAATGATGTTCGATCCGCATTACGCTGGAACAAGCGGCGCCACGTACTACATGTCGGAGTTATGTGCTATTACGGTAATGGGGCCGCAGCGCAATTTGCTCCCGAATAAATGTCGTAATTCCGGGCCCCTGCCGCTAATGCACCGTTATAATATCTAATGCTAATATTTCTTCTTCTTCGCGTTTCTGGCGTTTTGCCGACGCTCAGTTTACTCAAAAGAATGGATTTAGCGGATTATATTATGTTTTTACCTATTTATTTTTGGTTAATTTATGCTGTTTATTTATGTCGCAGGAAACTGCTGAATGCTGACAGTGCTGGTCCGATCATTGTCGACTATCTTTAGGGGAGGCCTATGTCCAGCATTGGACGTCGTTCTGCTGAAATGATGATAATGAAGGGAGAAGGAGAATTCTTTTATTATATTATATTTATTTACAAGTACAGTTTCTTATAGTCTAAAATCAAACGAGGACATGGCATGACATGGAGACTACCGACAGAAGTGAAAACTTAAAACTTTGCCGTGTCGGTGACGTGTTAACATTAACATGTCGGTGACGAAAACCCATAAGTTTTGTCCAAAAATCGCTCACCACGGCTAAAGTTTTCACTGCAAAAGAGCTTGAAGATTAGTCAAAAAATTACATAAAACACAAAAAGTATAACATTTTCCAATACTTACTTATAAATTGTAGCTAACTCTAACGAGTTTCCTTACTAATTGAAGTTTGTAACTACTACAACATTGTCTTGCTATACTTTACCGTGGATCGACAAAGTTCTACGTTTCCACACTGATTGAGAATTATAAACAAACAGATTGTGAATGGAGCTGACTGTTTTTCTTGCTTGTTCTTATCTAGAGCTCGTTGAAACTGTCAATTTACGAAAATAGATTAATTTTGTGTCCAAAAGTAAACAATTCTTTGTCAGACAACAATTTGGTAGATTGCTGCTGGTGCCGAAGACCTCAAACGGCGCAAATATTACCTTCTTGGCTAAGCTATTTGGGGTTGAAACACTAGAGCCATGGCGTACGAGCATTCACCTTGTACATCGGGACATCGCCAAGCGACTGGTCGACTCCTCACATACTTACTAGAGGGCTAGCTTTTTTTGGGCCAAAGAATTAGTATTGCCATACAACATGGCATGGCTATCAGCCTTTTTGGCGCTTGCCCCATTATTGACGAATTGATAGATGCCCTATAAGCTTCCTCCTTCCTTTAAATTGTACTAAGTACTTTATAATTATATTATAATTTTTAAGTTTTTGTATTTAGGTTAATTTTAATAAAGGAATGTATACTTTTGATTGCAATTTAGTAGATGAAATGTAAAATGGCGTGCCTATGAGACTTTTGATAAGCGCATGCGGCGAACGCTTCCACACAAAGACGTCTAGGCGTATTAGGGGTAACATACGAGTTGAGTGAAGGGCATATATTCAACGGTGGGGTAAGAAAGAGCGGCGGTAGGGCGACCACGCGGCGGCGTAACGGACCTCCATTTTCGTGGACATTTTTATATTCATGAGCAATTACAGTGTATAGTTATGACTGGACTAAGTGTTCTTTAAAATTACGGTAAAAGCCTACTTTAGCTTTTGTCTGCCCATTTATGGCATAGCATTTATAGGGTCCCGTATGGCCGAATTAAAAACGAAACCTGTATAGTATTACTTTTGCGTTTAAATGGTCTCTGTGTAGGAAATTTTATCTTACCGAATAAGTAAATGAAATTTCATACACATAGTGTTCTGTAACATAATAAAAACGGATATGTATCGTAAAGTTCAACTTGCACAATGACATGATTATTATTTGTCTACTCAATAACTTTTACTAATACAAAAATATTATCTTTAATTTTATTTCGCCGTTGCTTTTTTAAAAAGTAATCAATAATGTATAAGTCGTTTTATTTATGAATTTATATTGACTATAATAATAACTATGTCCAGTTAATTATTATTCGCATAGTTACGACGCGGCCCGCATGGCCACCCTAACCGGGGTTAAGATTAACGTGGCCCGGTAATGGCGGCTCTCGCCTCTCAGCTGATTTAATGATTACATGTGTGTAGTACTGTGCGGGGATATCTATCGCTTAGTGCGGACAAACCTGTGACTGAGATTTTTGCAAGACTAATGGAGGATGTATACGGTGCGAGTAAGTAGTGTCTTAGGTAAGGTAGATGAGGGTCTTTAGACCTCGTGTCGTGTAGCCTAAGTATATTAACTTTTTTCTGAAGATTTAGATAACAATGGACTATTGTTTTTCCAGCTGTTGAAAAAATAAACAAGATGTGGTCCATTTGAAATCTGTACAAATAAAAAAATTGATGTGTCTATCTGTAATATCAAAATAACAGTTTATTACTAAATGTATGTTAAAGTTTACATGATTCTTATACCAAAAAAACAATTTTAAATATTTTTGTCTGTCTGTTTGTTCCGGCTAAATTCCAAAATGGCTGTATCGATTTCGACGCGTCTTTCACTGGCAGATAGTTAATGTTATATGGATTAACCTACTACTTCCACACAAAAGAAATAAAACGTCGTAATAACCGACATTTACATGAACGTAGTTGCGGGCAAGGCTTGGGCATAAGCTAGTGTTAATTAAAAGTAATAACGGTCCACCAGAATCCGTCCACGCACTACACAGCGTACTTTTAAACAGAATTTTTGGCCCTATCACTACAATAAGCTCCGCGTGTCGCTGCTCTTGCACATTGAGGGAAGACTAAGTGCATGTTTACGTTGGAGCCCTAATAAACCCGCGGTATTTTTCCGGACGCGCCGGTAAAGGCTTTTCTGCACTTAAGAGAGGCAGGAAGCTGCAGTTAGTGAAGCCTTCGCGATAAATTAACTTGATGTACTGCTCAGCTAATGCTCGCTGCCTGCCAAGACGTTGCCTGCAGACGTACGGCTGTGGCGAGGAGTATTGGAAGAAGTTTGTGTTACGTGCTTCTTTGTAGTGGGAAAAGCCAAGTATGAATTTTGATGCACACAGTTCACCGATTACGGACGGGCTATAATAATGTTCTCCCGATCAAATACCAGTCAAGACGGTCGATCTTAATGGAGACTAATGGTGCATTTTCATTAGTCGATAGGGCCCACATGAGGGGTGCGAGAGATTTCTGGAACGCATGCCACAGGGCCCGCATTCGGGGAACTGTTTTCATTATGGCGCAATTTCATTAGTTGATAGGGCCCGCATGTCGATATCACGGTCGGTATAAAGCATGCGGGGAGTCCCTGCATGCGGTGTAACGACTTGTAACTTTCATTGGTTGTTATCTCGCATGCGGGGACTCCGCGCATGCTGTATACCGAACGAGTTAACGACTAATGAAATTGCGGGAGTTATTCTCTTCCTTCACAGTCCGATGGGACGGAAATCCGAAACATCCGGAGAGAGGTCAGGCGTAGAACCAACGGCTTTATTTGCTTTCTGAGGCACGGGGTGTCACACCAGCAACTTGCAAACACCGGTCTTCTACTGAGAAATCCCTAATGGAAAAACCATACCGCCCGACCTGGGAATCAAACCTACACAGTCGCGGTATTCCAGTAGCTTACATAATAGTAATAGTATGCTACAATTTTATTTGAAATTTACAAGAGTACCTATTTAAAAAAAATATGCAGTAGATAGTGTTTCCTAGACAATTTTTATGGAAATCAAAAACCATTGAAATTATGCCCACAACAAATTAGTCACATACCCTAAGTATATGATTCATAAACTCCTAATAAATATTAATACAAAGGCGAGGTATCAAAGTTTTCGATATTGTATGACTGAAACTTCCTCTCGTAGACGTCCACTGCTCAGCGCTGCTTGCTCGAACCCGCCATAACTCGCTACTAGTTTCAAGACAAACATTCATTATTAATTGGCCCTAAGTCGACTTCAAGATACCCACGCATAGAATGAAGTTGGAATATCTATTACTAGTTGTAATGTTTGGGGTGTTTAGTTATCCGTTGTATAAACTGAGACGCGCGGAGAACGTACCGTAAATGCGATCAATTTTTAATAAAACGAATATACAGGTGATTTTTTTATCAGGTTCCAAATTTTAATATTATAATCTTTAATGAAAATAATAAAATACGTATTTTTTCTTTTAGTATCACTCAGTACTAAAATATTAAGATATGGCATCACATAGTTTTCCTAAAAAGTAAATGTTATTTCATATTTCTAAATGTTTTATTTTTACACAAATATTTAGAAACGTAACTTTAAATGTGTTTAAAATGAATAAATGAGGATAATAATACGAGCCTAAGGCGTATTGACGATTTCAGAATTATATGAAACTAGCTTCTGCCCGCGACTTCGTCTGCGTCAAAGTCGTTATATTATCCCACGGGAACCGTACATTTTTCCGAGATAAAAAGTAGCCTATGTGTAATTCAGACAATAATCTATCTATGTGCCAAACATCCAGATCCGGTCAGCAGTTCTGGTGAGTAACAAACATCCATCCATGTCAAACTTCACATCTATAACAGTAAGTAAGATAATATCATTATAACAAACTATGGATTTGCTATGGAATAGTTTAAATAAGCTAGGTTTAAATAAAAGGTATTTAATTAAATAAAACAATTGTTAACAAAACGCCACAACATTCTTTTGGTCGCAATAAAACCATATATCGATGTGTGACGTCACACAGTTCGCTGCCCGCTGGACCGGCTGATAATATAACATTGTTCGCTATGATGCGTTTAGATGGCGCTAGTTACTTGCTCTGCATTCTTTAACTGTCCCACTTTCCCACTATACTTTTTAAAATGCGAAAAAAAATGGGGAAATGTTTGGAAATGGAATAAGCTTAGCTAAAGCTGTCTCGTTAGCCTATAGTCGGTTCTAATCAAATGACGTTCACTTATACTCATGTGTATAAGGATAGTTTTCAGCATTAAATGATCTAATACTAACCTCATCATCATCACACAGCATCTTATACTGTTAAAAGAAACAGATAAATGAAAAAAAAAAATAACTAATGAGGAAAATAATTAAAGTAATTGTAACTGTTGGTGTGTACAAGATAATATTGTTTGACCTATTTACAAACACTTATAGAAAGTAGTATTTACTTGCTAACAAAATCTCATTAGCTTATCTGTCCAACGTCGTCCACAGCTGGACATAGGCCTCCCCTAAATATAGGCACCATGACCATGTCCTGCACTGCCCTCCTGTACATGGTCCCCACTCGAGAGTCTCACGACCCCACCGGCCGTAACAGAAACAAACTGTCATTCCAACTCTCCCAATGTATGTCGTACGTGTGAACGCTCCTCCGTATTGTCTCGCTATCTCGCCGACACATTTGTTGGTTGCTATTGTGTTGCTTCGCTCCAGCCGGTTGTTTACTCCTCACAACCGCAGATGAACATATTTTTATTGTTGTATCATCGCCGATGTATGAGCTGCTGTCTTAAATGGTCGAAGATAGAACTTGCTTTATGTGGGTGAGGCTGTAAAAAGTTTAGTTGTAAAATTTTAACGGTGATTTATTTTGATGATTCCGTGGTCTGGTGAAGTCTTAAAACTCGCGAGACCCTTTTGGTCCGACACTTTATGGATGGTAAAAATCGCACTAAAAGTCTGAAGGTATATAAATACTTAATATAAAAACGAAATAATCTATATAGATAAATACAATTTAAGTGTTTCTTTGCGATGTCAAAATAAATATACGAATGTTTATACGTAATGATTTTTTTTAAATTCTTGTCTATCTTTCTGTCTGTCTGTTGCGGTTAATCTCCGAAACGGCTGAACCGATTTTGATCGGACTTTTACTGGCAGATAGCTGTTATAAGGAGTAACTTAGACTACTGCTTTTTAGAAAAAGAATTAGGGTTCCGCGCAAAATAATAAATCCCCGTGATTTCTGACATTCAAGCGAACGAAGTCACGGGCAAAAGCTTGTTTTAAATATAGTGGTCGATTTCTATCCTATTCATAGCGCTACGACAGGGTCTACGACGTGCTACGATGCGTAGCCGCTGTGAACGTTTCGTAGACCCTCGTAGCAAAGCGCTACGCTAGGAAAGTAGGAAATAAATTAGGAGAATGCAATAACGTACAGAGTTAATGTTTTGTGTTATGTATCTGATAGATATTATTATGTAACTGTGTTTATTACTCGAATAAAAATAATATAGTGTAGCAGAAACGCTACATGATTGTACTTTATTGCAGAAATTCCATTAGTTTTGTAAGATTGCCAGGTTTTGTAACAGATATTTGTGCATTAAATGCCGATTTTGCTTAATTAAAACCGAAGAGATTTTTCTTTGTTTGTTTGGACGCGCTAATCTCTGGAACTAACAGTCGGATTTGGAAAATTATTTTTGTGTATGATAGCCAGATTCGTGAGGAATAGTATAGGCATACATACCATTACGCTACGATCTACAGGAGCGAAGCAGAAACAAAAAACATAACTTAACACGAGTAAAAAAAAACGCACGGACTAAATCGCAGGGACCACTAACAAATAAAAATTGTTATTATAGTTCGTAAAATCGATAACTTTTATTGCCAATCCTCGTATTTAATGTTTTTCTCTCAACACTTAGTATTGGCCGAACAACAAGCTAAGAGTAACGGCAGTTAGCAATACAGAACAAACATGGTGGCCACCAGTTTGTTTGTCCTTTAGTTCATATAACAAGAAAAGACAGAAGTCTTACCCCCCCTTTTTACCATGGAATACAAAAACAACTGTATTTTTTTCTTTCCAATGCCTGTTTTTTTCTCATTGTTTGTTCTTCTAAAATGACCACCAACCAATTTGCTTTTTTTTTTTGTCGGACTGTATAAAAGGTGCTGTTTTGTTTCTTCGTCAAATTCAAGGAGGAAACTATACTAGTGATTCTCACCAATAATAAAATAAATAATTATAATACTTCTTTTTATAGTGATTTTTGAATTCGTACTAGCAATCTTGCCGCTTGGCTTAGGCAGGCGGGACGATGATGCCGCACGCACACAGTGATATAGTCGCGCGACACTACATACCGCATACATAACAGGGCGATTCTGTTCTTTGAAAGAGGTGTATTCTGAAATACTATCAAACATAAACGACTAAAAATCTCATTTATGGCCTGAAAGACGAGGATGTAAAACTGGGCCTTATACAGTGCGCCTACTGCCTCCTGCTTGTACCGTGTAGTCTCAGCTGCAAGGCGACACCTAATCCTGGCTAAAAAGCCACCTACAGTTTCTTGTGGAGCAGTTCACTGTTGAAACACGAGATTATAGCGATTGTAAATAGTGCTGCCTTCACGTGCTGTGTTGTTTGGGAATATTAGCTGACTACTGCACTAAGGAAGGTACCGGAAGGCGCAGTGTGGAAAGAACCCACACTAGATGGACAGACGACCTGATAAATGTCGCAGGGAACCGCTGGAAGTTGGCAACACAAGGCCATCAATCATTGAGGCTATCTTTATGGGAGGCCTATGTCCAGCAGTGGACAGTTGGAGTGTATGATTCTGTATACAAATATTGTAAAACATTTCTTTCAAAAGATTATGTATGGATTTTTTGTTCATTCTTCTCCATACAAAACTACCTTTTGGAAGGGGCAACTAGAGTAAATGAGCTTGAGGTAAGTCGCGATGTCCAAAATTCGGTTGAAGTAATATATGGGTCATTAAGTTTGATACTTTTGTAGCATTTAATGACACAACATCTTACTTCTATTATAAATGCGAAAGTTTAGACGGATGTTTGTTACTCAACCACGCTAGAATTACTGAATAAATCTGGATGCAATTTGGTACAGAGATGTAGCCTGGTACTTATGTTACTCTTATCCCGGAAAATTGTACGGTTCTCATGGGAAAATGTATTGATTTTGACGCGGACGAAGTCG
The DNA here is from genome assembly GCA_949316365.1 of Hoplodrina blanda. NCBI lineage: Eukaryota > Metazoa > Arthropoda > Insecta > Lepidoptera > Noctuidae > Hoplodrina > Hoplodrina blanda. Next base: position 17,749,607 of record OX438581.1, read on the forward strand.
CGGCCAGAAACTAGTTTAAATATATCCCAGTAAAAGGATTAAAATCTGTTCCAAGGATTATTTCTGTATCTCTTTGGAATTATGTTAAAGTATCCAGTAACCAGGACTATAATAGAAAATTAATTGCGTCCTCTTAAATTCGAAATAGCAACGTTTAAATATCTGGCAACACTATAACAATAATAATTTAAGTAATTAAAACAATTAAGCTGAAATTAATATTTCCGTCGCCGCGTCGCTCCCATTATTTTAATTGCGATAACCTTGATAGTTTGGCGCTAATGTGTCTTGCCTTTATTATTTTAAATGGGGTTTGGTTTGGGGTTTGTACAAGTCAATGTTTTGGTAAGAAAGTGGTAGGAAACTGATGGACTGAGGCTTGCACTAGACTAAAAACCTGCCTTATTTTTTGGGGTGGTAGGGATGTGGAAGAGACTGTCAGACTTTTTCTGACTAAAAAACCACCCTGTTCCTTCTGTAGCCCTTTGCGTTCCGGGGCCTGTTAAGACATCCCGCGACCCCGGACGTCCCACGACCCCGGACTTAAAACCTGCCTTATTTCTTTTTCAACTCATCTTCACGTGTTTAATTTGCATTATTGACTAACTTCTGCTTGCATCATCGCATCGCGTGGTAGTCTAGTACATAATACCTCTTACGATACTGGTCTCTTAGTTTAAGAGGCCTTACTGTTACTGTAATGTCGTGATGGCGGTGCCTGCCACTCATGCACGAGTTTGTGGGTTCGCAGCCGGGCACGGGTAAATACCAATGTATCTTTTTTAATTCATATGTATCATATTATGACTTCTTTGTATGAGAAAAGGCCCTTGCCCTGCAGTGGGATAATAATGAGCTGGTATTATTATTATTTTATAGATAACTCAGCAAACTGAACATGTCGTCACAGAAGTATACGTGAACTCTGCTATTAATCAAAATAAGTATAATAATAATAGTATTATAGTACTTCTTTCTTCTCATTACCAGAGACCTATCAGTCCACGTCTTCATTAGTGCTCAGTTTTTTCTGCGGTGAACTATTGCATGAGGGGTGAGGTGCAGCGAGCTGGAACAGGGGTGGCGGGGGGCTGGGGGGGTCTCGTCGAGGCGCTCGTTTGTTACAAACTTTAACACGCCCTGCATAATGACGCCGTAGACTGCATAGTAAGGCGCGCTAAGCGAAGCGATGCGATGATATCGCTGACTAAGTAGCATAGGACAACAAGAAACCATTACTAATAATCGGACTGTTAATATTTTAATTGTAGGACCTTGATTGATTGATTTTAGTTAACGATTTTAAATTGAGCCCCGATTTTTAAACGCCCATATTTACATTACAAGTGTTTCCACCCCCAGAATCCAGGATAAGATTTTCACTCCAATATTAAGTACTTTGTACTTTCATCCCCATGGAAAGCACTAATCCTAAGATTGATCATACTTCGGGTTTTTACGTAAAAATTATAATATGGCATCAGAACAATAACAGACGTTGAGAAATAACAAGATACAGATACATGATAAATTTCTAAAGTGAAGGCAACAAAACTAAAAAAAATATAACTGTAGCAATATTTTCCAGCGCTGGTCTCTGGGGTAGGACACAAGCCATGATTAACGAACGTCCTCAACGATCCTCGTTGAAAAAGAAGTACTCCTTATTTTTCAACCGGTTTTAGTGTTGCTCCAGGATATGAGAAAACGGAATACTTATAGCCCGGACGCCCGGACGGTACATTACCTACTTGAAATGCACTGAACGCAGCACCAAGTGTTCCTCTACTGAAATGTTTCGTTTTAGCTTAGTGATGCGTTTTTGTTTACTTCGCTGAATTTCAATGCAATGAAGTGAAGTGTTTGTTAACATTACTACTCCCACTACTCCCTCTCCACGGAAATGTAACTATTACTACTAATAAGCACCTTACTTAATTGTTAAACTCATTCACAATAATCCCCTTTATTTTAAAAGGGAATTTATAATTCATTGCTTTATATGTTGGAATAATTTGTCTGCTCAAAAACGAAAATAGCGCAATGAATATTGTTGAACTGTCAAAGTGAGAGTGATTGCGTGTGTGTTATGCGATTAACTCCAACATTATAATTTTTGTATGTCATCACGGCCACAGTTTTAGAGGCCTTTTTAATAAATCCGTCGCTTTACTGAAATTTGAGATTTCACAATCTAAACAGCTGACGGGAGGTAATATTCAAAGATGTCATAAAACATAAGTTAAGTTGACTTTATTGCTTCAAAATTGGCGTCATAAAAGACATCTCTCGACGGTATAAACGTTGTTGTACAACATTCAAAACACAGGTCGTCGCGTCGCGTTAGTGGGGCCGCACAAAAGTGTGCAAACATTTGCACAGCGGAGCGCACGGACTGTGCAAACTGGCGTATTTGCCGGCGCGCTAAACGGCGGTGTCCGATGACAGGTCTATTTATGTATAATATGTGTTTAGACGAGCAATTCGGTTCGATAGAGAGTTTGGATGTTTACGATGAAAATACTAGATGGTTAGTTTTCTTGTTTTTATAATTTCTAGACTCAATTTCTCTATTCAGGCGGGAAAACGAGATATTTTGTTTGTTTGTTATGGAATCATAGCTGTTTTCACTAGCACTGTACACAGTTCGGACCTGAGGCGTACGAGAAGCGGAAGCCAACACGCAGAGGCCCCATAGACAGTGAAACACCAACTGACGGCTATCTCTGTATTACGTAATATTATTAATAATAACTTTTGTATATATGTATTATTTTTTTGTAGGTTAAGTAGTATACTTTATTCATTTTAAAACAATTTATAATAAATAAAATTAACCTTAACATAAAACCTAATGCATTATTGATTTAAGTTGTATAGATAATACAATGTAATCATACAAAATATTGATTGGGGCTTATCTACTTACTGTGTATATGTTATGTTCGAATAAGGAATACAGTCTCATAAAGCAGTACGTTACGAGCCAGTAAGAAAAATCCAGTTGTTTGTGCGTCACTATTATATTATTGTACTAGAGTCTTCTAAAACGTTCGCTCGAAATCTACGCGTCTCAGTGTGTGTGTAGCATACATACAATTTTTCCTTTCCGTCTCCCAAATGGCAAATAACATAAATTCTCGTCTCGCGAGAAATATCATATAATTTGTGAACTGCTGCGAATTCTTTCTTAGGCTTTGTAGTGAGCGGGACAGATATGTGTCTATTGTATATAGCTGTAGTATACATAATATATTATAATAATATACGTTATTTGTAGCTCGTAGACTTCTGTATGCCGCATCATTGGCTTGCAGGCTTTATAGTCAACTAGCTTCAGACCGCAACTTCGTCCGCGTAAATATCGGTTTAACCATATAAACTCAGGACTCCCGTTTCACCCCCATATGGGGTGAATTTTGGTAAATTATTTCTAAGCGCATGCCTACGTCATAATAACTATCTGCGTGCCAATTTTCAGCGCAATCCGTTCAGTGGTTTGAGCTGTGTGTTGATAGATCAGTCAGTAACGGTTGCCTTCTATACAAAGACTAGCTAACTTTTCTCCATACAAACTTTGGAGCCCTGTTATACATATCCTTAGGGGGTATGCTTTCTCATCGGATGCCTACGTCATACAAAGAACACACCCTCCAAGTTTCAAGTCTTTGCGAACAGCGGTTTATGCTGTGCGTTGATCAGTCAGTCAGTCATTCAGGACCAAGCATTTTATATGTATAGACATATCTTGTATATATATACAGATATATTCTAGTCGGCATCTAAAGCTAACTCATGTATTTATCACGGATTATGTTATTAAACTAAGGACCCTTTTTATTTAGTTTCTATACGTGTACAATCGAGCGTTTTTTGTGGCAGATTCCACTTAAGTAATAAATAAAAAGTAACAAAGAAAATATTCTTTGTTACATCTCGAACGTTTCCAGGAAAATCTAACGTATCGTGTCTGCGGGCTACCATTGTTCCAAACACTTTAACAGTAGTTTCTTTGATAAAAGTACAATGAAATATAACATGTTTTTAGGAAGGAGAAAAAAGGTAAATACCTACTACCTTTCTTTGTTTCATTATTACTTGAGGCATAATATACAAGCTGCCTCGTTGGTCTAGTGGTCGTAAAGCGCGACTACTGATCATGAGGTCTTAGGTTCAATTCCCAGGTCGGGCAAAGTATTATTGGGTTTTTCGATCAGGAATTTCTCAGTAGCAGCCTCGGAGTCTGGATTTGTGGCTGTACTAATGGGTACATCTCTGCCTAATCCTTTACCTTATCTAATACATAATACCAGCCTATAGCGATAGGCTGACACCCAATCCTGCAGGGCATAGGCCTCTTCTCATATAGAGAAGGCACGAGCATTGATAACCACGCTTGCTCAAGGCAAATTGGCGATTTCAGACTTATATGAATTATATAAGTCCAGGTTTCCTCCTCACGTTTTTCCTTCAACGAAGTCAGTGATGTCCAAGATAAACTTGAACGTCAAGATGAACTTTTAGAAAGTACTGCACCAATATTTTGCCACATTAAAGTTATTACCATCAATTTATCATTTACAAGCTTATATATCTTCCTCTAAGTAATTCAATCATGACTAAGGACTCACTTTGTGACTTGCATAAGCCCTCAAGCCGGCAGCGTTCACGCCGACCCTCAGGCCGCACGCTCATTGGTCAGACAGAGCCGGCCGTAATAGGCTGCACGCTTCATTGGCTGCGCGGCTTTGCTCACTAATCGCGTGCGAAACACGCAATTAAACGCGTGCTATTCCATGCTTGATTTAACATAGACTATTCTGACTATTGTCTGTACGTTTGAATGAAAATCTCATTTAGTTAAGTATTTCGATAGGCGCTTGCTTTGTGTTCGTGAGGCTTGATTACCTTTTAGAAGTAAACAAATTAATTATAAGTAGGTACCCACTGTCTCCAAATCTTTACAAATAAATAAAATTGAAGTGTCTGTGTGTAGAGTTAATACAACAGTATTTTTACTAAATACATATTAATGTTTACACGGTACTTATAAAGAAAAACAATATAAAAAAAAAAATGCACTCCGGGAGTGCCGGCAGAAGTGAAAACTTGATTATTAACGTTGAGCATGTTTGATATTTTGGAATGGTTAGGGAATAATTTTGCACCAATTGCTTTATCAGTATAAAAGTACTATCATTTATGTGGTAGAATACAATATTCATTTATTGCGCTATCGTACACAAACATGACAATTTATATTACATTAAAAATTTAACTTTAAAACTATTACAATTATCATTCGCGCAAGCGCCCTGCGCTGTCTAAACGAAACAGTAGGCCCAGGCATACATTTTCGCCGCGCCGTAGAGAGGGGATAGCTGTCTACTCTCCATCCGTCTTACGCTTTTTCGATCAGGTCACGTGTCCTGACGCGCGTGGTCACGTGTCCTGACGCGAGTTTAAGATTTTATACTCATTACAGAAAAAGTGCTCAACGCCGCTAAAGAAGTTTTCACTTCAAAAATGTTATATCTGTATGTTTGTTCCAGCTGATTTCCGAAATGCCTCGACCGATTTTGGCAAGACACAATGAAAATTGGCAGATCCTTTTTCTAAAATACAAACTTTTGTATTTTAGAAAAAAAATGTACGTTCCGCGCTAATAATAAAAATCTGTCAGACAACCGACATTCATGCAGTTGAAGTCGCGAACATAAGCTAGTAGAACGTACAAGTGTACAATAGTAAATAGTGTACTTCGGGATAAATTAAAAAAAAGAAATAAATAAAAATCAAATGAAAAGAAGAAGAATCAAATGTTATTCATGCTAACTTACTTACTAATAAAACAAAATACTTATTATACTACTAACAACATTATTCACTTATTACTTATTTATTGATTGTTAATGCTACATAAGATAAAAAATATATATATTATTAGGCCGATGTTGCCATTTTGAAACGCCGGAATGAATAACGTACGTGTCTAACGTACATAATACATTTTGAGCTACCTACTAAACATTTCGAATATTAACATTTGCATGTTACTTTTATTAACACCTCGTTCGTATCCATATAAAGGAAGGTAACGACAAAAGAATTCTACAATACTGTGAGTCTATGAACTTTTTCCAGTGTAGGTCATCTAAATGGAGGCGACAGCTCGGGAGCTGCCAGGCAACTTCCAACTGTTTGCATTGAACGCTTTCAAAGAATACTCCCGGACTATAAAGATGTCTCGTAAAACGTGATTGCTCAATTTTAGTTTCCACTGGCAATATTTCAGTTTATAGTCAAAAATGAAAATCAATAAAAGATTCTAAATATTGAAACAATACTAGCCTATTGTCCCAAAAGCAAGGCAAGGTCTCTTCTTACACAGAGAAGTCATGAGCATTGATCACCACGCTTGCTCAAGGCGGATTGGCGATTTCAGACTTATATCAATAAAAAGTCCAGGTTTCCTCACGATGTTTTTCTTTACCGACGCCAGTGATATCCAAGATAAAATTAGAAGGTATTTGCCCGTGCCCGGTAGCAATTGCGAACCCACAGTCTCGCGTATGAAAGGCGGGCGCCTTAACCATTGGACTATTACGACATATTTAAATCTTAATTTTTAATTTAATCAATGTTTTATTTAAAACGGTCGCCACATAACATAACAGTAGGCCTGTAATACCCGAAGGATTAGGCAGAGGTGTACCCATGGGCGAGCCTATTGCCATCAACCGGGCACCCATCCAGACGTCGCGCTTTGCGACCACTAGACCTACGAGGCAGTCACAAAACTGACTTAAAGTGGAACAAATAAAGATTAACAAACTTTACTTTTGTTTTGACTTTAACTTTCCTAGTTTAAGTTACCACAGGTTAAGTTTAGGGATAAACTGGATAACTTGTATGTGTGGGTAATTGACCGAATTCTACCTTTTATTATGTTTGCCGTGGTAAATTGGGCAAACTAATTGGCTGAAATAGTAAACTATGGTTCAGTTTATTCAATGTGCAAATTGACTTTGTTTTAAACAATCATACAATGGGAGGGACAAGGTACCCGAGGTACAAGCCACCCCTGTTGGGATGGGAAGGGGATGGTCGTATTTTTACACTTGGATTTATAAAATGTTTTATACATTTGTGTGCTAAAAATATACATACATACATAAACTCACGCTTTTTTTCCTTAGAGGTAGGCAGGAAGCACAGAACGTCACCTGCTATGATCCTTACATACTCTTTTCGCCACGTCCACGTTCATACATCTCGTCATACAAGCACGCCGGTTACGAGTACTGCGCCCCTGACCTTTCTGAAGAACCTCACCAATAAGGTCAGTGTAGGTCTTCCTAGGGCGACCCCTCCCTACGTTTCCACTCACTTTTTTTTTCACGCTTTTTATTAAACCCTTAATGAACGCTCACTCGTGCGATTAAAATATTAGTCAGGATGACGTATATGGCAATTCGGAAAACCCACTACCGAGCCGGCGGAGGTTTTTGTCATTAAAAGGCACTTTTGAACGTCATTAATTGAATCTAGTTGCCCATTCCAAAAGGTAGTTTCGTATGGAGAAGAACGGGCAAGAAACTCCATACTTACTCTTTTAAAAAATATATATAGGTATGGTTTACAATAAATAGTGGGTACATTAATTCTATTTATACGAATGTGAAGACGATGTACCTAAAATAAAAGTCATGTAAAGTACTACAATACGTACCAAATGCTACAAAGATTAGAAATGGAAGCTAAATTATTTTTTGTAGATACACAGTGCTCACACGTTTACATTAATGTGACCGTAAACTATCTTTTCTAACATTAAAAAAAAAAGACATCAAATCAGTGTGTGAGCCATAACATCACCAAAGGTAGAATAAGTCTTAGTAAAAAAAAACAATAAAAAATTATGACCAATACAAATCATATTTTTAAATTTTTAGCAGCCAGTTGATTAATTTTTGTCAAGACTTTAAACTGCCCTATGGATCAGGACCAGCATGTTTCCAAGCATTATTATCCTGAATATAATCCTCCAATTTGTAATATGCTTGTTTGCAAAGTGTTCTTTTAATATATTTTTTAAATTGACTTTCATTTAGTTGTAAAATATCAATAGGTATTTTATTGTAACATTTCACACAGTACCCCATAAAAGATGTGTGCACTTTGGATAATCTAAAAAATGGTTGCGCTATTTTGTCTTTATTTCTAGTATTAAAATTGTGTCTATCGCTTATTTTAGGAAAAAGATGTATATTTTTTCTTACATACATAATATTTTCATAAATGTATTGACAAGGCACTGTCATAATATTAATCTTTTTAAATAATTCCCTAAGAGATTCACGACGAGGTAGATTATAAATGGCTCTGACAGCTCTCTTCTGTAAAATAAAAATAGATTCAATGTCAGCAGCCCGACCCCACAATAAAATGCCATACGACATGATGCTGTGAAAGTAACTAAAATAGACCAAGCGAGCGGTTTCGATATCCGTTAACTGTCTAATCTTCCTAACAGCAAAAGCTGCTGAGCTTAGCCGCCCTGCAAGAGATGTTATATGTGGTCCCCATTGTAGCTTCTCGTCTAGCGTGATTCCTAAGAAAACCGTTTGATTAATAAAAGCCAGTTTTTCTCCATTCAATACGAGGTCACATGCACTACTTCTAACATTTGGTAAAGTAAATCTAATACATTTGGTTTTCTTTTCATTTAGTACCAAATTATTTACCGTGAACCAATTTTGGACCTGAAGAATTGAGTATACATACAATATAGAGGTGGGACAAAGAGCCACCCTTATTGAATTGGCAAAAGCGAACACTTTGTACCTTCATACCTAAACGTTCTATGCGTCCTTGGTATATCACTTAGTATGACTTTGTGCAGCGTGTCCTGTCCTGTGGAGTGTCCCGTACCGTTCTGTGACAATTTGTGAATAATTTCTGTCCTGTCTGGGAGGGCGGACTCTGTGCGACGCATGCATTAAAATTTTTATTACCGCATAAATTACTCCAAATACCCCGATAATAATGGGGGAGAAAGGCTCTTTAAATGCCTTCGTTTCAGGATAAATTATTATTAATTTCAGCGCTTATTCAACGATTGAGTTACTGTCGCGACGGCCAAATATTAAGGATGTACAATATAATATTTCGCTATAATACCGTGTTTTAATATTGAATTCATTTTGAATTCAGTGCGCGGCTAGTGTTCGCGACAATGTTATATCTACGCTATGAATTTTAAAATGACAAACCAATGGATTTCTAGTGGAGTACGAGCAGAGATTTATGTTGTTAGAACAGGGTAGGTATAGTCTCTTCATTTTGCTATTTTAATATTGCTTTAAAAAATTGGTTAGTCAATACATATCCTACCATTTTGCTGTGCCCTACAGGGTCCATAGTAATCTCAATTAAATATGTTACATAAGAATACATTATGGAAAAGCAATAAAGATATTGAGTATCTTTTGTTCGGCCTGGGAGTGTACAAATATGCCCCTTGCTCAACCATTTCAGAAGTTTCTCTTAAATTCTTAGCTGCCAAGCGCACACACCAAGCTATAAAACGGAAAGCTTATAAATTGTATTCGTTCCAATCAGCATGAGGATATTTAGTGGTTTGTTTACTGCGGGAGACGCTGGGGCCATTATCAGGCGGAAGCCGCGCCATTAACTTAATTGGCAAGTCGCCAGCGAGGGCGAGACAGCTGATGCGATTATTATAACAATATGCAACTTACAATATAGTTAGGTTTTATGATAGCGATCAATCCGGCGGGCGGGATTACTCTCACAATTTATTGCCTACTGTTATTGAATCATCTGAGAAAGTCACATTTATAGCAGTGATGGAGTTCAGTCGTGCTTTTAATATTATAAATGCGAAAGTTTGGATGGATGTTTGTTATTAAATCACGCCAGAATGGATGAACAGATCCGGATAATAGGCACAGAGATAGAATTTTATTCATATTCATATCATTTATTTGCATTCCACAATGTTAATGAGGTCTTAAAAATCATGGCTTAGAGCTAGGCACAATTATGGACCCTGTAGGGCACAGCAAAATGTAAAAATTAAATAAAAAAAAAAAAATAGTCTGGTATACCAGACTATACGCTATTTCTGTGCCAAAGGAGGATGCCCAAAAAAACCCGGAGTCGATTAAAATAATTTATGTACAGGAAGATAGACCATATATAAGAGGTCGCAAATATGCAATTCGTTTCGCATAAAACTATAACCGAACAGGCCAATAGCATATAACAATAATTATAGCGGAGTGCATTGATAACAGGTTCATTGTTTTGTTATTATGTTAGTTTCTCACTCACTCATGAAAGAGATGGGGAATACAGATAAGGAATTACAATTTGCGAGAAAGAAAGAGATAGAAGATGTTTTATCTATGCGCGCCATTGTTATCCAGGTAGCGAAACCTTGACCGACCCTGTCCCTCGCGCAGTCCTTCGTAAGTTTTTTTCATTTATTAGGTTAATAGCCTTATAATTCCACTGAATTACCAAAGGTATATATATGAGCTTTTTTATTTAAAAAAGATCATTATCTTACCTGATATGACGCTACTACAGTAGTTTTACAGAATTGAGTACGTAGGTTTTTTTTAAATATAAATATTATTTATATAATATACATACATATTATACACGCTTACTTTTAGGTCGTTCTTAAGCCGAAAGTCATAAACTCGATCATCAAACTCGAGACGATTGGGACCATTTTTTTTCAAAAATAACAATAAAAAAAAACAGCTGTTCAGTACACTTTGACGAGTTAGTCGAACATAAATGTACTGAACAGCTGTTTTTTTTTACTGTTATTTTTGAAAAAAAAATGGTCCCAATCGTTTCGAGTTTGATGATCGAGTTTATGGCTTTCGGCTTAAGAACGACCTAAAAGTAACCGTGTATATATCAAGACACTATTACATAACTTTCAAAAAACCTAGCTGTGTAGTGTTTTATTAGATATATAATATATATACAGGGTGTCCCATAACTCAACGTCAAGCCGAAACGGGGTGACAGGATTGATCATAACCATCACGAGAAAAATCTGAAAAAAAATCTATCCCATGCAGTTTGAAAATTATGGGCATTTTAAGAAAAACCTAGAAATTTGATCAAACTGTACCATTTTTCGGTTATTGTGGTTATTCTTTTTTATTTTTGTTCATTTGAACTTTGGAAACGTAATCCTAAATAACATTTCTAGAATCCCAATAAAAAATAATGACACAATTGCCTCAAGTTTCCGAGAATTGAGACTATTTGTTAAACTACGAATTTAAAATTTTCAAGATTCGTTGACTTTGTGAGGCCCTCCTTTAAAGAAAATGTACTAGAGTGCCTTGGCAAGTGGCATTAAAAGTTGGCGCATTTAATCAGAATTCTAAAATGGTACAATACTTGTTAGTTCCATACAATAAAAAAGAGTAAAAAAATTAAAACCTCAAGTAACCCGATTTTTGCTATCTCAGTTAAAATGTTTTTGATTCGCACAAGCTCTAGGTAGGTTCTTAAATTTAAGGCAAAATGATGAGAGAGATGGATAGTGGGTATGTTTGCCATGAGTGAGCGAGACAGATAGTGACGCCACTTTTACCAAAGTGAAAAAAAAATTAGTAAAATAATGAAAAATCTTGATCTAGTTTAGAAGAAGATGTAAGGCTTGTATTGAGGCTGATGATAAACAATTTGAACATTTATTATAATAAAAACTGTTATTTCTCTATCTGACTTTTATCCCAACAAACCTAAATTAAACTAGATCAAGATTTTTCATTATTTTACTAACTTTTTTTCACTTTGGTAAAAGTGGCGTCACTATCTGTCTCGCTCACTCATGGCAAACATATCCACTATCCATCTCTCTCACCATTTTGCCTTAAAATTAAGACCCTACCTAGAGCTTGTGCGAATCAAAAACATTTTAACTGAGATAGCAAAAATAGGGTTACTTGAGGTTTTAATTTTTTTTCTCTTTTTTATTGTATGGAACTAACAAGTATTGTACCATTTTAGAATTCTGATTAAATGCGCCAACTTTTAATGCCACTTGCCAAGGCACTCTAGTAATTTTTTTTTAAAGGAGGGCCTGTCAAGGTCGACGAATCTTGAAAATTTTAAATTCGTAGTTTAACAAATAGTCTCAATTCTCGGAAACTTGAGGCAATTGTGTCATTATTTTTTATTGGGATTCTAGAAATGTTATTTAGGATTACGTTTCCAAAGTTCAAATGAACAAAATTAAAAAAAGAATAACCACAATAACCGAAAAATGGTACAGTTTGATCAAATTTCTAGGTTTTTCTTAAAATGCCCATAATTTTCAAACTGCATGGGATAGATTTTTTTTCAGATTTTTCTCGTGATGGTTAAGATCAATCCTGTCACCCCGTTTCGGCTTGACGTTGAGTTCTGGGACACCCTGTATATGTATATAAATATATATATATATGCAAATAATGTTTCATGTTATCAGTAAACATGTATAATGTACTTTACTCTCAATATTACGCACAATTCCGCTCTAAATATCATAGATTTTTAAGACTAAAGTCAATTAGTTACGATTTTTTTTTTGTACTTGGTGATTGTTTATTCGAAAACAAATATTGAATTTGGGATATAGTATGTTCACTGTACCTAGCCACACATAAATCGTTTTAATCGATTCCGGGTTTTTGATCCATACATTTTTGGGCATTGTCCTTTCATCCGGATAACATACGTACATACATATGTTTTGCCAACCTGGAAAATGTACGGTTCTCGTGGGATAATTTATTAACTTTGACGCAGACGAAGTCGCGAACGGGCGCTAGTTGTACAATTATTTTAATAAACCATTGATATTTATGTCTACAACATTTTAACAGAAAAATTGACAGTAACCCATCAATGGACAGTGCACCAATATAAAGCCAACGCACCGTGCACACAATAACACAATAAGCTTCACAAAACGAAAACTCAACATCCATCGACAGTTCCCAACACCCGTAGATTATTTTTACATGCGCACCTATTTATTCAGGGTTCGTTGTCCGTTACTAGTGGATCCCGATTGAATATTCAAGAGCTATCTAATCCTACGGACTGGGACATAAATCCTATCAAAGTAAATTTGTATCGTGTCGATACATATGTATTTATGATAACTAGGAAAGGCGACGGGATTGCCACTTAATGGTTGTCGCATAATATCCTCTTCCTCAATGAGTTAGGGTTATCGAATAACTATTATTCGTCGTACGAACAAGTATTAAATTTATTTGTAGGACAAAAAGCCTATATCCAAAATTTCGTATTTATAATAGTAAGTAGTAACATATTTAATTAACAATAGCTTCGCCCATATCAAACTTACTTTAGAGCAGCTGTCGAAATATTGTGTCTACCTTTTCGGTGAATTTACAGCGTGATAATCAATTAGTTAGGGCAGCTACTAGTCAATAGTTTTCAATTTTATACCCATAACATAACATATTATTACCATAACATATAGTACACCCACATTTCGCAAGTTATGTTTAAGTCCCATGTAATAGGGGGCGAGCTTATTGCCATCAACCATGCACAAATCCAGACTCCCAGGCTGCTACTGAGAAATTCTTGATAGAAAAACCGAACAACACTTTGCCCGGCCTGGGAATCGAACCCAAGATCATGCTCAGCAGCCGCGCTTTGCGACAACTATAACAAACAAAAAAAAAAACAATGAACGGGAAATAATATACATGAATTTCAGAAAAATAATCTTCACATTTTGCTTTTCACTCTGGACAGTGTAATTGTCAATTCCATCCAAACGCTGAAACTGCTGACTGCAACGAAAAGTCTAACTAAAAATAATAAAATGATTCAGCCATCCAGCTGAAATGCAGCACAATCCTGGCTCTATTGTTATACACAGTTTGTGGTTTCTCTCAGAAGGTATAATATTTCTGTCGCGTAATAACCCTGGGATTGCAGTGGCCAAGTTTTTGAACCTTGTTCCAACTTCTTTCTTAGTAAACTTGTATAAAATACGGGATTGGAATTTCTTCTAAGAATACGGTGTGTTTATTTGAAAACAAAATTGGACGAGGTCATTGCGCGTTCTAGATGTTATGGTTAGTTAACATAAACAAGTTTTGTGTAGCACCTACTGTAGTGTACCTGTTAGTTGAGCTGTACAAGGTGCAGTATTGCATTCTCGTTAAATTTAAAGAGGTAGGCTGTATCTATTCTAGTGATTCTTAACAGAATCATCACTCTTACTAAATATTATAAAACAAAGTCCTTCGCCGCGTCTGTTTGTTTATTCGCGATAAACTCGAAAACTACATAACATAAATTATAATTATTTATTTTTATTAATTATTATTGATCAGGTGTCGCATTTTTATTCGATTATTTATGTCTTTTATGACAACTACTACGCATTTAAGTAATAAAGAAACAAGTTCTATAAAACTTGTAAATGTCTTACTATATTCTACCAATGAATCCGAAACAGCTGTTAGTTCACAATCCTAGAATTTGTGTAACAGCTCTATAAAAAAAACTAACACGCCAAACTCTCTCACGAGCTAATCCGAACTATACAAAACTTTAGGAAATGGTGTCAGTTTGTTGGACAAATAAGTCGATGGGCTCGTGGATTCAAAGTTTGGCGATAACCCCCCGGTCACTGCAGGTTACTAATAGAATGGAAGCGAGTGTTTCGGCTAACAGCATCTAACAGATTCGTTTGTATCGAGTGCGACTGTTAACGACGGTTTTATGGAGCTAATTGTTAAGCCAAGTAGTGTTTTCGATAAAATTCACACTTCGAAGTTTGTGTGTCAGTATTTGGTCCTTTGGAGGTATTGTCGATACTTTTTAAGCACTTCATGTATGTACCTACTACAAATAACTATGTTTTAAAAATTAATTATTATATGACATTGATGGCAATAGGATCTTCCCCTATTTACATGGGACTTAAACATAACTGGCGAAATGTGGGTGTACTAAGGGGTACACCTCTGCCTAACCCTTCGGGGATTATAGGAGTGATGTTATGTATCTCGATAATAAATTAGATTTTCAGCTCAAAATAAACTGTTGTTTTTTTTGAGTTATGTTTAGGGATCATAAGTTAATGGTGTCAAATACCCAATCACCACTAAATAACATCACGTGACACCCCAGCCAATATACCCCTTCTTCTTCTTGAAGAAGAAAAAAGAAGAATTCATCCCTAAAAATTATACAATCGACAGTCAAACAAAAACTTCACTAAAGACACATGAGCGCTTTTCTCAAGATCAGAGATGGCTGTTATCTCGGTAGATCGTGACAGTATGGATTGATCGCTAGAGCTTTTAATTAAAGTGTCAGTAGGAGGGATGGCGTCGTAACTCTCCCTGCTGTGCCCCGTATGATAATAGGCGTTAAGTAGACAATTAGAAGCTTTCTTGGTGGTGATTTGCGGGGTAGATTGATCGTTAGCACGTGTGCGACTGAGGTAAAAATGCAAAAAAGGGGATCTACTTTCTCTTGTAGTAAAATCGTATTTATATAAAAGGTGTTGTTCTGATTCTGAAAATATTTTTTTGTTCCGTCTACAACTAGTTGCAGTTTTAAAAGACAAGTCAATAATTAAAATAAATAATTATATAGTATTCTTTAGTTGTTTTGTAAAGATGGTCACCCGTCCACGGACCTTGCATATAAGTGATAAATAAAAATGTTATCATATTTCGACCCTTATTTTTCAAACAGCATTAGGATAAGCATCTCTATAGATTTGAAATTCATAAAAGGGTTTTTAAGGGTCCCTTCCCGTTTGTTCTGTCTTAAGGAAAACAAAAAAATATGTGTTATACCGAAATATCGAATCGCACAAATTATCGTAGGTAGTGTGGTTTTCACATTAATGCATTGGTTTGATGATTTTAGGATTTTTTTTGCAAAAATATGTCATATTAGCTTTGTACCGCGAGTTTGTCCGTGTAAATGTCGAATATCGCAGACGCAGTAAATACATAAAAAGTTATCTATGCCGTTTCTTGGGGTTCAAACTTATACCGTATCAAATTTCATTAAAATCGGTTTAGTGCTTTAGTCGTGAAAGTGTAACAGATAGACAGACAGACAGAGGTACGTTCGCATTTATAATATTGATATGGATTTGTACAAATCATTATAAAGTTTCCAGCACTGTGTAGGTAGGTATGTATATATTTGTGTGTAATGAGTGCTAATTTCGGCCAACGATGGGAAAAATAATAATGTTATAAATGTACAAATAATAGGTCTTGCTCTGATACACAATACTTAGCTGCTATTTAACTTGGCACTGTTCCATCCGGGGGCCATAATAATTAATACCACTGTAACGAAGTTAATCCTACAGAAATAACTACAAGCGAGTGATACAACAAACAATTTAAGAGAGTCCGTCCACGAGTCGCCGGTGATTAGTGCCGCGCGGTGATCGATCTATCGCCACCGTCACACTACAGCCACTGTGGCCACTTCGAACTGATTACTGACGCTAATTATGATGGATAGCGGCGACCGAACATTGCTCATGTTTTAACTATGTTTTCTTTACCATCTGTTAGTATAGTGGCACTTGGCAACAGGTTGTGACGATTTTAGTTTTTTTAGTTTCTCATTTGAAAGAAAGAAAAAAAAATGTTAACTGACGCGGATCGCACACAAAACAATAACAAAGGGCAAACAACAGCGACTCGGACGAATTTTTTGATGCCCTATGAGGTTTCCCTTTTCTGTCTTTTTTATAAATTGCACATATTTTATAATTAATTAGTTTAATTTAATATTTAGTATTGTAATCTGTAAACAAAGGGCAATAAAAATAAAACAAAAAATGAGAAAATACTTTATTGTGTACAGGCACAGGCCCAGTTCAGCATAATAAACGCCAGACCTCTTGTCCCTGACGCTGGCATTCAACTTGTTGTTACATTGAGTATCTATCTTGCTGTACCTACCTAATAGGTTGTCATTTTCCGATGTCTTGTCATTCATTTACCTACCTACTTATACAAAGTGCTATTTTGCAAATTCAAGGAAGATTCGTGTTGCATTCTTAACACACGAAAAAATAAAAAGGATTTTTATTTTTATTTTCTCGTATATGGTTTTCAAATTCGAACTATATCCATTTTGCCGCTGGATTTAGGCAAGCGGGGCGATCCGTTATTGTAACCAAACGTATAACTTTGAAGGTTATTTGAAAATAATGGAAATTATTTTATTTATTTATTTATTTTTACTTTAACATAAAACGGCCAAGGCCAATTACATTAGTTAAAGACACACATTATATAAGTACAAAGACAAAAAACAAAAAAAACAAAAACAAAAAAGGAAGTATTCAGCTATTCGACAGTCACACGCTCGGTTCGTTGTCACTAGTTCCATTAACAGTTCCATGATGGAACTACTGTTGATTTTTATTATCACTAGTTCCATTATATAAGAATCTTAAAATAATGGAACTAATGTTGATTTTTTTTATCACTAGTTCCATTAGGCACTTGTGAAATTTTTTAAGGGTGTAAAAACACTAGAGGTAAAAACACTTAGGTTTTATCATAATTTTATTCAATAAAATCAAAATAATGGAACTAATGTTGAATTTTTTATCACTAGTTCCAGCTTATTAGGCACTTGTGAAATTTTTTAAGGGTGTAAAAGCACGTTTTTCTTTTAAATGGAACCAAAATCTTTTTCTAAAGAAAAAGTTTTAATACACAAAAAGTCTATGTATATTTTTTCGGACAACCCCCCCCCAATAAAAAAAAATCGATATTACAATAAACGGAACTAGCTGTCTCATCAAATATCGACATGTAAACATGCAAAATGTTTGCTGTTTCTATTCGATCACTATCACTACATACTATCATAAAACAAATTAAAGTAAGAAAAAATAAATGTTTGTTGATTTTATTGAATAAAATTATGATAAAACCTAAGTGTTTTTACCTCTAGTGTTTTTACACCCTTAAAAAATTTCACAAGTGCCTAATGGAACTAGTGATAAAAAAAATCAACATTAGTTCCATTATTTTAAGATTCTTATATAATGGAACTAGTGATAATAAAAATCAACAGTAGTTCCATCATGGAACTGTTAATGGAACTAGTGACAACGAACCACACGCTCATCTCACAATACTCCAGACATGTTGACAAGATCTTCTTCCATCCATCCGCGAACACATCACAGTGAGGCTTAGCATCCAAGAGAGCGTTGAGCGCAGAGAGTGTGCGAGGGACCGGAGACTGAGCTCGAGAGACGGTTCGACTCCAGGGCACGGCGAACAATCTGTGCCTCCTGCTACGGTTGTAGTTATTCGGAGCAAAAAGATGGGACAGTTCGTCATGCAATTCAGGAGCATCTGTTTTCCCGCGAAGGATCTTACACATATTAATAATTTGGTCATTTTTTCTTCTAACCTCGAGAGAATTGTAACCTAAACAGCCCAAAAGAAAGTTCGAAGGGTACATAAACGGATAGTATCCATTCAAACGTTTATATAGATACCTAAGATAAGCCTTTTGTACCTTTTCTAAGAGTAAAGTGTACTTCTTCTCATGCGGGTTCCAGACGCATGCACTAGACTCCAGTTTACTACGAACAAGTACATTAAAAATAGATTTAATAGTGCTAATGTTGCTAAAATCTTTAGCATTGCGCAGAATGAAACCTAATCGCCTAAACGAATCTTTCGCTACAAATGCCATATGATCATGAAAGGTTAGCTTGTTGTCAAATGTGACACCTAGATCCTTCATACCAGATGTTCTAGTAATAGCGCTACCATTCATTGTATATGGAAAGGTGATAGGGTTTCGTGCTCGAGTAAAACTCATGACGAAGCATTTGGAAGAATTAAATTCCATTTTATTCTTAGCACCCCACTCCAATATCGCCTCGATATCACGCTGCAGCGCCAGACTATCAACTTCAGAATGAATTTCAGAAAAGAGTTTCAAATCATCTGCATATAATAGACTTCTGGCGTGATGAATAACTGATGGAAGGTCATTGATCATTATCAAGAAGAGGAGCGGTCCCAGAATTGATCCTTGACTGACACCGGAACGCGTATATATATATTATAGCGTTTGACCTGTAGGGTATATTTAAAAAAATACGCACATATAAATTAGTCCCTCCGTCAGAGGAGATACCCCAGTGCTGATAATCTGCAAAATACATAACAATAAAAAAGTAAATTAAAACAATCAAAAAACTCGTTGCGTATAAAATGTACTTTAATTTCAGCACTCTAGACTTTAAATACTGTAGTCTAGACTTTCACAACCGGGACCCATTATTGGGAAACCGGGATTTCATCGTACATTTTTTAGTTAAAAATCCGCCATTTTGAATTTTAAAGTGACATTCGCGCCATCATAGACGAATCTTATGACGTAACATTTATCCATATCTGTTGAACAATTTTGTTGTTACGGGCAGACATACATACATACCCCTTGTTTTGGGCTTTGCTGCAGTCGGGTAAAAGTAACATACTATGACACAATTGCAACAATTCAGTGTATAAATTATCTCAACTGCCTCGTTGGTCGCAAAGCGCGACTGCTTAGCATGAGGTCTTGGGTTCGATTACCAGGTCGGGCAAAGTGTTATGGGGTTTTTCCATCAGGAATTTTTCAGTAGTAGCCTTGGAGTCTGGATTTGAGCCCGGTTGAAGTTAATAGCCTCGCTCCCTATTACATAGGACTTAAATATAACTGGCGAAATGTGGGCGAAATGTGGGCGTACTAATGGGTACACCTCTGCCTATCCCTACGGGGATTACAGGCGTGATGTTATGTAAATTATCTCAACTTCTATAATCCTCTTAGCAGACCTCACAAGGAACACTTCAAGGAGCATGCCACACAAATCTAAGCCTTACTATCGACTGATACATTAGCAGACATGTCTTGTTTACCGTGGGCTCGTAATAAGCAATCAGCCGAGCTGTAACCGGGTTAGCAGCTAACTCAGTTATATGTCGGACGATTGAGAGCAACACCGCATGCATCTGTTTGTGTGGTTGGTAACGACTTGTGTTGTTTGTGTACGTAGGGTCAAGAAACTGATCGTTGTATGAATGTATTGATTGGGAGTTTGAACGGTTAGGCTTATGATTAAAAAGGAATAAAATATCTTATATCAAATTCAAACTCATCTTATTTATTTATTTATTCAATTCTCGTCATTTGCCGGTTGGCGCAGTAGTTGAGCGATTGGCGCTGCGCGTCGCGGGCTCGATTCCTGCACGGAGCAAAATATAAACTAGCATATGGCCTTTCTTGGGTTACAAACTTACCCTGTACCAAATTTTATTAAAATTGGTTTCGTGATTCAGTCGTGAAAGTGTAACAGAAAAAAAATCTTTATAATATTATGAAATTATGGATTTCTATACTTATTGTACTGGGAACCATGGAGGCCGTAAACAAAAAGGTCTTGGCAGCATCGGTTAATCTTCCAAAATACGCAAATTAATTTGAACGTCAACGTAAAATTCCCCTATTGAAATAGAGCGTAAACATGTTCAGTAAACACGTTGTAAATAAAATGTCGTCTCGAGAAAATGAACTCGTAACAGTTACTTGTTATAATAATTAACAGAACTTATATAAAAGGGAAAGTTGTGACAAATCTGACGGATAACTTCCGTGGAAGTTCCTGACAAGTTCGGATAAGATTCCGGGTGTGTTCGCTGAGATATATTTATGTTGCGTGGTGGCTGGGTGGAACAGGCCTCCTATCTTTATAGTCGATAAGTTGGAAGGCATATTTAAATATAGGTACCTACTTAACATAATATGCTTATAATATTATTAGGCGTCATGTTCTTGAACGGGCGCTGTCAGTTGCGATTGGTCATCTCTGAACTGCCATGCATTACATCTTTGTTACTTTATTTTTGTTGTTTTATTTTCACCTTCATTGTTTTCACATAAAGAATCACGAGAATATTGTTACCCGGATTTTGTAAAAAAACATTAAGTATTGAAATGAAAAGAGTATCCGTGGAGTTTCTTACTTGTTCTTCTCCATAGAGGAATAGAACTAGCTTCAACTTTCTGACCGTCTCCTTGACAGTTCAAAAGTGCTTGTAAATGGTCAATTTGAAATACCTAAATATGCTTTGACTTTGGCTTTTTTCAACTATGCAGGTGAATACAAGTATTTAACATGGCGCAATTTCCCGTCTGACCTCCAGAAACTAATTACTGGGTGAGCGTCACCAATAATAATTAAAATTGCTAATTTATTTCCAATTAGCCGCCGAACGTTAGGTAATTACTATGAGGTGCTAGAAGTTAGGTACTGCCCTAGGTAATAGGTACTTTATGATTAAAACTATTAATTTGAATATTTAAAATTGAAAACGATGGCGCACTGAGATGACGCGGTTACTATAAATAGAGGGAGAGGCTTGAGCTTTTCATAGAGTAATATAATTTATTCAAAACCGAAGCATTTATTTAATTAAACCATGCATCTACGGGCCCTTTTGAATCCTTAGGTAGTCGGTCAGTTAGAAAGTTATAGCTAAGAAACTCCGCTTCTCAGAAACTCTTTCTGTTATGTTGCATTATCATGCAATGTGCATAAATTGTATTCAAATTTCAAGAACGATCAAACAACGAGAAGTGGGTCAATTTTGAACGAATCGAATATCGGGAAGTGGCTCAATTTTTACTTATAAGATTTGATTAGCCACAGACCCTGCGAGGTGAAAATAAATAAAAGCTTGGAAAAAAGAATTGATTCTAGTTGCCCCTTTCAAAAGGTAGTTTCGTATGGAGAAGAATGGGCAAGAAACTCCATACTTAAGTACTTCTCAATAACAAAAGCTAGCAAAACAACTTGTGTTGAATTTAAAAGGTTGTAACGTAAAATTTAAATTCCAATCAACAAACCATCCTATCAAAATTCAACAAAATAATAGTTTCGTGATTCAATTTCCGTATGAAAAATATTTAGGCCTGTAGCAACGATTTGTATTGAGTTTTTCAGGTTTTATTTTACAAACGCGCTACTAAAAATTGCGGTCGTCCTACTGTCTACATTGTAGGTGGGTAGGTAGGTAGGCAGGTGGTTAGGTAGGTAGGTAGGCAGGTGGGACTAGGCTGGTAGGTATAGCTTAACCGCTTAATCAAGTCCTCGCCAGTGAGGTACAGAGGCGCGGGGGTAGGACGAGAACGGGGACCGGGAGAGGTGCGGGCGGCGGGCGCGTGTAGCGTAATACACAAGAGGCGAAATGTGCACTGGACAGTTCTTAAGATGTGTGACGTCACAGTGGTTAACAGTGAACAGTGTCAGCAGATGAGGACTCAATTAAGCAGTTTAGCTATACCTATGTCAAGCTCGAAGCGATGCGATAAATAATTCAAAAGACAGTCATCGAAGTTCTGACGAATCCAGAATCTCGCTAATCTTCTTACAAGTTGCAAGTTAGCGAACTTATTGGAAACCAGTTCAAGTTAGGTGACATTTTGTTTTGATTCTTTGTTCATTGTTGTTTGTTACGTAAGGTTTTTATTAGCTGACGCCATGTTGCGTTAATTGGTTTGTCTAAATAGATTCTACTAAATGAAAATCAAGTAACTTGAATTTTAAATTCCTTTTACTTTCTAGTGTATTATATCTAGATTGCGCTGGCTCACACACTGTTTAATTGTTATTTGAAATGTTAAGAATGGTCGTCTACCTACTAATGTGCTACTGAGAGTGCCAAATTTGTCGCAAAGTTTTGGCCTGACTCAATATAAACTGGCATCGACATGCTAGAAGAAGAAAAAGTCGTCTACAGTAAAATATGTTAATAAAAATATCTTTGGGTGGCAAAGGTGCCCTTTTCAATGGCCAAATTGAAGTAAATGGTTTAGACCTTTCTTATAAAAGGTCATTAATATAATATTCCAAGGATAATTTAAAAATAATTTAGACGTTTAACGCAACGCATAAATCTCATTAAGAATTTATCGGATATTACCTTCCAATAATACCGTATGTAGGAGGCTTATAAAGTAGGCGTAATAATAAGTTATCAGCGAGTAGATAATGTGCGTCTAATGGAAACCATTCATACGAGTGTCCGCCCACCGATAATGGAAACAGGGCTGCCATGAACTACCTAGAGATAGAAAAATCAAAATGTCTTTCCCCTAAATTGGGTAAACTTTGATACCATCAAAACATCCCATAAAACTATGTCAATACCTGTGCGCCATCGAGTCCCACCATGGGACGAATAAATCAACTTTCCATTTGGTACACAACGATCCTCGGGTCGGGGTGGCCGACCCGGGGATCAAACCCTGGCGTCAAGGGTTTGATCCGACCAACCTACCACTAACGTACATAACATTTACAAGCAGGTAAATAAATAAAATAGGGTTCGAAACAAATCTAATAAATTTTTCATAATCTCTTTAGGTGGCGACCCTAACTCGCCCAGTTTGGCTGTCTGTCATAATTATGTATTATCTGTTAGGCCGAAATAAAGCTCGCCAGATGTTCACTACATCATTATAACATGTGTTATTGCTAGGTTCCAATCTCTTAAAATAATAAAGTAAAGACTTAGAAGGTTGATTGCAATGGGAGCGTCAAACCAACACTAAAATTAACACCTAAAAGATTATCCTGCTTTCGTGAAAATCACCAAAATACCAAAACAATTAAATAAAAATGAAGATTTGTTTTAATTTGATGGCCAAATGCAAATGAATAGACTCATTCTTACTTACACACATTATCAGATATGTAAAATTACAAAACATACGTCGTGTGAGTCACACTACACTTCCTTTATTTAACCCTCCTCATGCATAGGCACATCCTGTACTCACATCACAGAAATACTCGCCAAACCCATCTGCCAGCCTTTGTGGAGCTAAGCGTGATGATTACAGATTGATATCAAAGCCGAGGGTTCCCATCAGGGCCGGCAGCCGTGCGTGATGCTACGTGCGGGGCCCGCGTCTGAGGGTTGCTTCAAAAATCAATCTTCAGAAATGTATTGCTTTGTGCTGACGTGACATTGAAATGTGCTTGAAATTCGTGCGTAGCGTTGAAAGGGTTAGGTTGGTGTCCTAGATATTTAATTTCACATTTATTTTTATTGAAGCTGAGTTTTTAGTAAATGGTGAAGTTCCATTATGTATGTGAAAGAGTTTGTGGAATCTATGAATACGTTTGATTCGAAGGGCTTCATAGTCTGCGATACATTCTATCTTAAAGGCATAAGGTGAAAGGGTCAACTTTGTTCATGATCACCTCTTATTTTGGTATGCAAACTCAATGATATCAGAGGTAAGTTTCTGGGGTTTCTTGCTTAATCTTACTACTATACACATCAAAA
Source organism: Hoplodrina blanda (assembly GCA_949316365.1). Classification (NCBI taxonomy): domain Eukaryota; kingdom Metazoa; phylum Arthropoda; class Insecta; order Lepidoptera; family Noctuidae; genus Hoplodrina; species Hoplodrina blanda. The sequence continues at coordinate 17,774,059 of OX438581.1, forward strand.
GTGTCTAGGGATCAACATCCCTAACAAATGTTAGGGATGTTGATCCCTAGACACTTTTGATGTGTGTATTTTAAATGCAAAAGTTTGGATAGATGTTTGTTACTCAATCACGCCAGAACGGCTGAACGTTTCTGGATGAAATTTGGCACAGAGATAGATTTAAGTCTGAAATAACACATAGGCTGCTTTTTACTCCCTTAAAATGTATGTTACCGTGGGATAAAATATCAGCTTTAACGCGGACGAAATCGCGGGTAGAAGCTAATATTATTATATGGTATGGGAGAATAAATACTGTCTTTTTTGTTGTGTACAAATAACACCTTTAAGCAATATTATTTCAGGTAAAAAGGCAAGCTGAACAACAATATTATTATTACCTTTCCTGTAAACTCAACCCCACAATTGGTTATTTCACCCCCCGCTCCAATCAGTTTTTCTTTCACCCCGATCACAAAACCAAATCTTATTAAAGCACAATACGAATTGTTACAAATCCTGCTGATTATAAACAAACAGCGGCCCGACTACAATCCGAAACCCGAGTTCGGGAATCAATTAAAAGTTATCGCAAGAATTGTTGTGATTTATACGGGAGCCACCCCATCGCTACGACCACTCACATACAAGCTAAGAAGGACAACTCTTTACAAGAATTTTTATTTTTACTTAAGGGTTATTCTATGCTGCTGCTGTCCAACATCGAACAGCATTTTTTCTATTTCCAGATTAGACAATAACAATATTTCTTGGCAAAATATTTAAGTGTTGCAATTATCAATTATAAGGAATTGACTTGGTCTTGCATGTACACTCGACATAAAACTATGTTAATCAAGTTTAAAATTGCTTGCATAATTATTATAATTTTGTAAGTTATTGTTCCCTATTATTATTATATTTTTTTTATTTAACTTAAGCACGACTGTAAGGTTGAATCTAGCGTAACAAACAGATTGTATTACATCCGACGTAAATCCTATATTCTAGCAAATAAATGTATCATTCATTAGCTTCGTCCACGTCAAAGTTAATTTATTACCGTACATTTTTACGAAATAAAAAGTAGTTTTAAGTGCTTTTACTATAAACTATAATTTACCACTATGCCTTTCTGACTTGATCTTTGATGAATGCGGTAAATAATCAGTGTTGTGCAGAACTGTCCTTCTGTTATTCATTTGCGTTGTCGAGGTACTTAGTTATCGGGGTATCGGGGGTATTGATAAATGAATTCTCGCTATTGTGCACAGGAATTGGGGTACAGTTAACTGTTACCATGTGTTGGTATTAGCGAAATTGATTATTAGTTGGTGTACTGTTTATACAATTACTTGTTTACGATATGACTGTAGTCCCCCAGGGGTGGGCGGGGGAGCACCGTCCCGTACTCCAGGGGAAGCCTATCTAAAGGGCTGTTGAATAGCGCAGAGCTTGCTACGGGTCGACTCCATCTTGATACTTGCAATGAATATATACGGTCCATAGTTACATATGGTCATAGTGTTTTAAAGTCTGTGTGTTGCTTCGTTCGCGTGAATTTCTGGTTTTCACGGGTTTTCTTCTTGCGCGGAACCCCGCTTGTAAAAATCCTACGAAAATCGGTCCAGTCGTTTTGGAGATTAGCTAGAACAAACAGACAGACACACAAATAAGAAAAAGAATTAAAAAAATATTTTTCTTCCAAGCATCAATAAGGAGTTATCTTTTTTATTTTTTAAGTAGCTGTTATTTTGATTAATTGTTTTTATTTATTAACACCTGTATGTTTCACATCGTGGATTGTAATAAAGATTTGACATTTGAATCCGTTGCCAACCTACAAAGTACAACACGTCTCATGTACCTACCTGTAATTTCCAATCTAAATTACAGAAAATCCACTCGTCACGTCGCTGTAATTCTCATAATAAGTAATTCCGAGTAACGACTACATTACGCCGAGTTTTATGACCATGACACACTGTACTGGTGTTAGTCGACTAATAAAATTGTAATGAGTCTCTCCTAATGTGCGCCGGCCTTTAAAAGTGCGCATTTGCAAGTGTCTGTGATCATATAAAAGAGATATAGGCAGTAAAACCACTAAATTATTCATTAGACGGTAAATACACACATCAAAAGTGTCTAGGGATCAACATCCCTAACATTTGTTAGGGATGTTGTTCCCTAGACACTTTTGATGTGTATATTTCCTGCAGAACGGGATGATGGTGACCAAGTGATCCATAAGCCAAATAAAACAATAAAGCCTAGCCTTTTCCCGACTATGTTGGGGTCGGCTTCCAGTCTAATCAGATGAAGCTGAATACCAGCATTTAACATGGAGCTACTGCCTACCTAACCTCCACAACCCAGTTACTGAGTAATACGATACCCCTTGGTAAGACCAGTTGTCAGACTTTCAGGCTTCTGACGACCCGTAACGACTGACAAAGATCTATTTTTTATTTTTGTGTATAACTTCGATTCTGTACAGACTTAAACTTCTGCGTAATCAGATTGTTTGTAGAAGTGAGACTAGAGTTACGTTTTAGTGAGAACACGACTTTTTATATGATAAATGTACTTTTTATGTTAAAAATGTTGAGGAAGCAAGAGTTGTGGTGCTATTAACGAAGTTTTAGCTGTTTACGTTGATTATGATGTATTTGCACGGGGGTCCCCTGTGGGGTAGACAGGTGTATAGAGGATGTAACTTGCTTTAGGTACATTATTATAATGTTAATCTTGACCTATGGTGCACAGACTTTTTCTTTGACTAACATCCAAAGGTTCAAAGCCAACGTATTGAAGAGCGCACTATACTTGGTGTTAAATTAACGGATAGCGTTCGAAACACTATCCTGCGCTCCAAAACACAGGTCGTTGATGTGGCTCAAAAGCCTGCCCAGCGTAAATGGGACTGGGCTGGACATGTCTGCCGCATCTTGCGTTCTATGGACCCATAGAACGCAAGATTGATGCCCCGAAATGGCGAGACAGAGAAAATATAATAAAACGAACTCTTGTCCCATCAGCTTCCCTTTATCAGGTTTATAAATCTGTCTAATTAGAGGATAATTATTTTCATCAACGCATACAAAAAGTAATCGCACAAGTTAACAAAGATTTAATTAACAACTTTCAGAGCGCGTTTGTTTGACGTGAATACAATGTTACAATTTCAAACAATCAGCTTTTCGGTTCGTTTAACTGTACGATAAAGTTTCTCATATAATACGTTTGTTTAAAAAAAACGCTATAGTGCGAGTTAGATGGGTTCTGTAACACCATACAATATTTAACATACATAAAATATTCAAAAAATGTATGTAATCATTTTGTGATGTGACAAATCAGTTTTCGGATTTATGATCCTTTACTTGTTTTACATGGCATTGGTTCTTGCCAAACATGATTCTAGGTCAACGGAAAGTCCCCTATTTGATTCCTCAGTTAGCGTCAAAATATACGTCCTAAACGACCTTTAGAATGCGTTGACTTAAAAGTTTGGTTTTTTCAATGCTCTAAGGGGTAGCCAACCTAAACTATTTAAAATTAATTTCAGCTCGACACCTCCACGCGTTCTTAAGAAAAAGGGCCTTGACAGACGGACAGATAACAAAGTGATCCTATAAGGTTTCCGTTTTCGCCGACTGAGGTACGAAACCCTAAAAACGTTCAAATAGATACAAATAGCAAGTTGCTCTCTAAAGCCAATATCAATCACGTGTGTAGTATCGCTGGACCGCAGCTCCCGGCTGCCTCTCCCGGGACGCGTCTCACTGTTCCACTAAGTTTTATTACAAACAAGTTGTGACATCCGCGCCCGGCTAGACATGGGGTTGTGCCGTGTCCAGTGTGGCCCTGGCTTTGTAACTAAGGGTTTTTGAGTACCACAACTTTATAACACGACGCCTGTATTCCCTGAGGAGGTGGACAGAGTTGTTTAATAATATTCTCCGGATTATATTTCGGTCCGGATTATAATCTCAATGGAGACTAGCCAATTTAAGTAGGTAGGAGATACTCGTATTATAGTGCACAAGCGTGGGCAGAGGTACACTCCCTCTTTCCTGACTCTCGTAATACGACGGGACGGCAATCCGACACGCCCGGGGAGAGACCTGATGCAGGACCAAAGGCACGGGGATGTCACACCACCAATTTCCAAACTCCGAGCTGTTACTGAGAAATCCCTATTGGAAAAACCCAATAATACTTTTTCCCGACTTGGGAATCGAACCCAGGTCCCCTTATTCAGCTGTTGCGCTTGCGACCACTAAACCAACGGGGCAGTTAAACGGGACAGTTAACAACAGGCAGTTAGACAGTTGTTTGGTACACTATCATTTGGCCAGTTCCAGAATCTACATTTGCACTGCGCATAAACATATATTTAACTCTGCTACACAACAAGATAATAAATTCACTTTATTATACTTTCGGAGATAAGGCTGCGTCCCCAATGTGTGCAGATATAAAGAATCTGTCACTGTGTACATACAGGTTTATGTACACGCGGCCCCGCGGTATCCGTTAAGTGTTGACGAGTTTTTCACGAGAAATTTACGCATAACATGTAAATTTCCTTTATGTGCCCCTAGCGAGGGCTTACAGTGACGGGATTAAGGTGGTCTGCAAGCGATGGAGACTGGTATTAGATATTTGTGAGATTTTGATGATATGTGGGACTGGTATGCTTTATAATCCAATTGATATTACTAATATTATAAAGAGAAAAGATAAGTATTTTTGTTTGTAATGGATAAACTTAAAGAGTAATTTACCGTTTAAAAAAAATCTTTTATCTATGGAAAGCTACATTATCAACGAGTAACATAGGCTATGTTTTATTTAAAATAACAATTAGGATCCGTAAGAAAATTAACAGGAACGAAGTTGCAGGTAAAAGCTAGTATGATATAAAACGACTTCTAGTTATGGAGATATTGAAGGTTCAATTCAAGTTCCAAGCATTTGAAGCACATTTTTACGAAAATTAATTTTAAATGTTATTACCAAACTTCAAATACTGCCACGACACCTCTGCTGTTTCATAAACCCGAAAGTACTATGTACTATAAAGAGTGATTTTTCACACCAATAAAAAATCCTTTTTCAGTAAAGATTTTTGATAGTTACTTAGTTTGATGGACAATATTATTATGCGTAATTAACGGCTAAATGTGATGAGTCTATTAACACCTTGTTTATGTCTCGATACAAAACGTATTTATAAGTGGGAACCTTGCATAACCAAACAGGATTATTGTGGAAAATGGATCCAAGAAACTCCTAATAAAATCAACAAAGTATGAAACAAGTTCTCTCGCGCGGAGCCCGCCTTAAGTTAGCAAGTAACATAACATATACACACACAATATAACGCTTTATCAAAACTCAAGGAGCCGATACCCGGGAAGTGCAAATTTCTCAAATTGTAACATGAAACAATTGAACTTTTTGTTTCTAAACAGGTAATTTTACCTCTCAACTTGGGTAAGCAGGTTGACGAGGGGTTATTCAATAAGTTGTCATGTTAATGTTATGAATTTATCGCCTATCCATGTTCCGGCTGACATCTGACGGAGTTCAGGAAGCGTATCTGTAAGGTGCCGCGGGGATGGCTTGTTTCCCAAAGTTTTTATGGAAGTTCATTTTATTGAAGGTGTTTGACAGGGAACAGGGAACTTCACACTTATCGCCATTTGTTCAGCGAATTGAATGTAAGCAATAGAATTGTTGACGAAAATGAAATACTGTTTGAGTTGGTTTTGAAAATATTATAGTCTAGAAGTTTAGTCAATCTAAGAGAGTACTTTATAAAAGAAACTTAGTAAAAGACTAGAAATTGCAAAAAGAAAATTACATACGTTAACTATAATTTGGATGAATGTATGTTTATTACTCAATCACGCTAGAACGGCTGAACGATGTTTAGTAAAGAGATAGATTATAATCTGGAATAACACATAGGTATGCTACTTTTTATACCTGGAAAATGTACTTTTATCTTGGGATTATCCCAAGATATCGACTTTGACTCGGAAGAAGTTACGGTTAGACCGGTAGAAGGTAGTATGGCTATAGTTTTATAAACAGATACTCAATAGATAGGTACTACTTATAGTTTAATAGATATGCTTTACGAATCAAAATAATTCTAACTTATTACTTTGAACGTGACACACTTCAAGCCTGCCTGTTCCCCTGACATCCTGAACCAACAGCCTCTCCTGGAGACAGTTTATTGGATCATCGCAATCGATTTAGTGCGATCTTTTTGCTCCTTGTCGACGAACAGAGGGGAATACTAATCGTGAGACGCAGACAGACGGGGGGCGTGATGTTTTAAACCATTTACGAGGTCATGAAAAAGATAAAGAAGTCCCGTATACATTAAAAAATAAGTTTAAATAATATTTACACTTGTTTAGAATTGAGTTTATACAGCTGGCCGCGCACAAAGCTTGCTGCTCGAATCTCGATACTAATCGCACGCACACACGTAAACATTAGAAAGATACAAAGAGAAAAAGAAAGTCACCTGGAGGAGTCATAACACTTTTTCCTTACGTGGCGATTTCTTTCGCAAGCCGCGTTTAGGAACTTCATTTCAATTACTCTCGAAAACGTAGGTACGTCTATTACTTTGGATATTATTTTCGATAAAACATTTTACGATATTCTATCAAAGGATCGGATATCGTGTCTTGTAAAAAACGTAAGTAGCTTAGCTAAGTAATTGCGGAAATGTGTTCGTGTATATTTATATTTCTCACCTAGCTGCGCCTACGGTTTTACCCGCGTTAGTTACGACTTTGGTTGACTACTCAGCCCCCATGGGCCGTAGTGTAATGTTATATAGCGTATAATATTCCTCATGAATCTAACTATCATATACACAAAGATTTTTTCTAATCCGACTGATAGTTCCAGAGATAAGCAAGTGTAAACAAACAAACAAAAAAATCATCTGTTTTATTATATTAGTATCATAAAATACATTTTCACGTGAAACCGCACACGACAACTAGTACACAAAGTAATATTTAAAACATGGAAACAAATAGTGAAATTGAAACACAATTGAAGCAAATATTAAAGTTGCATTCGCAGCGCCAACTGCTACTGCTACGGATATTGCAAATACGTGCTACAAATGGTGCTTGTTAGCTACGCAGCCGCTACGCCGCTACGAGCTGCTACGAGCGTAGCGTTGTGTTGCTTCTATTCGCGTTGAGAATTTGATTATACTATTTAAGTTTGATACACGTATTCGATTTTTCTTCTTGTTGTATTGGTTTTAAGGATGAATGTTACTTGTATTAAGTGGCTCGTGGCTTATTATAAACGACAGTTAGCTCAGGTTTATCTTAGATGAGTAATTCGTGGTTGTTAATTGAATGTAGCTTAGTTATTAATAAAAAATGAGGGTAATTGAACCAACAAGGGACTGTCAACTGGTTGGATCCCGACCACCTATAGTCCTGTATATACCTAGTATACTTGAGACGGGCACTATGACCGTATGTACAGTTAAAAAAAAAGAGTATTATATAAAAAAAGCAGCCTATGGGCTATTCCAGATATAGATCTCTGTGCCAAATTTCATACAGATCCGTTCAGCCGTACTGGCACATTTGAGTAACAAACATCTATCCAAAGTAGTAAGAAGTAAGATTTAGTAAGATTTTCCTCAAAGTTTATAAATAGCTACATTATAGCACTTAATTTTGAAATGAGATTAAACTTTATTAGTTAAAAAAGGCATTGATTAACTTAGTATGGACTAGCGGCGTCATGTTTTTTTTCAGTGGCCACAAATAATTATTATGTTACTTTGTTGTGTTGTTAAGTACACATAATATATGTTCAATTATTTTTATCCTAAGTTATATCGAAGTTGAGATATTTGCATTTGAAGTTTTTGAAAATGTCGTCAATATAAAAACTTCAATTACTGTCCTGCGTACAGAAATCTTAGATATGTTTTTGAAGGTTGTTTTTAGAGATTGACTTTACTGTTTCACGACCATGTGTCAATGTTACGTTACTTTTGGGTCTTGGGAAATAATAAAGACACATTACCTCGTTGTAGAACAAGAAGTCTTTAAGTGCAAAAAGGCAGTTTCGAGATAATAGTGTTTTAGAGACTTTTTGTTTTTTAATTCGAAATAACACATAAGTGTTAATGTGTTATTTCGAATTAAAAAACAAAAAGTACACAAAAAAAAATAGTTACAAAAAAAACTACTATAGCATGACGCGCCCCTCCATATTACTATATCAATGTGTGTAGCCATATCCATCTGAAAGAGTTTCTATGTAGTTGTAGTATTCATTAGCAGGCCGGCAGATTTGTTTGTCAACTAATCATAACTAGCAAGACCGCACAAGACAACGCACGTGTCATTTTCATAGAGTATGTCAGTGCAGCGCCATACTAATAATAATGAGTAATTAATGACGCCGCTAGTCGAGCAACAAATCGCTGATTTGTTTTTGTTTCGAGAGCCGTCTCAGTACGCACACATTGTGAGTTTGTTTGTACGCACACGTTGATACTTTCACAAATACTTTCAAACGTTTTGAATTTGTGGAGGGGCGCGCCATGTTATAGTAGTTTATCTTTAGGTTGCGGTAAGTAGGTAGTTACTAAAAAAAACCTCAGAACCTTAAAAGGGTTTATAAGAATATATAGGTATAATAACTTCTTCGTGTTTAATGAGCTATCAAAACCAAATATCTCCGTTCCGATAAGGTTTAGAGAAATGTGTTCATATTAGCTTTTGATCGCATTATTCTGATCTTTCAAAATATCTAAGTTTCATTAGTGGCCATCCAACTTCAAAATGACGCCACTTTTACGCAAACCCCTTTATATTCAAATTGTTAAAATATTAATTAGGCTCAGGTTTTCAACTCCTGGCAGAACATAATTACGTTGACTAATTACAAATAGAAAGCTTACGCGAACAACATTTAAAAATATTTTATTTAAAAAGCTCTCTAATTAGAGCCTTTTCAGTGAACGCGAGAATAATCTAGAATATAGATAAATATGGAACTGAACGAATGGAATTGATTACTGATCAGTTCCATTGAGTGAAGTACTGATTAATACATTCAGTGATTATTGTCACTGGGTGAACGGATATAGGCTATGTTCACACCGATGCACTTTCATGTTCATCTTGCCTTATCGTCTGACGCATGCATTAGGCGCAATAGCGCATACAATAAGGCATGCGCTAAACTAGTTCAAAACAGCGCATGCCCGTAGCGCACGCTGATCCGTCAGCGGTGGGCGCACAGGTGTAGACAATAAGCTGCATGCTCTTAAAGCAATCAATAGGGTAGATGACACCACCAATCAATTGACGTACTTTTTATGACCTGTCAAAACGCGATTCTCCCATAGATTTTGTATAACAAAACTCAACTGTGACGTCACTTTTGTGCAGACTCAATTGACTATTTATTAATTTGAAAGCAGTTAAAAATCCAATTTTACAGTGATTTGAAAATTAATCAGGTTTTCAGGGCCAAAATAAAGTGTTTCTTTATAGAAGTTATGTCTTGGAATTATTGGTTAATAGTGTCATCTACCCAATTGCATGCGCTTGACGCGAGAAGAATAGAAAGCTGAAGACGCAAGACGAACATGAAAGCGTATTGGTGTGGACATAGCTTTACACATTCATAATTACCTATTCAGTGAACAGATCACAATGTTTTCGATTCAAGTTTTTGTGATAAACGAGTTATCAACAACTGCATGGAACATGCTACTTGGAACGTTTATTTATCTTGTATCTCTGCCTATCTTATGGCTCAGTAATCAATGGCCCGCCTCATGTTTGAGGTTGCGGGCTTGATCCCGAGCAAGTACCAATGTGACTTTTTTAATTCATAATGTACGGTCAACAAAAGAGATAGGTGATATAGTTAGATTTCTAAGAAAACTTCAACTATATCTGACGACCCTGGTCACTTACTTATCTGTTTTACTTTCTTAGTTTATCTTGTATATTTCTGATGTCGGTTAAGGAAAACATCGTGGGGAAACCTGGACTTTTAATGAATATAAGTTTAAAATCGCCAATCCGCCTTGAGCAAGCGTTGAGATCAGTGCTCGTGCCTTCCCTGTATGAGAAGGGGCCTTAGCTCTGCAGTGGGAAAATAATAAGTTTAATATTATATTATTTTGATTTTATTGAATAAAATTATCATAAAACCTAAGTGTTTTGACCCCTAGTACCTATTATTACACCCTTAAAAAATTTCACAAGTGCCTAATGGAACTAGTGATAAAAAAATTCAATATTAGTTCCATTATTTTAAGATTCTTATATAATGGAACTAGTGATAATAAAAATCAATAGTAGTTCCATCATGGAACTGTTAATGGAACTAGTGACAACGAACCCATATTATAAACTTCTAACTCTCACATGCAAGCTTTCATGTAACTTCCAAACAATCTAATTATCTCAATCATTGATTTCAATTAAATTTATTTACAGCGAACGAGCGCGCATTAGCAGCTCTTTATTAATACCGATCTGGTTTGCAACTCCACATCCGGCCAATTACATCCGAGAACTGGAATAATTCGAATAAATTGGAATAAACTCCATTATTCGAACCATTTCGCATAACTAAGAGATATCGCCGCGAACAGACTTGTTATGTACTTTGTTATTGAGTTTCTTGTTCTGTTCGGGATGATGAACCTATTTTGCGGTTAAGGGTAAAGAGATTATTGTTTTTGATAAGCGCATTCAGGGTAACCATTCTGTGGTTGGAGTTGAGCGGGTTTCGTTTAATTTATGTGATGGTTACTAGCTTCATTTGCGAGTCTAAGTAATGGTTCAAAGTTTATGACATACTATGTACTCCGGGCCAAGTATTGCAATCTCAATGGAGATTAACCAAGTAAGCAGGAGAAGTTATTTTCTGCAAGTGTGTGCGCAAACGCATGTACACTCCTCTCCTTCTTCCCTCATAGTCCGATGGGACGGCAATCCGATACTGCCGGAGAGGCGCTGGACCAAACGCTTTACGTGTTTTCCATGGAACAATTCAACCGTAATTCTATGTCTAAAATCAAAATAGTTAGTTACTGCTACATTAGATATCTGCTAGTGAAAGTCCCGTCAAAATCGGATCAGAAGTTTCGGAGATTAGCCGGGACAAACAGATAGATAGACAGACAATTTTTATTATAATTTTTTTTTACATATAAATTCAGAGTAATCGTTAATACTTGTCTTATGTATTAAGTAAAAAGCTGTTATTTCTATATTACAAACAGACACGTCGATTCTATTTATTTGTATACCTATATACTTATATTAACGAGAGGTTAGCCTTGTTGATTCCTTACACGGCCCGGAGGTTACGAGCTTACGAGAGCAAATAACACAAATCCGTATCCGTGAACTGCGATCAGTTACCTAGTTACCAATCTCGTTAACAATGTGTACGATAAGACCAACAACACAACGCTTTAATACAACACAATCTTCAAGATCAATAGCTCGTATCGTGCCGCGGCTCAGCGGTCCTCGTGTGTAGCCATCCATCACAGCCGCGTCTCCGAGGACCAATTACTTGCGCTGTAATTGAGTGTCGCTCGCCTTATCTCGCCCCGGGTACAGTTTGCGCCGCGCCTTATTAAAAAACTTTGTGCTTTTTCTTTATTACTTTAATGTTTTCAAATTAATTTTGTTTTGTTGTTATAAGTAAGATTGTTTATTTTTATTGCGGTGTGTGGAGTTTCTTTCTTCATTTATAATGTTTCTGGAAACTTTGTGTTTACTTTGAATAACTTTATGTTCTATTATGGTATTTAATTGACAGCTTATAAATTAATATCAAGATATTACATAGTAGGTTATATCTACCCTACCTGCTATTATACATGTTAAATAAAAAAATAGGCGCTGTGAAGACATTCCCTTCGTTCATTCCCTTTCATCACAGCAGCACTGCTGGACATAGGCCTCCCCTAAAGATAGCCACAATGACCGGTCCCCACGAGGTGGACCGATGACTTGGTAAAGATCACGGGAAACGGCTGGATGCGGGTAGCGCAGAATACTCGTAGTTATCAAGAATAACATGAATAGTTAAACACGAAGTAACAACAACATTTATCTAGTCTAAATAGTCTCCCGCTTCACAGTCAAGTGCCTCGACAGACAAGTTTAGCATCTAATACGTGTATCTAGTGGCACTCCCCGATATTGGGCGCGCGGCTACACGTCGCGTCGACGCGCGGGCGCGGGGCCCAGACGCGCGGCTGTCGCGGCGCTCTCGCCTAGCGCTGCATTATATTAATTGGTTTTCGAGATGTGTTTATGCATCGGTACTACTTGAGTGAACATGGATGTGTATCTAATCTAGTTTTTGCAGCGCTGATGATCTGACAGTGTTCTAGTTACGTGACATGGAACGCTATTGATTTACATTTAATGTTATTGAGTAAGTAGTACAGGTCTGCCTTGTCACTGTATGATTTTGACAGCCCTGTAGGTAGGTCTCGTGGTCGCAGGCGCCACTGCTGAGCGTGGGGTCTTTAGTTTGATTCTCAGGTCGAGTAAAAACTCTTAATGGGATTTTTATTACGAACTTTTGGCCTGGAGCTGGGAAGTTGGTAGTGTGACACCCCGCGCCTCGGAAAGCATAAAGCGTAAAGCCATTGGTCGAATTGCCGTCATCTATTCGAGGCATTCAATTGGTTTCTCTGTATTAAAACAGACTGCAAGCTGAAATAAACATAAAGCTATGATTACGATTTATACAGACTTACATCACAAACAATACTATCCGAACTCGTACAACATCTCATCAAAATTTGGATCGTACTGAAGTTGAATACAATTAGTTTTACACGAGAGCAAGGTTTAGCATCCATCGAACGCAGTCAATATTGCCTCACAGAGAATTGCTCCAAGTTTTGGGAACAAAGGAGGTTAGATGCACGCGCTGTTTGCAACCTCACGACACAACATACACAGATGCAGAAGTTCAACTCTATTGAATCCAGCGAAAACGCACTTACACATGAACGTGCGTGCGTCCACGTACAGCAATACATACGTGACTGGCGATGACGTTTGTTTAAAATTTTTCTACCTGCGTAATACCAATCAATTTTATTGACATACTTTTTAGAAGCTGTCAAAAGGTCTTTCTTATCAAAGGCCCTTTGATATTGTATGGCAATATTAAAATGTGACGTCATTATTTTAAAGATTAAATTGACTAACTACCTATTTATTGATTTCAAAGCGAATATTTTTTTTTTCAGTTAATTGAAAATTAATCTTGTGTTCAAAACTGTGTCATTGGTCAATTAGTGTCCAATACCCGATTGTCTGTTTCTTTTGTAAACCTGTTCATGGAATCGGACCTTCTGCGTCTATCTATGTTGTGCTGACTAGAAGACGTGTATGCGAATGTTCTCAAACATCTGTGTACCTTTGTACAAACATTTTTAATAGCGTGCTCGCTTCAACAATGGGTAATTGTCTTTACCTAGTTCTGTTCTTTAGTTTTCATGCGTTTATTATTTAGCTAGTTCTAGATGAGTAGTGCAACGTTTCATGTCACGTGGTTAGTGCATTTTTCACTTGCGGTATTGAACACTCGTGTTACTTTTATTTGCATGTTTCGAGCTGTAAGTTCTAATGTCCGAAGGCATGGTAGGTAATTCGAGTTATGATTTCAGTGTATCTTACTTCCCATTATAAATGTGAAAGTTTGGATGGATGGTATTTGTTACGTAATCACTCCAGAATGACAGTACGGATCTGTATGAAGTTTGGTTTAGAGATAGATTATAGCCTGGAAAAGCACTACGCTACTTTTTATATCCAGTTTTTGTGTGGGGTAAAGCTAATACAAAATAAAACCAACAAAAAGGAAAATCTTAATATTTTTTCCAAAAATGATGTGTGGTAAAATAAATAAATAAATATCTTGGGACAACTCACACGCGGCCATCTGATCCCAAGCTAAGCAGAGCTTGTGTTATGGTAACCAGACAACTGATATAAATACTTATATCATTTATAAATACATACATATTATAGATAAATTACACCCAGACACAGAACCAACAATTATGCTCATCACACAAAGTTTGTCCTGGGTGGGAATCGAACCCACTACCTCCGGCTTTGCAGTCAGGGTCACTAACCACTAGACCAACGAGGCAGTCGAAACTAAATGTAAATCTAAAAATAAACTAAATCTCACGATTTAAAAGTATTTGAAACTCTCTTTCTAGAATGCACCTGAGAATATGTTATTTGTTAATCCCTTGTCCGTACCGTGTTCTACACAGGCTACATTTTTACCTCCCCACCCCCCTTAAGTCTTTACAAAGTAACAGAAAGGACGCAGACCATAATTTAGTTAGCAACGGCGAAGTTGTCACGTACTTCCATACCTTGGAGAAGAATGCTGCCTCTCAGAGAGTAAGAATTTGCTGTGGAGCGCTAACATTAATGTGGGATCAAAGCTTGGTTGCGTAAGTTGGTTGTGTTATTTAACTGTAAGGTGCTCATCTGCCTAGCCTTTTCCCAACTATGTTGGGGTCGGCTTCCAGTCCAACCGGATGCAGCTGTGTACCAGAATTTTACATGGAGCGACTGCCTATCTGACCTCCACAACCCAGTAACTGGGTAATATGATACCCCTTGGTCAGACTGGTTGTCAGACTTTCGGGCTTCTGACGACTCGTAACGACTGTCAAAGATCCACGTATGATAGCCGGGACCAACGGTTTAACGTGCTTTCCGAGGCACGGATTGATGTCAGTAATGTCTAAGATAAACTTAGAAAGTACATACGAATTGAAAAAGTCACGTTGGCACTTGCCCGGATTCGAACCCACAACCTCATGCATGAGAGGCGGGCGCCTTAACCGCTAGGCCATCACGACATAACTGTAAAGTGCTGTCGCCTAAAAATGATGACTGCATAATATTGACTTTTTTCAATAAGCATTTTATAATTTACTAGCGACCCGCCCCGGCTTGCGGGGTGCATGTATTGTATATATAAACCTTCCTCTTGAATCACTCTATCTATTAAAAAAAACCGCATCAAAATCCGTTGCGTAGTTTTAAAGATCTAAGCATATATAGGGACAGACAGACAGGGAAAGCGACTTTATTTTATAATATGTAGTGATAGTGATAGTGAAGCTCTGTACTACATATGTTTCAACACCAATCTAGCTGGCTTGCTAATTTGATCACCTACTCAATGGTTTACACACAGCTTGTACCCACACAGAGTAGAAGTTGCATCGGATGTTTGTTTGAAAAGTTGTTCCGACACTTACAGTTGATTGCTTGCCTAATTCATACGCCAACCTGTCCCTTTTCACTCTTTCGTCCCGCACCTCAGCCCCCCTCGGTCCTCCTGTCAGATGTTTTATTAAGGAGAAGTTTAATCACACGCCCCTCGCGAGAAACTTGTGGAATTTCAGAATTAACTTGTGCAGGTAATGAGATCGCGTGTGTGTGCCGTGTGTGTGGAAGGGACCGGTACTTATGGTTATTTATTGGATATTATAAAACGTATCTACCTCGTTGGTCAAGCGGTCGCAAAGCGAGACTGCTGAGTGTAAGGTCTTGGGTTCGATTGCCAGGTTGGGCAGTGTTATTGGGTTTTTCCATCAGGAATTTCTCAATAGCAGAGTCGGAGAGTAATGTCAGATCGACTAAAGTATACAAAGACAATGCACTAGTAGCGGACAATGGTGAAAATCATGTAATTTTTTTTTATTTCATTAATTGATAAGGTTATCAATTCTAAATCATTTCTGAAAATTTGGATGGTGGTTGCAAAATAACTCTGTACAAGCAAAACCCTTTCGAAACTTTGAGCAGTCATCAAGTAACTTGTGAACAGCAAGTACACGTCACTTCGCTACGTCCTTCCGGCGTATGCCAGCAGTAAGTAAACTCTTACAACGTACGCCGTATGTACGTAGATAATGGCATCTCCTACAGAGAATTCAATAACCCGTTCTCATGTGAAGATTAAACTCAAGCAAACTTGTCAGGACGCCAGTGAGGCTGATTGGATCAAATAAACATAAGTACGTATCATACATTGACACATGTATTAACTTCAGATGACGAGGATATCATTTTGGCAGTGACTGAAATAACAAAAATAAACTACCTGCTCTCTGCGACTGCCTGGGAGGTCTTCATCCGTGTTAAATTACTTCTTTGGTTACTGCTCCGTTCCCATGAGTCTTAGCGTGATGTATTATATACTATTCTTCATGAACCTGGCTATTATATACAATTTTTTTTTTTTCAATCCAACTGGTAGTACCAGATATAAACGCGTTCAAACAAACAAAAAATCTCTTCATCTTTATTTTATTATAATTGTAGATAAATCAATGGGTACACCTCTGCCTAACCATTCGGGGATTACAGGTATCATATTATGTTATGTAGATAAATCATCATCATCATCAGCCTATAGCTGTCCACTGCCTATCCTAGTACAGATAAATACAACCAGCCTATTATTGATCCACTGCAGGGCAAAGGCCTCTTTTCATGCAGAGAAGGCACGAGCATAGATCACCACGCTTGCTCAAGGCGGTTTGGCAAATTCAGACTTAATTGCAAGTTCAGGTTTCCTTGTAATATTTTCCATTACCGATGTCAGTGATGTCCAGTACATACATATGAATTGAAAAAATTACATTGCTAAGAATTTGCCCGAGGCTGGTTCTGGAAAAATAATAAAAGAAAAAAGATTAAAGACTTTGTTAGGCTAGGGTCGCGGTGGGATGCTGGGTTTTGTCATTTCAAGATCGTAAAGTGTTTCTCAGCTTTCTGAGAGAAATTTCCCTGTAGGTGTTTAGAGTCCAGCTGCCCTACCATGAACTCTTATTGCGATCCAAAAACTGAATTGTTCTTCAAATAAGTCAATATAACGCATCAATTTATGTCATTTATTGACGTATTTTCTCTTATCGCGATTAAAAACTGAACTGTTCTTCAAATACGTCAATATAACGCATAAATTGATGCGCTATATTGACTTATTTGAAGAACAATTCAGTTTTTGGATCGCAATAAGAGTTCATGGTAGGGCAGCTGCTCTGTTTCAGGTAGGCTCGCCGGCTCATTTATGGGACTTAGCATAACTGCTTGAATGTGTGCTAATTGTACGGATGACAACGCTCTAAGTAGACAGGTTGGTTGGTAGGTAAACACTGCGGCATCTTATGCGGTTGTAATAATAGCTATTTTACAACAAAAATGTATAGTCTAATGTGGTGGCGACTGTTCATTTATCATTTCTACTTTTGTAGCTCTTGATACGTATTATAGTACTTTACATGACTTTTATTCTAGGTACGTCGTCTTTACATTCATATATCTAATAATATGGAATAAATGATAATTAATGCATTCTACTAATTAGTAGAATGAATTAGGTACCTACTTTTAAAACATTTTTTTTAAAGAGTGTATTATGGAATTTTGAATGAATTAGGTACTTTTAAAACATTTTTTTAAAGAGTGTATTATGGAATTTTGAATGAATTAGGTACTTTTAAAACATTTTTTTTTTAAAGAGTGTACTATAATAATATTTCCTGCCCGGTCTTCTCCATACAAAACCACCTTTTAGAATGGGCTACTAGATTCAATATTATTACATTTTTATTTTCTCATGTAAATGATGCTCAAAAGTGCCTTTTAATGGTCTAATTGACATAAATTCATAAATGATTTGACTTTGACTTCTACTTTGACACAGCACTTATGTTTATGTTGTGTATGAAAATGAAGCATAGGTATGTATATACTTCGGCACAATATCCTTCAAAAGGGTAACAATGAAAGGCGCGAGCTATAAACTTTAACAACATAGAGCCCTCACACAAAATTCTCTTGTAAATAAATCTTTTGGTAAAAAATAGTGTTTGTGGAGTGAGAATGAGATTAACGACGACTTTTATTGTTTCCCGCGTCAACGTTCAGCCGCTCGCCTTTGATGGTTTTATTTGGGCAACTATTACTTATTTTATGGAGTGAAAAGTTTACTTAACAATAAACGGCTTCTATATTTTATTTATTTTTGGTCTCATAAAATGTTTTTATGTGTAACCTTTAGTAGATAGGTAACTTGTACTTATAGACACAATCATACTACTGTTATAAATGCGAAAGTTTGAAGGGATGGATGTTTGTTTGTTACTCAATCACATCAGAATGGCGGAACGGGTTGAATGAAATTTTGCACAGAGATAGATTCATCTCATCATCTTGCCTAGCCTTTTTCTAATTATGTTAGGGTCGGCTTCCAGTCTAACCAGATGCAGCTGAATACCAGTATTTTACATGGAGCGACTGCCTATCTGCCTGCCTGTCTATGCGAGTGTCTGGAATAGCATATCTACTACTACACCACCACTACTATACTAAGTACTACTATATCTGCTACTTTTTATGCCGGAAAAATATACGGTTCTCGTGGGATAATATATCAACTTTGACACGGACGAAGTCGCGGGCAAAAGCAAGACTTTTCATATGTAATCGGTAGGATATTATCAATAAGGTAATCTGACATAGTAATACTTGTGGTAATAAGTCTATAAACACTGAAAATGATTATCTAGGTAAGCAGTGGATGGAGGCATAAGTTCGGTTCAGTTAAGTCTGCGTCCCTACGGATCGCTTAGTCGCTCATAAATTGAACGTAAACCAGACCACGAGCCAGCCGCTCGCAGTTACAGGTGCGCTCAATCGATGTATGGTTTCAAGTAGGTTTTATCCTTGAGCGTCTTCTGTTGTTTTATTAATTAAGTATAGTCGGACTAAAAATGCCTAAGTTATTCCTTTGAGATGAAATGTAATAATAAAGTAAATGGTTGACCCTCGTATCTACAAATTAGTATTATAGGTAAATCAAGTATTCTTTGATATAATATTACTAGCAACCCGCCCGGCTTCGCACGGGTGCATGTATTATACATATAAACCTTCCTTTTGAATCACTCTATCTATTAAAAAAACCGCATCAAAATCCGTTGCGTAGTTTTAAAGATCTAAGCATATATAGGGACAGACAGACAGACAGGGAAGCGACTTTGTTTTATACTATGTAGTGAAGTTGCACGGAGAATGTAGTTACCACACATATTTCACACCAAAAGTTGTGTCTCTTTATAACCCGTATATGAAAGCAATCTACGGTATTACATGTAGCATTTAGTTATATTTAACACCATTGTATGCAAAACACAATGAATTAATTAATTTACTTTTTCTTTATTTTAATTGCAATGTTCTTTTAGAACTATTTTTCCAGCGACATATGTAGGTACATTTATTATCAGTTAACTTTCTCAATTTCGTAAACATCCTATTAATAGGTTCTTATATCAGTCATTTATTATTAAAATAAAATGAAAGCTCATTTCCGTCGCTAATTTGTCGGGTCATCATTTTAATGAGGTGCCAGTCGTTATAACATTAGCAAATAAATCAATCGCTGTGCTCCGACACGCGAGCCTAATTGACTGCTAATTAGCGCGCTTGTTAGCGTCTGCAAACAATCTAAATTGTTGTAAATTATTAAACGTTATAGCTGTCAAGTACAATGTTTCATTGTGTACCTAGTAATACTGATAATTATGTTGGTTTGGGGCAGGAAAACTTGATGTTATAAACTAGTCTTAATTTCTTTTAGTGATTAGAATAGATAGTCCAAGGACAACAATTATCTTTTTAACAGTCATTACCTATATGACTTTAGGATGTAGTTGTAATGATTTAAAAAAAATTGGACGGTTCGGGGAGTAAGAGAAAGAGAGGGCAGGGGTCCTACCATGAACTCTTATCGCGATCCAAAAACTGAATTGTTCTTTAAATAAGTCATTAAAACGCATCAATATATGTCATTATATTGACGTATTTTCTCTTATCGCGATCCAAAAACTGAACTGTTCTTCAAATATGTCAATATAACGCACAAATTGATGCGTTATATTGACGTATTTGAAGAACAATTCAGTTTTTGGATCGCGATAAGAGTTCATGGTAGGGCTGCTGGTCGCCTAGAGGGCATAACGCTTTTAGCTTTCGCGACGATTTCTGCCAGTTAACTCCTACCGCATGCTGCTTTGAGGAATTTCGTTCCAAAAACTGACTCAGGTTTGAGCAGTGCACACTAAGTACTTTCTTCTTATTTTTTTATTTAATCTGTAAGTTCTGTAAAATCGTGCAAACAAAACAAACCTTAATTTCTCATCATATTTGAGCAAAATTATTAACGTGAAGACGTTGTAGGCAACATGAAGCTATGGATATTGTAAGTTATTTACAAGCTCGGGATTACGGGTTCCCTGTTCCAGACGAGCCAGCTTTATAGGCACACCGCCGTTAGGCCGGCCGGTTAGGCGTATGCCGTATGCTTGATAATGGCGGCCATTCGCTTCAATATCGCTGAGATAGAGTCGGGAGCGGGGAAATTATGTTCAGGAGTAAGTTTGACGCCTTGTTGACGGTTCGGAGGCATTTTAAACGGGGTTAAGGTGGTTTACCCTGTTTTTTTGAATGTATAAACTTTAAATATTTACTTACTGGATTCGTTTTCGAAGAAGCTATGATCCTTCACCGATATTGACCAGCCTATTGTATTGAATGTAAAAGGTACCTAAAGTCCAATACACAAACCACTAAAGAAAAACATTCTGAATAAATACTCACCGTATCAGTACTCTCCTACATTTTCTACGTTAAACTTTTACCGCCCCTTTCTCAGTCCCAAATTCTTTCAATAAGTTATTCCGGCCCTAGGCTGTTTTCTGCAAAGGTTTTATATTCGAAAGAAGCTATTTATAAAGATCAAGTGAAAATCGTCGTCTACAAATCTAATGGCAGGTAGGCAGCGTGTGGAGCGGTAACGATGGGCCACATTTATCTCCGGCGCCGCCTGTCACCGCGCGCCGCTCTCCGCTCACCGCGGGCGCTCATAAACGCGGGTCTGGCAGTCGTCAGGTGTGTTGCGGTGAGCCATCAAATAGCCGAACCCTCGCCCGGATCGCTTGTCGATACTGCTGGCTAATCGCTCCCTTGGGCGACCCTCGTCGGCGCACATTAGCCCGGTCCGCTTTAACGACTCGCTGTAAACATAAAATCGTTAAGATTTTGTGGCTGAAATCCATCCTTTAAGTTTCTTTGAAGTAATATTTCAATATTTTATAATATTTGCACTTTACTTGTGGTGAGGATGTGGTAAAAAAGGGTGAAAAGTCTGAACATAGTTGACCTAGTTTACGCACAAAAGCATCGGCTCCTGGCGGAACCTTGTAGGCACCATACGTGCACTAGGTATTACTACTTGAAATAAAATAAGCAGGCGTCAGTTAGCCCGTGATTGTTTGTGTGTGGTAACATTCATACTAATCCATACAGTATACTATCCATAATATAGACCTATATACATCCTTTCATACTAATTTTATAAATATGAAAGTCTGTAACGTCTTTCTGTAACGCTTTCACTACTAAACCACTGAACCGATTTTGATGAAATTTGGGACGGGGTTTAGAACCCCAAGAAAAGACTAGGCTATCTTTTATTCCGCGACTTCGTCTGCGTCAGCTAAAACCGACATAATATACCTACGCGGACGTATTTGCTTACAAAGGTTCTCCCGAGTTGGGAACTTGAAAACACCCCAAAAGATATCCTTTCAGGTTCAACGGAGAGACATCGCTAATGTCGCTTGCCAAGCTGATTGTAACGACTCCCGCGGGAGCACTTGAGTGCTTCGAATCGTAACCGAGACCACATTTACACTTATCGTAAACATACAATCCAATTTACAACTTTATTGAGTCGATCTACTTTATATTTACGCTCAGAAAACGCTAAGGCAATATTGTATAGAAAAATCTAAAAGCGTTCAGCGCAATCCAATTTCATGTATAAGCCTAAAATGTTTTGAAAATAAACGGAATACCTACGTTTCAATCGGAACATCCAATACACAAAAATAATCACGTTCCTTACTCGGATTGACGCAGACGCTCGTTCACTCACCGCTCCGCTCGATGGAATCCATTCACTCGTTCATTCGCTCAATCATTCACCCCACTTCTGTGAGTGGATGCATGCCTTTATGCAGAATTATTGAATTTCCGTATTCACATAGCGCGTGATTCGAGGCGAGGCGCGCAGACAAAAATCCATTTGGCAAATATTTATACGCGTAACGATGGGGAAGGCACATTAACGTTCATAATAAGTTGGGGAGCGCGCTTTTCATACTGATTTCATATCGTCAACCTACCGTCACCTAATTGCTATTCTATTGAATTTTACGAGCAAGCACACAAATTAGTTGGTAGGTATTTCTTAACACTGTTATGATGTGAGAACCTATTCAATATTAGTCTAACATCGTAAGCACTCGAAATTGTACATACTTACTAGGTAAAAAAGTATAAATAAGTAAAACCAAATCATTTTGGTTGTCCCGTGTGGGAAACGAACCTGCAAGTTGACCTCAACCAACATTTTGTGTAGCTATCTATATAGGTGCTTATTATATAAATAGTAAGCAATAGTTTAGAATCACATAATAGCACATCTAAAAATACACATGATTCAATAAATCGAATCGCCTTAAATGACAGGAAGACAACCAAATTGAAACTTGGCTTTTAAAAATATACTGATAGCCAGATTCTAAGATTTGCAACTTGTATTACATGCCTAGTCTAATAAAATTGTGGACTAATTATATGGAAAAAAGGATCGGCCAATAGCAAGTTGGGTAACACAATAGAGTTCCAAGTTCCTAAAATATGTAACAGGACTAACGGGTGGAATATGTGGATAACAGATCGAAAACTTTTATTAAAGATTTAGTACAATCATGAATCTACACCACAGCGCGATGATATGTTTCGTTGGCTATAAAAAAAAAAACAGCTGTTCACATATTAGATAATAACAGCGCAACACACACGGTCATGTGTGGAACAGCTGTTGTTTTTTCTATGCCAAATCTTGTAGTAGGTAGGTACTGAATAGGTACTGGTAGGTTCCACCCGTACCTATACATCTAAATATTATAAAGTGAAGGAAAACAAATGTTAAGCATTAGAATATAATTATTCAGCTAACTAATACTTCTAGTGTTCCATACGAATGAAAAAACGAAACCCAGACGATTGATGAAGCGATAGGCGGCGGCGACCTCTCGCGCCCGGGCCTGGTTCAGGCCATGCTCCGGGGCGAGAGGGAATGGGATGCAGTCACCTCCTTCTGCGAAGCAGTAATGCTAGCGAAGGAGGAGGCGGGCCGCGTGAGGGAGAGAACATCCTCCACCTCACGCCCCAGCCGCCGCGGGAGACGCCCAGGGCGTCGGACGTCGCGAGGCGACATCCGGCCACCGTAGGCGCGGGCTTATGGACGGCGAGTAATGGGTAGCTCGCCGTCCGATCAAGGACCATGCCCGGGTCGACGGCGCGTTCTGTTCGCGCGCGCCTCAAAGAGCTGTCAGCACAGGGACGGGGCCCCCCAACGGGGCCAAACGCCTGCCGGGGTTGCGGGACGTCTTAACAGGATACCGTGGCCCCGGAACGTAAAGGGCAACAGAAGGAACAGGGTGGTTTTTTAGTCAGTAAAAGTCTGACAGTCCCTTCCGCCCCACCCAGGGCGGAAGGAGTTGTAGAGCTTGTTGTGTGTGTATCGGTGGTTTAGGGAACTCTTCAATACGAACAACAACTCTAACATTAATAATGTTTATTGAATATGAAATAACTAACAAAATAACTATAGAGACAATAATGCACAGCGCGGGAAAATGTCGACTTGCTCGATGCTTCGATACGCGTGAACTGGCGAGTGCCGAGGGCGAGCGAGGGACGTCTCGTGCGCGCGGGGTGGAGGCGTCGCGTATAGCCGCGAGCCGCGCAGTTCGTGGAAATGCTGGCAGGTCGGCCGAACTGTAGGTACAGCGTAGCTGTAGCCTACATCATTCCCCCGCTGAGACCGTTTCACGGTCGATAGTGAGAAAGGTGTCGCGGGAATCTAACTGTTCTTCCGCTTCTTGTGGTGGTTTCCGGCTGCGGTAGTGGCGATGCCGGTGATGCAGCTGATGGTGCTGGCGATGGTGATTGTGGTAAAGTTGATGTGTTTTGCGACAAACCATCATTGTTGGTTGTCATATAGGCTGGTTTCAACCTATCAATTGTCACGGTTGTATGTTTCCCTTGGACGTCTATTTTAAAGGTTTTAGATCCCCTTTCTATGACTTGGTGTGGACCGGAATAAGGTGATTCTAATGATTTCTTTAGGGGTCCTTTCCGCAGGAAGACGTGACTGGCTGTAGTAAGGTCTTTAGGTACGTAAAACATTTTCTCACCATGGCCGGATGTTGCCGCAGGTGACAGTCTCAAAATATGTTTTCTTAGCCGTGCTGCGAAGTCTGTTTCAAATAGGGTGTGGTGTGTTACTGGTTTGATGAACTCACCAGGTAACCGGAGTGGCTCGCCGTACACCAACTCAGCTGAAGAGGTTTGTAGGTCTTCTTTCCAGGCGCTCCTCATACCCAGAAGAACAAGAGGAAGTACCTCCGACCATTGCTCGTTGTTGTGGCACATTATGGCGGCTTTCAATTGTCTGTGCATCCTCTCCACTAGGCCGTTGCATTGAGGGTGATAGGCTGTCGTGGGAGAATGATAGGCGCCGATGATTGACGAGATGCACTGGAACAGCTGCGAGTCAAATTGTTTTCCTCGGTCAGTAGTAATTTTCTCTGGACATCCGAAGCGAGCAACCCAGCCAGAAATGAAAGCGCTAGCGCAGGTCTCAGCTGTGATGTCTGCTAGAGGGTAGGCTTCTGGCCATCGAGTATACCTATCAACAGCTGTGAGGCAGTATCTGAAACCAGAAGAAAGTGGCATAGGGCCTATTATGTCGAGGTGGACGTGGGAAAAACGGTTGGAAGGAACAGGGAATAAGGAAAGAGGAGAGTGGGTATGGCGGGTAACTTTGTTGCGTTGGCAATCAGTGCATTGTTGAGCCCATGTTTTGCAGTCACGACGAATCTTAGGCCACACAAATCGTTCTGATACTAGTTTTGCTGTAGCGTTGGGGCTTGGATGACTGAGATTGTGTAGGTTGTTGAAGATTGCTCTACGGAAAGTTGGTGTGATGAATGGCCTAGGACGTGAAGTAGACTGGTCACAGTATATGTAAGCATCCATGGTTTTTACTCTCTCTAACTGTAACGCTGTGTTGTTTTGTAGCAAACTCTGTAACTCTTGATCGTTTTCCTGTTCGTTTTCCAGTTCTTTGTAGTTGATAGTAGTGTCGATGCTTTCCAGTCGTGAAAATGCGTCGGCGACTACGTTGTCATTTCCAGAGATATGGTTGATGTCTGTTGTGAATTGGGAGATGTAATCAAGATAGCGCTGTTGACGAGGTGAGCAGTTTTCTCTTCTTGTTGTGAAGGCGAATGAAATGGGTTTATGATCGGTGAACACTTTAAATGTTCTCGCTTCGACCATATACCTAAAGTATTTAATTCCTTCATATATTGCGAGCAACTCGCGGTCGTAAGTGCTATGTTTTGTCTGAGCAGGAGATAACTTGCGAGAGAAAAATCCTAGAGGTTGCCAGCTGTCATTGATGTGTTGTTGTAAGACAGCACCAATGGCCACATCTGAAGCGTCGGTAAAAAGTGCTAACTCAGCTTGTGGATCGGGATGCGAGATGAGTGTGGCTTCAAGCAAGTTATTTTTGCATGCGTCGAATGCTTTTCGAATTTCAGGTGTTATAATAATGGGCGTTGTTCCTTTGATTTTTGGGCCACTTAAAGCTTGATTGAGAGGGCCTTGGATTTGAGCGGCGCCAGGGAGGAATTTTCTATAGAAATTAATCATCCCTAGAAATCGGCGTAACTCTTTAGCATTTTTAGGGAGGGGGTATTCTTGAATTGCTGTTACTTTTTCTGGAAGGGGACGTATACCAGCTGCAGATACGTGATAACCCAAAAAATTAATTTCACTAACACCTAAGACGCATTTGTTGGTGTTGATAACCACTCCATATTTTTTTAATTGGTTGAAAATTTGTGTTAGGTGTCCAATGTGTTCTGTCTCCCCTTTTGAAAACACGAGGATATCATCTAAATATCCAAACGTAAAGTCTAATCCTTGAAGGATTTCATCTAAAAATCTTTGAAAGGTCTGGGCAGCGTTTCTCAAACCGAAGGTCATAACAGTAAATTCAAAAAGTCCGAATGGAGTTGTGATCGCTGTTTTGTTTATGTCGTCTTCAAAAACTGGAATTTGATTAAACGCTTTAACGAGATCAATTTTTGAAAATATGGTAGCTCCTGACAGCTGGTATGCGAAGTCATGTATGTGTCTTACTGGATACCGATCAGGTATTGTTCGTGCATTTAGTTGCCTGTAATCGCCGCATGGCCTCCAGCCGTCGTCTTTTTTAGGCACGAGATGTAATGGGGACGACCAGGGACTTTCCGAGCGACGAGCTGTTCCATTTTGTAACATTTCCTCAAATTCTTTTTTTGCGATCTTAAGACGGTCCGGTGCCAATCGACGCGGTCGTGATGTTACCGGTGGGCCAGACGTCGTTCTAATATAGTGTTTTGTATTGTGAATAGGTACATTTTGTGATCCAGCTGGTTTTGTTATTTCCGGGTAACAACGCAATAAGTCGAGATAAGTTGAATGACCTGTAAACGTTTTCAACGACAGTAACTCGTGTGTTATTTCGTGAGATGAAGGTGCGCCAACGGTCATGTTTGTTGTTGAGTCGATCAATTTCTGTTGCCTGCAGTCGACTAATAAATTATAAAAACTTAAAAAATCGACGCCTATGATTGGCCTTGAAACGTCAGCAATAATAAATTTCCAACTAAACTCACGACGTAATCCGAGGTTAAGATTTAGTTGATACGTACCGTATGTAGGTATCGGAGTGCCATTTGCTGCGACAAGTTCGTAATCACTTTTGTTGATAAATTGCAGCTGTTTACGTAAATATGATTTAGGGTAGGCACACACGTCTGAACCTGTGTCTACTAGAAATTGTGTGCTGGTACGTTTATCTGTGATGAATAGGCGGCCTTTACATGTAGAGCAGTCGTCAGCCGCCATCACTGACTGCTTTTGTTGTTTTCCTGCTGGAAATCACACGGCTGAACACATTTGGTGGCTTTCGCGCCAAAATTGTAGTGATACCAACATGTAGGATACTTCTCGTTGTTACGTGACTGGGATCGGTTTTGGCGGGAATTTGAGCGGTCTTCGCGTCTATTTGGTCGGCTTGGGCGGGAAAGTTCATTGACCTTTTGCGTTAATAACTGAATTTGTTTCGTTAGCTCGGTCATTTGTTTACACATAGTATCTGTTTCACTCACCCCATGTGATGATGTCGCCGCAACTTGACCTCTCGGCACGACATCATGTATCCTGTCGGCGAGATCAGCTAACGCGTCCAGACACACGGTTGCTTGAGACGCGATTATAGACTGTATGTTGTTCGGCAAGCGGCTCGACCATAGTGTTCGCAGAAATTCTTCAGGTACCTTCGGACCGGCAAGGTGTTGCAGGTGTCGGAGGAATTGCGACGGCTTCCTGTCACCAAGCTCTTCATGCGTCAGGAGTTGGAGTACTTTCTTTTCGCGGGATTCCGAGAGTCGCTTTATGAGCTCCGCCTTCAATTTTTCGTACTTTTCGGTTGCTGGTGGACTCAGGATAATATCCTCGACCTCTGTTGCGTACCGCGGGTCGAGATGACTGACAACGTAATAGAATTTGGTCGTGTCCGCCGTAATATTGGATATCGCGAACTGGCCTTCTATTTGCGCGAACCAAATCGCGGGTTTCTCCGGCCAAAATGGCGGCACGCGCACGCCGACCCGAAACACATCTTGGGACTCAGACATTTTTGTATCATCCACTTTCTCGGAATCGATCATTGTTTATCACTGAAGTTATATTTCACTACAATAGTTTATGAGTTCGCGTATTTTGCACTGGATTAGGTAGGTAGCACTTGTAGCACGTGTTAACTAGTCGGGGTCACCACTGTAGAGCTTGTTGTGTGTGTATCGGTGGTTTAGGGAACTCTTCAATACGAACAACAACTCTAACATTAATAATGTTTATTGAATATGAAATAACTAACAAAATAACTATAGAGACAATAATGCACAGCGCGGGAAAATGTCGACTTGCTCGATGCTTCGATACGCGTGAACTGGCGAGTGCCGAGGGCGAGCGAGGGACGTCTCGTGCGCGCGGGGTGGAGGCGTCGCGTATAGCCGCGAGCCGCGCAGTTCGTGGAAATGCTGGCAGGTCGGCCGAACTGTAGGTACAGCGTAGCTGTAGCCTACAGAGTCATAAGACGATTGATGAAAATTGACGAATCCCCCTTATCTTCGAAATTACTACAGAGCATTTTTTTGACTAGCGATATTATGTGTGGTTTTAACGTTGCATCATAGATCAACACGGGTAGGTACCTACCTGACGGAAGGGGAGACGCCATAGGCAGGCGTTCCCCTCTGTCGAAACATATGACCAAATGGTCCACTGTTAAGTCACTGTCACCAAGTGCGATAGTGTTGTTATTTTGTAAATTGTTTGTTTGTTATCGATAAAAATATTTACTTACCATCAGTCGATGCTGTGTGACATTTGACTGGCTGCAGATATAAATTCTATCTTTATCCTGCAAAAGAGGGCTGCAAAAAGGATTGGTCATCTCTTATCTGCTATGGCTTAAATATTTATTTTTATTATTTTTTACTAAGTACTGTTTTATATTCATCTTCATTGTTTTCACATGTAGAATCAACAAGAATAATGTAACCAGGATTTTGTAAAAACCTAATTTAAAAGAGTGCCGTGGAGATTCTTGCTCGTTCTTCTCCATAGAGGCCTACCTTCGTTTTGGAACGAGCAACTAGTTTCAGCTTTCGGACTAACTGACCGACTCCTTGACTATTCAAAAGTGCCTGTAAATGGTCTAATTGAAATAAATGTTTTGACTTTGACTTTAAATTATACCTACATGCTTTTAATTTTTTTTAAATTATACCTACATGCTTTTAATTTTTTTTTAATTGACAACTGTTGAAAAAGTAATAAATAACATAAATAAAGTAAAAAACCTGATTTCCCTAACAGAGTTCTTTAATTTATCGATAATGCGTATCGACAGCTGTTACAGCAATGTTTGTCAATGTAGTTGCATCATGTCGTTACACTGTTATGATACAAAATGTATCTATGTGTGTACGAAATTGTTAGTGTATTGTTATTATTTCTATGTGTGAGTTTCGTAGCGACAGACGATTGTTTTTGTGTGGGGCATTGAAAAGTGTGTTTGTGTGTGTGTTTCCCCCCGCAAAAAATGACAGACTTTTCTGTATTGAAAAAATACGCTATGGCGTCTCCCCTTCCGTCAGGTACCCGTGTTGCTCTATGCCACAATATAAGTATGGACCAGTACGGAAACTACGTACTAAACGTTCGAAACGGCACACTCACACAAACACGCGAATCGACGAGACCTCTAAGCGGACATCGCGGTGCTGTCAGTCGTGAGTGCCGGTGCCGCGTCAAGACGAGTGGTTGCGTTTATCTTCACAAAATGCCATGAGTGTATTGCGTATATACGCACGCTTTTCTAATACTTAACGCTCTTAAACAATAATCATATGAAAATAACATAAACATGACTTGAATAAAATAATAAATAAAGATGGCGGCCGCAAAATTTTACAAAATAATTATGCTTCATGGGTATCGTGTCCATGGTTTTCGGGGGTGCTGATGACGAAAATGAGGTCAAAATAAAAATCCAAGATGGCGGCCGCAAAATTTTACAAAGTATGCTTCATGGGTGTCGTGTCCATGGTTTTCGGGGGTGATTAGGGTTGCCAACTTTTTTTACAAGAAATAAAGTATATTCGGGTCTATGAAGAATATTAAACAGTATTTTAGAAAAATGAACAGTATTTTATTTATTTAGTGTTTTAAATAGATACATATTTTGTAGTTTCTTGCACAACTTACTAATTTACAATCTTTTTTAAAAACTTCATACGCCTCATCACAATTATAACTGAAATTAAAATAATTAAGTAAGGAGCTCATTATTTATTAAATTAATAGATGCTCTATTTCTATCCTCCCGCCACTTAGCATTCATTACTGAAAAAACTCTTTCAGTAAATGCTGAGGTGGCGGGAAGTGAGTGACAGTCTTGAATATTTGACATTAACAGATTCATTCAGAAACTCAGTGTGATTTGTTTGTGGCTGCGCTGCACTGAGCAGTGAGCGCCCTCTGACTAAATAAAAACAATACTTAATACCTAATGTATTTGCATTTTGATGCTGAAAACAGTATTTTGTATACTTTATTTTTGTTCAACAGTAAAAAGTATAATTTAGTGAAAAACAGTATAATACTGTTGAAAACAGTATAGTTGGCAACCCTAGGGGTGATGATGACGAAAATGAGATCAAAATGAAAATCCAAGATGGCGGCCGCAAAATTTTACAATATATGCTTCATGGGTGTCGTGTCCATGGTTTTCGGGGGCGCTGATGACGAAAATGAGGTCAAAATGAAAATCCAGGATGGCGGCCGCAAAATTTTACAAAGTATGCGTCATGGGTGTCATGTTCATGGTTTTCGGGGGTGCTGATTTTCATTTTGACCTCATTTTCGTCATCAGCACCCCCGAAAACCATGGAGCATATTTTGTAAAATTTTGCGGCCGCCATCTTGGATTTTCATTTTCACCTCATTTTCGTCATCAGCGCCCCCGAAAACCATGGACACGACACCCATGAAGCATACTCTGTAAAATTTTGCGGCCGCCATCTTGGATTTTCATTTTGACCTCATTTTCGTCATCAGCGCCCCCGAAAACCATGGACACGACACCCATGAAGCATATATTGTAAAATTTTGCGGCCGCCATCTTGGATTTTCATTTTGACCTCATTTTTGACATCAGCACCCCCGAAAACCATGGACACGACACCCATGACGCATACTTTATAAAATTTTGCGGCCGCCATCTTGGATTTTCATTTCGACCTCATTTCGCCATTTCATTTCGCCGGGTTGATCAGGCATCGGCGCCACATATGCGCCATGCCGCGCGCCGCTTGCGGCATCCACCGCGTGTTCCGACAAGGACCGAACGAAACGCTTTCGTCTTAGAGATTACCTATTTAAATTTTATTTGTAAACTAGTAATTTTAACTCGATTGTTTGATCACTACAGAACACAGAATCAGATGTTTTAATAAATACAGTTCAGTTTCAAAAACATTAAGAGTGACAGACAACCCTACCGCTGCAGTGGAGCGTAGGTATTTATTTCTGCAACTAGGCCTAGTTTCCATACTGTCCATACTTATACTGTGTCTATGCGTTGCATAGATCTTATAATTTATTTCTAAAGTGGAAAACCTTTTAAAAAAATTACGGATTTTTTTTTAATAAACATGGCAATTATTTACCTTTATAAAGATAAATTGACACCAAAATTTATAAATAATTGGCAACACATTTAATATCTGTCACTGTCAGTGTCAAAGTGGTGCAAGCAAGTCTTGAGACCGCGAATCGGCGATGCTGGTGTAGCGTCTTCTGTTTATTTTACAATAACTTTTATGTCTAAATAACTTTATTGAATAAGTGAAAACAACTAACATTAGTGTTCTTGTGAGTTTTCAAGATGTTGATATTGTTCGAAACATCGGCGGGATACGCCATTTTCAAGGTAAATTCAACACGTGTGTATTCTAACCTATAAGTCGGAACGCAATATTAATTTCACAGATAACAATGTATTTACGGCTTTAATTTACTTAATATAGTGATAAACATGTGCATTTTGAATATAAATATATGATTTAATTTATATAATTGTTTAAAGTTATATGTAAACAACGATAAATAGCTTTTAGCAGGAGTGTAAACACGTTTTCTAATTTATGTTTGAGTAGGTTAAAATTGTGTTTTGCACTATTGAACTTCTACTAATTATGTTTCAAGTGTATGCTTAGTTCACTTCACTGAATTTTGATCTTAACAAACAATTTAACAATACTGATAAAGATGATAATTCAATCATAGAATTTAAAGTAGGTACTTACAATTAGTGACATCTGGTACAGAATTCAAAAATAATCACTGACCTACTTCTTTTTGTTTTATCTATACAATATGATATAATTGAAGTATTTGTTTGTTATATCAAAACAACAGCTTATTAATAAATGGATATAGGTATTAATATTTACACGGTACAAAAACCAAAAAAGATTTTTAATTTTTTTTGTTTTTGACTTGATTTAAGCGGAATTTCTTATACTTATACCTTCTTATACCTTAGTACTTCATGAAAAAAAATTGTTAAAATTATTTAATGAGTAAAGTAATTAATGAGGAGTAGAATTTAATTTGTTGCGTTTTGTTCTAGTTATTGGACGAGTCCAAGTTGTCACAGATCGATGACTTGTACCAGGAGTTCAACACTCCCGAGGGGGCTTCTGCTGTGTGAGTTTATTTTAATAATTAAGAAAAGTACAGTCGCTTTAATATCATAACATAGTTTAAAATGTGAAAAATGTTTCTTTGAAGCCTGTGTTTTCTTAGATTAAATTTATTTTTTCACATCATCATTTGTTCATTCATATCGTTTTCCTTGAAGGTATACTTTTTATTTTTAGTTTACTCTTTATTTACATAGCCCCATTTTTCAGTGTAAAACTCAAGAACTTCATAAAGTTTGAGGACACAGCTGAAGCCCTAGCAGCCACCACAGCAGCTATTGAAGGCAAAGTGTCCAAACCACTGAAGAAAGCCCTCAAGAAGTACATCAGCAAAGAAGTACAAGACCAACTCTTAGTAGGAGATGCCAAGCTCGGCAGTGCCATCAGAGAGAAGTTTGCCTTGCAATGTGTATCAAACAACAATGTTCAGGAACTGCTCAGATGTATCCGCTCACAGATGGACAGCCTCCTTGCTGGTTTACCCAAGAAGGAAATGACAGCCATGGCCCTGGGTCTTGCTCATTCACTCTCCAGATACAAACTGAAATTCTCTCCAGACAAAATCGACACAATGATTGTTCAAGCTCAATGTCTGCTGGACGACTTGGACAAAGAATTGAACAACTACGTCATGAGATGTAGAGAGTGGTATGGTTGGCACTTTCCTGAACTTGGAAAGATCATCACAGACAACACACTGTTTGTCAAAATAGTCAAACTGATCGGCACCCGAGACAATGCCTCACAGACGGACCTGTCTGACATTCTACCAGAAGACCTGGAAGAGAAAGTGAAAGAGGCAGCTGAGATCTCCATGGGCACTGAGATTTCTGACGACGATATCTTGAATATACAGAACCTGTGTGATGAAATTATTTCAATAACAGACTATAGGACACATTTGACAGATTACTTGAAAGCCAGAATGATGGCTATGGCTCCGAATCTCACTGTGTTGATCGGTGAGCACATAGGGGCTAGGTTGATTGCTCATGCCGGCTCCTTAATGAATTTGGCCAAGCACCCCGCTTCAACAGTGCAGATCTTTGGAGCAGAGAAAGCCCTATTTAGAGCCCTAAAGACAAAGAAGGATACACCAAAGTATGGTCTCATCTACCATGCGCAGTTGGTTGGTCAGTGTAGTACAAAAAACAAGGGTAAAATGTCCCGTATGTTGGCTGCGAAGGCCGCTTTAGCAACAAGGGTGGATGCTTTCGGAGAGGATGTGTCCTTCGAATTGGGAGCTGAACACAAGGTTAAGCTGGAGAATAGATTAAGGCTACTGGAGGAAGGAAACCTGAGGAGGATCAGTGGAACGGGCAAAGCAAAGGCGAGGTTTGAAAAGTACCAGAGCAAGAGGTGAGACCTATCATTTTTTTTGTATTTCATTCATAGCATTTGCCAACATCAGTTAAATAGATCCTCTGAAACTATAGCAAACAACCAGTCATTTTTTAAAAACAATAAAATAATTGCCTTTGGGTCCCCTACAAAAGTAGGATGATTTAAGATAGTCTTATTTGAGAAAGTCTGAGGCATCAGCAGCATATACTTAAACACAACACTCTAGTTATGATCATTGCTATAACAAGTGTTATTTTTCGCAGTGAAGTGTTCCATTATCAAAATGCTGGTGACAGCACCCTGGGCCAGAAGCCAGTGAAACGCGAGCACTCGCCTGATGAAGACGGTGGACAAACATCCGCCAAGAAGATTAAACTAGAAGATGGTGCTGAAAATGTAAGTATCCTTATACAGACTTTCCATCACCAGAGGCATCTGCAACACTAGAGGGACAACACAATGTTTAAATTGCTCATGTACTAAGAATGGGGCGTGGGGCAGGGTAACATTTATTTTACTAATTTTAAAACGATCCTGACATTTCATATTTTTTATTTTATTTTTATTTAATTTTTGATTTTATTGTAATTTATTATGATTTAACTTATTAATGGTAATTGAATTATCATTTATTTATTTAATGATGATGGATTATTGTTTTAAGAGACTATTTTTGTTACTAACATAGTTTTAAGTTCACTGATGCTAACATAATAATATGGACATTTAGTCTGAAATAAATAAGTAATTTAATAATAATAATACATCAACATCCTAACATACACCTTTCAAACCTGAACATAGTAATGCAGCTTGGCCACAGAACTTAGTAATTTGTATGTTAGATGAAATTTAAATATGCTTGTGCCAGGAATTTATGAGGTACTAGCTTTTGCCCGCGACTTTCTCCGCATAAATGTCGATTATCGGGGACGCAGACGAAGTCGTGGAATAACAAGTAGCCTTAATATAAATACAATGGTTATATTTGATAAGTCATTTGAATCATCTAGATCCCCCAAAGGTTGATGTGGCTACTTATCCTTTGTTCAGTCAAAGATACCCAATACGACCCTTCAAACTAAAAATCATCCTTCTTCCTCAGGTCACACCAAAAAAAGAAAAAAAATTAAAGGCAGAAGTGAAAGAAGAGCCCTCAGACGAGAACCAGGAGGCCGCCGAGAGCCAGGAGGCCGCCGCGCCGACCTCAGAGAAAAAGAAGAAGAAGAAAAAGAAGTCTGAGAGCCTACCCACCGAAGAAGCAGAAGAGACTGTAGAAGAACCTAAGAGTGAGAAGAAAAAGAAGAAGAAACGGCAATCGCAGGTCGAAGAAGAATAGAAAATAATCTACCTCCAGCTAAGTTAACATATTATAAAGAGCAGCATTTCATCTCCAACCTAAAGCAGTGTATTCAATAAGTAACACTTCAGTACATTCTGTACGTTTTTTTACATTGATAATTCTTGTCTAGAACGGCTATAAATGTAGCCTGTGGTTCGGCCTAGTCGCTGTGTACGTGGTTACGTGGATAGTTGTAAGTGAAAATGTATTATAACCCTGGTTATAATAAAAGATTTATAATTATTCATATTTGTTGTTTGATTTGATACAGTCTTAGATTGATACATGTCTATTGTTAGTAAACTAAATACTTACATATTATTATTATTTGCCTATTTACTAGAGTAAGATTATCAGGAAAATGAAAATCTTATAGTTTATTTTATTGTATTTATTTAGGATCTCCAACATAAGATATACACAAACATGTCATACAGATAATGTGTAATCCTTTACTTAAAGGAGGTCACATCATGCACAATACAGTTAAAAACTGACTAATATAGTAATAATAAAATAATTTAAACTGCAAAAAGACGAAAAAAGCATTAATAGTAGATACTTAATTAAAACAAATTTTTAAAACATTTCTTATTTTGCGTTATGGTAATAAAATATATCTTATTAAATCACCAGATAACCTGACTATACACACTCCAAATAATTATGACAAATACACATTCCAAATAAAATTTGTTAGATTTTCTACACATGAATAAAATGCTATTTCTAAAGTGTAGTAAAGAATTGGTCCTTTCAACAAACTGAGGGCAGTGTCCGTTGAGTCAACAGTCCGCCCTGAGCCAGATTTAGCCAGATTATCCCGCAATAAGTGAAGCAAAGCCGCAGCGGCAACATGCCGCCGTTTCGCAGCATAATGGAGGCGGGTTAGCGCACAAATGTTCGCTTCAACAGTGGTTCGGTGCGGATTTTTTTGTCTCTATTTTTGTAATGGTAAGTGTGTTTACTTGTCGCAGTTAAGTAGGTATAAAATAATAACTTTTAAGTAAATAACTATTGTAACTTGCAGTCATCGTTACCAATTTAAAGCTAAGGGCAAAAATCTGTACGGCTAATTCCCTACCCTCTGCATGCCTGGTAGGGTCTGTCAGACCCATCTCGGTAAAATAAGCGTGATATTTCAATCAAAGGGGTTTGCGTAAAAGTGGCGTCATTTTTAAGTTGGATGGCCACTAATGAAACTTAGATATTTTGAAAGATCAGAATAATGCGATCAAAAGCTAATATGGACACATTTCTCTAAACCATATCGGAACGGAGATATTTGGTTTTGATAGCTCATTAAACACGAAGAAGTTATTATACCTATATATTCTTATAAACCCTTTTAAGGTTCTGAGGTTTTTTTTAGTAACTACCTACTTACCGCAACCTAAAGATAAACTACTATAACATGGCGCGCCCCTCCAAAAATTCAAAACGTTTGAAAGTATTTGTGAAAGTATCAACGTGTGCGTACAAACAAACTCACAATGTGTGCGTACTGAGACGGCTCTCGAAACAAAAACAAATCAGCGATTTGTTGCTCGACTAGCGGCGTCATTAATTACTCATTATTATTAGTATGGCGCTGCACTGACATATGAAAACTGATCTATGAAAATGACACGTGCGTTGTCTTGTGCGGTCTTGCTAGTTATGATTAGTTGACCAACAAATCTGCCGGCCTGCTACTGAAGACTATGTACAACTACATAGAAACTCTTTCATATGAATATGGCTACACACATTGAAATAGTAATATGAAGGGGCGCGTCACGCTATAGTAGTTTTTTTTGTAACTATAAGTGTTACTGTGTTATTTCGAATTAAAAAACAAAAGTCTCTAAAACACTATTATCTCGAAACTACCTTTTTGCACTTAATGACTTCTAGCTCTACAACGAGGTAATGTGTCTTTATTATTTCCCAAGACCCAAAAGTAACGTAACATTGACACATGGTCGTGAAACAGTAAAGTCAATCTCTAAAAACAACCTTCAAAAACATATCTAAGATTTCTGTACGCAGCTGACAGTAATTGAAGTTTTTATATTGACGACATTTTTAAAATCTTCAAATGCAAATATCTCAACTTCGATATAACTTAGGATAAAAATAATTGAACATATATATGTGTACTTCACACAGCACAACAAAGTAACACAATAATTATTAGTGGCCACGGAAAAAAAACATGACGCCGCTAGTCCATACTAAGTTAATCAATGCCTTTTAAATTCAACAAGTATCTGCTCTCAATTGCTGGCTATTGTGAATTACTCGACGTCCCCCACCTGCTACCTCAGTCCGGAGAGCACTCCTGAATTGGTGGGATATGCACAAAGCGTTTGCGGGTCCCTCTAGAAGCTCAAGAAAAAGAAAGAAATTCAAAAACCCCCTAAGGCATTGAGTCCGCCTTTGTACAGTATATTTTTTTACTTGTGCATAAAGTTTTAAATAAATAAAAACTTATACGTTTTTTACAATTTGCAATTTGGGTTTATGCCATGGTAGGACTGTCCGAGATAAAAATGAATTTAAGATGCGTTTAAACTAGTGAAACTTCAGTGGCGGCGCGCACAGACTGCACATCCACTGCACCTGCGTCGTGTACGCTTGAATTTATACCTACCTACGTGACTGCGACGCCGACGCAAGAACTGCGATTTCACGCAACAAGTTTTAAAAATACTTAAGTATCGCCAGGCTGACTCTAAA
Organism: Hoplodrina blanda; assembly: GCA_949316365.1. NCBI lineage: Eukaryota > Metazoa > Arthropoda > Insecta > Lepidoptera > Noctuidae > Hoplodrina > Hoplodrina blanda. The sequence continues at coordinate 17,812,092 of OX438581.1, forward strand.
CAAGATTGATCGGAGCATTTTGTAGCGAGCCTCGTAATCTCGCTAAAAGTCTCTGTGCTAAATTTCATCCAGATCTGTTCAGCCGTTCTAGCGTACTGAGTAAGAAACATCCATCCATCCAAACTTGCGCATTTATAACTATATTATTCACTTCGAAATTCAAACAGGAATTCTTCTATAACAGGTTCTGTATCTAACTATCTATTTGAAAGTAGATCAACTACATACAGGTACCTAAGCAAGTTATAATAATATCAGACAGTTTTTAACAAGATGAGTTTACTTGACATTGAGAGGATTCTATCGACAGTGGGCTCCATACAAAACATAGTCTAGTTCGGTCATTAATTAGGTAGTCAAACTTGATGACATTTTGCAGATAAGTTAGCAATAAAGGAGTTAATACCTAAGCTTTTGGGTAGTTAGTTTCCCGTCAAATAACTTAATTTTATAATGATGACTAGGTAGATTACCTACTCAAAAACTTGCAAGTGCATTGGGGTAATTACAACAACCGGGTATATTCCAATTTATATTAATTTCTAGCTAATTAAACGACATATTATTAATAAATATCGACATGCCTCTGCTAACAAATAATCAATATGCATTCACATTCATCTCTTATAATTTCAAATGATAATTACGATAAACATCACTCCTGTATCCTTCACCCGAGAGTTAGGCATAGGTGTAGGTAATGTAATAATAAAATTCAGAATATACCTGGTTGTCTGTCTGTGTAAAGGAAAATAACAGGTTTTAAGTTACCGTGTAGGTAGGTACTTACATTATTTCATCAAGTAAAATATATGAATAAGTACTCAAGTAGACAACGTTTTGTATGGAGAGCACTGTCTATAAGATCCTCTAAATGTTTAGGCAACATTGAAAAAATATCTACTTTATACCTACTTGATATTATTTGTGTATCATAGAGACATCTCAGGTAGGTACTTACTACTCATAATATTATTTATTGTGGAAAAGTAGGTCGAACTAGGTAGGTACCAAGGCTACAAAATCGTAGGTTATTTATAATGGTAGGTTGCTAGGTACCTATTACATAACATACTGCTTGTAGGTAGGTGTCTACTTATCTTCCTTTTTTAAGAGGAAAGGTGGGCACCTGGGCGGAAAGATTTTTGAAAATTAGGTATCTATCGCATGCGAGCGCTAGGAGTGCAAAAAGGACAACTGCAGATCCGACTGAATAGCCTAAGTTTAAAGTCATGATTCGGGGTTTGGCTCTCGCCTATTTTTCTTTCTCTAGATAATATTGAACCAATATAAAAGATATTTTATAAACTGAATATATATTATATCCCTACTGTATCTCTATATTTTTCTTTTTACATTAATAGTTTTTAAATATGATGCGAAATAATAATAATATTTATTTATTTAAGTAACATGACTCATTCGTGTTAGTAACAATATTTCTTATCGCTATGTTAGTATTCCTATTCTAATTACTTAGGCAATATCTAGGCAATCAATTTTGTGTGGCTTATAAAAATAATGTACGTAGCCTACGTAGGTAACGTATAAAAGTAAAACAGGCACATACAAATAGTTCATATTTACTTTACTGTAAAAAATCATTGCTTAGGTCATAAACCAGAATGAAAACAGGCGAGGGTGTTTGTATAGAGTGAAGACCACCCGCGTTTCCTCAGGGAAAGTTCGAGCTAGGACTTACAAGTAAACCATCGTTTAGAAGTAACAAATCTAAACTGTATTTACGTACCAACCTGACTATTTATTATTTATCGCCAACTCCACTTAACTTTCAAAATTTCAATTTCAATAACAAAAACTTTTCACTTGTTATTTTGAAGAAAAATACTCTGTTTCGTACGACTGTTGGCAAAGTTGTTTGAGTAATTATTTGTACAACACTGTTATTTTGGCGAAGTCTGTAGATTTCTTACGCGTGGCAAAGTTAGGACTAACAAACCGTATTGAAAACCTACGTAGGTGTCTATTTAGGGCCGGTAGGTAATTCGGTAGGTAACTAAGTGTAAGGGTAACGACTGGTTTCGGATTTAATTTGTGAATAAAATTGGTAGGTGGTAACTGTGTAGGAGTAGGACATGGAAACAGGTGGCCCGAAAATGTGCGTGGGTAGATAGGTTATTTTAAGCAGTAACAGCTTTGGACAAATCATGTTTACCATTTGAATATCACTGACTAATCTTTTCTACACGTTTGCCCAGTGGCTCTTTTTGCACCGCTTTTAGGATCACAATGCGGTGTACGCACACGTGCTTTTTTTCATAACAATGTAATTTTGTAATGTATGTGTTGAAAAACGTCGTATGAAATGCGTGAGCGTTTTATCATACACTTTCAGCCATATTACGCCCTCGCCCTCGCCTCGCCGCGATGTTAATTCCTCACAAGTGTGTTGCAAACGTCGTAAGAGACGCGTGAGCATTTCATCATTTCGCTCTCGGAGTTTAGTCTACATTACGCCTTTGGCTCGAGTTGCAATCCAGCCTCGACCGTAATGAAAAATTTACATCACTCGTATCATAATGTACTATTCCCTAAAAGTACCAACACAAATGGCATTTGAACATTTTCAACTTATAGAGTGAAAATAACAACATGAACTCAAATTCCAATCTGCTGAAAGTCCCTGAAATGTCGCCCGATACACATTACTATTCGAAATGAAGCGATTTGTAATATATATATGAAAATCACAAGTTCATAAAATGAAGTACCTAGATGTTTCCTAACTTTACCCGTTAAGTAGGGTAAAATACTTAAAATAAATACTTCCACAGACTAAGTTCGAATAGTCCCAGGTCCCGAACTCGAGTCACGAACTTTAAAGTTATCGTCGATAAATGCTGAACTATTACCGATCGGTATTAGTTCACTAATATCGGTTGATTGAAATAGTTGGTGCACTACCCGTGAAGTACCTAGTTTTTAACTAATTACTTGGGAAGCTGTTATTGCGAAGGTCATGCTATCATGGAATATAATTATTACAATTAATATATATATTTTTTAATATGTCTAATTTGTCCTACTCGTTAGTATAGTGGTCGCAAAGCGCGACTGCTGAGCATTGAGGTCTTGGGTTCGGTTCCCAGGTTGGGCAAAGTGTTATTGGGTTTCTCCACCAGGAATTTCTCAGTTGCAGCCTTGGAGTCTGGATGTGTGTCCGGTTGATGGCAATAGGCTCGCCCCCTACTATATGGGACTTAAACATCACCTCTGCCTAACCCTTCGGGGATTACAGGCGTGATGTTATGTAGTATATAATAGTTGTATAGTTTTACTATACTATAGCCCTACACCTGTCTCACCTGTGGCTATACCTGTCTCTATTTTAGTTTTTACTGCAATTGTGTTACTAAAATAGAGTTATTAATAAAAATAAAAAACAGACCCTAACGGTCTGTCAAACGGTACCTACCTAATTCTCGTAGCAAACCACACTTAAATAAATCTACTTACTGTAAACTAACATCCAGAGCGAAGTCCGTCCAGTGGTGGGCGACCGCTTTATATCCTGTCCGGGATGGCGGGCCTCGGGATTACCTGTCCCGCGGTCCCGCGGTCCCGCGCCCCGCACTACACTGGGAAAGGGACAGTGCTCCCTGATTGATGGAATGAAAAATTAAAACATATGTAGGCTGTACCTAAGCTTTGTTTTGTAGGTGGGTGTTGAAGATAAATAATTTATACTCGTTTGTAGAGTTTATCGCTACTGTTAGATGTTAGGGTTTCCAACCGTACTTTACAGTATTGTGCTCTTTTCATGTAGGTGAACTTTATAATCTGTAATAGGTACTAATAGAGTTCGCTAAAATACTTCTTTTTACTCAATGTTTACTATAGATGTTGATATGCTAATACTGTAGATGTTTACTATAGACCCAAAAATGTTACTGTTTACTTAAACTGTTAATACCTATGTTGCTATCTTCAAACATTATTACGTACCGCATTTGTACAAAAAAAATACCTTAAAAAAATGTGATTTTTTAATAGGTAACTTGGTATTCTTCATTTACCCTCTCTGACATTAGATAATTATAAAAAAGTAACTCTTTCTGTTTGTCTGTTATGCTTTCACGACTGAACTCATTTTGATGGGTACGGGGTAAGATTGAACCCCAAGAATGACATAGGCATAGATATTTTTTTTTAAAACTTTTGTTTTTAATGCTGCTTACTGTACCTACCAATGAAACCTTTCCATTATACTAGTCCCCCAATAGCGTTTTATCAACATCCACTCATTACCAGCCTCACATCGGTTGGTCCACGCTCCGCTCTTTGGTCGACGGTGGATGGATGATTTGGAAGTCCCGCTACATAAGATATTCACTTGTCGAGCTCACCAACACGTCTCTACCCTCTATACTTTTAAAGCGAATTCTTTTCCACCCACATTTACATATCTGTCGCCGCGGAGCGAAAAATGAAAATTATTCACAGTTCTGTATACCTTTGTTATTTTCACACTCGTTTTACTAAAACGGGATACTTGTGAAATCACGGGGATTGCGTTTGTGCTCACTTGTGTAAGGACTTTAATAATAAATTGCATTGGTCTTAGCTCATAGTCGTGATGCTGCGTGGTTGGTTGAAGTAATCTATACGAAGTGTCTGTAATATCAAAATAATATCTTTTTATTAAATGCATATAATTTTTTTTACGGTACTTATTAGACCACATTTTTGGTATGTTGGTCTGTCTATTCGTTCTGACTAATCTCCGACACATCTGGATTGATTTTGACGGGACTTTTACTGGTAGATGTTGCTTAGGCTACTTTTATTTTAGAAAAATAATTAAAAAATAAAACGCGAACGAAGTCGCGGGCGTTAGCTAGTAGGTACAAAAGTAAGAATAGCCACCCCACCATAAAGAAGAACCACCCACCCTTTTTTTTTTTTTTTTTTACCCTTGAATGTTTTACTTGTTAAAGTATTACATCTTATTACTTAGGTGCACGTAAAAATAAAATAACATCCATCACTTCGGGAATGTGTAAGCAATACTTTTAGCCAGTTTTAATTTAACGGAATAAAATATTTATCTCTGAATTTGTAACGAATAGCAATACCCACCGTAGTCATTGAAAATGAATATTTCATTATAACGAGGAGTAAAATTTGACGGTTCGACGAAAACACATGATATAATATCCGGGAAAGCTTCACGATGCGGTGATCCGATCAAATAGCCCTCCCCCTGCTTACCCCCTGTTCGTATAAATTACCAAGCGTCGGTATATTATATTTGTCGATACTAGAATGAAATGGTTCGGCAGTTTCCGCAAACCATTCCCGATGTATAACATGTTGGTCTGCGGTTTAAAATAAACGCACGCGGTACGAATAAATGTGAGGAAGTCACAGGTAATGGTGATTTGGCTTGTCCAGAGGAGAGGTAGAGGGTAGAGGGTGATTGATCAATTAGGAGTGATCGTCTACGATCATAATATTATAAACATGTGAGCACCGCACCTTGTACAAACATATTTAATTTATTTCTTTACCTACCTACTCAAAGTGACTTTTATTTTAGGTACTTCGTCTGCAAATTCATATTATTATTGAAAATTATTATAAAACATTTTTTTTATAAAAAAATATGTGTAAAGTTTCTTGCACATTCTTCTCCATACAAACTACCTTTTTGAAGAAGGAACTAGATTCCATAATTATATTTTTTCTTGTAAATAACGTTTAAGAGTGCCTTTTAATGGTCTAATTGTAATAAATGACTTTTGACTTTGACTACCAATAATTTGATAGCAATATTATATCAATAACGTTTTCCATAATAGAAGACTTACTAATTAAAGAAGCTCAGAGCAATAATCTTATAAAAACAATAAAGAAATTGCGTTATATTGGTACATACTACACAGTTTGTTTACTACGAAAATTGCTATTTGCGAACGATAGTAGGTATCTGTATTGGTTCAGTGTAAACAACATGATAGTAAGAGAACATCGGCGTCGGAGACACGTCACGTGTAACTAGGGGCACGGACAAACAGACAACATTACAAAGTGATCAAGCCAATCCAATCAGTCAGGCAAACACTGTTAGAGATCAACTGACGAGGAGATAACGTTATTTTAACTAAAGGTATTGTTTACCATCGGTTAGAGAGAATGTCAAGCCTTGCTATAATTAGACGTTAATTAAGGTTCTAAGAAGGTGTACGGAAGTAACTATTAGCTCATAGATTGTTTATTTTTTACAAGCTTTTATTTAGCTTGCACTGTTCGTATGTAAGTAAGTATGTATGTATGTAAATAAGTTGTCCTTTCAAAATTTGCAAACCATTTTTCGACCATTTGTTGTTATCCGATTGAGCTGAAATTTTGCATACACCTTAAGTTCTGATGACAATACAATGTCCAATACTCAAAATTGTAATAATTTTTAATAAAAGCTTGTTCTTTTAAAAAAACTTTTTTAACAGTAAATTATTCTTATTATTGTGGCAAACCCGTAACAATATTCCCAAACAAATGTAACTCTTGAAAGCCAGAATTAACAGTGGCGACCACCAGAAATGGGCCGGGGAAGACGCCAGGAAAGCGCCAAGCTCGACGAGTTTTGGAGAAACGATTCAACTGTCTTCTTCTGTGTAGCGCAGCAGTACGCTACGGCGTAGCGGACGACTCGCTACGACGCTTTGTTTTCGTAGCACACCATTACCCCGGTGCTCGTCGAGTCATCATTTCAATAAAAATGAAATACTCGTACATATAAAATGCTACGCAGGAGTAGTTGTTCAGTTCTATCTGGAACTGAATGCTTTCACTCAACTCCGCGTAACGATATAACATATTAAAGATGTCGATATTTCTCGAAAGATGGCCGAAAATAAATTAATAACATTGAAGACCGAAGGTAAAGGTCAGCAGTGCGTGTTTACTTGTTATTACCTATTACCGTAACGAAAATAGATAGCGCTCAAAATATGAAACATTATTTTTACTTTACTAATACTAGCTTACGTCTGCGGCTTTGTCTGCATGATTATCGGTTACTCGCGGGGATTTTATTTTTGGCCGGCGCCCTAATTCTTTTTCTAATATAAAAGTAGCCTAAGTTACTCCTAGTAGTAGTAGTAGTTAGTCCTAAGTTTTCTGCCAGTGAAATTCCAGTTCGGAGATTAGCCGGAAAACCCAGACAGACAGCCAAAATTCTAAAAATTGTGTTTTTGGTATAAGTCCCGTAAAAAGCTGTTATTTTGATATAACAAACAGACACTTCAATTTTATTTATTTGTATAGATAAATTAAAGATACATTACTGGAAATGGAAATAAAGGAAAAACGATTTTGTTAAAAAAAAATAGTGCGTTTTGATTGACACTGTGTTACCTAGTTTTTGTTGATTGATGTGTCGCAGGTAACAACTGACCATCGCTTGAGCATCAATCCATCAATCATTGTTTGACTCGGACAGGCGTCACTCAGTTTTGCCTTACAGCCTGCTGGACGAGGCCTACTGCAGTTTTAGTTTCCTGCAGTCATTAATATTAAAGAAAAAGCCTGTACAGAGGAATAAACGTTATTTAAATTGGCATCGAATGCATTCCCATTTAGGCTTGGGACAATGTTTTGGGTATATATTCTTTTTTGTGCCGGTTTCCAATGTAACCAACAAATGCGATTGCATAATATTGGTATTTAAAACTGTGCGATTCTTATCTGACCTCTGCAATTCACCAATTATTATTTATAACATAAATATTATAAAACATAACACCACGCCTGTTATCCCCGAAGTGTTAGGCAGAGGTGTATCCATTAGTTCACACACATTTTGAAGTTAATATTATTATTAATTTATTTATTCAAGGTAACAAAAACCATAAAATATACAATACACTACAACTATCATACCTACATACCTATATTTATAAAAACCACATACAGCCTGCCCATCACAACTGCCCAAAGAACTTAACTACGCGCTCGAATAAACACGAAACAACATAAAACAACTAACTCCTTCAAATTAAATTCCAACAGCATTATATCTTTATCAACAAAAGACGTGTTCTACCGGGGCAACAACAAAGCAACTGGAAAAAAAAACAAATTTCTCACGGAACATAATTCAATAAGTACTCCGACAAACGAACGTAAAACAACACGCCGACAATTCAATTATAAATAATCTAATACTTATTTCATCCAGTGCCGTATTGGAGAAGGATTTCACTTCGGAATCTGTGCGAGATTAAAAATATAAACTCGGTAAAGTGGTATTGACATTTTAACATTGTATAGTGTCTCTGGATGTATATTGATCTGTCCCTTTGTCTGTCTGAAAAGAATTTCAGAAAAGTTGCGTATCTTTAGAACAAAGTCGCTTTTCGCCGTCTGTACGTATAGATCTTTGTGTAATTCAAGAGGAAAGTTTGTACGTACAGTTTATCTACATTACACCCGTGTGGACCCGGGGCAGGACGCTAGTCTCATACAAAATTCTTTATAAGAAGAGTAATTTAAATCGCTCTAACATCGTTACCGAAAGTGTCCCGTCTGCACCCAATCACCCTGAACGTTATTTGTTCCGGGACAAACGAACAAAAACATTCGCCGCATCTATTGCTTTAGCAAAAAGACGACATAACATATATATTACGTCGTTGTATTTTAATTCAATCCTATGTTTTGTTAGGAAATTAGTTTTTCGTACGGCCGATGTTTTGTTGTCGTGTTTGGTGGCGGCTAGTGAACCGCGCTTTTTGTTAGCTTCCGAATTTCCAATAAATTGGACGACGTTCGGCGTTTGATAAATCTTGTTTTTATGACCTATTTGTTGTTGTTTCTTTGCAACAAATACGTTATTGTTTGTTGGTGACGGCATGAAGGTTTCACCTAACCTTTCACTTAGGTACACAATTTGCTCACGAAAATGTCTGAATTGTTACGATTATTTGATTAATTAATCTTATGATAGTACAAATAATATATAGACCCGCTCAATTACCTTGTCTTAATAGACAAAACAAACAGATAGACAAAGAAGAAGCAGACATTGATAGGTCCGTTTATTTACCTATTTCTACTATAATGACATAAAAGTTTTCAGATAGAATTTATTAAACTCTTAATAATTATGGTTCAGAAACTTGTTTTCAGATATTGAGGAGTGACTTCGCCATTTAAAATTAGTAGTAAAACTGTGTTCCTACTTTTATACATAAATCTCAAAATTCAAACTCCTTATAACCTGCCTATGTACAGTCCATTTGTAGTATTCCATTAATTTCTTTACATTATTATAGTGAAGAGGTTTCACGAGAGCCGGTTCTTAACCCTCGCACTAATCACGCCCACATCTTTTGATGTGCCTCGCCGCCTCACGGAGCTTACAGGTAGACCTACCATATAAATGGCCGAAGCTTTTAGCGTTATATCCTATGAACACGCGTAAACTGGTATTTAGAGGAAATACTGAAGTGCGGAAGGTCAGTAGAGAGTCCGAATGACTTGTTCAATGTTAATATTAGGCCTTTATTCATAAATCAAGGTCAAAATGGCGTCGCAGAGCAGAAACTTAAATAAAAGAACTGTCAGCAACAGTAAAGCTTACTTTAAAATTAAATATTTAATTTCGGACAAAACGTCTGTAGGCGACTTATTATGGCAGATGGAAGATAAATATTATAAAGCATCTAATCATGTCATTAATTTAAATATGGAGGCACGAATATTGGGCTGTTTGGTGCCTTACGGAAACCTTGATTGCTAACACATTATTAATATTACGCAGCGCAGATTCGAATTAAAACTAACATAACGTCACGCCTGTAATCCCCGTAGGGTTAGGCAGAGGTGTACCCATGAGTACACCCACATTTCGCCAGTTATGTTAAAGTCCCATGTAATAGGGGGCGAGCCTATTGCCATCAACCGGGCACAAATCCAGACTCCGAGGCTGCTACTGAGAAATTTCTGATGGAAAAACCCAATAACACTTTGCCCGACCTGGGAATCGAACCCAAGACCTCATGCTCAGCAGTCGTGCTTTGCGACCACTAGACCAAACGAGGCAGTCAGTCATTAACTAACAAATTGTTATTTACGTACATTTCCTGACAATTGTATTTTCCTAATCATATTTGTATCTCGGACACATCACCCAGTTAGCACTCGTCGGGAACTCAGTTAGTTACATCCTGCAGCATCATTTTCCGTGTAAACAGTTGTGCGACTGGTGCCGCGCGCCGCCGGGGGTTTGACGCAAGTATTCTTTCACAAATAAGCGCACAGACTTGCGACTGTTTGTTGCGCACTCCGATGAACCGGAAAGTTTGCAGTTCCTACGATTTATATTGACTGAAGATGGAATTGTTAGTCGTATTCTTTCACGTTTGAAATGCAGGTTTAGGATATTGGGCAAGACAAGGTGCAAAATGTAAAAAGTTCCTTCCTACTCAAAATTTTGAGTAACTTTAGTTGTTTGTAGCGGATGTAAAACGACGCTTAACGGAGCCGAAGGTTACACGTATTTCTAGTAACTGCGATATTTTTTGATTATGATAATTTTATCTTTGGATCGTTTTTTGTATTAATTTTGTCTGGGCCTTTGCGTGGGTTCATAACATTTGAAAAGTAATCGCTTCGCGTTATACGAGTTAGCTTATAAATTATTTATCTATTGGATGAATCTAAAAATAGCTTACAAACAAATAAAATATCAATATAACAGACACGACGCCAAATCAAATAAAAATTAAACTTTTGCTTCCCCAGAACCAATATGGAAAAACATTTAATCATATTTGGTACTTATGTTCAGGGATGTGTAATATCTTCGTAGCCACTCGTGCGTTGTAACAAGTACCCGCAAAATGAAGCGATCGCTTCTCAAAACCAATATCTCATTTTCTCCACAACATTTCAGGCAATATATTAATTTACGTTTTTCTAAATTATATGGCCTCTTGAACTGGGCGACTCCCGAACTTTGTAAGCGTAATGGTAACTAGAGCCGAGGTATGGAGTTTCCTGAGAAATGTTTGGACTTTTTATAGGTTTTCCTTTTTATGGGAGATTAATAACTCGGAACGTGGGATTTGAAGGTAAGTAAAGATTCTTAGGAAAAGTTTACGAAAATGTTTTGTGATTTCTGAGTTTTTCTAGAAAGCACTCTGTTGGAATTTATATTTTTTTTAATCCAATTCTACGCGTGGTTTTTTTCACTCGTGTTAAGTTACTTCTTTGGTTACTGCTCCCGTTCCCGTAGGTCGTAGCGTAATGTTTTATAGTCTTTACTATTCCTTAAGAATCTGGCTATCATTTTCATCATTATATTTTTTCCAATCCATCTTGTAGTTTCAGAGATTAGCGCGCTTAAATTAACAAAAAAACTCATTGGTTTTATTATATTAATATTATTATAGTATATAGTACAGTATATTCTATACTAAAGTAAGAAGTATAAATATGACTAACAGAACAGCAAGCCTTTGCTTCAATAACAATCTTACGTAATTTATTCCACTCCTGTGAAAATGCAGTTTCCTAAGAAAGCTTCCGTGTAGCTACAAGGAAACTGCATTTAAAAGAAATAATACCTAAGTAGTTCCAGCTAAAGTAACTACTTCAGTTTCAAGTACTTACTTCCTGTTCAAACAACATGTGCATTTGTGATAAAATTAAAAAGAAAAGCAAACACAGAACATAAACTGTGAGCGCATCACCAGTTAGCCGACATGTATCCGCTAAACTGACATAGTAATCGTCGGCTGAGCAAGTCCCCAGTCCCGCGTTCCCCTGGGACTGCCCCGGGATTGCGCCGGGACTCCGCCGGGGTCTCAATTGGGTCAAGACGTCGTAGAGACAGTGTCTCGTTAATCGTATTCATCTGTAAGCGTTTAGGGACATTTTCCGGGGACTGATTTGATGTTTTGGTTCGGGACAGCTATGCCGTTATAAATGGGGGCGGTTAAAGAAATATCTACTAGTTTTTGCCCGCGACTTTGCCTGTTTGGATTTTCTTACGGATACCTAATTACTCGCTGATAATGTAGATACTTACGTGAAATAATTTTTAAAATCGGTTAAGCAGTTTTTGAGTTTATCCATTACAAACCAAAATACAAAAATGTGCTCTTTATAACATTAGTTTACACAAACGTTGTGGTAGCTTTGATGTTTTTTTTTTTTAACAAAATGTTGGAATTGTTTTTTACGTCGAACTATTCAATAACAATTCCAGTTTGTGATAGGTTTTCCACCAACGGAGCGTTTGTAACAGAAATTCCGGTTGTGTGTTTTAAAAGCGAGTATCTTTTTTATTAAGGAATTCTATTACTGATATTGAAACTGGCATCGATACACTATGAATCGTCAATATTATACAATAGGGTCTACTTTGACAAGTGTCTGACCTTTCAGACGACATTCACCAACTTTGGCTATTGACTGCATGACCTTTCACTAACGGCTTTATGCTTCACTGAGCTCCTAGCCGTAATTAGGTAAGTATAACAAAATACCTTCGAAATTAAATTTGAAAACTGCTTTCAGCAACAGTCGAGAGTTGAAAACAAAACACCAGGCGTTGGAACTTGTCTAGTTAAAGCGTATCTATTGAATAAACAGCGGTTTTCAACTATCCAACTATGTCTGTAAATTAGCATCTATGGATTTAATTGGCGACACCGTGGGGGGTGGGGAGGGGGGCGTGTGTCGTGCGAACAAAGCCCGGCTGTTGGGCGGGACACCGCACGACGGCCGTTCTCAATTAATTTCAACACAAGTTGCCCGGTTTGAGTCCCGACTGAAGCACGTGCCAGTGGTTCGGAAAGTTTCAATTGTTTGTTTGTGGGTGGTCAAGTGGATTTGAATGGTCACGGATTTAATGTGTGTGAATTCATGCGTTTTTTAGTTATGGATGTTGGTTTATAGTATGTACTACGTACTGAGTGTAATCATTTAGGTACGATCGATTGTATTAGAACATTTTGAGTTCAGAATGTGCAATTCCCAAAATGTCCAATCCAATCATTCAGCTCTTCAACTGAAATGATAATTTTGATGATGACGTAGGCGAACCAGATGCTGGTCATTACCTTGTGAAATATGACTTAATTAAGTTGTATCTAAGTATCTAACCTATTACTTAGTTGTATTAATTTAAACCACCCCAATATTGAGGTATTTGAAGTAGTCTAAAGTTTGAGAAGCCACGGCGTGCTGGAGAGCGCTGCAACTTTGCATATTAATTTATTACTAGTTGTTTATTGTAGCGCCTCAGCGAGAGTTACAACATAGTTGACTGTGGTGACATTCACTACGTGAATTATGCAGTTGATTATAAATAAATCAGCTGTAAAAAATACCTTGTGCCTTTTCTTTAAGCTTTAAAATCGATTATAACAAGGGCTAAATGAGGTTGGTGGTTGACATTGCGCTCTGTTGCGTAGTGAAAAATAGAATTGACATAAAAATAAATACTGGACGTTAAGTCTAATAAAGCTGATGAGTTATTTTGTTTGATTAAACGCGTTAATCTCTGGACCTGCCCAATAGCGGGATTCTGATGGAATCCTTATTATTTTGAAAACGGTATAGTTTATGAAAACTGATCCACGATTTACATTTACTTTGTGAAAGTTTTAAGGGTTGAGCACCCGTATCTCATATATATAAGTATAATGTATATATATCGTATCAACTAATATAATACTTAAAGGTGAAGAGTTGTTTTGATTGTTTAAACGCTAATCTCTGGGACTACCACTCAGATTGAAAAAATCTTTTTGTATATGATAGTCAGATTCTTAAGGAAAAGTATAATAGGCTATACCATCACGCTATTAACCTTGGGAGCGGAGCAGTAATCAACGACGTAAATTAACGCAAATGAAAAGCTTGTCTGATGAATTTTATGTCAGTTCCCTTCGTCGTTTTGGGCTATAAACGCGTTATTTTACGCGTAGGTACATGTTAACGCCGATAGAAACGAAAAGAATTCTTAAAAAAGGCAAACACGTTCGTCCACAACATCCAGGCAGCCACTTAGTAATTCCGAAGTGGTACACAAATAAAAACGTGGACTTTTGGAATGATATTAATAATGACATTTTCGTCAATCGCGGAGGAGCCCCTAATGGATAGCGGAGCCGCTCATGAATATTTATACGTCGGCTTGATGCGACGCCCGACGGGCTACAGGCTTTACTCTGTGTTGACTTCCATCTAACTGAAGGTGGAGACTGTAAGTCATGCTTTCGCTAAGGAAAATTTCCATCTGTTGCTATATTTTGGTATTGGTGAAATAGACTTCCAGTAATAATTTTATAAAAGTCAGAGCATTTATTTCAATTACACCATATTTATTCACCGTTTCTATTAGATTTTTTGCAAAATCCTGATTACAAAATTCTTGTTGTTTCTATACATACGAGTATGACAAAACAATGAAGATGAATATAAAATAATAATAATAAAGATGTAAGCCGTGGCAGTTAAGTGATGACCAATCCCAATTGACGGCGCTCGTTCACGAACATGACAATACATTAATCCCACAAACTCCCCAACAACCATTACACATTAACACATAGTTAGTAGCATTTATTTCAACTATTTCTTTTCAGTTAGTTTGTTTTAAGTCTTCAACAAATGTACCTTGCATTGATAGCCGCGCCACAGTTTTAAACTTTTGTAGCTATCTTCGTTTTATATTTTGTAAATTTGTGTCCACACAAAGTTGTCTCCAAATAAATAAATTTAAATTAAACTAAACTATTAAAGTAATCTAAAAGTAGAAAAAGTTTCGATAATCTTAAAAGATTTGTTATCTTGTCTTGATTAGTTTAGGATGATTAATATATTTTGAGTAAGTAGTAGTTTATTTCTTATCTTGTTGTAGAAAAGTTCAAGATTGCTTTCACCGCTGGAATATAAGAATGAACAAAACATGGACAAACAAACGCTTCAGCGAACAGACTTTTGAAAGTCTGTTCGCTGTGCGCTGTGCGCTGACGAGATAACGAAAAACACAATGCTAAAATAAATATTGTTGGTGCAACGAGATACATAATTACATACAAAAAAACCTGTGCATATTATGACATGTGTAGAAGCCTTGAAGTCTCATTCTACATACCCGAGGGTCCCAGCCGACCCCACTTTGGTAATGCACTTAAGCCACGGGTCTCGGCTCGCAATAAATTTGCAATATTTGCCCTTTCAGCCCTTGCCCTTTGCGGCTCTGACCTTGGCAATAATAACCGAATTCGAGATCACTGAAATTAAGGATTTGGCTTTATTAACCTTTAAGTATGGACGTCATTTTTTCTTAACACTACTGTGGACGTGGAGTCTCACAGGCTCCTATATGCACACACATTTTTGTGAGGAATTTGATATTAGATCACTTTAAATCTTACTGAATATTAAAGTTATGTGATTTAGCAATAAAATAATGTGCTTATATAATCAACAATTATTTAATAAATTATAGAAATGTTAGGAATCAAAAATTATGGGACTTTTTAGTTTAAATCTACTCAGGTTACATTTTTAGGTATTAAAAACAGCCAAACTTATTCCTATAACAAAATGAGTCTTTTTTTCTCAAAATATAATGTATAAGAAACCAAAAACACAAAACACCTACTTCAGGTAACAAATATAAAAAATTTTGATAACAGTCTAGTAACGGCAATTTTTTGGCAGTCAGTGCACAAAGATCTAGCACATTGGGAACACACACCTGGTCCTGATCTTGGTCCTGACCTTCATCATTGTCACTTTCAAGATTTTGTATCAGTTTGGACTCCAATATAAAAAAAATCCTCAATGTTCTCGTCATTGACAGACTGACCCGAAGCTAACACTAACTCACTAACTTCTGTTCGAAAGAAGGATCTTCTGCACGCAGTTTTTCTTGCAGGGCCCTGAATAGACCTTACTGACCAGGCTTTGTTGTTTTTTGACATTTTGTATTACAAAATCCGAAACAGACATAATCGCCCCTACAAAATATATCGTAGGGTAACAATGGACGTGTAGCCTGACAGGCTCCGGTCAATATTTTGATGGTCATTACTTACGTGACATTCATCGGAAGACGCAACCATCTCCCTCGTTGGTAGTTTTACAACTAAAACAAAAGCTACTGAGCTGCTCAATCCCAGGAATTGGGGGGAAGTAGGTGAAACTAAGAAACCGAAAACATCGAGTAGCCTGTGAGACTCCACGTCCATACTTAAAGGTTAAGAGCAGTTATAGAAGTGTTATAACATTATATTGTTTTGCGTAAGTGATTACCTGATGTTTTAAAAATAATTAAGGTTTTTTTTAGGAGTACTAACAGAGTTTCTTATACACATTCTTGTCATAGTCAAAGTCAAAGCATTTATTTAAATTGTAGCATTTACAGGCACTTTTGTATTGTCAAGGAGTTGGGCAGTTAGTAAGAAAGTTAAAACTAGTTGCTCGTTCCACGACGTAGGCAGGTCTCTATGGAAAAGACCGAGCAAGAAACATGGACACTTTTTTTCGTATAAAATTACATTTTGACGCGGCCAATTTGATTCGATTCTCTTTTTTATTTATAATTGTTTACATTTAATCGTGTCAATAGTCTCACATGAAATGCCTTTTAACACCTACACGAAGATCAAGGATTTTTTTGGTGTTGTGAATAAATACTACTCTTAAAATAAACACGAACCATTTCAATAAAACATTGCTGTTTGGCCAGAGCTTCCCGAGCATGATAAAGTGCAGCGTTCAAAATGAAATGACTACCTGAAATTGTTAATAAATGAACTCTCCCCATATTCAAATTCAACGTTTGAAACTGTTGATTTTAGATCACGTCCATCCATATTTATGGAGCATCAAAACCTTTTATCTAAAATATGGAAAACAAAATGGAGGAACAAAATATGTTGATGGATACGAATGTCCGCGCGACAGTGATATGACAAGCTTATCTATAACAATTTATCTGTCGCGTCCGGCGCGGGTAATGGGTTCGATGCTGAGTCGTGGCACGGCCGCCCACGCCGCCGGCCCGCCAAGATCGATGTGTGTTTGTTGTCAATGTGGCGATGGTGTGAGCGATGAGATGTAGCGTGTGTAACGAACATGTGCCTGCGCTACATTGATTGATAGCGTGATGCAGATAAAGCTACCTCCATTTTAGGGGAAAGAGTTTGACGACACGGTTGACGCAGTGGCTGAGAGATTGGCTAATGCGCTGCGTGTCGTGAGTTCGATTCCTGCACGTAACAAATATTTGTGTGACCTGCAGATAGTTCTGGGTCTGACTATTTGTGTATGTAAGTTTATATGTTTGTAAACGCACCCATGATACAGTAATGAAAATTGATGAGAAATGAGAAATGATGAGTAAATGATAGAGAAATTCATTTCTTTATGGAAAAAAACGAGCAAGAAACTCCACGGATACTCTTCTCAATTAGATTTTTACAAAATCCTGGTTACGACATTCTTGTTCCTTCTGTAGGTATGTGAAAATGAAGGTTAATAAACAATAAAAACAAAAAATGTAAACCGAGCAGTATAGAGATATAACCAATTCCAACTGATAGCACTTGTTCACGATATAACGCTTGAACCAGCTGATTGCTAAATCTTGCTGATAGATAAAGTGGTTCTAA
Source organism: Hoplodrina blanda (assembly GCA_949316365.1). Lineage (NCBI taxonomy): Eukaryota > Metazoa > Arthropoda > Insecta > Lepidoptera > Noctuidae > Hoplodrina > Hoplodrina blanda. The sequence goes on from OX438581.1 coordinate 17,829,755, forward strand.
ATTCATGACGAAATTACATTAAATTACATAATATTTTATCTACATCTTACCGTTTATCTGTCGGCCGCTCCAGCTTATCACTCACACTGCTAGTCAATGCACACTGTATTGCACTTCACGGAATATTTGCTTTCGACTGGTTGTTGTCCAAGCGAAAAATAACCACACAACAATATGGCTGCCCGAGATAGCACACTACATCATATTGTCGTTTAGTTCATGTGCATAACATGTCATCTGTTTTCTGTTTAGTAGGTCAGGTGCAACATGTCTAAGTAATAGATACTAAACTTTGTACAAATTAAGACTCTGTTCTGTTACTGAGAAATTCCTGATGGATAAACTCAATAATACTTTACCTGGGGATCGAACCCAGGACCCTGTGGTTAGCAGTTGCCCTTGCCACCAGTTTAGATATTTTTTATAATTACTATGATTGTATGTGTTTTATAATATAAACTTGGTTTTTTCAGAGCAAAACAATGTGAGGCGGTTTAGAAACTCTGATACTAGGGTGTGTGGGATCGTAAGACCTTACTGCCCACACGATAAAGAAAGAAGAGATTCCTAAAATTACTATAAAATGTCTTATTACCGTTTATTTAGCATTGTCTATCAGAATAGCTGACGTGCTGCTAAACAAAACATAATTTTTCATTGCTTAAACTTATCCAGTTTTAATAACTAATTTAAACCAAGAAATATAGTTTTACTTCAGGAAGTAGCGCACATTTTTTCACGATTCTTAATTAATTCTCAAAAGTTAATACTGACTTGTTTAAATGAACCGAGACTAACTAACAGGTTAGCGTGTCGTGCCCACTATTAAACTTACCCATTTTAATTACCTACAGTTTGCATTTACCTGTTTTTTTATTTAGTAACTTTTGCTACACCTGCGCTTAAAATTGAACCTTGTCATGTAAACTATAAGTAATGTTTATTTTCTACTGGCCAGTACCTTACAATATTTATTTGTTTTAATAAGCTAGTAAAACCTGCGGCTTTACGTGAACGCTGTATAAAAGAGTATTTCATGTGATCCGCATGGGCGCTCCAACACGCCTCATTTGAATTAAAATAGCATCGAAACTAACCGACACGCACTCATTGTTTATATTGTTGTATTTTAATTAAATAACAACAGTCAATGTGATAATGACAGAACATTAATTAGTGAGTGTACATGATAATTAGTGCAGGGTTTAATTCGGGATTTTTGTGGTTGTGAATTGTGTTTTCACAAGTAGGTATCCTGTGGCCATAGATTTCAAATTCGGTTTATTATGGGTAAACCACTTAAAGGGGCTCCCTCACCGGGAGCATTCGCGTGTAATGTAACGTTACAGAGTCGAGCATTACATCAGTGAGGGAGGAGAACTGAGCATTACAGCGCGCACCTTGTAATGATACAAAACGACGTTACATCAGTGAAGGAGGAGAACCGAGCATTACAATGCGCACCTTGTAATGATACAATGTGTAATATTTTGATACAACTTGTAACATCAATGCGCTTTCCTAATTCAAATCTATACTAAATGTTACATTACACGCGAATGCTCGTCAGTCAGGGAGGTAGTATTGTAATGTAATGCTCAAAGTCGAATCTATAATGTTACATTACACACAAACGCTCGTCGGTCAGGGAGGTAGTATTGTAATGTAATGCTCAAAGTCGAATCTATAATGTTACATTACACGCGAATGCTCCCGGTGAGGGAGCACCTTAATAAGCTGATAAGGAAAATTACTATTTTATTTTATTTATGTAAATAGAATACTGATAATATCAGCTTATATTATGGTCCTACTGCAGGGTAGGCCTTTTCCCATAGGAAAGGAAGGCAGGAAGGCACATTTACCCACAGCATTACTACGATTGCTCAAGGCGGAGCGGCCACGTGGTCACGATGTTTTCCTTCATCAGTGATGTCTTCATTCAGTGATGTCCAAGATAAAAAAAATAAGTTGTAAATAATTACTAAAAAATAAATTATAGCACCTATCTTACACAAAAAAGCAACATAACATATGTAGAATTATAGTACTAACACCCACTATCACTATACAAGAAAGAAGCCTTACTGAATATTCATCGATGAGAAACCAAATAAAATCCCTAATAAAAAATGCGTTCCCTCCGGCCCTCCCTAAGCAGTGTAGGTACGTGTATCACCACCGATACCTCCCCTCATGGCCGCTCGTGTGAGGTGGCACTGATTAATTTACAAACAAATGTATTATTAATTAGCACTAGGGTGCGGTCGCCGCCGTGTTACATTGGCGACAGCCTTCTCTGGGGAATCTCATTTGATTATACGATGATGAATGACATGGTATGCGATAATAATTATAATTGAAAAGATATATTGATTAATCTTAATTGAAAAGAGTGCCCGTGGAATTTTGTTGCTTGTTCTTCTCTATAGAGAACTTCCTAAGTTTAAAATCCAATCATTTATTGATGAATGAATGAATGAATTGATTAATAGGTTTAATATCAAATTAAAACAGACACATACATAAAAATATCTATAAAAGAAGAAATTAAAATGAGACAAAAAAAAAATACTTAAATAACTAAAATTTAAAAAATTCTTTCAGTGTTACAGTTCAATGTCAGTATAATAAAATTTAAATTAATATAATATAATAGGGACGAATTACAAAGACACGAGTCAAAGTACATAATATGCACAGGCGTTGGCATGCTGATTGTGAAACAAACAACTAGTTTCAACTCGTTGACGAGCTAACCGACTCCTTGATAATTCAAAAGTGCCTGTAAATGGTCTACTTAAAATAAATGCTTTGACTTTGAAATAGCGTGCAGGGACATTGCTCGCAGAATGGACGGCATTCGGCAATGGGGCTAAAACGTTCTTGAGTGGTGACTGGTTGAACGATGACCTAATGAATCCGCTGGATATAGGCAGTGTCGATGAGGTGATGCTGCAAAGACGTCCCTACAATGTAAAATACCCAGCAGTGGATCTCTTTCGGCTGAGATGGTAATGATGTTCTTGATGGTAACGGGGTAAATTATATATTTTAAGGAACTAGAGGGATGAAGCACGGAATCCTAAAAGAGGGAAGGAACGGAAGCACCTTCTTGCCCAGGAGTGGGTAGAAAAAGCTATTAAAAAAAAAAACAAACTAAGTATTATCCTTTAACTTTTATAAATAAAGAAACGATTCATGAAGTTCGTAACAACAATGTGTGTCCTGTACAATCACGCACACATTATAAGTAAGTTTGTACAGCCGGGCCAGTAGTTATCTAGGCATGTTTTATTCAGGCGCTAGGCGGACCCCGGGCAGACCTCTCGTGTGCACTCGTTTTCATTATATCTCTGGCGGAATAATTCGCTCATTAATTATAGGGCACGAGTTCTTTTACGCGTAACAGCGTGTGTACGTGTTGTGCGTGTGTATCGTGGTATTTGTAACAGAGAGCTTAGTCATGATCGTTGCCTTTATCTCACGGTAGGTTTGGAGTTGGGATCTAGTAGTTCCATATAATAATGTTGTGTTTTCATAACTTTATTTTGGTGCTCGAAATAAAAGCTAGATCAACTCTATAAATAAGTACGTACGTGATGCAATCATTTCAATCTGTTTAACAATACCACGAGTTTCTATACAAGGTTACTTAACTACTTATGCTATTATTCTCAACACGAATCATTAATAAATTACATATAATTATTCGTATATGATTTTCAAATTCGAAATAGCCATCTTGTCGTTGGGTTTAAGTAGGTGGGCTGATGACCTACGCGCGCATACAGTGATATAGTCCCGCGATACTGCCTACTGCATACACAATGGCAATGGGCGATTCTGTTCTTTGTAAGAGGTGTATTCTGATATAGTGTCAAACATAAACCACAAAAAACAAGTATTTATAAATTACGACTCCTCGATAATAGACCAGAAGTCGTAATTTTATTTGATTATTTTTTGTCACTCTTTTATGACAACGTCCTGAAATTTTATGAGGATAAAAAACTACACCTTGTATTTTAAAAAGTAAAAGCAAAAACCTGCACAAAGTCCACAATGTTCAGTGTATCAATCATTATATAGAATATCCGTTAAAATATACGCTCTGATCTCTTCTATAAACGAGTCGACGGTCGCGTAAAAGAAACTCGAGCCAAGTCAAACAAAGCGAGTTACTTTTGCTCCAACTGAAAAATTATCTCGAGACGTTTGCGCTCTTTAGATCGTTAACATTTATTATTTTGAGAGTTTGAGTCTCTCTTCATAGTTTGGGAGAGGTCGATGACACGCGGATAGGTGGTAATATTCTAATGTCTTCTTATCTTACTACTGTTATAAATACGATAGTTTGGATGGATGGATGTGTGTAATTCAATCACGGCAGAACGGCTAAACGGATCTAGATGAAATTAGAGCGCGTTTCGCGCGGTAGTGGCGCATATAATTTCTAAATTTTATTTAGGTACTTGTTTTAATTTTTTAGATTTAATACCACCTTGTTTCTATTTTGCTTTAGTGTTCAATTTTTCTTTTATGTTATGTGCATCATTTTCGCGTGGATAAATAGTTTTTCTTTCTTTTCTTTTCTTTACTAGGCACAGCGATAGATTATGGTCTGGCACAGCACATAGGCTTCTTTGTATCCTGGGGAATCGTACGTGGGATAATATACTAATTTTGCGGATGAACTCGCCGGCAGAAGGTCATTTTTACCCGACTGCAAGGAAGAGTTATGTTTTCGCGCCTATCTTTGTATGTTTGTTTGTTTGCTTTTATTTCATGTACGCAAGTGTCTGTTTGTGTGTTTAATGGTACACTGTTTACTATCGCAATCATTGATGTACCTATTTTCACGGTCTATGCCCATTGCTTATAACTTATATTTGACATCGAAAAAAATATCATTAACTACGTTTTTGAACGATCAGATCGATCAATCTTGTTTCTACCTATTCACTGCTCAGCCTGAATTGTCTCCATCGTTTTTTAATAATACTTAAGTATAACACTGAGATAAAGTTTTAAGGCTCAAGTATTCTGAGCCTAAATCTAGATTGATGCTCAACTTTTTCTTCACAATGCTGAAATGTTTCGGTATAATATGGAGATAAAGTTTCATGGTCGGCTCATATTGTGGTTTAACATAAATATACCATACGGCTAAGACCTAACTCTTAGGTTCTAAGACCGCGACGCTAGCTCTGAACCTAAATCTGGGGTAATGATACCCTTACAATCTTTTGGTTTTATGGCTGGTGTACCTACTATAGGGTAAGGCATTTCCCGTGGGTGTTTCTTCTCAGAAGAAGTAGCAGTTTTTAGGTTTAACGACCTCTACAAACTTCCAGGCTTAAACATTAACTTCAAAATAAGTGTTATGAAATTTTGTTAGGCTAGTAGATAAACTGGCGTTCGCTGTACATAGAAAGTATATGTCGGGGTGTAAAAAGACACTCATACTGCCTATCAAACTAAGCAACATTGAGCAAAAATGATTGATGGAAAACGAATTTTATTTTTGGTGTAAATAATTAGTGTTTCTTGTAGTGCGGAATATAACGCCCGTAAAACATTGTGAGCATCCAAGAGTAAAGGGATTATGAAGATATTTAAGGTATAGTTTAAGGAACATTTCAAAATTGTTTTCTTGAGAAAACGTTAAGTATATGAAGCTGGAACTTTGATCTTCAATAACTCTGTAATTAGAAGGTATGATCCAGAACACAAAAATCGCACTGATGAGAAGGCAATGTAACTTTCGGCTTTACAAAGTGTCATTTACAATCATCATAAATAGTTTAGCAGCTGATTGTCATTTTAAATGACGACCAGGATTAAAGGGGCTTTTTAAACTATCACTATTTGAAGCCTCTGTCCAAAACATTACAAACATTAGCAAACTCTTCTTTCATTCACTTACCTCAGTGTGTAGCCCAGCGGAATAGCTGACTGAGCAAAGGCAAGGGAAACGGGAGCAAAAGACAAGCCAATGAATAGTAAAGGGGCGCAATTAATCGGGCCGTCGGTCCCAGCCCACGATTGGCTTTGCACCTCTTTGCCGATGTATGTGCTTGGCTTCGATCCGTGTATGTAGGTAGAGCTTGGACGTATTTACGATGCTTGCGTAGTTTTCTAGTTAACGGCTGGCGTGGAGAAAGAAAGTGGTATAAATGTTTTATTGGACCTAGATACCTACCTATAGTGCATATACTATTTTAAAATTCCTTTTAAGTAAATTAATTGTTTTGCAAAAGTTTTAAGTGTTAATAAAAGACATATCAAATAATATTACGACATTTGGTCAGTAATAAATAAATAGGTATTGTTTTTTGAGTTGTTTATGTTTGACAGTATTTCAGACTACTCGTCTTTCAAAGAACAGAATCGCCCCATTGCGGTAGCAGGAGGCAGTGTCGCGACTATATCACTGTGTGCGTGCGGGTTGCTCAAAGTCAAAAGTCAAATTCAAATCATTTATTTCAATTAGACCATTAAAAGGCATTTTTGAACGTCATTTACGAGAGAAAAGAAAAATCGCTCCGCCTGCCTAAACCCAGCGGCAAGATGACAAGTTCGAGTTCAAAAATCACCTTTAAAATAAAATATCCTATATTTTTTTTCTACTTATTGGGTGCAAACATAAAGATACAGGTTTTTCGGTCCCGATATGCCAGTACGGGTCGGTACTGATAGGTACGGGTTTAACAACATATAAAAAACAGGTAAATCTGTTCTTGACGGCGAAGACGACACACTACGCTGGCAATTGTTTAAACCCGTACAGATAGTCGGTACCGACAAGTTTCCACCTGTTTCTTTATGAAGGAGCGCATATTGATTGTATGAGCTATTTTACCCGTACCGATCGGTAATGATCTGTACCGACCTGTCCGTACCTGTAACCTGCTTTTTTATGTAAGCACCCTACACGTGAATGCAATGTATCTACCCTATATAAAACTACTATATCATAATAAGTATTACAAATTAAGAATTGACAGTTAACATATGTTTAAAGATACATAGTGTTCAGTAATTTTAACTAAGTACTTAGGTTTTATGAACTTTCACCTCGCGTAGGTAACACAATAAGCTTGCGCATGTTCAAGTCAAAGTTTCTACTTCATTCGTGCAGACGTGATGTGTTTCAGCTTAATACGTTTAGTTCTAAGTGCGCTCTGATTCGGATTACTCTTTGCCGTAGCTATGCCGTATCTGAACATCAGCTTTTCAAACTGTAATTCCACGTAAATTGCACCTCTCTCGCTAGTGGTGTACGCGAAAATTCCCAAAAAGTTAGATTGTTGGTTGTTATCGGGTAGAATTTTCAGGTGCTTACCTATTGCGTTTTCACTGGCGCCAAAGGTTAAAATGTTTTCAGTCTATGTTTTTGCACTGTAATATTTTACACGCTGGATGCAGCTGAATACCAGTATTTTACATGACCTCCACAACACAGTAACTGGGTAATACGATACCATTTGGAAAGACTAGTTGTCAGACTTTCAGGCTTCTGACAACCCGTAACGACTGTCAAAAATTCACGTGTGACAGCCAGGACCAACGGTCTCGGTGTGTAAAGATGGTCAACCATCCACAGACCAACCCCGGCAAGCGTAGCTTAACCTAATGGATTGACCCATGCGGTTGTTATTACTAAGTCACGAGCTTCTCATGAAAAACTACTTATTGTATTAAAATTGCTTTACCAGCAGAAACCCAACAACTTGTTCGTCTCAAAAAACCCAAAAGTAGCTCTTTCATTTTTTTCTTGCCGACAAAACTAGCTCCACCGTCTCAAAAACTTCACCGTCATTTTTTACACTGGCAACACAAATCCGACGAAGTGCTCAGGTAGGCACAGAAAGCTTTCATTTCACTCCACAACGACTTACAGTTATTTACGCGCAACCAAATTGGTTTCTCGTAAGTCCAGTTTCATATTTAAGTAGGGTCGCCATCCGTTCTGGCTTCTAAGATATTACTATATAATATGGCTTTTGATGAAGGAAATGTGGGATTTCTTGGTGTTGGGAATGAAGTTGCTTAAGAAAGTAGTCGTGTTATGTGCTAATAACAGCAAAATGCGATTAATTGCTTTTTATTGAAACGGTTTTGTGAGGGGCCACATATTCAGAAGACGTCGGACCCAAATATTAGTATCTTTTAAGAAGATGAAGAAGCAGAAGCTAGTGCTTCTGCCCCTGACTTTGTCCGCGTTTTTTACATCCGCGTAAAGTTACGTCTTTGATTACTGCTCCGTTCTCGTGGGTCGTAGCGTAATGTTATATAGTCTATACTAATGCTCATTAGTCTGGCTATCAAATACAAAAAGATTTTTTCTAATCTGACTGGTAGTTCCAGAGATTAGCACGATTAAACAAACAAACAAAAAACTCTTCAGCTTTATTATATTAGCATAGGTACGGTATACATATACTTATATAGATAAGATAAGGGTAGTCAACCCCTAAAACTTTCACAAAGTAAACGTAAACCGTGGATCAATTTTCATAAACTACCGTTTTCAAAATAATAAGGATTCCGGTACAGTCCGGGTATTGGGCGCGCCCTGGCAACCCTGTCCAGGTTGACGGCGCGTTACGTGAGTAGCCCCGCGCCATTCGAGACATCGTTAATCAGAATAAGACTTCGCCATCTTAGACGAAAGAAGGATTGTTAAAACTTTTAACGATGCTTTTTTATAAAATAAACTCCGAAGTGAAATGGAAATTGTGTAATACTTGATAGATTGGTTATTTTAATAATGAGGAAACTCTAACTGGAAAAAACCCTCAGTTTTAATGAAGCCACTTACCGACCTTCGATTGATATCTAAGAATCGTTTCTATGATCTTAACAAATAAATAAAATTGATGTGTCTGTTTGTATTGTCAAAATGCTTTTTTACTAGATGCGGTACCTATGTATACCAATAAATCAGTTTTTAAAATTGTTGTCTTTTCGGCTAATCTCCGAAACGGCTAGACTGATTTTGACACGACTTTCATTCGCAGATAGCTGATGTTATACGGTTCTGCGCAAAAATTTAAATCAGTGACCAGGTGATCTCTGATCATCACGACCACTTGGACGCAAGATGGTCAGCACGTTCACAAGCAGTGCTCAGGCACACTTAACATCTAACTCTCGTATGCTGTAATTACATACCATAAAAAATAATACAAGCACGACTTACTATAATGAGCTAACTTTATCCTCATGTTCCACCTGTCTTCCTCTAAACATTAACATTATAATCAACTTTAATTAAGCCTAATAATCGTCGACTTTAATAACATTCTACAAACGGAGCCGGTTAATGAACAAAAAGTCCATGAACCTAAAATCAAAGACAATGTTGATAATCTTTTTGACACAAATGTTCTACAAAATAAGTAAATAAACCCTCTTTAGGATAACAACCCCTTTTCGAGTGGGAATCCCAAATTAAGAACACAGTTTTTACAATAATCTGGATGGTTTTCATTTAAAAGCACAATCATCGTGCTGGGTACACAATCTTAAGTCTTCAGTACTTAAGACCCTTATATATTTGGAGTTAAGGTTTTAAATCGTGTGTGGTGGTATGCTAGGTTTTGTGGTAGGTTTGCAAATGAGATGGGCAAGGGTGTTGTAATAAGATCAAATTAAAATTTCCGCGTCCCGTTACGCGCATGTGTGCTTTATTTAGGCTGGCAATGTTCTCTCGTTTGTAATTTCCTATCGGGAAGCTTTAGGAAGTTATTTTGATGGATTCCATATTGAATTTTGAGTAGCTACATGAGGCTCTAAATGCGGTGAAATGAAATAAGAAGGTGAACGTAATGCCGCGGATGTGAAAGCTTTTGAAGACTGTTAATGGAGTGACAACTTAGCGCCAGTTATCTAAGAAATCTGGTAATGTACGTTTTGGTATTGCATATTGTAATAATTAAAATCCCCACTAAATTATATAGGTTACAATAAATCGATTAGGGGTGAGCCTGTTATCATAAGCCGAGATCCAAATTTAGTGTTACTACTCGAAAATACTCCGATTGAAAAATATTCATTGTGTAGTTTGTGTATAAATATTTCTTTTAGTTTGTGTTATATAATAACATACACATCCTATTTTAATACTTAAAACTACGAGTATTATATAGTAATTTTTATTTGATTTTGATTATTTAGGGGTATAATTAAAACACATTTAAAAAAAAATGCTCATTAAGACCTTTCATCAGGATACCAAGCATGATAATTATAATTACTTTAATTTTGTTTTTTAATCACGTGTTTTATGCCCGCTTTAAGCTGCCATTTTGATTTTCTGTGACGTCACAACCTATAATCAGTGAAATATTATGACGCTTCCAACGATACCTTATTCGTTAATATATGACGAATAGTCTAGGAGAAATACGCACATTGATGAACATGCATACACACATAGAGACTGGTAAAATCATAACCGTCCTTTGGGCTTTAGCAGTCGTAGTCGGATAACTAGTAGCTGACACGTTCAGCAGTTGCCCTCCCCACCACTAGACCACCGAGGTAACGATTCCTTCCATTCACCCGAAAAACCAAAATAGCAAATAATGCTCAACTCCCCTGTCATGACATTGAGCAGAACTGCGGCGTCCAATCTACTACAGTACGTGATCTAATTAGGAAGCAAACGCCATGACGTCTGTATAAACAGGAATGGTAGGAATTTGACGCTGCTACGGTTGGTAGGGGGAAAGGTTATTTAGGAAACCTGCTCCATTGTTTGCATAACAAGTAATTATCCGCTAATCACACGCCCTAAAGCACTAAGCTGCATCATTATCAACATCATCAGGCTCCTGGAAGACGTCCAACATCATTCGATATCGTACATAATCCTATCTCATGCGCTACCACGCGCTGCGCCGAAACTAATACATGACTCATGTAATTAGGCAACATAATGTGTGTTGTGGGCTAAATTAGTTAATAGATTCCATGCGTAAAGGTTCTATTAATTATTTAACTCATAATTATTCTCAGTAAACTAATTAATTATTTTGTTAATAAGTAAAGCAGTAAGAACAGCGTCTTACGTCTAATTCTGACTTGCTTGGGTATTAAGGCCAAACTAACGGGATAGGCAGCTATCAAACTGTCTGACTAATCACATACCTATTAGGTACTATATAAATGATAGTACAATGTCGCGATTAAATCGCTTATCTTCTGGTTGTCGTATGAAGGCGTGTGAAGAGTTTCATCCATATTATTAACAAGCGACTGCACGCGTCTACGTCCGCGATGAGGACCGGAGATTAATTACCTACTTACTTATAAACAAGAAAACATTTAAATAAACAAAATCTACCTCTTTATAATATAAGATTTGCCATTAGAATTCATATTCAAATAAATTATTTATTTCAATTTGACAGGTAAATAAGGCATTTTTGAGCGTCATTTACAAGGAATAAATAATATTGAATCTAGTGGCCCATTAAAAATGCGGGAATTAAAAATCTGAGTAATGTTTAATGGAGCGCTCTTTAAGTCATAAACAAAGCAGTTCCTTTGAAGATCGACAAAAAAATGAAAACAGGAAAGCCCACTCCTTCTCTCAATCACCATAAAATACATCACCAGCAATAGCCACATAAAGCTGTCGGCACAACTATCGCGCAATCTTGCCAGATTTAGTGGCGCCCTCGTGCGGTTGGCACGCCACTCACGTCGCGGCTTAATTAAAGATGGCGCGGGCTAAACAACTGGCAGTTTAAGTAGTACGTACCTTTTGGCGGAGGAGCCGTCTAATTGTCGGGTAAGGTAAGGGTAATAGGTGTATTGTAGGGTAAAAGGTACGGAGTGGAGCTTTGATTAAAGTTGTGCCTACGAGGTACTCGCTTTGTATGCGCCTGTGTAAAATAAACGTTACTCTATCAAAGTCAAGGAAAAGGAAAGGGTTTCTCAAGTATACAAGAAGATCTTTTGTGTAAAAATACACATCACATATCCGTCAGCTACGAATTCTGCCCATCAAACTAAGTATTTGAGCAAAAATTATGAATGAGAAGCGACTTTTAATTTTGGTGTGAAACATTGTTGTTTGTGGTACCGTGTTATGTAACGCACGCAAAACATCGTGCATATAAGTGCATCCAACAGTACAGGGGCCGTAACATATTTGATGACACAGTTGGCGTAGTGGCTGAGCGATGGGTTGTTGCGCTGTGTGTTTCAGGTTCGATTCTCGCACAGAACAAATATTTGTATGGCTTACAGATAGTTGTTTCGGGTCTAGTTGTTTGTGTATGTGACTTTATATGTTTGTAAACGCACAGGGGCAATTCAGGGGTAAATCCTATAGTGTGGGGCAACATTTTTAAGAAGAAAGAAAAATTGCGTTAAAAAACATAAAAAGCAGTTGCGGCCTTGAATTTGAATAACTTAGAAACCAGAAGGTACCCAGAATAAAAAAGAAACGCAATGATAGGAAGAACATGTAACTTTTGGCTGTTATTGGATCTGCCATCTCCATCTTGTTTGCCAAACATAGTGGTACCTAAAACATAATGCCCTACTACGTGTCACACGATCTAGGGGCTTAAGATCAAACGGGGCTATGCGCATAATATCACGCCATCTAGACGAAATGAAAACTAACACAGAAAAATACAAGCTTTCTAACTAAATAGAATATTTCTCATAATACTGCACTGTATATAATGGGTTTGCACAAAGAGACACACAACTCTCGTATTTATAAGTTTAATTTAAATCTGAATACAAAACAAACTCGCATTAAAGCAAAGAGTGTTTGACTTTATTAGGCAGTGGACAGATAAGCGAAAAGTCAGCTGTCAAAGTAATGTTGAACTGTGAACCTGTCAGACCAAGCGTTAACGTCAAGACGGTAACTTTATTTTAATTTCATTATTATTTAGATTTGTTAAAATGTTTGTTAATCTAATCAACATCTGAAGGGTTGTTGACATTAAGAGTTGGCTCGCAAATAAGTGTTTTGACAACATTGATCTGAGTTTAACATGTTTACGATCGCGTCTTTTGCTGATAATGATAAAAGGCTTTATTATTGTCCCACTGTAAGGCAAAGGACTCCTCTCATTCAGAGAAGGCACGAGCTTTATCACCACGCTTGCTCAAGGCGGATTAGAAATTCCGGCCTTCTTTTAAGTGACTGACTTATAGTAAGTAGTTGTCAGTGATATCCAAGATAAACTAAGAAACTACATAATAATGTATGAATAGAAAAAGTCACATTGATAGCCAGCATGTATTGAATGCACTATGTGATTATTAACATAGAGAACCATATAAATCTGCAGTTTAACAAAAATAGGGATGGCGTTCCTAACGCCAACTCATTCTAGCTATAGTTTAACACACATGCCTTGATTAGAGTACGTTGTGATGGCCAATGATCGTTTTATCCTAATGAAGAATTATAACTATAAATAATGTCAAGTGCATCATTTAGCATAGTCTAGAAAGGCGAGTCCTGTGCAATTCAATCCGGCTTCGCCCTAACCCAACCTCATCAACATTAACCCGTGCGTGTACCCCGGCCGCCGCGCAGCTCTCTAATGAAACACAAGTGGGATGCGTTGCAGCTTCAAAGTCGCGTCTAGTCGTTCTCTAATAGTATGCAAATAGCTGCTAAATGGTTTTTTCCCGTATCTCTTTAATATGCCGGCGGTCGTTTAAGGTATTTCCATTTTAATTTCGGCGAGTTTAAGCTCCGTGCGCACTGCGGTGGTTGCGTTATTATGACAGTGTGTGAATATTCATGGTTGTCAAGAATTTTGGAGGACATTTTTGAGATGCGTTGCTTTTGTGTTCTCTCCTTTGTTTCGAATTTGTTCAGATTTTAATTAAACTTAAGTAGGAAATTTTAAATTCTTCTATTTAAAAAGCTAAGATAAACAAAGCAACTTCAGTGAGGATCGTTTAAGTATTCATAATTAATTTGATGTTCCTGGAATAAGAAGTAAAATATTAACTGTACCTACCTATCCTAAACTTGATCAAAATTATCTTATCTACATCTACATCTACACTAATATTATAAAGGGGAAAACTTTGTATTTTTGTTTGTTTAACATAACATCACGCCTGTTATCCCCGAAGGGTTAGGCAGAGGTGTACCCATTAGTACACCCACATTTCGCCAGTTATGTTTAAGTCCCATGTACCTAATAGGGGGCGAGCCTATTGCCATCAACCGAGCACAAGTCCAGACTCCGAGGCTGCTACTGAGAAATTCCTGATGGAAAAAACCAATAACACTTTGCCCGACCCGGGAATCGAACCCAAGACCTCATGCTCAGCAGTCGCGCTTTGCGACCACTAGACCAACGAGGCAGTCAGGTTTTGTTTGTTTGTTTGTAATTCTACACTAATATTATTAAGAGGAAAACTTTGTATTTTTGTTTGTTTGTAATGGATAAACTCAAAAACTACTGGCCCCATTTAAAAAATTCTTTCACCATTAGAAAGCTACATTATCTGCGAGTAACATAGGCTATATTTTATTTGAGAAAAAATTGGGGTCCGTAAGATATTTGAGTTTCCGGACCCAAGGAGTAAAAAATCATCCAAAAATGTTCTTTATTTGGCGTACGCTGCCTAAACTATAAAAGATAGAACCATAAAAAGTTCTAATTAATTAAAGACCTTAAAAATATGTACAAAAAAGTCCACGACACACTATACCTATCTATTTCGAGTTAACCACAACAACCATTTTTTTATTTAAAAATCTTGAATTTTTTTAGGATCATTTAAACGCATTTATTTTACACATGTCATTACTCCTTATAAAAAAAAAACTATTTTGTCACAAAGTACTGTTTATGTAGATAATAATTATTTAGTCTTTGATTCATTAAAATTGGACGTTTGGTTTGAAAGTTATGGCGAAATCAATCTTAATACTATTTCAAATCGAATTATATTGATCGATCGAAATCAATATAATACTACTTGGCGTACGTTTAGTAGGGAGGTAGTTTATAATTAGTAGACGTTCGCTAAGAACGCATTTTCCATAATTCACCCTCTAAGGAGATGAAACGGGGGTCAAAAGTTTGTATGAAGAAAACTTTGACGCGGACGATGTCGCGGGCAGAAGCTAGTATTTTATAAATACCTACTACTCCTATGTAAAGTGATATTATGGAAAGAGTTTCTGTGTTATTATAATAATTATGCGAATTTCCAGCTTTAATAAAATCGTGATGAAGATATTATTTACCAAATTGTTGGAACTTAATACTCGTAACATTAAACCAGTCAAGCACGTGTCTGACCACAACGTGATCACTATTTCAATGATTGAAATAAATATTTTCGGAAAACTCCGATACAATAATTGTATTTCAGTACTTAATTAAAAACGATAGCAGTAGTTCGTATCGCCCATAAATAAATATTCATTTTACCTTTAACTACCTCAAGCAAATACTTTTATGTAAGAGTATTTTCTATAAGAATGATCTTAATTTAACGTTGCGCCAATTCGCCTGGTTTTTTCAGTTAATTAATCGCTTTGAAATTCTTCAACTTATAAATAAGTTTTATCTAAAAACGTTTCGTCTGTTTATTCTATTTGAAACCGATTGTAAGCAAGTAAGTGACTACAATAACTATAGTTATTTTGTTACACAACAGTGTGCAAGAGTCCTAACAACGTTTTTTTCAGTCACGAGAAAATTATGATTGGTTCGAAGCTTTTAAGCCGGGCTTTGATGCAGACTAATAAAAAGTTGATAGGTGTAATATCCAACTGAGTGGATACTCTCTATCTACCTCTCTGTAGTAACAGCGCGATAGAGATGAAGTGGTACTTGTGAGGCATTCAAGCGAGTGCTTGTTTCGGCTGTAGGTACATGTGTTTTCGCTTTGAGAGAGCGTAATAGTTGATGATGTACGTTTGCTTACTGTACCTGTTCTCAGACAGTTCAAGATTCTGTTTTATTGAAACAGACACGTTGTGGTGGTCTTTTGGGAAAGCAAAGCCCTTGAACAGCTGTGATTTCATTTTAATTTCGTATATTCTCTATCAATATCGTAAAACTGCTAGACTTGCTAGACTTTTAATCTCATAAACCATCCGATAATGCAATACCACAGTGTTATGCATGGTGACCAAAGTCATTTTGTCCAACTAATATTATTTTAGGGGTATACATTAAAGCAAATATCTCAGACTTTGCAGCTAATTTCACAAAAATATAAACTGAAGCCCAAACAATAACGCAACCAGCGCACGGGTACTTAAAATATTCCCAAACTTATTAAATCACTTTTCATGTAGCTAAATTGTAAAGGATTTGTCGTCGGCCGCCTCGCTGGGCCAACATAATGAGTTTCACTCCCGTAATTGTACTCGAACTCAACCCCTATAGATGAAACAACTGCTTACAACCCTTTCAGGGGCAAATTTCAAAGGTTTCAGATTCAACCTCACCCCCGATTAAATTTGCGTCAAATATTGCGGGAATATTTTTTGTTAGTTATTTGGTTAAAGGAATAATTAATTTGTTTAGTGTTAGTCAGGCTTTTTGTAATTAGTTTAATTAATATTTGGGCAATTTGAATTCTGTTAAGTGTTTTGGAAGAGTCTTTCACACCTCGGGGGAGATTTTATTATCCGTTTAGTTAACAGGGAGTCAGGTTAAGCTTTGGCTAAACGAACAATGATGACCTTATGTTACCACTGTTCAGTAGATCTGCTGCTTATCCTCTATACAACTCATAATACCTGAATTGTAAACTCAAATTACAGGTAAATAACATATACACGGCAAATAAAATGTAAATATTATGTTTTCCTAGAATTCACACAAACATAAATCTTTGCACAGCTTCCCGTACTGAGAAGGGAATGATTACTGAGGGCCCGAGAAACCTCAGACACAATGTGAACTTGGCAGACGGATCAAATACCAATAACTTATTGTTAACGTCGGGATTAAAGGAAAAAAACGTATTTGAACGATCATTTATATTTCTTTTTTCAATTACGTTTTTATGAGTTTTTATAAGACTTCAGTTATTAGAGTATTAAAGGTAAATATTGTGATCAATAACGAACGTTTCGCCGTTAAATGAAATCGTGAAAATCTTTGAAGTAAATCTGCTATTGTCGCGGTAGGTATGTAATTGGATGGCGAGCTTCAATCATTGGACTGTAGGTACATGCGTGTACCTTAAGTTATTAAGTTCTAAAGTACAGTAAAAAACCGATCAAGTGTGAGCCAGACTCGCACATGAAAGGTTCCGTACCATGATCATCGTAAAAGATATATCAGTATTACCATTATACTTAGTATCGAGCCAAAAACGCAAAAAAAATTAAGCAATTTTCTCAAGCTATTATGGTTCATGTGAGATACAGCCCGTTGATAGACGAACAGACGGACGGACTACTAGTAATAGGGTCCCTGCACCCTTCAGGTACGGAACCCTACAGAAGTAATTTTACCAACAATAATAACATGTTTCTCCATAAAGCATCTCCGAGTAAAACTCCCCGCACAGGAATGCGGCATTTCTTCTCAACAATTATATCCTGAAGCGACTGTGTTCGCCGAAGAATGCAGCGTCTCCTACAATAATTACACCTGCATTACATTCTATAACAGAGCTTTGCTGGCTTATGACACAGAGTAGGTAAGGACAGAAGGGGCACTCAAAATCTTACTACTCTTATAAATGCGAAAGTTTAGGGTCAGTTCACACCGAGACGCGACGCGACGCGACGCTGCGTGCACACTTTAAAAGAGCGACTCAAAATATAACTTTATTTTCTACACGAAAAGATACACATTTCATTGTGAGAATTTAGAAAACGTTACACCACGCAGCACTACGTCGCGATGCGTCGCTCTACGCCGCGCTGCGCCGCGCGCCGCCGCGAGACGCATCGCGACGCAGCGGTGAATCGCCGCTACGCGCGACGTGCAAGAGCGGCGACGTTGCGATGCGTCTCGCGGCGGCACGCGGCGCAGCGCGGCGCAGCGCGAAGTCACTGGCTTCTTCCAGTATCGTCACGTTGCGTCGCGTCGCGTCTCGGTGTGAACTGACCCTTAGATGGATGGTTTGGTTGTTACTCAATCAAGCCAGAATGGCTGAGCGGATCTGGATGTGAACTAAATGGTCCTATCATCTGATTATAAATTGTCAAAATTATAAAATGCCAGAAAATAATTTGTTGATTCAGTAATTGTATATTACGATAAAGGACTGAACGCAGGTGAATTTAACGTTAGTGTAAGTCAATTATTTTGCAGTTGTAACACTGATATGTGGTTTTCCATGATGCTGGACAAAGCGGTGCTTCTGCACCTCCACAATCTATGTTTCACACCTCATTCCTTTGCACCGTAGAATAACTTGGATTTATTCGCTTGAGGTGGGATAAATTCACCGCTGGCAACACTGATATTACCACTGTGTGTGAATTTACTGCGGGCAACACTGATGTTACCGCGGTGTACAGATTTAATAAAGCTATCATGCGAGTGAGTTAGGATTCAATGGGAGAAAGTGGTTTCTTTGCGGCGAAGGGATTACGTCGGCTTTGAGACGTACGTTGGTGACGCGTTCACGGTTACGTATTGATAGTAACACAAAGATGTTAGATTGGTTAGTTTAGGTAAAAGGTTTAACTTACAAATCCTGGTTTAGATACTTGATATTGGAATTTAAGTGTGTAAATTGTAAGTCAATAAATTGAAAGTATGTAGTTTCAAAAGTATTATAAGTATATATACTTATATAGAGGATGCTTTTGTCCAGCAGTTGACGCCTT
The DNA here is from genome assembly GCA_949316365.1 of Hoplodrina blanda. Lineage (NCBI taxonomy): Eukaryota > Metazoa > Arthropoda > Insecta > Lepidoptera > Noctuidae > Hoplodrina > Hoplodrina blanda. The sequence continues at coordinate 17,848,575 of OX438581.1, forward strand.
TCGGCTGAAATGTTGATGAAGATTCTTTGAATGTCGTGATGACCCAGTGGTCATGAGGTTGTGGATTCGATACCGGGCAAGTACCACTGTGACTTTTTAAGTTCATACGTAGGTTTTAAGTTTATCTTAAACATCACTGACAATGAAGGAGAAAATTGTAAGGAATCCTGGACTTATCGTTATTAAAAGTCTGAAATCGCCAATCCGCCTAGAGCAAGCACGGTGATCAATGCTCATGCCTTCTCTGTATGAGAAGAGGCCTTTGCCCTACAGTGGGACAAAAATAGGCTTGAAATAATTATTGTAACATTCTTTATCATGAAATTAATTTAAGACTTTTCCTTAGAGATATGTTTCACAGAAAAAATGCTAAAATAATGTTCTGACAGGTTCAAATATTAATATCGTAGTCATTAAAATCTATGCTAATTCAAGGATCCTCAGAAAAGGATCCGCCATTATGTCCAACAAAGGTTCTAGGACATTCGATAGGTTTTTGCGACAGGATCGGATCCGATCTGTTTCAGCTCCCATTGTTAGAGCTCTGCTGACGACAGGTTATGGTTGACTTGAGGAATGGCGCCGTATTTCAACTTCGCCTCGGGTTTAATTATGCGGAATTAATCTGTGCGTCGCTAGAAGTCGTTTGTGAGGGAAGATACTTAATATAATGTAGTGTCATGATAGTGACACACAAACAGTAGATAGATATGGACATTGCCGTGGATGGCGCTTCCTATCGCTTGGCGCTAACGACGGGGTGATTCAGATGATACACCCGCCATTTTACATTATGAATACATTTTATTTTTTTTACCTTTATTGGGACAAACAGTTACAAATCATTTTATAAATGACTTGTCAAAGTAAAGATATTATCCCACTGGAAGCATACATTTTTGCGAGATAAAAAGTAGTAGGTATAGTGCTATTCCAGATTGTTAGAGATCTACATAAACACGAAAGATGCACTTTCGTAAGATTTCGTTAAATCTCTTTCTTCTTAAAAATACGTTACTCCATACTAACAATTTCTCTTGTACTATAGTGAGTGCGTTTATAAACAAAAACACAAACTCGCATACATAAACAACCCATTGCAACTAACTGTAAAAAAAAAGGCCATACAGCAACCAGTATTTATTCCGTGCTGGAATAGAAGCAACGACACGCAAAAAAAAAAAAAAAAAAGCGTAGCAATCAATTGCTCATTATAAATCCGTTTAATAATCTCGGCAGGTAGCCAACAAATCACAAGTCTATATCATGAGGCATATTACATGGGTAGGATAATAAAAAATACTTATAATCTTTATTGGATTGAAGCAACACTTTTTCACTATCAAAGTCATCTGTTACAAGTCCAGCTGTGTTGCCACCATATCTCATGACGTCGGGCATCCAGCCAACGGTTTTAAGTAAAATTACTTGATTCTCACCAACGCTAAGTGAACGCTTTCGGCAAACCGCTCTCCTCACCATTCTTTGTAACGTGACGGCTTGAGTTATGGATGGTTTTAACTTGAATTTTAACTTTGATATCGTTTTAATAGTTTGATGGTTTTGATGGTTTTTGAAAAGCGTGAATGATTTAATGTTAAACGTTTACGGGTAATATGAGCAGATCATTTTTGTTTTTCTTGTGTCTGCAAGTTTTTGCGTTGTTATTGAGGCTTTTGATTTCGTGTTAACATAACCTCTGCTATGTCCTACATGTTAAGCCCTGATCAAAGAATAGACAGTAATTGATTTCTTAGTAAACAAAAATGTTTTATAGTTAATTTACGAGATTTGAATACTGTGATGTAGATGTGAGAACGAAAATGAATGTAGGAGTGTTATATTAGTTTTATTTCTCTAGAAACAAGCTTGAAGTTCAAAGTTACATGAGCTTGGAGCGCCATTTCCTAAACGTATTTAACCATACAACCTAACCGACTATAATACAACTACGTACCTACATTGTACTCCTGTAATGCGTCGACCAGCTCAACGTACATTGCATGCCGACTAGGAACTATGCACATTCCTGCGTGGGAAGGCGTGAATTTAACGCGCAATGGACAAAGAGCAAATTAGTGATAGGGATCGCTCTCATTATTGGTGCATTTCGAAAGTATGTTTAGACTGGATTACCTGGATGTCATGTTTATTTACATGATAATAATAACTGCTGAACATTGCCCGTTAAAACGGCTTTTATGAATCACAAGAAATTTTCTAAAAACGGGCTTGTTTCTAAAGATTTTTCTATTAACCTCAAATCGTAGAAATTAAAAACAGTCATACTTAATTAAATTACTGCGGAATACGGGCCTCTACATCACTCACCCCTGTTAAAACGAAATTACAATTTACCACCTAAAAACACCTTTACCCGAGCGCTGTGCCGTGTGTTACATACTATCACTAAAATCTAGGAAACACTAGCTCAGATTTATAGTTCTAATTCAGGCCCAACAGTAAAGTTCTGAAGCAAAGTTTCCGTTGGGTTTTTACATGACAGGTTCTGTGCCCCTTTAGGCTTTTAGCGCGAACAGTGCGCAGTGTGCAGGTCACGCCGAGTCGAGTTTGTGCCACAAAGGCTAGTTCCCAGGTTATTGTCACATGTTTTTGTGCAATTTCAACTGTTTCCATTTGGTCCTCTTCAAACTAACGGTGTGTTTGGTGAGTTTGTGTTTCTTTCGTTTTTGGTGAAATTTTGATGAATATTGTGTGACGCTAGTGGCCTTTACCTTTAATTTAATTAACAGTTTTTGTGTGGAACTAGAATTTAATTGTCTGATTGAGTTAAAAAGCCTAAATAATAGCCGCTGTGTGTTCGTTAGTACATTTTAATAGTTATGAACACGGGCTCCATAACAATAGAAAAATGTTTTATTAAATATTCAATAACTAGGGTCAGCCTTTAGGTTTTTGCTTCCCTAATACTGACTGTTTGGAGTTTGGACAGTAAGGGATCAATTTAGTGTAATAAAAACTGTGTGGTATTTCCCGGGACTCATTCAAACCTTTTTTTGTTACGGCCGTTTGTGATGGAAGAAAAGTTTTATTTTCTTCATGTAAAATAATAATGAATATAATTCATCATGAACCTACTGAGGTAAGTCCTATAGGCTTATAGATAGGAGGTAAGTTGAGTAATTATAAGCCCTAACAGGGTCCATAACTATACTTTAGCTTTAAGCGTTCTGTTCCAACTTTTATACACGAGCATTTTATACATGTATGCAGATAATAAAAATATCAAAAGAGAAAAGTAATTTTAAAAGAACATTATGCCAATTATATGACTCAGAGTAACCTTTAAACATGGACTCTTTATACACTAGAAATGAAACCCGAACATTGTGCAGAGCATATAAGTTTAAAAAACCATGAGACTACTAAAAATTTAGCCACGAAGGATGCATAAATCTGAATTGAGAAGATTTATATCATATTCTTTTCATATTTAGTTTAAATATAAACATTTCTAGCTGCCTGCACGACACTCGGGGGAAATCGGGGGCGTCTTAAACAGGACTAAACTATGAAATTGCTTGCGTTGCGAGGATAATGTTGTTTAATATGATCTGTGACTATCAGTGCACTGAGATTCTTTAAGAAAGGGGGTCACCTTTAATTGTAGCTTTAGCACCCGAAATTACAATAGGTATAACCGGCTAAGGGCGAGTCTGACCCCGTATGAAGGTTGTCGTACCACCCCACAATTAATAATACTACTTATAACATTCTGCCTCTGCCTCGTTGGTGTAGTGGTCGCAAAGTGCGACTGCTGAGCATGAGGTCTTGGGTTCGATTCCCAGGTCAGGCAAACTGTTATTGGGTTTTTCCACCAGGAATTTCTTAGTAGCAGCCGTGATGTTATGAAAAACATTCTTGTATGGGGTCACTTTTAATTTGTAGCGTTATTTTGTTGTTATTATTTTTTGTTACAGTGACAATACACACTCTGTAATTTCAACTTTTTACCTATTACGGTTTATGTGATATAACCCGCTGGTAGACAGACGGAAAAATAGCAGATGCTTAATAATAGGGTCCCGTTAGCACCCTTCAAGTAATGAACTCTAAAGATGGCCAATTTTGACTGACAACTTCACACAAGTCGAATAGGTGGCTGATCCAATAGAAAAAATAATAGTATTGTGGCCAGCTTCTGTATTGTATTCCCTCAATGTGGCTGCGCCATCCGTCAGCCACTCACAAAGTGCTTACCACCACATTGTCCTGTTCCAATAAACATATCACACACCATAAAACTTATGAAATCAATTTATAAAGGCGTGTCCACACTGTTTATGACCGCCTAGTACTACTAATGGTCGGGCACGATTTACGACCAACCCCTCCGACAAAAACTTTATGAGCCACCCTTAAGCAAACGAGCTACAAATTTTATCGCTGTATTACTTCTATGTTAGTTTACTATGTGTTAAGTACCCTGAGTGATGTGGACGCCATTTCGTCACCATTATGGATAATTGGCGCCATTATAACTATTTTAGTTTTCGAAGTGTAAATCGGGTTATTTTAGTTACTAGTTGATGCCTTTGGTTGATGACTTTTTTTACTTTTTCTTGTCCATGGTTCGTAATAGGCTATGAGTCTGGCTACCAAATACAAAAAGGTTTTTTTTCCAATCCGTCTGGTAGTTCCAGAGATTACAGCATTTAAACAAACAAATAAACAAAAACCCTTCAGCTTTATTACATCCTTAACCGTGATTGACTAACCAATCTATCAACAGCTGAACAGGTTACGCTGTTTACCGACTACTTAATAATAGTAAAAGCATCAATTCAAAATTATTAAAATAGGCCCCTTTGTCTTCAAATTAATAATTTTGTTGAAACTAGATAATATTAAACAATTCTAGATTTACATAGTTACTAGAAATAGCTCTCTGTTTAAAATAAATAATGTTGAAATTGGATATACTAAGCTGATGACTCGGCCACGCTTTGCTGTGGCTTGAAGTAAGTACAAGGTCAATAATCGAGATAAAAACTATCCTATCTTTTAAGTTTGACCAAATTAAAACACACAGTAAGCCATATTTCATAAAGAATTGTTGAGTAGTTTAGGAGTCCATCCCGGACAAACAACGTAACAACGTAACTTATATATTTTAAGATTAAGGTTTCCCAACAGCTTCTGATTTTAAGTAATTATTAGATACAAATTATTTGTTACGGTCTTATACAGTCGCCAATAATAGGCTAACCAATTTTATGTTAAAGTAAAAATAAATAAATTAAAAAATAAATAAATAAATGTCTATAAATTAAATAACACATCGAAACAATCACGGAACATGACCCTAGAAAATAAAAAGAAAATAAAATCACGCCTGTAATACCCGAAGGGTTAGGCAGAGGTGTACCCATTAGTACATCCACATTTCACCTGTTATGTTTAAGTCCCATGTAATAGGCGAGCCAGAAATAATAAACATAATTAATTATTTACCACACAGTCATCTGATTAGACTGGGAGCCAAAACGTAATCTAGAGAGCAACCAGCCCAGTAGGCCACCCCCGCCCCCCGCGCTACAAGATACCTACATAGTAATTCCGTATGTAACCCTTTCAAGTCGTTACCCTCTGTTTAATATCTCGCTGGCCGTCCGCCAGCCTGCCGGAATGCAAGATGTGTACCATAACCACGTATCTGATGGCTGCGTGAATAACTGTTTTTATCTACGTTTTTACAATGTTAATAGAAATGTTTATGGGTGAATTATATTGTAGTGTTTATGTTCTGTGGGTATGAGATGGAAAACTTAAGAAGTGGGTCAACTTACGTAAGACGAGACTTGTGTGTAGAAAAATTAATACAGTTACTTGATTTTAAGGTACTTGATAATAAAGTTTAAAGTACTCTTGAAATCGTAATGTTATTTTCTTTTCTTTTTATATAATTTTCAATTAGTGCAACTAGTAAGTAGTATTTTTAACCGACTTCAAGAAAAGGAGAAGGTTCTATGATGGACTGTATGTAAGCTTTTTTTATATGTATGTCTACCGATTCCCGGTTGAACGAATTTTAAATATTTTTTTTGACATAATATGCAATATATTGTCTACTTCAAAATCAATTTCACATCAAAACCATAACCCTGCAGAACCGCGTGGGGTATCAAATACCCCGGAAGGTGTTAGCATACACAGTGAGATGACGTCATAACCGTGAGGTGTACTATTATTGGCAGTATTATCGCGCTCGTTAATTCGACGGGTCGTTAACTAGCTGAAACTCAGTGACGGGTGCCAACCAGTCGAGAGGGCAAATATGAGACAGTAGAACAAGCCGTTACTTCATAACTAGTTGCCATATTGGGTTTCGTAGTTAGTTAATATCATAAACGGTGAACGTACGACTTAGCTTTTGAATAACCTATTGTTTGAGTAAATAATAGACAGCAAGTGAGTAAATAAAGTCAAAGACAACATTAAATTATTAATTTTATTTAAGCGATTAACAATATGCACTTTTGGATGTAAATGTAAACAAATTATAAGTAGCAGTCACAAAATTCATCCAATAGCGCACGCAGACGAAGTCGCGGAATAATAAAAACTAGCCTACGTCCTTGCTTGAGGTTCAAACTTACTCCGTACCAAATTTCATCAAAATCCGTCCAGTGATTTAGTCGTGAAAGCATTACAGACAGAATTACTTTTGGATTTATAATGTTAGTATGGAGACGTTATTTTAAATCGAATGGTAATAGAATTATTCAATTAATAACAGAAGCGTAAAACAATTAAATTGCTAAAACGTTATTAAAAGTCATACAGCATTATTTTATATCCAAAGTTGGTTACAAAATGAAAGGCTTTCACGGGCGCGGGCGCAGTCATTTGTTCCCTCTGAAATGCACTCGCTTTGCTTGGCTCGTGAAAGAGATCGTCAGCGATAAGTTCTTATGAATGAACGTTTATGAGAGTAAAGATTGAATCTTTTGATGTTATCTTAAGTGCACGTTGTAAAAAGAGATTGGGCTCATTTGTAATGCTCACAGTGTGAATGGGAAAGGCAATGTACTGGCATTTTTGACTTTTGAATAAACAAAGCTTCCATTGATATTGTTTGTTTTGTGTTTGTATTGATATTGACCATTCAGCTTTTTGGTCATTGTAGCTTTTGAATACGTTTAATGATTACATTATATAATGATTTTAATACGACGCAACTTTGCATATTGATTCTTAAACTGTAAATAATCAGAAATTATGAATTACTTGCTTCTGCCCGCGGCTTCGTGCGCGTCTAAGTTGATATGTTATCCCACGGGAACCGTTCATTTCTCCGAGATAAAAATACTGTAAGTAATCTACCTCTTTGCCAAATTTCATCCCGATCCGTTTAGCCGTTCTGGCACAATTGAGTAACAAACATTCATCTTAACTTTTCAGATTCAGATTGACATTCAGATTTATTCATTTGCTAACAATGTAGGTACAAAATATTAGTAGTATAAATAGTTTTATATATTAGTAGTGAATATATAAGATTGTATCCAAAAGTAAAGTCCTGATGTCGTCGCCTGTACTTGTAAATAAATCATTTACAATTCATTCAGAGTTGAGTCACTGTCAGGTCTCCACTGCGCCGTCGTGAGGCGTCGCTCATAAAACAGTTTGACGAGCGGTCGCTATCGCGGCGCGTCGTCGCGGTGAGCCGCGTATCGCGAATAGCAATCACACAATAAACCACTAAGACGTTCTCTAGGTGGTTTGTGTCGTATTGTTTTGTTGCATCGTTTATTTTGTTATTCCTTTTTGTACTTTAAAGCTCTAGTTATACAGAAGAGATTAGATAGTAATTGAGCAAACAATAGTGGTTTAAGAGCTTTTTCAACCATCAGATAACGGAGGAATAAATATGGCGGTTTGACAGCTTTGACAGCTTTTGATAAAAATTATCTGACTATTGAAAAACTAGCACTAAGGCTCCTTAATCCATTCTTATTTACGATAGCCATTGATTGCTTCGTTGATCTCGTGGTAACAAGCGTAATTGCTGAGCGTGGTCTTATGGTTCGATTCTCAGGTTGGGTAAAGTGCTATTGAGTTTTTCCAATAAGAATTCCTCAGTAGCACAGCCAGGAGTTTGGAAATTGGTGGTGTGACACCCCCATGCCTCGGACTATGAGTAAGGGAAGAGAGAGTGCACTTGTGTTTGCACTCACTTGTCCACTCCTCCAATTAGATAACAGCTGTGAGCAAAATTCAGTCAGGAGAATATTATTAGCGATTCAAAATAGTATAATGTGTAATAGATCGGTGGACAAACATAATTAATTACGATTTCGGTAATATTTCCTTATAGCGTTAGTCGTTATCGTTTATTATCACTTCAATAAAACAGGAAAACAGTGTGTTGTCGCGATTACTTGTAATGCTTTTTTTTTTTTTTTTTTGAGGTATTAAAAATCATCAAATGAGTCCTTCCGTCCTGGGCGGGGCGGAAGGGACTGTCAGACTTTTACTGACTAAAAAACCACCCTGTTCCTTCTGTTGCCCTTTACGTTCCGGGGCCACGGTATCCTGTTAAGACGTCCCGCAACCCCGGCAGGCGTTTGGCCCCGTTGGGGGGCCCCGTCCCTGTGCTGACAGCTCTTTGAGGCGCGCGCGAACAGAACGCGCCGTCGACCCGGGCATGGTCCTTGATCGGACGGCGAGCTACCCATTACTCGCCGTCCGCAAGCCCGCGCCTACGGTGGCCGGATGTCGCCTCGCGACGTCCGACGCCCTGGGCGTCTCCCGCGGCGGCTGGGGCGTGAGGTGGAGGGTGTTGTTCTCTCCCTCACGCGGCCCGCCTCCTCCTTCGCTAGCATTACTGCTTCGCAGAAGGAGGTGACTGCATTCCATTCCCTCTCGCCCCGGAGCATGGCCTGAACCAGGCCCGGGCGCGAGAGGTCGCCGCCGCCTATCGCCTCCGTGAGGACACGGCGATGCTCTGCCCAAGCGGGGCAGACCTGCACCGTATGCTCCACCGTGTCCTCCGGGCGGTCCACACAGTGGTGACACCCGGGCGTTTCCTCCCGTGCAATCCGACACAGGAACCTCCCGAAACAACCGTGTCCGGTGAGGACCTGCGTCAGCCGGAAGGTGAGGACGCCGTGGCGCCTCTCTAGCCACTCCTCAAAGAGGGGTCTTACCGCCGCGATTGCAGCGTGCCCGAACCTAGGTTGCGACAGTCGCATCTCCCATTTATTACACAATTTCATATAATTATTACATAATTCCATTTTGTTTCTCAATAGCGTGCATATTAAGTCAAATTGTTAGCTAAGTAGGTCTGTCGCACTCTTTTATCTTTGGTTAGAGACGCGTCAAAATGTTGCCACCAAATTAAATTTATTTATTTTCATGTCTGTATATTTTTATTTGTTTTTTTTATTCAGTTCTGTGTATTTTTGTACATCTGTATGTATGCTTATTATTGTGCAATGAGCGAACTTTGGTAACGCTGTGCCGAACAGCGTCTGTGTTTAAATTTTATTTGTTCTGTGCCTCGGAACGATGGGTGAATGACAGTGAATGATGTTTACCTATAGTTCCGAGACAGAGACACGTCGGCCTACGCTGAAAACCAGCGCCGTGGTTCCGTGCCATCGTGTGTGGGCCACGGCATTATGCTGAGCGTCGGCCGTTTCGCGCGGTAGTGGCGCAATCTTTTTTTATTTTTATTTTTAAGTATTATTAGTTTTTTTTTATTTATTCTTTCTTTATATTAAGTACCAACTTGTTTGGGCTGTGTAGAATTATTTTGTATGCGTCACTTTCACGTGAATAAAAAGTTTTTCTTTCTTTTCTTTCTATTTACTTGTAATGCTTAAATAACAGTTTCTTCGGCTACATTGAGCTAGTACACTGGCACAGATGGTAGTGAATATCATTTGGTCAGTTTCCCTTTCATACTCCATTTAATACCACCTAGCCTTCTCTCCCATTATAGCAAAAAAGGTCTTAAAAATAATGACCATAACGTTTTCTTTAAGGCAGTGCACCTTAACGGTTCTACAATCTCATAATTAGGTAAAGAGCTCATAAAATGCGGGCCATTTGAGCTCAAACCGATGGGGTGGAGCCGGGAGGGGTCGTAAAACACCCCGGATGCACCCCATGATTGAATGGAATTGATTGGACATATTTATGGCTAGTGGATTGGAGCGGTTTAGTTTGAAATTCACTTGTTGGTTTGATATGTGGACTGGGCATGTGTAAATGTACATAAATATATGGGAAAGTGAAGTGAGTAAAGCTTTTGATGCAAACAAGAAAAATATTAAAACTCCGACCGGTTCTGGAACATGTTATGATACGCTACGTGGTTCGCTACGCATATGCTACGGCGTAGCAGAAAGTGCTACGGCGTAGCTAAGATAATAGTACGATGCAAAAAAGTCTCAAACTTTACCTAATGTACTAATTTGTTACCGTTGAGTAATTTTACTTGAACAAGCCTTAATTTATTATTCTTCTAAAACTTTTAAAGTAACTTTTAATGTTAAGTTGTATACACAATTAAGCGGATCTTGTTTAAAAATCTAATTAATCCATTAAGTTTTTGAACAATAAATAAAATAACAAAATCAAGGCCACAAAGTGCTTACAGGCGAGAACAAAACGATAGTGTTATCAGTGGAGGCGCGGCGTGAAATCAAGACGCTGAGAGGCGCCGGAGGCTGCGGCGGCGAGAGATAACGCCGCACCGGAGCATTTGCATACAGACGCTGCGTGTAGCCGGGCCACCAGAACAGCGAAGCGCTCTATTGTGGAAGATCAGTCTTAAAATAATACCAGTTCTTTCGTCGAAAATGACTTATCAAAATAGTATGTTACGATGTCTTTGATCGACTAAAAGTAGTAAAGATTTGTTCAGCTGTTCTCCGAAATAGCGGAACCTATTGTAACGGGACTTTCACTGGCAGATAGATTATGTTATAAGGAACTCCTTAAATTAATTTTCTAAAACTAAAACAGCCTATAACTATAGGCTGTTTTAGTTTTAGAAAATTAATTTGGAATCCGGGCAAAAAAATAAAATCCTATGATTTCCGACATTCACGCTAACGAAATCGTAAATAAGCTAGTCTTTATATAGTTTTATAAGATGTGTTTATGGCTGAATGGTGTTAGAAGAAGCTAATTAAATAACTAGTGTCACGCGACAATCTGTCACCTCACCGTCGTCTGTGCCCGGCGTTAGCGCTGCAAAAGGTGTCACTTAAGCAATGGCTTGAAGATCGCGGGACAATTAAGTTTTAGAGCAGTTTGCAGCTGCTCTGATGTGTTTGTTTCTTAAGTTAATGTTTGGGCGACGCTGTTCATTACATTGCTATTGGTTAAACGGGTTCGCTTGCTCAGTCTTCAGAGATGTTGGTTCATTCTGAGTTTGAAATGGTTTTATTAACCGGTTAGTTATTTAATATGATAGTCAAATTCGTGAGGAATAGCATATTTAATTAGGGAGCTGAGCAGTAACGAAAGACAACAAGCGAGAAAAAACCACGTGTACTATATATCCATAAATAAAGATGGCCCTAAAAAGCTACGTACTGCTAATTATTACTTACTGACTTTGAACATAAAATAGCTTAATCGTTTTTTAATGAAAAGTTGAGTTGAGCGAAGTCTATTTCGCAAAGTGCTTAAAGAAACCTTTATAGGTGAGTAAAGTGAGAATTATTTCACATAGTCCTATAAAAGATATGTCTGGGATTACCCGTTTTATGCACCGCTATAAAAGAAAGATAAGGTAGAAGAACGCATTAGCATGTACGCGCTGCATCGGGGAACTAATGCTGTTTACAGTCGGATTAACGTAGCCGACGTTTGTATTCATCGGTATTTCTTTGCGTTTTGTTTGAAAATTTTAATTAAACTATAATGAGAAATGAGTTAGTATAGGTGCCGGGTGGGTGTCGGGTGGGTGTCGGGTAGGTGTCGTAGGTAATGTCTATCGTCGCGTCGAGGTGACAATAGAATAAATTGAACTGGATTAAAACGTTGTATTTATAGCAAGCCTTTGTAAACGAACACCACAACAATAAAATAACAACAGAATATTTTGTTTGGCCAAACAATCCTTTTCAGGCTGCCTCTATTAATCAAAAACAACTCCCGAACAAAACGGCCATTGTCGCAGCGATCGGCACAAAAGCGACTCATCCCGAACGTAACCGAATACTCCCGAGTGTTTCCGACAACCTGAGTTTATTCAGCCGCATAAAACTTTAAACTAGAACGTGGGATATACAGATTTTTACGCGTTGAGCGCCGGGTGCGTGCAATGGCGAATATATCGTGCCTGAAACACTGAAACGCCAGCCTGTTTAATAACAAATGGACGTTTAAAAATAGGCAAAATGCGCGAAAACAAGCGAATAAATGTTAATAGTTAGGAAATATGAAAACATTGTGCGAGCTTGTTTAAAACGAATATGGCGCAGGCTTTGCGGCGAAATGTGAATGTTTTTAGTTTTGCTATTACCCACCTATTGTTTTTTGTTGGATGCTCGGAGTGGAAGGCGGCTGAACTGGACGTTGGTATAGAAAGTTTAATATACGACGAGAATTCCAAAAGAATAAATTAAAATCTACGCCAACTTCAGACAGTTATTTTCTTTTATTTGCGTTCCTATGCTAAACAACGATTTCTGAGAGAACAGAATTTCATTACGGTCATAGACTCTTTGCAAAAAACTTGCAAATAGAGGAAACCAGCACATTAAGTGATGAAGCCAAGTTTAAAAGTACTTTCAATTCCTCACACTTGCCCGCTAGCATATCAATAAATTCTTGTTTTTTGGCACGACGAGTAACAGAATTACAATGTCGTGAGCATGTACGGTGACATGCCAAGCGCTGCCAAGCGTGTTGATTGAGCCTATGTCTCCCAAGACCGGTCAATAACATGGGTTATAGAATAATCAGCAAATGGAGTGTTCATGGAGTCACTACACACAGTCATACGACTCGTTCGCAAAATTTTGACAACCCAATTGTAACAGCTTGCTGTTCTGGTGGTCGTCGCATAGTAGGTAATTCTAATCTTAGGCTATAGGCTTTTCAATACTATGGTTCTCTGAAATAAGTTTATAAAAATAACAGATTTATTGAGTTTATAAAATTTATGAGTTTTTTTTTTATGAGTATTTAAAAGAGTGCCGTGGAGTTTCTTGCTCTTTCTTCTCCATAGAGGCCTACCTCCGTTTTGGAACGAGCAACTAGCTTCAACTTTCGGACTAACTGACAGACTCCTTGACTATTCAAAAGTGCCTGTAAATGGTCTAATTGAAATAAATGTTTTGACTTTGACTTTGACTTTTTTTATACAAGTATAGACTAACAGAAAGCTGCTATGCTTGCTAGCATTAAAAGGTTGTATGAATATGTCACAGTTTCAGGTTACATGAGCACTCCATGTTGTTCCCACTCCATGCAAATATTCAATAGAGTGGCGCAATGAAACGTCTTGAGCCAGAGGTTTACATCGGCATGTACGATGCAATTACAGCAGCTCGTCCGAGTGGCGACGTGCGACGCCATCGGCCCTGGCGTGGCGCACGCTACAGTGATTTAGTGACGCAATCAAGGATCAGTTTGAGTTAGGAGTTGATTGATTGATTGCTTCATGAAGAGAGAAGTAATTAAACGAATCGATCACTACTTACTAGTTATTTTTGCAGTTTTTGCTTGACTCTTATAGGTTTCATTTGTCGGTAAATAGGTCAACTGCTTACTACCAAAGGGTAAACTATTTTCAGAAACTGAAGTCTGTTTTCTATCTCCTAATGCTTTCCAAAGTATAAACAAACAATAAAGTCGACCGCAGACAAACTATTAGTGAAGTAACATCGTTCAATACTGCAGCCTGCAATATCTCCCGTGAGACTCCACGATCTAAAGCCCTGATAGGCAATAACGTACCTATCGAGTTTAAAGAATTCATAAGGCTAGATATTTACAGGTTGCTAGAAGATCCAATTACCAATAAAACAGGCCATTCCTTCGATTGACTTTCCAAGTTGTTCGGAAGCTATTTCGAGAAGTGCTATAGAAAACATTATAAGGTAAGTAGTATGAGGAGTTTTATTGCGACGTTTGTGAGATCGATTCATGAAATTATTGGAGATAGGTCATTTCATTTATTTTCTGTGCCGGTTCTCGTGTTTGGGTTATTTGCTTAGCTCAAAGACTTTATTAACAGACTTAAGACATGCGAGACAAAGAGTCAACGATTTTTGTGAATGTTTTTTTATAACCTTTAAATGCGAATGTTTGGATGGATGGATGTTTGTTACTCAATGACGCCAGCATGGCTGAATGGATCTGGATGAAATTTGTCGCACAGATAAATTATAGTATGGAATAGCACTTAATGCTATTTTTTATTCCACAAACATGTACAGATCCCAATATGCTAGCTAAAAATAATTATAATTTAAACACTGCAAGCACAAATAATTTACGTTACGATTTCACGTTAAAGCAACCGACCCGATATTAAGGTGCCTAATTGGAATAGTCGAACTATATTCGGTACGACGATCAAACAAGAATTTATCATAAGATGATTTATGTATCTGGTTTAAGTTTAAGCTCGACTCACAAGAGAATACCATAGAACAGTATCCAGTAACTTGTCTAACACAACAAATAGCGAGTCGTGCGGAGCTCAAGATGTAAATTACAACAGCAACATCGTGCAAGTATCGCCGGGTCAGTGCACTTGACTAGCGCGGTTACGGCCTTAGAGTATTGGACACGGGTTAGTGCAGCCACTGGCACAATATACTGGCTTGGGGCGAACGGGACTGTTTGTGTACAATTTGCTTAGTATTTATTGGTTCTCATTTCATATTGCATTTATAACATAAACCTAAGCTTTTTGAGTGGTTTGCTAACGTAGTCGCAGGTAAAAACTAGTACTAATAAAATAAAGCTAAAGAGCTTTTGTTTAAACACGTTAATCTCTAGAACCAGTCAGATTGGAAATATTATTTTTATATTAGCCAGATTCATGACAACTAGTAAAGGCTCTATAATATCCCGCTACGGCCCGAAGGTATTAGAACAGTAACCAAAAACGTAACTTAACACGGGTAAAAAATCTGCGCGTACTAATTAGCGGGCAGGAGTTTAGTTTCAAATAAAATTAGTCAAAGTCAAAGTCAAAAACATTTATTTCAATTAGACCATAAACAGGCACTTTTGAATAGTCAAGGAGTCTGTCAGTTAGTCCAAAAGTTGAAGCTAGTTGCTCGTTCCAAAACGGAGGTAGGCCTCTATGGAGAAGAACGAGCAAGAAACTCCACGGCACTCTTTTAAATTAGGTATTTACAAAATCCTGGTTACATTATTTTTGTTGATTCTACATGTGAAAACAATGAAGATGATTATAAAACAAAAATAAAAAATAAAATTAGAATAAAGCTATAAGCCAAGGCAGTTAAGAGATGACCAATCCCAACTGACAGCACTCGTTCACGAGCATGACGCATGGATCAGCACCACTTAACTCAACCATTTTGAAGGGAGCCAAATGATCCAACACACGCGCCACCATCAGCGAGACATTTGAGTGAGCATGACAAGCTCTCAACCGCCATGCTCATCAAGTCAAAACACATAGCAGCTCAATAAATAAAAAGCTCCATGGTACTCACATTTACAAAATTGAAATAAATGATATTATTATACAATACTAACACTTCAGTGTACTTATTCGTTTGATGAACTGTGGTATGTAAAAAAGAAAAAAGTACTAGTAGGTACTGATAACGAAACAAGTTATTCAGGTCAATAAAAAGGGGGTAAGAAACATCATTCTCTTAAAATTAATACTAATTAGTGAGCCCGAGTGGCTGTGGAGCAGGACTAGCATTAAGCCAAGCATTTTTGTCTGTGATATAATCTTCTAACTTATAGTATGCTCGACTACATAGTGTGCGTTTAATGCATGTTTTAAATTTTCTCTCATTTAGTTGGAGAATATCCAGTGGTATTTTATTATAGCATTTTACACAATACCCCATAAAAGAAGTGCTTACTTTTGACAATCTGAAACTTCGTTGATCTAATTTGTTCCTATTTCTAGTATTAAAATTATGTCTATCACTAATTTTCTTAAAAAGATGAAGGTTTTTCCGAACATGCATAATGTTTTCATATATATATTGACAAGGTACCGTCATGATGTTAATTTTCTTAAACAATTCCCTTAGAGTATCTCGACTGCCAAGATTATAGATGGCTCTGACGGCCCTCTTTTGCAGGATAAAGATCGAATTTATATCTGCAGCCCGTCCCCAAAGCAAAATACCGTAAGACATTATGCTATGAAAGTAACTAAAATAGACTAGTCTCGCGGTATCAATTAAATAACAATCGAACACAAACAGAAATCAGGCAGCAGCGAAGCTCGTTAGGAGTTAATACTGACCAAAGTTTAATTCAATTAGATGCGCTTACACTTACCGTCCGACCTCTCACGTGACTGTCCGGCTAAATGCTGCGGCTTGTCCGGTTTAGAAGCTCTAGAGATTAGCATGAACAACTTCTGTTTTCGTTCATCGGAATCGTTAGTTTGAAACATTGCTAGTTTGTATAGTCGTGTGTATCGCTATGTTGTACATACAACGCGGCTCATCTTAGGGTTAACGTCGTTGTGTTGTGCATTAAGCCGACATATCGCGCGATGTATACCACGGATCATAACGCATTAGCCTGGGTGGTGTTATGCGGTTGACAACCATTCATTTTATTGTGTACAACTAGTACCTAAATGTGATTTCTGAATTGTGTATTACGTGGATTTAGTTAAATTGCTCTATCACGTGAAAACATGATTTTTGACCAGGTGTCGTAATTTTATATGATTACTTATGCCTTTTATAACAACCTCTTGAAAGTGTATGACGGAGGTATCTCCGTCATACATCACCTTGTATAGGTACACTAAGCTTTTCCACTTAAATACTGGAAAACGTTGAAACAGTTAGTCATAGTTTCCGAGTTATAAACTCGTAGTTTGCGAGATCTTTACTCGCAAACAACTAGGCGTGCTGAAAAACTTACATAGAAGTACTCTCTTGTGAAATGTAGACTGTCTTAAGTAAAGTTTTTATCAAGCAGTTAAGTTGCGATCTACGTTAAACCTTATGTGCGAAACCTATGAATTAATTTGACTTCTCATCATTTTCATTTGAAATAAATAATATTTTTAGACTGATTTTGGTCACGGCGGATAATCTCAATGGAGACTAGCCAAGTAAATATTATAGTGCACAAGTATGTGCGCAAATACAAGGCTCTTCCTTTTCCCTAACTCTCATAGTATGATAGGACGGGAATCTGACACAATCGGGGAGAGGTCAGGCGCAGGACCAACGGCTTTTTAATAGCAATTTTTGCTCGACCTAAGGATCGAACCCAGGACCCCATGCTCAACAGTCGCACATGCAAACACGAGTCTAACGGCGCAGTTTTGAAATAAATGTTCATCTTAGGAGAACCACAACAAAGACAAGTCGAGTCTTTGTTGTGGTTCATCTAAGATGAACATGCTTCATGGCTTCAAGTAAACACCACATTAATCTCAGCACAATAAATAAACACGTAAGATTCCCCGCTGTAAGGTAGCCAGCAGCCTTCCCACTAATATCTAATATCATAAAGGATTACCAACAGAATTAATGGTGGAGTTAAATACTTCGGTCCGAGAGAATCCCACTGTTATGAGTTGGCCGTAGTTTAAGCCCTAATTAAATCCTCCCTCGCATTTGACTTGGTTCTGATACCGGCGGAATCGACTTTTAAGTTTGTGTTTCAATTTCAGGATCTAGACTTGTTTGTTATTATTATAGTGTAACAAGCTGGTTGGTTGTAATTAGTGGTTTTACTGTAACACGGTTTTAATAAATCTTGAGGTTATAGTGGGGTAATTCCGTGTTTAGAATCAAAGTATAAACGGTTTTTGCAATCTCAAAACAACTCCACGGACACTCTTTTCAATTATGTTTATACAAAAAGGGAAACTAATTTATCATCAAAGGAGCTACAAAAAATATCTACTTCTCTCTTCCCTACGTGTTCTAAAATTGTATTTTTGTTTGTCGTCAGCTTAAAGTCATGCCTTCCTCTCTCATAACGTCGTCCCACACAATTGTGGCGCAGTGCAAAGCCTGGGGGATCGCGTTGCATTAGCCGGCCTCGAACCCGCTGCCCTGACCTACATACCGCAGTCTTCATATGCTGAACGATTCGGTGCACTGATTGGATAGGACTGGCTAAACGCTGGCTTGTACAGGGAAATTTTCACATCGGTAATGGGTTGGCTCGTCTGCCAAGTGTTCTGATAAATGGGAATTAACGGTCACTGGGTACTACACGTAGTGGGTGTGTACGAGAGCTACTGCTTTGGTGACATGTTTGAATGCAATAGCTTTTAATGATTAATTGATTTAGTTGGATTAACCCTATTTTAAGCACTACTAATCAAAACGTTGATCGTCTGTGTAGACTGTTTGCAGATAGGTTATCAACACGTACAAACTTCCTCTCAGGAATATTTTCCTTCACCTTTAGCGAAACATTGTGGCTTCGATATAGATATCAAAGGCTTGTTTTCGCCGCGGTGCGAGACTCACTTCAGCTGGCACACTTCCAGAGTATGGCTTTGGCAGGTAATAACCAAACTAACATGGTAAGCAACGTTACTATTTTAGCTCTCTGTGAAAATAATTTTGGGTAGCTTATAAATTGTCTACGTGTATAATGAAAGGCCACAAACCTCAGTTTTCGCCAAACGTTCTATTTAATAAAATAATGTTGGACCGAAACTAGTCGGATATAATTTTCCAGTCTAAACACACGTGTTTGCATACCGTGCTTGGCTTTTCACGAAGTATTCTGAATGTTCTGTGTTCCTAGTATTTGCTTCGTTGAAACGTGTTCAAACTTTTGTTTAGTACGTTTTCCAGCTGCTATTTGTGCTGCAGTGGATATTGCGTGCTGCCATCGTTGCATGTTATTTTAATAAGGTTATAAATTAAAGCAGATTTTCTTTTGCCTGAACAGTTCGAGTTTAAATATTTAAGCATCCAATTAAGTAAGCTCATTAAAAATTATGAAAATGTCATATTAAATATGTTTTCAACTTTTATGTCAGAATTTTAAACTTGAATGCATAATTTCTTTTTTGAATAAGTAAATTGGATGTATTATGTGGTATTCCATAAAGTAAATAAAAAAATAAAATAAAACATTCTAAGTTTATCTTGGATATCATACTGATATCGGCGAAGTGGCCCTGTTGGCCTTATTTTTTAAATAAAATAGTAACTAAGTTAATAATGATACAAATTCTACCAAAAATAAGCATAATACAACATTGTCCCCAAAGAATGAATAAGACAATATTATAATTCATTTTCGCTCTCGCCTCGACTCGTTAAAACTTCGACGGAAGTCAAAAAAACAATGCCACATAAAATAATCAGTCGGAAGCGGTGCGCAGGCGAAGTGTCCGTGCAATTGAGGTCGCATTACTCAAATAATAAATAGCAGATGAATATGGCAGTCGTTGCAACGCTCGCTTATCGCCGCCATGATTGATTTATTGCGCGGATCGAGCGCGCGCGCTTAATGTTTCGTTAAATTATTGCTTTATAATAACCAACAGTGCCTGCTGAGACGGAAAGATAAAGTATTGATAGTATTGTGCACAATGCTAGCTCAATATACGTAGCAGGAGACATTTTTTTAATACAGTCAGCTATAATAGTGTGTTCTCCTTACAATGGCTGAAAATGTGAAATTATTCCTAAATGGGAAATAGATAAAATAAAGTTTCTTTGCAAATTGAATTTCAAATGAAAGAGAAATATGGAACAGCTACAATAACAGCGTGTTACGTGCTCCCAGCTTGTTCCACGACGGAGCTGTGCCTAGGTATACTTTATATAGAAATCGTTGTAATAAGCTGGGCTCACACTCACTGAATTTTGAGCTCCTTCGTTTACAAGGAAATTCATAAGTGCTTACAACAACTCCTTAAAAATAACGGTGATCATTGAACCTCGGAAAATGTACTAAGATAGGAGGCCTAAGATGTCCTCCCATGTCAAAGAGTACTTTAATATATCGGGTGTAAACAGACACCGTGATGTGAAATTAATATTTTATCGATGAGATGATAAAATTTCCAGCTCTTTATTAAATGCAAGCTAAAATTTTATATGCATTAAGCACCCTTATTGGTAAATATATTTTCGAGCCATTTGGGGTGGAAACCCTTTGGGTCGTGGGTCCGTGTGCCCATGGTCTCTCTAAGGAGTTGTCCAAACGGTTGGTTGACACTCCCAGTGACCCAAAAGTTGGCTATTACCTTATGCTGCTGATGCTGATAGCTGGCTATTAATTATAAAAAATCAAACTAAATGGCATCAAAAAATTCTTCCACATAGCCACTGGGTGGCCAGAGGCTAAGCATTGCCATCCAACGTGGCAATGCCGCCAGTCTTTTGGACACATTTCCAGTTGACGGCGATGCGGAAGAATTTTTTGATGGCATTTAGTTGTATTTTAGTTTTTAATTTTTATAATTAAGTCTGTCAATTTCGTACATATTATTGATTAGATCATAAATTAATGTAAATGCTAACTAATCAACAAGTCTCTACTGTGAAGTTAGGCACCTCTTTTTATATCAAAGTAAAATATTTAGCAAAAACATTTTGCTTTTCAAAACCACGAATTAATTATAAGTAAAATTCTTTATGCAAATAAACGCAGGCAATTTTTAATAAATAAACAGTACTGCACGTTGAAAATACATAATTTGCATAGTGCGGCTGGCAGCTTAATCGCGGCGCGTCGTGTAACGGACGGACAAAGTTGTGAGTTTTTTTTTAATTTAACTGTCACACGTCGCTGCTGTTATTATATTTTAAACTGACTGTTGATAAAGTGGTTTGTGATAAATAACGAGCCATTTGAGCGCGGAGCGAGAAATGAATGAGTTTTTTGATGTCGTTTGTCATTTATTGCAAATTGGTGTGTACGTCGACCACATTTTATATGAATGTACAGGACTTACTTACACAACGTGTGAAAAATAAGCAGTCGGCAACAATTATGTAACCCTATACATTACGTACTTTAAAATGTACTCTTTTATACCTAGGTTCTAAAAAGGGACAGAAGATACACTTGTTTATTATAGGTATAGGTAAATAGTTTGGTGCTGTAATACAAAATTTCGTTCAATTTATCGTTTGTGTAATGGTGTGAAAATTGTTAAATGGTAGCATCAGAATAAATAATTACATTTCATAATGGTGCTTTAAAATAAATGTATCATAGCATGCTCACATTCATTTTAATGAGTTACGTTACGAGTTTGTTTAATGAACTAGCTGTTATCATTGAACAAGAAACTCTACTGAGCTCATCGATAGAAGCTATTCCTAGCGCACCTCACATGAGTCGGCTTCCAGTGTAACCAGATGCAGCTGAATACCAGTAAACCACCAGTAACTGGGTAATACGATGCCCCTTAGTAAGACTGGTTGTCAGACTTTCGGGCTTCCGACGACCCGTAACGACTGTCAAAGATCCAGTATGACAGCCGGGACCAACCACTTAACGTGCTCTCCAAGGCACAGAGAGTATATCAGTGTGAAAATATGGTCACTCATTCACGCACCAACCCCGGCAAGCAAGCTCCTCACATGCTGATACGATGATAAATTACAATGGTGGACACCATTAAAGCGCTCAAACTCCACCGCAAGCCATCATTTGCAAACCGAGCGGCAATCCACAGCGTTGTATTTTAAAAGCTCGTTAAATACTGTACTGTCGTAATTTGATCCGAGCCAGGCCGCTCTTAATTACGGCCGGGCCCATTTAAACTTGCCTCAAGGCCACGCAGTCCCCAACATAGGCCATTCATCGGTTTCAGCTATTCATAGAGTGAATTCTTGACTGAAATTCTTATTTATGTAAAAAATCCAGGTGACGTTTTTCTCCAAAATGGCATTTGGATTAGTAACTACTTTTGCCAAATATCTGCTTAGGCTTATCTGCTAGCAATATGATTATTTCGTAACTAGCTTCTGCCCATGACTTCGTCCACGTCAAAGTTAATATTTTATTTCACGGGAATCGTACATTTTGTCCAAAATAAAAAGTAGCCCATGTGCTCCTATGTGTGTATCTATCTCTGTGCCAACTTTTATCAGATCCTTTCAACCGTTCCATTGAGTAACAAACATCCATCCAAACTTACGCATTTATAACAGTAGTAATATTCAAAAAATAAAAATGAACAGAAGTTCATTTTAATTACATTTCAGTAATTTTTGCTCTTCCTCATTATTCTTTTCTTTAACTTTCACGAACTTGTCAAGAAAAGTTTCTTACAAAATAACAATAAAAAGAAAACGTAGCTATTTGTATTTTTATAGGATAAAATCTCAACTGTTCTGAAATATACATGCAGTAGAATACATTCACTTTGTCCAGCACAGATACAAGTTGTAACAGTTCCAGGTGTATGTAGCCCCGGCAGCCCCCGGCCGCTGCGAGCGAGAGGGATCAAAGGATTGATATCTGTGATCCTTTAGTTTTGAACTATTGCTATCTGCGGATAAAAGTCGCTTGTTTGTGTTAGGGACATAGTTTTGTCTCGAACCAAGTTTACTGATTTAACTTCTTGAGTTCATATTGATTGTTATGTTGTTAGTCTTATCGAGGATTTTATTGGTATCTTTTCTTGTAATCTCTTTTTATTGGATCCACGCATGGACTGTGGTGGCTGCATTGAGGATCTTTTAATGAATTATACCTATTCAAAATTAGGATGAGGTTTAAAAGTTAGTTTAGAGCGTGTGTCAAACATGCATTTAATTAAAGTTTCTTGACCTACTACTAATAGGTCAATAATATCGGACTATTATGGCCCCACGGCACGGCAAAGACCTCTCCTCACGCAGAGCAGGCAGGGGCATTGATCACCACGCCTATGCAAGACCGATTGGCGATTTCAGACTTGACTTATTGTAAGTTTACATTTCTTTACAATGCTTTCCCTTCACAGTGATGTCCAAGATATATGCACTTCTATAGTACATAAAACGTTAAAAAGCTACATTGGAACTGGTCCATGCCTGGTTACGAAAGCACCACCTCTTGCATGAGAGGCGGGCGCGCCAACCTATGGGTCATCACAACACGACTAGACATACATAAAGTTACCCAGGTCTGCCCGACTACTTTGAAACTGAACCAGAGCATGATTAAAGGATCATGAGTTGATTACGCGTCAGTTGCGGCCTCCTACTCCTAAATACTGTAAACTCAAGCCATCAAACTATGTTAAAGTTAGCAGGGTTTGTTCCAAACACATCACAATACGTTGTCACCTCTTGAGTACCCAGCCTCCCGACAACTTTGTGCCAACTAGTACAATATTCAGAATATTTAAGCGTTAAACTAAAGTACATACATTAAAGTTGTCGAACAAGGTCTGAAGTTGTCGTAATCCGGCACAAGTTTGCATACGAGATTACCAGCGTTCGATTTGCGACTGCAACTTACGAGACTTTGTCGATGGCGAAGCTAATCGATGGCGCGGTATAATTGATGAGGTACCGGCGACATCGTGTTAAGTTTCATGCTGAATAGCTTGACACGTTATAAGATCTTTTAAAAGTATCAAAACTGTTCGCCGTATGCCTCTGGTAATAATATTTTCAAGACCGATTTCGGTCACGCCGGCAAATCGCAATGAAGACTATGTCAAGTACGTAGGAGATGTTATAGTGCAGGAGTGTGTGTGCAAATACAGGTGCACTTGCTCTTCATAACTCTCGTAGTACGGTAGCACGGTAATATAACACCACCTGGTAGAGATTAGGCGCAGGACAACGACTTTATTTACTTTACGAGGTACGAGGGTGTCGTGGGAATCGTTTCCAGGACACCACGCTCACAGTCGTGCTTGCAACCACGACACCAATGGCGCAGACAAACATGGCCTGTGGTATTAGGAACTCATCCATAAACGACAGTGTATACTTACCATCAGGTGGGCCGTCTGCTTGTTTATCACCCAATAACATAAAATAGCAACGCAAAAGCAAATTAAATAGTGAACACGCGTGTGGATACTAAAAATATAATTTCATCGATAAAACGTGCGCAAGTTCACCGTTCCATTGAATAAACAAGCGATAAAAATCTGCGAAAATTTGCGACAGACGGGGCCGCTGCGTTTATTTTGTCACCGGAAATAAATCGCACGATGCGGCCGTGTGGCAAGTGCACAGTATTATTTATAGAAATAGCATTGAAATAGAGTTTGCGTTTTATTGCTGCTGATGTTATAGTGCTGTCGCCACACTGCTTTTTACACCCTGACTAACTAGCTCAGGGGTTGTTAAACTTTTTCTAGTCATGAACCTCTCTCATTTCAAATGGCCTACGGACTCTTTCAGAAAATATTAAAAAAACGGTGTAGATTGTACCAACTTTTATTGTTTACGATTAAACCACACGTATGAGTAGTTAGTGTGACGGTTGCTGCTGCTTATGCTGGATTACAATGTCAAATTGAAGAGCCATTTTTGACAATGCTCATGTCATCTATTATTACTAACAGATTACGATTTTTAGTTGTACATTTACACGCGTTTCGTACTTGCTAACTTAATAATGGGTAACCGTAAAAGGCACGAAAATTCAAAAAGGACACGCGCACAGTATTTGCTCATAACACAATGTATACTAATTTGTATATTAATTCAATATGTTAGAAAGGGTCGTCATGTACCCTGAGCATTCATTACACAAACCCCTTATGGGTCCATGGACAGGTTAAGACACCCTGATAGAGCTGAAAATAAAATAGGTACGTACTGTATTTGAAATGTCATGATTAAAAAAGATCCAAGTACGTACATATTGTCCGCGACCAGCTCGTAATAATAAAAGTAGAAGAATGCTACCCGCAAGGTTTTTATGTGGGGCAGACGTTGCGGGTAACATTCCTCAACTTTTAAGGGTTTGCCTACCGTTTTTTATGCTATTCATTCACCCTGGGAGGTAGAAACCATGTTTAATCAATACAACATCCCCTTAATTTATTTAAGTCAAATCATTTATATCCATTATAGGTACTATTAAAACGGATTTTTGAACGTCATAAACAATAAAAAAATATGAAGGAGAAGAATGGGCAAGAAACTCCGTACCAACATACTGTTTAAAAATAAATATTTATCTAACAATATTTGTATACAGAATCATACAGGATGACAATTGAATAAGAGTACCTTGCATAACAACCACTAAGCATATCATGATACGTACAAATTAAAAATTAAAGAAAAATAAAACAATACTAAAACAGAATACCTACGTACAGTATTAAAAAGTCAAAGCCTCCTCGCACCTCGATACAGTCATCAAATCTCTGACCCCATCTAATGATCATTATGACAACAAATTGACACATTCTGCTTCAGAATTAGGTATTTTTAGTCCCCTAAGCTCATTAGCGGGGAGCTCTGTTTGCATTTAAAGTGACGTCATTACGGGTTCGAGTTTGGGAGACAATCGCCCATTGTGGTAGATATAGCGAGCGGAGGGGAATCCTGCTCGCTTAGGAATGTGTTTGAAATATGTACTCATTCCTTGAGTATAAGAATATTGTATACTTCCAACTGAAAGATGGATTATTTACATAATGATCATTTTATTTAATTAAAATACGTTTGTCCTCTTCTAGAAATGTCTCCTGTATGGTGTATGCGTTTACAAAACAATAAACTCACACACACAAACAGCTAGATCCGGAGCATCTCCCAGGCCATAAAATGGTTTGTTTCGTGCAGGAATGGAACCCGCGACTGATGATTCACAGACTGTGAATGTAGCCTATACTTTTTCTCACCAATCTGGCCATCACATACAACAATATATTTTTCAAATACTGCAAGTAGTTTCAGAGATTGAAGAGAGAAACAAACAAAAAACACTTCAGCTTTATTATATAAGTAGGTATATATAATAAAACACTTTATTATGTAAGTATTATGGCGTTATCGTTAAGATATTTGGATTTCGGTTAAAACATTGTTTATCGGTAACATAACATAACATCACGCCTGTAATCCCCGAAGGGTTAGGCAGAGGTGTACCCATTAGTACACCCACATTTCGCCAGATATGTTTAAGTCCCATGTAATAGGGGGCGAGCCTATTGCCATCAACAGGGCACAAATCCAGACTCCGAGGCTGCTACTGAGAAATTCCTGGTAGAAAAACCCAATAACACTTTGCCCGACCTGGGAATCGAACCCAAGACCTCATATCGGTAATTACTATGAATTAAGCCACTAAACTACATAGTTTAATTTCCATAAATTTGTGTAGTACAGTTCGCGTGTATGATAATTAGTTCCACACAAGTCCCCAAGGCCACCAGACCTTCACTAAGAAACTTATTCAACGGTATAAGTTACCTCCAAGTCTTATTTTCACGTAATTTTCAACTACTTAGATAACAGTCGACTCTGGTTTAGTTAATTATTTTCTTATTAGTATCTACTCCGCTGTTAAGTTTGGAGCCCAAATTCGTAACTTAATTGAGAGAGATCACTTTACAACTTAGTATGGATGTCGAAAAAGATGAGTAAAAGATTATGTCACGAGGATAAGCTGAAGCGTTTTCCTGTATGAATGAATTATACTTATAGCGTTCACCTAATCGTTTACCAAAATAATGGTCATCATTATCTTGATCTTATTTATGGAAGGTCGCCGCACCGTCTTCTTCTTCCACAGTCCACATTTCTTCTTTCCGTCAACACAGTACCTAGTCATTCCCTTTCTAGCTATATCATACTATCGTGGCAATACCACCCCGAAAAGATGCGTACTTTGACTTCCTGATGGAAAAATCCAATAACATTTTGCCCGACCTGAGAATCGAATCCAAAACCATGCTCATCATTCGTGCTTTGTGACCATTGCACTACACCAATGAGACAGTCGATGGTGTTGTCGTAGCTGAATACTGGGTCAAACTAAAAATTTAATAAAATTATATTATTCAGTAAGTATCTATATTTGCCATCGATACGCTAAGATGAATATACTATCATCTTTCACACAATCCAACCACGTTCCTCATACATACCCATCCATATTCATACTTTCCTCTGCCAAATGTGGTGTTTGTAGTAATATCCCATTTATAATTTACGTACGAAACCCTGAATATGTTACGCCAAACCAGGATCTGAAATTTTAATATATTTCGCCTTAGTTTTATTATGCCTGTGTAATCCGCTTTGGGCAGGTTTATATAACATTCAATTAAAATCGTAATTGAATGAAAATATCGACCTCGGTGTACTGTAATTATATCATGAGGATTATATAAAAACGAGTATACCGAATAAAATAAATCCGTAATATTATCTTAAACCGTTAAAAAACCATAATACGATAGCCCCGGGACAGCGGACGTTAATAACCTGTTAATACTCGCGGGGCAATTTTTTTGAATCATGACTTTTCTCTGTAAATTTAATTTAGAGAAGTAATTACGTGGTATTTCCGTGATTTAATCAGTTAATCTAAATATATAAAAGTGAAAGGCGTACACTCATCACAAAATATTGAAAACTGCTTGACATATTATGGTATAGTTATTAGACGTCCGCTAAGAACGGATTTTCAAAAATTCACCTTCTAAGGGGATAAAGCGGTCAGACATTTACGCGGACGAAGTCATGGGCAAAAGCTAATATGAATAATATAATAACACAACAGTCGTACTTTAATCAGTGTTAACTCCAACAACACAAACATATACCTTGAACCGCCAGATTACAAGGCCGAACAGTCTTGTAAACACTTGCGTGGCAATTACACCGGGGCTGGCGATATTGTAACTAAACAAACACTTAGCCACCACTCAGGTGCCGCTTACACCAGCCCTAATGAAAGTGGTACTGTGGCGCTGTTGTCGAAATTCATTGGCTTCACCCCGTTTATATTTACATGGCTTTGTTTGCTCGACTAACAGTCCAAATTGTATGTGTTGGCTTTTAAATGAATGTTTTTATCATTTTGCCTGTTTTCCCGTGCCACTTACAGGCGAGAGGTTTAACATGTGAAAGGGGAATGATAAATGTTTATTAATTTTCATTTTAATAGGCTAGCCTCTAGCTATATGGACATAGATCGATTAGCTTGCGAAGTTACGTAACGTACCTACTGTGGCTGTATCTCAGTGATGACGGTATTCCAGCCTTCAGAGGGTTATCTTCTATAGTTGCTATGAAGCACAGAAGTCGCTACATGTATTCTCAAGTTACTGCAGCGGAGCTACTGTGTAACACGACAGTGTTGAGCCTTTGTCTATACATAGGAACGTGGGGGACATAGTTACGTTACTTAATGCCGGGTGAAAGAAGATACATCACATAACTGGTAACTAAGCAACATTAAGAGTTTTATCATAATACATCCTTTCTATTCTTATTATAAGATGTATTTATGAGTGATATATATATTATATATGAGTTTATGTATAGTTATTTATACATGAATTTTAATTATTTAGTACTTGTGTACGTTTAAATTTATTTAGATATTTGTTTTCAATGATTTTTAATTATCTTTGATTATTTCTCATGTACAATTGTTTGCACCTGCTATGTTATCTCTTCACCACCTTTGGTTGACTGGTAGAGAATGCCTAAGGCATTAAGTCCGCCTTTGTAATTTTAAGTTTATATAAATAATAAATAAACATTGAGAAAAAATATTGCAGGGAAATGACTTTTATTTTCGGTGTGAAAAATTACTGTTTGTGGAAGTGTGCATTGTAACGTACGCAAAACATTCCGATCGTGAGTGTACCGAAAATTTAGTTATAACATTTCAATCTGGTTTTTTTTAAACATAAGATAAAGTTGGAACTTTGACCTACACTTCACAACAAACAAATATCCCAGCGATGGCGAGAATCTTCGGCTTCGTTAAGTCTTTTTACACTCGATATAAAACGAAAAAATGTAATACAAATTTCAAACATGACAGCATCTCAAGAGATCTTCAAACAAATTACATAATTAACGTTTTATTAAAAAATAATTATTCTAATTTATAATCTTACAGGAAAAATGATATCCATTTAATCTCTCATATGAGCTGGTTTCCATAATAAACTTATCGGAAGCAGCTGAGGATGCTGTTGACTACAATCACTTTATCAGGCTTAGTAAAAAGAATGTGTTCAGAAGAAAATATAAACAAACATGCGTAACATAGCCACGCGTTTATTTTTCCTTACTCAGTACCACGACCATTGCTTATTCATAGTATATTGAATTACACTGGCGTGACGCCGACGAGTGATTGATTGCTCACATTCACACATCCCTCAGTGCCGTCCATAACGTACAACTAAGAAACACTCGTGTTTACCCAGATTCTGCTCGCGTCGCTCATGAATACTCGGTACAAAGTGCCATTCCCGATACATCTGGATTTGTCCAACAAAACGTCACGCCAGCCTTACGTCATTTTAAATATGTACGCGTAGTGATGCGCAACCACCGAATATACGCCGACTGCCGAAAACTATCCGGCTTAAGTTAATCGGATATTCGTACTATGTGTTGTTCGGTAATCTGATTTATTGGATAAAAAGCGCGAACAATTCGCTGTGATCGTATTAGAGGGTGGATTTGTTGTTTCGTTTACCGGAAATTCGATAGATAGGAATAAAGCGTGTCCCACACTGGCGCGGCCTGCGGTGCGGCCGCGGTGGCGGTCAGTTGTATTCGTTAGAAATGTAGGTGAGCCTTCAGACACGCGCGGCCAAGACGCGGCCCGCGAGCGGCTGACCGCGGCGCAAGCCCCGCCCCCATGCTAATGTGACCATTTTATTTTGACTTAAAACGGGACATTTTCAAAAGTACGACGTCAGTAAAGTCGCAATAATAAAATAAATCTGTTGAGATCATTTCTTTAAGAAAATTAAGTAGATATTGAATAATTAGCTAAACGATAAAAGTATAAGGCTATTTCGTTGAGGTTTTGTAATGTTTTTATGCACTTTAAAAATATTTTATCTTTAGGAAAATTACAGAGAACTGTTAAAGGATGCATAGTTTTTATGTTTATTGAAAAAAAACGAAAAAATTCTGCGTCCCAAAGCATCGTTCGGGAACACCCGGACGAAGTCACGAATAAAGGGACAGTCCCGTTCAAAACGGGACGTATGGTCACATTACCCATGCCACGCCCCTTCTGCCACATGAGTAGAATATACTCTGTGCTTCTGTCACGCGGCACCACGCGGTCAGTTGGAAATTTTTGCAACAGGCCGCGTGTACCACGTTGAAAAATGACGTCAAATACGAATATTGTAACAGAAATAGTAAATTTAAATAATAATTTCGCACTTTCTGTTCATAAAAGTAATATTATGAGATGCCAATAATAGATAATATAGGAATCTCACACATCAAAATAATGTTTAATTATAGTTTGACCGAAAGTGTTGTACCGCCCCTTAGGAAAGCGCGGGGAGGTGGGGTCCCAGGAAAAAAGACCATGAGTTCACATGAGATCAATATTGTCGGACTGATCTTACGATATCGGTTTACAATATTTTATGTAAAGCCAGATGCGATTCCAGACTTATATTAATTAGAATTCCAGGTTTCTTCACGATGTTTTCCTTCACCGATGTCAGTAACATCCAAGATAAACTTTAGAAAGTTTTTTTCATTTGAATTGAAAATTGCCTCCGCTACGATTTTGGCAATATTCGCATCACTATTCTATTCAAAGCTTTTGGTCTATTTTTCTTAAAATATCCGACCATTTTAAAAATGACGGTCTTGACATCACGAGATAACGCACGACCCATCTTTGTATATTTATCTCATGTGCGTCTGTCATAGACGGTCCGGTACAAACAAATGCTAACTACCGCCGTGAGCGTCGGCGGCAGACTGACGGCACGGAGCGGCCGGTACTCCCCCGCGTCTCGCCGCGCACATACCTAAGGCGCCGTACAGCAGTTTCGGTCAAACTATATAGTAGGGGAGCCCAGGAAGGGATTTTTGGATTTACTCGAGCGTGGCAGATTAATATAAGGGGGGATACCTTGCACCCTGTTAAGTACCTCCACCATATACAGGGTGGAATTTTGTAATGCCACCTGGAGGGAAAGTATTCTTAACACTGCAGATAGAAAATTTTACTCAAAGGAAACATTCCTTTAGGCGATTAACACACGGCACCGCACGCCGCTCCGGCATGCGGTGATGCGGTTCTCACGTCGCACTAGCCTCTATGAAATCCGCTTGAACCTTGCACACGAACACCGCACGACCGCGCGGTCGAGCGGTGTTCTCGTCACAACCGCATCACCGTGCGGATCATCGTGCAGGGTTCCCAATTTAGGTGTTTTCTCCCCAAAAGGGGGTAATATAATTTTTTAAAAGGGCGTTATTGTTAAGGTGTATTTTTAGGGACTTTTGGCTTCTTATATTATTAAATCTATTTTTTTATTTGTTGACCTAGGCAGCATAGTGGGTATCAGGACACATGCGCGAAAGACATTTACGCGCAAGACTCTTGCGCGAGACCCTTTGCGCGCACGGACACTTGCGCGACTCCCTTTGCGCGATAGGTCACTTGCGCGAATGACAGTTCCACGATAGACATTTGTGCGCCTACACTTGCGCGATAGATACTTCCGCGAATCCACTAGCGCGAATGCAGATATGCGCGAAGTATATTTTTATAAAGGATATAATGGGCAAAATTCTTGAAATAAGGTTCCGTACACACATCACTTTATCCATTAGATAAAATTTATAACGGCTAATTACGCGTCATGGGTGTAGTGTCCATGGTTTTCGAGGGTGCTGATGCCGAAAATGTAGTCAAAATGAAAATCCAAGATGGCGGCCGCAAAATTTTACAAAATATGCTTCATGGGTGTCGCGTCCATGGTTTTCGAGGGTGCTGATGACGAAAATGAGGTCAAAATAAAAATCCAAGATGGCGGCTGCAAAATTTTACAAAATATGTTTCATGGGTGTCGTGTCCATGGTTTTCGGGGGTGCTGATGCCAAAAATGAGGTCAAAATGAAAATCCAAGATGGCGGCTGCAAAATTTTACAAAATATGCTTCATGGGTGTCGCGTCCATGGTTTTCGGGGGTGCTGATGCCGAAAATGAGGTCAAAATGAAAATCCAAGATGGCGCCCGCAAAATTTTACAAAATATGCCACGACCATGGATGGACGACACCCATGAAGCATATTTTGTAAAATTTTGCAGCCGCCATCTTGGATTTTTATTTTGACCTCATTTTCGAAATCAGCACCCCGAAAACCATGGACGCGACACCCATGAAGCATATTTTGTAAAATTTTGCGGCCGCCATCTTGGATTATCATTTTGACATCATTTTCGTCATCAGCACCCTCGAAAACCATAAACACGACACCCATGACGCGTAATTTTACTAGCCGTTATGAATTTTATCTAATAGATAAAGTGATGTGGGTATGTGTACGGAACCTTATTTTAAGAATTTTCCCATTATCCTTTATAAAAATATGCTTCGCGCTTATCTGCATTCGCGCTAGTGGATTCGCAGAATTTTTTATTTTTTTCCCAGAATTTTCCCCGCAGTTTTAATTTCACCAAAAGTTTCCTAAAATTTTTCCCCAAATTGGGGGGAAAAAAAACCCCAACCTGGACACCCTGAAAACTGGTCAAAACCGGTAAAAAATAACTGGCTAAAACCAAAACCGCATCAAAATCCGCTTCATCGCCACCGCATGCCGGAGCGGCGTGCGGTGCCGTGTGATAATCGCCTTATTTTTGAATAGAAAGCAAACTGCATTCAAAGATTTTCGAAAATTCTCTTCTCCCACACCCGGGAATCGAACCGGCTTAAATCTGAAAAAATTATACCCTGTACTTTTATTGCATCGATCGTTAGGGTCAATTATAAGGATGAAATCTCTTTCTGAGGAAAACCGAGAAATCTAAATTTTTGTAAATAGTTAAATTAATTTAAGATTTACTGGTTTTCCTTTCATTTAATTTATCATGTTTGTTAGAGAGATTTCATCCTTCATCCTCACTCCACCAGTGAAAGGGTTCCATCTTTAACCATTTTTTCTTTTTAGCATCTAATCTTTACAATCTAAAAGGTCCCCACGACGCTGGAGTAAATCCACATTTAGCATTTTGGGCTCCCCTACTAATTTAATAATGACGCATCAGGCCGCCACCGCCACCGCGGCAGTGTGTTGTCGCAGGGGGCGGAGCCGCGGCCCGCGGTTGGCCGCCACCGCAGGCCGCGCCAGTGTGGGACACGCTTAAAACTTTTCAATGTTATGTTGAATCTGGTTATTTAACATTCTCATAATATTTACATAGATAATAACAGTAGGCATGGTATTATTTTGGCTGAGAGGTGATTCTTTTCCTTAGAGAATACGATAAGTAGCCGCCGTTCAATTATAAAACGTATCTGTCTCTGGTCTATCTTATTCCTGTACCCACATTGTTGGCAAATAAACAAATGTGAATCTGTACCTATAGGAACATAAGGGGCTGAAAAGGAAATGTTCAGATTAATCATTTCGTATAATATGTTTCGACCAAGAACATATATTCATCAATATTATTTCTCTAAATAGTCATGCCATGTTCACTAAGTAAACGTAACGTAAACAATGAGTACCGTTAGAACTCGCGTACTCACAATAAAAGCGTGGGCCAAACTTTAATGCAGTTTTCAACTCGAAGCCACAACTCTTTAATAACCGCACATAATATATCTCTCGCGTATGCACGCATTCAGCTATTATATTCATAACAAGCGCCGACAGATTCCTCGCCTCGAGAGCCGGATAGTCATTACTCACAAGTGAGGCACGTCACTACTAAACACGCATTATAACAGCTAGTACGTATCTGTTTGAGTAGAAAAACCTTCGAGAGTGATATTGATGAATAATTCATGTGGCGGCGGCGTCAACAATAAGGAAGCAGTAAGTGTTTACCGTTTGTGAATAGCTGAATATTTGATAGGTGGATATTCACAAACACCGAGTATCCGACTAGTAATTACGTCCGTCCGATTTATGAGTTTGCCTTGCTAATGACGGCACTATTTCGTCTGTCGGAAGTTTAGTACCATAAATAGATTTAGAGACCTAAAGCCTGGTCTCCGAGCCATTACGTAAATACTACTGAGCGGATATTGGCTGACTGTGACCACAACATTTATACGAGCACGAGCAAAGCTAAAAGAAAATTTTGTTTGAAAAATAAATATTTTTAAGCGCTCTTTTCATTACGTTTAAAATATGATGTAGGTAGAATATTTTCCTAAACAGGTTTTATTTGGTTCTGGCTCACTTTTATTATACGGATTTGCGTGAATCTCTTTTACGTAAATATTTTTGAAAGGACTTTAATGAGATTGCTGTCACAACCCGGAGCTGCGCGTCTAATGGTCCGTGTACACAACGTTTGATGATAAATGATGGAATACTAATTGAATGGACTGCTGTCATGGCTGACGATGATCATGCATACAAATTCAACATGATTGTAACATAAAGATACTGTTACTATTGTAATCGTTGGCTTCGCTAATCTGGGTCCCTGATTTCGTCTAACTTTCTTGACTTTATTATCATTGCCATTTAACGAAGTGTTCCTGGGATCCCTCGACTTTAGGCATTTTCGAAAATCAAAGTGTCGATCAACAATCTTAAATCTTCACTCTGGGTTCCTATTAATATTTTTTTAAAGGTTTACAACAAAACTGAAGTGATGGTGGCGGGACGCCTTTGATGACGTTCTAGATCTAGACAATTGGCGATATGATGCACAACATCAAGGTAAATGGAAGGACTGGGGGTTGCCTTTGCCCAGAAGTGGGACATTCTACAGGCTAAACTAGACTGCCTTAAGAAACAAATCTCGACAGTATTTCTCCATATTATGCAAATTAAATTAATATTTTATTTGTTGTTATTGTAATTGGCATAAGACATTGTATTGTTAATTTATTTAATTTTGATCACATTTAATATCTAAGACGACACTATCTTTGTATGCCTTTCTGCAGAACATGACAT
Source organism: Hoplodrina blanda (assembly GCA_949316365.1). Lineage (NCBI taxonomy): Eukaryota > Metazoa > Arthropoda > Insecta > Lepidoptera > Noctuidae > Hoplodrina > Hoplodrina blanda. The sequence goes on from OX438581.1 coordinate 17,883,809, forward strand.
GGATTTTATACAATATCTTATTGTTGTACTTTGCTCGTATTAATAAATAAATTTGAATGTGATTTTAGAAAAAGAAAAGAAATATTTAAAACACTCGCCTTTCGACTCCACAACTCGCGACTGCCTCGTCGGTGTAGTGGTCGCAGAGCGCAACTGCTGAGCATGAGGTATATGGATTCCCAGGTAGGGCAAAATGTTATTGGGTTTTTCCATAAGGAATTTATCAGTAGCAGCCTCGGAGTCTGGATTTGTGCCCAATTGATGGCAATTGGCTCGCCCCCTATTACATGGGACTCAAACATAACTGGCGAAATGAGGGTGTACTAATGGGTACATCTCTGCCTAATCCTTCGGGGACTACAGGCGTGATGTTATGTTATGTTAAAACAATAACATGTTTGTTCCGCGGCGCCGACACCTCGCCGCTGTTACTACCAACTGTAAGCGGATAACGTCGTCTCCAATTGTTTTTCCGAATAATTTTCTAAATCTAAGTCGAAGTGATCCGATTTAGAACTGTAAAGATGTAAGTAGATATAAAGAGGGGAGCTTTAGTGTTTCCGTGAGTCGTAAAAAGTGAAGCGTGTTGGTGCATTACTGTGGAATTGTGGACGTTTAGCTAAATAGACGGTAGTGGAGCTGGGAGGTGTGGAGAGCGGTTTATGATCTTTGTTTTTATTGTATAGTCGGATCATTGCGCGCGGATTAAAGCTGAGTCATCAAACTGTGACATTCTTCTCTTTAATCATCTTGACATCCCTGTCTAATTATTTCCCGTAATAGATTCTTTGATGAATGTCAATACATCCCGGATTTTACCATTTTGTTAACCCGTAAGCTGCAAGGTCAAACAAAACTGGTTTCTTGTAAACTAGATCTAACTATTTCGTGATCAATGCTCAGCATAAGTTCTCATAAACAAACGGCTGAAATTTTAAACTCATTATTGTTGTTATTGAGAAATCTGCACACACACGACGTGCTGACAATAAAACACAACACTCATATATACAATAAGTCAAACGAAACTCAAGCAAACGGTTTAATGAAGAGCATATCCTTACCCCGAGCCCCTCATCTAATATTTCAGCCACTCTCACATATAAAAAATACAATATTAAATCCATAAATCAAGCCCTCCACAAATCTACGCTAACATAATTCCCAGTAACAAGAGTCCCGAGGGTTTCGCAGTAAATATTGAAACAGTACGAACGTTCCACAACAAAAAAGTAATAATCTTTTCAAATATTTCAAAAGTAAATTACATATCAAATAAACCGGCTTGTAGGTACTCTACGTGACGGGTTAAGGGAGGCACACACAGCTTGCCGAAAAGGGATTTTTGATTACGCATTACCGGGTCTGAAATTCCCGTCAATGATCTCGGTGGCATATTTTTGGTATAAAACTCGAATTATATGAACTTTTACAGTCACTACCTTTTCAAACTTAAACATATTCCCTTTTACTTTACCTTGGGCGCTAAGCCTTACAAGCGAGTGTATTCCAAACAGATTTGTGTTGCCCCTGATTTGTGTGCTACGTGAGCGTCTACGGATGGTCTACGCCGCTACGCTGCTACGAGCTACGGGCTACGAATAATACGCCACGGGTGAAATACCGACTTGTTATGAAAGGCTTCTGAGATGAGCTTAATTAATACTAGGCTGAGCGTAATTACAAGATGAATTTATGTTAGTTGGATGTTTGAATGAAATATGCAGATTAATACCTACAACCAACTTTGTTAATTATAAATTAGTGAGTAATTTATTAAAATAGATGAGAACATGCCATGTCCTTATTAGAGGAGCTCTGGCTATCTGATAATATTATTAAACACTACTTTTGGAGTTACATATTTTTTCTCCGTATGTTTTATATTATCATACTTTTTTACATGTTGAATATTTTATTTTTTATATTCATAAAATATTGTTGAGTATATAGAGGTGATAAGACCCAAGCTGGCTGGCTGGTTTAAAGTAATGAATCTCCTCACTATGCGTGCCATGTCCAAGACTGGGTCAATGATGGTTCAGAAATCGGATGCAGAGGAGAGTTTCTGCATCTAACTTTTGTCCCAGCTGTTGAGTGATAGTTTCTCTAGATGTTGGTCTACATACTTATTGTTAACACAGCCCTAAAACATGCAAAGTTGTGCATGATTTTGTATTGTTTTAAAACTCATACTTTGCTTGATATTGCTAGCAACTATTACCAGCAACACAAAAACTTTTGAAACTATCGTTTATCATTAACGCGATGCTGAATTTATTCGTTAAATCATCAAAATACTGACAGCTGCTTACTTATGTGTCAGTTCCCACTTCCATGGGCACGGCGGCAGAATAATCTTGTTACAGCGATCAGTGAGCACACACTCGCTTGTAACGCGCTAATGTTTGCATTAACAATATCTAAGTGAATGTTAACTGTAACTCGCTGGCGGTACGTATTGATATTACTTGTTGAACATTCACTGTAAGTTTCAGTGAGTATCTTACTACTACTACTACTACTACTATAAATTGTGAAAGTTTGGATGAATGGATGTTTGTTACGCAATCACGCCAGAACGGCTGAACGAATCTGAATAGGATAGATATGTATAGGCTTTTTTTTTATCCCGAAGAAATGTACAGTTTCGAACAAAAGTCGTGGTTGAAGCTAGTATTTTCGTACCTTTTCTTGTAGGTATAAAGCCGTCGTATAGCGGCCACAGAATTAAGATTATCGTGAAAATCGTTTAGGTTCATCGATGTTTTTACGGGGTACACAATTTTATTATCACAATAAGGTACTTTTTGTAACAGCGAATAATAAATTCCTTCTTATTCTTATAAAAAGATAAGGATATAATACATTGACATCAATTTTGTAGTTAACCCAAATTTAAATGCTTTCTTTTCACACTTGAATTCTTTTATCACGTTTCCTAAGGATGTGGAGCGAAATTAGCGACACCTTCAATGCTTTCCTAAACTAATAATCTAGCAAAAGAGAACATCCTCTGAGAAACTTTACATTCACCACGCAAAACACAATGTCAGCCTCCGTCGCAGACTTAAACACTACCCGCTATATAAATAATACATGAAAACCCTTTCCCTGACCTTCGGAACACGCACACATACAAATTACCCGTTTATGCGGTTAGAAAGACGATCAGAGGGGACTCGCTTGGGGTGAAGTCTCCCATAAACGTCATCGACCGCACACATCGTGTTGCTGTACGACGTGTCGAGATGACACGCTCACCGCAGCTAAAAAAACATGCTCTGAAGTTTGCGCTGACGTCAGACGTCACCGCGTGTTTAAGGGACCCCCTTAAACAAGCGCTCGTATGTGTGCGTGCATTAACAATGAATTTTTGAAGTACAGTATCTGTATTTAATGTAATGTGGAGCGTTTCCGTGAATAAAATATGGCGCCTGTCCCGCTGCCGCGTGTCACCGCACCGTGACGCGTCCGTGACGTCACGGCCGTACATTATTCACAAGGAATCGCGAGTAACACCCGATTTGGGTTCTTGTACTAAAGGGACGTACTTGCGTTGTTACTTGATTTGTCTTTTAGATCGATAATTTGAGTTGTTGAATAGATTCACAATTTCCTAATCAACAAAGTACCTATTTTTATTTGCTGAAATAAAGCATCGATCGATAAACTTAGAGTTAACAGCACCTTCCAAATATCTTAATTAATACTCGTAAAGATCTAAAATTATCCCATTTTTCATCTTGTCTGGCAATTTCCGGCATCGAGCAATGAAACCTATTCCTACGACTTTTCAAACAAAAGTCACGCAGAACTAAAAATCTTAGAACTATAAACTCGAAGCTATTTGAACGCCTTGTTAGCTCGTAATAATTCCGAAGTTAGCCGAAGCTCGCCGAGCGCACTACACGCTCGCAACTTCCTCATTACGGAACATTTGGTTAGAACAACCTTACTCGATCTTCTGTTATTTCAAAGATGTAGAAGGATCACTTTATTTAATCTATGAATAAATCGTCATTTTTAATACATTTTGCTAATTATAATTATGTTTAAGTCCATGTACAATGTTAATAAGCAGGTACGGTATATGTACCGTACCTGCTTATTAACATTGTTTAAGCACAATTATACTGAATTTGGGAGATTGATAGCGAATCAGGTGAATAGAGGTCTATTTGATTCTATTTAAAGTTTGTGTCTTATGTGTCTTCTTTACAAGTACATTGTACATTGTTCCGGATAAACTCAGAAACTATTTAACCAAACTTCATTAAATTTTAAGTACGTGTAATTTGGTCAAACTTTAAAGATATGTTAGGACGAGTTTTTATCTCGATTATTTAGATTGGCCTCAATTTTTTACGTTAAAGTTAAGTACAGCATGCCTCCAGCTGGACATGTTTGCCAACGCCCCTGTTGTTAGCACAAAGCATATATCGCACAGTAACTGACGTCATTGATATTTGATAAGTTGAGCACTTACCTGTTGCTTCATAAACTCTCAACTAACAAGAACAAACTGGAGTGGACGTTTGAGATGGAGAGAAAAATATTCGATTCGAACTAAAAAATATACAAAACGGAGTAAAAATATAGGGCCCACATTGGCTGTTTGAATTTTAACCGTCATTGTTTATAGAGGAATCTAAAATATTCTTCTCCACTAGCTCTTGTTCTTTATCATCCTGAACCTGTAGAAGTCCAATTCCTTCTTCCTCTCCATTGCATCACATTGATATTTGGTAATTTATAGACCAGCTCCATCTACCAGACCTTCTAAACTACTACCTGCATAGTGTTCCCAGCCCGAGGAAAGCTCTCAGTGCTTAATATCTCGCTACTATTAATTTAATAAGCGCACTAGATCGGAGCCGCGGCGCCGCTCGCTGTATTAGCGCAGTAAAGAGCGCACTCGGTAATCCGTGCCTCAACCCCGGTGTACGAGCAGCACAGATATGGAATGATACTGCGACGATAGCGTGTTTGATATTAAACTGGCTGTTAATACTGTAATGCTGAAAGCGTTATGTTTGATGCACTCTGTTTTATCCCAATTGCGTAAAGGTGTCTACATACTAAAGTCGGGGGAATTTTGGCTTTGGTGTAAAAGTCAATGTCAAAGTATTTATTAATGAGATTTTGGTGATATTTTTTATTTGATCTAAATATATTTAATAGTAAATCAAAAATCTACTCCTTCCGCTATGAATTGTACAACATCAGAAATTGAATAAATCATTATACTTATACAATTTAATTCTAATAAATTAAAATTCTTATGATAAAAATATTACATTATTAATCAAAAATAAAGGATCAGTCTTAAGAAATTTGGTCTACGAGAAATTCGGCAATGGTAGGGTATTTATCTAATAAAATATATTAATTGGGTCAAGGTTAAATCTTTTATGTCGGTGGTAACTTAATAAAAAGAGGTAGGTATGAAGACAATAGACGCCTTAACAAACACTTTAGAATGATGGTCCCTTACATAGTGACAGTTTAACAAATTAATCGATTGTATTATTTGTGTTATACAGTTGAATTTCCTATGCATTTGAAGCAACGAATTTAGTAGTATTGTAGGTTGGTTTTGTGGTTGGTTGGTTGTAGGTTGCTTCATTGCTTCGTCTGATGTAGGTGGTTGCAGTTACAGACGATTAAATAGGATTGTATTTGCAGTTGATCAAGTGGTTATAATATTACAACACTTCTTTCGTATTAACATCGCCCACTACAATACATTAGGCATTCTACCAAGTAACACAATCATTCGATAATCTCAAGCATCTCCACTTAGTGCCACAGACGCTACAACTGTTTTCCCTGTAAAGCAAAGGAATTAGCGTAACTCAAGCAACCTGCCCGCTTGATTTCATTTGCTTACCGCCGACCGACACGACCGTTGCGTGCGACGCGTGCGTCACGTGCGGCAAGTACGACCGACACGTGCTATTGACGACCTCTCGAGATTGATGCTGACTGCTCGTAATATCCGCTTGCTAGTGATTGATTTGCTGAACTATGTGGGCTTTGAAATGTCAGTGGTTAGTGTTGGGTACTGAACCAATAATAGAGCGGCTTATATGCATTAGTCATCCTTGTTGGTATGTTCTCACTACAATGTACCTACTCGTAGCTTTGCCACAAAAGTATATTGTAGTGATGTATACTGAAACTTTGCCGGTGAAAATAAAACGCTCTATGCATTAATGTAATGTAATAAATAATAATTATTCTCCACCGATTTGGAGACCAGACAACTATGCAGGAGATATTATAGTGCACGAGTGTGTGCGCAAACATAGACTCACTCTCATAGGCCGATGTGACGGTAATCCGTCCCGATCAGGGAAAGATCAGACGCAGAACCAATGGCTTTACGTGCTTTCCGACGCACGGAGATGACACACCACCAACTTCCAAACTCCGGGCTGCTATTGAGAAATTCGTAATGGAAAAACCTAATGACACTTTTTGCCCGACCTAGGAATCGAAACCAGGAGGTCCTGGGTTCGATTCCTAGGTCGGGCAAAAAGTGTCGGGCGTAAGCGTGACTGCTGAGCTGAGGTCAGCTCAGCAGTCACGCTTACGCCCACGAGGCCAACTACTCGATAAATGATTTGGTCGAATCTAATTACCTACCAGTTACAAATAAACTGCTTGATTCTAAAGGATGGCCTCAGATTCATCATTGACAATACATCCTTTATTTAGGTCATAGGTAAGTACAACTATATCTGTACATAGACAAATACGAGCATTAGTTATCATTACATTAAGACAAAGACAAATGTTCGGCAGTTCAGTCCCGAGGAACCTTGACATTATGTAAACTTCTACGTAACATATCTTGATCAACAGTTTTAGAAAAGCTTCAGATTTGTATCACCAATTAAAATATTTTCATCAAAAACCGCCATTAAAATACGAGGAAAAAGAAAACTTCTGAATCCTAATTACTTTCTGGAATTTATTAATGTCCATTTTAAATGCAAACGTCAAAACTTTTATACATCCAAAGGAAAACTTGGCTTTACAAATACAAAAGGAAACAAATGAGTGACATAATTACCTTTAGTTAAATGAAATTAATTGCTGTTACAATTATGATTTCTTCTATATCGTGCATATTAACGATACAATGGAAAATCAGTAACGCGCTATACCATTTAGTCGGAAAAAAATACTACAATAAGATCAACTCAGCAAAAAAAGACAATGGACATACCATTGTCTTTTATGATAATATTAGCTTCGGACCCCGACTTCGCCTGCGTGGTTTTTTCACCCACGTCTTTGGACTCCGCTCCCGAACAAAGTAGCGTGATGTAATACAGCCTATACCTATTTCTCATAAATCTGGCTAACATATACAATTTTTTTTTCAATCCGACTTGTAGTTTCATAGATTAGCGTTTAAACAAACAAATACACTTTTCAGGTTTATTGTAGTAAAGATAACACTTTAAAATATTGCGGACAGCCTCACCTGAGCCAAACAGCCTAACTAAATAACATCGTTTTTACGAAGAATAAAACCATCAACCTCAACTTAAATTAAAAATATCAGAAAAATTTGGATAATTATCATGTTTGCTGTCACATAATCTAAAATACTTATCTATGGCAACTAGATTCAATTCTATTTTTTTTTCTTGTAATGACGTTCAAAAGTGCCTTATAATGGCCTAATTGAAATAAATGATTTGACTTTGACTTTGACTATGAGAACCAACCAAGAATGAGATAACCTAACTCTGACAATTGCTGCCTTTCTTCTTTAGCACAGCAGAACAGTCGACTGCATCTAGACCCTCAATAATTCCGCTCAACACAAGCTTTAAAAGAGCATTCCCCGTCAGCGGATTTATAAAAAGGGCTTTTAATGTCTGTTATTAATTAAGGGTACCTACTTGGCTATCAGCAGGCCAGTCCGGCGGGCCCAATTAAAAGGGGCCTGCTTCAATAGCCGCGGAATAACAACAAATAACCAAGAGGCCATTTTGTTGGCCACTCGCAGCACTAATTAGGGGTTTGTTAATCATTAATGTAGAGGTTCAAAGGGAATATTTAAATAAAATGTATTTATTTATTCAGCTGCGCCTTTGCTGGGAACTGACCTCAATATATGAGAAAGGTGTGTTTTTTGACGTAGATAAAACATTTTGATGTATTTTGTTGTTTTGTATTGTAATTATGATGTTCTACGAATTTGAAAATTGCTACATTATAAGGTGCAGTTTTATTCTCGTCAAACAGGAGGTTATAAAAGACATAAAATCAAATAAAATTACAATACCAGGTCAAATAATTAATAAATACTTGTTTTTTTAGTTGTTTACGTTTAACAGGACCTATTTCAGAATACATCTTTTTCAAAGAACAGAATCGCCCCGAGAATGCACCACAAACTAATCGATACACGATCTAATAGTAACATCACGTCGAAATCCTACAATATTATTTAAGTCCAGCACTTGCAACGAGGTAATATAGCTATTAACAACGTGCAACAAAGTAGAGACAAAGAGGTAGCTGGTAGTAATTACTGAAGCATCGCAGTACATGGCCCACGAGTAATTACTAAGGTGTCGCGTCTATACTTGTATCACCTTCTTTGATAAACTTATTATGTATACCTAGAAGTAGCTTGCAAAGCTAGTGATGATACAACACAGTAGACAGCGCATTCACTTGACATCTAGAAATGTATGATTATGCACTTCAAATTCATATCCAAACGTTTATTGCTCAACACAGAGCACTAACGTTTGAATATGAATTTGAAATTGAATAATACTGTTAGGTAAAAAAAGCCGGAAATATATTATACTTATTTAATTACGTTAATTATTATGTATAAAGATGGAAGGAAGGAATGTGAAAGTAGTGCTGGTGACAAAAGACCGAGGAACATACAATAGATTCTCGTTGTATGCAGAGAGTTAACTAAAGGTATTACGTAGTCCTCCACTTATAAGAGACCACAGCATGCACGATAAGCCAACAACTAGCTAACAAAGTAATAGTATACTGTTAAGTAGGATTCTAAATACAAAATCCAGACACCTATGACATAAGTATTTAATTTTATGGTTCTTCTAATTTCACTTAAGTAACTCGAGCAGAAAAAGGTTAAAATACAAAAATCCTCTTAAAATCTAATTAATAAAGTCCGCGTGCAGACAGTGACGCCACAACAGTATCACACACATTAACTTGATTATTACCGAATGTGTCACAATTGTCTTCGCTAACAAACGACTCGCGTTACCATCGGAGACCACAAAATGGCGTTCCTATGGAATAATATGTGGTTGTATAACGTGATAGTTGCGGGATTGGGGTAATAACAGTTGGGAGGTGTCGTGTCGGTGGGAAGGAGCGGAGTGTACGGATGCCGTCGATATACCTTTATTGTATGTCAGCGGTTTGGCTAACCGAAAACGTGTTTGGGTAAGAAAATGATATTTTGTGTTATTTTTGAAGTGTTATCTTTATCGAAATTTTTTAGATAACACTGTAGGAGGCTGAGGCGTTTCATCTCTAGATGTTTCACTTCTTGCTGCACAGACTTTGCGCTAAAACCACAATGCTCTTGTTTTATCTTTAAAACTTACTTTATTATAGTCTTATACAATCAAATTGCTAACTTATTTTGGCAGCATTTCTCAAATCATAAAACGTCCAATATTCTCGACTATTCAAATAAAATTTAATCAAAATAAAGGCTGAGCAGTTCACTCTGATATTAACTTTTGTAACTCCATTCCTGGACTTTGTAATAATTCGGCGATTAGATTGCCGTCAATACTGGCGCGGGATTGCAAATTATGCTAAAATGGCGGCCGCGTCACATTTCCCGCCTTTTTCCATTACGGAGGGAAAAAGACAAACGTAATGACAATATCTAAGTTGTGGAAGAATATTTCAGTGCTTCTGTACAGTGGATGGTTCTTCAGGGAATATAGGGTTAGATACTCGAGCTGATAATGACGATTTAGAAAGCCTGTTTATAAAACAATTAGAAACGCAGCTTAAATTAACATGAACTATACAAAGTGCAGTTTTTCATTCTCGTCAAAATGCAAGATGATAACTATGCTAGCCATTCTCAACACGAATCAATAATAAAATAAAAAGGTTATTTTTAATTTGGTGATTATCATCTTGCCGCTGAGTTTATGCAGACGGGGCGATGAACCCGCACGCACCCAGTGATATAGTGGCGCGACACTACCTGCGGAAGCGGCCGATTCTGTTCTTTGAAAGAGGTGTATTCTGAAATAATGGCAAACAAAAACAACAAACAAACAATACAAAACTGCACCTTATATACGATACGCAACTAGTATATAATATGTTTATAGCTTATATCTACGATATAAGACGCGGAACAATAATAGTTCAAGGAAAGAAATAAACGATTTCTAGTGAAGTATGTGATTGTTAATCGAACGTCAATCACACGGAATGGCCGACATCCAACCATACACACTCATTACTGGGAACTGACATTTGCTACGATATTATGACGTTTCCTCATTCTCCCGTCTTCGTCATGTGGAAGAAGTTGGGGATTTATCTAAGGTTATGTTTTATTTTGTACCCAATCAAAATGTCTTTCATTATTTCATTTTCTTTTTTGTCATTTTCCAATTATAAAAGAGGAATCAAACAAAAAAAATACTGCTATGTTGGGCAAGAAACTAAGATTTTTCTGATCCTAACACGTTTTCAAGCTGGTAATTGAACTTATTACTTTAAACAAACAAAAACATTGAGACTATTATGAGGTACTTTCAAAAGTCAAAGTTGTACCTACCTAAAAAAATAAAGATTATGTACTACTAGGTACTACTAGAAGGAATAATTTTCTGTGGTGAATACTGGAAAAGAAGACTCAAGGATCTCTTAAAAAAAAAGGAGATTTTCGGAACAATTAAGTTGTTAAACCCTAGAAGAAACCAAAGCGGCATGGCTCTTAAATTATGTTTCGGAAGAGTTACAATCATATTAAAATACCTGGAAATACTAAAAAAAATATTTAAATTAAAAACAGAACGTCAGGCTTCTATATAAAAGACTGCAGGAATGAAGAACAGCACAACATCGTTAACATTGCGGCTGTTTGTCTTGCAAATACTTTTAAATATAGTGAACGAGTTGCTCCCGCGCTGTCGACGCCGCAAAGAGAATACGGTACACAATAATTACTTTTGTGAATGCTGTCTGGTCACGTTTGGGGAACCAGAAGTCAATGACAAAATGAGAAACTTAAGAGCGGTCGCTGCATGGGGGCAGACTGTGTCCCAGCTGTGGACTCTTTCGATTAAATAATGTCGACGATACAATGACGAGATCTCAATAAAAAAACCTTTTTATATTTTTATTCAGCATTTACCTACATTTATTTTGAGGACTATTGTTACCAAATCAGTCGTAAAAACTCCAAATAAAAATCATACTCCGTATTAAAAGATAATCTACTAAATCACCCCCTTCATCCCTTCCTTTCCCCCTGCACCCCCATTGCTCGGTCGTCACGCGTGCATAAACCCGTCAGTCGTACATTTGTGGGCGAACTCGGTAAATAGGTGCTGAGGGACAAACCGACAGAGGGTTGTGTTTTTATTTTAGTTTCACTGTGTATCTCATAAGATATTCGATAGGTATGTCGTGTCACGCAATCAATTCGTCAATAACAGAATATACCTATTTATCGATTCTGCTGCTATTGGCTGCGAGTATTTCGTTTGATCATCAAGTGCTGTACTCACCCTGATATTTATAAAGCTTTTCCACTTTCGAAGATTCGGCAGACCGCCTGTGGTTGAGGTACATCGTCGGTATGTATCAATCAAAACAACTTCTACATTGCCATGACGTTTCAGTAACTTGTTCTGGCAGTGTGTCCACCCGCGCCCTCTTATCCCTTGCTACATCAAATCTGGTCAGTATATTCACGACTCTCGTAAAAAGCGTCGGCTGCTTATGCAAATATCTGCATAATTATGCACATTTTTGTGTTAAATCTACATTTTTATATTACCGTGAGTAAAGTGCAGTCGCGACCACGACTCGGTTGTTTGACTCAATTTACGAGCACGTATCCTGTGCCGCAGTTGTTTATGCTCTTGATAAGGTTTCTTTATAACGTAAATTAAATGTAGGTTTTTTTTGGTGAAACTTTAATAGTTCTAAAGTTGCAAATTGTGCTACGCTGAAGTTAATCTGTTTGGTTGAAAGCAAACAAGGGATACGAAAATACGTGGGGTAAAAAGACATATATCACATAGCCATTAACTAATAGTGCCCATCAAGTTAAGCAACATAGAGCAAAAATTGTTGCTGGAAAACAACTTCTTTTTGGTGTGAAAAATTACTATTTATGGTACCCTGCAATGTAGCACACGCAAATTATTGTGCCTATGGGTGTACGGGGTATACAACAGTATAGGGGTCGTGAGGGTTGAAGTTTAGGTAGAACATTTAAAACTGGTTTTCGAAAAAACGTAATTAAAAGTTTGAACTTCATCACATCTTCGTTACCAGAGGGTTCCTAGGTACGATCCAAAACTAAAAGAATGATCGCAGTGATTAGAAGCACATGATTGTACCTTTCGTTCCCGTTCGACATTCCCGCCTCTCGACTGTCTCGTATCGCCTCTCGTGTACACGAGGCCTTACTCTGTCGAAGATAGGATTCTAATCTGTGATGTGGAACATAATTTTGCTTTGAAATTCGAAATAAATAAAGTTTTGTTTTACTTGATTATGGCGTCAGACTAATTAGCACTTCTTTTCTGTTAAAGAGATGCTAATGAGTTAATTAACTTTCATCTTTTCGTCTACGAAACTGTTACTAGGTCATAAAATTGCTAATTTTGTGTTGGAAAGATCTCTTCTAGGTTGGAACTTTCTAGATTTCCAAAGGTGGCGAGAATCATGTCGTGTGGTCGGTCGGAGGTTTACTAAAAAGCTCTTTTAGTATCTGGTTGTATCAGTATCAACCCGGGCCTGTAGTGAAAGATTCATACATAATTTACTTTCTTTTTTCTTATAATATTTTACAGTGTACCTAATTTTCTTAGTTTACTTTTGGCATCGCTTAGGTTTTACAGTTGTGATTTTATGCTGGGGTATGTGTGTGTAAATAAATAATTAATTAACAAGGTTTCGAGACTCAAATGGTTCACGCAGGAAGCAAAGGTGCAATTCCTTTCCTAAAAGTCTTTGCCCTCTAGCCTTGTAGTACGAATATATATCTGTTCGTTTCTCAGATAAGGGTGTTTGGATACTGTATTTACCAGATAAATGAATATCCGAAACGAAATCTGGTGGTCGAGGGACGACTCTTATACACTGCCAAACAGTTTATAAGTCGCGGCGTCATTGAACGACTTTCTTTTTCTTGCGCAAACTCACACCATAACATAAAACTATATGTTCTGTATGCCACCACAACCCTCCCTTCAATATCTTACCCTTCCTATCAATGGAAGCAATAAGCGATAAAGTAGAACAACAAAACTCGCAGATTGTCGATAGCTTGCAGTGATCGTCGGCACTCAGTGATCAATCAAACGCTTGCACAAACATCGTATTGATTGTAAAGCGGTTCCTTTATAGAAATGTACATAGTGCTAACGTATCAAAACAAATAAACAAAATACAAACATAAGTGTTTTTGAAAGTAAAGTTAACTCCCAAAATATACTAAGCAACCTTGTATCTAGTTTGTATTATACAAACACAACCAACTTCTTAGCTAGTTATAAAATAAACAGAAACGTGGAAATAAAGCTTAGATTTTTTGCGATAAAAAGTTGAGGGTGCGTAAAGTATTCAGGATACACGGTAATTCATAATCTGGTGAGATGAGGTCGGATTTTAATCTAAACAGACAGGCTTACAACCTTTTATAACCAAAATAGAATGATAACAGCATCCCGTAGCTACCCAATTTTGTATTACTTACCTGTCATAAGGTATTTTTCCCCACGATTTCCCCCTCTCCCACTAGTTTGTGAGTCGTATTCATGAGTCCTCCCGTGTGAGGGCTGGAGTCATCCCTCCGTCGATATAACCGGGACAAGGTTAAACAGGTTCCCACAATGCAGCCGGGCGGCGCCCCGTACTATCACAAAACATGCCAGACCTCTCAACTCACATCTAATTTCGTCGCGAACTCTCTGACATAACCACATCACATTACGTTCGTACGCGTGCGAGACACAAGGGGACTTAGTGTGAACGGGACTGCTGTGACTGCTTGGGAACATGTTCGCCTGGTAGCCATGTCGTGGCTTTTAGAACAATTTACTACAGCAGCGCTCACCTGTATACCAACTAACATGCAAACGCTAAAAACTTTGAGCTCATCCCGTTATTATTATACTAAAACTAGAAAACTAATTCTGCACAAATTAAATAATTCCCTATTTACATAAAGTTTGCTATTTTACAAACTGAACTTTTCCAACGTGTGAGTTTAATAAATTATTAATTTACCCATGTTTAATAAATCATCAGAATATAGTTTGGCTATATTTAGCCATTAATATAACTATTACAGCGAGGCTGATCTATAGCATTACCGGTAGCTGGAAATGATAAGTTAATGCATGAATTATAATCGTTAATCTAAATTAATTGCATGTGTGTTTACATTATGACGATAGTATTATGATAATAGCGGAAAATATCCAGAGTTAGCTGTTTATACAATTGATAAGCTGGATGTAAATATTATCATAACTACTCGTAGTTATAACAAAACTAGCTTCCGCCTGCGACATCGCCCGCGTCAAAGTTAATAGTTAACTATCCTATTTTCCGAGATAAAAGTAGCCTGTGCTGTTCTAGAATGTTTGGCGTGATTGAGTAACAAACAACCATCCATTCAAACTTTCTCATATTAGTAAACTAGCGACCCGCCCCGGCTTCGCACGGGTGCAATGCTGATACTAAATATACTACAGAATGTCTTTATGTACAACGTTCACAGCTTTTTGTCATTAGACAATACAAACATGTTATCTTTAGAGACACTTGAAAGAACACGAAAACTGTTACCGCTGCAACCCTGTATTTTAAATTTGTGATATCTTCGAAAATATTCATTTGAATTACATGCTGTAAAGGGCCATAATGATCTATATGAAATGTACAATGTTTTTAAGGTACTTAATTGGATAAGGATTAATGCTGTATTGCCTAAAATTGCTTTTTAAATAAGCCATTATTTGTCGTAAAAAGTTAAGGATAAAAAATGGTTATTGTGGGTTATCCCTAAGAGATAGACATCGCGGACTTTTTTGTAGACCTTTTTAAGATGTACAATACTGTAGTACATTATTTTGATCTATCTCGAAGGGTTCAGCCAGCGTTTACAATGTAAGCGCAAAAAAATGTGTTTATTTACGACATCACATTAGAAACCTCTAAAATTATCAGTGTTTCTCTACTATATTATGCATGTATTATACATATAAACCTTCCTCTTGAATCACTCTATCTATTAAAAAAAACCGCATCAAAATCCGTTGCGCAGTTTTAAAGATCTAAGCATATATAGGGACAGACAGACAGACAGACAGACAGGGAAGCGACTTTATTGTTTTATACTATGTAGTGATAATACAAAAATGTGTTATAACAAATTAAGTAGAGAAGTACAAACGGCCGCACGTCAGTCATAAAAAAAACCGATAAAAGCTGACCTCTTCTTCTACTATAACTTCGTCCTTTGATAGGCCAGCTTAAGGTAAAATATAGATAACTACACACATGCAGTTGACTGTACGTATTTTAGATTAGGTATTATCGATACGTTAAGAGGAAGAAGGAAGATTTAATAAGACGCTGTTTTGTCGATGTGATTTTAGAAGGCTCTATAACGCATGCAAAAGAAAATTAACCAAACATTGTTCTCTTTTTTTTTCTCGTATTTTGAACCCGATATTAAAATATTGATTTTGAGCTGCTAGCTCATGTATTTTTCCAATTCCTTCTCCCGCTAGGTCAGCAGCTGGCTCGTCCTCACCGCACTTCCGTATGTCATCGCCCTTTCTACGGAAATTGCCGCTTTTGCGAATTCAATGCTAGCCTCACACCCCGCATGCCTCCTCCGTCACCCGCGCTGGGAAACTTTTTAATTCCAGTGTAAACAGAACAAAAGTTGGCTCGCTTTAATTCGATACGTGAATTATTCATATGTACGAGTGCCATTACTCCATTAGCAGTCGCGTTAATATTCACTTGGGTATTATCATTTTACACCACACATGTATACAACTTAGAACCTTCTCCCATTTGTGTAAGGATGCTTTTGGCTTACCGTGTATAGTTTGAAGACACGTGAATTCGGGAAATTGCTTATGAAGAAGGAAAAGTTTGAATTATTGTTATTGTGCAAGTTTTGTGTTGTAATGTTAGTTTAATCGTTGTAAGTGTTACTTATCTGCGGTGTATCAGTCTGATTGAAGAGGTCGGCGAGCATATCTGTATAAGTTATGTAGTTGGGAACGCAGGTGTATGGTAATTGGTAATGTAATGATGATACTTTTGGTTGTATGGAAAATTCAGTTGTAGAATCGATTTGGTTAAGAATTATGTAAGAAATCTTATAAGGAAGTAGAAGAAGACAGATATTAGAAGGTTTGTTTATCCATAGTAAAGTTTCTGTCAAATAATAACAAGGAAAAATCAAACCTAACGAAACCAAATACCTTATAATAAACGTGGTAATATAGACCTTATTTTATCCCACATAAACATGAACATAAATATAGTGGTACATAATGTAGCGTCTGTTATTATCTCGGAAGATATCGGACGTGAACTTGACATTGCGTAATTGACCGGTGGCTCGGCCATGTTTGTTACGACAGCTCACAACAGGCTAATGGTGATTGGTTCGCTAAATGAACTCGTTTAGGTCAACTACATTTATAAGGAAACCTATTTCTCTTTATTGGTTGGAAGAATACGCTTCTTAGAAGAGAGTTAATTGATTGAAGATTTTATTTCTTAATAATATGATTAGGATAATAAATTCATTTACTTTCATATTCTTAAATTCTTAATAATAAAAATTACAAGCAATCAAAAAAATCGAATTCAGTGAACATAACATAAAACACAAATATTTTAAACAGGGTTACACGAATGTCTGATCTATTGAGAAAAATTAATCGATTTGAAATACCAATCAGCTTTAGGATCATACCAGTCCAGGACTTGTTTATCGTACCAAATGTAAGCACCTTTGATGCTAGCAGGGGCTTCCAGCACCATGTACAAGGGAGTTTCTGCAGCTTGGTCAGCGTCGTAAAAGCCAACGCCTTTAGTCATGTCGGTGCGGACCAAGCCAGGATGCATAGAGTTCACACAAATGTTCCTTGACTTCAGCTCCCTTTGCTGGATAATGGTCAATGCACTGACAGCTACCTTGGCTACTCTGTATGCCGCAATGGTTCCATCATCAGCTATGTCAGATCTGTTGAAGTTTCCAGTCTTTACAGCATCCAAGTGCCAGTTTACGAACTCATTAATGTCTTTCACTGTCAGATCTTTGTTAGAGAGTCTTTTGATCCAGTATTCATTCCTCACATTAGATAAATGTCCGCAGTCACTGGAAATATTGAGAATACGTCCATTGTTTCTGACCAAAGGATATAAATACTCTTGGATAATGAAGAAACTGAAGTAGTTTATATCGATGATGTCTTTACTCTCCTTGTAGCCGAGGTACAGCTCGGAGCAGTTACAGACGGCGGCGTTGTTGATCAAGATATCGATGCCTCCATACTTCTCTTTCACGTAATCTCTGAACCTGGCAACACTGTTCCGATCTGTGACATCTAACTGGTGGTATTCCGGATGAAGACCAAGTTCGTTCAGTTTGGCGACGGCGGCCTTTCCTCTACCGTCGTCTCGAGAGGTGAGGAACACCACTCCATCGAATCTCTTCAGAAGTCCTTTGACGGTGGAAAAGCCGATACCCTTGTTGGAGCCGGTGACCACAGCTACTTTCACCATGATTATTGTGTGTACTCGTTAATGGTAATGCGATAACTGAATGACTTTACTCGTTCTGTTGAAATAAGATAATTAGATATTGTTTGTATTTGTTCCGTGATAAGCAGAAGTCAATTCGCGATAAGATACGAGTAGCTACTGGCTGCTTAGGTCATTACTGTACTGGTACTTACACAAGTGTCATTAAGTACTTACTTCTTCTTAGTATTTAATTGTCCTGTAAAAACATTAACTTCAATATTCCTCAATAAGTCTCTCAAACGAACCACCTGACATTTATGTTACTTTATTCAACAAAATCTGAAATATCTTCATTGCAATACTCGTGCAGTTATTTATAAAATCTAATAAAACGTAGGAAATAGGCTTGGCGCCAAATTGCCCGCAGTGATTCGATTTATCGCTGTACACCGCGCCGGCTAGATGCGGCTCTACGTTTTAAATGTGATTAATGTATTTCGATTGTGTTAGAAGTATCTACATACATACCACATAAGTACGTACATACCTGTACAAATGTATATCAATCTTTGTTATTTGTGCATTGGTTGTTATTTATACAGGGTGTCCCAGCTAAGGACGTCCAAACGAAAATTTTGGACTCCTCCCTTCCTGGGCTATCCAAACCACCCCCATGTATGTTCTACGATTTTTTGCGGTTTAGGAGCTAAACGACATTTTAATATTTTTTTGGGATATTCTTCTTTACATCAGATTTTGTAGATTTTCTCTTCTTGTGTCGCATTTTTTGGAAATATTTTAATTGATAATTAATCCTGAAAGTATGGTCTTCGATCGATAAAAACAACTGTCTGTCTTATTGTCACCCGAAATTACGTAAACTTAGTTCAAAGGCAAAAATGTTGTTTTGTAAATTTCGTTGCAGATTTTCGGCTCTTAAAGAAAAATCACAATAAGGGCCCAAATCACTTTAAAGTTATTTCAAAATCTTCCACGGACCCTCAGCTCTTTAAAACAGTACAAATAACTAGTATTTTACGGGTCATTATTCGGAGCAATTGAAGCTCGAACATGGTAAGGCGAAAAATACAATATTTTAGAACATAAGTGAAACCTAATGAAAATGAATTAAAATGAACTTTTATCAAGTTTTCAATGCAATATGAGCTCTATGTCGTGTTTATTATTTGCACAATGGTGATTTGGAGTGGTTAGTAAAGTTAGGTTAGGGTTAGGTTAGGTAGTTAGGTTAGGTTAGGTAAACCTAAGCTAAGTTTAGTAATTTTTTAAAATTAGTGATGTTATTTAATAAAGTCAATGACATAGAGCTCAAATTATATTGAAAACTTAATAAAAGTTCATTTAACCTAACCTAACCTAACTACCTAACCTAACCTAACTACCTAACCTAACCTAACTACCTAACCTAACCTAACCTAACTTTACTAACCACTCCAAATCACTATTGTGCAAATAATAAACATGACATAGAGCTCATATTGCATTGAAAACTTGATAAAAGTTCATTTTAATTAGGTTTCACTTTTTCGTTTTTAAATGAAAGCCAATGATAATGAATTAAAACGAACTTTTATTAAGTTTTCAATATAATTTAAGCTCTATGTCATTGACTTTATTAAATAACATCACTAATTTTAAAAAATTACTAAACTTAGCTTAGGTTTACCTAACCTAACCTAACTACCTAACCTAACCTAACCCTAACCTAATTTTACTAACCACTCCAAATCACCATTGTGCAAATAATAAACATGACATAGAGCTCATATTGCATTGAAAACTTGATAAAAGTTCATTTTAATTCATTTTCATTAGGTTTCACTTATGTTCTAAAATATTGTATTTTTCGCCTTACCATGTTCGAGCTTCAATTGCTCCGAATAATGACCCGTAAAATACTAGTTATTTGTACTGTTTTAAAGAGCTGAGGGTCCGTGGAAGATTTTGAAATAACTTTAAGGTGATTTGGGCCCTTATTGTGATTTTTCTTTAAGAGCCGAAAATCTGCAACGAAATTTACAAAACAACATTTTTGCCTTTGAACTAAGTTTACGTAATTTCGGGTGACAATAAGACAGACAGTTGTTTTAATCGATCGAAGACCATACTTTCAGGATTAATTATCAATTAAAATATTTCCAAAAAACGCGACACAAAAAGAGAAAATCTACAAAATCTGATGTAAAGAAGAATATCCCAAAAAAATTTTAAAATGTCGTTTAGCTCCTAAACCGCAAAAAATCGTAGAACACACATGGGGGTGGTTTGGATAGCCCAGGAAGGGAGGAGTCCAAAATTTTCGTTTGGACGTCCTTAGCTGGGACACCCTGTATGTATTGCTGTTGTTCAGTTTTGTGTTAAACAGATTTGTATTACTTTCTTCAGCTAAGTAGTGACTGTTTGTGGCAGTCTTTGCCATCATTCTCATCAACCTGTAATGTTTTAGCAAAAAATTGGCTCCCTGAGACCTCAGTACTAAAAGAAGGTAATACGAGCCATTTGTTCTACGGCACCACTCCATCAAATCCTCTTGAATTTCCCTACTTTACAAATGCGATGCAAAGCGACAATGTTAATCTATACTATCTATACTATACTAATATTATAAAGAGGTAAAATTTGTTTGTAAGTTTGTAAGTTTGTATGTAGGGGGTAATCTCCGGATCTACTGAACCGATTTTGAAAATTCTTTCGGAAATTGGAAGCTACGTTATCACTGAGTGCTATAGGTTATATTTTAATTAAAAAAAAATAGGGGTCCGTAAGATATTTGGGTTTTTCGGACCCAAGGTGTAAAAAATCATCCAAAAAAGTTCCTTATTTGGCGTACGCCGCCTAAACTATAAAAGATAGAACCAAAAAATGTTCCAATTAATTAAAGACCTTAAAAATATCTACAAAAAAGTTCGCGACACACTATACCTATCTATTTCGAGTTAAACACAACAACCATTTTTTTATTTAAATATCTTGAATTTTTTTAGGACTTCATTTAAACGCATTTATTTTACACATGTCATTACTCCTTATCAAAATAAACTATTTTGTCACAAAGTACTGTTTATGTAGATAATATTTAGTCTTTTATTCATTAAAATTGGACGTTTGGTTTGAAAGTTATGGCGAAATCAATCTCTATCTCTATATATATAAAAATCAATTGCTGTTTGTTAGTCTCGCTAAAACTCACTCGAGAACGGTTGGGCCGATTTAGCTGATTTTGGTTTTGAAATGTTCATGGAGGTCTAGGGAAGGTTTAAACGGTGAGAAAATATGGGGTAAGGGTAGGATTGGGGTAGGGTGGGGGCAGGATACCACGCGAACGAAGTCCCTAAAAACAGTCCTTTTAATATGAAGTCGGGAAGTCGGTGTCAAGGGTAGGGGTATGGTAGGGGTAGGGCTACGGGTAGGGTAGGTGTAGGGTAGGGGTAGGGTAGGGGTAGAGTAGGGTAGGGGTAGAGTAGGGTAGGGGTAGGGTAAGGGTAAGGGTAGGGTAGGAGTAGGGTAGGGGTAGGGTAGGGTAGGGGTAGGGGTGGGGTTAGTGTGGTGTAGGGGTAGGGTAGGGTAGGGTAGGGGTAGGGTAAGATAGTGGTAGAGTAGGGTAGGGAAGGGCGTAGGGTAAGGCAGGGTTAGGGTAGGGGTATTGGTAGTGTAGGATACCACGCGAACGAAGTCGCGGCGGGTCAGCTAGTAGATAAATAATGCAGTGAACACAAGCTCCTTGATATTCAATGTTTACATATCCCAGCAGAAACAATCTTTCTGAAAACGACACACAAAACATACACCACTTACATGGGGTTGCGTTAATGGCATTCTATATGGCGGGTCATGAATTATTCATAGTGAGCGAGCAATGGATCGTAATGGGATGAATTTGATCGCTTCGTGCGTTATCTAAGAGCGGTATTTTACGTGAGTACCTCATAATGGCTGCACTCGAATATTGATTGCGATAGAATGCATTATGATTGGAAATTGTTATCTGAGGAAATCGAAATGTTTGTGATAAGGACCGTCACCTACTGTTTAGACTGTGTGCTGTACAATATGCACAGTTGGTATGAATTAGTAGTAAAATGTAGAAAATGGTTTCATGTTTTGTAATTTTACTTTTATTTTACTCAAGTTTATTATTTATAATTTTGGGTGGAAAACAAGCTGAAGGCGACACGGGGCAATTTTTTATGCTATTTGATTAGTTTTCGTTTTTATCATAAGGTATATTTGTTTTTAATAGGTCACCTTATTTATTAAATCTGTAAATATTGTACATTACAAATTTCCTTACAACCATTAAACTTATTAGATGGCGTAGAAGCCTCCCACCTGCAAGAACAGCAACAATTACACCAGTATCTAACTGTAGTCCTCACATTGTGTTCTGAAAGTCTAAAAACAAACTAACAAGCTCCAAGTGATGTTATTGGAGTACATCACTATTGTTTCGGTAGGATTTAATCAAAACTTTGTCAGATAAACAGCGAGAGCTGGATCCGGCGCGCGCCGCCCGCCGCGAACACGCTTATATTTTGAATAGACCCAGACAAGTGGGTATTATAAACGTAGGTACATTATGTAATTTGTTTGTACGAAATAGGTTATGTATGTAGGCTAACGGCCATCGCTTTTATAGTTGTGGGTTTATTTAGGCTTGAATACGAGTGCGACGGACGTTCTCATGAACTGGAGAACCTTGTCAGTCGACCGGATCAATTTGTCAATTAAGGCGATAACATTTAAAATCGGTGCCCGCGAAGCACCTATACAGGGGAACTGGTATATAGTGACCTAACTATAAATAAAGTGATCAAACTAAAAAAATATACTGTGACTTAAGACAATGACATGATTGTACTTATTATGATGACAAACAACAACTAACAAAAATGTATAAAAATCATTACTTTGGGAAAGTTGTTTGTTATCATGAGTACAATCATGTGTTAAGAATCGGTCGCTAGTTACCAGTCACCCTACATAGATTATTAAGTTGAAGTACCTAAGCTGTTTGATAACACGTAGATAGGTAGCGATAAAAAGATATACTAATACATAATAATTAAAAGTTGATGATGACAAGTTGGTTTTTACATGAAACAGCGCTTTTGCGCTTTTGCACACTGCTCTTACTCATTAAAACGTTTGCAGTTGTTATATATGTTACCTTAATACTGCATTATACATGTATAATACATTATCCATACTAATATTATAATGCGAACGCTGTCTGTCTGTTACGCTTTCACGACTAAACCTCTGAAATGATTTTGATAAAATTTGGTACAGGGTAAGTTTGAACCCATAGAAATTAAAGGAAATAAGTCATAGGTTACTTTTTATTCCGCGATTTCGTCTGCGTCTGCGATTACTGACATTTACGCGATCTAGTATTTTATTAAAATCTCAATTTATCTAAAATAAAATCGTAAATAAATATTCAAAGTTTTTAGTTTACTTAGATACATTAAAGTTTTTCTAAATCCAAACTCCTAATTTGTAATGGCACCCCGAGGTATAAAACTTAAATAAAGTAGACCTACTCACTCAAGCTTAGAATCATCACAAAGTTACAAAAGTAAACCCAAAGGCAAAAAGACAAATACAATAAAACACTTTATTTGAAATATAATTTTTATATCAATTTATTGGTCCAAGGTCCCAGAGTCTCTAGACGAACATCATTCAATCATGAAATTATGAGAAAAGATACAAAAATACGTAAGTCAGTTAAAAAGATGTGCGTACTTACTAACTTGACTGATGGGTTCTTTTTAAAGTATTACGTAATAAGGATACCTTTCTCACTTTTCACGTTTTTTTTTTTTGAGGTGGTAAAAATCATCAAATGAGTCCTTTCGCCCTAGGTGGGGCGGAAGGGACTGTCAGACTTTTACTGACTAAAAAACCACCCTGTTCCTTCTGTTGCCCTTTACGTTGAGGGGCCACGGTATCCTGTTTCACGATAACGGCTTAACGTGCTTTCCGAGGCACGGAGTAGTCTCGGTGTATAAAGATGGTCACCCATCTACGGGCCAACCATGGTAAGCGTAGCGTGATAGATCGACTTATGCGGTTGTTATTACTTACCCACAGGTCTTCCATAGCATACCATGTCAAATAACATGTCATTCTAATTAAATAGTGAAGTTCCATGGGCTATACCTTCAGCCATCCATCACGCTAAGCGGGTAAGTACTTTTTTAAGGTTCCGGATACCTGGAAAGAGCCCAGTTTTCAACCTAGCAAATATGTACGCATTCCTTCTATAATCCTCTACCTATTTTCCAATTGTCAGACATGGTAAAATAACGTAACGTAGGTGTGGTGACTCTGGGCTCTCAATCTATATTATGTCGTTTCAATTTAATCAAAACTTTGCGAGACAAACATCAAAACGTTGGTAAAGTCACGAAGCAATATGTTTCAACAATTTTGTGTGAAATGTGTTTTCAGGGACGATTGGAACATCAATATACGAGTATTACTCTGGATATTTAATTCAAAGTAAGGCACGGATGAATAGGCAGCCGTCATAATCTATAAGCTATAATGGCTTTCGATATTGTTTAACTGCCCCGTTGGTTTTCGTGGTTTCCGAGATCAGGCAAAAAGAGTTATTGGGTTTTTTCATTAGAGATTTCTTAATAGCAGCTCGGAGTTCAGAAATTGTTGGTGTGACACTTCCTTGCCTCGGATAACACGTAAAGCCGTTGGTCCTGCGCGTGAGCTCTCCCCGGTTGTGTCTGATTGTCGTCCCATCGGACTGTGATGGTGAGGAAAGAGGGAGTGCACCTGTGTCTGCGCACACTCTTGTGCACTATAAGTAATATCTCTTGCGTACGTGGCTAGTCTCCAATATGATTGGCCACCGTGACCGAAATCGGTCTGGGGAATATACAATATAGTATATCGTTATTTCGACACAAAAAAGATACTAATATTAATTATGGGTGATAACTAGCCATATCAGATAAGGAACCATCTATATTTAACAATACCCACTAATATCGGTAACACGTTTCCATGTCCACAGTGGAAGTATGCCACGTGAGGGTAAACTACTTGAATCACCAGCATTCTGACCATCTACTAGGTACTATTATTTTCGAAAGTTTGGATGGATGAATGTTTGTTACTCAAACACGCCAGAACAGCTAAACAAGTCTGGTTGAAAGGCACGGATATAGATTGTAGTGTGGAATAGCACATAGGCTAAAATATAACGGAAAAATGTACGGTTCCCGTGGGTTTATTATATCAACTTTGACGCAAACGAAATCGCGGATTAAGTTAGTTAATTTTCAACAATTACGTAATGTAATTTTATACATTTTCTGCATATCATTTATAATAATCTTGCTAGTTACGTAATGATTTTGGCAACACTCCCTTATCAGCTGGTCTGTCCAGCAGTGGATATAATTCACGAGCAGTAATTAATTTTACAAACAAAGAGATAAATCTGATTACCAATATAATTGTATTACTTAACACTGAAAGGAACACAAAATAAATTGCTTTAAAATTAATTTTCACGAACCAATAAATCACAACTTAGTCTGTGTCACTTAATTAAAAAGCCCTGCCTTTATTTTGGTCACATATACATCTACTTCTTTAAAGTTTTGATCTTGAAGTAATAGTCAGCTTTGTAGTCGTACCAGTCCAGAACTCTCCTGTCGTACCACACGTAGGCTCCTTTGAGAGTATCGGGAGCCTCCAGCACTAGATATATAGGCGTTTCAGCTGCCTGGTCTGTGTCATAGAAACCAGCACCTAGCGTCATATCGGTCTGAACAAGCCCTGGATGCATAGAATTCACCGAAATATTCTTAGACTCAAGTTCTTTTTGCTGCAGCATCGTGATGGCGCTGAGAGCTACCTTCGCTATTCTGTACGCTGCTATTGTTCCATCATCGGCTATATCATCATAGTTGAAGGTTCCATTCTTAAGGTCGTTCAAAAACCAGTTCACGAATTCATTGATATCTTCCACCTTTAAATCTTTCTTCGACAGCCTCTTTACCCAGTATATATTCCGTATGTTCGACAAATGTCCACAGTCGCTGGATATATTGAGAATGCGTCCATTTTCTCTCACCAGTGGGAACAACAATTCTTGGATTGTCAATATGCTGAAATAGTTGATATCCACAGTAGTTTTGCACTCTTCATACGAGTTATATACCTCTTTACTATTGGCGACTGCTGCATTGTTGACGAGTATGTCAATACCTCCGTGCTTCTCTTTGAGGTGGTCCCTGAACCTAGAGACACTGGCTCTGTCCGTCACGTCCAGTTGGTGGTACTCCGGGTGAAGCCCGAGCTCGTTCAGTTTGGCGACGGCGGCTTTTCCTCTGCCATCGTCTCTTGACGTCAGGTAGACGACTCCATCGAATCTCTTCAACAGTCCTTTGACTATCCCAAAGCCGATGCCCTTGTTGGACCCGGTAACTACAGCCACTTTCACCATGACTGCTCTGTGTCAACTCTATGCGTGGAATGACAGTAATAATTATTATGAGGTATATTATATAATATTGTATTCGTTTGTGAGAGAGATAATATGAAAATAATCATCATTACTTATAATATCCAGTGAACTGCGATAGCGTTTATCGGCGACGTGTTATCGCGGTATCTGTAACTAGTATAAAACTAGCCGTCCGCTCCAGCTTTGCTCGGGCAAAATAAAACATAAAATATTATTCAGTTGATCCTCAATCTGTATAGGAAACGATGACTATGTTTGCAATTAATTAAAAAATAATCCATCTAATAGTTTCAGTGCTTTCCTTTTTATCTGCTTGGGAACATTTTTAGAAATCTGTGTCTTAATGTACCTTTTTGTGCAAAGCCTTTTTTACCTTTAAAGTTGTATTTACATACCGCATATCGACGACCTCGTGTTCTAAAATATTGTAACTATTATTTACTTATTTGCCTTTCACGATAGTTTTATTATACGGAAACAAAAATAAAGCCATAATTGTTATACTTACATGTTTAAATTTATATCTCTTATCAGACTTATCAAAAACCTTATCAATCTTATCGTACCGATGAAACATAATATTGACTTTATTTGATTTTAGGAGCCACACCTGTATTTGATGATGGTTTGGTGGACATCGTTTTCATTTTAATTTAGTGCATGGACGAACACATGCATCACTTGAAAATAATACGTATCACACTGGGTTAGTGCCGACTTAATGATGCTCCATTTCGACAGTTTGAAGTTGCAGCAACAGAGTTTTAAACTAAACTTTAGGCCATTTTGCCAAAAAACCTCGTTTAGCTTTTGTCTTTGAGCGTGTGCCCTGGTTCGAATTCGATCAATGGTAACAGGAGGAACCGTGAGGGTCAGTAGGAGTCCGACATAATCCTCCGCTCACCATAGACGGAGGGTATTTATAAGGATTTCCCCACGAAAGCCATGATGCCACAGGCGATAATATATTTTACCGTGCGAAAAAAAAAGTGTGATCAAATGACGGGCGATTCGACCTTGAGTGCCCGCTTATGACATACATCACCCAGCGAAGCTCGGAAGAAGAAGACGGAGGTGTTTGGGTGTACCTATATTTTGGCCGTAATGATTTTTCATGTAATAGAGATACATGAGATGGGACCTTGAATTACCTGACATTGTGCGCTTGGTAATGATGTGTATCTATTCTGACTTAACGTAAGCAAATGCACACGTCTTAATGTATGTGCTAATTGTAAAGACTAAATCCACTAAAATCTGTTTATTTTTTGCATTAATATTTACTCAGCTTCATTGCAATGTCTTCCCAAGAATCACTTTTCAAAAATGTATTTGATGACGTAAAGCGCTGCCTTGCAGCAGATATGCCATATGCATGCTATGCTACTCAAGGCCGCTACCACCGGTACCGGTATGACAGAACAATAGATAATCAATTGTGTCTCATTACGTGGGACTTGAAGTATTAAGCGTTATAACTGCGCAATGTATAATATTTTTAGAAAGGTCGTTTTAGCCGTCACATTTGTATTATTAAATTAAATCTCCATTTCTTTTGACTTTTTGTATATATATTTTTGACTTTTTGTATATATATATACAATGAATATTTTACTAGCACTTTTCCCGCGACTTCGTTCGCGTGATTTTTCTTACGGATCCCTATTTTTTTCTAAAATAAAATATAGCCTATGTTACTCGCAGATAATGTAGCTTTCTAATGGTGAAAGAATTTTTAAAATCGGTCCAGTAGTTTTTGAGTTTATCTATTACAAACAAACAAAAATAGTTACTTACTATAATAATAATATTATAAAGTTTTCCTCTTTATAATATTATTATTATTATAGTGTAGAAGTGTAGATATAAGTAACCGATATTTTTGGAATGTACCAAATACGATAATTCTTTTTTGATGTCTCTTTTAGCCTGCAATATTCCGCCATGTTGGTTTTATTGTGACGTCGTAGTTTATACTAATATAGTAAAGCTAAAGAATTTTTTTGTTTGTTTAAACGCGCTAATCTCGACTGGTTGGATAGGAAAAACCCATCTTCCAGTCGGATTAGATAAAATCCTAGTCAGATTCATGAGGAATAGTATAGGCTATATAACATCACGCGCGGACCATCGGAAGCGAAGCAGTAGCCAAAGATGTAACTTAACACGTGGGTGAAAAAACCACGTGGGCAAAGTCGCGGACAGAAACTAGTAATTTATAAACTGTAGAACGACACAACACTTCCTACCTCTGTACCTCATGTTTTTAAATACTACAAGTAGTCTGGAGAAAATATTAGGGAACAATCTAAGAAAGAAAAAATGTTTATTGACACAGACCATGTACACATCAAAAAAATAACAAAAGGGCGATAAATAAACAAAAAATAAGAACAAATATTATTGTGTGCCGCACAGCTGCGCTAAACAGGCGCAAGTCTCATAGTGCATGGCTACGTAGAAGGATACTTATTATGGTAACAAAATATTAACAATATTTTAACTAAGAAACTGTCTACATCTATACATAATAATAATAATTATAATAAAATCGTAGCGAAGTCAAAACTGTACATTTAATATTTTTGAAAAAAAGTAATTGCTATGAGGTCGGGGAGTGATTCTAATGCCGAAAATATTTTTTTTAGAATTTTTGTCTGTTTGTCTTTTTGTCTGTATGTTTGTTAGAGCATCACGCGAATACTGCCGGATAGATTCTGTTCAAATTTTGTATGAATATTCCACATTGGCCAAATTAGTCCATAAGCTATAAATTACAAACTTTGACGCGGACGAAGTCGCGGGCAGAAGCTAGTACATAATAAAATTAGTAAAAACAAAATAATAAAGAAAAAAAAAAGTTTATTGCAGAAACTTGTACACATACATACATAATTATCTGTTGTTAAAATCAAAATTTCGTTAATCGGCTTGTACCTACTCGTAATTTTGAATCTGCCTTATTTAATTTTGATCGCATTTCTCAGTAGACGTTTTGAAATAGTTTGTCTTGAAGTAATAGTCAGTTTTGTAGTCGTACCAGTCTACAAGTGTCCTGTCGTACCACACGTAGGCTCCTTTGAGAGTGTCGGGAGCATCCAGCACTAGGTATATAGGAGTTTCAGCTGCCTCATCTATGTCATAGAAACCAAGACCCAGCATCATGTCAGTGCGGACCAGTCCTGGATGCATCGAGTTCACTGCTATGTTCTTCGCTTCAAGTTCCTTTTGCTGCACCATCGTGATAGCACTGAGAGCGACTTTTGATACTCTGTAAGAGGCTGCTGTTCCATTGTCAGCGATGTCATCATAGTTGAAGGTTCCATTCTTTTTGCCATTTAAAAACCAGTTCACGAATTCATTAATATCTTCCACCTTCAAATCTTTCTTCGACAGCCTCTCTATCCAGTACATATTCCGTATGTTCGACAAATGTCCACAGCAGCTAGAGATATTTAAAATGCGTCCATTTTCTCTCACCAATGGGAATATTAATTCTTGGATTGTCAATATACTGAAATAGTTGATATCTACCATAGTTTTGCACTCTTCGTAGGGATTGTAAAACTCTACACTGTTGCCGACTGCTGCGTTGTTGACAAGTATGTCGATACCTCCGTGCTTCTCTTTGAGGTGGTCCCTGAACCTAGAGACACTGGCTCTGTCCGTCACGTCCAGCTGGTGGTACTCCGGGTGAAGCCCGAGCTCGTTCAGTTTGGCGACGGCGGCTTTTCCTCTGCCATCGTCTCTTGACGTCAGGTAGACGACTCCATCGAATCTCTTCAACAGTCCTTTGACTATCCCAAAGCCGATGCCCTTATTGGATCCGGTAACTACAGCCACTTTCACCATGACTGCTCTGTGTCAACTCTCCCAGTTAAGTGCGGAGAACAAAATTTTTAAAACCTGATAATTTTGTGTGCAGTCATTATATTACAGTAATTTAAATGACTGTCGTTATCATTTTTGGCGAACTCAGATAGCATAAATGGGCGACGCATTATCACAGTATGTAACACAAATTAACTGCTCTCAACGTAATTACAAATGGCTGACGACAAAATTTGTGTTATATTAAACACAAGTTTATTATTACGTGCGGATAAATTTTTGATTACAGATTAATGAAGTCAGTGTAGCTGCCGCGTTGGACACGAACATGTACACACACGTACATACTTATACATGTACATACATGTTCGTGTTCTATCACAATTGCAACCGTACCTACTATTATTATTCATACAAAACTGATAATGTGATTATATGTAGTTGAAGTTCATTTACGCTAAGCAACTTACCTATATAAAGTGTTTGTAGATACGCAGAAATCCCCTAACTTCGTTCTAGTCCCTCCAAAAATCATACCTTATATTAAACTTGTGATGGCTCGCAATGTAATTCAGGCAATAATAAAAGGAAACACTCCCGTTTAATTTATTTAGTAGAATTTTTAGTACCTAATTTTCTTTAACCAAAGAACAGTCTACATACCTAATTGCTTATTTCCACTTACCTCTACTATATACTCTTTGAAACTTAATAATAACTATCTAGTAGTGTTAGAATACCTTCTTAGACACCTAAGCTTTATTCTAAATGTACTTACAAAGTTAGATACAATCATAAAAGAAAACTTTGAACCGAGGAACAGGAGGGCGTTGTTATCAACTTATCACCAAGTTGTCCTAAGTTGATGATTTTACTTCATTGCATTTTATTCCATTTAAAGAAAATAAAATTCCTCCGCTAAGCAAAACATGGGGATGACTGATTGTACTGAATGTTCACCTGCTAACCGAAGCCACCACGCGTAACGCGTACCGGGTTATTATTAGATTTAAATGATTATTTTTTGATTAAACCGAATATAGGTACCTCAAACCTGTAAAACAACACCTACATGAAGCAAAATAAGGGACAATAATTGATCCCTCAATTATTTTATTTTTACCTGTAAACCGAATCTTTGAAACTGGGCATTCATACAAATGAAGTTCTGATATCACAACAATGACAATGCAATGAAGACCTGGAGGTGATCTGATGATGGAGACGGAACGCAGTCCAGGGAACTCTTCAACGGCTTACAGCAGCTACCCTACGTTTGGGTTTATTTCTTTCATCTTGACTTTAGGACCTAACTAGGTTAAGACTGTCATCGAGGGTCTGATGATGGCGAAGTAAGGCTGTCGAAGACAGTCGTTATTTTTGAAAAAAAAAACACTAAACTTTTTTGTACAATTAATTTTATTAATAATGTTTTTAGAATCGATAGCGAAACACTTAAACTTCAAATGTACTAACATTATTAATTCTGGGCCGCTACATGCTTATAGCTACTCCGGTCACAATTGCTTTTATAAACAGAATAATACAATATTTTTTAAGTAATAATTAAAACGTCTTATATAGAGGTTAGTCAGCATATTGAAATGAAACGTCATACATGAAATTCATTTCGAATTCACTTGAATTGAATTTTGCAGATACATTCCCTACTCTATTCAAGGAGATTGTTCCATCATCAGCTACTTCTTTGAAGTTCAAGGTTCCTTCGCGTATACCGTCCATGAACCACTTCATTAAGTTAATAATATCGTCAACCTTCAAATCTGTCTTCGGCAGCGTCTCTACACAGTATGTAGTCCTTATGTTGAACATCTCTTCACATTCACTAGATATATTGAGAATGACTCCATTCTTCCTCACCAATGGGAACAACAGTTCTTCAGTGCACGCTTCATTGTTGTCCTCTTCTGCATTGTTGACGAGTATGTCGATACCTCCGTGCTTCTCTTTGAGGTGGTCTCTGAGTGTAGAGACACTGGCTCTGTCCGACACGTCTAACTGGTGGTACTCCGGGTGAAGCCCGAGCTGGTTCAGTTGGTCGACGGCGGCTTTTCCTTTGCCTTCGTCTTTTGATGCCAGGTAGACGACTCCATCGAATCTCTTCAACAGGATTTGAAGTATTCCAAAAGCGATTCCCCTATTAGAATCGGTAACTACAGCAATCGGTAACTTCACCATGACTGTGCTCTGTGTTGACACTATTTGCGGAATGACAAGAATAATTATTATGATAGGGTATTATAATATTGTATTTGTTTGTAAGAGAGATAATAGGAAAGTAATCGTCATTACCATCCAGTAAGCCAGTATATATATCCAGTAAACCGAGATAACGTTTTTCGACAACACCTTATCACGATATTCTAAATAATATGAAACTAATCATCTTCTTCGACTTTGTTTGGGTGAGGTTTATTAATAAGTTTTGGTGACTTTACTCAAAACAAAACTCTAATTTCATGGGTACAGTGCCAATTATATTATGAATACAAAACAAATCGTAATAAATGATTTGATTGACGTGACTTGTTTCAATTTGATCAGAAAAGGGCCTACTACCTATACTATAAGTGTCTAAGAGTCGGAATGCCTAACGAGAGCCTCATCAGGCGATGTAAGAGGTTTCTGTCTATTAGTTTCATCAACTTTTGAAAATATGAGTGTTGTGTCTATATGGAGTGTAAAAAACACATAGCCGTGCAGCCGCTAACTATTCTACTACCCATTACACTAAGTAACACAAAACATTGTGATTACAGGTGCGTGCTATTACGCGCAATATTTATTGTACCTAACTGTGGCACTTTAGTACCGTTCTTTAGATTGATTTCTGTATAAAATGGTTCGGGACCTCCCACCAATATTCTTAGAAAATATTTACAATAACGATCAAGGAAAAAATATTACTCCATTATATTTTTATTTTAAAGATATTTTCGTTATACGGGACAGTGGTGTTAATTTCCATTGTGTGGCTTTATTTTTGTCTATGACCAAATTATGTATACATAATATCTCACAATTTATCGGACTTAAACACCTTATCAATGTTATCGTGTCGATTGCACATACATGGTTTTAACAAAACTATTTAAGTTCTGGAGCCACACCTGTATTTAGTACGGGCTTGGTTGACGTTTGCACTATACAGGGTGGATTCTTTTTAACCTCACTTGGAGGGAAAGTACCTACTCTAAATTATAAACGAGCGCTGTCAGTTGGGATTGGTCATCTCTTATCTCCCATGTCTTACATCTTGATTCTTATTATATTTAATTTTTATTATTGTTTTATATACATCTTCATTGTTTTCACATGTAGAAGCAACAAGAATAATTTTGTAAAAACCTAATTGAAAAGAGTGCCGTGGAGTTTCTTGCTCATTCTTCTCCATAGAGGTCTACCTTCGTTTTGAAATGAGCAACTAGCTTCAACTTTCTGACTAACTGACCGACTCCTTGACAATTAAAAAGTGCCTGTAAATGGTCTAATTGACTTTGACTTTGAAAAAATGTGGGTGTACTAACGGGTACGCCTCTACCTAACCCTTCGGGGATTACAGGTGTGGTATCATGACATTCGCGACACTCCATCGTCTTGTGCTAAAATAAAGCAGTAGATGGGAAGTTACTCATTCGATAAAATGAAAAGTAACTACAATGAAAAGTTGTTCGTGATAACAATGAAAACGTGTATTGTAAATTCTGTGAGTAATGTTTCGATTCCCCGCTTCACTGAACTTGTATTTCATAGTTGTATCAGACTACTAACGAATATAAATTCGATGAGGCGTAATTCTAGGACCCGACACAAATGAGAATCTTTTTTGAATGAAATGTAGTTCTATGATACAAGAGATGAAATGAAAATGTGAACCATACAACATTCATGTGTGTTAGTTTTCTGCTAAATGAAATCGATGCAACAAATTCCGATAAAATAAGAAATTATATCGATAAAGTGATTACTAGTGAATCATTCATAAGTATACAACAAAATTGAGAATAATATAACATTTTGTTTGCAAACGTAATGAAATAATATAATAGGTATGTTGTGGGTGGACACGGGTGACAGATGTCAGGCATCCCACCGTCTCGGCCATATTATTTCCGGGAGACAGGAGTACGCGAGCAAACAACCGGGATTATCTATCAGCGACTTGAGACAAACACAGTGTTGTGGCCTCTGAGGGGGTGAACTAAAGAAATAGTGTTATAGTTGACCCACTTCACGAAAATACTCGAGTCCACAACTATTGGATTGAGACCTACTTATGTTGGTATGTCCTCATAATGAATCCTTATTTTTACAGTACCCGGGTGATAAAATGGCACTGCGGAGGATGTTACACAGATATACGTAACAGATGTAAGTACCAACGTGAATTTTTCAATTCATATTTACTTTCTAAGTTTATCACTGACATAGTTGAATAAAAACATCGTGAGGATTTATAGTCAATATAAGTCTGAAATCGCCAATCTGCCTTGAGCAAGCGTGGTGATGAATGCTCGTGCCTTCTCTGTGGGTAGCAGAAGTAGCCCTATCGCGGCAGTGGGTCAATATTAGGCTGGTATTATTTATGTATATGCAGGTATAATGAGCAAAAATTACGCTCTATAAAGCCGATATGCCATTTTTAACTTTAATAATATTAATATTTAATAATATCGTAAGTTAACTTAATTGAGAGACTATATCTAATAATTATTATTATTATAAGATTATCACAGACACCTGAGGGTGGAGATGACACTCTACTAACATTATATTTCGTCCTCGATACACCATATTAACGATTTCCGTATTTATTTGTTTTTAATAAATATAATAGTGAAACTAAAATTCTCTCAGTTATCCCTGTCATTTACAATCGCCTCTTTTTATTTCTGTGTGCAACAAAATGCACGTGTCCAAACAGATCGCAACATGAATATAACATCAGCGCTTTGTTGCTGCAAATGATGCTGTAACATGACACTGTTAGAACCCTCGGCTTCTTTAAATTGTCACTGGAGATGTTTCTCTTTAAATTTTGGGAAAATGCCAGAGTTTTACATTGGACTCATATGTGCTTATACAACGAGATTTTTCTTTTGATGATAAGTTTAGTTTCTTTTAGCAAGGCAATGAAATCTAGGTTTGTAAGCAGGAATTGAGCGATTGTATTTTTAACAAATTCGCATTGGTATAGTTGTACCAGGTTTGGCTGTTTGTGTATGTGAGCTTTTATGTTTGTAAATGCATGAAAAAAAGTAATGGATGAAACTTCCGAACAGTCGATTTAAAATTTGTCTCGACCCTGTAAAGAGATGGTTTTTAAATCGTTGCTATGAATAGGTTGGAAAGCTGTTTACAACTCTGTAAATACCAACGATCAGTATAAATACACAACAGCTCGTGGCTCTTAATTACAAATCTAAATTATAATTAATTCAAAATAAATGAACCTAATTCGGCGTAAAATCTTTTAGGCGCAGTACACCGAAGTACCTTTCATCTCACTTACCAATTAATGTGTTTTGGAATCATCATTTCTCTTTGACGCTCAATGGAAGATTTTCCAAAAAAAAACCCTTTTCAAACATGAATAACTGAGGACGCCAAAACCGTAGAGTTGGTCGCCCGGGTACCGAACCTGGTGACACTCTGGCCCCGGGCCAACGGGGCGCTTCAAGCCCACCGTGCCCTGTCGCGCCTGCGCCACACACCGCCGACAGGCAGAAGGTTTATACCTAACAGTATACAGTTACAATTGTCTCACACACAAATGCTTGCCAAAATGTAAAATTAATCGGTTGTCATGGTATGGGCATGTATTATGTAGGAAAGGGTAGCATGTTGTTTTGATCGTGAATGTGGGGTATGGGTAGACACGGCAACGATAAACGGATTGTGTGTGAAATAAAGATGTGTGCAAGATAAGTATAGGTAAATTGCAATGATCCAAATCTTTTAATGTGCACCATATGATAGACAACCCCCATTTCATGTCCAAAAACTCACTGTCCATTCCAAGGTTGCCTGGAAGAGATCGCTAAGACCGCCAATTGTATGTTTTGTAGTTGATAGTTTATTTTTAAGTTATATATAATCTGGTGTACAATAAAGAATATATAAATAAATAAATAAAAATCCCAAGTACATTGAGATAAGGTCAGAAGAATCATCATCTGCCTAGCCTTTTCCCAATTATGTTGGGGTCGGCTTCCAGTCTAACCGGATGCAGCTGAATACCAGTGTTTTACATGGAGCGACTGAATATCTGCCCTCCACAACCCAGTAACTGGGTAATACGAAGAATGATAATGAAGAAACTATCCATACTCTTCTAAAAAAAAATGTTCTTTGATTTTCTGTGTGAGTTCGTAACCGCGCGATGTGACAAGAGTGTCTCTTCTGAGCGCGCCTGTCGTGTGGCCACCGTTTAATTAAATCCACTCAATTCATACCGCGTCGATTGTTTTAATACTCGCCTTTGCAAGTTTTCGCTGGCGTTATGTTAAATTAAAGCAGTTTGCGGTTTTTCCAGTGGTTATAACAGTTATTCAGTGTTAGTGCGAAATAGACAACTTTGCTCAACTCACAATGAGAATTTTGTTTTAAAACTGAAAGAACATTTGCATTTTAAAGGCTGGCAATAATGTCTTTGTTTATTTTTGTAAGAAAAATATGAGGAATAGTCGACTATTGTGCTAGCTCTAAGTACCTATTTAATTGTATTTCTTGAAGGGGAGTTTTGTGGAGCCTTCGTATGCCAGTGTTAATACACCAGGTACAGATATGTGAGGTCAAGCCGTGGTAGCTGTGGTACCTAATATTTTGGGAGGGCAACCTGATTGGCCGCCAGTAGGATTTCCTATTAGATTAGAATAAAATTGTATACTAAGTAAGCTTCTCCTAAAACATATCATCTTATGACCCTCGGTGTGAAGTAATATTCAGGTAACAACTAATTCTCATGTAAAGAAAAGGTACATGGAAAACTTTCTTATTTAATGTTACATTATCAGAAACAAGAACTGTAAACACGAACGAACTAAATGATATATCGCAAATATTTGGAATCAATAATAAATAACTAATAGAGTAGCGACGATAACGATTAAGCTAAGCTCATTCCGAAAGTGCTGATTTGTGAGTTTACTTTGAATCGGAGATAAACTATTGATAAAAGTAAGTAATTTTTTTAATACATTTAAGTTAATGCCTTATTACTTTCACACGAACGAATGAATACAAATAATTTACTTGTACTACGAGATCGGTAAATAATCTACCTATTTAAATGTTGCGTTATTGAATGTGAGTACAACAGTATTATGTTCCCAAAGCATAATCTCACAATAAACGAGGGCGCACGTCCTCTACGGCAGCAGAGAGAAGACCGCAGCTCAACCAATTTTCACGTAATATTTAGGAAAGTGTGTCAATTTCCTAAAGCCGTCCGGAAACGCCGTGGCGTTACCGTTAGCTTTTACTAAAATTTTAATAAAGCCGGCCGCAAACGATGTTGGGCGCGGCGTGACAACACTTTGTGCGCGCCCGCGACAAACATAGTTTGTCACGCGACACACCCTAAATGTTACGCGAATATAACGACGGAAGTATGAATAATATTTACATGAAGATATAAAGCGTGTCGATGGCTTTGTGACTGTGTTAGTTGTGGAACAACTGAGTGGAATAACAAGTTGATCAGGAATACAAACATAACACTGCGCGGGGTGGGCAGGATGCTTCATGATTACAATTTGGTTGTTTGTTATATCTCACCGCTTATATTTTTGTCTTAAAGACGGTTATAGTTTTTATTTCTTGGGGAAGAAATTTTGAATTAAGTACTAGGCCCTAGTGTTAGGTACCTAGGTAAGATCTATATTCACCTAGTAATGAAATTCTGTATTTTTACTTGCGACAAAGTGTGTTAATTAAACCTACCTACAGTTAAATTCAGAGATAAAAAAATAAGAATAAAGTTTTCCTTGCAAAGTAAAATTAAGTAATAAGCCAAAAATTAATAACCAACTTAATTCATGAATTCAGTAACGCGAGATACGTTTAAATGAAGCATAATCTTTTTAAAAAATAGAGGAGACTGGGCCAAAATCGCAATGATCTGTCACAAGTTTTAAACTTTTAAGACTAGAGTCAGACGGTACAATTAGAATTTCAACTTAGCTAACGATGAAATAACAGGAGCAAGGATTTGCTGATACTGTAGCAAGCTGGCGACTGCATAGTAATAAATATTTTTAAAGCCACCGCAGCTAATCTTGACATTATTTTCCACGCTCACATTTTTTAGTAAAAAACAGTTTGCACACTTTGTTATAGCTTAACACTGTAATCCATCTATTTACATTTAAAGCGTACGCTATCTCTTTTCGAAACTAAATTCGGAAAACTTCAAACTGAATTTTTATTCCACGTTTAACACAAACTAGAAACGCGGCGACGCCACACCTGTACAGTCTCATGGTACCCAAACAAATTGCTTTTTCAATACTTATATTTAAAAAATCGTCACACATTTTTTCCTATTCACTTTTCCCCAGCATCCTCTAATTAATTAAATTCCCCGTCAAAAAATAGAATTCATTAATAAAAAAGTTCCGCGCGCATTATACACCGAGTGGCGGGAATTCCCGGTGTTATATTAGAATTACCCGGGATTATGCGGGATTCCACTTAATTACGAGATCCGCCGAAATTACACGAGATCCTTAGTTTTTTGACGGCCTCTACACGAGAGAGGAATTATTATTTATGGCTTTGTCAGTACTTCATTAACATTTTATAAACTGAGATGACTTCGTGTATTTTTAGCATGTTACATTATTACACGGATTTCATTTTGCTTTTAAAACAGTTATAAATAGACGTAACATCAACTTTAAATTAATTCAAAATATATTTTAATTAATCTTATAATGTAGCGGAAAAATAACGAAATGTTTACTTGAATAAAATATACTTTTACCTAAGTAGGTAGGTATTCATAAAGAAGTCAAACGAAAAATATAAAACATCTAGCTATGATCTACGCTTGGATAGAACCTAACGTAATATTAGTATAATACGTAGGTATAAGTAGAGATATGACATGATAATATGTGACACAGATCCCGGCGCTCCGGGAATACAATAGGTTCCCGGCATTTGCAACCACTGACATCTGATTACGTCTCACTTTTATTTGAAAAGGAATGTAGCAGAGGTACTTGAAGTTACTTCAGCTTTCATTGGAACCACTTCCATATTGTTGGGTTCCTCTTCACCATTTTACGTAATGATAATATCGTATTTCAGCAAGTTAGTTCAATGAAATGTTTATTTCAAACTAACTATGAAATAACACCATTTAAATGATACTATTTAATTGAACGGATGCTGTCAGTTGAGAATTTGTTATTGGTCATCTCTGTCTTACTTATATTTTGAATTGTTTTATATTGTTCTTCTTCGTCTGTCTACATTGTTCTGACATTTAGGATTAACAAGAATGTAACCAGTATTTTGTATAAACTTAATATAAAGTGTCCGTGAGTAAAGTTTCTTATCTGTTATTCTCCATAGAGACCTACATTTTGGAGCGGGTAACTAGTTAGGTACTAGTTAATGGCTTGATTGAAATAAATCCTTTAACTCGAACGTTAACAATCTTTGTGATCAAACATAATATATTATAATGAAATATGTGAGATATCCCTTGCCAGACGAACGATAACCCTATGAATGAGCCCAGCCATGAGCAGCGTATGCCCTACTACCAGTAGGTACGCAACACTCAACCCTCAAGTTTATTAGATAAGTAGGCCTCATGATGTATCTCAGCCGTGATATGTTTTATCATGACTGATTTCATATTACATTATCTCCACTTTTTTCTTGGCCCCAATCCACATTTTCTTTCTATATCCTAGACTTAGCGAATATTTTTATGAAAAGTAGGCAGTACGGTAGGTAGTCGCCGCCTCTGAGCCGAAATAATCCCTTTCTCAATCGATATGAACCCTAGAGTATCGGGGCTAAATTCTTCTGATAATAACAGAGAAATTTTATTTACCGCGATAGTTGAGTCCCGAGGAAATATTTACTGTGTTCAGTTTTCCGCATGGCTGGCGACCGGGACGCGTTGTGTTCGGGCCGCGTCGCTTGCAGCTTGTGCGACATCGGCTGGCAATCGTCTCCAAGTTCACTTCACGCACCATTGCCAGTCTTTTGGGAGCGTCGTGTGCTGTTGTCACAGACATATAGCGATGGACTTTGACGTGGGTGGGCGCTTAGATATTTAAATATTCTATAGAGCGGGTACTATAGGACTGTATACTGTCATAGAAAAATCTGATCTTTTATATTTTAATGTGTAAGTAGTAAGTAATGAGTATATTTGAATATGTTTGGTTAAGCGTCATGTTCCTCACGTCCCGGGCCACGGAGGCGTATTTAATAAGTCGGAGTGCGCGTGGCTACGAGCGCCGCGTCCGCGCCTCCCATAGAATAGATAAAATATTTTCTGTTTACCGGCACGACGCTCGACTTCCGCCTATTTCTTCCACGTATATGGTTATTGTCAAAAAGTCTTTTGTGTTGTTGAAAGTTCATGTGGGGAGCATGGACATAAAGGCACGACTACCCTCACATATAAAATATGAGGATGTAAGTTGCCTTTTTACTATAGACTGGATTTTCAGAAATTCATTTCTGGTGATTGCAGCATTTCGGATAAACTGTATCATCAGCTTTGGCGTGTAATGACGAGGAGAAGGAAACGACACGGTCGCTTAGAGGCGTCATCTGCGGGGAAGGGACAGCCGCTTTTTGTTCGCAGCTATACAGAGGACCTTTTCGCGTGCAACGTATTATGAATAAGATATTATCTACAAATTCTTATACACCATAGTAGCAAGCTTTAGGGGAAATACGACCAAAAAGATGATTACTTGCAATATTACAGATTTTTTTGGCTTTTATCAAAAATATTATCAAACTTGGTTTTTAAATACATCGTGTCCTATACAAACACACCTTCCATCTTTAAACAGTCTATTAATTAACAGTTTACTACTAATTACAGTCAATTAATTCAAATTATTCAAAACACTTGAATTTCACATCCACACAGACCGACATAATAAATGGTTCCTTATATTTTTGTAAGGTGTAAAACAGATGAGGTGCTGAAGATCGCAGGTCATTAGGTAGTGGGGGCGACAGTGGACGTTACGTCCGCACATTAAACTCGACAACGGCGGCGGCACCTGGTGCTCCACATTTTACGTGTTTTTGTCGTACGAGTCTTTTTTGTGGGTTAAGTTGTAACGTACAGTGGTGGTCTAAATGCTAAGAGGATCAGTAATATCTAGCTCGATTTATCGAGGAATATCTAGAATTATTGATTAATCGGAAGACCGAACCTACGTCAGACGGTGTAGTGCAGTGTCGTGGTCGCTAGTACCTTTTATCTTTAGGCTTGCATTTGCCCACTATTGTATGTCGTTAGATAGTAAGCTAGAGGTGGTCAATTAGACTCTATGGTACGTAGTACTTGATGTGTCTTGGAAGATTACTTTTTTTTAATTTTTAGAAGCTAGTCATCCCATGTAGCCGTTGCACACGCAGTGGCTCTTCTGGCTTACGCCTCACCAAATAGAACAATATTCACATTGTTCCAGTCCCTGTTGGGTTGCCGTCAGCCGTCCCGCCGCCCGGCGCACCGCTTGTACCGTCCTGTACGTAGATATAGACCAGGCGCCCAGAGACGTTCGGAGAAATAACATGCATCGCATGTCACGCGGATACACTCACTGTTTATTAGGTATTTACATGTTCATGTCTGTAGGTATTGTTGGTACACGTTGCCCCACACTAGGAATTTCTCCTGTATCGTGGGTGCGTTTACATACATAGCGATTGACATACTTTTTGTGAAACACGATTCCCCTATATAGATTTTATATGGCAACAACAAACTGTGACGTCACTAATTTGCCAACTCAATTGACTATTTATGGATTCCAAAGCAACTATAAATCTAATTTTATAGTTAATTGTATATTTATCGGTTTTTCAGGCCTGAAATAAAGTGTTTGTGTCTTGGAGTGACTGGTTAATGGTGTCTACTACTCAATTATGTACTTTAATTGCTGTTACGAAATTGAAATAACAGTGGTCAGTCCTAGAATATAGCAGCTATTACGATAAATATAGTTGGCAATCACGATACAGTTTGAACATAAAGCGTAGGTTTGTTTTAGCTCGGGGAGGTTTTTTTAGTTTAGCAATCAAGCCGACGCTGTTGCTTCATCCTACCTGATGGGTAGTGAACACCCGCTTATACACATCTGCAATACCGCAGGCTTTGAACATGTGGAGCTTACTTTAGCGAATAAAGTTAAAACATCCAACGTGCCTGTAGCCTGTGTGCCTTTCACTCCATTGCTGCTTGACTGTAAAATAAGCCATCGTGTTTTTATACTTCCCGACTACATATTATCACAAGGGCTTTTTACTTCTAAATAAAACAGTAGACGTAATTGATTGCATATCATTAAGGTTAAAATTATTTGAATCCTCTATCCAAAGTTCAGTCCTGTAGGCACCGAGTAACCCACTGCCATCAATCGACAAATTTTGGCAGCAAGCCAGTCTCCATACATCCCATTATCACTCTTCAGCAATTTGGAATAAGGTTACAAATCCTGCGACAGGATGTGATAGTGCTGGTGGAAATTTGCGGTGTTCGGAAACTCCCCGATTAGCTGCCAGCGATTGTAATGCCGGCTTTATTATTATCATTGCACTTTAT
The DNA here is from genome assembly GCA_949316365.1 of Hoplodrina blanda. NCBI lineage: Eukaryota > Metazoa > Arthropoda > Insecta > Lepidoptera > Noctuidae > Hoplodrina > Hoplodrina blanda. Next base: position 17,927,008 of record OX438581.1, read on the forward strand.
TTTTATATTATCAGAGCGGAGAGCGAATTGAATCGAACGGTACTATCCGAGGTTCGAGTGCGTGCTTATAGACAGCCTACTTTTTAAGTGTATGTACTGAGACCTGCTGCCCGCCTACTCCTCTTTATACATATTCATTCTAAACATGAAGCTTACTGAATAGTTAAGTCAAATAAACAAGTCACTTATAAGGGATTGGTATCGTACTTCGTCTCGTAAGCAACAGAAGCACTCCGAAGTATTTAAACACCGCGCGCACGATCGTGACAGGTCGTGATTCGTTGACTCTCCATCCATCTGCTAGTTTATATCACATCGCAAACTCTTTGACCTGACACGCTAATATATCGGCACTCGTCGCGCGACCCGGCACGTCTACCCACGATGTGCAACTCTCACACCACGACCTCTCTTCTATTTCTGCCAACCCTATGGCTTAAGGAATAAAGGATGCTTTCGAATGTGTCGGGGTGGTAGTAAGTTGGTGAATACTCGGATTCAACCCGCGTACAAGCCCAAGGCGTCTAAACTTATTAACTGAACACGTACGGAGCAGCAAAAATCGATGGTCGAATGGAATGTGTATGGAAAAGTATTGCTCCCAAATTGAAATCTGGAATGAAGCGTTCTTACGTTTTGAGTTCTGAATACCGAAAGTCCAGAGTGTTGGCTGCGGAGGTATGGCTCCGCAGCATTGTTTAGTAACTTTTGGGTAAGCTATTGAGGTGCACAACGTGGAAAGCTTCCACCGAAGCTTTGTGCAAACTTTTGAAGCGTGTACATTTCTTTGAGGACTTAAGAGGAACTCGTGCATAACTTCTAGAAACTACATTTTGAATACTACACTCACTAGCTTGCCTGCTTAACCAGCTCTGTTCACTGGATTCCATGATGTTTAATTTAATAACTCGTTCGGTAAAATTTCGTGGATCGCCTTAATTCGATTTAGAGCCGGGGACCACTCTAAAGCTTGCGTCCCAAAGTGTATTGGGACAGAGATTAGAAAAATCGAATTACGTTAAAGGTACAAAGGCACAATAACCTTCAATAAGTATAAACAGCTTAGTACGAGACAATACAAAAAGTCAACTTAAACAAATATTAGCTTTAGATTTCTTCCACCTTTATTCGTTTCAGCCAGTTTCAGCTGAACAATGAAATCCGCTCAAATACAATTCCGTTTCTAATCTGACAAATAACAGAATAGACATGAATGGATTGTGTAGGCAATATCCGAGCCTGTTAGACAAAAGCGAACTCTTTACATTATTGATACAGGCCGGTATAAGTGGGGCCATTTCTCATCCGGGCGGACCTCACAGGAGCTGCCATAAATATGTGAACACTCGTGTTTTTCTCCATAACTTGGAGACTCCGTTTTGTTTGACGAATCTGTAAAGATGTATTTATTGTAATGTAGGGACTGTTTCTTAAAATACTTCTGCCCGCGCCTTCGTCCGCGTCAAAGTTGATATATTATCCCTGGGGAACCGTACATTTTACTGGAATAAAAAGTAACCTATGTCTATTCGAGACTACAATTTATCTCTGTGCCCAATTTCATCAAGATCCGTTCTGCGTGATAGAGAAACAAACATACATTCAAACGTTCTCATTAATTTGTAATAGTAGGTAGTAAGAAATAAGATAAATGCGTGTTACTTGTTGTAGGTTGAACACATTTTTGAATAAAATACACGAAAACTAAGTAGGTAACTTAGTTTTCGTGTATTTTATTAAAAAATGTGAACATTATTTAGTGGTACCTAAATCAATCCTTTGCCAGTCTTTATAGTAGACTACAGGAGAAATGGACAGCTGTTGCAACATTCTTCTGACACAATACTTGATATTTGCCTTTGCGTCCAGATATGGAGTCTTCGCAAGAATATGAACCTTAAGAGTCTCCCGAACTTTGTTCTTAACAGTGTTGTAGGACACCAACTTATGTAACTTTTCGCATCCATGTGGCAAAACTTTGAAGCCTAGGTTTTTCTCCAAAGCCTGAGATACTATGTCGTTAGCATTTCGTGCCACCCCGACACTCTCGAAGTCGTCCGTCTCCGCAATCCTCCGAAGCCTCGCGACAGTGAGAAAACTATTGACGATCTGTATTGTAGGATATCTTATGAAAATATGATGTCGTTGGGACGGGTTCAAGGTACATAACGTGTTTTGATATGTATCAAGGAATCAACAAACAGAATTATGTTGCTACAACTTGTATACCATTTCTCATAGAAATTCTCCATTTAGAATACTCCAGGTGGAGAATTCTAGAGGTGAAAACTACAACATAATGTGTAAAACTAGGTATTGTAATTACTTTGGCTTTTCCATATGTAATGTGCATATTGTGCATTATTCCCACTTAACTGATTTGCATGGTACCTAAGTAAAAGTGAATAATTCGATCAGGCTTGTGAGTGAGCCCTGCATGTAACCATGCATGACTGTTCCAAGGCCTAATGTTTGCTATGTCGTTAAATTTTACGGTAATGGCGCAGTTTTAATAAAGCGGTTAGTGCTCGGTGGTTAGAAGTAATGGCCGAGAACGTTACTCGTTACTTTTGTTACATGGTGGGTACGTATTGATGTTGTGGAAGTAGGCACTTGGTTTAATTGGGTTTTGGTTAAACTTTCATTTATTTATAGTCCATCGGCAGTGTGTTCCAATCCTACACTTTCAAGCTGCAGATCAAAAGTACTTGTAATTTTGTTAATCCTCTAGTAATCAGTGGTAGCCGTGACGTCATGAGCAATTATTAGAGTAGTCTCAATCATCAAACAAATCACAACGAATGTCCAAAAACCCTGAAAACAAACAAAAAAAAATCATATTAAGGAATCATGACACGGATGCCAGCGGTGGGCGCAGTCCAGTAATGAGATATCTAGCCAAATGAACACACGTCCCGGCCATGATAACACCGCATACCGGACTCATAACGACATTCCGAAATGAATTCTATGCTCCGCGTCCACGCCTCCACGAGACCAAGCACTTCATTTAGACTGGCCGAAGTACAAATACGATGAGTACAACTTAAAAGCTATGACTAATAATATCGTCAGGAAAAATAAAGGAAAGCATAGAGCGCAGATGTAGTTTTTGATACGTCATATCAAACACTAACATACAAAGTGATTACTATGTCAGTTTGTTTGTTAAGTAGAATCTAAACAGCAACTACTGGTTCCTGAATCTAAACACTGTTTTGACTTTTAAATCTAACATGCAGTTAGAAACTTTCATACTAACTTTTGGATGGGATATATTCAATAAGGACTGGCTTTTGCCCGCGACTTCGTCCGCGTAAATTCCGGTTACCGCAGACACAGATGAAGTCGCGAATTAAAAAGTAGTTTATGTTCTTTCTTAGGGTTCAAAATTATCCCATACCTTTTATCAATAATCGGTTCAGTGGTTTAGTCGTTCAAGCGTAACAGACAGACATACAGACAGAGTTACTTTCACATTTTTAATATTAGTACGGAAGAATGAATACTATTATGGGTTATTTTTTACCCGACTACGGCAAAGCCAAAAGGAGGGTTATGATTTTTCATGTAAATGTCTTTCAAAAGTGCCTTTTGACTTTGACTTTAATACCCTCTTCCATAAAATACTTTTCCTTTTGCTGTCATAGAATACCCAACGACACGTTGCTCGCTATGACGTCAGTCGGCACCCGGCAGCTGTGTCAGCGCGTTCGCAAGTCTCGTGCATTATTCAGCCGGCGACAAACTCCCTCACAATGATAACTGGCGGAGTGGAAGCGCGGCGCTACTCCGTGGAAGACGTGCAGCAGCCCTAAGTGACGCGGTCGGGAATACTTTACTGTATGGTTTAGATATTAGAATGTTAACAACTTTATGTAGGTATTCCTTAACTACCTTGTTGTTAGGTACCTAAGCGGCCAGCTCGGTCCCCGATGTCCGCCCGTCAATGTTATATACCGTTTGCATCATTTTCTTTTCATGATTTTTAAAAGAGACTTTAGACTTAACATGAAAATAAGGCAGTGTGAGTCTTAATAATAATAATAATAATAATAACCTTTATTTCAGACTACATAAAGAGGTCCATAGTTAAGTTAGTATTTTGGTGTTAGTAACAATGGAGCTTAAACAAATATGTTAGTACTGTTAGTTTAAAACAAGAAAGTTTATTCTAATAAACTTACTTTTTAACAAAATGAGAAAGGTAAAAAGTGTGCTATATTTTTTGCAACCATCTCATTTTAAATTCCCTGTGTTATGCAACGTTTCATAATACTCAAATATTTTTTCGTTTCGCAGAATTTAGTATATCGTCCCTAACACACAGCTTAACACTTGTTTGACGTAGTGCGATGGCAAAGCGATGCCGAAAAGCGAAAGCCAAAGCGTTTCGCTTTGATAAAAAAATCCTCGTTACAAATTCCTGGTAGCTCTATTTTGTTTTCCCTGTGGTAGAAAAATATAGGTAGATTTTGTATAAATTGCATGATGGAATCACTGGAATCACGTATAAAAAAAAATACAAACATCCGAATTGAGAACCTCCTCCTTTTTTAGAAGTCGGTTAAAAATGGTCGTTTTAATATCATGGGGAAAAGCAAAACAAAATAGATACAACCATACTACGAACGGTATGTACTGCCTACGTATATTAATTAACTGATTATTTTCGCCGAAGGCAACATATATTATAACCGAATTTGGTTTTTTTTAAAATAAAATTCAAATTACGCTGCAACACTATTTATTATTCGTATATAAAGTAAAATAAAAATTGTGCAGCTACTCGTTAAAATGCTGTGATGGCCCAATGGTTAACTTGTCCGCTTCTCATGCATAAGGATGCAAGTTTGATAACTGGCAAGTACCAATATGTATATGTTTTTCAATCTAAATATTCTTTATAAGTTAATATTGGACATCACTGACGTTGATAAAGGAAAACATCGTGAGGAAACCTAGACTTATAATTAATATAAGTCTGAAATCGCCAATCCGCCTGAAACAAGCGTGGAGATCAATACTCGTGCCTTCTCTGTATGAGAGGCCTTTGCCCCGACGTAGTGGGACAACAATGACACAGTATAAATATACTACCAGTAAATGGACTCGGCCGTAACCTTGAATTAAATGCCTACTTTTTCTCACGCGTTAGGGCTGCCCGCCGCCTATAGTATTTAAATTTCATCAACCTACTTGAGTTTCTTTCTAGTTTTGTGAATGTAAATATTATATTATTTTTTTAGTTTATTTAAATTAACTATTTTAATTCAATACAAATAATGTTAAAATTTAAAAAACATAGGTAAATAAATATTGTAAACAAAAAGCCACAAAAAATGTAAATTTAGTTTTGAACTCAAACCATTTTGTAGACCAAATTGTTTCATCAAATACAGTTGTAATTAACAAGTCCATTATGTGATAAAACAGTATTCAAAAAATTACCTACCCTAACTTTACGTATTAAAGATCAAATTGGCTTAACTGTATCACACTGTATTCTATAATATTGGCCTCCTTGAACAAGTCGTTCTTACTCATTAAGCTCGTACGTATAGAATATGTTATCTACTGCTAATTGCAGAAGGTTCAAATTCATCTAACTTTACCATTACTAGGTTACCATTTATTACGAGTGTAAACGTTAAATGTTATAAGTATAACCTTACTAATATTATAAGTACATATAACATTATCATATTATACTACGCGCCACGCGGCTAGCGAATTCATGCAACCAAAAACAGCACAATATTTTCTACTCGTCATATTAATCAAGATTTTTAGAGAAAAAATCGGTTATTCGCGGTTAAAAAACAACACACCGTCCGTTCGACACTGCGGTACAGCCGTGACTGTCTGCGCCGCGAGCGCACCCCAAGATCGAGGCGCGTAGGTATAGCTCGCATTTCGTCCGTTTATATGAAGTTGGAGTACTGATTATATCTTTATATTGTGACAATGAGCTGGTATTATTAAATAATATTTTCCTGTTATGTATATTTATCGAAATAAGTCTAGTACCTATGTTGTAAATTCTACAATATTTTAACCTGAAGTTATAAAGTAAGCTTTATCAAGCACTAGCTGTCCGCCGCGGTTACACCCGCGTCTTTGGTTACTGCTCCGCTCCCGTAGGTCGTAGCGTGATGGTATATAGCCTATAGCCTTCCTCGATAACTAATCTATCTAACACTAAAAGAATTTTTCAAATCGGTCCAGTAGTTCCAGAGATTAGCGCGTTCAAACAAACAAACAAACAAACAAACAAACCCTGCAGCTTTATAATATTAGTATAGATTTATAATTGGTTTTATTCGATCTATCTCTAGTACCTTCGGCGTATATGTACCTCTAAGGCTCTAATGTAAACGCAAAAAGCGTGCATAAGTTAGTGTCAGTTATCAAAGAGACAGGTACAAACAGGCCGCTAACTAAGTATGAATATTTATTAGCTGAAGTCGACTAAGTTAACATGTTCTGCCACAATTATTTGTTTGGTACGAGTCATGAATATCCAGTGGCTCGTGGCTCGTGGCTTGTGGGACATGTCGCGATAACGTCTGCCCGGCAACAGACCGATACTAAGTAGCTTTATGTGAAATATTGTACGAAATAAATAAAAGAAAAAAACACAAACTAACTTCTGCCCGCGGCTTCGTCTACATTCTAGACTATAATCTATCTCTGTGACATATTTCATGCAGATCTGTTCAGTCGTTCTGGCGTGAAAGAGTAACAAACATCCAGCAATCCCAACTTTCGCAGTTATAATAGTAGATAGTAAACCAAGTCTGTTCAGTGTTCATATTATTTCAGTTACTTTTGATACCTTAGTTGACCGAAATTGTGTAGTGTGAACTTCAATCATAATGTATTTAGTTTAATTTTATTTTATTTTCATTTTAATGAATTTATAGTAATGTTTATTGCTCAAAAGTATATGAAAAACTAAGTAGGCTTCTATCTTTAATAAGGTAAAACAATCGTTACATAACTTCTTCAAAATTTTTACGAATTACAGTCTTACACGACTAATCTTTACATTGACAACCCCTGCACCAAACCTAAGTCTTAATTATTTATACAACGTGTAACGTTAAATACGCAAAACCTCAGACACCCCAACTGATTTTTACTTAAATTGACCTATTTCAGAGAAAAAAAAATCATTAAAACAAAAGTAAAGGTTTTATGTGCTGATTTAGTTTTACTGGCAATTCTGATCGTTTCTTGCGTCTGCGACGACGCTCTATCGAGGGAGAGTCGTCACCGGGCCGCTGCGCGCCGGATGGCTTGACCTACTAATAAATAGACGCGGCAACGTTTTTAATGAAGATTTTTTGAAAAATGTGACCTATAAATTAAAAAGTGGTTTAATTGATTCTGCTCGTTATTCTGATCAAACTATTTTCAGGTTTTGCGCATTTAACGTTACACGTTGTAGTTATAAATTAACAGAAAATAGAGAAAGTTCCTACAAAATCAGTTCACTCGTTAAGTGTGTGTGTTACAAACTGAAGTGTTGAGTTGTAAAAGCAAAATACCACTTCGAGCATCGAATTTCCAATCCAAACAGTAACGAATAAGTGGACATTACCGGGTAATTTGATTTGACTCTTGCTTGTTTTATTTCGAATGAATATCAGCCGGGCACAGATTATTACTGACATGTCTTTTTCTATAGGAACAATATCAATGGGAACAAGAATATTTAATTTCAATTATAAGGTATATACTAGCTTATGCCCGCGACTTCGTCCGCGTGAATGTCGTTTTTCTGCGAGGTTTTATTTTTTGCGTGGAACCCTAATTTTCTTTTCTAAAATAAAAGTAGCCTAAGTTACCCCTTATTGCATCAGCTATCTGCCAGAGAAAGTGCCGTCAAAATCGGTTCAGCCGTTCCAGAGATTAGCCGGAACAAACAGGCAGACAGACAAATAAATAATGAAAAAAATGTTATTTTAGTATATGTACCGTATATAGATTCATATGCATGTAGTAATAGCTTTATTTTAATATTATTACAAACAGACACTTCAATTTTATTAATTTGCAGTATAGAGTATAGATGATAACCTATACTGATCCCAATGTGTATACTGAACATGATACATATACTGCAGCTACTCATACATTAATACGATCGCGCGCTGTCATTATACTATTATTATATACTACGTGTAGATAGCGTTTGATATATGGTTACTTAGTGCAGGGATATTGATTTCCTTGTAGCTACATGGTTTAACAGCCCCTGGTGTGAGTCCATGTGTGTGTGTGTTTTCCCATGTTTATAGAAAATCTTATGAGAGGTGAATGATTTCCCAGCTGGTGGGTTATTTGTTGAAACACAGCCGTGTGTAGCCGTTCAAAGCCAAGGCTTACATGTTATACTTAAATATTAATGTACCGAGCTTATTGTTAATGTATCGCCCTCTAATAAAATATGACGTAGTTTTACCTTCCACAATAACAGTGTTAGGTATCAAAAGTCTGAATCATTAATGTAGTTATTGAGGCTCCCGCTATGAATTGTTTATTGGAGCGAACAATCAATCTTTATGTTCATATTGACCTTGAAACATAAATGTACATTTACGAGTACAACACGACTTAGGAACAAAAAGGACAAAATCCTTAAAACTTTTATTTCACCAACTTTTGAACAAAGACGCGAATCTCACAGTCTAATTTACAACTGAAACCTAAAACGTCTTTACAGCAAGACGGAGCGTGTGGAGCCAAATACAAAGTTAGCCTTACAAATGTGTGACACAAAGGGGCCGCGTTATCCCATTCCCGACAGAAAGGGCCCCGGCTAGCACTCGAGGTGCCCGGAGTGCGCGGCCTGGAGACGAACGCAGCACTCTTTGTATCACAAGGAAACGAAGTTAAGTTGCCAATGTTAGGGCGATGGAACATGCAATGGTGGATGTAGTCATTATGGTAAACACGATCGTGATGCTCGTCCATCAATGGTTTAGTAAGCTTTAGTTGTGCAGTTGCTGTCTCGGCAATACTGTGTTATAATGATGTTTCTGTACACTTTCAACGTGAATTAATTAGTGTGACATTTAAACTAAAACAAAAAATAAATTGGTAGTCAAGTACAAAAAATAACCTAAGTTACATAATGTATCATTCCATTCCATGTGAATCATTGATAAAGTTAGCTCAAAGCCTTACCTTTGTTGTAAACATCGTGAACATAACAATATTCATTGAAACAAATTGTCGCAGATTCATCTAACAATACTGAAATTCACATCAAAATCTCCATTTCGCACATTTGATTTAAATGACTGTAAGATATCTCATTTCCATGGAAGGCACCGCGCTGATTGATGACCGCGCGCCCTCCCGGGAGCCGGGATCCTCAGCATTCATGGCCGGATCATAAATTAAGTGCACTCTCATTTGGCCGTACAATAAACGGTTGGGAGTTCAATAGCAATTGTTCTACGGAGGCCGGGCGAGGCCTCCCCCTCTTTTTGTGTGCGAATTTAATAAACCTGGCCATTTGTTCGGTTTGTATGATCGCCAGTAATCAAAGTTTTAACGGTGTTTTTTTTTGTTCGTGTTTTGTGTTGGAGTTTCAGGTGGGAACCGTAGTACGCTAGCGCGGTTTGGATTTAGGAATTGGTAAATCGAATTACTGCTTCTATAGGTATGACGCGTCCGATGTGTAGATAGTGATTTGTGATAGTTTAGCGTTAGGTATCATAGGTACGCGGTTGAGGTACTTATGATACTTAACTCATTATAATATTTATTATGTTTTTGTCCGTTAATTCATCTCGCTTGTTCCATTATTGGCAACTCCCATCAGCTTAATAAAAAAATAACAAAGCTACAGAAGAAAATCTTTAAAAAATCATTTACCCTAAACATAAATAGAAAATAAATAAGGTAAGTAAGATGAAAATAAGACCCAAAGAAATCGTGTTCACGAAAATTATTCAAAAGGTTCGGGGCTCTATAGATTAGGTACTCTTTTAAAAAGAAAACCTCTCAAAGTTTATCTCTGGCAGAGATTCATATCTTTATCCTGAGCTCCAAACTGTTCTAGGTCGTTGAATCACTAACTTCGTCTCGGAACTTCCATATTTTTCGTTGTCCGCGACAATCATAACTTCTGGAGGGAGAGTTAAGTATTTTCTCACAGTTTTTGTCAAAATTTAAAACACAGATTGTGTCATTTATATGCTGAATCAAATCTTTCATTTTGCTATGTTCACGGCACTTTTATTCAGACGTTTTTTCCGTGTTTTTCTTGCACAATAATTTGGCGAGATCTAACGTCAAGATTCAAAGTTCTGTAACATGGCCCCGCAATTTTTAACCCAATTTTATCGCGACCTTTAAGATGATTTATCAAAATCTAAAGGATGTTTTATCCTCACAAAATTTGGAGCGCTGATAATAAAGGCTGCAAAAAGGTGCGCGCTCTGGAAATACTTTACAATAAAGATCAACATAATTTTGTTGATGGTGGGAGTACTTGATTTTTTTAACTTGTGCCAAGACATTAAAACTTTTCCTTGGGGTAAGCGTCTACGGTTTGTGCGCAGTCACCTCGGGGCCGCGAGCGCGCGATAACGGCGCGTTTTCAAATTAATTAACTTCTTAATTATCGCCGCCATCTACCACGTAGGTACAACGAACTTATTATTTTAAATTGCTTTTCATTATTTTTGGGTAAGCCTTTTGTTATCTGCGATCAAAGTAAGTATACACTATTTGTTTTTAGTGTATGATTGTTATAATAAAATCTATAATTGTCTTCTTATTTGTGTACTGAATTTGTTATTCAAAGATGATATTCATTTACTCCGCCCCACGGCCGAACCTCGGTGGCGTCATGGGTATAAAGTGAAAATAAATAAAAACAAGAGTTCAGGAAAAATGGTCTTTATTAAAACCTCTTTTCATAGATGATAAAATCATCAGAGTTCACAGATATTCACGACAATCTAATATGTACAATGTTATTTAATAGAAACTAATAGTAGTTATATACAGAGTTATTCATACGGCATCGCTTCCACAAATTGATTCGAGATATCTATATCGGTCTATAATTATTATAATTATGTCATAATTGTACAGATAAGTATAACAAGTCTTTACAAAACAATCTAAACGTACCAGAGTTCACAACTCAATCATTGATTCCATTAAATATTCAACTATCACATAATATAGAAACAGTTTGTTAACAGAGGTGTCTACCCACTGAAGTAGACTATATCAATTCAAGATGAACAACAACAAAGATTTAACTGAATTAGTAATTGTTCTAAACCATTAAATTGGTCAGGAGGTAGATACACTAATGCTGAAATACACAACCCTCATCGTTATACCTGACAACAGACGTACAGATTGCGGAATCATGATTTGATTGCGCACTGATCTCACGATTTTAGCGAACTGGTGTATATAAGCCAGCAGTGTATTCCAGCAGTGAAGAGAAAACCCTTTGAGCCGTGTACACACGGATACATATGTATAATACGTAGTATAGTGCGGGGCATCCATCGCCGCTGCAGTCGCTCAGCGGAGCGCGAGACTGCGCTCAGCCGTGATATATCACGCTCAGATACGTCACAACAATCTTACGCTCACAATAAACACTCGGTATCATAGACTTATGGCCTTTGAACATCAATCACAAATAGGTTTAGTCTCAACTGCGCGGAGTGAACGTTGCTCTCGTCTAGATCACTCACGATTAAAAGTTTCGCTGTCACTACAATTCACTTACGTAGTTTCGTCTACACTGGCGCCACACTGATTTCAAGCAACAATTTCATTTTAGTTTCACACTTCTCATCACAGTATCTTCACGTCAAATGTCTTTAACACACCACGATCATCAGCTTATGCTTTGGTCAAAGCTTTATCAGCTGTTACATCAGTTTCATAAGCACTGACAATAATTTAACTAATTACAGTAATTGAAATATTGTAATGTCTCACGTTATTGATCTAATTGTAGACGAGAAGCTATGTGATCATAGTGTGTGAGTGTTCAGTATCACTTTAGAAGTCATCTACACAGATATCTCTTGGATCTGGACGCGTTTTTTTGGAGGCGCGACGCCGGCGCTGCTCGGCCTCTCTTTGAGTTCTGACTCGCTGCTGCGCTGTGGAAATCGAAAGATATGTTAGTTGATGTCGAGAACATATCCACTTCTTCGCTCAGGTAAATGACATGCTAGACGAGACAGTAGGTGGGGCTTTGATTTTTAAAGCTTATACATTTATTATTCATGTTGAGAATGTAAATAAAAAAAGAACTAACGAGGTACTGGTTTAATTGTCACTTTTACAAAGTCAAAGTCAAATCATTTATATTTCATTAGGCTAATAAAAGGCACTTTTGAACATTATGTTAAAAAAAAAAAATTGAATCTAGTTACCCCTTCTAAACGGTAGTTTCGTCCCTTAACTATATTCCACGAGTTACAACGATATGATTACCTTAAGGGTGCTCTTGCGCGGCGAGGTGATGGAGGCCGGCTCGTTGCTCAGAGAGGCACCGCTGCGGCTGTTGCAACTTCCTGCGATGAAAACTTACTAATGGGTATTTTTTACAATTAAACTTTGAGCTTGTGTAGAAAAGCACAATAATTTTAAAATGGCATTTAGTAACTATAAATAAATCAAACAGGATGATATACAGGGTGATTGTTACCAGAAACCTTAAAAGGGGTCATTGTACTCATTATTATTGTGACTGAACTGTTGTGTCGAGGAGTGTGGTCATGTAAGGTGTGTAAGTGTCAAGCACATGCTATGGGAAGGCCATCCCCGAGGCTCTATAACCAAACGCAGGCTTAGGTTACCTTAATCAAGTCATATAAAGGAATAAGGAGGAATAAATAGTCAAACACTCACCCACTCGCTCACCAACACTTACTCTGAGATTCACTCGCCTTTCACTCTACTTGCATTATAACTAGACTAAACAAACTAGTCTTCAACTATATTAAATTAACTTATTACAATAATGCTGTCGTCTAGCGTCACATCGACACTTCATATTCTCCACATATTCCAACTTAACTAACCTAGACTATGACGTCCGTATCCTATAGAGGTCTCAAACCGACTGCCCTTCCCTCGTCGTCTCCTCAATCTTAGAAATCACCACGGTCAGCACATCTTCCCACAGTTTTGCTAAATAGCTTTATTGCCTTTTTTGTACAATTTGTCAATTGTTCTAAGGGTTCTGTTCTCGGGTAAAGCCCAAGACTCGTTTATGGTAACCAGATGTGGCTCTAGTATTGTGCGTTGCGCTTAGAAGGCAGATACTTTGCTAATTTTTTAGAATTGGTTGAAATTAATATTGTTTTTGACCTAACGGCTATCAATTGTCTCTAGTTTGTTTCCCATTAAATAGAGAATTGATGAGTTTCTAAATGGCTCGAACCATGGGATGGTTGTAAAATAAATATAATATTTTGCTATTAAATAGGTGTAGGTACGTGACAGACAGTCACAATTATGAACAACTTTTACTATGGAATCAACCTTGAAATCATGAAAAAAAATGTGCTGTTCCATACAAAAACAATAATAATATTGTATGGAACAGCACATTTTTTAACCGAGTGATTCCTTTTGTTCAGAAATTGTATTCATGGTGTACATTTCACACATATTATTGCAGTTATTTTCTAAAATATAAAATAAACCTCAGAACTATAGACTAAAGAAACATAAAACCAGATTGTAAAAAGACAGACGGCAAATATCTACGTTTTCTTTTCAAAAAGAAATAGTATTCCCAATGTTAATATTTGAACCGTACGAAATGTTCGGGTTCCTAGTGGCTTTTGAATCGGAAAGTGCACCGAGACGGCACATGAATGCAACCACATCGTGTGCCGCAAATAAATTGCCAGCAATGTCTGTAATAAATTTTATAGTTGTCTCCGCCTTATGGAGACATCTACGCTGGTGGCCACTGAATAAATAAATATAAGTAGTTTGGCTTTTCAAAACTATCCAAAGGATATAGGTAGACAACTAAGTCTATGTGGCGTTAAAGACAATTAGACCTATTACTACAGTGTCTGAACTAGGTGATTTAGACATATTGTCTGTGTCTCAATAGACGAGAAATTTTGAAAAAATGTTCCTAAGTCTAAATTTTTCAATAAACACAGCGAATTTGAAATACATCCGCTATCTAAATAAAACAGATTGACAGAAATACAAACCAGTGACCTCAATAACGATGAGTACGATTTATGGCATAAAAATGACAAGCCCGCCTTGCCTATCACCATCATTCTGGCACCAGATCAAATAGTCCGTGTGTTATCAGCGGCCGCTACCATGAATAACAAAGTCTCTCTCCTCGAATGGACGTAACTCGTGTAATTTACAAGGTCGGACCAGCCGCGGTTAAGTGAGAATCGTGTTTGTAGTTTATAGTAGGGTCCTGCTCCCAAGTGGTCGCTCATAAAAAATGGGTTTTAGATATGACGTCTTTTTTGCGTCGATGTAAAAAATGTGTTTGCTTTGCTCCCTTCGAATATTCATGGGCGAAATGTTGAACCTACATGAAAGTTAGCGACGTATATAAATATTATTATGTTGGGATAAATCGTTTACAATAATCTTAGAATGAAACCGTTTCCTGCAGTTGACGCGTCTCATTGAGCTGGAAAGATAAGCGGTTGACTCGACGTTTTACTTCGGAGTTTTTTCATTCCTTTAGACGAAACAATTTCAGATCTTCTTGCGGAACGTTACTTTTTGTAACGACAGCTGGAACTCTAAGTAATTTCGGTTTGGGAAGTAATTATCTTCAATGGTTTTCACAAATCTAACCTTCTCTCCTCGGACGGCGGTGAGCAGTTCGCCGGCGACCTCTCTGAAGGTAGATTCCTGCGAAGACCAGCACGTTCAGCGCCAGCAAGAAGCAGCCTGCGCCGACCGTCACACCCAGCGCCACTGTATAGCTGCGACAAATGTAAATGTTCAACATGATAATCATCACAGAAAAGCTATTTGGAAAGAACGCAAATGTAGATCGAGTAACAGTTTATGTAAAAAGGACACAATAACATTATTATTTTCGGGCGTTATTTCTTAAAACTGAGAGGAAACGTCAAGGGGCTCCTAAATATCAAATTGTCCTTAGACATCTCAAGGGCGATGCATAAATTTGATTAAATCAAGCTAAAATGTCAACCGTGCCAGAAAAATATGAATATCTCGTCGCATCTGTTTGAAATATTACTATCATTATTTCCGGAGTGACGCGCAGTCCAGTTAATTCAGTCCGAAGTTCGGCGCCATCCATTACCATTATCAGCAGTATCCAGTTGTCTGGAGGAAAAAATGCTCCCCTTGAGAAATGGGCCGGCATTAAGACATTATATGCGAGACAAAAGGGACAGAATTCAGGAAGGTAAACAGGTAAGTAAACACATTAGCGAGATTACGAGGCTCGCTACAAAATGCTCCGATCAATCTTGTTTAGAGTCAGCCTGGCTGAGGTGCAGGTGACGGGAGCGCCTGCGACCCTCGCCGGGGGAATTTACATGTTATGAAAATTTAACAACGTTTGTGAGAAACACTTTGTATATTTTGATCGTTATACTGTTCCGTTTTGTTGTTCTGTTCATCAAATTGAATGGAATCTAGCCGACAAGGTCACTGTTTAACTTACTATGTAAATTATTATTAACGTCAATAAACACTGCGCGAATATAACGGAATGCTTATTGTTATGCCGTTTCCAAATACGAGACTAATATTCGTCTGGTCAGTAGAGCAAACTTTTCCAAAACATCCGATGAAAATGGCTGCTGTTTTCCAACTTCTGCGATGATAAAAACATGTATACGAAAAGCAGAATGTCTCTGTGAAACTTTGACAAAGTTCGAGTGTTGTTCCAAGTTTGGAGCCTAAAGAAAAACTTGAGCTACGAACTAGCGGAGAGGACTTCACAAATGGATCAACATCTTAATGACAGCGAATATTTCACAACAGTTCGCTACTATTATGTATTGGCAGCACATGCCGCGCCGGCGTTGTAGTGTAGTCGCAGAGCCCGGAGATCAACGTTCCTTTCGACAAATTCTTTTTTCGTCACTTGTTTATCTTATTATGAGAGACGTCGTTACGTACGGTTTTTGTGCATCTTTCAGAGTTCCCTGAATGCCGCTTCTTTCATTTTTCCTATAAAAGCTTTACAGAAATACAGAAGGTTGTCTCCTAATTGGACGCGAATTTTGCGGCATATAGGGATTACGCCATTATGGGGAGCAGTGTGCCCTGCGGCATACGATACTGTTGATCCGTGGCGGCACAAAAGTACTTGGTTCAATTTAGAGTTGACGATATTTTGTGAGAATAATTCTGTTCTAAAGGTTTGTGACTTGAATTTGTAATAGTGTAAAACTTATTCATGATTCAACAATTAACCGCAGTGTTTGGAACTAAAACCTACAAAAAATGGTCGCTCTATGGAACGACTACAACTTTTCTTATCTAAATGGGATGCCGACGAAACAGTTTAATACATAAATATACGTTTGCACAGAATATTAAAAAAAAACCACCTCATCTTGGTACTTACTAACCTGTAGTACTGGGTGTCCAGGTTGGTCAGGGAGTCTTCCTTGGGTGTGGGTTGCGGCGCAGGCAGCGCGGAGAGCGCGGGGCGCGGCGAGGGGGACGGCTCGCACTCCTCAACTTCAGAAGAATCCTCTTCAGCCTCAGTACTGTCCTCCTCATCATCCAGAGCAGACGTGGTCGTGTACAGCTCCGGGAATACCTCCCCTTTGAGAGCGAGCGAACTACTGTTATTGGTTTTATATTACTCACGGATAAAATTATGTTTGTCGCAGCGTTGTCTTTGATCTCGCATGACATGGTAAATTGACCTCTCCATTTTATTACCTCAATTTATATCTTATTACCTTATAATATTATATTATTTCTTACTTATTCCTTTACTTCTGAGCACTTTCTCTAGACTTCAGTAATCTACGTCAGAACAGCAAACTTATGAATTCCATTATTTTTAATGACTAAATACTAAGTTCTAAATAGTCTAGGACTTGACAGTATACAAATGCTCTCCTAATTAATCCTTAAGAATTTTAATGAATTGCTGTGTCAGTTTTTAGTCCTAGGCTCAAATTTTTAGGTTTAGTAAATAACGTATTAATTAAACAAAGTGCTCTCAGCAGGTACCTTAGCTTTACGTGGAATTTTAATAAGCTAACGTTGTTTAAAAAAGTTCATCTATTTATTTGTGCCCGACTCGCTTTCATTTTAGGACATTTTTACTTGAAATAAATATGTTTTGTTACAAATGAACCTACTAAGAATCTTACGATGAATATTTTCTAAAACAAAATATCTTGTTAAAATGCAAAGTCTCATAAATAAAACAGAAACGCCGAAACTAACTAGCTATAGATTTCCGGCAATCTCAAACAAATGATATCTAAATGAACTCCGATACATAACAATTGAATGGCGAAGTAAACAGCGCGCCAATACAGAACATATATCTGAACAAGAAAGCGATCCCTGAAGTTATCAAAGGCTGGTAATGAATGGTCCACGCGGGCACAATGCGGTCCCAAGTTGTGCCCACGCGCACAAAGAGCGATTGTTGGAGCCGCCGCACGATCTCTTTTGTGACGCCAGGGATGAACCGGGGCCTAGCTTGCTGCTTAGGCTTATTGTTTGTGAGGGAGGTCATGTTGACCGCGTGGGGCATCGACCATCGACTCAACGTTCAATCGAGCAGAATAAAAAAACACCATTTTACCCGATATTTTAAACAAATCCAATGACTAAATAACCAAATCAGATAGCAACCTGGAAGCAATTTCGCGCATAGTTGAAAGGTTCTCATTTGAAATTTTTGTCCTCTCTCCGTGTAAAATAAGAAATGCTAGTAAAATTTTTAGACTTATTTTAGAAACACTTTATCCGAAATTTATAAAGGACACCCAATCAAAGTTTTCGTTTGTTACGATATTGAATTTCCATCAAGATCGGCACGTTGGGCAGCCCTGCGTGAAGTGGAACTGAACAAAGAAACCACAGGAAAACCTGCGGCATCTCTCCGCTGCGAGCGCAGTTACAGCGACGAGCTCCCATCGACACTTTAACGTCCTCGTTTGCCACTCTATCCTCGACAAGATAGTGTTTTTATTTGAACACTTTATTCTAACTAATGGTTTAGATTTAGAGCTTGGACTTACGAAGAAAAGGAGTAAGGTACCTACAATGTATACTTCACAGGGTTAGCAATTTGGGTATACGAGTAGTATTTTAGTAGTTGAAAGTGTGTTGTCGCATCAGTAAACGATTTTACAATTTCATAATTTTCAATTACAAAATGTGCAAAATCCAAATTAGTCAGATTAGGCCTAGCTAAGGCTTATTGCATTTTTAGACGTGAACGATAATTTATACACACGCCAAATTCTATTGACAAAATAGTTCAATAAAGAGGTTATGAATTTTAATGGCTATTTTCGAAACTGAAAAAAAAAACCAAGTGCTAAAAGTTTCTGAAATTGCAAACACCTCGGTGCACTATTCTGCACAACTCACGACAATGTCACTCGACACGGTGCTAATTTGCGAGTGATTGCTTGAAAACAAAAGGCGATCGGCGACGAGCCACAATTACTGGCCGCTCGCCACAATAGCGGATAAATTAGTTTCAGCAGAACCGGGCGCAAGTGACGCTGCACGGAAATGACGTCGTGGATGGAAAAATATTGGGCTTTGTTTTATTTAGCGAGCAGGTTAATTGCAAGTCTTCTACTGAAAATCAGTTCGGATCGCATGGCTTCGAAATTCGCGTTTCCAAAGTAGGCGAATGCGTGCTAACATTTCCGACTTAGTCATGTATTATATAAAACATGGGTTAAGATGTCTAACAACGTAAAGAGGGCTCATAAAAATTTGGCAAACCAAAGTGCTCGTAAATATCTGTCACAAAACAATTCCGGTCACGCGAACATTAAAGAGCATATCTCACACGCAACAATATACGAATTTGAAGATTGTATGCGTGTCAGCGTCCCGGCAGCGAGTGAACTTGTCCGTGACAAAGGGCCGCATTGTGCGCCACCAGACCGCGCCATTCTTCCCATACCGCTCATTATGGAGGAATTCCAGCTATTCGCGGGACAATTAATAACAGCTCCGAGCCGCCCCAAAACACTCCCTGATCGATTTATTTTCATTCGTGACACCTTCCACCATTAATCACTTCGCCACCAAATATTTTGGCGACAATTTTTATTTTTATAAATTCTAGAGAGACCTCATTCGCCTAATGGCTCGCCCGCCTAAGTACCGATTATACTGAGTAATGTCTGCAACACTTTATACAAAAGAGACGCAGACCGCTTAACAAATAGTTGCGTGCGTCTATACAAAATCAAGTTCTCTCGCTCCCAGAGATTTGGAGTATAAATTCTCTTTGGCTTCGCGTCTATTATTTAGTATTCAGACTGTGTTGAGCTTCTAAACTTCAATCCTTTCAGTGACGTATCTTCCAATTAATATAATCTCACGCGTGTTATTAAGTTCGGTGATCGTGATTCCGCTCACGCTCGAGCTATAGTGTTCCTGAACATTTATAATGTGGGGGGAGAGGGGAAGCGGTTGATGAGCGCGTTCCGTTTACGCGCCGCGCCAGGAAATGGCACTAATGGCTCTGGATAATAAGGCATGCTCAATTTAAGCAGCGGTAGACGTTACCAATTTGCTTTCCATTAAAGCTGCGCCTATGTTACACGGTGATTGGCCAAATTTTAGCGACTATTCTCTACAAATTAAGAGACAGACTTTAGTTAGCGAGGGAAATACAATAATACCTAGGCTTATTTATTCAACATAATTGCTGTTACCTGTAACGATGGAGTCAATTTACTTGGGTATGTTTTTTTATCAAATGAATTAGGTACATTTGTTAACGGAATCTACTGAATAAAAAACGTGTTTTTTTTTTTGCTATAGGAACATAAGTTATTTATACCTTTTGCAGTCATACTAACAAGGAAACGACTTTATACCTACTATTATAAATGACTTCAAGTACAGACTTCAGCTGTATTGACTGACCTGCGAACATGTCGGGGTGAATGGACCTGAACTGGTGATGGCGAGGCGCGGCGCCCGGGCGGTGCAGCTGCGGGATCAGGTGCAGCCACAGCGCCATCTTGTGGCCGCGGTAGTGACTCTTTACGCGGAGCTTGGTACCTGGTGGGATAAACAAAATTTGTAGGAACCTCCAAAAAGTGTAGTAATAGTAGATCATTAATTATTGAATGTATTTGACTCAAGAAAAGCACCCATCAAGCGGAGCTGGTAATGATTATGATGATTTATTATTTAACAATGTTTGTAGACAAACAGTGTTAAGAAAATGCAATTAGTCATATCAAATCACTTTCAAAATCGAGTGGGGCCGAGAAAATTAGTCTCAAGTGATAACGAAACAATCATTCGTGGCATCAGGTGACGCCGAGCTGGAACGGAGAATGAATAAATTGCTTGCCCATTATAATTATATTTAATTTAAATGACATCTTTGCCTTAACGACGTAAACAGAACGTTTTCAATTTACACACAACTCAGAAACAAGTCCCGCTCAAAACCAAACAAGCACCTTAACGAAAGGATTAAAAAAGTTGTAAACCCTTACACAGAACGAGAGGGAAGAAAACACGCACATTCGTTGGGAAAGCAGATCGTAAAAATAACGAGTTTCGACACAATATGGCCGCCCAAACTTTGAATAGGGCTTTATCTGATTAACTTGTGCCGTGCGAGATTTTATTTTCAGATCAGTTTAGATGAAAAATCCCTCTGTTATTCTGTTGGAGCTTGTTTGGTACGCACACGAGTTTGTGACTTTCATTACGATGAATTTGATTAACCTATTTATGGCGCTGTTTTTGGCATAAGTGAGTTAAGTTGCCGTCAAAATATGGAAAAGTGTTCTCATGCGATGGCGAACTTTGCGTGGAGAGTTGTTGGTGTTTCATTGCGAGCTTCTTTTCTTGTATTTCGTACAATTTTGAATACATTTTGGCGAGTTTAAATAAGTGAATTAAGTAACAGCTGCTAGCCTACTGTCAGTTTGCTCGCGAACACGTTTTTTCTACAAATTATTATGGTCACAACATTGACTAATTTTCTATTTCATACCTATACTTAAATACTGTTGCGTGTTCATTTCATATCGGGGCCAGCTGGTCACACCTTCGTGGTGCCTCTCGTCCGCCCGAGGGGTTGGGTCGCCAGTCTTCGCAAAAGCAGCCAGGAGTGACACAGTCATCTCCGCCACGGCCACGTCTCCGCGCGAGTAGTTGCGTGGAGCGTACTGCATCCCCCCCACGAGGGGGAGACCCAAGAAGTACGGCAGGGTCTCGCTTGTCACACTACCTAGACGCTGTTCAACAGAAAAAGTGATTTTTAATCGTCAGTGGATGTTAAATTTTATATTGTTGAATAGCCCCATTAATTAAAACTTGAATTAAATAGTGACCCAATTTGTAGCAAACCAGCTAACGTGGCTTTTAAACAATATGCATTTCGCGATAACACAAACTGTGTGTGAATTAATAATCGTGTGAAGCAATAAATTACTACTAAATTATTCATTTAGCTTTAATATTATGATGTTAGTGAGAATGCAAATGAGCTAATATTCATCAAAGGAAGTTTTGACAAATTCCGCGATCATGTAGATTGTGCGAAATTAATGAGCTCGCACCTCCCTAATCCATTCACATATTGTAATGAGCTTGTCACTACTGCTGTAATCGGACTAGCTACATATATGTATTACGATATATGTAGCTATAGACATATATTATATTAATTAGTTTAGATATTACTCACTATTTATAATTTAGAATTAAAACCTAAATCGTGTAATCGTGAATATCTCAAGAAAACAATAGGAAACTCACTCAACTCGTGAATATACCTGTGGATAATCAGCATCCTTGCTCTGATGCGCGAAATGCGCAAAGTACGTCCGGGCTCCTCTCCTCGCGTGCAGCTGGGCTACTCTTAGAGCTGGCGCGGTCACCGCTGCGTCACTGAGAGACTCCAGGGTCGCGTCCCTGATGTTGATGGGATGCTGGATGGGCTTCTCCCAGTCCGTGTACTCGTTGCGGATGGCCGCGAAGATCTCGTTACGGTGGTAGCGGTACACGTTGCGGACGTAGGTGCGGAGGATGCGGTTCCTGGTTCATAAGGAGATGCATAGTAGGAAGACGATAGAAATTCGTAGTGCGTGAGGAAATAAATTTAGCATGATGGAAAATACTATGATGGCATGCTGTCAGTTGCAGAAATCAGGTTTTTTTTTTTAAACTTCACTAAAGCATAAGTACATGCCTGAAAAGAAACATAGAAATATAGGTTCATTAAAAGGAAAAAATAGGTCTGAAACATTATCTACCTATGCTCTTCTTCAAATCCGTGCCTAATATCCTCTTCACTGAAGAACTGGTAGCTCTCAGTGGTGGCCACCACCACGGCTAGAGCGCAGTCAAGGAACGCCTCGCTGGCGTGCAGGGCCCTGGTGGGGGCCTGACCTTGTGAAGGGGTGTCCCGAGAGATCGGTACTGATGGTGCCCAGCCCGCTAGGAAACGCGCTCGGGGCGCGTCTACTGCCAGCAGAGCCGCCAGTGGACGGGCGCGGATGCACTCCACGAACCTGAGGAAATACTCTGATGTAGTTTGATGCAGGACCTGTTGCTATAGCACTGATTGAAGGAGGTCTTTGTGCAGCAGTGAGTGTCCTACTGCTTAATAATAATGATGATAGAATGGTGCCTCAGTCAGTGACACTAATAAACGATACATAGTATTGCTTTGACAAAGTACTCTTCCCGTTACTGTCCCACAACTTTCAAACTCAACTCTCAAGGTGCAAAATAAGGACCGGTATATATATCAAAGCGAATCTAAGTAACATTAATTCATTGCGGTCTAAGTCTTAAGAGTAAGGAGTCAGGACTTATTTTATGTCCTACTTCGTGAAACAGAATCAACTCTATTCGAAAGTCTTACCAGTTCTCGTCATTGGTGGACTCTGGTGTGCAGCGCAGCGCTTGCGCAGTGTGTTCTCTTGACAGTGCAGAGTCGGGCGCTAGAGCAGTCGGGCTTAGTGCCGACCCGCTCAGCAGCAGGACCCGAGATAACAAACCTGGCATAGATTCGGTTTAAAAGATTTGAAAAATTAAAATGATTACTTTTCTAAGGAATATAGGCAGTTAATTTGTCCTCTGAAAAGAATCCTAGTTTATAACGAGACATGGATGAGGCTAGTTTTGATAATACTAATTAAGTAGGTAATAATTTTATTATTGTAAACATTTGGCAGTACTTAGTTGTTTATTACTTAAAAATAGCATGTCATTTGTTTGGTTGACTTGCGATTATAATGGTTGTGTTTTGTTCTTTTACACCAGCCGTAATCGCGATGTACAATTGAAATACAAAGCAATCAAATATAACGGCGACGGTAATGTAGTAAAATAGTGATAAAATATCAAGGTCAAGGTCTGATATCCTCTACACACTCTATTAACTTAACAGTATTAGAAATGAAATAAAACTCAATATCACTTTTTTGAATGACGTCAAAGTTATGGTATTTTGCACATCTTTCCCTTTGTTTCATACCAATCCAGTATCACTACAATATGTAATATCGTATAGAACATAGTCGTTTCCCAGGTGGAGTTTAGACTTCATAATATCTAAGAAAATATGTTTATAGGCAAGTAACTTTTCTCGTTTACAGGTCGGACCCAAGTGAATTTAATATTCAGGGTTTTTTAAGGAATGTTTTTTCTAGGTTTTATTATAAAAAGAGCAAAGGTAAGGGAAAACGGCTGTCCTATAGTTCAACATGTCAGATGGATAATATATTGGAATGTCTGCTGTAGAGGAGCCTTGAGATATTGCTTCTTTACGATACCCTTTTGATGAAATCGGTTTCTTTTATTGGTAACAAGACAGACATATTCTATGCTGTATTGCGAAGCCAAATTATACAGCTATAGAGAAAATCTTTAAACGCAGATTACACAGAGTACCTACCTAGACCGAAAATAATCTCAGTAAAGACAGGTTTAATGGATCAGTGACTATAAATGCAGATAAATGAGATAGATTTACAAAGAAAGAGAGAGCGCAAGACCACAAAGTGTGGCGTTTTATCAGTTTCTGCCTGCCACCATTGGATACCGGTGTGAGTTTCTCTATCAAGAGAGCGCCAACTAGCTTTCCTCACCTTTACTATCGGGCAACATGAGCAACGCGTTGACCAGCGCAGCCCCGGCCGCGTGGCCCACCATCGAGACTCGCCGGGGGTCGCCCCCGAAGGCCGCCACGTTGCGCCGCACCCAGCCCAGCGCCGCCGCCACGTCCAGCACAGCCGCGCCGCCCGCCGCCTGCACCGGGGTCGACCTCACGCCCGGAGTTAAATAACCTGACAGAAACATTATGGAGTAAAATCCACCATACATGAAGAGATCAATCAGAGTTTGATAATCGTCATTTCTCACCTAACAAACCTAGCCTATAGTTGATGGTGACGACCAGAAGGTGCGCGCGCGCCGCCAGGACTGCGCCGTCGAGCGCGTTGGCGGTGCCCCACTCATGCGACGGCCCGCCGGCCCACACCACCACCGCGTACGGCGCTTCCACGCCGCGCGCGCCTGTGCCAAACAAACATTAACACCTTCGGACTAGAACAGACACAGGATTAGAACACATCATGTAAAACTGCTGACTCACCGCTACCGGGCACGTATATGTTGAGGTAGAGGCAGTCTTCGCTCTGGTTGGCGAGCAGCGGCACCGTCGCTCGCAGCTCGTTGTACAGGCCAAGCGGCATCTTCGCCAGTGCTGCACTCCTGGTACAAAAGGTTTTGAACAGTCTAAACATGAAGGTATTGCTTTGAAAGTTGCAACACTTTCATTAGGTACAATACAGCCAAAACTGAACCTTTATAATCGAAACAGACTATTCAATGTAAGACTGACTTGTTGGATATGTCGGGGTAGCGCTGCGGACAAACGGGAGCGAAGGCGTCGGCGAGGCGGGTCCCCGGCCAGCTGGGGGCCTGCGGCGGCGGCGCCAGGCGCACCGGGGCCCCTGCGTACGGCACCCCCAAGAACACCTCCACCGGCTCCAGGCGACGGGAGGCAGGCTCCACTATGATGCCGCGGATCGCACCTAGATCAATAGGTAAATGATAAGTGTTAAAAACAAATTGTGACACGAGGAGATCTAGATTACCCTTCCTACGGACCATCTAGCAAGGAGTCGGTCAGTAAGTCAGAAAGCTGAAGTTCTACTATCTCGTACTTCTAGTTCCTGAAGTGAACTATGAGTATCGGTATGTTGTTTTTGGAGAAGCACGTACCTATAGTCTTTCAAACATAAAGACAAAATCGACTACGTTCAGTGCTGTTCATCCGTTTAAATCTATTTTCAGATGTTTGGAAGGAATGAAAAAAGGCCTTTGCCCATCTGTGGGACAGTGTGGGCTAATTAATAATAATAAGAATTTTAACGGTTGTACAGACCCCACAGACGATCCAATAAAATGCAATTTAATACATAAGCACATTTAAGTACCTACATACCTACCATACGCTTCGTAATTTTGACCAAAGCAATAACTACAAAACGTTACTTAAAATTCACCATGATAAATACCCCATAATCACCGTGGCAGGTGTAATATTGTTGTCACTTGGTAATAATTACAAGTAATAACAGTACCTGCCTATTATAAATATAATCGTTGAGCAATATGTTTGCATAACATCAATTATATTCTCAATCAATATTCATAGGCCTTATATTGGCAATTATCTTTTGACGAGATTACTCGAATTTATAACATCTGCGTACATAATAATTATTACATAACGTATTGATAGGTTCAGCAATTCCAAGAAGCAAAATTTATTAGCTTTCATTACAATAAGAAATACCTAATTTTCTGAGAAGGCATTCAAAAGAATTTGAAGAGACCTTTAGAGAATTCTCCTCGAGAGAATTATTTTATAGATTCCTATGTTTGTTAATAGAATATAGCCAATAGCACTCAGGAACAATGTAGCTCTATTGGCGTAAAAATATTGGAGCAGTATAATTTACCAAAATTACCGCATCCAAACAAAAAACGAACAAACAAACTTTTCAGATTTATAATATTAGTATAGATGTAGTTATGAAACTAGTCTTTGCTTTTAAATTACGTAACTAGTATTCTTATTAGTTGGCCTGTCTTTATTCATAGGACAAAGAAAATAATAAAAAAGTAAACGTTTCTCTAGCTCCCGGTAAAAACAGTTACTGTTTACTTTTAAAGAGGTTTTAGCTAGGTAGGTAGGTACTTTTATTTTTCTTTCTCTAAAGAATGTGTTTTCTTCGAAATTACTTTTGCAGGTAAAGTTAGACAACATTATTAATACCTTTTTATTATACGTTTCTATACAAATAAAAATGTTTAGATTTTCAATTTTCATCTAAACCTTTCACTGTTTCAATGCACAAAATTCAATGTTTTTTTAAAACACGAAAAAAGTTGTACTGGATAGGTACCTATACAAACAAAATACTCGAGCAATCGTAAAATCGGTAACACAATTTTTTGCCCTTTGACGTACGTAGGTACCGATCGCATCGACAGACAGCACAAAATACACCAAAATTACTAGCACCGAGCCGAGACAGCAGTGAATAAATAAATTGGCCGAATCAGCCGCGCTGCGTATCGGAAAAGCCGCCATTTATCCCATTTGCCGGCACGCCCTAAATCGGCTTCAAACAATAATTAATTTGATCCCGCATTCCTACGTCGCGTCTGCAAAACGGGGCAACATCATTTGCTCACCATGTTCCCGGCTCGAAGGACCGCCTGATTGGATTGTCCCGGGATCTGACGGAATTAAACTCACGAGCCCGGGACCCGGACCTACTCCCGTTGGTAGCGACCTGTGAGCGAGTTCGAAACAAAACTCGTGGATTAGGTCGCGTGCCGCGTGCGGGTAATCTGGCGGCGGCGCTCTGTTTACGCATAGCATTATGATTTGCGTAATACGCGTATCATGGCGACCTTCTAGCGTTCTACAGTCGTTAGGTAACGCCGACTACACAAACGTGATTACATTTATAACTTTATTACATGGAAGCATGGTTGGAAATTGTTGTTCCACGGTTACCTAAACACTAGTAAACCCTTCCTGCTGGTTTCCACTTCGCACGCAAATTCCACGCGATCTCGGGTGTCTGTACTGTTATCCAAACGTCTTAAAATCTTAATCATTGTCTTACCGTTACATTCTAATTTGAGATTAATTAAAAGCTGCTTTTTGTCATTCAATGGTGGAGACTGTCGTGGAAAATTCTACTGATCGATGTGTTAATTATGTTCTTTTTCGTCGACGTTTTCAACTAAAAAAGTTACATAGTAATGAATGGATCGTTTTTATCTTTAGCGAAATTGTTACGAATTCAAACCAAGATTCAATGTTTCTTTGTATAGACTTGTGTGTCTAGTGTAATGGTTATGTAGTACAATTATGAATGTAATGTCACCTGCGTGTGTGTGCACGATGCGGGAGCTGTACCGCGGGCCGGCGGCGGCCAGCGACGCGAGCACCAGCGCCGCGCACCAGCACCACGCCGTCCGCAAGCAATCCATGCGCCATCACGCGACGATTGGCTGCAACAACATTATAATATTTTTATATAAATCATCATCATTATTCCAAAAGACGTCCACTACTTTTCGGCTCCATCGGATATACCTCCGGTGACTGTACGGTTATAATATACGGATATAACAATATTACAATACCTAACTACATTGCTTGAAGAAAAAATGTCATTGCAATAGGTTAATTGTTTGAAACAGACAGCTCGACAAAAAAGGTCTCGCAAAGGGCTTAACGCATGTAATTCCTGGCGGCTTTGTCGCACCGTCCTGATGTCAACCCACCGCAGACGAGTGAAGAGGGTAACGTGACAAACAAATATTTATTATTTTTATATAAAAATGTAAACATTGGAAAGGCCAGGCAATGCCCCAAATAAAACAGACAAAAATCAGCTGTTCAATATAAAATTACATCTGTGTCGCAAGGAAATGATAAGAGCTTCACAAAGGTATGAAATCTGAAAATATCCGCAAACTTAGCTTAATCATAAACATGAGACAAAAGAAACGTTTGGAAACAGGAAAACGTAGCAAATGATCAGAACTCACGATCCACTCTCCCACCTTGATTAACTTTTCTTTGTAGAAACACGAATGGCAATTGTAAAGGGGCTTACATCAAAAGCCGATCACACAATAAGGAAGTGAGGAAACAATCATTGAACACAAACAACAATATCCGACGCACGCTGTGACGTCACACACGACAACTTTCCCAATTAATTTAGTTTCGTATCTTTGAGGACCAGAATTTAGTCCAACTCTTTAGAAATGTTCGCCCAAATGGTTATTCTTTATAAAAGTTAAGTTTAGGGAAAAGTTTAGTTTTTGCCGCCGGCGGGCGGTCGGAAGACAAATAGTCTCCTTACGTCGGCCGCAGACGACGCTGAATGGGGCTCGACACCCGTCGTCATGCACCCGTCATGGTCATTCACTTACAGTTCTTTTAAGTAACTCCTAAAATGTGAACGTTTAAAATACACGAGTCAAATAAAAATGTTATCGTATTGTACGTTTTGTGAGCTTCAACTTTGAGCCTCACTCATGTCGGCGCTTTGATTTCGGTTCGCAGAATCCTTAAAGTTTCTTTTATGACTTTTTGTGAAAGAGTTGCGGCCCGATAAAGGCAAGGTGTCCTGTACTACGCTGTACAGAGTATTGAAAGCGTTGACCTGGCCACCTGTTAGGACGGAACCTGTCCCGACGAGTCCCGCATACTAAAACTTGGCTAACTCAAAGGCCCGGGGACACGTGTAGCGAACATATTGCCGCTGGGCACCGGACACTTTAGGATATCTAATATGTTCAGCCTTTGTAGTATAAATACAAAAATTGGACGGGCGGTCCTAAGCTAAGAATATGTTACCAAGTGTTGCGGGAAAAATGTCGTCGATAAAAGTATCGCGAAATCTAGATTCTTTATACTCATTTTTAGTATGCTTTTCGCAACGATGTCAACAAAATAAAAATTAAACACAGTTCCAATACCCACGTCAACCCGATCACAAATAAGTTGTAACGTATTTATCTCTCAAATATTCTGTACAGTCGATGTCTCAAATTGATTGCGACCGTCTGCTCCTTTCATCCAGATTTTAATTATCGACTTCGGCATTCAATTCGTGGAAGGTATCACTATCGAACTATTTAAAAGCTCTCCGACCGCAGGAGTTTCCCCTCATACCTCAGATGTCGGTAGGTATGTAATTACATTCGCTTTTGTTCTCCGGATGGTGAACCTTACAACAATATTAGCAGAAATGTTAGAATTGAAATTGGGTAATGAATATAAATGGCTAGATTACCGTCTGCGAATATAACCTATCCTAGTGTAATGCTCGTGTGAGATAACGCGTGAAGGATATATTTTTACGTCAAAAACTTGCGTAGATGAGACTGATGAGATATTCTTGTGACTCCTTGAAAATCGAGGTAATGTCTACGAATTGTTTTGATCATTATGTTGTGTTAACAGTGTAGGTAGAAGTAGGTATAGAATATACAATTCTAATATCACGTTTCCAAAATCTAAAAAGAAAAGTCTGTTTACTTTTCAACGGCTCGTATCTACGAAGAAATATACGCCACATTCTGCGCCATTTGCATTCGCTCGGAGGAGATATAGGCTCGGTATCAGGGTCCCAGGTACCTCACGAGCCATATCGTTAGGAGAGCACGGGGACCCAGCGATCGGCGACGGGTGTCGGGCGACATCTGCATACGAATGTTTCAACTCCGAGACTCTCGGTTACCGAATGACCTCCAGTTTTTTCTTTGATAGAATTTCGCGTGAAAAGGTGATTGGTCGTTCGACTTCAAAGCGTTCATTGTTTATTTTAGTTTGTGAATGTTTTATCAAGGTGTTTTGAAATATTGCTTTTCAATAGCCCGAGGAAAAAGTCTCTACAGTCAATCATCAATCCCAAAATGTTGTCATCACTCACTAAGACATTCAAGTGAAATCAATAGTAACATTATCATGGATATTGTCATTTACAAAGTTAAATAAACCCTTGTAATACACGTCCATAATATCATTTTAATTCGCATTTTCTTTATAGTGAATCTGTTGTAACTACTGGCGTTAAAACGTTATCAAAAGGTCTGGAAACACATAACGTACAAAAGATATATCCCATAAAAGACATCTAAAACTCGATTACTTGTAAACGTGTGTTATTATTAAGGAGTTTAATACGTAGTTACAGTGGGGCAGGACTAGTTAGCGTAAACCATCTTAAGGCGATGTTAGTGTGTTGAGGCGCTGCCAACACATGCTGCTATTAACGTCATTAGCGTGCTACGTGTGTGCTTAGCCGACGTTATTGTGCTACGTGTACAGCGATGTGCATTATGTAAGATGTACGGGGTGTAGCAAACGAAAACTTCAATTGATTTTAGTCTAGTCAGATTCCAAAGTATTTCATTTGTAAAACGCGCGAATATATAAGGAATAACCTTAAAGTGAACTAGGTCACAAACTAGCCTAAAGGCATTAGTCGCGAAATTGGATGGAAAGCAATAAGATATTAGTTGATCGAAGGGCCGCTGGCTGCGGGTCTCTCACCGGCTGACGTAAAACAAATTGCTTTGAGACGAGACGCGCAAGCAGCAGACGTTTGCTTTCTCCATCATAACTTATTGACATTTCTTTGGGATCTCATGTAGAAATAAACTCTTTGAGATTCGAATTATTTTGGTCTACTTGTATCTATTTCAAGATCAAAGAGCAGAATGATCGACTTTTATTCTTATTTGATCAAATGAAACCAAATTGTGTGATATTTTATGTAATTACTATAATCTAGACTTAATCTTTTTCATGTTTTTGTAATCCGTTAGAAAATTCCCCTATGTTTCTTTTTACTCTTAAATTAAATTCCACAAGCGTCAGTAGTGCCTAACAGTGCCAATGCATTTAGACCAACCAAAAGGATATCACTGCCTTTGTCGAAGTAACTCTTTTATTTCTGACTCGCTCGCTCACTCTAAAAGAAATCACTTTTACGATTCGCTTTTGATGTCAACTTGATATTCATAGCCGAATCAGCGCACACTTAAAATATGGAAATAATAGGGGCTCCTCAAATTT
Source organism: Hoplodrina blanda (assembly GCA_949316365.1). Lineage (NCBI taxonomy): Eukaryota > Metazoa > Arthropoda > Insecta > Lepidoptera > Noctuidae > Hoplodrina > Hoplodrina blanda. The sequence goes on from OX438581.1 coordinate 17,958,377, forward strand.
ATTAAATATTCTGTCCCAAAAAAATGCGAGGATATTTGATTGGATAACACGGGATGACGGGGTCCACGTAACGAAGTCTTGCCAATATTCTGTGACGCGAGAGGCCACTTCAACTGTTCGCTCAGACATCATTAAGTCAATAGCATTACCGCCCTTTGTACAGAGGATTATAATAATTGTCTGCTCCGGAGCCAGCTTTGTTCTAACAAACCCACGACCAGTATCACTTATTAACAATATTTATTAGTATTTTTTAAAACAATGCCAGTATCTCATTTTAGATTTATCTTCGTTATTTTTTTGTTATTTTTTCGAAAAACATTGTTCTATCGAAGCTTTGTCCCGTGATTAACGACAACGCGCAAATTAGGTTTCTTTTGATAACAAGTTAATTCATTTTATGTTGTTTCCTAAGTTTTTAATGGTTTGTTTGTGTTTAATTTGTTAATGGCGATGATAATAATGAGTTTTACAAGGAAGTTCGCGTTAAAATCCTTTTTTGTTTTCGTTGTTTTTTTTTACTATTTAGAAAGCAATTAGACCTAAAGCGTTCTTCAGACGGAAATGAACATTGTTTTCTTCTTCTTGATTCACCACTTTTGACACTTAGGTAGTCGCTATAGGGGTAAGCAGAGGCGTACATTAATATCTTTTAACTAGTCAGTATTCCAGCACACTCACTAGTCAATCAGAAATTGAAGTTGAATCATGCATAACTTAGGACAAAGTAAATTACATATTAAAACATCTTATATTCATAAATAAAAAAGTGGCACATCTGCCCTTGGTCACATGGGGAGTTTACTGACACACCTCAAAATAGAATCTGAGTCGTAGGGCAAAGGTGATAAGGCAGTTATTAAGCAGCAGGTACTTATCCGGTTGTATGTCTCGGCACAATATCCGCGACGCGCGGTTATCTCGCCACTCAGGCGGGCACGTATTTACTCCACTTGTCCAAACACCGTGGAGCCGAGGAGCCACCGTCAGCAACACCACGCGACGCTATGTTTTTAATTACTTTTATTGAAATTGTTTACAGAATACTTTTTAACTTAAACCTTTTGATGGAGACCGTTAATTAAACAGTTGTTTTCTTGTACTGAACAAACGCGTGATACCTAAAGGGGTGTCTTGTTAAATTTCGGTTATACGAAGTATTTGTCTTACTTATGATTGCAGATAACGAGTACCTATTAGGTATCGTCTTTACCGGGCTAACCTAAAAACCACCACCAAAAACACTCACACTTGAGTTGTTATCCTAGAAATAAATGTTTAAATTGGTTGAGTTCATTATAAAAGATGACCTCGCTTGATAATGTCCTCTTCATTTCACACATATTAATCGTAATAGCACTAGCATTGTCACAGAGTCAATCATTTAGCCCTGTAGCCCATGTAACACAGCTCCTACCCTTTCCCTCTAACATAAACACTTTATTCGCAAAAAGGGACACAACGTGTCTCACGTTACACCTTTTTACATAATAACCCGAAAACAAAACAAGGTAAATTGTCCAAACACAAATATGTTTCAGAATGAATTATACTTAATTATTCTACGCGTAATAATTTTTTGAGCATGACACGGGGGTCGTTACACCACTCATTAAACAGGTTTTATGGCGTTTATAAACAAAAGATGGGGTGCATGGGAACAACAGTCGCCCATACATGTCTGATGGACGAATGTAATAAATGAAGGTGGATGCGGAAGTGAGGGAATGTGGGAGAATATGAGAGGAGGCTCCGGAGCATAGGGAGTAATTGGAAAAAAAGGAAAAGCTAGGTGAGCATGATGGCGATGACGCACACCTCAACATGATTGTGTTTTAAAAATTGATAGCGATGCTGATGAAATGATGCCCTATGAGCTCTTCCTCCTTTTTAATACGTATTTATGTTTCTAGGCCCCTATTACATGGGAGTTAAACATAACTGGAGAAATGTGGGTGTACTATAAATGGTAAGTACTTTCGCGGTTTACAGGCGTGATGTTATGATATATTATTTTAAGATTTTTTGTCCTACGAGTTTTATGAAGTTAGTGCCATCGATTCAGATTCGTGTAGGTAAGTACCTAATAAAAGTAATTAAGCTGTGCTCTCCATCTGATAATGAAGTATCCCGTTTCTCTCATTTACTTATTTCCCCTAATAACTTTATTACGATCTGTCATCCAATTAGCATCTGAAAAAAAATATATTGTTTCTAAATATAAATTCCCAAACAAAATTTGAACATCTGTCAATTAATTGAACAATCCTGTCGTCCCGCCGCCGACCCTTTTGTTAACAAATATCTTGATGAACAATATACTTTTGTACTGAACCCTTTTACTGAATTGTGGCATGTTGTCTTGTGTGACGTCTCCGGGGAAATTATCACTCTCACCGAAAGTGATACGAATTTGATCGTTTCATGAAATATGAGTGATGAGTGTGCGACTGTTGGGGTGCTGTCGGAGCTGTCGTGCGACGGATTTGTCGTGTGAAGCATGTGTTGTATCTGTCGCATCAGCGATGAAGTATAGCAGTTAGAAAACTCATTCCTGATGCAACTTTTTTAAGTTTTTTAAACAGCTCACCATCAAAATATACATCAATTTTAAAGCCTTTGTTGACATTACCTTTGTTCCTATTAATAATAATTTCTTCATTTATGTTTTCATCATTGTGCTTTATATTATTTTAAAACGCCGACAGCCACAAATTTGTGGTCGTGCCCACATATCGTGGTCGTCGGGACTGACCGGTACCCATCTGTATACATATAATATACATTTACGTAGATCGGCGACCACAATTCAGTGGGCGGGCGGGTAGTTCCGCGACCCAATTGTCTTAAATCATAGCGATGTGGCCTACATACAAGACATACTCGCTGCTCATCCAGGAGAGGGTAGGCAGAGGTATGCCTCATGCGGACATAGCTTGAATACCCTGCTGTGGTTGCTTAGTTGGTATGATCAAGCTTGCAGTAACTCGAGAATATTTTACTGTTTGTGTGTTTGTTATTTTATTTTCTTATCTTTCTTGATGGCCTAATGCGTTCGCAGCCGGGCACGGGCAATTAGTTACGGGAAACATCATGAGGAAATCTGGATGCAAATGCACCTGATCAATTTCTTCTCTTTACAGTGGGACAATAAGGCCCATCTTAATATTCTGTCTGGTCAGATCATAACTGATCCTCTATAGTATTTGAGTCTACTTTTACGTGCGTTTCGTACAAACCAACCTTTAATTTCACTATGTCAAAATATCTAAAATGAATTTTGCAACTCACAGCGAAAGCTTAGCTTTTACCAATAAAAAGTTAACAAAATAATTTTCTAAACAGACAAAGTCGAGCACAAAAGCGTGTAGCCCCAAACAGCTAAAAGGTAATTTTATATTCGTACATAAAAGAGTTATGGCAGATATAATTGTGTGTCATAAAAGTGATCGATGTTCGCGGCGGTACCCGCGCTCCGTACGTACGGTGATGTGTGGGTACTACAGTTTTTGTACGGCACTAAAATGCCTCGTAAAATTACAACGGGCTGGTAACAAGGAATGTCCTTGTTCTGAAGGACGCGGGATTGATTCCCTGACGGGGTCCGTCGTAAAGACGTAGGGTTTGTGTCTCACGCCTTTGTCTTGTCTCTTCAAATGTCTGAAAGCTCATATCACAAAAAGGTAAGGAAATGTACTTCTCCGGGATTTATTGAAACTACTCGCAATTCTGAGACATACGAATTTACGGTTTGGGCTGAGGTTTCAGGTAAAAACACTGGTACCTACGTGTACAATAATGTAGCTTTGAGGTTATGGAAAATTAATCGAATAGTACTGCTTTGTATTTACAATACGTGCATATGTAGTATCGGTTCAAAACTCTCCCTAATAATTACGATCATTCTGCTTCGCAATAAAAACAACTTTATTATCAAAGCGAATGTTTACAGTAAACGAAATATGTAAGTATAAAGTAAACTTCAGCACATTGTTTTCCTGCAAAAGATTCGTCAGTTTCAGTAGATTTCCCTCACCCGTGATAATATGAATGTATTATATTGACGCCCGCAAAAGTTGTAACTCAAAGGGAAAGGGGGTGAATAGTTGAGCGGCCGAAACTTTAACACTTCATGCATTATGAATCGGCAAACGTTTGGCAACCTGCGGCGCGTGAGGGTTGCCCTGCCCGCACACCCGACCGCGCCCCGGTGGGGGGGGAGCGAGGAGGGGCATATGGTGGAAGTTTAATGTCAATTTACACGCATGTTGGAGTTCAAGTGACTTGGGTAAGTCTTCCAACAATGTTATAATTTAATATTATGACAATACACCGCGACGTTCGCTAGAACTTCTACAGCGATGTTATTCAAATGTGAGAGTAAAAAAATAGCGATTCAGGTACACCTACATTCAAAGCAAAACTTTAACGTGTTCAAAATGAAATAACTATCTTTCATAGGACGTGAACACGAGCAAGAAATAAATTAGCGCAACTTTGCGCGAGTCTGGCACAATTGCCGTAGAGTCGCGGCGCGGGAGACACGCCCGTCGCCCGGCAGTTTCGCGAAAAAACCGGCACGTTTATAAAATACCCTTTATCGAAGTTTGACAGGCGTCACGAGTTGTGAATAATGTGCAAAGCGCTCGATGGCACATTTTAAAGGCTTTGCCTTGAGCGCGGGAATTAGTAGACATATTTTTGAGAAATTAAATTTTCACTTTAAACAAAGTCAAAGTCTCCGCTACTTGACAATGTTGGTATTGTAACTATTTTATAATGACTGTTGAGTAAGCTTAAGCGTGCACTTTCATTAAGGCGGAGACGAGCATAGCGAAGATGAAGTTATAAATTTTAAGCAAGTAAACAAATAAGCAATATTAAATATAAAATAATTAAATAAATAATTAATGACTAGATAGACTTGCATATATATTGTAATAGAATAAGTAATAGAAATATAAAATACTTATTAAATGATACATTCTGGTTCTCGTTATTTATGCCAGAAATAATAATAGTACGATCATAATTATTATGTACTATAAATGATATACCTACGTCTTAGACACGGCACGCAAATTAAGGAGGTTCCTCTTTCTGGATCCCAAACGGCCATCAACTAAATAAAAAAATACAAAAAAAAGTATATTTTGTAAATTCGATTTTAAAATAATATTGAATTAATGCCTTGTAAAACGAATTAAATAATTAAGTACCTACCTGCTTACCTACACCGTGGTAATTAAGACAATATTCCCTGACGACCATGAGATCATTTCCCGGCTCAAAACTTTGATCTATTACAAAATTTAAACTTTATTTATATTAAGATCAAAACCAAACCATATCAAAGCGTTGCCAGTGCCATGGAGCTAATTAAGAAAATGGTTTGGATTATAAAGGGGTGTCGCGAGAGCACGGAAGCCACAGACGTCGCGTCGGGTAACAGAGCTTTCTGAACTGCTGGTAACGGGAGCTCTGACAGTCGGCTGCCTCCCAAATGGAAAATATTCACGAATATCACAAGCTTGGTATAGGTATAAAACACCCACAAATACCACTTCAAAAATAAGAATCATTTTCTTTTGTGTTCAACAGCTTTGGAAGAAAAATAAGAGAAATGCTTAAATCTGTTTTACTATAATTAAAGTTTGTTTTTCCCCAAGCGATGTAGATGCAAATTCAATACTAGCGGTTGATTTGCTGAGAATAAAAAAAAACATTGAAAGCAAATAGAACGTAATCTTATCTTAAAACACGAGACAATTTTTTTTAAATTGTTTGAGATTTTGCGAATTACAAATTGAAAAGCTCTTTTTAGGAGCCGGATGAAACCAAGCCTTGAAAGCTATAAAGGAATATTCTAGAAAGCAGCTATCAACTTGAAAAGAATAGCACCTACAAGGGTACGTCCCGTTTGATGTGTAGGTTACCTCGTTACGAACCTTGAAGTGGCCATGTTGCTCCGAGTGCGGATGTTACCTTTTCAGCCACTTTTAAGGGGTTTAAGGAATGTTAGCTGTCTGATATGTACCCGTGTTTCACTCGTAGCTACAGTAATGTGTAAGTAAATAATTACCATCTATGTGTATGTAGAAAAGACAGAGAATAGACAAGTGCCAACTGAACTGGTGGCCTGTTTTTTACTATTTTACTAACTTGTACCCACGATTGTGCCCGCCGTTTTGCCTGCGTGAACCCTAATTATTTTTCTATAATAAAAGTAGCATAAGTTATTCATTATTCACCAGTGAAAGTCCCGTCAATCGGCCTAAAAGATTTGCCGGGACAAACAGATAAACAAAAACAAATTAAATTATTACTTTTTAAATGTATGTATTGTGTAAACATTTATAATAATATGCAATAAAAAAGATATTAATTTGACGTAACAAACAGACACTTTAAATTTTATTTATTTGTAGTTAATTAAAACGGCTCAACACCAATTACATTAATTAACATAGACACATTATATTATAATTAAATATTGAAATTGTCTTAAAAAACTTTTATAATCATTGTTACTTTTAAAGCATAGTAGGGACAAATGCTGCTCTCTCAGAATAATTAAAAAAATATTATCGTTGTAAGACCCGTAGCGCACTAGCGGCTTGGCCGCAGCGGCCAGGCCGCGGCGGCCATCGAGATACATACTTTAGTATGAAATCGCCACAGAGCGCGCGCACCTGGCCGCACGGTTTGGCCGCTGGCCGCGTGCGGCCAGGTGCGCGCGCTCTGTGGCGATTTCATACTAAGGTATGTATCTCGATGGCCGCCGCGGCCTGGCCGCTGCGGCCAGGGCCGCTAGTGCGCTATTGCTCTTATGTAGGTACCGCTATGCACATTATTACAATATAAGCTACACTAGCTCAAAAACAATGAAACAACACACCAAACACGAGGCGTAAAGTACCGCTACAAGTAGGTACTCATGAAAGTGACGACGCCATATTTTGTGGGCATTAACCGCGTTAATCTCGCACGAAATCGCGCCGCCCGGCCGTAAGGGTTCGCGCGGTATCGTAGCCGGCCAATCAACTGTGCGCCGATACTCCCACGAATTAGCTGTTTGAATCCTCTGCTGCGATTCTTTGGGTTAGTTCCACTGATACTTGCGGGTAGTGTTTAATTTCCTTTATCTTTTTGTATTGAGACGAAATTATTTTGGTATGTTTCAAATGAAGATCGGGTTTTACACATGAATTAAAGATTTAATAATATTTCAGTTCAGTGTTGCTTTCATAAATCAATAAGTAAATCGTTACCACCGTCGTTACCATCGTCGTTGCCATCGGTGCCATCGTTATACCTTATGGACATAAAAAACCTTAAATCCAATTTTTCATTATAAAAATATGTCAATGATCATTTATTTTAATAAGACCATTAACATACACTTTCGTAACTGGGAAATTACAAAGGAAAAGACAAGATCATAAGATTACAATACTAGTATTATCATGTTTATCTTGATACTTTATGTTTAAAAGTTAGAAGCAACAAAGCGCTGGCCATTATAATGTTTTTCTCACAACGTTTGTCTAAAGATACCACATTTAAAACCACATTCACATTACTACAGCAATAAAGTCGCGCCACAGTCACTAAACAAACAGTAATAAAACTTCACTCCAAAGACTTAACTGTGCCGTCTTTCGTAGTTGTAATGCAACCACCTCCCGGCAAGTGACACGGGCTCTTACACCGCGCCGCGCTTACTCTGTTCACAATTAATTACAATACCAACTCCGTCGGATTAAATCTAACGAGAAAGCACTAGTTGTCCATAAATACGGTGGAGGCGCATCGCCGACCTGCCTGCTCTACAGCTGGTGACGTTGACAAGTGGCACCTCGCTTAATTGATGCCGAAACATCATTAGCGTCAGCGCTCATCGAAATCCTAAGCTCGGCGTCTGATTTATGTTGTACATTTATTATCGTTATTATACTCCCACTTAACAGACACTCTATTTATTTTTAATTTTCCAACACAAAGGATCTCTTCCCCGACCTTTTGTTGTTTTTGTCGTTTTTGTTAAGCCATTGACAGCTGACAACTAAATAAAAGTCCGGCGAAAAGCGAAACGGGGACCGTAAATGAGTAACTCTTTATTTGGTTTGTCATTTTTCCGCTTCAGTTTCGGTGGAGTACAATCGCTAAGTGACGTCATTGGGGGAGCCCCGGGCTCCTCGCGCTCCGGGAGCACTCGACTTGTTCCCGGCAGACGCACAAGCAATCAATGACTTTTGTATCGATACATCCGCCGTTAATTGGGAGCACGGCCGCGGACGTGTCCCCCCTCTTAATTGCTACAAGGCGACATTTCCCAACAACCCTGAAATATGGCGGCCATTATGAAAATTAAGGGAATCATTTTAATGACACGATTTATGTCAGATTCGGTGCTGTGATTGCGAAATATGTGTCCGATCATTAATAAGTTGCGGCAGAAATAAAATGATCGTCGTATTACAAGTTCTATATAAGGCTCCACCTGTTAATTAAAATGAGTTCTCCAAATAGAGGTTAAGACGTGCCGACATCATCTCAGAGTGAAATTATACGGGTACGTTATATAACTTTACACACGCAGTACTTACTTATAATTATTTACTTCGGCAACTCGATTGCCTCGGGTTCAAATAATTACTTCATTGGGAACAAAGAGAGCTCGGTCAAAAGATACTGAATTGTTGAAGTAAAGCTTAATGCGTGTTCACGCGATACAGCATGGGATAGAAGACCCACTTCAATAAACGTTCAACATACAACAATGTGGGTATCATCATCGTCGCCTTGCTCCAACCGCACATTGAACATGCCTTAGTGGTATTAATTATTCCGTCTGGTATTCGGTGAACCTTTTTAATTTATCTATCTAGTGGCACGGGGTTGGCCCATGTTCGGTACGTCGGGACGAGGGCCGTAGTAAATAAGAGGGTAGCTGCGAATAATTCAGGGCTCGTGATGGGCTCTCTAGCTCAATAATGCACGCTTCACAATCACACGCTCGCATGTTCGCACCAGACAGATTTAGGCCGCCTCACATTACGACACTTGCAATCCTCCCAAGCGGCTAGTTCATGACGCGCTTCTAGATTTAAAGATGACATGCAAACTGCTCTACGCGTACTACAAGTCATACCTGGCATAGCGGTCGCCCGAAAAGAGAAACCTACAATAATTATATTTAATTTTGAATTGAACCCGCCGCTTCAAAATGGTGTGGGAGTATGAATTTAATACAAATTGTCAATTGTTTTCAATACAACAAGATCTCGTGTCACTATTCACAAGTCACGTCGTCTGCTGGTCGCTTGGATCGCTTGGGTCGCTTGCAAGAATCCGTGACCACTTCATTGGAATATTACAAAGCGGTTCCCGAAGATATCAACATTGGTTTCAATGGAGCAAAGCAATCAAGAGCTAATTCCGTTGGTAACAGCAAATCGCTTATTATCCGCTGTGACTTCCTGATATAATTTCATCTCTGAACGGATCAGGAAACGAAATGGCCGTTTATAGATTAAAGGCTTTCACAATTGTTTGAAAAGAAAAGAAAAATATTGAGCAAAGCGACTTATTGTACCGCAAATGTTTAAAGGTAGAGAAGGGTGAGGATCTGTCAATTACATAGTGTTGTTTGAACTTTATGATTTTGTTTGGGACCTTTGGTGATTTGATTTTGGGATTTTGTTTTTTATTGAACAAGTTCGAGTTTAAAAGACCTCTGTGACACCCACACACTTTTTCAATATTATTATGCTAAAAGTTGGCGTGGTCGACGGTGGTGCTCGCTTATGTAGAAGTAACCCATAGCTGGTACTTTAATAGTTAGTAGTAGTAAATAATTTTTATATCATTGATAAAACTAATTTATTTTAAGAACATTAGATATCCAACCCAAACCCTTTTCCAAATTAGTAACTTACTTTCGGCGAGAAAACTATATATAATCAAAACCATTTTAAAGAAACACAAGACCCTACCTTACGTACCTGGCTCAAGCTTAAAAAGAAGAAAAGATATAATAGCTGAAGTTCCCCAAACGAAAACCAAGTTTGCTAGCATGCAATACAAAAAACGTTCAGCTCAGCTGTACAATAAATTCAACAGAATGATTTATATACATAACAAGAAAAAAAAAGAATGTAAAAAAATTCTAACTAGTTGGATTAAACCACTAACCTATGACGACACAGAGGCGCTGCTAAATTAAAACATATAAACCGACATTATTCTAAACCCACGCACTCACGCAACTATAAGGACATGATACACATCCTTTCACTCACTCACTCACCCACTCACTCATCCCCTCACTCACACACTCACTCACCCCCTCACTCACATACTCACTCATCACCCACCTCACACAGGTATCCAGCACACCTCACTCATACACCGCCATACACACACTCAAACTTACCCGTACTCCCACATACTGGCTTTTACAATATTCACTTTTATGTTTCTATTATTTCTTAATTTTTAGCTTTATTTACTCATTTCTTTTGTCTTGTAATATTTGTAAAAAGATAAAAATAAAAACAAGTTTGTTATTAGTTAATACGTTATGGAAGAGCGGAGTCACCTAACACAGGCTTTACCCGCCTAAAAGGAGACTCCTATCACTAGTTTATATGAAAAACTTGGCAAAAACAATAAATCATTTTTTCATTTTTTTTCATTTTTTTTCATCATAAAATGACAACAATAATTAATTTGTCCTGCTGTCCGGCTATCCCAGCGAGGATATCATCAGAGATAAAGTTCTAATGCGTGTTTATAACAATCATCTTTATTACTCTCTGTCCGTAATAAATGTTTGTCAAACGTTCAATTATCTTTTAATTTTTTAAATAGGTTTTGGACAACATTATCTTTGTGTAGTTAATTAATTAGAAAACGAATACCTATAATAATAATTTACGCTAAAATGTGGTGCAAACGTTTGTCGTTAGCGGTCACAGTCTAGATGTAGCCGTTAATACAGCCAAAGAGAGTCCATTAACACTGAAATTAGCTGAAAGACGTTAATGGATGAAACGGAGGCTTTGCCAGCCGCACTAATGGAAAAAATAAGTTCTAATGAAAATTCATAGGATCGGTTCTTTGTGTAGAAATGGAATTAAATTGAAGGTTTTATAGATTGGCTTAAAGGTTTAGCTGTGCAGGTAAGGAGTTTACGTAAATTAATAGCTGTAGGAGAGAAAAGAAGGATAATATAATACCTATAAATGCCCTGTAATGTTCTTATGCAATACAAAGCGAGACTACAGGAAAATGTGCGGGTCGTGCTAATGAATGGGTAAATGTTGACAATTTGCTCATTCATTTATATAACACTTATTGTATCAGATTCAACCGGCGTGCTTGTATGACGAGATGTATGAACGTAGATGAGGCGAAAGGAGTATGTAAGGATCGTAGCAGGTGGCGTTCTGTGGTTTCTGCCTACCCCCATGGGAAAAAGGCGTGAGTTTATGTATGTATCAGATTCAGATTCATTTATTCCACATAAAATAGAGTACATCAAATGGTCTTAGTTTAAGTTAGTCTCATCCATTTTCCATTTTTTTTATCAGTCGCCTAACCCGTGTTCTAGTATATCCCAATGGGATGTAAGTACGTACACTGATATCATTTTTTTGTTTCCCCTGATCAAGTAGGCCCAAGTGTGGGTGAGCGATGCTCTGACTAACAAACATTTCAACTTACCCCATCAGGGAGCAAAAGCGTGATGCGGTGCATGTCTGCATTTATCTGTAAAAGAAGAAACTAAATAAGGTAAACGTTCTCATTAACATAAGTACTTAATAGATAGCTAGGTACAATAGACATACACGTTGCTAAATGTCCCTGTTTCACAGTAACTATAGTAATTACTGTGAGTGCCCATTAGCAGTAACCTTTGATATACAAATATTAATGTCTTAATGAACACGTTTCTGTGACTTCTGGTTAATATGATAATCAAGACTTGCTGTGAGTGCTTATTTCTGTTACTTAGTTTTGTCCTTGGTTAACAATACTCGTAGTTAGAGTCACTCGACGCGTTCGTCTAGCATATGGATCATAATTATTATGCATATAATATTTCTTGAAAATATTTGATTTGCCAAACATGGTCACTGGGCAAAAAGTGGACCCTTTGATTTGGATCTTCCCTTCTCTTTATCTGTACATGGTTTTTAACAAAATCGCTTCCCTCCGTGTATCCCTATGTACGCTTAGATATTTTAAACTCCTTTTAAAAGGTATTTGATGCGGGTTTCATCAAAAGATAAAGTGATTCAGGAGGAGATTTTTATTATAATCCAATATCGTTTTCTGTTTGTTTGTTGAAATGTAATGATACATTAGTAGTAGTTATTGCACCTGTGCGAAGCCGGGGAGGGTCGCTAATTACAGATAAAATCAAAAGTAAATTAACGACCAAAAGTATTTATTACTGAAAACTTTTACAAACGATACACAAACGCGTCTGAAACTTTCAAGTAGCGTCTGCCGTGTGAGTCGTCAACTCTAGTGTACTGTGAAAATAAATCAACATTTACAAGTTCATAATTAAACACGGCGTAGTCCGCGCTTGCCGCCGACACGATCGCTAATTGCTTCTCAAGAAGAAACTAAATCAGCCCGCGACGGCAACACGCCGCGACACGCTCCAAGGAGACTGACTTACTTTTTGGTAAGGATGTCGGAATAACTGATTTTGATCAAGACAGTAACATATTCAGCTATTGGTGGAACATTATATATATCTTATATAAACAACTAAATAAAATTGAAGTGTCTGTTTGTGATTTCAAAATAACAGCCTTTTTTTAAATGCATAATAGTATTTATATACGATATACTTATAACGAAAAAATAATGATTATTTTTTTTTGTCTGTTTGTCTGTCTTTTGTTCTAGCTTATCTCCGAAACGGCTAGACCAATTTTGACGGGCTTTTCTCCGAAAGACAGCTAATATTATAAGGAATAACTTAGGAGGAGTAATTGCTAACTAGCTATTATTTTATTTTATTTTAGAATTATAATGAGACGGCTGCGCAATAATCAACATGCAATCACACAAACGAAGTCGCGGTCATAAACTAGTAAATAATAAAAAATTACAGAAGGTTTTTCTATTAGGATTCCTTGCTAGGAGACTGAAAGAAATGTGTGCCCGGTACGCACTCCTGCAAACAACCTCATGAGATATAATCAAGTTTTTGCTGAGAGAAGTTTATTAACAGTAATTTATTATATAAAAACTGCTTTCTCTACGATAAATTGTTGTTTATAAGCCTAAAAGAAAAGTATAGCATAGCATCGGCGCTCCGTGCACCGGGTACTACAAATACAAGTATTATTTATCTGTTAGCGAGTGCCGGAGGCTGTAAATGCTTTTGTGTCAGCAAGTTGCTGTTATAATATCAGATAGTGGATACATAGCGTGCGTTGTATTTTTATTGCTCTATTGCAATATTATCGTATGTACACGCTGCTGAATATGGAACTCCCCGGAGCGCAAAATGAACAATCCTGGGATAATGACGCCATAATTACGTTTGATAGACTGAATTGGTGGACATTATAATTATAATGTTGGATAAAATACCGTAACGTGTTTAAAATCCATATCCAATATTTGCGTACACACATTCGAAAAGAGAAAAGTTAACGCTATGTTCCATAAGCAATGCTCCATACATTTTCATCGTGTAGGTGATGCACATTTGTATGGAGATGTGACTGTCCGTCACGTGCACCTATTTCATAGCAAAATATTATATTTATTTTACAACCATCACATGGTTCGAGCCATTTAGAAACTCATCAATTCTCTATTTAATGGGAAGCAAACTAGGGACAATGTACAGCCGTCGTTAGGTCGAAAACAATATTTCAACCAATTCTAAAGAAATTAGAAAGTATCTGACTTCTAAGCGCAACGCACAATACTAGGTTACCACATCTGGTTACCATAAACGAGTGTTGGGCTTTACCCGAGAACAGAACCCTTAGGACAATTGAGAAATTGTACAAAAAGGGCAATAAAGCTATTTAGCAAAACTGTGGGAAGATGGACTGACAGTGGTGATTTCTAAGATTGAGGAGACGAAGGAAGGGCAGTTGGTTTTAGACCGCTATAGGATACGGACGTCATAGTCTTAGCTAGTTGAGTTAGGATACGTGGTGAATATGGAGAGGCGATGTGACGCTAGACGAGAGCATTATTATTATAAGTTAATTTAATATAGTTGTTGACTAGTATACCTATTTAGTCTAGTTATAATGTAAGTAGTGTGAAAGGCGAGTGAATCTCAGAGTAAGTGTTGGTGAGCGAGTGGGTGAGTGTTTGACTATTTATTCCTCCTTCCCTTTATATGACTTGATTAAGGTAACTTGCGCCTGCGTTTGGTTATAGGGACTCGGAGATGGCCTTTCCATAGCTTGTGCTTGACACTTACACACCATACACTTCCACACTCCCCGACACGACAGTTCAGACAGATGCACAGCCTGTGGAAGGCTGAACCGAATAATACTCGAAACTCATTAGGACCAACCTGGTCGTCTAATATAACTGATATTATGGTTAAATAAGTGTTTACGAACACCAATCAACCAAACGTAAGTGATGGCTACCTTTTCCCTATGGACTGACTGACAGCAGAATGCCTTGCATTGCACTTGATGTACGCACACTTCCCGGGAGTGGGGGTAGGCTTCACCAAGTACCCTAAACTGGATTGATAGTCGTTCCAAGGAACGCTAAGGAGCGTATCTCGCTAAATCACACCTGGCTTTCGGGCCTCTTACTGATACAAAAAAATATATATTTAGCGAGACACGTGATTTGGACTTGCAGTGAAACAGCCCCGTTGCTAGACAAGGACGGTCGCACGGCTGCCGATTAGCTTGCACAGTATCCTCGAAATGGGGTAGATTAAGGAAGTGTGAAGTGACGATAAATAACCACTTCGGCGTATAGCAGGTGTGATCGTAAAGAATTCTGCAACCGACTGACGACGCGGTGCGCTTGTGCAGTCTTGTGTTGTCTTCGTAAGGGGTGAGTAGGCCGTTGTAAAGGGGTTATATTTACTATAGTTCGCGTCCAGAACTTCTGGAAACTTGTCTCGCTCAATGGCAGAGGTACTTCGCAGTCCTCTGTCTTAGGATTGGGTAAGACATGCTTGAGCGTAGGGAACGTGTCCTGCTGGAACCGCAGCAGGTCCTCTCTAGGCCTATGCACCGTAGGACTGGCGGTACACGTACGACGTGTCAGCTGTTGTAAAGCGGCCCCACGTCACTGGGGTGGGTCTCTAGATTGTTGCAATGAAACTCCATTAACGTAGTCTAAATACGAACATATTCTCAACACAAGCGTTACGTGTCAACTACCCTTTTGCATCCCTCTCTTGTCTTTTAAAGTACATATTTAAAAGTAGTTTTCCATTCCCCATCCTTAATCCCTATGAGTTCCCAACCTTATATTGCTTTTGCATAGTTTCTTTGTATCCCCTCCTTGTACCCAGTTCAGTCGGTGCAAGGTAGTAAATCTCTTGGGAACTCATCGTGAACGGTGGGAGAGTGACCAGTCTGGGACGAGCTCTACAGGGCCGTGCGGAAGGCGGAGCGCGGCCCCTTCCCCTTCGGGGGAAGCCGACCTAAAAACACTAATTTCCACATATTTAGGAAAAACGAAAATTTTATCAGCCTAGGGTATTTCAGGAACAGTCACAGAGACATTGACTTTTAGGGTACCGAAGGGTGCTAACGAGACTCTATTACTAAGCCTCCGCTGTCCGTCTGTCTGTCAGCGGGCTGTATCTCATGAACCGTAATAGCTAGAAAGTCGTAATATTTACAAAATGTGTATTTCTAATGCCGCTATACCCACAAATAGTAAAAATAAATAGGTGAAATGTCCCCATACAATAGACCTGTTTCTTTTTTGCGTTTTTGGCTCGATATTATAATGGCAATACCGTTATATCTTCTACGATGTTACGGAACCCTTTATGTGTAAGTCCGACTCACACTTGACCGGATATTTTTTTGCTAGTCTAGATTAATAAATGTAGTGAATTCTTGGAAAAAGTTTTGGTTTCGTTGCCCCTTCGATCGTGTATAGCAGGTCCGCTTTGTAACGACTATGTATATCACGGTGTAGTTATGTATGGAGCATGAAACAGCAGCGAGTGGCCACGATGCGGCGCTAAAAACGTGATGGATGGGCCGCGTGTGTCGCTGAGTGGCCGCGCCGCCTATCGAACCTCACCGAAACACAATATTTTTTGAACGTTGATTGAATTATTATTTCGTATGGTTGTTCAGTTCTGTGTTACTTTTCTTCTTGACGATGCGAGTGTTTATTTATTTAATATTTATCATTTTTGTCTAAAACTAAATGTGTATCTCAAAACAAAGTAAACTGTATACATACCCACGGGGGAATACACACACAGTTTATTTTCCTACGCAAAAATTCGACGGCAGAAAATCATTATTAGGGGTAAAACTTACGCAACTTTCCTTGTTTATCTTAATAAAGGTACGTAGTTCAACACAATATTCAATTTGGCGAAGCAAAAGTAATGATCACAAGTGTAACCTTATAAATAAAATTGAAAAGCCAGGAATTGGGTCAATCCGTTGTTTGGACAGGATGGGCTACCTGCTAGCCTGCTAGTGCACGCTTTAAGCCCGACAAGCTCTGACATGTTTCACTTTAACCGGACCCAACCTGCGTGATATTTATGGAAGAGCCTTTATGGAGAATATTTTGATAAACTAACAGGTTTGTGAAAGGAGTGTAGTTTGCCAACCTCCCCGCGCTACACTACCTGCAGACGTACCTACACGACCACGCAGTTAATTTAACATGTACACATACCTATATATTTACTTACCGCGACTTTGTCCGCGTGGTTTTATTTACCCGAGTTAAGTTACGTCTTTGGTTATTGCTAAAAATATGCTATAAAGCATATGCTATTCCTCATGGATCCTCCATCCGACTGGTAATTTCAGAGATTCGCGCTTAAAAAAACAAAAACCTCTTCAGCTTTATGTTGTTAGTACGACTTCACGATCACCTAAACCGTACGACCAAATTACCTAAATGCTCCAAAAAGCTTTCTCCATTAAATGCTTGTGATGCTATTCTTCTTTTTATATAATGATACGTAATACGTACCTAACACAAACACATACCCTATAGGACTCAGCAATAAAGAAGCTTAGGTACTTAAGCAGTGTAAGACTTTTGTAATTGGACGGAACTTCCAGAGATACCTACCTAGCTCTTGCAAACAAACAAACTACCAAATGAAAATATTGGTCAATGAACGAATAAACATTCACAATGACATTTTCGTTAATTGAGTTTGGAGGCTTTTCATTTCTCTCTCGTAACGTCGCAATTAAATAAGCGGGAGTTAGTACTCACTAGTCGAGACTAATCCGACGGAGTCTAGACGCGATGATTCCATTATATCTTCTAGTAGTTCGACGTTATAGTACCATAGCTGTTGTAATATGTCAGAGTTTAACAGCTATTGGTAAACGTACAGATGTAAACATTTCATTGTTTAGAAAAAAATATTATCATGTTAGTTTTAAGGATTTAATCTAAATACATTTTCACCTATTATAAGAATTCATCACAAATTAACGTGTTATATCGTCATATCATTGCTGTATATGAAGCAGAAGAGTGAGTTTCAAAATCACAGAGTGTTACAGTCATAAAGTCCCACACGAAGGCTTCGCCCGCAAGTACAATTGACTTACGAATATTTTGATAGGATCCGCTTTCGGGTATGGGAATCAGGGTTCGATATAATAATAACTAAAGAATAATAATATATTATAGCTTGCATACAGATAGCTTCCTCCTTTACCTTTTTCGTACTTAAGTAAAACCAATCCCTTACCGGCGGGCGGCGGGCGGCGCGGAGGCGGGAGCGGCCCACATCAGCCGATGTTTGCATAACTATCCGTCGAGGTAATCCCCGCTAATATTAGTTTGTCAAAATATTCCCCGACGTATCATTGAAAAGGGAAAGGGTCTGAGTTCGTATAAAAATATATCCGGAGTCGCAGGTAACCCTCAATTGTTACCCGCCTCCAATACTTTTCTATTCGATATGAGATCGGTCCGAGATTTTTCTCCATGGGCAGATACCTTTTTCCAAGAGATTAGAGCTTGATTAAGATTCGGGAATATTTTCGGGGCTGCGTTATTCAGTCATAGGTTTTGGAACTCGTATTATGTTCGGCAGTTTTGTGCCAAGTTCGGGTTGGATTAAAATGTTGCTCCGCCATTTTTTTTCCTTATTTTTTTGAAGATATTTTCAGCGGAAACTATGTCTTTACTATCACCCCGATTGTTGTGAGCAGTTTTAAAGCTTTCACAATATTAGGCAGTAAAACATCAGTAATAATAAACACAGGAAACGTATAACGTATACAGCCTTCTAAAGTATGACTGTTTAAGAGAAATACATAATTAGGTAGGTACGTACTTAATTTTGAATAAAATTGCTTTTATGGTTTCCTGAACAATTTTATTAAAAGGTTTACAAATACAATAGCATACCTTATTTCAAAAGTACCTCCCGCATTGAGTATTTATGAGACTGAAGCATACGAGTAATGTTCACGTAAGTAATTACTTTTAAACATTATTCAGAAAAGGCCAGCTGAGCAATAAAATAATTGCTCAGCCTACCTCTACCCCCTACACACATGGAACTGCAACATAATGAGCAGCGACCGACAGGCCTGGAGCCGTCCACCTACGCGCATCCCAACAAATCACCCAAACTTATCTCCAGCGAATACATACGAGCCAGTTGAAACTGAACTAACAATAAGAAGGCACGGTGGCCGTCAAATGGCGCCAATAAAGACAAACAGGACAAAAAGGCCAATTTGGCGCGGCCACGCCGTAACGAGTTCGGCTATTAGGGATTCAGGCCACAGTCCAGGACTGCGACGGCCAGCCCCGGCCAGCGCTCAATGCCCACTGATTGCGCTAACTCGATATCGATAATGTCCATCACAATTATTGTGGCTGCGGCTCAATCATGAGGTCGGCTTGTGCTGCATACATTTTACATTAGAATGTACTTCTTCGAATTTAGAAATAAAATTGTTTAGAATTCTAAATTGTGATTATTACGATATCAAGTTAATTTGTGAAAATATATTTAATGTAACTATTAAGTTACAAAAATAAAACATAATATAGTATTTTACATTTTTTTTAAAGAATTTAAAGTTAAGTTCCAAAACTGTGCCTCGTAACCGTAAGTAGAAGGCAGTCACAGGCTCCTACACATTCACCGTATAACAAGTCAGGTTTCCTATTTATCACCGTGGCAGGAGTGGCGCCTCCAAGTTATTACGCTAAAGACTGTAGTGTCGATAACGTTACGTTAACGTTCCAATATATTAGCTCGCTGCAGTTCGGAGAACAAAGCGAGAGATTTATTACCTTCCTCTACTATGTGGTGAAAGTACTTGGTAATTAATAACGTTATAGAATTTTAAGTTATTACGTAGATAGTTCCTGGAGTGGAAGATAATTTTTGACGTGGGTGGGGTACTTAAGGTACTTTAGTTACGTTGCTTGCGCGGCGCGTGGTAGTGTTTCAAAATTAGAATTAAAGCCGAGCCTCTATGTCATGGGGACTCGGCACTTATTTTCATACCCCCTAGTAACAAAGTTATGTTAGACTTAAACCGTATATTAAGATTGGAATAAAGAGAAAAGCGTCAATGAGATACCCATACCTAAAAGAAAATGCAACGTAGTGTGCCTATGAAAATTGACATCTCTTTATGTGTGTCGGTATTGCAACGACTACCAATCTCGCATCACAGTTACTGTAGCGGTGAAGAATTTCCAGTCGAAAAGGCAGAACATAAATATTACTCAAAGGCTTGTTTGTGATGACAGTTCGCACCGGAAACGCGCTGAGATAATAAATGTCCAGAGCCACGCGAACGTAACATTTGCTAGCGATCACCAATAAAACTAATATAAATAAAAGTAGACGACTGTCATAAAGCCGGCTCTGTTTACGACGCACCAAACAATACGGTTATTAATATCTACCAATTAATCGCTTCCCGCTTATAAACGGACGTTCAAACTAAAATATGAACGCAGAAGTACTGTTCAGTCAAGTAGAGTCAGATAGAGGATAGACCAAAATCCTATTATGAATACTAAAGTTCAGTAAAATTATTGTAACGGTCTAACTAAGTCTAAAACAAGTATATACAATTGCCACCCACCTGGCAATATACCTGTAAGAGCTTAAACGCTGACGATTATTCAGTCGGTGTGTTATCATAATATGCTTGCGGCTGACTGCCTCGTTGGTCTCACTCTAACAAGCGCGATTACTGGAAGACTGGAGTACTATATATGTCCGATTCCCAGAATTCACAGATCCCTGACACTCAGCATTCACGCAAAGTCAGTCAGACAAGGTGTTATTGGAGTTTATCAATTAGGTAGGTATAGTAGCAGTCTGTAGCAGCCCGGAGTTAGGTATTTTGCAATGTGACACCCTCGTGGGTCAGAAAGCACGTGAAGCCGTTGTTCTGGCACCTTGGCAATCTTTCTGATCATGTGGATTGCCGATTGCCCTTTGGATACTGAGACTCTCACAAGTCCTTCAGATTATTTATTATTTATTTAATTTTATTTAGTTAAGACTATTTTAGCTCTTATCGCCTGAGATACAGGATTACCTAGTTCAGGCTCGTAAGTCTTAGGAATATAATTTACATTTTACATTTTTACCGAGGGAAGAGAGACCTGTGTTTGCGCATAAACTTGTGCAGTATAGTAATTATCTTATGCATAGGTACTTGGCATAGTCTCCATTGAAATTGACTGCCGTGAATATACGTAGAATATTATTATTCTGTAAGGGGCTATCCTTCTGGCCTCATCCATCTTGTGATTCCCTTCCCGTTGAACCCGTAAACAATAGTCTGAAGGTACTCGTGTGATCCCGCGGCTTTACTCGCGATATATTGTCATCAGTTAATTGAATGCGTACACATTCCTGATTGGGTTCCCGTACTCGATGTGAAGGAGATATGCGGTAATGTGTATTTATGAGTCAACGTTTGATAAATGGTGTGAGGAATAAGCAACCTTATCGTCTGTTTCAGAGGTTTCTAAACCGATTTTCGAGCTTTTATGTCTTATTTCGAGATTTCCTCAAGGCATTTGTAAGTTAAGCCTTTATGTAAACCATACCGCGGTATGATTTGATGTTTTTATAATACCACAAACACCAACTTACTTGACTTTATATATAAACTTCTACCGTCATACTTAAATAAGTATTATGTTATCTCACAGGCACCTACTTTGTGTTCTTTACATTCACTACACTAATACACTATAGTACTATGTTATATAATATGCAACATAATGTTGTTTCCCACAGTTCCGTATTTGGTTTGTCAATGTTGTTGTTGCAGGCCCAATGTCCGTAAGTAGGACGTATATTATGCGTGTATTATTGAATAACGACAAATATGAAAATAATTGATTGCTTGAGGTTGTCGATGCACCTGAAGTGAGCGGGGGTTTAATTTTTGAGTGGACCCCTAATTCTCTTTCTAAAATAAAAGTAGCCTAACTTGCACCTTATAACATCAGCTGTCTGCCTGCGATAGTCCCGTCAGAATTGGTCCAGCCTTTTCGGAGATTAACCGGAAAACAGACAGACAGAAAGACAAGCAACTTTTTTTATTGTTTTTTTTTGTGCAAGTACCCTGTAAACTTTTAAATTAATTATTGTAAAAAGCTGTTATTTTGACATTTCAGATAGAAACTTCAATTTTATTTCTTTGTAAATATATGGTTTTTATAAAATGGTTAACGTCAAGTTCAGAATCCCAATGGACTGGCACACGTAACACGTTATAGTCATCAGATTTTATTTAAAATTGCCATCACAGTTAATTATAATTAACTTTGGCTTTCAAATGAACGCCGATCACACTTCGCCGCGTGTAATTATAACTTGCATAAAATCCGTGATTTTATAATATCGAGCTTTTTGACAGCTTTAAATTAAAATTTAAAGAATGAAATTATTATCGGCTATAACAAGAAATACTTTATTATAATTATCTTGTACAACGACCGCACTTGTGTTCTCTCGGAAATGAAAATGATTAGAAATTAATTAAATGCCTAACCCAAAATGCCTGTATGTTTTGTATAATAAATGTAGCTACACTATTTCGGTCGACATCCCGTAAGTTCCGGCCCAGCGGCCATTAATGCAGGAAGTGTTGGGGTAGTGGGCAACCATCACAGGATACGAGCCTTGCCCAGCCATAGCCCAACCACAGCCCAGCGCTGGGTAATGCCGGCGCGCCTTTATTATTCACCTCACTGCATATAATTGGTGCGATGGGTCGGGTCGCATTGATGGCGGAGAGCAACACACATTTTTTTTAATCCGTAACTGGATACGTTTTCACTTGTTCGAAACATTTTTTTTAAGTTATAAACAGAAGTCTGTTGAATAACGAGATTTTTATCTTTATCACTATTTTCAGATTAGATTAAGATTAGAGACAGGTTAAAGCCCCGGATACACTAGGGAACATTTTGTTCCGCAACATGACGCGCAACACTCAATCTACGTGACGCTGCAACGTTGCACATTGTCCCGCAACATGCCCCGCAACATTGTACGTGACGCGGGGCATGTTGCTTGCTCCCATTTCTATAAACACTGACTAGTGTAGCCAGCAAAATGTTCCATGACAATTGTCGCGGGACACTTCACGTAGTTGTTGAGGGACATGTTCCGCAACATGTTTCTTCATTTGCCCCCTAATGTATCCCAGGCTTAACGATACAGCAGATACACAGTTTAATGTTTATTTATCTATTTAAGACAGAAGTGATCCAATATTCAAAAAATGTAGTTTATTATTAAAAATTGAGCAAGCATAGTGCCGTCGTTCGCCGCCACTGCGTCCCCGCACATGTAGATCAGATAGCAGAAGGTTGCTGAACCGCGAGGCTGTGGGCCGGAAGCCTGCCGAGCCGAGCTTATGAACTCATGCCTCAACTGCAAATTCGGTTCAGTTCGGCTTTGTAAAACAACTGATGATTAGCTTGAGGCAATAAAATTGGCTACAACGACGCCGATGGATGAGGATTGGCCACTTTGACGCCGTGTTTCGTGTTTGTGTGATCTTCGTTTGTTTTTATTGGTATAAGTATTTTTTTACTGGCTACTACGTTACTTGGCTACGCAACACGAAACATTTCATGAGCTCATGTCTCAAAAGACCTGTAACTGCGACGAACGCGTTTTTAACTCTAACACAAGACTTATTTTATCTCCAATGCCCAAAAACTTTGACTTAAGAATTACAATAACGCTTCATAACATTGTTATCTTTACAAAGAAAAGTTTTATTGGATAAAAGTGCTTATCCAATTGACATAAAGCCTTGAGTAACATTCTCGCGAGTGAAGTCACTCGGGACCCTTTGCCTGTCAGCTTTACGATTTGTGTGGGTTCTTAAGCAGCTAATTCTTTTTTAGTTTTCTTTTCACGGAAAAAAATATAACCGGGTATATGTAAATACCTATCGAAAACATTATTTTGTAATGAAAACTGGCAAAGCAATAATAATCTTG
Organism: Hoplodrina blanda; assembly: GCA_949316365.1. Lineage (NCBI taxonomy): Eukaryota > Metazoa > Arthropoda > Insecta > Lepidoptera > Noctuidae > Hoplodrina > Hoplodrina blanda. Next base: position 17,982,092 of record OX438581.1, read on the forward strand.
TTAGATAAAATATAAATGCGAAAGTTTGAATGGATATTTGTCAGCCAGAACAGCTGAACAGATCTGGATGAATTTGGCACAGAGGTAGATTATAGTCAAGAATAGCACATATTTTATTTATTTTTTCTATATCGGAAAATATACGATCTTTGTGGGGAAATATATAAACTTCGACGCGGAAGAAGTCGCAGGCTAGAGTAGCTAAATTGGTCTTTATCATAATAAAAAAAACAATTCTTAAAACACTGGCTTAATCGGTGTAGCGTCGCGACTGTCACGCATGTAGGTTCAATGTAAGGCCGCTATCACACGGACTGCACCACAACAACCGCACGCAGTCTCTATATTCAACTGCATGCAGTTGTACGTTCGACTTCGTGCAGTCATGATACCAACTGCACGCGGTCGGCTGCAGTCGAGAGAAGTCAATATCAACTGTATGCAGTCGAGCCTTCAACTTCACGCGGTCGGCTTGCAGTCGAGAGAAGTCAATATCAACTGCATGCAGTCGTGCCTTCAACTTCACGCGGTTGGCTGCAGTTGTAGCTGACCGCGTGAAGTTGTAGCCGATCGCGTGCAGTTGGTATCATGACTGCACGAAGTCGAACGTACAACTGCATGCAGTTGAATATAGAGACTGCGTGCGGTTGTTGTGGTGCAGTCCGTGTGATAGCGGCCTAACTTGAAAACTTTGATTTCATTCGTGAACAAAACCGATTTACATCAAAACAGTATCGACAAAGTGGCGGTAGTTGGCAAAGCGAGCCTGTCACCGCTCAAACACAAGATAAGTTGCGACGTAAAGGAATTGAGACTATCCGCAGCTCTCTTGTTGATAACATCCCCGAAGTGGAACCAAATAAAATATTCCAAGACGGCTTTCTACTAAATTGAGAAACTGAGTCGGTCAGGAGCTTCGGTAGGTTGTGCGCGATACAACAGGAGAGGGAACAGCGCTTGTCACGAGCGCATGACAGATAGCTATGTGACCACATTTTTACATTTCATGCAATTGTTTTTGTTTGTGAGTACCTTTATTTGCATAAGGAGGGTTTTTCCATGTACGATACGACTGTTTTATATGAACCTGTATGAATGTGCTACTTTCCATTCACAATATATTTTTTTATTACACAAAATATTCAAAACATTTTGAGTTGAAGTCGGAGTAAGCTCCATTTACCCACTATTTATCCGATACAAAAATGTAAATGAAATCGTATCATGTGTGGTAGAACCCTTCTAAATTAGATTGGTACGTCGCAAAATGTGTGGAGAGCGATATATTATATACCTACCTGGTTATGTGCGTGTGCCAAATTCGCGGTGTAACAAACTCGATTTTTGATAACCAACCCTGTCAGTGGACTTAAAATGCTGCCGGCGCCTTCATTTAATATTACGTAAATACGGTGCGTGAGTGAAAATAATGAATGGAGCTGCAAGCGAGTATATTTGGGTCCGTGCCGCCGCCGCCGCCACGCGCCGCCGCGCCATCCATCCATTCCGCACACGAATTCTTTTAACATTACCCACAGAGCCCCGACGGGAATTTAATAAATGCCCACAGGAACGTGTACTAGCACAACACATGCTGTCATATCAGTGTACATACAGTAATTATCAATTGTGAACATAGGTACTATTTTATTTGCTTTTGGAAGGGAAAAGTTATGGTCGCAGCCATATTAGATCCTGCATGAAGCTGTGTTTTAATATTTTTACACGACAACAGACGATAATTTTTTCAGTCTGTGTATGTTTGTATGTTCATCTGTCCTCATATCTCCCCTACACTTCCTTTCGTTGGTAGGTATATGACGTCACAGAAAAATCTAAATGGCGACTTACAGAGGGCATAAAACACGTAATCAAAAAGTAATTATATCATGTTTGGTGTCTAATAAAAGGCCTTAATTAGCACATTTCACAAATGTACATAATTTATACCGCAAAATTATTTAAATCCAAAATAAAGTTAATAAAACGTCCACCAAAGCTATAAATAAGAGTTCGTACGCAGTTTAACTTTATTTTTAAACGATTGTACGGCACGATTGTAATGCTTGTTATTTTAAGCACCATAGTTATAACAATTCCGATCAAGTCAGTTTAAACTTACAGCAGAGAAGACACCCTCAACATTCGCCGTTCATATCGTCTGGGCCGCCTAGTATTCTAAAACAATGTGCTTAACGGCTTATACCTAATTAAAATGTATTCTAGATGTCCTTCAGAGCGCGCCTGGGCGTAGGGCCGCTGTGCCCTCGTAAGCCTCTCAAGCAACCCTCCTCTGGGTCGTCGCACCCGTGACATCTTCAATCTTACCTTCTCTATTATACATTATTTAACATCTCACTCCGCTGAGTATATTACGTATGTACCTACAGATAACTCCAGCCATCTCGCTACGAGCTCATTTATCAAGCTCGCACTCAACTTAAATCGTTAGGCGCCTGAGGAGCTGAAGTTATCATATTATCGACCTAACTATTATAACTATTTGGAATAGGTACCTCATCACTATACCTACTTAATTCTAGTAAAATTTTGCAAGTCCTTTAAATACTTAATTATGTCTAAAACACTTTTACTGTTTTTGAGTGCTATTCTCGAGTCCCTTTCGGGCTCTTTATCACAATAATTGTCACTTAGCCACCCCAGTAACTTCCTCTGTGTACATCCAGATATTTAAATTAAACTCACACAAGCGGCAAACAAAAGCAATGTAAAAACGTTTCCTTTGTTAATCCATTAAGTAAATTTAAGCAAAAAAGAGAGAATGTTCCGAAACACAATGAATAGGAACAAAACTTGAACGAGGCCGGATCGCTTTCAAATCCCTGAGAGTGAAACTTTGAGCGAGTAATAGATTAATATGCAAATAAGTGCGAGTGCGGGCCGCGTCGCGCGCAGCGCCGCCCCGCGGCCGTCGCCGGCAACCGACGCCCATTAGCCGACGTTTTATTAATTCAATTAGTGACGGATATCACATCGACGAAAACGAAAACTGTTCGCAATTAAATATTTAAAACAGCTGCTAATGAGCGCTGCACTTGTTTTCTAACTATTTATGTTAAAACTAATGGAAATTCTGCACAAACTTGTTTGACTTTATCATAATTAAAAACATTATGAATGAGTGAGTGTTATTTAAAAGTTCTCTTGTATTTAAATGCGGAGCGTTTCTCAACTTTTACTGTAGTATTTTGTTTAACTGAAATGTGTTCAGCGATGATCTTAGTTAAAGAAAAACAAAGGCTGTTCAGCCGCTTATCGCGCCGGAGTTCCGAAAGCCGACGAAAGCAACGGTTATTGTTGAATAAATAGGTTTGTAACTAAGTTTACTTCGCAGAGCTAAATAGATTTTTCTGTTCTCTAAAACGCAATCACGTCAAGGGTAAAATCATAAACGTAACGACTGCGAGCGCTGGCCTGGCAATCCTAAAGAAACAATATAATTATGATAACATGAGATAGGTCGATTGAAAGGACAACCTCCATTTTCAGAAAACCTTCAAATTAAGTCTTAAGTATATCGCCTGAGTGAGCAGCTACCTGCTAACCGTGTATTTGCTCGAGACTGATTCGACCATCAAAGCCATACTAATATTAGTCGTTGGTATTTTATATCATCGACAATGACTGCGATCTGATACATAGTTATACTATATATAATTAAACAATGTCATTATGGAAGGGCAATCTACAGTCTAGATAAAATGAAACTGGTTGCTTATTATGCATATCAATGAACATAACTTAGCAGTAATTTCGTAATATCTTGTACGTATTTAGTAGAGTGCATTTTAATGGTTATATTGAAATAAATAATAAAAGCATAAAAAAACTTGTTGTCTTTGAATCTACTTAGATTCAAATACCTATACTTTTTTTTTATGATGTATACAGGGTGTCCCAGCTAAGGACGTCCAAACGAAAATTTTGGACTCCTCCCTTCCTGGGCTATCCAAACCACCCCCATGTATGTTCTACGATTTTTTGCGGTTTAGGAGCTAAACGACATTTTAATATTTTTTGGGATATTCTTCTTTACATCAGATTTTGTAGATTTTCTCTTTTTGTGTCGCATTTTTTGGAAATATTTTAATTGATAATTAATCCTGAAAGTATGGTCTTCGATCGATAAAAACAACTGTCTGTCTTATTGTCACCCGAAATTACTTAAACTTAGTTCAAAGGCAAAAATGTTGTTTTGTAAATTTCGTTGCAGATTTTCGGCTCTTAAAGAAAAATCACAATAAGGGCCCAAATCACGTTAAAGTTATTTCAAAATCTTCCACGGACCCTCAGCTCTTTAAAACAGTACAAATAACTAGTATTTTACGGGTCATTATTCGGAGCAATTGAAGCTCGAACATGGTAAGGCGAAAAATACAATATTTTAGAACATAAGTGAAACCTAATGAAAATGAATTAAAATGAACTTTTATCAAGTTTTCAATGCAATATGAGCTCTATGTCATGTTTATTATTTGCACAATGGTGATTTGGAGTGGTTAGTAAAGTTAGGTTAGGGTTAGGTTAGGTTGCCGGCAACGTCGTGATGCTGCGACGTCCGTAGCGAGCGATGGCCGTCAGGGTGGTTCGGGGTAACCGCACGATCTCCTTCGAGGCGGCGAGCCTCCTTGCCGGATCTCCGCCGTGGGATCTAGAAGCGAGAGTCCACGCCTCGCTCTATCACTGGAGCCGGGAGGCGCGTGAGCGGGGCATGCGACCGGTGCCGCGGGAATACGCGCGGCGCCGCTCCGAGCTCCGCGTTATCCTAACGGCGGAATGGAAGGAACGACTTGAGCACCCCAGCGCAGGGCACACCTTGATATTGGCGGTAAGACCCGTCATGGAGGATTGGCTAGGGCGCCGGCACGGCGCCCTCACATTCCGGCTGACGCAGATACTGACCGGACACGGCTGCTTCGGAAAGTATCTGTGTCGCATAGGCCGGGAACAATCGCCCGGTTGTCACCACTGCGGAGATTGCCTGGAGGACACGGCGCAGCACACGCTGGCGGATTGCCCGGCTTGGGCAGAGCAGCGCCGTGAACTCTCCGCAGTAGTCGGTGACCTCTCGCTCCCGAACGTCGTTCTCTCGATGGTCGGGAGCGAGAGTGCGTGGGAGGCTGTCGCCTCCTTTTGCGAGCACGTCATGCATGCAAAGGAGGCGGCAGAGAGGGAGAGGGAAGCAACCGCCTCGCATCCCTCAAGGAGAAGACGCACCGGGCGCCGGAGGGCGCAAAATGACCTCCGGCCTCCATGAGTTGCCGGCCTGCGGGTGGTCGACCTAGGGGCAGTCCACCACACGATCAGATGCAGGCCCGTGTAGGCGACGCACGTGTTCCGCGTGCGCCACACTAGAGGATTCGGCGGCGCTTAGACCGCCGACGTAGACGGGACCCGCCTAGACAGGTGGCGGGTCAAAGCCTGGCGGGGGCGCGGTAGAATGCGCGAGCGAATCCCGTACCCCCGCCGAAAGGTATGTCGAGGAACACCGTGGTGGTTTTAGCCGGTAAGAGTCCGGCACACCCCCCCGTCCTCCCCTAGACGGGGGATAGTCCATGAGGATTTCCCCACGATAAAAAAAAAAAGGGTTAGGTTAGGTAGTTAGGTTAGGTTAGGTAAACCTAACCTAAGTTTAGTAATTTTTTAAAATTAGTGATGTTATTTAATAAAGTCAATGACATAGAGCTTAAATTATATTGAAAACTTAATAAAAGTTTGTTTAACCTAACCTAACCTAACTACCTAACCTAACTACCTAACCTAACTACCTAACCTAACTACCTAACCTAACTACCTAACCTAACTACCTAACCTAACTACCTAACCTAACTACCTAACCTAACTACCTAACCTAACTACCTAACCTAACTACCTAACCTAACTACCTAACCTAACTACCTAACCTAACTACCTAACCTAACTACCTAACCTAACTACCTAACCTAACTACCTAACCTAACTACCTAACCTAACTACCTAACCTAACCCTTTTTTTTTTTATCGTGGGGAAATCCTCATGGACTATCCCCCGTCTAGGGGAGGACGGGGGGGTGTGCCGGACTCTTACCGGCTAAAACCACCACGGTGTTCCTCGACATACCTTTCGGCGGGGGTACGGGATTCGCTCGCGCATTCTACCGCGCGTCGATTTCGACCTCAAATTCAGCCTCAGTGGTGTCGAAGACACCACGGCTAAAGTCCTACACGAGGAACCCTCCCCCCCCGTATTGACCCCCCTCACCCCCCCTCAACGAAAAATATTTGTACCTATTTTGTCATAAAATTGACTACGATTACCTTTAACGGGTAACAGATAAATAGACTTAGGAAGATTTAGAAATCTACCTAATTTCACTAAAAATATACTTCTTTATTTATTTATCTTAGCTGTAGAATCTTGACGCTGACCCCCCTATACAGGGTCAGATTACTTTTGACAAAATTCCCCGTTCTCTCGCTAGGCCTACTGCACACGTACATCTTTATACAAACACACACACCCCCACACACAACATATACAACCCGCATACTGATACACACAAGACATACAAAAAACAAAAATGTTCCACACACCGAAAACCTCCAGCGCTGCCACTAAACCAGGCACCTCCAGCCCCACTGCAACTCCATCTGCACCAGCGCAGGACGCTGCAAAAACTTTTATCCGGAGACCAGACCGGAAAAGGAGATCGCTGGACAATATGGCGACTTACAATAAGCATATAGAGGACTATGCGGTGAAACCGAGTGACGCGCTTCTTCTGGAGGTGATGAAAACCTTTGAGGACATTCCAGCTAAAGTCCAAGAATACCCTCAAATGAGGAAAGACATAAAGACCTTCCTGGAGGGGCAATCTGATAAGTGCCTCCGTATCTTATTCGAAATATGCAAGCGAGTGACAAGTTTGGAAGCAGCAGCAACTAAAACACGGTCGCCCCATACAGCCAGATCGCCCGCAAAAGACGTCCACATCTCAGAAAAGTTGGGGGAAGTGGAAAACCAAATACAACAGCGACTTAATGAACTGGAAAATAGGATGGCGGCTTGCTTCGACGACCAAACCAGGCTCCATGACGATCGCTGCGCCGACATCGCCCGCAAGATTGGCGAAAAAGTCGACGACGCCAAAGCGGCCATTGACCACACGACAGAGGGCGTCAGGGTCACTCACCGCACCCTGATTATTCTCGACGACAAACTCGACAGTATTGCGGGAGACGTCGCGGCGGCCAAAGAAACGGTGATTGAGGCCGCAAAAGACAAGCAGCCATGCGAACCGAGGACCTATGCCAACGTCGCAGCAGCCAAACCCGGGCATCGACCGGCACTTCACTCGATGGCGGTCACCCTCGAAGGCAATCAGGAGACTGCCGACGAGGTGCTTGAAAGAGTGAAGAAGGCGGTCGATGCCATGGGAACTGGCCTGAAAATAAACAAGGTGCGCAAAGCAAAAAACCAAACGGTTATCCTAGGATGCGACACCGAAGCGGAGCTGAATAAGGTGAAAGAAACAATTGAAAGCCGGGGGGAAGGTTTAATTGTTTCCCGCATGAAAAATAAAAACCCGCTCGTCATCCTAAAGGATGTCTTCCTCCCGAGTGACGACGAGGAAATAATCAAGGCGCTTCACACTCAAAATAAGGAATTATTTAGGGATTTATCACAGCAAGATAGGGAAACGACCATAAAGTTTAAGAAGAGGACAAAAAATCCCAAAACGGCACACGTCATTGTCCAGGTTGGCCCCGTAGTATGGCAAAGGATGACGGAGGCTGGAGCCCTCTACCTGGACCTGCAAAGGATCAGAGTGGAGGATCAGTCTCCGCTCATCCAATGCACGAGGTGCCTGGCATTCGGTCACGGTCGGAAATTTTGCCCCGAGAGTGCGGACAGGTGCAGCCACTGTGGAGGCCCACATCTGCGCGAGAAATGCGCAGATTACATCGCAGGCAATGAACCGCAGTGCTGTAACTGTTCGCGCTCTAAACTGCAAAAAACCGACCACAATGCCTTTAGCGCCGAATGCTCCGTTCGCCGAAAATGGGATTACCTGGCTCGTGCAACAACGGCCTACGTTTGACTCACCACACACTGGCTGGTACGTCGCATACACAATAACACACATACACACACCCCCCCCATGCAATAACACAAACCGGGAGTACAACAAAAACTGGAACACAACAGAAATAAAAAAGATACATGGAAACCGGATAAACAAAAAACAAATAAAAAACGATATGGAAATATATAGTGAACATATACAGACATATCGAAAAAACACACACAAACACCAAGCACGTACCGCAACCAAGCAAAAAACTACGATTTAAAAATAAAAAAGCACAAGAAAAGTTAATAAATATATATAAAATTAGTATATATATATTATTAATACAAAACCTATAGAAAGTAAATGTATTAGTCTGAATAAAAAAGTGAGCAAAATATATAAAAATAGCAAGTCCATCACTATACGGTCGCACCAACAACTATGTAAACGAAATCTAACATAATACGTACTAACAAAATACGTACTGAACATTAAAACATAGCATCGCTTATTAGCAATAGAAAAATAAAATACTCACATGTGACGGAAACAAAGATAAAAATTGTTAAGTAGTAGAATAAGTTAGTATGAAATAAGAATACCTAGCTATATAATGTTACATGTAATACTTAGAATATTAAAAAGTTAATGATTAAAATTGTCAATAGAATAAGTTAGTATAAAAAAGAATACATAGTTATATAATGTTAGAAGTACTCATGTTATTTGTTCAATGTAAAGCCATTAGATTATTACCCGAAAAGTAAGACTAAAACTGTCACTAGAAAAATTAGTAATAAGAATATCTACCATTGTTTTATAAAGTTAGAACACTAAAAAATTTTCTTATTGTCATCACACCCTAGAAAAAAGTAATGTAATTGATAGAAAACAAGTACCAAGCTTAATGTTATAAAAAGAAAGTAAATAGTAAACGCCAAAATAGATAACACTTAAAGTAAGCGCCATTGTAAATAAATAGAAAGCGTCGATTTTATTTAAATAAAAAAGAACCCAAAAATTGCGGTTAGTTCCGCTATGCACTAGTCCCGCTATGCCCAACTCGATAAATACCTACGAAAAGGTGCCGCTATGCACGAAATCAAATTCGTGGGCAGTGATGAAGAAAAGTGTTACTGTAAAATATTTTATTTAACCACTAGACTAGCTTTTGCCTGCGGCTTCGCTGGCGTTAATTTAGAACTTGCCAATCAATTCGAGTTGTACTCTGCTTGTATAGATGATAATGAATGCAATGATTTATGTTTAATTATCCTTGATTTTCTGACACCCTAGTACATTTTTTTTAAGACTATCCCTGAATTCCAGTCTGAGTAAAACTGTTGGAGATATGCTTTGGATGATATTGTCAGTGTAAGGTGCTAAAAAACTACCCTCTTGATTTTTACAGATCGAAAATATTTTTGTTGATATAGGTACCTGCTCGATTTTATGACACCCTAGTACTTTTTTTCTTGGGTAATCATACATTTGTAACAAGACAAAACAAATTTTAACTTACAGACTCTTACGCATATACGAATAGCGCTACACAATTTTCAAAACGTTTCACTTAACACTTTTCTTTCCAACTGTGTCTTCTATTGTTTGCGTAGAATCGAAGAATTTCGTGCATAGCGGCACCTTTCCGTAGGTATTTTTCGATTCGGGCATAGCGGGACTAGTGCATAGCGGAACTAACCGAAAAATTGTACCCTGTAAATAAAACAAAGTTAAGGCAAAGTAGCGGGAATCCCACCCGGCACAGAAAGCAAGTTGATGAATGAATGTGTAACGTATGCGGCTTGAAAGTGCGAGAGGCATAAATGCGAGAACTGGAATGAATGTGGTACCTAGACTAATAAGGACCCGGTGAACCATGATCGGGGAAAAGCAGAAAAAAAAAAAAAAAAAAAAAAAAAAAAAAAAAAAAAAAAAAAAAAAAAAACTACCTAACCTAACTTTACTAACCACTCCAAATCACCATTGTGCAAATAATAAACATGACATAGAGCTCATATTGCATTGAAAACTTCATAAAAGTTCATTTTAATTAGGTTTCACTTTTTCGTTTTTAAATGAAAGCCGATGATGATGAATTAAAACTAACTTTTATTAAGTTTTCAATATAATTTGAGCTCTATGTCATTGACTTTATTAAATAACATCACTAATTTAAAAAAAAATATTAAACTTAGGTTAGGTTTAAAAAAAAAAAAAAAAAAAAAAAGGTTTACCTAACCTAACCCAAATAATAAACATGACATAGAGCTCATATTGCATTGAAAACTTGATAAAAGTTCATTTTAATTCATTTTCACTAGGTTTCACTTATGTTCTAAAATATTGTATTTTTCGCCTTACCATGTTCGAGCTTCAATTGCTCCGAATAATGACCCGTAAAATACTAGTTATTTGTACTGTTTTAAAGAGCTGAGGGTCCGTGGAAGATTTTGAAATAACTTTAACGTGATTTGGGCCATTATTGTGATTTTTCTTTAAGAGCCGAAAATCTGCAACGAAATTTACAAAACAACATTTTTGCCTTTGAACTAAGTTTAAATAATTTCGGGTGACAATAAGACAGACAGTTGTTTTTATCGATCGAAGACCATACTTTCAGGATTAATTATCAATTAAAATATTTCCAAAAAATGCGACACAAAAAAAGAAAATCTACAAAATCTGATGTAAAGAAGAATATCCCAAAAAAATATTAAAATGTCGTTTAGCTCCTAAACCGCAAAAAATCGTAGAACATACATGGGGGTGGTTTGAATAGCCCAGGAAGGGAGGAGTCCAAAATTTTCGTTTGGACGTCCTTAGCTGGGACACCCTGTATAAAGTAAAAAGAAAAAGCTCAAATACTTTCGTTCGCCCGCTAAATTCTTTAAACTCCGCCTAGGCAGGCATTCCGTGCTAACCTCTGCCAAGCAATGAATAAGTGTTCTTGTAATTTTAGGTCGAGAGTGCTTTTTGTTTTTGCGTATTCACAAATTTATGGTTTGCCTCCAAACCGTTTGTTAATGGCCACCATTTTTTGTAAAACCTCGCGACGGTTGCGTGCACATACGTTGTAGTAACAGCTGCTGTTTGATGTATTACACCACGTTGTAAAGTTACTTCAAATATTGCGTCAATTATTTGCCAATATTTTTAACGTCTCTTTCCTGAATAAAATGTTTGATGTCATCCTTATGTTTACAGTAGGTACAATGTATAGCCAAGTAGGTAGTCGCAATAAGACGTTCTCTGAGGCCGGTAGCTCGAGGCGACACACGGCTCGCTGTGACGCGCCGGCTATCGCACAAAATCGTTAAAGTGTACATTCCACACCCTCGTCTAGTTCCTTCACATCGCTGTTCCTCTCGTAACCTTCATCGTTCCGCCTTTTCACAATTTTAACTTTTCCTTCCAAAATGTTTTCATCCATTTATTCTGGTGGCTTTTCCTTGCGGAATAATATTGTTATTGTAAATCTTTGTTTCATTAATTACACTTTGTCTAGACGGAATCTTAGTAGTGCTAGTATTGTATTTGATGGGATGAAAAGTTTATTTGTTACTCATTCATTCAAATAATTTTGTGATCTGTATGTTTTAATGCGACTAAACACTATCACATATATGTAGATAATAGAGCATAAGATACTCTTTTAAACAACAAAAAACTACACAAATAGGTACTTAGATGGTTAAATCAAATACACGGCATAGACTAGTCGTGAACCGTGGCACTATTCGGCCCGGTTCACATCTACATATCAGCAAAGTGCATTCGAGGTTTTTAGCGGTGTGAAAATCTCAGACCAAATCCGAAGTTGGAACTGTGCCCGATATTATGTCGATAGCTTTGCTCTCGTGCTAGGCAGCAATATTAATAGAGAGCGCGCGGTGCAATCGAGCACATTCCTGTTTACTCCTTGGAAATAGCAAGCGTGATGGTATACACCTCAGCTGCCTCGCCTCAGCTGTCAGCTGTGATTGCGGATTAGACAAATGGCTGTAGAGTAAGCGCGCACACTTCATCTCAAAGCAGCACCGCTCGAGGTTGGCTGAGGAGCATATCAGCTCAAAACGTGGGTCGACATATTCCAATATGAACAGCTGACGAAAACTGGCAAGCAATTATGTAAGCTTAATTTCCTTTTTCGATTATTCGGTAAAATTGCTGTTGTGACATGAATGATGTATGCGCCCCACAGTCACGAATGTCGGATGCTCCGGACGCGTGACGGACGATGTCCGGTACACATATGTACGCCTCTGCCGAACCCCTCTTTGTGGCTGGTGGCTCGCATCCGGAATCTCTCGGAATTCGGGAATCGAAATTCCGTCTTGGGCTCTGCTAGTGGCAGCAATATTGTGCTTTATTGGAATAAATCGACACATCCCGCGACGTGCGAGCTCCGTCACTCACACGCGACGCGCGGCTTTCTATTTGGGATGCTTCAAGAAAATTATGTACATAAAATGATACTTTACTAGTAATGGCTACAAATGCATAATACTTTTTAAATTTTATCAAGGGAAATAGAGTGAGAAAATTAAAGAGAGTGAGAGAGGTATAAGTTCTTTTTTGTTTTGTTGGACCTGTGGTAATAAGCGTTATAAAATAGGTATAAGATTCTCCTGCCAAAATAGGAAAAATAAAACAATCTGTTGGTACGTAGCGACGTATTGCGACATATTTCACATGATGGCCCGGCACAGGTAGACGTAGTGTACTTCGATACAAGGACACGACACAACATCGAGTGCTCGGCGGCGCGCGCACTGCATATAAATCACAGCGCGTCCCGGCGCGCGGCGGCCTCCTCCGCTTTGGAAAAAACATCGCCGGCCTCTCCCCACACATTTGTCATTCCGATTTGCCGATTTTCAGAAACAGAAGTGAGTACGATTAAAACTGAGCACTCTCTTAGTTAACGAGGCTTACTTTGATAGATGGTCACTCGGGGCGCCCCCTCCACCCTTGAGTGCATATCCTAACGATCGTCCGGATTAAAGCGAAGCTGTACAGCTCGTTTGGCATTGTAGCCAATTTCAGCGCTAACAAGAGAAGTGCGACGGATTTGGAGATAATTGGAAACTCCTTTGAGGATCTTGGAAAGTTCGTGTAGACGGTAACAGAATATTAAATTAGCAAAAAAATTTACGTGTCTCCGACAATATGAATTTTAGTGACCAAGATCTTTAACGATATACTACGACTAAAAGGGTAATCTGCAGACACAAGATCACAGCATTCAATTGAGCGAAGTGTTGCGAGTGGCGTCGGGACGCACCATTTAACATACACATCAAGAGCTCCGTGAATAAGCTGTTGAGCATTCGCGACAAGCGAACAGCCTTTGATGTGAAAAGGAAACGTTTCTGTCTGAAAAAACGAATTATTATTGGCTGTAATCGATCCGCTGCCTTTGAACTTTATGTCTTGCGTGTGACAGTTTTACTACATATTAGTGCTGTAGCCGCGAGTGCGAGTGGGCAAACCGCTGCAGGTACTCGTAATGTTTGCAGCGCTCCCGACTGTGCAAATGTATGACAAGTCTGAACTTACTGCGAGTTCAAAGTTAACATAGGTAATTAAAATTTAATTCAATAACTACAGCTCTATAGCCAGGGCAGGGCGTGTTGTTGAGGATCGATGTCCCGCCCCCTAATGTGCCTTGTTTAATTTTGGTCGTTATTAGCCACCGTAATGAATTTCTCTTCTTTCAGGCTCCCGATAAGTTCAGAGACAAAGGCTTTTGTTTGCGGGAAGTATAAATAAGCCAGTGGGGGTATAGTTATACCGCAGGGTGCAAAACTTTTAGCATCAAGATTTACGAGCTCGCTTAATCTCGCAGGTGACCTTGCGAGCGCAGTCTTTGTATCCGCGGTGGAAGTTCCAGCACAAAGCCAATCAGAGGTGCAACTTGTAAACAATTTAAAGTATCTGTGTCTCGACGCTACACCGGTGGAAGTTCCCGCTGTAGCAGAAAGAAATGTCGTGTTCACGTCGACGTCACCGCTCCCCACGCTTTTATCTCGGGATCTCCTCAAATGCAATAACTATCCAAATTTAGCGTGTGATCGAAGTGAGGCCATTAGAGGTGGTTGCGGAGCATTTGCGTGGAAAATGTAACGGTCAAAGCGAGTGCGGGATCCTCGCGAATAAACACGAATGTCCCTAGTTATATGTAATTTGAACCAAATTGGGTTCAAAAAGAAAATCTTCGCGAACGTAAGACCCGTTCTTTTAAATCCTCGGCGTCCGTACTTTCCCTTATTATTGCAAACGTTAATCCAAATCTCGGCCGTAGGTTTCCTCGCTCGTGTCCAACACAATGGTCTCGTCTGTTTATTTTGGCTCCGATTTTGACCAATATCGGGATCGCTTTATCGCCAAGTTTTACGACTGTGTCTACTCGCTTCCGAACAATATCATACGTTACTTCCTCTCCATAAAAACAATGTCTTCTAATGATAAGGCTCTCTATTATGATATTTTCGTAGCTACGCTCCCCTCGGAAGCCATCGGGTGGTAGCGATTTTTCTAATCTACTTTCTGGTAATAAAATCCAATAACACGATCACAGCGAGAACAATAACGTAAGTAATTCGGTGTAAAAAGCAATCAAGGTTTATTCGACGATTTTCCTACTGAAGAAGTTCCAGTTCATTTTGTGCTGGGTTCGCGATATTCCTCCGTAATAAGCGAGTGTCGGCGGGATGTGGACGGCGCTCGCCGCGGAATCCGCGATCATTTATCATCCGCGGACGGCGGTGGATTTTTATCCGCAATTGCGGATACACCAAAGCAAAGCTAATTTATTTGGTGCGGTAATCATCTGCGCGTTATACACCACGACTGCTGGGATTTTCATAGATTTATTCAGAGTATGAAAATAAATAGTAGGTTAAGATATTCAATTTAGGGGTTTATGTCCGACCTCGGGGGTTTGAGAGAGGAAAAATGCAAATATAAGTATTTACCAGGACGTCTATAAACAAGATGATTTTCATAATAAGCTCGAGGCGGAGGCCGAAATAAAAGCCTATCACGATGGAAGTATTGAAGACGCGTCAGCGGAATCGGCGGGCCGTAAAACAGTCCCTCTCGTAAAACGAATTTAATTCTTCGTTTCCACATTAAGGGCCGGAAGGGACTGATGATGATTTAGGAAAATGATGACGTCACATTTTCCTTTCTTACGACCTTTTTATTATGTATTGTCGTAAATACGCTTAGAGTTGGCGCTGCTGTCTAATGAGCAGCCAGAGGTGGAGGGCACGGCGCGCGGACGGGAGCCGACTCATTGGTAATACATTTTACTTTAATTGTAACTTCCCACCATAAACTTTTTCCAGAGCTGTTTTGACCGTTTTGTGTTTACTGCTTATTTTATTTATCAATAAAAATAGTTAATTAAGTCATGATAATGCATAATAACTTGAAAGAAAATGAAGAATTGTCAAGATTAAGTAAGCTAAGCTGGTTACACCTAACTAGGTATGTACTTTCTTAGTATAATCACTAATTTGGTAAATCACTACAAATACATTAGTTCATACCCACAGCTGATCCAGAGCAAAGAAACATAAAACTCAGTGCTCATTTTCATAAAGGATTTGAATATTCTCCGAACAGTTCCACAGAAATTACCTTTCTTTGTGAATGGTATTTGTGACGAAGCGACAGACGTCGGATCAAAAGGAGCTCGCGAATACACCCGTGTTTTTGATATTTTTCGCGACGATATTGGTTTTTGATAACGTCACTTTGCTCCTTTAAAACGGGATGTTGAGATAAATTCCTATCAGTTTTAATACAAAGCAACAAACGATCCGCGGCGCCATCCACCCGCGACCCGCGCGGCGCAATCCACCCGCGACCCGCGCGGCGCCCGCCTCCGCCGGGATCTGATAAAACATTCCGTTTAGAGGATCAAACCGTAGCGAATGCTGCCTCGTATTAATTATTATTTTTGCTCTTTTCATTGCCTAGCGTTTGATGTACTTATGAATCGTAATTGACAAAACATTTTTTGAGAGAATCACGAAAATGATCTAACAATGTCTGAGAGTTTTTATTATAAAATAAAGTAGGTCTATATTCTGTAGTCCTGTCTGAAAATAATACCTACTGACGTAACGAAGCCTAAATCAATAAAATGGTAATTTCCTATCAAAGATGGAGATGATTGCGATTCATTTCTTGATCGGTTTAACGATAGTACGATCTCAGAAAAGAATTTGGTTTTCAAATATTTTGTCAAGGTACAGACAATGGATCATTTCTCAATTTACATACTGTCTTATAAATTGAAGAAAGTTGGTCAGTAGTAATACGATTGGGTTCATTTATTTCTAAATTCAAATCGTGTTCGTGTTCACGGCGATCTTTAGGTTATCAAGCTCACTCCTCCACTATGTCACTCAGGCGCGTGGTGCCCGCTCCACATGATATCAAGCAATATCCATGCATATGTAATTTGAGGTTCCGCTTACACCGCCGTTCAGGTGATGTTCCCCACATCACGTATGTACTTGTGTTCATTACAAAGCACTCACTCCTGCCCGTCACTCGTGTTAAATCATTTCGTTTGTTTCCAAGGCATCTATATTAAATTTCATGGCTGTGTGAATTTATTTGATTCGCATTACGTCGAGCGCCTCTCTTGACAGAATTCCTTCTAATATCAGTCGTCGGGTGTCATTCATTCTTCTCTGACGTCATCAATCATTCTCAGTAACTTTCTCAATATATTTTTATCTTTATTGAACTGTTTTCATTTGGAAGTTCATCATTAACAATTGGCTCCCTTTTCGTGATGATTGATATAAAATATGGATTTGAAAAAGTGCTTTGATGAATTTTCAACGTAAGTATTTAAGAATAATAATTGGATACAGTTACTAAAAAGGGAATATAATAAGTTTGAAAATATAAAAAAAAACAAAATGCTACAAATGCCAAGAAGCCTGCACTCAGAAGTTTGTGCCACGAGCCGCCTCTTATAGCTGCACGTTAAAGTCCGGTGACCTCGCGTTCGCTGCTGACACCGCGAGATTGTATTAAATTGCTTCATTTTGTTCTAGTAGACTAAAAGTCCATTCCACACCAAAGGGGAGCACTTGCGACGGCTGCACTCTAAGGGGCGTCGCTCACACGATTAACAGTCGAGTTGCAGTTGAGGCGCGGGCGCATAAGAGGCACGCCGCAACAAGGTTTTCTTTACAAATGAATGGTAGTGCGCTCACATACAAGAGTTGCGGCGACGGCGAGGTGAAGGCGGGGCGGAGGCGAGGTGCAGGCGGGGCGGAGGCGAGGTGCAGGCGCAGGAGGGGCGCTCAAGTGTGCCCAAGCCACGAGCCCACCGCCATTTTGTCATTTTGTCATTCAAAATGTGAAGGAAGCATAGCCGCCTGCGCCTCGACTCTACGCAGAGACCTATCCTCGACCGTGCTGCGACGCCGCACCGCCGCTGACGCGACGTCGCGTCGCCTCGAATTTACCAGTGAGCGACGCGCCTAACGCGAGCAGCCGCTGTTCGCGTTGGTGTGAATCCGTCCAAAGCTCATGCAGTATATAGATACTGCCCAATTATGGATCTTGGTAGGGCACAGTAACATAAAGATGTTGCTGTGCCCTACCAAGGTCTGCTGTTGCACACATGCACGGAGCGGTTTAAGCTGTTTGTAGATAACATATTAAGAGCATTGTGCATTAATTTTCATATACCTACTGCTTCCACTTCATCAAAAATAGAGAAAGAGTGAAAAATGTGAACCGTTCACAACACAAACAACCCATCAATTGAATGTCAATAATAAAGTGCTGCCACACAAACAAGGCTGAGAACCGGCATGCTGTTCAGTTGAACTTTTACAAAGATCTAAAACTACACGTCTTTTGACACAGAGAAGTGCTGTCGAGTTATAGTTCAAAACTGTTGAAAATTACCGGAGCTCCAGCCGCGAGGGTGACGTCACGATAGCTCTCGCATTTGTATAGTGCACGACGGTGAGCGTGTGTGCGCTCAACTTAAAATCCCTAAACTGATTGTGGAGCGAACTGAGTGGTATAAAGCTAGTACATGAAAAGTATAATTCCTTATTTTTTGCATTTTTTTTTGTAATGGATAGCTCGCGATAATATATGTATATTATAGTATTGTAAATTATCTGTTTTATATTAAATTCTAACATATACAATCTTCACTCCTGCAATGTGCCGAGAATATCGTGAAATAACAAACCGTCATGTAATCGGCATCAAGTATACTCCGGCGTATTACAAAGCCGTCGCGTCTCCCCGCTGACTCGCGACGTCAGATAAGTAGCTGACACATTCTGTTTTTCTTCCATTTCACCGCAATACCTACCCTTTCGCTCGACATTGAAACGCGATATTATTTGGCGGGATTTATATATTCCCCGGGGCCTTGATCAGTGGGTGACAAGTGAGAAAGCAATTTCTATTCGGGTCGTCCCCCGCGCGAGATGGCGGCGACTGCTTCGAATAACTCGCGAGATTTGTCTGCGTCGGGTGTTCCTCGCGTTACAACATCATGATGGACTGGCACTATATCTTCAGAATAGAGGACAACACTTTTATAACAACCAAGAGTTATTGAGGACGACACTTTTTTAGAGCTGCGTGCGTCTAGGGTTCTTTGTGAGAGATGGAGCAAATATCTAGAAAATATTGTAGACGATACGGTTTGACTTGTAAGCCTCATTTATATTTTAAGTCTGATGCAAATAGTTATATTCTTGTTAAAAAATCTTTGAATACTGACTCGCTCTGTGCAGCTCACGTTCAGGCTTTCCTCTAATCACTTATTAAGTTCAAGTATCCTTAATCTGACTCATCACTTGCCTACATTAACTAGTTCGCGACAGCTCGAAGTTCGTGAGCCGCTGACCGCAGCACGCGAGCACTAACTTCCGCACTGGCTGTCCGGCCGGCGCGGACAGCGCGGACAGCTAGCACAACACGGCCTACGGACAGACAGCTAGCCGGCAATATAACAACAATAACACAACTCGAGATTTATGCAC
Source organism: Hoplodrina blanda (assembly GCA_949316365.1). NCBI lineage: Eukaryota > Metazoa > Arthropoda > Insecta > Lepidoptera > Noctuidae > Hoplodrina > Hoplodrina blanda. Next base: position 18,001,218 of record OX438581.1, read on the forward strand.
TTTGTTCAAGTTTGTCGTCTACTGAGATTATAACAGAAGCGTCTTTGTTGCTCTATTTAGATTTGTGCTCGCTTATATTTGCATTCAGAACGATCTTACTTTGACCTCGTTTTAAACAGAAATTCAACATTAAAGACTACTTTTCAACTAACTTTGTTTCTCTGTATTGTGAATTTAATTATCCGAGATTGGTTCTGTCATCTGTCAACACAGTCATGTCCATGGCCGTTTCATGGGTTTTTCGAGAACAAACAGATGATAGGGTATAGTCCAAGAACGTAGTAGAGCAAAAGAGAAACATATTTCGAAAGTGGACAGTACCTATTTATTATTGTTTCGTAATTGTTTGCTTTTTATTTAAAAAAAAACCGGCCAAGTGCGAGTCAGACTCGCGCACCGAGGGTTCCGTACACAAACTCCTCCGAAATGGCTGAACCAATTTGCATGAAATTTTGTGTGCATATCGGGTAGGTCTGAGAATCGGCCAAAATCTATTTTTTTATTTTTTTTTGTTAATCGCATAACAACGTTTGCTGGGTCAGCAAGTCTAATATATAAAATTCTCGTGTTGCGGTGTTTGTTTCCAAACTCCTCCGAAACGGCTGAACCGATTTGCATGAAATTTTGTGTGCATATCGGGTAGGTCTGAGAATCGGCCAACATCTGTTTTTTTTTTTTAATCGCTGAACAACGTTTGCTGGGTCAGCTAGTAAGTTTATGATTATTAAAAAAAATATACTATGTGATGTAACTAAAAATTTAAGATTTTCGGAATTTTTCCTATATGTGTACTTTATAACGTTGCTTCATGCCAAATTTCAAGATTCCAGGTCGTCTGGAAGTATCCTTTAGGTTTTGATTGCCTTGTGAGTAGTTGCGAGTTTCAAAATATGCGGCTTTAATTGCTGTATCTTTTGATTGCGTTGACGTAGAAGTTTGATTTTGTTACAGCTTAAAGATATTATAGACTTGAGTATTTGTTAAGAATTTCAATATAATACCACTACGCGTTCATGAGTAAAGGGGTAATAAGTTTAAAATTATTAAAAATATTTTTATTATATGATGTAACTAAAAATTTATGCTTTTCGCAATTTTTCCTTTATCTGTGTTATAAGACGTTGCTTCGTACCAAATTTCAAGATTCTGAGTTCACGGGAAGTACCCTGTAGGTTTTGATTCCCTTGCGAGTAGTGGCGAGTTTCAAAATATGCGGTTTTAATTCCTGTTTCTTTTGATTGCGTTGACATAGAAGTTTGATTTTGTTACAGCTTAAAGGTATTATAGATTTGAGTATTTGATATGAATTTCAATATAATACCACTACGCGTTCATGAGGAAAGGGGTAGTAAGTTTAAAATTATTAAAAATATTTTTATTATATGATGTAACTAAAAATTTATACTTTTCGCAATTTTTCCTATATCTCTGCTATAAGACGTTGCTTCATACCAAATTTCAAGATTCTGAGTTCACGGGAAGTACCCTGTAGGTTTTGATTCCCTTGCGAGTGTCGAAAATTTGCGGCATAAACGGGAGTATCTTTTGATCGCGTTGACTTAGAAGTTTGATTTTTTCACAGCTCCAAGAGACCATAGACTTGAGTATTTGATATGAATTTCAGCTTGATACCTCCACGCGTTCCTGAGAAAAAAGGTCTTGACAGACAGACAGACAGACAGACAGACGGACAACAAAGTGATCCTATAAGGGTTCCGTTTTTACCTTTTGAGGTACGGAACCCTAAAAATAAAATATTACAAACACGGTGGTGTGTTTGTAATATAGTTGGAGCTGAGAGTGTGTAACCAGTGGGAGTAAACGGCAGTCATCCTCGCAGAGGGTAACAAAAGGAACAGTGTATTAGAGTATCGCCAGCCCATTCGTCTCGTTGTTGTTAGCCTCATGAACAAACCGGACAGGCTTTTGTTTACCGGCCAAACGCCATAAATCAGAGCTCGCAACTCTTCGACGGGTGATAACTTGCGAAGAGGGGAACTGATGGCAGTTGCCAACTCGGAGTCAATATCGCCCGATGTTGTTCTGCGAGGTGGAAGCTTGCGATTGGAATATTAGCGACTAATAACATTGTCTCCGAAGGAAAAATTTGTCAACATTTTGTCGTCTATTGTTCAGAACAGATTTTACTGAAGGAAATAAGTATTTTAGTTTATTTAATGACAAGCAGTCAGTTTTGTGCAATAATAAAGCTCTATTTGTGTTAAAAGAAAGATATATAACTGTCACAAGAGCTCTACGAAATCAAGTGCAAACAATAGCTTTAGAGAAAAATGGTAAAATACAAATGAAATATACGTCGGTACCGGCTCGTTGGATTGGTTTAATAAAATAAAATGTCTTTTGTCGGATCCACTGAGTTCTCATTCAGATTTATTGTGTGTCCTGACTAAAGCTTTGAAATCTAAATGATTTGTTCCCACTTTTATATTTTGTGATGGGATCATATCGCTCAATGTCACAGTCCTGCTTATTTTAACGTATACGACACATATGAGATGTAACATTTCATTCATATAAGCGGGCTAGATAAAAGTGTCAGCCGTGGAAAATAAATGATGTAGGTATGTGGTAGCCTACCCCCCCCCCCCCCCTCCTACCCTCCTGCACCGCGCGCTGATGAGATCACATCGCCATTAGGTTTCGATAAGGGTTAGTGAAGGCCGTCAGTTTGACAAGTGACCGGAAACATTTCATCATGTAGTGGATTCAATTGGAAATGGAAGCTCGCACTGTAGGTACCCAAGACCTACCTTATGAGGAAGTAGGTAGGTACGGCAAGACAATGACTAAACAGGGAAAACAAGAATAATGTTCCTGAATAAGGTCGTCTCTTGTCACTATTTCAGCGCACAGCAACACAACAGGAAAACGTGAACGATACACATGTACATTATGTACGCACATAAATCCTACTTTGAGCCGCAGGGCGCGCGTACTTCGCGGGAGCGGTCATTGAAATAATTGATCGCGGAGCGCGCGCCGCCCGCCGCTCTACAGATCACGTTATATTTCATTTGGAGCAAAAATGTAAAGCTACATTATGTAAGAGTATTCCTTGAAAGGACTCACAGTTATACACTCCATGGATTTTCAAAAGGCTGCAGAAAGGCTATGATGCTGTAGGATTATACGTAAATGTAAAGGTTTTATAATAATCGGATGTTTTTAAAGTATTTTTTTGGTTCAAGTATTGGTTTTAATAAATTATTTTATGTGACTTATGATTAGGAACGTTACTTTAGTACATCATTATACCTGATAGTTATTGCCCAACTGTAGCCCAAAGGTGGCTTATTGTTCAAAGTAAGATAAGAGACGATGACCCCGCCACACTTAGGTATTTACTTTGCTGCCGAGGTTTCTTACCACTGGTTTTTTTTTACAAAGTCAATGTCACGATGTATGCTCATTCTCTTAGAATGTCACTTACACACACACTTACCAAGTAGGCTATTACAAATTGGTGTTTGAGCATCGTGCCCTATACATTAGCTAATCAAAATGTTGCTATACGAGTACTACATAGATAGTATTATAAAACCGGTCTCTGTGTAGGAAGCGGTTACTGTATAACCGCTTCCTAGATATTAATAAAGAAGTAAGAGGTCAGACAACCTGTACTTATGGAAATGTTTGGGAGTAAAGTTGCGAGGTCAGGCGAGCGCCATGTGCCCCCAGGCTCAGGGGCTGCGGCGGCCATTCCCGTGATTGATCGCAACCTGCCTCCCATGGGGGGAATCACAGCATGGATATCTGCGACAGAATATAAACGTTATACGCTGAAGGAGAAACGCTGAAGGGAAACGATAAGCGACGTGTGTTTAGTGTGATCAAAACTCGCATACATCAAAAAGGTTTATGTCATGTCAACATAAAATAATGTTTACATGTCTCAATGCTCTAATTGAAAAACTTCTGTAACTAAGACCTTGACAAATCTAAACTGAATTGTGTTTAATCATCAGCGATATCATTACAATGAAATTAGTCACCTTAATATTTTCATTAAATAAAAGCGAAAAAAAGGCTAAACTCTACCCTCTTGGGGCAGAACAATAGAACGAAACGTATCGTTACGTACGATCCATGCCATAGACTTCTGTAACAAGTCACTATTCGCAAACCTGCACGGTAAAAGGGGGGGGGGAGGTCATAGGGCATCAAATACGTTCATAAAAAGGAAACCAGAAATCTATAATACAAACTAGATATACATAGATACAAATGTTACAGTGTTAACAGATGTAATGGTAGTGTCAACAAACAACTGTTGAGGGCGCTGCGCCTGCGCGCCTGCCGGGCTAATGATTATTAGACAAACAAATTAATCAGTTCCGTCAGCGCTGTCGTTTGTCAGCTCTGCTAGCCCCTTGAAGTTATACGGTTCACGAGAACAAGTACCAGTTTCCGTGTTTAATTTTCATTTAATAATCTACCTATACAGCCTGTAACAAAAACCCTGTCCGATCCTTAAGGGTATTATTCGGCATCGTACTGCGTACACATATACGTAACCATTTAATGGATTTGAGATTATTATTTTTCCCCAGTGAAAAAAAAAAGAAGAAAGAAGAAGTAATTAAATTAAAATAAAACATAAAAACTGATCAACGGCAACACTGATCTGACAGGGTTTTTGTTACATAGTGTATACCTACAGATAAATAAAATTGGAGTTTCTGTTTTTAATGTCAATATAACAGCTTTTTACGAAATAAATATGATTATTTGATCACAGAAAAAAACAATTTTCAACAGTTTTGTCTGCCTGTCTGTTTTTTACCGCTTATCTCCGAAACGACAGAATCGATTTAGGCGGGGCTTTTACGGGCAGATAATCGATATTAAAAGTTCATGTTCTATGCACAAAAAATGATTAACCGACATTTAGCACTTTTTAATCACCAAATATTTTGTAAACACGAATACTTAGACAATTACAACTAAGGGTCATGGTTATCACGCGTCTTGTCGGTGTGGTGATTAACACGATCCTATTCGCATAACTGTCATTTAAAATGCTTGCACTAGCATAAAATATCGATGTTCAAAAATAAATAAATTCAAGTTCCACGTCTGATTGGTGTCAGTATTACCAATCCTCTTGCTCAACGTTACGTTCACGAGCTTGCCTTGACAATCACACAGAGGCTCTCAAGTCTCACGACATTTAAAAGCTGTTTTGGCGAAAGTATTATATCTCTGTGAAAAGCTCTCGTATTTCGTAGCGTGTAAGTATGTCAGTGTTGTTTGTGTTCGAGCAGTTACTGCTAAGTTCCGAAGGCAACATTTGTATTAATTCGTTCGGTATCCGATACTTTATACTGTCTAGACTGTCACTACAAGCATAACATTCTCATAAAGCCCCGGATCACTTGTTCTTACATACAAGAATTGTGGAGGCAATTCTACTAACTTTTAGGAACGATCGCAAACTAACCCCAGTCTCAATCTTCCAAAAATTTACCTACATTTGTCGCTAACATGAGATTGCGAATAGATTTTGTACGTTTTGAATTAGTAGAATTTGCTTTCACATATGTATTCTTGTTTTCTTCACAAACTTTGTGTAGTTATGATTGAATGTTACTGGATACCCCAAAAGAACCCATACAGGCGGCTGGATGCTAACCCTATTAAGGAGTTAGAGGACTTGAACTAATAATATCGTATTTCTTTACCTGACTTATAAGGTATCGGAACTGAAATTGAATATTAATTTATGGTTTCGAAGTTCAAATAAAACTTAAATGACTGTTGAAATAGGGCTACGTTGTTGCTACGGCGTAGCAACGTTCGTAGCGATAGTTGCTACGCAGCCGTAGCAAATAACCAATTTCTGTGCAATACTATCGACTATTCGTAGTTAGTTGTTACTTCCTATAATAATAGACAATCATCTCGAGAGTAGATTGCTTCGCTAGTTGTATCTTTGGTTTTGCTTGTAAATCTTAGGATTTACTACTATGAGTAGGATTTGATATAAAATAAGTTTTTTTTTTAACCTAACCTTACCCATTAGGATGGGGTGGCCTAGTTTAGTTGCTGCAAAGAGCTTTAAAATTTACCTGAACCATCAGGTAGATTTTAAAAAGTCAGAATGTAAAAAAAGATGATTATTGAGTAAATGTCATGAAAAAGTTATCAGAGGAACAATTAAAGACATACTCGTATACCTATATATTCCTATTTTATTATAAGTATTCTTATCATTCAATTATTATCAATAAACCTTTTATAATTGTCTACAAAGAATAGCTAGGCATGCCGTATATTTATCTACATTTACGGAATTCAATTTTATATTTCTGCGTCTCTTTGGCGAAATATAATTTAGGTACGTTACAGAATGAAGTACACAAAAGTTGTTCCAAAACATAAGTTAATATGAACAAGGCTGGAGCACCGCGACGTGGGTATATTTAAAAATAAGGCGAGTACTCCTTAGCACGAGTGCTGGACCCTCGGGCGCGTTACATCCACGACGATCATCCCCGCGCCATATAGTTGATGTATTAGGTCCGCGCGAGGTGAGAATACTAATCAACGGAGAATGAGCTATAACTCTCTCTCCCTCTGTCTCTTGATGCTCCGATAAAGTAATAAAGCACAGTGAAGTCGAAGTGGCTCTAAGACAGTAGAAGTCTTGTGACCTAGTACATTTTGAAACCAAGAGCTGTAACCGTTGCTACTCCTATTGTAATCTCCACAAAATTACGTGATTTAATCACGGAAGCCTTTGATTGATCTTCGGCAAGCTTAATATACATCTAAATGGAACATTACAAATAGTGTCACCCCATTACAAATAAGTAAATAACCCTTCAAAGACTAATGTACCGAACTAGATGCGACACTTCATTTACAAACGATTCTGTCGTATTGTTTGAGAATAAAGGCGTTCCCTACAGTTTATTGGAGAACATTAATCTAAAGGAATATTCAGTGTTACTTTAATACAGTTCTCGATTTGTAATTGCTTGGTTCGGTATATTGATATTACCAATTAATATCCTGAGAACAAATATGACTAAGCTATTTTGTAGATCTACATTGGGATTTGAGAATAGGTATTTTTGGATTTAGTAATTGTGCAGGTTCTCTGAGATACTGATCTGAATCTAAAGCCAAGTTATCTTCTGACAATTAAAACGACAAGTCAGACAAATGCAATAAACAATCATAACGGTTGACGATGAACAGAACCGCGGCATTTCCATATATTTGATGAACGTATTCATAAATAAAATATTTCCGACCGACTGGTCAAATTGAGTCACAGTTAGTTCGCGACTAGATAGCACAGTTATAGCGAACGGATGGCACAACTTGTGACACACAGTGAGATACATATGTGACTGTTTATTGGCTGTAATATGTTAAATCCGACATGTTATTGCACAGTGCAGAGCGGAGTGGTCCTCGAGTGCCTCGCGCACTTGGAAGCCTGCCCGACGCCGACGCACACTCGCAAGCTACTTGATAATAACAGAGCCGTGACGCCCACACGCACACACGCACACAGTGGCACCGCGTCACAGCCACTGTACCTACTGATTACAGTGGAAGTGCCAGTACAGCGTTGATGGGCCTACCGCCAATTTCCTGCGACAATTCTAAACCCCGAGCGTAAAGACGCCTACTACACCCTTGAGTCGCAATTATGAGATACCGAAATCCCACTGAAGGATAAACATTATGAAACCGCAAAGTAAAGTATAAATACGCACCTACTACGTAGCTATATGTATATTAATGCTATGAGCATTAACTCCGCTTTGATGATCACTTAAGGGTGTAAATACTTTATCAAGATTTCCTACAATTTACCAAAAGATCATTTTGTTAAAAGCTTTTTACTTACGATTTTTCGCGAACCTTACGGAATCGTTGAGTATTTGATGACGTGCACGTGCACAGACTAAACTGTTTACTCTCATAAATAATAACATTTAGAGATGAATGGAATCTTAATGCCCCCTGACACGGCAATACCGTTTCCGTACACTATCAATCACGCACAGCATCGGAATTTGGCAAAAACACGTCCATTATCCCCCCGGGCGCGCCGCACTTAGCTCCAGGCAACGCCGCGCGGCTACCTAGTGCAGCTATAAATTGTAAACTTCTGAGACGGGTTTCTGCTCCGGAGACGAGCGGCCATATTGTTAGCCCGCTGCGCCGGATTACAATTATTGCAGATGATTTACATCGTATCTGAAAAAAATTTTAACTTGTTTTCTCATGCTTTAAAATTGCAGCGTCATACGTTAGCATGGGAAATATTTCAGCTAGATCGCTTGGGGATGGAAATTCTATGAAGCTATTGGAATACCGCTCATAAATTTTACCTTACTGGTTAGGTAACTTTCAATTTATACCTCCATTGGGAAGTTTATAATGCTTATATGGGCTATAAATTGCAATAATGAATTTCTGTTTGAAAACGTAGTAGCTATGTGTTTTGTTCAATACAGTTACATACCTGATGATTAATAATTATCATCTATGCTATAGTAATAAAGAATAAAAGTTTTTTGTTTGTTTATTTGTTTCCGCGCTAATCTGTGGAACTACCGGTAAACTAGTCGGATTAAATATTATATTGTTGAATATGATAGCCAGATTCATTAAGATTAATAAAGGCTATATATAACATCACACTACGACCAGTCACCAAACACGTAGCTTAAGGCGAGTGAAGAAATCCACGCGGATGAAGTCGCGGGCTGAAGCTAGTAGTAGTATATAAAACCAGTAATGTTAAAATGCAAACATTATTTAACCACCCTATAAAATAAAATTTAAAACACTCTCTTGTGAAAAAGTGAAAACATAAATTAAAAAGTGAATATAAAACATGGCGGCAGGCGCGAGGTAATCCGCGGCGACCGCTCCTAAACCGGTGCTCAATAAATGAACTGTTCCCATTACATAGCTTATCGGGAATTAATTCGTGGTCCAGCAATAAAGGCTAAAGGCTAGCCAAGAATAATGGACCATTGAATAATGAACAACAACGACCGGCGCTCACTAAGTCGTAATTGGTTGACAGATCAATTAGCTACCAATTTGGTTCGTTCGTCTTAAGGGATTAGCAATTCTTGGTGGTCACCCACGATTGTCGCGGGAATACGGCAGCGCGCTCTCCAATTTGTATTAATATTAATTGAACATTCGGAATCTGCAAGACTCCTAATAAATGGACTTATCTGTTTAATATCGCGGAGCCTGGCTGTGGTCCAGACAAATGTTAAACGGAAGAAGCCGACACTCCGTAGCTACAAGACCTTTTCTGTTTGTTTTCTGTTTTCTGAGCGGAATTCTAAGTAGCTCGACTCAGGGACCGATGTTATTGTGTAGCTTGGAGTAGTTTGTAAGTGCTGTTGGTTTGCTTAGAACATCGAAATTGCACCAGCAATTAATTACTGCTCGGTTTCTTTCAAACGTAAATAGATTTTATTTCCCTCTGTTTATATCAGACTTCCTCTTGTTATCTAAAATGAGAAATAATATCATAAGGAAAAATATCTACAATAATAATTGAAATTCTATCATCGTGAAAATCGTTTACGATAAGTCACCAGTAACGTCACGCAGCCCGGCCACGTGACCGACATACAATACTTCCCCGGCTGACCGGAAATTAAAGGCAAACACAAAATAAGAGAATCACAAAGACGCAATGTCGACAAACATGTCATCTAAATAAACTAAACGTCTCAATAAAACACACAGCTACAACAGATCGCGTTGTGCCACTCTTGGACTACTACCTTCACAATTTGTCTGAAATTCTCAATCCTTACTTAGTTACTTATATTAATTTAATTTTCAGCGGAAAAAGGGCGGGCGATCTTAAGCGGCGACTGGGGAGCCATGTTTGGAAGATAAGCCGGATAATTAATTATAATGATTGTACTATTACCATATAACAATAGGGAATAGAGATTGTTTTCTTCTAGATGCTCTGTTGTTGTATTGTTTACAATGTTGCTGCTTCTACTACATTTACGACTGCCTAATTAATTGTATTCTAGGAAATTGTTTGCTATTTAAATATTAGTTCTATTACACGCAACTAATTTACAACTGTAGGTATCGCTTCCACGAAAGTGGCGCGCTCTAACGAGTTGATCACAAGACATGTGATCAACTCGTTAGAGCGCGCCACTTTACACAGTATACATCAAAGTAACAATACGTGTGGCTGTTCGTCGTTAATTCGCGCAGAGCAAACACCTCGCTAATAGGTGCGCAAACATAATCAGACTCCCATCCGCGTCGACCACGTGCCGATCCGGACAAACATGTAGCATAGATAGGTGCAGAAGGCCGGCTCCATACGACGAGCCAGTTAAACGCTTACACCCATCGACAGGCGTGCACGAGTGCGCGACTCACACGCGTTTAAGATATGCTTATACGCTGCACGTACTCATCTATGTGTGTGTGCGTACGCCTGTATCACTCGTTGTAAGGAGTTAGGCTTCTGCACCTAATATATTATGCGACATGTCGATCCGGCCTCATACGTACCTGGTAGGCATACCAACAGCATATGTATAGTCGATCGGAAGTAGGTCGGCAACTATCGTCTCCTTCTCTACTTCGGCTGGTTCGATTACGTAACTTTGGGAGTTTTTAAACAGAGCGGACTTTTTAATTCAACATTCTAATATGTGTTAAAACCTTAAAACACATTCCGATAATTTTAATACTTTTTATGTGATTGGAATTTATAGACAATGAAAACCCCTCCCAGTGAATGTTCGACTTCGTCCGTTTGAATGTTCTTACGGATCTCTAGTTCTAAATTAAATATTAATATAATATAAGCCGATGGGCCCCCAGGGATAACGTAGCTTCTTACTAGCGGAAGAATAGAGATAACTTTTCAGTTTTATAATTTTAAATGTATAGATTATTTATTTGTTAAGTTACATCGTTACCATGTCACCATGCTACCAGCTTGTTAGACTGATTAGTGTCAGCTCATTTAAATCGAAAACTTGCTCGGAAAGACAGCCGAGGTACTTTATTTTTATAACTTCTCGTCTTGTAATATTAAAATGCAAATAAGTAGAACTTCCACAAAAATATATCGCGAAAAATACAGCCAAGTCAGCCAACAAGTTCTTAAAAGAAGAGGTCTTTTCCTTGTTTTTTGTTTAAATTTAAAAGAGTGGTTCCTACTGCGCGCCGGAATCTACATTATTCTACATTGCAAACACCAGTTTGTAAGTTGCTTCAATGAAAATATCTTCAATCTCAATTCTTTGTAATCTTTTGACTTTTATTTGCCCTTTCCCGTTCCCCTAAAAGAGAATTCTTATTTACTTTTGACAAAGTTAATTCACTTGCAAATAGAACATTATTATTATATTGTTATTCTCTTGCAGAAACAGAATAACATAATACCAGTCTGACTCTACGAACTCGGGTCGTTTGTAGGGCGGGCTATACCAAACTTATACTACAATTAAAATATATTCAACACAATTACAAGTAAAGCCCACCTTAATGGAGGCCTCAACGATACCATCTATCCGAGATTAACAAAAGACGGGATTAGCGCCAACCGGTGGAGCGCCATTGTCAGCCGGGAGTTATCGGAGTGTAAACAATGTCGTGCAGAATGTTATCGCAGCCCGATATCTGCAGTGGCGCCACCTTCGCGAAAAAATCTTAAACAACAATAGAACAAGAAAATAGTTGAGTGTTTCAGCTTTAATGAAGACAAGAGCCAACTCGGCGGGCCGCGCTTAATTTTCATTTTTTTTTATTTCCCTTCATTAAAAAGTTGAAGAGTTTTCAATTAAAATTGAAAAAATCGCCTCAAGACGAGGCTGGACGCAACTTGGAGATTGGATCTGTTCTAGTATTTGTTGATACTTTGTTCAACAGTTGTTCGAGTTAGATTTAGTTGTCCAACTCAACGCGGGAATATTTAACGAGCAACTTTGTTTGCGCTGGACAGTTGCTAGTGACAAATGAGAAATAAATTAGAAAATTAAAGAAAACAACAGAATGGCTCGGCGACTTGTAAATTGTACAATCTAAAACGTTTTCATTACATGTTACAGACACGTTCGGACGTAATTTAGTTTTCCACGGCATTCTACATCTTTATTTAAAAGACAAAACAACTTTTTCACTTAGAATATTATTGAATTATGATTGTAAAGCCTTAGGGGAGGAGTACACTACACACACGTCGTAGCCGCGCAACAAACCAGTAATAAATTAAACTAGACAGGTAATAACACGTATTAATAGACTTAAGACACACGTAATGAACCTCTAAGACGATTACGTAGTGACGATACAGCCTCACGTCAAGGAAGCAGCACGTACACTGAGATTATAAACGAAACAACAATTTGCTTACCGATAATCGTTTTAGTGAACATAGTAAAGCTTTCAAAGTAAGTTGAGAGCGATCTGTAGCCGGCGGGCAGGACGCTGCCACAACTTTTATTGTTCAGCTTCATCTATTCACTGAACCAAAGTACGGCCCTCATGTAGATCGTGTAGCACCGCGTGTACCCGGAAACGTTACAACATCGTCTACGTACATTTCCTTTGCCATTATGTCTAAGTTATGGGTTAACTCGAGCGAAACGGGTCGGTCCCGTGCGTCGACTGAAAAACGGTCGCGATAGATACCGCTATATTTTATGATTTCATGTTCAGCCTATTATGCCAGCCTTCGCTCGGTCAATCTCCATCGTGGATGAATCTGGTATACGTGTGCAGAGGTAAACTAAATTAGGTTCAAACTATTATTAAATAATATGCAATGATCATTTATTTTATAACAAAAAGGTAACATTTCATGATGAATTTCATCAAAACGAATACGTATAAGAAGACTATTAACTTAATTGAACGCAGCAGATATACTTAATTAGTAAGCACAAGCTAATAACGAGGTCAGCGGCACGCGTCACATCAAAGATGGTAACAAGGATCAAAGTATAACCGTCTCATCCCACCGGCCACCATCCACCACACCATCCCAGCAAACGTGATTAATGATCCTACACTTACACTCATCTTATTAGTGGAGGATCAAACACTGGACCAATCGAGTTACGCGCGTTTAAAAGCGCCGCACTAATCATGTTGTGGACGGATTTGTATTTCTGTGTGAGGAGGCCATGAGGAAGTAGGCAGGCTTTGTTTTGTAGTGACGAAGTGATACGAATGTCAAACGTAATAGTTACCTCAAATAGGATTTTGTCGAGCTTATTAATTCATATTTCAGCTTATTAATTAACAGTATAATGTCCTTTATTAAAAGCAACTATATTTATTGCTTGGGGTTTTAGTTTTTGGTTTTATTTTACCATCTCTCTAGTGTGGTCAAATTCAAAGTAAAATACCAAGAGCAGACAAAAGGTATTTAAACTCTTCGGTTGTGAACACCTCGAAACTGAATCTGAACATCAAAGACATCTGTGACGCATAAACTCACGCGCTTACCTCTGACAAATGGAGATTTGAATTCAGTTTGGGGAAACGAGCACCTACCCGTAAGTATCTCTAAGAAATATCATAGTTATTGCCTGGATCGGCCCCATAAAGTGGGTAAAGTAGGGCCATCTGTTTCTTTCATAAAGATATAGCTTTCACTTAAAGTAATCAACCGACCTATAAATATAATAACCCCTGCCCTCATATCTATTTATTTGGGGTCGACGAAACATCCATATGAACATTTTCCAATTATTTGTTTTACAAGTAAGTAAAATCTCATCTCTCTCCGATTCTTAATTCAATTCTTTGATCTTCCTCTATTCTTCAATGTTGAGCGTAAACTTGTTCAATAGCGCTGCTGTGCAGACACCACACTAAGTTGTTGTGCAGTACTCCAAGTAAGTAGGTAGTACTAACTAAGTACAAGTACATATTGTATGACGTCATGTGTTACAAGTTGCTGCTCGGCGCAAGACGCCTCCGGCGCAGCGCTGTCAGCTATGAGCTTGTTCCACATGCTGAGATTGGCATATCTCATTAAGAATAATTATAGACATTACTTATAATTAAGACATAGATAAAAAGGAAAAAGGCGTGAGTTTATGTTATGTTATGTGTTATATTATAATATATTAGACTTAAACATAACAGGCGAAGTGTGGGTGTACTAATTGGTACAGCTCTGCCTAACCCTTCGAGGATTGCAGGCGTGATGTTGATGTTGTATTAAAAAATTCCATCCCGAAAAGACCTGAATTCATTCTTTTGAAACAGAAATATAAATACACAACGTCTATTTTGAAAAACGAAAGCTTTCTTCCATAGATTTATTTTTTCAGTCGAAAAATTTTCGTCACTGAATATTTAAAGCCTTTACCGTGTCACTTCATCATAAAGCCAATAGCAAACTTTATTATCATTATTCACGCGAGGTACGCTGCTCAACCTTCGATATGAAGTTCGAGCACATATTCCCACGTGAGTAGTTGGCAGACTCAACAAACTACTATCCAAATAAACCATAAAACAAGTAGGATGACGTATTGAAGTGTCCGCAGGATTGAGTACAGAGTGTAGACTGTAGTGCGCGTCAATTTGCGCGGTACGAGGGGCCGCGGCTGAGCTCCGCGCGCCTTTTATTGTTCGCATAAAGCAAGTTTATTGCCGCGTTATCAGGCCCGGATCTCAGCCGAGCCTGTCTCCTCAGGAAGGCGACTCCCTCAAGCCTGTGCGTCTCAACGAGCCTGTCTTATTCCCCGCGTGATGTGAATAATTCACCACTTAAAGTGCCGTTTCGATGCAGCTGACAGCCTTTTGCGATTTAAAACGTACTTAGATTGAAAAATATTAGAATTTTGGTGTTGTCAACCGTTTCACATGTCGAAAATATTCGAAATTACCTTTATTGGCAACTATTGAAGCAATAAGCAAAATGCTTGGAAGTATTTCGTTTTGCAAGCATTTTACAATTTAATATGAATTCTGCAAACGTAAACTACAATACATAATAATTTGAGTCCAGCAGATTTTGAAATGCAGAGGTATTTGATACTGAGAGCATGGCTTTTAAAAGGGAGGGAATTGTACAACATAACATTTATTTAAATTGATTATTATAATCTGCTAACATTAAGGAATTATTTAAACAGGTCATTACGGCTTCCTCAAAACGATTTCACGTTAATTAAATGGGGCTATTAGATAAAAGATAAACTAAGACATTCATTGCTTCTATCGCTTTATTTAATCGTCTTTTTGGTTTTACTACCGCTCTGGAAGTTGAATAAATTACTTCATATCGTATTTAAATAACGGAAATGTATTTTCATTTCGGAAAACTTCCAGTTTGACCCAGAATCAAGTCTATCAATATTATGCAAATAACATATAGGTACTATTTCAGTATCGGTAGTTGTGTGAAACATTCAGGAGGTTTTGGAATCGTGGATTTCATGGAAACAGCACATTGTCATTGACAGTGTCAGACATAATTATTATTCTCATATCCATTACTCTCATAATATCCATTATACAATATTAAGCTATACGTACCTGCTAGTTAATTGAACCAGTAACTCGTCAAAGTTAGCTAGTTAACTCGTCACGGAACTGCTTCTGTTTACTGACATGTTTTTAATGTAAACTGTCTACAATGTCATCCGAAGGCTAACTACTTCCCTTGCTTGTATTATTTTCATTAAACTTAAGATAAAGTGTTCGTATTGTCCTTTACTTAGATTTTGCTTTAAACTCCTTAGAAAGTAAATGTTTACCTTTTACGTTTAACCGTTTTAAAAAGTAAAATAATTTCTTCAAAAAGTTTCATGACTAGCTTTAGCCGGCGACTTTCTTCCTTTTCTTTTATCTTGTGTAAATAAAACGTTGTCCCTACACTAGCACTTTTACCTGTACACAGTTACACACACACAAACAACCAAGTTTGTCTGTGTGGGCTTATAATACAATTTAACAGCTGAGTGTTACAGGCACACTTCCTGACAACAATGATTATTGCGAAATAATGCGTAAGATAGACGTGATTTACACACAAGTGGAAAAAAGAAGAAGAAATACCAAAATAAACCTTCCTTACCGTGTAATTTTAGTCCGTGGGTAGAGTGTGCGTAGTCCGCAGTCGGACACGTATAAATTTATTTGTTATGTTACATGTTTATTATTATAAGTCCTTCGCCACTCAGCCGTTAATAATCTGTTATTGTGTTAAACAAGTCGTGTCTAACACCTCGGACTTACGTTTATTCCTTCATCAAATAAAAAGGCCGCGCTTCTGTCTACAGCTTGCTTTGTGATGAAGCGTTCTTCACTTTTGCTAAATTGACCTTTTGCATTAAGAGCGGTGTTCTAGAAAATTCTCTTAAGTAATATTGTTAGCGGGAGAACGGTCCGTTCACTTTAATTTTTCTTCTATTTCGCATTTCCATCATTCGTCTTGTTACTCGATTACTGTGAGTTGAGTTGTTGCGACGTCATCTTTTACTGTTTGCGATCTGTTTTTAGAAACAAGTGAAGCTTTATGGTGTTCGTTGTATTTGGTATACTAGTATGTATACACTCAAATATCAGCGATATGATAACGTTGTTATGACATAATGTATGTTACCAATTAACTCTAGCATCAAAACATTTGCAACCGCCACCACACCACCATCGCCCCTCGTGCCACTCGTGCAACTGATAATGACCGGCTAACATATTTGTGTAAGTCGAGCTGTGCGCCAATTTGCCGGAACAAATAATGCTAATGACAAACAATGATGTTTATGGCCTCCGCCGCACTATTATATTTTACGTTCATACTTAATCCATTTCGTCCGTCTCCGCCTTTAATTGAGCACTTATCTGCAAAGATCGCTTTTATCTAAAGCTATTTATTTCAGCACTCTGGCGTCAGATAAATCTTTAGTGCAATTTCCTTACGACCACTAGTCCTAGGAGTAGGTAATACAAAGTTTTCACATAAAATTACTCGTAAATCTCAAAATCGTGCATTTTACTTACGTTTGAACGTTTTATAAATTTTATTGAAATATGGTTTTAGGGTACCTACACACACCTCACTACATTACACTTTGGTCTACTGAACTACAAATGTCATCTTGATTTTGTTCAGCGATATTAACTGTGAGATAAGTCAATAAAAAATACGGTATGTTTACTACACACTGTTTGTAATCAAATAACCGTCTGATAGATACGAGCCTGCTCTGTATTGTACGCCGCATACCGCACGTATCGACAAAATCGACATACACATTTTGTCATATTGGCTTTACATTTCCATTCTGATATTTTGAGTGCTTCCAAAATACGTCCATCGAGTTTATGTGGGTTTAGTAACACGCGCATAGTTCGCAGCTGAATATTTCAGGTAGCGAGGCCCGCGCGAATCAATCAGCGCGATGACTATGGAATGCTGCGAACGGCGCGCTTGTCCGCGGCGGACGCGCTGCTCGCCCGCGCGGCTCCATCGCTAATTGAGTTTGTGGAACTCAATGGTATGGACTGATATATTATGTTTCTCTTCTAATTTATGTGATCACTGCTCTTCCACTAGATAATCAGTTAGTCAATTATTTATTTTTTAATTACTGCGACTTATTACACATATATGTATATTAAGGCTCACACACACACGTTTCTTACACGTTTCTTAAAGATCTATCTTCGCGTGTTCAGTTCAAGCTAATTGTCTGTAAAATCATTTGTATTTGACTGACATTCTAATTATTTATCATGAAAATTCTTAAGTAAATATTAGCATAGCTGTCTGCTTTCAAAAGTTAAGGTACTAATTATGATGTCAAGTTACCTTTCCAAATTCTTACTTAGCTTACAAAAGTTTTATTAGTTTGATTAATATTCATATAATTTTTAATTAGCCTGTCAGACTTCCAATATTATAATTCAAACACGAAAGATTCATAAAAAACTTAATCATCATAGAATTAATTGTGTTTTTAAATCGTTTTTCATAATTTTTTATTGCTTTTATTTATTTATTTATTTATTTAAACTTTATGCATCAAAAGTACAAAGGCGGACTTAATGCCTTAGGCATTCTCTAACAGTCGACCAAAGGTAGTGAAGAGATAACATGGTAGGTGCAAATTAATGTACGAGCGCTAAACAGCAAAATTAATTTGAAAAAAAAATAAACACACAAAAGTATTTATCCAAATAAAATCAAGTGTACATAAGTACAAAATATTTAAAATACTACATACTTACTACTTATAAAAAAATACCATAAAATAAACATACATACATATTTATATATACCTATATATTATAATACATATTAAATACATACCTAATAAAGAATAGAACCTTTTACATTGAATTAAAAAGAAGTGAATGGAGTCAGGGGCGACAAAAGCGCGCGAGTGGAGCCCGCGGAGCCCACGGGCGGCGGGACGTCATGAATGCGTCTGGCTTTTCATTTGAAATACGTTTTAATATCGTAGAGCTGGGAGCCGCGTCCAATTAATCGTTTTACGTCTCTGTAAATAAGGTAGTTTTATATTTTTGTTGGAAACGTATAGTTTTGGAAACTGTTGATCATGTATATGCATCACTTCTATGTATGTATGTACCAGTGCGCTAGGTTGCTGGTCCGTCAGACCGTAGGTACTATTCCTAACGTATCGTAAAAGAGGACTTAGCAATATTCTGTTAGCATCGTCCATTGTGCTGGTGCTCGTAAAGAAGCGTCCTCACCCTTACAATGAGAATGTGCTCTCACCGTAATGTGTTTTAGCTACTACTAGCTTCTGCCTGCGACTTCGTCTGCGTAAACTTCAGAATTTAGTAAGTGATAAATCATCCCACAAGAAAACAAAAACGGCATTTAAGTTAGGTATCCTATGTGCTATTTCTAGACTATAATCTATCTCGGTACCAAATTTCATTCACATCCGTTCAGCCGTTTTGGCGTGATTGAGTAACAAACATCCATCCAAACTTTCGCAATTTATAATAGTAGTAAGATGAATAACATGACTTTTAACGTGCTGACTAATTACATCCTTATGAGCAACCTTAACACCAAAGACCTAAAAGAGTACAACCCTATGTACACAAGCATGTGCCTGTAATTATGTGATAATGTTATGCTAGTATACGCACGCGGCATTCATGTTATGTCCAAGTTTATCATACGCAAACAGCCGGCAGCGCAGCGGACGCGGCGCGCGGAGCATGTCGGCCTCGCCAGCCTTACAGGTTCTCGTGTTATAGCTTAATTACTAACAAGTTTTAGGGACCGTTAAGTGAAAGGTGTATATATTTTTGACTGTCTCAAAATACAGGGAGGCCCAAGTCACAAACACTCCCATGGTATGTTATGCGATTTACTTCAGTTTAGGAGCTAGATGTTTTTTAAATTTTTTGGGATATTTTTGCCTGATTTTGTTGTTTTTTTTTTGAGGCGCATTATTTGTGAACCATTTTTAAAAATAATCAGTAAAATTTGTTTCAACACAGCTCTGCGTACCTACGCACACATTTGTAAGTACTAAACAGTTTTGTGCGATATGCGTAAAGTTGAGAAGCTGCTGAAATATTCACTTTCTTTGTGAGAACAAAAAGCGTCATAACAATGATACATTGATAACATTTACATATCTACTTAAACTCGGTGTTTTTAGCAGAGAATACTGGTAATAAGTGGAATAATGTGTTGTGGGCACTTAGTTATGCCACGACTGAACTAACGCTGGCTGGGGTTAAACCAAAGCTTGTAAAATGGATTGTGTGGGTGTTTGTGTGCAAAGTACGAGCCATCACGTTTGTGGCAATCTTTAAATCCGATGCGAAATTGCGGTACGTGACTCGTAGCGATGGCTCGGGGGCGCATGTAGCGAGTGTGTCATGTGTGGACGACTGCAGCGCAATGATGCGACAAATTGCATGTCCATCGCAGCGCACTTCGTAGCCACCACACAGCTCATACAAATAATAACTCTGAACGGGAACGCTCGTATAAACAAGAAATACTTATGTCATCTAAGTTTTTTTTTACTTTTATTTTCATTTTTTGTGGAATCAAAATCTTTGGCTTCTATCTTATCACTGTGAATGCTTATTAAGAAAAGTACCCTTGTTCTGTTTATATATCCGGTTTACGAATGTCTGCAGAATCATTTGTTACTCGTTAAATGCAACAATGAAACTGACTACTTAGATCTGCTATAGTTTTTACTTCTATTTCTTAGAATGTTTCCGTTCATAATAAAGAACACAGCAAGGAGTTTCACTCCTTAGAGTTAGTTTTAATTATGCACTCATTTTGCTCCTCCTTGAATGACAACAATATTGTGGCAGCTAAGTAAGTTAAAATCTGTAACAATGTCTTGGCAAGTGCGGGAACAGCCTCCAGTGCGCGCTCCCGCACTTTTATTGGGGACATAAAGCAACTTTATTGGCGCTTATCACGCCTGCCATCGAGCCCTCGGAGCTGCGCGGAGGCGCGGAGGCGCCGCGTCCAGGTAGAGCTGTGTCGGATGAACGCGCCCTGATAACATCCAGATACTGCCCCTAATTGAGTTTTATATTGCAATCACTCAATCTAGAGAGCTCGTAAAATGTCTATACAATGCGAATTCAACAAAGTCAAGAAACCGTCACCATTTTGTTCTCGAGCACTTGACGCGGTATTCAAAATATATTAATAATTATGTTTAAAACGCATTGTTTGTCTTGCTCCCAAGTTCCTAGATTAAAGCTAGACCTGGTAGCTAAGCTCACTAATTGAAGCTGGATTTTCTGAAATACTCAGACTGAGCCTTAATGAGTCTTTAAACGGGTCGTTGGCTTCGTCGCCAATTAGTTCTCGTCTATAGGTACCTATGTATCACTTTTTCATTTGTAATTAGATTAGATGGCTGCGCTTGGTTTCCAGTTACCCTTTTCTGTAATTCCATGTTATGTCTATGCTACAGTAGCAGCACCAACAACACTCTATCTCCAAGCTAAAGTTCGAGGAACCATTAGCGGTGGCTGCCGATGACGTTAATATTACACAACAAGCTATTACCCGATATTAACTATGAACAATCCTACAGTACGACAATAATTAATAACAATTATCATGCTCTTGGCATTAATTACTTGCGCTGATTCTCCGCCATTAATCCCAACGCTAATTGGAAAGCGGGTGGGTAGGCAGGCGGTTGTAACATATAGTATATTGTCGCTGTCGGCTACATTACCTAGTACTACTTTCCCGAGTCCATTGTATTAAAGGAGACGTATCCTTTATGACCGTTTACGTAAGACGTAGAAGGCGTTGTAACGCTTAGTTAGCACATACGCAACTATACCGTCATTCTGGGCATACGCCAAATATTTACAAGAAAAATACTGTATGAAGCAAAAATTGCGTAGATAATAAAATAAGTTTTTGTTGGAGAAAATATTTCTCTTGAAGACGGATGAAAATGTAAAGTTTGTCAATCATAGTAGACTGTATTTCTTTTAAAATAAGATTGGTCTAAGACGGTTGGTCAACGAAAGGGAGCCAAAACTGTATGGACATGTAAGATAAAAATACCAGACTCTGCTATAAGTAAGTGAGCGAGCTTGCTCTCAATATTATGAAAATAAAAAGAACATGAACATGCTTCTTTAGGGATTAATATAACGTTAAGTTATACCAAAGTTTCAGTTTCAGTTCGAAGACAGAATAATTTAGATAAAAAATCTTTTCTTGTTGTAAAGTGTAGTTTGTACGAAAGAGGCTTTTCTAAATAACGGTTGCGGGTAGTCCCGACTGTTCCCAGTCTGTAATAGACGTAAGGGGACGTATAACAGCCGCTTATCTGTCGCGGACAGCTCGCATCGCTGGCTCCGGCGCGAGACACTGATCGCCGCCCGGACCCGTTCGCTGATAAACTTATCACATTAAACATTCACGTGGCTCGCCGCAGCTTGTCTTAACAACCAGCTGAACGGCCACAGCAGAGCTTTCTCCTAAATAATACATGTGACCCACCTCAAGCGGTGCCGGCTCTCTGAGGTAGCCCCGATCTTTTATTCACACCACACTAGCATTCCGAAAACTTCCACCATAACACTTTCACGTCACACGTGTCCCGTACGCGGCTGAACGAGTCGACGAGCTCGAGACGACGGTGCGGCGATGGCTCCGGTAGCGGTGCGGTGCGGCGACGTGCGGACTGTGCGGCGGGCGCCGCGCGACTGCCGCGAGGCACGCCCGCGCGCCGCGCCGCCGCTCGCCGCCGCCGGTCCGGTGCCCACACGTTTTTTCTCCGGCTCCTGAACACGGGCGTGAGTTAACGTATTTAGCATTCGTCAAGAATTAACTCGCGATGTACAACGGAATATATTTGCGTGGCAAATGTTCCCGCTTTCCTTCAACTCTTTTATATACAGCTCTGTGAATCAGTGCTCGTGATTGACCTTCGATGTACGTGGCGGTTTATCTCGTGCGAGGGTTGCTGAATACATATTTTTTATGAAGATAACCTACCTACCAAATTATTTATATGAAAAATACCGAAGAGTTTATGGGCCGGTTCATTCGCTGCTGCTCCGAACCGGTTCAGGAGTATAATAGACACTTACAACATTATTAAATAATTTCCCCGAGAGAGGCTTTATTACACCACATAAAAATAACAAAAGCAAAGAGTTGATGAATACTTCCACAATTTATTTTGTAAAAAGTCTACCTGCGCTGGTTGGACCGCGGTAATGGCAGGAGGAAACTCGTTAGCCAACGAAAGTTTCACCTTTAAAGTGTTTTATTATTCTTTGTACCTAAGTGATGTGACTTCACACAACTTACAGCGGGCGCGCACTCGATCGCGTCTCCGCAGGCCCGGCGCGCGGGCGCGGCGCTTGCGCTCGTGCGCGACTCCACTACGCGCCTTCAATTGCTCTTTAAAGGAGGCAATCTCATCGAGTTGGAATGACTCTTTTCTGTGAAAAGAACTCTTCTCATAATGGATCGCATTAGATAAGTCCGTCAGCTTTGCTATTTGATTTCGTCGGCGATCGCGTTACACTGGCCTTTGTCCGAGATCAAAAGCAGTATGCAGCTCCCGCAGTCAAACTAGGTGTTCTATAATAATGTTCTATTATGCAAATTTTCCATTTCGCAAAGAGAAGGCTTTTATCGCTGGCATCTGGTAGGGCTGGCGCGAGGTGCGGCGGCGCTGTCCACAATAAATTATAAAACAACACGGACGGGGTAGCCCTAATTATGTGCGTCACAAACGCGCGCAGTTTGGCTGACGTTTTAATTGTGAACCCCTGCGTGTGTGAGCTGCGGGAGTGCGTGAGTGCGGACCGACTGTCCCACGCTGTTTACTTATAATTTGAGAGAAACACTTTTATCCTCTGTGCCATTTTCTCTGACTCTGCATTCTGCATTAAATTACTCTGGTTTACATTTTAAATACAAACACAGCCGTTTTTAAATTAACGTTATTCATACATGGTTTTCAAATCCTTGAATAAAACATATCCGGCCAATGTATAAAATATTAGGAGTGTTGTACACACGCTGTCCGCCTGTTCGTGAGTCCACACAGTGTGTTGGAACATGTCGGCCGTAATATCGCAGTCGTACACTTGTATCGGACGCAGCGGGCTCTCGTAAAGTAGCGGACACAATTGATGTGTTTAGGCCCGATGTATCAGGTGCGGCACAAACAGGCCTAAATCAACAGTGTCCCTGCGAGATAGTGGGCCAGCGCTGACCATCGCGCCGCCCACGCGCGAGCCTTCGCCTGTGTATTTACGATAATTAGTGCTTACTCAGTGTTGACGGTACCAAGACGGACGCACTCCGCTATACGAGGATGTTCACATAATTAAGGAAGGCTTTAGTAATTTTACGATGTTCAGACCACATCAGAGGGACAGGTCAAAGGTTAATCGAGTTATTATTGTAACATTTTACCTTAGCGAGTCCAATGGTCATTGAGTTAGTAGATTATAATCCAGAAAAGCAAAATATAACAATTTATCTGTTCGCTGTTGTACTTTCTTCTTGCACGTTTAAGTAAAAAGCGTCTTACAATAAAATTAAATCTGCACAAGTGTGCACGAGCTCACAACAATATGTAGTTACGTAGTAGTGCAGTGGCATAGTAGTAACAATAAAGTGTGACCGCCGCGCCGTGTCGGGCCACGCTCAAATGCGTACAAACGGCTTATTTACCGGCTGGACGGGACCGTCAGCCAGCCCGTCAACCCGCTCCGCTCATGTAATGGCTCCGTCTGATATAGATTGTATGGGCTCCAGCCCAGTCTGCAGGCACACTTTGATCCCGCTGTGGTTGTGTGTTCATTACAGATTGGACCATTCGTAGGGTATCATTTTAGACTGTCTAGACTCCGATAAAATTGTTACGAAAATTGAGAACCATTTTCACAAATAGCTTTCTAAGAATTCATGTATTAAGTAAGACCCTACTTTAATGTTAGGTACAGCTCGCTTTACATCAAAACATAGGCTCGAATATGTGTGTGGGTGTGGGTAATATTGATGTATGCCTCTACCTCCCCTTTGGCATTACTTTGTGTCTCAGTTCTTGGAAGTAACACTTAGGCAATATGTATGTACACCGTAAACATCGATAAATTGGGCTGTTAGGCAAAAAGCAAGTTCCCGATCGAGTGGCAGTCTAAGTCATCCGAATATGATTAATACTGGGCGAGTGCTCAGCAGCGCGCCGCTTATCGCGCTCGTATATTAATATCGCCGGGCGACACGTTGCGGCCGAGCGGCACCGCGCACGCGCCGGTTACATGCTACACTATACGTATCTCAGTGAGTGTACAATCCTGGAAGAACTATATCTAATAATCTTGACGAGTACCAAGTACTACGATGTTAGTAGTATTTTTCATAATAATATTTATATTACAATCATTACAGGCCATGAGAAGTACACCGCGTCTAACTGGAACTCTTCGCTGTCTATTGCCTATACATCCTACTTATATTAATCTCTACTAATATTACAAAACTGGAGAGTTTTTCTTTGCTTTGTTTAATCGCGTTTTCTCTAACTATCAGTCGGATTGGAACAATCTTTTTGTATTTGATAGCCAGATTCATGAGGAATATTATAGGCTATATAACATGACACACAAGCCGCAGAAACGGAGCAGTAAAAACAAAAATGTAACTTAACGCGGATAAAAATACACGCGGACGAAGTCGCCTGCAGAAGCTAGTGTAGCAGATGTTAGGACAGCAGGACAGTTAGAATAAGAATAAATTTTAGTTAAAGTCACTGAGTTTGTTGTGTCTTTGCATCAATGGGCACGGCACACGGTACGCGGAGATACCTACCTATAGATAATTATCAAATTAGAGGTAGTGCAATACCAGGAAATTATGTGATCGAAGATATTTAGTATTAAAGATAATTATAGTAACTATTCAGAAGCATGTACTAGTACAATAAGCACGCACTGTACTATCGACCAAACTTCCGCATGCTCACCTTTAAGGCGATAATCGCAAAGCACGTCTCTCGACTCGATCGCCGTATGCATGCGTTTTGACCAATAGGAAGCGAATTTTAGTTGTGTTCGTCGTAATACAATGATGACTGTGTAGAAGTGGACACTCACACTAGTGTGCAGGGGCGCACATTAATAAGCTGTGTCCCTCGTTTTGTGAAATGTTTTGCAACGGTAACAAATTCTAATTGTCGGTTCGGTTTCAAACTATGATATGGCCCGCGTGAGCTCTTTTATAAATTATTGTTGACAAGAAGTTATTTCGTACTCATAATAATATATTATGTTTGATTTAGAAAATGTGTTATTGGTATTATTATTTAAATAAGTATCAACCTTCCACAAAAAATTATAATTATTTCGTACTAAGATAATAATGTAAACAACTACTAGTGACTCGCCCCAGCTTTGCACGGGTGTTACAAATCACTAAAACGTTCGGTTTTTCTCTAATATAACATAAATACCTATACACCTAAATCTCTATGAACTCTGTATAATAGTAGATAAAATCCCACGAAAATCAGTACAGCAGTTTTTGAGACGCGGCGCGGCGGGCCGCAGGGGGTGCTGTTTTATTTTAATAAATGTAAGAATAAGAATTTTATCCGCTTGAACATTCTACTCTTATAGAGCATTTAATACCGGAGAATTGAAAACAAATATTGGCTAATAAAATACACGTTTTTAGTTTATATTAACTCAATAAAAAACTGTTTAGAATTATTTTATTAGCACGCTTTCATTAGTTTCATCTGTAACTAACTCTATTAGAAAATATTGGAAATTCTACCTCCATGGGTAATAAAGTGTTTTTTTTTAGTTTTTTTAAATTATTATTTATTTTAGGTAGGTAGTTATTAAATATTTTCATTTATATGTATAGTAAGAGATTTTTGTTTTAAAGTTAGAAATAAATAAATAAATAATAATAATAATTTTAAAGTTAGTCTAAGTGTGATATATGCACTGGTTGCTTGTGGGTTCTTTAACTGGTTGCTTGTGGGATTTGCCTTTTTTTTTCAGAAAAAAAAACAACAACTTTAATTATAATTTATTTTATTTCTATGCATCTTTTCAAGATTGTCCAAGAAAACATAACAGATATATATTGAAAAAATTACATAGAAAGAAAGAAAGAAAAACTGTTTATTTACACGAAAATGACACACATAACATAAGAAAACTTTTATACAAAAGCAAAATAAAAACAAGTTGGTATTAAGTCTAAAAAACTAAAAACAAAAATAAATACAAATAATAAATATGCGCCACTACCGCGCGAAATAGCATTAATAGCATAATAGCATAGCATTTAACATATTCGTCTTTTCAGGTAATCAGCCTAACAGATTGTTCATATTAGGTAATAATAAATAATACAACAATATTACTACCTAATTAATAACATAATAAATATATATTTAAAAAAAAATACGTATCTTTTATTACTTATTACACACACGTTATTTTAACACACCACATAATATTATACATTACACTTACTTTATTACATTATTTATCACATTTTAATACTAGTGTCTCGCGCGGTTTCCACGCGTCTTTGGTTATTTATCCGTGATGAGGCTGATACTTACAACGTGTTCCAGAAATGCGTGGCATATTTAAGGGTAATCTGCAGTATTTGATAGAGAGCCTAATTCCCATATCAAACTATACTGAGTTTTGGTGTTTCTTTGCCTCATCCATTATTTCGATATATTTCGTAAAGTTATCGAAAACTTAATATAGTTTATTTTGATATATTTATGTGTATAGACGTAGTGTCTATGTGTTAATATGAGCAGGCATTTAAGGAACACGTTGTTTATAATATTCTTCCTAAATCTGGCTATCATACAAAAATAATTACTGTATAATATATTATATACAATAACACTGGTAGTTCCAGACATTAGTCCTATTAAACAAACAAATCTTCAGATTTACTATATTATTAGTACACATTTATTAATATTGATTATACAGGACGACTTTAAAATAACTGGCACAATCATTGGACAAAATAACATTATAATAATATTTAAGAATTAGAATAATACGAGTTAGAGTGATTGAAATAATAGACTAAAATATTGGGTGTAATAAAAACACATCAAAGTGACCGTCTGTGATGGACTCCAGTAGGGCATTTTTCACATGTCGTGGCTATCATATTGGCCGATTGCCCTTCATTTATAGCCGAGGTGCACGAACGCGCTGAGTTAGATCTTCTTCTTCATATCTACGCACAGTACGCACCCAACGGCGCACTGTGGTTCTCTGGAAAAAAAAATAACAATTAGCATCGAATTGTCACATAATAATATAGGAATTGAACAATACATTACTAGCAGTGTGCAAAAGGATTAAGTTAACAACAAATAAACCCTAACTTTTTAAATATCTACTTTAGGTATCAACATTGTTATCTGTATTTTATGTGGGTAGTAGACCACAAACAGATATTTAACAATGGCATTGTAGTAAATTCCAATATTGTGTAAAACTCTCCCAAGCAAATTTGTGCATTATTGTTAACGACTTAAGTGCTCAATTTCAAAATGCAGTGATAACTATAATGAAAGGCCATTGTTTAGGTGTTGAAAGATTTGTTATCGGGTCATAAAATGTCCAAAACAATGTCTTTGAACGGGCCGATATTAAAAAATTGAAAGGAAATAATAAACCTCTTTTTAAATTAATATTTTAAATATATAAAAGTAATTTCATACTTTATTTTTTCAAAATTTTAAGTTATGTATTTTATTAATATTTATCGTAAATTAGCGATCTACCTCGACTTCGCACGGTCTTACAAATCTCTAAAATTCTCCGCTTTGCTTTATAATAATTTGCATGCATATAAACCTTCCAAAAGAAATTCTCTAAATGAGAGTACTCATATCAAAATCCGTTGCATTGTTTAGAAAAAAATATCGGAGAATCAGACAGACAGACAGAAACAGCGACTTTGCTTTACTACGAGTATTTAGAGACTCGAGGTAGAGATTTGACATGAAATATGTTTGCAGTCAGCAATCATTGATATTATTTGTGTATTTCTTTTACACAGAAACTCAATAATACACGCTTTCGTTAGAATAAAAAATTGTCTAATAACAACAACAAAGATAATTATACGAAATATAAAAACTGCATAGTTGGCGTCGGCTCGCGAAACAATAACTTTTAATTGGGTCTGTGAATTACGGTAACAGAAGAAAAAAAATGAGATCTATTTATAATGCAAACAATAAAAATATAGCTCAGTAAAGGAAACCAACATGCACTTAATTTATTTCTATTATCTCTCTCTGGATAAAAAAGTAACTTACTTGTAGATGCAGCGTGACAATGATTTCATTATTTTCTTCTTGATTGAGGTTTCGGGTTTAACCCTGACAGGGTTATAGACAAATCAGCCCACAGGTAGTCACGATACACAGTCCAGGATACGAGTAAGGGTCAACAATAGATCCACGATCACAGTCCGGTATACAAAGCAAAGGTCACAGTTGGGCAGGCAATCAGTCCGATAGAAATAAACAGGTCGTAAAATAAAATTGCGATGGGAACAGGAAGCGTGAACAATTAGCGAGACGCAAATTGGCACTGGCTAATGTTTGTTGATATTTTTTGTCGCACGCACTTACTGCACTCACACAAATATGTATTGTCTCTAATTGGGTGGAGCAAGGAAGGGGCGTGGTTTGTCACTATCTGCGCTTCCGCAGGACTATTTTCTTAAGTGAGCATGCTTAAGTTTGGCCGATAGTACCTAGAAAATCACATTGCCCATTAGTGGTCATATCAAATCGGGCGGTGTAGTATTCTAATATTAGGTACCGATATCTCTGACACATGCGCACGCAACGCACGTATTACACGTGATTTGAGTACGTACTCTGTGCTCCTCAGACGTAGCTCATGTTAATAATTCACGCACACCGTATCACAGTCGGTACTTATAAGTACAGTAACGCAATCATGAAAAAACTGCGGCTTCAGTAGGTACCCGTTCAATGCGCTATATATACACTATTCCTGTCTGAAAATGCCACATTATAATACAGCCTTACAATTCTAGTCGTCAGATCAAACTGGCGGCAAGGAAAGCTTAAAACCTTTAATATGTACTATGTATTCGCCTCTGATGCTGACTCTAATGTCCTGTCAATTAATCAATCAATGGGTTCTTCTTTTATTTATTACAAAAAACAATCTTATTATAAGCTTTGTGTAAATAAAATATATTTAGCCATTGCGATATAATTATGTATTGTATTGAACCGTGCATTTTTTTTTGGGATAACAAGCTTCTATAATTAAAAATTTAAAAAACACGACTGCAAAAATTGCACATATTTATTTTGTACTTTGTTTACTCGTCAGTTTTTTTTACGACGTTTTTTATTTAAAGTGTTATATATTTTTTAAATCTACTTGTCAAATTCTAGATGATAAACATAGACACGACCAGATTCATTAAAAAAATAAATTGAGGCTGGTATTAATTTACTTTTTAAAGTGACCACACCGCTTCCTTTTTATTTTTAACTAGCCTATGTTACTCGGAACGATGCAAGGATTGTAACGATACCCCATACATCTAAATCGGTTCAGGCGTTTAAAAGTTATGGTGGAATAAAGAAACTCACATACATACATACATACCATACATTAACCCTGAACACATAACACTCCTTTTTTTGGGGCAGTCGTGTAAAAAGGGTGTGTGCTATTCCAGACTATTATAATCTCTGTACCAAATTTCATCCAGATCCGGTCAGCTGTTCTGACGTGGTTAACAAACATCCATTCATCCAAACTTTTGCATTTATAATAGTAGTAAGACACAAGAACACAGCCTACCGTTTAGCATACACTGTGGTATCAGAAATGGGCACAGTTCCGAACCTTATGACAGCAATTACCTGGCACCCACCGCGATCGACGTGATTACGGAAACACGAGCTGTTACCGAACTCACTAGTACCTCTCTAGGTGAGTAGCTACTCGCTAACGGCTCCTGTAACGCGCCACAGAGACGTGCGATGATCAGGGTATAGTTCTGATTACCTGACTCGTGTATACAAACCAATACTGCTAATGAGCGTCGGCCATGTCAATGATAAGTATTTAGTTGTGCTCTTAGTGTGGCTACAATAGGTCAGTTTGGCCATGCTGGCGTAAGAACATAATCAGGAATCTTAAACATAAAACCTTAAAGTAAATTTAAAATGACTTTGGCGGGGGCACTTCCGTGCCCCCCGATATGTACAATTTATAAAAAAAAAGGCAGAAAGGTGACCTCATAGGGCATCAAAAAATTCGTCCGCGTCGCCGTCAATAGGGCAAGTGCCCAAAAGGCTGACAGCATTGCCACGTTGTATAGCAATGTTGATTCTTTGGCCTAAGAAAAGGCCAGCCCTCTGGTCATGTGAAGAGTCGACCAGTCGCTTCGCGATGTTCCGAAAAAATCAGGAATCTTGAGTTTAAAATAATCCATTGTTAAAACTAATTGTAAAATACGTCACACAGACGCCTGTTTCCCTGCCACCTACTTAATTTTCGTCACGCAAACCACGAGGAAAATCTACATTACTTACGTATATTTTCATCCCCTGAATATATTTCAGGAACGCTTAATTCGATCATGTCAGACTAAAATGAAAATAATGCCTAGTGTAAAAAAGTTTGACGCGACGCTGTTTTAGAAATATTTTGTACTAAATCTCATCTATCTTAATTTGGGAACATTCCGTGCAGCCAAATCAATATTTGATATTTTACATTATTTTCTATCGAAAATACGATGAAAAATAAGACTCCTTTTTGCCTGAATATTTTATTAAAGTCGCAGAATTTTACAATCTAAAGTGCCCTTGAACTTGTAGAAATTCTCTGAAGAAAATGCACGTCACTATACATTATTAGTAAGTTCGAAGCCGTCACCATAAAGCTATCGCCTGCAGAAGCACGTCATGGCGTGTTATCCATAAAAATGTAGTGCCTTGACACTCGCGTCACTCGTGACACTCGGGTCAGTGCGGATTTGTGGCCGCTTGCATGCACAGCTGCGGCGGAGCACTCGATACTAGGGCGCGCTGCAACCTTGCGGATTTGCGATTACCATCCGAAAACCGGGAAGAGCTAAATTACGAGGGCTATGGTAGACTATGGTGCGGTTATGGGGTAAAGTACCTATAGGTTTTTGGACGGTTTGTATCATTCTTTTTTTTTGAGCTGATTCCAAAGCCTCTGTCGGCGGTGCGAGTACATCCAGTTCTTCTGGTAGCATGACTACAATCCTACCTTCACTGAAAAATAAAACGCGTGACGAGTAAAATGAAAGGTGAAGCACAAATGATATCTGACTATTTTGGAAGTGGTAAATAACTTGTAACCTAATAGGATTTGTTAAAAACAAAGGAAGGTCAGGGCATCCCTTCGAGCCTCCAATAACAACAATCTGCTATAATTATTTCCAATTGGACCTTTTAATTGCTGCAGAGCAGATTTTCTGCTTAAACAATTAGAATATCTGTTAACAGACGTTATCACACTAGCAGGAGTACAGTATTAGTGAAGCACTCAACAGTCGTCTCGGCGATCCTCCGTAATCTGTCGCCTGGCAGCAGATCGGTAATCACACGTAATATTAGCTCTCAGGGGATCCCCGCGCGGTAATCTCTGCAGCTTCACTGAAACAGACTACACAATACTGTGACACTGTTCGGTGGATGCTGTCGGCGAGTTTAGTAATGTCTCAAATGTCTCTTGTAGGTATGAATGTACTAGGTTAAGCTTTCTATGGGTCTATGCCACACGAAATAAAGTTATTATTATTTTACGTCGATTAGTCATGCTCGTTTTCACGTACGCTAGGCCACGCTTAAAATTAATGCGTAAATAAAATCCAACAGTTAGTGCAGTGGTATTCCTAATGCTAAATAAATTAACTTATTTCAATGTCAGTGCCTTTATTCTACGAATGTTAAGGTAATAAAGCGAGAAAATATGTGAGCAAGTTACACAAATGATAGAATACCAACTATGTAGTTTAAAATAAAAATCTTTTTTTTTCTCGTGTCCTACAGAAAGATTGATTGTTTATTTTATAAGGATTGTCACAATAGAATCTGTGTGTGTTGAAAACTTGAAAAGAAAAAGTATAAAATGTTGTGATAGTCGCTCGTGTGTGGTGTTCCTTAGCGCCGCGTCGCCGCCTCTGTCCCGCGATTTGCATAAAGTAATAGATGCTGTAGCCACTCCAGCCGCTCCTCGGCCGGCGCGCTATCGACTTGTCGTCTGCACGCCCTAGGAAATATGTGCGGCCTTACTCTCTATTAGCTTTTATTATTGCGATAATATATTCTTGCATTGGTTGATGCTTCAGTGATTACATGCTAGAAGCCTTACCTTTGAAGAACAATTTGAATATTACACGATAATAAACATACCTGAGTGAACATAATTTACAAACGAGGCACGCTCTTATGATTTCAATCCACAATTGATTAGATATTGTAAGGATATCCCAACCTATAACATTATACAAAAATCTCAGAGCGACTATCAGCAAACAGTCCCAACAACACCCGAGCACCATACGTCAGCTGTCGACACGCACATTAGTCAATTAACATCTCTCACATTTATAGATGGTTCCCGAAGCATCACATCCATTACTTCCTCTTCATCTCTCACACTTCGCGCTGTCGATACGCAGCTGTAACTAATATCTCGATACAGCCACTTTGCCCACCCTTGCCCACACTTTGCCCGCCCTTGCCGATCTTTGCGCGGGAAATAGCCTCGCAGATTTATAGCCCGCACTTTGTAGCGGAAATAAAATTGTCCATGGTGTTCTGAAACCGTAAGATGCGGACAGTTTATGGGTGAAGTGATCGTTCACTCAAGTATTATAGATGTTTTATGGTGAACGCATAAAAGCTGGCTTTCCTCGCTTTGGTACCTACCTGCCTGTTGGCCGTGGATGGGGTCGGCAGCAACGAGTGTTACATTGATTTAAAAAATATATACATACTTATTTTGGATTTCATATCACTGTTTTTATTATACATGAACAAGTAATATCATCACGTCAAACTAGATGTAAACTATGCGTTGCGTACAGACTGATCAAATATTGAATTACGGTAGAAATGGCGATATTATAACATCAATACGTTTATATCGCATTTCGTTATTTATGGAGTAACAAAATATCATATTAATTATATGAAATGGAAGTAATGCCACCTCTAGGGTGTGTGGTATCAAAACAGGAAAACCTGTGGCAAACCAGCGAGGTACACAGCGTCAATATCTCACGAGTGCGAGCCGTTGCCGTATCGTTACATTCAAATCAATAAAAACACGTCGCTGAGAGAAAAATCACAGGCTTTCCACAGGGCCCGGGCAGCAGGGCCCCAGCAGGGCTGACACTCGGGATATCACTGGCGGGTTTCGTAACCATCTATTGGATTTTACTGTACTTTTAACTTCACTTTAAATGTACAACTCTCCATAGGTTTAACTAGCTCTGATCCTGACGTTTTTAGAACATAATAATGTCTTGCTTATAAAATAACAATTGAAATGTAAATCCAAGTTTCGATCGGATTATAGGAGTGACTTTATAATATCACAGTGAGAGCTAGGAATGAATTGAAATGAACTAAAAAAACATATATTGTTCTCACATTTGGTTTTATAGCATTAATAACGTTACCACTCCTATCATAAACAACAAAGTTGAGAAATATTGCATCTCTGTTTCCGCGTCAAGTATGCTCTCAAACGTTAGTTTTATTATTTGGCACTATGGGCCACTAACAACTTTTTTAGTTATTTTAACCCTTTGAGTTTTATGGAAAAACAAATTAACATTAGGTTAGTACCTTTATTGCTTACTCGAACACTTCTAAGTAACGTGTATTATGAATGAAGCTCACGCGCCTCGTTGACGACTTGCGACTGCCTCATTAGTGTAGTGAGGGTTCGATTTCAAAGTTGGACAATGTATCTAATGGCTATTTCCATAATCATAATTTTGTAGAAGCAGCCCTTTACCTGGAATTGTACCCTGTTGATGACAATAGGCATGCCCCTGATTAAATTGGACTTATGCTGTTATAAATAACGCTTGTTTAGGAGTTGTTTTGGTCCTTTTGATCGTGATATCACAGGATATCGTGGAGGCAGCCCTACGGTCACGGCACGCAGGTCTAAGTGCTTCCTGCGCACTGCAAATAGCTGGCAGCTGCCGCGGAATGATTTGCAAACCGACGCAGAGCACAGCCACGCACACACATGCTGGCTTGTTTATCACTAACCAGCTGCTTTTTAACAAGTGACATTCGATCTGAAAAAATAATACTTATCTAAAAGCTTATCTTAATTATAGAATAAATGCATTAAATGAATGACTTAAGAGACTTCTTTTAAAAATAAAGTTAAGAACATTGAACCAGTAAAGTCTGTTAGATAAAAGATTTTGCAACTACAAGCGTCGGATTGCATTTAAATAGAAACAAATCGGTTTAAAACTTTGTACGCCAGTTTTCATTTTAAAAAGAAACTGTACCTAAGTATTAACGTGCATTTGCACTTTAGAATATTTTATCTACAAAGGCAAGGGAAACTCCCGCCAGAACTATTTCAATTACGTAATCCACAAATAAAAGTATGTGTAATATCGTCAAGTGGTTCATTACGTACTGCTAGCAAGTGTTGTACCAGCCGTGTATTCCAAAGTGAATTCTGCTTTTCTATCGCACAAACAAACTACAGTGCAGACTAATCCGTACCAATTTGTTTCGTCTGCAAAACGAGTCTTTATGAATTGCGGAGCATCCGACTCGATTGCGTACGAGCGCGCACACGTGCGACACGGCGCGATCGCTGGCGATTTACCGCTGCACGCTGGTTGCATATCATTACTGTATAGGAGTAAAGTATGCCTGCGTGGTATGCACCGTCTCCTGTATGAATGGTAAATCAATGGTATTGAGTGCTGAATAAACTAATTATGGTCTCCGTGGATAAAGTTATTGATTTATGTAATAAAATGAGCAAATAAAATGCTCAGAAGAAATATTATGGTCTAATTCATATTTATTTATCATAAAGCTCGAGTACCTACAGTAATGAACCCTGATAGGGCACTATAATGTAGTCTTACTACAATGTAATCTTACACTTTAAAAACAATAACATTTTGAACAAAACAATTATTTTAATATCAAATATGTATAGATTATACGGTACCTATTAACTGTTTTTACTTCGGTTTAAAGACATTTATTTCTCAAAAAAAAGAACATTACAGTTCACTTATATTGAGAAATGTAAATAAAATAATAATAAAAGTTTAGACAGTCTCTGTGACCTATGAATGTGAATTAAATACATATGACATTCGGTGCTAGTACTTAGTTCTAACGTATTCTTCTAGGACTTTTTTACATGTATACCAACTGTTACTGTCAATCTACTTAGATCAGTCTTATTCTATTTTTATATTTATACAGCTGTTTTTTTTTTCATGATTTCAGGGTTGGTCCAATAGTAAAAGTTGTTCATACTAAGGAGTAGACCCATTTTCAGGTTTCGGGTAAATTTTCAATGACCCTAGCTGTATTTCAACAATTATTTACCTATAATTGAGATTATGTTAGATGTATTTACGTAGTATTACTGTTACAATTATGTATATTCATTAGAAAACATATTATTGTTATTAATTTCAAAGTTCTCTATCGACTTATCTACAAATTAAATAGTAATAAGTTAAGCATATTAATTATGTTAGAATTATAGAGAATTTGTCACTTTTAAAAGTACACAGCAACGTTGCGTTAAATAATAAAATGTACTAACGGATTTGTTTGTACACGTAGTGGTTTGCGTGATTAGTTATAATTATAAATAGTACCTATTAGAAGAATAGAATTTATATTGTAGTAGCTTTTGCTCAATACAAATAGATTTGATTTATTAACAAAACTCCACTCAAACTTCTATATATTTGTTTCAGTAGCTTGTTATATAATTGAATTATATATTTTATTGACGTAACTTAAGTACTTGTAGGATAAAGGTAAGATTCAGACCAACCGGCTCGGATCGGACCGCATCGGAACGGATCCGTACGCATGCCGCGGCAGCCGTACGCATCCGTACGCATGCCGCGGCAGCCGTACGCATCCGTACGCATGCCGCGGCAGCCGTACGCATCCGTACGCATGCCGCGGCAGCCGAACGGATCCGTACGCACGGCCGACCGGCTCCGAACGGACCCGACGGCAGCCGATTGGATGCCGTCAGCGCCGTACGGAGCCGGTCGGAGCCGATCGGAGCCGTACGGAAAATGCCGTCCGGTCCGGCCCGATGCGAGCCGGTTGGTCTGAATCTTACCAAAAGCATTGATTGTAAGTTGTCAGACCTGAATAATTCTGTTTCGTTTGTTCCGTTTTGTGGTACTGAATTGTGTCTCGTTCGTGCTTTGCATGTCTACAAGAGCGACTAATGATTGACTGATGACACAGACGTGTTTGAAATGATTCGCTTGCCTGAATAAGAGATCATTTCAATTTTTCCACGCACTTAATCCACCTAATTGCGTACTCCGCTTCAATTGTGATTTCCTTTGAGGCATTACATCCGGCAGTGCAAAGGCAGGCCCTTGACCGCTCTCGGCGCACTTGCGTGTGCTAGCGACCTCTTGCGTACCCTCGCGACCTTTACCGAACACCCGCGAATGGAGACGAATGCTCTATTGCTTGCTCGAGCTTTGCTTATGTGTACGGGTTCAAGGACTATCAGTAGAGTGCTTAAAAAACAACTATCTTATAATCATAATAACATTTAAACAGAAATGATGATGTATTTTGGTATTTGGTTTGTACATACAATGATGAACCGAACATATTTAAGTAGGTAACGTTTATGGTAATGCCTTATCATTTGTGTATCTGTCTCCACAGTTGATAGGAGTGTTCACAGGCGTACACAATGCAAGTAAAGTGAGTGCATTGTCCCGCGGCCCCCATTAGCGCGAA
This sequence comes from Hoplodrina blanda, assembly GCA_949316365.1. NCBI lineage: Eukaryota > Metazoa > Arthropoda > Insecta > Lepidoptera > Noctuidae > Hoplodrina > Hoplodrina blanda. The sequence goes on from OX438581.1 coordinate 18,038,813, forward strand.
CACTTAGCGCCGCACACACAATGTCTTGCAAGCGGCCGGCGAACAAGTTGGCTGGCACGTGTGCGGCGGCTGCGGCGCGATGACTAATGCGCGTTGTTTGGCGCCCCCGGCGAGCACAATGCGCCGCCAGCCAGCCATGCACAACTTTACGCCCATTAAAACCTTGCGCCGTAAAACTGACCGCTGCAGCCAAACGACCAAAACAAACCACTTACGTGATATTTTAGTTATCCCTTCAACGCGTATTGTTTCTCAGAATAATTGCTTTAATTATTCTGGAATATTTCGGTAATATGTCAGATAATGCGGGAGTTTAAAATAATTGAAACATTTGAATGAATAATTTAATGGACATACCTATTGTTCTGTGAGTAAACTAAGAGAAACTGAAAAGCTCAGTCTGTTGTATGTAATTATTTTGCATAAATAGTACGTATGCACGAGAGGAATGGCTCACTTGGCTATGCAGCGAGCTTCCACCGCGTATCGGAATTGCTAAGAGCTACGTTACTTTGTATGGAAAAACGTGAAGCTTATGCATGCAGAAAATAGTCGACGAGAATAACGTCCTACATATAAAATGAATATTTTAAATACTTTACCGTAGTACCTAGTTAATTACTGCTGGGAATTACAAAACAAGCCGCGGTACTCACGCAAATTAAGTTCGTAGCAATTGTATCTGTTGCTTTGAAATCAAAACAATCTCTTCGTTGTGCGGCGGTCTGCCGAGTGCCTGCCGCTGTACAGCTGTTCAACTACTTATTGTTTGCTCGTAATATTGTAAAATAATGAAATTTACTGCTAGTTTGAATAGTAAAAGAGGGCACCGGTACAGCCCCGTGCAGCGCTGCAGCGCTATTTGAGTACAAACTGTAAAAAGTACAGACGAGTTCGGAGGGCCGCTGCAAGCGCTGTGTAAGCACTAGCCCTGATGAGATGGACCGACTTAAAGCTCTTTGTACATTGTCCGCCACGGACGTAGAGCGATAAGAAAGGACTGACATGTTTGTACGGAATTTTGCGCGTATTTTATAGCATTTTCCGCACAAAATGGCAAAAAAAATTCACAAGAGTACATCGTTTAGTTAGATGTAGAAGCATTGTATTTATTTCGATAAAATCTTCATATTATTTATTATACCTTGTTCGAGTACGACATGTGATTGACTTTGACGGAGAGTGATCCAATTGTAGTAATACGAGAAGATGTATTGATAAATAATTATCTGCGCAAACTGACACCCTATTATGATTAATTGTACCTCCCATACCTACTTGTATAATACGATGAGAGATGTCGAACTATAATATGATAATAATAATAGGTCCAATTATTCCTATTAATAGTGTTAATAATCGATCGGTCAGTGCGTCATGTCACTGTTCTCCATGATGAGAACCTCGTGAAAGCTGAAAAAGAAAAGATCATGAAATATCCCGATCTCGCTCACAAACTCACAACTGACTAGCATTTGGAATGTGGCCTCAACAATAGCCAAAAGTTTCGACCACACACACACCTAGAGAAACTATCGCTTAACAGCTGAATAAGAGTCAGATGCAAAAGGCTGTGGTCTTGGACACGGCGCTCATGGTGAGGATGTTCCGCTGTCTGGATCCCTAACCATCGTCAGCTTGGGTCTTAATCCTCGCTGCGGGCGGAGCACTACTTTTATGCATGTGAAAAAAATAATCTGTAATTCCTTTTTTAAAAGCTATGTAAAAAATATGTTATAATAAAGAATACGGATAAAATTATACTAATATGTGCTTTTCGAAGTTATATTCGAGTCATATCTCATCCATTGAGCTGTTCGCTGCGTTAGAAACAAGAACTTAACTTTCTCTATGTACAGTTGGCTCCGACGTCTTTTAAACTTAGACATTTGCTGATGATTTTTTTTAATATTAGCTCGAGTGAAGGAGGTTGTTCCCGAGGTCGAGAGAACCGCATCACTCTTTTACCATTTCATTGACTGGTAATGTTTATCTTCGTGAAAAACAAGATAAATACTCTCCCAATAACATTCGGAAACCAAATTGTTACCTAGCTACTGTCTTTGAGGTACACGTAATAAAGTCATGCTTTGAGAGCTGCTAATCAATTGATCTAATACGTCTAATAACGACACGTGTGCCTACCTATGTTATAACCAACCTCCGCACGCAAATTGTAACATAGACGTGTCATTAAGTGGCTGTGCACATAATGAACTACTAAATAAGTTAACATATAAAGAGAAATGATCCCTTCACTACTTGATTGAGAATTATGTCTAAGGTTTATTTTACCTGTGAAAATGTTCAGCTGTTACATAATATATGGATGAGCTGAAATGATAATAATAAAATATTGATAAGTTTTTTATTGACATTATTTAAAAAACAAAATACAGATCGTATCTGTCTTGTAAAAAGCAATACCCACCTACTAATATTAAATGCTATTTATCAATGCTTTTGTAAAGTCCACTTTGTAAACTAATAAAGTTGTATGAGATCTTCTCTGATATTTATATTTTCCTGGTATTTTAACCTAAGTAAAGCGTTTTGTCGAACCTTTATCTAAAAGATATTGTTATGGAGGGATGCATTCATAGATAATGCGTATGCCTTGTATGTTGTAGATTTATATTTAGTAATGTGCGAATTGCGTGCTGGAGGCAATCACAGGTGGGAAGCTTTCGCTTTTGAGAGATCAGCTGGTCAGTACAGCCGGAGTTGGTCCTTTTGCTATAATCCTGTCTGTGTTTTATTGTGGACTTAAATAGAGAGAAAAAATAGTTTCTTTAGCAAATAAGACACGCGTATAATTACTTTAGTAAGAGCTAAGTCTAATAATGTTAATGATGGATGACTTGTTATTTGCTGCTTGAGATTGTGAGTTTCGCGTTAAAAATATTCCTAATTGTTTTAGTTGCGGAAATATTATGACAATAACATATCGCCATGATCAAACTACTTACGAGTATGTAGGTAGGTATCTGCTTCCAGAATCACCTCCATTCCTTGACTTCTTGTAAAGTTCGTTTGTTAGGAATAAAACGTATAATATCCAAATAAGTTCTGCCTGAACACAATGAATAACCAAAGTTTAAATATTTTCTTAGTGGAAACTGAGTTTGTGTTTTGGTATTTATTTAATAATTAGAGACAGGATTTATTACAGTTGTTTAATATTTTACAGCGGTTTTTGTTTGTGTTTTAGCTTTGTAAGTAGTCGTATCTACTTGATAAAATAAAATTATATTTTACACGTTGAACAGCTCAATTTGTAGGCACTTTTAGAGAAGGAAAATGCAAAGTTATTTAATCATCTTAACTTACCGTTTAACATTACCGATTTTTTTTTAATGTTTATCTTTTTTTTATCTTGTTAATAGTAGATCATCGGTTGAGTGTAATTGAGCCTGATATAAAATGTACCCAAATGGAGGTACTATCTCCTAAAAACCGATATTTATTTAACTTCTTGAACTATTAAAGCGCAAAGATGCGCTTTATAATTATATTTAGGTACTTATCTAAAATTCGCATCCAAAATTATACGAGATAAACGATTGTGAAAACCTATGTAGATAGTTCCTCATTGAGCGCGCTCGTGTTCGTTGAGGGCGACGCGATTCATTTCACTTCAGATAATGTTCTTATTTAACGTAATAACAATTCCGGAAAACACTTTCTGTAATTACCGCAAGTATAGATTAATTACTATTACTCCGCAGGTCGGACAAAGATAAATTAATTTCTTGTCAAAATGATAACTTGATAGGCGAAGCACAATATACTGACGAACAAACAATGATTATAAATATTAATATAAACTTATTAATACACTGTACTAACGATGACTATTTGTGATGGTAATTCATTCATTGCTCTGTATTTGTCTACTGTAAGATCTACCTGCACGACATACAGCGACTCAGGTAACTTATGAACGTTACACTCGTGGACGGGCAGTCGCAGCACTTGCAGCATGTGGCAGCGTGCTCCCTGAAGCCTGTTTGGAATAGTTCTTTATCTAAAAGTGGTCCTTCTGTCCTTCACTCTCTTCCACCGTCAGTACAAAATACGACAGCTCGTAAATCATAATCTATTACAGAAAGTGGTTTAGCCGGCGCAGCGCTAGTAACTACGCGCAGTAATCCGTTAGAGCTGGGCGCGCAGCGGAGTCTTGTTCTAAATTACACAATACATTTTAACTAAGCGGATAATTGACTCGGCTTAATCGTAGCTGGCTGGGATTTACAGCTGTTAAGGTTTTGTTAAGTGATGCCGTGTTTGCGTCAAGTACAGATGGATACAGGTGGACAGCCATCACCTCACCCCGAACGTTATCAGAAATTTTCACAGCGAACATGCGCTTTTGCAAAGGTGTGTTGTGTGAGTGTGTACATGTACCTACTTACGCACACGTAGATGATGTATCTATTTCTAAACAATATAAAGGCGGCTTTAATTAAACAAAGTATAAACAATTAACCATGCTTTCAAAATCTAGCTCTTGAAAGGTTTGACCCCTTTTCTCATATTTTCCCTTTTTTCCAGAGCTCTGTCTTAAAAAGATATCGACGGTAGCTTTGTTCCACAAAACACCGCTCCCTCCCTGATCTTGATAAATATATTGTAATTATTTATTTGGCCAAACTCCAGTAATTTTGCCGCCAAGCGTCATATTTTCATAATAAAGAAAACGGACGTCCATCTGAAATAAATCTGTTTAATATCTTTTCACGCAAACAAATGAGTTTAATGAAAAAAAAAATAATAGAAAACTGACGTGTTTACCGTTTAATTCCTGTTCTGGGAACATTTGTGTTGTGAGGCGAGCTTGTACGTGTGTCCAGACGGTGTTTGAGTTTCGTAGTGATACATGGCTGTTATGTATGAGCACAAATATTTAATTTATACTGTACAGCGTTACTGACTAGTGCAGTTTCTAAAGACGTCTATGAAAATAAATCATCGTCATGATTAGCAGATTGTGAATGAGCTTAGGCACCGATGACTTAATTTTAAAAGAGAGGAGTTAACAAAAACTCCTCTATAGCTGCTGTACATTCAAGATTATCTGTTTTCTCACGGATAAAAATGTTTGGTCCTCACAGTCTAGAAGTGATTTAATTATTAAAATCTGGTGATATAATCTTTAATCTAGCATGAGTCTGGCATCAGTAGGTAGTACTGGTAGTACCCTCCGTCAGCGGCTCGCTCGCACGGGACTGCGGGGCAGGCAGCCGGGGCTTGTTGCCGCCGATCATATCTCGTGATGGATGTCCCGCTAATGCACGCGCTCGCGAGCTCGCCGCCTCGCAGCGCCGGAACTCGCCATCGGTTTCAATTAGCTACAGTGCCGGACATTCACTTTACTTTTTGTTGACGCGAACTCAGTGTTGATGTTTTGTTACGAGGTTATTAAGTTTTTTAGCGTTCGTTTTTGTACGTCACGTTAAGAGCTGCGAAATTATAGCTCTTAACATGAATGACGTACAAAAATGTGCAATTATACCTTATGTACTACTAACCTTGACTAAAAAGTTTTATTGAGTTTATTCCCTGCATTTTAAGTCAAATTTTAAACAGCACAATAGCACTCCTGCATATTCATGAATACGTTACGAATACGTGGTACTTGTACCTTTGCAGAAGAAAACACCAAGTTGCTGAGAAAAGAATTTAATCCGGAGTGAATCCAGACAAGTCTGAAACTTACATAAAAACCAGTGCACTATAGTGCAACTTGCATTAGAAATACAGCGTCGCTAAGACCGGCTCCGCGTCGTGTCTCAGTGGTCCCCAGCGGCCGGTAAGTTGCCGGTGTCCTCCCGAGCTAGCCGAATGCCGGAGTCGGGTCCTGCACGTCGATGTGTCTCGACTCCGTGTGCCGGACGGGCGCTTCCCATAATTAATGGTCGCGAGACGCTGGGGGCAAGCGACCATCCCGCTTAGCGCGGGTGACGACACAGACTGTACAAAACGACCACTTTGTACTATTCGCCGCTAATCCTCGCCATTCGCGGTAATTAGTTCACGGACTCACTGAATTTGGACCCTCTTTTTCCTGAGATTAAGTTAAAAGAATGGGCTGTATGTAACGTCAGCTATGAACGACCCTCTACTTAGGATTAAATTAAATTAATTAAGATCATGTTCGGTACTTTCTTCTATTAATTTATTTATTTATTAGCATTTCATGTGAAAATGATGTACCTATAATATAATATTAGTATGATTTATTTATTATTAAATTTACACACTGTTATTACAGGGAGACCCCAATTTACTCTCTATAATTGCTCAATTACTTTTGGTTATTATTATAGTTTTAACAAATTAATCATATTGTTAATGCACGTGGTACTTCTGCGCTTTTGTCTGTCTCGTGCTAGAGGGAGACTATAGCAAGACACTATTATTCTTTCAACTTTCCAACCACTCTAAATGAACTAGCTTTTTAATGGTTTAACAGTCTTGATATTTTAACTTTTGTCTGCCGCTGAGACCTTATTGTGAACAGTTAGTTTTAATGAAGTTAGCTGTCATGAGACAGCGACATGGGAACATCGGTACTTTAGTACTTTTCCCTTTCTCTTGCCATTGTCACATATTACAACGGGTTGAAGGATGAAGTGCGGCCCGACCTCTGCGCTGTAAAGGACCATAGGTGTGCCCTTAGGGTGAACACATACATTTTTGAAACAAATCATCCGATATCGCGAGTATTCTTCCTTTGAAATCCATAAAATTCTATAAACGAATTTGTATTCACTTTCGTCGCTCGCGTACGGATCTAACATGGAATAGGACCCGAGAGTCGACTCAAACGATCGTGCGATGTCCTCTTCATACGGAATCGTTCGGAGTATTAGCTGATATCTGTACTTAGCTACGATTTTGTGCAAGTTAGCTCCTTTATGGACATTAATTAAGTGAGCCACTTACTGTTAGGTACTGTTCAGTGCGGAACAAGGACGTCGATAGTGCCAAGGGAAGATTCTAATTAGCATATAGATGCGTGTGCTTCATTTGATAACACATTCCGTTGTGCCCTTCTGTAACACGGACTCTGAATATTAGACACAAGATTATAAATTATCAATCAGTTTAAATGTTTAATTTGTAAGTAGAGTTAATAATAGTGGGCTGAAATGAGACCTGAGTAAAGAACAATGAACAATTATATGAATCATATAACAGTCACAAACTTCATTCCTAATACTAAGCTTAGGAGCATGGAGGTTTCCATGGGCAATCTAATCTTGAAGTGTGCGTCACAAGCAGCCCTCGTTACCATCTCGAGGTATAAATACATCAAACGTACGGCTTTAAGCCGCTGTTCCAGTGCAGACCTCGCGGGGAATCTTCCCGGTTATGTGGTATTTATGGGGCAATACAGCCATTGTGCGCACGTCACACGTGATGGATGGATGGCATGCCAAGTGTGTATTATACACGCATTTCTTTGTTAATACGAGCGAATAATAAAGGGCAACATTACAGTAACATGTGTGGGGATCAGCTGATGTGTAACGACGCTCACGACTAATGGTTGCGTTTAAGATAATAGTCCCGGCTTTGTTTTTAAGTATGTAGTTGAAAGATTTGATAGATGGCAATCAAATGTAATATATGGTATTATACTTTGGTGTATGATTGATAAGATAAATACGTTATTTACCAGAGTATAATGACTTAGAATATCAATACCTATCCTATGTTAAGCAGCCCGATTTTCATTCTAGTCGCATGTACAATGAACCTAACTCAGCCATTCTAAATGTTAATCGCTATCAGACTTATCGCTTTAGAACTTTTCACTGGTTGTTTAAAAGTCATTACAAATTAAAGAGCAATTTAGAATAAAGGCAAGGTGTAGGTAGGTACATAAATCTGTGCGGACGACTTAGCCGCCTGCCGCCTGTAGGGCGCGCCTAATGCCGATGCCGGGCCCCGCGGCACCCAAGGGCCCTGCTAATAAATAAACGATTTCAATTACAGAATAAGCTATATTTTCGGACGGAGTGATTCAGGAGTTGAAGAAGATTTTGGAACGCTTCGAGTTTGTACAAGTGGTCATCAGTGACAATAGATCACTTTTGTTAAATGTTATTGTGCTTCCTTGAGTTGCTATTGTGTCTGTTGTCTGAACTGCCCTGTTGGTCTTGTGGTCAAGCGCGACTGTTGAGCGTGGGATTCTAAATTCAATTCCCAGGTCGGGCAAAAAGTGTTATTGGGTTTTCCATTAAGAATTATTTTTCAGTAGCGCCCGGAGTTTAGAAGTTGTTGGTGTGACACCCCCGTGCGGAACTAACGTACAGCCGTTGCTCCTACATCTGATCTCTCCCCGGTTGTGTCGGATTGCCGTCCCGTCGGACTGTGAGAGTAAGGAAATAGGGAGTGCGTCTGTGTTTGCGCACACACTCGTGCACCATAACATCTCCTGCGTGGGGTAGGCCCAATAATTGACATTGGCCGCCGTGACCGATATCGGAGATAAAATTATATATGTATATATAAGTAGATTATAGATGTAAGCAAAGTTATAGTTAGTTATTCATAATTTTCCAAATTTTACTTATTCCTAAGTTAGAACTTATTTAATTTTCTATTAATGATCTCTATAGACGGGGCTTCCTCTCTCCTACCCTTTTTGCTGTGCCCTACAGGGTCCATAACGATCTCATTTATTTAAGTTACCACCTAAGAATACTTATGGAGAAGCAATAAAGATATTGAGTATTGAGAAGAATATTATTATGTCCTATTAGTTTGTCTACATGTAGTAGTTACAAGACAAGAATAAAAGATTTTAAAGATGAATCTATACTTGTAATGAATTAAGTTACAATAAACTAACGCAAGCTGGCGCGCTGTAGGCTCACAGTTGATTCAGTTACCAACTTCGCGTCAAACTTGTTAGAGCGGCTCGCTTTGTGTTCTGATTGACGCGTGACAGTTCTACTCTAAAACTAAGTCCTCATTATTGGTTGAAAATATTTATGATTAATAAATGTTGATTTTGGGCAAATTGTATTTCAAGGGATTGAGTGTCAGTAGCACAGATAATATAATACTACGTATAGTCAGTAGTGTTAGTTGATATGACCGTGTTGTGTTGTTACAGCTTATTGTACCTCATACTATTGTGTTAGATCAAAAGGTTTCAAAACTACATCAGACAGAGACTTGTCACTAGTATAGTAACATTTCTTTGCACTGCTTCTCGTGTACTCTAACAAGTTTCACTTTCTTACAACTGAAGATAGTAGATGTAAGTAATGGGCATTTTTAAACAAGACCCATACTTGAACTAATTTTTTATAGCCAAAACTGTTCAGTTAATAAGGTTGTACGATACAAAAATGTATGTACAAAAATAAGTAAATGTGAACTAACATAAAACGATAATTTACTTCCTACCTAGGTATTATCATTTCTGACGATTTCTACTTGTCTGTATAACTAGAATTTTTTTGCAACACTTGTACTTCCTATGAGTTGGTACCTCTAATTATAAGTATATTCTTAGCATGTTGATGGTGCATCAGAGCACGCATGTTGTCCTTGCTTCGACCGACTTATATCCGGTCTCTGGAGTCTGTATAGACTTTAAGGTCAGCCAAGGCAACTTATTACAATAATATTTTCGTTCGTGTAGCACTGATAGCCACTCCGGTGTCACAATGTCTATCACTAGTGACAGTTTCTGTCAACTTGGTGTCACTATATGCCACACTTTGCAAATTACATTGATGACACCCTGAGGGCCAATTATACTAATTAAAGACGTTAAAAATTAAGTCGCAATGTTATCTCAGTGACAATCAATGTCAAAAAATGTGGGTATATTAAAGATATTTTTGTCAGACTGAGATTAGATTGCAATCGTTCGAATTACCTCCCTGGTGTCGCCATCAGTAGCTTTAGTACTACCAGTGTTACTATGTCACCGGCTGTTGTGTGTAGAAAATGTTATTAGGTACTTAAACATTCTATTTTAAGCGACTCCTCATTATCGTCTATGAAATAAGTGGCTCAGTACTAATTGTATTGTTTCCATTCAGAGCCACGTGGAATAAAATGAGTGGGTAGTTGTGAGGTCATCTCTTCACAGATAATTATTTTCTTCAACGACACAGAGAGATCTCAATGAGATCGAATTGTTATTTTTAGTCTGCCTTTGTGTAAATATTGAATGGCGGAATATTGAAAAGGATTTATTTTTAAAGTAACAGAAAAGAATTTGATCGTCTGTCTATTACCAGTTATTTTAAATGAAAAGATAGCAATTTGCAACAGATGGGGAGTGTTCATTGGGACCTGAATAATTTATTTGATGTCAGTTTGTGACAACAAACCCGCCTTAATTGTATACATATATTTATTGACTTATTATGTGACTTTTTATAATCGAATCATGTTATCATACTTTGATCTGCCCGCGACTTCGTCCGCGTCAAAATTGATATACATATTACCTATAACCGTACACTTTGGCGGGATAAAAAGTAGCATTTCTGCTATTCCGTACTTCTTATCTATAGCTGTAGCTAACAAAAATCCATCTATCCAAACTTTCGCATTATTAGTAGTCATAAATTTTACAAATAAATCTTATTTCTTATTAGGTATACCTACCTAGACTATTTCTTACAACTAGTGTCGCCGCTCGTCGCCTGCGAATGTGTTCAATCCTATCACGACAATAAGTTAATTACGCAACTATCTCTGTGGGATGATCTGCGATCACACGCCTCATTGTGCCGGTAATGGCGGCTCAGCAACTATTATTACCTCCCGGCGTGGCTCAAACACACGGCGGTAGATGGATCACCTTGACTATTGATTACAGACAACATTGTTGTATGATCGATTACTTAGCAGCGATTGTGCTTGTTTGTGAGACGTCAACATTAATGCGAACCACGCAGATTTGGTTTGTAAGTTTACTAAATAGGAAGGTTTGATTGGAGCAGTGAGCGAGCGATTAAGGTTCATAATTTGTAAGGAATAACTGTGATTCGTGTCGAGATATTAATTTTGTTCATTATAATTATTGAAACCGGTAAACACACGTACGGGAAGGCGCAGTGTGGGAAGGGGGGCCTTCCCGAGGTGGACCAACGGCTGAAATTATGATGATGATAAAGTAATCATTTTAATATGTTCCAATATGGGTGATAACTGGCACCGATAATCTCCTGTGCAAGCTGTGAACTTGACATCGCATTTCGCCCTCGCGGGTCGATATGTCCGCGCTAGACGTATCTCCGAAGCCCCATATTATAAAACAGCAGAATAAAAATATCAAATAATCCCCATATTCTCTGTCCACAAGTATCGGCGTTTCCTCATCAGGGCTATAATGCGGGTGTATTTCTTCTGTTGCAATCAGCGCTCAACATGGCAGCACAATCAGTTCTCGTTAATATTAATAAGTAGGAATAATGGTGTAACTCTCAGGGTTGTCAGGCGAACACTGAGTTTGTCGCCATGGTCCCTAAATAAAGTTTCCTCTCAATCAAAAACTTTATCTACTTGTAATGACATAAAGGGGATAATATTTGAGCAGCATACACTCGGTTGTAATATTCATAAACCGCTCGAAGTATGAAGACCGTCACAACCACTAATCGATTGTATTTAAATTTCTAACTAGAAATTAATTTTGTACCAAAATAGTTTGATCATGAAAGGTCTCATTAGTCTCGACAGCGCTTTGTTTTAACATCGCACTTATTATTCTGCCGTCGACTATAATCAGACAATGGCAGCCCTGTTCCTTGCCACAGACTATTTTATTACACAGTGAATGCAACACAATACGAAATAATGACAGCGCGACACTCGGCACCGACACAAATATTTGTTCAGTGATTATCAATGACATACATACATTTACCGCTGTGCGACTGACATATTAAACTTTGGATCGATAAGTTTCGATGTTCAGTGCCGATTGCAGCTTTACATCGAGTGTCATTGGCTCTGGGTTTGGGTAACTAAGTAATGTACGTACAATATGCTTCTTTTTTAAACAAAAGTAACATTGCCTCGCAGTAATAAATTCTGCCGTATCGTGGGCGCATTTACAATCGTATAAACTTACATACACAAACAACCAGACCCAGAACATCTACCTGTAGGACATACAGATATTTGATCCGAAGTGGAATCGATCCCGCGATACGTAGCGCAGTAGCCAATCGCTTAGCCACTGCGCCAGTGGTGACGTTGAAATAATGTTTGAAAAAAAGAATGTTTACAGTACGCCTGACGTTTATTGTGCGCTACTTAGAACATTAACATGACATCGCGCCTGTAATCCCCCAAGGGTTAGGCAGAGGTGTGCCCATTAGTACACCCACATTTCGCCAGAAGTTATGTTTAAGTCCCATGTAATAGGGGGCAAGCCTTTTGCCATCTACCGGACACAAATCCAGACTCCAAGGCTGCTACTGAGAAATTTGGATGGAAAAACCCAATAACACTTTGCCCGACCCGGAAATCGAACCCAAGACCTCATGTTCAGCAGTCGCGCTGTGCGACCACTAGACCATCGAGGCAGTCTACTGCTACTGTTACTTAAAACATATAAAAATAATAATTATCATCCTCATCATCGACCTTCAGCAAACTACAGCTGGACACAAGCCTCTCTAATAGCACGCCATTCATCTCCATTCTGGACAGCGCTCCCCCACCACCCTGTGGAGATCTTCGCTCCGCATGAGAGTCCTATCATAAGTAGTCCGATTCGCAGTGTCCACTCAAAAACACCGAACCACGACACAGTAAAAATAATACCGTAATACATTTTTTTAAATGATAACTACAACGTTACATAAAACAGTTATTAAACCGCAAACATGATTGTGGTAAGTAGGTACTTTAAACATTAAACCTTTATACGGTGCCTTAACTATTTCGAAAATGCAACACATCCTGTAATCTGAGTGACATTGGTCTTTAGCCCCGACACACACAAGCGCGTCATTTGACGACGTTCATATGCATTACATTACATTACTAACATTACCTTTCAACAAACACTGTTTACTTATTTACTTACTACTCGCGTAAGTAAATAAGTGTATAAAATCACAAATGAAAACCAAAGTAAAATTCAAACAATAGCAAGTATTTTTGTTATTTTACTTGTTAAGGAGTCTAGAACATTGTTAACATGTTATTGTAATACCTACATTCTATACAAATAAAAACTTCTTATTCTTAATCTTAAAAGTCCTGTTGGGCTACTTTCTAGCTCTTCCTTCTGCGACACAGAATCCGAAGCATCCCTGGGGCATCATTTGCGACACTGGTTCTTACGATTTGTGTAAATTCTAAGCATTTTGTACAGTTTCGTATTTCGCGTCTTAACGACACCGTTGTGTAGTAAACGCTTAGTTTAAATAAACAATGTCACCACATTCTGAATGGCTTAAACGATCTTCTAACCCAATAATATGATCCAGTAATAAAACAAGTAGTGTAACAACGACTGCACGACATCTTTTCATTATCAGATAAGTAGGTCGTCATCTTAATTCTTCGAAACCTATTTTTTTTAATGTTAAAATCATGTTACTGAACCCAAGCTCACAACTTCACAAGTAGGTTACCAATACTTTATGACTTTAATTGGAGCTTTATTTACACCCGAGCATAAAGTTCACGAATCATAAAGTGCACAATATTTTATGCGCATATTATCGGCTGCAATAAACCGAATACCAGAGGCTTAAAATAAAAAAGTGCTTCACAGAATGATGGCTTACCGTTTAAATCGCACATCGGCGTCACGCAGTCAACGGTCGGCATTACGCCTGACATGTCGATAAACGCACACACACACGCACCCCTACAGACAGTCGCGATTTTACGACTCGATACACACAGGACATGAACATCTGCTCTCATAGGAGATCGTCTCGGACTCCGAGAAGCAACATTGAGTGAAAATATTAGGTATCTAAATAAAAAATTAATATTTACACATTTTTAGTTTTACAGGCAGTTACCATCTATAGAACTTATAATATCACGAACTGCCAAGTAACTAATAATAATATGATAGTTCAGTCAGAGAAGTTGTCACGAAGCAGGGGCTGGGATAGTCTGAGGCCCGCAGCCGCCGACGTCGTGTACTCGTGCCGATATCCGGCCCATTCGGCAGCTTACGGCCTTAAATCCGGTTAATGTATGCCAACGATCGCGAATGTATCGCAGATATGAAGTCATAAAATTGAAAGCGTCCCTTGTTTGTTGAGTGTGTATCACCGAGACAGAAGCGACAGAAGGTTCATTATGAACAAAAGAGAACTTAACTGATTTCTTATGAAAATATCTGCCTAGTTAGTTAGCCGGTACTTAACTGTAAGTGGGTTTAAAGTCCATACAGTTTCTTGTAACGGTCAAATCGTATCAGAAATGTCTGAGGTCAGTCAGGAAGCTTATCTGATCGTTGTATGTACAACCTGTTTCGGACACTATGTAGTTTTGGCGTACTATACAGCCTGTTGTTTTGTATTACTAATGCTAATTATAAGGTATTTTTATTAACAAAATGTATCATATTATTGTCCGAAATAAATCGAAAATAAAAGATAATTTAAAAGTGAGTTGCTGTCATTGCGACTATGAAGCATCTAGAGCAGCCAGTAAACAGTATCTATAACAAGTGGAGGTGACAGGCTAGAGTAGCAGGTCAGGTGATTCACCGAGTGAACTTTCTGGTGTGGTGGTGTGGTGGAATTATGTATTATGAACACATAATTGTCGCCATTACTGTTGATACTTGTTATTTAGCCGAAAGCGTCCTGCGTGTGCCACGATGTGCCGCTGTGTCGTAGCGTGTCATACTACGTGTTAAAGTTGTTTTTATTCAAATGAGAGATGTTATGTTGAGTATTTTCGTTTTACATCTTTAATTTTTTGTCGCAAATGTCGACTTTATAGCCATCATAAAGACATTTCAGCGTGATGCTACTAAGCTCGCTTAAAACGGTGTACAAAACGAAAGTATTGTTCGCGTCTAGACGAGAGTGGGTTTGCTCTGTAATGCATATTTTAATACACACTCGCGCATATTGCGATAGTTTGTTGTTTAGTGATCATTAACAGTTACTACTGGTGAACCTAAAAACACATAATTGTGTTTTTAGTTTTACCCCTTCTATATATTGGTTATCGCTCCTCAGTTGCGACAAACATGGCGGAGACTGCACAATTCTTTCTATTCTTTAAATTCAAGTTCACAGAGAAATCGCACAAAAAGCTGTGAACGTTATCAGTGTGCGGCCATCAGCGCAGGCGCCGGCTGCGGGGGGGAGGGGGGAGGGACGCACAGATAGCCTGGCACCGTTCATTGCTCTGCACTCACGTAGTGCCTGTTCACTACTCCAGAGTGCAATGAGCTCTATTAGCAAACCGATTGCCCGATGTGTTGTAGCGGGACATTTTTTGTTTTAATTGTTTTAATTTGTGAGGTTATACTTAGTAGTCAATAGTCGCAAACATTTTATTCTCGTATCTCATTATAAAATACCTATTAATCATATGGTCACGTGCTACCGGCACACGCACAGCGCCACGCGCTCGTCACTTGGCGGCGGCGCCACTTGGCTCGCGTCTTGCGCCACACCTCCGTCTCGCGGCCGCAACAGTTGAGCGCGAGTGCATAACTTTAAATATTCATGCGCTATCACTTAGCGACAGATTATGCGCGATGAATATGCGAACGCGCGCGTGCCCGCGCCCAAACGCGTCGCACCTTGCCGCACCGTCTGTAGCCAGCTTTATAAATACCACATTATTATTTATAAGCGACTAAAAGTGACTTTTATATTTTTCAAGTAGACAAAAGATGGCTGTTGTTTATTCAGCCCTCAGCAACTGAATGTTAATGCGAGCACAAGCTTACTGTGTTTAAATGTAATGCAGCTTGCAAGCTTAGGTACATACCACTGCTTTGAAAACTAAGATGACTACCTACTTGTAATATTTAGATAATGTAAGCACATCAAGAGTGTATTCAACTGTAGAGATTAAGAAAACTAATAATCTGAAACGTCTTTTCACATTTCCACTTACGATAAGACTTTATCTTAACATTAGCCAGAACCATATTCATTCCTTGGGTGGTACTTGCGAGTTCATCGCAAACTTCATACTTTTCTTGTACAAAGTCCATAATATTAGATGCTTTACTAATAAAATCTTGCTTCAAACTTGAACGGGTTAAGACTACGAAATGTTTGCATTAATTCTGTAGAGAGCAGATACTTGTGTGCAATGCGAACGCAAGTCACAAGACGCCGCGTAGCACGTGCTACGGCGTAGCAGACGGTCGCTACGACTGCGTAGCTTCAATAACGAACCCACATAAAATCGATGTGTCAGTGAATCATTTCATGTAAATGTTTCCCATGTCCGCGCACCTTGCTACCGGATGGCGCGACGTTATCCCTGAGCGATGGCGCTCATCCGTCGCCTGTCCCATCCATCCCATCCCTTCGCTACTTCCTTAGCGACGATAGTAAGCATTTGTCACGCACAGGGCTGCCTGCCCACAGCCCCTCAGTTCAGCTCTGTTAAATACTGGTTCATTCGGGATGCAACTGTAATATAGCTTTGTAGCTGTCGTAATGAGGGGAGGTCTACGAAGAATTTGTAATGGTCTACGAAGCAAGTGTAAGAGCTGCTAAGGTAATGGCGGGCGAGTGTGTGTGAAGCCGCCCAGCAGCTACAAGTAGGTGCGATGTCTGAATAATTCAGGAGATCGCTTTCGCTCGTCCCCTGGGAGGAGGTTTTAGGATTTTCGGCTTAGGCACCGTGAAAATTATTAGCAAAGCATGAATAAAACGATTTTGTTTATTTTCCTCTGAGGAGCGCACGGCTGTTAATATTTGATGCTCTTTCATTTTTTACTAGCTGTGCTAAACTCTGCGCATCTAATATTTATTTTTACGGTCGCCTTATTTTGACATGCAACAATAACTTGTATAACGCTGTCTTACTTATGTTGAGTAACATGTCACTGTGCCAACCCTAACAAATCGATTGGTGTTATGTCGCGGCGACCGCTGTACTTATACTGACCTCCTTAGTCCTCCTCAGCTCTGCTGCACTTGTCATGAGCCTGTCCGCTGCGTGTGCGCCGCGTGAGAGCCGCGTGTGCACCACTCGGACTCTCAGCAGATTATGTTTTATGAAACGCGAGTATTCTATGAAATAACTCAACGATACAAAGCTTTTTGATTTTTTATTTCGTCATTTTAATAGGCGGTGATTTTTTCATTATGTTTTTAATTAAAAATTGGTTAGTTATAAAAAAAAATATACTTAAAAGTTTAACGTTAACGAAAACTTAATGAGTTTTTCATTGAAATAAGTACTCATAAAGATATTTAAAAATCCGACTGAGGTATAATAAAAAACTTCCATGATAGGCCAAATAGCCTCCGGCGACGCCGTCACGTCAAGTTTTTATTACGTCATTAATCTGGCTCTGGGGTCGATGTAAATCTTATAATACCATGATCAGCTTGTACCTGCCGGTTAGAACGAGAGGGAAATAAAACGAGAACTACTCCTCGTCTACTTGATGTTTATTAAAACATTTTAAACGCGTCCATATCTCACTGTATTATATATTGCATCCAGATGCGTTCCGCAGCTCATGCGTGAAAGAGTAACATACATCTACCTATACATCCTCACAAACTTTCGCATTTATAATATTATTATTAGTAGGATTAGTAAGCGGCTTCATCCAACACTCCTAAATTGTATTAGTAGGAACAAAAACATAGGGCTTGTGTCTTATTCTAAGCTTAGCAGTTCAAGTAAAATGAAAACAAATATAAATAGCTAATACGAATGGTGAATAAAAAATAGGTTTAGTAAGAAAATAAAACTCTTTATTGGTACAAACAAGCTTTTACAAAAAGAATGAGGGCCTAACTTCTGCGCTATGTATAGTACGTGTGTTACAGGAGCCAGTGTCAACACAGTCATGTGTAACATTACTTAATCTATTTATTAATATGTGAAGCTTTGTACCCCTTTTTTACAAAAATTATAATAATATGTAGAAGGAGTGCAGCAAGCTAATATCTTTTATATATAACTAGCTTCTGCCCGCGACTTCGTCCGCGTCAAAGATTGTTTCTGCATAGTCATAATGAAACATTGCTCACCCCCCAAAGCAAATAGCGTGATAATTTATAGCTTATAGACTAATTTGGCCTATGTGGAATATTCATACAAAATTTGAACAGAATCTATCCGGCAGTATTCGCGTGATGCTCTAACAAACATACAGACAAAAAGACAAACAGACAAAAATTCTAAAAAATATATTTTCGGCATTAGAATTACTCCCGACCTCATAGAAATTACTCTTTTTCAAAAATATTAAATGTACAGTTTTGACTTCACTACTATTTTATTATATGTATTTTTATCTACACTCTAACAGAATAATTAAAAAAAAATACACGAGAGCAAACTAAAGATACTACTTTTAATACTTATAATAAATCTTAACACACAATGTAACATTAATACAATCAGCAATAAATAAGGAACTAAGAGAAGCGATGATGTGAACGTCCTGCCGTCCCGGCCGCCGCGACCAAAGTGGCCGAGGAGCCCTGCGCCGCCGCCTGCGCCGTGCGTACTCCCCACTCCATCGCGCCACCATCGCGCCACCGATGACGTAACTCGAGCCACGCCCCTATTCTCGAACATTCTCTTCTAAGTCTTCTAACACGGCCTCTCCTGACAGCGGTGCGTCCTCGCCCGCGTTTTCAGGATCGCCATGAGACGTAGCGACATGGGAATGCGATGGGCCAGCAACGATACCATCGTTAGAGCAACTTTTATTCTCATCACCTGGAAATATATTGTTTGCATTAAAATCATATTCATAAAATAGATAACTCTGCAAATGCTATAAGATTTGTAGTTTTAAACAACAGGGCATGCTGTGGCCATAGCATGTCCTTAAATACATGAGATAAAATATGTGTCAGACCCCGCAGGATGACCAAGACAGTGACCGCAGTATGTCTTTAAAGCATAATGTCAGAGCCCGCAGGGTGACCAAGACAGTGACCGCAGTATGTCTCCAAAACACATAAGATAAAACAGTGTCAGAGCCCGAAGGATGACCAAGACAGTGACCGCAGTATGTCTTCAAAACACAGTGTCAGAGCCCGAAGGATGACCAAGACAGTGACCGCAGTATGTCTTCAAAACACAGTGTCAGAGCCCGAAGGATGACCAAGACAGTGACCGCAGTATGTCTTCAAAATACAGCTGTTATGCATAACATAAGACAGGGTAACTCGTTTTAGAGGACTATTTAAATTATATCACTTAAATGATACAAACGAAATAGGCTCTATTACAGTTACAAGTAAACTTACACTCAAAAAATGCAGCGCACGCATCGGGGGTCCATTCTCCGTGCCAAGCACTGATATACTCAGCAGCAGCTTCTGTGGTTTTTCCAAGTGAGCCTGAAATGAGCTTTAACTCATATCGACCATGAGGCAGTGCGCGTACTACTTTGTACGGGCCACGCATGCCGGAGTCAAGTTTGCCCACAGATTGACTGTTCTTGTGCACGAAGACCACTTCGTTCTCATTAAAAGAACGCGGGGGTTTGCGCCGTTCATTTACTCGAGTGTCCTGCTGTTTTCGGTTCTCATCCAGCAGTTGAGATGCCCTTTGCCTGGCCAGCTCGCGTACGGCTTCTCGATTACCACTTGTTCCTTCAAGGGCAACATCGCGCACAATAGAACGGATGACAGGCGTCACACCATCGCTGCCAATTAACAAAAATAAGGGTGAATGTTGAGTTGACTTTTGTTTCGTAATGTTCAGAGTGAGCTGCAGTTTCCATAAAGCTTCTGACCAACTTTCATTTCTAAAGTTAACCTCTACGCGAATCATATTGAGTACCGTTCTGCAATATCGCTCAGCCTGACCGTTACTCTGATGCATCTCAGGCGTTATAAAAAGTAAACTACTACCTATATCTAATACCCATTTTCTAAACAATCTACTATCGTACATCCTACCTCTATCAGCTACAATTTGTCTAGGCGTACTAAATAAGGATACAGAATTCTCAAAGACATGTTTCAGTTCATTAGCATCCTGTTTGTATATTGGGTACAATAAACATCAACTATCAATACAACAAAGGACCATGCGACAATTTGGGCCCACTTTCAACATTGCTCAACAGTAATGAGACCTATATCAAATGAAAGCTCTTAAGATAGGCTTCATTTCATTATATGGCAGCTAAGTTCAAATCGAGCGCGAAAATGGTGTTTTAGTGCATTTTGTCATTTTTATTAAAACCTTGAGCCCAGTTTTCCACATGGTTCAACAGTGATGAGACCCATGCCAAATGAGAGCTCTTAGGGTGTACTTCATTCCATTCTAAGGTAGCTAAGTTCAAATCCAGCGCCAACATGGTGTTTTAGTACGTTTTCAAAAAAAATATATATCTGTAACTACTATACCTGAAAAATATGATAGTGCTTCTCAACAGTGACGAGACCCATGCCAAATGAGAGCTCTTAGGGTGAACTTCATTTCATTCTAAGGTAGCTAAGTTCATATCCAGCGCCAACATGGTGTTTTAGTACGTTTTCAAAAAAAATATATATCTGTAACTACTATAACTGAAAAATATGATAGTGCTTCTCAACAGTGATGAGACCCATGCCAAATGAGAGCTCTTAGAGTGAACTTCATTTCATTCTAAGGCAGCTAAGTTCAAATCCAGCGCCAACATGGTGTTTTAGTACGTTTTCAAAAAAATATATTTATAACTATTATTAACTGAAAAATATGATAGTGCTTCTCAACAGTGATGAGACCCATGCCAGATGAGAGCTCTTAGGGTGAACTTCATTTAATTCTAAGGCAGCTAATTTAAAATCCAGCGCCAACATGGTGTTTTAGTACGTTTTCAAAAAAAATATATATCTGTAACTACTATAACTGAAAAATATGATAGTGCTTCTCAACAGTGATGAAACCCATGCCAAATGAGAGCTCTTAGGGTGAACTTCATTTCATTCTAAGGTAGCTAAGTTCAAATCCAGCGCCAACATGGTGTTTTAGTACGTTTTCAAAAAAAATATATATCTGTAACTACTATACCTGAAAAATATGATAGTGCTTCTCAACAGTGATGACACCCATGCCAAATGAGAGCTCTTAGGGTGAACTTCATTTCATTCTAAGGCAGCTAAGTTAAAATCTAGCGCCAACATGGTGTTTTAGTACGTTTCAAAAAAAATATATATCTGTAACTACTATAACTGAAAAATATGATAGTGCTTCTCAACAGTGATGAGACCCATGCCAAATGAGCGCTCTTAGGGTGAATTTCATTTCATTCTAAGGTAGCTAAGTTCATATCCAGCGCCAACATGGTGTTTTAGTACGTTTTCAAAAAAAATATATATCTGTAACTACTATAACTGAAAAATATGATAGTGCTTCTCAACAGTGATGAGACCCATGCCAAATGAGAGCTCTTAGGGTGAACTTCATTTCATTCTAAGGCAGCTAAGTTCAAATCCAGCGCCAACATGGTGTTTTAGTACGTTTTCAAAAAAATATATTTATAACTATTATTAACTGAAAAATATGATAGTGCTTCTCAACAGTGATGAGACCCATGCCAGATGAGAGCTCTTAGGGTGAACTTCATTTAATTCTAAGGCAGCTAAGTTCAAATCCAGCGCCAACATGGTGCTTTAGTACGTTTTCAAAAAAAATATATATCTGTAACTACTATAACTGAAAAATATGATAGTGCTTCTCAACAGTTATGAGACCCATGCCAAATGAGAGCTCTTAGGGTGTACTTTATTTCATTCTCAGGCAGCTAAGTTCAAATCCAGTTATAGTAGTTACAAATATATTTGAAAACGTACTAAAACACCATGTTGGCGCTGGATTTGAACATAGCTGCTTTAGAATTAAATGAAGTTCACCCTAAGAGCTCTCATTTGGCATGGGTCTCATCACTGTTGAGAAGCACTATCATATTTTTAGTTATAGTAGTTACAGATATATATTTTTTTTGAAAACATACTAAAACACCATGTTGGCGCTGGATTTGAACTTAGCTACCTTAGAATGGAATGAAGTACACTCTAAGAGCTCTCATTTGGCATGGGTCTCATCACTGTTGAACCATGTGGAAAACTGGGCTCAAGGTTTTAATAAAAATGACAAAATGCACTAAAACACCATGTTGGCGCTGGATTTGAACTTAGCTGCCTTAAAATGAAATGAAGTACACCCTAAGAGCTTTCATTTGGCATGGGTTTCATCACTGTTGAGAAGCACAATCATATTTTTCAGTTCATAATAGTTATAAATATATTTTTCTTGAAAACGTACTAAAACACCATGTTGGCGCTGGATTTGAACTTAGCTGCCTTAGAATGAAATGAAGTACACCCTAAGAGCTTTCATTTGGCATGGGTCTCATCACTGTTGAGAAGCACAATCATAATTTTCAGTTCACAATAGTTATAAATATATTTTTCTTGAAAACGTACTAAAACACCATGTTGGCGCTGGATTTGAACTTAGCTGCTTTAGAATGAAATGAAGTTCACCCTAAGAGCTCTCATTTGGCATGGGTCTCATCACTGTTGAGAAGCACTATCATATTTTTAGTTATAGTAGTTACAGATATATATTTTTTTTGAAAACATACTAAAACACCATGTTGGCGCTGGATTTGAACTTAGCTACCTTAGAATGGAATGAAGTACACCCTAAGAGCTCTCATTTGGCATGGGTCTCATCACTGTTGAACCATGTGGAAAACTGGGCTCAAGGTTTTAATAAAAATGACAAAATGCACTAAAACACCATGTTGGCGCTGGATTTGAACTTAGCTGCCTTAAAATGAAATGAAGTACACCCTAAGAGCTTTCATTTGGCATGGGTCTCATCACTGTTGAGAAGCACAATCATATTTTTCAGTTCATAATAGTTATAAATATATTTTTCTTGAAAACGTACTAAAACACCATGTTGGCGCTGGATTTGAACTTAGCTGCCTTAGAATGAAATGAAGTACACCCTAAGAGCTTTCATTTGGAATGGGTCTCATCACTGTTGAAAAGCACAATCATATTTTTCAGTTCATAACAGTTATAAATATATTTTTCTTGAAAACGTACTAAAACACCATGTTGGCGCTGGATTTTTACTTAGCTGCCTTAGAATGGAATGAAGTACACCCTAAGAGTTCTCATTTGGCATGGGTCTCATCACTGTTGAACAATGTGGAAAACTGGGCTCAAGGTTTTAATAAAAATGACAAAATGCACTAAAACACCATTTTTGCGCTCGATTTGAACTTAGCTGCCATAGAATGAAATGAAGCCTATCTTAAGAGCTTTCATTTGACAAAGGTCTCATTACTGTTGAGCAATATTGAAAGTGGGTCCAGGCTTCATACAAAGGTGCCCATGCTCCTTTGTAACCGTTCGACTCTGGGAGTGGGCCTAACACATCACTATGTACTGTGTCAAAAGGTACGTTAGGCTTCTCCCACGACTGGATCGGCTGCAAAGGTTGACGTGGTACCTTCTTATGTGAAAGACATACTATACAATGGTGTACATATTTGCGAACAAACTGCCTTAGGCCAGGGAACCAAAAATGATTTAGAATTAAGTCGATCGTTTTATCTGCGCCAATATGATGGTGCTCATCATGAAATATACGCATTAAGCTAAGGCGATGACCTTTAGGGATATAACAGAGAAATTTAGTTTGCTGACCAACAGAATCAAATTTATAATAAAGGATATCATTTCTTAATACATAACGAGTTTCATCTAGTTCACCATCCTGCAATTTTTGTACTAATTTTTGAGTTTCCTCGTCAGCATTCTGCGCTATCTGTGCCCAGTTATAAGGCCTTTTAATCTCACAAATATTAATCGAATTACGACTCAAATAATCGGCATGAGGTAGCGCAGCGCCCTTGCGGTACTCTAATACAAAATCATAATCTTGTAAATAGATCCACCACCGAGCGACTCTCGGTAGTAGGTCTTTCTTTCGCTGCGTGAGCTTCAAGGCGTTGCAATCCGTAACTACCTTGAAGTGTATACCTATGAGGTAACTTCTGAAATGTTGCAGCGCCTTAACCACCGCCAGTGTTTCCAGCTCATAGGAGTGGTAACGCGATTCAGCACCTTGAGTGACTTTACTAAAGTAGCCAATCACCTTTTTGCCACCACTCTCATGAGTTTGGATTAATACCGCACCATAACCTAATGACGAAGCATCAGTGTGAACTTCCGTAGGTAATAGGGGGTTAAAAATATCTAACACTGGCTCGCTAGTTAGACGCATAATAATGTATTGACGGACTTGCTCTTGTTCATCATCCCATCGGAACTCTACACCCTTTCGAAATAAATTAGAAATGCACGATGTCTTTAACGAGTACTTTGGAATATAACGTCTAAAATAACCTGCTAAACCTAAAAATTGCCTCGCCTGTTTGACATTACTGGGTCTCGGGGCTCTTTTCAGGGCTTCTACTTTATAAACGCTCGGCCTAACCTGACCGTTACTGATAGTCCTCCCTAAGTATTCAATTTCATCAGTAAGAAATTTGCATTTCTTTAAATTGATGGAGAATCCGGCTTTAGTTAATACTCCTAGAATTTCGCCCAAGGTAAGGAGCCCTTCGTCAATCGCTTGGCTTGGGATTAACACGTCATCAATATACACCAGGGCCCGTCCCGTTTCAATGAATGGCTTCAGGGTATTTGAGATGATGCGTTGATAGACAACCGGGGCGTTCGCTAGCCCATAGGGCATCTTGAGATATTCAAAATGCCCTTCGGGCGTTACAAAGCCAGTTTTGTGAATGGAGTCGCTAGCCATTGGTATTTGATGAAATCCAGTAGCCATATCAAGACTTGTGAAATATTTGGCATTACCTAATCGATCCACATGATCATCTATCAACGGCAAAGGGTAGCGATCCTTCACAGTATTTAAATTAAGCGCTCGGAAATCTACGCACATCCTGTCGCTACCGTCTTTCTTTTTAACTAGGAGTATTGGACTCGAGAATTCCGATTCAGACTCTCTAATAACACCTTTATCGAGAAGATCCTTGATAATATCCCGAACGCGAAGTTTTTCACTATGTGATAATTTGTAAGGCCTATATACGATGGGAGTTTCATTGCTAAGTCTAATTTGCATAGACCCGGTAGTAACAGTACTGGTTGCGGTGCCAGTAATGAGATATTCTGAGTATTGAGCAATAAGGCTCAATAACTTTTGCTTGTCTTCACCGGTCAAAGGAGTGTTAACAGTAGAGATTAAACTTGTCTTAGTCGCCTCAGCAATGAATACCCTTTCCATACAAGTTAGTCGCTGTATGCCTTTCTTCCTAATATACGTAATTCCTTCTCGGTTCAAAACATCGGTTCCAATAATTACGGGGGTATTTACAAATTTGTCGTGAACGATATGAAAATCAATTTCTAACGTAATTTCTGGAAACTCGACTGTTAAAGTAGTAAGATAACAGGACTCGACGTCACGATCGCCTATACCGCGCAAAACACAAAAAGAGGGTACTTGCTTGCATTGAAAATGCTTTGATACCGAGTCGGAAATAAGTGAAATTGTAGATCCGCTGTCTATGAGAACATCCACCGGTACACCCTGTATAACCGCCGTAGTTATGTCATTCTTTCTATAATTATTTACAATGTCACGACAAAAATTAACATTGGATTTTCCATTAGCCTCAGCGCGTTGCTTAGCGAAGCAGTCCTCTGCTTTATGACCCGTCTTTTTACAAAAAGAACAAGTAGTAGGTTTTGATTGAGAAGAACTGTTATTGGCTTCCGACGTTACAGGATTATTATTCTTAGCAGACGAATTATGTAACTTTGCACGCTTTGAACAATTTATTTGTTTGTGACTAAGTGATCCACACGAAAAACAACCCTTCCTACTAGAACTATGTTCCCTTTTTTGTGTATTCTGAGAACGACTAGAAACGTTGCGGGTATTATGATTTGTTTTTGTTTCAGAGGGTTTTACGTATATGGAAAAGAACTCGACTAGGTCATTAGGTAACAATTTCGCGTTGGTAGCAGCCGCGCGGATCTGGGGGTCAACAATACCGCGGATTACAATTGCCGAAATTAATTCGTCACTGAGCCCGTTAACTATACGCAGGCGCAACAAAGACCGCCTAGCATATTCCGCATATGTAGGGTAGTTATTAGAATCAGATTTCATAACGTCGAAAAGAATGTTTGCAACGTCTATCTTACGCGGGCACAAGGGTTTAAACTCACGTTTAAAACAAGTCCAGTTACGATCGGTGGTAACCCAGTCGTTCAACCACGCACGAGCGTCCCCCTTTAGGCAATTACCGATACGCGCCAAACACTCCCTATCGTCCCATCGATGAATAACACGCAAATGATCAACCTCATCACACCAAACATTAATATCATTAATAGAAGGATCAAAATTAGAAATATAAATGTAGTTTGACCTTACCGGATTTAATCCACTTATTGCACTCACGATTTTGTCGACTACCTCAATAGCAGTGCTATCATTGGTGGAGGCGTGCGGAGCGTGCGCAGGCGGCAGAGGCGGAGTCGTGCCACGTGTCGGCGGTGTAGACGGCTCACGCGACACTAAGGCGCCAACCGCCGGAATCTGCGACTGCTCACCAACAGATGCCACGCTCGCAGAACCTAACCTGGAATTGTCTTCCAACACATTCAGGCGAGAAACGATCACCTGAAGTTGTTGGAGCAGCCCAGGGCTCGGAGAACGTTCACGTGTCCTACTTTTATTTTTACGTTTACCTGTACTTGATTTCGGCATTTTAAATCGTTAACGAACTTTTATATCAGAATGTCACCGACTGTAGGCTTAGGGACACACACCAAATTATGGAAACTTAGTGCGTATCCCACTTCTGATTTTATCTACACTCTAACAGAATAATTAAAAAAAAATACACGAGAGCAAACTAAAGATACTACTTTTAATACTTATAATAAATCTTAACACACAATGTAACATTAATACAATCAGCAATAAATAAGGAACTAAGAGAAGCGATGATGTGAACGTCCTGCCGTCCCGGCCGCCGCGACCAAAGTGGCCGAGGAGCCCTGCGCCGCCGCCTGCGCCGTGCGTACTCCCCACTCCATCGCGCCACCATCGCGCCACCGATGACGTAACTCGAGCCACGCCCCTATTCTCGAACATTCTCTTCTAAGTCTTCTAACAGTATAGATTAATGTAATTCACACATGAACATGGGTTCGACACACACACATATTTATTATGTCTTTATGTCGTATGTGTTTTTAACAATAGAACCTTAATAACGTTCAAACTTAAAATTCAAATAAGTTATGGTCTAATTTCGCGCAGTGGGCGACCACTAATACATAAATGTGCACCGGCCACATGTTGACATAATGTTATCTCGCAGAATAATACATGTTCCACAACTTTCCTGTGGCACCAGCACACAGTACGATCTAAGTGCAATAACGTGCCATCGGCTGATACACGGCGCGGCAACTTCTGGCAATTTACCGCAGTTGCGCAGTTCAGCACTATCGGAACTAAGGTAAACGCAGCTATCAACGACCCATCGAAAATCTGCAGGTATTACCGACCTATAAAAGTAATTCGAAATCTTTACGTTTCCAGAACTATTTTAGCTATAGTAGGCAAAGTTACACACGCGTTTATTCCTTGAGCATCGTATACTTTTACGTTTTTGTGAGTAGCTGTGCAAAAAACAGATAAAATACGCTAATTACTGCGGGGCAGCGTGGACGCAGGGCGTGTAGTACTGTTCCCTTGTTCCTTCAAGTAAGTACGTGACTTTTCTATTTAAGACATTTATACAAACAAATGACGTCTATACTTTATCTTATATTACTAAATGTATTCATTTAAGTGTCAACTCTTGATTTCTTACGACATTTTATTAATAAAAAGTAATTTGAAACGATAAAACTTTAAATTAAAATGGGACGGTGTTAGCTTCATCAGTTTTAGTCGTGGCAGCTATCAACGACCCATAAGTCGGCAATGGCAGCAAAGTAACTTTTTGTTTTATTTTTCTTTTATGTTATTATATCACACTAACACAAGTATTTTTATGGACCAGTTTAAATCTAAGCTATCAGTCTTTATAAAAATCTATTAGCGACTAAACTTTTTTGTCTAGCTTTTACCTTTTAGCGTTGTCAATTTAACCAAAGTTATGATATTTTTCGAGGATCGATATTGAATAGTAGCAGTAATAAATCATTGTTTTTGTGTTTAAAACAGTGTGCATTTGTTCATATTTTTGTGACATTAATCAATTATAATCTATTTTATAGTCCGAAGGTCAATTAAATTAAAATAACTATTTTTTTATGAGTCGGTAATACAATTTATGTTTATACTTGAAAGTTTGACATTGACATATTGATGACACTGACTTGGTTATTGATTTTTTTTCTCGTGTTCCTTGTCATAGGATGTAATAATTTCATAATATGGTTTAATAATTTAATTTTATGTACGTGATTGTTAAAAGTTGTTTTCGTTGATACGTACGTACGTAGTAAAAGAAATGCTAAGTTAGCAAGGAAGCATGAACATTAATTTGTTGATTCTCTTTTTTTAGGTTAGTAAGTGTTCGTTTGTTTGTTCACATTTGGTTTAAAAAAGATTAATTGTATTTTATTAATAAATAAAACTCTTTTTTTAGACGAATCACATTGTGTTTGCTTGAAGAAGAAACATTAATATTATAAATCAACAAATTTCGTACATGTGAAAAAGAAAATAGACGTTGCTGTCAACTTAAATAATGGAGAAATTACGGTTTGAATTTACAATAAAAGCAAAACCAGACGATAACAAAACGAATATGTATGCCATAACTTCCATTACGGATGCACAAAACCAAACTTTTGTTGTGCCTAGGGAGTATCAGTCATTGCATTTACACAAAGAAATACTAAAGCATGACATATTTGAAAAAATAAAAAGGTCCCTCCAGAAAAGGCATGATAAAAGACAGGTATGGATAACACTAACTAAGGAAATGAAATCAATATATCTAGATGATGACAATTTACAATTTGATGGATATCTACTTGAAAAACTAGAACAAGGTCATGAATTGCCGTCATCTGAAACTACATTGTTTAAAAAAACAGAAAATAAGACAAGATTAGTAACAGAGTTTTCAATAGAAAAGTTTTCAAGAAATACAACAAATGTTCAACAATGGTTAAATACTTTTGAAAGTGAATGTGCTCGTTTACAAATAGATACAAATTTACAAAAAGTTGAAATTCTAAGACTACTACTGGAAGAAGACAGGAAAATAGCATTACAAAGGTCAATAAAATCACACAAATACAATAAAACTTTATTTGACAAAAACAGAATACAATACGAATTTAAAAAAGGAGATAAAGTATATGTTGACTATGGAAATAAATTGAACAAAAAGAAGATGGATGAAATAAGAATTGGTCCGTTTGAAATTGAAGAAAAAATATCGGATTCGGTTTTTAAAATAAATACCGGCCGTGGATCAAGATCTATTGGACTATATCATGTCACAAAGCTCATCCCTATGTTTGTTGATTAGGTTTTACAGCTAAATTTTACTCAACTTGTTGGAAAAATTTGCATTTCGGAGGGGGGTGATGAAAGTTTGACATTGACATATTGATGACACTGACTTGGTTATTGATTTTTTTTCTCGTGTTCCTTGTCATAGGATGTAATAATTTCATAATATGGTTTAATAATTTAATTTTATGTACGTGATTGTTAAAAGTTGTTTTCGTTGATACGTACGTACGTAGTAAAAGAAATGCTAAGTTAGCAAGGAAGCATGAACATTAATTTGTTGATTCTCTTTTTTTAGGTTAGTAAGTGTTCGTTTGTTTGTTCACATTTGGTTTAAAAAAGATTAATTGTATTTTATTAATAAATAAAACTCTTTTTTTAGACGAATCACATTGTGTTTGCTTGAAGAAGAAACATTAATATTATATACTTACATACTTTATTACCGACCCATGAGGGTCGGCAATAGCAACTATAAGAAGCTATTACTGATCGTATATAGATTATTTAGTTTCTTACCTTACTTTTATGATTTAGCTGATTTTGGTTTTGAAATGTTCGTGGAGGTCTAGGGAAGGTTTAAACGGTGAGAAAATATGGGGCAGAGGTAGGGCAAGGTAGGGCAAGGCAAGGCAGAGGCAGGGCAGAGGTAGGGCAGAGGTAGGGCAGAGGTAGGGCAGAGGTAGGGCAGAGGTATTGCAGTGGTAGGGCAGAGGTAGGGCAGAGGTAGGGCAGAGGTAGGGCAGAGGTAGGGCAGAGGTAGGGCAGAGGGCAGAGGTAGGGCAGATGTAGGGCAGAGGTAGGGTAAAGGTAGGGCAGAGGTAGGGCAGAGATAGGGCAGAGGTAGGGCAGAGGTAGGGTAGAGGTAGGGCAGAGGTAGGGTAGAGGTAGGGCAGAGGTAGCGCAGAGTTAGGGTAGAGGTAGGGCAGAGGTAGGGCAGAGGTAGGGAAGAGGTGGGGCAGAGGTAGGGCAGAGGTAGGGTAGGGGTAGGGCAGAGGTAGGGCAGAGGTAGGGCAGAGGTAGGGCAGAGGTAGGGCAGAGGTAGGGTAGAGGTAGGGTAGAGGTAGGTCAGAGGTAGGGCAGAGGTAGGGCAGAGATGGGGCAGATGTAGGGCAGAGGTAGGGCAGAGGTAGGGTAGAGGTAGGGCAGAGGTAGGGTAGAGGTAGGGCAGTGGTAGGGCAGAGGTAGGGCAGAGGTAGGGCAGAGGTAGGGCAGAGGTAGAGCAGAGGTAGGGCAGAGGTAGGGCAGAGGTAGGGCAGAGGTAGGGCAGAGGTAGGGTAGAGGTAGGGCAGAGGTAGGGTAGAGGTAGGGTAGAGGTAGGGTAGAGGTAGGGTAGAGGTAGGGCAGAGGTAGGGTAGAGGTAGGGTAGAGAGATCATCACTAGCTTAAAAAGGCCTTCTCTCATACACGATCGGGAATAGCTGCATAAAAATCGTTAATAGCTTCACAGCCGTTTTTATGGGTCGGTAATAGCAACAATCGACTAAGTTACTTTGTAAATTATTTTTTACAGGATAATCCTTTATTTAAATGTATTTGATTCAGTAAATACATTATTTATACATAACACTAGCATATAAAATTAAACTATCAATCTTTAGAGGAACCAGTATACTAAAAAAAAATTGTTGATTTTAAAATTGCCTTAGGGGGGTCGTTATTACCTGCGTTTACCTTACATGATAAATAGCACAGAGTACCCACTAAATATAATAATATAACAGTGAATTTTAAACCCGTAGCCGACGCGGCGAGCGGGGTAGCATATTAAAACTTGTCTGGACTTTAAAACGTCGGATCATTTCTGTGAAGACTGATGGAAGTTTCCAGAATTTTGCGATCTCTTGTAGGTATTATGCGATTCCAGAAGCTCAGAGACTAATCCGCTTTGGAATAATCCTAACTATAATAATGTTTATGAATATAAAAGTTGGTGAGTTGGTCCGTACTGACGGGGAGTAGGTAGGTACAAGTAGCAGCTGCGGCTCAACACAGTTATTGTTATTTACCTATCCGTGAATCGGAAAACTAATGTTATGCAGATTTATTAATTGTTTTAAAAAATGTAGAACCACACGTAATACCACACCTTGATCTTAGCTAAAAGGCCGAGAAGCGATGTTGGGTGCAGCGTGGTCACATTTGTGTAACTGATTGTCTAATGGATTTAAATTCATACAAAACGTATCGTAAACCCAATAAAAGTGGATAATTGTGTATCGCGTAAATGTGCGCCAGTGTGTTGGTAAAGCTTTAATATTGAATACAAATTAAATGTTTCCAGGAAACGTTGCGAGTAAACACGAGTGTTCCATAACATAGACACAGATATGTAATTACTAAAATGTGATTAACGTGAATAACGCGGAGCGAAGCCGATTACGTGTAATTTGTAATTAAAATTAATAACATGGCGCGTGTGGGTGTGACGCGCGCTTATCAAAACGAGATGTATCGATGTTCCGCCGCGCGATAACAATATCGAGGGAGTGGCGGTGGCCGCACTACGGAAATACATATTACTGGTCTCATGATTGTTTAACTGGCCCGATGCTCTTGTAAGCTGGGATCGGGGTTCGATTCCCAGCTCGAGCAATGTGTTGTTGGAGTTTTCCATTAGAAATGTCTCTGTAGCTGCCCGGAGTTTGGAAGCTGGTGGTGATCTCCCGCCATTGGTCCTACGCTTTATCTCTCCCGGTCGTGTTGCATTGCCATCTCATCGATCTATGCGAGTGAGGGAAGAGGGAGTGCAGCTAAGATTGCACACACACATTTGTGCACTATATATTATGGTAAGTCTTAAGTGACTAATATTCGGTCGAAAGAATATTATTTAGTATTGGTAAACATTAAGATTTGTGGTTGACCTTTTGTTCGAATAATAATAGAACATAATTAAAAAGGTTAATAGGTTGTAAATTAGATTGAATTAGATTTTTTTTTCATGCGAAACAATTACATACGATAATTAAAGTTCTATCAAAATAGTTTTTTTTAATTACTACATCATTGATAAATAAATCATATAAAGCATCTCCGTTGAGACCCGAGCGTGCACATTGTACATGTTTTTACGTTATTTTTACTTCGATAATCTACATTTTCATCGCTCATTGCTTTTCCATAAAAGTATCTGGGCATGGTTCCAATGTCTAGTTGTTAAAAGATATTTTCATTGAAAATCACAATTCGACTATTTACATTAATAAAACATCAAAAACATGAAACGATAGCAGTCCTAAATAGTGACAGGTATAATGACAAACAACGAATATCTATGCGTCAATATAACTCCTTTCTCACCTTATTAATTACGCGCGCGCGTGCGTTTTTATACCTCACTGTTTTAGTTCTAGTAGTGATAGACAGTAGTCGATAATATAAAAATGAAAATAGGAATACGTTGAGCAAGCAAGTCACGAAGCGTCTGCGTCTCGCCACGTTCCGGTGTGCGCACAGTGGCGCCACGTCGAGCCTCGCGCTGCCGAGTCTACGTTTGAGTAACGTTTGGCTGACTACTGAGTCTGGTGTCAAGCTCAAGCCGGCCATTCGTGTTGGGGTGTGAGGTTCTATTGTTACATAGTACCTTGATAACAAACCGTTCGCTAAGGGACCTACAAAGCTAATGTCCTGGCTGAGCAGAACGCGTCTTGCTAACTGCACTGAGCTAGTAGTGTTTTGGGTGTCGATTATTTCGTTTCTTCTAGATCCAGGTGTTCGTTTTATTTAGTTGATGTTTTCAGTGAATACCTGGACTACCACCGTCTCTACCGAACTCCTCAACTAGCAAAAAGTTGTATAGTATTTGAATTATACAACTAACAGACATATGTAACGGTTTTATAATAGTTTTGTAGCATTTAACAGTATTATTAGTAGTGTTTGCAAATTGGGTATTTATGTGTAGCGCGCTTGATGGCCATGCCGTCATGCAGTAAGGAGCTGAGCTCGGTGCCAGTGAGTCAGTGAGAGTCAGTGATTAATGCCGCCGTAGATTAGTGTCGACAAATTAGAGTTATTAAGCTGCGAGCTGATGCCAGCGCACGCCATCACTAAGAGGTTTATATCATAATCTCCGGTTCTTTATGTAAAGCTTCATAATTTGCGTTGTTATGTCTGTGAAGGTGTCATGAGCCTCCATGACGTTTTTATAATTGATAACATTATGAATTGGCGTGCGGCATGCAACCTACAATACTAAATACATGAAAGGTTTTCGGTTTCGGGAGCAAAATGGTGACAAAGCAGCTCCTAAGGGGCGAGTTCGTCTATCCGTCACGACTGTTTGTTTCACCGACTACAAGCGCTGTAGTCTTGGCAATAGTTGTAAAATCATACTGTTTATCGACTTTTTATTGCTGTTCCTCCTGAAGCAGGAGTCGAATTGTGTTGGAATTTTAAAATTCTGGTAATTGGGTCAAGGGCTTTCGTTATTATAATAGAGCTTCAATTTATTCCACATAGAAAAAGTAAAAACTATCATTTATATCAATCATGATATCAACAGTTAATTTACATAATAGCGCAACTGAGTCACTCATTGTAACGCTAGGGTCCTCCGGCGCCCATGCACTGGGTGCGGGGGGAGGTAATGCGCCGGGGGGCAGGGGGTCCGCTCGGGGATAGGACAACAATTAGGCGACATTCCGGCGCCTGCAATCTAAGTGGAATGCCTTTAGGTGAGCGAACGATTTATCGGCCGCAAGCGCAAATTTGTAGGCGAACCGCACGAGCGTCCGGCTTTATACACCGCACCGGCGCGCGGGGGCAGACAAGCTACTTGCTGGACTTTTTGCGGGAAGCTAATAGAAGTCTAGTCAGTCGGACGTGGCGTCCGGAACATAGCGAGCTCTTTCTAATTAGGTGTCGCTTGCACTTTGAAGACGTGGACTGCGCACTGCGGCCCGGCCAATGTGCCTGTTCAGCCATTGAAGTTTAGCTTTGATTGTTTTTTTTTTTAAATTTAAATGGGTTAATAGGTTTATTTTAAAATTTTAAATAAAATGCAGTTTGTTTTAGATATGCATATAAATAAATAGCGCAGCTAAAGTCTAGAGCGCTGGTGTCTTTGAAAAAATACATACATGTCTTCATTTTGTTCGATTTAAATGTTTATAAGTCGCACATTAAGACACCAGGTACTGGTACAGACCGGTATGAAATAAAAATCTTGTTGCAAAACTAAACTGCCACTCTGTGCTACCAAACAAATAGCGCGTAGCGTGGTGCTACGGCGTAGCCAGTACCGCCGCTACGCTTGCTATGCTGTTGTAGCAGATCCGCTACGAAGCAAATATTTATTTATTTGCTTTTCTGTTTTCGTCTGATTCCTACTACTTTAATAATCATTTAGAACAAATACAAATAATGTAAGGAGTGATATTAGTTCGGTCCTGCGCACACATTGTATAAGTTACTTGTCGTAGCGTTAGTTTATTTAAGCGCCGGAAATTATGAAAATAAAATAATCCTAAAATATCTATTAAGGGGCATGTTTTCATTAGAGCAAGGGCGAAGGGTCACATTTGTTAAATATTCATGCGGCCAAGTCCTAAGCCGCTTTATATTAAAACTAGCGCTGCCTACCCTCACAGACTTGACATTAAATTGTTTCGCTTATTATAATCTGTTTCGTGTACGTCGGATCGCCGCTGACGTGATTAGGGTGACGTCACGCGCGCTGACCGCTCACGTCACGTGTGCTTATGTTGTTACTGACCACATACTACAGTCAGCCGTGGGTACACAACGACATGCTCATAATAACCAGAGAAATGTGATGCGGACAGAATATTTTTTATTGTATTGTTTGTTCGGTAATATTAACTAACGATGCATTTGGCCGATAGCCGCAGTATCACATGAACACTGCAGTACCTGTTATCATGACCCCACGGGACTGTTTTTGTTTTATCTAGTCATAAATCAAACGAGATTAAATCAAACTCACGCGCTTGTACGCTGTGGACGCGCTTGCCCCGGTACTAGTAAATAAGTAAATAGATTTTTCTCATTTCGTGGATGGCCGGTTTTCATTTACGGAAAACTATCTGCAGGCCAAACAAGAACATACCTGCGGCAATAGGTACCAGCCGTGCACATCACACATTAAGAAAAATCTTAGTGTCTCAGAAACCTGTCTAGAGGAAAAGGTGTTGTAGGTGTATACGTGTACAACCTCAAAGGAAGCGGTAAGGTCAGGGCGCGTGTCACGTGACACTGAACGTAACATTCAGGCTGCACGGAGTATTAAATAGTTAAAAAGCTCGTTAATCTGAGAGTAAGTGAGGCTGCCCACACTCCCCTTACGTAGCGTCGTGTATGGACATCTACATTATAACTAAATGTGTTACAACAACATTGACATGTAAAATGCCTTTTAAAACTATGATGATGTAGCAGAATTCTTCCGGGAGCTTGTCCGGGGAAATACTACCACCATTTATTTCTGTGCGGCGTAGCAGCGTTGCCATGTCTCAGAGCAATAGCGCACTAGCGGCCTGGCCGCCGCGGCCTGGCCGCAGCGGCCAGGCCGCGGCGGCCATCGAGATACATACCTTAGTATGAAATCGCCACAGAGCGCGCGCACCTGGCCGCACGCGGCCCGCGGCCACACCAAGCCGCAGCGGCCAGCGAGATCGAACGACGCATGTGCGAGTCGCTGGCCGCTGCGGCCAGGCCGCTAGTGCGCTACGGGTCTCAGGCTGAAGGGTGCGTACGGGTGCCTCAACATACTATGAGACTCTGGGATGGTAACGTATCTGCGAGGCCTCTGGTATTTCAGATAAGCCGCGGTGACCACTTAACATCAGGTGGGCCGTCGGCTTGTATACCATTCAATGACGTGAGGAAGGAAAGGAATATCCAAAAGAATCTCTTAGCTAGATCGTTATAGTTAAGTATACTACACATACGGTACGTACTACCCCCGGGCAGTAGTAACACGCATTTCGTCATCTTACAAAAATGATTGAGGTGTTACACAAATTGACTTTAGAATCGAAATTAAGTTCTAAATTTTGTACTAAGAATTTTACCGTCGTCGGAATAAAATTCAAAATACATTTAGCTCAAAAGTTTAACTTTGGACTAAAGTAAGAATTGGATTCGTAATAAGACGTATTGAGTGTTGTGATAAGTAGGTCCCGCTGTTTGTTTGTGTGTCATGCACCGGTATTACTCGGTGCGTACCTTTACCCTTTCTCGTGAGACATGCTGTAACAGATTACGTTTCATAAAAGTTTCCTATCAGATTTATAGCGGGCTCTCGCGTGTTCACGCTAGCTGTAGCCGCGGGGTGGGCAGCGAACAGACAGGGAAGTAAGAGCAATAACTCAGCGCCGCGGGGGACGACTGCGCCATCTAGCGGCCACCTGCACGCATCCAACGGCTTAGTTACGCGTATGGACGATAGGCCCTCTATCTAAGATGGTTTCATGTTTTGCAGTATTATTGTCACGGAACTACATACTCATTCACTCTTTTCTAAGAACTTAATTGTGGTTCAATCAAGTATATCATGTCCTACACGTGTTGTAACAGTCTCCGAATCAGTGATATGATAGCGGACTGTTGTTTGAATACATCTCTACCGAACACGCGTTATTATTGTTATCAGTCTGAATTGTCCCTCTTCAGGGTAAGAGCCTCTCCACTCTCCTTCCACTTCTCTCTGTTTAGGGATAATCGAGAGAAGGCTTTATCGAAGGAGTCCAGCAAGACTCATTGACGTACATGTAGCTGTCGAGTGTATGTCTACTATAGCAGACAGCACTCAAATATGTGTGATAAGACTATCTTGTCATATCCCCAATCGGGCGCGGGAGGAGCCGGGAGCGAACACTAACGTCATCACAGGCACAACGCAAACATTATTATGTAAATATATAATTTATGTAATCTAATCACTATCATATATTTATTTGAAGGCGATCTAATTAAAACAATCTAATTAATTAGTTAAATCGGAAATCGTGCATTTGCTTGAACACACGCAATTAATTAATGCAATTAAATATTCTAGGTAATGTTAAACAATCTAATGAATACGTCAATTCTCCATACGTATATCACTCATTCTGATCGACATTCAACGCATTCCCGTTAACCTTAGGAGCATATTGCATCAGAATATTATTATAAGCACAGTCAAGATAAACACAGATAAATATCTCAAAGGAATGGTGACGACGGAACAGATCTGATGACGTGCTCGTTCTTCCTCATAATCGTAGTAGATATCGTAAGTTTTATTACATAAAACTAAATAGTACTCTAAAGTAGATTGATGGCACGAATAGACGTGTAGCCGCCCGCTCTCCATTGTCGAAAAAATAATGAGACGTCATATAAGTAGGGTCATATTATATTTGTGTGCGCGTACCTGTCGTACCGGGCACAATGTATCGAGGGGCCTGCCGCCGGGGGACGCCTCCCAATATACCTGATATGGACATTTTACGACGGTATTAAGCTTTTTATGTATGAAGTATTGGCAGGGAGGGACCACCTCACATATATTACGCAAGTAAATCACTGCTGAATGTGGAATGCATACGCGATTTTGCAAACAAAGATACGGTAGTACGTTTGTGCCGCGTCGCAGGTAGCTGACGGGTTGGGACTCTCGTTCTGCATGTCTGGGTTATGATGACGTTTGGGATTTAAGTCCAGGACGGCCTAGAAGTAGTCAATACTAAAAAATTGTTTTACAATACATTTCAGAAATGACAAAGTGAAAAATAACTTTAGTTTTGGGTGTCGGTTGCTTCGGTTTTATTTGTAGTCCTCGAATCTGTTGTACTACTTGTAATCAACCAAGTCCATTAAGAAAGGGTAACACTAAGTAGTAGATAGCTAATTAGTACGTACTTTTAAGTAACGTGTACCTACTGATTTTTATCGTGAAGTCCATTGTCTAATAGCCACCAAAAGTCTACATCGATCTTAAAAAAAAAACATACAGGTTAGCCTTCCTCTTTTGAGTCGGTTAAAATTAATAAAGGTTAAATTTTTGATCTTCATGAAAACTTTCAGGTTCAGGTCGCTACATGAAAACGTTCTTGGGGAACTGTTTTTAACTTTTCATGTATTTGCTAACGAACTACATTACTATATGCACAATACAGATTTTGAAAAAATCGTACAGCCAGATAGAAAACTGTCCATACTCATGTTTTATTTATATGATGCCAATCGATGCAGTGTCGTATTAGAAAAGATAATCCCATATTATGTTAATGAAAATGTTATAACGGTGAGGTGTTCGGCTGCTTCCCGGAACTAGTAAAGCATAGTTTTCCTTATTGTCGGGCACAAGTTGAGTCGCGCCAACTTGCCCCTCTCGGGGCTATTTTTGCAAAAATAAGCCAAATGTTGTCGACATTAGAGCATAACAAGATCAAACAAGTGGAGCTTTGCGAACAACTTGTAACTTGTTTACTCCTCAATTTAACTGTTAAAATAGCCGCTGTTATGTCGTTTAGCAACTTGTTCCGACCACTCGCTAACTTGTTGCGATGCTGCGCTCTCATCTTCAGGCTATCTACAAACACTAATATAGGTTTTTCACTTATAAATATTTAAGCTGGCTAAAGTATAAACAAATGAGAAACAGAAACAAACTGTTGTTTTATATCTGCACTTCTGTAGATAACATTGTGCAGTATATCGTTGAATCGTTTAACAGTGTTTTCAAGTAATTGGAGCAACTATTATCAGCCGAGATGGTTCTGACCGCCGCCCGCTCACTCCTAGTACCCATACCTAGCTTTCGGATACAACACGATTCATTACAACGATTTTATGTTCACAAAGTTGTATATAACTGTTATCTGAATGTTTGCTGAATTCAAATGATGTTTTAATTCAAATTGGAACTGTTACTGCCCTCGTGTGCTAAGTACACGTGACCATGAAGTGCCTGACGTTATACCGACTAAAGCTATGTATTTCAAATACATTTTAATATAGTTCAAAATAATCAGTGGTTTTCGAGATAGAGACTCACTCACGAAAATGAATGACCTTTCATTTTTACCCGACTACGGCAAAGCCAAAAGGAGGGTTATGATTTTGACCGGTATGTATGTATGTATGTTTGTATGTATGTATGTTTGTTTGTTCCCTCGTAACTTCTAAACTACTTATCATTACATGACAAATGAGGTGTCGTTAGAAGCGTCTCAGTTGTCCGCTGGTTATAGGGTAGGTGACGTGTCACCAAATCCAATATGGCGCCCTCCAGGGGATGTGAAGTCGTTATCAAAAAAAAAATATTTTCGCACAGTATCGACATGGGTATCAAATTAAAGGGCTTGATGAGCACATTTGAAATATATATACATTATATAGCTTTTACTAGCTACTTTGTCTGTTTTTAACAGTGTCAACATGGATATCAAATGAAAAGGCTTAATGAGTACCTACATTTGAAATTCACTCGCTACTTTGTTTTATTATTATATCAAATAATTAAATAGAGTTATTCCTTCAAATAATTTAGCCCCCAAAATAGTGTAAATAAATAAAAAATAAGTTAAAAATAACTAAAACCCGACTACGACAAAATCGCGCACTGAAAAGTAGCCCATTCAAATTTTACCAATCAAATCTTCCCAAGGGGCCCCGACTGTGAGTCGTTCGAAACTACTGGGCTTGTTTCTTTCCTTTTAGTTTTTATTTAAGTTAATTTTTTCACTTGTTTTTTAAAATTAGTTTTTACGCAGTCGGGATTTTTGTTTTTCTTTAAATTATTTTATACTTTTCAGTGCGCGACTTTGTCGTAGTCGGGTTTTAGTTATTTTTAACTTATTTTTTATCATAATATACGATTGTCGGATAGTGTGCTAAAAGACCAACGTGTTGGGTTGCGCATTGCTATACTGTAAATCTCTATAAGATAAAACGACTGGACACAACCACAGTTTCTTTGTTTGTTTTTGGTCGTATTACCTATAGGTAATTGAGATAAATTATATAGTTGACAGCATTCTATGTTGTTCCACTGAACAACGCCACTAGAACTGCTTCACCACTTGTATTGTGACGGTGTGTCTCCGTGTGGCATGTCACACTTGGCATTTATATAATGTTGCTATGTATCGCGCGATGATCACACTGGGACATGGGTTCATAGTTTTTCTATAGGTACCATTTCTTTTGATAGCCGCTCTGTAGTCTATTTAAATCTCTTTGATTCGCTTTATTAAAGTTAAATGTTTAAAAATGTTTCACAAAGTTATTCGAGGAATTCGGCAATGTTCTCAGAATAATGAATTAAGTCGAAACTAGATAATGAAAGCCTCTAAAAGTAATTATGTCCAAGTAATAATTTATTGCGATGGAATTTTCTAATTATCTGACCAACTTTACGTAACAATTCTATACAAAGTTTTTGATTTAAAATTGAATTCATTCTAAGTTACTTTGTAATCTTTAATTGCCTTAAAAATCAACAAACCGGACGTCACCCATCATCGCGTGCTACGCATGCGCACAGTCGCGTTGCATTACGCTATGAGAAAACAGTGCGGACGCAGAAACCCTAATCAAATGACAAAACAAGTGTATTAGAGATCTTACAAACCCGTAGGAGGCATGCCACGTTGCTCATTCACAGACGAACAGAGATTAGAGCAGGATCCATAATTTTATTGTACTTTATCTATAAGCCTTATGTAACATCATTTTACACTAAAAATGTATGTACAATAAGGTATGTAAATAAATGAATAACAAATGAGAGCATTTTTAAATCTGTATTTTCTTGAAAATACGAGTATCAACACGAGCAAGGATCTCTTTATTCTTATTCACTCAAGCCCACATTTCATAACTCCGTAATTCAAGATAGCAATAATTGACATTACCCGCTCAAATCGCACTATCCCTCACTGCAAACCACATCATGTGTCAAACTCAAAGTCAAATCATTTATTTCAATTAGGCCATTATAAGGCACTTTTGAACGAGAGATTTGTAGTAGTATATTATGAAATAGTGAGTTAAGTTTGTAATTACGATCGAGGCTAGATTGCAGTCCGAACCGAAGGCGAGGGCGTAATGTAGCCGAGTAATGATAAAATGCTCACGCGTTACATTTTACAACACACTAGTGAGCAATAATCATTGTTATAATGTTCATTGACTCGAAAATAAATATACAATAAAATCATGAGTGGCCTTCACACGATAATTAAATATCATCTCGGCCAAGTTAAGTTACTTGCGGCCAGTACGCTGAAAATAGTCAAATAAGATTTTATTTGATTTATCCCGATTTATATTTAAATGTCTTTAGTCATAATGAAATCAATTATTTTTTTGATGTAATCCTATGATATTTTCGCACCGCACCAGAGCTTCGTTCTGCTCGGCACCTGCCGCCCCCTGCAGGCGGGCACTCCATCCACTATCTATTAAATCCCCAAAATTATTTCCGTCTTGGTAAATTTAATCAAAGTGCCTGCGCTGTAATATTAAAGGCTAAATTCGTAGCGGGCGCATCATGCGCACTATATTATATTGATTACTGGCTTCTTCCCGCGACTTCGTCCGCGTGGTGGGCGTCACTGAGCAGTTGTGATTGTGACCACGAGACCAACGGGGCAATTATAGTATCTAGCAGTACACGTGGCAGTCAGGAATACCGAAAAAAGACTACCGAACTCAATTTCGTAGATCGAATGATCCTGTCCGGATATTACTTACACAACAACGTGATGGTAATGCTCCTGAGAGCGTGATTAACCGGCGCTGACGTCACGTCATCACGTGGTGGCTCAATCTGATTGATTCCTGTGTTCGTGGCTCCATAATGTCGGAGCACGTGTGAACTCGTGTGATCTCGTGCGGACGATGTGTGTTCTA
This sequence comes from Hoplodrina blanda, assembly GCA_949316365.1. Classification (NCBI taxonomy): domain Eukaryota; kingdom Metazoa; phylum Arthropoda; class Insecta; order Lepidoptera; family Noctuidae; genus Hoplodrina; species Hoplodrina blanda. The sequence goes on from OX438581.1 coordinate 18,081,416, forward strand.
TCGAACAGCGCTATAAAAGGTTTGCGTGGAAGTAGTGCGTATGTTGTGAAGAATGCGCCGCGCGTGTGGACTGTGCGCATACTTGTGTAACACAATAGAGAATGTTATCGCGTACCTACCGGCCGCCGCGTCGGTTTACTTACTTTTTGTTTATTTTTGGTTGCTACAGATACGCGAAGTTCGGCATTTCATTATGTATGAATGTAGGCCCAGAGTACTATCATTACTTTATTATTATTAAAAGAATAATTATTGAAACAATGAATTCCCATAAAAACATATTTTTGTATGGGAGAACAAATATTGAACGAACAATCTGACCACTGAGATTGAGATGACGGCTAGTAAAGATACTGGAGAAGATGCTGAGCACCTTTCATAATTACGAGTATGTGGCGATGAGGGCTGGGAGTTATTATGACAATTTATTGTAAAAAGTATGGCATGAAAACGGATGTATTTAATGGTGACTACGAACTCGAACTTGCATAGACGTGCGCCGCGCCCCTTCGTTACCTGCGTCGCTAGCGCCACCTGCCTCATACAAACAAACTAAACATTTTTTCCTCTCGGCGACAATTTGCGCGGATGTTCCCGAAGCAGTACATCCACTAGCTACACGGACATAGAGCCGGAATAGTAAAAAATATATCGCTCCGTACATTTGTACGTACAAACGTATATTATGTTCTAAGCTTATGAAGGGCATAAATATGGGATTCCTACCTACACTAGCACACTTTACGATTTCAGTTCGGTGAGGGTAGGATAGGGTAAAAAGGGTTCCATCCGGGTTAGTGTTGTCGGATGGGCGAGAACGTCGGCGGCTTGTTTTACGAGCACGATATAAAACTGAATCATAACACAACAGCTGAACACAAACATTGGATAATGAGATTACACAATGTTGCTTCGTACTGGGTTTTGATTTAAAGTACTTAGGTATAGTTTTGATAGCTCACAGGCAGACCTAATGATGTCGTTGGTGCAGCTCAAGCAAGATCATCAATCCAATTTTTGTTTTTAAAGGAAACGTTGCCCCACTCTGGAAATTCCTACTGAATCGTGGGCGCGTTTATAAACATATTATGTATAAACTCTATGCAAACATTTGTTCCGTGCGGGAATCCAACTGGCGACACGCAGCGCAGCAGTCAACCTGCCAGCCACTACGCCAACGGTTGATCTCACGGCACCATTTGATCTGCTAGGCAATTCGAATGACGTGCACCCACACGTTACAAGTGCGTCTCATTCGCGGTTAAAAGTGTCAGCTTAGTATGCTGTGTGCGGCTGGGGTAACCAACTTAACATGCAGCTTGTCATATTCATGTTCTTTAATTATATGCTAAAACAATGTGTCGTCGTATTCGTTTTTTTATTGCTCTTTTATAATATAGTTTATTTCAACGTGATCGTGACTACTTTCCTGCTAGTCTTATATTTTAAGACGTCTTCCTAAAAAGACCAATTATTCGTTGTTTTTTTCTCCAGAAACACTCGCGCATTTTGTCGGGTTTCCATCATAACTTTGATCCCCAATATGTTGCGAGAGAGCCCAGAAACAGTGAGTAATATGGAGTTATCGTCATGTCTCACATCAATAGAACAAAAGAGACCTCACCACGTCGGCCAGAGGTCAACGCCCCGCACACTATGTCATAATGTTATACTCGTAGGTACTAAACGTCTGAGTGGACCTGTTAGACATCTACTTTGTGATAATTTTTTTTAGATAACTAAATGGAGAGGTACCTACCTAATGTTAGGTTCTCTCCACGATTCTACCTTTACGTTGCCAATTAGTCAGAAAACATGATTGCAATCAAGCGGTCAGGAGCTTGTAGACGAGGGACTACAAGAAAGTCGTTAACCCGCCCGCGCGCTCCCGCGCCCCGACGAGGCCCAACAACAGATAAGGGCCGGCACGAGCCCGCCGCCGCGCCGCCGACTGATACCCATCGTAACCAGGTAACTATCGGCGGCGGCGAGCGCCACTTTTTGTTGAGATACCGTCCATAGTACTAGCATTCATTTTAATGGGCCGATTAAAATGTTCATTGTGATGTAAAACAGGGGATATGCGGGGTGAGGCGACGGGCGGGCGGGGGAGGCGACTACGAAAGATTGGAAAAACGCGGGTAATCAAAGAATTAATTGATTCGCGGTCGGCGGCCGGTACCTTTGTTCCCATCCGTGGAATACTCTTAAAAAAGAGGATTACGTTTGTTCCTGAGGGGTTCTTAACAAATTAATTGTTTTATAATTGTTGCGGAGGAGCTGTTTGGATACCTGCGTTTGATTGGGAATCAGATGGACATGGGGGGGGAGTGCTTTGCATATCGTAATATAAAGCAATATAGTTTCGTATTGTGAAGCTTTTTCTTTTAAATTTGTTACTGAGGTAGTTCGAATTTATGTGTTATTGATACTATACATCCTTAAACTTTCGCATTTACAATAACAGTTACTTCATGGCATCGCGTGCATACGCCGGAGCACCAGCGGGTGTGTATTATTGAGCGCGAGTAGGTGCGAGTCGCGGCATTAAGCGAACAAAGCATTTGCCATCACGAATAATTCACTCGGCGAACTAGCAGCGTTTAAGTGCCCTCCGGCTCGGTCTCAGCCTTGTTTTAATACTTTTCTTCACATCTCACCTCGCACACATACCAATCGCCACCTTATATTTATAACGATTGGGTCTTAATTCGTTTGCTTACACCGATGGTTTAGTACGTTTACGCGCGTCGAGGGAATATCTTTCGAAAGTCTCCTTTATATATCGGGTATAATCCACTGTATTCGCGGCAAAAATCTGTATTGCATCGGGTGCAGATGCATTTCCAGTGATTTTCCACTTTCACCCCTCCCTCTACTCGTTTTACGAGGTTGCTTCGTTAGGTTCTACCCTGTGCAGTAGTGAGGCTGTTCTGTTGCTCACAGCTCGTGTCGTGGAATACAACAACAAGTCGTGAGTTTGTTATGCGGCTCTCTTCGGTACTTAATTCGTCTTCGGTTGTAGCCAAATAGCTTTATCTAAATTTCTTGTAGAGCCAGTATGAATTTACCCTATTCTTCTCCAAACTTGGCTAGGAGCACTGCTGTATGTCTAGAGTTTACTTACATATAAATATTCCGCAGTATAAATAGACTTTTCCAATATTGTATTTGAAAAGTGCTTCCACTAATCTGATTGAGTGGACCTCCTCTTTCACCAACATGTACTTTAATGTCGTTCTAAAAGTTGACATGTCCAGCCGCGGACGACTAACATTAGCGAGCCACAACGACGTGTACTTGCTCGTACGTGTATCGCCTACTTTATGGGACAATTATTAAATCCAACCGTCAGCCAGCCTGTAAGCTGTGCGCGCCTACAATGTACATGTAAGCAGCCGCTGATAGCACGACATTGTCGATGCTTTCTACAAGCATCCATAAATAACGCGCTCTTGCGGTAATCCCGCGCCTCGGGATCCTCCCGGGATTGCGGCCGCGGCCTTCCTAAGGTACTCTCATCTGTTTCGAATTAAACCCTTGCAGTTGAGGGTTGAAATGAGTTTTTTATTGCATTACTGGCGAATGATTAATTACTGTATGGGTCGCTGAGAGCGCTATCGAGTCATTCTCGGGCCATTCTGGGGTTTGAGGCGCTCGATCAAAAAGCAATCGAGACCTTTCGTCTGAAGGTGTTCTGTGTAATTTATGTTACCTCCATTTATATTATTGTAGATATTAAATTGCAAGTAGTAAAAGATACAATAATAACTTAAAATAATAACTTATATAAACATAAATCCTTTTATAGATATTAATAATTAAACTTGCAAGCGGTCATGATTGACAAACGTCGATGTAATCGATCTCGGAGGACTTACAGATGACAATTGTATTTATTTAGCAATACCTTTTGCCGGCAGCCTCACCCACGAGTCAAAGTAATATTTGTTAGATCGATAAGACCATTAAAAGGCATTTTTGTGCGGAAGGAACTCTTACAGGATCACACCTTTCTGTCTGAAATTTGACAGTGATGTATACAACCATGTAGTGAGAAAGTTTTTTGCAACTGCAAAGTTATGTTTGTCTTCCAATCCGTAATCTGAAAATCATAGGGCGTGTCACTTGTGCTCAGGGCGCGACTCCCACTCGTTTTGTCCGGGGTTTTTAAGAATACCTACACAAGTTTTCAATACACGTTATTTTATTTTTTTTCTTATTACTTACGGTGCTGTGGTTTTACTGTTCGCATTAATCGTGCGGCTCCTCAGATGCTGCGATTACGGTCGTTGTGAGTTGCTTGTGTTTAAATGAGTAGATTTTTAACCTTTTGTTATGTCAGTTATTTCTATATGCATGATAAGATTACAAAAAAAAACGGCTGAGATTTTCGAAATCTCCAGAGAGTGCAGGATTTACTAATGCATATAAATCGCGTCACCCGCGGCGGTACTTAGCGATAGACCGTGCGATGTGCTCGCTCCGTCACGACAACAGCGGCGAGCATTAGTCTTCGTCGGGCGGTAAGCTGCGGAGCGGCGGCGCTGCGACTTGTGAGACCGCAGCACTCGCACATCCATCTTGTGCCGGGAGGTGAAACAAAGGGCGGCTGTGAATAGGTCATTCACGGCTACAGGTCGCAGGAAAAGTCCTCATTACATAATCATTGACTCTTGTCGAGTGTTTGTGCATAAGATTAGATTCTGTAAGGTAACATTAATACATCTTTTTTTGCATTTACTGTACTTTGTTTTAAAAAAATATCCCGAATCAAACAGGGATAATAAATATATTTTAAAATCCGAAATACATGTGATTATAATGCTGAGTGAACACTCGCCGTTCGTTTTATCGCCGCTGTGCTTTTAAACTTGTTCAGTACATTACAGCACAATGGCTGGAACCGAACACGCATGGTCTGAGAGCTGGCTATAAATATGTCGGAGTCCCGCGGAAACTGTTGCCTTCAGTGAGCGAGTGTCGCGGAGTGAATACTTGTATAACCACATTTTTTATGAAATTCAATATAATTAGGTAACTGTGCTACGAGTACGTCATCTATAGTGATCGACGGCTCTGTGTAGAACTAACTGACAAACAGTCCCTTTCAGTAGCAGGCGGGGCGTGCGGGCTGCACGAGTACCTAGTCATAAATATTGATGTTTCCGTACAGTAACAATGTGGTAACAACTTGTCAAGTCGTAGTAGTCCTTATCAATCATTCCTGTTCTGAGTGATTGATAGGGCTCATGTTATGTGCACACTGATTGTAAGCGTTACATGTTTTATTATTAAAAACAGTTGACAAACGTCTCTGATTAACATTTGAGTAACATTCTTGTTATGTCAACATTTCTTCCGCCCCGGGTGCCGTCTCGACAAACTTTGTATTTTTGTATTTACATCAAGCACCCACGTTAATAACGTTGAGATATTTGTGATTAAAATATATGAAAGTTTAAAAATTACTAGCTAGATATCAAAAGAGTTTGTTGTCAGTAATTGATCTGTTTTGTGGCATGGTAACTTGATGCATGCATGTATACATGTATACGGTTGCGTAAAATGGTTCTTGAAGTTGTTCTTACAACACATTCATTGCGCAACAACGTTGCTTCTTATTTGTAGTAAATCTTGAAACAATGTCCACATCCCAAGATATAAGATGAGCCGAGTACAATACATTGTTATGTTGCTTACCTGCTGGACGCACTTAATGCATTCTATTGAATATGAAGCAACACGTGTGCCTCACTCTGTCTGTACAGGAGGGTGTGGGAGGGAGGGGGTGTGTGTGTGTGTGTGCAGGAAGACGCGATTGTCCCTCGATACAGACACGTGATTGTCGGTATCCGTTACTCCGGCACGTAAACTGTGCTGTGTGTAGCCCATTGTCACCTAACGCTCATCGCACGCAGGGATTAACACAAACAATTAAAATACTACGTTCCACGAAACAATTGCGCGTATCTATTAGATTGGTCTCTGCACACACATGAACATACACTCTGTGGTATTTGTTTAGTTATTGTGGGCCCAAATTCAAAGTAGTTATAGTAACTGCAGTGGTATATTTTAAAGTATTTAATACGTCATGCGCCGACCGTTGTTATTACTATTTATGGCTTGGACTGGTTCCAATTGTGCTGTTTTTATGTTCCATGCTTAGTTCCCTGCGCCTGCAACAATGTGAGCGAAACATGCACATTGCGCAGAGGTGAAAGAACTTTACCGCTATGATCTACGGCGTAGCAAAGTGCTACGAGCTACGAGCGCTACGATATGTCGAGCTAACTTGTGTTATGACGGGCTACGGGGCCACGCAAACGATCGGTTGAGCAATTGGTTGTGTCCGTGGCGGAACTTCATGATGTATTGTATAATGGAAACCCCTATTGTGGTCGGAGCGGTTTTATATCTAAGCTTTTATGTGAGAAAACATCATAACACTTCTCTGCCTTTTACAATAATACTCATAATTACTTGTATAATTAGCATCTGGCTGAAGTAATGCCCCACGTAACGTGACTAACTATAATAAATAAGGCTTTTAACAATAATTACCCTGTAAAATATTTGCAAAAATCAGCCATCACACATGAAGACAATATACCTTAAACTTTGGTACCTGTAGAAGGTCCCTCATCCAATAACTTAATAGACGAGATCTGCATATTCCTCTAATTTCAAAATATCAGCCGTGCACAATGACGTTGGGGTGGCCCTAGGATCTTAGACCACACTCATGTCTTTTGTATTTTGAATCTGATAAGATACCAATTCACTTTATTGTCTATAAAAATAAATTAAATTAATGTGTCTATTTGTAATGGCAATATAACAATTTTTGAAATTTTGTTTTTATTTTTGTTCCGATTAATCTCCGAAACAGCTGCATCGATTTTGATTAGAGTTTCACTGTTTGATGTTATAAAGAGTAACTTAGATTTTGGAAAATAGGGATCCGCGGAAAAAAAAACAATAATAAATGACATTGACGCGAGCGAAGTCGCGGGCATTAGCTAGTTATATAGTAAATAACCTCCTGACACTGATTGAAAGCACCCGTCAGTCGTTAATATGCTTGTAATGTTACAACAAATGTTTATGTTTACCAAAAACATATCTCTCTGCAATAAAGTAAACAGAAGCACACATACAAGTGTCATGAATCATTTGTTCGGAATTCGATAAGTTCGTCCATTCACGCAGAAATACTCGTGTGTTGTGTGTGAAGCGTGCACAGCGTGTGATGTGCTCCTACACACGCACTGTGCTGCGATACTTTGTTCGATATGTTGTGTTGACTGAAGGATTGTGTGGGTGGCTGGAAGTAGATATATACAACACGTTATTGAACGTTTGGACTGTGGTGTGGGCTGTGGTGTTACAAGTATAATATAATAATGATAACAGCCACAATGACTACGTTAAACAATGAATCATAAATCCAAGCCGTTAGCCAAACACTCGCAGCGTCGCTCTCCAGCGATAAGAAAAACTCATCTGTACCCTGTCTGTTTGTTTGTGTGTGTGGCGTTCACGGAATTCCTTTATTTGCTTAGGACGACGCTGAGACGCCGAGCCAGGGGGGGGCGACGGTTGGGGAGGGGGGGTAATGAACCTTTTCGTTGCAAACAAATATTGAATAACGTTAATTAGCAGAGCTAATCGCAGTCCCGCACGCGCCCCGCTCACCGGGTGGCGGGGAGGTGCCCCACTGCCTCCCTGCGCCCGCGCTGCCACTACGTGTTTATTTAGTTCACAATAATTATGAGTGTATTTCATTCCGCTGTGTTGGGATGAAGTGTGGCGCGATGCTTGTGAAATGAAATAAAAAGGTGTCTTTTATTGAGCGCGCGTTATGCCGGCGCACGGGAGACGCTGGTAGCGTCGGCTTTAACAGTACTTATTGTTTGTTCCACTTGTTGACTCTGTCCCTCACTGATTAAACGAAAAAGAAACATTTAACCATGATGTCATGATACTTATTTACCAAAAATAACTAACGACCACTTGTTATAGAAGTAACACACAGTCTAAAAATATTAATGAGTCCTCCGTTCATTCTGTTACGTCGCGCGTCGTCCTGTTTACATCATTTTAGTTTGCTTTTTACACTGTCGTGTATTTTTACTTATATTTATCTATTTTTATATTGAGGACCACATTTTATCATTAATGTTTAAACGCAGCTTCTTGTGCCATCATAATGGTCTAGCAAACATTGCCATGATTTTATAGAGCTATTCAGCAATGTACCACACAAAATAGTAATAGTTCGCGAATATTTTTTAGTTTTTTTTATTCAAATTTTACGGCTGCCGTAAAATGCGGCGGCGGCGGCAACTAACTCTAGTATTTAACCATAAAAAGTCGTGTAAGAAGCCCACATACTCCAGACAGAAAACCATAATCTCGTGTTCGCCGTCGCGCAGTTCACCAGGCAGCGCCGGGCAGGGTCACCTGCACGCAGACGAGCTTACAGTCACGGTGTCGTTGTTGAGTTTTACTATTTATACACAATTTTATCCTTGACTATACCTACAAATAGTATTATAAGTATATAAATAAGTTCAAGCCACACTATTACTACACGTTGGTTCACCCGGTTGCTTCCCTCTTCCCTTTTCAATGAGTCCTCAATCAACAAAGCATGGAGCATGCTGCAGGGCGCGCAACGTACCTACTCACGCCTCGCGCGCGATCGAGGGCTCACACTCGATTAGCTATGATCGTCAGTGAATAAGGCGCGGATACTTTTCCCTGTTCATATATAGGTATAAGTAAAGACAAAGCTTCTTATCGCAGGCAATGGGCCAACATAACGTTGAGCAAACATTCCTTCAGAGATCGCGCAAACATTGAGCAAATATTGGACGCACTCTGACGAGCTGAGTCACGCCCACGCATTTATTGGTTGTACCGTTTGAACAAATATTGGATTTTTTGGTGATAAATACTACATGACGTAGTATATACCTACCGCGGGATTGAAATCACGGAGTTCGTTGTAGGAATTGGTTTTATATAAAAATAATACTATGCGGCAGCGTAGATTCATAGACCCACATCTTTTATCAATGTACATAGTTAGTTATGATCAATCTATAAGCTAGACAAGAAGAGGAGCGCTAGCGAACAGATTAATGCGGCTATCGCTGAGGACAAGCGCGGCCGGATATTACAAAATTATCCTCGCGCCAACTACTGTATAAATACGAAGTACGGCGCGCAGCACGACGCGAGATAGATGCGACCATTCATTCACTACTATTCGGGGTACCCATGTGTTCTGGAGGCATGTACTATTGCCGTTACTCAAGATGTGCCATAAGCTATATATGAAATTGTTCGCATTGTTAATAGCACTTATGTTTGTAGTACTAGGAAATTCTGTTTAGTTTTATGTATATTTGAGTGCAATTATCTTGGTGTGCCTGTACTTTTAGGGTAGCATTATTTAACCATCACTTATGAGAGTGAGCAGCTTTTAAAGAGATAACAGTCATCTTTTTCTAGATTTGCACACCTTTTAAATTCCAATACATAGGTGAGTTACTTCGCAAACAGGACAGAGCAATTTCCATAACATCTTAATAAAGATAAGTATATTGCGCACGCACCTAGCATGCCCAAGTGTTCCGAGTTGTGTAGTGGTTGTTGTTGTCAGCTATTACAACAACATCTGCTGCGCGTCGTGCGCAGCGCGCAATAAACCTAGCCTGCACAAGTTGTCCGTCAGTTAGTCGCAGCTATATTGCGTCGCGCCGCCACTACCAAGCAACTTGTGTTTTGTCTCGCTCCCTCACCTGGCCGTGCTATTGTTATTGGTTCTGTCTCAAACGGTGCAGGTACAGTTTACTTTACGACAGTTAGTACAATTTAATTGTGTCGGTGTTGTGAGAGTGATTCCGCGTCTGCAACTTTGAATATTTGTTATATTGTTATATTAGATATGTTTGGCGCTGTTCAGCCCAGAGACAAGTATTTTAAAACTCGTGCAGCTGTTCGAATTCAACTATCGCAGCACATTATAATGACAACTAACACCACATCAAACTGTTTACACTATTTATAGGATTACTTATAATGAGAATTGCATCCCGACTCTCGAGCCGATTCTGTGAAATTGTAGAGACTTGGGCTGATTAAGCCATATTACGTAGGCATATTAGCTATATAAAAATACTAGCTTCTGCTCGCGACTTCATCTATACAAAATTTCTCTAATCCAACTGGTAGTTCTAGATATAAACGCGTTTAAACAAACAAATAAAAAACTCTTAAGTTTGTAACATAAGTATAATAAGATAAAAATATAACAATTAAAATCGTGTGTCAATCACGTAGATTACCTATCTCGGTACAGTATCCCACGCCCAGGTAACAAGTACCTACAATGACATGACAATTGAGTTTTGTCAAGCTGTCTGCTATCCATCTCCCGATAACGTTTTGTCAGATACAGAAGCTACCAAAACGACACAACTACGTGTTACACAATAACATCGGTTTTATTTTAACTTACGGTTTGCTAATTTAACTAAAGGCAAATTTAAACTCAGTCATAGATCAAATGTTTGTTTAGGAGTACGCGTGAACTAACGCAATTAGCCGTGAACTCACACTGCAGTGCAATCATATTAATATTATGCTACAGGTAGGTATGTCATTGTACGTGTCATTTGAACTTAATTCAATGAAATACAGCGAAGTGAACGCCTGATTAGAAGCACTAATGAAACTTTAATGATACTTTTATATTGAAGGCCGAATTGCGCTTGAGTTGCGTTATTTATGTCTCAATGAAATTGCTTCTCTTTTGTTATTACTTAATAAGAATTTCAAACGAATACAAGCTCAAGTCTTTTTAGTTTGGATTAGTTTACCGGATAAAAGGATTTTCCAGGGTTTTCTAACAAAATCTGTTCAAAGAATTCTTTATTTAGACAGTTTTTCAGTTCTTTGTAATTGTAACTGAGTCAGGTCTCTACTAACACTTCGCTATGTACCGACAATGTGTGTTCACAGAGACACGCGATTACACAAAACATTAAACTTTCAGACGTTAACATAAACACAGTAGAAAGCGACGTCACTAAGGTTTCGTTTAATTTGAAGTTAAATAAAAAAACAAAAGTTTTAAAATATCGATTGAACACATCCGCGGCCCATTGTAGAACGACATAACAGTAGCGTGTGGATGAGCAGGCGCCCCGGCACTCGGCGGCCACGCTGTCCACCACTGCGCCACTGCGCCACTTGTACTAACTTCGTAAGGTGTTTATATAACGGTGTCAGTGTTACTGTCGCCCGACGATAATGACATGCAAAGCCGGCCGCAGCTCGTCACATCCGCGTCGCTCCGCCGCGTGCGCCGCTCGTCATGCGCCACACGTACTCGCTTCACAGTGTTTAGACACTTCTTGTTATAATTTATTCGGCGACTTCCTCCCTTTGCAATCACCTCCGCGGCTCTCGTGATGAATAGATAACTTCTTCTTAGCCGGAGGGCGCCTTACGAGTGGCTTCACTATTATTTTTCAAGTGAGCGACGATATTGTTTATTGAATCGCTTGTTACACACTACATCGATATGAATAGTAGTTACTGTTCTCACTCATACGTTTGCGACAAATCAATTCAATTGGTTTGTTTGTTTGGAGGTGGGTTTAGACCAAAATAGACAAACCTAAACCTAGATCAACATTACAAACGAGTTCTTCACAATACTTCTGATATTTTGATATGCACGGAATCACGGATACAAAACGAAAGCTTGCTCTATCCCACCCGCAGTCAAACCGACGGTTCACTTGTTCAGTGATGACGTATCTGACGTAGCAGTAGTTGGTCACGCGGCGTCACTCTCACTGCGTACATTATTCAACGCCAGTCACTTTAAAAACCCAGCCTGTAGTAGCGACAGGACGCGGCGGTGGCGCGGCGGCCGCATACGGCACGCAGACGAATACTAACGCGCCGCTCATCAACCGTCAGTGTACGATGAATGCCGATGAAAGGAAGACTGTACGCAACTTGTTTTCTTGTTAAACTCCTTTGACATTAAAGGAATATTTTATGTCTCAAAATATTCCGTTTTCTGTATTTGAATGACAAACGAAGGACAGCTCACAGGTACTTGTGAGAGTAAACAGATTGAAGCAGTAGCCGCACGCGTCGCGGACGTGTCTCTGCGCTCCTTACTAATCGCTCAGATTGCGGGGGTGCTACTATTGTTCATTTAGCTCATTCGGTCTCCAAACTTGCATTACACCAAATAGCTGCTGCATCACAATCATAGACTATAGTGCCAACGTGTTCTGTTCGCTTCCTGAGCTGTCAATGGCGTCCTTACTCCAAGGTTAGATTGTCGGCAGAGTCTATAATCTGCCGACAATCTAACCCTATAATGAATAATCTATATCTATACTATATATAATATTATAAAGAGGTAACATTTGTTTGTAAGTTTGTATGTTTGTAAGTTTGTATGTAGGGGGTAATCTCTGGATCTACTGAACCGATTTTGAAAATTCTTTCACAAATTGGAAGCTACGTTTTCACTGAGTGCTATAGGCTATATTTTATTTTCAAAAATATAGCCTATAGCACTCAGTGAAAACGTAGCTTCCAATTTGTAAGAATTATCCGTAAGAAAAATCACGCGAACGAAGTCGCGGGGAGAGTGCTAGTAATTAATATTTTGTGGACAGAGAACTGCATGACTTTATTCAGAGGATTTTATACCATAAACCTGTTGTAAATTGAATAAAATCTCCATCATAAGACTACGCTTTGTAAACTAATACTGCCAAGATCGTTGACGTTGAAGCGAAATGAACTCTCTCACAACAAAGTGGCGATTTCCCAAGACGGGCGGCGTCCCGTAGCCTCGGCGTAGCACTGTACTACGACGTAATACGTAGCGCTGCTACGGCGTAGCACACGTAGCGGGAGGGCGACGCTGTAACCTGTTAAACTAATAACTGAGTTGCAGTGTAGTTAGAAACACGAATTAGCTCTAATAACGCTGTTACACGTGTAGCGCCGCGGGGCGCGCTCTGTGCAATTTTAATGAAAACATGACACGCTGCCCAAATTATATACTGTTATAAATTATTAATTTGAGATTTTATATCCAAATCAAATCAAAATAATCATCAAATTTATTTTTGCAACCACGTTTACAGCTTGTTCCCGCTCCATCATTAGACACACTACTACAATAAGCTCAACTGTCGTCTCTACATGAGGAGATCACATCTAGCTGAGCGCACTCGACACACGCGTCAGACTCATTCACGATAAACTCGACAGTCATCAGCAGCGTTTAACTCAAACGACAAGTCTGTGATGTTCAGTGATCGCGCGGCGCCTCACGCGACTCTCTCAAATATTACAAGAAGAAGATTGAGAGTGGTACCATTATTTGTAGATAAGTACGCGTGTGGTGCTCACACTGGCGGCTCGTGCTCGGCGTGTTGCTCCCGGTTGTTATTCTATCACACACCAAACGTCACCATAACGTATCACCCAATCATTTTGGTCCGCGGCGGAACAATACATTAACGTTTTCATAGAACGAACAAGTGTTGGAGTGACGGGAACAGCTCCACAAACATCTGAGGATAACAACATTTGCGGCCCGAATAACTTTGGATTGCGATAGACGAGGAAAATATGTTTTTTATTGCTCGGATTCAATAACATTTTCAAGATCTGAGCAGAAACGTACAATTTTACGAATGTGCTGCGCTTGCAACTAAACCAAAGATCGCTATGATACGCTATAGTACAAGATCGACGGTCGCCATACCTACCGCATTTTAACATGACTGAAATTTAGAGAATAGATGGAGTAATATATAGTTTAGAATGTATGCTTACTGAAAACTTAAAAACGCTACCTACGCCAAAATTCTAACTCAAAAAAATATTCTTGATTGGTATAAACTTCAAATACTTCTGAAATATTCTCATAGGGTAATCACAAGCCTAAGAGCAATAGCGCACTAGCGGCCTGGCCGCTGCCGCCAGGCCGCTAGTGCGCTATTGCTCTTAGTAGGTATTGGTACCGTGCTGACTAATGAGCTGGCCCGACGCGACACGCCGTCGACACTGGGATCTCCCTCTATTAACGCTATAAAACCAAATAAATTGTTGCGAGGTAATATAATTAATTGTAGTGGCGGAGGCGCCGAGCAGCCGTGTCCGCAGTGCTGCGCCCGCACCACTTTATTTCATTATTTTGTTCCCACGGTGCAGTACAAACGGAGTCAATTAAAAGTTTCCACCTGCAGTCCGCATCCGCACACAGGGACAGCCTCTGATACTAGATAAGTTCATACTAGCACCCACGTAGTGTGGATGTAGTTACAATGCTACGACGGCGTCTGGGTGTGAGGGGCGCGGTACCACTGCCCCATACAACGCACAGCATGTTGTAGTTAAGAAAATGAACGTGATCAAAGAGCTTAACAGAATAGACACGCTGTACTATTGTTTAATGTTCCCTCTGACCGCTGTCACGTGAGCACTGAGCAGAGCCGCAGCAAGTTAATAGTACGAGCGACACAATCGCACAGCTCAGCTCGATGAGATGTGTCAAGTGAGAATTGTTTCGAGCTGGAGAGCTTCGAGCTGTGACGTGCACATTTGCAATCATCATTACATAATAATTATTGTTTAGAACGTAATTTTTCTTCGTTATATAGCCAGTTTTTGCTATCGAACGTTATTTATATTTTTTGTTATTTTAAACATAAAACTAAAGCTCGAAGTGAATACAATAACAAATACATGTACACACAACATTTCGAGGTTTCAAAATAAAAAAATAATATTGATCGGATTGTAGTTAGCTAGCTGTCGTACGTAATACAAGTTTAGAATCCGTAATGCTAGAACAAAACTTTCCGTCAACAATGTTCTTCTTTTTGTAATTCGTTTGTTGTGCACAATACACAGTATTTTATCTTTTCTTAAGCAATTATCTTCCTTTTGAGCTTCGCCGCAATCGGGTTAAAAGATTATTCTCGCAAATGTAATTTAAAATAAGAAGCCAATTCCTTCGACTATTGAATCCTGCAAACGATAACAATTGTGCCACAAGTTGAGTAAGCCGCTAACCACGGAGGCGGACGCTCAAACTTTCTCTTCACCCAATAAATTACAGATTATAATTCCAATGGCACACGGAAGGGTCTCCTGTCGGGGTGAGGGGGGTGAGGGAGCGTGCCGTGCGGGGGGGGGGGGGGCAGGGCAGTGAGACGCGCCGTGAATAAATCCGCAGTAAGGATGTATGACATAACTCGTCAAAGAGAGCTAGACTGTTGGGCAGGTAGTACTTACGTTCTGCAGCTCGGCGTAGGGCTCTTACACCCACACCCGGAATCAATAGCAACATTCGGTTAAACTTCAACCACATTGTCCTTGTACACATAGCCACTGTTTCTTTCTTGTTGCACTTACTAATAACATCATAATTATCACATCGGTGTCGTACCGCGCCCGCATACCCAGCGCACAGTACGTCGCCGACCGGCTCCGTACAGACACGACATTACATCAGGCGATGGAAAGTGTCAGCTTACGACGTATTTCCTTCTCAGTTCGTATATAATATTTATAATTGAAGGCCTATTTCCAGTGCCGCCGATGTCCACGAACTGACAGGCTACCAAGTGAATGTTTCTCTTAAGCGGTTACTGTTCGTCTGGGTTGTATCGGTACACCTCTCTACTTGGAGAAAGGCATGAATGTGAAATATGATTGTATACAAACTGGTTCTTCCTGGCCAAGCCTCAAGGGCAACGTGGCAGCCTTACAACGTGGCGGGTACACATATAGATAGATCGGCTGCACAGTGCTGTGTCCACTACCTGGAACACCGGCGCAGTAGAGCAGACACAGGGCATCGGGTGGCACACCGGCGTCCCGGGGCGCGCCACAATTGAGAAACACGTAATAATTAAACACAGTAAAGATGACACTTAACCCGGGCGCCGAGGTATTGGGTCCACATAATTATCCGGCAGGTCTCGCGGCTCGCCTCTTTGTGTCCTCTTAATTGGCGCGCCTGGAGGCCTCACGCGGCTGCCGAGAGGCCTCCGCCTCCGCCCGCGTCGGACACTCAGGAAGAACCTCGTTAATCCGCTCCTCGGGGCGTCCCGCGCCGAATTCTCTTTAATGAACAAAATCATTAACTTCGCTCTGAGATACTCTTAATTATTTTATATCATTTAGTTTCAATTATGCTTTTAAACTGAAATGGAGCTGTGTCGTTGTAAGTTAGAGTGCGCGCCAACTCCTTGCGATGTGTACGAGAACAATGTGTAAAAACTGTGTGTTCATTACAGACAGACAGACAGGCGTGTTCTGTCACATGTTTCTTACAGGGGAAACTTTACTTATATCCGTTGTGTAGTTTTTTCGTTTCACTAAAAACGGGGGCAAACCTGCTACGAGCTACGCGCTACTAGCTAGCGACGCGCTTCGAGCTACGTGATACGAGCTGCTACGGCGCTACGGATGCTCTCAAAGGGGAGCAAGTTTTCAAAGTGGTTGTGGTGAATGAACGAATTGTTGGTAAGTAACTCACGCGGCCGGCAGGGGCGCGGGGGGCGCGGGGGGCGCGCGGGGGAGTCCTGGCACGCGGACCGGAGGACCGCTGCGAGGAGTTGCCAACATTTACCTGTGAGCAGATTTTTCCCCGACAAACTAGTCGGAGTATCTAGTGTGGTTTAAGACGATGTTAGCAAATAGAGTGGTGCTGGAAGTCTCGTACGTGCCGCTCTCACAGCGCTGCACGTTTATCAGTGAGCAGTATTACGAGCTCGGATGTTATCTCGTCGGGAGCGACTTCTCGTGCTGCTGTAATGAGGAAAGTATAAGTTTGTTCTGGAATTATTTGAATGTTTCTTGAAGCTAGTTTGTACTGAGGTGACTGCTACCATGAAACTTTTACATGAGGGCGTATACTACATACTGTTTAAATTAGTACCTATATAAAGGGGGGGGGGGGTGGCAACTATTCTCAAAGTGACGTTCAACCCTTTGTATACTTTGTAATCCATTTTTTTTATCTACACGCATACAGCAAGTAGCAGGCTTCAATAATTATTTATTTTTGTAGCTTCATAAGCTCATTTTCAGGCAGAGTCCAGCTCGCAAACAATATAACCGGATCCCCGGCACCCGCGGCTGTCGCAACGGACACAAACGTGTTAATGACTATAATGACCTCTAACTTGATTGTCACCCTCCCCCCTCCCCCTCCCCACCCCCCGCGCCCGCTGATGTCATATTTGTCGATGTAATACAATATTTTGAATGAAACTTTATAGTTTTGTTGCTGAAATGTAATTAAAATATTTAGATTGCGATCATGTTGGTCTGTGCAACACGTACTCCAAAATTACAGATGGAAATAAAATTAAAATACAATCTCGAAAATATTTTGACCCAGCGCAATTCATTAGTTTTAACATTTCTTTATAGACCGGTCGAGCATCATGAATATTAGCGACACGCTAACCGAATGTCATCATTCCGCAAAGCCCATTGAACAGTGTGGTCGTGACACACGCGTGTCATCAGTACCGGACACTCGTCGGCCGGGGCCGGTGGTCACGCTATGTTAATATTTCGTTGTCCAACGGCGGCGTGGTCGTGAACGAAACACTTTTTTGCTTCGCTCTAAGAAAATATAAGTATCACAATCGGCAGCTAGAGGAAACTTGTGTTTGTATAGCGTTAGGGATACACAGTGTTTGAAATTATATCATAGCTTTGATTGTCTGAATATAATGAGGTAGAGAGTTACTATAGTGCCTTCCTGCCTACGAAACAGATTCAGTACAATGTGGCCAGCGAGTCGCGTGCACGGGCACATACAACAATATGCGTAATACAACACGATGAGCTTGTATGAAGATGGTATGATGATTGTATTCATTATATACACAATGCTACGTGTGTGTGTACTAGATATGAGCGCCGCGCCGGCGCGCCGCCGTCGCCGTGAGTTCATGTCGACGCGTCGTCGCCGAGCGCAGGACGCGGCGCGCCGTCGCGACGAGTCGCAACTTGCTTTCTCGCTCGCACGCGCGGCCGACCGCATTAATAGGCTCCTACACAGTGCCGGCGGCATGGCCGCCGGCAACGCCGCGGTGCGCGGCGGCTTACAAAGCCGCACAAAGGAGCCGCTGGCATGGATGCGCGTGCCGCGCGGGTTGCAAGGACAGTTCGCTATGGACAAAACTGAAATGATGCTCGTGGTGCGCTGTGACGCTGAAATGGTGCACGCGGCTTTGTGCTAGTTTCTGCGGCAAAAGCCGGCGGCCCTGCCGCCGGCACTGTGTAGTGTGTGTAGGAGCCTTTAGTTCGCTAGTCGCTTCGCCACACTCGTAGCTCACGCAATCGAGTTGAATATTTTACCGAGTAAACGTGTATTATTGTGTGGTGTTAACGATGGCAGCAACTTCGACTACTTACTATTGATGTTTATAAAAGGAAAATAAAAAATATTTATGTGACCCCAATGAAAAATCTATTTAGATTTTAGAAGACTGCAAAATTGTAATTAACAAATAAGAAAAAAGCTTTTTTTGGTAACAACAATATGGTTTTCTTTGTTATTTTTAAAAATCTGTCACTGATAAAAAAAAAACTAAGGCCCACGGACGGCCACGCCGCGCCGCCGCGACGCCGCCGCCGCTGTGGAAATTATCAGGCCACGCCGCCGCCGTGAAATTGGCCATCGGCGCTCATATCTAGTGTGTACTTCTATTCAAAAATATAACACCCGGCAAACAACTTGAACAATCAAACTGCCTACTGCGCAGGTCCCCCCTCTAACTTGTATGAAAACGCGGCCCCGCACCCCCGCACCCCCGCGCCCCGTATTTTTCTCAAACGACACCGTATTATCGTTGGTCGCGCATGGTCAAGTATTGGCCGGCTATAACACCGCACACAGCACACCTCTTCAACTAAAAAATATGTAGATTCTTGTTTAAAAAATATCTACACTTTTTCTGCGCAATGCCAAGACCTTATCCCCCCTCCCCCTTCCAAAATCGTCGTGGTTAATCAAGCGAGGCGACGGCTGCTACCAGAGTTACAAAAATAACAAAGGAAAAGTTTTGTAACACAATAACAAACAATCGACCGGAGGTTTATCAAGTACGTTACCTGATTGTATCCGACGGGGGCCGGAAGCCGTCGCCGTACCGCGCTGATAACACACGACGTGCGTCGCCGCGCCTTTACCACGTTCAAGGCTTTGCGCTACGTATCACCGGCACGAGCGCCCGCGCCGCGTCCCCGCTGGTAGCACGTCGTCGCGCTGACACTGCATTATTTCCTTATAATATCTGGACACAGCTTACATAGTTGAGCCTCCGATCGTAACTGATTCATATAATATAATAGTGATGTATCAATAGTAATGTTGACCTTAAGCCGCGATGGATCTCACGCATGAGGTTGTGGGTTCAAATCCGGGCAAGTACCAATATGTGACTTTTTCAATTCATATGTATTTTCTAAAGTTAATCTTGGACATCATTGACATCGGTGAAGAAAAACATCGTGAGAAATCCTGGATTTATACCAGCCTATTACTGTCCCACTCATACCATGTCAGAGGCCCTTGAGGCGGTTTAAAAACTCTGACACTAGGGTGTGTGGGTCGTAAGACCTTACTACCCACACGATAAAGAAGAAGAATGTTGACCTGTTGCACTCGGCACCCCGATCATGAACAGTATCAAAATTTTGCAATTATAATATTATTCAGTTTATATGTAAGTACTTGAGACTGTCACAGAACTATGTTAGTACAGCGACGAGTCGCCGCCTACATCGCAGGCGCGTGCTGGTGACGCGGCCCATCCACTTGTCTCACCGACTGCTTGCCGCCTCGCTGGCTCTGACCCACGTGTCGGCGGCGCTTTGTTCTCCAGATGGAGACGATAACGCTGCCTTTGTCCGGGACTGTCCGCCTGGCCGCTCGGACACGCTATTTACATATTTTATATATGTGTGTACTTAGACGTTACGCAGATACGTATAAGAAGGTGCCACGACGGGTTATAGAGTTCAGGGCGTCTTTCAAAAGAACTCTAACATGGATATTGACATGTCCAATAACTTATGTATGAACTGTCTAGCTGCTTGACTTGGTCTACAACAAGTGCGGACTGCGGCACATACGGGAAACGGCGCTGTGTATTGCAACAAACAAATATGTGGGTAGGTAGTGGTACCACTGCATACATAATAAATAACATTAGGTCCTTTGTCTCGCAGTACTTGTGAAAGAGCACGTGATATAAATAATAAATAAATGAGGGCTTTCTGTCTCCGTTAATCACGGTTACTGGAACAGAAGCACAGCGTATGTGGCGGCGAGGGGGGGGGGGGGTGAGGGCGGCCTGATGGATAGGTACTGTACCACGCTGAGATACCTCAGTGTTATGATCTCTGAACTAGCTGTTACGGTACTCAAGTAATCGCTTAAAGACGGTATTTGTAATTAATATAAGAAATCTGGACTTATTTATAAATAGTATAAGTCTGAAATGTTTAACACGCCTTGAACAAGCATGGTGATCAATACTCGTGCCTTCCCTGTTTCAAAGGAGGTGTTAGCCCTTTTTTTTTTTTAGGTGGTAAAAATCATCAAATGACTCCTTCCGCCCTGGGCGGGGCGGAAGGGACTGTCAGACATTTACTGACTAAAAAACCACCCTGTTCCTTCTGTTGCCCTTTACGTTCCGGGGCCACGGTATCCTGTTAAGATGTCCCTCAACCCCGGCAGGCGTTTGGCCCCTATTGGGGCCCCGTCCCTGTGCTGGAGGTGTTAGCCCTGCAGCGGGACAACTAAGCTGAGGTGCTAGCCCTGCAGTGGGACAAGTTTTTTTTTTTTTTTTTTTGTTTCCTTTATTTACTACAATCTGTCTCCTTTGTGGGACATTCAGCAGTATGTTGGATGGTGCTATCGCTGGCGCGCTCGGTATGTGGCCTGTGTCACATCCTCAATGTTAAGCAGTAGCTGTGTTTACTGTGATTGTAATAAATCTTGAGGTATTTTACGCTTTAGACGTCGCGTTTTGTTGTGGTTTGCCATAAGTGGCCGGGCCAGAGTATTTGGATGTCTTTCGATGCGCTCTTTGTAGGTTTTGGTATGGCGTACAATTTCCTGTCTCACAGTGGGCAGGCGTAGATCACTGTGTAATAATTCGTTGGGGACGAACCAGGGGGCATTAGTTATCATGCGGAGTGCTTTGTTTTGAAACCTTTGTATGATTTCAATGTTTGAATGGGATGCAGTACCCCACAGTTGGATTCCGTATGTCCAGATGGGCTTCAGTATTGCCTTGTACAGAAGTATTTTGTTTTCGAGAGACAGTTGAGACTTTCGTCCAATGAGCCAGTAAAGTTTTCGCGTTTGAATACTAAGTTGCTTTCTCTTAGTGAAGATATGTTTTTGCCAGGTGAGTCTTTTGTCCAAGTGCAATCCAAGGTATCTCACATGGTCTGCCTGTGGGACTGCAATGTTGTTAAGTGTTACTGGAGGACATGATTTTCTTCTTAAGGTGAATGTTACGTTGACTGATTTAGTTTCATTTGCTTTTATCCGCCACTTTTTGAGCCAGTGGGATATGTCATTTAGCCCTTTTTGGAGTATTTGTGAGGCTATTTTTGGGTCGCTATGTGAAGCTAGTATAGCGGTGTCGTCAGCAAAGGTTCCAGTAATTAAGGGTTCAGATGTCCGCAGATCCGCAGTGAAGAGTAAATAGAGTATGGGACCCAGTACGCTGCCCTGCGGAACTCCTGCTTTTATAGGGCACAGATCAGACAGTGCTTCCCCTTGCTGTACTATGAAATGACGCTGCTGGAGAAATGATTTTAAAATTCCATAAAGGTGATCTGGTAGCCCATTTTTCAGTTTGAATAACAAACCTTCATGCCACACGCGGTCAAACGCTTGAGATATGTCCAAGAATGCACTGGCGCAGTAAGATTTGCCTTCTAGTGATTCCATGATATGTTTTGTTAGTCTGTGCACTTGGTCGATAGTGGCATGCTTACTGCGAAATCCAAACTGGTGATCAGGAATTAGCTCCTTCTCTTTGAGTATAGGCAGGATTCGTTGTAACAGTAGAGATTCGTATATTTTGGATGGAATAGGTAACAGACTTATGGGTCTATACGATTTTGCTTCTTCAGGTTGTTTCTCTGGCTTCAACAGCATTATAATTTGGGCGACCTTCCACTCCAGGGGAAAGAACTGCAGTCTGGTCATGGCATTAAATAGTGATGTAAGGAAAGTTATACCAGATTCAGGTAGTTCTTGTAATATTCGGTTTGTAATAAGGTCGTATCCTGGAGCCTTATTTGGGTCCGATTTTTTTATAATTCGGGCAACCTCTGTTTTTGTAAATTTAAGGGGCATTTCCTGTGTATCTTTTGGACTATTTAAGTGGTTGATAATTTCTGCTGCATCTTCTGGTGAGCCGTCGTATGGATGAGGAGTGAAGACGTTTGAGAGATGTTCTGAGAAGGTTCCGGCTTTCTCTTGGTCTGTCCGTGCCCATGTACCATCAGATTTTCTTATAGGAGGAGAGACATTGACGGGCCGTTTTAGTTTTCTGGTGGCTTTCCATAAAGAATAATCCGAGGAAGCAGTAGCATCCAGGCCGGTGAGATAATTATGAAATCCGTCGTTACGATCTTTCTCTAGAGTGCGTTTTAGCTGTCTGTTGGCATGATTGAGTTGTTTTTTTGCCACAGGGTCTCTGGTTGTTTGCCAGCGTTTCCGTATTCTCCTTTTTTTGATTAATTTATCCAATATATGTTTAGCTACGTGGGTGTCCAGGTTTCTAGATGGTAGTGGTGGGGTCGATGACCAAGCTGCATCTTGCACACTCTTGTTGAAATATAGCACCGCTTCTGTTATTTCTTCTTTCGATTTTAGCCTAACCGATTCTTGGAATGCTTTGATGAAATGAAATGAAATGATGATGAAATGATGATTTATTCAGTAAATTGGTTATAAATAACACTTTTACACGTCAATTTTGTTTTTTTTTTTAACTAGATGAGTCCAGTATTTCCTAGCCGACTGCTCTGAGAAGAAACACCGAAACAAACTCAGAGGTCAAAGTCTCTTTTAAAGTCCATACAATTACTTGTAATGGTCAAATCATATGCGAACCAAGTAGGTGAATGTCCGAGGTGGTCTCTTGAGGAGAGAGGCACACAAATTTGAGTCAGCCTGTCCAGTCCGTGCCCGCATTTGTCAGAAATCGTCAAGCTCGACTCAGAACTTAAGGAGCTCAACGACACGACGAACAATACCACAGAAAGGACATTTGGGTAGGCCGCATCGAATACTCAAACTGTCAGACAACCATGAAATCTAATCCCAGAAAAAATGCAACAACCCACATAGTCCACATATTTACAATATAATATATTAAAAAAAATATATACTTTCCAAAGTATATCCGGATGAGAAGAAAAAAAAAAAGAAAAAATAAAATAGTCTCTAAATGTCATGTTTACGTAAGATGTGTCAAAAGGAAAAATGTAATTTGCAAAGGGCATAATCACAAGGCTTAGCAGAGCGAGCAGTTCAATCCCAAGCTTTTTTATCATCTAAATAATCCGAAATTTTATAGTAGCCCTTTTTGTATAGTTTGGTTTTAATACAACTTTTAAATTTTTTAATCGGTAAGTTTCGAACATCAATGGGAAGTTTATTGTAAAAACGTATACATTGACCCATGAACGAGTTGCCTACTCTGTGGAGACGAGTGTGATGTACCACAAGATTGTGCTTATTTCTAGTATTAAATCCATGAACATCGGACACTTTCTTAAAATTTGAAATATTCTTGTGTACATACATAAGGTTTTCAAATATGTATTGTGAGGCTACAGTCAGAATGTTGATGTCTTTGAATTTCTCTCGAAGGGAATCCCGTGGACCTAAGTTGTAAATGGCTCGAACAGCCCTTTTTTGTAGAACAAAGATAGTATTAATGTCCGCACAGGTTCCCCAGAGAAGAATCCCATACGACATGAGACTATGAAAATAACTGAAATAAACAACTCTGGCTGTATCCACATCAGTTATCTGTCGAATCTTCTTTGTCTGTGAGCTCACGAAACAACGGCCAGTTAGTTTTTTTGTTGTGCAAAACGCATTTTCTGACGCATTCTTGGGGGGTAGTGTGTAGTTCAACTATGATTGGAGAGTGGTCTGAGGATAGGTCCCAGCAATTCTGGCACGATATGATGTTCTTTGCGATTCCTTTGCTGACACAAAAATCTATAACATCTGGGATTTTTCTTTTGTCTGTTGGCCAGTACGTCGGTTGGCCAGACGATACCACGTTCATATTTCTTTTTTGTATGCATTTAAGGAGTTCTCGTCCTCTGGGTAGGACAAGCCTAGAACCCCAAAATGAATGCTTGGCATTATAATCACCTCCTGCAATAAACCTGCCTCCAAGTGATTGAAAGAAGTTACTGAACTCAGTTTCCTTGATAGTAAATCTAGGTGGACAATAGAGGGCCGATATTGTAATGTCACTAATCCAGTCTGTTATCACGACGTTTGTTGCCTGGATGTAGTTTTTGCAGTAATGTTGTAGTACATGGTGCTTGATGTTTGATCTGATAAGAACGGCCGATCCTCCATGTGCTTTATTGTCTGGGTGGTCAGTATGGTACATGTTGTATCCTGGTTAGGGCTTGCAATATCCGTTCATTTTTACTATCCGGATAATACGAATATTAATATTTTACTATCCGGATAATCCGGATAATACGGATATTTTATCGTTTTTATTATAAATAAAACTAATAAGCTTTTGTAACACGTTTTAATCAGTCTCTCAAGCAAAATGACAGAGAAATAATAAACTATACCAATATTTCAAGTAACGATCACATAAAAAGCTAGTTAACTTTCAAAAATTATGCAATAATATACCGATACCGCACAAATAATTTGTGTCTATTCTTCTCATACTAAAAACTATTTTAATTAAAAATGAGATTTTACATTTATCACAAATCACAAAATTCCAATCAAGTCAACTTATTTAAAACAAAATAATTAAATAAAAATACCACGTTCCCTGACAAGTCAACAATAATAGTATAAATCAAATATAATAGAACAAAAATTACAAAATATAATCAAATAGCCCTTTATAATAAAATATTACGTAATTCTTAAATAATTTTTTATCCAAATTTTGGTAATATGATCCTTAAAATCTTAAACTATCTAATGAATCTTCTTTCATGGAAGTAGTGTTGGCCAAAATGCAAGAACAAGACCAAGACCGCAAGACTTTGGGCAACACTTAGTGTTGCTCAAAATGCAAGAACAAGACCAAGACTGCAAGACCAAGACCGATTTTGGGCAACACTACATGGAAATTCTTAAATGGTTACATCAATATTCTGTAGCAGAAAACACTCTTTCCGCTTCAACGCTGGTCGGTGGTATTGATAAAAGTAGATTGTAAACCCTTTCTAAAATCCCGCTTCTCTGTCCATTCTCATCCAATAGTGCCATCTCTACTCGAATTGTAGTGTCTAAATCATTTGTTAACAGTGTGTGCGATACAATACTATACAATCTTGAAAATATGTATAGCATGGACGTGAGTTAAAGTTAATAAGTGTAAAAGTTAAGACTTATTGTGATTTGTGAAGTGAATAAATAATTGCAAGAGTGATTAACTATATTAAAATAATAAATAAAGTAATAACATTTATGTACTTTACAGATGACAGCTTTTTATTTAATATTTAAAAGAGAAATACAACTATCCGTAAAATCCGAAAAATCCGGATGGTGATGCAAGTAAAATCCGGATTTGAAAATCGGCGGATATCCGGATAATACGAATATCCGGATATCCGGATTGCAAGCCCTAATCCTGGTAGTCTAAAGTGGCTTTTGGATGTGAAATGGGTTTCTGAGATAAGTAGAACATCTATGTGGTGTATTTTGACGAATACTTTTAACTCTTCCGAGTGGTTTGACAAGCCATTAGCATTCCATACACACAATTTTAATGCTGTGAAAGTGATGGCATTTTTGAGATTAAGTCGGTTAGCGTTTGGGTCATAATCAACATTTGGTTCATCAGAGCAACAAGTGTTTCCGTAATGGTTTTGAGTTCATTAGTTTTTTGATTTTCATCCTTTGTGTTCATTGTTTGTGTCGTAGGTTGTTCAGGCACTTCTTTTGTGACTTGGGCATACGATTTTCCGTTATTTGTTGATTTGTTTGTAGGTTCTTGCTCCTTTCTAGTGTATCCAGGGTTTTTTCTGATTTTGGTGATTGGAGGGGGATATCGGACTTTCAACAGCTCTTTGTAGACTGTGCAGCCTTTGTAGTTAGCTGGGTGGTTTCCCTCGCAAAGGATACATTTAACCTCTTTTGATCGGTCTTTCCTTAAGCAGGCTGAAGTGTGATGCGAACCTGCACATTTGACGCATCTAGGCTTTCTATTGCAGAACTTTTGTGTGTGGTTGTAATCTTGGCAATTAGTGCATTGAGGGATTACTCGCCTTGGTCTGGGTGCTTCAAATGATATGCGACAGTGTAGTAGATATTTAACGCTATAAATGTCTTTATTATTTTCACGAGGCTCTAGTTCGATGTTCCACATTGATAACGCCTGTTTTGTTCTTGAGTTTTGGATGTTCCAGACATTTATTACTTTATGGTGAAGCTCCTCAATAGCTATTTTTATGTCCTCTTTGTCCGTAGATGGGTGTAGATTTTTTAGCACAACTCTAAAACTGCGGTCCTGTTTTGGCTGGTAGCTATAAAATTCTGTATCTTTAGCCTTTAGTTCTTTATAAATGATGGAGTATGATTCGGCTGATTTCGATTGTATTTTAACTCTGTCGCCTCGTAATACTTTGATTTCATATTCTCCTTTTGCTACATCTTCTAGTAATTTCAGTAATGGTTGTATATTCTTAACTCCGTCAATAAATAGTGGAGGGGGTCTTAAGGGCTTCGGTGTTTGTGTTTCAGGTTTGTCTGCTTGCTCTATATCGTCGAGCCCTTTGAAGCTATTGAATGTAGTTACTGCTGGCGTTGCAAGCCAGTAATTCAGTTTAGCCTGTTTTTGGTTGCGCATTGCTGCGTCTGGACTGGATCTTTGCCTTTTGCCATAGTGCACTTCTGTGAACAGCTGTTCCTCAGAATCTTCAGCTGTTTTATCTGTTCGTTCAATGTTCCCTTGGTTAGTTGTTCCACTAAAGGAACTCGATCTTGGACGATTTATGAACATTCCTTTGTGAAAAAGTTGTTGGGTCATAGGTTTTGGGTTGCTCTTATCTAATTTTTGTTCGTTTTCAGGTTTATAATTGCTCATTCTGTTCCCACGAGTAGGGTCGATTTAACACGTCGCAAGAGGGGTGACGCCCATTCCCTCAAGAGGGCAATATACAACGGCGTTTGCCGGGTCCGCCGAGGTTGGCGCTTGGAACTTGCCTCCTGCAAGCCATTCATCCCATCGGCACGTAGTCCCACCTTGGGATTAGGGTAACTTTTTAGAGAGGTGTTCTACCTCGTGGCCCGGGCGGCTAAGCCAAGGCCCTCGATTCTGTGGATGCACAGAGTTGCGAGTTGTGGGGGTCATTTCCTACCTCCAACAGGTTCTGGCTTGTTAGGCCAGGGTATTATCGGGTTAATTACCGTCGCCCGATGCTCGACGTTGATCTTTTACGGCTGGTTAGATCTTCACTCAGCCAACCCTCCTCTTTTTTCATACGGGCTTGGGACCGTCATAGGCAGAGTTAAAGTGGGACAAGTAAGCTGGTCATATTTGTAATCACAGAGTAGGTACAACTTTCTATATGGATATAACTACTTGGTACTTCGGCAACCGCTCTTACCTAATTCATACCTTCTGCATACAGAATGTGTTATTTAAATTCACAATTGGGTATAACTGCTTATCTCAATCCGTAAGTACATGACTTATAGTTGGTTCGTGACCACCTCTCGCAGGTGAGCGCGCCAGCCGCGCGTGCACATGGACAGGGGGGAGGGGGGGTTAGGAGCCCGCGTCTCGATATAATCTGCCACGACTTAACTCGTCTCAACTTTAGCTAAAGTTGTGGTGCGTAGTTGCGAGTTGTCGGCTCCAGACGTCCCACTTTGTCTTTTAATTCTCCGCCGACACGTCGTCGCGGGCTGCTCTGCAATTTGCGTGACGTGTGATTACCGGTGAGCGTCGCCACCAGCAAGCGCTCGCACACTCTGCACTGACGGGAATGTTAAGTAGTTCATACTCATTCTACGTATGTTCCTATTTCTGTCGGTTCTGGTTAGAGAACTCGATTTTTTTAATTTAATTTTTGTCAGGCCCCGTATGCATGAGGAAACAAAGTTACGCAACATAAGTCAAAGTACCTACCTATTTACTAGTGCGAATATCGGTGATATACTTATAGGTACATTATTACAACAACAACTATTAGGTACCTACAACATATTTTTGTTTCGCGGGCAACATTTATATGTGGCTGAAAACACGCAAATATTCAGCGCCCGTGTGCCGTGCTGCCATCTAGCAGACTTCAGCTACAGCGTCTGCAATCCGGCCTACTCGTTACGGTGGCTGGGAGGTTAGTTGTGCTGCTCTTTCATCTGACTAGTATAAAGAATAAGTAAATTAGGTATGCATGTTATGCCAGACAAACGCGACATATTGCCAGCAACGTTGATACGTAAAAGCCTGTGAATTAAGTTTCCAATAAATACGCGGCTTTGTGACACCGTGGAAACATTGCGACAATGTAACCTGACCGAGCTCATGCAACCGGCCGTACAACCGGCCACATATTTTATCAGCACCGCACGACAGCTATGTGCACATTCACTGACTCTTCAAAACCGTTAAATTAGCGCCATCAAAGTAATATTAATAAAAAGCACTCAGGCCACGTTTCAAAGTAACTTGTATTTCAAAAGAGAGTAATACCTACAGATGTTCTTCTTTATTAAGTAATTATTAAAACAGTACGCATAGTCGATGCCATTCTGCTATCAACAGTACTGACTTATCGACGCGATGAGCATCGAAGATTAGAACTAGCCGCGTGCCCAGGATGTGATCACCATTATCATCGGTTCAATTAATTAACGTACGTGAGCTGCTGCTGCGAACTTAATCACGGAGAGAGCTGTTAACGTTATCAGTGTGATGAAGAGCTGCTAATTAAATTAGCTAGGTAATTGGATATGTGGGATCGACGGCTATCTCGATTTCAGGTAGTCATGATTTCGTTAGAGGTAAGTGTACTGTTATTATAATGACACAAAACGAGATGTCCGCCCGTCACAGGTGCGTTAGTATTCAGTACCGCGCGCAGGCGGCGCGGGCGCGTGTCACACCGCGGCCTCTGTTTGTTTCACTAATTCACCGGGCGGACCGTGCGGTCGGCCCTCATCAAGTTTACTCGCGTGCAATCAATTTACATCGGTTTAGTTGGCGCTCGGTGTGCGCAGCGCATACAATGTGTACACATTCACAGCTGATGTCTGCGGACGTCGGGAACCTCGGTATGAATTACCCATTCGCTGATAGCGCAGTGAAGCGAGTACGATTATCGCGGTACCTTCATTACTCTTCCCACAAAATGAATTGAATGCCACTTTGAGAATGATCCCCCGTACAAGCGCTGGTTGTGAGAGCTATATTTCCCCGGTGTATTGATCACCACCGCTCACTACCGGACGCGTCGCCCCGCGAGTCGCGACTCTTCCGTGTGACAGCACTCCAAGCGAGCGTAATCGACGTGTGCTCTTATTTGTCGCGCCAGCGTGAAGTGAGTCGCGCGACATAGTGCGTTCACGTGCGGAATGTGCACCTGGTACACTTAACTTTACGAGAATCATTGTGTAGATAGAAAAAAAGTCCATAGGTACACGAGATTTTCTTTGACATTATTAAACTTCTCTTTCACTTTGCAATTTTAACAGTATTGCTTTTTATTTCTTATTTTTTGGTAAATGAATATTTGCTCATGTACCAGTCCGCCTTCAGCAAGCGCTGGTGATCAATGCTCGTGTCTTCTTTGCATGAGTGTCCCCGCAGTGGGACAATATTGGGCTAGTATTATTATATTCTTTTGTTTGAAGTGTAATGACAAACAAAAATCTTTGAAAGTAGGTTCATCAAGTGCGTTGAAGTTACGTCAGCAACCCATGACGTCGGCACAGGGCCGCAACTACCACGGAACCCTCGCGAATTCATGTCTCCATTAAACTTTTAAATATTTTAAGTATTCTTTTGCTTTGATTGAAAAAGTGAAATTGAATCCAAAAAGTTGGGTATCCAATAAACGTAATGAATGGCTCAATCCAGGTACAAAATGGATAGATTTAGCTGAACTTTTTGGAAGATCGCTCGTATATTTATTACTGAAATTGGAGGAACCCAGCTGTAAAGTATAATTACGTTTTCTAAATTATTCTAATTTCTAATCTTGACAGTCGTCGCCGTAGACTTCTTATAAGTATTGGAAACAATCCGATTAAGTTCTAAAACCAATGAATTTATGGAATCTCGAACAAATGACTTCACGTCAGCCTCTTAATAGAGTTCAGTTATGTGATGACTTGAAGGGCCATAATAGGCGAGGTGTAGGAGGCGAGCCATCAAAACGTAACATAACATAACGCCTGTAATCCGCCGCACGCGGCCAGCGGCCAAACCGTGCGGCCAGGTGCGCGCGCTCTGTGGTGATTTCAAGGTATGTATATCTCGATGGCCGCCGCGGCCTGGCCGCTAGTGCGCTATTGCTCGAAGGGTTAGGCAGAACTGTACCCATTATTAGTACACCCACATTTCGCCAGTTATGTTTAAGTCCCATGTAATAGGGGGCGAGCCTATTGCCATCGGACATACATCCAGACTCCTAGGCTACTGAGAAAAGCCTGATGGTAAAAGCCAATAACACTTTGCCCAACCTGGGACTGAACCCAAGACCTTATGCTCAGCAGTCGCGCTTTGCGAGCACTAGACACACGAGGCATTCCAAAAGGTAGTTAAGGATTAATTGCAAAACATATTTAGAATGGAAGTCTGAACTTTGCATCATTGCAACAGCTGCCACAGTGCCGCGCGAGCTCGGCCGAGCCCTCCGCCGCCGTCAGTGCCCGCAGTACATCGGTTCGTTATCGCTCGCTAACAGATGCGTCCATCGCTCTCGACCGAGCTCGTCGTTACTCTGCACCCTTCCGGAGCCGGCACCGCGTCACCCGAGATCGCGTCCGATGATTAAAGACGAATCGTAAAGTCTTCCGCAGCAATCCTGAAAGGATATTCGTTCATAAATCTCAAAGTTTCAGCAGTTGATCAATCATTTATTTCGACACGGCTCGTCTGCTGTTGTACTGTGTTTACATAAGTATCGCAAAGTATTGGAGAGGCGGTCTGGGAAACAAACAATGGAACGCGGGTGTAACTGTACAACTGAAGTGTATGTTATTGTTTATTACACGCAAACACATTGAGAACTGGAGTAGTTTGACAGTGGAACAGGTTTTTATTATTGCAAAATAATGAGTAACACGTCGCACTTGACAGGAGAGAGTGTGGAGCTAAAACAAAACAATATGTCGCACAGTGCAGCGGCCGCCGCGTGCTGCAGCGGTGCGCTCCCGGCCGTACGAGCGTTATATTGGAACAATCAGATTTCTCTTCACTCGGGAAGCGTGATGTGCTTCCTTTAACATTATTTATACACAACAACAATGTACGTATAACAAGCAATCTACAGTAACAGTTTGCACCAGAAAAATCATAAATTAAATACTAAACATATGCGTGACTGTATTGTTATTCTATTTGTTCATCAAGTCCTCGAGCACTTGTCTGCTATGCTCATCTAAATTGAATAAACCGTAATGTTACAAGCAGAGGGTCTAAATTCGTTTTTTTTTTAAGATGGGTCGGATAATGTTGACAGCGGACTGTACATGCTATGAGTAGTATCCATAGAATTTGAAGTAGAGATAGCGGACAAAAGACTTCTGAACCTTTTCAATAAGCAGGGTATACGCCGTCTCTTAGCTTAGTTTTATCTCTAACAATATTATTAAACAGCCTCTGTTCAAAATTGTGTCAACTTATTTACAAACTTTGCCAAACATCATAATAAGTAACATAGCTGGCAGCACGTGACGTCGTAGGTACCGAACAAATAATAAAATACAATAACAACATCCCACGTAGAGAATATGTTTACTCAAACATTTAATTACATTTTGTACACAATAAAGAAATAGCCAGAATGCGAGGCTCCGCGTCGCGCACGCTGTGTGGCCTGTACACTTGATACAACGATCTTTATGATGTTGTGTCTGGATGGATGTGCGGCACATGCGACTGCTACACCAAGCACACAATATTACCACGGACTGCAAACACCTAGTATTCTCATCAAACGAGGCTTTATTTTCGTATTGTTCTCCTGTATCTTTGCCACTCCTATGTGCCAGGCTTTACATCGCTACATCGCTATCGGCGCTAAATACTGCACATCATTGATGAAAACGTTCATGACCGTTAATTGTCGTCTGCCTTTCTATAGGTTTAGTTCAAACATTACTATAGAAAACTAAACCGTTGAACTGTTACTCATACTAATTACTTTTGGTATGCTGTAGATCATGACTTTTAAAGAAAGCGACTCGAAACGCTTATCTATAGAACTGCTCCACTCAACATTCAGTTCTCAAGATTTCATTAAAGCAGTAATATCTTCCAGCATTATGTAAATATTCCCAAACAGCTAAGAGGCTTTACACTGAAATCAGCGGCAGACAGCGATTATATGACTGTGTCGCACCACCACACCCACACATTATGCTGCTACACCACGACACCGGCGAGGAGCGGCCGACCGCGGACTATAATATAACGTGACGACTTTGAGACGAAATTAAAATCGGACTCGTCGTACTTAAATCCGTTTAGAGCTCATAATGCGACACAACAGTGGACCGCGCGCTTGTTGCGGCTCTACACCCGCGCCGCGCCCGCGCCGTACCCGCCGCGTCGCGCGTCGCCGCCGCGCCGCCTCGCCCACAATATCATATTTACTATTTTCATCCCGATGCGAATTACTTTTCATTTTCCGCTGCGAGGCTCTTTCAAACGTCTTACTACCGTGAACTAGATTTATATAACTCGTTTCGTAAGTTTAAATGAAATTCAAACGGTGTGCGGCTCTAGGGCGAGCGGCGAGGCGCGGTGAGGCGCGGTAACACGACGCCCGTTAATCGAATATGTCTCCTCTGCCAGATAAATGTAATTCGAATGTTTTATAGCGAGTTAAGATGGAGAGCGTCGAGTGATTCATTGACGGTTCAAATGTCCGTGGAATTTCAACTAGGATTACAGTTTTTTTCTGACTTTTCTACGGTATGTGTATGATCTAATGGTCTATAGCTTTTGTACCTATTGTCTTATTGTTCCTCCAGTATGTTATAAAACTCCAAGAGCCGTTGGCAGCGACACTAAGTAATAGAATAATACGTTATGATGGGCACGTCAACTATGGTTAAAGCTCGCCGACATTATCTGGCAACTGTACTTGTCGGTGCACGTGCTACACCTGGCTGAGTGATCTCATGTGATGAGCAGCGCTCTTTGCACTCGTCCGCAGGTAGCCGCCCTTGCTCTCCACTCCGCTCGCTCACTTCGCTCCAGCACCCACTGCAACACTCATTTTTCTGCTCTCAGCACAATAAAATTGTTGTCACTCCGCGTAAACAATGAGCGCTGCAGTAACTCCGCGGAGAGTTGCAGCACACTCGTGCGTCCATGACGCGGACACCGACCGCCCGCACCGCTGCACCGGCTCGTTCTCCAATTACTTGAACTACGTGAGCGAGCGTCGGTGTACAAAGACAGGGGCGGATAAACAGGTAAGGTTTTCTGAAACATGTTATTATGAATGACAGATGTCGTTACGAGGACCCATAAAGGCGTGTTGTGATCGGTCGCTCGGCCGCACCGGTGCGCGGCGGCGGGCTGTCGGTGCGTGCCGCTCCTAATCTTAGCAATTTATGTCAGTAATTTGTTCTGTGCGTCTGTTTGTCTCCTCCGCTAATCCAGGGCATGCATCACGGTAAAACGTTCATTATTTTTTGACGAGGGAAGAAATCTTTTTGTCGGTGTAATGTATGTGGCGCGCGGAACATGTAAATCAATCCGCTGCGAGAAGATACATTGCCGCCTCGTGTTCACGTATTGCCGTACCGTGCCGTTCAGTGGTGTCTTGTGCCGTAGATATTGCGTATTTCCAGCGTCGTGTGTCAGAATCATTGCTGAATATAAAATATTGAGGTGAAGCTATATTATACTGTGTTATATTTATAGTGCTCTGCGAGTTTTATTGAGGATCCTGGGGTTGGAGTATTTTACACTATTATTAGATACTGTTGCTATTAGGTACTGTTTGGGGTATTTATTTCACCAGGCTATCCCCGAACTAACAAACCGACGCGTCCCATACCCTGAGGAATGGGATGCGTCGGGCGCGAGTAACTATATATTAAACTGATTCATGTAGGTACTTGTATTAATATATCGTAAGATATTTAAAGAGTCGGTTCTTGACGAAAATCCTAGGACTATGATCAGACCGTCTTGCGGATCCGTCCAGCCTCTGCGAGTAATCACTGCAGATAGGCCTCTCCTAGGTATCCTGGTCCGGTCGCCAGCGTCAGCGCATACATTACGCACTACATCACCATTTGCAGATGGCACGCCCTCACCCTATCCTAGGGGCCGTCCATTAATCACGTGATGTTTTTTAGGGTTCCGTACCTCAAAAGGTAAAAACGGAACCCTTATAGGATCACTTTGTTGTCCGTCTGTCTGTCTGTCTGTCTGTCTGTCTGTCTGTCTGTCAAGACCTTTTTTCTCAGGAACGCGTGGAGGTATCAAGCTGAAATTCATATCAAATACTCAAGTCTATGGTCTCTTGGAGCTGTGAAAAAATCAAACTTCTAAGTCAACGCGATCAAAAGATACTCCCGTTTATGCCAATTGCAAAATGCAAATTTTCGACACTCGCAAGGGAATCAAAACCTACAGGGTACTTCCCGTGAACTCAGAATCTTGAAATTTGGTATGAAGCAACGTCTTATAGCAGAGATATAGGAAAAATTGCGAAAAGTATAAATTTTTAGTTACATCATATAATAAAAATATTTTTAATAATTTTAAACTTACTACCCCTTTCCTCATGAACGCGTAGTGGTATTATATTGAAATTCATATCAAATACTCAAATCTATAATACCTTTAAGCTGTAACAAAATCAAACTTCTATGTCAACGCAATCAAAAGAAACAGGAATTAAAACCGCATATTTTGAAACTCGCCACTACTCGCAAGGGAATCAAAACCTACAGGGTACTTCCCGTGAACTCAGAATCTTGAAATTTGGTACGAAGCAACGTCTTATAACACAGATAAAGGAAAAATTGCGAAAAGCATAAATTTTTAGTTACATCATATAATAAAAATATTTTTAATAATTTTAAACTTATTACCCCTTTACTCATGAACGCGTAGTGGTATTATATTGAAATTCTTAACAAATACTCAAGTCTATAATATCTTTAAGCTGTAACAAAATCAAACTTCTACGTCAACGCAATCAAAAGATACAGCAATTAAAGCCGCATATTTTGAAACTCGCAACTACTCGCAAGGGAATCAAAACCTAAAGGATACTTCCAGACGACCTGGAATCTTGAAATTTGGCATGAAGCAACGTTATAAAGTACACATATAGGAAAAATTCCGAAAATCTTAAATTTTTAGTTACATCACATAGTATATTTTTTTTTAATAATCATAAACTTACTATTTCGTACCTTAGCCAATCTAAACCGAGATTGATCCAAATTGTGCCTATTTCTAGTATTAAAATTATGTCTATCACTTCTCTTCTTAAAGAGATGAAGATTTTTCCGAACATACATAATGTTTTCATATATGTATTGACAAGGTACCGTCAGCTTTCCACATTGTTATGTTATGGATTTCATTTTGCAATAAAAATACCATAACTTTTACTTATATACCTACAGGTTTGTACGGAACCCTCGGTGCGCGAGTCTGACTCGCACTTGGCCGGTTTTTTTTTAAATCAAGGCCTCGTTGGTCTAGTGGCTGCAAAGCGCGACTGGCTGAGCATGAGCTCTTGGCAAAGTGTTATTATTAGGTTTTTCCACCCGGAATTTCTCAGTAGCGTTTGGATTCGTGCTCGGTTGATGGCAATAGGACCGCCTCCTATTTCATGGGACTTAAACATACCTAACTGGCGAAACGATGGTGTACTAATGGGTATATCTCTGCCTAAAGCTTCAGGGATTATAGGCGTGATGTTTTTTTATATAGTCCTGCAATAATTATATAGCAAACTTTTGACCCGAGCGAGTACATGAAGAAATACTCATGGGTTATTACTGCGCAGCACCCCTGTGGAGTTGTCATAATTGTCTGGTCTGCGCTCTAGAGCAGTGAGTCCATGTGTCGAAAGGTCGGCGCGTCGCTGACGTGCGCCACCCGCTACTATTGTGTGAAATTTCCAACGAAAACTGTACGTTATCTGGAGTTAAAAGTAAAATGACGTAAAAAGATATAAGAAAAAAAGCTTTTAATAAAGTAGTGAAAATTGTGTAGTAAGGCGGGCGCACACGGTACACTGAACACTGATCACGCAATTTTCGATTCTGTGTTCACGACAGTTACTGTTGTTCTACGGCACGCTTTGTGTGTTGGCGGTGTCGAACCGGCTTACTCCACCGGCGGAGGTATTATAAAAAGTAATTACTCATTTTCGTATAATGGGTTTTGTTATTTCAATTTTAATTATTTTCATTTTAGCTACATTATGAACTTATTTATTGTGTGTTTTACGAGGCACGCTCTAGCTGTGTCAAACGTGTACACAAGCACATCGTCTATTGCACACAGAGAAACACACCCCACCAGGCTGCCGACTCCATTACAATTTATATTTATATTAGGTATACATATTTTTCACCGAAATGTTCTCTACTATCTAGCTTACACTATTGTAAGCTGTAGTACGCGACCCGATGACGTCACAATAATATATACCCGTGGTGACTCATGGTAACCCGATACGTCACCCGTATGGTGACAAAGCAAAGTCTAGTGACAACGCTTTAGTCACAAAAAGTGTCACACTAAGCCCTGCCCCGTCGACGAGTGGCGCGCACAGTAAGCAGGAACACTGCGAAGGAGAAGCAGCACACACAGCGCTGCCACAACTGTCTTTATAAAAAGACCGAATGACTAAGTAAATTACAACATCCTGTATGTGAGTAGTAACTTAATGCATTCCTTAAAATGTATTCAACACTTGACGCTTATATTTATCTGATAGCTATGAACCCTACGAAAACCAATTCATTTCACAAGTGCTCTGCACCGTCATGAAGTTCATGTTATGAAACTGTCTCGTAACTGCCCTTTCTCTGAGAGTGATCAACACAAATGGTACTTGGCGCACAAAATGGTACACGACACAGTTTCTTAGTTTATTAGCTTTCCAAAATAGTATCACAGCAACATTCATTCGTTCATGAGCCATTACAAAAGTAATTGCGGCCAGGAATGAGTAATAGTAGTATAAGACGAAAATAAATACATAAATAACTATAAACCTCCTTTTGTCCTCCAGTGTCGGATAACAATGCAATACTTAACTCAAATTCAACTCGATATCGACCCCAAGTTCTGAATTAGCTCTGGATTAACCTGCTTATAGGGAGTTTTCGAATTGCCAGTCACCCTGTTTAGGTATAATATCAACCGCTACGCAGTAATCTGTCGAAGAAAACCCAGAGTAGCGCCATGCGGACCTTCTGGCTGTCTCGAATGTGGTTGCGAGTGTACCGGTGACCAGAGGGCTTTGCGACCTACTATGAATAACATCTTTGTCATTAACTGCGGCGGTTTGACGATGCACGTTTATTTCTGAGCAAGAATAGGTTTTTTTGAAAAGCTAACTGTATAGAAATACTGCTTAGAGGGGTTCCTAGCAACATGCCGCAGTTAACACAAAATGATGTGACATTATTGTTGCTAACCTGAACATATGTATATTTATATGTACCGAATAATATGGCAAGTTGCGTAGTACAATTGTAATCTATTCACGAGACGACGACGTGCAAGCGGCTCAGCGACGCGTACGTAAACTAACATTAGCACCGCTTATGTGATCATACAATACCGAGTAAGGCGGGCCCCGTCCTGCTGCCTCAATACAACACAATAGTAACGTCCCAGAGCATCCGAGAGACAACAACAGAGGCACTGTATACGTGTCCAGTGTTGTGTCGAGCACCACGCTTAATACTCCGCTGTGAAAATACTTTTTATTCAAGAATGCACTAGCAGGTTAAAGTAAACCTGCGGCCCATTCGTGTAGTAGTAACTTTACTCTTTTCTATCAAGACATTCAACAGATGTGGCAACACCGATAATAAGTTAAAGGCGACGTGGTGTAGCTGTTTAATTAATTAGCGGGTGACGTCACGCGTGAGTCACGTGACGCGCTCATCAGCTGGCGCGCCGAGTGCGGCGCCGCCAATTAGCTGCTCATAATGAGCGTGTGATCGATTGCACGCATCTATGGAGCGTTCGCTCGCCTCATTACACGCTACATTGCGCGCTCGCTTCCCAGCCAGCGTGCACGCCGGCCCGGTCAGCCAGCGAAGGAAGCCAGCACTACTGTCTTCGAGCCAAGCGTCACATTAGCATATATGCCTATACATGGCTTATATCTTGCTCGTGACTCCTAATTATGTATGTACATTACAATCAGTATCGGAGCAGTAATGAGGAAACTGTTGTCACAATCATAAATAAACAATAATAATAATGGGTTATGCCACTGGTTAACTCTTTTGGCATTCTTAGACGAACTCAAACTGAATTGGATGCTTTCAACAAGAAAGTGAGGTGTTTTGTAAGTCAGGTGATAGGGTCATGGCCATTGTAGCCAACCCTACAGTTTTAACTGTAGATCTACAGTTTTTTCGATATCTCCACAGTTTTTAGTTCAGACCTCCAAATCTACAGTTTTTTTCTTTATGATGCTAGCGCCTCTATTTTATTGGCTGCGTATCCCATACCAACTCGATTTTAGCAAAATCTAGGCTAATTTGATAAAAATATGTACGATTTTAACCCTATTCTTGGCACGGTGGATAATTTGATACGTTGTACTTTTCAAAAACCTGGAGACATACACATAAATGTTAAGTAAAATTCTTCATCAAATATTATAAACTGAAAACCAAAAGGATGTGCAAATTGAAAACGAAGCAGTATTTTAGTAGAAATAATGTAAAATAAATCAGTGTTATTTTTTTGCTTTATTATGTGGTTTTATTGATAATTCAAAATAATAAAGTTAATAAATAGTTCAAAATAAGAAAAGCTGTAGATTTTACAGTTTTCTACAGCTTTATGAAAGCTTATTTGCAGTTTTAGTCTCGGTTGGGGTTGGCAACACTGGTCATGGCGGTCATCTGTCATGACATCGTATATCACTCGGAGATGCGGAGGATGGAGACTTCTCAATGCCAAGAATTTGTTAAATCGGGAGGGTAACAGTCTCACGGAGTATTTTCTCCACTCTGTCGTGGGTCAACAAGATGATCGAGACGTTGTGACGGTTGATTGCCTGTCGTTGCTGCCACGTCTTTGCAATAATATGTTCTGATGACATTTATGCTATCATTCATGTCTAGCTAACGGCCAGTACTTGCATAGACCCAACCTAGTGGCCAGGATCATTCATCAACAACTTGCTCTTAAATATGGAAATCGAGGTACCGTATTATCAATGTCATCCCAAACCAGTTCTCGATAATAGTCAGATCACGCTCTACTGAGAGAGATCGATTGTCACTGATAGATTTATTCCTGATAATAAGCCTGTATAGTAATAATCGATCGGTCAGTGCGCCGTGCAATACTTGCTGATGTCACTATTCCCCATGATGAGAACCTCCTGAAAGCTGAAAAAATGATCATTTATAATATCTTCATCTCATGAGGAGGTTCCGCACTCAGAATCGCTAACCACCGTGAGCTCGGGTCTTACCACCTTTTGGCTGGCGGAGCACTATTTTTTTTAATACAATAGGTTTGTATAAAAAAAAATATTATTACTAATAAACTATCTATGTAAAATATTTATTTTAAAATAAAAAATACAGATCAAATCAAATCATTTATTATTTGCGCCCCGTTTGTGTTGTGGTCTCAAGTGCGACTACTGCGTGTCCTGGTCCTGGGATTAATTCCTAGGTCGGGCTGTGCTATGGGATTTTTTAATTAGAAATTAATTTTTCAATAGCACTAATAGCAGCCTGGAATTTCAATCTACAAAAATGTTTCCAAGCAGTAGGGACTGCATGGTCATGGGAACAAGCTGTTACAAGGCTAGTTTTAGTGCCAGTTTCATCGACTCCGATTAAGTTTCCAATGAAATACTTGGGTGATTATTGCACACAAATACCATTTACTTATAAAATATACGTAATTGGTAACTAGTGAAGTATAATATTATGAACATTATAAAATAGAACAACAAGACAGAGGAATATCACCAGCCTCTGTGCCTAGCATATGTGGACTACGAGAAAGCCTTCGACACCGTTGAGACCTGGGCTGTGCTAGAATCTATGCAGAGGTGCCTCGTCGACTGCCGATATGTCGAAGTGTTGAGATGTCTGTATAAGGCCGCATCAATGACCGTCCAAGTACAAGAACAAAGCACAAAACCAATCCAACTGCGTCGAGGGGTAAGACAAGGAGACGTTGGAGGACGTTTTCAAAACGCTTGATTGGAAAGGACGGGGCATAAACATCAACGGCCAGTACATCTCACACCTGCGATTTGCGGATGACATCGTCATCATGGCAGAATCTCTGCAGGAGCTGGAAGGGATGCTGAACGGCCTGAGCGATTCTTCAAGACGGGTGGGTCTCGGGATGAATTTGGATAAAACCAAAGTCATGTACAATGGTCTTGTTCCCCCGAGACCTGTAGTCGTAAATGGCGCTACTGTCGAGGTTGTGCAAGAGTACATCTATCTTGGCCAAACTATACAACTGGGGCGGCACAACTTCGAGAAGGAAGCGAATAGAAGGATACGCTTGGGCTGGGCAGCATTCAGGAAGCTCCGCGAAATCTTTGAATCGTCGATCCCACAATCCTTTAAGACCAGGGTCTTTAACCAGTGCGTCCTGCCTGTAATGTCCTATGGAGCCGAAACGTGGACACTCACCGTGGGGCTGGTCCATAAATTCAAAGTCGCTCAGCGTGCGATGGAGAGGGCAATGCTCGGAGTTTCTCTGAGGGACAGAATTCGTAATAAAGTCATCCGTCAGAGAACTAAAGTCACCGACATTGCTCGCAAAATTAGTGCGCTGAAGTGGAAGTGGGCCGGCCATGTCTGCAGACGGACAGACGGTCGGTGGAGTAGACACATGTTAGAGTGGAGACCACGTTTAGGCAAAAGTAGTGTGGGACGCCCTGCAGCACGGTGGACCGACGATTTAAAGAAGGTGGTGGGCAGCGGATGGATGCGGGCTGCCCAAGACCGGGATGGCTGGCGCTCTTTGGGGGAGGCCTACGTTCAGCAGTGGACGGCCATAGGCTGATATGATGATAATATGATATGATGAAAATAGAACATGCATATAAGTATTTACGTGGTGCTAAAACGCAAATCCCTTCTGGTCGCAAGGTCGCAGACACCGATTTGTATCCGCGTGAGGTCCGCCCCCCGCACCTTCCCCCCCCTCCCCCACTGCCGGCACGCGCCGTCTGCTACGAGCGAGCGACCGTCGCCGTCGCCCGCCGCGAGGCACTCGCGCGATTTGTCTCCGCGCGAACAATGCGCGGCCACATATTATCGGGTGGTCTCGGGACGCTCCGTAATTGTTCGCGTTTTGTTTCGCTATTGTGCGATGACGGAGATGACGCCTAATGGAAGTAAACGTGGACAAATAGTTGCACACGACGGGTGTCTCCCGTTGTAGATCTAACACACATTCTGGTCAATTGTATTCCCACAAAATGTTCTTTTTCGAGGAAGCGTTGACATGGCAGGACATGCATTACAAGGGTAAGAGAAAATTAAGTGGAATGAAGTTCGAAGTATGATCGGGAGCTTGCCCAAACCTTTATTGTCTATATGGGGTAATTGCAAGTCCCATACAAACAAAGCGCTATTCATCGGCGACGACAGCAGTGTCACCTGAAGGACATGACACACTCGGTGATCACGGATGATGAATGTGGCATTAATCATTCCTTTCATAAAGATCGTGTCTCCGTTTTTCACAAGCACTAGGCGACTCCTGACGGTATAGCCTGTAATACACGGTGGTAGGCACATGGTGACAAGGATTGTTACCATGGACTCAGTACATGACTGTAAACCCTCCAGCGTGTATTGAAATCACTGCACAGTTCAGTTTACAGCTCTTGGCGCTGATCTGAAATTTGAAACTGCGTGCGCTCGTATTTAGTTGGTATCTAGTATTAGTTAGAATCATAATTAGTATTTCAAAACAGTACCAAAGCATCTACTTTGCGTTTACACACGACTCTTGTATTGTTGGTAACAATGACACTACAAAAAATAAAAAGAACGCTCGGTGGTAGAGCGCGTCGCGTCCGCAGACAAACAAGAGTGCAAGGTAACTATTGTGGCTGTTCCAACTTGCAATCACAGTCCGGTCGCACCCTCATGATGAGCATGAGCCTCGCCGACGTCTGTAGTGCACACACACCTAACCAGTGGCTGCGGCTGAAACCAAGTCGTATCCATTCTTTGTAGTTTTCTTTCGAACACAATACGGAATCGAACCTACGTACGCGGCGCCAGCGGAATACTGATCATGTGCACTTCAATGAAGCTTGTAAAACGTAGATGAATTATGACTCCGTTTGTTAAACAAACGGTTTCGAGACAAGTTGGAGTGCGCCGTCACGGTACCTGTTGTCCCGCAAGCGAGCGCCGCCGTGCCGCGCGCCGGCGAGTGACTGTCACTATGTGTCGAGTACCGCCGCTCCTCAACTTTTCCCGACGAGCGCACGAGATTACTTTTTGTGAGTGCACAAACTGTGCCATAATTGTATTATGTAGATATCTGCAGCATTAGGCGGCGCAATTTTTATATATTTATAGCGCCATTGAAATGTTTAGTGCGAATAAACCGCAAAGAGACATTACGGACGAATTGCCGTCGAGTGAAGTGAAGTAAAACCGGGCGTCGTAAAAGTGTATCGATGTTTATGCCGCGCCTTCATCGAGTTATCACTTGCGACTCGCCTAGCAATTTGGATCACAGATCACTTGATTTACGTTGAGAAGTTTATTTGAGTATTCGGTAACGGAACATGTAAGTAAATACGCATCACAAACCTATATTTGAAATGATGAGCCCGTAAGAACGTTACCAAGCAGCTGGTTGTAGCTGGGTGCAGACTAACAACGATTTTCGAGACCTACCATTTTATTTGCATTGTGAATCAATATGCCATAAATCTGCTTCGAGCAAAGGGTTAGGGGTAACTTAGTAGCTGCAAGAGGGTGTTCGGAGTCGCATGAATAGGTAGGTAGGTACTTACTACTAGGTACCTACGCGACAGTTTAATCGCGCAGTGATGTACAAGGTTGTTCCTTATCAAGTTACCCGCTAATTAAAATAATGTAAGCTACACCTCATTTGTCGGAACACGCTAATCGCGCGGCGTGTCTAACCGGCGCGGTCGCGATCCGT
This sequence comes from Hoplodrina blanda, assembly GCA_949316365.1. Lineage (NCBI taxonomy): Eukaryota > Metazoa > Arthropoda > Insecta > Lepidoptera > Noctuidae > Hoplodrina > Hoplodrina blanda. Next base: position 18,125,350 of record OX438581.1, read on the forward strand.
CACGCGACACGCGCCTGATGAGGCGATTAACTACTCTAGCATTTACATTGTATTACCTAATCTATACTCTACAGTGTTGTATACAGAGGCACGAGGCGAGCTGGCGACTGAAGCATCATCTCAGCCGGAACTACTGAACTTACAAACACCGGCTTGACACAGCACATTCTTATATACACGAGACGTTGAACTAGGGATTTAAAAAAATTATCCCCTGAAGAGTGAAGTAGGAACATTCTGATGTTTGCAAATGTTTAATATAACATCACGCCTGTAATCCCCGAAGGGTTAGGCAGAGGTGTACCCATTAGAACACCCACATTTCGCCAGTTATGTTTTAAGTCCCATGTAATAGGGGGCGAGCCTATTCCCATTAACCGAGCACAAATCCAGACTCCGAGGCTGCTATTGAGAAATTCCTAATGGATAAACCCAATAACACTTTGCCCGACCTGGGAATCGAACCTCGACCTCACGCCCAGTAGTCACGCTTTGCGACCACTAGACCAACGAGGCAGTCCAAACGCAAATGCAAATGTTTAGTGATGAAAATATCTTTATAATATGTAGGTAATAGGTAAATAATAAAGATTGTAATGATAAGTTATCCAAAATTACGATTTAGGTAAAGGGGTTTTTGATTGCGGTTTAGGAATCAGAAACGAATTTTTAATCAAGATTTCTTATCCTTGGATTGATCGAGATTTCCTTGACGCACAGAGAGGACACTTTTTGTATACCCCATATCAACCGTACTAACAAATTCGGGGAATCCCGGGCCTATAGCAGCAGCAAAAGAAGTAATGTTTCGCTACGAAATGAAAGGCATATTACTATTCCTGCCTTTGTAGCCGACATGTGAATGCTAAGAGGGATGCGCGCTGTTGGTGTGGTGCGCCCAATGAGGAACAAGCTGTAGATGACCAGGTCATGACTGAGAGGATGATGTGTTTCCCTTTAGCTGTCATCACCATACCATCAATTCCAGGGTCAAACAACTCAAATATTGGAATCGTTGAAGTAGAGCTCACAACGTTTATCTTGGACAGGTATTTTTATTTTAAATCTAGTACAAGGTGGAAGGGACGTCGTAGCGAAAACTTTTCATTCAAACGTGCAACATCTACCAACACTGTCAAAGTGTACGGAACAGGTAATTCGTTTTTTAAAAAAGGGCGTACCTACAATTTCGTCGCTGTGGGTCCAGAATAATGTGCTCGATATACCTCAAGTGTTGCCGAAATACTCGCGACAATATGTCCAGTGTGTGCGACTCGGCAACAAGGGCAAGTATGGCTGCAACAGTTGAGCAGTCCATGTGGCGGCGCCTCCCGCCAGCGCTCGTACGCGGCTCTTAATGTTCCCAGCATTACGTGGCTGCAACACATTGCCAGACATGTTTAAGTGTTACTGAGCGGGCCCCCATCATCAGGCGGCGGCCACCAGCCAAGTTGGTCGCCTGCCAGAGGGTCATGGCCATCCGGATGATCCGGGGATACCGCACGGTCTCCGGCGAAGCGGCAAACCTCCTTGCCGGATTACCGCCGTGGGATCTGGAGGCTACAGTCCTCCAGCGCGTCTATGAGTGGCGCGTGGACGCGCAGCGCCGGGGCGAAAACCCGCTGCCGCAGCAAATCGCGGCACTGCGGCTCGAGCTCCGGGGCGATCTCATGGCGGAATGGGAGATGCGACTGTCGCAACCTAGGTTCGGGCACGCTGCAATCGCGGCGGTAAGACCCCTCTTTGAGGAGTGGCTAGAGAGGCGCCACGGCGTCCTCACCTTCCGGCTGACGCAGGTCCTCACCGGACACGGTTGTTTCGGGAGGTTCCTGTGTCGGATTGCACGGGAGGAAACGCCCGGGTGTCACCACTGTGTGGACCGCCCGGAGGACACGGTTGAGCATACGGTGCAGGTCTGCCCAGCTTGGGCAGAGCATCGCCGTGTCCTCACGGAGGCGATAGGCGGCGGCGACCTCTCGCGCCCGGGCCTGGTTCAGGCCATGCTCCGGGGCGAGAGGGAATGGGATGCAGTCACCTCCTTCTGCGAAGCAGTAATGCTAGCGAAGGAGGAGGCGGGCCGCGTGAGGGAGAGAACAACACCCTCCACCTCACGCCCCAGCCGCCGCGGGAGACGCCCAGGGCGTCGGACGTCGCGAGGCGACATCCGGCCACCGTAGGCGCGGGCTTGCGGACGGCGAGTAATGGGTAGCTCGCCGTCCGATCAAGGACCATGCCCGGGTCGACGGCGCGTTCTGTTCGCGCGCGCCTCAAAGAGCTGTCAGCACAGGGACGGGGCCCCCCAACGGGGCCAAACGCCTGCCGGGGTTGCGGGACGTCTTAACAGGATACCGTGGCCCCGGAACGTAAAGGGCAACAGAAGGAACAGGGTGGTTTTTTAGTCAGTAAAAGTCTGACAGTCCCTTCCGCCCCGCCCAGGACGGAAGGACTCATTTGATGATTTTTACCACCTCAAAAAAAAAAAAAAAAAAAAGTGTTACTGAGCCAAGGGTACTCGAGAGTGTTGCAGCTGCACACTTTATTAAAAGACTGACTGCCCCGTTGGTGGCGTCACCAAAGTCAATTCGCTTATTCTTAGGTCCCTCAAAATGTTATGAGTTTTTAACCGACTTCAAAAAAAGGAGGAGGTTATCAATTCGACTGTATTTTTTTTTATGTTTGTTAGCTCCTAACTTGCGACTGGGTAAACCGATTTTCATGATTCTTTTTTTATTTGAAAGCTGGTGCTTTCCGTGTGGTCCCATTGTCACCATTTCAATATCTGATGATGAACTTCGGAGATATGGAATGGAACTCCTCACAGAATCACAGCAGTAATATCGTAACAAGTGAAATTGCTTTGTTTATACGTGTAGTCGATGACTGACTGAAGGAAAAGGGGGGGGGGGGTACGTCAACCAGTTTCCAAAATTAAATATATCGTGTGAGGTGTTGTTTGAATGGGCTTTTTGTAAGGATTTCAAACATTAATACACAAGCACTAAAAAGTGAAAAATAGAGTAAAAAATAGTCGGTGGAGCAATACTTACCTACATAACAAAAAACAAAACCAAAGCCGCCGACGTTTTTGAAGCGGTTATCTTTTTTTGTAAAAAAGCTTTTTATTTTCCATTAGGAATGTAACAGCGTGGAGTTCTGAAGTTGGTGGTGTTACACTCTCGTGCCTTGGAAAGCACGTAAAGCCGTCGGTCATAAAGGTATTTAGTCTACTACGATGATACCGTCGGCTTATTGCAGGAACTTACTAACAAATAAGAAAGGTTAAGTATCCAATCAACGATTTAGTTTTGGTTGTATTAGTTGCCCTTTAACATCATAAATAATTTATTATTAAAAAAAAAATAACACCATTCTACTTAAATATTGTTGAATTATGCATCAGATTTTGTAGGTTTAAGGTAAGTTTTGGTAATTTCGGGTGACATGAAGACAAACAATAATTGTTTTTATCGATCGAAGACCATCCTTTAGGATTAATTTCAATATAAATATTTCCAAAAATGCAATACATAAAGACAAAATCAACAAAATCTGATTCAAGGAAGAATAATTAAGTATCGTAAAAAAACATTAAAAATCGTAGAACATACATGGGGGTGGTTAGAGTAAAATTTTCTTTTGGACGTCGTTATCTGGACCATCCTGTACATATACATGATATAAAACACATCAAGACGAGTTCATAGCTGTTAATGACTGTGCTTGATGATGTTTGCCTTTAGCGAGTTGTTGCAGTGAGCCGACGACATGAAAAAACAAAAGCTGCTCTAAGTACCTGTTTAGACTCATACGTAAGGTGACATTATTATTATTACGGCAAACAGCTGTTCGAGTCAAACTGGCAGGTCGGCACTCACCTGTAACACTGATACAGCCGTTCCAGATAAACTATAGGTTTGCACGTACCGGTCAATGAGTACTCATTGACGAAACTTCTATTAGAACATATAGCTACCTAATACCGGGAATGGCCGTAAGTCGTATGTAAGTTTGAAGATTTGTAATTCTAATCCTCAACTACACGTAATCGTAAGAAATCGGCGCCGTGTTAATGATGTAGGCAATTACATAGTTAACAGATTGAGCCGTGAGCGTGGCCGATCGCATCGCTTATCAACTAACATAGCCAGGTGCGGGCGCGCACAATCACTACAACCGATCGCTACACGGCCTGCTGTGTTCGCTTTAGGGAAGCGTGATTACGCCTTATTACTACAACACCACATAAAATTTTTTTTTGCAAAAAAAAAACCGACTTCAAAAAAAAGCACTAAAAACTTAAACATAATACTATAACCTACCTATATTAATAAACCTAACCTAACCTACGATTAACCTATACTAAAATTTAACAAATTTTTGGAGTCGGTGCCAAGACCGAGGATATTATATCCAACCGTATGGCACCGACTCCAAAAATTTGTTAAATTTTAGTATAGGTAGGTTAATCGTAGGTTAGGTTTTTTTTTGCAAAAAAAATTTTTATTTGTTAATTTTTAGTGACATATTTTTGTCCGATTGCGATAAAATTTTCAAAAAAATGAACAATATGGAATAAAGATTAATGTCTTTAATTGCAATAAAAATATGAGGATGTCAATGTCTGGTTTAAAGAATGTCAATCAGTTAGTGATTTATCAACTTTGCAATCGTCAATGGTGTCCTAATAACTTTGTTCTATTAGTAATTTATGTAATGTCCTTTGTGTTTTTAATAGTCATATCTTAAGTTTTCTTTTCATTGTTATACTTAGGTACTTTATTGTAAATTCGTGGAGCAATACCAATAAAGCTTTTTCATTAGTGCAGCTTTGCTTATTATTTGACATAACTTGTCAGCGTACTGAGCAGGCACAGCATATTTCCTAACTGCCGACAATAAAGAAAAACGATTGCTTTTACACAAAGATCATCATCATCATCATATCAGCCGTAGGACGTCCACTGCTGAGCATAGGCCTCCCTTACTAGATTTCCAATAGGAGCGGATGGAAGCGGCTTGCATCCAGCGCGATCCAGCGGTCTTTATCAGATCGTCTGTCCACCTTGTTGGTGGACGCTACGCTGCGCTTGCCGGTGCGTGGTCTCCATTCGAGAACTTTACGGCCCCATCGGCCATCCGTTCTGCGTGCTATGTGGCCTGCCCACTGCCACTTCAACTGGCTAATTCGCTGGGCTACGTCGGTAACTTACACAAAGAAACCGATTCTTAATGACTTAAAATAGGATAGACAGCTATTGATCAGGTTGATAGTCCAGTAGACGCTGGTGTCCACGAGCGGACACACGAGTCCGTCACGCGACCACGTCTACACTGTCAAATACAATAAAAACTCCAAAAGAAAGTAGTTATAGAGATAGATTCCCACATGATCAGTCCTTGCTCCCTAACCGTGTACCTACACGTATGCGGGCGCCTAATCTCGAGACATAATCCCACAATCCCGTGTCGAGCGGGTCACCCACACGGGCGGCGGCTCCGTAACGCGATGCCCGAGCGTTGGGACTGCGGGGCTGCGCAGTACCGCAACATACGAATAAACACTATTATGTAACAATACCGTGTAAGTATAGCCTACTCGTGTATAAATCGTCATTACAGCAGGAGTTTTAAAGTGATTAATTCCAGCGCTGCTTGGGTGTTTTAATGGACGTAGGTACAATATATTTAAAGTGGCGTCACGAGAAGCTATAAATTAGATGGTTTTGAGCCGGAGCTAAACCCGGCGTCAAACCGGGTCTACGGGCGGTCGTCAGTCATGTATGAAACTCTATGAAGCTAACCACACGACGCCGGCGGGCGCTAGAGCCGGCGCTAGAAGAGCCAGCGCCGCGCCGGCGCGCGTCGTGTGGTTAGTGTGGCGGCGCGCGGCGTCGTGTGGTAGCTTCATACACGACTGACGACCGCCCGTAGACCCGGTTTGACGCCGGGCTTAGCTCCGGCGCAAAACCGTCTCGTGTGCAGAGCGCTCAAGCTTTTAAATTTTTTACATTTTAAAAAGATTTATATTCATTTAGTCACTTAAATTTTTTTATTTTTAGTTCGCATTATTTTTTCTGTTTTAGGTTACGTTTTTAATTAAATAAAATCTTGTTTTTATTTTTTTTTTATATTAATTTTATTTTTTACTTTTTAGTCTTAAAGATTTATTTTATTATTACCTAACCATTATAATCTATTGTTCTGTGACAGCCGGGCCTATAAAGGTTAAGATCTTCCGGATATTATTTGATAACCATATTTAGGGGTTGAAAAACTTGTAATCGGCCATCTTGAAGCTGCAGCCATGTTAAATTTACTGTTATTTTATTAACTTCATCGTTTTCTACTCTTCAAGCCCATTCATTTGATACACATATTAAGGGGGTTGAAAAAAAATGTAACCCGCTATCTTGGAGCGGCGGCCATGTTGAATTTAGCGTAATGTTATAAACTTTATTGTTTTCGACCCTTCAAGCTCTTTCATTTGATATCCATATTTAAGGGGATTGATAAAAATTATGTAATCCGCCATCTTGGAGCGGCGGTCACATTGAAATTATTACAATATTGAGTATTGGACATTGTATTGTCACCAGAACTAAAAGTGTGTGCATTTCAGCTCAATCGGATAACAACAAATGGTTGAAAAATGGTTTTCTAATGAAAATACAACTTATACATATAGGTATATACATACGAACAGTGCAAGCTAAATAAAAGCTTGTAATAAATAAAACATAACATCACGCCTATAATCCCCGAAGGGCTAGGCAGAAGTGTCCCCATTAGTATAATATCCACATCTCGCCAGTTATGGTTTAAGTCCCATGTAGTGGGCGGTGAGCCTATTGCCAACAACTGGGCACAAATTCAGACTCCGAAGCTGCTACTGAGAAATTCTTGATGGATAAACCCAATAACACTGCCAAACTTGTGCTCAAGTACGAGGCACCAATAGTACCTAAGGCCATCGTCGTTTCAGTTTTAAACAGCCGCACGGACGCCGACCGAAAAAGGTCCTCAGAAAGCCGGATTCAATATAAATGCAAATTAGTTGAAAGACAAACAGATTTGCGGAAATATGAATGTACAGCGAGACGTCGACAAGTCTTACCGGCGCCGTCGCGCCTCGCCACATATTGTGTTTTATTGAGTGATTGGCTCGGCATCGTTCTCGTGTCACTTCAGCCAGACCGACAGGGCATCATGAACTTTAGAACAGTTGATTGTGAACTTCAATATACCTACTACGCAACGGTTGCTACACAAGTCAGCGCTGACGCCCCTCACGTGGGCCAACGCTAATTACTGCAATTAGTGAAATACATTACGTTACTGCTCCGCTCCCGTATGTCTTAGCATGGTGTTGTTGTGACCTTACTCGATATGGACTACGACTATCCAACCAAAAATATTTTTTCAATTCAGACCAGAAGTTCCTGAGATTAGGGAGTTCAACCAAACAAACAAACTCTTCAGCTTTATAAGATTATTAGTATAGATATTGTATGTTTGTTCCTTTGTGGCGCTCTACAGTCGAAACGCATGGACGATTTGTCTTATCTTGCGAGTACCACCAAACACATGACAGTAATCAAAATTAAATAATTATGACGACAACCAGACGCCATATTATTTGTGGAAAAAAGATATGAATACGGACGAGTTCGTCAAATTTCATTATTTATTTAATTATCTGTAGGTTTTTCTTATATTTCGGGATTTGGGAATGGAAAAATTATAAAAACCATTTAAAGTTGGTTAGCAACCACTCTTACACTTACCTTTAGGCCTTTGAACTGATATGGTAACTTAAAATGCCGCACTTTGAGACCCATACGTGTTGATACGGGCCAAGAGGCATTACGACCAACTAATTAATAATACCTTCACACTATACCTCTAAAGTGTATCGGAAGCTGCGCAAGGTCAAGCCGTCCAATAAAACCAGTACTTTATACTTAATTAATAATCCCGACGATATTATATAGACCGGTCAAAATAGATATTCAAGGGTACAAAAATTCGCAACAAGCTGAAAATTTGTATGAATGTTGAAAACACCATCATAAATATTATGTAAAAAATCGCCATCGATGCCACTTGTGCAAAAAAAATATTCATGGTCAAAGTTCGCAAATAATGATAGGATTAAACGAACTTACCTGAAGTGAAGTTCAATCCTGATTATATGAAGTACTTAGTCCGAGATAACTGATGTAGTACTTGCTTTCCACACTCTCTGTACGCGAATTTAAAAGCAAAAGCAGAAAACAAAATCTCCACCTGGCAACACTAAACGTCATTGTCAATATTTCAGAGCCCCCAAAGAGGGAAGATTAATTTATTTACGGAAAATTAAATTAATTGAGGGAGGGCGGGATGTTCTATCTCGGACTAAGTACTTCATATAATCAGGATTGAACTTCACTTCAGGTAAGTTCGTTTAATCCTATCATTATATTCGTACTTAGTCCGAGATAACTGATGTAGATGTTCAGAGAAGAACCTGGAAGAACATAACACTTAAAATTACAAAACATTTATTTTTCTCAACATAAAACAACCAAACAAAAATTAAAAGGGCAACTTCTGCCTTAAAATTACACACTTTCAACTTATGGCTAAAATCAGTTTGAATTATTGAGTACCGCTCTAGCAAACAACACTTGGTTAGGTTCATTATATAGTGGTCTGTTATAATGTGTAGCAAAAGACGATGACCTTGGAGACCAACCTACTGCTTTAATGATACTGTCTACCGAAAGACCTTCCCTATAGGCACATGAAGTAGCAGCATGGCGCGTTGAGTGCGCTGAAAAACGAGTGATATCTATACCACTGTCTGACATAACTTGCTTCAGCCATCTGCTGATTGACTGACAAGAAGCACGATGGTGCGGTCTTTTAAAAGTAATAAACAAATAATCACATGAATTATCATTAATTCTTAATCCTCTAGTTACTTCTATATACTGTGTAAGTGTTTTAACGGGGCATATTTCGGGTTGAGCAGTGAAATTGGGTAAAATTATTTTAGGCTGATGCCTATCAGGAGCTGATGTTTTTAGAATATCTGTAAAAATTATTTCGACACCAGTAGATGTTAAGTTAATATTGTTTAATCTAATGGAATTTATAGTCTGGACCCTCTGGCCAGTAGCCAGTACTAATAGCATTACAGTCTTTTTGGTGATCTTTTCTAAGCTTAAGTCATTCAATGGGTACCAGTGACAAACATATGATAAAACTCTCGAAGGGTCCCACACACTGCTATATTTGGGTGTCAAAGGTCGTAATTTATAAACTCCCTTAAACCATCGCTTTATTCTATCATCAGTACCTACGTGATTTCCGATAATAAGAGAAAGCGATGACCGATGACAATTTAAGGTTTGGTAAGAACCACCTCTTTGGAAAACCAATGTTAGATAGGAAATTATGATAGGTATAGATGCACTAAAAATATTTATATCATTATCTTTGGTGTAACTCCACCACTGCTTTAAGCAGCTATTATATTGCTTTATAGTATTTGGGGATAGAGATGCCATCATTATATCTATTGCGTCCTCTGAGATACTTCTTCGTTTAAGTGCTTCCCTGATAAGACGCACGCCCCCAGGAAAAGCTGCTTGTTTAGTGGGTGGGGTTTCCTGAAAGCAGTTAAAAGATTTTCTGAAGGGTTCATGGAAACTATTTCTGACGCTACCATAGACATCAACAACGGGTACCAAGGCTGAGACGGCCACATCGGGAAAACTACAATACCAGTTGCTCTATCTGTCCTAATTTTTTGAACTACTTTTAAAAGTAAACAAAAAGGCGGGAATGCGTAAAAGAAAAACTTTGACCAGATAACAGTAAATGCATCAACATTCCAAGCAGATGGATCCCTATGCCAAGATATATATTTATCACATTTTGTGTTTACACGCGATGCAAAAATATCTATTTCAGGCAACCCTAGTTTCGTAATTATAACATTGAAGGCGTCAGTTGATAATTGCCACTCTGTATCTATATTCACTACTCGTGACTCAAAATCAGCATTTATATTTTCCTTTGATTTTATATATGAAGCGAATATCCATAACTTCCTAGCTTCACACCACTGCCAAATCTGTCTTGCCAAACCATTTAATAAGGGATACTGAACTCCACCTAGTCTGTTAACATAAGAAATCGCAGTGGTGTTATCAATTCGAAGCAGGATTTCACAATTTGTTAAGTCTTGGGCAAAACATTTTAGTGCAAAAAATGCAGCTAATAATTCACGATAATTGATATGAAAGCCTAGTTCTTCATCAGACCATTGACCTCTAGCACTCTGACCATTGCAAAATGCACCCCACCCAGTGCCTGACGCATCCGAAAATATTTCCAATTCAAAATTATATTGTTTTATCCTACTATAACCAGTGACTATATTTCTTTTCCACCATAGTAAATCCTGTTTAACTTCTTTATTGATTATTAAATTAGTATCATAGTTGCCTCCACAAGCTTCAAGGGATAAAAATTTTTGTCTTTCTAAGGTTTTTGTGTACACAAAACCATATGCAACTGCCATACAAACAGAAACTAAATTTCCTAATAGTTTTGCAAACTCTCTAATTGTACAGCTGTCTCTTTTCAAGAACTGCTGAATTAAAACACTTAATCTTTCTTTTTTCTTATCAGTGGGACTAATTGTCAAATCTTGAGAATTAAGATTAAATCCTAAATAATCTCTCACTCTAGAAGGTTTCAGGCAACTCTTTGTGCTATTAATAACAAAACCTAATTTCTCAAGTAAACTTGTGACATAATTAGTATTTATGAGACATTCCTCATATGAAGATCCAAGACAGATTGCATCATCTAAGTACAGTACAATACGTATACCCCTGTTTCTCAGATGTTCTACAACAGGCTTAAGTAATTTTGTAAAAACAAATGGCGCTGATGCGAGACCAAATGGTAGACAATTAAACTGATATAATTTACCAAAAAACATGAATCTTAAAAAATGTCTGTGATTTACTTGGACCGGCACTAGGAAATAGGCATTTTTCATATCTATTGTAGTCATATAGTCCCCCTTTGATAGTAGTTTACACACAGTCCTGACATCTTCTAATTTAAAATGAGAAGTCTCTACGAACTTGTTAAACGCTTTTAAGTTAAGTATAAACCTGTGAGTACCATCCTTTTTAGGTACAGTAAAAATACTTGAGAGAAATTGACCACAAACTGGGGAGCAAGATGATATTGCTCCTAGCTCAAGAAGCTTATTAATTTCATTGAAAAGAATTAATTTCTCGGTTGAATTAAAATTATTATTGCATGGTGCATAATCTTGTCTAGGTGTATGTGTAAGAGGGATATGGTAACCTCTTATCCACTGCAATATTACAGGATCCTGAGTTAATGATTCCCAATTTGAATAAAAATACTGCAGTCTGCCTGCAAATTTTACCTCTATGGGTAGCAGGATCGGCCTCTGGTCATTCCCCGCGAACTCGATGGAGCAGGGGCTGGACGACGGCCCTGCTGTTGGCCTTGTCGTGGAGGCGGTCGTGGCTGGTACCGATGTTGATGCTGGTAACCTCCTCTTCGAGCTGCTACTTTCCCTCGATGAGAGTAACTTTGCTGGCGAGGAGGTGGTTGCCAGTTTTTTGTCTTCTTAGGTGCTAAAATAGTGCTCGCTTTCTTCATGGCCGACACTGATTTCACAGCATCATCTAGCTTACTGTAAAGCCACTCAGACCTCTTGTTATCTTTGAGGTTAAAGTCAAGATTCTTGTCCAATAAGGGACTGATCAGCTTTCTTCTAATATCTGTATATTTATAGTGTAAATTACAGAGCAGTCTTGTGGCATCGCTTAAATTTTTGACAATTGTCAAATTATCAAAGTTTGGTTTTGAAATCATGTCTATTGTGTGACAAATAGTAGCAATAACATAGCCTGTATCCTCTTGTCTCTCTTCAAGCATCTTGTCCCTCAATTTCATTGCAGATGTCAATAGACCTGTAAGTTCTATGTTAAGCTTTGGTGCCTGCATTAATTTTCCATTTTCAGGAAAACAAAGGTCTTTCAAAATCTTTTCTTTTTCTTCTGTTTTCATTCCTTCTATCAATATGTTTTCAAATCGTTGTAGAATGTTGATATTGATGGGAGAGCCAAATCTTTTTTCCGACTCTTTAGACTCCCCGAGTGCCTCTAAAAAATCTTGTGACAATTCAGGCATGATGTCAACATTCTCCATGCTCTCTATGTTGTTCTCATTCTCAACATTCTCCATGCTCTCTATGTTGTTCTCATTCTCAACATTCTCCATAATCTCTATGTTGTTCTCACTATTCTCATTTGAGTCTTGAACTAAAAATAAATACATACATGTTGAAATAAAGAAAAAACATTTGGTTAACAACCAAAGTTGTTTGGTGGTAGGTATATGCCAATGCATCAACATCTCCCCTGTCTTTTAGAGCTATATGAACAATGGAATAAACTATTGCTAGATTTTGAACCAAAATTTCAATCTAATTTGTCGACTTTGAACAACATAGCTCCTGCAAACTTATCCCAACGGGATTACGCAAAAGAGTAGAGCATATTATATACCAAGTCGGTATTTACACCTTCCCAACGGAAAGAAGCATCTTCGTAACACGAGGATGCTTGTTCATGTATCGCTCACCCAACGGGGAGTCCGCATAGTCGCACTGCGATTATGCCTACAATAATGAAACAGGTACTTTGCCAATTGCAACGCAATAGCTTTAAACTAATGTTTAAAAACCCGAAATTGGTGTATCAAATAAGCTTCGATGGTAAAATTCACAGAACCTAAACACCCTGGATGAAAATTGGTGAATTCAAAATAAGTAGGTACTTACAATCCTCCGGCTGACGCAACTTGTCTTTATACCTTTTGAGTCTCTTTTCCAATCTTCTAATTCTCTTAATCGCCTTGTCTTCCGATTCTTCAGCTTTTCTTTTAGGCATAATCACAATATTATACTATTAATTTATAATTTCAAGTTAAATTTTCACAGAAATACACAATCGCGTGCGAGCGCGAAAAAACAATTGACAATGACGTTTAGTGTTGCCAGGTGGAGATTTTGTTTTCTGCTTTTGCTTTTAAATTCGCGTACAGAGAGTGTGGAAAGCAAGTACTACATCAGTTATCTCGGACTAAGTACGAATATAATTATGGGTTATTTACATTTTTCAGGCAAACGGTCAGTTTTATCATAAAATAGGTTAGGCAAAAATTATAGGTCATGCAATTATCTATAACAATTTTTTGCATTTATAGTTTTTTCCTAAGAATAGCCATTTCTGATAATCTATCTATACATATAATAAAATTCTAGAAAAGTGGTGTCTGTACAATGGAAATATATAAAAAAAAAGTAGCAGGGGTTGTTATTATATCGATGCCGAACCCAAAACTGTAATTAATTTTTTTTTTGTCTGTTTGTCTGTTTGTCTGTTTGTCTGTGTGTTTGTGCACGCTAATCTTCGGAACTACTTGACGGATTTGAATGTTTTTTTTTTTGTTGTATAGGTATTAAGTCCGGGCAACATATAGGCTATAATTTATCTTGGAAACTTGAACACCTGATGCAGAACCGCAACAGACCAGCTAAACTATAAGATATACAAAAATGGTACCATAGCAAAAATTGTTTCACGTGATGAGCATTTTCTGCTAAGAGAATAAATTTGAAGATCTGGAACACCTGATGTGGAACTCCAAGAGCCCAGCTACACTATAACATATATAGGAATGACGTCTTAGCAAGAGTTGTTCAGCCTGATGAGCACTCTCTGTTGTCGTATAAAATTTGAAGATCTGGAGCAGCTGATGTGGAACTCCAAGAGCCCAGCTATACTATAACATATATAGGAATGACGTCTTAGCAAGAGTTGTTCAGCCTGATGAGCACTCTCTGTTGTCGTATAAAATTTGAAGATCTGGAACACCTGATGTGGAACTCCAAGAGCCCAGCTACACTATAACATATATAGGAATGACGTCTTAGCAAGAGTTGTTCAGCCTGATGAGCACTTTCTGTTGTCGTATAAAATTTGAAGATCTGGAGCAGCTGATGTGGAACTCCAAGAGCCCAAGCTATACTATAACATATATAGGAATGACGTCTTAGCAAGAGTTGTTCAGCCTGATGAGCACTCTCTGTTGTCGTATAAAATTTGAAGATCTGGAGCAGCTGATGTGGAACTCCAAGAGCCCAGCTATACTATAACATATATAGGAATGACGTCTTAGCAAGAGTTGTTCAGCCTGATGAGCACTCTCTGTTGTCGTATAAAATTTGAAGATCTGGAACAGCTGATGTGGAACTCCAAGAACCCAGCTACACTATAACATATATAGGAATGACGTCTTAGTAAGAGTTGTTCATCCTGATGAGCACTCTCTGTTGTCGTATAAAATTTGAAGCTCTGATCTGGAACAGCTGATGTGGAACTCCAAGAGACCAACTACACTATAACATATATAGGAATGACGTCTTAGCAACAGTTGTTCAGCCTGATGAGCACTCTCTGTTGACGTTTAAAAATTGAAGATCTGGAACACTTGATGTGGAAATCAAAGCTTAATTTCACTGTATAATTATAAAATAACATAAGCTGGGAGTACCTCCACGCTGTGAAGGCGGTAACAGTTTAGGACTGATTTTCGATGAAATCTCGCTCATCCCGTTGTTTTCCCGTCCCCAGGCCTTAGAATTCTACATCAGACGTTTCAGATCTTCGATTTTGACGACCCCGTTGTCGCTGGCATAAGCAACAGGATCCGCGTACGAAGTCGCGGGCAGAAGCTAGTAATAATAATAATTCCTTTAATTCAGGCAACTTGGCCCATAAATTACAATACATAAATAATTATGATAACTATAAACTAATACATATATTAAAAATAAACAAGCTACCCACCGGTAGCTTGGACCCTGTTCCTGATGCCGGTGGGATACTATTTTTTATATTTTTAAATGTTTTTATTGTTTTATATTAATATTTAAAAATGTAATTATATACTTATGTATTAAAATAAATAAATGTGAAAAATAACAAACTAAAAACTACTGCACACGAAAAGACGGCGTTGTGTTGCGCTGCGAGGTGTCACGTAGTCTTCCACGAAACCGTCGAAACAAGGCATCCTTCGGCCAAAACTCTTCTTTGAGGAAAGTCTCCACGTGATGAGTGAAGAGTGTGATATAGCTTTTCAAAAAGTTGTATTCTCCTTGGGAGTGTTTACTCCCTACGGCATTACATACAAGTCAAGCCCAACATTTTGGAAATGAATGAACCGATTTTAATAAAACTTTCTACACATAAGCAGGATACATGGGTCTAAAAAGTTAGTTGAGAACATTTTCCAAATGTCTTATTTAAAAAAAGATGCCTTTTAAATCTCTGTTTCTATAGAAAACTTAAATTCGGTCAATGGATGTCAACAGTATCTGCCCAATTTTGTACAGAAGGTACACTTAGTGGCATAAAATACACTAGATTACACTCAATAATATTGCACTCTTAAATTATTTATATATAGTTGCCCGGGCAAGAGAATAAAATAACTTTTAATCGTAATAAAAAGCACGCCATTTTGGTACTCTAGGAAATAAACACCTAAAAAAAACTGTCAAGTTGACAGACGAGTACGCCGAAACGCAGAAACGAACGGAATGACATGTGTCAACAAAAACAAAACAAAATGACATTTACGAAATGTCAACCCAAGTGACAACCAATTAAAACGCAATCGTGCATGCAAAGTTGCCACATGTTTTAATTGTACAAGGTTATATTTAAATAATTTATTAAATAGTTAAAAATGATATATGAATAAAAGTAAAATTATTTTCGAATTCCTCGATATTTTCTCTACGATTTGGTGCACGTGTACCTCGGGGTACAGATTTGGGCAAACTTGTATGGGATTTTGTTGACCTCCTTTAGCTGTCAATTTTTTTTTTAATGTTCTCAAGTAACTTCTTAGACCTGCACCTATCCTGCTTATGTGTAGGAAGTTTTATTAAAATCGGTTCATTCATTTCCAAAATTTTGGACTTGAATGTTTGACGTACGGCGTAAACGCTCCTAAGGAATACAACTTTTTGAAAAGCTATACATATATCTCAGAAATGGCTATTCTTAGTAAAAAAGTATTAATGCAATTGCTATAGGTAATTGCATGACCTATAATTTTTGCCTAAACTATTTTATGGTAAAACTGACCGTTTGCCTAAAAAATGTAAAAAACCCATATTTGCAAACTTTGACCTTGAATATTTTTTTTTTGTCTCATCGTTCTCAGTACAAGAGATAACGCGCCTCATAAACTTTCTAGTAGAGAATACTTCGCGTTGTCTTAGAGCCCGCACTCACTTACCATGAAGGCCGACAGTGTCACGTCATTTAATGTATATATACCTCAGTATCGTAACTGTTTTACATATTTATGAAAGCTTTTAGGTCCAAAATAATATTTATAAATGTAGTGGATGACATAAATGACTTGAGTAACAAAATAAGTGTAGCCAAGCCATCTAACACTGCGACTAAATAATATAACACAATATACTGGAAGTCATGTTAACGTTGTCGGCGGATTTGTACCTAACTGTGAACACACACCGCTGATACTATGCTCCGAGAGCCCGGAGTCACCACACCTACGTCTTCTAACATAGCACACATTTTACACACACGTGTTGTTAAGAATATATTATATTATGCGTCCTTACTAGTTTCAATAGTCGAGCATTACGCGGGTATCGAGTACCTACAATTATTATTGATACGTTACCTCCTTTCGTTGGAGTGAGACGGCTGGTTTTATAATGTTTTACGGGATATTGTTATAAACCATTGTTGGTTATTGCCGAACACGTTTTGTGGGCCATAACTAGAGCCGGTCGCTGAACAATACCAACTTTTGAAGAAATCAAACTGCTTGCTAAACTTGCTTTATTTATGAATCATAATTTTCCTTTTTTATTTTTATTTATTTATTACTTTGTTTTGCCCGCGACTTCGTCTGCATAAATGTCGGACCCCGTGAATTTCAGAAAATCTATTCTTAGCGGACGAATACTAACTATAAACTACCTCCCAGCCTTTCATCTTTATACGTCAAGCGGTTTTTGATATATCGTGATGAATGAGTGAGTACAGATGAAGAAGATTATCGTAGGTACCTATTTATTTATTTTTTACTTTCTAGTGAGTTGTAGATGCACTGGCTCACACACTATTTAATTGTTGGTTGAAATGTTGTGAGTAGTCGTCTACAGTTCCAATATTTGTAAACACGTGACCACTACGTATCGTAGAATATAATTTAACCTTCAATTGGTATGTGTACGCGTACGTGTTATGATATAGTAGTTGTTTACGTAAGGGATTTATTTACTTTTCTTCTGGGTAAGCTCACTACATCGTAGACTTTGTCACCTGTGACCTGTCACCTGTGACCTACAGCCTACAGTCAAGAGCAAACCCATTTTGTATAAAAAACGTACATCGCAGTCACGTGTAATCCTGTATTATTCTCCATGCCAATATTGTACAATATTTATTTTAAAAGAGTATAGTACCTATGGACTTAGAATTCTCTTGACTATTCTTCTCCATACGAAACTACCCTTTGGAAGGAGCAACTTGATTCAATTATTTAGTCTTGTACTACATGATGTTCAAAAGTGACTTTGATGACCTTATTGAAGTAAAATGATTTGATTTTGACTTTGAGCACTCCAAACTCTCAACTAAATATTCGTCTGTCCATTTGGCAATGTCAGCCAAGTGACGTAGGAGTGGCGGCTGTCGGATCTCAGTCCACTGCTTTACACGAGACCTTAATCACTAGATTACTTTCTCTAGTTTACATTGACTACAAATGAAAGGCCGCCGCGCTTATCTGGGATTGAAAAATCACATATTAGGCACTTCTCAAAGTCCTAGCTTTTCCCGCGCGCATGTCAGTAATCGCGGACGCAGACGAAGTCGCGGAATATGGTTCATCGATCATGAGACAACAACAGACAGGCAAAGTAGTCACATTGTAACAGTAGTGTGGATTAGCTGCAGGTTACACCGATGAGTCCGTTGTACAGGAGCATCACAGTGTATTAGGGAACAGGTGACGCACGGAGCGGCAGACGCCGTTCTCCTTTACAAATGTGTAAGTAAATGTTTCACTTTTTAATGGGCTTATTTTTTTCTCTTGGGACAGGCTTCATCTTTACTCGAGACTTAATTAACACAATAGGTTGGACGCAAAATAAGCACAACGCAAAATTCACTATGGTCGTAGCGCCATGGACTCGTCACAGGAATGCGTACCACCCTCGGGGCGACATGGGCTCCCAGCGCAATGAGATGTTCTATAGCACGCATTCGTATTGTGTGTAGTACATGCAGCTCGTGGCACCCAGTCGGCTCGCGTGTGTGCTTACTGTGCGCACCAGTACAACTAACAATGTAGTACAATAACTATCGAACTTCGGAAGGGGAGCCCTAGCTTACATAAGGCCGCTTATACACTTGTAAGTTGCTTCCGTAAAATGTATGTAGTAACTTACGGCTGTATTCGAAAGTATTAAGAAATTAGGATAAGCGACTTACAAATGGTGTTTACATTTTCTTTATCGTAAATTGATTACGATACGTTACTTACGCGAGTAAAACTTACAAGTGTAAAGGCGGCCTAACGGCGAGTCTGTAAGCCGCGGGCCCGCGGCGCTGATACCCCGCGACAGAGGCAGAATGCAGCGTGCGTCGTAAAACTGTTTGCTTCCGCTATTAAAGCGTCGTCTTTTGTGTTTATTTCTGTTCCCCAACAATAGAGCATTGTGACGCGGCGGACGCAATCAGCTGCGCCGCGTCCGCGCTCATGCAGCATCGAGCTCACTACACTCTGTCCCGTGCAGAAAGCGTTCAATCGTTCATCGGTGCTTCATGAAACCGAAGTGACGATGAACGATACAAAATTATTGTAATTAGTCCAATGCCGTTAGCTGTTACTGACTCACATGACAACCTAATCAATTTAGGTGTGTATGAGTGTAGTAATACAAGTGAAAGGACATGCGCCGTTCAAACGGCTTTCATTCTCAATACACTTACAGTATTGATACTTGATATTAGATGAGTTGGGATAGCGAGTTGGTTATTACATGGATACTATACACTATATGTTCAAAGGTGGGTAACCTTTGAACATTAGTGTATAGTATCCATGTCGATGGCTTTCAGCAAGATATTTGAAAACATTTTATCTCTTCGTCCACCTCGTTCTCAATGTCATATCGAATGACCGTGTCTAAAAATTGTGTCAGATTATTTTGATATCGGCCCCATCCATTTATTGAACATTACATGCGAACGGCAGCCTAAGGTCAGTTTCCCAATGAGCAATTTAGTGGCCCAATATTGCATCCAGCCCTCGTGTGGCTGTTTCTACGAGAATATACTCGTAATGTATCCGTCTAGCTAGGTGAATGTCTGGATTGGATCCTGCCTCTTAGAAGCCACGGATTCATCAATGTCATTGTATTTTATTTGTTTAATTTGTGATTCCTAAAAAACGCGGCAGAAACCTTAAAGAGTGTAGCAGAATAATAACTTTTTCGATTTTAATGAACAATACCAAACTAAATATCTCAGTTCCGATATAGTTTACAGAAATGTACCCGTTTTTGATCGCTTATTCTGTTCTTCCATGTAACCAAGATTCATTACCGGCAGCTCAACTACAAAATGACGTCAACTTTGCGCAAACCCCATCTGCCAATCTTTGGTAAAATATAAGAAATGTTTTATAGATTGCTTTTGTTTTAATTATTTTCTTCATTAATTTTAGTATTATTTTGATTTCCCATTGTGTATTCAATTTTTTTCTGTTTCTACAACATTATTTTTTGTTTATGCGAAACCCGATACACCTGTCTAGTAATTTCAAACGACTTCAAAAAGGAGGAGGTTCTCAATTCGGCGCGTTTTTTTTTTGTATGTATGTTACCTGATTTCTCAGCCAATTATGAATAGATTTGGATGATTCTTTTTTTGTTTGAAAGAGTATACTTCCGAATAGGTCCCATACAAATATTGTCATGATCTGATGATGAACTTCGGAGATATGGAACGGAACTCCTTATAGAATCACTGCATAACTGTCGTAACAAGTAAAATTGCTTTGTTTATACGTGTAGTCGATGACTGACTGAAGGAAAAGGGGAAGGGGATACGTCAACCCCCCTCCTACTACTTTTCAAAATTAAATATATCGTGTGAGGTATTGTTTGAAAGGGCTTTTTGTAAGGATTTCAAACATTAACACACAAGCACTAAAAAGTGAAAAATAAAAAGCTTTTTCACAACAAAATAAAACCGCCTTCGAAAACTACAAAATAAAAAAAATAACTTTAGTTTTGGAAGTCGGTGGCAATATCTACATAACAAAAAACAAAACCAAAGCCACCGACTTCCAAAACTAAAGTTATTTTTTTTATTTTGTAGTTTTTGAAGGCGGTTTTATTTTTTTGTAAAAAAGATTTTTTTGTGTAAAGAATCTATGTACTTATTAATCTAATTTTAAAACCGTATCATAAAAAATCACAAACTTGTTTATTACCTGGTTGTCCGTTCAAAAACATGCTCATTTCGCGGTACACCCGCGTAAACCGCGTCTCCTGTGTTATATACTCGTGATAATAGTTTGACAATAGGTACCTAACCGTACGGTGATTGTATTGTAATTAACTGGTAATAAAATTTAATTAAAATATTTTTGAAAAAAAAAAAACATGGTGTAAAAATTTTTGGAATCGAATCAGTTAAGTACTGATTCTGAACAAACTATATTCAGGTTTCGCATATACTAAAAATAGTGTTGTATATTTACAAAACTTTATTATGATTACTCGTTAGCTAGTCGTTAACTTATTGTGCATGTGTGCTCTCCTCTAAGTGAAGGGGTACATTTCACCCTTTAAACTATCATTATGTCATGATTTTTGTATATCTTTTGTTGGAGATCCTAAATAATCTTTCATACATACAATTACATATACAAAATATTAAAATATAAACCACATTATCTTTTATAAATCTTATATTGACCATAATATTTGATAAATTTCTCCGGAGAAGTAAATAATCACAATGTTTATTTAAGAAAAAAAAATGCTACTAACCAATGTTATATTTTTGTAGGCAATTTGTAGGCAATTTTCAAATACATACATTTCATATTTGGCTAATTTACATACCTAATGCCTATATGTGTGACTACCGGATCCGGATCACATGAGTCGAATCTCGGAAAGATGGATGCGAGAGCAATAATTGTGACAAAAAATTCCACGCCCCTAAGGGGGAATGGTGGTCCGACAGCTCTGCTGCCATCGAACCAGCTTGCTTCAACTTCATTGCTGTGGCAGGTTTTGACCCTTTGAGCCACGCTATTGGGTGACGTACAGTTGATGTTACCAATGGTCGATCCGTCACAGGGGTGGGACTGTAATAAAGAAAAGCTTCTTGTGGCGGGTGCGTTAAACCCTGAGGCGATGGCTCCGCATCCGACATGTGCTGCGGCGAGTGCTGCACCCGGGACGGCTTGCGCGCTTCGATGACATGCTTGGGAGAGCACAGTGAACACCGCGGCTCATCTTTGTAGACTGGCACGACTTGCGATGACTCTCTATCATCAGTGGGGCGCCCTGGCATATGTGATCGCGAACCGCCATCATCAGCAGAATAGTCTGTAGGGTAATCTGGTTCCCACGGAATGTCTTCTTCTGCATTCTCTTTTTGACCATGTTCCATGTGCGACAACCACAGCTCGGCGTCTTCAACAGAATGTGTCGACGCACACTTTCGCTGCATCACAGACGGATTATCTTGGTCCTGCAACAAGAGCAGCAGTTTCGGCAGCAAGGGTCGTGGTGACCGATGTAGGGCTTTTTTCAACTCCGCCAACAGAGCAGGATCTTCTTCGTGTATTGGTGGTACATATCTAGTTTGCTTTTTCGAAGTGTGTTTTATCGATGAAGGCGATAGGTTATTATGTGTCTGTGCATGTTGTACTCGCCACGAGATAGGTGCGTGGTTTGCCTTATGTGATTGTGACTGCGGTTCGCTTTCTATGTACCAGGGATTTGGATCTATCCGTTCTTCTGACCAGTGCGGAGACGGTGGATCGTCATCATAAGGAGACGACGAATCACCATTATCAGAAAATTGACTCATTGGATTGTTACGTGACCACCACCTCAGTCTTCGTGTTTCGCCTTCAGGCAGGGATCGCCTCCACGGTGATGAGGGACGTCTTGTTGGACGTTTCAGCCATGCCGGTGATCGATTGGAAAGCCATTTTAGTGGTCGTTTGGGTCGTAACGCTGCTAAGCGTTTTGCCTGCGATAAGTCGCGCTTATTGGCCAATGGAGGCGATGGATCTTGGGACCATTTTGGCAAGCCAGTGAAAGCTAATGAATACGAATCAAATAACGACGGTTGATTTTCTTGCAACCTAGATGATGTACCTGGAATGAATGATTGACTTTTTAACGATTCTCGCAAAGGCGCTGCGTGTTCTTTCCACACGTATTTTGACCTTGATGATGAGCTTATTGGTAATGAAGGGTCTTTTGACTGATCTAATGAAGAAAACCGTGATTCTAACTGCGCTGGCGGCAAATATTCTTCTGTTGAAGAGGTCAGCACAGATGAAGGTTCGCCACCCGATTGTTGGAGTGAATCCGATATCGCATTTGGCAGAGGCTGCGGTGATGATGTGGAAGTGGATCCGACGATGGATGACGACGGTGCTTCTTCATAGAATCGGTTTGACATATTTGGTGATTCTACAGACTCGTCAGAAGCTTCATCAGACTCAGATCCGCAGTACACTGTTATATAGACGTAAGCGGCAGTGTCCACGCTGCCCTCGCGTACCACCATGCCACGCGTCGTGTCGAGCAGGTACACCCGCGGCGCCATATCGGTGTCACACGCCATCACCTTCAGCCCCACTGCATCCGAATCCGAACAAACCTGTTACAAACATTTAACTATATTAGGAGCATACAGGATAATTTAACATAATGTCCTTTGTTGCAACCCTTGAAGACACCTTTCGCTACAATACTTACCCGCTACCGCGCTTCACTCTGGCATTACACAAATTCAAAAGAGATATTCCGTTGATACGGTGATTGAATAATTGAGTCGATACCATGTTCGTTACACCATAAACATTTATGTTAAACTGTAGGAGAAAATCCCGTTTGCGTATTGCGTAGTTGTAACATATTTATGCTCATGACTGTACTGTTCTGATGTCTGTCTATCTATACCGAAAATGCAAAATTACTAAATGTTTTTTTATACATCTCTGCATAGCAGAAAACATAGTCGCTTCCCGCCATCTGTACGCTTAGATCTTTAAAACTATACGTAACAGATTAGGCAGGTATACGTACCTACATTGCACCCGTGCAAAGCCGGGGCGGGTCACTAGTTATTTTTATTTAAATGCAATGCAAACAGCAGTTTATGTTATTTTGTCACGCAACTGGCCTATGTCAGGGAAAAAAGACAGTCGAAGTAACGTGCACGCGCGTGAGTGGGATCTAGCGTAGCAAGCGATTCATAAAATGAATGTTAAATGTTTGGGGTCCTGAAGCTTCGTGCCGCGAGTTATGATGCCTATCGTGCGTATAGCGGTGGCCAGCATCTCCCGGTAGGTCGTGGTACTCACGTTTGACTCGCTGATCTCCATGGTGAACATGTCGGGCTCCATGCGGCGCTCCGGCAGCCTGACCGCAAGCTCCGTCTCGTTCCCTGAACATGGCAACCACAAGTGGGTCACTATTGTAGACCTTGGCTGACACAGCCAGCAGTGTCAGCCTCTATGAGTGCTTTTATAGTTTATGATTCAATTTGTGTGTCGTGATAGTCCAGAGGTTAAGGCACCCGCCTCTCATGTATGAAGTCGTGGGTTCGAATTCGGGCAAGTACCAATGTGACTTTTTCAATTTATATTGTACTTTCTAAGTTTATCTTAAACATCACTGAGATCGTTCCGTGTCTCGGAAAGCACGTTAAGCTGTTGGTCTCGGCTGTCATACGTAGATCTTTGACAGTCGTTACGGGTCGTCAGAAGCTCGAAAGTCTGACAGCCAGTCTTGCCAAGGGTTACTGGGTTGTGGACGTCAGATGGGCAGTCGCTCCATGTAAAATACTGGTATTCAGCTGCAGCCGGTTAGACTGGAAGCCGACCCTAACACGATTGGGAAAAAGGCTAGGCAAATGATGATGATTAAATATAAAGAGACATCATCATCATATCAGCCGATCGACGTCCACTGCTGGACATAGACCTCCCATAAAGTTAACTGCAATGACCGGTCGTGCCGGTGCGTTGCCTAAATCCAGCGATTTCCCGCGACCAGCGGTTTCAGTGCCGTATGTCATCACTGGCAAGGGACGGAAATACACCACGTAGCTTCCCGAACGTAGCTCATCCGAGCTGGATTCGGTGATACACCTCTTTCTCGAAGTTGGAGTTTCCTAGTTGAATAGTTTGTCCTAGGCAACCGTAATGGGCAACAATCCGATTGACATCGGAGTTGGTACTACATGGGCACTTGACATGATTTCGTCTGGTCCATGTTCATTCTAAGACCAATAGTCCAAAGGTTCTGCAGTCTCTCCAAAGACAAACAATGTTTCATATATACTTACTATAGGAAACGACAGTCAGCTAGGCTGAGAATCAGCTAGGCATTTTTATTTATGACAAACAATTAACGATATCTGAGTTTAATTTCCGTAGATCGTAATTTTATTGGTAACTTTAAGATTCTTTTGATATACATGGCAGTCTTCTTCTTAGCGTATCGATGGCAAATATACATATAAATTTTGTTAAATTTCTATGTATATTTGCCATTTAACACCATCCGCTGACGCAGTCATTAGGTCCTCACGTGTACAGGTGACTGGGCATGCGGTGCAAGATATTAAGTGAGCCATGGTCTGCGGAGAGACGCCGCATAGGCACTGAAGATCGGTGCCATCTGCGAAGCCCCACCTTTGAACAGTAGCAGTACCTTTGGCAGTATATCAGCCAAACTCAGAAAAGTGAATGGACACGCACCGGCTATTGTAATAATGCTTTTCAAGCTATTATTTCGATCCCTTATAACTGATTATTAATTCGATAACAAAAGCTAGTAGTGCAACAAAGACTTTCCCATGGAGCATTAGCTTGGGTTCACGTGCGCGTGAGTAACTCACCGATCTGCATGGAGTCGCATAGTTCCTGTGCGTGCGCGAGCGCAAGGAGAGCGGCGAGCGCAACGGCGCACGCGAGCTGATGCACACGGGTCGTCATGCTGTGCGGCGGGCTGGTGGGGCGGCCGACTGAGCTGCGGCATCACGCTCGCGACTATTTAGCCGCGCCACTAATTGACCACCCCACGTCACCACGACATCACTCATTAATTCCTACAATCATGTTATGAAAATTATTTTGCAAGTACTTAGCAGCTAGTTATTAACCATCTGTAAAGCTTGCGCGTGACTAATTGAGCTACATTACTCGGAACCATTCAATGTATGTTCACAGACACGAGAGCATCCGTCGGGCGGCTGTGAGCGGCACCTGCAGTGGCTGAGCAGCCAAGTCCAACCAACCAACTGAGCGCCCCTATTATTGTAAGTCTATTCAGCAGTAGTGAAGTAGGGAGTTCCTTTAAGTAAATGTAACGCGCAATGTCTGTAATTATTTACTAAGCGCAAGTCGGACTCGCCCGCGAAGGGTTCCGTACCACCGTACAATATTTTACACTACATACAAAAAACAAGTTTCTTGTATGGAGACCCTTAACTACGTAACGCTTTACTAAACTACTGTATACTTACTAGATCTCATTCAAACCAATTTTCGGCGGAAGTTTACATGATAATGTACAACATTATATATTTTTTTTAGTTTTCCCCGAAGTTATTTTTAAGTCCCATGTAATAGGGGGCGAGCCTATTGCCATTAACCGGGCACAAATCCAGACTCCGAGGCGGCTACTGAGAAATTGATGGAAAAACCCAATAACATTGCCCGACTTGGGAATCGAACCCAAGACCTCATGCTCAGTAGTCGCGTTTTGCTACCACTAGACCAACGAGACGAGAATTAGTTTTGCATTCTCTTATTTTACCACTTTGGAAGTGTCTCCGCGCAAACTATTCAGTTCAGAAAAAAAATATATTAGAAACCTCAACATCATTTTTGAAGACTTATCCATAGATAACCCACACGTATGGTTTGATGAAAAAATACATTGAGTTTCAGTTCTAAGTATCCCCAAGATAAATAGTCTTACAATAGAATATTACCAAATATGTATAGAATATAATGTATATATATATAATATAATAAAAATCAGCGTAATACTCTCTTTGTCGGATTGTGTTGTACTGACTTCCAAAGCTTTAAAATTTGGGTTGTGGTCAGAGAGCTCAGGCTGTGCCCCCACCTCGTGTCCCCGTACGTAACAGAGAGCTCAGGCTGTGCCCCCGCCCCGTGACCACGTACGTAACAGAGAGCTCAGGCTGTGCCCCCGCCCCGTGTCCACGTACGTAACAGAGAGCTCAGGCTGTGCCCCCGCCCCGTGTCCACGTACGTAACAGAGAGCTCAGGCTGTGCCCCCGCCCCGTGTCCCCGTACGTAACAGAGAGCTCAGGCTGTGCCCCCGCCCCGTGTCCACGTACGTAACAGAGAGCTCAGGCTGTGCCCCCGCCCCGTGTCCACGTACGTAACAGAGAGCTCAGGCTGTGCCCCCGCCCCGTGTCCACGTACGTAACAGAGAGCTCAGGCTGTGCCCCCGCCCCGTGTCCCCGTACATAACAGAGTGCTCAGGCTGTGCCCCCGCCCCGTGTGCCCGTACGTAACAGAGAGCTCAGGCTGTGCCCCCGCCCCGTGTCCACGTACGTAACAGAGAGCTCAGGCTGTGCCCCCGCCCCGTGTCCACGTACGTAACAGAGAGCTCAGGCTGTGCCCCCGCCCCGTGTCCACGTACGTAACAGAGAGCTCAGGCTGTGCCCCCGCCCCGTGTCCACGTACGTAACAGAGAGCTCAGGCTGTGCCCCCGCCCCGTGTCCACGTACGTAACAGAGAGCTCAGGCTGTGCCCCCGCCCCGTGTCCCCGTACGTAACAGAGAGCTCAGGCTGTGCCCCCGCCCCGTGTCCACGTACGTAACAGAGAGCTCAGGCTGTGCCCCCGCCCCGTGTCCACGTACGTAACAGAGAGCTCAGGCTGTGCCCCCGCCCCGTGTCCACGTACGTAACAGAGAGCTCAGGCTGTGCCCCCGCCCCGTGTCCCCGTACATAACAGAGTGCTCAGGCTGTGCCCCCGCCCCGTGTGCCCGTACGTAACAGAGAGCTCAGGCTGTGCCCCCGCCCCGTGTCCACGTACGTAACAGAGAGCTCAGGCTGTGCCCCCGCCCCGTGTCCACGTACGTAACAGAGAGCTCAGGCTGTGCCCCCGCCCCGTGTCCACGTACGTAACAGAGAGCTCAGGCTGTGCCCCCGCCCCGTGTCCACGTACGTAACAGAGAGCTCAGGCTGTGCCCCCGCCCCGTGTCCACGTACGGATGTGCTCGGTTCTGATTAGGTGCATTACATTTGGCTACTAACGGTCAATGATCAATCAAAAAATTGGCGAACCTTTTCCTTTTCAAATAAATTATTTGTATTTATTTGCAGTGATTGTATTTGGAATATTAAACTAAATGTAAAAGTAATATAAGCTGCCATGAGAAATACTTGGTTAGCTTGCGTAGAAGTGCAGCCCACCTCGCTACCTAATGAAGGATCCCCAGATCTAAAGTTGAAAATCATAATCGCTATCTTATGAACTATTTACTAATGGCATTTAAAAGTGCCGGAAAAATAAAATCGGCTGGCGACGCTGCATGAACCTCAACCGCGGACTAAGAAGTGTGATCGGTCTGTAGACTGGAGCAACTGAATACTGCTGCGACATCAAGTTGTACCGGGATGGCATCATGCCGTACGGCGACGGCATCGCTGCGTACTGTGTGCCGGGCGGGAGTAGCGGCTGCCGCACGGGCTTGCGTGGCGGCGGGGGCAGCTCGCCGCGGAGGGGGTACGTAGCTGCTGCGACCTGCGGCGGCATCCCTGGCCGTCGAGGTTGCTTGACGTGTTCTGGCGGGGGCATCCCAGCAAAACGTGATGGCGTCACTATGTGCGGCAGTGATGACACCGCTGGCGTCACTTTGCTTGACTTTACTTTGTTCGATAACAAAGGTAATTCGAAGTCGTAAGACTGCGATACGTCTTCCTCTGTTGATTCTTGGTTGGCTGGTGCAATATTGATCGTTACTTTCAGTGAGTGTGGCGGTTTTACTTTGGGACGGGCCATCTTATGCGGTGGTGGTGTAACCACTTCAGTTGGTGATGTAAGTTGAACCAGGGTTGTTGTCTCCTCCTGAGTCGTCGGCAAGGTTGTGGTCGAAGTTGGCTTTACCGTCGTCACCGGTTCGGCTGACGTCAAGTCATTTGATTCAGCTTCGTAGGACGATTCTTCGTTGAAAGTGATTTCATCCGACATCAGTTCATTTGACATCATTTCGTATGTAGAGCTTGAGTCTGTAAGGTACGACAGCGGCACAGCAGTGCTAGTGGTAGAGGTCGGAGGGGACGGAGGCGGCGGAGGGGGCGGCGGCGCCGGAGGGGGTGAAGTGGACGAAGTGGACGGAGGGGTCGAGATGGGCGGCTGAGGGGGCGCAGGAGGCGCCGGGGGCGAAGAGGCTGATGAGGGCAGGATGCAGTACACGGTGACGTTGACGGTGGCGAACGTGGCGAGCTGCCCTGAGCGGTGCACGCGAGCCGTGAGCGCGTCGCTCATGGACACGTCCGGGGGCGCGTCTGTGTCGCACACGCGCATGTCCACGCCCGTCACCTGCGCCTCCTTGCACGGCGGTGGCATCTGCATAACGATGCAAACTCATAGTTCACGTACACACTTTCAAGGCGCTTTGGTGCTCACAACCAACCGTAGCTTGCTTTATCTTCTTAATCTACTAACATCAAAAATGTGTGCATGTAACTCACGGGTACGACGATGTTCCAGTCGGCGACCCCGGGCGCCAAGTGCGTCTCCACCAGGCGTTGCGCCGAGCCCGCCGCGCTGCCTGTCACACAACACACCATGTACCCTGGCTGACTCAAGCGCAACTACCGCACGCTACTTCAGTCTCGTGATCTCAGTATAATGCAAACTGAATTCTTGCATATTAATTTAATTTGTATAATAAAATGAGAAGTAAGTAGGTATGTGCAGTAGATGTGTCTGTCATGTATAGAATTGTGATAAAAAGAAAACTAAAACTCGACTACGACAAAAATGGAACTGAACAGCATGAAATAAGAGAACATTCCTGAAACTCTGGTGAAGTGTTCTCGTAGGTTCGGCGATGTGTACGTACCTGTGCAGCTGTGCTCACCTGCTCGTGCTCGAATCTCGCCTACCTTCTTTTTAATTTAGAATATTTCGAAGTTAGGGATCGTAAAATAAGTGATATACATATATTTTTCGAATTTAGGTACACAATATAAATATCTTTCAATAAATACTAAAAGCGATTTTTAACATACCTATAATTAATAGCATTTTTTATCGACAATGTACCGCCATGTTGACATGTATGTGACGTCATGTAGCCCATAACGCAGAAAACAACACGACGCTCTCAACAATACCTACCATTTATGTGCTTATAATAAGAGTAGTAGATAGGCATAGGAAACATGAGAGAACATCTGAACATACATAGCCTGATAAAATCATAACCCTCCTTGTGGTTATAACGTAGTCGGGTCAAAACTAACCATAATGGGCGAACCCACAGCTGCTGGGCGAGCGTTCCCGAAGACTGTTATAGTGAGACGAGCGCAGCCCGACGACGCTCGCGAGCAGCAGCAGGCCTGCGAGCCCCGTGCGGGGCGCCATGGAGAGCAGCATCACGGGAGCGCACGAGTGCACGAGCGCTGCGCCACTGCAGCTATCTTACACGAAGGCGCTGTAGTAGATCGGCTACTTACTCTCACTAAATATATTCTATATTCTCAACATGTTCTGAAAATTGTTTTCTATGCTAACAATTAGTAATCACTGTAACTAATACGTGGAGCGAATTATGACAAGCACTTACTTATTCATACAAGGCAGTTGGTGGAAATATGATATAATTGATGTTTAGAATAAAACAACATGGGTATTAACGACATTTATCTGTTCGTAGCAAGAGCGCGTTCTTTTTTTGGACACGAATAATGTTTGCGTATACACCAAGCAGCCTCCGCGCGATTGTGTTCGGCCCAACACGAAAATCAATGTTGAGTTGGTATGTAACCAAGACCTTACTCGTTTTAAACAATATTAACTTAGTATGTTTTCACGGAAAGCCTTTGGTAAGTGCTCAAAAAATGTGGCTACAATAGCAGTAGCTCTAAATCGAGATCATTTTTAATGACATTACTTTATTGCATGCAGCTGGAGGACTTTAACTTACTACTACTACTAATCAATCTGCAGATTGTAGAACATCCGAGCCGTCGCTCTCGAGGATGGCCGCGTGCGCTCTCCTCCTTACAATAATAACATACCGGGTACCCACCTAGATTGTGTCATGCCAGCTAGTTTGGAAGAAGGTGATTGGACTGGATTTACGGTTATTATTATTGAATTTTTAGCAGAGGAAGAAAAGCAAGAAGTTTACCATGACTAAGATATAAATAAAAAGCTATTTTACAAAAAAAGATAACCGCCTTCAAAAACTACAAAATCAAAATAACTTTAGTTTTGAAAGTCGGTGGCAATACCTACATAACAAAAAAAAAACCAAAGCCGCCGCGTAACATATAGATAGATGTGTTACCTAAGAGGAATCTAGACAACTGGACTTGTTTTTTTCTTTTTAGTTTTTATTAAAAGCTCATGTTTTACACTGTTGGGGTATTTCTCTACACTTGTTTCGATAATAGAATAAATTGACTCATAATATAATATGTTGTAGCCCGGCATCATGCCTGATGCATAGTACATCATAAGTCCGCCTACATAATACACATTTTGTACCATGAATTCTTACAAAGTAATCTGTCGAGTAAGGACTCGACAGATTACTTACGTTAGTCAGCACTAACGTCAATAATTATTGTTTGGCTCGTTGTCATCAGAATGACGCGCAATTTAAATTAATGTCAAATCTAGCGGTAATTAATATACCATCCGTAGCAGCAACAGAAGCACGAACCTCGGCAACGTTCTCGTGCACCAACACCATGAGAAGAACGTTGTGACTACTTCGAATGTACCTCCATTCCAAGTAGTACAACGTTTTGTCATATAGAGCTTGGAGCTCCCCGACATTTTACGTACAATGTAGGCACATCACAGGCACTGTGTAGCACTGTACCATGATGCGGCGTTCGCCCCGTGGTGCGGCCTTATCCTCTTTAGATCACGCTTTGTGTAGCAGATCGAAAAGCTTTATGTTTGCAAAAAAAACATACAACTGTCAATCACCTTGAAGTTGAGCATAATTATTGTTATATAATTAATATACTTTCATTTTAATAAAGATTTACATTTTGAATGATAGAGTAGATCAATAGCTAGTTTTGTAAGTTACTTTGTTCTGACCATAATGGACCAGACTTTCGTATACTCGGTGAACCGGTGCTCTTTGGGCCGGCAGCCGATGTTTTGCTTTCAGGCGACGCAGCTGCTCGACACCATCATGCCGGACCCGGTGGAGGCGAAGAAGTACATCCTGCGGAACCCGGTGCACACGCCCGTGCAGCACGGGCCCTGCTTCTCGCACACCTCGGTCAACACCATACGGTACGTAAGAGAAACAAACATGTTTCTAGTTGGAGAAAGAGTATTGTTACTCCCGGATTGGTCCCATAAAAATATTACCATGATCTGATCATGAACTTCGGAGATATGGAACGGAACTCTTCATAGGATCATAGCGGAACTGTCGTTACAAGTAAAATGGCTTTGTTCTTACGTGCAAAGATAAACTACTATAACATGGCGCGCCCCTCCATATTACTATTTCAATGTGTGTAGTCGCATCCTTATGAAAGAGTTTATAATGTAGTTGTAAGTCATCTTCAGTAGCAGGCCGGCAGATTTGTTTGTCAACTAAGGGTAGCCGACCGCACAACGCACGTGTCTTTTTCATAGAGTTGTCAGTGCAGCACCATACTAGTAATAATGAGTGATTAATGACGCCGCTAGTCGAGCAACAAATCGCTGATTGGTTTTTATTTCGAGAGCCGTCTCAGTACGCACACATGCGTTGTGAGTGTTGTAAATACTTTCACAAACACTTTCAAACGTTTGGAATTGTGGAGGGGCGCGCAATTTTATTGTAGTTTATTCGATCACTGACTGCAGGAAGAGTGGGAGGGAGTATGTCCAAATACCACTTTCTAGAATTAAATAATTCAAGGTATTTTTTGAGGAGGATTTCAGATATTAAGCAAGCAATTATTAAACAAGTAATATTGCTTTGAAAAGTGAAGCATAAAAATCTTTTTTTCAAAAAAGACAAAGGCTTTCAAAAACTACAAAATAAAAAAAATGCTTTAGTTTTGGAAATCGGTGGCAGTACATAACAACAAACAAACAAAACCAAGCCACAACACAACATGCAGTAATATTAACATTCTATTGAAACACAATAGGGTAGATAATATAACAAAGTCAATAAAATCAATTAATGAATGTCCTGAAAGCCCTAAGAAATCTTCACAAATACGAGTATGTTGATTTCTTGGCTCACTTGGCTAGCCAAGCTTTTATTTTATTTGGTCGAACAATTCAGATATGGTATATGGTGGTACATGGTAACTGCTATGGCTCGCACACTTGTTCATCATCTCTTAAAGGTTTCCGTAGTCAACAAGGAACCTTTATACGAGTAGTTTCGCCACGTCTAGCGTCTGTCTGTCCTTCTCCGGTTTAGCTCAGAGACTCTTAGCACTAGAAAGCCGTCATTTGGCATGGCTGTATAATATGTTAATCACGTCTAACCTATCGTCGTCGGATAGATCTTTCAAAAATATTGCGGGTGTGTTAACATCATTTTTCGAATCAGGGATGCGTTTGATAAATATTGGTGCAAAACTTTGATAGGATCAAGTGTCTCCCACCTCCCCTTCTGCCAGCCAAGCGGTTGTTTATGGATACGTGAACCTACCACTGCATGTGACCACGCACTCGTTAATCGCGTGTTGATTGCAGGCTGGAGTACGCCGACTTCGGCATCAACCACGCGGAAGGCGGCTGGCCGAAGGACGTGAACATCTATGACCCGGAAGCAACGCAGCGCTACCGCCGCAGAATTGAAAAGGATGACCCTTACATTAATTGCGTGATGAAAAGTGCTGGGGTGAGCTCAAACATTTCAAATAAACCATTTACATACACTTTTAAATGGTGAGGGAGTTAATCAGTCAGGAAGTGGAAGGTCCCTGCGGACTACAACGAATATTACAAATTCACGTAAGGCTAAAGATATTCTCATTATTTCATTTCAGAGGGCGCTAGTAGTCCCACAGTAAACAACTACCTCTATATTATTTAATCTAAAAAAAAAACAAAGTCATATAGTCAAATCATTTATTTTTAATTAGACCAATAATTGGCACTTTTGAAAGTGCTAAGTTACTTAAATAAATTTGAGCCAATCGACACGAAAAGAAGAAGAATGTTTAACAATATTTTCATGTAGAATCATACAGGATTGCACGTGAATGCAATGTACCTTGCATTCAATCTACTAATATGTATAACACAATAGAAAGTACAAAGAAATAAATAAATATAATAAAAATATTGATTGGACTGCCTCGTTGGTCTAGTGGTCGCAAAGCGCGACTGTTGAACATGAGGGTTCGATTCCCATGTTGGGCAATGTGTTATTGGGTTTTTCCATCAGGAATTTTCTCAGTAGCAGCCTCGGAGTGTGGTTTTGTGCCCGGTTGATGGCAATAGGCTCGCCTCCTATTACATAGGACTTACACATAGCTCTCGCATACGCCTCTGCCTAACGCTTCGGGGAACACAGGCGTGATGTTGGATACTTGGGAAAGTCAACATTTTTAAATGACAACTAAAACTTGCCAATGTGTAAATTCTATATTAAATAATATAACAAATTTTTGGAATGTGTATTGTACAACACTACATTATGACCCTAAAAACTGTGCAATAAGAGCAATTTTACGAGCAAGTGTGTTGTTATAACAAAACTGCTGAAATTGACTCAAAACTGTGTTCATTGTGTAACGTGAAATATCTTAACCAGTAAAACATTTTACCAAAGAGAGCATTTATTACGTTTGTAGACAAAAACAAGGCTATAAATAATTAATGTTAAAACAATTTTTTTTATCAAATTGTGGAGTTTAACTGTATAGACTACAGGCCCATGCCCAAAAATGGTGGGTCATATGAACCACCAGGTGACGTATATAGGACGATATAAGAGCATAAAATAATAAGATTCAGCACTATGCCGTCACTTGTAAGGCCGCTATCACACGGACTGCACCACAACAACCGCACGCAGTCTCTATATTCAACTGCATGCAGTTGTACGTTCGACTTCGTGCAGTCATGATACCAACTGCACGCGGTCGGCTGCAGTCGTGCCTTCAACTTCACGCAGTCGGCTACAACTTCACGCGGTTGGCTACAACTGTAGCCGACCGCGTGAAGTTGAAGGCACGACTGCATACAGTTGATATTGACTTCTCTCGACTGCAAGCCGACCGCGTGAAGTTGAAGGCACGACTGCAAGCCGACCGCGTGAAGTTGAAAGCACGACTGCATACAGTTGATATTGACTTCTCTCGACTGCAAGCCGACCGCGTGAAGTTGAAGGCACGACTGCAAGCCGACCGCGTGAAGTTGAAGGCACGACTGCATACAGTTGATATTGACTTCTCTCGACTGCAAGCCGACCGCGTGCAGTTGAAGGCACGACTGCAAGCCGACCGCGTGAAGTTGAAGGCACGACTGCATACAGTTGATATTGACTTCTCTCGACTGCAAGCCGACCGCGTGAAGTTGAAGGCACGACTGCATACAGTTGATATTGACTTCTCTCGACTGCAAGCCGACCGCGTGCAGTTGAAGGCACGACTGCAAGCCGACCGCGTGAAGTTGAAGGCACGACTGCATACAGTTGATATTGACTTCTCTCGACTGCAAGCCGACCGCGTGAAGTTGAAGGCACGACTGCATACAGTTGATATTGACTTCTCTCGACTGCAGCCGACCGCGTGCAGTTGGTATCATACTGCACGAAGTCGAACGTACAACTGCATGCAGTTGAATATAGAGACTGCGTGCGGTTGTTGTGGTGCAGTCCGTGTGATAGCGGCCTAAGCTGTGCAACTGAGTGCTGGTGAGAATTCAAAAGTGCAGGTAGAGTGAGTACATTTTGGTCATATATTTTTGTACGGCATTTTTACCATCGATAGATCCATGAAAAATAATAAGAAAGCGCGCAGTGCCGTACAAAAATGGTGCGCCACAAAGTCGGTATTTTTTTTTATTTTCTAACAATTTCCAGGGTAAATTTGGTCATTTCATTCTGTACGGCATCAGTTTCATACTGTTTCAATACAGCTTCTAATCCATTATTCCGCAACGCCGTACAAAAATCATGCGACAAGGGGAAAAAATCGAGGGTTGCAACCCCCTCTCTTTCCGTGGTCCGGGTCCGGGTGATGTGAAACAACATAAAATTTTGCGCACCATTTTTGTACGGCACTGCTCGCTTTCTTATTATTTTTCATGGATCTATAGATGGTAAAAATGCCGTACAAAAATATATGACCAAAATGTACTCACTCTACCTGCACTTTTGAATTCGCACCAGCACTCAGTTGACAGCTTACAAGTGACGGCATAGTGCTGAATCTTATTATTTTATGCTCTTATATCGTCCTATATACGTCACCTGGTGGTTCATATGACCCACCATTTTTGGACATGGGCCTGTAGTCTAGTATCACTGTAACTTGATACAGAGATCTAGCGAAGTTTGTTTAAATATATAACAGCGCCATCTAGTTAAAAATACAAGAACTGCTTACTCTTAGAGGAACTAATGAGACAGTTTTCCGCTAGATTTCTACACTACGTATAGATAATGTTCCAGTGTAGGAATCTAGTGGAAAACTATCTCAATAGTTCCTCTACTGTTCGCTGGAGAGCACAACCTACATATAAAACAAAAACTTTGATCTGCGTTGTGATGGATATGTGATGCTATCCAGAAATACCGGCCAAGTGCGAGTTGGACTCGCACACGAAGGGTCCCGTACCACCACACAATAATTAAAGCACCATAAAAAAAATAGCTTTACTATATTCTGGACATCCTAACAAGCCGGATTTGACAGCTATTAAAATCCTTTGTGTAGTGTTGTCAAAACGTCTTGTCAAAATATAAATCGGCAATTAATTCGTGTTTGTGAGTGTATTTTTTTCAAAATTAAGTTAAACTTGATGTTTACAAGTGATACTCGTTGTTATAATGTATGGGTAACATAGTAATTATTCAGGATTATGAATTTGATTTTTCAAATTATTACGTAGGAGAAACGTCAAATCCGACCTCTTACATCGCCGAAAGTATAGCAAAAAGGAATTAGTTTGTGATTTAACTACATAAAATTTAAAAAATTAAGTTTTCGTGTTGCTGCTTTTCCCTTGGATTCTCGTTATATAATAATAATACTATATCAGCGTTCCCATGCCGCGAGTGTACATATTGTTTTTAATTTTATGTTTTAGACCATGGAGCACTATGTCTATCAAAATAACGCCATCGACATGTACCAAACGTATTACTTAGAGCTCGATCAACTTCCGAAACAAGAGGTAGCCGAGTGCCGCACTGTGAACGTGTACCGTGACGACCCGTCGAATAACGGCCGGCCCATCAGCTCCATCAGCTGGAAGCCGGATGGTGGTCAGAACTTTGCAGTCACCTACGTTTTGGTGGACATCGACAAGAACGCTCTGGCTTCAGTCAACGCAAGCATTTGGGACGTGGAGAACCCAAATAACCCCACGTCGATGATAGTACCGCCGTGTGCTATGCTAGACTTGCAGTACAACAACAAGGAGCCGAGCGTCATGGCGGGCGCGCTCATCAACGGCCAGGTGGCGACGTTCGACACGCGCGAGCCGCGCGTGCCGGCGATCCTGTGCCCGCTGCACGTGGCGCACCGCGACGCCGTGCGCAGCGTGAGCTTCATCGCCTCCAAGTCCGGCATGATGTTGTTCTCGGGCGGCAGCGACGGCGCCGTCAAGTGGTGGGACATGCGCAACTTCTCCGAGCCCACCGAGGAGATGTGCATGCACATGGTGAAGATCAACGAGGAGCAGTCGCTGTCCAAGTCGCAGGGAGTCTGTGTGCTCGAGTACGAGCCCACTATACCCACGCGATTTATGGTGGGAACCGAGGACGGATGCGTCATCTGTGGCAATCGCAAGGGGAAAACTATTGTAGACAAACTACCAGCCAAAGTATGTTTTAACTACTGCTACTGTAATGAACTAGCAAAACGTTTCTTCTTCTACCGCCTTAACGAACTATGACGCCATGAGGCATACACGTAGAATGCCGTTAATGTGTTTAAATGCTCACCAAAGTAATGTTTAGACCTTAAGACAAGTACCAAGTAAAATAATATATTAACTTCGTATTAGTTCATATAAATTAAACCCACGTCCCACTCTATGCCGAGGTGCCTAAAGTACAACGTTTTAAGTTCCAAAATAAATACTCCAATCCAAAACAAAATAAAACACTCATCAGAATAACACATGTAAGTACTTACATTTTGTATTCATATTCTTTTTGCTTACCACATTGGATAAATGCTAACTTACTTAACTAATATTGTTTTACTGTTTTATTAATTGGCACCCCGACTCGAACAGGTTAGGCTCGAAGGGGATGGCCCTAGTGAGCGAACGAAGCGAGCGAACTTACACGTCTTCTTTCAAGCAACTATAAAGAAATTTACTAGGGTGGATAATTATGTTTTTGAGATTTTCCGACTACGACTAGTCGGAGTGACCATCAGGATGGCTGGACCAAACGAGATATGTAATGAGACCATGTGCACTGTTTGCTACTATTTAGGTAATAGCCACATCCAGCCACTATCATAGTCAGCAACTATTCGGCAAAGAGCGCCGAGTATCTGGCTTGTTACTTGTTATAGTAGAAATTACATTAAATAAAAACCTTGATCGTTATGTCGTATGGGTGTCGGTATTTGATATGGTTGTTCATACTCGTAGTATTTGCTGGTTTTCCCTGTCCACCACGAGAAAATATCATTTGGCACTGGTTACACTTGACTATACGGGAATCATAGTCCATTTGGAAAAAAAACTATGCACGAGACGTCCTCTTTGACATGATTAAATATTAATTGAGCTTTCACTTTCACCCACTGCGAGAAGACACACCCGTTGTGTTTGTCTATGGCGAACACGCGAAGCGCGGATCCACCGTTGTGGGTTCGCTGGCCACAAGGCCTCAACCCAAATTCGGGAAAAAGAACTTAAGTTTGAATTTGTTATTTTAAGTAAACACTTTAATACAAATTTATTCAGTGCAAAATGTATACCAGCTATTGATTAAATCTGATAATCTTTGAAACTGCTAAAGTAAGGACATTTTTGAGGACTGGAACCGCGCTTGGAACACACGAACTGTATAGCAGCCGCACTGACGGCTTGGCGTAGCGAATGTTCGCCCGCAGTCAACAGATACGAACAATAACAGTTATTTGTCTTTATTTTTACACTAGCAGTCGCCCGCGGCTCCGCCCGCGTGGATGTCGGTTTTCGCGACAAAAAGTCTAAGTTTGATCCCATGTGTAAAAGTAAATTCCTTACTCATAGATCTAAACTCCCCTTCCGCATCCGCACCCCCGCCTTGGTGACGCCTACTTCGCCTGTCACCACGGGCCGCGGAACGCAGAAATAGTATTATTTTGATTTTGCCATAACTTTCGAACCTAACGTCCAATTTTAATGAATTTAAGACTAAATATTATCTACATAAACAGTACTTTGTGACAAAATAGTTTATTTTTATAAGATAGATATTTATTAGTGTAGATGTAGACAAAAACACTGCTCTGACCAGTGCAAAAGTAACAATCAAGAAACAATGCAAAGTAAACAAAACATGTTCGACTTGCGATGACTTGTGCGCTAATCAGCTGTCAGTAAACGAAGCGTCATGGAATTGCCGAATACCCAAAATCGTGACCGGCTTGGTGGACTAGTCGGCCAATTTGTCAACCAAATAGTTGGCCTCTTTTCAATGGACTAATCGGCTAGCCGGCCAGTCTCAGTCGGCACATCTCAATTTTTTTATGGCATAATTGATTAAAAAGGACTACTTCATGAAACATCATTTGGTGAGCATTTATCCTTTCTGGCAGGTAGCAGGTGGTAGTAAGATAGGCGCATTTCTGGTAGTCGTTTAAACGCAAGTCGGTAATAAATCAATGGTTTTTCAGTTTGATGCGCACCTGGGACCAGTGTGGGCGCTGCACCGCAATCCTGGCTTCCTAAAAAATTTTCTGACGGTTGGTGACTGGACGGCGCGCATCTGGAACGAGGACTGTAAGGAGTCGGCTATTATATGGACAGCCCCGGACCGGCATTGCATCAACGACGGCATCTGGAGCCCAACCCGGTAGGCACAGCGCACGCGACGCGGGCACGCATGCGCGGCTATAGCACAATGACAATGACGATGGGACTTTGTGCAGGTTGTCCCTGATGCTGCTGGCGAAGGCAAACGGGACGCTGACGGTGTGGGACCTGCTGCGGCGCCTGCACGAGCCCGTGCTTACCATTCAAGTGTGCGACGTGCCATTGGCTAAAGTGGCCTTGCACGAAGCTGTTAGTATACTCGTAATCGGTTAACATCCGGCTAATGTTATATGTACATGTGGAGTCCTGTAATACTGTCTGTGCACTACATTATAGTTGGGGAGGCCAGGAAGGGATTTTTGGATTTACTCGAGCGCAGCAGATTAATATAAGGGGGGATACCTAGCACCCTGTTAAGTACCTCCACCATATATGAGCCCTGTATATAGGGCCGCGCGTCTAGGGCAGCGGATTTAATTTTTCAAACCATCAGATTGAAGAAGTCCCTGCACATAATTGTCAGATTAAGGGTCAGCACGACAAGGACATCAAGTTGAACTGTCTGTATATTAATTTGACGCGCTCGAGTATTTCAATGTCATAATTTTTTCTTCCATTTTTAACCATTTTCAGGCCCTTCGTACGGCCACCCCCACCATGCAAACCAGCAGATTAATATTCCTCGGTTATTAAAAACACG
The DNA here is from genome assembly GCA_949316365.1 of Hoplodrina blanda. Taxonomy (NCBI): domain Eukaryota; kingdom Metazoa; phylum Arthropoda; class Insecta; order Lepidoptera; family Noctuidae; genus Hoplodrina; species Hoplodrina blanda. Next base: position 18,165,888 of record OX438581.1, read on the forward strand.
TGGGGCGCATACACTATTAATAAACTCTTTTGCAAAAAAAACGGGCACTTTAGATTTTTTTCTAACTTCAATGAAGAAGAACAAGAAATAGGTTTTATTAATTTGACGATGTATTGGCATGTTATTTGAAGCATCCTGGCATGATTCTTTACGTTCCAAATTTAAAATTAATAAAATAAAAATAATTATTATTGTGGATTATTCTAAAATTGCTTTACTAATGGCGCGAATTGCTGAAACGATTTTTAACTGATTACGATATTTTTAAACTTTTTGGGTATTTTCTGCAAATTAAACAATTTAATCTTTCTTTTTACATTAAATACCACTTTTTGATATGAGTGATAAAGCGATAAGGGCCGGTATAATTATAGCCCTACTTGAAGAAGGTTGTTCGCAAACTTTACGTGTCTCAGCGGCTAAATGTGAGTCGTTCAACTGTCCAGAGGACTTGGCAACGGTATCAAGAGACCGGTTCGGTCAAAAGAAGACCCGGTTCGGGAAGAAAACGATGCTCAGAACCAAGAGATGACCGCTTTTTGGTGAGTCAGGCGTTGCGGAATCGTAAGGCGTCAAGTGTGGACCTGAAGAAGAGCCTTGAAGAAGTAAGAGGAGCAGAAGTTAGCTTGTGGACGGTCAGGAGGAGGCTTTTGGCTGCCAATATGAGGAGTTACCGCCCAGCTCGGGGCCCTAAATTACTCCGTGAGCACCGTGTTGCTCGACTTCAGTTTGCTCGGAACTGTGCGTCATGGACTCTGGGGACTGGAATAAAGAATTTTTCTTTGATGAAGCTAGAATCTCTTTGTGTGGAGAGGACCGACGCCGGCGAGTGCTGCGAAGACCACGAGAACGCTATGCGGAAGTGTGTTTCGAAGAAATCACTCCTTATGGCGGAGGCTCCGTTATGTTTTGGGCAGCAATTAATTCGACGGAGCGTACGGAGTTAGTTTTCATAGAAAATGGAACATTAAATGCACACCGGTACATAATGGAAGTCCTAATTCCATATGCACAACCCACATTGACTGCACTTGGGGAAGATTCCATTTTTATGGACGACAATGCTTGCCCGCACCGTTCTGGCGACGTGGAAGCGTACATGCAAGAAGTTGGGATCCGTCGTTTAGATTGGCCAGCTCGAAGTCCTGACCTCAATCCAAATGAGCATGTCTGGGATGTTCTAAAGAGACGGGTAAGATCAGTGCAACCTGCTCCACAAAACATCAGGGAGCTAAATAGAGTCATTGCAGAAGAGTGCGAATGTATTCCTCAAAACGTTATTAAAAACATCGTGGAAAGCATGCCCAGAAGGATTCAAGCTGTGATTTTGGCAAGAGGAGGTCACACTCGTTATTAGGTTTTTACATTTGTAACTTTATTTAATTAAAAAAAGTAAAAAAAAAATCTTGTCTTATTTGCCGACCACTTCCTATTGTTTGGGCGTGTACATCGGTTTTAAAGAATCCATCGTTTTTTTTCTTTTAATTGCCCGAATTCACTTCACGCGCATTAATTTACACGATTATAAGTATACAGACTACGTCAAAGAAATAAATTTCATTTAATTAACTCAAATCGACCTTAGAACGTAAATTTCCTTAGGTGCCCGTTTTTTTTGCAAAAGAGTGTATCTGACACGCTCGAGTAGTAGTTCGTGATTTATTTTTTTATTTTTTTAAATATGTACTTATGCGCTTCCTCCACCAGTGAAAGGGTCCTATCTGTAACTATTTTTACTTTTTAGCATCTAATCTTCACAAACAAAAAGGTTCCCACGACGCTGGAGTAAATCCACATTTAGCATCTTGGCCTCCCCTACTATTAACGGTACCGTATTTCAACTGCATGTTCTTATATATGTATAGTTGAAAATAGATCATACGAAGATGGATTATAGCGAGGGTACCGCGTTCAGTCAGCAACAGAAGTGGTTGAACATGTGCAACGTTTCACAAGTGATCAGTTTATAAACAATTTTACTGCACACGTTAATACAACAAATATCCCGGGATATTTGTTGAATTGACTTGTTCAGATCATTTTCATCATCTCTAAATCAAAAACCAAATTGGCGGCTACGTCGCAAATAGGTATTTGTCATGAGTTTTCATTTCCATGGTTCTCAAGGGTGCTGATGCCAAAAATAAGGGGCCAAAGGAAAACCCAAAATGGCGCGGCTACGACATTTTATAAAATATGCGTCATGGGTTGTAGTGGCCTGCGAGTGGCCAGCTTGGGGCAGTTCGTCGCACGATCAGACATAGGCCCATAGGGTAGTGTGCAGTCGCAGGCCGCACATGGCGAAGGCGCTCGCCAATGGTGTACAATACTAGCTGGGGCGCGGACCCTGCGTCAAATTAATACCGGGCTCCCTACCCAATTCATGGTAGCAGGAGGAAACGTGATTTTTTAGTCGCTAAGGGTACGAATTGTACGAAACAACCCTCCGTTATTCCCAGACGGACGGTATCGATGATGATTACCCAACGAAAATAAAAAATAAGAGTGCTGATGCCATAAATTAAGTTAGGTCGAATTAAATATTACTTGCATTAAAGCCGCACAAAACAGGCCAACAAAATGACCTGCAGCCCTACCATGAACTCTTATCGCGATCCGAAAACTGAATTGTTCTTCAAATACGTCAATATAACGCATCAATTTATGCGTTATATTGACGTATTTGAAGAACAGTTCAGTTTTTGTATCGCGATAAGAGAAAATACGTCAATATAATGACATAAATTGATGCGTTATACAACCTTAATTTTAATTTGATACAAATCTTTCAGGGGGTGAATGTACTCATGAATATGAACAACTTTTATTAAGGGACATAGTACGAAATGTGAAAAAAAAAAACAGCTGATCCATACATTTTGATCGTAATGTAGTACATTATTGTATGGATCAGCTGTTTTTTTTTTTCACATTTCGTACTATGTCCCTTAATAAAAGTTGTTCATATTCATGAGTACATTCACCCCCTGAAAGATTTGTATCAAATTAAAATTAAGGTTGTATTGACGTATTTAAAGAACAATTCAGTTTTTGGATCGCGATAAGAGTTCATGGTAGGACCCCTGATAACATCAATTCAACAAATTTCCCAGAACAAGAACTAAAATATTAATTTTAAAAAAGTTAACCGAATTTTGTAGTATTGATTTTTTGACTTATCATGATTGTTATACCGGATTGTGGGGCCTTGAGTATTTAGCGTCATTATTTCCTTGTCTCATTAATGGTCCAAGTCTCCAAGGCATTGGGCTATTTCATGTCTTGGGAATTCATTTCATATAATCAGTGGGACAATGATTAGTCCGGGACGAATTCTACAGGGCCGTGCAAATGGCGGAGCCACATAAATTTTAACATGACTAGGAAAATCAACCATTTTATCAGCCTAGCTTATTTCAGTGACAAAACTGAGTATTGGTATTTAATATATTTGTACCTACTTTCTATTACTTTCACGAAAGCTACTAATGAAATGAACAGTTGCTGTACTTTTATCAATTCAGTAGTTATATAGTAAGGATGTTGGCAAGCTTGAGCTCACAGCATGGGCGTGCAGGGCTCGCTGGTGACGTGCGGCAGCCGCAATGGCAACGTGTACCTGCTGGAGCTGTCGGCCGACCTCAGCGTCACCGGCAAGAACGACAAGACGCAGCTCACCGCGGTAAGTGCGCCCCCCCCCCCCCCCCCCGTCCTGACCTTCGAACAGAAATAATTTGACTGTACTGAACCAAACGAGACGTTAACAAACAAGCTCAGAAACTGGACAGGAATTTACAATCTTTAAAATACCTGCTTTTTATGGTGTTATCCAGGGCGAGGGAAGCAATATTTTTAATTTGTTGTGAGTTCATTGGCCTCAAATGTTGGCAACAAATTAAGTTTCTAGACGGCTAGAAGGCAAAAAGTAATATTTATTTATTATACCTACATCTAAACACGTTCAAAACTTAAAACGCCTCAACAACACTTCAACTTCGGGACCCAGTGGGATGTGGGAGTACCAAATAAGGATACTCCCAAGCGCAAGGCGAGGTCCACGTTAGTGGGTAGGTGAAGGTGAGGAAACACCAACGGGCAGACTGGGTAAATAAAACCCACGCTATCCCGTAACGTGTTCGCAATATAACTCAATGCCGGTGAATAAAACCGCGTGGACGAAGTCGCAGGTAGAAGCTAGTATTTGACACCATGTGATGCTGTGTCTATTTTTTTTTCGAGGGCTTTAGAGAAATTTTATTAAATCCTTTTTCTATTAAAACGCCTTGTCCCGAACTGCCGACTTTTAAAGCAAGGATCCCTCCTTGCTTTCAAAGTCGGCAGTGTGTAAGTGTTCGGAAAGTCACGGTTATGAAAACTTCTATCTATACAGCATGTAACAAAAACCCTGTCCGATCCTTAAGGGTATTATTCGGCATCGTACTGCGTACACATATACGTAACCATTTAATGGATTTGAGATTATTATTTGTCCCCAGTGAAAAAAAAAAAGAAGAAAGAAGAAGTAATTAAATTAAAATAAAACATAAAAACTGATCAACGGCAACACTGATCTGACAGGGTTTTTGTTACATAGTGTATACAATCATACGTACCTACATACAAACAAATCAATTAAAATGAAGTGTCTGTTTGTAATGACAAAATGACAGTACCTATCTACAAAACAAAATGTGAATGTTAACACTGTATTACTATTTACTTACAAAAAAAACCTGCTCACTGGATGACTGCCTCGCTCTCTCGCGACCGATCTGCCATCTTATAAAAACCTGTGTGTGAACATGACTCACAATAAATACAGTTATCAACAATAACCGCTGAAGTTGTACTCAAAATATGATTGAACCAGGTTGAACGCCGACGAAATGATTATGTTGAGTGTTCAGGTTGGCACAAGAATCGCACAGCATCCATTTGTCGACCTCACGTAGTAGGTACACTCGGGAAACACCAATAGAGATTTGTTAAATAATATCTTGAAATGTGACCTTACGTACCCACCTATTGATAATAAACATAGCCAATGGCACTCAGGGCTAATGTAGAATGTAGTATCTAATAGCGAAACACTTTTCAGAATCCGACCATTCATTCCATTAAAAGTTTACCACGTTCAAACAAACCTTTAGCTACTATTGTTATCGAAGCAGGCAGTGAATGAGTAGTGAGTGTGGTGGTTGCAGATGCTGGAGCGCGAGGCCAAGCGCGAGCGCATCCTGGAGGCGCGCCTGCGCGAGATCCGCCTGAAGCAGCGCCAGGCGGAGGAGGCGAGCCCGGCCGCGTCGCTGGCGTCGCAGGACGCGATCACGGGCGACGCCGACCTCGAGCTCGCCACCACCGAGTTCAACGGCATCATCAAGAAGGAGCTCACCTACTTCTAGGCTCCGCGTCGTACGCGTGTCGCCGACCAGGCGCGCGGATCCACTCTATCATCACATTTTTACTTGCTTTTAATTTTATAAGGATTTCCTTTGTAAACGGCTGTACTTTGATGGGTTACGTTAATTTTAATACGTTTTAATTTATTGATAAAATGTCTATTGTTATATTTTGGAATATTTAATTTAAAATAATGTTTTAATATACACATAGTTCGGTATTGCTATATTTTGTAAGGTTTTAGAAATAAATAAATATTAAGCATTTCAATTAGGTAAAAGGGAGCCGATGAGAGCAATGGAACAATGTTTTTCAACACTGTGTGTGCGAGGCAATATGAATAAAAAATATAAATGTTTATTATTATTTTTCTTCGCTTGCCCTGTCGCGTCGGTCTCAAAACTTGACACAGACTTGGTTTTTCTTACAAGTTTTGTTTTTGATGGCATTAATGTTTTTTTGTTTACAATAAAAAGATTTTTTACAAAAAATTATAACCGCCTTCAAAAGCTACAAAATAAAAATAACTTAGTTTTGGAAGTCGGCGGCTTTGGTTTTGTTTTTTGTTATGTAGGTAAGTATTGTCACCGACTTCCAAAACTAAGTTATTTTTATTTTGTAGCTTTTGAAGGCGGTTATCATTTTTTGTAAAAAATCTTTTTATTTTTCACTTTTAGTGCTTGTGGATTAATGTTTGAAATCCTTACAAAAAGCCCTTTCAAACAATACCTCACACGATATATTTAATTTTGGAAACTGGTAGGAGGGGGGTTGACGTACCCCCCCCCCCCTTTTCCTTCAGTCAGTCATCGACTACACGTATAAACAAAGCAATTTCACTTGTTACGATATTGCTGCTGTGATTCTGTGAGGAGTTCCATTCCATATCTCCGAAGTTCATCATCAGATATCGAAATGGTGACAATGGGACCACACGGGAAGCACCAGCTTTCAAATAAAAAAAGAATCATGAAAATCGGTTCACTCAGTTGCAAGTTACGAGCTAACAAACATAAAAAAAAAATACAGACGAATTGATAACCTCCTCCTTTTTTGAAGTCGGTTAAAAAGAAATAATTTGATGAAAAATATAATCTTTACTATCCTATCCCACTATATCTTCTATCATCCATACATATAAAATGCTTGGTCCTGAGTGACTGACTGACGGATCAACGTACAACCTAAACCGCTGATTGTAGAGACCTGAAACTTTGAGGGTGTGTTCTTTGTATGTCGTAGGCATCCGATAAGAAAGAATGTCTTGAAATTCTACCCCTTAGCGGGTAAAGAAGGGGGGCAAAGTTTGTATGGGACAAGGAACGTCCTTGGTCCAATCTACATACTTTAAATTTTGCATAAACTAACAAAATTAATAACGTAAAAATCCAATTAAAAATCTTATTAGAACAGTTTTGGGCTTCTACGCGGACGAAGTCGCGGGCAAAAGCTAGTCCTAACTTAATATTATTAATGCGTAAGGGGATGAATGGATGTTTGTTACTCTTTCATGCAAAATTTGCTGCGGAACATTACTGTTATATGTACACATAGCCTATACATCAGAATAACACATAGGCTACAATTTATAAAGATTTGTTACTTTGGCACGATAGAAATATCAAGTAAGTCGGAAAAATTCCTGCCCTCTGAGAGCTATGTCGGCGTCGCTAAAACCGTTACACGAACATAATGTATCGTGGGATTATTTGTCTTATGCCGGCCATCCACGATCCTTCCTATCGTCCAATCGGCAGGACGCTACCGATTGGATCATGCCGATTGGACCGTGGATGGGAGTGGATTGGCATGACAGTTATAATTGACGGCATAATCGAATTTCGATTCTTTTGGCATGATCCTTCCGATTGGATCATGCCGATTGGACCGTGGATGGCGGTCTGCGTGATCGTAGATAATCTTGAGGCGCAGCCCTCAATTCTTTTAATAAATTAGTATGAGAAAACTGTTTTTTTTTCATTAGCCACTGTTTGCACCACTCTGCTGGAACTTTTCAACTAAACGTCGCTGCCGATTGGACAATTAAACTGATCGTGGGTGGTGTATATAGACGAACTGCAGATTGGATCATGCCTGCATCGTCCTGCCGATTGGACGATAGGAAGGATCGTGGATGGCCTGCATTAGGCTCGGCGCAAATGGGCCACCGACCACAGCCACTAGTAGCTGTCGCGCGCTACCGCCACAATAGTTCAAAAGTTAATTTCAAAATAATTTACTTGAGTGTCAGAAGCGAGCGACAGCCACCGGTGTCTGGAAGCCGCCACATTTTATAACCCGCTCGTTGCTGCGCAGTCTGAAGATGGATTCTGACACGGTAAGTTTGCTCGCGCTTTTGTTTATACGCAGAAGACGTAGACGACGCCGTCGCCGCCTGTATTGGGTGCATCCAATTTAACTGGTCCTACAGTGAAACATAACTTGCATTTCGATAATCTACAAAGATATCCAAAAAAGTTTATTAAACATTTTTGAATGAGTTTGACTACATTTCAAGAACTGCTGTTGGTGTTACAAGATGGATTAATACGGCAAAATACCAATATGCGGCAAAGTAAATAGACTTCCGATATGAATGTATCAACATCCATTGAGACGTCGTGCTCCATGATGGTACGCGTGCGATACGTAGAACGTCGGACGGTTAACTGCGCGGGGGGTGGAGCAGTGCGACAGTGGCGGGTGTCGGCGTTTTGTGTGGCACGTAGTGACCACTAGTGGCGAGTCGCGGACACTACTGTAGCGAGTGGCCGCCACCGGATAAAGTGTGTTAACTGTGTTAAGTCGCCGTCGCTGGCCACCGGTGGCTATGGTCGGTGGCTCATTTGCGCCGAGCCTTAAAGTCCGCATGTACCTAACTACCTTCTATGTGGAAGCCACTGTATCCCAAAACATGAGCCATCAATTATACATTTAAAATCACACACTATTTTTACATTGCGTTTTCATTGAACATTGTGTAATTTAGCTGATTCTTATCAAAATTGATACATTTTTGTCTCTTTCAGTACCGGGTAAAAGGGGTGAATGGAGAGGCAGGGGTGAACCGAGATGGAACTTTAAAAGGGATTTTAACGTTAAACGAATAAAGTTTGTCGCCAACCGTAGCAGCAACCAAAACAGTAGTCTTTTTTGCCAACAAACTATACTTACTTATTATATTTTAACGTTAAAATCCCTTTTAAAGTTCCGTCTCGATTATTCACCCCATTTTACGGTAGGTATTTAAGTTGATCGTGGAAAAGTAATGTAATTATAGAAGTGCACAAAAAGTGTCTATGGTTGATGTTGAAGTTTAATTTAAATCATTGTCACTACTCTTTAAGTTTATAATATTACGATAATTCCAAGCTCGTCACGATAATTCGTTGGTATTTAACCGAAATAAGTATTTCCTAAGTACCTAAAATGACGGTAATACAACAGGAATACAAAAAGCTGCGCGAGACGTTCGGTCGTCAGCCGATGTTCTGCGTGGCGCGGACGGACATGTGCGACACCATCACGTCCGACCCGGTGGAGCAGCGGCGCTACATACTGCGCAACCCCGTGCACACCATCACGCAGCACACGCCGAACTACTCGCACTGCGAGGTCAACACCGTGCGGTAGGTAAACGGCGACGCCTCTCGCGTCTCCGCGCCTCTCGCGCCTCTCACCTGTCGCCGCTGCCTGTTGCAGGGCCGAATTCACTAACGGCGGCGCTAATCATGCGGAGGGCGGCTGGCCCGACTATGTCAACGTGAACGACCCGGAAGCTACGCAGAGGTACCGTCGGAAGATCGAGAAGGATGACGGCTACATCCACTGCGTCAGTTCGCTCGCCTCGGTCAGTAGCGCGACGCTGGCGCACCGTCTATACTCAACATCCAGCTCATTGTTGCTTGCTGTTTTTCAGGGATTTGAACACTTCGTATTACAAAATAACGCCATTGAAATGTACCAGACATATTACGCAGAATTACGTACCATGCCTCCCGTAGAGACCATCAGTTGTCGCACGGTGAACTCGTACCACCCCGGCGGCCATCCCCGACCTATCAGCTCTATATGCTGGTTGCCTGAAGGGGGGTCCCATTTCGTCGTCACATATGTGGATTTGGACTTCAACCGTCAGGAGCGCACGCGTAGTCCTATCGCCGCATATATTTGGGACGTAGAAAACGCCAACCATCCTGAGAGAACTATAATGCCACCATGTCCGGTGCTGGACCTGCAGTACAACCAGAAGGAGATATACGCGATAGGCGGCGGGCTGATGAACGGCAACGTGGCGATATGGGACACGCGCAGGGCGAGCGACTTGCCCTGCCTGACCAGCCCGCCGCACGTGGCGCACCGCGAGTACTGCAGGAACGTGCGCTTCATCAACTCCAAGTCTGGCATGGAGTTCTTCTCCGCCGGGCCCGACGGCGTCGTCAAGTGGTGGGACATGCGCAACATGAGCGCCACCACCGACGAGATGATCATCCACGTGGTGCACTCTTCCTTCGAAGTGCCGTCCATGGCGAAGGCCGAAGGGCTATGCGCGTTGGAGTTCGAGCCGACTATACCGTCGCGCTTTATGGTGGGCACAGAAAATGGATTCGTCGTTAGCGGCAACAGAAAGGGAAAATCGGCAATGGATAAGTTGCCTGCGAAGGTTTTGTTACTTTTATTTTATGTTTTTAAAACACTACCCAAATGTATTTTTAGTGACTAAATATTATTGCACTGTTGGATATCAACTGTCGGTACTGAGCCGAACGTTCAAAATTCAACATTGTGCTACTATTTAGATTGTGCCTTATACTTAGGTGTTGCTAGGGGCAAGGATAACAGGCATACGAAGTCTATTCGCGCAACTCAGTAAGTGCTTGTGGCATCTGAGCTTCGAGCCAACCGGGTGCAGTGTTCCGTCCAAGTGAAGGACCATCTAGTTGCTTTATTATGAGCTTGTTGTCCAGAGCATGCTCTGGTGAAATAGTCCGGAATGTGTGGAAACGTTGTTGTGGTTACTTAGCTAATAATGTCCAAACTTCTTCTTTTGAATAGATAATTTTAATGTTTTTTTTTCTATAATCCAGTAAGTAGTCACATTATTGCGGATTAAAGTCCGAACATGTATTTTTTTTATAATTTTAATTCACTGCTTACACCAATATAACACTGTAAAAAAATAAATTACTGTTTAAAAATGTTTTAATTAAGTTTAAAAAAATATTTAAAATACAGATTAATTTTGAATTGTTCAAACGCCGCCATTTTGGCGCGCTCAGTTGATGACGACAGATACCAGCTCAGTGACAGTGACACTGTCAGTTCGGTCCATTTTTTACTAATATCAAGTTATAGTTCTCTTTCGTAACTCATTTCACCATAAAAAAAAAACTCAATAACCAGTTTACAGGTATTGCATTGTGCCTGAATGCAAAAACACTATAGCTGGAGTACACCTGATAAAGTGTTTTTTCCGGTCCCGATAGGTGCAAAAATATGTAAGAAATGGTGTAATGTTATCAGAAGAGATGAAGTATCTGCAGCAACTTGTTTACATTGCTGTGAAGATCAGTTTAATGTAAGTATCACATATTTCGATACCTTACTTTATGATTACAGTTAGTGAGAAGTAATTTTTGTATTTAAAATCAATCACACAAGCAGTAGCATCTAAATACAGTTGACAAAGTTTTGTGAATCTAGTGTTTTTTACGTAAACAAAAACCATTTTAACTATTCAGCTCTGTTTCTGAATACCACACCCACACCGAGAGATCCCTTCAGACACGTTCATCCCTTGACTTTTTAATTTATTATACCTACTTAAATGTTTTGTTTCATTACAGATACAGGAGGTTACAGAAGATCATGTTCAATACAAAATATTGAACAAGATGGTGTAAATGTGACACTACGATTAATTAAAGGAGTTCTTCCTCACATATTCCATTGTATCATTTTCATAATAAACTTGACACACCTTGAATAACATTACAAGTGATTAGTTTTAGCAATAAAATACTTACAGTGTGTGTATTTGTATACTTACTTATTTTTACAGAAATAAAAAAAGATAGGTTATGTTTACAGTTTATCATTATTAGAATTGTATTCATGTCCTAAATAACGTAAATTATGTGGTATTAAAGAATAATAACCTTGCCCATTGCACTCCCTTTATTTAAGCAGACTCGTTATTTGCATTTGAATAGTATAAGTATAATATGTAGAGTACCAATTTGACGACTAGCACTCTCCCCGCGACTTCGTTCTCGTGATTTTTCTTACGGATCCCTAATTTTTTTATTAGTAAAGTATAACCCCTAACTCAGTGATAACGTAGCTTCCAATTTGTGACAGAATTTTCAAAATCGGTTTAGTAGATCCAGAGATTAACCCCTACAACCTCACAAACTCGCAAACTTTACCTCTTTATAATATTAGTATAGATATTATAAATGCACCTATTCTCGACAGATTATCCGAGTGTGCTTTTACGTAATCGCTTTCAGTAATTCAGTCATTGTCTTAAATGATAATAATTTCACTAATTTATTGTTTAAGTGCAATATTAGCCATATTGCACTTAAACAATAAATTAGAACACAACACCCGCGTAATTACAATGTTTTGTGATCAAAAGCCTGCAATCTCATACAAATGTTGGCAATAAGAACGTGTTATGATGGTATCTGACGTCATGATTCGCTTTAACCAATGGGGTTGCGTTTTACAAATTTGAATTTTCCTCGCTTAATTTGCACTTTTATTTAATAATTTTAAGTTTTTAAGTTATTAAAAGTATATTGATTACAAAAATAATGGTTTCGTTCAATTGTCCGGTCAATAAAGATTCGGAAAAAAAATATTTGAACCAAATTTAAATTACATGCATATTCCCCATTGAATTTAAATAAATTAATCATACCTGTTGGTAAACATGAATGGAACAGCTGTACGTTAAACGTTGCGTTCAACCACTCAGCTAACCGACATTTGAACGTGTAGTAATGCCGTTGTACAGTCACACAGCTATTTAAACCAGTTGGCTGCGAAATGTGTGCCCCTGTGCAAAATTTCAGCTTAAGTCAAAGTCAGTTATAGCCAAAGCATTTATTTCAATTAGACCATTTACAGGCACTTTTGGATTGTCAAGGAGTCGGTTAGTTAGTCAGAAAGTTGAAGCTAGTTGCTCGGTCCAACACGTAGAAAGGTCTCTATAGAGAAAAAGGGAACAAGAAACGCCACGGACACTATTTTCAATTAATTTTTACAAAATCCTAGCTGCATAAAACAATTAAATAAGTAATAAAGATGTAAGGCATAGCAGTTAAGAGATGAGAAATCCTAATTGACAGCGCCCATTCGCGAACAGAACATAACGCCACATTTATGATCCACATAATAGGTTCAAAGGATAGTGCTGGACGTTGATGAGTCATAGGTACCCAGCTGAACTTCTGCAATTACTTTGGCAGGCTTAGGTTCTAGCGATGTCGGAAAGCCTAGACAAGACACTCGGAGGCGTTTCTATTCTAATGAATACGAACACTTAATCGCAACCGGTTCAGCCATCATGATGGTCACTCCGGTTGGTAGCCAAATGTACAACCAGTGGGCGAACGCTCGATGTTCTTCAGCCATGATTCGTTTTCAAGGGTTGATGATGACAACGTAGGTATTCCAGTAATATTTGGACTCTTTATTGTCGATAAGTGAATCTCGAAGTTACATACCAAAAGAACTAACATGCTTGTATAAGTAAGCAGCACTAAAAGCAAAAACATATAATATAGCTATGATCTTTTAAAATTAAAATACGTCTTTTGAGGAAAAGCGGCCCTCGCTCTTTTAATTGAATATTTTGTTTTGTGAGTAGGTAGGTACTTGACCAATGTGATAAAAGTGTGGTTTATAATATTGCATAATAACTTGCAGTACCCGGCGCACCTGGGGCCCGTGTGGCACGTAGAGCGCAACCCTGGCTTCCTGAAGAACTTTCTGACGGTGGGCGACTGGTCGGCGCGCGTGTGGAGCGAGGACTGCAAAGACTCCCCCATCTTGTGGACGCCGTCCGGCCGCTACCGCATCTGCGACGGCATTTGGAGTCCCACGAGGTGCCCCCCGACGCGCGCGTCCCTCGTGTGACCCGCTCGCCACTGCGTCTTTCCATTCTATACAAGGCCAGAACGCAGCCATAGGAAACTGCTCTCGTATGCTTTTTTTTAAATCTGCGATTACAATGTACAGTCAGCAAAACAGATAGGTATGCAGGGTCGTCAGATATAGTTGAAGTTTTCTAAGAAACCGATGGATGTCTTTGACTGAAACTTAACCTAAATAAAGAACTATTTATTATCTACGTTTTAAATAAAATAAAATAAAATAAATAAACATGATTATTTGTTAATGATAATTTAATAATGATGATTTGCGTACTACTCTTGTATAGATCGAAAGACCTTAGTACAAAAGTGATTTCCAATCCATATGCGATTAGTTTCACACCGTTGCGTTCTGGCCTTGTATAGAATGGACGTACACCTCGTCGCTAACGCTAGCCTGGCGCGCCGGCAGGTTGTCGCTGCTGATGCTGGCGCAGTTCAACGGGCAGCTGCTCCTGTGGGACCTGCTGCGCAGCCAGCACGCGCCCGTGCTCACGGTGCAGGTGTGCGCAGAGCCGCTCGTCAGCGTGCAGTCCCATGCCGCTGTTAGTGTTACCCTACTCCTACACACTTGTTGGCGCGGGAATTCTAACGGTATTAACAACCGCCGCCGCGTCGTCGATACAAACATTACTACGAAAGTATGGATCGTGGATCACTTTCTTCTGCTATAACAACTTACAATATACTGTGGCACAAGTATACCATCATAAATAAAAGAATGAAACCGCCATCAAAAACTACAAAAAAAAAAATAACTTTAGTTTTGGAAGTCGGCGGCTTTGGTTTTGTTTTTTGTTATGTAGGTATTGCCACCGACTGTTGTTACTGTTTGAAATCCTTACAAAAAGCCCTTTCAAACGATATATTTAATTTTAGAAAGTGGTAGGACTGGTAGGAGGGGGTTGGCGTACGCCCTCCCTCTCTTTCTTCGGTCAGTCATCGACTACACGTATAAACAAAGCAATTTTACTTGTTACGACAGTTCTGCTGTGATTCTATAAGGAGTTCCGTTCCATATCTCCCAAGTTCATCATCAGATCATGACTATATTTCTATGGGACCTATTTGGAAGTAAACTCTTTCAAACAAAAAAAGAATCATCCAAATCAATTCATATTGGCGGAGTAATCATACATACAAAAAAAACATACCGCCGAATTGAGAACCTCCTCCTTTTTGAAGTCGGTTGAAAATGTACTTACGTGGTTCACAAAACAAAACTAAGTAACAAACACTCGGTCAGTCAAAAATTTAAACTAACCGAGGGTTTTTTAGTAATATACTTTTTACACAACTGCCCAAAAAAATGTTTTCAGGGTTTATGAATGTTTGTGAGTTTCTTTATTCCACCATAACCTCTAAACGGCTTAACCGATGTTAATGTATAATGATACTATAATAATAATGGACTTCTGTTGCTGACTATACGTTTTGAGTGAACTCAATACGTATGTACATATCCTCGTAAGGCCCAAACTAAATTTAGGTCGCTATAAATTAAGACCCAATGTATTAAAAATAGGTGCAAGTAGTTGCGGCCCAGAACTTTGATTTGGTTAAAAAGTGTTTAAATAGAATGCTTTGGACTTGATTAATCTTAGGTGGTATTTCTACCTAATACCTTACCTATACCCTTTACTACTCCTTGAAAAAATAAAGTTTAAATCATTTTTTTTTCTATTTTGAGTCGCCCGGTTAAAAGGTTTAAATAATTATCATGTCATAATTTTAGGTCGCAGGGCCGTAATTTAATTATTTTGAAAACTATCTTGGGCCGGAATGACTAGTTTTTTGTTTCCATATATTAGGCCGTTGGGCCTTACGAGGATATAGGTACTTTTATGTATGAATGTATGTATAGTTAGAAGAGTTGGCGTTGGTTAGAACATTATTATAGGCTGGTGAAAATTAAAAAAATATATATAATGCAACAGCTGATTTTTTTTCATAATTTCAGGGTTGGTCTCATAGTAAAAGTTGTTCATAATGATGAGTACAATGACCCCTTTTAAGGTTTCGGGGATATTTTCAATGACCCTGTATAAAAGCTTGTCGCGAGATTTACCTGTCTAGATATACGAGTAAAATAAATTGATCTGATTGATTTCAAGTTTAAAATTTTCAAACTAAGTGAATACGAGTACCTAAGTACTTAAATCTCGCAACACGGATCCGATAGCTGGGTTAGCGTGTGGCCTCTTGCTATTACTGACAAGCAACAATTAGCGGGCGGAAGTAGAACACTGCCTTTTTTGCACTAACAGCGAGTTGTTATACAGGGCACATTTGTGGCATGTGGCAGCGCCAAAGGGACCATTTACATGCAGGAGCTTTCAGCGTCTCTCGCCGCTTCTGAGAAAAACGACAAGGGGATGATGACAATGGTAAGTTAGTGTGTGTGGTCGCGAGTGGCAGCCGGAGCACCGGCAGCGCCTCCCACCTCGTGACCAATGTTTGTTGCGCAGATAATGGAGCGCGAGAATAAGCGCGAACGCATCTTGGAAACGCGCTTGCGCGAGGTCAACCTGAAGCGGCGCCAGGAGGCGGAGGGGTTCAGCCCCGTGCACTCCACCACCGACATAGACACCACCATCGGCGACAGAGACATCCTGGACGCCACGCATGAGTACATGCAAATCGCCAGGAAGGAGCTCGCCGCGCTCTAGCGCACACCCCCACACCGCGCGACCTACACTTGTACCTACATTCCCGTCCAGATTGTCAAATAGAGAGTTGCGCTTGCGCGGCATTGTGCCTTGTGCCTGCAACATCTCAACATTGATAATGTTGCATACAACGATGTTGGCTTCGAAACGTCCAAACGTCCCGTTCCCGTATTCTTGATAAATTAAATAAAAGCTAGTCATCAGGTTACCAGTTTATATTTAATTTTATTGTTGCAGACAACAATGTTGCAAAACTGTTTCTAAGTTACTAAGGCATTATGTAAACGTATTCGATTCTAGTCGATATGTGAATTGAGATATTCATTTTGCACATCATTAAAAATATATTTTATTACGTAATAATATAATAGACACAGCATCACAGAATATCAATTAATCCAGGTATCGTATCGTAGGTATCGTAGGGAGGTAAGTACCTATGTGGAGTACAGGTACTTACCTCCCTACGTTACTGCCTGAATTTCTATAATCTGTTTCTTTGTCTTTCTGTGTGTAAGAAGACATCATTACAAAATATTATAACCACATTGTACTCTCGTTCTCTAAGTTTTAATTACTCTAAGAATCTAAACACGCTATGACATCCATAAGTTAGTTAATTTAGCTGGGCTATTTCCGCACTTAGCCTCTTATTCGGGCAATTATGCGTGTCTCTTTGTGTGGTCTTACTCTTACCAACCCAGGCCATCCCAGAGGGTAAGCAGCCTTTTCAGACTGCTAGTCTGTAGCAGTCTGAAGTTCCGGGAGCGATGCTGGGGATTCGAGAATCCGTGCCCGTTGATCTGCTACGCTCCTGCATTCCGTAAGCACGAGCTGTGGCATTTCTTCTGCCTCCAAGCATCCTCTGCACAGTCTGCACAGAGGGCTGTCTGTCACACCTATGGTAATTAGGTGTTTGTAGGTGAATAGGGAACAGTGACTGGTTCTAATACCTACGGCTTTGCGAATTTCGTCCCGTTTTAGTCTGATGAGGTTGCAAGCAAGCTTTTTTGATGCCACCGGAACTGCATTTTAGGTAAGCCATGTAGGCTTCATTGTTTCTCCAATCTGTTAGATAAGTTTTATTATGCAGCCATGTTTTCATTTATTTATTTTTATTTATCATATCTTATTTTCAGGCAGCTAAGGCCCGTAAACACAATACCTACAAATAATATAAATAATATAATATTCACTTGTATGTACTCTACAATGCCTCAGTCTCCGTTGCGTAGTACAAACGGGACGCGTATAGTATCGTCGTCGGCACTGCAAGACGTAGCAGCATGTTACATCCTGCCAGCGCTGCGCCGCCCCGTCCCACACTGGTTGCGATAAGTAGGGTTCCTTTTTCTCCACCTTGTTGAAGCCGTCCTCATCGTATGTGTTCTTCAGGGGAACTAGCTGTTCGTGGTCCAACAGTTACAGTTAACCTACGTTTAGTCACGCTTGATGCTGAGCAAGTAAGCTTTTCCCCCTTCAAAAATTAGGAGATTTTGTGTGCCACTGCCACTGCGTACGATTACCTATGTTATAGTTGATTACCTACTTATAATAACTAAGTACATAATTCAATTACATAATTATAATTACTTATTATATTTGAATTAATTATTTTATTAATTAATTTATTAAATTTAATAAAAACCTACATGCAAAGACTTTTCTATTGTTTTATTAATTTGATTTACATAATAAAGGACAATGCCCAAAAATGTATGGACCAAAAACCCGGAATCGATTAAAACGATTTATGTGTGGCTAGGTATAGTGAACATACTGTATCCCAAATTCAATATTTGTTTTCGATTAAACAATCACCAAGTACTAAAAAAAAATCGTAACTAATTGACTTTAGTCTTATAAAATCCATGATATTTAGAGCGGCATTGTGCGTAATTGAGAGAGATTTAAGAGTTAAGTACATTATACATGTTTACTGATTACATGAAACATTATTTGCATATGTATATATTTATATATGTGTATATATATTATATATCTAAAAAAACATTACACAGCTAGGTTTTTTGAAAGTTATGTAATAGTGTCTTGATATATATAATATATATACTTATTATAAAAATAATATAAAAAAAATACTAAAAAAAACAAATAAACAATAACTAATATTATAAAAATAATATATATATTTTTAAAAAACCTACGTACTGAATTCTTGCAACGAAATCTTACGAAGGACTGCGCGGGGGACTGGGTCGGTCAAAGTTTCGCTACCTAGATAACAATGGCGCGCATAGATAAAACATCTTCTATCTCTTTCTTTCTCGTAAATTGTAATTCCTTATCTGTATTCCCAATCTCTTTCATGAGTGAGTGGGAAACTAACATAATAACAAAACAATGACCCTGTTATCAACGCACTCCGCTATAATTATTGTTATATGCTGCTGGCCTGTTCGGTTATAGTTTTATGCGAAACGAATTGCATATTTGCGACCTCTTATATATGGTCTATCTTCCTGTACATAAATTATTTTAATCGACTCCGGGTTTTTTTTGGGCATCCTCCTTTCATAAAAGAATGTAACTTCCATAACCCAACGTAGCCCTTTTTTAGCTTTGTTAGCCCTTAAAATAATTATTTAGCACCTAGCCCTATGCCCCCAAATGAAAACTCTAAATTCAAACAAAACTTTAACGTCAAAATGAAGTGCGCGGGGATAAATCGGTTAAACGTTTAAACTAAACGCACTCAAGCGGGCTACACACCACACACACTATATATCACTCAAATTCATCAAATGTCCATATCATTAATCTAAACGTCAATCAGACTACCTGTCTCTTTTCGTCTTACATCAATCATAGAGACAGGTATATCCTATCGTTTTAGGTAAATAAGGCTCAACCATCAACTTCGTCAGCACAAAGTGAGAGCGTAATCTTGTGTGGCGAAGAATCCTCTGATGAGGACATTTAAGTTGTTTTTTTTAATTAAGTTAGATGTTTTTAAATTTTTGATTGTGTGTTCTAAAAAATATATGTAATACGTAAACAATAGTTAACAAAACTCAATTATTTTAGTAATTTTTACTAAAGAAGCAATTTAGCCCCCATCTAGCCCTTTTTTGACTCCGAATCCTAAAACCCAGTTGGCAACACTGATTGTCAAATCTGAAGAAGTCAAGACCTTCACGTCAATCTAAAATCATTAATTTTAATAGTTACAGAATATCAATAAATGAATAGGTAATTAAAAACAACCCGCACGTAAGATTAAAAGGTAGCTTTATGAGCTATTCAGTTTCGTATTTTGTTTCGCGA
This sequence comes from Hoplodrina blanda, assembly GCA_949316365.1. Taxonomy (NCBI): domain Eukaryota; kingdom Metazoa; phylum Arthropoda; class Insecta; order Lepidoptera; family Noctuidae; genus Hoplodrina; species Hoplodrina blanda. The sequence continues at coordinate 18,185,410 of OX438581.1, forward strand.
GTGTTTAAACTTATCAGCTCAAATACCAAAACAAACCTGTTGGTAATCTGAAGGTGAAGTGTTCAACCGGAGAAGGCAACCAATTTGAAACTTCTGTTTTTTGGATAAAAGGCAGGTTAGAAGCGGGAGCCAGAGGAATGTCTGTGTGTGTGTGGCAGAGCGAGGAGCAACGTTGCGCCGTGGTACTGCGCGAGGTGTTTGGCTGGCTGCATGGAGAGGCGCTGGCGCGCGCGGGGGCGGCGTGTCGAGCGTGGCGCCGAGCCGCCGCCGAGCCCGCGCTCTGGCGCCGCCTGCTGCGCGCCAGCCCAGGCGCCATGCCGGGCGCCGGCGAGCCCGAGCGCGAAGAGCACTGGCGCGGCCTGCTGCGCGCTAGCAACGGTACCACTGCGCAGCCACCTACCGCTAACACTGCTGTGTTTTGTGCATAATCCGTCTTATAACTGCATGTGCTGAAGTCACAATAAGAATTGGAGGTGAGTTTAACTGAATTGTGTGTTTGTGTGTCACCTTTAATGTGTTTCAATGTAGGTAATCAAAGATGAAATGTATCATTGTGTCCGACTACTGCCGTCATATTATTCATCAGTGCTATCATCATGCAGTGCAGTATACAAGTTTACCAATGTTGCAAATATTAATGTTTCCCTATTTGTAGCTAAGCTCAGTATTCAGGCACACTAAATATTTGCCGCTGATAAAACTGTTCTGCTGGCTGGACACACTGTTGGTGGTTTTATTTGTAAGTTTCATTTATTTTTGCTCTTGTGGCTTAAATGTATAGGGTGAGCCAGCTGGAAATTTTTTTTCAGGAACGTCTACACTGTTTCTCCTTTTTGGAGCCTTGCATGGCAGGTGGCACTCAAATTTAATATTTATTGATATTGTAATGAAGGAATGTTGCTGAGGTAAGAGGAAAAGAACAGGCAAATGAATATTAGAAGAGTGTCCATAGATTATGAGCCTATTCAAAGGGCAGGACAGGTTTATCTATAAAAATAAATAAAATTGAAGAAATAACAACTTTTTACAAAAAAATATATTAATGCTTACATGGAACTCACAGGAAAAATCAATGTTTAAAATTTTTGGCTATCTGGTTGTTCTAGCTAGTCTCCGAAACGGCTGGACCCATGTTGGTGGGACTTTCACTGGCAGATATCTGATGTTATAAGGAGTAACTTAGGCTGCTTTTATGCTGCCTAGTAGGCAGCGTGAGTGGCAGTGTGGACATTCAGTTGTAGGCAGTGCAACTGAATGTTCACACCAATGAAGTTGTAGAAATAAGCTTGTGGAAAATAAAATAATGAAATCATTCACATCTTCACAACATATTCAATTCACACCAGGGTGGTTTGTAAACTTTTAAAGCCACCAAACGCCAACCAAGCCCTAGTATTTAATGGAACCTCACATCACATGATAAAAAACACGGCAACATTGAATTAGATTAGATCATAAACTGTTGGGGCTGACCTCCAAACAGTAAATATGGTATTGTAAATGGGTTGATGCTTTGTTATGTTGAATGAGTAGACAACCGATTGTTTTTTATTAGAAAAAATTGACGCAGGGCATTACATTCATTCTTAATGTGACAAAACTTATCACTCTTTTATCAATAATAAATTAATAGGTAATTAGATAATCCCATGATAAGTAAATTTTCCCTAATTTATACTTGAAAAAGTGTTTTCTGTAAAATGGTTCATCTTGGACACCAAACATTTTTAAACTTATGCATTCGTTATGTCTGTCTGTCTGTCTGTCCGTCTGTATGTCACAGCCACTTTTTTCTGAAACTATAAGAACATACTGTTGAAACTTGGTAAGTAGATGTATTCTGTGAACCGCATTAAGATTTTCACACAAAAATACCTAGAAAAAAAAACTTTAAAATTTGGGGTTCCCCATACTTACTGAAACTCAAATATTTTTTTTTATCATACCCATATGTGTGGGACTGTGGGGTATCTATGGATAGGTCTTCTAAAAATGATATTGAGGTTTCTAATGTCATTTTTTTTCTAAACTGAATAGTTTGCGCGAGAGACAGTTCCAAAGTGGTAATATGTGTCCCCCCCTGTAACTTGTAAAATAAGAGAATGATAAAACTAAAAAAAATATATATGATGTACATTACCTACCATGCAAACTTCCACCGAAAATTGGTTTGAACGAGATCGGTTGGAGTGTAGCCTTAGGGGCGCTAGGACTTAGAAATTTTTTGATTTTTTTACGAAAAGTTTTTTCGGAAAAGTTCTAATTTTATTGCAGCATCTTATTAAGCTAGTCCATAGAAACAAATTAAGCTCTGAGAAGTATGGCCCTACGACGCACCGTTTCCGAGTTATGGGTCTTCGAAATTTTTAGTTTTTTATAAAACACTCTATATTTCCAAAATGGTAGGTCGGATGAAAATCTTTTCTGAAAAGAAATTGTTGCTCTAGTCGAGAACCATGAGATAGTGTAAAGAAACCCGCGAAAATTAGTAAAAAAAAAAATCTTAGAAAATTTGACTAAGTCCCGTGCCCCTAAAGATACGCAAGCTGACGATCCGACACTTAGAAAATTTTTCATATTTTTTTTTTTTTTACTAATTTCTGCGGGTTTTTTTACACCATCTTATGGTTCTCGACTAGAGCAACAATTTCTTTCCAGAAAAGATTTTCATCCGACCTACCATTTTGGAAATATAGAGTGTTTTATAAAAAACTAAAAATTTCGAAGACCCTTATCTCGGAAACGGTGCGTCGTAGGGCCATACTTTTCAGAGCTTAATTTGTTTCTATGGACTAGCTTAATAAGATGCTGCAATAAAATTGGAACTTTTCCAAAAAAACTTTTCGTAAAAAAATCAAAAAAATTTTAAGTCCCAAATTTTTTTTTTTCAACCAAAAAAAAATTTTTTTTTTGTTTCTTTGCTGTTCATAGTGCCCCTAAGCGTATACTCCAACTCCAACAAATCCGCCCCTAAGACGACCCACTGACCACGAGATCTAGTAAGTAGTTTTTTTTTAATACCCAGTCATAAATCGTAAACCCCACTTCTGCTACGGAACCCTTCATGGCCGAGTCCGTCTCGCACTTGGCCGTTTTTCTCTCTTTTTATGATACACTTGTCCTCATTTTAGTATCTGATCTACCTACTTTAATACCTCCTTGATTTGAAAATAGATTTCTGTTGAACTTGAATTAATATTTAAGTAATGACATTATACTTGTCTTTATTGTCACAGTGTGACCAAAAGGTTACATATTAAAAAATCAAAACTTTCTCGAGCAAATTTCAAAAGAACAATAAACGAAATATCAAAATTTAAATGACCAAATGTATTATTTAGAAAAATTTTAGAATCCCAATGTATGTGACATCAAATGAACGACTGATCAAAAGTTGCTAGATGTAATTTTAAAATATCAAATCATTACTAATCAAATTTTAAAATCACAAATGATTTTTATCGGTTTGCTAATACGTGACGATTTTTGATATTTTGTATTAGCAAACCGATCTTGTTGTGCAAAGGCTATCTGTATCAGACAGGCGCTATTCGCTACATACATAAACTCACGCCTTTTTCCCATGGGGGTAGGCAGAAACCACAGAACGCCACCTGCTACGATCCTTACATACTCCTTTCGCCTCATCTACGTTCATACATCTCGTCATACAAGCACGCCGGTTACGAGTACTCCGCACCTGACCTTTCTGAAGAACCTCACCAATAAGGTCAGTGTAGGTCTTCCTAGGGCGACCCCTCCCTGCGTTACCACTCACCTCTGCCATATAAATACCTTTTGTTAATCGTCTTTCACTCATCCTCTCAACATGACCGAACCATCTAAGCATACCCTTTTCTATCTTTGTCACTACATCCTCTTTTAATCCGCAACGGTCCCGTATAACCCCATTCCTCACTCTATCGTTCAAAGTTACACCACACATACTCCGCAAGGAACGCATTTCCACAGCATTAATCCTACTCTCATGCCTCGTTTGCCAAACCCAACATTCACTTCCATACATAAGTGTAGGCACCAGCACGCCGTTGTGAACAGCCAGTCGAGCCTTTTTGGGCATGAACTGGTTGGTCACAACCGCATGTATAGCACCATTCACTTTATTTCCCGCAGTTACTCTCCTTTCCACATCAGCATCAATCTTTCCATCTCTAGTAAACATACTGCCCAAGTATACAAACTCATTCAATTGATCCACACTCTCATCATTTATTTTCACATCACACACCGATACATCCTCTTCTCTTTCAAAAACCATCACTTTCGTCTTGTTCACATTTATATTCATCCCTTTCCTCTTAAACGCGTCATTCATTACCGTTACCATGTCTTGCAACTGCTCTGCCGACGATGCAAGAAGAACTTGATCATCTGCGTATAACAGGCATTTGACAAGCAACTCATCCATCCTTAATCCACACTCACTCTCTCTCAAATCCGCCAAACAACTATCCATGTATAGGTTGAACAGCCAAGGAGACGCTACACAGCCCTGTCTTACACCTCTTGAGATGCAAAACCAGTCAGTGTATGCCCCATTAATCCTAACACAAGCACTGGAATCTTTGTATAAAGATTTCAGTGCTCGTATCAAGTGTCCGTCCACACCATACATGGATAGAGTCGACCATAATTCTTCCCTCCACACACTGTCATAGGCCTTCTCCAAATCTACGAAAGCGCAATAGACTTTCTTGTGCTTTGCCAGATGTTTTTCGGCTATACACCTTAAAGAGAAGATCTGATCCATACAGCCCATTCCCTGTCTAAATCCCGCTTGTACATCCCAAATTTTCTCATCAGTCACTCCTATCACCCTATTAATTAAAACTTTCGCATACAGTTTGCCGACAACGCTTAATAGACTAATGCCGCGGTAGTTTTTACACTCCTGCTGTGAGCCTTTTCCCTTATATAGTGGAACAATTACAGCCTTGCACCAGTCATCCGGCACACGACCATAACTCCAACACATATTAAAGATCAAGCACAACAGGCTTGCTACCACCCCGTCACCGTTCTTTAGCATTTCGACAGACACTCTATCATAGCCTGCAGCTTTGCCAACTTTCATACCTCTCAGTGCTCTTACAATCTCATCCATCTTTATTTCATTCTCTTCATCTACATCTACGTGTGGGTCTTCAAAACTGGCTTCCGCCCAGTTGCCCACTCCTTGCATGCTATCCTGATCACGAAACAAACTTTCAAAATATCCCTTCCAGCGTTCCAAAACCTTACATTCTTCGCTTAATAGGCATCCATCTTCCGCTCTCACAACGTTCATAGTTGATGTTCCTGTCACCCCTCGAGCCAATCTTACCTGTTTCCAGAACAGTTTAACATTGGCCCTGAAGTTATCAGCGAACTTCCTGTTATACTTTTCTTCCTTCTCATCCTTCTTCTTTTTTACAATCTCTTTCACTTTCGCTTTCATTTCGGTGTATCTTTTCTTCACTCTTTCTAAATCATCTGTCATATCCGTTGCCTGATTCATCCTACTTTGGGCCTTACAGGCTAACACATTAAGCCATGCCTCTTTCTTCTTGCTCACAACCTCTTTCACTTCACTATCCACCCAAGAATCATCCATCCTACTACCATACTTCCTCTGTGCTAGACCACATACCGTCGTAGCTACTTCTACCATACTATTCTTTGTCATATCCCAGACTTCCTCTAAACTAAACTCATTCCCACTCTCAAATACCTTATCCGTCTTCTCTTTTACTTTTCTCTTATATTCTTCTCTTACTTTAGCCTCTTGCAGTCTTTCTACTTTTATTCTTTCTAGAGTGGTCACAGGAACTTGAACTCGATGACGCCAATGCTTGAATAAACCATCCACCCGACACATTACCAGATAATGGTCAGTTCCAACATTGACACCCCGATATGCTCTTGTATCTGTGACCTTACTCTTCAATCTTTCATCTACAATCACAAACTCAATTATACTTCTACTACCTTGCCTTTCCCACGTATACCTGTGAATCTTCCTGTGATTAAACATAGTGTTCATCACAGTAAGGTTCTTCTCCACACAAATCTCTAGTAGATCCATACCATTCTCATTCACTCTGTCATCTCCAAATGCACCTAACACTTTCTCGTATCCATTCCTTTTTACACCCACCCAGCCATTAAAATCACCAAGCATTACAATCTTCTCATTCGCCCTGCATCCATTCACTATATCTCTTAAACTATCCCAGAACTCTTTCCGCTCCGTCGGTGAGCTTCCCATATCAGGTGCATACACGCACACAATAAAGATACGGTTTAAGCCCACCTTGGTTCTCAACCACAGAATCCTGGGACTAACACACACATAATCTTTCACACATTTCATCATTCGCGCTGAGAGGACAACCCCCACACCCTGACAGGCCCTTTGGGTCTCATGGACGCCGGACCAGATAGCGGTCAGAGAACCATATTTGGATATGTCCACTCCCTTTCTTTTTGTCTCATTCACACAAAGCACATCTATCCTTTTGTCTTTCACTACCTCACATACTTCATCCATCTTATCTTTTATCCCTCCCTGTACATTCAGCGTAGCTAAGCGACATTCCGTAGCTCGCTTTTCGCCCCGCGAGAAACATTGGCGTAGTGTGTGGCGAGCATCACCGCCGCCTCCGAGTTTTAAATTTTTGTTACTCATTTTGTTCCCACGAAAAGCTAGGGATATAAATTGTCCACACTCTGCAGTGCCCCGCTTACAGAGGTAAGGCTTAAGTAGTGCCTGGGGGCGCCCGGACCCAGACAACTGGCACGCTCGCGGCTAGGCTCTCCCCTAGTCATGCAGCTCTCGGCACGGCGACCTTAGCTTGGAGGCTAATGTTACCACACAGAGGAGTCGCTAGACTCCTCCGGCTATTCCCTTAGTCGCCTTTTACGACACCCACGGGCTGAGAGGGGGTGGTTCTATTCTATTACCCGGAAACCACACGGGAAGGAAACCACACGGCTATTCGCTAATATATTAATATTAATTTTATCTTTTTCAGTTAATCCATTTGATAATTATTAATAATTTATCCAGTAATCCATTTGACCATTAAACGATTTGGTCAATAGTGTAATAAATAATATAAACATTGATATTCCAGACTTTGGTCAGCTGTACTTTTGATCAAATGACCATTTTTATTTTTAACCGACTTCTAAAAAAGTAGGAGGTTCTCAATTCGGATGTTTGTATTTTTTTTTTTGTTTCTTTTTTTTTTTAGTTTTGTTCGCGCTTTACTCCGTCGCTTGCCAACCGATTTCAAAAATTCTTTTTTTGTTGGAATGGTTATACTTCCCAAATCCCAAAATTTTTGGGAGTCGGTGCCAAGGCCGAGGATATTATATCCAACCGTATGGCACCGACTCCAATTTTTTTTTAAATTTTAGTATAGGTTAATCGTAGGTTAGGTTAGGTTTTGTAATATAGGTAGGTTATAGTATTATTTTTAACTTTTTAGTGCTTTTTTTTGAAGTCGGTTTTTTTTTGCAAAAAAAAATTTTAAACTTTGTTATTTCGTTTATTGTTCTTTTGAAATTTGCTCGAGAATGTTTTGATTTTTTAATATGTAACCGACCAAAATGTAGTACACCTTATGCCAGGGGTGTTACTGTTGGTTCGTACGTACGTGGTAGACGTCGCTCTCGCCGGGCGCTCACGTGACTGTCAACAGACTACCCGTATGCTCGAGGTAACATTATGGCTCACATACAGAAACACTACATTGGCGGACAAAGCATTAATTGCAATGTAACTGCAACACGCTCTTTTCTAGCTGGTTTGCGTGTGGCGTGGCGCCAGGAGTACGTGTGCAGCATCGCGGGCTGGCGCCTGTCCGCGCGCCACCGCTCCGCAGAGACGCTGCTGCATGCCGCGCTGGCTCCTGCAGGAGACTTCATGGCCCTGGCCGGCGCCGACGCCAGCGTGACGGTGTGGCGACGCAGCGGAGCGTGGCGCGAGGTGGGGCGCGCCAGCCTGCGCGCGCGCGGCTGGAGCGCGGTGGCGCGCGCGCAGTGGGCGGGGCACGCGCGGCTGCTGCTGGCGGGGCCGCTCGCACTGGCTGCCGACTGGGAGCTGCTCGTGCTGCGTGTTGAAGGTCTCGAAAAAGTTTCTACTTCGTTCTGGCGCATTCTGTTGTTGAATGTCTATTGTCATCCCAGAGGACGGGCGCTGCGGGCCGGTGGCGAGCCGAGCTCGATGCAGTACAGGCGCCGCAGGCTGCTGGGCCGATGCCGCCGGCGACGCATTCCTTTCGTTTGAGCTTCACCGCCTTGGGTCCGGCCTGTACTGCACTACCGTGCGGCTCAATGCCGCCACGCAGGTAACTCCCTTGTTTTCGGTCTTGTCGAGAGACGGCAATTCTAATGTTCTCGCAGCCGACACTGGAACTCGGAATTGTCGCGTGCAGGAGACGGAGTCTGAATATGCAGGGGTAACGTCGCCGTTGCTGAGGATCTACAACGAGGACGGCGCCCACTTGACGTGAGGAGCGCTCCCCGGCAATCGCGGAGTACCCGGCCGCCGCTCACCCGTCCCCTCTCCCTCAGGCACGCGCTGGTGACGCCGCACTGGCCGGCGGCCGGGGAGCCGTCCGACGCGGGCGCCTACCTGCGCGCCGTCACGCCCGGCGCCGCCGACGGGCCGGGCGCCGCGCGCCAGCTGGTCGCGGGCGGGGGCTGCCGGCTGAGCTCGTGGGCGCTGGGGGCGGCGCGCCCGCCGCCGCTGCAAGCGCTCGCGGCCGGCGACCTGGCGGAGCGCGTGCGGAGGCGCCGGCAGAGCCGCGCTGCGCCGGAGTCGGACGAGCCGGAGCCTGACGAGGCCGCCGTGCGTGCTTGCTGCACGCCGCCCGTGCACCAGTGCCGCCTGGCCGCGCCGCTGGTGGGGCTCGTCATTCACGAGCGGTGAGTTCAATGAGAGTGCGCCCCCTGCCGCCTGGCGCAGTGATCAGATTATTATTGTTTCGCAGCGGGCGGTGCCTGTGGGCCGTGTGCAGCGACGGCAGCGTCGCGTGCGTGTCGGCGGCTGCGCTGCACGTGCTGGCCCGCGTGCGCGCGCCGGGCGCCGCGTGCCCGGACGCGCACTACGTGCAGCCCGCCGCCCGCGACGCGCTCGTGGCGTGGTGAGTAGTGCGGGGAGGGGCGGCGGTGGAGGCGGTGGAGGGTTGTGTCACGTGTGTCGCGTGTGGCAGGCCGGCGGGCGGGTACTCGGCGCGCGTGTGGTGGCTGGCGGCGCGGTCGTGCACGCGCGGCGCGGGGCTGGTGCACGACGCGACGGCGGTGTGCTGCGTGCTGTCGCGCCGCTGCCCGGCAGAGCTACTCGTGCTGGCGGGCGACGAGCTCTACGTGAGTGTGGGGTGCGGGGGAGGTGGGCGGGGAGCGTGTGAGTGACTGGTCACTGACGTACGTGTGTTGCAGGTGTGGCACAGCCGCGTCACTGCTCAATGGGACCCGCGCGACGAAGAGTAGACACCGCTGCAGGGCGGTCGCCAGCGACGCTTCGCATTCTATTAGTGGTTGTTCACACGCACTTATTTTATTTACCGCACACCTTATCCAAGAATCCAATAAACATATTACAATCTCTAGCACGTTATAAAAGCGCACTGTTGGATTTTAAACTTCCAGGCGCTTAGCCAGTCAGCCCGGCCGGCGTTGAAAATCCAGTGCATGTGAAAACAATCATCGCAGTAGTAAAGTGCTTGTGCGAACAATCGTTTACAACTGTAACGAGCATTTCTTTGTTAACTACAGGTTTTTGCAATAATAAAATATAATTATTATGACAGTTTTTGTTGTTTTGACAATATTTTCCATAAATTATATTATGTCAATGTGACGTCGTAAGGAAACCGAGTGCCTTTGAGTGCCTTTTTTTGTATGAGAGGAGGTCTTTATCACGCTGAGGGACGATTCTATTTTGATATTTCCTTTGATATTTTTCTTCCTTTTCTGTATAACATCACACTACGACACACGGGAGCGGAGCAGTAACCAAAGACTTGACGCGGGTGACAACAAGCACGCACACGCATCTAATGATTACAGCGGTCCCCTGACGTAGACGCTGAACCCTTAAATGATTACTAATCAGTCATGCCACTATAAACAGTAACTCATAGTCAGCAATGCTCATACTTTTAATCATTCTATTTCCAACCGTGACCGGTAGCATAAGACCCTGTAACAGTACGGTAGTGCGTGCACCTTACCGGTCCAGCAATCTACTGCAGGAAAAAACTGCAGTCCGGCCTTACGCATAATCGGATCGTGACCAACCGGTCGACGCCGAGTCGGTAACGAGAGGGCCGCGGCGAGCGCCGGCCCCGTCACTCGCCATTCACCGGCGACACACACGACATGGCGCTGAACGTACTGCTGGCGCGAGCAGCGCGCGCGGGCCTGGGCGCGGCGCGGTCGAGCGCGCGCGGCGCCTCCTCGCTGGCGGAGGGCGGCGGCTCGTGCGCGGCGCGCGGCTTGCCCGCCTGCCCGCCGTGCCCGGGCGCGCGCGGCGCCTCCTCGCTGGCGGAGGGCGGCGGCTCGTGCGCGGCGCGCGGCTTGCCCGCCTGCCCGCCGTGCCCGGGCGCGCGCGGCGCCTCCTCGCTGGCGGAGGGCGGCGGCTCGTGCGCGGCGCGCGGCGTGCCCGCCTGCCCGCCGTGCCCGCGCGCGCCGCAGCCGCCGTGCCGCGCGCGCGCGCTGCCCCCGCGCTGCGGCGCGCGCGTGGTGTGCTGTCCGCCGCCGCAGGGCGCGCGGCCCCCCTGCCCGCGGCCCGCGCCCGCCTGCCCGCTCACCTGCCGGGACGCCGTCCGCAAGGTGAGGTACCGCGCCAGTCGTCAGTTCGTTATTCGAGGAGTTACGTGATCCACCGGCTCCCACTTAGCTTGAAAATACGAGCGAACCTATACGTAGCCCACTTGAAAGGGCAACATTCGACATGTTTTTAATTATTGGATATTTATGATTGCCACAGCAACAGTAATAAATACAATACTTTCAGGATTGTGTATCATCTAGCCGAGAGAGTCTCCCACACGCGCATCCGCCTCGAAATGAACAAAAATGGTGCGGGTGCGACCAAGATCCAGTCGCACTGCGGCTGCAGCTGGCCCGGTGCGCGCGCCGCGCCGACTACGAGCGGGAAGTGACCATACGCGCCACCGCGTGCCCCGCGCCCCCGCCCTGCCCCGCGCCCTACGCGCTCGGCGGGGAGCGGGAGTGCGCGCGTGCCACCGACGGCTGCACGTACGCCGTGCTGCGCGAGCGCCCCCCGGGCCCCGCGCGCCGGCCCCCCGCCCGCTGCGGCCCGGGCCGCACGCCGCCGCCTCCGCGGTGCGTGGAGCTGGCGCCCGACGACGCTTGCCTCATTAAGAGCGACGGGCACCTCGACCCGTGCGCACACCGACCGCGTGTCATGATCGAAATCGATCGCAGTGCCACTACGCCTTCGTCCACAAGCGCGTGCGCAGGGAAAAGTTTCGACTCTTGTACTAAGACAGTGTCGAAACAGCCCGCGCCTGCGTCGCCACAGAGCTGCACCTCTGGAAGTGGTAGCGCAAAAAGCGGACACCCGGCGTGGTGCGCGAACCCGCCGCCGCCGGCGACCGTACCGCCGAGGTGTCGCCGCCTCACCATTGTGGAACGACTCCGTGCCCGTCCACCAGGTTGTCAAAGCGAAAGACACACTCATACGTCTGTGGCGCTCTCTAAAGCTGGAAAATGTGTAAAATCCGTTTCTGGTGGCTTAGGAGGTATGCTTCGTTTAAAAGAACAGCTGAAAGAGGCTGGCCGCGGGCGCGTCGTGACCGATACGGGAACAGGCCAAGCGATACAGAGCGTGCCCCCAGGCGGCCGGCTCGAGCTGTGCGTGCCGCCCGGCACGGATCGCGTGGCCGTGCAAGTGTCGCTGCTACGCGAGGCTATCAGCACGTGCCCAGCGCCGGCATCCACCTCCGCTTCGTGTCCACCCGCCTCGTGTACACCCGCCTCGTGTGCACCCGCCTTGTGTCGGCGCTCCTCCTGTCCACCCACTTGCGAACCAACAAGTTCCATCTCGCGAGCTACTTGTAATTTGGACGACAATTCCGGAAGGCGGGACCCGTGGTTACCCATTAAGAAATTACAGTTAAAGTTAACAGGCCGGTGCGCTGAGGGTTTGGGTGATGTTAAAGCCAATGCGCCGTCCGTAGACGCCGGGTGTGGCGGCCCTAAGCGCTCCGAGCCGGCGCGGTGCGGAAGATCACCTAATGATTCGAAGACAGTAACTAAACGATGTTCCTCAACATCCACTTTTTTGGCAAACACTATCATAGTCAACCCTTAGCTTAACCAACCATTGTCGTGTGTGTGAATAATTTTCTTAATAAAATCATTATTACTATACTATTTGTCTTATTATATTTGTACTAAATATTTAACTCTTCAATTTCCAGTGTCACTTGTAGGTGACAGAGGTTATTTTTTTTTTCTACCACATGGAGATTATATTTTTAAATTCCACTACCGTTGATGTAAAGTCAATAAGTCCAACTATTATTATTATTTATCGCGCGAAATTCGAGCAGTCTGTGTTTGTGTAATCTCTGGCGGTAAAAAGTGAAATAAAAATGCCAAGACCGTACCAAATCTGTAATGTATCGATATCGATAAATTGAATGAGTTAGGGTATCGAATCGGCAAGTTATATTAAAAAATGATGTCGATAAAAGATAACAGATTTTATCGACATATTTATGTACGATATATTTATTTTCCTTTATTATCCAACGCTCAGGTTAGGTTCGCTCAGGTTAGGTTCGCTCAGGTTAGGTTCGCTCAGGTTAGGTTCGCTCAGGTTAGGTTCGCTCAGGTTAGGTTCGCTCAGGTTAGGTTCGCTCAGGTTAGGTTCGCTCAGGTTAGGTTCGCTCAGGTTAGGTTCGCTCAGGTTAGGTTCGCTCAG